>OY728139.1:845684439-848380939 GCA_963277665.1 Viscum album | reverse complement strand
CTGAGAAATATGGATGTAATGAATCAAATGTCTTCCATGATTGGGAATCTCGTGGATGTCTCATTAACCCATCATTGTTATTATCTACAGCATGCCACTTCATGTGTTCGGCGGTTTTTGATGACATGAATAATCTTTGCAATCGAGGCTTCAAAGGAAAGTAACGCAAAACTTTTGCAGGTGTGTTCCTTTTCTTCTTCTCCATGAAATTATGTTTAGTCATACTTCTAACATTACCCTTTGACTGCCATCTAGAAGAAGAACATTTCTTACAATTCTGTCTACTTGAATCCTCTCCCCAGTAAAGCATACAATCATTGGGACACGCATGTATTTTTGTATAATTCAGACCAAGCTTGTTTACAACTTTTTTCATCTCATTAAACGATTCTGGGATTTTTTCTTCAGGAAATGAATCACGAATCAATTCCAATAACATAGACATTGCCTTATTTGTAATTCCACAAAGACATTTGATATGGTACAACTTCAACAGAAATGAAAGCTTTGAATATTTCAAACACCCACTATACAACTCTTGATTTCCATCGTCAACTAAATCATGAAACACATTTTCCTCACTGAAGTTTTCCCTTACATTTGGCTCCACAGAATCAAGAGGAGGATCCAATGATATGTTACAATCTTGATCTGCTTGTGTTACAGTCTCAGAAACATCACTTGTCACGTTGCAATTTGTAGAATCATCTTCTGGTTGTTCTGATATGTTTGATGCTCATAGTGGTGTCTTTCAGTGTCAAATGCATCATTTATGAGGTTTTGAATTTCATTTTCCATTGGCGACAAACTTGGGACCTCATTCTATGGATTAACATCAGTCCTCAATCTTTCTGTATTGTTTGATTCTCCATGCCAAATCCAACACAAATATTAATCAGGGAATTGCTTCAGTATTAAATGTTCATAAACTTCATCCCTCTTCAACCATGTTCTAAATTTACATTTAGGACATGGATATCTTATTCTCCCTTCAACGGATCGATTAGAAATTGCAAAATATAAAAACTCATTCAAACCCTTAACATATTGAGGTGTGTTCCTCGGTAATGTGATCCAGCTTTTATCCATGTATATCACAATGTGCCTACACAAAAATATACGATAGTGTAAGATTACAGAAACATAATATAATAAAGATGAACCATTGATCATAAAGTATGCATAATATAATAAATATGATTCATTGATCACATTTACCACTTCAGACCAATAGAACGAGTCTGGTCCATAGGAGACATCGTCAACACCTCATTGAGGAGCAATAAGAATATCGGGCTACACACTTATCATAACACTATCAATCACACATTTATGTTTCCTCAAACAACACCCCATTGATGTGTGATCGAAACTGATCATAATGCATTTTAAACCTGAGACATTATGTGACTGTTTAGGCTTGACCTTAGATGTCCTCCAAGAGGAATGATGTTTCTCAATGGTTTCATACACAACCAACTATAAAGAGGGCCACTATGTTCACTTTATTCATCGAAGTTTCACCTATCTAGGTTTGAGTATTACAAGTCAGACATTTATAATCATGTCTTCAACCACCGGCATATAAAGAACCAGTTTTTTATTCAAGGGTTGTCTTAGACATTGAAACATTATTAAAACCAATAACGTGGAACCTGCAACCAGTCTGAAGCTTGAAATTCATTCCTCAAATACAAATAAGAACTCTCATTCCAGTAGATTAAACCTTCTAGGAATGTTTCTTGTCATCCTTTTTACAATAATTGAATCACTTAAATTGTCTAAACATTCTACAATATTAGTGGAAATTTCATTGACTCTTGAAAAGTAGTCATCTATGTTTTCTTCTCTGTCCATATTTATTTCCTTAAATTTTATTTAATAAATTGTCAATTCGACAGCGTTGAATTTCACATTAGCATCATAACTATATTCCAATATTCCCCAATTTACAAGTCATTATAGTGCCCTATATCCTTTTGTGTAAAATTTTTCTAAAAGAGACATCAAACTTAAATTCTGAGCTTTGTCGTCAAATCCCATATTACATTTTTTTAACAAATGTCATCATATCAGCTTCAACAATAGGTGGGGATCCTACTATTTATAAATCATTAACTTCATGGATAAGTGATTAGAGACATGGATATCCTATTCTTACAAATTTGATAGTTCTATTCATTAGACATAAGAACACCAATAGTATTTAAAAAATTCCTATATCCTTATTCAGTACTTCTTGGTGCTTAACTGAGGGATCAAACACTTTGATTCCAATTGAAGAGACTGAGGAGATGTTTCACCATAGAGAAGGGGTTTTAATCACTAGTAACTTTTTATATCTTATATTTCTTTTAAAAATAACCACTGTTGACCTATTATAATCTAATCAACTATTATAACTACTTTTCCTTACCCAAATATAGTAAAAATGAATAGCACATGGACAAAATATATTTACTATGTTTAATACTAATGTCAGACTAATACTTGTTTTTATTGTTTTGATTCTCGAAACATATATTATACACTATGATTAGAGGTGATCCCACCAAAGAATCATTAATAAAATAAATTCACACTATTCTTTCCAAAGTTACACTGGAACAATGACTTAAAAATTCTCGATACAAAATGGATTAAAATAAAATAATAATGATAACACTTGAATATTGGGTTCCCTTTCAAATTTTGATAAATATATTTCTCCTTGAGCCTTAAAGATAAGATAAATATTATATGTTATCTTCTTAGAAAACATTAACATTGATAATAAAAATCAAAACTACTAATATTTCTCACTTTTAATATTCTAAATATTATTCATTATGAATATTATTACCATAGCTTCTCAAATTTGATTCATGGTACTACAACAAAAATAATATATTAAATTTGTTTTATTGATCTATAAAGTTCATGCTATTATAATATACTACACTTTTCTAAACACCTCAATCACATATTACAATCTTTCGTACATGTACTTTTCATAGAAATTAATTCACATAACCCCTACATGTAGTATACACTTTTCATATAAAAACATATTTAAATTAATTTTCATAGGAACAATGATTTATGGAGTAATTGAGTTTCTCAATCATGATTCTTTTCATAGTATTTAACATACATATTTAGACTCAATGAGTGAAATGATGGGGTTTTATTTTAATGATATCAACAATCTCTTATTGATAATTCGTAATAATTCTTAACAGATGAATCATAGTGTATTTATAGGCTATATTACTTGTGATTAACACTTGTTAGTCCAAAAAATTTAGTTTAACCAATAATATAAGGCATCACTAAAAAATATGTTTCCATTGATTCATGTACTATATGATGGAAAAATCTAACTGTATAAAAATATTTTCTTGGAAACAATATTATAAAAAATATTAATTGAAATGGATTTTTAATATTCTACCTTTAAATAAAATTATGGAAACCAATACTAACATGGAATTTTCATTCAGAAAATGTAACCTCATTCTCATAATAACTTCTCATTGATTCTTGACAAAGATTCATGTTAAACTATAATTAATGGTATGTGTTCCTCTTTACTAAACCATTTCTTCATTGGGGGACCTCATCATTACCTCACATAGGTTTTTTACATTAAAATATTATGTCTGTGTAGAAATGATGTCACTTTCATGGGGTTTGAATTTGAATACAGTCTACAAAATGAAAACCCTATGTTGAAGGTTGAGGATAATAGGAATTTATATTCAGTGTTGTTGATCAGATAAATCATATAGAGTATTCTATTTTCATAACATTTTAAGTGGAGGAATGTTTCGCGCGGAATCCGGGGATGACCTCCTGGACGGGAGATTCAAACGTTCCGATCGGTTTCTAACGGGTTTGTTCGTAGAACCGGAAACATCCAATGATTCCACATCCGTTTGGACCTACTTTCCAAAGGCAGGCGCTCATTAGCTTGTGGGCTAATGAGGCTTAGGAATTTGTATTGGTCGAGAGGATGGGAGGTCGGACTCATCACACCTTTTTGAGGGGAATTATTGTCTACTCCGGGACTCTCTTTATAGATTTAAGTTAAGTTCGTGAATCCTTATTACATTACCAAGTATAAAATGAGCTTTCCTTTAGTTTTAACAATCAATGATTAAATATGAAAGAAATTTAGAGAATCTTTTATATGTATTCGAGGTTCTTCATCAATATAGAATCATCTATATTTGTTTAGAGATTCTTGGTCAATGGTATCCTTCAAAAACATTTATATAAAAGTATCTTGGTCATTTTGATGACTAGGCTGGTTTTAAAGCCACTCAGTGGGGCACTTGAAGTTTATCGTCATTCAGAAGGACATAGATTATTTCAAAGTTGGGATCGAACCCATAAATGGGCTACCTACGTATCCTTTGTTTCGGAAAAGGAATCAGAACCCACGTAGTTCGAGGAATGGAGTATGATGTTTATGATTGATGGCTCAAAGATGAATGTCATAATTACTTTTACACTCTAAGCTCACGTGAGTCATGCTCGGTGTGAGAAACAAGAGGTATTGGTAAAATTTAGACAATTGTGCCATAAAAGATGAAATCATAAGAATTTGTTTTGGGGCTTATGTATAGATGACTGCCCAGATAGACGAAGGTTTAGGATTTACTTTTAGGGAGAAAATCCATGAACAGGGTCCAAAAAGTTATATGTGCTTTATGGAGATTTGAATACTCTAATCTTGGGACTTACTCCTAAGGAGGACGCCCAAGTTAGGAGGGGACTTATGATTGGGTTTTATTCTTGAAAAGGAAACCCAAATCAAAGGTAATTTATGACTGGTTAAGAGAAGTTTAAGGGGACTTGGGGCTTATTCCTGAAAAGGAAGCCCAGGGTTATGACTGAGTCTTATTCCTGAAAAGGAGACCCCGGTTAAGGGACTTGGGGCTTACTCCTGAAAAGGAAGCCCAAGGTCATGACTGAGTCTTATTCCTAAAAAGGAGACTCAGTTTAGGGATTAAGGTTTGAGGCTTACTCCTGAGGAGGATGCCCATATTTGAGGTTGGGGCTTATTCTTAAGAAAGATGCCCAAGATTAGAGGAATTTGATTGGGGCTTACTCCTGAGGAAGATGCCCAGATCAAAGGTTTTATAACTGGGGATTATTCCTAAAAAGGAGACCCAGGTTAAGGATTCTCTCATTTTAAAGGATGAGGTTGAATGAATGAACTCTCAATCTTTGGTGACATAAAGATATTTAAATCATTAGACTTTGAGAGATATTTCACATAATTCATTTCAGATAAGGATGTCAAATCAAGAAATCATGCCATAAATGGCTTTGAAGAATATCTTGAAGACTGAATCTTGAATAGGAAAGGTGAAATGGCTTAAGAGGGGTAAAATGGGAAAGATGGGCACCCAAAAAGATAGGGGCGCGCAAGTCTTTAAAGGCGCGCAAGTCCTGCGGCGGCGCGCAAGTATTGGTCGCGCAAGTATACTTGCGCGACATGAGTGGTACTTGCGCGATTTTCAACCAGCATTGAAATGCTTGAGCGACTTTTTAGAAAACCCTTTACAATCCTCTTGAGGTTCTTCCAGAGAAGGGACGCGCAAGTTATATTGAAGGAATTAAGTCGGCGCGCAAGTGTTTGATAAGTTTCAACACTTAGGCGTTCCTTCTTCTCTTTAGATCTTCCATTCTAGGTAAGAAATTACCTTAGAAGTGTTCTGGAAGCTTTGAGAAGAGACTTGGGCGTCGGGAGCTTCGATCCGAGTTTCTGGAAAAAAATTCCTCTCGAATGGGGGGCCCACAGGGTCTATTTATAGGCAAAAGAAGACCCAGGGCGGTTACCGGGCGGTTACCAATTAGGTCGCGCAAGTCACCTGCGCGACCAAGGTAGCCGCGCAAGTATACTTGCGCGGCAGTGGTATCACTTGCACGGTGGATTTTCTGTTGATCCTTTGTTCATGCCTTTGTCGATTTTTGATGTTTTCTTCAAAGGATGAATCACTTTCAGCTGAGATATTCCCTTTTCCGACCTTTAGATTCTGTGACGAAAGGAGCGTCAACAAAAGTCCCCCCTCAGAGTTGGATCCGGAGATAAATGAGGATTTGACTCTGAGGAAATCGAATCCTTCCAAAGGAAAAGGGAGGGCGCGCAAGTCTTTCAGGGCGCAGAGGGTGGCGCGCAAGTCTTCGTCGCGCAGGCCTTAAGCGCTCTGAGTACGGCGCGCAGGTAGGCTTCCGAGCCTATAAATACACGGCCTCACCTCCGTACAAGTATCCGGATTTCCGGACATCATCCCTTCTCGAGCTCTCGCCGCGTAGGTCACCTTGACCGCGCAGGTTGCTCTGTTTTCTAGGGTTTCATCGATGTCGCGCCACTGTAAAGGTATTTGTACTTGCGCGGTTTATACTTGCGCGTCAAAAACTAGCGCGACACACAAATACTTGCGCGCCATGTTTAGACTTGCGCGACTTAAATGCCTTAGCCATTTTTTCAAATTTCTTTACAAATTTTATGAAAATAAACCCATTTAAGAGTTAGTTTATTCATCTTTTGTGCAGATTCAGTGGTTCCCAAGGGAATTGAAATGGCTGATGAACTGGCTAGCAAGCGGATTGATGACATGATGAACATTATTGGCCATGATTACTATGATATCTGCGACAGCACTTTCCCAGATTTGGATAAGTATTTGAAGAAATATCATCTTAATTTCCCACAGAGCATCTACCTGTCTCTGTGTGTTCATGGTCATCTGCAAGGAGTCAATGTTCCAAATGCAAACAATTATACACCTGAGATGCAGCTGCACTGCTACTTCTCTATTTCGGTTATGTTGTGCATTAAGAGTAACAACAATGGTGTGAACTTTCAAATTCTTCCTCCATTTCATTCCTTTGCAGATATGAAAATGGAAAACCCATGGGCTGAAATGTTTTCCACTGTCGGTTGGTGGAGAGAAGACAAACATGGTATTAGAGCAATATCTGAAAAGAGTACTCTCTCCAAATGGCTCTTTACTTCCAATGCTCCATTCTCAAATCCACGTATCCATCTTCCAAGTCTCTTGGACAGAAACAGAGTCACTGTTTGATCAGCAGAAAATTTTCTCAAACCGCACTCAAGAACATCCTTTTACAATTGTTCCAAGAAGAGCTGGTATCACTGCATCTCTTATTGTATCCAGTTGAATGAATGAATTCTAGGTGGTTTCTAATGAAGATCGGGATTCCGTAAATCAAATTAAGTGTTATGTTGAAAGCCTCTTGTAATTCTTGAAAGAAGAGAAGAGACTCCAGTCTGTGGATGTCCTTCTAACTCTTGTGTATCAATGAAAAACACTTTTGTATTCAATCATTTGTACCTGCATTCTTCCATTACCTGCTTCAAATTTACTTAAGCCAATGGGCCTAGTAAGCATAGTTTGATTTTTACTAGGATTATTACAAATAACCCTACAAACTTTGAACCTTTTAACTGCTCAATATTACCTAAATCATACAAAAAATGTATATTTAGTGAGCTGGAACTTGACTTTTATTCAGAGTTCCGTTGTCTTTTGTGTGGGCAGTTTAAAGTCATGCACGCCGGACATAAAGGGGCTAATGTTTAAGGTCGAAATAGCTTTGACCGAAAATGGATTAAAATGGATTCAATTCCTTAACAATTTATCTGAAAACATATTTACCATACTCAAGTATGAGGGAAAAAATGTAAACTATGGCTTAAGAATATTTGAATCTGAGGAATGATATGAAAAAAGAGCTAAAAGGCATTAGAAGAAGTAGTTTCCAAGAATGAAGTTACTATTATTTAACAAAACCCGTTAGGGGGTTGAAATATGCAGGGACACCTATGGGCATTGGCTGCATAGTCAAATAAAATAGCATCTTTTGGCTGACAAGTCTGTTATGTGGACTGTTTATGCAAGGCCACCTATGGGCACGTGCTGCATAGTAAGGCAAAAGAACTCCCAGAAATTTACTTTCCTAGTGCTAAAAGCCAGTGGAATTTTATGGAGATTCAAATTTTCTAAAGCATAGAGTTTGTTGTATGGAAAGAGGTACTTGAATATGGAGAAGATATTTCCAAACAAGAATATCGAAGAACTGGATGAATATCACTCCTACGAAGGTCTGACCCAAACGTAGGGAAGAAGAATAAACCATAGACTTGAATACTTTCAGATCATGAAAAAGGATATGGGACAAATATGTTAAGGATGGCTATTTTTGCGGATCCCTACATACTGTTGTTTAAGACAAATAAGGACAAAAGAGGCATTCTTCCCAAGAATGAAGTTACTATTATTTATCAAAACCCGTTAGGGGGTTGAAATATGCAGGGCCACCTATGGGCATTGGCTGCATAGTTAAATAAAATAGCATCTTTTGGCTGACAAGTCTGTTATGTGGACTGTCTATGCAAGGCCACCTATGGGCACGTGCTGCATAGTCAGGCAAAAGAATTCTCAGAAGTTTGACATTTTTGTGATTAGAAGTCATGAAAAGGGTTATGAAGATCTGAAAATATTTAAGGTTAGGATTATAACACATAATTATGGGTATTGTCCAATGTATATAGAGATACATAGGTCAATGATAACCATAATCATGTTGTGGCTGGGTCCTAAATTGAAATTTTGGACTTCACTACGTATCTCATAAGAATGAGAATCAAGCCATACATAGTTCTTGAAATGCAGTTTAATGTCGTGCAGGACGAAAGTATGAGTGATCTTAGTTTAGGGTCATAGAATTCGGACCATAATAATGAATACACAGTGTGTGTTTTCATGAAGACTTTTCAGCCAAGGGACTGAAAGTGAAATTTGGGGTTAGGCCCAAAAGACTTGGGACTGGATTCGAGGGACACTCGAATGTTCCTACGTATCCCATAAGGATGGGAATCAAGTCCACGTAGTTCTAGAACTACCCTTTGTACAAATTTGGTTCGTACATGTGAAGGGTGAAAGGGGACTTTAGTGCAATGATGGTTTAACCTGAGATAAAAAGTTTAGGCATTACCATGTATGCACGTAGTCTTTTGAAAATGAAAACCATGATTGAAAAAGAATCAATGTTAATAATGGTTCCTTCTCAAATGAGGAAATCAAAGAATATTGTAGTTTATTGTCGTACCGGACAAAAGTGTTGTATAGTTTAACGTCATATAACAAGGACGAAAGTGAATCAATGTAAAGATATTGATTCCAGGGGTGGTTTCACAAATCATCATCATATGAGATGGTGGTGAACCAATGTGAAGAGATTGTTTTTGGGCTTGAACCTTTGGGAGGTTGCCTACATACCCAGCCTGGAGGGCAAGGATCAAAGTGTTGGGTCGGAAAAAACGGGGAATGATGGCAAGAGGGGGGTGAATTGCCTTTTAAAAAATTGATTAACAAATTAAAATCAAAGTTGAAAATGCAGCGGAAATAAAAGAGGCAAGACACACAAAATTGATAACGGAGTTCGGCCAAAACCCGGCCTACGTCTCCGCTCCCAACTCAACCGTTGAGAGATTCTACCGCTTGCTTTTCAATGGTTATAGCAAGAAACCCACTAGGCTTTGAGGTAGCACTAGGACCTATTACAGCTTGCTTTTATTGGTTTAGCAAGAACCCAATTGCTTTTAATGGTTTAGCAATAACCCACTAGCCTTTTTACGGGTGAAGGCTAGCTCACCGATCTCAAGCCCTTTTACAAGGTAAGGCTTGACAACCTCTTCACACCTTAGTGGTGGTGTGAAACCCAAAAGAAAGGGAGGTTGAGAAAAGGGTTGGGGTTTGTAGGCACAAACCCAAATTTAAGCTCAAAATAAATAAAACAATAAAACCCGTAATTGAGGAAGACTTGGGCGCCAATGGTTGATTGGAGTTGATGTTGCGTGCTCTCCCAAGCTTCTTGCTTTTAAAAAATTGATTAACAAATTAAAATCAAAGTTGAAAATGCAGCGGAAATAAAAGAGGCAAGACACACAAAATTGATAACGGAGTTCGGCCAAAACCCGGCCTACGTCTCCGCTCCCAACTCAACCGTTGAGAGATTCTACCGCTTGCTTTTCAATGGTTATAGCAAGAAACCCACTAGGCTTTGAGGTAGCACTAGGACCTATTACAGCTTGCTTTTATTGGTTTAGCAAGAACCCAATTGCTTTTAATGGTTTAGCAATAACCCACTAGCCTTTTTACGGGTGAAGGCTAGCTCACCGATCTCAAGACCTTTTACAAGGTAAGGCTTGACAACCTCTTCACACCTTAGTGGTGGTGTGAAACCCAAAAGAAAGGGAGGTTGAGAAAAGGGTTGGGGTTTGTAGGCACAAACCCAAATTTAAGCTCAAAATAAATAAAACAATAAAACCCGTAATTGAGGAAGACTTGGGCGCCAATGGTTGATTGGAGTTGATGTTGCGTGCTCTCCCAAGCTTCTTGAGGTGCTCCTTGGATTGGAAGATGGTTGGAGCACTTGAGGATTCCTTGGAACAATCCGCCGGAGCTTCGCCAAAGATGTAAAAATGTTTCCGGTGGCTTGTATGTTGTTCCGGGGCTTCCTAGGCCTTTATTTATAGGCTAGGAACCTTCAAGTATCCGTTGGAGGGCTTTGGAGCCGTTGGAAAAGGCCTCGGAGCCGTTGGGAGGCTTTTGGAGTTGACTGGTCAAAGCCAACGGCTAGTTTGACCAGTGCTACCGGCTGGCCGGTACAGCTCCACCGGCTGGCCGGTGCCTTGACAGTGGCTGAGTCTTCTTTTCCAGGCACCACCGGCTGACCGGTACAGCTCCACCGGCTGGCCGGTGCCTTGGAAGTTGAGGAGAAGAGTCTTGATCCAGGCTCTACCGGTCGACCGGTGGAGGAGCCACCGGCTGGCCGGTGGCAAGGCAGTAGAAAACACTATTTGGGCTGGGTGCCACAGGTCGACCGGTGGGAAGCCACCGGTCGACCGGTGGCAGGACAGTAGAAAACACTATTTGGGCTGGATGCCACAGGTCGACCGGTGGGAAGCCACCGGCTGGCCGGTGGACTGAATTTCAGTCCACTTCTTGTCCATTCTTGGGCCAATCCTTTGGCAATCTTTTGCCTATCATCCACAACACTTAAACACAATGTTAAACACATATTAAAGTGATTGTGATCATGAAAATCAAAGAGTGTGGGGTACAACAATCTCCCCCTATTTTGATGATCACAATCACTTATCAAGCAATGTAAAAACTTAAATGAAATGCATGCCTAAATGATAAATTGAAAATAAATACTAAGCGTGATAAAAAGGATTCTCCCCCAATCAATCAAGAAATTTCTCCCCCTTTGTGATTATCAAAATAGCATGGGGCATTAAACTTGATTGAGGGAATTTAGAGATTTTAAAACAATTGAAAATGATACTAATTGTTGAAAAATTTGAAATGAAAAAATTGAATTGAAAAATTTGAATAACAGTTTGAATTGAAAGTTTTGAATCAAAAATCAATTGAAATTTGAAATTTGAAACCAAATGAAATTTTTGAGAGTTTTGAATCAAAAAATGAATGTTCGATACCAACTGTTGGAAATTTAGAAATGAAAATTTAATAGAAAATTTTGAATTCAAAAAAAAATTGAAACCAAGAGTTGAGTTTGAAATGAAAAATTTTGAATACACAAAAAAGCTTAAAAGAACCTAACTCCCCCTAAATAAAAACAATGAATCACCGGGGAGAGGAATTTTGAAAAGAAATGATTTTAGGCCCGGTGAGACTTGCAAGAAGGGATTTTTCAATCCAAACTTGTCTCATAGCGGGTCTTCTCCTATAAAATTCATCACTATAAAAAATGGATTTGGGTTGACCGTACCGGGCGTTTTTACAATTACATTCATATATCATGTGCCCGGGTTTCTTACAATAATTACAGAATTTAAAATCGGAGCTCCCCCTTACAAAAACAGTGGGTGCATGGGAGGAGGAAGCTCGGTTGGTGTATCCTAGCCCTTGGGTGGTTCTTGAAATTCTTTGGGAACCAAGCAATTTTGAAAGATTTTGTTCCCCATTGGTGAATTTGGCTAGGGATTCTCTAAGGTCTTTAATGGTTGATTCTAAAGAATCAACATTTTGGATTTTGAGGGAGAGTTCCTCCTTCTCTTTGAGAAGTTGATCTTTTTCGGAGGAGAGTTTTTTGAAAGACTTTTTCAAAGAAACAAATTTGGAAGATAATTCATGAAAACCATTTTCAAGTTGGTCTCTAGCATGTTGGAGTTCTTCATAAGTCATATGATTAAAAGAATTTGAATTTGAAGAAAAAGAGGAGGAAGAGGAGGAAGAGGAGGAAGATACCTCATTTTTTGCCATTAGGCATGTTGTACCTTCATCGCTTGAGGAGAAGGAGGAGAAGGAGGAGCTATCACTCCAAGTTTTCTTTAATGCCTTCTTCTTCTTCTTCTTGGCCCTTTTCTTGTGAGGTGGGCAAACGGGCGTGAGCTTTTCGTCGAGTTGTTGCTCTTGAGCGGGTTCTTGCTTTGGAGCGGGTTCTTGCTTTTGAGCCTTTCTAGTACCTTCATAGGTTAGCTCTAACAATTTCCAAATATCATGAGAAGAAGTGCAAGAAGAAATACAATCAAAAACATTTCGGTTAAGACCACAATGAAGAGCGTTCATGGCTTTGCCATCAAGCTCGAAATTTGCAATGTCATTGGGGGTCCATTTAGACTCATCGGGAGAGGAGAGGGAAAATCCTTGCATAACAATTCTATAAATTGGATAACCAATGCTTTTAAGAAATGTGGTCATGCGGGTTTTCCAAAAATTATAGTCGGTCCCATCAAAAAATGGAGCCCGACCCAATGAAAAGCCTTCGGGGGCGAAAGAGGTTGATGCCATCAAAATGGATCTTAAATTTGAAACCGTTTAAGGTATTACTCAAATTACCCCTCTGATACCAATTGTTGGGTCGGAAGAACACCCCAAGGAGTGATGGCAAGAGGGGGGTGAATTGCCTTTTAAAAAATTGATTAACAAATTAAAATCAAAGTTGAAAATGCAGCGGAAATAAAAGAGGCAAGACACACAAAATTGATAACGGAGTTCGGCCAAAACCCGGCCTACGTCTCCGCTCCCAACTCAACCGTTGAGAGATTCTACCGCTTGCTTTTCAATGGTTATAGCAAGAAACCCACTAGGCTTTGAGGTAGCACTAGGACCTATTACAGCTTGCTTTTATTGGTTTAGCAAGAACCCAATTGCTTTTAATGGTTTAGCAATAACCCACTAGCCTTTTTACGGGTGAAGGCTAGCTCACCGATCTCAAGCCCTTTTACAAGGTAAGGCTTGACAACCTCTTCACACCTTAGTGGTGGTGTGAAACCCAAAAGAAAGGGAGGTTGAGAAAAGGGTTGGGGTTTGTAGGCACAAACCCAAAATTAAGCTCAAAATAAATAAAACAATAAAACCCGTAATTGAGGAAGACTTGGGCGCCAATGGTTGATTGGAGTTGATGTTGCGTGCTCTCCCAAGCTTCTTGAGGTGCTCCTTGGATTGGAAGATGGTTGGAGCACTTGAGGATTCCTTGGAACAATCCGCCGGAGCTTCGCCAAAGATGTAAAAATGTTTCCGGTGGCTTGTATGTTGTTCCGGGGCTTCCTAGGCCTTTATTTATAGGCTAGGAACCTTCAAGTATCCGTTGGAGGGCTTTGGAGCCGTTGGAAAAGGCCTCGGAGCCGTTGGGAGGCTTTTGGAGTTGACTGGTCAAAGCCAACGGCTAGTTTGACCAGTGCTACCGGCTGGCCGGTACAGCTCCACCGGCTGGCCGGTGCCTTGACAGTGGCTGAGTCTTCTTTTCCAGGCACCACCGGCTGACCGGTACAGCTCCACCGGCTGGCCGGTGCCTTGGAAGTTGAGGAGAAGAGTCTTGATCCAGGCTCTACCGGTCGACCGGTGGAGGAGCCACCGGCTGGCCGGTGGCAAGGCAGTAGAAAACACTATTTGGGCTGGGTGCCACAGGTCGACCGGTGGGAAGCCACCGGTCGACCGGTGGTAGGACAGTAGCAAACACTATTTGGGCTGGATGCCACAGGTCGACCGGTGGGAAGCCACCGGCTGGCCGGTGGACTGAATTTCAGTCCACTTCTTGTCCATTCTTGGGCCAATCCTTTGGCAATCTTTTGCCTATCATCCACAACACTTAAACACAATGTTAAACACATATTAAAGTGATTGTGATCATGAAAATAAAAGAGTGTGGGGTACAACACAAAGTCCGTGTAGTTCAATTAAAGAATGAATCAATGATCAAGTTGTTCTTGTGGACAATGATCTAATAAAAAATATTGTTGGGACTTACACATGGTTAGTGGCCCAAAGGGAGTGTTATGGTTGATGTTCGCTCTAAGCTCACGTGAGTCATACTCGGTGTGAGAAACAAGAGGTAATAACAACCTTAACGATGTACAGTTTAATGTCATGTAGGACATAAAAAAGGGGACTTTCTGTACAGTTTAGCGTCATGTAGTTAAGATGATGGGGACAATATAGTTTAACGTCATATTGGATGAAAAGGGGGACTGTGCAGTTTAATGTCATGCAGTAAGGACAAAAGAGTGTACCATTTTAATGTCATGTCGGACGAAAGTGCGAATAGTTTAAGGTCATATGCATGGACCGTGGATGGTGCAGTTTAATGTCATGTTGGACCTTTGATGATTATATAGTTTAACGTCTTTCCGGCCGTGAGGGACTTTTATACAGTTTAGCGTCATGTAATTTAGGACGTCACAGTTTAACGTCTTGCTGGACATAAGGGATTTGCAAATAGTTTATGGTCATATACATGGACCAGGGATGATGCAGTTTTAAGGTCATACTGGACGGTTTAGGGAACTTTTTCACAGTTTAATGTCGTGTGGGACGAAGTTGCAGTTTAAAGTCATACTGGACCATCGCTGTATAATTTAACGTCATATAGCAAGGACGAACTGGTGCTGTACAGTTTAAAGTCATGTAGCTAGGACTAAGGTGAACCAATATGAGGATATCAGTTTTGGGGACTTTTTACAGTTTAACGTCATGCTGGACGATGAAAGTGCCACACAGTTTAATGTCATGTTGCTAGGACACAATATAGTTTAATGTCATCTCGGACATCGAAGGTAACACAGTTTAACGTCATGTTGGACGACATATAGTTTAATGTCATCTCGGACAAATAAGGAACTTCTGTACAGTTTAATGTCATGTAGATAGGACATTATACAGTTTAATGTCATGTAGGACATTGAAGGTGACACAGTTTAACATCATGTTGGGCGAAGTTGCAGTTTAAGGTCATACTGGACCATGGATGATGCAGTTTAAGGTCATACTGGACCATGGATGATGCAGTTTAAGGTCATACTGGACCATCGCTGTATGAACCAAAATGTAAGAGTCTTGGTTCTGGGAACAATATTTTGTGTTTATACAAAATACTTCTTCAGGAATCTGGCATTAGTTGGAGTCTTGATGTGTTCTCCATCCATTGAGATCAGAGAATACGCTCCATTGGAGTAGACCTTATGTATTGAATAAGGTCCTTCCCATTTTGGTTCAAGCTTGGGAGGCTTCTTTCCTGGTATCATTGGTGCTCTGAGAACTAATACCAATTCTACCTGAATGAATGAACGAAGACGAACTTTTTTGTTAAAAGCTCGTGCTATCCGATTCTGATAGATTTCCAAGTGGTGCAAAGTGCACAATCTCTTCTCATCTAACTGTTCCAATTCATTCAACCGCTTTTGGGATTGCTCATCTGTTGATAACTGATCACAAATGGCTATTCTGAGTGAGGGCAATTGAACTTCAATTGGCAAGACTGCTTCTGTTCCATATACCAATGAATATGGAGTAGACCGCGTTGCATTGCGAGTGGTAGTCCGATAAGCCCATAAAGCATGATAGAGTTTATCAGGCCATGACCTCTTATCTTTATCCACCATCTTTTGCAGTATATTTGAAAGAGTCTTGTTGAAGGCCTCTATCTGGCCATTAGCCGCTGCATGATATCGAGATGAATGGTTGGACTTAATGTTGTATTCTTGATACAATTTCTTTACCTCAGAAGAACAGAAGTTGGTGCCGTTGTCCGTCAATATGGTATGAGGGACACCAAATCTAGTAATGATGTTAGACTTGATGAAGCTAACAATGCATTTAGAACTGACTTCTTTGAGAGGTACTGCCTCTGCCCATTTGGAAAAGAAATCAGTAGCAGTAAGAATGTACTTAAACTGCTTGGCCGTAGCTGAAGGGTAAGGTCCCACCACATCCATTCCCCATGTGGAAAATGGCCACGAGTATTTAGCTGTATGAAGCAACTATGGAGGTTGATGAATGAAGTTGGAATATACTTGTCATGAATGACACTTCTTTGTGAAATTAACACAATCTTGTATCATTGAAGGCCAGAAGTATCCAAGCCTTCGAATTTGATCAGACAATCTATGTCCAGACTGGTGGGCACCACAGACTCCTGCATGCACTTCTTTTATGACAGCCATTGTCTCTTCACCATCAATACATCTGAAGAGAACTCCATCAAAACCACGTTTGTAGAGACTTTTCTCGAGGTGTTTTGGACCATCATAAAGATTAAAATTGACCACACGTCGCCGAATTTGTTCTTTCTCGGCTCTATCAGGTGGAAGTGTTCCATTTTGAAGGTATTCCTTGATAGGTGACATCCATCCTGTAGTATGACCATACAGTTTAGGAATGGGACTAATTTCATTAATTTCCTCTGTTCTGACTTGAACATAAGGTGAAATTGCACGACGGTGGGCAATACCGATGGTTGTCTCGTCCCGATTTGGATCTGCTAAAGCTGTGGCTATATTATCCAGTGCATCAGCTTGAGCATTTTGTGATCTTGGGACATAAGAAAATGTCGGTTCTGAAGGGAATTCTGACATTAACTCTATGACGTAATCATACAAAGGGATTAATTCTTCTTTTCTGATGGAATAATCCCCATTGACTTGTTTGATTACCAGGTCTGAATCACCTTTCACCTTTAAGTGATTCACTTGTGCTTGAAGTGCTAACTCCAAGCCTGCAATGAGAGCTTGGTATTCATCTTCATTATTGGTACCACCTTCCCACAACAAAAAGGAATAAGGTAACACTGCCTTATCTGGAGAAATGAGCACAATTCCTAAACCAACTTTGTTGAATTTAGGATTTTCCATTTTCTTCCCTGTTGGACTTCTAGAAGCACCATCAAAATACATTTCCCATGTTTGAGGACTCTCTTGAATAGAAAAAACTTCCTCATCAGGGAGTTCGATATCTGAATACGTGTCTTCCACTGAAGGGTGTTCAGCCAGGAAATCAGCCAGAGCTTGGCCCTTAATTGCCTTTTGAGACACATACTGGATGTCGAACTGCTCTAGAATAACCGCCCACCTTGCCAAACGTCCTGTAAGCATTGGACGACTAAGGATGAATTTGAGTGGATTATTACGAGATACCAATTGGACCTCGTGATGTTGCAGGTAGTGTCTCAGTTTCTGAACTGCAAAGATTAATGCTAGGCAGCATTTTTCAATACTCGAATACCGGGTTTCTGCTTCAAGCATAGTTCTACTAAGATAGTAGAGACTATTTTCATTCCCAGCATCATTCTTTTGAGCGAGAAAGGCACCCAATGATCGCTCTAAATCTGTCACATAGAGGATAAGAGGCCTGCCCTCAACAGGTGGCATGAGTACTGGTGGACTTAAGAGGTATTTCTTGAGAACATCAAATGCTTCTTGACATTCTTTAGTCCACTGGTAAGTGACTCCTTTCTTCAATAATTTGGTAAAGGGTAAACTTTTGCCTGCCAAATTGGCGATGAAACGCCGAATATAGGCTAAGTGTCCTTGAAGTCCTCTTAATTCTTTCAAATTCCGAGGAGGTGACATACCAAGGATTGATTTGGTCTTCTCAGGATCGACTTCAATACCACGATGGCGTACAACAAAGCCGAGGAATTTTCCTGAGGTTACCCCAAAAGCACATTTTAAGGGGTTCATCTTCAAATTATGTTGTCGAAGCTTGTGGAATATGATTTCCAAATCATCCAAGTGATCAAAACGTTGTTTGGATTTAACCACCAAATCATCTACATAGCATTCAACAAATTTTCCTAGAAAAGGTTTGAAGATACGATGCATGGCGCGTTGATATGTTGCACCTGCATTCTTTAAACCAAAGGGCATCACCCGGTAACAAAACACACCTTGAGGAGCTCTGAAGGCTGTATATTCCTCATCTTCTGGGGCCATTCGGATCTGATTATATCCAGAATATCCATCCATGAAAGAAAGTACTTCATAGCCAGCCGTCGCATCAATTAAGAGTTCTGTAATCGGAACTGGAAAATCATCTTTGGGACAATACCGATTAAGATCTCTGAAATCGATGCAAACCCTAATTTGTCCGTTCTTCTTCTTTACAGGGACAATATTAGCCAACCACTTGGGATATTGAACTTCTCTGACGAAGTTAGCTTTGATAAGCTTATCCACTTCAGCCTCGATTTTGGAAGCATAGGTTGGGTGTGTTCTTCTCGCGGCTTGCTTGAATCCTCGATGTTCTTTTGGCAAACCCAAATGATGGGTGGCAACATCAGGATCAAGGCCAGGCATCTCTGTATAATTCCAAGCAAAAATATCTTTATTTTGCTTTAGAAAAGAAATATACATCTCTTGTTCTTCAAGGGTCATGGCCGCACTAATTAAGTGGGGCGTGGATCTTTCTCTGTACCCAGATTTACTTCTCTGAGTTCATCCACAGTGGTAGAGATACCCTCTTCAAATGCTGGAGGAGCATCTCTAAGATCTTCCTCTTCCTCTTCATTATGTGTTATTTCTTCCGTTTCTACTTGCAAAGTAGATGAAAAAACGAAATTCTCATGATCATAAGAGATGTCAAAATTTTCACATTTTGAAGAAGAAGCTTCCATTTCCGACCCTATTGATGATAAAGGGTCTTCTTTGGGAAATAAAGAGGAGATGATGGATTGAGAATCGACATCAATATTCACCTCTGGTGTTGCTATAACTTCTTATGGCCTGATTAGCGAAGTATAGACTTGTTGGATTTCAGCAGACGAAATGAAAACGTCACCACTTATGCTTTCATCACTGCTTGGTAAGTTACCAATTTCTCCCATGTTTTCTGGCTCGATTGCCGTAATTGACATTATGGATCTTTCCATAAGAGTATTTTGATTTGGGCCTATTTTGTCAATTTGACTGATAGGTAACACATAATCTGTACTCACACGTGAAAATGGATTTATTGGAATTTTTTCCAAACCATATGGAGCATTAACTTTGGTAATTTCCTTCATTGTAGATTTTTCTCTTCCCTTCATGTGATAAAATTCCGCCTCAATGTATTGAGACTCACATGTCTTGAACGGGGCCTTATCACCATACAATGTTTCAACTTGGCCATCATAACAGTATTTGAGACATTGATGGTATGATGACGGAATAGCTGCATGCTGATGTAGGCAGGGTCTTCCAAGCAAGATATTGAAAGCTGAGTCCTGATCAACAATCATAAAATCCGAATTGGAAACAAGATCTCCAAACTGAGTTCTGAGCGTAACTTCTCCCAGTGGTTCTTGTTCATTTTTATCATACCCTTGCAACATCATGGTAGAAGGAGATAAATCAGATTCTGTGAGGCCCAATCGACGAAGTGTGCGAATGGGCATGAGGTTGACTCCTGAACCATTGTCAATAAAAGCTCTTCGAACATCTATACCATTGACTTTGCCAGATAGGTACAAAGGTTTTATGTGCCCATGCACAACATCATATTCATCTTTATCAGTAAAGGATATCACTTCATGGCATTCTGCAGGATTATTCTCTATGTGATAAATTTCAGCTGCAGCAATTTCAGCTTCAAACTCCTGAGGACTTGACAAAGCTTCGATGAGTGCTTCCCGAAGATCTTTTGATAGATTCAAAGCATCCAAAATTGATAATTTGGCTGGTACTTGGGCCAAGTGTTTCAATATATCATACTTTTGATCTAGAGGCCTGCGTTTCCCAATGGGAATATGCGGTTTAGCAGGTACCTTAGAAGCAGATGCTTTGGAAGCTGATGCATCTTGTATTGAAGTTGGCAACATCCTTGGTTTTGGAAAATTAGACTGATTAGATCCATTTGTTTGATGAGATAAAGAAGATGGAACCTTTAATCGGTCTTCCAAAATAACTGTGCCGAAGCTGAGTTGGCCATTTGCAGAAGAACTTGCTTGTTCTTTTTGAGCTCGCTGAAGGGCTCTACCACGAGTTTCTGCTGCATATACAGTGCTAGCAGGGGTATAATTAGAGTAGTGGCTTCGGAAAGATCCACGTCTTCCCCTATATCCTGAACCTCTAGAACTTCCTCGGGTTCCCTTATTTGATACAGGGAATTCAGGCTCATCAAGACTGGAATATGAATCTGTTAATTGAATCATATTAACAGAACCAAAGATTAACTCTTCGTCTGATAAAGACTCTGCCTGGTTAGCCTGTTTAGGCTGTGCCGTTTGGTGGGACGGTGCCCGTGGCTTTGAAGTAGATGGCATGAAATCTGCCAGAGTCAAAGACAATTTAGGCTTTGATACATATTCATCTTCTCCTGATTCCTCTTTCTTCTTTGAATTGTGCTGCCCTTTTGAGGATTTGTCTTTTGATGGAGGCTTTACTGCAGCTTTTGTAGGAGACACAATTGGATTCTTCAATTGTGTTCGCAAAATGGAATGGGTCCGATTGATTGTCTTTCTGACCATCCAATCATCATATTTTTTCGCAGTTTTGCTTTTGACTTCCTGCCACTCGCCTCCTTCCTCTGGATCTGTAGCGGTAATACACGCTACATGAGCTGAAGAACCCTTCAATTTGACTTGTCCCAAGTCGACCATCTTTTGCAGGAGGTCTTTAAAGACAAAACACTCCTGTATGGGATGCCCCAACATTTGATGAAAGGGACAATAATTGGTACGGTCTTCATCTCCTTCCTTGTTTGGCCTCTTCGGCACTGGTAATTGAACCAAATTATTTTCCAGAGCTGAAATGAAGTAACCAGGAACATGCTCACTTCGGAAAGAGTATGTTTTACTCTTCATATCCTCAAATTGTTTTCGTCGTTGATCTTTTTGATCATTTGGACGAAACAGCCTTTGTTGTTGGCATTCAGGAGGTGGAGCCCTTCGAGAAGATGAAGGTTTTGAAGTAGAAATAGGTACAGGTGCCTGTTTAAGCATAACTGTAGCAGTTTCTGCTTTACCCATTCTTCTTCCTGGAGCTGATGGAATTACACGAGATTTAACCTTAGCCTGTATAAGGGAATCTTCAATCTGTTGAGCGATTGAAGTAAGGTCTCGAAACTCTCCTGTGTATTTCACAGGGATCAATGGCGTGCGTAATTCGTCACGCAAATTTGCCACACAGATTGGCAACAATTCCTCCTGAGGGAGTGATAAACTCAAGGAATACGTTAATCCCTTCCAACGAGCAATGAAATCAGAGACTCTTTCATTCTCCCTTTGCTTGCAGTTTGTAAGATCGAAAACTGTCGTTTTTGGCAAAGTTGAGCTAAACTGAAGAAGGAATTTTTGACGAAGATCCTCCCATCCGATGACTGACCGGGATTTCAAGCTTATATACCAGACAAAAGCTGGTCCTTGCAAGGTTCGCACGAAGCATCTGAGTTTCACTGCTTCTTGCTGCTCTGGAGTTCCCATCATAGGATCACAACAAGATACGTAATGCGTCAAATGTTGTTCAGGGTCGCCTGATCCATTGAAAGTAGGGAAAATAGGGTTTCCAAAACTGGATGGAGGAGAAATTGAATCTACCCATTCAGGGTAAACTTTCTTTTCAGGTTGAACTTGCGCCCGTTTCCCTTCCATAGTTTCTAACCGAGCTGTTAATGACTCAATAGTAGTTATTAACTTTTGAGAAACGTCAGGTTGAACTTGGTTTTGGATAGGTGCAATGAATGGAGCTTGGACAGACGTGGTGGTTGGTGCTGCAACTGATGGTAGTGCTGCCAACCGTTCTTGCGTTTGACCCGTAGGATTAGACCTCTGTGGGTGTACTGACAAAGGAGGATATTCTTGATCCATCTCAGTAGTTACAACAAATTCCTTCGGCTGTCGGACTTCAGTATTCTTAAGAAGAAGACTATTCTGAAGTAGTTCTGCATTCAACCTTCTTAATTCTTTCATTTCTTCCTCCTGTTGTGCAAACCTTTGCTCTAATGAGAGCGATTGACCTCCTTCAGAGGAAGGGTGAGAAGTAACCTGATTCTTACCTTTCCCCTTATTGGATCCTTTTCGGAGAGGGGGAAGTGGGTTACTTTAAGGAATACCCAAATTTTGGGTAAGCCTTTGATTACGTGTGCGCACACCTTCTTCATTTAGGTCTGTGTGCGCGACTTCTTGAGCAGGAACCCCTTCGTCTGATCCCTCTGATTGAGCCTCATCTGGTGAATCAGCAGCAACGGCATTGATGACATTAATGGATGCATATTGCATGGAATCCTTTCTATCAGCATTTCTATGATATTGTCTCCTTCTATGTCCATGATGAGACATGGCATTCCGTTGACTTGATCCCTCAGGAATTTCTTGGAGAACCGTCACTTGGAGAGAATCTCCTGACAGCTTGGCTCTTCGTTCCTCTTGAGGCTTATTCCCTAATCGAGAGAATACTGACTTTCTCTGAGGGAAGGATTGAAGATTTGAAAAAGTCCCCAGTCCGGTGGACTGGGGATGTTCCTGCTGCTTCTGCTCAACTCCTCGAATCTCATTCGTTGATTCTAAGGGTTGGGTTAGAGAAGTCCCCAGTCTGGCAAGCTGAGATGTCTCTTGACATGCCATGTCTGAGATCTTTTTGAAATCTCTCTTGATCTTGCGAATCTTAGTTCGGAAATTACCTGGATGCATTAACCTGTATCCACTTTTATCACCTGGTTCAACAGACCGTTGGATGATTTCCGAAACTTCTGTCATTTGATGACGTGTTTGCTCCAGACGAGAGGCTTGTGCAATATTCTCGCCTGCTTGATGTAGGATCAATTCAACAACCTGTTCTCTATATACTTGATTTTGAGAGGAACTAGTTGAAGCTTGATCTCGAGCAAGCTTTTGATTATGAACAAAGCCCATTGACTGTGGCCGGCCATGGGCAATAACATTGCATGAGACCATTTTTGGTGGGCTCTGCTGACCGGAAAGCACTGTGAAATGTAGTGCTCCGTGAACACCCCATCCTCTGATATGAACATTAGATGGAGCATTGGAAATTAACTGACGCAATCTTCTTAGTGCGCCAAGGCATGAACGTTGAAGGGTTCTCTGTTGCTTTTCAGCCTTCGGATACCGAGAGACTGATAGAGATGCCAAATCAATCTTGCGTTGTAACCCTTCTATTATCTTAAGATGATTCTCATATTCATCGTAAGATAATACCTTCTTCTTTAATTGACAAAGAGTTTTCCATATGTTGAGACGAATATCATGGATTCCATCATCCGTCAACATCTTTGGAATGTCGTACTGGGAATCAGCCAAAGGCCAAAACATGACTGGTACTTCACCTTTTGCCAGTTTTTTCCTCATGTTCAGCATTTCCTCTTTATCATTAAATGAAGATTCTTCTACCTGTTTGGACCAGAGTTGGTGTTTCCTTGTTGCTTCATCGGATTCAACAAGATTGGTAGAGGAATCACTATTCATGCTGGAAGATGAATGACCTAGGGAAGGTTCGGAGAATAACCTGAACCCCAGGCTATCTTCTGATGGAGAAAGAGTTTCACCTGCTGATAGTAAAGCATCAGACATGACTGGTTTTACGTTTGCAAGTGCCTCGAGATAGGAGGGCTTTCTCGTCACTACATTGCCTTCTGAAGAATTTTCGAGACAACGTGAATCACTACTACGGAGAGGACTTTCGCAGCGAAGTTCATCATCATGAGGAGGACCATCATGATGGGTTATAGCAAAAGATAAAATCTCTTGCTCCTTGGCCTTCTGACCACACAGAGGGTTCCTGTGGCTCTCATCTGAAGAAGAAACTTCAAGATTGACCGAATTTTCATGAAGCAAGTCTTCATGAGGAAGTGTCTGTTGAAGACCTTCAAAATTAATGTTCCTGTTATTGGGAACTGAGGGAGTAGAATCTTGAATTCCGACAGATAAATGTCTGAGGGCTTCAAGAACTCCAGCATCGAGCAAGGCCTTGTTATAGATTGGCCTTTGATCTCCTAACTGTGCTGGGCGGATCTTTTTCTTAGATGCCTTCTTACTCGCTTTAGAAACCACTTGATGACGAAAGTGATTGCTCTGAGTAGGTGTATGTGCCTGATCAGGAAAGATGGTCAGGTTAGGTTGACGATCATCGCTCAAATCAGGTGTATGTGCCTGACTTGGTTGTCCATATGATATGGGGGAGTATGCCCCATAACCCTCTTGGACTGGAACAGATGTGTGTGTCTGTTCCGGAGTGAATTGTTGATGTGTCACTCCACTTCTAGGGATAAATTTATGTGTCTGTCCCTGAGATGATGCTGAAGATGTTATGATATCCTGGCAAGCATCCAGAATATGAGCAGGAATTTTCTTCTGCTCTTTCACCATTGACAAAATATGTTTGGTGACTTCAGCCGCCGGAACAGGAATATACGTCCATTCCGGGCTTGGAGTAGGTGTATGTGCCTGCTCCTGTCCTCCTTTTCCTGTCAGTGAATCCTGACAGTACTCAAGTGTGGAGGCAGAGAGTTTAGTCTGCCCCCTGTTTGTCGTCGGGACTTTCCGACTGACTTCTCCGTGCGCTACCAAGCGAGACTGTTGGTAGGCCTGATTAGTATTAGCAGGTGTATGTGCCTGCTGATTACACTTTGCCAAACGCGGTTGACGAGATCCATCATATGTAGTCAGACGAGCCTGCTGACTAACTGATTATGTTTAAGCAGGTGTATGTTCCTGCCTATGGTACTCCGCCGGAATTGCCTGGCGGGATCGGCTTGATGCTGTCAGACGAGTCTGCTGGACAGCTGAATTAAAACGGGCAGGTGTGTGTGCCTACTCGTTGCTTGCCACCAAGTTAGGTTGGTGGACTTCTCCGGAGATGGAAGGGATAACAACCTGCCTATTGTTAACCGGATTCCGTCTCTGGCGGTTCATCTTGCCTGCTCGGGTTCGAGGAACCTGAGCTGAATGCCTGGAGTCAGTACCCTCATCATGTTGAGGGCGCACTACCGCACGAGTCTGGCGGCGATTGTTGATGGGAGCCCTTGAGAAGGACTTTTGTCTTTTTTAATTAAGGCCCCGAGGGACCTGCTCATTCACTTCCTCAGAATAAGGGAGTGAATGGAAATTGTGTTCCGGGGATAACGACCTAAAACGGTTGGAGACGGTAGTTAGCACCGCCTGCTTCTTGATTGCTGGTCGCCGTTGTCCGGACGACCAGGTAGAATTGTTAACTTGGAGGGCTTGACGAGCGGCCTCCAGAGTTGGGATAGTACCGTTGCGACGGTACTCCTTAACCAGTGCATTAGAAACACATCGTTGAAGACGCTGAGTTGGTGATGTCATCCTCAGAGCGGATGACGTTCCAGCAGGAGTAGCAGCATTGGTTTTCACAGCAGCAGACCTCACAGTAGAGGTGTTCCCAGCAGCAGTATTCACAGGGGTGAATTTAAGGAAAGCCATTTTTGCAGAAGATCTTTGAAAAAAAAGTGCCTGTTCCATGTAACAGACATAATCAAGATGAATTCGGCTACTGCATCTTTTGGATGATCATATGTCAATGATTGCCTTGTTGGCCCAAGGGGCCTAACAGATAAGAAGAACATCACTTTAACTTGGTTAAGGATTCACGTCGGGTTCACCATTTTTTGTTTCGCGCGGAATCCGGGGATGACCTCCTGGACGGGAGATTCAAACGTTCCGATCGGTTTCTAACGGGTTTGTTCGTAGAACCGGAAACATCCAATGATTCCACATCCGTTTGGACCTACTTTCCAAAGGCAGGCGCTCATTAGCTTGTGGGCTAATGAGGCTTATGAATTTGCATTGGTCGAGAGGATGGGAGGTCGGACTCATCACACCTTTTTGAGGGGAATTATTGTCTACTCCGGGACTCTCTTTATAGATTTAAGTTAAGTTCGTGAATCCTTATTACATTACCAAGTATAAAATGAGCTTTCCTTTAGTTTTAACGATCAATGATTAAATATGCAAGGAATTTAGAGAATCTTTTATATGTATTCGAGGTTCTTCATCAATATAGAATCATCTATATTTGTTTAGAGATTCTTGGTCAATGGTATCCTTCAAAAACATTTATATAAAAGTCTCTTGGTCATTTTGATGACCAGGATGGTTTTAAAGCCACTCAGTGGGGCACTTGAAGTTTATCGTCATTCAGAAGGACATAGATTATTTCAAAGTTGGGATCGAACCCATAAATGGGCTACCTACGTATCCTTTGTTTCGGAAAAGGAATCAGAACCCACGTAGTTCGAGGAATGGAGTATGATGTTTATGATTGATGGCTCAAAGATGAATGTCATAATTACTTTTACACTCTAAGCTCACGTGAGTCATGCTCGGTGTGAGAAACAAGATGTATTGGTAAAATTTAGACAATTGTGCCATAAAAGATGCAATCATAAGAATTTGTTTTGGGGCTTATGTATAGATGACTGCCCAGATAGACGAAGGTTTAGGATTTACTTTTAGGGAGAAAATCCATGAACAGGGTCCACAAAGTTATATGTGCTTTATGGAGATTTGAATACTCTAATCTTGGGGCTTACTCCTAAGGAGGACGCCCAAGTTAGGAGGGGACTTATGATTGGGTTTTATTCCTGAAAAGGAAACCCAAATCAAAGGTAATTTATGACTGGTTAAGAGAAGTTTAAGGGGACTTGGGACTTATTCCTGAAAAGGAAGCCCAGGGTTATGACTGAGTCTTATTCCTGAAAAGGAGACCCCGGTTAAGGGACTTGGGGCTTACTCCTGAAAAGGAAGCCCAAGGTCATGACTGAGTCTTATTCCTGAAAAGGAGACTCAGTTTAGGGATTAAGGTTTGGGGGTTACTCCTGAGGAGGATGCCCATATTTGAGGTTGGGGCTTATTCTTAAGAAAGATGCCCAAGATTAGAGGACTTTGATTGGGGCTTACTCCTGAGGAAGATGCCCAGATCAAAGGTTTTATAACTGGGGATTATTCCTGAAAAGGAGACCCAGGTTAAGGATTCTCTCATTTTAAAGGATGAGGTTGAATGAATGAACTCTCAATCTTTGGTGACATAAAGATATTTAAATCATTAGACTTTGAGAGATATTTCACAGAATTCCTTTCAGATAAGGATGTCAAATCAAGAAATCATGCCATAAATGGCTTTGAAGAGTATCTTGAAGACTGAATCTTGAATAGGAAAGGTGAAATGGCTTAAGAGGGGTAAAATGGGCAAGATGGGCACCCAAAAAGATAGGGGCGCGCAAGTCTTTAAAGGCGCGCAAGTCCTGCGGCGGCGCGCAATTATTGGTCGCGCAAGTATAATTGCGCGACATGAGTGGAACTTGCGCGATTTTCAACCAGCATTGAAATGCTTGAGCGACTTTTTAGAAAACCCTTTACAATCCTCTTGAGGTTCTTCTAGAGAAGGGACGCGCAAGTTATATTGAAGGAATTAAGTCGGCGCGCAAGTGTTTGATAAGTTTCAACACTTAGGACTTCCTTCTTCTCTTTAGATCTTCCATTCTAGGTAAGAAATTACCTTAGAAGTGTTCTGGAAGCTTTGAGAAGAGACTTGGGCGTCGGGAGCTTCGATCCGAGTTTCTGGAAAAAAATTCCTCTCGAATGGGGGGCCCACATGGTCTATTTATAGGCAAAAGAAGACCCAGGGCGGTTACCGGGCGGTTACCAATTAGGTCGCGCAAGTCACCTGCGCGACCAAGGTAGCCGTGCAAGTATACTTGCGCGGCAGTGGTATCACTTGCGCGGTGGATTTGCTTTTGATCCTTTGTTCTTGCCTTTGTCGATTTTTGATGTTTTCTTCAAAGGATGAATCACTTTCAGCTGATATATTCCCTTTTCCGACCTTTAGATTCTGTGACGAAAGGAGCGTCAACAAGGAACAATTCCCCACATAAAATTTGACCCAAATCATTTTTTATCATTGGAGGTTTTTTTATAATTAGAATGTTCGTTCCTTATACCCTCTAACCATAACACTGGGGTTGGCTCCTAAACATAGTTACAAACTCTATCACCTATTTGTTCAACCCCGCATATATTCTAATCCTTACACGCCACATGGGTGCACCATATACTAGTTATGTTTCTCTAAATTTGGAAATTATCCATGAAATTTTCATTGAGTTGGCATGCTAACTTTATGATATATTAGGCTATCTTGGGCTGTTGGCATTGCATTGGAAAAAATGTTTTAGAAAAAATCTATAAAAAAACATAGTAAAACTTCATTATTATATTATTCTAAACCCTCAAATAAGTCAATTAAAATAATCTCAAAATAATCCTTCTTCAATTATCAAAATAATTATTAATCAAAACATCACCCACATTTATATTCAACACTTTTCTATTGACAATGTGCTCTTAATAAAGCTCATGAAATGATCATTAAGATCAGTTCAAAAGGCATCATAATACATTTCATAAATTCAATGTAATTAAAAAAATTTAAACAGTTAGTTGAAATTAAGGACAACATCATCAACAAATCCAATGGTTATTTACCTCACAAATCAGGTGCGGGGGGGTCGCCGAAGGCCGCAGGGGGCGTGGGGAGTCGCCGGTAGCCCGAGGGGGTGGGGAGTCGCCGGCCGCGAGGGCGCGGGGGGCGTGGGGAGTCGCCGGCCGCGGGGGGCGTGGGGAGTCGCTAGTAGCACGAGGGCGTGGGGAGTCGCCGGCAGCACGAGGTTTAGGGATCGTGAAGGGGAAGGGGGAAAGGGTCGGCAGCTGTGTAAAATAAATCGGGTTTCGCGGCGGTTTATTAAAAACCACCCCGAAACCTTCACCGAAAAAGGTTTAGCGGCTGTTTTGTGAACCGCCGCCACAAAACCGCCGCTAAAACATGTTTTTTTTTTGTAGTGTCTATATTAAAATCTATTTAGTAAAAGACATTTTTTAGGTTATAATTATCTTTGCTTTATATTAATTCTTATAAAATATCATTTTCACATCCAAGTGAATCCACAGGGTACCCGAATCGACCCAAGGATTCCCATGGTCAGAAATATATCATCCAATTAGATTAGGACATGTGATAGGGTAATTTATGTTTATTATAATATTATTTTTTACCCTTATTTACCATATTTACCCTTTAACCATAGTAAATAAAATATCTACTGAAGTAACTATTCATAATGTCCGCAAATAAAAGGTAACTATTTACACAATTTTAACCTTATGATTCAAAATATGAAATCGATTTTATCAAATTCACAACACATAAGTTTCGGTAATTAATTTAAAATTAATTCCTGTTGTCAAAACAATAAAATGAGTTTTTAATAAGTAATAACTATCCAAAGATTGTCATGTGTTTATGTTCGATTTAAAAGTGAAATTACTTAAAACGACCAGAATTGGATTATATGATAAAAATATTATCCAATTACACTTTAAAATCAATTGAAAATTTAATCTAACTATATAAATAAATTATATGAAATGACTGCTTTGAATTAAAATGCAGTATTTTTCACTATTCATTAAAATTTGAATTTTATCATAAAAATACCAAAAAATCAAAAAAAGTAATTTTTTTGTCCCTATTCCCAATAAGAAGTTTATTTTGTCAAATTTTAGTTATAGAAGTTTCAAAAACTAGATTTAAAATGGGTGTTCCATAAAAAGTCGGTAAAAATGCGTTTTTTGAAAAAATACTTCTTTTATCAAAAAATTGATTTTGTTCTCTTATGATGTTATAGAAAACATGTAATATGAATTAGAATGTTATAAAAAATTCCAAATTTGATTAATAATATTCATAAAATCTTGTTTATATCCCATTAAATAACAATATTATAATAATATATCATTGTTTAGTGAAACTCGGTATCACGTACAATGCAAGCTATAGAGGAAGGCCGCTCTTGCGTGTAACACAAGACAGGTTAGTGCTTCATGTATTGAAAGATTCCTTTGGTGTTGTGTATAACATAATTCAAACTTATTTCAATTATATATATTGAATTAAATCTATACTCAGTGTTGTGTGAAATGAATTCCTTCAAAAGAACATGAAATTGTATTCAAGAGAAGCCAAGAATAGTGTTTCGTATACTTAAAGATAATACAGTGTTACATATATCACAAGATAATCTTGGTGTAGCATAAAACACAAGACGTAAAAGAAAATAAAAAGAATATATCTCATAAAATATTTGGGTGTTACATTATACCCCCCTTAAAATGAGTTTCGCCCTCGAAATTCATCAGGGTTATAAATGGTTTACTACTTGAAAGTTTCTTTCAGGGAAACCCACATCTTAAAAAGGAATACTAAAACTTCATTTTAAAAAAGAAATTTAGAAACACAATAAATACCCAAATTAACTCATCACTGGGTCTCCACATAGGAAAACATAGGTGGGATGTGAAAACATGAGAATGGAAGTGAAATATAACCATCAAGTTCTAATAGACAGTGATAGAGAATACATTTTAGAGAAAGTTAACTACAAGAAATATTTAAATATACGATAATTTAAGTGACCATATGATTCATCAGATAAGAAGGTACTAGGACAAAATTTTTTGTTTTCAAGATCCTTTTTTCTAAAGAGGAATAATTTTGCATGAGAATGAATACTTACCTGATTTTTGTACAATATCACCATTGTTCGTGCCTTGAACAACATTCAATTTATCTATTATTTAAATAAATTAAGTGGAATTTGTCATTATTGAAGTGTTATAAGATCATTAGATATAATGATAGGCCATTCAATATGTTTTAACAAAAAGGTTAGCACATGTAATCAAATATGCATAAGGCCACCTCTACTGAGATAATATAAACTTCAATTGGAATATAACTTATACTATCAATAAACGGATAACATTAAAATCCTTATACAAATTGAAAATATAAAACTTTAGAAATAGGAGAATTAAACCGACTTAACATTTGTCTCCCATATCACATTTGGCAGTTCTTGGTTATCACATTCCAAACATGTGAATGCCTTAATCATGTATTCTCTTTAAACATAAATTACCATAGAACCTTAGTGAAAACATACATTCTGTCAAAATTAAACTCTTTATATATACCAAAATCCCAAAAATTATATATACTCTAACCATGATATCACTCTTTCCTTCTATCAGTCATGTGCTTATTAATACTATCAAACATATCATTATCTCCTTTTCCCTTCATTATGTGCCTATCATGTGCTTTCCAAAAATATCTGAATAACCTTTCATGGTTACCGGTACCATTCAACATATACTTTCAAATACTTAAGTAAAAAATAGTGTAATGATCCTCAGATTTTTTTTCATTCCATAGTACCATTAAATTACTTATAGAACATTATTCTTGAGAAACATGTAATCATTACACTACCTTCTTAAACCATTAACAGAGCCTCATCATTTAATCTCTTAACACTTCTTTAATCTCACATATCATTTGTAGTCTCTTCATCATAAGAAACATTAATTCTACCCATACGACCATTCTGATTCTCTTCATAAGATTTTCCCTTAGTGAACCGATTTTCATAATGCCCGTACATTCCAAATTTCAAAAATTTAACCATCGTTTATGTATTAGTAATATCATTATCCTTGTCCACTATGTTAATTGATCCTTTTCCTTTTCAATTACTGTATTTGTGTCCTTCTTTTCCACACCCATAGTATCTTCCAGTTCCTTTGAAACATTCTCCTTGATGCCTCTTATCACATGATTTACATGAGAAAAATTGAACTCTATTTCCTCTATGATCATCATGAAACTCCATATTTCTCTTATTAGCTACGTCAGGAAACAAAAAAAAGTTGAGATTATTAATCATATTATGATATTGAAGATTAGGCATAATAACAATGTTTCACCTTCCAAATCCAGTTTCATTTGGTTGCTCATGAAGAATATGATTCCATTGTCCATCATATTCTCTATTATGATGAATCCTCCTATTTCTAGCCATTTTCTAAAAAACAAAAAGAATAATGTGAGAGGAAAATATCATACTAGGAAAAAAACATAATCAAGGGGGATTACTTTCAATATCTAAAATATTAGGTTTAATCCTAGGTTATTCATGATAATTACAATAATTCTAGGACTATAACCTATAGTTAGACTTACCCTTGGGGACATCCCTTGTCATACCTTAGAAATATATCAAGGGATCTCACTAAAGGATTCACATCCTAGTTTCCAAAGGTTAACTAAACCTAAACTCTGATACCAACTGTAAAGACCCTAGCTTGACGTACATGGACATTACATTTATTTTTCAAAATACTTAATATATTAAAAATAATATATGCACAAAGATCGTATTAGTTTAGTTTCTTTGGATACTCGAAACATAATCTTCTAACATGGTGAAAGATCTTGAACATATCCCATGAAGATCTTCCCTTTTTTGTTTTCCTACCTAAAACCTTTCTTTATATCATAGGGAAAATAAAAAAAAGGGGTGATCTCAAATGATCAGTAAGAGTAAACAAGTAGAATATAAAACAAACCATAAAAATTCAAATGTAAAAATATAAACATAATGTTCAAATTTCAAAATCATGAGTCATGAAATAAATCTTGGCAGTTCGTAAGGCATAGATCATAAAGAAGAATTAATCATGATAAAATAGTATTGGAATAAAATATGGAAATTTTGAAAACCATTAAGCACATAATATGATTTCCATAGTATCCAAGGCATTACTGAAAAAACCATCACAGTGTACAAAGTTCATTACTGAACTGGGTTTACTTTCCATTCCGGCCATGTATTACTAAACCAGATTTTCCTGTCGTTCCAGCCCTATATTAGTGAACCTGATTTTCTTTCCATTCCAGTCATGTCTATATCGTGATATATAAATCTTTAACCAATGCATTGGAGGGAGATATAGGTCCCACCCATATCAAAATGAAACTATTCTTACGTGTACCATAAAAACATAAAAACATTCACCATATTATAACCCATGAAATAAAATGGGTTTCTTAAACATCAAACCATCATAACATAATCCATAAATGTATTTCATAAAAATAAATTCATCATTTACACAATCAAATCAAAGTAATAACAGGGATAGAAACAAAAACCTATTTAATATTATAGGAAAAATAACTTTGATAAAACACTTGAACTTAGTTCTTGAGGAAAATATCCTTTCTTTTTCAAAAAAAATTTCTTTTCTCAAAATGCTGCGCAATTTTAAAAGAACATAATTTAGTTTAAAATAAACTTGAAATAGTTTAGAGAAATATTTGTGGAAATAAGGTTTCATGAAACCATAAAAATCTATTCATTCATTCTCCTCATACTTTTTCTGGAAAAGTCAAAAAAGTACCTCGTATGGTAAACAGAAGAAAGATTTATTCCATTCCATGTAGTAAAATTCAAAAATGGGTAAAACTAACTTTAAACATACATGGAAGAATATTAAAAATTTTATGAAAACATTTTTAGGAAACATGGACATGGATGATAAATATACAAAAAAAACAATTTCTTATAAATAATCTTAGATAAAAATAAGATTGCAAAATTATCTCTTACCTTAGATCCGATATGCTTCGTATGTGTCTGAACCGCCAATATAATGATTTAAATAATGTTACTGATTTATTCCAGAATAATATTAATTTTTATGAAAACATTTAAGACTATATTTTCATCTGTTTGTTTGTAACATTTCATTGTTACTCATTATTCGGATATTAACTAGTTTATATTCTTATGTATGTTTTGTCAGATAAGTTCTTATTCATATTTTTAGTTTATAGTTATATCATTTAAAACATGTTATTAGTATAATATATATCATATTTTTTCATTCAATTCATTTATATAATCAAGTTTTAATGATGATTATGTATAACGAATCACATCGCACTGTGGAGACGGTAAGCTGTACGTATGCACGAGCGATGATATCATTCCCATAATTATTGAATGGTATTGAAGTGGATGGTTTAAAGTATCTAAAAATTAGTATTATGTTATATTAATCATATATAGTTATTATTTCCACAATTATACCCATCCAAGTAATCTGATGGTGAAAAATAGATTACACTACGACGTGGAGATGGTAAGTCGTACGTACGCACACGCAGTGATTTCATTTTTCATAGGATGGATAGAAGGTGAAATAGGTTTGATTCATATTTATAATAAAATATAAGTATATAATTCATACTAATGTTATTACATTATAATGATGCAACTAATGGAGAGTAAGTATAAGAAGAAATAAATTTGAATGAATCGGTAGAGGAGATTACCTCTTCCTTGATATGCCTCCTTTAAATTTCCTCTTAGGGAACAAGAGATGGTATTTTGAGAAGAAAAGAACCTGTAGAATGTAACTAGAGAAGTTTAGAAGATAAATGTTCAGGGTTTGGCTGAGCATGAAAGCTCAAAATGGATTAATGAAGAGAGGGGGTAGGTGCCCTTTTATAAGAGAGGAGAGGGACACTTTAGAAAACTCTCAAAATATTAATTTATTATAAATATGATTTCAATTTTACATGGTAAAAAACTTATTTAATTCATATATAATATGGTTTTTGTTTGAATAACCAGGATCAAATAATTTTTATACAAGTTTTGAATATTTTTTTATCCTTATCTTTTTGGTTTAACCCTTATTTTACCATTTTTAGTCTTACCGTGATATCATGTTATTTACATTTTTTGGGTTAATGGAATTAGTATATCATGTCAAAAGACCCAAAAAAGTTATTTATGACATATTTGGACTTATATTAACCATTTTTAGGAATATTAACTTTTTTAAGAATTTAATATCATTTAATAAACTATTTTTTGTTTTAAGTTATGAATTATATCAATTTTGGACACTATTCATACTTGACTTTTTAAAATGTTCATAACAACTTGATTCCTTCTAAAAAAAGGAATTAAATCATATATAATATGTAAATGTAATCCAAAAAATTTGTGTATGTCATAAAAAGTTTCAAAATAAATTTATTTTAATATTTATAAATTCATTTCTTTGAATATTTCATTAATGAGGCTATCACTACATCATAATTGCGTCATTAATAAATATATTTATATAATGTCTAAAAATTATAAATAAAATAAATTAATGTAGGAAATATTTTTATATTTCTAATTATTATATATTTACATAAAAATATTTTATGTAAACCTATATTAAAATCAATTTAGTAAAATATACATGTTTAGGTTAAAATTATCATTACTTTAAATTAATTCTTATAAAATGTCATTTTCACATCCAAGTGAATCCACGGGGTCATGAAATCAACCCAAGGATGACCATGGTTGGAAATATATCGTCAAATAGGATTATCACATTTTTAGGGTAATTTAATATTATTATAATATTATTTTTTACCCTTATTTACTAGATTTACCCTTTAACCATGGTAAATAAAATATTTACTGCAGTTATTGTTCATAATGTCCAAAAATAAAAGGTAAATATTTAAAAAATATAAAACTTCTGATTCCAAATATGAAATGAATTTTTTTTAATTCAAAACACATAAGTATCAGTAATTAATTTAAAATTAATTCCCGTTGTCAAAACCGAAAGGCGACTTTTTAAGAAGTAATAATAGTCAAATTATTGACATGTGTTTATGTCCAATTTAAAAGTAAAATTTCATACAATGAAAAAAATTAGATTAAATGATAAAAATATAATTCAATTACACTTTATAACCAATTGAAAATTTAATCTGACTATCTAAATAAATTAGATGAAAATGCTCTTTAGAATTAAAATGCAGTATTTTTCATTATTTATTAAAATTTGAATTTTATCAGAAAAATACCAAAAATTCAAAAAAAAAGTAAATTTTTATGTCCCTATTCCATATAAGAAGTTTTGTTTTCAAATTCAACTTATAAAAGTGTAAAAAACTAGATTTAAAATGGGTGCGTCATAAAGAGGCATTAAAAACATAATTTATCATATTATATTCAAAATTCTAAAATATAATAAAATTAAAATAAATTACAATAATATTAGGTGTATGTGTTTCTATATATTGCGTAAACATATTTGTGCGTGCGTTTGTATATAAAAATGCATTAGTTACGTAGATGTGTGTGTGTTTGTGTGTGTGTGAGTGTGTGTGTGTGTGTAAATGAAATAAATGTAACACGCGATGTTTGATATATGTTAAATTGAAAAATCAAACAACATTAAAAATGAACAAGCCATTAATATGTTTTTAATTAACATTTTATTCATTATATATATATATACATATTTAATATATATTATTTATTACTATTTATAATATATATATATTATACTTATTAAATTTTATTAATAATTGTTTCATTAATAAATTTGTAAATAATTTTGTAATTTATTCATTTTTATTTTTTTAATTATTACAATCTATTCATTATATATAGCTATATTTAATATATAATATTTATTAATATTTATAATCTATATATATGTATATTAAATTTATTCATTTTTATCAATAAATATTTAATTAATAAAATGTTTTATATTTTTATTAATGTACTAATTTTAAATTTTTATTTGTTTTATTATTTCATTTTACATATCTATATATTTAATATACACTATTTATTAATTTTTTAAATTTATATATATGTATATTCAATTTATTCATTTTTAACAATAATTATTTAATTAATGAAATTGTTATTTTTTTATTTTTTTACTTATTTAATTTTATTATGGACCTTTATCAGCGCAAAAATAACACGCTGATAAAGATTACATTTTATAAGCGCTAAAAAAAAGCACTGATAAAAATAGACTTTATTAGCGCATTTTTTCAGCGCTGATAAATGCCAACACAGCTTAAGATGTGTTTTGTGGAAGTGTTACTCTAATATGAAGACATATTTTCTCCACTGTCACACCCTAGGCCCTCACTGCTAGTCAACGACCTCGGACGCATGAGGAGACGCGCTTTAGGACACGTAACGAACCGGCTTGGAGCACTGGTTTAATGGCTTTCGGGTTGGGCCGTTACTTACATGCATATACACATACACACATGTACACACATGTATACACATACACATACATATAATTACATACACATACATATACATGCATAGAAATACTACAAAAACATACACATGCTATATAAACATATACATACATACACATATACAAATACGCATCCATACACATACACATACACATACACATACACATACACATACTCGTACACATACACGTACACATACACATACACGTACACATACTCATACACATAAACGTGCACATACACATACACCTACACATACAAAAACTCCTACACCTACACCTACACAAACACATACACATTCCACTACACTTACACATACACATACACATACACATACACATACACATACACGTAAACAAACACATACACATACACATACACATACACATACACCTACACATACACCTACACATACACGTACACATACACATACACGTACAGATACACCTACACATACACCTACACCTACACATACACATACACAAACACCTTCACATACACATACACATACACTCACACACACACCTACACATACACATACACCTACACATACACATACACCTACACCTACACATACACATACACATACACATAAACAGACACAGAGACATAGACATACACATACACATACACATACACATACACATACACCTACACCTACACATACACATACACATACACATAAACATACACATAGACATAGACATAGACATAGACATAGACATAGACATACACATACTCATACACATACACATACACATACACGTACACATACACATACACGTACACATACACCTACACATACACCTACACATACACATACACATACACTTGCACATTCACATACACATACACATACACATACACATACACCTACACAGACACCTACACATACACATACACGTACACGTACACGTACACGTACACATACACGTACACATACACCTACACATACACACAAACCTACACATACACATACACCTACACATACACCTACACCTACACCTACACATACACATACACATACACATAAACATACACATAGACATAGAAATACACATACACATACACATAAACATACTCATACACATACACATACACATACACATACACATACACATACACATACACATACACATACACATACACATACACATACACAGACACATACACATACACATACACATACACATACACATACACATACACATACACATACACAGACACACACATACACATACACATACACATACACATACACATACACATACACATACACATACACATACACATACACATATACACATACACATACACGTACACATAAACAGACACAGACACAGAAATAGACACAGATACATACAGATACACATACAAATACACACACATACAGATACACATATAGATACACAAACACAAACACAAACAGATACACATACACATACACATGCACATGCACATAGACGTACGCGTACACAAACACATTCACATACACATACACATACACCTACACCTACACCTTCACATACACATACACATACACATACACATACACATACACATACACATACACATACACATACACATACACATACACATACACATACACATACACATACACATACACATACACATACACATACACATACACATACACATACACATACACATACACATACACATACACATACACATACACATACACATACAAATACACATACACATACACATACACATACTCATACACATACACATACACATACACATACACATACACATACACATACACATACAAATACACATACACATACACATACACATACACATACACATACACATACACAGACACTTACACATACACATACACATACACATACACATACACATACACATACACATACACATACACATACACATACACATACACATACACATACACATACACATACACATACACATACACATACACATACACATACACATACACATGCACATGCACAAACACATACACATACACATACACATCCACATACACATAGACATACACATGCACATCCACTCACACATGCACATCCACAATCACATCCACATAGACATCCACATACACATACACATACACATCCACACCCACATACACATAGACATACACATCCACATAGACATACACATACACATACACATCCACATCCACATACAGATACACATACACATACACATACACATACACATACACATACACATCCACATCCACATACACATACACATACACATACACATACACATACACATACACATACACATACACATACACATACACATACACATACACATACACATACACATACACATACACATACACATACACATACACATACACATCCACATCCACATACACATACACATACACATACACATACACATACACATACACATACACATACACATACACATACACATACACATACACATACACATACACATACACATACACATACACATACACATACACATACACATACACATACACATACACATACAAATACACATACACATACACATACACAGACACATACACATACACATACACATACACATGCACATACACATACACATACACATACACAGACACACACACATACACATACACATACACATACACATACACATACACATACACATACACATACACCTACACATACACATACACATACACATACACATTCACATACACATACACATACACATACACGTACACATACACATACACATAAACGTACACAAACACATACACATACACATACACCTACACCTACACATACACATACACCTACACATACACATACACATACACATCCACATACACATGCACATGCACATCCACATACACATGCACATGCACATACACATGCAAAAACACATCCACATACATATACAAATACATACATATACATGCATCCACAGGAATGCACATACACATGCACATACACATACACATACAAACATATATGTCCATATGCACAAAGATACACACACATGCACACACACACACATAAAAATACTTAATCTTACATATATATAAACACACACACACACAAAACATATATACACATATAACACATATAAATGCATACATATACACAAATATACACAAATATACATATAACACCCCAATATTTTAAAAGAAAAACATTATATTCGATAACGTTTGTAACATGAAACACTGAGCTTAAAAAACCCTTGGAATATATTTCTTTAAATTTAATCTATTCGATAGCTTGTGGAACATGAAATCCCGAGCCTAAATAAACCATAATATAGTGCACTCCTTTAGCCTAACCATTAATTTGGTGTGTATGAATAGTATTATCTAAATTATGAAAATTATTATTATTTATCGATTGGAAATAAAATAAAAATAATTTAAAATAAGAATAAATGTTATCTGAAAAACAGTATTTTTTCTAAAAAATGGTTTAGTCGCGTTTTACACATAAATTAAAATTAATTTTTACCAATTTTAGAAAATTTATTTTTAAAAAATAGACTTAATTTTTGAAATAATCATATAAAAATTATCTTAGGGTTATTGTTTTGGTATTTTTTTTGAAAAGTTTCATTTTTCAATGAATAGGGAAAAATACTGATTTTTATTGAAACCTGCCTTTTAGTTTAAACAATTTACACTGTAAAATTGTATTTTAAATTTGTTTTAATATAAAATTAGTTCAATAATATTAAAATTTAACTAAATTAGTCCATTTTAATCAATTTCATATTTATTTTTAATATTAAAACCTCATATGTTAATGATAAGTTTGTCTATGGAAACATGCTTTTTCGTCGTATTTGTGGGTATAATTTTAAATTGGATTCTACCAATTCTACGAATTGAATTTGTAAAAATAGATTCCATATTTCGAATTAGTAAATTTTTTATTATCTAATAATTTCAACGTAATTTTTTTCCATTATGAATAGTAAAAGAAGTAAAAATTAATTACTGTGGTTAAGGTGAAAAACTGATTTTCTAAGGGGTTAAACTAAAAAGGTAAGGGTTAAAATTACCTAAAAACTTGTTCGACACACACTATATGGAAATATTTAGACCTTATAAAATATAGGTTTATATAATGACCCATTTTGGAGGCTTGTTCATGATTAAAACATTTTATTTTAATTAAAGGTTTTAAAAAATTCCATGTGTGTCCTCTCCTCCACTTATAAAAGGTCACCCCATCCTCCCCTATTCACACTTCCAAATCCATTTGGTTCAAACAATACTTTCCAAAATAAGTTCCTTACTCCCATGGAAACATCCTAGATTCATATTTTAATCAGAAATCCCACCTAGAATGGATTTTGGTGAAAACCTAAAGAGTTGTCTGAAGAAGAGTTAACATTCCTAAACGAGCATATTTATTTTTTCTTTGTCTTACACCTAATACAAATATTATTAAAACATTATTATATAATAACAAAATTATATTCAATACACTAAGATGTTATTATGTTAAGTTCATAACCTATATATATCTCCTCTTCCATTAAATGGGAAATGAAACCGTCGATCATGTGTATGACGGACTAACGCCTCGCGAACTAATGTAATTTGTTTTCCATCACCACCTTTCAAGGATGAATATAATGATAGATTTAACATATGTATATGATATTTATGATATTATTATACTTTTTGTATTTATAATATCACATATAAATTCTTACTTTTCAGGCTATTTAAAATATGATAACGTCACTCGTGTGTACGACAGACTGCCCCCTCGCAAAACGATGTGGTTTGTTTTTCACTTTTGATTTACATGGAAGGTAATAAGTAGAAATTTAGAAAATATATATCATCTATATGAAATTTTATTGATTATTTAAAACTAGTAAATAACATAATTCCTTACCCTTTCACCCATTAATAAAATGATAATGTTTCTTGTATGTACATACGACCCACCGTCTCCACGAAGCGATGTGGTCCATTCTCCTTGTTCAAATTTTGATAATGATTATAAAAATTCATATAATGAAAAAATTATATATATTAAATTAAAATAAATATGTATATTATGTAACTACATAATATGGTCAAGAACCTGAACTTTCATGAAAAAACATGCATGGTAAAATAAGGAAATTAACACTTGAAACAATGAAAATAATGAATTATTATTAACAAAATGAGTGGTAAAATGTTATAAAGAGATTATATATGATATTATAAATATGTATATGGTTTTTTATAAATTAATAAAATAATTTAAACCATTATACACAAGGTTAAATTATTTTCAACCAAAAAGAATCACGAGGTAAGGGACTTCATCTCAATTTCCCTTCATCGAGGTATATTTTAATGTTATGCACCTAAAATCTTTTTTATGGTATATATACTACAACTTTGAAATGTAATATCTTCATTTTTTAATTATTCATGGTATTTTAAGTTTCTATTTGAATTATTTTAGCCAAGGGGATTTTAATTGAAAATTACCAAGTGGTAAAGAATTTCATATCTCAATTTCCTTTCATTGAGTTATATTACTTCTTTATTATATTTGATATTATAAGATTATATGTGTAATTTATTTTATTATATTATATTCTATTGAAAATTTTTTATGTGTATTTAAATTTTATACACATAATTTATTCATTTAATAATTCATACTTCAATGTTACAATCTTTGTGAGGGTTTATTTCACAATCTCATTTTAATTGAGATTGTTTATGATTGAATTTACATTGAAGAAAATTATTTGATAATTGGATAATAACCCATTTAATTTACTTATTCTATGGTTATTAATTATTTTTTCCTACAATAGTACAATTTTACCACTCTTTGGAACTTAAAACGATTTTGAAAAAGTTTTTAAGAAAATCTGACTTTATTTCTCTCTTTGGTCGGAAATAATTTTTCTTCCAAAATATTACTTTATAAAAATGTTTTTCAAATTATAAAAATTATTTATTAAATAAATTCTTACTCATTTTTTGAATTTTTGAATTTTTTGGAAAGGAATAATCATATCATTTTCTAAAAAATTCCCAATTGGATTTTACCATAAATGTGAAAGAAATATTTTTTTTAACATGTACAAAATGTATGAAATCTCCCACTATCATGAACAATAAATGTTTTAAATTTTAATTTTTATGTTTCAATGTTTATTTAAAAAAATATATTTTCTAAATATTTTTTGAATTTTTAGATTTAAAAAATATATTTTCGAAGTGAAAGTATATTTTTCTCAAGAATGTTTTTAAAGATATTTTTATGGTATTTCTATTCAATAGTTACAAAAACCATTTATTTTAATTGTAATACATAGATAATATATTTTATTTATAACATAAATATTATTTATATGGATGGTTTATGATAATTTTGACCAAGTAAAGTATTGACATTCACTTTTTGATTCATTTTTTTAGTCATCAACTTTTCCATAAAAATTTCACTTTCCTGTGATCATTCGACATTAAGTTTCTCCTAAACATCCATATTATTTACCATGGATACATTTAATACTTAAAACATATATAATTTATAAATATGGTGCTCTAAATTGAAAGTTGTTTTTTTATCTTTGAAAAATTGATAAATCCATATTGTTTACTCAATATATATATATTTGACGATAAGTCACATTGCTCATGAATTAAATTTATTATTCGATATATGAGGAATGATTTGTAAATGAAGTGATGGGTGGGGCCTGAAATTATATATAACCTCAATGAATTGGTTTTCTCATGAGGAGAATTGGTAATCTTTCATTAAATGAGGTTTTACCAATAGTTTTAAGATTTCTTGTGAAATGTATTGACATTAGTGGTATCATGATGCTTGATATCATGATGTACAATAATTAATAATTTTATTCATTAGGAATTTAGTTATTATTATCCATGATATTTTCACAATTATATTATCTATGGATTCATTTCATTCTTAGTTATTGATTTAAATAGTATCTGTGTTCAATTATTTACCTTTTCATCTTGATTAGGCCTTATCTATTCATAGTAGTCTTTTTTTAAATGGAATGTGTGGTTTGTTATTTACATTTCCATATTTATTATTACATATATATTCATGATAGTGAAGTTGTTTAAAAGTAATGTGTGTTCAGTTATTTACCTTGGAATATTGACTATTCCTTATCGATTCATGATAGTCAAGTTTTTTAAATTTCATGTGTATTCAGTTATTTACCTTTCCATATTGATTATTCCCTATAAAATCAAGATAGTAAAGTTATTGATTAAATGGAATTTGTTGGTACATATTTACCTCTCTATATTTATTATTATTCATTTACTCATGATGAAATCCACTTTACTTAACCCAAACTGAGCATTTGAGCTTACCCTTGTTTGTTTTCCTTTCCTAGGAATCTTGCAAGTGTACTATGAATGATATACAAGTTTATGGTAGAGAAAATAATGATATTCTAGAAAAAAAATTATCTCGTAACATTAATATTTAAATGTAATATGGTAATCATGTATTTATCTAGATTACCAAGACTATTAAACTATATAGTGCTTCGTGATGAGATTTTTTGTATCTTATGATAATGTAATAAAACAGACACACGGTCTGGGTTACTAGGGTTAGGGTAATTATAGTTGTTATTAAAGAGAGTTTATTATAAACCTTGGGAAATTGATTTAGGAAATCATATATTAGGGAACATAACCCTATGATAGAGTTTTAGGAAAATAATAAAAGATCATTCTAAAGTTTTGGTAAGGTTGAGAATAAGTGGGTTTTCTTGGAAATACATCCTTGTATGGATACGACAAGTATATGTGGTTTTGGAATAATTATACCTAGGGGAAATAATTCTGAAAAAGACATATTGGTCTTGACTCAATCATTACCTAGTACATGATAATGGGTCTTATTTCTCACCTATTTTCCCACTATTGGGGGATATGCTTTGGATAATTCACATTTTATTTATAAACCATTATGAAGGATTTAAATATATTATGAAAATTAATGAAATAGGTTAAACATAAAGTCTTGATTTTAAAAATAATTTTTCATAATTTAGAGATCCTATAAATGATTATATGGTTTCCCCACTATGATTATTGGTTATCACACTACACGTTTTGGTTTTAGTCAATGGATGAAACCCAAATGGATTTTGTTAACATTGAATATGTAAGAAACTTTAGTGACTATGAGCAAACAAATTAGATGATGAAAATAGTTAAATATATCATGATTATGCTTAATAATTTATCCCAACATATTATTAAAAACTTATAACTTAACCAACTCTCAAACTCCCCAAATAGGATAAGGATGGAGTTTTCTAGGATCTCAAGTGATGGAGAATATGAAGGGAAGAAGGATTGATTTCCTTCATGTCAAGAAATTTGGAAATATAAGCCTAGTAAATTATCTCAAAGGAATTATAAAATGTTTTATGTGTGGAAAACAAGGGAATAATGAAATGAATTTTCAAGAAAAAATGAAGATTATGATGAAATGAAATAAACCCCATCATAGGGACCCATTTATAGTTTTTGTCATAAATATGGGGAACCAGGGAATTGTCCGATTCAATTAACTTTTCTAATGGTTAACCTTGAGAAAAAGGAAGGTATTGTATTAAAATAAAATAGTTGAAGTATTTATGTATTGGGATTCCATAATTATATCATTGAAGTTTTTTTACCAAAGGTATTTTGGTTTTAATAATCATGAAATAAATAAGGATTATGTTAAATTTTAAAATAATATATGTATTCATTAACTTACGACTTATGGACAACATTATGTGTTTCTATGATTAAGAATGATCATAAGTTAAAAGTATTAAACAACCCCTTTTAGGTTTTATGTGAGTGGAGTCTATTAATATTAAGGATATTTTTTTGAACCATTTATGGAAATATAGACTATTGGTTTAGTAAACATTTTGATAAAAAAGTTATTTATGTAAGAATTCCCTTAATATTTTGGGAATAAGACTAAATTTATTTGAAATATGTATGGTTTATATTATATTTTATGTTGAGTTAATTATAGGTTATTAAAATTTTGTAATGTTATAAGAATTATATTATGGTTTTAGAAAAAGAAAAACCCATATACTGATTGAAAACCCATTGCATCCAGTAAGTCTATGGAGCATGAACCCATAAAAGAAGGCTGATAAGGGTTAAATGCCTACCACTAGCATATATTATGTTATTTTAAATATTTAATTATTTTTACTTAAGTGATTTGAAGAATAAATATTAATGATGAACTTGTGTATTTTTTTTGAGGTTTAGAGATTAATGTATTATATTGGATAAATTGTTCTAACCATATTGGTTTTGAAAAATATTTAGAGAAATAAATAAAGAATTTACACTCTTTTATGTTTATTAAAATTTGTTAAAAGTGAATTTTAGTGCTTCATGCATAAAAAATTCATTTTTGGATATTAATTTCTTAGAGTAAGTGATTAATTGGAAATTGATCGAGGGAAAATAAAATATTGAAAGTATTCTTATGAAATAGAAAGATATAAAGTAAGTATATTTCCTTCTATTCTTAGATAGTAAAATAATTCCTCAACTTTAGGAAATGGTATCTTGAAAAGAAAATTTATCCTATTACCTTCATATCTGATGAATCAAATAGTGTTTTAAATCATTACGATTTATGTATTTGAGGTCCTTAAAATTCCATTGAACATTCAATTTCTTATGATCAGTGATCTCCATCATTATCTATATTTATTTATGATTTATTTAAATTTCCATAGATTAACTTTTCACCTATGTTCTCATACTTGGAAACCTATTTATTTTTTATTCCAAATTAAATTATTATTTAACTTTCTCTATATTCAAGAGGAAGTTTTATTAACCCTGTTATGATGTTGTTTTTTCAATAATGGTATTTTCAAATCTAAAAGCCTTGATTACTGAGATCATATTTAAATTATGAGGATGTAATTTATTGATGGTGGGGATAATGTAACATGCTAATAGTTTTAAAAAAGATAATTTTATTTGATAGAGTATGTGATACAAAAAACCAAGCTTAAACAACCCATGGATTATATTTCTTTAAATTTAATCTCTTTGACAGCTTGCAGAACAAGAAACCCTAAGCCTAAATAAATTGAAATATAGTATACTATTATAATCAATCCATTGAATTGGTGGGTATGAATATTAATAAATAAATGATAAAAATTATTTTTATCTATTGATTAGAAATAAAATAAGAATCATTTAAAAGAAAAATAAATGTATTCTGAAAAACTATATTTTTATAAAAAATGGTTTAGTCATGCTTTGCACACATAATGTAAAATAATTTTTTTCCAATTTTAAAATATAAAATCTAAAAAATTAAGTCTATTTTTAAAATAATAATATAAAACTTAAGTTAGGGCATATTTTGGGTATTTTTCTGAAATGTTTCATTTTTTGATGAATAATGGAAATACTGATTTTTATTGAAAACTACATTTTTGTTTAAATAATATAAAAGGTTTAATTTTATTTTCAATTTGTTTTAAAGTAAAATTTGTTGAATTATACTAAAATTTTATTAATTTAGGTCATTGGATTAAATTTAATATTTAATTTTGATAATAAAACCTTATATACTTGTGAGAATTTTCTTTTTGGAAACCCGCTTTTTCGTTGCATCTGCATGTATAATTTTAAATTGGATTATACCACTTCTACGATTAGAAATTTAAAAAATGGATTCCATATTTTTATTAAGAATAATTTATATTATCTAATAATTTTAACAATTTTTTTACCATTTTCAATTTAAAAAAAAAATTAATTACTATAGTTATGGTAAAAAAGTATTTATTGGGGGTTAAACTAAATAGATAAGAGTTAAAATGACCAAAAAGATTATAAAAAACCCATTTTATACTAATATTTAGACCTTATAATCATTACATTTCAATAATGACAATTTATTTAGCCTTTTTCCATGATAAAAACATGGGTGTAATTGAATATTTTCAAAAATTCCATGTGTGTCGTTTCCCCCACTTATAAAAGGCCACTTGTATTTTCTTCTCTTAAAAATTAAAAATCTATTTGGTTCATAAAATACCTATGAGACTAAATTAATTAACCCCTACTGAAATTTTGGATCCATTGTTTTGATCACAAATTCAACCTAGGAAGGCTTTTGGTGCAAACCTAAAGAAGTTGTTTGAAGAATAGGTAACTTTCCTAAATGAACGTTTTTATTTTGTTTATTCTACCATATACTTAAAATATTATTAAAAAATTCTTATATAATAATATATGTATCTTAAACAGGCTTATTGTTTTTAGGTTCATGACCTATATCAATATTTTATTCTATCAAATGGGAAATGAAACCGTCGATAATGTGCATGATGAACTACCGCCTCACGAACTGATGTTATTTGTTTTCTATTATCACCTTTAAAGGCTACATATAATGATATATTTAAAACTTTTTTATGATATTTTTGATAATATTATACTTATGTAATTATAATATCACATATACCTTCCTAATTTTTGTTCCTTTTAAAATATTATAACACTGCTCACATGTATGGAAGACTACCACCACATAAAGCGATGTGATTTGTTTTTCACTTATACTTTACATGTAAGGTAATAAAGATATATTTAATTAAAACATGTGATATATATGAATAAATTGATTATATAAAATTAATATATCACAAAATTCATTATCCTTCCACCCATTCATGAAATGATAACGTTGCTTGTGCATACGTACGACCTACCGTCTCCACAAAGCGATACGATCCATTCTCCATGTTCAAATTTCATTAATGATAATAAAAATTTATATAATGAAGAAATAATATTTATAAAATTAATATCATTATGAATATTTTTAAACTATATAATATGGGAAATAACCATAACTTTCATGAAAAAACACCCATGATAGAACAATGTAATTAACACTCGAAACAATGAAAATAATGAATTATTTTTAAAAAATATGTGTTAAAATGTTATAAAGGGATCATATATGATATTATAAACATGAATATGGTTATGATATAAATTTATGACATGATTAAAACCATTATACATGAGGTTAAATTATGTTCTACCAATATAAATCATGAGGTAAGGGACTTCATCTCAATTCCCCTTTATAGAGGCATGTTTCACTATTATGAACCTAAATTCTTTTTTATAGTGTATATACTTACCATTTGAAAAATAATATAATGATTAATTAATTATTCATGGTATTTTATGTTTCAATTTTAATTATTTCATCCAAGTTATTTTTACTTGAAAATTACAATGTGGTAAAGAATTTCATAACACAATTTCCATTAATTAGGTTACATTACTTCTTCGTTGTCTTTGATATTCTAATAATATGCAAGTAATTAATTTTTATTATATTATGTTGTAGTTACTCTTGTTTTATGTGTTTATAAATTTAATAAAAATAATCAATTCATTGAATAATTCTTAATTCAACGTTATAACATTTTTGAGAGTTTAATTCAAAATCTCGTTTAAATCTGGATTGTTTAGGCTTGAATTTCCATTAAAGAAAATTATATGACAATTGTATAATAAAAACATTTTATTTTATTATTATATAGCAATTCATTAATTTTTTATGTAATAATACCATTTTCACACTGCTTGGAACTTAAAATTATTTTGAAAATGTTTATAAGAAAATTCAACTTTGTTTCTCCCTTCAGTCGAAAATTCTTTTTCTTCCAAAAAATAGTTTATGAAAATGTTTTTAAAATTATCCATATTATTTATTAAATAATTTTTTCATTTTTTTTACATTTTACAAAAAATTTGAAATCAATATTCATATTGTTTTCAAAACAAGGCTTGTTTTTCTTTTGCCGAAAATGTGAATAGAATATTTGTTTTAACATGTACGACATGTATGGAATTTTCTAATGTCAATAAAAATAAATGTTTTAAATATTAATTTATAAGTTTCAATGGTCGTTTTAAGATAAAATTATTTTCAAAATATTTTTTGTACTTTTATTTTAAAAAAATATTTTTAAAGTGAAAATGATATTTTTTTCAAGAATTTTTTAAATACTTTTAGGGTATTTCTATTTTTGAATAAAAAAACATTTTTAACTTATCATTAACTTGTGATATGTTATATTGATATAATAATTATTCTTTATAATAATGGTTTATGATAATTTTGACCAAGGAAAGTATTGACATTCACTTTCTTGATTCATTTTTGTAGTCATTAACTTTCCCCCAAAATATTCACTTTCCTATGATCATTAGACATTATATTTACCCTAATATCCATATTAATTATAATGTATATGTTTTTGGTTTAAACAATATATCATTTCTATATTAGGTTTTCTACATTGAACGTTATTTTTTTATCTAGAAAATATTATTTAATCTGTATTCTCTAATCAATAGAGACATTTAATGATTAAAAATATTATTCATAAATTAAATAAATTATTAGATATATGAGGAATGTTTTTGATATGTAGTGATGGTTAAGTCTTAGAATTATATATCCCCTTGATGCATCCGTAGTCTCATGAGTTGAATCCATAATCTAACATTAAATAATTTGTTACCCATAGTTTTAAACTGACTTATGAATGGTCATGATAGAAGAGGTATCATGATGCATGAGATCATGACATCTAATAATTAAGAATTTACTTCATTAAGAATTTAGTTATTATTATCTATGATATTTTTCGCAATAAAATTTTCTTTGGATGAATTTAATTCTCAATTATTGATTTAAATGACACGTGTGTTCAGTTATTTACCTAAACATATTGATTATGCATTATCTATTCCTGAAATTCAAGTTATTTAAATGACATGTGTGTTTAGTTATTTACCTTTTCATATTGATTATGAATTATCTATTCATGATATTCAAATTATTTAAATGGAATGCATGTTCAGTTATTTACCTTTCTATATTGATTATTCCTTATCTATTCATGATACTCAGGTTTTTTAAATGTCATGTTTGTTCAATTATTTTACTTTCCATAATGATTATTATTTTTTAATCATGATAGTGAAGTTATTAATTAAATGGAATGCGTGCTCAGATATTTACCTTTCCATATTTATTATTCTTCATTTAATCATGATATCTTTGACTTTACTTAACCCTTAATGAGTATTTGGGATCAACCTTGTTCTTTTTCCTTTCCTAAGAATCTAGGAAGTGTACTATGAATGATATATAAGGATATAATAGAGGGAATTTTGATATTATCAAGAAAAAATATGTTTCAATTTGCCTATTCAAATATATTATGAGAATAATGTTTGTTTATAGTTTACTAAGACTACTACACTATACGGTCCTTTGGGATGTGATTCCTTGTATCTTATAATAGTGTAATAGATTAGACACTAACTTCGGGTTACTTGAGTCAAGGTTGTTATAATACACGCACATATATATGTACACGTACATACACATAAATAAACATGTATACATATACATACAAATAAATGTGTATATTAAATTATTTAATATAAATATAATTTTATAAATTCAAATATAAACTATTTAAATAAATATATATTCAGTTATATGTTTATATAATTGTTTAACTAAAATATTAAAATATTATATTTATATATAAATTTTTGTAATTAATGAATTGAAATATATTATTAAACAAGTTTATTGATTAACATAAATTTTATATTTTTTATAAAAAAATTTATGAAAAAATAAAATAAATAATATTTTTTATTATAATATAGTTATATAAATCATATATATATATACACTTATTTTTATATAAATAATAATTAAAAATATATAAATATGTTTATATAAATTAAATTATTCATTGTTCTCTTTATCATTACTTTTTTCGTGCTATTAAAATTGGGATATTATTAGTGCTACGAAAATCACTGATAAAGTGGAACCTTTATCAGCGCTAAAAAAGTACTAACAAATGGTAACATTTTATCAGCACTTTTAGTTATCACCGATGAATTTCCCTCTTCTATTAACACTTTTTTTATCATTGATAAAGGTTAACACTTAATAAAAATGAATTTTTAGTAGTTAGAAGAAAACCAGACCTTAATAAAATTAAATTAAATATTTATATTTGAGTCTTATATATTATGTAAAAATTTTAGAACAATCCAAGAACTAATAAATAATTTATACATTTATCCCTTAAGTGAGGTCAAGATTGATTAATCTAGTGCATGGTTGAATTATAGACCTGTTATATCCATGAAAAATCATGATCGAGCTCGATCTCTTCAAATAAAATACATGGATCTATATGTGCATATTTCTTTTAACAAAATAACATATAAAATTCAACACAAATAAAATTTTATGATAAAAATATTAAATTGGATCCATAAGGGAAAAATGTATTTTCCATTTAATTTAGAGATTCATAATTAAATTAAAATTTCTTATTAAATTATTATTTTAATATGAGTATGTGATAATTACCCATAAATTAACAATTTTGGTGGGATACTGAAAATTAAAATTAATGTGAAAAATATGAAAAATAATATCTCTATCAACTCCACCACACATAAATATTTCACTCATGGGAAATATAATGAATTTAACTTAATAAAAAGGGATTATCCCTTAGATGTTCAAACAAACAAACCATAAAATAAGAGAAATAAATATTCATTCATCATTGAAAATATCACACTTCCTTTTAAATGTCATATCCAATCCCCCACTTTAATTGATCCAAAACTTCAATTTCTAACTTTGTGAATAGAATGGAATTCAGTGGAAGTAATATTTCAACAAGTGGCACTACCATTAATACCTCTTTCCTTGGATTATTATACTAAATTTACATTTTTCACTTCTTTGATACAACCCAAATGATATTCTTATAATTCAATTTCCCCATTTTCATTTGGTTTTTAATATCCCCTCACCTAAATTCATTAATTTTTTATAATTAAGAAATGCAATTTTTTTCTTTAAAATTTTTACTTAGGACAAATATCACATCCATCACCCAACTCCCCATGATCTCCTTACAACACTAATTGTAATATTTATAACTAGATCTATGGTCATGTAATGGTGATTTTTGACCCACCTATGAAAAAACCCCTTTTTATTTTTTTAGTACATAATATCTTAGAACTTATTGTGGGATGCCAGTTGCACATTTTACTATGGTTTCAAAAGAATTATATGAATGAATTTTTGGTTGGAACCCTGATGTGTTATTTTTCACAATGGTCAAGTTACTCAAGTTAGAGTTTAAAATTATAGTTTCCTCATTTTATAATTATAATTACTTTGAATTATTTTCATTCAAAATCCTTTCCTAGTTCCAAAACAAAAAAATCCCTAAAGGTAGTGAAAAAATTTCTTTGCAATCCTAAAATAAAATGAATTAAAAATTATTGAAATCATCAAAACTAGAAAGGATTTTTTCACTTTGTAGGATAAAATTTAAAGATCAAATTTTCTAACATAAAAACACATGAAAAAAATATAAAAGAAAAAAATAAAAAAATAAAATAGAAAATAGATTAATACCAACCCCTAAAATTAAATTGTAAATACCCCATTTTTAATTCAAAACTGATTTCATTATCTTTTCATAATTAAATTTTGTATAAATGGATCAAGTGTAAAAGAGAAATAGAGATTGAATTATTGGCATGAAAAACAGTGAGTTAATATCTTAAATGATTCTCATTTAAAACCTACAAGTAATAGTATAAAATAAAACATGATAAAACTTATTAAATGTATAAAGGAAAAAATAGAAAATAAAATATAAAGAAAATAATGTGATAAGTTTTGGTTTAACTATCAAGTGGGCCCTAGGTTTTGACTACCCCAAGAAGCGAAGTTCTATTTGTTATCCATAATCAGATGGTGGGTGGGAGTTTTGTGAGATAAACCACCACATAACTTTCCTTACAATGTTCATCACCTTTCTATATTGTTGATGACTCCAAGGATAGAGTAAATCAATGCCATCCCCATGGTAATAAGAAATATCTTGCATGGTGATGGAAGGATAAAATATTGAAACTCTTCTTCCTTGGCTGCTACTTGTACAACCACTTTGTCTTCATGTAGGATTTACTCAAAATCTATTCCATAAAAAAAAATAGAGGGTAATTAAATGAATAATTATATTCAAATAAAATTAAAACATGAAAAATCAGTATACAAATCTTCCCCATTAAATAAGGAAGCTTATAGATCATATTATTTTAGAAAATACACAAGAAACCCCTCTTCTTCTCCCCCGAAAAATTGTTAAATAAGTTTAGGGAACTCCTTTGTTTTCATCAGGTGTATCACCATTCTATTCTTCATCCTTTAAGGCAGTCCAAATAGTGGCATAATGTGAAAAATTAAAATATTGGGATATAATACTCTATTTAATTTAAATAAAATTAAAGAAAATTGAGTTCAAGAAAAAATTTCTCCCAAAGAAGTTTTGGATTATGATTCCTATTTATTTTTTAAATCCTCATAGAGTTAGGTTTTCATGGATGTAATAAGGTAATTAGGCTCTTCTATATTTTCGTTAAACTCCACAACATGGGTGGTTTATTCTTTCGTGGCCAGAGAAAGACACAATGGTATCAGTTCATTTTTTTAGAGATAGGAAGATCATCTGACATGTCAATACTTATAAATACATTCCAAAATTCATCCAAATATTGTAAATATCTCATATTAACATCAACACACAAGTCTTCTTCATCACTCTCCACAAGTACTTTATAGCGTGTCTCAATTTTTATCTTGATATGGTTGAGTTGTGGATGTTCTTGAAGTAAAGTATCAACCTCTATAAATTCATTATAAAAGTTTATTGGGGAAGTATTTTCAACCACTGGTTTAGGTTTAGGATCATGTTTAGGTTTCTCTAGCTACATCTCCTGGGATGCATGGATATATTCAGCTATACATTCTATTTTTCTCTCTAGGTTCTATATTTTGTCTCCAAGTCCTTTAAATAGTGATTATTCTTCATTATAAACTTATTCTTGAACTTTAGAGTGGATAGTCCATGCATAATAATTTAAATTTGAATATATCATTATTAAATAAATTTTATTAGTTATTTTTTTTGGATTTTTTTTAAAAACAAAGAAAATTTATTCACAAAATGTGAAAAGAAATAGAAAAGTGAAAGACTATATAGTTCATCAGAAATGATATGAAGATTTGAATATTCCTATCTTGTGGTGGTATAAAAGATATAATTTATTTTCTAATTTAGTGTAGATTCTTGTCGTGATCTTCTTACTTGAGGAGGTTTTATAGTTTAATCACTTATTATTACAAATTCACTTATTTTAGTTTTGGTGTTTTATATTCAATGAAAGAAATTAAATTTTTATTTTTGGTTTTATGGAATGTAAAAAATTAAAATAAATATAAAGATGAAACAAAAATATAATGTTATGCTAGGATGAAATGAAATTCTCCCAAGAGATTCATATAGAGATAAATTTCATTGTCTTATTTTATATTCACTTAATGAACACAATCCATTATATGTGTGAATATATTATTTTACCTTAATTTTGAATATGTAGTGCTCTAAATGATCACCAAGTAAACCACACATACACCTCCTTGGTCAAAGGATAATGGTTTAATAAGAATAAGCTCATCCTTAGATAATGATATTAAGGATTAAACTCACCACAAATCATCACCTGATTAACCCAAAACAAATATTAAACATAGAATTTGGTTCAAAAACTAGTTAATACCCCAATATAATCCTTATGTTAGTTAATAAAAATCAAGAGTATATGATATAACAATGAATAATTAGAGATAGAGATATATAGCGATGTGAAGGAATGGAACAACTTTATTAAAACATGTGATAAAAATTTAAAAGAAATAAAACAAGAATAAAAAACTAATCTATGTAGCAGTATATTAATTTCACTTTTTGGTTTACAATGAATTCTACAACATAGAATCAATATTTAATTATTATTTGTTTTTCTCAAAATATCTCATGATCTTTGGTATTTTAAATCTTTATCATCCCTTTTTTCTTCATCTCGATAGCCTATCGTTTGGGCTTAAAGTGAGGTTGATTCCCTTAATCATCCAATATTTTCATCATTGGGATGATTTTATAGAAAATAAATATATCCTATTAGGATCATAGTATGATAATTATCTTATATACATTGGATAATTTATCTTCTATTGGGTCCTCATAACATAATTTATCTTATGCGTGTAAGATAATTTATCTTACGGTGGGTCCCTGTATGATAATTTATCTTACGTGTGTAGGCTCCAAGCATAGTAGAAGTTCCTTGGTGGCATGAGAAACTCAGGATTTTAGTTTTAATTTACATGTAATGATTTCAATACATGAAAAAATTTCATTACCAATGAATATAATATACTATTTGACTAGATAATAACACTGGAACCAACAGAGGAGGATATTCACTTCTAATTTATAATTAATTTATGAACATATTAAAATTACCTAAATTTTTAATTCTATTTTCGTTGATGATCTGATGAACTAGATATAATCATTCCATCATTGAGATATAGGATATAGGAATAAAATACAACTAGAAGTGATCCAGACATGCACCACAATCAATGAAATTCATCATAGAATCATCGGGAGCTAGCACCACTGATCCAGATCACTTGTGTTGTTTGTGGTTTTTAGTAGTGAAATTATTCTAAAATGAGTAAGAACTCTTGATGTTATCTCGATGTATTGATATAGGAGGAAGGGAGAGAACATTATAGATCTCTTTATATGGTTTGAGAGAGTCTCTCTCAATCTATTGTGAACAGCAAGAGTGATTATGGAAAGTGATATAATTTGATATTTTTTATAAAAGGTTTAGGGTTGGAAAAGAACACACAAGCCTCTTTACAACATTATAATTCTTACTTGACCCCATTTCCAATAATAATAATAATAATATCAATCAATTGACATGGATAAGAATTTAATAATATAAATAAATATTATTTCTACAAATTACAATTGGACCATTAATCTCCATCTGCTTTACCTCATGAACATTTACCGATCCTTGAATAATTACTATTTATTTAATAAATAAATTTCATTGAATTATTAATTGATAAATATAATATAATAAATATTATATTCACTATGCCTTTTAAAAAATATTTATTATTATTATTTAACTTACTTATTATTTTTAAAAACTTATTATTAAATCATGGAAATAAACAATACTAAAATAAATATTATTTATTATAACTTGTTAAATCCAACACTTGAATTTAAATGTGATTGAAGATATACTTATTGTGTGACCCTCTACACATCTTTCTCAATAGAAGTAGGCACATCCACTTAATTCCCTTGGTTAGCATCTAAAAATATGCTAAGGATCCCATAGATAAAGAATTGAATATCTTAACAAATTCCAACCTCTTATGAACACTTATTTTGTAATATAATCCCTTTATCATGATATATCAAATCAAATAGGTTTTATGATTGTGAAATCAAAATATGTTCTCGATGTCTCTTTCTTTGACTTTCTAAAAATGAACTATCCCAATAAACACTATGGTGATGTATTTATGTAGGCAATTCCACTCTCATCAAAGGGTCTTAGATATCAACTTATATCAATGGGAAAAAAATATAAATCCATTGTCACATTATTCATAAATGAAATATCACTAATGACACACCTAATGTATCCTACCTCACAATGAGAATATGTCTTAATTGCTTTTAATAGTACATAAAATTACATGAGTCATGATATCTATTAAAGAAAATATCTAAGTCTAAGGATCCATACACGTTTCTGCATATAAAAATATCCAATGACACATGGAAATGTGAATTTCCCAAGGATGGTTGTTTTATCATAACCTCTAATCATGGAGATTATCGAAGGAGAACACTATGAGTAGGTTTCTAAATGTATTATGAGCCTCCTACCCATGATTTTATATATTGTATCTATCCAGTCATAAAATATTATACAATGATAGAACTATATTCAAGAATAATATCATTGAACCTCCTCGTTCTCATAATTGTGGGGAACTATGTTAGGAGTTTTGTCCTTTTCTGTCATATTTTTTTTTGAATTTTACAATTCCTTATAATATTTTAATATTAATAATAATTTCTAAGAAATTTATTTTACTATATCACTTTATTTTTATTATATCATGATCTATATTACTTAGAATTTTAAAATTCCTATTTAATATACAAGATAGATTTTTTTTAAATTTTCTTCAACTATGATGATATTTTAATCAGTCTGTAGGATTTTAAATTGTTTTTCCAAACTTGTTGCATGTCTTTAGTTATATATATATATATATATATATATATATATATATATCTATTTTTGGTTTATCATTTTCTTTAGTTATTTTATTATAACTTGATTTATATAGCTCGTGTACTCACAATTGTTTTTTGATAGGTAATAGATTAATTCACATTTCATTAAACTAAGATAATGTCTGAAATCTTTGTTTGATTTCTCTAAAAAATTCCCAAAGTTCCTATAATAATTTTGGAATTATATAGTTTTGATAATATAATAACTATTGTTTTCAATGATAACTCTAGCTATGGACTTCAAAATTCCACATTTCTTATTGAGATGGGTATCTAATATATTAATCAAAATTTCATTCAACTTCATTAAAGGATTAAATTTCTATTTAGGTACACATTTTTTTACTTAATTTATTTAATATTTCAGTGGTTTTTTGGTGGTTTTCAGATAATTTTAATTACTATTTTTCAATCATATCATACCTTTCATAAGTCAGACTAAAGTATTGTATGATATTTTGGAAATATCTAAAATTTATATACATTTAAGTTAATTTGGACAATTGTTGATTTAGATGTTTAGGTAGCCTAAAAAATCATAGAATATTATGTTATCTATTTACTACATGTGGTTTTTGAAGTTACCACATACTTTTTTTAAAGTGACTGCACACTTTTTTTTAAAGTGAAGACATGATTTTTTAATGTTTCTGCGTGATGCCTCAACTATCTTAATCTAACCTAAGAAATTATTTTTAGTTGTTACCTCAAGTTTTTAAAGTGACTGCATGATTTAAATTATATCCGAAGGGGAGCCTTCTAACTTACCATATGAGTGGGTTCTAACTGCATGAGGTAGAGGCTTGCTGCTACCTAACCCGCATGTAGTTCATCTTATCCTATAAATGACACTTGCATGTTACCAAGTTTTTATCACCGAATTTTTTAAACAGGTCACATAAATATATTTCTTAAAAAATTCAAATTTATGTGAAATTGAGTTTCAATACTTATTTTACTAAATTTGGTTTTTATTTTCAGTTGATATCATTATCATGTAATCCGTGTGTGGCGAAAACATGAAATACATGGCATCTAAGATTTATATTCTGTACTAACGAGCTGAATGGAGTTTCTAATATTGGTATATTAGAGGATATTACACTATAGGAGACTTTTACATATATTATAGTTATGCGATTCATGTATTTTCATTGGAAACCAAATGCACACGCATTTCTTGAAGTTACAATGGAGAATCACATCCACTAAAGCTTCTGAAAGCATGTTAAGTGACCACAAGATGATATCTAAAGTTACCATATGTTATGTTTCTTCACATAGTAACTAAAATTATAACAAATTTATATTTTAAACAAAAATTCATTCACAGTAACTTAAGTGACCGAACACTATTCACATGGTCAATATAGTGACAAGACACTATTCACATAGTTGGTATTTTGACCACAAATTATATCAGGTAACCACACATTATAATATTCTCACAGTCAGTATACCAACCACAAGATTACTTTAACCAACCACACATTATTAAGGCATGGTAAGTTAACTGATTTTATGGCGTATACCTCACGAACAATCAATGATAATGGTAAGTTCAATATTTTATTTATTTTATTGCTAAAATATAGATTTTTTAACGTGTCTTTTTTTTTATACTTTTATTAATTTCTTGATTATATTAATTATTTTATGTAACTTATTTATTTCTAAAATTCATATATATATTATATAAAATCCATGTGAAGTGTTTCCAAAATTTTTTATTCAATTTTAAAATATGATTTTATTTATTCTTAATTCATGAATGTATATACATTATATACTTCAATTATTTAAATTTTTATATTTTGGGTTAATTTATTTCTCTTATTGTTTTCTAATTTAATATTTAGTGTGAATGAAATTATTAAAAATTATTTTATAGTATTTAATGTGGTATAATAAGATTTTGAATAATTAAAAACGTCTTGAAATAAAAATTATTTTGAAAATTTAATTTAATAGTTAAACTATTTTATGATATTATAGAAATTTCTTTGACCTGTTATTATAGAGACTTTTTAAATTATTTAATGTGTAATTAAAATTATTTTTTATTTGTATTTAAATTTTAAATTCAAATTATTTTTGTTTTGATTATTTTGGAATGATAATTTTTCTCTCTCCTGGATATTTATATTGTTTGAATTTGAATTACTTTACCCAGTTGGAGATTGAATTGATAGTTTTTAAATATCATATTTAATAGCATAGGAATACATTTATAGGATATGATTAATGTCAACAAAAACCTTTTTTGAAACAAATACTTACTCTTTTCTTTGTAAGACTATACAAACTACGTTCATATGATCAAGTTTTAATTTACTAGAATTTATATCAAGTACTGAACAAAAACTTCTATAAATTCTACTACTACCTTGAAAAGACATCTTGATACATTACTCAGGAACTAATTACATTACTTACTTCATTTTTCTTCTTCTCCATCCTGGTTTCTTGTGTCTGTAACACTGCTTCATATCTCTCCCATGTGATCTTACTTTCTATTTATGATTTTATATTCAAAATAATTCTTTATTTATTTCCTAGAGTTGTGAATCTGAGATTCTAAAGTTCGGAAAATTTGGGTTGATATTCTCATTGTATAAATTCAATGTTGTAACTAGGTTGTGACTCCCAAAAAAAATTCAGTGTTCCAGTGTTATTATCCATTCACTTTTTAGAAAAGGATTTTGCAATCGAGATATGATTCCACTTCAAAAATAATTTTAGTGAAAAATGTATCTCTCACAGAGTAGAGAGGTATAATAGTGTACTAGGTCCAATTTTGGATGAAACATTATAAAACTTTTTATGTTCTTTCATTTATTTTTCAAAGTTAATTAACTATTATAATTAATTTTTATGATTATTATTTCTGGTTATAATTTTAATCTGGTATATTCACCCCACTCTAGTCCATCTGCCCTCACCTTTACGACCTAATAATTAGTATCAAAGGTTGTTACTTATTAAATTTATATAATACTTATATAGAGTCTATTGTTTGTATTTTATTATTACAACCTTTTCTTTGAACTCATAGTCTGAGGAGAAGATATTTAATATAGTATTAATAAATGTAAATGATGCATAGATTTCGTAGAATCCATTTCAATTTGATGGGAATGATTATGGTTACTAAAAAATAATGGAGGCATACCTCAAGAAGTTAATCATAGAACACTGGTCGATATTTATAAATCCATAAAAACTATCAAAGGTTTACCCATATAAACTTATAGTAAATAATTATACTAAATTTGTTTTAAATTAAAAAGTTGTAAATGTTTTATATTTTTCTATTAAGATTAGTATGGTTAATCTTGTGTCTGTATGTAAATATTCTCATGAGATATGGAATATTCTATAAGTTTCTCATATTTTCTCAAAAAATTGATTCAAACTAATATTGGAATTGTTTGAGATGAGTGTCCAGATTTCAAGATGGGTGAATACAAAAATTTGAACCAGATATTCAACAGTTTCACAAGCATTGTGAATGGAATAAATTCCCTTAGAGAAATTTTAGAAAATAAAATACTTTTTAAATGATTTTTATAAGAACTAACAAGTAAAATTCATGAAAATAAGGTCCCTATCAATTAAATAAAGAACTTAAAAGAGTAAACTCTTGATGAATTTATTGGATCATTGATTTTATATGAGGTGTAACTGAATAATATTTCTAAATAGGAGACAACAAAAAGAAAATTTATCAATTTTAAATCTATAAATATTGTTTCTATTGACTCTTATGATTTTTAAATACATGAGAGTGAAAAAGAAAGATATGGGTTAGATTGTGACTTTAGCCTATAAATTAATAAAAACAAAGTATTCAAGAAAATATTTAGAAGAAACTATGAAAAGGAAAAATGAAAGGGCGATGAGAAAGGTGGTATTAATTATAATGATTTAGATGTAAATTATTTCAATATATAAAGAAATGGAATATCAATGCTGAATTATAAAAAATAAAGAATAAATAAAAATAGAAAATGAAGAAAAATGAATTGAAAAATAGTTAGAGATTTATCGAAGAATCTGATTCTAATGAAAATTCTAGAAATGAAAAATAATTGGCTAATTTGTGCTTCACGACTTCTCTAAATGTGATAAAATTCCTTGGATTTCACAATGAATACACTTGATGCATCAAAAATTAATTCTTTAGGCATATGACTAGAGACCCCCCAAATTTTATCACTGATAAAAAAATGTTATGAAGGAATTGTTATATTTAGGGATAATTCCAAAGGTACAGTAAATGGTTTTAGAAAAGTTTCTATTTTAAATTATTCTTTTATTTATAAAGTTTTATATATTTAAGGTTTTAAACACAGTTTAATTAGTATATCTCAATTATGTGATGATGGAATGGAAGTCAAATTTTAAAAAAAGATATATTTTTATTTTTAGGGACGATTCCTTATTTGTTTATGATAATTGTAAAGAAAATATTTATAATATTGATTTTACTTGACATTTAGGTAATGTTATCAAAATATTTATATGTCCTTAAGAAATCACCTCGTGCTTGGTATGATAGAATTACATTATTTTTATTGAAAAATGATTTTTATAAAGTTAAAGTTTATCCTAATGTTTTTACTAAATATTTTATAATAATATTTTAATTTTTCAAATTCATGTTGAGGATATTGTTTTTATATATTAAAATTATTTTTTTCACAGAGTTTTCAAATTTTATGGAAATTGAGTTTGATATGAATCTTATGGGAGAATTAGAATTCATTATGTGGCTTAAAAATTCTCAAAGAAATGATGTAATATTTTTCTTAATCCAAATATACTAATGATTTAGTAAAACATTTTGGTGTTTATTATTTAATTATTTTAAAACTTATTTGATTATTGGTTTTAAATTGTATTTTGATGATTTTGGAAAATCTCTTGATTAAAAAATATTTAGAGGAATGATTTGAAGTTTATTTTATTTAATTTCTTCTAGACTTGATATAAATTTTAGTGTTTTTATTTTCTTGATTTCAATTAGATCATAACGAATCTCACTTTAATTTTATTAAGGGTATTATTATATATGTTAAAGGAACTGATAATTATGGATTATTTTATTCTATAAAAAATTGTTTCGATTTTATTAGTTACCCACACTCGGATTTTGGATTATTTAACCTTGATAAAAAATTATCTTAGGTGTGTGCCACTTTATCAGTAAGAATTTAATTTCTTTGAGTTCAAGAAAAAAACTCTATTTCTATTTAAACTTCTGAAAGTTAGTATATGTCATATGCATCTTTCTTGTCTCAATATTTATATATTAAATAAACTTCGTCTAACTACGATTTTAATTTTTAAAATATTCCTATATAATATGATATTTTATATGATATTTTTATTACAAATACACCTTTAATTCATTATAAAACTAAGAATATAGACATGTGTGTTCATTTTCTGTGATATTATGTTAATAAAGGTGATATTATTATTGAATATATTCCAAATAAAAATCAAAGGGAATATTTTGTTTCCAAATTATTGAATTTTGAATAGTATGAGAGCATTAACTTTTATCTTTTTTATGCTAGAGATTTATTTTGAAAATTTTATATTTATTTGTTTTTAACATAACATTATATGGATTTATTAAGGGATCTCTTTTCTAATTCTAGACTACAGTTTATCACTTATATTTTCAAACTGTTTGTTTTTTTATTTCTAAATATTTTATTTCTAAAAATTTTCAAAATGTGGATAATTTTATAAAGTCTTGTTTGAGTTTTGTAACTTTAAAAAAGGGGAGTTTGTTGGAATTTGTTTGTATTTTATTTTATGAATATTATAATTCTTCATAATATTTTATGTTAATCATAATTTCTTGGAAATCTATTTTACTAACACACTATATTCTTATTATATCTTGATATATATTACTTATAATTTTATAAATATTACTTAATATGAATGATTTAAAAATTATTTACATTTTCTTCAACTAATAATTTGTTTAAATTAGTCTCTAAATTTTCACATTTTTTTCCAACTTGTTGCTTGTCTTTAGCTATATATCTATTTTTTTAATAGTTTTATTTAGTTATTCTATGATAAATTGAGTTATATAGTTCAAATACACATGAAAATTATGTTTTTAGATATCTAATAAATTTATTTACATTTTTTTATACTAAGATGATGTCTAAAATCTCTAATTGAGTTCTCTAAAAAATTCCCAAAGTATCTTCTATACTTATGGAATTCCACAATTTTTTAGAATACAATATCTATATTTTTTCAATGATAACTTTAGATATATATCTCAAAATTATACATAGTTTATTGAGATATATAACTACAAAATTTATCTATATTTCATACAACTAGATGAAAGTATGAAATTTTCATTTAGATATTCCAAAGCTTCACCAATGTTATGCAATATTTCAGTGATTTTTCTGTAATTTTCAAATAATTTTTTTTCACTATTTTTTGATCAAATATTTGGTTTCATGTGTCAAATTTAAGTGTTTTTTGATTCATTGAAAAATATATAATTTATCTATATTTATGTCAACTGGACCAGTAACTGGTTTGGATGTGGAAGTAGTCTAAAAAATCAATGAATATTATGTTATCTAGTTACCACATTTTTTTGAAGTAACCACACACTTTATTTAAATTTACTGCATTATTTATTTAAAGTAAACACATGTGTTCTTTATGTGATAGTGTGGTGCCTAAAATCTTCTCATCTAACCTACCAAATGTTTTAAAAAAGTTACTATAATTTTTTAAAGTGACCAAATGACTTGACTTCAAACCTATTGTGAGCCTTCCAACTTAACGCATGAGAGGGTACATACTAAATAAGGTAGAGTCTTGTTGCTACCTAGATTGCATGAATTTTATCTCATCTTAAAAAAGAAACTTTCATGTTACCCGATTTATATCTCCTAGTTTTTTCAACATGTCACACAAATCTATTTTTATGGAAATTTAACCTTTTGTGAAAGTGAGTTACAGTACGTGTTTTTTAGAATTTAGTTTTTAGTTTCAACTGGTATCACCATCATGTAATCCATGAGTGGCTAAAACATTAAATCCAAGGAATATTAGATTTATGTACTGAGCTCATGAGTTGAATGAAGTTTCTAGTAGTGTGATCTTAGAGGATCTTACACTGCATGATGTTTTTTCATACGATATGGTTATGAAATTATTTTATTTGCATTGGAAACCAAATGTTCATGCATTAGTTGAAGATGTCTGGGATAATCATAGTCACTAAATCTTCCACAAGTATGTCAAGTGACTATAATAAAGTGACCAAATGATGATATCTCAAGTTAAAACATGTTATATTTCTTCATAGGGTAACTAAACTTACCTCACAATGATATTTCAATCGACCATGCATTCACGGTAAATTAAGTGACTGCATGCTATTCACATGATTAGTATAGTGACGAAAAACTATTTAAAAGGTCAATATAGTGACCAATCATTATATCAAGTGATTTCATGTTATATTAAAAGACCACACATTATAATATTCTCATGGTCGTTATACTAACTACAAACTACTTGAACTGAATATACGTTATGATGACATGGTAAGTTAATCGACTGTAAGGTGTATACCTCACAGTCACTCATCACTCACATTCAATTAAATAATTAATTTAGTTTATTTCTAATATTGGGATGCTCTATTTTTATTTATTGTTTGATAATTTGATTAACTACATGCTTAAATAATTAATTTATTTTATTTCTAATATTGGGATGCTCTATTTTTAAACTGAGTTCTATATGATCACGTTTTCATCTTTTTGATAGTCTATCCAAAAATGAACAAAGGTTTATATGACTTATACTACTACCTTTATGATACATCCTAATACATTACTCAAGAACCCATACTTGTTCTTCCTTTATTTATCATGTACTTTGCCTATTTTCTTGTTTCTGTAATACTAGTTCTCATCTCTGACACATGCTATCACCTTCTATTTATGCTTTTACATTTAAAAGAATTATTTATTTCTCTCTATGGGCTGTGAATATAATATTATAAATTCAATAAAGTTTGGGTTGTGACTTCTATTGTATAAAATTAGTGTTGTAATTAGGTTGTTACTCCCCATATAAAAGTCAGCGTGTTAGTGTGGTTATCCCTCCACTTTGTAGAAAAGGATTTTTAATTGGGTTTTGATTCCCCTTAATAAATCATTTTAGTGCACTAAGTATATCTCATGGAGTATAGAGTTATAAGAGTGGACTAGGTATTATTTATACTAAACCACTATAAAAATTATCTCTATCCTTTCATTTATTTTCTGCTACTTATTAACTTTTTTAATCATCTTTGATAATAATTTATATAGTTAAAATTTTAATTTGGCTTATTCACCCCCTCTTGACCGTCTTCCATCACCTTTTTGACCTAAAAAACTTCTATATCCTTTTAGTATGACACATATTATTATGAAATTACCACATAAAAATTTACGATGAGAAACAATGATGATACAATGAGAAAATCATTAATAATGAAAAAACATAATCAAGTACTAAGAAATTTGGTTCTAGGGAACCAACTCCAAAAGGATTCCAATTTCACTAGAGCCAACTAAAAATAACTTTCATTACACTAGTTCTCACTTGATACTCATGCCTATATTGAGGTAATGTCCTGGTTAAGGGGCCTTCCATGTTTTCCACTATCGATCCTTTGCACCTCCCAACTTCACATTGTCGAGAAAAATCCCCCAAGATATGAAACTTTCAAAGTATGTTTTCCCCTTTGGTGTGACCTCAAATCTTTAGATGGATCAACAATTGAAGTGTTATCATAGAAAAATGTGTTAGGGTCTTGACTGCAAGGTTCTACATCAAGCTCTTAGACAAAGTGGAAAATCTAAACTATTTTCTTGGCTACATCAGATGCACAATATACTCAAAATATACTATAGAATCGATGACAACTAGTTTATATGAACTCTTCCATATGAAATTACTCCATTGATAATATATATATATATAAATATATATATCCAAATTATGACTTTAGATCATTATAATTTTTATGAAATATAACATCTATATAATGCCGGATAACTAGATCTCCATCTCATATTTACAATAGGAAAATAACCTTAGTTCACCTATGAAACTTAATGATGGAATAAATAGTAATACAATACTATTCACTTAGATTTTTTTGATATATTATTACAATTATCAAATAATAAGAAACCTCAATCCCTATATATAAATTGATTTCTAAACAAATAAACCTTATTAGAAATGATACGCTACCCTCTTAAATTGTTCCACACAAAACCACTTTAATTTCTAGTTAATTTATGTACCATAAATTATTCCAAGAATCCTCTTCGATATATCATGCATGATCTTGATCCCAAGAATGTAGGTTACTTCACCTAAGTCCTTCATGGAGAAGCACTTTCTCAACCATTCCTCAATAACTTATAAGAGTGGTTTATAATTTCCCATTAGAAATATATAATTAACATATACTACTATGAAAAAAACTGAAGTCACATTAAACTACTTATAAACACATGGATCAAATTCATTCATAATGAAACAAAATTTTTTTATGGATTCATCGAACCAAATATTCCTTGACCTAGATTATTACTTTAATCTATAAATGAATCTCTGTAACTTGCAAAACTTTTTGTCATTTCTGGGAGTTACAAAGCATTATGGTTGTTTCATATACAAATACTCCTAGAGGTTCCCAATTAGAAAATTTGTTTTTTACATCCATTTTTCAAATCTCATTGTCCTGGAAAGATAATATGGAAAGAAAAATTACGATGGATTTAAACATTGAAATTGGAGAAAAGGTTTCATCATAGTTAATTACTTGATATTTTATAAACCCTTTAGCCAATAACTATTCTTTATAGGTATTTACATTACCTTACATGTCTAGTTTTCTATTTAATTTCCATTTACACCCAACATGATTCACACTAGCTAGTGTATCGATTAGAACCCAAACTTGGTTTTGATACATGGAATCCAACCCAAAATTCATGACTTCTTTCCATCTTGTAGCCTCTAATATCTATAATTCCTCTTGTAGAATAGAGTATCATTATTTCTAACTAATAATTAGTTACTATCAGTTATTATTAGAAAATTATAACTTCTTGTTTCTCTTACCTATCTAGTGCTTCTAAATAGTAGTTGTGTTTCCATAAAAACTTATTCTATGGGGATCTGTGGAGTCTATTCCCATACTAACTCATGTGTATCTTGATAATAAACTTCATCGAAGTCGATATTAATCCCACTATCCAAATTGAGGATGTACTCCATCTCAATAATGATGACTTGTCTTATGATATTTACATTATTTTCTGAAGGTTTTTTTGATAGTATCCCCTTTTTTCCTTAGAAAAATTTATAAATATACACTTTTTGCCTTAGGTTTCTAGTTTGTTTCTTGATCTATCTTTAATAAACACATCAATACCCCATTCATTAACATGTGTAAAAATGGATTTATTTTTACTCCATAAATTTAAGGGAATACCATTTTCTGCTTGTATCAGTAATTGGTTTAGTAAGTATAATTTTTTCTATAATGATACCCTAAAAGGAGAATGAAAGGATTTTGTGGATCATCATTAACCTTAACATGTCTAGAAAGCTATGATCCCCTTTCACTAACATCATTCCACAACGATGTATAAAGTGGAATGATTTGATATAATATTCTATATCCCCATAGAAATTCCTAAAATCTTGGTTAAGATATTCACCACCTCGATCCAATTGAAGTTTCTATATACTCTTACCAAAATAATTCTAAAATTCATTCTTTAACTCTTTAAAATTCTCAAATTATTTAGACTTATATCTCATCAAATAGATATTACCACACCTACTCAAGTCATCGCTAAAAGTAATAAGTTATAAGAATCCACCTCTATATTCTACATGAAAAATCACCAATCCTATAAGATCAGTGTCTGTTTCACCATGACCACCGAATGGTGGTTTTGTCAACTTTTATTGTAAACAAGCATGTCATCTTTTAGGTGGTTTAATCTTAAAAGAGTATAAGTAACCATCTTGATAGTGATTTTTGAAACACTTTTCTTTTATGTGACCAATACAATGATGCCAAAACTAGGTTTTTAATGATTCATGCATATTTGTTTGTTTTATCAATTTTCAATATTTGGTTTTTTTATATAATACATAAATAACCTAATGAATATATTTCATACAATAACATATTCTATATTTATAAAAGAAGAAATTCTTATTTATAAAGTTTAAAATAAATTAATCCATTTCTAAACATGAAACAAAAATTATATTCTTGGTAACACTATTTGTTTGGAATGTATTGTATCACTAATAATATATAATTTATTATGATATTTATGCTCACAAATACCCTTGTTTTTTTACTAATGATTTTACTTTATATGTATTTCCAAGAATTAATATTCTTTATAATATTTATTCTGAAATTATATTCAATCTTTTAATTTGCAAAGAATATTTGTTTAATTTTTAGGGGCACATTTTTATACACATTGGAAACATTGTTTTATACCCTACGCGGATAAGTGTTACATAAGTAATAAACCCTAAACTTTATACACTGCATATAGATTATGAACCTTACATTTTTATTAAACCTTATGCTAGAAAAATAAAGTATGGTTTCTTAACCCTATGTTTGTAACATCACACATGGTTAATCAACCTGAAATTATTAAAAAAATATGGTTCAATAACCTTAATTTGAAAGGAATATTATGTTTTTTAAGAGAAGAAAGTTTGGTTAAAGAACCCTATGTAAGTAATGAACCTTATGTTTTAGAGGGAAATATATGGATCATCAAAATTACTTTTATGATCAACCTTAAATATTCAAACTTATGTTGGGGGGATGAAAAATATGTATTTTAACCCTATGTTTGGTATTTTTTCACTTTTTAAAGAAACTTGCATTTGAATTTTCAACATCGGAGATTTAATCCAGGATATTTTGCGCAATTTCATCAATGGTCTTGATGGTATTTCTGGCTATTTGAAATATCATTCTCAAATGATTCAAAACTCGTTATATTTGATTCAAAGAACCATATTTAATGGAGAAAATCACTCTTATTCTTAAGGGAAATTATGAATCCCCTATTTTGTTTGAATTTAAATTTCTGCATTTTATCAGGCATATTTTGTGGATCTGGAATTCTGAAGTAGGATATTTGATTTATATATTATACCGATGTATCTTTTTTTAATTACATTATTTTTTCAAGGATCATATTTTTACATACAATCATACTTTGGTGAAAATATTTTTATAATTCTAAAATGACTGAACAACTCTAATAGAGGACTACACTTTAGAGGTATACATGTTCTATCTCTTTCTTCAGTAATATTGATGCTGCTCTATTTTGTTACTTCTTTAAAATTCAAGATCTTTGTGAAATAATAATCACTTGAGAATCATTATCTCTTGAAGACTATTATTTATAGAGAATAAGTTCCATCTACGATTAATTGTTAAAGATTAAATTGCGAAGTTCAACCTTTTTAAAAAAAATCAAAATCTTTTGATTTATTGAAGTTTCATTTGATCGTACTCAGTTGTGGTGGAGTATCAGCTTCTCAGTCTAATATGTGGATTCTTGGTTCTTTTTTAAAGAACCAGGAGGTTATTTTTTAGCCTTGTTTTAAAGGGGTCAACTACCTTCAATTAATTGTAGAATTTTGATCTAGTGATAAGATAACCATACTAGTGAAATTCACTAAGCTCGCAGAGAGAGCATTTGGTGGAGTAGACTAGGGGATCTTTTTTCCCCAAACCACTATAAAGAGCTCTGTTATTAATTTCTGGTTATCTAATTCTTATATTTCATATAGAAGAAAACACTTCTTATCCAAAAAAATTATAGATGGAGTTAAAATTTATAATTGTGGAATATTTTTGAAAAGACACAATTCCCCCCCCTATTGTGTTACTTTGTATTATTCTGACCTAACATTTGGTATCAAAGGATCTCTTTTGGATAAATCTATATAAAGTTAAATGTATAAGGTTTATATAAAAATGGAAATGGATTATCCTAAATAATGAATGTCTATATTACATGATTCATACTTTAATATTTAAAATTATGGGTGATGAAAATCGAGGATGATCATATATATGAAGAATCTTGGATTCAGACTCTACTAAAAAATTATTAATCCTTATAAGATTCTTGAAAAACCCGAAACATGGGATGCAACAACAGAAGAAAAATATGATATAAATTAAAGAAAATGAATGATATTATTTGTGGTCTTAGACCAGATGAATTTAATCTAGTATCATAACTTCATATTGCCTATGAGATGTAGAAAACCATTGTTGTTGCCTATAAAGGAACAATCTATTTTAGACAGATTAAGTATGTTACTGATAAACTGAAATTTGAATCCTTTAGAATGTTTTATGGATAAAACATCATTTAGATGAATGGAATGCTTACATAAATTGTCAACAATATTACATCCTTAGGAGAACCCTTTAGAAAATATGACCATGCTTTGAAAGCACTTAAGAGTTCAAACTTCTAAATGGAATGAATTATCTACTACTATCCGCCAATCATTACCTGTCAAGTATTTGAAAATTAAAGTTCTAATTGGGGCACTGATGATGTATGAAGTATAAATTAAAGATTAAGTTGAAAGTCATAAAAATTTAGTGAAAGAGGAAAATACTATTATGATAGTGACATCTCAAAATTATAGCATAAAAAAACAAGAATACAAAAGGAAGAAAATTTATATTCCTCATATTCTGAAATTGAAATGTATCAACTAGCCTAAAAATTCAGCAAGTTCTATAAAAAGAAATGTTTTTTCAGAAAAATCATTTAAGAGAGATGAGAAATAACCAAGATAAGTTTGATTCTATGAATTTAAGAAATTATGTCACATTAGATCATATTTTACTCAGCTAAAAGATGAAAAGAAAAGTCCAAAAAAGAGATATTAAAAGAATACTAATTTTGAGGCAAAAGGAAAAAAGAGTAAAGAAAACTGCATAGGGTGTATCTGAAGACACCAACAGCTCCTAAAATTATAATTTAGAAAAAGAGAAATCAATTATAAAATCCAACATTTTATTTATGGAAAAATAATAGAAATAAAATTTTACTTATTATGCTTCTTATTATGATTTTGGTAGTTTCTAAAATGAAAAATTGCCTACCTATTCTCAAATATAAATTTGAAAATTTGTTGAAGAAGCATAAATCATTGAAAAATATTCTTAATTATATTTTAGGATAAAGTGATACCATTATAAAACAACATCAAGAGTTAGTGAAAAAATTCAACTCATCTACAAAAAACTTCATTGATCATGAAAAAAGAATAAAAGAAATGCAGGATGAAGTATAATATTATAATAGTGATGCAATTACATTTACAAAAGGAGAAAAAGTTCTGAATGAAATTATAGGAAATAATTTCATTAAACTAGTAATATTTGGAATAGTAAGTATGTGTTAGAAATCTAAATTATATACATATTATTTTGTCCCCAATTCAAAAAATGATATTTTTTATCACTATGAAAAAAAGGTCATATCACTAATAACTGTTATTTTAGAAATCCTCAAATTATTGGTATTAAAAGAGATTTTATTTTCTAAAGTTTGTCTTAATAAAGTGGTATAAATTGTGGAAAAATAAAGAAAATATAGATTCCCAGATCACTTCTAACTAACACTGAAGGGCACAAGAAAGTGTGGGTATTAAAACAAATATTTGTTTAAATGATTTTATAGGTAAAATGCCATAGGAAAAAATTCTATATGGTATATGGATAGTTTCTATTTGAGACATATGATAGGAGATCCATAAAACTCTCATAAACTCACTCAAATGGATAGAGGTCTTGTCAATTTTTTATTACAATTCGAAAGGAAAAATATTTGGAGTTGGAACTATCAGAGATATAAAGAACATATCATTAAACAAGTTAATATATATACAAGGTATAAGCCTACTATTATAAGTATTTATTATATTTTCTATGATTGTTTTATGTTTATTTTTCTAACAATTCCTACTCAGTTTTCAAAGATAGATTGCTCAAATTCTGAGCACTTAAAAGTTACAATTTTAATACTCTGGACTTAAATTATTTGTATGAAAATGTGAATTGTTTAAATGCAAATAAAAATGTGTCATGGATCTTGTATATGAGACTTGGTCATTGTAATATCCAAGTTTTACATAAATTTTCTAATAAATATTTAGTTTCTAATTTTCTCAGTCATAAATTTGATAATGATAGATTTTGTGATGCATGCCAAATTGGAAAACAAAAAAATTAATCATTCAAGTGGATTAAAAAAATTGATACATCTAAAATTTTATAACTTATCCATATGGGTTTTCTTGGACCATAAATAGTAGAAAGTTTGGCTGGTAAATTATATGTCTATGTTTTAGTTTATGATTACTCTAGATTTACCTAGGTGTATTTTACAAAACTCAAAAGTGAATTTGTTACAATTTTTGACGGTTTTTGTTAAATTATTCAGAAGTAAAAAGGTTTTAAAATAATTTCATTAAGAAGCGATCATGTTGTATAATTTGATAATCGAGAATTTAATTCTTTTGGATCAAATTTGGGTATTAAAAAACCTTCTCTACACCAATAACACCTCAAAAAAATGAAATTATAGAAAGGATAAATTGAACAATTCAAGAAATGTAAAGGACTATGCTAAATTAATACAGTCTTCCTATCTATTTTTAGGAAGAATATATAAGAAAAACCTACTAAATAATGAATAGAGTTTTAATTTGGCCTATTTTCAAAAGACACCTTATGAACTATTGAATAATATAAATCCAAAAGTAAAATACTTTAAGGTTTTTGGATGCAAGGTGTATATCTTGAGAACCAATGATAATCTTGGAAAGTTCGATCCAAAATATGATGAAGGAATATTTTTAGTATATTCTCCTACTTTTAAAGCTTATAGTGTTTAATAAAAAGTCAAGGATTATTGAAGATTCAATTTATCTGTAGTTTGATGTAACTGATCCTTTCATTAAATAAAAATACTTAATTGATGAATTCACTAATTAATTTGACAACATGAGACTTGAATCCCTAAAAGATTATTTTGAAATTGATATTAATAAAATTAAGTCCAATTCAGAAGAACATGATACTAAAGAACCTGAAATTGTCCTGCCTAGATAGTCTAGAACCCTAAAGAAACATCCTTTATAAACTGTTACAGGAGAACTAGACACAGGTATTAGAAATAGAATAAATTTAGGAAACCTAGATAAATACTTTTCCTTTATATCCTAGTTAGAACCTAATAATATAGAGTAAGTCTTATATGATGAGAGTTGGATGTTATCTATGAAAGAAGAGATAAATCAATTTAAGATGAACGAATTTTGGGGACTAGTAGGGAGACCAACCAATTTTCCAATTATAGGTACAAAGTGGGTCTTTAGAAATAAACATGATGATCAAGAGATCATTACTAGAAATAAAACTAGATTAGTAGCTGAAGGTTATAATCTAGAAGAAGGTATAGATTATGATGATACCTTTTATACTGTATCTAGATTAGATGCCCTAATAATCCTTTTAGCATATGAATCTCATATGAATTTTAAATTATATCAAATTGATGTTAAATCCTTCTTTTTAAGTGGTTATTTAATGGAGGATGTTTATGTTGAAAAACCTCATAGTTTTGAAAATACCCTTAAACCAAATTCTATTTTTAAACTTACTAAATCTTTCTATAGCCTTAAACAATAATCTAGATCTTGGTATGAAAGATTGAGTTCTTCTCTTTTGAAAAAATGGATTTACTATTGGTTTAGAATACCCAAAACTTTTTAAGAAAACCATCTTTTTTAATATTTTATTAGTTCAAATTTATGTTCATGATGTTATTTTTGGTTCAACCAATAAAAATATTTGTATTGATTTTTCAAAATTAATTCAAAGTGAATTCAAAATGAGTATTATGGGAGAACTTAATTTCTTTTTAAGATTTCAAATTTATCAAAAATATTATGGAAATGTTTAAAATCAAAGTTTGTATAGTATTGATGTATTAAAAAAATTTGGACTTGAGAACTACAAGACATATACAACTCCTATGTGTACCAATATAAAACTTGTTTAGGATGAAGTTGGAAAACCAGTGGGCAACATGTTATATAGAGGTATGATTAGTAATTTGTTATATAATACTTCTAGAATACCAGACATTATGTTTCCGATGTGCTTATGTGCTAGATTTAAATCAAATCTAAAGGAATCCCATCTTACTGCTGTTAAAATATTTTTTATATATTTAAAAGTACTATTTTTCAATCTCTTCTTTAAACCAAAAATTTTGATTTTAATTTAATCTCATGTTCATATAATGATTTTGGAGGTTTTAGGTTATATAGAAAAGTACCTTAGGATCCTGTCACTTTTCAGGATAATATTTAGTATTATAGTCGATTAAGAAACAACCACAAGTAGGAAATTGTTGTATTGCCATAGAACTATAGCCATGTTTTTAAAACTTTGGCTATAGATAGGATATAGCCACGGTTATGTGGAATATAGAGATTATTTTCAAAACCATGGCTATAAGCCTTTTTTTCAAGGGATATATCCATAGTTTTACTAAATCCATGGCTATAGCCCACACCTATAGCCACGATTTTCAAAACTGTGACTATAGGTCTCCCACATTTACATGGAAGAAAAAATTTCTCTCAGAAAATAGAGCAATAATCTCTATTACCAAGGTTTTTATGCTACCTCCATGGTTTTTAAAAATATATATAATATATTATATATATTTTTATACCTGAAGATCAGCGTGGTTTAGTGGTTATACAGCATAATCCTATTGGTGAGGTACAAAGATTGAATCTGTTCATTGAAATATTATTTTTGGGTTATTGTCATGGTTTTAACCATGGGTATAGGTCATTTTCCATAGTTTACAACAATGAGACCTATTTCCATGGTTTTAAAAACATTGGAAATATCCCACCTATTTCCACGGTTAAAATCGTGGTTATAGGTCAGTCCCTATTTCCATGGTGATAGCGCCCACGATTGGGAAAAACTATGGTCATAGTCTACAACCACGGTTTTGGGACCTATTCCCACACATTTCAATTATGGAAATAGGACAATTTTCTAGTTGTGAACACTGAGTTTCCATGTCAACAGCCGAGGAAGAATACATATCTACTAGCAGTTATTGTGCACAAGTATTGTAGATGAAAAACACTCTACTGAACTTTGGATAAAAATTTAATAGTATACCTATTTTATGTGATAATAATAGTGCTATAAATATTTCCAAAAATCATATAAGTCATTCCAAGACTAAGAAAATTGGTATAATACATATTTTTCTAAGAGATCATGGTCTTAAAAAGGATATATATTTATAATTTCTTAATACTTAATATAAATTAGTTAATATTTTCACCAAACCACTTCCCACTTTAAGGTTTTATTTTATTAAGGGGGAGTTAGGTTTATTTAATTTAAATTAAATGTTTTTTTTAGTTTATTTAAATTTAATTATTATTTTTTGATCAAATTTGTTTTTATTTTCTTATTTAATTTTGGATTGTTTTCTGAAATATAAATTTTATCATTTTTAGAATCGCGTGTTTTAAAAAAAATAATTATTACACCATATAACTAGAATTAGAAACCAATTCACGTCATTATCTGTCAGAAACCCTTAGACATACATAACCTTTTTCAAACATTTCTTCCAACCAAAACCATAATCTTCCACATAAATCCTAGAATCCTGAAACCTTCAAACATTAGATTCCTAGAAAGAGTGAAGATCAAGCTAACTGATGGAGAACCCAGTGACCCAAAGCATCATTGAGTTTTATAAAGAAATATTCTCCAAGGAAATGTCATAGATTACATGTGGATATATGAGACAAACCTTATTCTTATTCAGGATCTAGTATTTAAAGGTATTGAATTTTTATTCAATGAGTAAAATACTTATTTTTTTACAAGATAGAACTGGAACATTTCTATAGTAGTGTTTAGTTTAGTTTTACTGAAAAAAAGATATTGTATCCGCAATAATAGACTACAAGGAGTTATCAATTTCTTCAGTCAAAATAGCTCAAATTATGAAATGTCCTCATGAAGGCATATTCTACTTTTATTTCAGATCAATTGGAAGTCAAGATCATAAGTCTGTATATATAATTTTCTTTCTGTTTAGGTCAAAAAATATAAGAAAAATATTTGTTAAGGATATTGAGGTAAACCAGAAAGTATTAGTTATGTTTATTCAAACTAAAATTTCCCTAATAGTAGCTAAAATCGAGAAAATTTTGTATCTAGATATGTAAATAATATTTTTGTTCATCAGTGATATCAAGTTAAAGTTTCCTGGATACATGTTTAGATATCTGAATTATTGTTGGAAAGCAGAAGGTCAAATGTCTTTTATCCTTATGTAAGGATAATTTCCCTAATTCTATTCAGGAAAAATTTTATTTGTATATTTGATTCAAGAGTGAAATTTCATCATAGTAATGTCCTGAATGCTGGTACTCTAAGGAAGTTTGGTTTTTAACAGATTACTATAAAGGGAAAGATTATGCTAGTTGGTGCATATGAATAATATAAGTCTAGATCTTTTTCTCAAGGGGAGAAAAGTGATACAAGAAATGAAGGAATTGGAGAATCTAGGAATAAAGGTGTCTTTAAGTATACTATGAGAAAATTAAAATTTATGGTGAAGTAAATCAAGAAGAAGAAGATGTTGTAGAAGAATTTATTATGAACCTAAGGAAAAAAGAAGAACCATCACCTAAAGTGCTAGTCGTAGGATCGGTAGAAGCTACCCAATCTGTTCATTTGGAAGAACTAGTATATGAGGAGGGTTACAAAGTTGAAAGTAAGGTTCGAGAGTGTTAGGATGTTTCTCAACTAGTTGATCATGTTCGAGAATAATATGTTCAGGAAGAGGCTACCCAAGAAGGAAAAAAATTAAAATATCAGCAACTGATGATATAGATGTTATTGAGCATCAGGATATAACATCCATTGAACAATATTTATAGAGACTTGGTTCTATCTCTAAAGAAAAGAAAGAAGTTCTTGAAAATATTTCTTATTCTATTGAAAGTATATTGAGAATTATTCTACTAATCTCTTAGCCATTTTGGCCGTTAATCAGTCCATTAATCCATAAGAAGACCTATAATTATTTTACAAATCTGATTGAGGATCTTATGATTATGTTCAATAAGGTTTAGGAGGATAATTTTATTCTTAAATCAAAGATAGAGGCATCAAGAAAATTGTTTGATGATTTATAGAATTCAGCAGCCCCAACGATAGAGTTTGTGTCTATTTTGAATCATCTTTAAGAATTTAAGAAAATTCTATGTCATAGAGAGATTTTGAGGTTTTTAAAAGGAAATGATTTATGAGATTGTAAAGATCAAGTCTGAATCTATTTCCAAAATAGATTTTTCAGACCTGAAATGGTATTTGGGAAGCCAGTTTGTGTCCATAAAGGGAAGTGTTAGTTAGGATAGTGCTTCTACCTTTTCCCCTCCAACATCACCAGATATGGTTAGAATATTTCAAGAAATTACATATTTCATGTTCGATATGAATGAAATATTAAATAACCTTTAGTGAAATAGTTCCCCTTTGTCAGTCTTGTTGGACAACCAAATATTTATTGTTGAGCAATTAAACTCAAGTGAACTCGGTATGACACTTCTATTCAACAAGTTAAATTATCAGTTAGTTCAGTTTATATAGATAGAGGAGAGTCTGCATGTATTTTTCAAGGTCAATTTAGATAAAAATCTACATGTATATGAGGATTCCATAATTTTGATAAGGAATTTGGGAGATAATATTGAGAAAGGGTTTTATGTACATATGGCAGAACTAAAAGAGGTTTTTAAAGCAGTTCAAGTCCCTACAAAAACATTACTAAAAGAAAACCTTAACCAAACCCTTTTACCTTCCCCCAGACCAAATTTCTAACCTATTTTCATAGCCAAAATGTCTATTGTATTTGTACAATTTTTATTAATTAAATTACATTATTCTTATTTTTTGTGCTTTATTTGACATTATTTTATATTCATCTCTATTTATAGAATTCATATCCTGTTTATCCAAAAGTACATTATAACATTTATGTAAGAACTCAGATCTTCTTTTTCAGTTATGTGACCCTTGTTTCAGTTCGTTTGTGATTTTTGAAGTGGTTGCTTGAAGTTTGGACAATTCTAGGAAAAACTTTTAAAGTTGTGGAGGTTGTGCAGGGGTGTACGGTTGGAACTCGGTCTAAACAAACCGTGCGGACAACCCAGGAAACTGTGCACCCTTAACAGTGGGATCCACATGGTCGGCACACAGTTTGTCAGACCATGTGGGAAAGCCGTGCGAAGTCCCTGGGTGAGACAGTGGCAACCGCACGGTTGGTGCATGGTTTGCCAAACCGTGTGGGGTAACCATACGACCAATTGATGTTTGGGTTTTAAGTCCTGGGCCACTAAAATTTTCCCATTTTCCCCTCATTCTTCCTCCCACTCACGGCCCACATGGAATTTCCAGTTTTCAGAGTTTGGGGGATCTCCTTATGTGGTTTTGGAGGTAAATCGAAGGGGTTTCTCAGTCGATCGAAGGCGGTTCTCCTTGAGTAAGTCCATATTTTGGTTCTTTGATGTTTTAGTTAGGGTTAGCCCTCTCCCTATCTTAATTTCCTAGATCTACAAGGGTTTCATGTAGATCTAGGGTTTTGTTTCCTTTTTGTGTTAAAGGTTGAGCTTTTTGATGTTAGGGAAGGGTTTTTAGGAGGTTTCGAGGAGGCATTCACCCGGTTTAGAAAGCTTTTGGATGAAGGGTCTATTTATCCAAACCCTAAGAGGTAGGTGGTTTGTGCTTTTCCATTGAAATTATTTGAGATATATGTGCATTTTTTTCCAATACCCATGAACGGGGTATTGTGTGTTTACCGTTTCAACCCTGTTAGTTTCTTGCTATGCTGGTATGCATGTGTAGAGGTTATCTGGATGTGAATAGGGTTGCTTGATATGATTTGGATGTGGTTTCCCATGATTGTTTTGTTTATGATTGTTTGTTCCTATTTATCCATTAGGATTCCTTGATGTCTCCCATGAAAAGTACTGTAGTATGGAGAGGTTATTTTATTTGACATTCTTGAGATGCTATAGACTGTTTATCCAAGTAGTTCTTAAGGTTTACTTTGGATGTAATGCATTTCTATGCTCATTTGACTTGTAGAGGGCCGTGAGAACTTGGTGTAGTAGACTATAAGGGGAATTGACCATGTGATATTCCTCATAGATTCTTTATCACTTTTGACTATTGGGGGAATTGACCATGTGAACTTCCCCAGAGAGTCTTTATCACTTTGACTGTAGGGGGAATTGACCATGTGAGCTTTCCGAGAGAGTCTTTATCACTTATGACTATAGGGGGAATTGACCGAGTGAGCTTCCCTAGAGAGTCTTCATCACTTTTGACTATAGGGTAAATTGACCATGTGAGCTTCCCTAGAGAGTCCTTATCACTTTTGACTATGAGGGGAATTGACTGTGTGATCTTCCTCAGAGAGTCCTTATCACATTTGACATTAAGGGTAATTGACCGTGTGATCTTCCTCATAGAGTATTTAATGCTTTGGACTATAAGGGGAATTGATTGAGAGTTATTCCTCATAAATTCTGTTATATCCTTGTGAATTGAACCAGAGGGGAAGACTGTGTGCACTTCCCAAAGGGTTGCTTGTGTTTCCAGGTAGGACCAGAGGGAATTAGCTGTGAGTACTTCCTAGAGGGTTACCAGTTTGTGTTTTCCTGCTTGTGTAGATTTTTACTTGTTATATGGAACTGATTATAATGAAATTGTAGGATTGGTTACTCATGAGTACTTCCTTGTTACTGCTGCTTTGTTTATTACTAGCCATATATTCATTGACTATTAGGTATATATCTTATAGTGGTTGCCTATTGGGATTTTGTCTCACACCCTATTTGGGTCATGCTTTTGTGTCTAGAAAAATTATATTGATGTAGGTATAGAGAAGGGAAAGTTACCTTCTACATCAGGTACTTGATTTCTGTAGAGCAGGAGAGCATGAAACCAAGATGACGCTTATGATGCTGAGTAGCTATTTATCTGTTTTATTTTTTACTTTGGATTATTACTGTTTTTATTCCATCATTGTGATTTGTTTGGATACTTTCCTAGACATATGTATCATGCATCATTATATATATGTGCTCCAACTATTTATTACCTTTTGTCTTCTACTATTTATTTTTTTATTTCATTACTACTGCATCAACTATTATTATCTTTTTCTCTTCCACTGTGTTACTCTGCCAATGAGGGCATAGTTTCCCCACTGTCACACCCAAGGCCCTACTTCTAGTCAACAGCCTCTGGCGTTAGGGGAAATGCGATTGAGGCCATGTGACCAACTGGGTACGGGGCGCCTCTAGGCATCTTCTAGAACCGAGATGTTACAAAGTGGTATCAGAGGTGTTTCTTTTCTTCGACTTGCTATTTGGATCCTATAGATGAGGATATGAAGGAATATGTACTTGGTAATAAGTTATGCCTAGGAGTAGCTAACCCATGTACTGGGTAAAGCTAATCTTCCTCGATATTACAATTTTCTTTTTGTTTTTCAATTTTACAGTTGATCTGATTTTCACTGTTGGGTGACTCACAAGTATCGTACTGTTATTGTTGATGTTATTCAGGTTCTATTTATATTGCAACCCAATGAGATGAGGATATTCCATCTCATGCATCATATAAAAACTTGATAGGGATTACATGTCATTCATTCTTTCCATGCCATATAGGGTGCATTAGCGATTACATGTTGTTGTGATAGGTGTTGTACTAGATATGCATGCTGTTGTGAAAGATTCCTTGATAAAAATACCTGTTTTTTGGTAGGGTACTGTTTTTGTAATATTTTTTTTGAATTAATGCCAAACTTTGGTTCCTGATGTGTTATGGGCCCTCATTGACCGAAATTTGGTGGATCATTTACTTTTTTACTTTGTTTATAACATGTTTAAGAAGAAAAGATTTGATTCGCAGGGAGTATGGGCCCTCACGGATCTAAATTTGGCACTTTGATTTTTGTTTTAGTGTTTTTTGGGATTCAGAGTAGTTTCTAAGGCTTACTATTCGGAAAAATCCAGAATACATGTAGTGTAGTTCGGACTACACGCCATGTTTTATTCTATTCGAAAAGAAATTATTTTTCTTAAGTACACACTGTGTACCTCATGTACATGCCGTGTAGTCTCTAACCGTGTCATAGGCCGTGTGGGTAGAGACACAATGTAGGTAATTTATTATGGGAACATGCCGTGTACCGGTTTTACACGCAGTGTCGTTGTGACGCTGTGTCCGCCCGTGTGAATAACAACACAGACGGAGAAATATTAGGTTGTATACATCGTGTCCATTATAAACACGCCATGTAGTGTAATCCTTGAATCTGACCATGTAACTAACAACACAGGTCAGTTTTATCCTTTCTCGTACATGCCATGTCCTCCTGGAACACGCCGTGTAGTGTCAGCCGAGTATCCGGCCGTGTCACGAAAAACACGGGCCGATGAGGTTCATCTAGTACATGATGTGTGTTGCACTAACATGCAGTGTAGTCTCATTATAAGGAGGACCTAAGGCTATAGAGTAATGACTAGAATCCACGTTGACAATCTTCTAGCATCTGAAGACGCCTCCAGAGAGGAGGGTCAAGCTCACTATGTACATGATTCAGGATTCACCCAAGAGATGGTGGGATGTGAACTCACAGGCGAGACTCCAGCAGAATATATCTTGGGATTAGTTTTAGCGCATCTTCTACAATTACATCTACCCAAAGACATTAAGGTCTGATCGAGCCCGAGAGTTTATGAGTTTGGAGTAGGGTACTCTTTCTATTTTGGATTATTCCTCTTGATTTACCGAGCTACAACGCTTTACACCCTTTCAAGGGGGTGATGAGTTGTTCCTTGCACAGAAGTTTGAGGATGGTCCCAGGATGGATATCCGATCTCAGGTGAAAATCTTCAGGTTGACTTTGATATCTTCTATAGTCAACCGGGCGGTGATCACGCAGTGTAATCTGAGGGATTCTAGAGTTGTGGGCCAGGGAGGTTCAACATCTAGGGTTAGTTATTCTCCTTCCGATTAAAGGAAGTACTATAGGGAGACTGCATGAGGAGATCAGATTAGGTGAGATGCATCTTCTAGTAGCCATGTGGTGTTCTACCAATGCGGGACGAACAAGAATACAAGGCCACAATTCCCGAGAGACCCAGTGGAGTACTGATCTTGTGGAAAGATGTGTCATATTCAGCACTTCTATTAGATCTTCTCACCAGTAGCTGGTGATAGGGGTTCTTCTATGACTCCTCATTCAGGAGCAGCACCACCAGATTCTCACCAGTCTGGGATCTAGGGTTCTTTCGGCCGTTTGGGATGAGGTGGAAGTCATGGATGATGTATCTAGTCACCCATTTTTCAACAACAACAGGGTGGATCATCTCAGAGTGGTCAGGCATGGTCGTAGGGCCACGATGCAATTCAGACATTTACGGTGCAATAAACCCAGTAAGAGCAGGATCCCTAACCCTCTACAGTTCGAGGAACAATATTAGCAGCCTTAGTTTTAGCTTTTTCTTTTTTCAATATAGGGGTTTCACATGGATTTATATCTGTTGTGGTTGTAGAGATCCTTGGGTGTAACACCCCAAGATTTCATAGTGTGTTATTTCTTCAAAATAATTCAATAACTGGCACTACACGCAACACCAGGTTCAAGCGCACCATGACTTACCAAAAAAGCCGTTCAAAAGAGGTTATGAATATTATTAACTAAATTTTAATCTTTATATAATCCATATAATTTTAGAATCCATATTATCAGATTCTTAGACATAATGTAAGAACAAATTCATTTGTAGTATTTCACTTTTACCAAATTTTAATAGTGAAACCTTTTTAAATACAATATTTTAAACTTTTTGACTAAATGGGGACGTCAAAAATTTAAAATGAAATATTCCAAGCTTCCACGGTATGCTTTCCTTTGAATAATACAGTAGCGTGTGTTGTACACAACTTCGAGTTCTAACACACACCACAACCAATCAAACTAGCTGTTATGAATAATAATACCTACTTTTTGAAATTATATATATTTTATATTTCAAAATGGACATCATTTTTCGATTTGGAATATCGAATTTAGCCTAGGGTGAAATTTTGGAACTTTTCGGATAACTTTAATATTTTGATGAATAGTGAAAATTAATAAATTTTAATTAAAAACGGCCTTTTTAATCAAAATAATTAATATTGATAAATTATGAATTTGAGTGGTTTTAAAGTATATTTAGAATATATTTTTACCATTTAATACAATGTTGGTCATTGGACATAATTTTACAATTAAACCAGACATAAACAAGTGTCAATCTTTTGATAGTTATTATCTCTTAAAAACACGCTTTTTGTTTTAAAAACATGAATTAATTTTAAATTAATTTCTTCCACTTATGTGTTTTGAATTTGGAAAAATGGATTCCATATTTGGAATCAGGATGTTCAAATTGTGTAAATAGGTAACTTTTATTTTTAGAAATTTTGAATAATTACTGCGGTAAATATTTTATTTACCATGGTTAAGGGTAAATCTGGTAAATAAGGGTTAAAAGATAATATTATAATAATACTAAATTACCCTAAAATGTGTCCTAGCCTTATTGGTTGATACATGTTCGACCATAGTCCTCTTTGGGTCGATTTTGGGACCCCATGGAGCCAGTTTTAGGTGACAGGGACACTTAATTTTAATTAAGTTAAAATAAGTACAAAAATGACATAAGCATATATCTTTTAGAAAAACAATTTTTTACATAGGGATATATATGTTGAATTTTCGACTATAAATATTAATTAGAAAGATAAAAATATTTCTTACATAATTATATTTTATTTATAATTTTTAGACTTTAAATAATTTAATTTATTTATGACACAATGATGATGTAGTAATTACCATAATAGTGAACAATTAAAATAATTGATATTATAAATACACAAATAAATATAATTTGAGACTTTTCATGCATTAAACTAATTTTATAAGTTAATATGACATGTTAGTAATTATTTAATTAAATGTTTTCTAAGTAATCATTCTTTTATGAGTTTCACAAAAATCAACTATTGAATAGTGTCAAAATTGACATAAAAGAGTTTTTAAAACAAATATTATATTATTAATTGATATTAAATTCCTAAAAATCTAAGGTTCGGCAAAGAGACTTATATCATGATAGGTATATCATTAATGGACCACTTTGGGGTCTCTTGGATGTATATAGTAAGTTTATTAACCATATAATATAAAAATACAAAGTGACATTGTAAAAGTGAAACTAATTAACTTAGAGATAATACTTAAAGATAAGGTTAATATAAGTACCCAAACCTGTCTAAATTCTATTTTTTGAGTTTCTTTCGACCCATCCCCAACATAAAATTTAAATAATAAACTTTGGAGCCATTATAAACCGAATAAGAATTTATTATAAATTAATATTTCTAGCTTTTCCAAAGGTTCCCCTCACCCCTCTTATAAAAGGGAACTCCTCCTTCTCATTTCTTCACACCTTAAAAGCCTTTTGGTTTGGCCAAAATCTGCCCAGATACTCTCCCAACTTTCCTCACTATATCCTAGAGGCCTTATTTTGATCATAATGCCATCCTAAAGAGCCCTTTTGATCAAATCAAAATGAAGAACCCGAAGAAGAGGTAATGATTTCACCACCCTTTTCCATGTTCCTTTCTTCTTCCACTTCTTCTTCCTTTGTTATTACAATTAGAAAATAATAACTCCAGTATCATATATATACTATGATGTTATTATAAATATGGTACAACCATATTCAGTATTCTATCCACCCTTTGAATAACATGTCACCATACGTGCGTACGTATGGCTTACCGTCTCCACGTCATGGTGTAATTGTTATTCAATATATTATTATTTGGATGGGTATAATAATGATGTGTAACTCATGTAAATAATAAATATAACATGTTAATGATTCTGTATATATTATATACCATCCATACATATATTATTTTAATATCAAAAGAATGATATTGTCGCTCTTGCGTACGTACGGACTACCGTCTCCACGAACGCGATGAGATTCATTCTCCATCGTATCCATTCAAGTATAATTATCATTTGATGATTTATAAATTATGTTTAAGGACTTAATATAATTCTGGATATGAATAATAGACAACCTATCCATGAAAAACATGGCTTACGTAACAAAACATATAAAAAAACGAGTAAGTTAACACCCGAAACGACGATAATACTAAGATATTATTAACAAAGAAACGTTAAAAGATCATATATGATATCATATTAATATATATTATTATTTTATAATTTAATAACAATTATTTCACCATTATACCAGAGGTTAACCTACCCTCAACCAAGGAAAAGTACAAGGTAAGGGTTTATTTCACAGTCTCTTCATTATCCGAGGTTGTTTATACGCAATTATCTACTGGGATCTCTTTATCATCCACATACATGTTCCTTAAAAATGTATTTAAAAACATTTTTACTATTTACTAGATAATGGGTTAAAGTCATTTGTACCCTTAAGTGTTTTGAAAGGAATATTTTCGTCGTTTTCCAAACAAGGCACTTTTAACCTTTTCGACAAATTTAAGGTAAGAATGCCTTTTTTTAACTTATACGGTGGGTGCGGCTATTTACCACCGTTACAAAATCTTCAAAGCTTCCCTTAGAAGATTATAAGAATATTTTCAATGTAAATGTTTTATTTTATAATTATGTGACTTTTAAATGATTTTAAAACGAATATTTTAAGAATTTGTGAAAGGTACTCTTTATCAAGATCATAATTTTAAATGTTTTAAAGATTTATCTTTCTAAATATTTTAATTAATGTCCATGTTTTCAAAATGATTTTAAGGATTTATTTATATGGACATGAATGTTTTGAAATGATATTTCCTTTCAAAAGTTTCAAAGTTGTATGGGACACTTTGATTCAAAAATCTCTTTTAAATTACTTTATAAATGTGTGACTTTTCAATGATTTCGAGAAAAGAGATATTTCTATCAAGTTGTTTTGATTTCTTCTATGTCAACAACCTTTGATGGATTTTAAGATTATTTGAAGTTGATTTATTATGATACAAATTTTTTTTATTGTATTGAATGTTTTGTGATATGTTTTACTATGGATGTGTTATTTTTATACCATTTATGGTTTATGAAGAATGTATTGACATTTCGTATGCTAGTTTTAATACGAATGTTTATGTTATGTTTAAACCTTTTCATATGGGAATGCATTGGACTTAGTAAGTGACGGGTGGAGCCCGCTATAGCTCCTTGATGCATCGGTAGGTCTCAAGAGACAAACTAGTGTCTTGGCACAAGGCCTTGAAAAATATTATTTGTAGTCTTGGCACAAGGCCTTGGCTATGCGGTTATGATAGTCTGGCATTATGCATTCCATCATTATGAAAGTGGTTATTGATATTGCATGTGATTATTCGATTTGTAGAATATCCATGTGAATAAGTAAATGGCATTATTTCATTTTATTTTTGCCCTACAATGTTGAAGTTCAAGTTTAAAAGGCTTTTGTTTTAGTTATACATTGCCTTAAATGTTTATTCTTATTTATGAAAGTTTTCGCTATATTGTTATCCTTACTGGGCATTTGAGCTCACCCCTTTTCTATGTTTTATTTTTCCCAGGATGTGAAGAAGTAAGTTATGAATGACCTGTAGGGATATTATGAGAGGATAATAGTGTGGACTATGGATACATTATGTTGTTGTATTAGTTTTTCACTTTATGACGAAATGTAAAACTTTATGAATATATCTAGTGCTTCCAAGGCTACTAAACCAATCGGTCTTTCGAGATTTGATCTTTCTTGTGATCATGCCAATGTTATGTAATAATGCACCGACTCTAGGTAACTGGGGTCGGGGCATTACAGTTGGTATCAAAGGAAGTTTAGTACAAACCTTGGAAGCTAGATTTAGATAAACTCTGATTAGAGCACATAGATTTAAGATGGACTTTGAGGATTAGTATAGAAGAACTTCCTAAAATTTTGGTATTGTAGAGATTTTGTGAGTTTTCCGAGCAATACATCCCTGTCTGGATACGAGCAGGTAAAGGTGGATCTGGAACAGATGTACCTAGGGGTAAAACCCGAAAACACCGCTTTGAGCTAGACTCGAACAGGAACTGGTGCACGACAACGGGCCTTGCTGCACTCTTGGTTACGACACTCCTAGGGGATATGCTTAGGATAATTATCATCTTCTTTACAAACCATTATGGAGGGTTTATGAGTATATACTTTTTCTAAGGAGACATTTTTATGATTATGGATTATATCCATAAACTATTTAATTTATGTTATGTGTTTTACAAGTTTGGGATTAGGTATTGTTATTCATAAACTAATCTAGTGTATGACATTGTTTAGAAATGGCGCCCAGTAGAAGGAATGAGAACTCCAGCAATGCACATGATACAAAGAGAAAGAAGGATCATATATTTCATGGTCTTAAGCCAGAATTTATAAGATAAATAGTCTCGCATGTATTATCATCATATGAAGAAATAATATCATGTGTTGATAAGATAAGTAAAGAGTTTACTGAGTCCTATGGCTTTGAAGGGAAGCAAGAGAAGAAAAGGATGGAAGAGAGAAATATGGATAAAAGGAAGAGGGAAAAGAAGAATTTTCCCACATGTGATAAATGTGGAAAGAAACACCCTGAAACTTGCCTGAAAGGAATGAGAGTTTTATATAAGTGTGGAAGAAAAGGGCACAAAATACGTGCCTGCAAGGGTAAGAAAATGGTTTCAAATGTTCAATGATTCATTTGCAAGGAGTTTGGACACTACGCGAACCTATGTCCCAATCATCATACTATGACGCAAATGATGTTATTGGATAATAATCAAGTTATGATACTACCACAGATGAAGAGTAATGATTAGAGTTCTTATGTTGATTATGTCATTTGAGTGTTGTATCAACAATGTTATTGTTATAATAATTATGGAGTATATAAGGATTGTACTGCATTACTATTTCATTAAGGACTTGAGATTGTGTGGAACAAAGAAAAGTGACTCAATAACAGGTTAAAGTTTTGGAAAATATATGGTTGAGAGAAAGATAAACCATAATATGGTTTTGATACCGAGGTAGTGATTTTATAATAATACATGATTGATTTGGATAAATTATATTGGATATTCTTGACTACCTTAAAACTGATTAATGATTTGTATATTCCATTATTGTTGGGGTTTACAACATTTTTGGGATTGAAGGAGTATATCTGTTATTATTTAAGGAATAAGGGATCATGAATGTAATCAATAAGGTTTTATGGTAATTCAGGATGTTGCAATGTTTTAAAAGAATACATGATGAAGGTGTTCACATGTTATTACGCAGAAAAAAGGATCTTCATTGTGCTTACCTTCATTATAAATTTTGGACATAAGTATTTTGGATAGTTCTAGTTTGCATTATTTTGGATTTCCATAAAAGGACAACCCGGAGGTCGGGCGACAACCCGTCGCGTCCGGAAAGGCTGCGAGACTTGAACCCACAACCGAAGGGCGACAAGGGTGTATCACCTATCACTGGCCCACGAGATGTCCTGGATTAAATAATGTAGTTTTTTTTAAAAAGATCTGGTAGATGAATTATAAATTCATTTATTTTGGAACCCTGTACGAATAGTATAAATAGATTTTTTTACGTTCTATTATCTTTTAGAGTAAAATATGAGTTTGTGGTAGAAATTTATTAATGGATAAAACTCTAATTATAAAGTAAGTATATCTCCTTATGATCTTAGCCAATCCAATAAATTAGTTCCTCAACATTAAGAAAAGAAACTTTGAACAAAAATGTTGTCCTAGATGGTACCTTAAATCATAACTAATTTATGGCTTTAGGATTATTTTCCTTTTCATAGCCATGTTCTATACCACTCTAAATCAGATAATTGATGGTTAGATTTCTCTTCCATATCCATATTTTCCTACATGGAACCCTAGTATGTGTTATTTTCGGTAATCTTCATACTTTCCACTCTTTATTTTAAATAGAGGCCTCATAAATTCATTTTTTGATGTGGGATTTCAACTAAGATATTTTGAAACGTCAAAAATGTGTTATCCTAATACCCTATGTTTTGTTGAACCGATGGTATTTCAAATCCTCATAGATTGATGAATTTAAGGACCTCAATTTTACACTTGTCTGTGATTGACGACCTCAATCACTACCTGTAAATATTTACGTTTTTCCTCCAATTATATGTCTCTAATTGCCACCAATGTTCTCCTAATCGAGATCGTAATTTGGTGGTGACCCTATCATTTCTCTTTTCCTCATATTAAGACTAAATTTTAGTAACCCAATTTCCGATGTGGGTTTTCCCACAAATATATTTTCTATTTTCAACCTTTTATTTTCGAGGAACAATTTCAAATTGTGAGGATGCAATTTATTGAAGGAGGAGAGAATGTAACACCCCAAGATTTCATAGTGTGTTATTTCTTCAAAATAATTCAATAAATGGCACTACACGCAACACCAGGTTCAAGCGCACCATGACTTACCAAAAAAGCCGTTTAAAAGAGGTTATGAATAGTATTAACTAAATTTTAAACTTTATATAATAATTATAATTTTAGAATCCATATTATTAGTTTCTTAGACATAATGTAAGAACAAATTCATTTTCAGTATTGCACTTTTACCAAATTTTAATAGTGAACCCTTTTTAAATACAATATTTTAAACTTTTTGACTAAATGGGGATGTCAAAAATTTAAAATGAAACATCCCAAGCTTCCACGGTACGCTTTCCTTTGAATAATATAGTAGCGTGTGTTGTACGCAACTTCGAGTTCTAACACACACCATAACCAATAAAACTAGCAGTTATGAATAGTAATACCTAATTTTTGAATTTATATAAATTTTATATTTAAAAATGGAATTTATTTTTGGATTCAGAATATCGAATTTAGCCTAGATTGAAATTTTGGAACTTTTCGGATAACTTTAATATTTTGATGAATAGTGAAAATTAATAAATTTTAATTAAAAACAACTTTTTTAATCAAAATAATTAATATTGATAAATTATGAATTTGAGTGGTTTTAAAGTATATTTATAATATATTTTTACCATTTAATACAATGTTGGTCGTTGGACATAATTTTACAATTAAACCAGACATAAACAAGTGTCAATCTTTTGATAATTATTATCTCTTAAAAACACGCGTTTTGTTTTTAAAACGGGAATTAATTTTAAATTAATTTCTGCCACTTCTGTGTTTTGAATTTGGAAAAATGGATTCCATATTTGGAATCAGGATGTTCAAATTGTGTAAATAGTTAACTTTTATTTTTAGACATTTTGAATAATTACTGCGGTAAATATTTTATTTACCATGGTTAAGGGTAAATCCGGTAAATAAGGGTTAAAAAATAATATTATAATAATACTAAATTACCCTAAAACGTGTCCTATCCTTATTGTTTGATACATGTTTGACCATAGGCATCATTGGGTTGATTTTGGGACCCCATGGAGCCACTTGTAGGTGATAGGGATACTTAATTTTAATTAAGTTAAAATAAGTACAAAAATGACATAAGCATATATCTTTTAGAAACACAATTTTTACATAGTGTTATATATGTTGGATTTTCGACTATAAATATTCATTAGAAAGATAAAAAGCTTTCCTAAATAATTATATTTTATTTATAATTTTTAGACTTTAAATAATTTAATTTATTTATGACACAATGATGATGCATTAATTACCATAATAGTGAACAATTAAAATAATTGATATTATAAATACACAAATAAATATAATTTGAGCCGTTTTATGCATTAAAATAATTTTCTAAGTTAATATGACATGTTAGGAATGATTTAATTAATTGTTTTCTAAGTAATCATTCTGTTATGAGTTTCACAAAACTCAACTATTGAATAGTGTCAAAATTGACATAAAAGGGTTTTTAAAACAAATATTATATTATTAATTGATATTAAATTACTAAAAATCTAGTGTTTTACCAAGAGGCTTATATAATGATAGGTATATCATTAAGGGACCACTTGGGGGTCTCTTGGATGTATATAGTAAGTTTATTAACCATATAATATAAAAATACAAAGAGACATTGTAAAAGTGAAACTTATTAACTTAGAGTTAATACTTAAAGATAAGGTTAATTTAAGTACCCAAACCTGTCTAAATTATATTTGTTGAGTTTTTTTCGACCCATACCCAACTTAAAATTTAAATAATCAACTTTGGTGCCATTATAAACCGAATATGAATTTATTATAAATTAATATTTCTACCTTTTCCAAAGGTGCCTCTCACCCCTCTTATAAAAGGGCACTCCTCCTTCTCATTTAGTCACACCATAAAAGCATTTTGGTTCGGCCAAAATCTGCCCAAATACTCTCCCAACTACCCTAAATACAACCTATATGCCTTAGTTTGATCATAATGCCAACCTAAGGGGCCCTTTTGATCAAATCAAAAGGAAGAACCCGAAGAAGAGGTAATGATTTCACCACCCTTTTCCATGTTCCTTTCTTCTTCCACTTCTTCTTACATTGATATTACCATTCTAAAATAATCACTCCAGTATAATATATATTCTATGATGTTATTATAAATATGGTACACCCATATTCAATATTCTATCCACCCTTTGAATAACATGTCACCATACGTGCGTACGTACGGATTACCGTCTCCACGTCGTGGTGTAATTGTTATTCAATATATTATTATTTGGATGGGTATAATAATTATGTGTAACTCATGTAAATAATAAATATAACATGTTAATGATTATGTATATAATATATACCATGCATATATATATTATTTTAATATCAAAAGAATGATATTGTCGCTCGTGCGTACGTACGGACGACCGTCTCCACGAACGCGATGAGATTCATTCTCCGTCGTATCCATTCAAGTATAATTATCATTTCATGATTTAAAAATGATGTTTAAGGACTTAATATCATTATGGATATTAATAAGAGACAACCTATCCATGAAAAACATGGCTTATGTAACAAAACATATAAAAAAACGAGTAAGTTAACACCCGAAACGACGATAATACTAAGATATTATTAACAATGGAATGTTAAAAGATCATATATGATATCATATTAATATATATGATTCTTTTATAATTTAATAACAATTATTTCAACATTATACAGGAGGTTAACCTACCCTCAACCAATGAAAAGTACAAGGTAAGGGTTTATTTCACAATCTCTTCATTATCCGAGGTTGTTTATAAGCAATTATCAACTGGGATCTCTTTATCATCCACATCCATGTTCCTTAAAAATGTATTTAAAAACATTTTTACTATTTACTAGACAATGGGTTAAAGTCATTTATACCCTTATTTGTTTTTAAAGGAATATTTCTGTCATTTTCCAAACAAGGCACTTTTAACCTTTTCGACAAATTTAAGGTAAGAATGTCTTTTTTTTAACTTATACGGCGGGTGCGGCTATTTACCGCCGTTATAAAATTGTCAAATCTTCCCTTAGAATCTTATAAGAATATTTTCAATGTAAATGTTTTATTTTATAATTATTTGACTTTTAAATGATTTCAAAATGAATATTTTAAGAATTTGTGAAAGGTACTCTTTATCAAGATCATAATTTTAAATGTTTTAAAGATTTATCTTTATAAATCTTTTAATTAATGTCCATGTTTTCAAAATGATATTAAAGATATATTTATATAGACATGAATGTTTTGAAATTATATTTCTTTTCAAAAGTTTCAAAGTGGTATGGGACACATTGATTCAAAAATCTCTTTTAAATTACTTCCTTTATAAATGTGTAACTTTTCATTGATTTCGAGAAAAGAGGTATTTCTCTCAAATTGTTTTGATTTCATCTATGTCAACATCCTTTGATGGATTTTAAGCTTATTTGAAGTTGATTTATTATTATACAAAACTTTTGTATTGTATTGAATGTTTTGTGATATGTTTTACTGTGGATGTGTTAGTTTTATACCATTCATGGTTTATGAAGAATGTATATACATTTCGTATGCTAGTTTTAATACGAATGTTTATGTTATGTTTAAACCTTTTCATATGGGAATGCATTGGACTTAGTAAGTGACGGGTGGAGCCCGCTATAGATCCTCGATGCATCAGTAGGTCTCATGAGACAAACTAGTGTCTTAGCACAAGGCCTTGGAAAAATCTTATTTGTAGTCTTGGCACGAGGCCTTGGCTATGTGGTTATGATAGTCTGGCATTATGCATTCCCTCATTATGAAAGTGGTTATTGATATTGCATGTGATTATTCGATTAGTATATTATCCATGTGAATAAGTAAATGGAATTATTTCATTTTATTTTTACCATAAAATGTTGAAGTTCAAGTTTAAAAGGCTTTTGTTTTAGTTATACATTGCCTGAAATGTTTATTCTTATTTATGAAAGTTTTCTCTATATTGTTATCCTTACTAGAAATTTGAGCTCACCCCTTTTCTATGTTTTATTTTTCCCAGGATGTGAAGAAGTAAGTTATGAATGACCTGCAGGGATATTAGGAGGGGTTAATAGTGTCGACTATGGAGACATTATGTTGTTGTAGTAGTTTTTCACTTTATGATGAAATGTAAAACTTTATGAATATATCTAGTTCTTCCAAGGATAATAAACCAATCGGTCTTTCGAGATTTGATCTTTCTTGTGATCATGCCAATGTTATGTAATAATTCACCGACTCTAGGTAACTGGGGTCAGGGCGTTACATTGGGCTCCGCATCTTTTCTTCTTCTGATATCTTAACATTATACACTTCATTGTGGACTAGAACAGCGTGTGTACGTCAGTTCATGGAGTTCCCTCTAGAGGTTTGTTGGTGTAACTTTTTATGGGACCTCTATGTTCTAGAGATAATAGGCTATGATGTCATTCTTTGAATGTAGTGCCTAGTTTCCTTCCAGGAAGTCATCGATTTCTATCGCCATAGGGTGAGTTTCACATCACCAGAGGGTGGATATTTTCTTTATACGAGAGAATGGGATGTCCAGACAAAAAGAGTGAGACCCGAGAATCATGGGTTTGGAGGAGTTACAACCCCGATTTCTCGTCTATATCTGGATGACCAGGGGACTACCAGATGGAATTTCCTTTAGTGGTAGATCATTTTAGGGACATCTTTCCAGAGGACTTTTCAGGTTTTCCTCCAGAGCTGGAGGTATAATTTTCTATTGAACTCGTGCCAGGAGTAGCACCGGTGTCCATTCCCCCTTATAGGATGGAAACACTAAATTTACAAGAGCTCAAGAGGCAGTTGGAGGAGTTGCAAGAAAAGTTTTTCATCTAACCCAGTACTTCTCCTTGGGGATCGCCTGTCCTGTTTTTGAAGAAGGAAGATATTACCCTCAGGCTTTGTGTGGATTATCAGAAGTTGAACCAGTTGACAGTCAAGAACCGATATCCCTTTCCTAGGATTTATGATCTCTTTGATCAGCTTCGAGGATCCCAGGTGTTCTCGAAGATCAACTTGAGGTCCAGTTATCATCATTTTCACATTATACCATAAGATAAACCTCTTACAGCCTTCTGGAGAAATTATGGTCTATACAGGTATGTGGTTATGTCGTTCCGTCTCACGAACACACCTGCAGTTTTCATGGAACTGATGAACCGAGTGATCCATCCATACTTGTATTCCTTCATGGATGATATCTTAGTATACTCTCACACTTGAAACGACCATGCTACCAATATTGAGATCATTTTGAGTGCATTGAGAGAGCATCTATTATATGATATGCTCTCAAAATGCCACTTTTGGATGGACCTGATTCACTTCATAGGTCATGTTATCTCACAGATAGGAGTATCAGTTGACCCCGAGAAAGTGAGAGCAGTAGTTTCCTGGGAGCAGTCGAAGAATTTCTTTGAGGTATGGAGTTTTCTAGGGCTGGAAGGATATTACAGATGTTTCATACAAGACTTTTTCACACTTAGTAGTGCCACTAAAGGGTCTGAATCAGAAGGGTGCAATGTTCTTTTGGTAAGATTCTTGCGAGTCAGCTTTTCAGGAGCTGAAAGAGAGATTGAATTCAACACCGATACTAGTCTTTCTAGAGCTAGAAAGAGATATACTGTGTACTGTGATGATTCAGGTATCGGGCTGGGAGCTGCGCCTATGCAGGGAGAAGGAGTCGTTGCGTATGGGTCTCAACAGTTGTGACCACATGAGAAGAATTACTCGACGCATGATCTCAAGTTGGTAGTAGTTGTTCATGCCTTACACTATTGGAGACATTATCTTCTGGGAGAATTTTTTTTTGTTTTCACTGACCACAAGAGTCTCAAGTATATCTTCACTCATCATGACCTGAATTTGGGAGTACAAAGGTTGGTTGAGTACCTTCAGTCCTTTGAATTTGAGCTTGCCTATACGTCTGGGAAAGGAAACGCAGTGGATAATGTGCTTGTAAGGAGGACTCAGATACAGGTAGTTCAGGAGGCCAATAGTGAGTGGCAGCTTATGGATCTATTCTATGAGATGCATTTGGAGGTTTACTATAGATAGGGGCAGACGTTTCTTTCTTCGTTAGCTGCTACCTCTTCTATTCTTGATCGAGTGAGAATGAGGTAGCTATCTGATTCTAATTTATTAGTCATATGGGAAAGTTTGTCAAGAGAGGACCCTATTCCTAGATGGATCATAGGCGAGGATGATATCTTGCGTTTCCATGGGCGTGTATGGGTGCCAACAGATATACGTGAGGAGATGATGCAGGACTTTCATTCCTCAGTTTGGGAAGTTCATCCTGGTGTCACCAAGATGTATCGTGATATACACCGTCAGTATTGGTGGCCATGTATGAAGAGAGATGTTGCTGGTTTTGTTATGAGGTGTTCCACCTATCAGCAGGCGAATGTGGAGCATCGGTGACCAGTAGGGCTTTTACCGCAGTTACCCACTCCCAAGTGGAAGTGGAATGATGTCACGATGGATTTTGTGACAGGTTTACTGAGGTGTCCTTGAGGGAATGATGCCGTTTGGGTTGTTATTGACAGACTCACGATGTTTTCTCACTTCTTGCTGATCAAGGAGACCTTTAGTGTTGATGAGATGGGACAGTTGTACATCTGTGAGATAGTGCGCTTACATGGAGTTCCACACTCCATTGTTTCAGATAGAGATGCACATTTTACTTCTCGGGTCTGGCAGGGGCATCAGAAGGATTGGGGTATATAGGTACTTTTGAGTACAGCTTACCACCCCCAGACAGATGGCTAGTCCTAGAGTACGATTCAGGTGCCTGAGGACATGCTTCATGCATTCATCCTGGATTTTGAAGTTTCTTGGGAGAAACACGTACCTCTTGTGGGGTTTGCCTACAATAATAGTTTTCAAGCAACTATTTATATGGAACCTTATGGGGATTTGTACGGTAGGCCATACTGATCACCCATAAGTTTGATGGAGGTAGGAGAGGTAGCTATGCTAGGACCTCATATTGTCCAGGAGACCATAGAGAAGATAGAGTTGATTCAGAAGAGGATGGCTACTACACAGTCTCGATAGAAGTATTATGCTGATCAGTGGAGATGACCTCTAGAGTTCTAGGTCGGGGATCAAGTTTTCCTACATGTCACACCGAGGTTGGGGCACAGGAGGATTGGGAGATATGATAAGCTTTCCCCGAGGTATGTCGGACCATTTGAGGTTTTGGAGAGAGTTGAGCTGGTTTCCTATCGGTTGTAGTTACCTCAGAGGTACTAGACTATGCACGATGTCTTCCACATTTCTCAGCTTCGACATTACTTCTCAGAACCATCTCATGTATTCCAACCCAAGGAGGTTGAGTTGGAAGTGGATGAATCATTTGTGAAGCATCCTATCCAGATTGTCGATCGAAGTACGATGGTTCTCCGTGGCCGGTCTATTCCTATAGTATGAGTTCTATGGTAGTGCGAGTGAGTACAAAATGAGACTTGGGAGAGCAAGGCAGATGTACGAGCATAGTGGACAGAGCTATTCAGGGTTTCTTCTTCTATGACGCCTTACTAGGGAAATTCAGGGATGAATTTATTTAAGGGGGATGTTTTTAAGAACCCAGATCTTCTTTTTCAAGTATGTGACCATTGTTTCAGTTCGTTTGTGATTTTTCTAAGAAGTTGGTTGAAATTTGGAAAATTCTGGGAAACAATTTTAAATTTGTGGAGGTTTTGCAGGGGTGCACGGTTGGCGCACAGTGTGAACAAACCGTGCGGCCAACCAAGGAAACCATGCACCCTTGACAATGGGATCTGCATGGGCAGCGCACGGTTTGTCAGACCGTGTGGGAAAGCAGTGTAAAGTCCCTGGGAGAGATAGTGGAAACTGCATGGTTGGCACACGGTTTGCCAAAACGTGCGGGGTAACTGTGCGACCACTTAAAGTTTGGGTTTTTAAGTCCCCAACTGCTCAGGATATCCCATTTTCGCTCATTATTCCTCCCACTCGTGGATCACATGGGAGTTCCAGTTTTTAGAGATTGGGGGATATCCTTAGCTCGTTTTAGAGGAAATTCAAAGGGGTTTCTTGGTGGATCGAAGGCGATTCTCCTCGGGTAAGTCCCTCTTTTGGTTCATTGAAGTTTTGGTTAGGGTTAGCCCTCTCCCTCTCTTAGTTTCCTATATCTACAAGGGTTTTATGTAGATCGAGGGTTGTATTGCCTTTGTGTGTTAAAGGTTGAGATTGTTGATGTTTGGGAAGGGTTTTGAGGTGGTTTTGAGGAGGCGTTCACCCATTTTGGAGTGCGTTTGTGAGAAGGGTCAATTTCTTCAAACCCTAAGAGTTAGGTGGGTTGTGCCTTTCCGTTGAAAGTCTTTGAGATATATGTGTACTTTTTTCCAATACCCTCGAACAGGGTATTTCGTGTTTACCGTTTTAACCTTTTTAGTTTTATGCTTTGCTGGTATGCATGAGTAGAGGTTATTTGGATGTTAATAGGGTGGTTTTCTATGCTTTGGATGTGGTTTCCCATGCATGTTTTTTTACATCCATTTTGTCTTATTTAGCCGTTATGATTCCTTGATGTTTCCCATGCCTACTATTGTAGGATAGAGTGTTTATTTTATCTAAAATGCTTGAGATCCTATAGACTATTTAGCCAAGTAGTTCTTAAGGTTTACTTTAGTCGTAATGCATTGCTATGCCCTTTTGACTTACAGAGGGCTGTGAGAAATTGGGGAAGTAGACTAGGGAGGGAATTGACCGTGTGAGCTTCATCAGAGAGTCTTTATCACTTTTGAATATAGGGGAAATTGACCATGTGAGCTTCCCCAGAGAGTCTTTATCTCTTTTGACTATAGCGGGAATTGACCGTGTGATCTTCCCCATAGAGTCTTTATCACTTCTGACTATAGGTGGAATTGACCGTGTGGGCTTTCCCATAGAGTCATTATCACTTTTGACTATAGGCGAATTGACCGTGTGAGCTTACCCAGAGAGTCTTTATCACTTTTTGAATATGAGGGGAATTGACAGTGTGATATTTTTCAGAGAGTCCAATCACATTTTATTATAAGGGGAATTAACTGTGTGAGATTCCTCAGAGATTTTTTAACGCTTGGGACTATAAGGGGAATTGACTGAGAGATCTTCCTTAGAGAGCCTTTATTATATCCCTGTGAATTGAACTAGAGGGGTAGACTGTGTGCACTTCCCAGAGGGTTGCTTGGGTTGTCAAGTAGGACCAAAGGGGATAGGCTATGAGTACTCCCCATAGGGTTACCTATTTGTGTTTTCCTTCTTGTGTAGCTATTTACTTGTTATATGGAACTGATTGCAATGAAATTTTAGGATTGGTTACTACTGATTACTTCCTTGTTACTGCTTATTTGTTTATTACCTGCCATATATTCACTAACTATTAGGAACAGATATTGTACTGGTTGCATACTGGGATTTAGTCTCACACCCTATTTGGGCCATGCTTTTGATCCCAAAAAGATTATATTTCTGAAGGTATAGATAAGGGAAAGTTCCCTTCTACCCAGGTACTTGATTGTTGTGGAGCAGGAGAGCATGGGGCCAAGATGAGGCTTGCGATGCTAAGGAGGTGTTTATCTATTTTCTTTTATACTTATTCTTAGTACTGTTTGTATTCTAGCATTGTGATTTGTTTGGCTACTTTCCTAGGCATATGTATCATGCATCATTATATATGTGTACTCCAACAGCTTATTACCTTTTGTATTCTATTTTTTTACTATTGTATGTCATTACTATTGCTTCCTCTATTGTTATCTATTTTTCTTCCACTGTGTTACTCTTATAATGAGGGCATAGTTTCCCCACTGTTACACCCAAGGCCCTCGCTGTTAGTCAGCAACCTTTGGCATTAGCGGAAATTCTCTTTAGGCCATGTGACCAACTGGGTACGGGGTGCCTCTTGGTGGATTCCGGAACCGGGACATTACAATTAATTTACTCTTCTGTAAAAAATTTAAAGTGTTTTAATATTTTTTGTTACACTTTCTTTGTTGATATCCAAAAAGGGGGAGAAAATTGGATGAGTACAACATTTCATTTTATCAAAATAATACCATGAAATAAAAATTTTAAATATTTTATTTAAGTATGTTTACAAAATTCTATATTGTGTTAATAATTTTATGGTTTTTTTTTCAAAAAAAGGGGGATATTTTTGGGAATGTATTGTTTCAACAATAATATATAATGTATTATGATTTTGATGCTCAAAAATACCATTTTTGTTTTACTATTGATATTACATAAAGTGTATTTCAAGGAAATAATATTCTTTATAATATTTATTTTGAAATTATTTTCAAGATTTTAATTTGAAAATCATATTTTTTAAAGTGTTTGGGATGCATTTTCATACATTCTACAAATAGTGTTTACACCCTCTATGGATAAGTGTAATGTAAGGAATAAATCATACACTTTTTACATTGCGAATGGATCATGAATCTTACATTTGTATTCAACCTTACATTTGAAAAATAAAGTATGGTTTCTCAACCCTATATTCAGAATTAAATGTATGGTTAAACAACCATAAATTATCAAAAAACTTATGGTTTAAGAACCTTACATTTGAAAGGAACCTTACATTTTTCAGGAGAAGAAATTATGGTTAAATAACCCTACATAAGTAAGGAACCTTAAATTTTAGAGAGAAACGTATGGATCATAAACCCTACTTTTTATGATCAACCTTATGTGTTAAAACTTATTTTTGGGTGATAAACACTACATATTTGAACCCTAAGTTTGTTATTTTGTCTCTTTGGGAAAGAACCCTATGTTTTACTTTTCAACATCAGAGATTTAATCCACAATATTTTCCACTATTTCTATAATGGTCTTGACAATATTTCAGGAAATTTTATAGCTCATTATTGACTGATTTAAATCTTGTTATATTTGATTCGAAGAACCATATTCATTGGATAAAATCACTCATATTCTTAAGGGGAGTTTCAAATACCATGGTTTGTTTGAATTTTAATTTATATGGTTTATGAGGAATATTTTTTGGATCTAGAATTATAAAGAAGGATATTTTCTTTATATATTCTACATATGTATTTTTTTTAATAATGAGAAATTTTCAAGGAACATATTTTCATATACAATCATACTCTGGTAAAAATATATTTATAGTGATATAGTGAACGAATGACTCTGATAGAGGACTACACTTTGGATATATACATGTTCTATCTCATTCTTCAATAATCTTTCTATTACTCTATTTTGTTGCTGCTTTTAAATTAAAGATATTTTTGCAACTGGAATTTCTTCAGATTCATTCTATGTTGAATACTATTATTTTTGAAGAATAAGATCCATCTAATATCAATTTACACCACTGTAATTGTGAAGTGCAACCTATTTTCAACAAATCAAACTATTTTAATCTATTAGAGTTTCAACTCCTCGTACTCAATTGTGGTAGAGTATTAGCTTCTCATTCTAAGTTGTGGATTTTCAGTTCTCTATAAAAGAACCATAAGGCTCTGTTTTGTTTATCCTTATTGAAAAGGTTTCAACTACCTATACTTATTTGTATAAGTTTAGTCTCATTATAAAAGGACCGTACTAGTGAATTTCACCATGCTTATAGATAGAGGATTTGGTGGAGTGGACTAGGGGATTTTTTGTCCCGAACCACTATAAAAAGCTACGTTCTTTATATTTTATTATCCAATTATTATATTTCATATATAAGAAAAAACTTCTTATCCACAAAAATTGAAAAGGGTGTCAAAATTTAGAATTGTGAAAGATTTTTAAATAGACACAATTCACCCATCCTATGTTACTTTGTATTATTCTGACCTAACACTATTCATATAATAACAATTATTTTAGAAATAACATAAATCATATGGGTAATGTAGGATGGTAGTACGCAATTGATAGAGTAGCTCGTCTCTTTCCATTAGAAGATCGGAGATCCACCTCGCCTTTGGAAACCTTTCAAAATCTACTTGGTTCCTATATTCTTATACAAATGTGAGAACCACATATAGTATCTAATACCAAAATTGTATATATAGAAATTTTATACTAATTAATGAAGTAAATTTCTTCTACCCATAGATTATTAGGATGGGTTTAATTCCTCTTGAAATGACCCTACTTGCCACATGAAAATCATATTACATCATGTTCCTTTCTATGCCTCTAGATATTCTTCTTTTTGGAGGGAAGGTGATCTTCATCCTTAGACTTGGAATGAGCCTTCACCCCTTTTCCTTATTTATCCTATTATTATTCACTATAAGGAACCCAATCTCATAATGACCACATGTCTTTATCAACATGGTGAGCAGGCATAAGAATTTATAAAAGTGTATTCTCACTATTGATCATATTATAATTCAAAATTAAATTAGTGATTTTTTAGGTAGTAAAGATAAAATTAAATCTATGTGCAGCTCATCAGGGATATTAAACCTCAAAATGTAAAATAATACAATGTATCCAATCATATTAACTACACATGGCTCAGTTGTCACTAAATCTCCAAGATTTCATGTGAAAAGTGCATTTAAGGTCTCAGATCCTTCTGATCTAACCTTCTCTTGATAGAGACCCTGAAGGAAATAAATGATTATATATGCATCTATATCCACATATTGCCTTAGAATATCATTGGATTTGTAATAAAAAATGAAACATTGGACATTAATTGTATTATCCACATGATTTAAATAGAGAGATACTTCTTCCGCTCTAGCCTCTTTGGAAAGAGACTTAGTAAGTGAAGTTTCCAGCATTTATAATTTCCTTTAATAGTATAGTATAGCAGACAAGAGCCTATAACATTTCTGGAAATTCTTATTTTTGTGAATGTTACCCTTCTTTAGTATGTATTTCATGGATTCTTTTGACATTTGATTTTTCATTTCTATAAATTAAGAGTAAATAATTAGCACTTGTTTGATTTCAAAAAAATATTTATAAATTTAAATTAAATTCTATTAATCTCCCACTATTTTGTTGAAACCTAATATCCCTCACCATTAGTTTTGTAATATCTTATTTAATAGATATTCTAGTGTAAAGGATTCATATTCCCCTTCTCATAACCCAGACCTAGGACAAAAAAGTTATTTGAAGGGTTTTAGGTAGGTGTAACATGTCAACTACATTAAATCATAGTTAATTGATCTGTTGAGTGGATACCCTAGTCATGAAATATTTAATAATTATTTCCTTAACCCTTTACTTTTAGTTATACCAAGTCCTACTTGGGAAGTTAACCCTTGATGTGAACTAAGTTAAGTCAACCCAAAACATAAACCTAAAAGTACCATGATAATTGAAAGCACCCCAACTTGGGTTGGTCAAGCACTTTGAACTATAAGATCAATTCATAATTTAGTAGTGGAAGGAAATAATGATATACTATTTTGATTGAAGGATTTCCATTTGTTATGAATAAAATTACATTTTATATTTATCTCATGATTTTTTAATATAAAGTAGATTTTAATTAAGTGATTAACCATGTATAGTAAAATTTATGTATAATCCGATTATATTTTATTCCATCTTGAATGATTGTTAATTCATTTATTAGGTGACTGCATAACATACAAAAACATAAATAATTATCCACACATATGATATAAATAAAATATAAGTGCAATGATCATGATATTTTATAATGGTTAGTTTATTTATAAATAATAAACTAACCCTTGATCATAGGGAGAAAACACCTTGAATCATTGCTTGCTTTGTGTTATAGTATTCCACCTTGGTTCCTTGGTATTTCTTAGATTGATTTCACCTCAAATACTATACTTTGACAACATAATCCTAACTTGGAGTTCCATACTTACATAATATTTACTCACTTTTAGGTGAGGGGATCTAATAGATTGGATGAAGGGGGTCTATGTAAAATAAACCATGAGCATGCAGGACCTTACATAATAAAGAGGTGATGACACATAGAACATCAATTTATCGAATTTATCTTAATTCTATCCAAGAATACTTAACTCACAATCATCCATAATTTTAAACAAAATTAATTTCATTTAAAATTAGTGAAGTAAATAAGTGTACTTTGAGGCAACTTCATGTGCTTATCCAAAAAATTTAACATAAAAATTGATTTCATAGATAATTATCAATCCTATTAAATGGTGTTTACTGTAAAAAAATGACACTTGGAACACATGTGAATAATTTTAATTATATATTTAGCTTTTATCCTTGAAAATATGGGGAAAATTTCTATAGTAGAATACACAACATTTAGTTAGTTATGTGATGTGCACTTTCATCTACCCATGATCGCAACACACAACTAGGGACTGGGCGTGTTTCTTACTATAGATGAGATCATGGTACAAAGAGTGTTTTCTAACTTACACAACATATGGCATCAAAGTTTCACAATATGTCAGTTCCTGTGTACTATATCTGGTACTTTTCATGCTGAGGGTGCCTGGTGTTCTCAACTGTAAGAAAATTAGGACTACACATTGTGTATAATGGTCACATGATGTGTAGTTCTTCAAACTGTCTTCCATTCTATCTAGATCTATATGTTGATATGATTTTATCAGATCTTAGATCCAATTTTATAGGATATGAACTGATATGGAGAGATACATATTAGATACACTATACATGGTGTATACCTAGGAAGTACACGTCCTGTAGTCTAGTGTTGTCTGGGCATAACCTTTGGCATATTAAAATGGTGTTTTTCATATTTTTCTTCATTTTAATTTTAACCCCTTACAAGTTACATTAGCGAGAATGATGAAAGGAAGAGATGATGATGTTAAGATATTAAAATGAATCATTTTTAAGATAATATGAAGATTCATGCAAACAATCAATGAATGATAAATAATTATAAATTAAACATGTGACCCTCTGATATTTCTTTTGGGTTCTGGGATCAACGGGTGCACCTTGGTGGCATGAACAAAATGGATTTTTAGTCTTAATTTAAATGTACCCATTGATACACATGAAAAAACATCATGTAAAATGAATAAAATATATTACTTTAGTAGATAATAACATTGAAACTAGAATATTATGATATTAACATGTAATTTATAATTAATTTATGAATACATATAGAATTACACCAGCCTGTAATTCCCACTTCATCAATGATACAATTGACTAGATATTATTATACCATCATTGTGCTATAGGATCTTGGTGTATAATATTTCTAGTAGTGATCTATAGGTTCAACCCAATCTATGAATTTTTCTATAGATTCATCAGGTTCTATCATGGCCGATCCTGATCACATGGGATGTTCATGGTTGAAAGTAGTAAAATTATTCTCGACGGAGGAAGAACTCTTGATGTTCTATCAATGGATTGAGATAGGAGGAAGAGAGAGCACATTCTTAATATCTATACCTCCCTCTCTATTGTGTTTGATACGGTCTATCTGTATCTATTGTTCACAACAAGAGTGATTATGAAAAGTGATATAATTGGATACTTATTGTGGAAGGTTCAGGGTTGGAAAATCACACACAAGCCCCTTTTTAAATTTATAATTCGTAGTTGATACCATGTCCAATAATATTGTTATTATTATTATTAATCATTTGAAATGCACAAAATAATAATAATATAAATAAATATTATTTATCCAAATTTCAGTCAGACCATTAAGCTAGGTTTACTTTCCCATGTCATAATTTACTAATCCTTGAATAATGGCTATTTATTTAATAAAAAATGACACTAAATTATTCATCAATAAATATAATATAATAAAAATTATATTCACCCAACCTTGAAAACAAATATTTATAATAATTATTTAACTCACTTATATATTTAAATAAATTTTGATTAAATCTTGGTGATCAACCATACCCAAATAAATATTATTTATTCTAACTTCTTCAATTAAATACTATAATTTAACTAGGATTAAAGATATTCTTAGTGTGTGACCCTCTAGACCTTTTTCTCAGTGGTGTTAGGAATATTTTTATAAAGCCCAAGGTTAACATCTAAAATCACAACAAGGCTCCCATTAGGAAAGAAATTAATGTCACAATGTCATCCAACCTCATACAAATTCTTACTATGTAATATAATCCCTTTATTGTGATATCTCAAATCAAGCATGTTTTATGATAGTGCTATCAACCTATGTGCTCGACGTCTCTTTATTTAAATTTATGGAATTGAACTTGTCCAACAAACACCATGTACATATATTCATACAGTAAATTACACTCTCATCAAAGGGCCTAAGATATCAACTTCCATTAAGGGACAAAATGGATAAATCCTTCCTCACATTATTCATTAATGAAATATCACACATGTCATACCCAACGTATTCTACCTCACCGTGATAATATGTCATCGTGGTTTTCATCAATACATAAAATTTCTTCAATCATGATATTCATTAATGATAATCTTAAATTATAAGGATTGATACAGATATCTGTATATAGTAACATCCAATGGCACATGAGAATGTGGAAACCCTTTTATGGGGTTGTTATCATAACCAACTATCTTGGAGATTACCAAGGGTGAACACCATGAGAAGGTGTCTCAATGTCTTATTAGACTACTACCCATGATAGTCAGTATATTCTATGTCATGTCATACAATACAATCTATCCATAGAAACTATATTCAAGAATATTGTCATGTCATATTTTGGTTGTCATCATAGCGGGGAACTATTATGGCCTTTCAATGAGACAAATATTCTAAGGGAATTGTGACATAAAAATATCATGAAAAGGAACAATCATTATGTGATAATAAACTTATCTTGTAATGAAAAAAATAAATTACTAAGAAATTTGGTTCTGGGGAACCGAATCCAATAACATGAAGTAAAATCCCATTAACAAATTTATGAGCTTCTTGAAATCAAATTTTGGCATGGTGGATATATGAAAATAAATTCAATTAATATCCCTATTTTTATGTGACATGTTTTTCCATTATAACAATCCAACTAGATGTTTCTACAGTTAAATGAAATATTTTTATTTGATCCTTCATTCTTGATTCAAAATTATAGACCAATCTAATAACCGATAAAGTAGTTATATCTCAATCAATGAAGTGTGGTCAATAATGATGAATCCAATGCAGGGTTGAATTTTGATCCTATTATTTACCTGATGATTCATGATCCATTTATAAATCTTCAAATAAAATATGTATCTCTATATGTTTATATTTATATCAAAAAATTTCAAATTAAAACATGTAACATAGAAAATTTTATAATAATAATATTAAAGTGAATTCAGAAGGGAAAAACATGAATTTCCATGCCAATTCCAAATTCATGCTCAAATTAATAATTATTAATAATTCATAACTTTAAATTATGGATTTACCAATTAATATAAAATATTAATAAAACCACTTTAAACCCCATAATTAATACAACTTTTAAATTCAACCCAAATTATTCTTTTAATATGAATGTGTTACAAATATCAATACATTATCAATTTTGGTAGGATTTTAAACATTAAAACTAAAGTTAAAAATATATAAATATTGACTCCATCACCCACTTCCAACCATCAGTACTCAGAATATATGATACTATTAAGTTCATATCTTTCCCAACCCTAGGGGAAACTACCTAATATGTTTACATGGATGGAATCCAATGATTAACCTAGGTCTTAATATTTTATACTTAGACAAACCACCAATTATACCCATCATTTATAATATCATTCACTTCAATCACACCCCACCAAATTTAAGATTCTCACAAATCAATCATTTTGATAGAAAATTATAATGTCCCTATCCTTTTACACATATTTTTACATGATTTTAAGCATAACTTGACATCAAATACAAACCAGGGATCATAAAGTCTAGTGTATTTCGAAGATTAGGTAAATAAAACTAAAAAATGGAAATAGAATAAAACATATTTATATTGATCATATATATTGAGATCCTAAAATCCATTGTGCTCTTACTTCTACAGAGGATAACTTGGAGAATTACACGAACAATGGGATGAGTTAAAAATCCTAGTAAGGGAATAAACATTAAATTAAAGCATATAACATGGGTTATAAGGCATATCATGATGACATAAAAAGGAATGGAACATGAATAAAAATAAGGAATCATAACATGTATTACATAGTATCATGTAAACATGACATCATAAGAATATGGAAACAATATACAACATGACATAAGCATGAGTCAAGGCTAACTTCCAAGACTATTTCAGATAGAGGAGCATGAATTAATAATTATTTCCAAGACCATTCTACATGGAGGATCAATTCACATAATGGAATAAAGTTTACTTTATATCCAAAAATGACATCTCATGATACTAAACATTACCCAATGCGTTGGAGAGTTCTCTGGGTGCACCCATCATAACATGTTCATGCATATGTGTTCCACATGAAGAATCAAACATAAATGTAAGGGTAACCTATGGAAAGAAATGGGTATCATAAACATGTCATAAATAATAAAAAATGGTATATAGTAATGGTGTCCCTGAAATAATTGATCTAAATCATACATGGACATTCATAAGGTAAAATAGGCATAAATCATGATAAATTATGTCCATATAAATTTAAAACATGTAAAAAGAGTGTTAAAGAAACTTTATAAACGAGAAAAGTTAGTGAGGTTTAAGGGAAAATATAAAAATTATTTAAAGAAGAAAAATGTATACTTTTTTTTTCATAAAACCAGAAATGATCCTAGATAGTTTTTTGATTGAACCATGATTCAATGTTATATTCCACCGTTACACCATTGTATTAAATTGATTTTGTATTATAAATTCAAATTATTATAAAAAATTGAAATTAATGTTTGCTTTAATAATTTATTTTTTCAATTTTAAAAAGTTCTATTTCAATTTTTTTATGTTTTTATTGTAGTTGGAAGTGATTTGGATGTCCCTGGATGACGTTTAAGAAAAATGGGCCAAAATTTTCAAGATTTCAACAACACCAGCTGACAAAAAAGGATTGTACATATAATTTGTGCATTCAATTGGTATAAAATTTCATGATCTAACCCAAAATTTAGTGGGATTAAAATCTTATTAATACACCAAATCCTAGTTTTTAAATTAAGGGGCCCTAAATGGATATATATGTCCATTGAACCAAATCTGCTTGAAGTCAAACATTGTTTTTTGTTTTTCATCCATATATCGGGATATAGTTTTCCAAATGGTACCAAATTTTTGTGTATATATTCAGGAGGTGGGTAATTTTTTTTTTAATTTAGATAATGCTTTTTGGCTTCTCAAAACTATTTTCCAAGTGGTTTCTAAAAATATGGGTTCCCAAAACCACCTTCCACTTTGCCTATAAATTAGAACCTTAGGTACCCCATTTGGAAGCTCAACCAGGAAGAAAATATATGAGATTTTGGAGGGCCAAAGGATTATTATCCTCATTACTATATTTTATGTAGGTTATGGGAAGTTCTACTTCAATATCTATGTCTTCATCCGATTCTATGGAGTTCTAAATCCCTTTTGATCATCTGTGGATAGATGTGATGTAAATCCCAAGATTGTTTTTTAATATTTTAATGATCTTTTTAATTCCAAGTTTTTGTGTTGTTTTTATTCATAAAATATTATTCTTCAATTTAGTTATGTAATGGTATGTCATACTCAACTCATATGACTATGTTTGGGGGTACCCATTCATGTGAGGTTTCATACATCGTTCAACACTTATTCTTTCCCATTTAAGTGTAGGTGTTTTTGTGGTTCATATTAGTCAATTGAACTCTCATAAACACTTACATGAACATGTAATTTTATTTCATTTTAACACATTTAAATAATGTATAAACTTGGAAAATTCATCATGTTCTTCATGTGTGGCCTTTGTGAGTTTGGGTTATGAAGTCAACAAAAATCACCCAATCTTCAACGGTAACCAGGGAATAATTTTGTGTTTTAGACTAAACCCTAGGAGGAATCCTAGTATAAACACAGTAAAATTTGGGTTTTAGGTGTTAAAAATCAAGGATTAACATATATATACCCTTTCTCTTGAAGAGATGAAGGATGAGAATCCTGAGAATTCCCCGGGTTGATCACTCATAATAAAATCAGTTAATTTACATTTTATTTTATAGCATATATTTATCTATTGGATTCTTAAATAAAAAAAACCCATGTTTTATAAAATCCCATTATATTTTTTCTAAATTTAAACCTTCATTTTAAATTAATGATCTAAGTCTCTATCAATTGAGGACCTAGGGTTCCAGCTTTAATGTATAAATTCTATTAAAAATTAAACATCTAATTTTATGCGCTCGACAATGCGATCAAATTTTGTAATTTTTTCCTAGAATCCAATATAATATATTTTCATTTTATTTATTTATTTTTATTTTTATTTATTAATCTTTTAGATATAAACCCTCCCTTTTGATTTGTTTGTTTTGTTTTTTTCTTTTGTTTGTTATTTTGTGTTTATTCTTCTCTCTCTATCTTCCACTCCCCCTCTTCCTATATCTCTCAATATCTAATTATATAGTACAAAATTATCTTTTATTTTCTCATTTAATTATTCTAAAGTTATTTTTTTTTTATATTCCATTAAAAAAAATAAAAAAGTGAAAAAAAGAAAAACAATAAACTTCAAAACATTATTGTATGAAAATATCTGATAAAGAAATACCACATGAATTTTATGCTTAAATTGAAAATAAACATTACCAAAAATATTTCATCTAGAGTATGATAATAAAGTAACATTTAAATACCCCTTGTGGAAAATTAATTTGTCCCAAAATAATCAAATATTTAACTAGATCAAACCCCAAAATCAAGTAACATTGAGGAACCCTCTATGTGCCAAATTTCTTAAAGATATTTGCACCCATAAATGGAGATAGAAGGGGAATTAGAGAGTCGACCTTGGAAGAAATGTCTCAGATTTGATAAAGCCAATAATTCCAACAAAATTTAAGGATCCCTATACTTTCATGATACATTGAACCATAGAGGAGATCTTATTTTTTGATGCAATTATATATTTGGGTGCTTCGATTAATGTGATGAATTCTCTATGTACACTTTTGTGCGGGTAAGAGAGCTTCAAACAATGAGAAACACCATGAAAGTTCCAACCTGATCAAGAAACCCCCATGTAGAGTGATCGAGGATGTTCTCATAAGAGTGAATAATCACATCTTTCCTGTAGACTTCTTCATTATTGATATGTAAGGTAATCAATCCAAAGGAAATGCTCCTCTCATAGTTGAGAGTCCATTCCTTAAACAACAAAGTCAATCATCAATGTCCACGATGGTATGTTGTCCATGGAGTTTGGTTGAGAAATGGTATGTTTTAATTTCCTTGAATCCATGAAGCACCCCATTTATGGGTACTCCACTCTTCCTATCTATTCGACACAATTTCTCTCTAACGACACACACACACACACAATACTCTCCTCAAAATGTACTCTGATTCATTTTACTCTTAATTAACATTGGATCATTCGAGTTTTGATTCATGTTTTGAGTGCTGTGTGGGTTTATAAAATTATAAACTTTGTGATTTAATTGACGAGTATGTTCATTTTGAGGTACCCATAATCATCAATGATTCCAAAAATCACATTTATATTGATTCTCTTTCCTTAGAGAATAAAAATGAGTAGATAGATAGTTTTATGGTCCTTACTCCCCTCGAATGCCCTCCCTCAATACAAAAACCATTGGTGTTAGAATTAAAACCAATTATATCTAATTTAAAATATACCTATATTGAGGGTATTGAACAATTTCCCATCATTATTTCCAACTAAGTCTCTCTAAAGTAAGAATGAAAACTCCCAGACCTTTTGAGAGAGTGTAAAAATGTGATAGGATTGAAATTGTAAGATATTCCTAGGTTTTTCCTATTTATGTTTATGGACTCTATACTTTTATATAATGAGGTTAAACCCATAAGGCATTCTCAACACTGGTTTTTTCCTACCCTCCTCAAAGTTTTGAAATTGGAAGCTAGTAAAATGCTTGTTGTTGGAATCATCTATCCTATATTTGATAGTAAATGGGTTAGCCGAGTGAAAATTATGCCTAAAAAATGGAATAATGGTTGTTTTAAATGAATGGAATTAATTGGTTCTAACACATGTGAAAAATAGCTGGTGAGTCTATATTAACTACCTTCGATTGAATCAATCCACATTAAAGGACCACTTTCCTTTACATTTCATTGACCAAATGTTAGAAAGACTATTTGGTAAGTCCCATTACTGTTTCCTTGATAGATATTCATGTTATTTTCATATCCATATAGTCCTTTAGGATCAAGAAAATACAACATTTACCTATCCACTAAGCACATTTTCATACAGAAGGATTCCTTTTAGCCTCTATAATTTTCATGATACTTTTTAGTGATGTCTGTTGAGTAAATTTTACGAGTACCTTGAGAATTGTGTGGACATTTTTATGTATTTTTTTATAGTTTATGGATATTAATTTGATGATTATTTAGATCACCTATATTAAATCCTACACCATTTAATTGGAAATGATCTCATATTAAATTATGATAAATTCACTTCATGGTTCAGTAGGGGATGGTTTTTGGGAATGTTATTTAAAATTAGGGAATTCAGGTGGATATATAAAAAGTTGAATTAATTTCCCCTTCCATATCCAATTTTTTTGTGTGGTGTGATCTTTCAGGGGTTGTGATGGTTTTTAACACCAATTCATTAAATAATTTAGTAAGATAGTACTTCCCTTTTCCTAGTTATTACAAAAATATTCGGAGTTTGTGTTGGATAACAATTGTGATTATTCATTCAATTCACTAAAAAGGAGTCTCATGTCACCTCCCATTATACAAAACCCCAGGTGGGATATCCCCTTAAAACTTATGTGTGAATCCTCTAAATTTTTAGTTGGGGATGTTTTATCACAAAGGGTTGAGAAGGATCCTCATGTCATTGCATATGCCTCATGTACCCTTGATAATGCCCACATAAACATAGGAAGTTGAAGATTCAGGAGTTGTAGGAAATTAAGTGTGATGAATATGAGAACTCCTAAATCTATAAAGGGAATATAAATGATATCCATGATGATATCATTTATCAAAAGAAGTTTAATATTTGTGAGAAGGTCCTCATGTAAAATTCAGGGATAAATCTACACCCAGGTAAGTTGTGTTCCCAATTGATCGGTCCTTACATTGTCACTAATGTTTACCCTTTTGGTTCAATAGAGTTTTTTCCTAAACAAATTGGATGATGTATTACCATCAATGGGTAGACAATTAAACACTCTTATGAGAATTTTTTTAAGCATTCGGTGGAGTAAATCCACCTTCAAGAAGCAACATACCAGAGAAAAAAACTTGGTTTTATCCATCCTTCCCACATTATCTTTTATTACAACAAAGACACCCCATAATATAGGTGTGGGAGGGGGGAGTACATTCCTAGTTTATTTAATATTTTAATTTTCATTCCTTTTTATTCTCTTTTTAACTCTTTGAATAGTATTTATAATTTCCCCCACCATGTTGAGTTCATTATTATTTTAATTGTATTTATAATTTCATCTCTTTTTAACCCGCTGAATATTATTTTTATTTTTCCACAATATGATGATTTCATTGGTATTTTCATTTTATTTATTATTTCATACCTTTTTCTCTTGTTGAATTATATTTTTACTTTTCCCCCTCCCTCTTATTCTCACACAATTATGAAAATTACTGAAAATTCATATCTAAATTTCTAATTTCATGTTGTTTAAACATTTAATGATTTTTTTTCTCAATTATGAAATTATAATGTTTTAATTAATTTAACATTAGTGTGTAATTTTGAGTAATTTTTTATGATATTAGTGGTTTTATCTATATGAAACCTTTGAGATGAATGATACCCTTTATGTGAGTAGTTAATGGAAAATTGTGTCACTTAATATATTCACACATCTTTTCCCAAAACCATGATGTGTGAATATTTATTACTTAATAGAAGGAAAATATAATTTAGGATAATTTTTTTCTACTTTATAAACTTATTTTCCCATACGTTTATTGTTTTTTCGATCAGTTTCATTAATGTACCAGAAATAACTCCTTGGTGTGGTTTTTTCTTTCACCACATTTCAATAATGAAATAAAATTATATTAAATGTTAAATATTCAAAAAGTTGGAAAAAATATACTTTCATCATTTCTTTTGTAAATGTGACTTTTCCCTGGAGTGAAAATGTTTTGGTGTGGGGGTGTGATCGCACCATGATTCATTGTTTTATTTCACCCTTAATCCATTGTATTAAACTAATTTTTTATTAAAAATAAAAATTATTACAAAAAATTAAATTCATGTTTATTTCAATAATTTAAATTTTGTCACTGTTAAAAATATATATTTCACTTGTTTTGATGTTTTCATTGTAGTTGACGGTGATTTGGATGGCCCACGATGAAGTTTAAGAACAATTAGCTAAACTATGAAAAATTCCAAGCACACTAGTATACTGAAATGGATAATTAAGACAATAAATGAATTAAATTAGGTTGAATTTTTTTGATTTGATCCAAAATTAGGTTTCCCACAAATCCACTACAGACACTCAATCCCAATTCTTCTAATAAGGGGACCAAACAGATTGATCTATCTAGGGAAAAAAATCTACTTGAAGTCAAAGGTTGTGTTCTATATTTCTTCTATATCTTAGGATTAAATTTTACAAATGGATACCATGAATTATTGGAGATATTTGAGATGTGGGGAAACAACTTTTTAATTTTTTAAAAAGAGAGATAATACTATATGGACACTCAAAACCATTGTGTAATTTGTTTATTTAAATTTTGGATCCAAAAACCACCTTCCACTTTTCCTATAAACTGTCACCTTTAGTACCTCATTTGGAAGTTCAACCAAGAAGAAAATATCTTCCATTTTGGTTACCCAAAAGATTCATCTATCAATTCCTAGAATTTATTAAGGCTATGGGAAGATCTACTTTAACATATATGGATTCCTCTTTTTCTATGGAGTACTAAACTCCTTGTGATCACCTGGCAAGGGACATGATCAAAATCCCAAGATTATTTTTTAATATTTGAATGTTATTTTTAATTATTTTTTAATTATTTTTTATTTGTTTTTTATTCATACTCTCTTATTCTTTAATTAAGTTATGTACTGTTAATTCATACTGAACTCAGTGATCATTTTTGGGGGTACCCATTCATGTGACGTTTCAGAAACCATTCACCAGTTCTTTTTTCTCCTTTGAATTACGTTGTTTATGGGGTTTATATTGGTAAATTAAAATCTCATAAACAATGACATGGATATGAAACTTCATTCCATGGTGACACATTGAAAAAAGATATAAAAATGGATAACACATTGATTTCTTCATGTGTTTCCTCCGTGAGTTTCACTAATGATGGTGAACATAAATCACCCAATAATCAGTAGTAATTGGTGAATCATTTTGTGTTTTTGACTTAACCCTATGAGTAATATCACTATAAACTTATCAAAATTATGGTTACAAGTGTTACAAACCAAGTATTAAAATATATACAGCCTTTCTCTTGATGTGATTAAGGATGAGCATCATTAGACTTCCCCAGGTTGATCACACTTAATCAAATTTGTTAATTTTTATTTTGTTTTATTCCATATCTTAATATATTGGATTCTTAAAAAAACCACACATTTTATAAAATTTAATTCCCATTTTTACAATAAAAACCTTTGTTTTAAATTAATTATATAAGGCTCCATTGATATATGACCTAGGTTTCCCACTTTATTGTAGAAATTCTACTAAAAAATAAACGTCTAATTTTACATGCTTGAAAATGTGATCATTTATCATGATAAAAGGTGTTATTTTAGAAAAATATTGGTGGATTAAAAAATATTATGGAGAGTCCTTGAAAATGGGTATGAAATTCATAAGTTCTATTTAATCTAGGATGCTTATTGGGAATAATTGAGAAGGGAACCTTATAAAAAAATATATTTCCTCATAAAAGAATGAAGAATTGATCTAGGAACATACGCATGAAACTTACACAGAGAATGTAGTAGGATTACATAGAAGTATTAAGAATTAAATTAGGTTAAATATATAGAGATATTAACTTGAAGGAAAAGCGAAGGTTTAGATAGAATCTCTTACCTTATGTCTGAAAGTGTTTTTCACTTGTACTTAATGTCCTCTTGAATTTATTCTCCTTGAGAACCTTCTTAAGGAACTAGGGAATGTTATTTTGGTGGGACCTATAAGACCAAGACATGGGGAAGAGGGTTGGGAGAGGAATTGGGTAGAATATAATCATGATTTAAGGCTTTTAATGTGTGAGGAGAAGTAATGGTGAGGGATAATATTTATAGTGAAGGAGAGGGGAATTTTTTGATTATTTTATTCATTTTTTTTATTTTGGCTCAAGACTATCAATAGTGTTGATTATTGTGACTAACTATAGTAACTAGTGCATATGAGTTAAACCCAATGGGTGTTTACCTCATCAATACATCATTCCAGACTCAATAATTCCTGAATTTAGCTTATACTGTAAATTACAGTATTTCACTATTCACCAAAAACTCAACTATTTTAAAAAAAGTCATAAAATTCAACCTAACCATTTTTTAATGTATAGAATTCAAAAATGAACTCCATTTTATGAAATGAATTTCCTAAATATTAGAAATTTAATTTTTATATAATATCATCATTTATTCGAAGAATACCAATTTTAAAATTATAATTTACTTTATAACACTTTGAAAAATTAATTAAGGTATCGTAAAATTATCCTATAATAATAAGACAAAAAAATATTAATTTATGAATCTATTTTGTGAAAAAAAAAATCTTTTAAATAATTATATTTATTATAAAATAGTAAATAGTAATTTAGGTTTCAAAAAAATACCAACACTTAATTTATCATTTTTAAAACATTTTTTTACATATTACAAGATACAAATATCTCATATTTTCATTTATAAGATGCGAAAATTTTATGTACACTTTCATAGGTGAGGTTACTATTCTATTGTCTAGATTAATATTCCCAATGGTCACCTTACTATTCCATCATTATAGGTTCCTTAATTTCTATAAATACTTCTTATTTCATTCATTATTCATTTATAATGTTTTTATAGTGTTCTCTATGTGATTTAATTTGATTTATACTATATGAAATAATTATAAGAAGGGAAATTTCATTGATAGAATTATGGTTTGTTACATTCTACCCCCTTATGATATTTCACCCTACTTATCCTTCATTTCTTCCTCTGGTTCCTATGTTTCCTCTGCATACTTATGGTTCCTCCATATTACTTTTACTAGGTGAGTAGTCTTATTATGTAGACCATTATCTCTATGGTCCAAGATCTCCACTCAATTATCCTTATAAGAGAGATCATTATCCAATTGTACCACCTTTGAATTCAGTAAATGTGATGTATATGATATATAATTCCTCAAGAGGGATATGTGGAATACATAATTTACATGGGACATGGTTATTGGAAGTACTAGCCAGTAGGCCACATCTCTAACACGATCAAGAATCTTGAAGATGATGATCTACCTGGTACTTGTCTCTCCTTTTTTACGAAATCTCACAATCCTCTTCCATTGAGATATATGGAGGAATACCATGTCTCCAACCATAAATCCATATCCCATTGATGATTGTCTATATAGATCTTCTAGTGAATTTTTGCTTCTTTCATGTACTTCTGAATGGTTTTCACCCTTTCTACCATTTCTTCAACCATTTCAAGTCCCAATAACTTCCATTCATTGACTTCATCTCAATATTCTGGTGTTTGGCATATTTTCCCATAAAGGGATTTATATGGACCCATTTGGATGATCGAGTGGAAACTATTATTATAGGATAAATCAACCAAAGGGGGATATTGGTCCTATCCTCCCTTGAAGACCATAAAAAAAATTCAACATGTCTTCCAGTGTCTAAATAGTACACTCAGATTTTCCATCAGCTTGATGATGATGGTTTATACTAAATATTAGCTCAGTGTTTATAGAATGTTTTATAATTTTATTAAACTTGGAAGTAAATATCATATCTCAATTAGATAAAATTAATTGTGGTAATACATGAAGCCTCACCACATATCTGATGTATATCTATGAAATTTTATTGAGTTAGAAGTCCACTCAAATTGCAATAAAGCGAGTTGTCTTTGTAAGATGCTCCACAATGACCCATATAACATTATTTCCTCGGGATGTCTTGGGAAGTGCAGTGACAAAGTCCATTATTATGTTTTCCCACTTCCATGTTGGTTTAGGTAATGATTACATCACCCCCTTAGAGTTTTTTATTTCATCCTTCCCTTTCTGAAATACTTGATACTTTGATGTATATTTAGTGATCTCATTTATATTTTCCCACCAATATTTTTCTCGGATATCTCAATACATGTTGGTTCTCCCTGGGTGAAAAGATAAGGTTGATCTATCTATGTCATTCAAAATATCTTTCTTTATCTCTGTATTGGATAGTAAACATAGCCGTGTACCAAATATTATTACACCTTACTCATTGATCTTGAACTCAGAGGATTTCCATTTTCTAAAAGCTTCCATCTTCTTTTGAATTTCCTTATCATTTCTTTGATCATCATTTTTTTCTCTATGAGGTATGGTTGAGAAATCATTTGAGAAAGTATCAATGATGTTCCTTCCTTAATTATTCCCATGTCCGTCCTTTAAAGGTCCACGAATACTAGATCTTTATCATTTTTCATCATTGATAATGATTTAGGATTCTTTCTACTTAGAGCACCCGTCACCTTATTTTATTTACCAGGATGATAGTGGATTGAGAATTCATAATCATTGATGATATCTAACCATATTCATTGGAGAATATTAAGATCCTTCTATGTGAATATATATTTTAGGATATTATGATTAGTATATATCTCAAATTTCTCACCATAGTGATAACACCGCTTGATTTTCAACGTAAAGATCACAGCTTCCAACTCCAGATCATGTGTGGGATATTTTTTTCTCATGAATTTTCAACTTCCTTAAGTATTAGGATATCAATTTTTCATTTTATATTGTTGTACATCATAATACATTCTTTGAATCATCACTGTATACCACAAAGAGTTCTCCACTTATCGGATGTTTGAGTACTGGCGTAATGATAAGCCTCTTATTCAACTCTTTGAAATTGTATTCACATTCACCGGTCCATATAAACAATACTCCCTTCCATGTCATCTCTGTTAGTGGGTTTGAAAATTATTAAATTATCTTTATAAATTGATTTTAATACCCAAATAGGCCATGGAAACAATGGATATTCGTTACAGATTTTAGCCTAGGCCACTCTTTTGATTTCCTTTGTCTTGGAAGGGTCCACAAATATTCTTTTTCAAGTGATAACATGCCCCAAGAATGATACATTCTCCATACAAAACTCACATTTAATATAATTTTTATATAATTTTTATCTTTAAAATTTTTTTAGCACGGTATTCAAATTCTCCTTATGCTCCTCCTTTCATTTAGATTATATCTAAATATCATCGATAAATACTACCAAATTTTTTTTTGAGGTTATTTATAATGACTATATTCATTAATTCCATGAAATTTTCTAGTACATTAGTGAGTTTGAAAGGAATCACTATGAACTCATAGTGTCCATACCTTGTTTGAAAGGTAGTCTTAGGAATATCTTCATTCTATAACTTTAATGGGTAATATACCAACCAAAGGTACACCTTGGATAAATACTTTTTTTAATTCCCCTAACCCAAATTCTATTAAGTCGGTGCTCCGAGCCGGGTCACCACATGATGTCAAACGCACCTCCCTGTATTCTAGAGGTTGTAGACTAAGATAAAGTGTTTAAAAGTACATGTGGGGAGACAATTCCATCAACATAATATTAAGACACAATTTATAGCATTGATAAATAAGGTAAACACTGTAAAAATAACTGATAAGATGCATTACTAACCATTTCCAAAAGTTGGGTACAACCCAAAACCAAAAACTAAATTTTCCAATTCATGATCAAAATGTAAAAAGTGAAGAAAATAAAAAATAAATACCAAAACAAGATTCCCTAAAATGGGTCTTGACTCCATGTCTAGATCCCTCATCCATGCACATATGATTCCCTAATCAACTCCCTAGAATAGGGCCCTTACCCTTGTCATGATCTGCAATGATGGAATCTGCTCAGGTAACCAATGGCGGACCAAGCAGGGTGTGAGTACAACTTAGTAGGCCACCATTAATGATGTCTATAAAATATCTGGTTTGAATAGATAGTTTATGAAAATACTAAATAAAATAAAAGTTAAACAAAAGAAAAATTGGGTTTCATTAGTTAATAATATTCACTTTAACCATTTTAATCACTTAATCCATTTTCATCTCTTGTTCCATGGATTAGGCATTTATATCATTTACACAATGGCCCAAGTCGGTCAAATACTATGAATAAAGGAGTAATTCAAGTTCCCTATTTACTAGGGACAAACATTTCTAAAAAAATACAATATAATTACCTTGGAGCCTTAGTCCAGTTAGTCTAATCTAATGAAACCATTAGGGGCATATAGCCTCAGTCACCTTCCCTGAACCATGCATTACAGGGGTGGGGTTTAGAGCCTCAGTATAACCTGACCTATGATCCTAGATCCCAAATCAAGTACCCCAAAACTACCAATCCATGTGAACATGCTTATTTATCAATTTAACAAATAGACCATATCACAAACTATATACAATCAATATATATAACATTCACATTTCATAATTATTCAACATATAAATCAACATCAACCCTTAAACCATTATCACATTTACCATTTACATTTTATAACCCATTTAACCCATTTAACTTTCCCATGACTTAACCTATTAGGCATATTCAACAATTCCCATACATTATCCCATTTAACATATTCAAAAAAATTCATGCATTAACCCATTTACGCATTTCAATTACAAACTTCTAATCTATTTGTCACATCCACTTAATTTCATTTATCCCATTCACATTATACCAAACCATACCTTTTGGAATTTACAATGAATAGAAACAACTACCATTATTCCTCTTTATCACTCAACCAGTATATTAACATATTTACCATGGGCTCTATCTCAACATAAATCAACACAATGATTAACATTTGAATTTTTCATGTTTGGGAATATTGGCACATGCCATGGGTGGACCTAAAATGGTCTAATCAATATCAATACATCCCATAAAGATCATAATAAGTTAAATTCATCATTTATCCAACCATTTTACAAAATCTCACTAAAGGAATCAATTTCAAAAAAAGAGAGAAGAAATAACCCAACCACACATGCACAAATCAACTTCAAGACTATTACATATAACTTGTATACCACTTATCGTAAATATGCAGATGAACACTCACTTAACCTTAGCCTTAGATCCTAATTCAAGATCCCTTTGAATTCCCAACCTAATATCCACTAGAGAAAGAGGTTTTTAGGTCTTCAGAAGGGGTTGAATGAAACCACAAGCTCTAATAAATAAAATTGAACAAAGAGGAGCGTTAGACTTATCCAGAGCCTGGATCTGCACCCAAAAGCACTCATAATGGCTTATAATTGAAAGAGATCGACCCATAATAATATTTGGGTGTGTAGGTTCATCACTGGTGTTGTTGAGAGAAGAATGGGGAAAGACATTCAGTGAAACACATAAAATACCAAGTGGAAAAATGGTAAAAACACACTTTTAATGAGGTGAAGGGTTTTCCAAACCATGCACCAACTATACGCCATGATCTATCCAAGAGGTTCTAGGTTTCATGGTTTCTTAGGGAGATATGTATGGTTTAATAAACCATGCAGCAACCATATGAAACAAATTTTTCTAAGACTTCACGGTTTGGTCTTCCTCTTGCATAGTTTAATTAACTGTGTTCCCTTTTCCTCTAGCTAGCATGGTTTGTGAACACAGTTACCCCTAACCATGTGATAATCATGAAACATGCACTAGATGGGAATTTTTCTCTTTATTTCATTTTTCAAACCCTTGGAACAACCTCGAGGATCCCCATACACCTTGTAAAAATTTAATTAAACAACTCTATGGGATTTAAACAATGATTTAAATAGGAAAGTACACCCAAAAAGTCTATGATCTTCTAACCTCCCCACTATATAATGGCTCTTTCTTGATTTTCTCTTCCTAAGAATCACTAATATTATAAAGAAAATAGATTAGGCCACTGGGCCTGCATATCCGACTCACTCTCCCAAGTCTCTTCCTTATCATTATCATGCTACCATAAAATTCGAACCAAGTTCATAGTCCAAGCCCACAAGAATTTCTCACTAGAATCCGCAATATGAACCAGATGCTCCTCAAAGGACACATCAATCACAATCTCAACATTTTCAACATCAATCACATGATATGGGTCAGGGTGATACTTCCAAATATATAAACATGAAAAACATTGTGCATAGCAATATACCTTTGTGTAAGATCTAATCGATACACCACATGTCTGATCCTCTCTAGAATCTCAAAGGGCCCCACATATATGGGTGAAAACTACCCCTATATCTAAATCCTATAGTGAACAAACAATGTTGACACTTGAAGAAACACAAAATCAACCACCACAAAATCAAGTGGTCTAAGATGATGATCCACATATTACTTATGCCTACTCTGAGTCGTTTCTATCTAATTATGGATTAAATAAACCAACTCTGATGTCTCTTCCATGAGACTTGAACCCAGAAAATTTGACTCCCCATCCTCCATCCAACATAACGGTGACCTACAAAGCCTTCCGTAGAGTGCCTCAAACCATGACTTCTGAATCGCCACCTGATAACTATTGTTATTGGTGAACTCAACAAGAATCATGTGTTTTTACCACAATTTACCAAAGTCTAGGTCACAAGATCACAAAATTTAATCTTGTAGCTAAATAGTAAATTTTGACTACTCGTTTATCTTTGAGTGGAAATCTATACTGAAAAACATCTGGGTACCAAGTGCCTCATGTAACCCCTACCAGAAGCGCGGAGTAAAACACATATCACGATATGAAATTTTCATTCATAGAACCCCTTTCAATTGTACTCTCTCTTGAACATAAAACTCACCTAGCTGATCAATGGTGAAGGCCCATGGAATTTCTAGTAATTGTTCCTCCTTAGTCAGCGGATCCTCAACTACATAGATCACATCATTCTTTTGAGTCATCCTTGGAAGACCTTCCAAAAAACCCATCATCACATAATTATATTTGCATTATATAATGGGAAAAGTTTTTAAAAAACCAATCTTCCACTAATGATCGACCTTCACCTACTGGCAGATATAATATATATAGCATCCCCAACCTACATAGCCACCCGAACCGTGATTTTGGGTTGGGTGCCACTGGCCTTAGGTGCACCTCCCCAAACACCAAAGGTTTTCAACTAGAAGTGAGGGTTTAAAGAGGGTAAATTGGGGAGGATATACCCGCATGGAATGATAATATAATGGTCCAAGTAGACATATATAACATGCGGTAGAATAAAATACTCATAAGCTTCAAACCAAACCCTCTAAAAGTGGAATCACAATCAATAACATACAATATAGGAAGCAAGAATATATAAAGAAGAAAAAATAAAGTACGAAATCCAAACATGCCACATGAAACTGCTAAAAAAACATGAATACATAACATGTCATACTGTATAATATCCAGAAGGATTCTCCAATTTCCAACCTTAGTATCTACATACATATTAAGCATGATGATATAGAATGATAAACAAAAAGAAAAATCCAGTTGAGGAAAGGCCTCAAGGTCCCTTGAAAAACTCTATGCCAACTAAACCTAGGATATCTCGCCACAGCCGAAAACCTTACCTGAATATAAAAGGATAAAGTCAACATGCATCCCTAATGGCCCATGTAGGGTGTGATAATGAGTCTTACTTGGATACCACCCACGTGTTCATACCAAATATAAATGTTTAAGAAGGTGTAAAGAATAGTTTAATATAGAAGAAGCATGAAATTAAATTAAAAAAATTTCATTAGTGATTAACAGATAGTAGGAAGCTATTACCTACCTCATCCAATGTTGAAATCACTGAATAGGAGAGGATCCTTGGGCCATGGACTGAGGTGTCTCTTGATGTTAAAAATACCATGTGAACCCTTGGGTTCCACCTCAAATTAAGTAATCTAGAACCTCATTCCAACAAAAACCTCATGTCACAAGTAAAACCAATAACGTCCCGAAGGCATGCCAAAGCAAAATAATCTTGTCCCTCAGAACCGTGCACAAAATCACTCGTCGATTTGAAGCTCGAAATCCAAAGGGACAACAATATCTGTGCACAAATAAACATCAACATCGTCTCATAGCATGACATCCATAGGAATGACAATATCCATCCTCCCAAAATAGTTTAGACCTAACGGCCTCAACAAAATGAGCCTCAACCCCCAACCCATAGCCTTAAAATTATCATTTTAGGTCTCTTTACCTTCACTATGGATTTATAGAGAATTAATCCCCTATTAAAATTACCTAATCTACACTACTAGGGGACTTTACCCACACAAGTTGTAAACAAAATCTCATCAATGAGTCAAACTGTCTTTACATGACTCTAATAAGTTCTTTGTCCATTATAGGTAAGTAGTAATCAAAAAAAGAGTACCTAATCCACATCCATCTGGTACTTCATTCCCCTTAGACCATGTCTCTCAAGTCTGATGGCCATGCTATCCAATAACATGGGCCATGCCCTCTACCTGACATTTTTGTTGCCTTAATATGATGTCTATGATGCCCAATACTATGATCAACATCACTCAAGTATCCTAGACCCAACCCAACCATATGATCTCCCCATCTCAATCATGATGTCCATGACACTTGAATCCCTCGGGACAATCCCATCACGATCCAATAGATCACAATAACATATCATATAAAAATTAATAAATTCAGTTAATAAATAATTCAATTTAATACGATTGAATTATATAATTTATGTAGACATAACAATTCAATTTAATTGATTTGACTAACTCAATTTCAAATAACCAACTCATCGTAAGGAAAACAAAAAAAAATCAATTCAAAAAGACAAACTCAAATTAAATCAATAACACACCCTGAACTGACTATACAAGGTGGTCGATGGACTATAACCCGACCTCACATTAGCGAAAAAGGTCTAGTCATGTCCAAAGACATCCCATATGGTCATAATATTAATTTAACATCAAGTACTAGGGTTTCAATCATTTACCCAATGACACAATAAAAGACGTGCCCCTAAAACAATTGTGAAAACATGATGCAATGTATGCACCAAATAACTTAGACTCATTGACATAGGAACATATATTATTATTCTCTAACTCTAAGTGGTTGGCAATAAATTTAACATTCCCTAGAATTTCCTAAAAATAGGTAAAAATAGATTAAATGGATTTAGCTCTCTATGAGGAGATAAAAAAGATGAAATGAGGAATGGGTGAAGAGATCCTTATCGATATTGTTATATCGCACCTAACAATGGAAGAATCAAAGCTATGATGAGGGAGGTAAAAAAATACCTAAGAGGAGGGGAAAAGGAAAGTTCCTCCTACTATACCCATTCCCCATGAAGGAATAAAGGGAAAAAAGAAGAAGAAAAATAGAAAATAAGAGAGGGGAAAACCATAAATTTCCCCCCATTAAAAGTCTGAATGTTTAGATCACATGGTTTTCCTAACCATGCAGAAACTGTGTGGGCTATAGTGTATAGGTACTGCCTATATGGATCTATCCATGCAGATTAGTGCGTGTTTTTTCATGACTGTATTGAAACTATGTAAAATATCTCCACAAAAATTACAAAATTCCTTGCATAGCTGTGTTCCCCTAGACACATGATTTTTAAAACCATGTGATAGTTCATAAAAGGACTGCACAATGAGCTGGGAGATGCCGCATGGTTTACCCAAATGGTATACCTTGACATACAACTCCAAAACAAGGCCTTTAGAACTCTGATGCTCTCTAAACCCATCTGAACACCCATGAAACTTTATAAGTATTCAAAAATGACAAAAAATAAGGTATTTGGGTGAAGGAAGAATCTGAATTATGTTCCCATAATATAAATATAAATTTTCATGCCCACCAATCCAAAAATTCCAAATAGGATAGGTTTTTAAACCAATTCAAAAATCTCGAGACGTTATATTCTCCCCACCATAACATAGATCACCCCCTGAGCTATCAAAAAAACACTGACATGGTACTGAACATGCCCATACCATTTAAAATAACCCAGACTACCCTGGTCTCAAGGGTATATGTCAACTACCTCAAGGGGGGATCCCCACCTTAGAAGTGACCTACCCTGTTCTATCCTGACCAAAACTAAAATCAAGAAAACAGTCCACGACCATATCCTAGACTCAATGTCCTCCCATGATGCATCATCACTCTCATACCTCAAAAGGTGTTCCCATGTAGAACCTGAGACCCATCCAAATCCAACATTGCATCGATGCATGCCTCATTCCTATATTACACATAGAACTAACAAGGTCCCACATCTCAACAGATACTCAAAACAGTCTCGGTGCCACAATCCTCAATCAAGTACCACACCAAAAAAGTTCCCAGAGTTCAATGCACCTCAAGTAAACTGCATCTCCTCGATGCCCCAATGCCAAGAACCTCAGTAAACATGCACCCAATGGTTCTCATAGACAAAGCCTAGTTCCATGCACCACACACACATATATATCATGCACCTAAGTCAGTTTCAACCTACAAACCAGCATCTAGTTAGTCCATACATATAGCTTGTTCACTTAGTGCACCCAAAAAGAACACGATGAAAAATTCCATAGAAAAAAATAAAAAATAACAGCTATGCCCATGGAATACCTCTGACCATCATTGTCTCACTATCCTGCTCTAAACCTAGCAGATCCATGGTAGGCAACTGACCTGAAACCCGACTGCCTAAAGCCTAGCCTGCCTATGGTGTTGTAAGAGCCACCAACCACTGACCCCACTGATGGGTCCCACTATATTTTTGATAACCTACGTATGCAGCTAAATCTTGACTACCATAACCTAGAACTGATCCCAGTATGATATTAGAACTCTAAGTCTGCCCCAACCTCTCATTGCCAACTATCCAAGAAGGCATCCTATTGAACCTCTTGTGCTGTCTGACCTGAAAACATGCCCAAAAATCCTTTGGAGGCCAATCGCACCGAGTCTTTACATTTCCCTGCTTCCCACACTGAATGAAAACCATCAACGATCCACTTTGTGGTGGTCCAGCTGAGTCATTGGCCTGACCACCATGTTGGAACTCATCTCTACCTCGCTTACTTCCATCTAAAGTTTCGAAACTAAAATCACCCAACACCACTTCCTAAATCGAGTACAACTTGCCCATCAAGATTCCCTTGGGGATGAGAACCTGGTTCACTACCTCTGAGAATGAGTCCAACCTAATTATGTTTACCTACACCTGAATGGACTGATGTTGTAACACCCCAAGATTTCATAGTGTGTTATTTCTTCAAAATAATTCAATAACTTGCACTGCACGCAACACCGAGTTCAATCACACCATGAATTACCAAAAAATCCATTCAAAAGAGGTTATTAATAGTATTAACTAAATTTTAAACTTTATATAATCCTTATAATTTTAGAATCCATATTATGAGTTTCTTAGACATAATGTAAGAACAAATTCATTTTCAGTATTGTAATTTTATCAACTTTTAATAGTGAACCCTTTTTAAATACAATATTTTAAACATTTTGACAAAATGGGGATGTCAAAAATTTAAAATGAAACATCCCAATATTCCACGGTACACTTTCCTTTGAATAATACAGTAGCGTGTGTTGTACGCAACTTTGAGTTCTAACACACACCACAACCAATCAAACTAGCCGTTATGAATAGCAATACCTACTTTTTGAAATTATATATATTTTATATTTCAAAATGGACTTCATTTTAGGATTCATAATATCGAATTTAGCCTAGGGTGAAATTTTGGAACTTTTCGGATAACACTTATATTTTGATGAATAGTGCAAATTACGAAATTTTAATTAAAAACAACATTTTTAATCAAAATAATTTATATTGATAAATTATGAATTTGAGTGGTTTTAAAGTATATTTAGAATATATTTTTACCATTAATACAATGTTGGTCATTGTACATAATTTCACAATTAAACTGAACATAAACAAGTACCAATCTTTTGACAGTTATTATATCTTAAAAACAGGCTTTTTGTTTTGACAGCGGGAATTAATTTTAAATTATTTTCTGCCAATTATGTGTTTTGAATTTGGAAAAATTGATTCTATATTTAAAATCAGTATGTTCAAATTGTGTAAATAGGTAACTTTTATTTTTAGACATTTTGAATAATTACTTCGGAAAATATTTTATTTACCATGGTTAAAGGGTAAATCCGGTAAATAAGGGTTAAAAAATAAAATTATAATAATAAAAATTACCCTAAAACGTGTCCTAACCTTATTGGTCGATAAAAGTTCGACCATAGCCATCTTTGGGTCGATTTTGGGACCCCATGGTTCCACCTGTAATTGATAGGGACACTTTATTTTAATTAAGTTAAAATGAATACAAAAAATGACACAAGCATATATCTTTTAGAAAAACAATTTTTACATAGGATTATATATGTTGTATTTTCAATTATAAATATTAATGACAAAGATAAAAATATTTCCTACATAATTATATTTTATTTATAATTTTTAGACATTAAATAATTTAATTTATTTATGACACAATTATGATGCAGTAATTACCATAATAGTGACAAATTAAAATAATTGATATTATAAATACCTAAATAAATATAATTTGAGACTTTTAATGAATTAAAATAATTTTCTAGGATAATATGACATATTAGGATTGATTTAATTAACTTTGTTCGAAGTAATAATTCTGTTATGAGTTTCAAAAAAATCAACTATTGAATAGTGTCAAAATTGACATAAAAGAGTTTTTAAAACAAATATTATATTAGTAATTGATATTAAATTCCTAAAAATCTAAGGTTTGGAAAAGCGACTTATATCATGATATTTATATCATTAATGGACCACTTGGGGGTCTCTTGGATGTATATAGTAAGTTTATTAACCATATAATATAAAAATACAAAGAGACATTCTAAAAGTGAAACTAATTAACTTAGAGTTAATACTTAAAGATAAGGTTAATATAAGTACCCAAACCTGTCTAAATTCTATTGGTTGAGTGTTTTTCGACCCATCCCCACATTAAAATTTAAATAATCCACTTTGGATCCATTATAAACCGAATATGAATTTATTATAAATTAATATTTCTAGCTTTTCCAAAGGTGCCCCTCACCCCTCTTATAAAAGGGCACTCCTCCCTCTCATTTCTTCACACCTTCAAAGCCTTTTGGTTCGGACAAAATCTGACCAAATACTCTCCCAACATCCCTCACTACAACCTAGAGGCCTTAGTTGGATCGTAAAGCCAACATAAGGTGCCCTTTTGATCAAATCAAAAGGAAGAACCCGAAGAAGAGGTAATGATTTCACCACCCTTTTCCAAGTTCTTTTCTTCTTCCACTTCTTCTTCCTTTGTTGTTACCATTCTAAAATAATAACTCCAGTATCATATATATATTTTTTTGTTATTATAAATATGTTACAACCATATTCAGTATTCTATCCACCCTTTGAATAACATGTCATCATACGTGCGTACGTACGGCTTACCGTCTCCACGTCGTGGTGTAATTGTTATTCTATATATTATTATTTGGATGGGTATAATAATGATGCGTAACTCATGTAAATAATAAATATAACATGTTAATGATTATGTATATATTATATACCATCCATTTATATATTATTTTAATACCAAAAGAATGATATTGTCGCTCGTGCGTACGTACGGACCACCGTCTCCACGAACGCGATGAGATTCATTCTCCATCGTATCCATTCAAGTATAATTATCATTTCATGATTTAAAAATGATGTTTAAGGACTTTATAGAATTATTTATATGAATAATATACAACCTATCCATTACAAACATGGCTTACATAACAAAACATATAAAATAAAATGAGTAAGTTAACACCCAAAACGACGATAATACTAAGATATTATTAAAAAACAATGTTAAAAGATCATATATGATATCATATTAATATATATGATTCTTGTATAATTTAATAACAATTATTTCACCATTATACATGAGGTTTACCAACCCTCAACCAAGGAAAAGTACAAGGTAAGGGTTATTTCACAATCTCTTCTTTATCCGAGATTGTTTATATGTGATTATCTACTGGGACCTATTTATCATCCACATCCATGTTTCTTAAAAATGTATTTAAAATCATTCTTACTATTTTAAAGACTATGGTATAAATTCATTTATACCCTTGTTGAATTTTATAAGTGGTTTATAAAGGAATCTTTCCGTCGTTTTCCAAACAAGGTCCTTTTTAACCTTTTCGACAGAATTAAGGTAAGAATGTTTTTTTAACTTATACGTGGGGTGTGGCTATTTTACGCCATTATAAAATTTTCAAAGCTTCCCTTAAAATATTATAATAATATTTTCAAAGTAAATGTTTTATTTTATAATTATGTGACTTTTAAATGATTTCAAAAATGAATATTTTAAGAATTTTAGAAAGGTACTCTTTATCAAGATCATAATTTTAAATGTTTTAAAGATTTATCTTTCTAAATATTTTTAATTAATGTCCATGTTTTCAAAATGATTTTAAGGACTTATTTATATGGACATGAAGGTTTTGAAATGATATTTATTTTCAAAAGTTTCAAAGTGGTATGGGACACTTTGATTCAAAAATCTCTTTTAAATTACTTCCTTTATAAATGTGTGACTTTTCAATGATTTCGAGAAAAGAGATATTTCTCTCAAATAGTTTTGATTTCATCTATGTCAACATCCTTTGATGGATTTTAAGCTTATTTGAAGTTGATTTATTATGATACAAAACTTCTATATTGTATTGAAGGTTTTGTGATATGTTTGACTGTGGATGTTCTATTTTTATGCCATTCATGGTTTATAGTGAAAGTATTGACATTTCGTATGCTAGTTTTAATATGAATGTTTATGTTATGTTTAAAACTTTTCATATGGGAATGAATTGGATTTAATATGTGACGGGTGGAGCCCACTATAGCTCCTCGATGCATAGGTAGGTCTCATGAGACAAACTAGTGTCTTGGCACAAGGCCTTGGCAAAGTCTTATTTGTAGTCTTAGCATGAGGCGTTGGATATGTGGTTATGATATTCTGGCATTATGCATTCCATCATTATGAAAGTGGTTATTTATATTGCATGTGATTATTCGATTAGTAGAATATCCATGTGAATAAGTAAATGGCATTACTTCATTTTACCTTTTCCATACTATGTTGAAGTTCAAGTTTAAAAGGCTTTTGTTTTAGTTATACATTGCCTTAAATGTTTATGCTTATTTTGGAAAGTTTCCCCTATATTGTCATCCTTACTGGGCATTTGAGCTCACCCATTTTCTATGTTTTATTTTTCCCAGGATGTGAAGAAGTAGGTTATGAATGACCTGTAGGGATATTATGAGGGGATAATAGTGTGGACTATGGAGACATTATGTCATTGTAGTAGTTTTTCACTTTATGATGTAATGTAAAACTTTATGAATATATCTTGTGCTTCCAAGTCTACTAAACCAATCGGTCTTTCGATATTTTATCTTTCTTGTGATCATGCCAATGTTATGTAATAATGCACCGAATCTGGGTAACTGGGGTCGGGGCGTTACAGTTGGTATCAGAGGAAGTTTAGTACAAACCATGGAAGCTAGATTTAGATAAACTCTGATTAGAGCACGTAGACCTAAGATGAACTTTGAGGATTGATATAGAAGAACTTCCTAGAATTTTGGTATTGTAGAGATTTTGTGAGTTTTCCGAGAAATACATCCCTGTCTGGATACGAGAAGGTAGAGGCGGCTCTAACACAGACGTACCTAGGGGTAAAACCCAAAAACACCGCTTTGAGCTAGACTCGAACGGGAATGGGTGCACGACAACGGGCCTTACTGCACTCTTGGTTACGACACTCCCGGGGGATATGCTTAGGATAATTATCATCTTCTTTACAAACCATTATGAAGGGTTTATGAGTATATACTTCCTCTAAGGAGACATTTTTATGATTATGGATTATATCCATAAACTATTTAATTTATGTTATGTGTTTTACAAGTTTGGGATTAGGTATTGTTATTCATAAACTAATCTAGTGTATGACATTGTTTAGAAATGGCGCCCAGTAGAAGGAATGAGAACTCCAGCAATGCACATGATACAAAGAGAAAGAAGGATCATATATTTCATGGTCTTAAGACAAAATTTATAAGAGAAATAGTCTCGCATGTATTATCATCATATGAAGAAATAATATCATGTGTTGATAAGATAAGTAAAGAGTTTACTGAGTCCTATGGCTTTGAAGGGAAGCAAGAGAAGAAAAGGATGGAAGAGAGAAATATGGATAAAAGGAAGAGGGAAAAGAATAATTTTCCCATATGTGATAAATGTGGAAAGAAACACCCTGGAACTTGCCTGAAAGGAATGAGAGTTTTTAATAAGTGTGGAGGAAAAGGGCACAAAGTACGTGACTACAAGGGTAAGAAAATGGTTTTAAATGTACAATTCTTCATTTGCAAGGAGTTTGGACACTACGTGAACTTATGTACCAGTCATCAGACTATGCCACAAATGATGCTATTGGATAATAATAAAGTTATGATACTACCACAAATTAAGAGGAATGATTAGAGTTCTTGTGTTGATTATTTCATTTGAGTGTTGTATCAACAATTTACTTGTTATAATAATTATGGAGTATATAAGGATTGTACTACAATACTATTTCATTAAGGACTTGAGATTGTGTGGAACAAAGAAAAGTGACTCAATAGCAGGATAATTTTTTTGAAAATATATGGTTGAGAGAATGATAAACCATAATATAGTTCTGATACGGAGGTAGTGATTTTGGAATAATACATGATTGATTTGGATTAATTATATTGTATATTCTTGACTACCTTGAAACTGATTAATGATTTGTATATTCCATCATTGTTGGGTTGTAAAACATTTTTGGATTGAAGGAGTATATCTATTATTCTTTAAGGAATAAGGGATCGTGAATGTAATCAATAAGGTTTTATGGTAATTCAGGATGTTGCAGTGTTTTAAAACAATACATGATGAAGATGTTCACATGTTATTACGCGGAAAAAAAGGATCTTTATTGTGTTTACCTTCCTTATAAATTTTGGACTGAAGTATTTTGGATAGTTCTAGTTTGGATTTTTTTGGATTTCCATAAAAGGAAAACCCGGAGGTCGGGCGACAACCTGTCGCGTCTGGCAAGGCCGTGAGACTTGAACCCACAACCGAAGGGCGACAAGGGTGTATCACCTACCACTGACCCACGTGATTTCCTGGTTTGAATAATGTCGTTTTTTAATGGTTCTTCTAGATGAATTATAAATTCATTTTTTTAACCCTATACTAATAGGATAAATAAAATATTATTTATAAGTTCTAGTATCTTTTAGAGTGAAAGATGAGTTTGTGGTACAAATTAGTTAAAGGATGGAACTCTACTTGTCAAGAATATATTTTTCTTCTTCTCTTATTCTATGAAGAAATTAATTCTTATACTTTATTTAAGGAAACCTAAAACCAAAAATGTGTTATCCTAATACCCTATGTTTTGTTGAACCGATGGTATTTCAAATCATCATAGATTGATGAATTTAAGGACCTCAATTTTACACTTGTTTGTGATTAATGACCTCAATCACTACCTATAAATATTTACGTTTTTCCTCCAATTATATGTCTCTAATTGCCACCAATGTTCTCCTAATAGAGATAATAATTTGGTGGTGACCCTTTCATTTATCTTTTCCTCATATTAAGACTAAATTTTAGTAACCTAATTTCCGATGTGGGTTTTCCAACAAAGATATTTTCTATTTTCAACCTTTTATTTTTGAAGAACAATTTCAAATTGCGAGAACGCAATTTATTGAAGGAGGGGAGAATGTAACACCCCAAGATTTCATAGTGTTTTATTTCTTCAAAATAATTCAATAACTTACACTACACGCAACACCAAGTTCAATCGCACCATGACTTACCAAAAAAGCCGTTCAAAAGAGGTTATAAATAGTATTAACTAAATTTTAAACTTTATATAATCCTTATAATTTTAGAATCCATATTATGAGTTTCTTAGACTTAATGTAAGAACAAATTCATTTTCAGTATTGCACTTTTATCAACTTTTAATAGTGAACCCTTTTTGAATTCAATATTTTAAACTTTTTGACTAAATGGGGACGTCAAAAATTTAAAATGAAAAATCCCAAGCTTCCACAGTATGCTTTCCTTTGAATAATACAGTAGTGTGTGTTGTACGCAACTTCGAGTTCTAACACACACCACAACCAATCAAACTAGCCGTTATGAATAGTAATACCTACTTTTTGAAATTATATATATTTTATATTTCAAAATGGGCTTCATTTTTGGATTCGGAATATCAAATTTAGCCTAGGGTGAAATTTTGGAACTTTTCGGATAACACTTATATTTTGATGAATATTGAAAATTACTAAATTTTAATTAAAAACAACTTTTTTAATCGAAATAATTTATATTGATAAATTATGACTTTGAGTGGTTTTAAAGTATATTTGGAATATATTTTTACCATTTAATACAATGTTGGTCATTGGACATAATTTCACAATTAAACTGAACATAAACAAGTATCAATCTTTTGACAGTTATTATATCTTAAAAACAAGCCTTTTGTTTTGACAGCGGGAATTAATTTTAAATTAATTTCTGCCACTTCTGGGTTTTGAATTTGAAAAAATGGATTCCATATTTGGAATCAGGATGTTTAAATTGTGTAAATAGGTAACTTTTATTTTTAGACATTTTGAATAATTACTTCGGTATATATTTTATTTACCATGGTTAAAGGGTAAATCCGGTAAATAAGGGTTAAAAAATAATATTATAATAATAAAAATTACCCTAAAACGTGTCCTAACCTTATTGGTTGATAACAGTTCGACCATAGGCATATTTGGGTCGATTTTGGGACCCCATGGTGCCACTTGTAAGTGATAGGGACACTTTATTTTAATTAAGTTAAAATGAATACAAAAATGACACAAGCATATATCTTTCAGAATTTTTTTTTTACATAGGGTTATTTATTTTTTATTTTCGATTATAAATAATAATTAGAAAGCTAAAAAGATTTACTACATAATTATATTTTATTTATAATTTTTAGACATTAAATAATTTAATTTATTTATGACACAATTATGATGTAGTAATTACCATAATAGTGACAAATTAAAATAATTGATATCATAAATACCCAAATAAATATAATTTGACACTTTTAATGAATTAAAATAATTTTATAGGATAATAGGATATATTAGGATTTATTTAAGTAACTTTTTTCGAAGTAATCATTCTGTTATGAGTTTCACAAAAATCAACTATTGAATAGTGTTAAAATTGACATAAAAGAGTTTTTAAACAAAATATTACATTATTAATTGATATTAAATTCCTAAAAATCTAAGGTTCATCCAAGAGACTTATATAATTATATTTATATCATTAATGGACCACTTGGGGGTCTCTTGGATGTATATAGTATGTTTATTAACCATATAATATAAAAATACATAGAGACATTGTAAAAGTGAAACTAATTAACTTAGAGTTAATACTTAATGATAAGGTTAATATAAGTACCCAAACCTGTCTAAATTCTATTGGTTGAGTGGGTTTCTACCCATAACCACCTTAAAATTTAAATAATCTACTTTGGAGCCATTATAAACCGAATATGAATTTATTATAAATTAATATTTCTAGCTTTTCCAAAGGTGCCCCTCACCCCTCTTATAAAAGGGCACTCCTCCTTCTCATTTCTTCACACCTTCAAAGCCTTTTGGTTCATCCAAACTCTGCCCAAATACTCTCCCAACATACCTCACTACAACCTAGAGGCCTTAGTTGGATCAGAAAGCGAACATAAGGTTCCCTTTTGATCAAATCAAAAGGAAGAACCCGAAGAAGAGGTAATGATTTCACCACCCTTTTCCAAGTTCCTTTCTTCTTCCACTTCTTCTTCCTTTGTTGTTACCATTATAAAATAATAGATAAAGTATCATATATATACTGTTATGTTATTATAAATATGTTACAACCATATTCATTATTCTATCAACCCTTTGAATAACATGTCACCATACATGCGTACGTACGGCTTACCGTCTCCACGTCGTGGTGTAATTGTTATTCAATATATTATTATTTGGATGGGTATAATAATGATGTCTAACTCATGTAAATAATAAATATAACATGTTAATTATTCTGTATATATGATATACCATCCATTTATATATTATTTTAATATCAAAAGAATGATATTGTCGCTCGTGCGTACGTACGGACCACCGTCTCCACGAACGCGATGAGATTCATTCTCCATCGTATCCATTAAAGTATAATTATCATTTGATGATTTAAAAATTATGTTTAAGGACTTGATATCTTTCTGGATATGAATAATATACAACCTATCCATTACAAACATGTCTTACGTAACAAAACATATAAAAGAAAATGAGTAAGGTAACACCCAAAATGACGATAATACTAAGATATTATTAACAAAACAATGTTAAAAGATCATATATGATATCGTATTAATATATATGATTCTTTTATAATTTAATAACAATTATTTCAACATTATAAAGGAGTTTAACCTACCCCCAACCAAGGAAAATTACAAGTTAAGGGTTATTTCACAATCTCTTCTTTATCTGAGGTTGTTTATACGTGATTATCTACTGGGACCTATTTATCATCCACATCCATGTTTCTTAAAAATGTATTTCAAATCATTATTACTATTTTAAAAACTATGGTATAAATTCATTTATACCCTTGTTGAATTTTATAAGTGGTTTATAAAGGATTTTTTCCGTCGTTTTCCAAACAAGGTCCTTTTTAACCTTTTCGACAGAATTAAGGTAAGAATGTTTTTTTAACTTATATGGCGGGTGCGGATATTTTCCTCAATTATAAAATTTTCAAAGCTTCCCTTACAATATTATAAGAATATTTTAAAAGTAAATGTTTTATTTTATAATTATGTGACTTTTAAATGATTTCAAAAATGAATATTTTAAGAATTTTTGAAATGTACTCTTTATCAAGATCATAATTTTAAATGTTTTAAAGATTTATCTTTCTAAATATTTTTAATTAATGTCCATGTTTTCAAAATGATTTTAAGGACTTATTTATATGGACATGAAGGTTTTGAAATGATATTTATTTTCAAAAGTTTCAAAGTGGTATGGGACACTTTGATTCAAAAATCTCTTTTAAATTACTTCCTTTATAAATGTGTGACATTTCAATGATTTTGATAAAAGAGATATTTCTCTCAAATAGTTTTGATTTCATCTATGTCAACATCCTTTGATGGATTTGAAGCTTATTTTAAGTTGATTTATTATGATACAAAACTTCTATACTGTATTAAAGGTTTTGTGATATGTTTGACTGTGGATGTGCTATTTTTATTCCATTCATGGTTTATGGTGAAAGTATTGACATTTCATATGCTAGTTTTAATACGAATGTTTATGTTATGTTTAAACCTTTTCATATGGGAATGCATTAGACTTAATATGTGATGGGTGGAGCCCGCTATAGCTCCTCGATGCATCAGTAGGTCTCATGAGACAAACTAGTGTCTTGGCACAAGGCCTTGGCAAAATCTTATTTGTAGTCTTGGCATGAGGCCTTGGCTATGTGGTTATGATAGTCTGGCATTATGCATTCCATCATTATGAAAGTGGTTATTGATATTGCATGTGATTATTCGATTAGTAGAATATACATGTGAATAAGTAAATGGCATTACTTCATTTTACTTTTGCCATACTATGTTGAAGTTCAAGTTTAAAAGGCTTTTGTTTTAATTATACATTGCCTTAAATGTTTATGCTTATATTGGAAAGTTTACACTATATTGTTATCCTTACTGGGCATTTGAGCTCACCCCTTTTCTATGTTTTATTTTTCCCAGGATGTGAAAAAGTAAGTTATGAATGACCTGTAGGGATATTATGAGGGGATAATAGTATGGACTATGGAGACATTATGTCGTTGTAGTAGTCTTTCACTTTATGATGTAATGTAAAACTTTATGAATATATCTAGTGCTTCCAAGGCTACTAAACCAATCATTATTTCGATATTTGATCTTTCTTGTGATCATGCCAATGTTATGTAATAATGCACCGACTCTGGGTAACTGGGATTGGGGCGTTACAGATGTAAACAATCATTGAAGCGCTTCACCTTCAAGGTTTCATAACTCACTATAATATTAGAAAATTGAGATAATTTAGTGAATGTCTCTACATAGCCCATGATGGACATGTCACCCTACTAAAGGCTCAAGTACTCCCGATATCTTTCTGCCCTCAGTTTCTTTAGTAAGAAATAATTGAAGAACCTGGCCTCAAAGTCCATATAGGCCAGTCCCTCATGTCTACCTACCTAAACCTTCACACCCCATCAACTCATGTTTAGTCCTATAAGAATATAGGTTTATAGTTTCACCCTTTACCATGGAGGCATCTCTTGCTACTTTAAAATCATCTACATAGCCTCAATCCAGTTCTCGACCACCTGTCGACCACCCTCACCCTGAAAAAGAAATGAGTGCTCTGACTGGAACTCTAGTGTCAGATATTCCATAGAAGACTCTACTCCCTAAGCTCCCCTATCGATCCCATAGATCACATGTACCAGGCTCACTATGAGCTACTCATCCAACCATAGACCAAAAGTAGTCAAGTATGGAGGTTTCCCTGCCTGCACTTGAACCTATGCCTAAGCCTGTACCTAGGATTATACATGTGGCTTTGCCTGGCCCTCAGGGGTCTCAACCTGGCCATGCACTAGTGGTACCCTGTCATCACCCACCTGTTGCTCCATCTAAGTTGTTTATGTGGTAACCTACTAAGCACCATCAACATGGTCAGACAGCCCAGATAACATATATATATATATATATTAATATCACAGATTAGGAAATAAGTAACATCTAATGTCAACTCACTACCCTTACCCTTCCCCACCCCAACCATACGTCACAATATCCCAACCTCATGGCCTCCTTACCCACACTAAACAGAGCCAAGTATCAAATATACTCCAGCCCACACCCATCCCGAAAAACCACATCACCTCCAAATAATGACCATGTCACCCAAACTGGTGATCGAAATTACCCCAATACGTTGTACCTACCTAATCATATAGGATCCTTTACCAATTCACACATCACAAGAACTATATATATATCACAACATATACATAGATGCATTTCAAATTTCACTATAAATTTTCATAGGAGCATGATGATTCATATTTAAACTTCCTATTATGCCTATCAAAAATAGAAACAAGAATAACAAGTATACACCCGCTTTCCATATCGGGACAAGGGTCCATGTCTCATTCCTTACCATACCAGGACAATGTCACATGTTGTAAAAGACAATAGTAATATTCCATGAATACAACTAAATGTGGAAATCATATAAACTATCAAATGAGAAATATAGAATAGAAATTCCCACCCATGGTTACTTGCTTCATCCCTCATACATGGGGCTAGAGGAACCTAAGCATGAGAGATGAATCATGTTCTGACCACAACCTAATCTTCAATCTATCATATACCAAACAGTAAGAACAAAAGAGAAAAAAAATCTTGATCTCATTAGTATAAATCCTTACGCTGCTACTAAATCTCAGTCAAGAACCACTCTGATACCACTCCTAGAACCCCATACCTCAATATCCACCCAAACAGTGATTTTGATCCAGGTTCCACTGGCCTTGAGCACACCTCCTTGAATTCTAAAGGTGGATGAATACCCGTGATCTTGTAAAGAGGGTAAACCAGGGTGTATATACCCTAAGAGTGTGATAAAATAATGGTTGAGTATATATATACAACATGAAGTGGAAGAAAAAATGCAACAAAATCGAACCAAACCTGCTAAGAGTGGAAGAAAAATCAATTACATACAACAGTGGAAGAAATAATATATAATTCAGTATAAATAACATAATAAATCCAAACATGCCACATTTAGCTACTAAAAAACATGCATACATAATAGGTAGAATAGTAAAATATTTAAAAGTGTTCTCCAATAGATAACCTTAGTAGCGACATGAATATTAGTCATGATGATACTAAAAGATAAAAAAAACTCTATATGATTAAAGAACTCAAGGTCCCTTTCCAACATCCATGCTAACTCAACCTAGGATCCTTCTCTAGAGTCCAAACCCCTACCTGAATGTAAAAGCATAAATTCTACATGTGTCCCAAATGGCCCATGTATATTGTGAGAATGAGTCTCAGTAGGATACCAATCCCATATATGTACCCAAAATAAGTGTTTATATTGGTGTAAAATAGAATTAAATAAATTTTTACCATGAAATTCAATTAAAAAAGGATTCCCTAGTGCTCAACATTCTCTAAGAAGCTATCACCTTCCTTGAACAATGCCGAAAACACTAACGATGAGAGGATCCTTGGACCATGGTCCAAGGTGTCCCCTAATGTCAAAAATCCCCATAGAACCATCATGTTCCACCTCAAATGAATTATCCCAACACCTCATGCCAACTGACACCTCATGTCTCAATTAAAACCATTGACATTCGGAAGGCACGCCCAAGAAAAATAATCTGGTTCCTCAGACCCCTACTCAAAAGCATTCATCAGATCAAATCCCAACATCTGGAGGCATAATGATATATTTCCTTAAATAAAAATCACCATCAGCTCATATAACAACATCATGAGGAACGATTATCTTCATCCTCCCAAACAATTCCACAACCAACAACCTCAATATGACGAGCCTTAGTCCCCAACTAATAGCCTCAACGCTATCATCAGAAGGCTCCTCACCTACCCCATGGATTTCTATAGTAAAAACCCACAAAAATTACCAAACTTGCACTACTATGGGCCTATACCCACACGAGTGGTCAAAACCACCTCATTACAAAATCAACCTATGTGAACATGAATCCAATCATTATTTTTTCCGTCACAAGTAAGAAAAAATCCCCAAAATAGTTCCGTAGCCACATTCAACAAGCACCTTGTGCCCCTGCGACCATGTCACTCAAGTCCAATGGCCATACCATCTAATAACATGGTCCATTCCCTCAACCTAATGGACTTTCCACCTCATTTTGAAATGAATGATGCCCAACCATTTGATCAACATCACTCATCTAACCCAGGCCAAGCCTAACTATATGATCACCTTGCCTCAATCTTGATGGACATGGAACTTCAATCCCTCGGACCAATCCTGTCATGATTCAATGGATCAAAAGAATATATCATATAAAAATTAAGAGATTAAATTAATAAAAAACTAGTTAAATAGGATTTAATTGTAAAATTTCCATTAACATAAAAATTCAATTTAATTGATTTTACTAACTCAATTTAAAATAACCAACTCACCTTAAGTAAAAAAACAATTCAATTTAAAAATATTAACTCATATTAAATAAATAATTCACCCCAACCTAACTACTCGAGGTGGTCAATGGCCTATAACCTGGCCTTACATGAGTGAAAAAGGTTTAGATATTCCCAAAGATATCCCATAAGGTCATACAATTAATTTAACATCAATCACTAGGGTCTCACTCATCTACCCAATGGTGTGCTAAAATCCACTCCCATGAAATAATAGAGAAAACATAAAGAAAGGTATGCACCAACTACCTTAGACTTGTAAAAAAATTCATGTCTGGTAGTATCCTATAACTTGAAGATATTTTGAAGAAATTGGTGATTCCATAAAATTTTCTAAAAATAAGGAAAAATGGATCAAATAGATTTTGTGCTCCGTGAGGTGAGAAAAAGGAAAATAAGAGGCATGGATGATGAGAGAATTATTGATACATTTGTATTGAATCCAACAACGGATGAATAAAAGCTCAAACAAGGGAGGTAGAACAATCCCTAGGAGGAGAGGAGGATGATATTTCCTCTTGCTGTGTGTGCGACCCATGAAGGAAGAATGGTCAATAAGAAGAATAAAAAGAAAAAATAATAGAGGGGGATAACCATAAATTCCCCTCTTTAAAGGGTCACATGATTAGATTTCATGGTTTTCCTAAATGTGAAACAACTGTATAGGCTATAGTTTATAGGTACTTAATATATGGAACTACACATGCAGCTTGGTGCATGGTTTCCCATTGTTGCGCACAAACTATGTGGAAGCCCTCTAAAAAACTGTATACTTCCCCACATGGTCATGTTCCCCTACATGCATGTTTTTTTATGCCATATGGATGTTAAAAAATGGGCTGCATGGTTAGTTGGATGAGGCCGCATGGTTTAACCAAAACATGTGCCTTGACCTAAACCTCTAAAACTAGGCCTTCACGCCTCTTATGCTTCTAAAACACTTCCAAAAACCGATGAAACTTTCCATGTCTTAAAAAACGACCAAAAAATGTATTTGGGTGAAAGAAGACTCAAAATTAGGTTTTTATGATTGAAAAAGAAATAGGCACACATGATAATTCAAAAATTAAAAATGGGAGAGGTTTTTGAACCGATTCAAAATCCCATGACATTAAAATCTCCCCACCTTAAAATAGCTAATCCCCGAGTTATCAAAAAAAACATGAAGATGGTATACAATATACCCATCCTATTTAAAATAACTCGGACTACCCCAATATAAAGGGTATATGTCAACTACCACAAGAGACCAACCCTGGTCCATCCTGAGAAAAACTCAAATCAGGAAAATGATCCACAACCATATTCTAGACTCAAAGTCATTCTATGATGCATCTTCACTCCCTCACCTCATCAAGTGTTCCCATTTCATACATGACACCCATCCAAATCTTTTATCGCATCGATGCCTGCCTGATGCCCATATTACACATGGAACAAATGAAGTCCCACATCTCAATAGATTCTCAAAAAAGTCTTGGTGCCACACACCTCATTCAAGTACCACACGACAATGATGCCCAGATACCAATTCACCTCAAGTAACCTACATATCTCCAATTCCTCGATGCCAATAACCTCAGTAAACATACACCCAATAGTTCCCACATACATAACCTGGTTCTATGAACCTATCACTCAAACACACAAACACACACATAGATAGATAGATATATATATATATATATATATATATATATATCATTTACCTGAGCTAATTCCAACATACTAACCAATGTCTGGTTAGTCCATACCTATAGCTCATGCACCCATAATAGATATGCCTCAAAAATCTGTGCTGAAACAAAAAAAAGGTATTAATACACCCAGGGAGTACCTACGACCATCATCAACTCACTAACATACTCCGACCCTAGCATCTCCATGGCATGCACCTGGCCTAAATCCTAATTTTCTGAATCATGGACTACCTGCGGTGCTCTACCAGCCACTGGCCACTGAACCAACATACGGGTCTCACTGTCTCTTCCATGACCTCCATGTGTAGCTGGAGCTTAGCTACCATCACTTAGAACTGATCTTGATCTAATCTCAAAACCCTATGTTTTCCCTGGTCCCAAAATTCTAGATATCTGATAAGGCATTTGGAAGAACCTCTAGAGGTTCCCAACCTTCCCATAAGCCCAACACTCCTTTGGAGGCCACTTTAATTGAGTCCAGATATGTCATGTCTTCCCACATTGAAATAAAACCTTTAATGGTCCACTTTGAGGTGACCTATATGTTTCCTTGGCCTAAATTCCATGCTGGAACTCATCTCTTCCTTACTTCATTCCATCTAAAGTGTCGCCACTAAAATCACCTAATGCCACTTCCCGATTTGGGTATGACATATCCATCAAGTTTACCTATAATATGAGTGCCCGTTTCACCAACTATGAGAATCAAACCAAACTAAAGATGTTTACCTGCACCTGAATGGAATTCCATAAACCATCCTTGAAACTCCTCACCCTCAAGGTGTCATCACTCACCATGCCAAGTGAAAAGTGATACAATTTAGGAAACTCTACTTTATAGTCCATGAGTGACATGTAACCATACTAAAGGATCTAGAAATCCAAATATCTTTCTACCCATAGTTTCTCTGGAAAGAAATGATCAAATAACCTAGCCTCAATGTCCTTCTAGGATAGTCCCGTATGTCTGCATAACTGCACCTTCACGTCCCACCAGCACTTTGTTGGTCCTCTGAGCATATAAGTTTCCGGTTTCACCCTACACCCTGGAGGTTCCTCTAGATGATCAAAAATCATATGCATAGCCGTGATATAGTTCTCAACCACATGTATACCACCCTCACCATGAAAAATAGGTGGGTGATATGACTGGAAATCCTGAGTCAGATATGAAATAACAAGCTTTGCCCCCTGAGCAACCCTGTAGATCCCCTGGATAACACGTACAATTCTTGCTTTGAGAGACTCATCCAACCATAGCTCAAAAGTAGTCAAGTCTGGTGTCTTCCTCACCTACACTTGAACCTATTGTTAACCTTGTACCTGTGGACTTGCCTAACCTTCATGGGTCTCAACCCACCCGTTCACTAGCAGCACCATATCATCGCCTTCGGGATCCTCCATTTGAGCCATCTTGGTGGGAACCCATTAAATACCATCATCATGGTTAGACAGTCCAGATAACCTATATATAAATATCAAATGTAAGGAAAGTAGTAACATATAATGTCAACTCACTGTACATAACCTTCCCCACTACGGCCATGTCCCCTAGCATCCTGGACTCATGGCCTCCTTACCTGCTCTCAACAAAGACAAGTATCAAATATAATCGGGCCAAACCCGGCCCGACAAACCACATCACATCAAAATGATGACCTCATCACCCAAACTGGTGATAAACATCACCCTAACCCACAGTACTGGATGGTTGTTATAGGATCTAGGCCCAATTCACAAATTAAAATCATTATATATATAACATCATATACGTAGAATCATTTCACATTTCATAAGAAATTTTCACAGTCTAAATGTGATTTATAATTAAACATCCTAATGTTCCTATCAAAAACAAAAAATAGCTTAACAAGAATACACCCCCTTTTTATACCGCGATAAGGGTCCAAGTCTCACTCCTTTTTCTACCAGTCCAAATTCACATGTCATAACATATAACAATAATATTCCAAGAATTCCACTCATGGTGTAAATCATATAAAATTTAAAAAAAGAAAAATAGAAAACCAATTCCAACCCAAGGTAAGTATTTCCATACCTCGTACATGGTGATTAATACACCCAAGAAAGAGCTAAGAATCTAGTTCCAACCACATCCTATTCTACAATATTTTATATCCCAAACTGTAAGACCAATAGAAAAAAAATCAATCTCGATCTCATCAATTTCCATCCTTACACTGCTATTAAATCCCAGTCAAGAACTTCTCTGATACAACTTATAGTGTCCTCGACTTGAATATCCACCTGAAAAATTCTTTTGGTCCAGGTTCTAATTGCCTTAGATGCACTTCCCCAAACACCAAAGCCTGCTGGCTAGTAGTGAGGGTGTAAAGAGGGAAAGTGTTGGGGGGATACACCCTTATGGGATGATAATATAATTGTCCAAGTAGATATATATAACATGCAGTGAAAGAAAAGACTCAGAAAACTCAAACCAGACTAGCTAAAAGTGAAATCACAATCAATAACATATAGCAGGGGAAGTAAGTATATAAAAATCTGCAGAAATAAAGTAAGAAAGATAAACATGCCACTTGCAGCTACTAAACAAAACATGAATACAAAACAAGTCATACAATACAATATCCATAAGGATTCACCAATGTCTAACTTCAGTAGATAAATACATATTAATAATGCTAATACAGAAAGATAAACAAAAATAAAACTCCAGCTGAGCCAAGACCTCAAGGTCCCTTGCCAACATCCAAACCCGCTCAACTTAGGATCCAACTCCAAAGCCTAAACCCTTATCTGAACATAAAAGCATAAAGTCTAAATAAATCCCAAAGGGACCATGTAGGGTGTGATAATGAGTTTCAATTGGATACCACCCATATGTCTATACCCAACATTAGTGTTTTATCAGGTGTAAAATAGAATTAAATAAAATAGAACCATGAAATTCAATTAAAAAAAGCTTCATGGTTCTCAACAACCACTATGAACGTATCACCTGCCTAATCCAATTCCAAAATCACTGAAGAGGAGAGGATCCTTGTCCCATGGACCAAGGTGTACTTGATATAAGAAAACCTAGGTGAACCCTCAGGTTCCACCTCTAATAAAGTAACCTACCACCTCATTCCAACCAACACCATATGTCTCAAGTAAAACCTCCAATGCCCCGAAGGGACATCCATGAAAAACAATATGGTCCCTCAAACCTCTAAATGAAAGCACTCATCAGCTTGAATCCTGACATCTAGAGGCACCAAAATATATATCCTAAAACAAACACCATCATCGTCTCATATCATGACATCTTGAGGAATGAATATCTCCATCCTATGAAAAAATTTTAGACCCAATAGCCTCAAAATGGTGAGCCTCAACCCCCAATAGATATCCTCAATACTATTATATGAAGTACCCTCACATTCACTATGTATTTATATGAAAATAACCCACAAAAAAATTACCTAAGAAACACTACTGGGGTCCTCTACCCACACGATTGGTCAAAACCACATCATCACTGAGTCAAACTCTGTGCACATGAATCTAATCAGAGCTTTGGCCATCATAGGTGAGTACCAATCACTAAAATATTACATAATCCACATCTAACCACCACCTCATTCCCCTGCATCCATGTCTCTCATGTCCGATGGCCATGATATACAATAACATGAGCCATTACCACAACACGATGACCTTGCCGCATCAATCTAACTTCCATGATGCCCAATTATATGATCAAAATCACTCAATTAACCCAGTCCTAGACCAACTATATGATATCCTCACCTCAATCCCAATGTCCATTCTACATCAATCCCTTAGGACAATCCCGTCATGATACAATGGATCAAAAAACACATCATTAAAAAAGAAAACAATTCACATAATAAACAATTAAATTTAATACAATTGAATTTTACAATTTACATAAACATAACAATTAAATTTATTTTATTTTACTAACTCAGTTTAAAATAACCAACTCATCTTAAGGCAAAAAAAACAATTCAATTTAAAAATATAAACTCAAATTAAATTAATAACGCACCCCGACCTAACTACCCAAGGCCGTCTATGACCTATAACCCGTCCTCACATGAGAAAAAAAGGTTTGGTCATGCCCATGGAAATCCCATAATTTCATATGATTAATTTATCATCATGAACTAGGGTATCTCTCATCTAGCCATTGGAGAGCTAAAAGTTGCACAACCAAAACAACCATGAAAACATGAAGAAATTCAAGAAACACCTACCTTATAATTATAGATGTAGGAACATATGTTATTAGCCTCTAAGTCAAAATATTTTGAAAGTAATCAAGGATTCCATCGAAAACCCTGAATATAGGGAAAAACTAATCAAATGGATTTAGCTCTCTGTGAGGCGGGAAAAAAGAAGAGAAGAGGTATGAATGAAGAGAGCCATATTAATACAATTATATCACACCTAACAGTGGATGAATTGTAGCTTAGATGAGGTAGGTAGAGAAATCCGTAGGAAGACAGGAGGAGGAGAGTTCCTCCTACTCTGTGTGCAACCCACGAATGAAGAAAAGGGAAAAATAAGAAGTAAAAGGAAAAATAAGAGAGGGTAAAATCATAAGTTCCCCTCTTTAAAGGTTCACACAGTTATCTCACATGGTTTTTTGAGCCTTGCAACAATCGTGTAGGATACAGTGCATCGATACTGCCTATATGGCACTACCTATGTGGCTTGGCACATAGTTTTCCTTAAACATGTGAAAACCCTGCATAATCCCTTTACAAAAACCATAGGCTTCCTTGCATGGTAATGAAAACCTACACATACGGTTTTTCAAACTGTGCGGTAGTTCAAAAATGGGCCACATAGTTAGCTGAGAGAGGCCATATGGTTTACCCAAACTACATTCCTTGACCTGTAAATCCAAAAATAGGAATTAGGGCCTTCGATGCTCGTAGAACCCTTATGAACACCCATAAAACTTTCCAAATATTCAAAAATGATAAAAAACAAGGTATTGGGGTGAAATAGAACTCAAAATTTGGTTCCGATGACTAAAAAATAAATTGACACACCCACAAATTAAACATTCAAAACAGGAGAGGTTTTTTACTCGATTAAAAAACCTAGGATGTTACAACATCACGTTACGAAACCTGAAATCTCTTTCTTAATTCTTGGCCACTAATAACGCCAACAAAGATCATGATATATTTTGTTCAAATCAGGATGAACTTCCCACTTTGAGGAATGGAACACACACATCAACTCATCTCACATACAAGTTGTCATGACAACATGACCAAAAACATAAATGAGCTCATCATTACCAATAGTCTAACCAGAAGGTGGATCCCCTCATTCATGAAATTCCATCAGGCCCAAACAATCGGACTACTCATACTTCCTCTCCTTGATTTGGTGGATAAGGGTGGACTCAACTGAAAAGGACGTGAGGGTCATCTACCCATTCCCATATTAAACCTACATATGCATCTGAAAAAACAATTCCATCATCTTCCACACAGTTATGGATCATTGAACTACCTAATTTTGAGTCTTTAGACTCAAATAACCTAAAACAATGTTCCACTTTCCAAGTGTGTAAACTAGATCAAAGTCAAAAGGATTCATGTACTCAACCCATATTCACAACTTAAGTTTCAAATCACACTGAGAGAAGATATAATTATGGATTTTATGATTGGTATACGTAGTAATACTCTCTCCCAATAAGTAGTGTCACCAAAAAATTAAATCATATACTACTGAAGTGAACTCAAGATCCCACATAGGGTCATTTTATTCAGGAGGCCTCAACTGTTGATACCCATACGCCGTAACCCAATCCTTTTGCATCAACAATTCCCCAATACCAAAATTATATGCATCACAAAACAAGGTATACTCTCTACATGTCTTGGGAATAATAATAAACTATGTAGTAGTTAGAAACTTCTTTAACTCATAGAAGTCTTTATCACATTCCTATGACCACTCAAACTTGACAACCTTTTTGGTTAATCCCAAAAGTAGTGCATCCAAATAAGATAATTCTTTGATAGACCTTTTGTAATAGCCTACTAAGACTAGAAAACATTGGATATTAGAAACGATCTTGGGTTGTACCCAAGAAATAACTTCCTGCATTTTCTTCGGATCCATCGACACACCTTTCTCAAAGATGATATAACCCAATATATACTCCCTGTTAATCCATATATGACACTTGGATAGCTTGGAATATAACCTATTTTATCTCAGTATACTCAGGTTGATGTCAAGATGTTTGGAATGATCATCATGGTTCTTAGAGTACACCAAGATGTCATAAAACAATTTAACTATGAACTAATCCAGGTAAAGATGAAAGATTTAGTTTATTAGGTCCATAAATACTTATGGATCATTGTTAAAGATGAATGGCATCACAAAAAACTCATAAAACCCATACCTACTATTGAAGGCAGTCTGAGGTATATCAGAAGGTCTCACCGTCAGCTTATGATACCCAGACCTCATATCAATCATGGAAAACACCAAATCACTATTTAGTAGGTAAAAAATATCATCAATTCAAGGAAGAGTGTATCAGTTCTTAACTATCATCTGATTCATCTTCCTATAATCGACACACAACCGTAAGGACCCATCACCTTTCTTGAAAAAAAAAGATAGGAGATCCCCAAGGTAACGTACTCAGAAGATTAAACCCCTTGTTCTCCAATTACTCTAATTGAGTTTTATGTTCTTAGAGTTCTGCTAGTGCCATTATATATAGAGGAATAAAAACTGGTTATTCCCCTGGAAAAAACTCTATCATGAACTCAACCTCTCTCTTAGGTGGGAACCCCAATAATTCCTCAAGAAACACATGCTGAAACAGATCCAACCTAAGAGGAAAGGAAAGAAAATCCACAATCCCATAATCATGAATAAGACATGGCACTTGGGTTTTGAGCTCACCCACCTACTGAAAAACGAGCCCTACATGACCAGCTCGAATATCCCATTCCCCATGGTGAGCATAAGTATTCCCTTCCAGGTACGTGAATGTTATCCTATGATGGTAATAATCAATATAGTCCTAATACAACACTAGACAATCTATTCCCAAAATCAGGTCAAAACATGACATCACCAACATAAACAATTCCCAAATAAAGTTGTATCCACCAACCTCAAGGGTACACTCCTTACATTGTTGGATATTTTCTATTAAAACCCCTAATGGTGTATCGATCGACATCACCCCACACATATTTCCCACCTCTACATCCAATACACACACAAATTGGGAATATATAAAACAATTCATGGAACTAGTATAAAAAAATGCACTATAAAGTTTAGAAGATATAAGAATTGTACCTCAAACTATTGATGACACAACCTCTCCACCTCCAGGTGCTGGATGGACTGCATTAAGCTAACCCATTCCCAATCCTCGAGCTATGGCCTAAGACCCTAGTTCTACACTATCCTATTGATACAGATTATCTCATCCCATAGTACCATGCCTATTACCCTGATCAGTACGGTCGGTAGATCTACAACTACCTGCTTGATATGGGGTAACTGACCCCCTTCCTGCACTCTAAATTGGACTTGATCCCTCATCAGTACCCAACTATCGGGGGTTCCAAAAAAACCTATGCACATTCCCAATTATTTCACACACTCATCACTCAAATGGATGTTAGGGACACTGACCTCGAATGTGTCCTAGCCTACCCCACTGATTGAAAAACACCTAGTCACCACTCTGAGAAACTGTTACTCTTCTTTGACTAATCTTCACCCCACTACTCGGGTGAAGGATCTCAAAATGACACTTCCTACCATTATAAGTCTTACCACTGGATTGTCCCACAAGATCCACATTCCCACCAACTGAATCCTCATTCAAGCTCCCTTCTAAAATAAGGACATGACCCACCACATCAGTAAACCTTTTTAAATGAAATATTTTCACCTGATACTTAATACCATGTCTAATTCTGTCATAAAATCACCTTTCTGTAGCTGCCTCAACCCCTACAAATGCTGAAACAAATCATCACATGTCAGTCAAGCGGTCAACATAATCTATCCCTAAAATGGTCCCTTGGGTCAAACTCATAAAATATATATTCTTCTCCTTCCTCAGGGTATATGGATAGAAATATTTCAAAAAAACCCTAGAATACTTTCCATAACATATGACCATCTGTATGAGTCTGTACCAAAATATTTTACTAGCACTTTTATAGTCCCCACAACATATAAGTTGCATGATTGACTATATTCTCAGGAGGAGTCTCTAAGTGATCCAAAATCATCTGGATGGACACTATCTAGAACTATACAACCTTGGTTCCACCCTCCCCATAAAACATTGTAGGGTGATGCAATTTGAACTCTCTAGTAAGATTGAACATACTCATAACAACCTATCCTGGGTCCCGTTCCATCATCTGCATAAAATGAGCAAGGTTCTCACAAAACTGCTCATATACTCTATTACCCTAGATCATCGGGGCTTATTTCTCCACTTTCAAAGGAATATTCTCGGTGATATCCTATTGTTTCTCAACTGACACATGTCATCTTGGTGGAAATTTTCTACAATTACAAACATGGCTTCTTTCTCCACTTTAAAAGGAACATTCTCGATGATATCCTCTTGTTTCTCAACTGACACATGTCATCTTGGTGGAAATTGTATACAATTCCAAACACATATCATAGAACCCATAACATGAAACACCCACTATTTTCACAAGAGAAGGATATCCACTATCTGTAATAACCAATATTTTCACACAATATCCCAAAGGTTACAGTCAAACCATTAACACTCCCCTCAGCAATCCATACCTTGGGTCATGGTCAATAGGGGGTAAACCAACTAACATAGTTACAAGAATTCATTAGACACATTTTTTAATATCCACTTCCACTTTAATAATAAAAAACTTCCTTTATTAGGCACACTTATATCTTATACCTCTAATCATAACATGTTTTTACCACATTCATAACCCATGATAAGGCATGCTTCCTTAACCATTTCATTACATTCTTCACATTTATCATTTACCTCATTATGGTTAGTCACCTTTTTCTTTCAAGTTTCATGGAAAAAATGAAACATGATATCCCTTACATCCCACATGTCTTTATCATGTGTTCCTACTATGATTCATGTAATAAATATCCCAATCTTCATAAAATGATCTATATATTAACAACCTCATACCATTTAGGCCATGAGAAAAAATACCATAAAATAGTCACACCGTACGATAAGTGTGTCACCGAATGGAGAAATACCATTCAAACTCCACAACACACATTAAGAACAACAGTCCCACTATAGGTTACTTGGGTTTTCCCTCATACATGAGTTAGATACTCCAATGCACAAGATCATTGACCTGACGTGACACATCCTAATATCCTAGCTACCAACCCCATATAGTAAGGAAACATAAAAGAACATCCTTTAATACCACTTTTTAACATCCCAAACCTACAATCCACTAAGTAGGTGCTCCGATTCGAGTCACCACATGACCTCAGGTGCACCTTCCTATATGCTAGAGGCCTTCGATTAGTAGTGAGATTCTAGAAGAACACATAGTGAGACAATACCCTCAACATTAGAGTAAAATGAAACTGATAAAAATTATCAATAAGGGAAACAATAAACAAATAACTGGAAACATTCATTACTAACCATTTCCCAAAACTAGGTACATCCCACAACCAAAAACTAAATATGTCATGTCATGTTAAAAATGTTAAAAGTGAAGAAAAAACAAAATAAAGTCCAACAAAAGAATACCAAAAACAGGACTTGACTCCATGTATATATCCCTCATCAATGGGCATACCATGCCCCAATAAACTCCCTATCATAGGGCCTTTGATATTTTCCGGACTTGCAATCATGAAATCTTCTAGGTTACTTAATGGAAGCTTGAGCAGGGTGTGAGTAAAACATAGTAAGCCACCACCAATGGTGTCTACAAAAATATCCATTATAAACAGATAGTGCATGAAAGTACTAAATAAAATAAAAGGTAAAAAAATACAACATGAGTGCCATTATTTTACAATATTTACTTTAACCATTTTAATCTATTAATTAATTTTCATCACTAGTTACATGGGTTAGGAATATACATAACTTACACAATGGCCCAATCTTGAGTACTATGCATAAGGGAGTAATTCAAGTTCCCTATATCAAAAGGGATAAACATTTATAAAAAAAATACAATATAGTTACCTTTGAGCCTCAGTATATGAAGTATCATAGAATTTAACCATTAGGGGAATAAATCCTCAATCCCCTTCCCCAACCCATGGATTATAGGGGTTCGGGTTTAGAGCCTTAGTCTATCCTGACCCATGGGCCTAGAACCTCATGTCCAATACTCAATAACTACCAAGACATGTGTGCATTCTTATTTATCTATTTACCACATATACCATATCATAAACCATAAAAAATCAATACATATAATATTCACATTTCATAATTATTCAATATATAAATCAACATCAAGCCTTAATCCATTAACACATTTACCATTTACATTTCATAGACCATTTAACCCATTTAACTTTCTCATGAATTAACCTAATAATCATATTCAAAAATTACCATACATTATCCCATTTAACATGTTTATAAATTCACAATATTTAACACATTTACACATTTCAATTAATAACTTTTAATCTATTTTTCACATCCACTTAATTTCATGTATCCCTTTCACATTATACCAAGAAATCCCTTATGAAATTTCCAATGACTAGAAACAATTGCCACTAGTTCCTCTTTATAACTCAACCAACATATGAATATATTTATCATGATATCTATCTCAACATAAATCCACACAATTATTATCATTAAAATATTCTATGTTTAGGAATATTGTAACACCCCTTGGGTGGCCCGAAACTGGTCTAATCAATCTCAATTCATCCCACGAGGATCATGCGAGTTTTAATTCATCTTTTAGACAACCATTTTACTACATATCACTAAAGAAATCAATATGAACACACTAGAGACGCAGTAACACAAAAACACATAAACAAATCAACTTAAAGACTATTAGATATAACTTCTTGACCACCAACCTTGAATCCTTAGATGAATTCTTGCTCAACCTTATCCTTATATCTGTATTCGATAACCCTTTGAAGCCCTAACCTAAGATATGACATAAAAAGTGTGTATTAGGGATTCAGAAGAAGAAGAAAACAACAATCCCTAATATATAAAAGAGAACAAAGAGGAGTATTATACTTACCCAGAGATTCAATGTGAATCCAACAACACTCCAAACAGCCAAGAATTGAAGGAGATTAACCCTTGGGAAAATTTGGGTGTTTAGGTTCGTCACTACAGCTATTAGGAGAAGAATGGGGAAGGAAATCAGGCGAATCACTTAAAATACAAAGGGGGGAAATTTTTAATAACACACTTTCAATGACGTACATATTTTGGCTCTATGTTTTTCCAAACGATGTGCTAACCATTCACCATCCATTGTCCAAGTGGGGCTAGGTCTCATAGTTACCTGGGGATCCCTGAACCATTTAATAAATCGTGCACCAACCATATGGAATGAATCTATACAAGATCACATGGTTTGGTCCACCCACTTGTAGGGTTTACTTAATTGTAAACCTTTTTTCCTAAATAAAACAATTTGGGTGCACGGTTACCCCTAACCATGCACCAACCGTGCAAAATGAAATGGATGGGATTTTTTATCTTTCTTTCAAGTCCTGAACCCCCAAAACACACCAAGAAGCCTCATACACCATGTAAACATTTAATTAACAAAATTTAAGGGATTTAAACAAATATTTAAAAAATAAAGTACCTACAAAAAGTCTAGGATCTGACACTTGGCCTCACATAGTTGATTAAACAATTCATCTATCCACGGGAGGGGATACTTGTTCTTTATGATGATTTTTTTGAGATCCTGAAAATCAATCTAGAGGAGCATCAATCCATCCTTCTTCTTGACAAAGAAGAATAGATCACCCCATGTTTAGTCAGCTGGGAGTATAAAACCCCTATCCAAATTCTCTTATAACCGATTCTTCAGTTCCTCCAACTCAATGGTGTCAATTCTATAAGGTGTATTTGATATAGATAGAGATCCAGAAATAAGTTCAATTGAGAACTCAACCTCTCATTTAGGAGGAAGACTAGGAAACTCTTCAGGGAACACATCAGTGCAGTATGTCACAATGGGAATGTATTTGAGAATGACCCTATCCTTTATTTTAACTATTTGAAATAAATATTCTTGCTCATAAGGAAGCAATATCCACAATTGAGATGATGATTCTAAAAGAGACTCATCCTCCTCCTTATACTTTTACAGAATTTGAGCATGCTTCTAAATGTGAAGAGTGATATACCTTAGTCAATAATTGATGTTGTATTTATACAAGGGTAGTCAATCCATCCTCATTATAGAATCAAACTCCACCAAAATAAGTAAGATGATATTTTTTTGGGAGGTTCGGTCCACAAACATTAATCAGGGAGGAGTTATATACTTTGGATGAAATAATTACCCATTTACTGTTCACACAGATAACTAAACCTCTATATTTTGAGGTGATATTTTAATAGTTCTACTAAAAAATAAATATATGAATGAAGCGTAAAACCAAAATCAAATAGTTAATTCACTATTCTTGAATGAATAACCAGCATACCTTTCACCACATCATTTTTAGGCTCTACCTTAGTAATAGTGATAGAATATGACCATCCTTTCTTCCTTGAAAGTTATTATTGATTGACTTTGAGAACCCTAATATTAGAGAATTGGCACGAACAATTATCATGTTCCTTGTAGTTAAAACACTACACTATAGGCTTAGTGTTGAACTGAACATTCATTTTTTCTTCCACATTAGTGGGATTATTCATATCCCTTCGATAGTTATTATCCATATTCCCCACTCTTCCACATTTGAATCATCTCTTGATTTACTTTAGAAAATTCCCATTATGATTCGTCGAACAACTTTTACATGTGAGATGTTTCGTTTTCTTTCCATAATGGGATTTATCTATTGATCCTCCCATATTAAAATACATTTTCCACTTTTTTCTTCAGGACCATGAGACAAATGAGAGTATCCGATTTCCATTTCAACCTTAATGGAATAACATATAATATCCTCAAAGATTTTAAAGTCTCTAATCACCAAAAATTTTCATAGACTTGGATTTAGTCCTCTAAAGAAGTGATCCACCTTACTTTCAGTATTCAGGATAAATCTAGCGGTGTATGTTTCAAGCCTTGTAAATTTTTCCTCATATTCCATAGACTCATATTCCTTTTACTTTAGTCTGATAAAATCCATCTCCATATTGAGAAATATAGTTTAGGGAAAATATTTACTGAAAAATATTTTCTTGAAATCCTCCCATTCCATGGAATCAATTTCATCCTTGAACTTCATGTTCTTGATCAGTGTCTACCACTGATCTGCTTCCTCATCAAAATGATAGACCGCCAGCACAACTTTATCTTCTTCTGAGCACTAGAGGATAAATAATATATTCTCAATAGAGTTAATTCATTATTCTATAATGATGTGATCAGAAGATCTAGTAAATATATGAGGCCTTTTACACATGAAGGATTTGACCAAAACTTTCACTTTCTTAGGAGAATGAGCGAGTTCAAAATAATTTAAGTTATTTTTCATATCTTGAGCCAGTTGAGAAAGTACTATCATGAAGGTTTCATCTCCCATTCCGATTATATTTGGAATTTAATTATGCAATAGTCACATTACCTGTCATATTTATTATTGGCATGGGTTCCCTTATTTCCACCCATTAACTGAGAAAAGGAAATTACAATCAGGGGGTTGAATAATTAGAATAATAAAATAAAACTATTAAAACTGAAGGATACAATTTTAAATGAAAAGTATATCCAATCATGTGATTCCTTAAGCTTCAATCTAGGTAATCCATGGAGATAGAATTATCCTTAAGGTTATTACAAATGTGTTATAGTCCCAATCTCCAAAAATAACTAGATAATACTCTGATGCCAACTATAATAGACCTAGAATTTTAGAGATTTTTTTACATTGTTTTAATAATAACTAGCTATCAAATAAAAAACAAGGATAAAAAACTCTAGTGTCATTGAAAGATTATGTACATAAAACTAAAAACATGGTAATAGAATAGAGCAACATTATATTAATCATCCATACTGAGATCCTAAAATCCGTTAAGATCTTACATTATCATAGGATATCATGGGGAATTACATAAACAAAGGGATGAGATAAAAAACACCAGTAAAGGAAAAAAAATTAATTAAAGCATAACACATAGGTTAGAAGGCATATCATGATGATATAATAAGTCATGAAACATGAATAAATATTAGAAAAAATAACTTGTAGAACATGGGATCATGTAATCAGGGCATTATAGGAATGTGTAAAGAACATAAAACATGACATAAGCATGAGTCAAGGCTAACTTCCAAGACCATTTCACATGGAGGAGCATGAATCAAGGCTTACTTCTAAGACCATTACACATGGCGTACCGAGTCCCTTAAGGGAGTCAGGTTTATTCCATATCCCAACATGATGTGTCCTGAGACTAAACATTACCCAATGAATTGGAGATCTATTTGGGTGCACCCATCATAACATGTTCATGTGTATGTGTTTCAAATGAAGAATCAAACATAAACATAAGTGTTACCCATAAAAAGAAATGGGTATCATAACCATGTCATAAAGCTTAACCAAAGGGAATATCAAAATGATTTCCATGAAATAATGAATTTAAATCATACATGGAAATTAATAAGGTAAAATAGGCATAGATCATGATAAATTATATCCAAATGAATTGAAAATATGTAAAAATATTGTTTAAGAAACTTTAGAAATGATCCACTTTAGTGCGGTTTAAGGGAAAATATAAAAAGTCTTCAAAGTGAGAAACGGTATAATTTTTTTGCATAAAAAAATAAATGAACATAGATAGTTTTTTATGATAAAAGGATTATTTTTTGAAAAATATTGGTGGCTTAAACCATATTACGTATAGTACTTAAAAATGGGTATGAAATTTGGAATCTCTTTTCAATTGGTCTTGTTTATTGGGAGGAATTGAGAAGGGAACCTTATAAAAACACATATTTCCCCATCAAATAAAGAAGAATCGATATAGGAATATATGAATGAAATATGAAAACATAATGTAGTAGGATTACATAATAATAATTAAGTATTAAATTTCAATAAATAAATATAAAGAGTTACTCGAAGGAAAAAATGAAGGTTCAAATAGAATCCCTTACCATATGTTTGAAAGTGTTCTGCACTTGTACATAATGTCCTTTTGAACTTCTTCACCTTGAGAACCTCCTTAAGTCACCTAGTAATGGTGTTTTGGTGATACCAACATGACTAGGATGTTAGGAATAGGTTATGGAGAGGAATTGGGAAGAATATAATCAATCATCAAGGCTCTGGAGGTTTGAGGAGAATGAGTGGTGAGGGGTGGTATTTATAGGAGAGTATATGGATGTTTTTTTGATTATTTTATTCATTTTTTTTGGATCAAGAATATAAATATCATGGATTATTATGACTATGTATATCAACCAGTGCATGTGAGATCAAACCAATGAGTTATTACCTCATCCATACATCAACTATGACTAAATAATTTATGTATTTAGCATATACCATACATTACCGTATTTCACTATTAACAAAAAATTAAACTATTTTATAAAAACCCTAAAAATTCAACCTAACCATTTTTTGATGTATATAAGTAAAAAAACACATTCCATTTTATGAAAATAATTTCCTAAATATGATAAATTAATTTTTTAATTAGAATAATCATTTATTATAAAAATGCCCATTTTAAAATTATAACTAATTTTGTAACAACTTGAAAAATTAATTAAGGTCTCATTAAATTATCATATAATCATAAGAAAAATATATATATTAATTTATGAATATATTTTGTGAAAATTAATTTTCATTTAAATCATTATATTATTTATAAAATTATAAATAAACATTTAGGTTTCACAAAAATACCAACACTTATTTTATCATTTTAAAATATTTATTTACCTATTCCAAGATTAAATTTATCATTTTTTCATTTGAAATATACCAAAATTTTATTTATACTTTCATAGGTGAGGTTACTATTCTATTCTCCAGATTACTATTCCTAATGACCATGTTACTATTCTAAGGGTTAAGTTACAATTCCATTAGTATGTGTTTCTTAATTTCTATAAATAATTTTTATTTCATTCATTATTCATTTATAAATTTTTTATTGTGTTCTCTATGTGATTTTATGTGATTTATGCTATATTAAATAGTTATAATAAGTTAAATTTCATTGATATAATTTTGGGTCATTATAAAAATACCCCTAGGTAAATAGTTCCTTTTAATCACCATGCACTACAAAGCCTACAGGTCCTGAATAAAGAGAAACCTTATTTATTTATAAGAGACAAATTAAAGTACTTGAGATCTCTAATATCAAGTTCACTGCTTTCTTTCTCTTCACACAACACCTCCCACCTCACCTAGTGGACTCATCATTTACTCAACTCTCCTCCCCCCAATATTTTGAAATGATTGAAGTCATGTAATCAATAATATTTCTAGTAACCTACAAAAAAATCATTTAAAAGAATTAAAGGGTGAGACCCAGTGTATTAATTTGTGCACTCCTACCCACCTTGGGAGAAAGTCTCCCTTTCCAGACTTAAAATGTATCCCCGAACACTCATTTATCCATATAAAGGCCTCAACTTCAGACCTAAATATGAATGGAGGTATTTAGAATCCCCAAAATGAATCACCTGAATGGAATCCAAGTTGAGGAACCACTAACCCCAGGGCCAGATCCCCACACACTAAAGGATACTTACTTGTAGTGAAGAACCAGGTGGTAATAGTGGGGATTCTATAACCTCTATAAAAAATTGAACAAACCACAGTTAAAATAAAACCTCAATTTTCATAACATAATATAATTGGTTTATAACCCAAAATATAACATATAGTATAATAAATAAATCTCTAAAATGTCACACCAGTCATACAAAATTAAATGGGATCAGCCAAAGTCTGATAGTTTATAGTGAGGTCCATATGTAGAAAAAGACAACCCAACACAACACCAAGGATCCACGTGATCCTAATCTTAAAATCCATCAATTACCTTTCTATGTATCTTCCACACCTCTAACTAGTTACACATCAATCTTAGGTCCCTCACCCATTCCTACATAATAAACCATAAAACATTCACATATCTTATAAGACCGATGGATGGTGTGAGCATGAAATTAGTATGAAACCATCAATTTTTCCCTAGATAATATTGATACACATATGAGTGTATATATAGTGAAATAAATGAAAATAAAAACTCATCTCATCTTGCATCACTCTGTGATCAACTAGCCATGATGACCACTTTACATACTTTATCAAGTTCCAGAGTGGGATGATGTACCTATAGTATGAGCATGGATTAAAAGAGAATGATGCATCACCCCACATATTATAATAAAGAAACATGTAATTGTCATCTCCATGGTCATTTAGTGAACATGACATCCCCGAACCATAAACTACAATTATCCTCTAAACTTCCTGACTCAACTACCCTAGAAAATTATACATAGGGTGAGTGTCCCAGCTCATTGAACCCATATATCTTGATTACTTTTCCCTAAACCATAATCTATAGCCAATGAGAATTTCCCTCTCACCTAGTGATCATAGTCACCCTTCAGTCCCTATGGCCTCGTATATTGTATCCCTCCTCTAATTTGATGGTCAACACAATCACCCTAATATTCATAACTATAAATGATACCGCTAAACATATAATGGTGAATACCACCTCAAGGGCCCTTTTCTATGTGTAATCAACCGGAATGACCTTGACCCCACGGTGAGAAACATAACCAACATCTTATGACGATAACTTATAAAAAACATCAATTTCCACTCAACCTCACCAATAATGTCACACCAGTGAATCACATCACCCAATGACCATAAAAGACACACCCATAATGTTCCCAAGGAAACAAATCAAGCATCACATCATAAGAATCATCACTTTACCACATGTGATAACTTTCCAAGAAAATCAAATGTTGTCAACCAAGAAAGAGAAAGTTATACATGACCTCAGCCATTATTACACACATTATTCTACCCCTATGTATCTCACACAGACATAAAAAAACATAACTTTTTCCATTAGAGTCGTACACATGACCCTACCCACACCCATAAATCACATGACACCTAAACTTATATAACAAGGGAAATATCTAGGAACCACCTACTTGGTACTAGGGGAGCCTGCACATCAAATATCATCGTTTGATTCAACTATAATAATAAGAAATCAATAAACTAGAGGAAAATTACTAAAATAGATATTTTAATGAAAACTCCATGTAATAATGATAAAATAAAAAATCGATGATAGAGGATGTTGATAATTTCCCACAAAAAATATATGATATGGACTACTCATCAAACATTCCACAATTAGATAAAGTTCCACTTGGGAAGAGAAGAGGGGTCGAGAGAGATAATATGAAGATATTAAATTTTCTGATAGGTAAATTAGGCCAACCCCTCAATTTCACAATTAATTAATCCAATTAAATTAAAAAAAATAAAATTGTTCATTACCGCATGGACATTTTTCTCCTAGCACAATGACATGCTCTAGGGACAACTAAAAATCCTAACTCACTTTTCCCAGGAGATTCAATGGTGTGATCCTTGACCTTAAATCATAATGTTACCCTTTTCCAAAGTTTCATAATGAAACCTTCTCCTATTATGGAACGATCTATTTATATCCAATAAATTTCAATCTTATACGTAAGGTTTTAATATTACATTACCACCCACCATATCGTAATGACGATGCCCATGACATCGATATCTTCCAACCCCCACATTTAATCTTACACATCCACTCACCACATTATAATTACCTTATCTATGGCGTGGTATTTTTCCTACTATATAATTTTAGCTCCAAGATTGGTCCGGCTTACCAAAACTAAACTCATGACCTACACCAACACCCCCACAACCTTAAACATGTCGAAAAAAACATGGTAATACCAAAATTAGTCCAAATTTACCTAATCTAAATACCTAATCTATTAAAATATTTATTATATGGAATAGATTTCCCCCGAACTATCTACACCTATATATTGACCAAATATAGCTAAAATATAACAATATCAATCACGAAACTCCTCAACTACAAAGATGACATCAAAAACATCTATTTGATCCAAATCACCACAACCATTGGACACAAGAAATTAATTCTAACCATGAAAGCTCCCCATTATAGGTCCCTCTTACATAATCACATAACAACCAATCTACTTGATAATAATCCTAAATTTCATATGTATCTTCGATGAAAACATAATCACTATACATCATACCCAAGGCCCATATATCAACCATAACATAGTTGATCCACTTCCCAAATACACACACTATAAACTAGTACCCATTATAGAAAACAAGAGTCATCATGATCACTACTACCTTTAACTACTAATATATCTAAAACAAGCTCAAAAAAAGTTATCCCAACCACATGGAGCTACCCCAATCCTCAACCTTCCAAATTCTAACCTCATTATAGAGTCACACTCTATATCATACTCTATCCCTAGTTGTGATAATTACCTTCTATTATCTAAACTATCTGTGTAGAAAAACTCCATATACTACCTCCAAGTAAAACTCCCAATTCTATTTCAAATACCTTATTCTAACCAGACCCCTAGCCTCTTGTTGGTGGATACAAAAAAAAATCCCACATCGGTTGATGAAATGAGTGGTGGATTACATATATTATTTGATGGGATAATCATTTTATCACCAATTGGTTTTAGTGTGGAACCTCATAATGGATTATGTGTTGGTATTTAAAAGTTTAGGTGAGAGGAAATGATCCCAATAATTGGGATTAAAGCTATGGTGTAGTCTAGTTGTGATGTGAGTGGAAGATCCCCAAACCTGTTTAACAATGGTAAAGGTGTATCGATTGATGCATGTAGATCCATGGAGGCTTCCTTTATAAAAAATTATTCTTAATAGTAGTGGTTAGGTGGTTTGTCCTGGTGATGAGAAACAATGTTGTAGATATGATTAGATATGATAGATTATCATTGAAAGGGAGGGTCAGATGTGTGGTCTTTGGTTTTAGGGGAGGATTGTTTGGGTATAAAACAAATCCTACTGAGGTTTTGTAAGATAATAAGTTTTATTGAGGTAGATATCTCTTTATTTTCAGTTTAATTTCATAGATTTAAACAAATTTGAATGCCTAACGAGGATAGAGGAGTTTTGGGCAGGGGGGGGGGGTCTGAGGATTATTTGGTGCCTGTGCTTTTAGAATTGGTAGCTGGACCACATAGTTAGTATAAACCATGCAACCCAGGATTTGTGGTTTGAGTAAACCATGCTCGACATTTTAGTGGCAAGAGGAGGCTATCACAGTTTGAGGAAATCGTGCAGCCAAGGTCACACGCCCATGTGTAAAACATGAAATTTTTAGTAGAGGCTAAAATCTTGGTTGGTGCATGGTTTGTCTAACCATGAACCATGATCGTGCATGGGGGTTCTTTTATATACGAAAACACGTAGTTTGAGAATATTTTGTAAAAATAGGCATCCAAAACAAGTGACCTAGGGTTTTTGGGTAAAATTACCCTTTCCCCTTAAATCCCTTTCAAACTAAAAAAAATCTATTTCCTTTAATAGCTAACCACTATTATCCCAAGATATCAATTCTTAAATATTAACATAGGATTTGGGTGCCTATTTTCCATCCAGACTAGGAATTGAACATCACTTGTCTCATTGGATCCATGACGATAAGTTATATATTCCTAGTGTGCCATTATTATTTTTTCTTTGTATTCATGGAGTTATTTTGGTGAAAGCTAATATTCCCTATTTTCAAGTTTTTCATCCATTACTACATTTTCTTCCGATTCGAGTTGATTTGGGAGCCAATAGTATACGAGTGTTCTATTATGGGTATATAGTAGGTGGTCTATACCCTTTACTTAAAGTTTGGTGTTTTGTATACGTTATTTTTTTGTGCCTGTTAGCATGCATAATTGTTCCCTTTCACCTTACCATTGAAGATTTCAGAAGTTTGAATGCTATGTGGATAAAAATATATTTTTCTTTGAATCATTGATGAAATGGTATTGGATATATAAGGGATACACTTTGGACCCTTGAAATATACTTATAAATTTATTCTCAAAAGTTAATAATTTTATTACAACTCACAGCCAAAAATATGGCAAGCACACTAGTAATCTATTCTAATTTGACCACAAGCCCATGTGGGAATAGAGGTCAGCCATGTGAGTTGACCTGGTCAAGACATCGGACCACCAGAGGGAGAATAGATTCCGAAAGAGGCCAGTTGACCCGTGTATAGGGACCATGGTGTGCAATCTTGTAGGTACACATAACCCGATCCAGAAGCTCGGTGGGATGAAGCCTGGGGTGGAATTAATGTGCGTGGTATGGGTTTCGACCTCATTGCTAGATTTATGAAATGAAAGCCACAATATGGATTATATAACAGATGGTAGGCATAGTGGTAATTCAATGTAGGATGAATTTTTTTATAGAGATCAAATATATACCATCTGATCTTGCCTCTTGATAATCTGCATAGTCCAATCATGACCTACACTGATCCCATCCATCTACTCCAATCTCATGTGTCACGAACTCAAAATCAAATCAATATTATTCTTCTCAAATTCAAATCGATATCGCACAACACAATATTCTATCTTCTACCTCCCACACCGCTGGTTCAACATAGAAAATACACCCATTTAACATCGCCACTCTCCCTTAGATCCTTCATCGATATCCATGCAAGTCCAAGGAATCCAATAAAATCCACCGTGAGATCTGATCAAAGACATCAGCAACATGTCGTGAGATCTACCATTGGCACTCAAAGCATTTCATGATTATCCTTTTTTCATGTGATCAAAGTGAAGATGACCGATGATGTTATAACAACCCTCTATTTTCAATACATTAACATTAAATAACTTTTTCAAAATACTTAAACATTTTACAAATAGATTCCCAAATATAGTAATTAGTCTAGTGCCTTTGGAAACATGGAAACATAGCACTGGTACATATATGAACTACATAACTTTCCTATAGGTTATTATTGACTACAAACCTTCTTAGATATATCAAACATAGTACATATCATCATAACCTTTGGGAAAGAAACATAAAAGGGGTGAGCTCAAATTCTCAATAGGGGTAAACAAGGGATAAAAATAAGCATAAACATGAGTATAAGGGTATGAGAATGTGATCATGAAAAATAGAATATCATAACCTACATATCCAAGATCATAGCAGAAATAATGGCATAAAGATTGGAAGTTCGTAGGACATAACCCATAGTTAAGTAAAGAGCGTAAGACATGAAAATATAACATAGGAGTAATATATGGAATTGTGGAAAACACATAACCATATAATGATTTTTATAGTATCCAAGGCATCTCTTCCAAGACCATCTTAGTAGTGTGGGTTTACTACCCATTACATCATAATATCATGAGTTCACTCCTCATACCATCTTAGCAATCATGGTTCTCTCCCATGTCCATCACAATATTCACAGTTTACTCCCAATAACAAAATAGATTATCTTAGGAGATATAAAACTTTACCCAATGAATTAGAGGGAGATATAGATCCCACCAATCTCATAATGAAATCATACATACATGGGCCATAAGATCATTAAAAATCATAACATAACCAATGAAATTAAATGGGTATCATAAACATGTAATAATATCATAACCTGTGAAAATAGATAGGTTTCATAATAATTTATAATAAACATAACCTGTAAAAAAAGCGGGTTTCAAAATCATATAACATATGAAAGAGAAACAATATTCATAAAAATAATTCCATAAAAATATAATCCATTCATAGATAGAATATTAATGGAAATATTGAATAATTTCCCTATAAAGGCATGCATAACACAAATGGATGTTTTTTTGGATGGAAAATAAATTTGATAAAACACTTGAAAATAATTCTTGATGAAAATATCCTTTCTTCTTTAATGTTAAAAGTAAACATTTTGTTTGAAAATAACCTTGAAAACTTGTAAGGTGATCTTAAAGAAAATAAGGCATTATGAAAGAGTAAAAAAAATCCATTCATGTCGTATAAGTTAAAATATAACATTCTTCACATACTTTTACCATAAAAGCCAAAAAGTAATTCATTTGGAAAATGAAAGAAATATTCCTTTCAAATCATTTTGTAAAATTAAAATATGGGTAAAAAGGAATTTTAAAATCCATTATAAATATTTTATGATAATATTTTTGGAAAACATATACTTAGATGATAAGATACTATAGTAAATATTTATGTATAAACAATATCAAATAGTAATGAGATTGCGAAATTATCCCTTACGTTGTGTCTTGACTCTCTTCATACTCACACATGATTCCTTTATAATAAATATAAGTTTATTATACATATTTTATAGAATAATATTCTTATAAATAATACCATATGTGGTTTTATTATGACCTTATATTACCTACTTGTCAATGATCATATGTTAAGGTTTTACGTCGGGTAATATTCACTTTGTTCTTCACATGTGTCTTAATTTGTTATATCATTGGTCTTTATAATAATATCATGATTACAGAATGTAGATCATGATATAAATATCATTTATATCCAGAATATATATATTGTAACAATATATATCATAAATAAGTATGAAATGTAATACACCATTTATAGAGACGGTAACTCATATGTACGCATGAGCATTGTTTTCAGTTTTAATTGTCATGTTGAAAGAAAGTATGTAAATGAGATATGTACATATATATGCATGTATATAAATATATAATCATTCTTATATCATGATTATATCACAATGTTCACACTTATTAATAATATATATTTTTATAATCGTCATTGAATGGTTAATGTGGAAGATGAATCTCATCGCGTCGTGGAGACAGTAATCCATACGTATGCACGAGCGACAATATCATCTGTATTGATAAAGGGTAGAGAATTTGATGGAATATGAATTATAAAAAAACAATATTATGTCATATTTTTTATTTACATCCTTTTTATTCATCTTCATAACAATATAAGTAAAGTATACAAGAAAAATATTTTACACCATGTCGTTGATATGGTAAGCCGTACGTACGAACGCTGTGTGATATTTTTTTTCATAGTTCGGGTAAAAGGAGGAATATTGTTGTCCCATAATCATAAAAATATCTCAATATATATTATATGATCAAGTTATTAATTTTTTTTGTAAACAACATAGAATGAGGAAGTAGAAGAAGAAAATAACTTTGAAAGTGGTGATAAAACAATTCCCAATTTTTCAGGTATCTCCTGTTGATTTGCACAAAATGACTCCTTAGGATGGATTTATTCCCAAAGTATGGCCTCTATAATTTATTGAGGGATGTTAGGAGAGGAAAAGATCAAGGGTTGGCCGAGCCCAAATTATTTGGAGGAGTGAATTAAAGAGAAAGAGAAGTTCCCTTTTATAAGGGGAGGCAGGCACTTTAGAAAACTCGAAAACTATTAATTTATTATAAATTTCTTTTCGATTTAAAATAGCTCCAAATTGATTTATTTTTAATTTGATATGAGGATATGTCAAATTAATCTCATCCAATGAATTGTATACATGTTTATGTCATATAATTAACCTTATCGTTTGGTTTTAACCTTTAGTTAAACAATTTAACTCTTATCGTGACAACTTGTCTTTTAATACTATAGGGTTAATATAGTTACTATAAAATGACAAACAACCATGAATTGGATACTTTATGAAATATTTAACACTATAAATCTCATTTTAACAAATATTATATTTTTATAAATTTAATAACATTAAATAAAATAGTATTTATTTTAAAGTATCATTACGTTAATTTTGATAATATTCGATATTTTCATTTTTAAAAATATCAAACGAACATGATAACATCAAAAAAATACTTAAAATATGTCACTAACATGTCTAATTTACCTATAAAATTCATTAATGTAATTAATTAATTCAAATAATAGTTATTTTAATATTTTTATTATCATTTATTTGATATCTAAATTAATTAAACAATTACTGCATAATTATTTTAAAAGAATTTAATTAAGTTATTTATTCTCTAAAAATTTAAAATAAATTATCCTAATGAATATAAATTTATTATATTTCAAATTAATAATTATATTAAAATTTATATTATGCATGATCCTATATAAAAAACGAGTTAGTTATTAAATTTTGAGTATGACTCTTATTTCTATTCTGTAAATAAAATATAATAAACGTCATAATATAATACAAGTGTCTTAAGTAGGATAATATTTTCTACCTAAGGATTATTTAGGTCGAAAAATACATATTAAATGATATTAGGACAAGTTTTAGGGTAATTTTATATTTTTATAATATTATTTTATCATTTAATTACCCTATTTACCTTTAACGGTGGTAAATAAAATTTCAAAGTTACTATTCACAAAAAAATATTTTGATCCTATTAGATCCCATAATTCATCCTGATTAAAAATATGTATGTCCATTTTTTGAAATTCAAAAATCACAAAAGTGGTAAAATTGTGTTTACTGCTAAACCTGAAAATGTGGCTAGAAGACGGATAAAAGAGACGTTCAAAAGTTCAATATTTTTTTGTATCTAATTCTATTTTGAAAATGATTACAATATACTAAATTGGATTAACATATTTATTATGTATATATTGTGACTTTAAAATAAATTTAATGTAAAAATAAGTGTTTAAATGAAAAATTTAGTTTTTAACGACAAAGTAGTATTTTTCACTATTCATAAAAAATTGAAACTTTTTAGAAAAATACTAAAAAAACACCCTAAGCTAATTTAGATATTCATAATTCAAAAATGATGTTTATTTTACTAAAATAAATTTCCATGAGTGTCTAAAATTATCTTTTTAAAAGGAAATTAAAAGAGATTCATTTGAGAAAAGGCATTTTTAAACATAGAAGGACTTTACCAAGAATCATATCTTTTATTATTTATATTTGAAAAGTAGATATTAATATTAATATAAATATGTTTAATAGCCAGGTTATAGTTATCTCATTTAGATTAAAATAATAAAAATATATGTTTCCTAGAAACTCAATGTTTCGTGTATCGTATGCCAAGTTGGTGTTGCGTGCAACGTATGGCAAGGCAGTTCCATATGACAGGAATGTTCAACCTATTTCAACGCAAGATATAAATTAAAATTTTAATTTATTTGAAAAAAATTCCTTAACAACTCGGGGTGTTACATTATACCCCTCTTAAAATGAATTTATCCCTTGAAATTCATCACTCAGGTAAAAACAAATGAGGATGATTTTGCTTCATCATATACTCAAGTTCACACATAACTTCTTCTAACTTGTGATTTCTCCAAAAAACATTAACCAAGTGAGTGGTCTTGTTTCATATAATTCTCTCTAATCATTCAAAACATTCAACAGGTTTCTCCTCATAAGAAAGATCCATTTCCAGCAGTATGACCTTTGAGTTCAGTACATGATAAGGTTCAGGTATGTACTTCCTCATGAGAGATACATAAAACAAATCATGAAATTGATAGATATTTGGATGAAGTGACATGTGATAGGATACTATCCCAATATGATCAATAATCTCCAAGGGTCCAATATACTTAGGTCTTAGATTCCATTTCTTCCTGAATCTCATAAATTTCCTCCTATGTGAGATTTATAGAAACATTTTTTCACCAACTTCAAATTTCAGATCACATATACCGTTATCAATATAAATTTCCTACTAAATTTGAGGTATCTTGATATGATATTTAATGTTTCTAACCCATTTCTTTGTCAATCTTGGTTCCCAACATCTTTATTTCTCCAACCTCATCCCAACATGTTGGCGATCGACATTTCTTCCCATAGAGGGCTTCATAAGGAGCCATCTAAATGATTGAGTGAAATATATTTTTGTAAGTAAACTCAACTAAAGGAAGTTTTTGATCCCAACTGACTTTGAAATCTAGAGAAAAAGATATCAACATATCCTCTAGGGTTTGAATAGTTCATTCCGACTGACCATCTGTCTAAGGATGATATGCAGTGCTGAAACTCAATTCTGTATCAAGTGATTTTTGAATACTTTACCAAAACTTTGTGGTAAACCTCATATATTGATCTAATATAATGGAATTTGGTACTCCCTATAACCTTAACACATCCTTGATGTATATCCTATCATGATTATCCAAATAGAAATATTATCTGATAGTAATGAACTGTGCTTAATTAGTAAGGCGATCAACTAACACCCATATAGAATTAATCCCTTTTGAGTTTTTGGGTAGTCCAATGAAAAAATCCATAGTTATGTTCTTCCATTTCCATTCTAGTATTGGTAATGGATGAAACATCTCTTCAGATTTTTTTACTTTTAACATTAACTTTCTTTCATACCAAACATCGAGATACAAACTCTGTGATATCACTCTTAATGCCATCCCACTCGAAGTATTCTTTAAAATCCATATACATCTACGTACTTCTAGGATGAATAGAGAATGAAGAACTATGAGATTCCTCTAACAGCTCCTTCTTCAAATATGGTATGGAAGGAACACAGACACAGTTCCTAAATCTCATCATTCTATCTTGATCAATGTTAAACTCTCGAACAAATCTAACCATCTTTTTCATCTCTTCGTCTTCCCTCTAGGCCTCCTTATTCTTTAATTGGATAGAGTTTTGAACATTTATTTGAGAAATATAATATATATATTCCACTTAATTAATTATTTATAGATCCATCAATTTCAAATCCAGAAATATTGGATCTTTTGTGATCCTTATTATGGATAAGATAACATGATCTTTTCGACTCAAATCATCAGCCCCCTTGTTTTCTTTCTCAGGGTAGTAATATATTGAGCATTCATAATCAATTATCAACTCTTGAAATCTTATCTCTCACATGTTCAACTCCTTCTATGTTAATATATATTTTAGACTTTTTTGATCAGTATATATATGACACTGTTCTCCATAAAGATAAGGCATACATATCTTTTGTGAAAAATTTACTGCTGCTAACTCCAAATCACGAGTTGGGTATTTTTTCTCATGAATCTTAAATTGCAATGTGTCATAGGCTATAAACATATTAATTTTCATAGGAACACATCCCATTCCCTTCTTGGATGCATCACTATATTTTAAAAACCCTTCTCTACTACAGGGTAATATAAGCATAGGTGCACTGACCAACCTTCTCTTTAGTTCATTGAAATTTTCCTCACATTAATATATCCAGAGTAACTTGACATCCTTTTGAGTTAACATGGTTAGATGATTAGAGAGTCATGATAAATTCTTCAAAATCCATCGATAATATCTCAATAAACCAAGAAATCTATGGATCTTAGTCACCGTAGTTGGTGTAGGCCATCTTTCAATAGCCTCTGTCTTTGATGGATCTATTGTTATACCCTCTCATGAGATTATGTGACCAAAAACTGAAACCTTTTTTCATAAAACATTAACAATTTATATATTTTTCATATAAATTATCATTTCTTTGGGTATGTAGTAAAATTCAAAAGTTATCTTCATTATCTTCCTAGATTTTTGAATAGATAAGAATATTGTGTATAAAGACTACCACAAACATATCAAGGTAATATCTAAATACTCTATTCATTAAATCCATGATGAAAGTAGGGGAATTAGTAAGAACAAAAGGCATCACTATATATTAATAATATCTATACCTTTTATGGAATTCCGTCTTGGGTGTATCCTCCTTCTTGACCATCAATTAATGATATCTATAATGAAGGTTAATCTTAGAAAAGTATTGAGCTCCTTGTAGTTGATCAAAGAAGTCATAAATATGTGGAAGATGATTCTTGTTCTTGATTTTGATCTTGTTCAACTCATGATAATCAATTCAGAGTTGAATTGATCCATATTTCCTTTTCAAAAAATTAATTAATGCTCCCCAGGGTGACACAATTGGCCGAATGAATCCATTATCAAGGTTTTCTTGTAGTTTCTTCTTCAATTCCTGCAACTCAATCGGGACCATTCTATTAGGAGTATTTGAAATTGGTGTGGAACCAGGTATGAGTTCTATTGAGAACTCAAATTCACGTTTTAGTGGAAGACTAGAAAACTTTTTTGTAAAGACATCCATAAAATCATGCACAATATGAATATAATCTATATCAATCTTCTCCCCAACCATTTGAGATAAAGACCCATTCTAATGGTAATTAATAACCATACACTGGATTTAATCTCCTTATGAAGTACATACATATCATCAAATTGATGGATGATCATAATAGGGTATGAAATATTAAACATAACTTCCCATCAATTAAAATTGATGTAAAATTTATGCATAGAAATCCAATCCAAGCGTAATATGTTGTCAAATTTGACCAAAGGAAGAATGAAAATATTTTCATGAAGCACATTCCCATGAACTTCAACCAGAGAGGAATCATATAATTGAGATAAAATCATAATACCATTAGGGGTTTACACTACTAATTCAAAATCTAATTGTTTTTGTGGAATCTTAACATCCCTAGAAACTTATTTAGATATGAAATATTGGGTAGATCCAGAATCTAATATGACATTATTAGTTCTAGAGTAGATGGTAAGTGTACCAATAATCATGTCATTATGACATCCCTGATTAGAAATAGTGATTGCATGAGATTTTCCTTTTTCCCATGGCTTAAGAGGTTGTTGACATCGATCATCATCACCAGCCCTTAGGTTTGGGCAGTGGTTAGCATAATGCACATTCTCCATAAACTTGTAGCAGTGAATCATAGGGGTGTCATTATGTGATGATTTTTCTATGTTCACAACATTTTCTAACTTCTTCCGATAACTTATGTAATAAATTTCCCAGTGACCTTCCTTTCCACACTTAATACATTTATTAGACCCCTTAAAGAAATCTCCTCCCTATTTCTTCCCACACATAGAGAATAAAGGAATGTTCATCTTCTTTTCTCAATGGGTTTTAGAGTTTCCTTTAAACTCCACATTACTCTTCTTGTCAAAACCATGAGATTGATATGTGACTCCCACCTCCATTTAAACATTGATTTCATAACACATATTTTATTCATAGCTAAGAAATTCTCTTATGGACAAAGTCCTTCTGAGACGTGTCTTTAAGACACCATAGAACCTATCAAATTTACTTTCGGGTTGGATGATAATTCCTGAAGCATACCTTGAAAGTATTGTGAAATTAGGCATGTCGGTACCAACAAATTATTCATCCCTTTGCTTCAACTCAAGGAAATCTTTCTCCATATTAGTATGAAGAATCCAAGGAATGTACTTATTGAAGAATACGTTCTTGAACTTATCCCAATCCATGGATTCAATCTCATTTTACTGCCCCATATTCTGGATTATAGTCCCCCACTAATCTTCCTCATCTTCTAACAGATAAACACCTAGAATGACTTTATCATGATTTGAACACTAAACAACAGATAATATCTGATCAGTAGTACTAATCCGTTGTTCAGAAACAAGTGGTTCAGAAGACCCTCTGATTGAAGGTGGATGTTTCCTCATGAAAGAATCAATATAATTTTGTTCCCTTTTTTTCTCATTTAGAATTACACCATGATTCATAGCTTGAAAAAGTTGTGTGAGAATAGAAACAAGGTTTGTGATTCTAGCTCCCATGGAATTTAGTTTCTCAGGAGTACATTCATTGAATTGTCCATCAAAATCACCATTAAAATGGTTTCTTCAGGATCTATCCATTGGATAAAACCAAAATCATAAAGTAATAAATATTTATCATTATGAGTAACCACATAACCATTAAAAATCACTTATAGGATGTATAACTTATGACACCTTACTTAATATATGACACCTTAGGTTTATCCTAGGTTATTCATAGACAAATTATATTTAGATCCTTCATAATGGTTCATGAAGAGTGTGTGAATCCCCAAAGAATACCCCATAGGAGTGTCAAACTAGGTGTGAAATAAGTTGTGTTTTCGTGTACCAAATTACCCAGAGTCAGGCTCAGAAAATCTTGTCGTTGTTATTACCCCCAGGTACATCTATGTCATAGAAACATCCACTTGTAGTATCTAGACAGAGATGTATTATGTGGAAACCACTCACTCTATCCTTTACCAAAATTCAAGTACATTTTCCTAAATGTTAACTCATCCTTATAATTATCCATAGAGACATCCCAAGACATATCCTTATAAATAAACCTAGGGATGTCACTAAGGTGTAATCATTCAAGTTTTCAAAGGTTAACTATACCTTTAATCTGATGCCAATTATAGTGAACCTCTATTTTTTAAAAAAGTAACATTGCACAACTTTTTTAGAATACTTAAAAATTATACAAATAGATGTCAAAAGACCATAATTGGTCTAGTTCCTTTGGAAACATTGAAACATAACACCGGTACATAAATGAACTACATAATCTCCCACTAGGTTATTTTTGAATAGCACCCTTCTTAGATACATCAAACATAGTACTTGTCATCATAAACTAGGGGAATGAAACATAAAATGGGTAATATTAGATGCTCATTAATGGTAAACAAGGGATTCATATAACCTTAAACATGAGTATAAGGTTATGAGAATATGATCATGAAAAATAGAAGATCATACCCTACATATCAATGATCATAATAGAAATCATGTCATAAATATTAGAAGTTCATAAGACATAATCCATAATTAGATAAAGATAATAATCCATGAAAACATAAAATAGGAGTAAGAGATGGAATTATGGAAAACACATAAGCATATAATTATTTCCATTATAGCCAAGAAATCACTGCGAAGATCATATTATTAGTATGGGTTCACTTCTCATGCCATCATAGTAGCATGAGTTTAATCCTCATACCATCTTAGTAGTCATGGTTCACTCCCATGGACATCATAGTAGTCATGTTTCACTCTCAAGACCATTATAGTTTATCTTATTAGATATAAAACTTTACCCAATGCATTGGAGGGAGATATAGGTCCCACCCATCTCATAATGAAATCATACATACATGTGACACAAGATCTTTAAAAATCATAACATAACCAATGAAATGAAATGGGTATCATAAAAATGTAATAATATCATAACCTATGAAAAGATATTGGTTTCATTATCATTTTATTATAAACATAACCCGTTAAAGGAATCATGTTTCAAAAGAATATAACTAGTGAAAGAGAAACATGCTTCATAAGCATCATGCTGTCAAAAAATAATCCATTCAGAGAAATAATATGAATGTATACATTGAATAATTTCCCTATAAAGTCATGTGTAACACAAATTTATGTTATCTTAGATGTAAAATATTTTTTATAAAACACTTGAAATTAATTATTGATGAAAATATTCGTTATTATTCAAAAACTTTTTATTTTTTTAAAACCCAACTAAAATTTAAAATTTAAAATTTTATTTGAAAATAACCTTTAAAACTTTTAAGGTAGGCTTCTAGGAAATAAGTTTTTATGAAAGTATAAAAAATCCATTCATTCTGTATAATTTAAAAGAAAACATTCTTCTCGTACTTTTACAATAAAAGTAAAAAATTACTTCGTTTGGAAAACTAAATAAAGGTTCCTTTCAAACCATGTATTGAAAATAAAAAATGGGTAAAAATGAATTTAAACATCCATAGTAAACATTTATGAATTTTTTTTATAAAACAAGGCAATGTATGATAATATACCACAATAAATATTTATATATAAACAATCACGAATAATAATGAGATTGCGAAATTACCCCTTACCTTGTGTCTTGACTCTCATTGTACTCGCACTAGCTTCTTGTATAATAAATATAAGTTTATTATACATATTTTATAGAATAATATTATTATACATAATAAAATATTTTGTTTTATTATGACCTTATATTACCTACTTGTTATTGTTCATATGATAAGGTTTTACTTTGGGTAATATTCAATTTGTTTTTCGCAAGTGTCTTAATTTTTTATATCATTGGTCCTTATACTTATATCATGATTACAGAATGTATATAATGATATAAATATCATGTATATCCATTATATGTATATCTTAACAATATATATCATAAATAAGTACAAAATGGAATACACTATTCAAGGAGATGGTAAGTTGTACGTACTCATGAACGTTGTTTCCATTTTTAATTATCACGTTGAAAGAAAGTATGTAAATGTCATATGTATATATATATATATATGTATATAAATATATAATTATTCTATTAGAATGATTATATCATAAATTTCACACTTATTAATAATATATATTTTTATAGTCATCCTTGAATGGTGAATGTGGAAGATGAATCTCATCGCGTCGTGGAGATAGTAAGTCGTACGTACGCACGAGTGAGAATATCATTCTGTATTGGTAAAGGGTAGGAATTGGATGGAGTATGAATTATAAAGAAACAATATTATTTCATATTTTTTATTTTAATCATTTATATTCACCGTTATACCCATTTAAATAATGTATACATGAAAAATAGTTTACACCACTACGTGGAGACAGTAAGTCGTACGTACGCACACATGGTGATATTGTTTTTCATTGGATGGATAAAATAACGAATATGGTGTTACCATAGTAATAAAAAAATCTCAAAATATATTATATTATCAAGTTATTACTTTGGTATGGAAACAACATATAAAGAGTAAGTATAAGAAGAAAATAACATTGAAAGAGGTGATAAAACAATTACCGCATTTTGGGTATCTCCTTTTGATTTGCACAAAAGAACTCCTTAGGGTGGATTTATTACCATAGTATAGACTATAAGATGTATTTATGGATGTTGGGAGAGGAAATTGAATGGTATTGTCTGAGACAAATATCTTTTTATGTGTGAATTAAATAGAAGGAGAAGTTCCCTTTTATAATTCGGCCGAGGGGTACTTTAGGGAACTCCAAAACTATTAATTTATTATAAATTGATTTTATATTTAAAATAGAACCAAGGTGATTTATTTATAATTTGAGATGATTATGGGTCTAAATCCTCTCAACCATGGAATTTTTGACATGTTTATATCATATAATTAACTTTAACTTTTGGATTTAACCATTAGTTAAACAATTTAACTCTTACCATGAGAACATGTCTTTTTACACTATAGGGTTAATAAAGTTTCTATAAAATTCCAAAAGAACCCAAATTTGATAATTTATGAAATATTTAATACTATAAAAGTATGTTGGCCTAACCATATATTTTTATAAATTTTATAGCATTTAATAAAATATTATTTATTTTAAAGTATCATTTATGTCCATTTTGAAACTATTCAATACTTTAATTTTTAAAAATATTAAAAAAACATGATAACTTCAAAAAATAATTCCAATATGTCAATAAAATGTATAAGGTACCTATAAATTTTTTTTATGTCATTAATTAAGTCAAATTATTGTTATTTTAATATTATTAATATCATTTATTTGATATATAAACTAATTAAACAATTACTGCATCATTATTATACAATAAATTAATTAAGTTATTTATTATATAAAAATTAAAAATAATTTATCATTATGAAGATAAATTTATTATATTTTAAATTAATAAGTATAGTATAATTTATCTTATGTATAACCCTATATAAAAAATATTTAGTTATTAAATTTTGAATATAGCTCTTTTAACTCCTCTTTAAATTAAATATAATAAATGTCTTAATATAACAAAACTAGATTAAAGAGGTTCATATTTTTTACCTAAGATTTTTTTGGGTTTAAAAACACATATCCAATGAAATTAGGACAAGTGTTAGGGTAATTTTATATTATTATAATATTATTTTTACCTTTAATTACCCTATTTACCTTTAACCGTTCTAAATAAAATTTAAAAGTTAAAATTCACAAAAAAAAATTGATCATATTAGATTAAATTTTTAATCATTATTAAAACCATGTAGGTCCATTTTTTAAAGTTCAATTCATAGAATCGGTAAAATAATGTTTACTACTAAACCCAAAAATGTTGCTAGAAGGCGGGTAGAAGTGATGTTCAAAAGTTTAGTAATTTTTTATATCTAATTATATGGTAAAAATTATTCTAATGAAATAAATTGGTTTAATATATGTTTTATTTATATATGGTTACTTTAAATCCAATTTAATGTAAAAATAATTATTTAAAAAAAGTCTGGTTTTAACTACAAATCAGTATTTTTCACTATTCATCAAAATTGAAATTTTTTAGAAAAATACCAAAACATAACCCTATGATAATTTTGATATTATGAATTCCAAAATGATTTTTATTTTACAAAAATAAATTCCCATGATTTTTTAAAATTATAATTATTAAAAGGACGTTAAAATCAGTTCATTCGAAGAAATAGTATTTTTAAACATAGAAGGACTTTAACAAGAATCATATTTTTTATTATCATTATTTTAAAGTAGTTATTAATATTCATATAACTATATTTAATGGATAAGTTATAATTATTTAATTTAGATAATAATAATAAAAAGATATGTTTCATAGAAACTCAGTGTTGCGTGTATCATATTCCATGTCTGCATTGCATGTAATGTATGCCAAGTCGGTTCCATGTGAAAGGAATGTTTGACTTAGTGTAATGCAAGAAATAAATGAAAATTTTAATTTATTCAAAAAAAATTCCATAAAAACTCGGGGTGTTATAGAGGTCTTCATGGGAAGTTTAGTGAGTGTGAAACCTTTCACCTTTAGCATATTTTCATCTGATTTAAATCAGATTTTTCTAGATCATCTGGTACAATGGAAGGAAAATAGAGACATCACATGATCAAATGAAATTATCATGAGATGAAGCCTCCAATTCCTCATTGGTGCAACATGAAATCCATATCGTGAAGAGCAGCATCGAACTTGGCCTCCCAAGACCTATATAAACCCCATTCCCATCATGAAAAATACATGTATGGGAGGATGAATAGAGATTCAGAAAGGAAGGGAAGTAGATGAACAAGGTGCATCAGCCACCACCCATTAGAGAACTTCCACAAGTTATTGTTATATTCCACCACATGTTCACTTTAAGAATAGATGATTTCATGATGAACATAACATCATGCAATTCCTGGTTCATATAGGATGTTCTTGAGATCACGTCACCCCCTCCCCTTTTTTGGTTAGTTTCATGAACTCACAGAGTAAGTAATTCTTCCAGATGGATTGCTTTGGTGTGCACCCCCATACTCATTCTCATAACCCCATGTGGGACCTTCCTTTAGATCATGTGATCACATGAGTAATAGCGTCGCATGTGATGTAATATTCCAAACTTTAATATTGAGATGTCAAAAGCACATTTGTCTCATAGAACTCGTGGTTAAACATGGACATGGTTACCTTGTCCTAAAATCATCCCCCACGTATCCTTAACATGATGACAGAGACCATCACATGACCCTTTTTTTAAGATGTTTTGACCATATGGACAATGGAGTTTCATGAGCACAAGCCACTCACTCAAACCCATGATCATGAGGGTTGCCACACTTTTCCCTGAGCAATCAAGATGGATATCCCCCATCATGAGCTCCTTGTGCATGCGACGTCTACATACATCCTCAAATTGGATATCATTCATACCCCATATATTGAATCACCAAGTGTATTTATGATTCGTGATGCCCTCATGCGACCTTGGAAGTCATCGTCACAAAACACAACATCCCCACTGACACCTTCTCCATGCAAGATAAACAGAGAGTATGTGCAACCCATGGTTCATTCACCCTCTTTATGTCATGCATTCCCTCACCATTATATATGTACCAATCAAAATAGACCAACTTGAGGTTGAATAATCTCTCTCTAGACCCCTTCAAGGTCATGCATGTTATGGAACTATTATGGGGAGAAATTATGAGAGATCCCGGGAGGTTTATTTTGAAGTTAACCTTTGGGAGCATATCCTACTACCAAAATCAAGTGGGTACCCATATAAACCTGTAGAATGATTTATTTGGGCATTCACATCAACAGTTGGATGGTTTAATGATCCTAAACATAGCTGTGAGACCCCTCCCATGAATGGATCAAGGAAATGAAATCGTAAGAATCTTCATGGGACTCACAATGCCTTTAAGTAGCATTGGACATGTCACTTTGACTATGATAGAATCCTCGAACAATTCAAGTTGACCTTTCCACAATTGATCAACATGTCACAATTATCATTCAGATGTTTGAAGACAAGTCAATTGATCAAGTGACAATCGTTTGACATTTCTATTTCACTTAGGTGAAGACATAAGAAACAAGTCATTTGATCATGATCATGACCCTGGACAGGTCCTCTTTGATTAGGTGATGACCCTTTGAAATTTCCACACTATCACAAGTGATCTATAGACAATGTACCTTAATCATGCAAAGGAATCACTGACATGTTGGAATGATCATGCGATTGTCTATAGACATGTATGCATGGACATACCACAAACCAAATGAAAGTTAGGATGACATTATGACAGTTCATGTTCATGTATACTTTGATCATGCTCAAGAACCAAATAATTTCTGATTTGGTTATTTGAAGCATCATGGACATGTCTACTTCATCCTTGGGAAGACATCCAATACATGTTAATTGATTAGGCAGACACCCTTGGATGTGTTAGACATGTCATATTGGTACCCCAAAATATTAGATATACATTCAATATATTGTTAGTGGATGATTGAGAAAAGTTAGACAAATCATCTAGGACATGCCCACTTTTTCCAACAAACTAACTTGGACTCATGTCCTAAGGACCCCAACCAGGAACATTTGGTCATATTACCCTTTTATAAGGAATGCGTCCTTGATGAGATAAGGTTATTCAATTATTTGACTCTTCCAATATCATTATCTTAGACAAATATTTTATAGTTAACACCTATTTTTGATCCATCATAAGATAAAGGATGAGTATATCATGGGTTGTCTTTGTGCATAATTCTTGAGTAACAACATAACATAATATGTCCTCGCTAGAGAGCAACCTTAGTGTGTAAGTCCCAACCAAAGGGTATCCTTCCTGTTGTATGCCCCTAGAATTCTTAAAACATTGGTGATAATAATAATATATTTGAGAATGATCATACACCATAGACCATCATCAGGTTATGTGATTATTGAACCACAATAACTCTGATTCTCACCATAACCAGGATACGTAGGATGCCTTCTTAAGGCCCGATCTCCAACAAGCATCCACTTCAGTGCATGTCCCTTCTAGTCCCAAGTATTACCGAATTAGGGAACTGAATTCTACTTTAGGTACATCACCCTTCCTAGTCTATCAGTAGATTTGAAGAGGTGTTATAAAAATTTATCATTCTAATTATCAATCCTGATTATGCCCTTAATCATCTCAAACCCATCAGAGGGTTAAGGGATTAACTAAACTATGAGAACTCTGATTCCCTTCCTGTCCAGGATATGTAGGATGACATCCTAAGGTCCTTGATCCATACCATATCCCTAATGATATGGGTACTCATGACCCTCAAACTAAAAATTTAATGTATAGGCCATGTACATATACTCTCACATGAAATGTGTCCAATATAATGTTATCTCTTGTTTCTCACACCGAGTGTGGGTCATATGGGTTTGGAGACCAGTTATTATTGTACTAATAACATGATGAGAATTACCGTAAAAATGAATACTCGTTTGAATTTAAGTCTTATTACATATTATCTTCACTCAAATATGGTATATTCTAGATGAGGAAATCCTGGGTAGTGTTATATACATAAGTCCCATACAGGGCCTCTATTGTCGTGTATTTCAGGAAAAAATGATCGTCATAAGAACTATGTAGTATATGTTTCCTAATTTAAATAGGATACACATGATGACTCATCATGGTCCAAGCTTAATACTCATGTCCTTACCATATGGCGTTAAACTATATAGATAAGTCTAGCCATAGGACTTTAAATTGTTGAAAGAGAACTATATGGGTTTTGATTCCTATTTTCATAGGATACATAGGATGCATTGTAGAGGTTCAATCCCATATCCAAGACACCGACTGTCTCCTTGTATAGAAATAAAAATTACAGTTCTTGAATATGGATATAACCCAAAGGATCATAACTAAATAAAAGTGTGAAAGAGAACCCATGATATGCACACAATTGTTCCCATCAATACATGTTCATAATCAAGTATTGACATGGGGGTAACCAGTCTCATATCGGGGTCTGGGAAAGATTTCACAAACACATCATAAATCTATAAGAGAGTCCTGGAGTAGGTAAACATTCCCCCCAAAAGGGTGTGATGAGCCCAACCTCCCATCCTCTCGACCACCATGAGTCCCTAAGGTCCATTGGGCCTGAAAACCCATATAACTTCCTACCTTTGTAAAGTAGCTATGTACCCAACTATAGATAAAGTAACCATTGGTAATTTATAAAAAAGAAAAAACTAATGGAAAACCTGATTCAAGCTATTGAGTGAATATTTTATACTCTCACACAATCAAATCAACAACACAAATCCATTCCACGCCTTAAATTCTCAAAAAAGGTAAACTCAACGAGAAGCCTTTAACTGTGTCCTCCCTTTAATGGGTAAAAAATGATAGGTTTTCTAGTTCTATTTAGGCTAATTTATGTTTCAATCATTGAAAAACAATGGTGAACCTATCATGTTTCTTTTAACCACACTAAACCTTCTGTAAAAAGAACATACTGCCTCTTTATCCTTTAAATGTGAAATTTATTGATCAAACATGTACTCTTATATATGATGCTTCACTGATAATATGTTTCATTTTATTTTTTAGAAATTATCAAGATTAATTGAAATCAAAATGACATCGTCAGATGTGCCAATAGATTCTAAGATCGGTTGAAAGCCTACTTTGATCCGGATTCCCTAACATATGTTGTCACCTACACATTACCTCCAGTACCAGTTGATGTACATCTTAGTCTAAGAATGCCACATCAACAAATCCATTCTGACCCAGTAATAATACTAAGAAATCATTTATAGGATGATTTCTTACCATCCTTCATTCTCATTATATGTCACTGGAGAGGAGGTGTCTCTAGTTTTCACATTCAACAGATTTGGGAGCCTATACCTTGAGCGTAGAAATAAATACCTTCCCTAACTCAAGGAGGGGGATGAGGATAATCAACATGAAAAATCAATAACCCAGAAGCTTCCTAGGAGAGCTCCCATCCATTTTAGACTTCATCTTCAACATGTGATCATGATTACATAAGGAGATATAGAGGAGGATGTTCTCACACCAACATTCCAATATGGGACACCCAATAGGAGAGCTTGCTAGGGGTATCCAAACAATGCAGCTCTAGAGTAAGCCTATATCCCTGCTATCACCAATATTTTTGAGGCCCACCATTGTATCCTAATATTTTCCCATGTAAAATTCCATTACATCTCTATCTAGGAGCTTTTGACTTCATCACAACTTGCCTTGGTGACTGAGGAATCCTAGGGAGTATCCTAACCCACACGGTTGGGGTAAGTTTCACCATATTTCGCCCTAAGATAATTTCCAACATGGGAACCAACCCCTAAAATGGTTCTTTAGGAACTGAACCCTCAAATGGTATCATGGGATCCAACCCCTTTGATGGTACCATAGGCATTGACCCCTAAAACGGTACCATAGACATTGATCCTCCAAATGAGATTCTCTATCATGGAGGAGAATTAGACTATTTGTGTCTCAGTAAATATGATATCGATTAGATTTGAATATTCCTCATCAAATCCTAACAAACACACTCTTGAATATTACAGTCATACCCTACCGTAGTCATCTGAACCACAACAATTTGGCCTACCTCCTTCCACTTGAATAGTAAAAGAAAGGACACTAATTTATTTCCGACATCCACATAAGGTGATCCCAATCATGTTGGTATTTTAGAGGATAATGATAATGAAACACATAACCAATGAAAGGAGTAGAGTAAGTCTCTGGGGTCCACATTGGGACTCCAATTATTATTCACTTTCCCTACCATCAACATAAGAGAGGGTGTTTTCATTGCTCCTCCTAGCCAGTCCCTTTAGGATGATAAGTAAATTTCTACAGAAGAACAGATCACTCAACTCCAATAATAGAATATAGATGTCCTCAAGATAATTGTGGGAATAATCCTGAGATATCTTCCTTGGGATGATGTTCCCATGTCCTCTTATAAAATCTCACCATGTAGTGAATTTACCCATCCCACAAGGTAGGGGTCATTTTAAAATTTTTCATCCCCTCATTAGGATAAATACAATCATTATTCAACCTCAGCCCAGCCCACAGGGCTGGGGGAATTTTCATATTTCCAAGACTCTTGGAACATAGGGCTAAAAGAATTTCCATATTTTCCACCTCCTAATTGGGGATATTCTAGAAACCATATATCTATAGATGTTGATACAAAACCTAAAGGAGAGTCAGGATCTCTTAATCAATGGGAAGCGACTACATCATTCAAGAGCCCAAATTATTTAACAACTACCCTCAGACCAATAATGGATAGGCCTCTGTACCCTGAGATCTAAAATTAAACATTCACTCATGCCAATGGAGGTATATAAAACATATGGAATAATATTAATGATCACCCATCTCATTAATAAAGATGAGGAAAATTGTATTCCTTCCGAACAATACATGTTCCCAAGTATTTAAACTATTCCATTGAAAATGGATTGATAGGGATCAAAGTGATGATAAATCCAAATGAGTAAAGGATGGTAGGCCGTAAAAATCATTAACCCTACCATCTAAATCTCAGTCACATGATATAAGGGTGTGTTTTTTGAGGACTGGATTCAAATGTAGATGGACATGAGGATATTGGAGCTACAAACACCTGAATCCCCACTCAAGTCATCTGATCACTCTGAATATGACATACCAGTCGTGTAGTGGAGTACGAGCCACAAACCTCCCAATGATAAGTGACCATATTTTAAATCACAATTGAACAAAGCCTATTATTTCCAAAAATAAAACATGTCCCATATTATTTTAACTATTCCATGGAAAATGGTTTGATGGAACTTCCAACAATAAAGAATCCAAAATTTGTAGGGTTAAAAGGCCATAAAAATCATTTCCCCTACCATATGTGTCTTGGGAATGTGATAGAAAACTATTTTGTCTTTAAATATTGGTTGGAGGGATAGGTGAGTGAAGGGCTTAATAGAGTTAATGGATCTCAAAACTCATGCAATATTCATAATTGTTTTCTGAGCTTCATGAGATGATCTACTTTCCAGATAGGTTATTACACAATGTACTTACCACAAGATGTTAAACTGTATAGACATTCTCCTTATTGAATGAGATTAAACTGCATGGACATTTTCCTTACCTCATGATCTTAATATTTCAAGGAAAATGTCCTCACTTCATGGCATTAAATTTCATGGTATATGTCTTTTCGGAATGACATTAAAATGAAAAGGTCTTCTAGAACTACATAAAACTTGATTCTAATTCATAATAATATTGGTAGGGATTCCTCAATCCTATATCTCAGTCCATAATCTACATTATATTGAATAATTCTATCTTATCCTTCATTTCCTTTTCATAGTGAAAGGAACCCTTGTCATTCCTTGTTTCTCACACTAACCATGGATCATGTGAGCTTATAAATTTTAGTGAGGGTCTCTCTATAAAAAAGAAGCATGGAAGCTTGTGATAGGGTCATCATAGTTTTAAATGAATGACCATAAAATGAATACCATGATTCCTTGTTGTATGATGCTAAACTACATGGTTGATGTCCCTTACATGACATAAAAATATATATTCTTGTGAACCTCACACAAGAGGACCATTGTGGCTAATGTTGGTCTCCCACCACACATTCTTTATAGAACTACATATGGATTTATTCTCACTCTAATGAGATACATAGGGATTCTAGAATCCTATATCATGGCCCAACCACCTATATTCACATTCTCACCATAAGACACTAAACTTCATGGTTGATGTCCTCTCCACATGACATTAAACTACATGTGTTTTCCAGAACTACGTACGACTTGATTCTCATCCTAATGAGATATGCATGGATGCAGGGATCCTATATCATGGAATAGAAACTGATAATCACTTCCTTAATGCACAATGAAAAACTTCATAGAGCACATCCTAGTCCCAGGAAGAAAAACTGTGCAACATTATAATCTATGAGATGCACTCTTAGTATCAGGTGGAAATTAAGGTTTCTAGAAGAACCACTAAAGGCTACTACAAAATTGGGTTTATCAATTGTTAGGACATTAAAATCACTAGCTAAATGTACTATTAAAGGCCCCATTTAATAGTGCTAAAAAAGTGTTGTTAATGGGGGTCTTTAATAGTGCTAAAAAAGTGCTGTTAATGACCCCCTTTAGCAACACATTTTTATAAGCACTGATAAAGGTCCACCATTTATCGGTGCTTTTAAAAAATCACTAATAAGTGGAGTTATTTAACAATTCTTGTAAAAAAGTGTTGATAAGGGGTGGGGATGGGGGCTTATCATTGCTTTTTCAGAATCACTGATAAAGATCCCCCTTTATCAACGCTTTTTTAGTAGCGCTAAAAATGGCATAATTTAGAAAAAAATTATATTTCATTGAAAATAATATATTAAAATGTAAATATAAATATATTTATATAAATATAATATATATATATATTTAAATATGTTTTAAATAAGGTAAATAGGCATTTAAACTTAATATAAAAGATATTTAGTGAAAATGACTAATAAAATAAATAAAAAATATTCTAAATCGATAATTTTATAATTATTATTGAGTAATAGTCATTTAATATCAATAGAAAGATAAAAAATAAAAAAATTAATCAAATATATAAAATATGTTGAAAACATAACTCAAACTTCAAATGACGATAGCTTTTGATTCAGGTGTTCATTTGTGATCTACAACATATCAAATCAAATCCTAGGATGGGATCAACACCCTGGTGACTTGAGTTAAACTGTTCATCACATTTTTTGAGGTAAAATAAGGATCACAAGGCCTCTAAAATAGTGTTTTTAGTCAGGGTACCTTAATTTTTTAACATTTGGTGGATTTTCAGCCTCTTTTAAGGGGGTCCTTTTGTCCTTTTTTCAATGGAGACTAAATTTATTCCTAGAGATTACATTAATATTGATATTATGGATTTGAAATTTTATTATTTTCCACAATGTAGTTTTATTTATAATTAAATATATTCATATTTTCTTATATTTACTTATAATAAACCACCTATATAAATACATATATCAAAATATTTACGTAGAAATGTATATTATAATATATGTAAATAAATAAATATTCTTAAAATTTATTTTCAAAAAATATCTAACCATTTTTTACAATATAAAATATATTTATAATGTTTATATATACATATATGTGTGTATTAATAAAGAGATATATATTTATATTATATTCTAGTATATGTAAATGAATATAATATACAATATATTTAAATAAATATAAGAATATATATATATATATATATCAAACACACAAATATATTTTATAGATGTATTTAAGAATAATTATACAGATATTTGAAAAAAAATATATGTAAATAAATAAATATATATATATATATAAACAGAAATATCAATAAATAGGAGACAAAACTACAAGGTGTAATGGTAAAGGTGTTCCATCATTGAAGGGGAGGTGAAGGGTTGGAATTTAGGTTTGTGTGCATGAGGCTGGAAATTCATAGAGTGCAGATAAAAGGGGTGGTGGGGTGAAAAGCGATGATAAAAGGGGTGGTGGGGTTAAAAGTGATGATAAAGGTGGGGGAGCACAATTAAAGGTGTTGTAGAAGTTCTAATAAAGGGGTTAATGCTCATAGAACTCTAATAAATATAATTTTAGCCCCATTTAATAGCTATGACTTTATAAACGCTAAAAAAGCATGGTTAAAGGCCCCCTTTTACTATGCTAAAAAAAGCGCTGTAAAAAGACAAGTTTAACAGTGCTAAAAAAGTGATATTAAAGGACCCCTTTAACAACATTTTTTAGCACTATTAAAGGGACATTTAACATCACTTTTTTAGTGCTGATAAAAGCTTTGGGATTTTAATCTTTCTTAAGTTTTCAGTGTTTTTTTATGACAGATAAAGGCAAATTTTAGCACTGTTAAATGACATTTTTGTAGTAGTGGACACATTACAATCTCGAACCCAACAATATTTCAAAATCTCCCATACCCCTAAGTCACCTAATAATGGTATTCCCTAAAATGTCACCTCCCAAAACACTTATATCTTGTTTTTAAGGACACCTTGTAAGAATTAGTAAATCTGAGGACTAGAGACAGAAGGGTCATATCCTTACTCACTCGGAGCAAGTCTGCATGAATATTTTTGTAACACGCATGGGGGAGACACATATCCCTGCCCCCATACATGAATTACATCATCATATTCTAATTGAACAAGTAGGAAAGATGTTGGAATATATCCCTACTTTAATCAAATGAATCAACCAACATATCCTGGAAGCTGAGATCATACATGCATATATCCTTGTATTTATCCAATTAAAGTATTGGTTCTTTGTGACAACAACTGAGGATCTCCACCATTATATTCTAGTTAAGATATAGGGATAGAAAATATTCATATTCCTATAGCTAGGGTATCTCAAAACTCTGATCCCTGTGAACAAGTGGTTTCTCCCGAGCAAGTGCATATTATTTCCCCCATCCAAGAGGATTAACTTTATATCCAGATAAAGGACAAGGCATAAGATTAGGCTCATATTCCCATCACAATCAGGGCTGAAAAAGTGAGAGCAGAAAATTCCTTGGGATGGGCTCATATCTCCAATGAAAAATTCCAGCAACATATTCCAAAGGTCCATGATCGGGTTTATATCCCCATCTTGGATAAAACTCGCCAAGTGAGAGTGGAACAAGGCTCAAGACAGGATGACATTCATGTTAGCGAATCAACCTGAAATATTCTGACAGGTCATGGAATCCCAACACATATTCCTACTTCTTCCAAATGAATGGTTGTTCCATCATCCTTTAGAGTAAATGCATGGAGTGGCTCATATCCCTTCTCCCATTCTGGAGGTCGATCGACATATTCTGGAAGGGAATGTATATTCAAAGCATTCTCATATTCCAAATCCAACCATGGATCACCATGTAAGAGCAAGACATGCCTCGGGATAGGCTCATACTTCTATAAAATAGAACAGTGACATATTCCAAAATCCTAAAACAAAAAACATATCTCTATTGTGGCTGAGGCACACTAAGTTAGAATGGTACCCACCTCATGACACACTACTACAAAAACATCATTTAAAGGCACTAGAATAGGCCTTTATCAGTGCTAAAAAAGTGCTAATAACTTGAGTGCAGTAAAAATCTGGATGTTTTTATCAGTGCTAAAAAAGGGCTTTTAAAGGTCCCCTTTAACATCTCTAAAAAAAATTTCCATTAAAAGAATCCTTTAACAACACAAAAGAAATATCTATTAAAGGGGGGCTTTAACAGTATTAAAAATGTGCTGATAAAGGCCCTACCGATGAATGATATATATATTTATATAATTCCATGCACCACCTACCCCCTATTAGTACTTCCCCCACTCCTCCCTTTATCAGTGCTTCCCTAACCCCTTTATCAGCACTTTAGATAATCCAACCCTCCCCTGTGCACCCATCCTCTAGCGAGTTTCGAACCTAATACCTCCAGCTTATAGACCAACGACTTTTCCACTCCCCTATGCTATTTTCTTTTACATTTTATGATATATCTATATATTTATATATATTTCGTAACATTATATATATATATTTATATATATGTTTATATATTAATAAATATATTTTATATGTAAATATATTTAATAATTTATTTATAAAATTAAATTTCTTAAGTGTGAATATATAAAAAATATGTATATATTGTTATATATTTTATTATAAAAAAATAAATTGTGAAAAATGATAAAATTTAAAATAAATAATATTAATATGAAGGATATAACTCGGAATAAATTCAGTTCCCACTGAAAAAGGGAAAAAGACCCCCTTAAACAAGGCTGAAAATCAATCTAATGTTAAAAAATTTGGTTACCCAGACTAAAAACTCAGTTTTAGTGGCCTTTTGGTCCTTTTTTAGCCTCAATAATGTGATAGAGTGATTAACCTTGGTGAAAACATCATAGATATCACCACAAATTCAATTTTATATGTGGTAGAGACAAAAGGTACACCCGAATCAAAAGTTATAGATGTTTGAAGTTTGAGTTCGTTTTATAAAATTTTTAGATATTTTATTTATTTTTTTATTTTTTTATCATCCAATTGATATTAAATGACTATTACATGATAATATTTTTTTAAATTTTTGATTTAAAATATTTTTTTTTATTTTTTTATAATAAATTTTCACTAAATAACTTTTATATTAAGTGTAAATTCCAATCACTACTAAAAATTCAGCCATTAGCGACCGCCATAAAGGGGTGTTCAAAAACTCAGACACCTTTATATAGAGAGGTGATAAAAAAATCAGGTGCCTTAATATATAAATATGATCACAATATTGGGGTTAACCATATATAGTATACTATAAACCATCATAGGCACTTCACCATAGTCAGTAAGTGACATAGCGGGTCAGCCTCTACAGTTTGACCTAGGTAAAGACATACAACAGTAATGAAGAATTGGATGACATAGAGATATGGAGAGTGTTGGCTGGAAGTAGCCTTTCAAACATTCCTAGACTCATTTTTAATTCCTGTTAAGAGATCCCAAATGGTTAAAAAAGGGAGTACAAAGTTTTTACTAACGACATGACATTAAACTATATGGTGTATGTCCTAACCACATGATGTTAAACTATATGAATTATTTCCAAACCACATGATGATAAATTTTATGAAGTATATCCTTTCCACATAACGTAAAACTAAATGGTTTCTCAAGAACTGTGTATGGCTTGATTCCTGCCATCACATGATATGTAGTGAAACCCGATCATTTAGTTTATCCTTAATGATCCTTTACATCAAGTGACCATCATCCTTATCACTTGATGTAAAACTACATAGATCCATAATATCTCTCTTCATTCACATTGAGTGACCCACATCTTTAACGTCTGACGTTAAACTGCACGACCCTTCTAAAACTACATAAAGATTGTTTCTCATTTTTTCAATGTGATATGTCGGGATTCCTTGATCTTTTATCTTTGTTTAGCCACGACATGATACAAAATTCCCTTATTGTACCCTCAATTGTCTTCAAATTATAAGGGAAACCCTTGATATTCCTTGTTTCTCACACTGAGTATATCTCACATGGGCTTAGGAATTGTAGAAATGGATTCTACTCATGAGAAAGGCATAAAAGTACAATATATGTCCATCATGGTCTTGAATTCAATACCATAAAAGGCACACCATGAATCCTTGACACATGAAGTTAAACTGCACAGTCAATGTACTTGTTGTATGAAATTAAACTGCATGGTTCTTCTAGATATATGTTTGGCTTGATTATCATCCTCATGAGATGTGTAGTGATTCCCAGAGTTCCATCCTAAGGACCAACCACAACACTGAAACTCTTTCACAAAGGTCTATTTTCTTCCTTTCAGCATGATGTTAAACTACATGGTTCCTTCAAAACTACATGTGGCTTTATTCATATTATCATAGGATATGTAGTGACACCCTAATTTGCAACTCCAATACCAGACACAATAAACAAGTATAAAAAAATTCCCCCTCTTAGAATACATGTCAGATCTATATAGAAGACTTCATTCAGAACTTTGTGTGTCTTGATTCTCATCCTCATGAGATACATAGTGATTCTTAGAATTCCCACCTTAGGCCCAACCATAACGTTTCCACATTATCTTATTGGTTCTTCTACATCCCCACTTCATAACTATAAATTTCATGGGATCCCAATAACTATTTATGGCTTGATTCCTGTTGACATAAGATACATTGTGATTCCCATATTTCCATCCTTAGGTCTGGCCAAAATCCCCCTTTTTAGGTCTGTTCCCACATCCTTACCATTTGACATTAAACTTCCAAGAAATACATCCTTACCAAATGATGTTGAAATGCATGGAAGTACCTCCTTAACACATGATGTTAAGCTTCGTGGAAGTAAGCCCTTACCATATGAAATTAAAAAAATGGAAAATTTCCTTACCACATAACATTAAATTGCATGGAACACATCCTTAACTTATTTCATTAAACTTCATGGAGGAAAGTATTTCCCCAGTACATGATATTAAACTTGTAATACCATCACCCATTAAAATTCTTTATCAAAGGACCACAAGAGTCTTACCCCAGTCAACTAAAGTATGAGGTGCTTCCACCATTTTTAAAAATCATTTCAATCCATATACCACACTTCATGTCTCAATCACCTCGGTTCATTGACAACTTTTCATTGCCCCTGGAAATTAAAAGTGATCTCTCAGTTCGACCATGCTATTGACACAGAAGGGATCATACCCACCAACCAAATATATTGTGGCCTACTATAAAGGTTTTTCTAATCCTTCTGCATATGATGTCACTATGGAATTACTCAACACCTCAATGTGATCTAAACCTCTCCTAGTATGACGGTCCCATATCATTACTCAGGACCCAAGAAGCTCAAGATGTGATTTACAACATCTTCATCTCCTTTGTAGAAGGTTATTGGAGAACTCTTGACCCTATTTATCCAAATTATGCTGTTTTGTATCATCCTCTATATTATATACATGTATTTCATTACCTTAAACTGCCTGAACTTTGGTCAAATATCCGTGATTTTAAACTCTAGCCTATAATGGTCCAAATAAAAAGACCTTAAACTACTAGAAAAAGATATAAAAAACATGTCAGGTTGAAAACCTGCAATGGGAATCCTGGGAAAAATACAAGTCTTTTCTCACTAGGAATTCATATTATGTGACCTAGGAAATATTGATTGAAAGAGGCTCAAAAACATGTTTTGTCGAAAACCCATAAAAGGCGACCTGAGCAAAATCCAAGGTCGTTCCCACTAAGTCATCCTCCATATGAATTTTAGGAAAATGTTAGGTAAAAAAAAATAAAAATATACAAATCCTATGGGTCCCATTATATTTCCTTAGTAAAAATCAATTTATGATCATGGGACCCCTGGTCCAATTAAAAATTAGAGTAATGTTTTTTCACATCTCCTCGTTGTGAGAATGTGTTCATTAGGTGATGGAGAAAATTCAAGTGTGATCGAACCCTTATTAAATATTACATTTTTTATAAATCTAACATTATGATTTGAAGTGACTATGGCCATAAAAAACCTTTCATAGAACTTGGAATGGAAAATAGATATCTCTACTTGGCCATGATATTGACACAAAAAGGATCAAACCCCCAAACTTGAGACATCTTGGCCCAGTATAAAGGGATTTCTAATCCTTATGATCCTGACATCACCATGGAAGAACTCAAAAACTCAGTGTGATCTGAACCTTTTCTAGTATAACTGTCCCATATCATTACTCCTAACCAAAGCACTTTGTACCATGATTTACAATTTCTTTACTAGACTATTCAATAATATTAGACACACGAAAAATTATGTCACCATGTTTTGTACCCTCTCTCAGAAAAGAAATGTGAAAATATATGCCCAAACCATTGATGGACCACACCTCATAATTTGAAACCTCAAGTCATATAGTCAAGTTTTATAAATTGGAGCTATGTTTCCCTATGGTTCCAAATCCCTTCCTGGATAGCCTTTATTCCATATCCAAATTCATTAGTCATCTATCTTTCATATCCCCTAGAAATGGAAATAGATCTCTTAGTTTGACCATGCTACTGATGTAGAGGGGCTCAGACCCACCAACCAGAGACATCTTGGGCCACTATAAAGGGAATCTTAATCCTTGTGAGCCCCAATGACACCATGATAGAACCTTACATATCAGAGTGTTATGGTACATACCTGAAATGTTTTCCATATCCCGTATTCATAGACTCATGATTTTCAATTATGAATTACATTACCCATATTCCAATTATCTTGGTAGACCTAGCATCACTAGTATTTCAACCTCAACCCATATTACCTCCATAAATGTTCCATAATTCTTGGAGAAGAGTGTAGACCCCTATTTTTATCCATTCTATCAATTTATAATGGATTTATCCCATTGAATAATGAAATATCTTACTTGTAAGAAAGTAACTCTAATACTCATGAGACCTAACAACACTATAGTGAAAATCAGCATCGTATAATGTTTTGAGTCTTCCATGGTCTGTATATCCGATATTACATATAAATAAAAAGTTCGATCTAGAAGAATTTAAACAATAAAAAATAAAAATTTCAAACTAGAATACTTTAAACTACAACACATCAAAGGCCCGATCTAGAAGTCTTTAAACTAAAACACAACAAAAGACCAAGCTAGAGGACCCTAACTATAGTACATCAAAGATCTGAGATAGAAGACTATAAACTACACTACATCAAAGGCCTGATCTAGAGGACCCTGAACTATTGTAAAATATTGGTATGAGCCAAAATACTCTAAACTATATAATAGTAATGGTATTACTTGAAATATCTTAAAACAACAAAAGACATAATACTCACCAAGATGAAAACCCGATAATGGAATCCTAAGAAAAAATTGGGTCTCTACTCACTGGGCATGCATATTATGTGACTTAGTAAATATTGAGCAAAAGAGGCACAAAAACTTGTCAGGTCAAACACCCATAAAAAGGCGACTGGAGAAAAATCCAAGTTTATGCCCACTAATACTTCCTCCATATCAAGAATAGGAAAAATCATGGTAAAAACAAATAAAAATATAAAACTATTATGGATAATATCATATGTCCTTAGTAAAAATAAATTTATGCTCTTTAAGTCCTTTGAATTAAAAAAAAGTTATAATATTTATAAAGGATACCATAAAAAAATTATCCTTGTAAATTAGATGATCTTAAGACAACTAGATCAAGTGCATCATTAAATAATTTCATATAGGTGGGCATTCATGAATATTTATCTAAGAGTAACCTTTAGTAATTAAATCAATCAAATCTAGGTGATCAGATATGTTTGGTGTTATACACAAAGGATGGGTCTCATAGATGATCCAGGAAAAAAATCCACCTGAACTTGGTTGTAACACCCCATAAAGATAATGGGTTAAATGGATAAATGATATGACTCATGTAAACAACATGCACCTATTTTTTCAGGATCCTACCTAATTATAAGTCCATAGTTAAGCATGTTTAACTTAGAGTAGTGATCATTATGGGTGACCTTTTTGGATGTTTTATATGGTGTATGTGGGTGAGGACAAAGCACACTAGAATAGAAATGTTTTGACCTGTGTGGACTGTCATTAGTTAGATGACCCATTCGGGCATGTGGATGGGCCCCAAGGTGGGAACCATGTGGCTATGGGGAAATTGGTTGTACCTAGTGGTCTAGGACCCTATGAACATGTTAGAGAGGGGTTTTTATGCTGTCAGCAAGGCTCAATTATTACATTTGGTATTAGATGAGGAACCCAACCCTAAGTGTTGTGCACTACCTGGGCTGGGATGTAGGGTCCACAATGAGGACATTGTTCTCTATGGGGGGGGGGGGGTGAATGTAACACCCCAAAATGATAAATGGATAAATGGATATATGATATAACTCATGACAACAAGGTAAACCTTCCTTTTCAGAAGCCTACCTGATTAGAAATAAAAAATTAAGTGTGCTTGGCCTAGAGTAGTGACAAGGATGGGTGACCTTTTTGGATGTTTTCCAAGGAGTGTGTGAGTGAGGAAAAAGCACACTGGAAATGACATGTGTTGAACTGTGGGGACTTTCATTAGTCAGATGAGCCCCAGGGTGGGGACCATGTGTCTGTGGGGCAACCGGTGGTACCTGGTGGGCCAGGACCCGATAGCCATGTTAGGGCAGGGTTTTTATGTTGTCATTAAGGCCTAGTTGTTACAATGGCTCTCTACCTGGGATCTCATCACAAAATAATTACATTACCCCTCCCACGTATGAGGTACATCAACGTAAGGACATTCAATACAGAGTTCATTATCTATGAACCTATGTTCCCTATGCATGAGTTTGATTTGCATTGTGGCATAGTTCATAACTACATTCATCTTGATTCTCATCCTCATAGGATGAATAGTGACATCCAAATACTTTATTTGGATCCATATGCAAGCCCCATTCCACCCAATCCCTATTTTATGATGGAATTTATGCACATTCCAATTCCAAGGTATCCATGACCCAAGTCAAAACTACATCCTATATTTGATTCAGTTGAGCATTTATGATCGTAAATATAATCTTTTTTATAATTGAGAATTCCTAATAAATATTCAGGAAATATCCTATCAATAAGATCAATATAATATCTGATCAGATATTTAGTTATATGGAAAATATTTCTATGTTTACCTTTGAATCATATTCTTTTCATTCTGAATAAATATCATTCTAAGGGGGTCATTTTGTTAGCACACATAATTATTCTCTTTCACATTTCTGTTGAATATTTTAGAAGTTTAAAGACTATGTGGCTACAAATATAATTTTCATGTAATTATTGAAGAAATGGGATTGGATATAGAAGGGAAACACTTTAGTCCCTTTCATTCAACTTAGAATTTTATTACCACCCGTAGCAAAAAAATATGGCCTGCACACTAGCCAGCCAGCCCAATTCGACCATAAGCCCATGTGGGAACAAAGGTTGACCATGCCCAGTGGGATTCATCCTCGGATAGCCAGTAAACCAATAGGGGGATCATTTCTCCCACAATATGTAAGCATCCCCATGTATAAGGCCCATGGTGTGAAAGCTCATAGCCATGCATAGCCCGATCTAGAAGCTTAGTGGGCTAAAGTCCAGGGTGGAAGTGATGTGTGTGGTATGGGTGTTGACCCCATTGTCAAATTGATGGAATGAAAACCATTAAATGGATCATATACTGAAGGGAAGGCATAGTGATAATTCAATGTGAGATGAAATTTTTTGAGGAGATCGAATCTATACTATTCGATCATGCCTCCCAACGATCTGTGTTGTCTAATAATGCCATGTGCTAATCCTAGCCATCTGCTCTGATATCAAATGTCATGAACTCAAACTCAACTCGATCCCATGCTTCTCAAATTCAAATATATCTCATGTAGTATAGAGTTCCATCTTCAACCTCCTACGTCACTAGTTTTACAAAGAAAATACACCCACTCGATGTCGCCATCATCCCTCTAATCCTTCACTGATAGCCACACAAGTCTAAGGAAGTCAACATAATCTACCAAAAGCTCAGATCGAAGACCTCAGTAGCATTCCATGAGCTCTCCCACCAGCACTCAAAGCATCACATGATCATACTTTGATCATATGATCGAAGAAAAGATGACTGATGAAGTCTTCGTGATAATTTCAACAAACAGAGACCCTTACACCTTCAATATATTTTCATCTTATTTAAATCGTATTTTTCTAGATGTTTTGACACCACATAAAGAAAATAGAGACATCACATGATCAAATGAAATGATCATGTGGTGAAGCCTCCACAACCTCACTAATGCAACACATTGTCTATCCCATGAAGAGTGGCATCGAACTCGACCTCCCACATCCTATATATACCCCATTCCTATTAAGAAAAAGACACACAAGGGAGGATGAAGAGATCTTTATAATGGAAGGGAAGTAGAGGAAAAAGTTGTTTCAGCCACTATCCTCTGGAGAACATCCCTAGGTGACCATTAGAGTCCACCACATGTTATTTTGAAGAACATGCGATCATATGAAGAACTAAACATCACACTTCTTTTGATGAAAATGTGATCGCATGAAGAACTGAATGTTATGAAATGCTTGGTCCATATAGGGTTTTCTTAAGATTATGCGACCCCTCCCCTTTGTTTCTTAGTTTTGTGACCTCACCAAGTAGAGACTTCTCCCATGGGGAAAAAATTCGCATGGACCACCCCGTAATCATTCACATAACCCTATGTGGGACCGTCATTTGAATCGTGCGATCACATGAGTAATAGAATCACATGCGATTCAATATTCCAGTCTTCGATCTTGTGATGTTGGAATCCCATTTGTCTTACAATACTTGAAAACGACCCTGAACATGGATTTCTTGGCCAAAAAAACATCCATCGTGAATCCCTATCATGATGGAAGACACCATTGTGAGACCCTTTGTTGAATTCCTTCAGAATGAATGGAAAAAAGCATGACATGAGCACAAGAAGCTAACTCAAACCTATAATCATGCGAGATTCCAGACATATCCTTTAGAAATCAATATTGATACACCCCAAAATGGGATACCTGTGCATGTGATGCCTCTATACATCCTTGAATAGGTGATCATGAATATCCCTGTCTTGCAATACCAGGTATCTTCATAATTCGTGATGACTACAGGCGGCCTTGGAAGTGTTAGTCTTGAAACATAGTAGCCCCGCAGACACCTTTTCCATGAAAGATAAATAGAGTTTATATGTGAACCATTGTTCATTTGACCTCTTCATGTTATTCATTCCCTCATCATTATATATGTACCCAAAAAAACAAACCCACTCAGGTCAAAGAATCCCTCGTAAGACCCGTTTTGAGGTCATGCAAGTCACGAGACTCTCATGGGGATAAATTTTGTGAGACCCCAGGAGGTTTAGACTGAATAAAACCCCTGGATTCACATCCTCCTTTCTAAGTCAAGTGGGTAGACATATAAACTTGAGGCATGAATCCTTTGGTCATGCACATCAACACTTAGATGGGTTCATGATCCTAAACATATCTATGAGACCTTATCGTGTGAATGGATCAAGGACATGAAATTGAAAGAATCTTCATGGGACTCATGAAATTGTTAGGTAGAATTGGGCATGTAACTTTGATCATGATACAAGACTTGGAAAACAAAATTTGATATCATGATAGTTGATCAACCTTCCACTATTATCATGCACTAGTCTGAAGATAAGTTAGTTGATTAGGGGAAAACCCTTTGACATGTCTATTTCACTCAGGAGAAGAAATCCAAAACAGGTCATTTGATCATGATCATGACCCTAGAAATTTACACTTTGATCAGGTAATAACCCTTTGACATGTGAATGTTTTCACAAGATGATCTCTAGACAATGTACTTTAATCATGTGAAGGAATCATTGACATGTCATAACGATCATGAAATTTTCTATAGATACATCCTCATTGACATACGAAAATCTAAAGGTGAGTTTGGATGATCATGTGATAGTTCATTGTCATGTATACTTCGATTACATAAAGACCCAAAGCATACCTTATTTAGTTATGAAAATCATCTTGGACATTTATGTTTCATCCATGTGAAGGCATCCAAGGCATTTTAATTGATTAGGAAGACACCCTTGGATGTGTCTTCTATGTCATATTGGTACCCCAACATATTTGGAAGACAATAAATATATTTATATTAGATGACTAAGAAATGTTAGAAAAATCCTCTAGGACATTCCCACTCTGTCCAAAAAACTCACTCGAACTCATTTCATAAGGACCCCGGCTAGGAACCTTCAGCCGTATTCCCCTTTAATAAAGAAAGTTTCCTTGATGAGCTATGATTACAAACTTAGATGAACCTACAAATATCATGGTCTAAAAAAAACCATTTTTTGTTACCACTTATCTTTCATTCATCAGAATATAAAGTATGAGTATATCATGGGGCAGTCTTAGTGTGTAATCCTCGAGTACCAACATAACATAATATGTCCTCACTAATGGGAAGCCTCAATGTGTAATCCCCAACCAAAGGGAATTCATACTAGTGTAATCCCCTAGTATTCCTAAAATTGTGGTGATAATAAAATTATCTTCTAGCATGATCATCCACCTTTTCCCATCATCAGGTTAAGGGATAACTAAACTATGATAACTCTAATTCCATCCATGATTGGGATACATAGGATGCCTTATTAAGGCCTGATCTACAACATGCATCCATTTCAGTGTGTGTCCCTTCCTATCCCAAGTATTCATGACTTAAGAAACTAAATTATCATATAGTTCCATCACTCAAAATTTTCCATCAATAGATAAAAAGCGGTCTTTTAGATGATCACCATTCTAAGTATCAATCATGATCGTGCCCTTGAGCATCTCAAAGCCATCAGCGGGTTAAGGGATTAACTGAAATATGATAGATCTAATTCTCATCATATCCAGGATATATATGAATACTTCATAAGGATTGATCTTCATACCATACCCTCTATGAGATGGGTAATCATTCCCCTCAAATGAAAACTTTAATGTGTAGGACCCATATAGATACACTCTCATAAAATGTGTCCAATCTACCACTATCTCTTGTTTCTCACACCAATCATGGATCATGTGAGATTAGAGACTAGTGATGATTTTAACAATAACATGATGATAATTCCAATGAAAAGGAATCCCCATTTGAATGTAAGTCTAATTACATGTTATCTATTCTCAAAGTGGTATATTCTCGATGAAGTAATATAGGGAAGTATTATATGGATAAGTCCCATCCAGGGCCTCTATTTTCTTGTCTTTCATGACATAGAAACCCATCAAAAGAACTACCTAGACTCAGATTCCTATTTTAAATATTATTTTTAGGATTCATCATCAAGGTCCGATCCCGATACTCACTTCCTTACATTATGGTGTTAAGCTACATGGATAGGTCCAATCATAAGACCTTAAACTATAGAAAGTGACCTATGTTGTTTTGATTCATATTTTAATAAGATATATAGGATGACCCATACAAGTTCAATCTTATCTCCCAGACACCAACCACCTCCCTAGATGAAAATAAACTCTAGATTTCTCGAACATGGACATAACCCAAAGCACAATAACTAAATAAAATAGAAATAAATAACCCTTGACATGTACAAAATTGTTACTATAAATACATGTTCGTAATTAAGTATTGACATGGGGGTAACGAATACTATATCGGAGTATGGGAAATATTTCTTGAACATATCTTAAATCTATAACAGAGTCCCATAGTATGCGAAAATTCCCACTAAAAGGGTGTAATGATCCTAACCTACCGTTCTCTCGACCAACACAAGTCCCTAAGAGTCGTTGTGCCTGAAAACCCAGATGACCACCTTCCTTTGGAAAGTAGGTCTGTACCGAGCTATGGATGAAACAACAAATGGGAGTTTTCGAGAATGATGAAATAAATGGAGAACTCGATGCAAGTGATTGATCAAAACCTTGAAACTCCCCTGTAATCAAACCATCAAGTGAAATCTATTCCACACCTTAACTACTCACAAAATAGTGACATATGCCATAATTTTGGGGTTACTCCTAAAATTAATTAAACATATTGAATAAATTGTTGGAACCTATTTAGGTTTCCCGCACAGTACCCTTTTATGGTTGGAGTTTGTTATACCCAACCTGAAACTCCCATGATTGTGTGTTATTCTATATGCCCATTTGTTATATCACCCCTTGGGTGTGTGAGATATTTCCATTTTAGTGTGATACTTATTGAATTATGTGAGAATTAAATGATTGAATAGGATAAGGTTTATGCCTTATTTTTCCTATGATTACATGTTGTTAAATGGTGAAATGTAGAATGAATTTTTTAAATGGGCTTATATGGAAAATGTGAAATTAGTTGGATGAACTCATGGCTTGTAAATTGATAGTGAGATGACAAATTGATTATGGTAGTGGATGATTTGGACATTTATACTCCTTTTATGCTGATTCAATATGATTCCATGGACATTTCTACTATATGGATCTAGTTCACTATGGATGCCTGGAAAATTTCTACTCCTAGCATCTAGATTGCTTGGACCGCCTTGGATATGATCTATGGATATGATCCTTGGGCTCCAACCAAGTCTTTACTTAGTTTAATATGGAGATTATCCATAGAATCAATGAGGATTCCTTGGTCCTTTTTTTCCTTGGGCCTGGCCTTTCATGTCTAACATTGGATTACATAGTATAGGAAAATATATGGGGATATTCTATCATGCATTATAGTTAGCCAATTATGATAATGGATTAATTATAGTTGACCCTTTTTAGGGGTATATGATTAAAATTAATGGACTGTACAATATCAATTCTATTTTACCTTTCTTATTTTTGTTATATATCTTGCAAATAGATTCTACTAACATACACAAACTAGATATGTTATATAAACCATTGGCAGTGTCCTATTAAGTTTTATCTCAACACCAACTTGAGCTATCGTTGGGTACTTAAACAGACTTCTTGGATACAGGTAGGGACCAAGGCATATAGACACCCGAACCCGAAACCTGGGTTCAACCCTTACAAATGTTGTTTAATTTTTTTATAAAATAAACTTGAATAAATATGGAGAATTAAATACAACAGAGGACATTTTACTAGTATAGGTTATGTAAAATTAGATATAAGTCTTAAATTTCAACAAAAATATACAAATTAAAAACAATTATTCTTCAGCGTGTTGCTTCCATAATAGAGTTTCAATGCATCAACTGTGCTAAACCTGAAAAGTATTTGTAATTCGTAGAGTGAGCATAAAATTCCCAGAAAGGGGTTTCAAAATAGCCAATAAATTATTTAAAAACATTTTTAAAAATAAATATAAATACTTAAAATGGATTTCTACACACACTTGAATATACATATATAGAAAAATAGTGTTTCCCAAAGTAACCATACTTGAAAATCCATTTGGAATTATCCCTTGAAAATATTAATTTTCTATGGGTTATTAATAATACTTGGCATACCATATTATAATACACACCTATGGCCACTAGTAATCACTAAAACTAATGAGTTCACTCCCCGTAACACCATGCATTTCACCAGTGCTAATTTTTGAAATCATTTCCCCATAGATCTGCCTTTCTTATTTTCTATCCAAAATCATTTCCAAAATAGTTACATAATATTATTTCCATCGAAAGAAAACATTATATCTCATTCCATCACCAATTTTTCAAAAAAAATATTAAATCATTTTAGGGACAATCCCATACTTGGAAAAACCCCACTATTATATGAAAAAATGTAATTGCATGAAACAAGGATTTAAATGCGCGCAAGATCACATAATTATAAAAATGACACACATGAGTTAGATCTTGTCCATATCAATCTATTCATGGAATGCTGGGGTATGCATATGTATAATCCCACATAAAATAATTGTATACACTTAAAATGATTCATATGAAAATTAATAAAAAGGGGGACAATATGAGATATATATTTAGAATAATTTTCAAACATTTAGTTGATGATTTAAAAATATGTTTTATGAATAATGAAAATTTGGGAAGAACATGTAATACATATATACACAAGTATATATATATATATATAGTTTTATAAATACATGTGTTAAATAAAATATTGCAAACCCTTTTATAATAACATTATAAAGGCTCGATCTAGATCGTAACCCTAAGTTTATAACTTATAAAAATTAGAAGTTTTGAAAAAATGTGTGAGTTTATAGACATATTTTCATATATATATATATTATATATATATATAATAGACTAAGAACATTTGAGTGAACCATTTAAAAATATAGATTTTAAAATAAGGTTTTAAAACATAATCTTCTTGGTTAAACATCTAATAACACCAGATTGATGGTAAAACCAAACATATATAAGTATATACATATTTGTATATATATATATATCAGAGGTTGAGAAATTATTTTAAAACTCTTCCAAAATAAGTTTGAAATTAAATAGAGAGTCCATGTTACCTCTTTTTTTGAAAACTGAAGGGGAAGTGAAATTCGCTACTTGCCTAAGAACTTGAACCAAATAAGGGGTTTGGATCTGGACTTCAAATAATAGAATAAGGGTTATCCATGATTCTCATATATTTATAAAAATAATTAAGGTGTCATAATATTCTTATAGAAGCTTTTTTTAATAATGACCCAAAAAATCACAGGCACACATTCCCACTTTTTTTGTTTTTTTACTTTACTGTGTTGGACCCCCTCCATTTTTTACTCCATTTTTTCTTGAATTATTTATTCAATTTGTTTATCTCCCTATTTGTATGTCACGAGTTTCACAATTTTGGATTCTTATCCTAATTTTGTCCATGTCATCATTATGGTAATCATTAAATATTATTATCATTTTCGAAATCATTTTATTCTCTTTTTTTGACACATTTCACCCTTATTTTATGCAGAAAACATCTATCAAATTTATCCTCTTACATTTCCTTTAGAGTTACATTTTTGAACTAATTTATTCATATTTGATTTACATTTCATGTTTTTGACTTTTATTTTTGTCATTTCATAATTTAAAATTTTATATTATTGTTTTTTATGTCATGTAATGATTACTCTTATAAAATATTTAATTATCATACCTTTTATCTTTATTTCAATGTTTTTTTAAAACATATATTATAAAATAATTTTTTTTGATAAATAAAAAAATAAAATAATATTAAACCATAAAAAATTCAGAATTTAAATAATTATAATACTAGTATATTATTAAAAAAATTATAGGTTATGTATAATAAACTCTATTAATTTAATTTCATAATAATAATTTAATAATTCACACAAATAAAAATTTTATAAAAAAACTAAAATTATTAAAACTTCACATAATTTATATTATTATTTTTTAAATAATAAAAATAAATTTCATTAAAAAATCTTGGTCTACCATTAATTATTATTATCTTTACCCTCAATTCAAAAAAGTTTTTTTAGAAATATTTCATTTAAATTATATAAAATATAAATAATTAATTAAGATAAAAGTTAAATTTTAAATTCTTGGGGTGTTACATTATCCAACCCTCAAAAAACATTATGTCATTTCAATTCACTCGTATAGACAGGGAAAATAATTTTACATAGAAGATGTATTTGAAATTATTAATTTCATTCTAATTTTACAAAATTATCTATACCGTTCCTCAGATTCAAATTATAGAGACTGGAACCCAAAACCTGGGTTCAACCATTACAAATGATGTGAAATTTTTTTTATAAAAAAAACTTGAATAAATACATAGAATTAAATACAAAATAGGGCCTTTTACCAGTATAGGTTCTTTAAAATTAGATACATGATTTACATTTCAAAAAAATATACAAATTGAAAACAATGATTCTTCAGTGTGTTGCTTCCACAACAGAGTTTCAATACAACATGTATTCTAAACCTAAAAAGTGTTTATAATATATAGGGTGAGCATAAAATTCCAAGTAAGGTGTTTCAAAACAACCAATAAATTCTTTAAAAACATTTTTCAAAATAAATATACATACTTAAAATAGATTTCCACACACACTTGAATATACATATATAGAAAAATAGTGTTTCCCAAAGTAACCATACTTGAAAAGTCATTTGGAACTCTCCCTTGAAAATATTATTTATCTATGGATCCTTAATATTACTTGGAATACCATATTAAAATCCATACATATAGCCAGTAGTCATCACTAATACTTATGAGTTCACTACCCATAACATCACACATTTTAACATCACCATGTTTTGAAAAAAAATTCCCATGGACCTTCCTTTCTTATTTCTTACCCAAAATCATCTCCAAAATACTTACATAATATCATTTCCTTCAAAATAAAACAATATTTCACATGTCATCACCAATTTTTCAAAAAAAATATAAAATCATTTTAAGGAGAATCCCATGACTGGAAAAAACCACACTATTATATGAAAAATCCTAATTGCCTGAAACAAGGATTTAAATGTGTGCAAGAACACATAATGCTTGGAATTTCACACATGAGTTAGATGCTGGACATATCTATCTATGCATGAAATTTCGGGGTATACAGATGCCTAATCTCATATAAAATAATAGTATACATTTTTAATGATAATAATTTCATATGAAAATTAATAAAAAGGGGATAATATGAGATATATATTTAGAAGAATTTCCAAACATTTAGTTGAGGATTGAAAAATATGTTTTATTACTACTGAATAGTTGGGCATAACATATAAATATGTATATCGCCAAGTATATATACATATAAATATATATATATATATACGTATTGTTTTATAAATACATGTTTTGAACAAAATATTGTAAACCATTTTATAATAACATTATAAAGAATGGATCTAGATCATAACCCTTAGTTTATAACATTTAAAAATATCATGTTTTGAAAAATTGAGTGAGTTTATAAACATATATTCACACATATATATATATATACACACAACATATATATACACAACATATATATATATATATACCTGTGTGTGTGTGTGTGTGTGTATAATAGACTAAGAAAATTTGAGCAAACACTTTCAAAACAAGGGTTTGAAAATAAATTTTTAAAAATAATCTTCTTGGATATACATCTAATAACACCAGATTATATGTAAAACCAAACTTATATAAGATTATACATATGTATATATGTCTATCATAGGTTGAGAAATTAATTCAAAACTCTTTCAAACTAAGTTTGAAATTAAACAGAGTGTCCCCTTACCTATTTTTTGGAAACTGGAGGAGAAATGAAATCTACTACTTGCCTAAGAACTTGAACCAAATAAGGGGTTTGGATCAGTAATTCAAATCATGGAGGAAGGGTTTTCCATGAGTCTTGTATATTTATAAAAAAATTAACATGTCATAATATTTTTATAGAAGCTTAGTTTTTTTAACAAAGACCCAAAAAAATCACAGTTATTCATTCCTGATTGTTTTTTTACTTTACCATGTTGGACCCCCTCCATTTTCCTCCATTTTGTCTAGTGTTTTTTTATTCAATTAGTTTATCTCTCTCTTTTTATTTCATGAGTTTCACTATTTTGTATTCTTATCCAATTTTTTTCAATGTCATCATTTTGGTTATCATTATATATTTTTATCATTTTTTAAATCATTTTATTATTTTTTTGACTTGTTTTACCCTTTTTTTAAACAAAAAAAAATCTATCATTTTTATCCTCTTAAATTTTCATTAGAATTACTTTTATTGAACTATTTCTTTCATATTTGATTTACATTTCACATTTCTGACTTTTATTTCTGTGATGTCATAATTTTAAATTTTATATTGTCATTTTTATGTCATGTAATGATTACTCTTATAATATATTTAATTATAATCCCTTTTATCCTTATTTAAACATTTTTTTAAAACATATAATTATAATATAAATTTTCTTTATTAAATAAATAAATTAAAAATATTAAATAATTAAAAACTAATAATTTAAATAATTATAATACTAATATATTGATAACAAAATTATAGTTCATGTATAATAAAATATATTAATTTAATTTAATAATAATAATTTAATAAGTCACACAAATAAAATTTTTATAAAAAAATTAAAATAATTAAAACTTCACATAATTTATATTACATTTTTTAAATAATAATAATAGATTTATTTATAACATTTTGGTTTACCCTTAATTTTTATTATCTTTACCTCCAATACATAAAAGTTTTTATTAAAAATCATTCATTTATATTATAAATAATCAATTAAGATAAAAATTTTATTTGAAACTCTTTGGGTGTTACAAGGAAGGTTCTATCTTTATGATTCTTGATTAATTATGCTAGGAGAAAGGGAGCACAATACTGAGAAATGATCGTGATGATATCTAGAGAGAGTTCTTTTTGGTATTTTTATATTTTGATACATGTATTGTAATGTTTTCTAGTTTCCATATATTTCCTACCTTTTTTGTATAGATACTTGACATGATAATCATATTTTATATGACACTAATTCTAGTTTTTATATTTATTTAAGTATTTTGGATGTCATTATTTCATTGTTTTGTTATTCATTTTCTTCTTCTATTGATTGATATTATTATACCACTATGCCACACTCTGATTATGAGGGTATTATCTCCCCAATATATCACCTTAGAACCTATCTACTAGTTTGAGACCTCTAGAGTATGGGGAGGCACACTTGAGGCCATGTTATCCACTGGCTCAGGGTAATATTTAGTGGGTCTCGAGTTGGGATGTTAAAAACTGGTATTAGAGACTTTTACCTTTATTTTATTTTTTTCCATATAGTTTGGGATGGTAAAAACGAGAAATATGGACATGTTATAATTTGGTAATGAGATATTCTTAGCAGTATCTAACTCACACACATGGAGAATCCAAATTGCATGGGATGGGATATGATGTTCTGAATTTCACCTGTTACAATAGATTTTATTCCACCATTGGGCGACACACAAGATATGTGATGCTATTATTTTTCTGATTGATGAATTGCATGTTTTCCTTGTCCTGATATGAAAAGGATGTATAGATCCTGAATCATTTTAGGAACCTTATAGTATTCACATACCATGCATATTCCATGCCATATAGGATGTATTGATTAACTAAATGACATTATTATGTGTTCCTTACATGATATATATTTTATTTGATTAATGTTTTGTGTAGGGAAATAAGAAACATAGTTAGTAATTCAAGTGTTTTTTATAACATAAAATGTGTTTTCCAACTTAGGATACAACATACACCTTAAGAAGTCAAATATGGAACATCTAGTCATGGACCATTGGTCGCATGGGCTAGAACGTGTTATGGTTGGGATTACATGGACATCGTATTTCAATTTATAAAGTGTATGATCCCATATAGATTTGAAGTGGTGATCTATATAATTTAACCATTTAATAAAATTTTAAATTAATGGGAATGAACTTAAATTAAATTTAATTCCGAAATGGAAATTTCATTGATAAATGGATTTGAAATTGCACTTGGTAGTCCATACACCAAGACCCATGCTTCGAAAAAGAGTAATTGACCCAGACTTGACTTTAGGAGTGGGTAGTAGGCATAGACTCATGTGTTACTTTCAATAATTCATATTACTCAGTCTTGGATTTTGGAGTTGGAAGTGGGGTGTTTCTTGTTCATAAGAAGGATTATACCTATCCTATATCTATATCTATGATATGGTTGTCACCAAATCATATTTTAGGTGTGTACTAGGAATTTTTAGAGATATACTATAATGAAGGCTTCAAGTCATATGATAGGAGGGTGGTGAAGACCATGCTCTAAATATGGGGGGACTTAATCCTCCAGTAGAACCTCCAGTAGTTCCACTTGATTATTTTCCCACATTTCCGGATATGGGTGCTCATTATCTGTTCTAAGAGGGTTTCTTGTGATTTAGGTAGACCGTTCAAGGAGACCTGCAACCTACATCATCTATGGAGGAGTTGAAACATGTGTTCCATATGAAGAATCCACCCATTTGTTTTCAAAGGATTATATTCCATGGGCAATTGAAATGTGGATTGAGAACAATTTATTGATTTTATAGGATCTAGAAACACCTCCTAAGAGAATATTGAAGCTCATGACATTTATTCTTCAGGGAGAAGATAAGCATTGGTTGGATGTTTTGAACTAGTATTATGTGATTCAAGATATGATTTAGAGGGATTTCCAATCCATGTTTTATAAAAAATTATTAGCTGAGACTCTAAGGGATGACCAATATAGTGATTTTATGCATTTTGAGGAGGGTGGGATGACTATTATGGAGTATTCAACATGATTTATAGAGCATCAGTGCTTTGCAATAGTGTTTATGGCTGATGATCCATCAAGGGTGAGATGCATCGAGGAGGGTCTTAATAAGTTCATTTGATCATATGTCAACATGCTTCGGTTGACTACTATAATAGAGACAGTGAATCAAAAACTTATTACTGTACATAACCTAAGGGAAGATAGTGGTGTAGTGTAGGAAACTAAAGCCTATTGACCTATTAGTTTAGTGTCTAGTGTAAGAAAACAACATTTTAAGTATTCTCATGATTCTAATACCATCTAGAGTGTGAGATCTAGTAGTTATGTCTTCTATAATCAGTGTGGGAGAAATAGACACATGAAGAGTCAGTGTGATAGAAACCAAGTCATGTCTCGATCATGTGGTGGGATTAGATATATACATTGATTTTGCGGGACCTTCCCTTAAGCAGTCAGTGGAAGGTTTTTGACTATGAATCTAGGTTTAGAAGAGAGATTCCCAACTCTACATCATGCTGAGAGCTAGAGTAGTGTCGTTCATTCAAGCTGAGGTAGTGGTCATCGTCGCAGTAGCTAGGTACTAGTTGTACAACGATATCAGAGTGAGACTACTCTGAGTAGTGAGGTTGTTGCATAGGGCCATGGTTCAAGCCAAATATATTCTGTATAGCCTACACCCGATGTGTAGAACATCAAGACATCTATGATGATAGGTACTATTTTACCATCTTATAGTCTAGTATCGTCCCTTTTTGATACATGTGATTCATAAAGATTCATATCTTTACCTATAGTGGAGAACCTTTGTCTCATTATTCAATATTATGATGTCATTATGAATCTCAATACCCCCTTGGGGATTCAATCAGAGAGTGTACTCCAATGTAGAGAGTACCCCTTGAGATAGGTGGGTATCAATTCTTATGAAATCACTTCATTCTTGACATCATAGGGATTGATGTCATACTCAATATGGACTAGCTAGTTTCTTATCATTATCATGTTGATTACTATCACCATAGTATTTCTTTCGCACCACTAGATGGTGGTATTTTCATTCAAATGGTTTAATGGGGTGTCCTAGAAGGTATAGATAGACCGGAGCATCGTGGGATGGGTGTCCTGAGGACCTATATTTCTCATTTATATCATGATGATCAGGGAATGAGATAGGTAGAATTCTATTCTATAGTATATCATTTCATGGATGAATTCCCAGATGAATTTTCCTTTTAACACTTGATAAATAGGTGGATTTATCTATTGATATGGTTCTAAGTGTTGTATTTATCCCCATTTCTACTTATAGGATGGCCACTACCAAGATATAGGATCTCAAGTGACATCTAGATGAATTATAGAAAAATGTGTTTATTTGACCCAACACTTATCTATGGGGTTCACTAGTACTTTTCACCAAAAATATGGATTGAACCCTCAGGATATGTGTGGATTTCCTAAAATTTAACCAGTTTATAGTTAAGATTTGACATCCCTTTTCAATGGAAGATGAACTCTTCAACTAGATTGGAGGAGCTCGGGTTATCTCGAAGATTGATCTGAGACCGGGTTATATTCATGTGAATGTTCAACCTTTAGACACACCTCATACATCATTTCATAGGAGGTATAGTCAATATGGGTATCTGGTTATGCCATTCAGTCTCTCTAATGCGCTGACGGTTTTCATGGCTTTGATGATTCAGGTTTTCCAATCGTATTTGGACTCTTTCGTGATAGTTTTTATAAATGAAATATTGGTGCGTTCTTAGACTCAAAATGATCATGTAGAAAATATTGAGATCATATTGGATATAATGATAGAGAATAAGTTGTATGCCAAGATCATAAAATATTAGTGTTGTATGGATAAGATTCACTTCCAAGGTCATGTTATCTTAGAGGTAAGAGTACTAGTTGAACAGGAGAAGGTGAGAGATGTTGTTTGGTGGGAGAAACCCAAGAACATATTTCATGTAAAGAGTTTCTTATGGCTATATGGTTATTCAATCATTTCATATAGGACTTCACATTATTATAAACACCTCTTACGGGCTTGATTAAGAAGGTGTGAGGTTTGTATGGTCAGATACCTATAAGAAATCCTTTCAAGAGACGAGAGAGAGGTTGAATTCAACACTGATCATAATTATTTTAGATCCAGGTAGAAGCTATAAAATATATTGTTATGTATAGAGTATTATGATATGTGTGGCTTTGATGTAGGGGGATTGATTCATGACATATGAGTCTCATCAGTTGAGACCACGTGATAGAAATTACATGACACACAATGTTGAATTAGCTACTGTTGTACATGCCTTATGTTGTTGGAGCCATTATTTTTTGGGAGAGTGTTTTGTGGTGTAAACAGACCAAAAAATCCTCAAGTACATATTTACAAAGTGTGATCCTATTTTAAGGAAATGAAGGTGGTTTGAATAACTTCAGTCCTTCGACTTTGATCTTTCATACATGCCTGGAAAGGGAAATGTTGTTGTTGATGCACTGAGTAGAAGGACTCAAATATAGGTACTTTAGGAGGCCAATAGTGCATGGAATCTTATGGACTTGTTTTTAGAGATACACTTTGAGGTGTAGTATAGTCCTATGCATACTTTTCTCTCATCAGTGTAGTGACTTACACTCTTCTGGATAAGGTATGAATGAGATAGTTATCAGATTCTGAGGGAATATTCATATAAGAGAGCATGGAAGGTGAGGACCCACCTCCTGTTTGGGTTGTTGGCGAGGATGAAATATTTTTCATACGTGGTTGCGTTTTGGTTCTAGTAGACATATTAAAGGACTTGATGCGTGAGTTTCATGCCTCATCTTGGGAAGTACATACTAACTTTAAAAGACGTATCGAGACTTGTGTAACCATGATGGTTTATTTTGAATGAAATGGGATGTAGTTGGATATTTCATGAGGTGTTCCACATATCATCAGGTTAAGGTATAAAACCAATGAACAAACAGGGTTTTATAGTAGGTACCCATTCGAAATTAGAAATGGGACGAAGTTGCAATGGATTTAATGATTGGATTACTGAGGTTACCTTAAGATAGTGATGTTGTTTGAGTTGTTATGGATAGTCTCATGAAGGTCACCCACTATTTACTGATTAGGGATACCTTATCTATATATGATCTTGGGAGACTTCAAATCTTTGAGATTGTGTACCTTCACAGGGTTTCTCAAACCATTTTATAAGATAAGGACACCCAATTTATATCACAGTTATGGAAAGGATTACAGAGGGAATTGGGTACATAGGTGATTTTAAGAATAGTATACCACCCTCATACTAATGGCCAATTGATCCCACTATATAGGTTCAAAAGGACATTATTAATGAATGTGTCCTCGATTTTGGGGGTTCTTGGGAGAGGCATCGACCCCTGGTTGAGTTCACCTATAATAATAGTTATCACAAAACTATACCAATGGAACCATATGATGCTTTGTATGATAGGCCATGCCAATCGCGTCTTTTCTGGTTAGAGGTTGGAGAAGAAGGACTAATCGAACCACGTCTCATGAAGGAGACATTGAAGAAGGTCCAGTTGAACAGGAAAAAGATGGATATTGTATAGTATAGATAAAAATCCTATACTGATCACTTTTGATGACCTTATAGTTTGGTATTGGGGATTGGGTCTTTTTTATGTGTCTCACTGAGGATGGGGAATATATGGATTTAGAGATAGGGTAATAAATCACTATGATATATTGGGAATTTTGAAAATCTAGAGATATTTGGGCAAGTAGCCTATAAGTTATAGTTACCTCACAGGTACCAGTCCATGCATGATGTCTTCCATGTAACTCATATACATCATTATCACTCATAACCATATCATAATTTCCACCGAGATAAGGTTGAGCTATATGTAGATGAATCCTTTGAGGATAATCCTATATGAATTGTTGATCAAGGCACAAAGGCTCCGGTCTTCCCCTCTAATACGTGTTCTATTGAAGCACGTCCTTGTACATGATGAGGCATGGGAGTGAGAGGATAACATACATGCATAGTGTAAAGATCTATTTTCAGATTCATTACCACACTTAGGAGAGAAACCTAGAGAATATATGTCTTAAAAGGGGGAGATTTTAAAATCCTCAATTTTCTTATGGTATAAATATCTATTATTTTAGTTTAATTGATTGGTTTTGACCAAATGTGAAGGCCTAATGAGGTCACATGAGTTATATGGGTGTATGAGGCTTATTTGGATCCCAAATAATGAGTTTTTGAAAGAGGTTGTTGGGTCATACGGTTAGTAGAAATCATGCGACCCAGGATACACAGTTCGAGAAAACTATGTGGGAATATTTTAGAGGCCAGATAAGGGCAACACAGTTTAAGGAAATCATACCTCCTGGGTCACACACCAATGCAATTCACTTGTAATTTTTTAGGTGATAATAAATTCATAGTCAATGCATGATTTTTCTAACCATGCACCATGACCATGCAAGGAGGGTTATTGGATATAGGTGGAATCATGCTGGGTGCATGGTTTGTCCAACTGTGTGGCCAACCCATGTGACCAAGTGTTTTTGGGTTAAATTAACATTTTTCATGTAGATTTTTTATAACTTAAAAAGGTATTCTATTTCTTTTAGGGGATGTAAATTCTTCTCAAAAGAGATATCTTCTTCAAGATTAACCTAGGATTTAGTTGCTTATTCACTCTCCATAATTTGAATCAAACACCATTTGTATCATTAGATCTATGCTGGTATGTTCTAAATTATTCTTGTGCCTTTATTCAATTTTCTTCATATCAACAGATTTATTTGGGTAGAATCTAATATGACCAATTTCAAGGTCATTCATATGTTTATAAATTTTATTCTTATCCTTGTCGATTTTGGAGTGGATACTAGATGAGTGTTCTACTATAGGTATAATATAGGTTTTCTATACCTTTCCTTAAAAGTTGTGTCCTATAAACATTTTTTACTCTTTCAGACTTTTGTAATCTTGTTTTTTAATCGATAAAAGATACTTGTACTTTTGGTAATGTTCTCATTATATATATATATATACATACATTTTTCCATGTGCTACATATCAGACCTTCTAGCATTTCCCCTAAATTAATTGAACATCTTGAATTATTTTTTTTAACCAGTTTAGGTTTCCCACTTAGTTCCCTTTTATAGTTGGAGGTTTCTAACCCCAAACCCAACCAAAAATGAGGTGTGTAATTATATCTACCCCTTCTTATACCATCACATTTGGTGTGTGTGTGATCTCCATTTCCATGGGATCTTTATTAAATTAAGTGATAATTAAATAATTGAATATGAGAAGGTTTGTGCCTCATTTTCCATGTGATTACATATTTTTAATTGGTGAAATATAGAATTAATTGGTTAAATAGGTTTTTTATGGAAAATGTGAAATGGGTTGGATGAACTCTAGAATTGTGACTTGATAGTGAGATGATGAATTGATTATGGTAGAAGATGTCTTGGACATTTCTACTCCTTGGATACTGATTCCATAGGATGTCGTGAACATTTATACTCCATGGATCCAATTCACTATGGATGTTTGGTACATTTATACTTCTGGGATTCAGATTGCCCGAATCATCTCAGACAAGCTCCATGAACATGCTCCTTGGGCTCCAACCATATATTTACCATGTTTTCTATGGAGATTATCTGTGGTCTCGACTAGGATGACTTGGTCAATTTATACCATGGATATGTCCTTTCAAGTGTCAAACTGGACTTCAAAACATAGGATAATCTAGATGTTATATCATGTTTTATAGTCCTATGATTAAAGTGTCTTTATTATAGTTTACCCTTATTATGGGAGTATGATTAAATTTGATGGAATGGACAATATCACTTCTGTTTTACCTTTCATATTTCTATTATATATATTGAACATAACTTCTTCTTATATACACAGACTGGAAATGTTATAGACATCATTGGTGGTGGCCTACTGAGTGTTATATCACATCATATTTGGGCCATCGTTGGGTACCCAGAATGACTTCATAAATATATGTGAGACTAGGGAAAGAGCATGATTTATGAATCTTGAATTATTATGCTAGGATCCAAGGAGTACTGGACAGATCTATACTTGTGATGCATTCTAGAGATAGTTCTTTATTGTATTTTTGTATTTTGGTACATGTACTGTACTGTATGGATATTTTCATGTATTTCACACCTTTTTTATAGATACATTTCACATTTATTAAATTGTATATGAAATTGCTTCTGGTTTTGATATTTATTTCAGCATTTTAGATGTTATTCTTCTGTTCCTCGGATATTCATATGCTTCCTATATTAATTTATATTATTATACCACTATGGTACACTTTAATTATGAGGTTATAGTCTACCCACTATATCACCTTAGACCCTTGATGATATTTGACACCCTCAAGAGTATGGGGTGTCATGCTTGAGGACTTGTTACGCACAATCTCGGGGGGGGGGGGGGGGTTAGTGGATCCTAGGTCTGGATTTCATAGTTTTACATAAGGAGTGGTGGATAAAATATAATATTGGATGGGATAATCCTCATATCACTAATTAGTTTTAGGATATAAACTAATAAAGTATTATTTGTTGGGATTGTAATATATGGCCTAAAGGAAAGGATCCATGCACAAACCAACTACATGATTATCCAAAAAAACTATTTAAGAAGCCCCATGTAGCCACAAGACCAACACTCATTAGGTGGTCGATCACACTGAGTATGAATTTTCCTAGTCTCCATGAATTGGCAGTATCTCAATGATGACCCACCTTGAAGTGGTAATGATGATCCCATATAACTCAAACCACAAAGATAGGATTCCTTAATCCCTTACTTTAATGTGCCAATTTCCACCCCACCATCCTCACATGTAACCACTATCTCAATATGTATGTTGACTTCATTCAAGTTTCTATCTATGATTATTGCCTAGTTTACCTCCTTATAAAACAATGAAAACATAAAAATATTTACTTTTACCCTAATATAATGTTTATTTCTATCCTAAAACCACAACAGTTTGGTGATTTCATTTCCTGTTATTTTCGAAAAATAACATAATAGGACTGTGAACCTAGTGGCATAATCTATGACTAATGTACCCCCTAAACAAAGTGTATGAACTCATGGTATTGATCCACCCTCAGTGTCTTTGAGAAAAAGTACTCAAATAAACTAACCTCACAAAGTCTTCCCATGTTATCCCCTCATGTCTACCATCCTGTACTTACCCATCCTGTTAGTGTTTAACTGGTACCTTGAGAATATATATTAAAAACATCACCCTCATCCCTGGTGTCATATTGATCTAATAAAAAATAGTCTCAACTAATTTTATATAGTACTTAGTGTCTTGGGGTTCAACCACTTCATGAAATAAGGGAGGATACTAAGACTGAAATTCTCATATCCAATATTCCATGGATGGCAAAAATCCCTAAGTTTCATGGATGATACTCTAATTAAACCATACCAAAATCCACCTCATATGCTCATCAAAAAATAACCCAATCACAACTGACTACTCTGGCTACCTAAAAACCTCCACATACGGTCCATGATCATCTTTGACCTCAAGGAACCCAATTATCTAATGATTTGGTGGCACCACAACTAATCCCTCATGACACTTCAATAAAATATTTTGATGTGGAATTTTTCTAAGAAATAATTATCATTCTCAATACATATAGAACAACTCATATATTGAAAATAGGGAAAAATATAATTGGAAACATATTCCACTATCCCATACACTTCCTTACTATCACCTAAGTTTTATACCATCCAGTCTTATGAACCTACCTACCAATTTCAAGGTTAGGTACCAAATATATCAAACACATGAGTGATCCAAATACTCGATAACTACAAGAATAAAAAACTTGGTTTATCTGAGTAGAATAATACCAAGAAACTATATGGTAAAACAACATTTAGGGTATTGTTGATACTACTAATAAAAAAATCCTTTCCATAACCAGAATAAAAGTCACAATAAGGTATACACATTTCATGTGAGTCCAAAATACATATCATGATGTATTGAATAATCATCTTTTCACTTCCTTAAAAGAGTCAAAACATAATTCAATAATATCAAATCCCATATATATCCATATCATATAACTCGACTATAACCATGAAATCTAAAACAGTAATCCCAATTCCGTTGAAAATGCTGAATATTTTCCATACCTATTCTAGTAAAGAAAATTTTATGATGTCCACCCCAATTCCTAACATATTCGTAAACCCCCATCTACCAAATCCCAAATAACTAAACAAAAATCCACTCTATACCACATTATATCAACCTAATTTAACCCATAGAGATGTAAATTTATATTATCCTCAACCTAGATTAGTTGAATGAAACTAAATCTTTAGTTATTATAATTTAAATCATTCCTAATTATATAATAGAGTATACCAACAAGTAAGTAAGTCCTTGGAGGAGCTAATAGGGAAACTGCCAAGAGGATTTTTTTGAAAGAACCCATAGAGGAGTCCAAACTAATTCCTATTGCTAATAAATAAATAACAACTAGGATGTTTCTTTCCCATATATTGGTATGGATTATATATTTATATTGAACTATATTTATTGAATAAATTAATACTGTAATTCAACTAGAAGTGTGCTCTAACCAGCTATGGGGTAGGTGATAAACCTATTTGAGTAATTTTCAAATGTTTATTTCTTATAATATGTAAATAAATAAAAACATTTTCATATAAATATAGTTTTGTAAATTTTGTATAGTTTTATATTTTGTTTTTTAAACATTTTTAAACATCATTAATTTCATTCCTAATACGAAAATACAAATTATTGGGTAGATTAATTTATTGGTTCTGAAACTATAATACTTTAAGTTATTTTTGAGTGAACTAGTAATTGTATTCTAGAAAGTTTGGTCTTAAAACTAAGAAAATTGAGTGTGGGTGAAATGATTCTCATAGAATTAGTTTTATAACTTGATTTCACTAAGAGTTTTGAACTTTAATAATGGTAACATGACCAATATAAGAAATAAAACCTTCGGGATCCAACTCAATTGAAAATGGTATAATTAATTTGAACTTGGAATGAGAATGGGAAATTTGGATTCCCTAGTGAGTCATTGAGACAAGGTAACTCGGTGCGTTTCTATAATTAAATAAATCATTTTTTCAATTTCAATAAGTGATATGCATAATTAATTTAACAATATTATGGTTGGGAAAGATTTAAATAAAGGTAATTTTCAAAAATGAGTTCATTTAGGTGAGGGTAACATTGAACCAATGAAGGGGGAAATTTAATTATATCACATTCAATTGAGTTGTAAGCATAAAGTGGGAAAATCAAAATTTGGTTTGAGGAAATGAAGAAAGAGGTAGGAATAGAAGTAATTTTTGTAAAAGTTTTGATTATTGTTCAATATCATTTTATTCACTTTCTAGACTTGGATCTTTTACTAAGTTTAAATGAGGGAGTGGTTTGATTCACATATTAGGCGTGATAACTTTAATAGTGGATCAATTCATTGTTTACTTCTTCTCTGACTGGTAAATTTAGATAAAGGTAGGATAACTTTTTTTGAATAAATTTAAATTAAATGATAATATTTCTTAGTAGTGAAATAGTTTAAGCATAGAGGAGTTATGTTAGGTGGAAGTTTCAACATTTATTGTTATTTATTCATTAAAAATACCCCAATTTTAATTCAATTCCTGGGTAAATAGTGATTTTTGATGACTTTATGGAATTGGAACTTAGTTTTAAATTATTTTTAAATATTGTATTTATTTTTATATTCATATTTTTATATGAATTGGGAATCTATGCTTGGGTATCTAATTTCTTCTTATTGAATTGTTAGAGTGAATTTTAATTGTAGAAAAAATATTGCACTAAGAAAAATGTGAATCCTTTTGTTTTATAGGTTGAAAAATTACAAAGACCATAAGTAACCATGACATAAATGGTCACTATGCTGAATATGAGAATTACCCCCCCCCACACACATTAATAATCTACCCTGTTACGGGAGGTATACCTACCATAAATAATAATTAAATGATCCTTCATCTAACTATGAGAATTGATCATGGTCACTTCTTCACCTTACTGTGCAACCACTCTCATGGTAGGAATACCTACTATGAGACCCCTATTCTCAATCACAAATCATGTTTGGGACACTGAACCTTTCCTTCAAGGTTGGAATGCTTATCATAAGATGTTACCACCTCTTCCTCACAAGTTGTCATGTGACCACCAACTTGTTCTAAACCTCCACTTCCCCTAAAGTACCCAATCATTTTCATATAAATCTTGATGTTAGTCTAGAGGATGGGTTCCATTCTGAATGTCACCACTACCACTTGTATTCTACGACCATGAGGAAAAAATAGAATGCCTCATTTTCAGGTTGCGCCACCTCATAGTTCCACCCATTACTTTTGGCCAACGATGGAGTGAATCCACCTTACTAGAAGATTCATTGATGTACTCCAATCGAATCCATGACTTGCATTGACTAAGGTTGAGAACCATGCTAATGCACCATGAGTGAAGCTACCTTTCCTGCACCACCTTTGAATAAGTTTGGACATTCCACTCAATTGCGAAGAAGATTGTTACCTACTGATACCGTAGTCATGTGATTAAGGGTAAAGATCCCATGAGAAGCTAATGAAAAAATGGGATCATAATCAAAAAATAAGTCCAAAGTATTCAAGGATTTTGAGAAACACCCAATTATATTATATATAACCACCTAAGAATGCATCATTTGAGACTATGGTAAGAAAGATACATGAGAATCCATCCTTTAGTGAAATGAAGCATGAGTGATAGGAGAAGGTTGGTATTATCTGACCGATGATGGAACTTTTGGGTTCTATAAATTGTTAAGGTATGATACATTTTAGGATAAAAATGATTATTCTTAGGTGAATGTAAATAATGAGTCCCATCAACTAAATCCCAAGACAAATTTTTACCTTCAACGAAAAAAAATATGTTATGCTGAGAAGCACCAGAACACTCCACCAAAAAAAGGACACCAAACTTGATCATGGGAGAAGATCTGAAGTCATAAAAAACCATGATCTTGTACATGTTCTGATCACCCTAAATAAAGTAAACCTACTCCATGTTGAATTCTTAAGACATTACTCAATTTCGTAATGAAGTTTTTTCCTCTCACATGGAGGGAAGGATGCTCATATGGATAACCATTCTTCTATCAGAAGGGGGACACTAGCTCACTCAGGGGGGGGCACTCACAAATAACTGGTTTTGAATATCATTTTATTCTAATTATCCATTGTTAAAACTCTAATGATGGCACACTAAGCCATTTTTTGTTTTACCAAGGAGGATCCCCCCATTCCCCCTATTGATGAATTCTGATTATTCAATTTTATTACAAACACCTCTTTGGATCTTAATGTTTTTAATTAGAAGATCTTTATTATGATTTTATATTTTAATTTTTTTCTTATAATTATCATAATTTCACACACAATAAAATTGGATTTAATTCATTGTATTCAATAGAAAGAACTGTGTAAATTCAAGGGTGAAAAGTGATATCCACTACCAAGGATGTGAAAAGGTAGGGAATATAATGATCATTTTTTCCTCCATATGAACTGAAATATCTTAATAAAAGAAATCAATTGGATTCCCTTTATGAGAGTATTATTAAATACCAATCGAATAACGATTCAATATTTTAATGTGGGAATGATCCAATATGAGTCCACAACTTATTAAATTGAATTTAAATCCAATATTTCATGTTGTTTACAACAAATTTAACCCACAAAACAATATTTCAACACATCCACAAAATTTTCCTCTCCAGAGAAAACCTCAGTCCCACTATATTTCATTTTTCTTGGGTTTACAAATTCATTTTATTGAGTTCCCTGCACCATTTTTTCATCAAACCTTAAGGTATTCATGACCTCAACCAAAGTATCACATACCCAAGCTAATACCCATAAAAATAAATAGAATAATTAGGGAAAATTAAATGATAAATTAGGGGAATTGATAAGATAATATGGGTACCCAATAAATATCTATAATAACCTGGGTGTATGATAGTTTCTGAATTTCCTGGACTAGTTTGATTTTTCAAACTAGTGAGTGGGTATTTTTGTGAACTAGGGTTCATAAGTGTATTTTGAGGATTTGTACCACTTTAAAGAGTGTATTTATACATGAAATGGGGGTCAGTTGGAAAACATTTGTAGTGGTAAATTCTAGAGAAGTGTTTGAGGTTGTAGCTTATTGTTATACCATCACCACCTAGATGGTATAAATCCATTGGATGGCTGATGGAAAGGTATGTAACATTGATTTCTATCTAGGATCATCATTTGGTTGATGTCCTCAGATTAGCAAGCCCGTGAAGGCTACTTTCTAGCCAGTGGCCTCTATGACACTTTTTAAAAGAGGTTTAGTCCCATCATTTCACATAGACCACCCTTTAAACAGTAAATTTGGGTTTTTGGTATTCAATCACTTCGATTTATCCCCTACACATATCTTCTACCCTATTACCTCTATGGGAGATCTCATTCAATTCAAGTGTTTTAGATCCATTGGTGCTTCTGTTCTAGAGATTATGGTAAGGCTACCATTCCATTTCTTTTCTCCTATTACTTATCTAACTTTTGATTCTTCCAGTTATGGATTTAAGATATGATTCCACTAAAGTGTTAATGAATCATCTATATTTGATAGTGTTCCATAATACCTAGTGATACGGTATTTCGAGGATATGATTTGATGTCATCACCCATCATTTTGTTAGTGATAAGTCTTTTCGTGGGGTTTTCAAGGGTTTAAAGGAAAATTAAATGTATTTTATTTTGGTTTTAGTCTTTCTTGATATGGCCTAGGATTAGGTGAGTGACCAAACCTTGAAACTAACCTTTTAATGATAGCTGATCTTGGTTTAGTTGTTGCAGGATCACCCAATAAGTAAATTATCATGTTTTCCTAAAGGTTTTTAAGTGGGTTAGTTGTTTTTAAATTGTTAATTAATTATAATTTTATTATAATTAATTAGTTTTTATTGTTTGGATGTGAGATAGGATAGCATCTGGTTTGGGTGTTGGTCATTAATCTTAGCTGAGACCAAGTTGTGTTTCTTGGGCTATAGTTAAATGGGGAAGTTTTCATACATGACATAGGTGTTCCCTCTAATCAACCAATAGTCCTATTTAATATTGTAAATGCATTAGTTGTGTAGTGTAACTACCATTCTAGGTTATAACCTCCAAAATTAAATAAAACCCTTTTCAAGTATTTATCCTTATGGAACTCCTGGTTAAATGTGTTATAGACCCTTCATGTAGGTATGCACCAATGGGTAACTCCACTTAGCACTTGACCTTAGGCTTGGAATAATGGAATCGATTTCTAGAATGGTATATGATGGGGACCATAGGTAATATGTAAAAAAGTGAATTGTTAAAGGTTTGTGTTGACTTAATTGAGATCCATTAAGAAACCTAAAATGTATTTTCCCTTATAGAATTTGAATGGAGCCCTATTTAGTCATTATTTTGGAATGTGGGGATAATGATATAATCTGGAAGGATTAAAAGTGAACTTGGGAAGATAATGAAATGGGTGATATGTTAGGAGTGATATTTTTCATTATTATTGAGTTGATTAAATGATAACTAAGGGACTTGGTTGACGAATAAGTCAATGGTTATTATGGGTAAAGTAAACAATGAAATGATTGAATAAATGGGATTCTTGTTCTATGTAATTGATGATATATGAGGAATGAATTTGAGAGATTCCATGGTTTCCATATATAATTGTTTGTTTTGGAAGGTCATGATAAATCCCTATATTCTTGTATGGGACTCAAATGAATGTTAGGGTGTGATGGAACCCTTGGATTCATTGAGAGATGTTTCTATGGATTTTCGTGAGTGGGCCATTGGATTCCACCTATATTCACTACCATTAATTCCTCAGGGTGACTCCACCTTGGATTTGGGTAAAGTATTATTTATTGAATACCACAAATTAATATTTTATATTCTTACTAAGTACCCTGGTTTAATGACATGGGATGAGATCACCAGATTCAGCTTGATCTATTTGGGTGGTGTATTTCGGGAATAAGTTATTGATTCCAATCAAACCATGGTTTTGAATATAAAGGAAGGTTCCTTGAATTTAGACCGATATGATATAGATATTGGAATTCTAGGGTCATACCCGTTAGATTACCTAGTGGATTCATTGATATAGAATGTTCAGTGGAACCATGTGGGTTCCCTAAAATTTTACGAATGTGGTTTCCTTGGTAGTATACCAAGGAACCAGTCAATCCATTATGTATACCATGAACAAATAATCACTTGCGATGGTCAAAGAAGGTATAATCTAATGACGAGTGTCACCATGAAGGATGGTAATCTATGGATGTTTTAATGCTTGTATATTTAAATTGTTAAACTATTAAATATTAATATGTTAATGGTGCCTTATTATTTATTGCACTTCTGTATGCACTATTATGGACTGATTATTTTAGGGATATCATTCATGGTGTCCTGTTGAGTTATAATTAGACTCTACTTAGGCCACCTTAACATTTGGGCACCTGAGAAGTAATTGTTATTATATTTTAGGTCTATGTATGGGAAAGTGCTCTTTGTGGTTGACTTCTAGGTTTCTAGGATAGATCATTTATTTTGGGACTGCGTTGGGACTCATTTATGTTCAAGTGGGATGTGCATTGTATTATCTTTTTGTTTTCAAGATATTGTATATGGTCTTCTGATATATTCATGTATGACTTATTTTAGTTAAAACTAATTTATTATTGAATAACTTATTTGATTATTATTTGTGCGTACCTGTATGTATTTCCATTTCTCTATTCATCTTGATTTATATGTCTATCTTTATTTCCACTGTTGGATTTACACTGGTATGTGGTTATAGTATCCCCACTAATCAATCATAGATTGATGATTCTAGTTATAATCCTTTGGCATATGGGGAAATTCACTTGAGGACATGTGAGACACTAGCCTAGAGTTTTAATTTAGTGGAACATAGGTTAAGGTGTTATAAAATGGTATCAGAGAAATTTTATTCAGTTTCACTATTTGAGTATGGTAGAAAAGAGAATAGGAATATGTCAGAACATGGTGTAGAGCTTGTTCCTAATATTAGACACCCCACATACAAGGAAAGTCTATATTCATAGGTATGGGATTGTTGTTCACGCTGTTTTTTTACAGTTGATCTAATTTCAACTCGGGTGATTCACTCGATTATGAGGTTACTATTTTATGGGATTAGTCTTTTGACCAAACTAGGAAGAGAGGTTTGGTTCATGAATAATATCAGACTTATAGGATTTATATTTCATTCACATGATGGTATTTTTTTAATTATCTGATTACCTAGAGTGTGACCTAGGTCAATTACATAAAGTGTGTGAAGGCATTTATATGGTGATTTCATATAATTTTATGGTAAAATATTACTTAACCAATCCTATAAATGTATAAAATAAATATTGTGTGTTTATTTTATTTAATTTTTATGTGGCATTGGTTAATTAAAATACTAATTATATCTTAATGTGAAATTTCCTCTATAACTTGTAATTAAAATCTTCTTTAACCAAACCTCAATTGTGAGAAATTATGGATAAATTAAATGTTTAAAAGGAATTTAGGTGACAAATTTTTTTAATTTATACATTTCATCGGCGGAATATAATTCCTAGTATGACTTATAAAATGTTTTCTTATATATCATGTAATTTACATTTCATTTATATGAGTCTTGTTCTGGAGGTGTTGGCAAATGTAAAATGGAATGTGTGAAGTTGTTAACCCTGTGTATAATTTTTAAATAGTGGGTCGTTTATGTGGACCCTATGATTTTTTAGTTATGAATGTTGAGAGTGACTAAGTTATTTGATATATTTGATTTTTATATTTTCATAGGTTGTGATGAGATGATGGGTAGTGATTACTTGTGACCATAGTGGTTTGTGACTGTCCCAATAATGGGTAGGATGAAATAGATCCAAACATGTGTTTGAGACTGTTGGTGGGTTTTGGAATGTAAGGGTACGCAGCCTTGTGATAGGGGTTAGATACCCATAGTGTTACGACCTTTTTGGGTATTGATGTTTGGGATAGGTGGAAGAGCCTAGTGACCTTATTTGGTTGGACACCAAATTTTGGATTTAGTTCCTTGTGAACTTTTAGAGTGAACCGTGAGAGGGTTTAATCAATTTATATGAGTTCATTTGGGTGTGAGAGTTATAGTTGGATGGTTTGGAATATAATGTTGGTTAAAAAATGTTTTTATCTAGTATGTGGTGTTAGCACATTAAACATTTTCATGTTTTGGGGTGAAGCACTTATCTCTAATTGATTTTGGTTTTATGGATATTTTAGGAAGGGTAGGCTCATTAGGATTTCTAGTTGACTTTATAGTTGTTTTTTAGCAGGTTGGTCTATGAGTATCGTGGGTGATAGGCCTATAACCAATGTTTTGCATCTAAATTCATTACTGGATATTATAGCAGAGGAGGTGCCTAGGGTTGTATGGGTTTAGGAATGTGAGATGTGTTGGAGGTGAATGATCATGTGAAGTGGACCTGGTGTATTTGAGGCGAATTGAGAGTGAGGTAGTCTATATATAAAATTCCATTCAAAGTATTTGGTGTAAAACTTTAGGAAATTATTGGATCTCTTGAGATGTAAAGAACCTTGGGTGATGATGTCTTTGTAATGTAGTCAGTTTTCGAGGGTAGGACCGGTTTGGTTTCAAGCCCTATCGACTCTGTTTGTGCCATCAAGAATGCAATGAGACTATAAATGAATCCCATTTGAACTCTAGAATGATGATCTAGATTTGAGTGGTCATGTAAATGGTTTTTTCTTTGGGATATTCTATAGTTTGGAAATACACCAAGGGTTATCTATGCTTGGTGAGGCTAGAAAGAAGAAGAGGCACAACCAATATCTTAGGCACATGATTATAGTTTTGATGAGACCTGACTTTATGTATCTTGAGTCATGTCCTTGTGATCATGTTTTCCATGAGAATCTGGTTGTTGAGATTCAATGCAATCTGGGAGGTAAGGGTGTGTTAGAGATGTGTTTCACTATTTTGCATCTGTTTTGGGTGGTATAAGAGCATAGACTCATGATACCTAAGTGATAGGAAATCATGATTAGGATGAGGGATAGTGTGATTGTGACAAGGGGACGATAGTATTTGTGAATCAGAGATTCTAGGTGTGAATGGTGATGTTCTATTGGTAAATAAAGTAATGTGGATGGATTGTATGTGATGGAATGGATGATCTGGGTTGAACCACAATGAGATCACCATAGGTTGATGTTTCAAGTAAAGTTTAATGGATTTGGAAGATTCGAATGTATGTGGTTTCAATGTTATTGATAGGTTTTATGTTCTATGAGTGATTATGATTGACATTGATGGTGTAGATCACACCATTGGTCATTAAAATGTGTCCCTAGATGTTGGTGGGTTTTTCATTGAGATCCTTGGGTGACATTCCCATGAGTAGGAAATGGTTAGTGAATTACCGTTTGAGGTGACACTCAAGTATGAGCAATTTTGGCCCCAACTAACCATTATTTTCAGTGATGGATAGATTTTGGTTCATGGAGATAAAAAATTGTTCAATGACATGATGAAATTTAGGATCATGTGGTGGGGAACATAATTTTTTACTTGATATGTGAGGAGGATCAAGGTTGTATGAGGTTTATCAGTTTAAGATGACCATCAAAACCTTTTTATGTTGATGGATATTAATGTTTGGACTCAAAGGTGAATGATGGGTGTAGACTTATAGTTGGTATCAGTTGGGGTCCGAGAATCAACCTCAAACTTGGGATGAGTTGAGGTTGTTTGAGTATGATCGTTTTTTGGTCGGTTGATGGTTCGACCATAGAATGTCACTAGAATTCAGGTACAAACTTCATTGGGTGTGTTCGAATGATCACAGAATGCCTCAAGATTTATGACATTGTGATTTGGTGGTTTAATATCATATCAGTGTCAAAGACCAAGAATTTTTAGGGAAAATAGGCCAAGGGAATTTTGACCTTTGTTCATTCTCATAACTAGATGTGATGGTTTAGAAACCATAGTTTGTAAATCATTTTTGGTATAATTATTAAGATTCAAGAATTGGATGATGCCTTTTTACGGAGAAGTATGGATTGTTAGAGTGATGCTTATATAATAGAGTTTTGTCTACTTGTTTTGGTTTTTGAGAATAGTGGGGGGTACCGGCAATATACCGGTGTTTTTATGAAGTTTTGGAGTAGTGGTTTGGAAACCACATAGAGGGGTTTTATTAGAATATCAAGATAATATCAGAATAGAAAATTCCATTTGTGGAGGTGTTGTGGCTCAAAATTGGCCTCTATTTTCTTAGTTTTAGGGTGGGGAGTACCATTAATTGGGCGAATATTTAGATGAGGAAACCTCATTTTTCACAATGTATATGAGTATGGGGAGAACTGTCTTTGTGTTTTGGTATTGAATTCATACGCTTCATTGTGTTTGGTGATTTAAGTGCATGGAATTTAAGTTCTTCTCTGTAGTCACATTGAGTATTTGGGATTGGGATGCTGTCAGTGAGTGGAATTAGTAACCAATGTAAGTTAGGAGATCCAACAGGGTAATCACTGGGACTTCTCAGAGAAAAAAAGTTATATGGTGGAAAAATTTTAATTACCTAAGTGTATGACCAAATTTGAATTTCAAGGACTAGTTTGAATTTTCAAACTAGTGAGTGGGTCATTTTGAGAATTGTGGTTCGGAAGTGTAATCTGAGGGTTTAGACCCCTTTAAAAAATTGGCCATAGAGAAAGGGCTGGTTAGAGTTAGGATATAGAAAGAAGAAAAAGGAGTAATTTAGGTTGTATAATGTCATTATAGCACTACTGGGTATACAACATAGTTCTAACAGTTGTCCAGTGATAATATTAGTATCCCTATTTTCTCTCGGGGAGCACAGACTGGTCGATTTCCCATGAACGGCTTGCTGGTGATGCAAAAACTGTCTAGTGGAGGCTACTTACCAGGTGATGGACCCTAGGATCCTTTTTAAATAAGGGTAAACTTGTTATTTCATAAAGTATACCCTTAACCCCCCATCCAGGGTTTTGGTGTTCACTTCACCAAAGAGTATCCCCCATGCGTCTCTTTTACTCTCTCATTTCCATGGGACATCTCCTTTGATTCAAGGGATTGAGAGCCTCAATCGCTTGCGATCAAGAGACTATGGTAAGGCTACCACTCAATTTTTTTACCCCCACTTTTTATAACTTTCTATTCTTTTAGTTAGGGATTTAGGAGATGATTACACTAGAGGATAGTGGAATCATCCTTAGATGATTAGGTTTTGAGTTTCCTAGTGAGAGGGTGTCTCGGGGCTATGTTCACATTCCCTTACCCGCTATTTTGTTAGGTTTAAGTCGTTTTTAGGGATTTAAATGGTTTTAAGCTAAATTAAATGTTGTTTCTTATGGTTTAGGTTCTGTTTGATAGGGATTGGGCTTGGGTGGGTTCATGGATCTTTTCACATACCTCTGGAGTATGGTTTATCTTTTTGTTGCAGTAAGAGAACCCTATAAGTGAATTTTGTATTTTCCTAAAATTTTTAAGTTGGTTAGTTTTTTGTAAATTGTTAATTAATTATAATTTGATTATATTTAATTATTTTAAGTCTAATGGATATGATACAAGACCTTAGGTTGTTTGGGCATTGGTCATCAGTCTTGGAAGACCCGGACGATAGGTTTCTAGGTTAGAGTTAAACGGGGAAGTGTTTTTACACAAGGTAGGTGGTCCATCTAATTAAACCATATTTCTATTGAATATTTTAAATGTGTTCGTTTTTCATTTTTATTCCAACTCTTTCTGCCTGGGTGGCGTGCCATCTCTTCATCTTGTATTGATGCACTAATCATTTACTTTCATTCTCACTTTCAAAAGGTGGGAATATTCGATCACTTCAATCATAGATTTCAACTCCTTGATCGAAACAAGTTGATGGGATATTAATTCCTCCATCATGGATTCATTCTTGGATCTCATCACCTAGTATGATTCTCCCTCATAGATTTAAGTCAATTTTGTGGAAATCATTCCAAACACCATGTTGAGGTGGATTCCAGTTAATTATGTTGCTTTAGTCTCAGCAAGGCAGTAACCTTCAGTTAGAGTAGATAGTAATGATAGTCATTTCTGGACATTTACAGATGTTTTGTTTGCTGGGAATCTGTAAAGTCTTTTCTTTTTTTATTTGGAGGCATCTCATATGAGGAATATTAGGTGTATAGACTAAGGATTCATGTATCATCCATAGGGTATTTGACACTAGGGGTGTTAGTCTCCCCAAGATTTTTACCTGAGGCATCCCCATGTTTATTGTATGGGCTAGAGACTCTGGATCATTTCATATATTTAATTACTTATGGGAAAATATTAGTCATATGTTTAATATCTTATGGGTACGTATTGGTCATATATTTAATGTATTGTGGGGACATGTAGGTCCCATGTTTAACATCATGTGGGGAAAGGTAGGTCACAAGTTTAAAATCTTATGGGGAATGATTGATCACATGTTTAATGTGTTCTGGGGACAGGTAGGTAACATGTTTAACATCTTATGGGGATATGTGGGTTATAGGTTTAACGTCTTGTGGGGATAGTTGGGTCATAATTTCAACTTCCTATGGGGATAGGTGGGTGGTTAAGTGTGTCTACAGGGGGATTATTTCACACTTGGGATTTGGTGGGGGTGTTGAGGTGTTGGGATTGAACCCCAGGGAGGTATCCTAAATGTGTTGGTATGTCTATATTAAACCCCATGTATGTGTCTTATATACCCTATTAAGAAATAGGGTTCAAAACCCAAATAGTTTGATGCCATAATTTGAGGTCAAATGAGAGGACCAATCTATGTAGTTTAAGGTCATGCTATTAGGATTCTTAGGCCGCAAAAGGATAACCAATGAGGTATGGCATGAGGGCTTACATGTGAATTCTACCCAAGGGTGATACAATACATGTGGAATCCCATGATCTTCACATGTGGTAAGGATATAGTTTCACAACATGTGATAAGGACATTTTCATAAAGTTTAATGTCATATAAGTAGGACATGGGGATAGGTAGTTTTACATCCTATAGCTCGAATGTTGAAAGGCCTACACCCAGGGAGGCTATTTCCAAGTGAGGGAGGAAGATCTGGAAAAGGACTATCTACCAGTAATAGTTTTTAGTTCCCCATGATGATTCTACATTTATGTCTTATGTGTATACTGCTCACAGACCTATAGGTTGGGCATGGAATAAACGCTACAATGGAAGAGTGGAAATCTGAGGTCCCAATGTTAGGATGCCTATTCTTAGAAGTAAGATTCATTATGGTACATATTCTCTGGATCAAAATCTAAGGTAATTATATAGGTTTCACATGATACATATGGGCATTGTGTTAGGGACCCAAAAGTTATTACATGAAAATATTCAATTTTTCATGAAAATAGAGTTACATAAAATGTGTGTTCTAGTACAGGTTTGAGCCACTGATATAAGGAGAATATGTGTGAAAAATATCTACAATTACACAAGGATAGGGTTTGTGTGAAGTAAATTCATATTTAACACACCCTTTCATCGTGTTTTAAGGGATGCTTCATGCTTATGTCTCAAACATGAGCCAAGATAAGATGAATCCCCTGAAAGGTTTGTCATACAATTTTCACTACCTTTTATGTTCAATGATGTTTGGGGTTGTGTGATCACCACATTAGTATAGGTTGTGCAACCAAGAGTCTAAGATTAATATTCTATAACCATCCCTTGATGTTGTGGGTGGTTTTATTTATAGTCTAAGGGGTGGTCATTGGTGTGAAACTACCCTTGGGTGATGAAAAACAAGTTTCATGACTCTCATGCCTTTTCCATTAGGAGGGAAAAATAGAAGGAAATAGATCATCAACACTTTTTTTTCATAGGTGGTTTTATCTAAATTAAAGGTTTTAGTATAGTATCCAATCATTCAAAAAATATTAGCTTCTCTATGTTCTTAAGAAAACAAGTCCTCTCAATTGAACCTTCAATTCATAAACTCATTAATTTCCAAGGTGGTACTTTTCACACTAAACTTTGGATCTATGCACGACATTAAGGGAGGATTTATAATGGTTTCATATGGTAGTAGATGTCCTTATTTTAATGAGAAAATCCAATTCTATAGAGAAAATTACAATTTTTGTGGTAACAAATCCTCCCCCTCCCCCGCTCATAATTAGAGTTGATAGGGATGGGAATCTGGAGTTCCAAGAAAAAACATAAAAACATGGGTTGAGTTTTCATTGTGTCATGCAACCATCCTCTTCAATCATGACACATTTTTGCACGAGAATGAATAACTGTAGGTCCCAAGCCTGTAAATTGGGTAAGGGGGCCATGTATGGTCATTGGAGTTTTTCACTTGACAATTTGTCCCTCATGCATAGAACTCCACCCATTTGTAAGAACTCCCATGCTCATAAGTCATAATGTCTATGAAAGTCATATTACATTATTGTTCTTTGTTCATGTAGGCTTAGATTTGTGTGATCAGTAATCTAGTTTCATGAAACTACCAAAATTTCATGAAGTTACAAAGTTCCATGATCAAACCTTTCCAAATTTATAGTTCAATAAGATATGGAGGACCATGATGAACTTTTTTTGTTGGAAATACAAACACAAATTTGTCCATTGGTTTTCTAAAGTAGGAGTCCCCTCATTTTTCCATGCATTGCATCTTACAATTTTACTATGCATTTTTCTCTTCCCCTTTCATCTGATCAATTCCAATGCATGTGCTAAATATTTTTTCTTAATTTTTTGTTCCTTAATTAAATGATATGTGGATTTCTGTTTTTTGAGTCATATTATTTCTATAGAAAATTATATGTATTGGAGAAAATATAGTCCATGAAATACATATATGAAATAAAATCTTGAAAGCATTGTTGTGCTTGTTGTCCATTTTTCATTCTCGCGTTTTTGGAAAGTATAGGCAAAGAAAATAGTATCATACGAAGTACCAAAGAATCCTCCAATTTTCTAAAGATGGCCTTTGAAATCTAGCTGAAAGTTCTAAAGTTGTCTAAGGACAACTATGAAAGGTGGTGTATCCAAATGAAGTAATTTTTTATATCACAATAACTATGGGAGATCATCACTAATGGATATATGGTACCCACTATGGGGGATGAAGCCACCTTCACAAATGAAGAAAATTAATCTCTCAAAAATAGAAGGAATAAATAAAAAAGGAAGTGTTCCTCTTCAACCAAGGGTTGGATGAATAAACTTTCAAAAATATTTCTGAAGAAACATCTAGCAAGAAATCTTGTGATATCGTTAGAACCATTTTCAAGGGTGTTTATCGAGATAAGCAGATTCATCTTCAAACACTAATGGAAGAGTTTGAAGCGGCACACATGATGGATGGTGAGAGTATCTCTGACTACTTATCATTTTTAATTATTATTATCAAAAATTTGAAAAGAAATGGTGAAAAAAATTAGGAAATTTATGTCATGAAAAAGGCAATTGGATCTCTCATAGCCAAGTTTGAACATATGGTTGTGGAAATAAAATAATCAAATGATTTATAAAAGCTGTCTATTGAAGAATTGATGGGTTCATTGAAAGTTCATGATAAATGAATGAAAAAGAATGTTTGTTCAACTCTATATCATGACTTAGAGTCTAAGTTGAGTCTAAAAGAACAAAATAATGGCCACACAAAATGAGGCATTCAAGGAACTAGTAATCATGAAAGAGATAGAGAGTGTTTATATCATCAAATACAATAAAAAAGAAACACAATTTTACCAAATTCCATGGAAGTGGAAAAGGTGGAGGTTGATTTACATGTGGTCATAGAAACACAAAGAATGTTCAATGTCATAGTTTCAAGAAATTCATCCATTATTATTCTATGTGTTAGATCAAAATGGATCAAGATGAACAATCCAACTACACTGAAGTATCTCATCATGATGAAGAATTCACCACACTCCTCCTCATACAAGAAAATGCATGTGAATGGCCATATGTGTGGTATCTCGACCCAAGTGCAAAAAACCAAATGAGTGGTAACAAACAACTATTCAAGGAAGTCATAGAATAAGTTCATGGTGATGTGATTTTTGGAGACTCATATAATGTACCTGTGATTATCAATGGTAAAATTAAAATCTATCAGAATAATGGTGAGTCGAATTACATTTCTAATGTGTATTACATACCATACATGAAAAAAAATTTCATCAGTATCAGCTAACTCCATGAGGAGGGGTATGCTATACACATGTATAACTATTAAATCTCTATAAGAGATACTCACAGGAGACTTATTGCTCAAGTCCAAATGGTGAATAATCACATTTTCCGCTACATATTAACATAATGACAGAGAAGTGTCTCTTTGTAATCATAAAGAATTAATCATGGAGATGGAATTTGTACTTTGGGAATGCCCATTTCAACTTCCTTAAACATTTATCCTCATCAAGCATGGTGTATGGATTTCTGGTGATTGAAGTTCCAAATCATGTGTTTGAGGTGTGTACACTTGGTAAGCAGTAAAGGAATTCCTTCAAAAGTGGAGTGTCTAGAAGAGAAAAGGAATCACTTTAGTTGGTTCAGACTAATATTTTTGGACCACTTGAAACCCCATTACTTGGAGGTAATAATTATTTTATTACCCTAATTAATTATTTTAGTATAAATATTTATGATTATTTCATCAAATAAAAATATTACACTTTTACTATCATAAAAATTTTCAAATATATTGTTTTAGAATAAAGTGGTCACAGAATCAAAGTACTCATATCTGACATAGGTGGAGAATACACCTCAAATGCATTTAAATATTTCTACAATGAACAAGGAATCAAGAAACAATACACTACATCCCACATGCCGTAATAGAATAGAATTTCAGAACAAATGAACCACACCATCCTCTACATGATGAGGACTATACTAAAGGAGAAAGGCCTTCCAAAGAGATTTTAGTTAGAGGCAGTTTCATGTACTGTCAACCTACTCAATCAGTACCCAACCAAGAGCATCGTAAATTTGACACTACAATAGGCGTGGAGAGGCTACAAACCAAGTGTATTTCACCTAATAATCTTTATTTTTGTCACCAATTCTCATTTTCAGAATCAAGAATAAGGAAGCGTGATGATCATGCTGAAAACTACATCTTCATCAGTTATTGTAAAGCATATAAATCCTACAAGCTTTACAATACACTAAATAATAAAGTAGTGGTGAGTAGAGATGTGATCATTAGTGAGGAGGAATCTTGGAAATATAATAATGAAGAATATAATAATGATATTCCCATTGAAATAGAATATACTTAATAAAGGCTTGATCATCAGGAGAAAATGACAACAACACCTTCCTCTAGTGCGTAATAAGTGCACAGAAGTCCGGGAGTAGATTCCATAACTCTTGAAAGCACTCCATTAAGTAAAAATTTTACCAGCTCATCCTCACCCATGTAATTTATAAAAAAAATATCTTAAGAGACATCTATGAGAAAACCAAAGAGGTAAATCTTTTCTTCTGGTAAAAGATCATGATCCAATAATGTTTCAGGAATCTATAATAGAAGAATGCAATAGAATCACTATGAAAGAAAAAATCCATTCCATAGATAAAAATGAAACATGGGAGATACTACACCTATTAATTGATAGAAAACCATTAGTGTCAAATTAGTGTACAACATCAAGAGAAATATTGATGGAACGATCGATCAATATAAAGAAAGGATCAAATAAAAGAGGTGTGAACAGAAGTACGGGGTGGACTCAGAAGAAGTCTTTTCACCTGTTGCTCGCCTTTACACTGTGAGGATTATTATATCCCTTGTTATCCATAATAGTTGGATGATATACCAATTGGATGTGATGTATGAATTCATGAATTGATTTCTAAAAGAAGAGTTTTATTTTGACCACCCTAAAGGATTTGTTATAAAAGGGGAGGCAGACAAGTTGTATCAATTAAAAAAATTTCTATATGTATTTAAGAAAGATCCACATTCTTGGAATGCAAGAATCAAAAATTATCTTCAAGATAATTTCTTCACACAATGTACATATGATCATGCAGTTGACATCAAGAATAATGGTTGTGGTGATATGATTATAGAATGCTTGTATGTTGATGATTGTTTTTATAGAGAATAACAAATTGATGTTCAATGAATTCAATAATGCCATGTTTAATAGTTTGAGATGAATTATGGAGGTCTCATGTCCTTTTTTTGGGTATATAATTAAATAAACAACATGGAAGAATATATATATCTCATAAAAAGAATGCCAAGGAATTTCTTGAAAATTTCAAGATGGCCAATTTCAATACTGTAAAAAATCCTATAACAAAGGGTTTAATAATAAAAAAGGATGGAGAAGGATGAAGTGTTGAATATAATTTCTTCAAGAGTCTAATTGGAATCCTAAGTTACATCACAATCACAAGTACAAATTTCATTTACAGTGTTTGACTTCTACGTTGGTACATGGAAGTGCCAAAAGAATCACACTGGCTAGATGCAAAAAGTATCCTTAGGTACGTAAAAGGAAAACTGTAATTTGGCCTTTTTTATCCATAAAATGATGAATAAAATCTATATGGATACTCAAATAGTGATTTGGGAGGTGACCAAGATTAAATAAAATCACAAATGGATATGTATAGTTTCTTTCAACGACTACTTTCACGTGGAATTCAAGGAAGTAGAGTGCGGTCTCTCTATCCACATGTGAAGAAGAGTATGTAGCAGCATATTCCACTGTTTGGGAAGGAATTTGCTTGAGAAACATGCTAAAGGAGATAGAGAATACATAGAATGGATCCACAATAATATATGTGGATAATAAGTCAGAAATTGAACTAGCCAAAAATCCAATGAAGAATGAAAGAAGAAAACATATTGATACCTGATACCATTTTATGAGAGATCATGTAAAGAATAAAATGATAGAATTAGAGTATTACCACACTATATAAGAGTTATAGGATATTTTCACTAAGGAATTACCAACAGATTCATTCAAACAATTAAGAACGATGCCCAGAATCAAGCAGGTTTTAGTTGGAAGGGGAGTGTTGTAAATACAATCACAAATACATAAGTTGCTTTTCCAAAGTAGGAGTCCCCATGTTTTCCCATGATGTGCGTCTTCTCCATACAAATTTCCCATGAATTTTTTTCTTCCCCTTGCATCCACTCAATTCCAATTCATGTGCTTAATATTTTTTCTTTTTTTGTTCCTTTATTAAATGTTTTACAGCTGCCCTTTTTTGCAGTCTATTCATTTATCTAGAAAAGTATACATATTGAAGAAAATATAGTCCATGGAATACATATGTGAAATGAAATCTTGAAAAGTTTTTTGTGCTTGTTGTCCATTTTTCTTTCTCACATTTCTATCTGATATAGCCAACAAACTAGGGTTTTATGAGGTAGTATTCATGTCCCAATTCCTTATGTACCATTAAGAAGAGTTTCTTTTAGATATTCTCAACCAGTGGTCTCCAAACATTAATACCTTCCACCTCCATCATTGGTATGTGAGTATTAGCTTATGGTATCTACACTAGATTAGTGAGGTAACCCTGAAAGGCTACCAATAAAAAAATATCATTCTACATCCAATGCTTATGATAAAACATACCAACTTCCAATCACAGCAAGGACCCTCCTAGATTGGTTAGAAGTGCTTCTACATCTTCTGCCTATACTATAAAAAAATTTCCATTAATGAAATGAATAGACATGTTATTAAATGTTCTGGTTGAGAATATTGTTGGATGGCTAAACCAATATCATTTGTTATGGAAAAGAAGGAGGTTAATATCATACTGGTTGATACTAGAAGAAGGAACATACTAGGAGTGTGGGTACAATATGAAAAAATGGAACCCATAGATTCAGTATATGGAATTACTTAATAATTTTATTAGAATTTTTTTTAATCCTAGTCAAGGATACACATATGGATTTATAAATAGGGACATTATTAATGGAAGTGATCCTATCAGTAGGGAATTGTGTCAACGTGGGTGTCCATGTATTGGCCAAAATCTACCACCAATTGGGACATGTTGTGAGAAGGTACATGACCAAACACATTTTTCTGAATTCATTTCTTGAATGGATGGGTTTTGGATCACCTAGAAGCTTATGAATTCCGGAATCTGATTTCCCCCTCGAATGTTAGCCTATGCCCTTACCTTCTCAGTATTGCTGGAGTTAGATCGATGGAACTTTATAATAATAGGGTGACGATAAGCATTGGAAATGCTAGGAATTTCAACTTTTGGAATTTTTTAACCCAAATGAAGATATGGTTGAAATTTTAGAGGGATAACTGAAGAAAAAGAAGTACCTTAAATCCTTTTGAGGTGGAGTAAAAGTCTCAAGGACTTAATAGAATATATACTATGAACTGTACTCCCCATCCTGGTTTTCTTGGAAATTTAGATGCATCCAACAACTAATAGAGCAAGTATAAATGGGGGTGTATGAGGAGAGGAATCCTTGTATCCTCCATTGGCCCTGTGGGAAGTTTGTGGATGAAGGTACCAGAGAAATAATTGTTTTTCCACTAGCCACCCCAAACATCAACACCTCCCAGACCTATACCAGTGACTGGGTGGTGAGATACCCAAACATAATTATGCACCAATAGGTGTGAAGGATGACACCATCAAGAATTCCATTGGAGTATCAGAGTGGTAGTATGGATACACTTTGGGGCACATGGAACACATCAAGTACCCAAGGTGACCCATAATTGGTAGGAGTTTAGGAGAATGTTAGGCCTATATCCTTTATAGGGACACAACTCCTACAAAAGTGACCACGTGGGGAAGTAGAAATCTCCCATGTGGAGGTGAGACAAACTAAGAAGGATATGGGGAAGCAATTATTATACATAGTTTAACTAACTAATGATTCTTTATTCAATAATTTTTGGAGGTAATAGGAAAAATTACTACTATATAAAATGATGAAGTATTTGTTGTGGAAACCTACCAAATAGGGGATTGATCTTCCAATTGACAGGATCACCAGAATTAAAAACTCAATGAACTTCCATGAGAGGATTGAGTACTAGAATGAAATTGAAACATTATAATTCTTGTAAGGTAAGGGTGATCTCTTTACTTTTTGGGTGTGGTAATGTTTTTCACAAGACCACATGAAGAGTTGTTTGCTGAGGAACCAACCATGGATGGGGTATCTATTGTGTTGAAGAACAGATATCTAGTAGTGAGTAGTCCTGGGGATTTGACTCAAATCATGAAATCCTGTAAGAAATAATAGAGATCACCCATATGGGAGATGATGTGACTAAGACTTTGTCTTGTGAGGTAAACTTTTGGTCTATCAGTTTTTCAACCCACTATCTCATTCGTTTCCACAAATTCCTCTAAATAATGATTATTACTCATACAAGAATCAATTGAGGACCAAGGTGAATCTACTACTGATGAAAGTTCCTCCACGAGTATTGGGGAGTCCAGTTCAGAATCTATTTCTGCAAACTCTGCAAATGAGGCCTCAATAAGAGATGAAACTATGGAGGAGGCTAGCGGAGATGCTATTGATTCTCCAGCCCTCCCAGTTATTTAGAGGGTATTTTCCTTAGAATATCGATGAAATATACTACTAGTTCCAAGGTTAATCTCTTGAGGTAGATCATAATCTAGATCCTGGTACCCCTTAGAGTAAGGATTTGAGACTCACCCATCAAAATCCCCAAAACTATCTGATTTCACCATGATGACATGATTTTCTATCTGATAAAACTTCTATCTATATGGTTTGGAGGTTTTTTTTGTAACTGTTGAGCTGAACCCGTGCATTGAAGGGTCTCTAGTGGAGGAGTTCTCATTAGAGACCCTATATGTCGATATCACTCAAGCCTTCACCCCAAAAAAATCTCCATTTCTTTCAAAATACATGTAGACCTTGTCTTTTGTTACAAGATGAGCTAACAATGGTTTCCTTTTCTGAAATAATTCTCAATATAGTGTGTTCTAAACAAGAAGGAATGGATTAGGAATCTGGGTTGCTTTCTCTTGTGACCATTTCAACTCTTAAAGAGTTATTCAGTCAGGGTGAATCAACCATGATCCCATGAGAGAGAACTATTGTGAATGTGGGGAGTAAATAATCTATTTTGTTCAAGCCACTGACTCTAATGAGGAGTCAGACCAAGGTATCTCTCCTCTATGCATGGATGTGTGTCCTCCTAAAAGGTTGATTGAGGAGGATCCTTTGACTACTATCCTTGTGAATTTTATAGAGTATAAGCTTGCACTACTCGGGGATATGTATAATTACAGGTAATACATTTGTAAAAAGAACCACAATATTTATTGTAGGGAATAGAGAGGCATGAATAATTTCATCAATCACACCACAGAGGTAGATCTGGTGATTCAGATAGGGTCCCTCTTCTACTGGCTGTTGAACCTAGAAACCATGGGTTGATGATTGTGCTCTCTATGTGCTGGCCCATGACTATATAACTGAGCGAGTGTGCAGAGATCATTAACAAATTGATTCATCCTATTATAAGGAGAAATATAAATAGGCAAAGGTGCTTCAGGTAGCTAATCGGGGAATCTCACAACTAAAGTAGAAAGTGCTAGAGAATGAGGCTACCATCAGTGCTAATATATAGACCATCAACTAATTCAGGGAATTGTTGGTGGTATATGAGGTCACGATAGTCGAGGTAGTATCTCTAGTATTTGAATATTAGGATGAGCAAGATCATGTGATAATTCATGCAAATGAGGATTTCTCCACTACTGTAGAGGAAACAGCTGGGTCAGCGGAATGATAGCATACCTTAGAGGTTACTTGGAAGAGGTTGGATGAGCTAGAGCGCTCCATCTAGGATTTTAATACTTTGGGATATTTGTTTTAGTTTGTAATAAAAAATAGGTTCTGATGTGTGGATGATACTCTCAAATTTTTTGGATTTTTTTAAAATTTACTATATGTTTAAATAGGATCTTTTTGCTGCAACAATCAATCATATCAATGATAAAAAACAATAAATCCTTAATACCATGTGATTCCTTCTTAGTGTGGGAAAATGGTACAAAAAGAAGATATATCACTTATATGAGAGTTCTATACAAGGGTCAAACACTCGGGATATGCGCCATTATTAACCATTAGGAGAATTCTGACAAAAAAATATTCATTGGATAATACCAACCTCTATACATATAATTTAATTTTTTAATGTGTTCTAGTGAACAAATGGGATAACTCCATGGGATTTGAATTCATCCCAAAAAATAGGAGTGGTGAAGAGCATGAATTCTGACACCCAAGACCTAGAATACAAAAAAAGGGTGTGAGGTGGTGGTGGAGGATGACCAATGTCCATGTTTGAGATATTCAATATATTATCATTTTTCAAAGGATGAGGGAAAAAAATTAGGATCTACCATTGACTATGTTAAAAATATAAGACCAATAAAAATGTTATCAGAATTCTTTTCAGACTGTGTGCCAAAATGGTAGGTGATCCAGTGTGGCCAAAAAAAATTGTCCTTATGGGGGCTCATTCAGACATGGAAGAATGTGAGGATCCATGTCTAGGGAGACTTGAAACATTGGGATGAATTGGGAGATTGTTTGGATGGAGTTTAACACTGTCAGAATTGTGACTCCATGTCTTTGAGCACATTTGGTAACCATATTGATCTAAATAAGGTGAGAGTCATATTCCAAGTTGAGAATCATATTGGGTTCCAAGTGAAGGTCAAAGAAATCGAAAGGTGTGGTAGGTGACTCACACCATAGGAGAAAATAGACCTCTCAAGTGAATACCTAAGATGATTCATAGTTTAACATCATGCTACAAGGACTAGGAGAATACTGTTTACTGACTTTCATCGAGGATGTTTATCACATAGTTTGACATATTATGACGAGGATGGTTCATCACATAGTTTACCATCATGTGATTAGAACATTTTTAGCATAGTTTTGTGTCTTGTGACATAGAAATGTGAACCATTATGATTAAGTCCCATGTAGTCAATATAGAGAGACACAAGAACATGAAACACATGGGTGGAACCCCATAAAGGAGATTGTATGGTATCAGAAGTTGATATTTGTTTCTAAATTTTTCCTAAACTAGTATATTCAGCGAGCACAACCAGAATTTTTCCATGGCCCAAGGTGGCTCATGATATTTTTTCACCTTTTTTATTTAAGCCCATACTTTTTACCAGGTTGTGAAAGTGACCTAAAAGGTGGGAGTATAACTTTTTATCATGTTTACCCTATGGGTTTTCAACATAATAGACATATGTTCCTCTTTCCTTGGGTAGTTTAAGGTTATACCAGTTAAACCAGGATATTGAAAATAATTTAAGTTCATAATGCTTGGACCATGGGTTGAAAATAGTTTATGGTCATAATACTTGGACAATGGGTTGTAAATATTTTAAGGTCATAATTCATATACCAGGGATTTCAAATAGTTTAAGGTCGTGATGGTTAGACCATGGGTTAAAAATAGTTTAAGATGATAAATCTTGGACAAGGAGTTGAAAATAGTTTAAGGTCATAATAATTGGACCACGGGTGTGTATCTCTAGGGAGTATGTATGGAATATACGAGAGGTTACCCAACATGAAGAAGGAGACAATGATGACCTTCCACAAATAACATCCCTCAGACATATTTCTCACAGTTTAAGGGGAACCTTTATATCCTAACCTTTATTAGAGAAATTCCTACCCAACTCCAAAACCCACATGAGAAATGATTGATGAAAGAAATAACGAGTGGTAGATATTTACCATTGTTTTCTGGGGATATACTAAATAATTTGTATAAGTGACCATCCTAGGGAAGTTCCATGAGGGTAGATAATGAATTTCAATGAATAAATAGTAAAGGGATAATGATCAATAGGTGGTAAAAACTATTGACAATGTTTGAAACACATGTTCTATACTTGTGATGATCAAGGACGGGGTAAAAAAATATAGGATTGACTATTAGTTGAGTTTGAAATTCCGGAGACGCTATATATTACTGAGGATATTCCAAGATGTGAGCCTAAGATGGTAGGTGAGCCAGTGTGTCAAGAAAACATTGCCTTTAGGGAGTCTATTTATATTATAAGGATTATGATTATCCAAATTGAAGAAATCATGAAGTGTGTACATGGATGTGGGGAAAATCCTGAAGGGAATGTTGAGTTCCCCAGGGGATATCCTGCCACACATTCAAACGCACTAGTTGAAAATGTTTGTAGAAAAGGATAAAGCCTAGCCTAGAGGGGTAATACCCCAAGATGATTTGATGGTAGGGCTAGAAAATGGATAAGAGATATGGAAATATCTATATATCCCATAGGAATGTGAATCAAGCCTCAATCAGTTCTATAAAATGGTGTGAAAAAAGAGATACACCGATAGGGGATTTCCTCTCAAGCAAGGGAATTGAATCATATCATCGTTATCATATGAGGAATATAATGTTCAAAACATAGGCTGAGGTTATAGTTTAACATCATGTGTTGAGGATGTTAGTTTTTTTAATCTCATATTTTTCATATGAGGCATCCTAAATTTAGATTGGGTAAGGCTACAATTTAACATCGTGTGTTGAGGAAGTTAGTTTTTATTTATCTGATATTTTTCAAACATTGCATCCGGGATTTATATGTGTTAAAGATATAGTTCAATGTCATGTTTTGAGTATGTTAGTTTTTTTATCTCATATTTTTCATATGTGGAATCTTGAATTTATACGGGGTAAGGATACAGTGTAACATTGTGTGATGAGGATGTTAGTTTTTATTCATCTCATATTTTTCATATAAGGCCTCTCTGATTTATATGGGGTAAGTCTATAGTTTAACATTGTGTGTAGAGGATGTTAGTTTCTTCTTTATCTCATATTTTTTTATACAAGTAATCCCATATTTATGTGGGGTAAGGCTACAATTTAACATCGTGTGCTGAGGAGGTTAGTTTTTTTTCATATCATATTTTTTAATTGTGGAATCCTAGATTTATAAATGGTAAGTCTGATGTTTAATATCTTGTGTTGAGAAATTAGTTTTTATTCATCTCATATTTTTCATGTGAGTCATCCTAGATTTATATGAGGTAAGAATACAGTTTAACATCATGTGCTAAGGATGTTAGTTTTTTTAATATAATATTTTTCATATGATGCATCATGAATTTATGTGGGGTAAGGCTATAGTTTAACATCATATGATGAGGATGTTATTTTTTTTGTTAATATAATATTTTTCACATGAGGAATCCCATATTTTTTTGGGGTAAGGATATAGTTTAATTTCATGTGCTGAGGACATTAGGCTTTGTAGTTTAGATTCTTATAGATTAGACTATTAATGTTTCTAGTTTATAGTCATAAAGATCACACCAAAGAGTGTGAGTGTATTAAATAGGTTTGTGTGGAAAGTAATAGTGATAAACTAACATGAATTTAGGTCCAAGGACACCCTTTGAAGCACATACTTCTAAGATGAACTACCCAAAAATTGATATGATGATACCAAGGGAGGAAGTTCCTCGAAATGAGTTGATGATGGGTGTTGGACCTAGGATACGAGATCTGAGCATCACTACATATCCCATGGGAATGGTAATCAAGCCACATGTAGGTATAGAATAAGGAATGGTAGGGGACCAATACTGGATAGGTGACATCCTCTCATGCGAGGATGCGGTAAAAAATTGAAGGGTTAATTTGTTTGCTGACGCACTAGGGGTGATGAAAACTATGTGATTAAGGGGACATAAGGGGGGATGCACATAGTTTGTGGTCAAAATTCTTGGACTTGAAAGGATATAGTAATTTTTAGTATGCTTGAGTGGTGAAAATAAGTTATAACTAATGTGTATGAGGAGATGAGGAGGACCTATTCTACACAAAGCAATCTTGAAACTAGTTTCATGTAGTTTAAGTTCATGAGTCTTGGATCAGGGAGGGGTCTCAAGAATAGGTTGGTGTTGAGGCTCAACTCGGGATCTTAGATCCAAAAATCCTTACATATCCTATCAAGCATGGTAAAAATCCATACATAGTTCTAGGATGCAGTATTGTAGAATACCATTACAAAAAAGGGTGTCTTCCTCTTTGCAGAGGACATTGGATCATCTCGTATTTTTCATATAAAGTGTCCTAGGGTTATACAGGGTAAGGATATAATTTAATGTAAAGTACTGAACATGTGTGAGGGGCTTATGAATTAATCTACCCATTAATTTCTCTTTCATGTTGGGTCATGAGGGAAACTGGATTTTCTGACGAGTCAAGGAATGTGATTGGGTCTTACACCTGAAAAGAGGCCCATAATGGAATTTAATGATGATTATGATATAGGTAATCGGGAGTTTTGTGAGAAATCTTCAACTGGGCCTAAGTATATGGATTATAGGCATCACTACGTATCCTGTGGACTTGGGATTCAATTCATACATAGTTCTGGAACAATTCATGGTAGGAAACCAATGTCAAGGGTGGGTATATCCTCTCAAGCAAGTATATTGAGGCATCCCACAATTATCTTGGGGAATCCCATGTTTATTACATAGGGTAAGGCTGTAGTTTATCATCATGTGTTGAGGATGTTTTTTCCCTTATTCATCTCACATTTGGTAGGTGAGTAATCTTATGTTTATTTTATAGGTTAATACTACAATTTAACATAGTTTGATGAGTACATTGGGATTTGGAGTTTAATTTCATACATATCAGACTATGCATTCCTTTAGATTATGGTTGGTGAGCTCTAAACAATGGAGGTTGATAATATTCTGAGGTCATAATTCTTGGACCAAAGAGGCTCTAAATAGTTTAAGGTCATAATGATTGGAGAAAAGGGGATTAAAACAGTTTAATATCATAGTGATTGGACCATAGGGGTGTCTATTTGTTTAAGGTCATAGAGATCGAACTCAGAAAACTCATGTGAAGTATTGTTTTCAAAACATGGCATTGGTGGGAGGTGTGAAACACTCTAGTTTTATGGTGATTAAAGACTATGATCAATTATTAAGTACTTTGTGTATAAATTAGGTCCTTGAAATTTGGGATATAACTTTAAAAACGTTTTTTTGGGAATCATCAGCATTCTAAGATCCAATACCATGTCACCCTGGAGGAATGTGTTATAGAGAACCTTTTTATTGAATGCATGTGCTACCTGATTATGGTGCCTTTCTAAGTAATTCAGTGCCTATAGATTGTTTTCCTTAAGGAATTTTATCTCAGCTATATGTAATTCCTTTATCCTTTTTGATGTCTGATGGTCATAGATTACCAATTGGAGGGACAATAATTTAATCTCTATAGATATAAATACATGTATTCTATACACTAGGGAGTATGGGGTCTCCTAGTTGGAATTTCAAGTTGTCATCTAATAGCCCCAAAGGGGATTGGTGATCTTTTAGGGACAACATTTTTTGTTCTAACCCACCATTTTTGCAGGATGTTAGATATGGTCTTGTTCAATGCCTTAATATGACTATTTTCTTATACATGGTAATGGGAAATATGGTTGGACTATATGTTTTACTTTGAGTGATGTTTCTTCATCTCAGCATCCTGGAAGTTTGTGTCATTTTCTGTGAGAATAGTGTGAGGAACCCCAAATGGATCAATGATGTGGGAGCTCATGAACTCAATCACAGATCAAGTTTTGACTTCTTTAGGATAATTTCATCTACCCACTTAGTGAAGAAATCTGTTGCATTAAAAACGAACATTTACTGTGAATACGTTGGTAGTGGGATAGGACCCACAAAGTCAAGTCCCAAAACTGAAAAGGGAAAAAAAATATTTGGTAGTATGGAGAATCTCCAATGATTGATTCATAAAGTTAGCGTGTATATGAAATTCATGACACCACTTGGTGAACTCAAAGAAATTATGGACCATAGGGGGTTAAAAGTAGCCCAACCCTCAAATTTGGTGTGAGAGCTTCAACCCTGTTTGATTGGCTCCATAGGATCTAACATGGACCTCTTAAATAACCTAAGGTATCTCATCTCCTTGAATATATCATAGGATAATTCCATAAAACTAACAACTGTAGAGGGTTTTCTCAATGTTTGGGCCAATATGGAGGATAAACTATAATACATGCTAGTGGATTCACTCGCACTCATCTCATCCATGTGGGAGGTTTCCATGTTAGAGATACTTCATGAAGGGATTCATATAATCTAGAATTTACATATCTATAGGGGAATTTAGGGTCATATAATATAAGTACTATCAGTTAGATGATATACCTATTGGTTTTCATCATCTAAGGTAGTGGGGGTAATGACCCTCTGATGTGCCACATGAATGTGAAAGGACCAGTTTGGGATATACCTAACACTGAGAAGGGGGGGGTGAATCAGTATTGGGGACATTTTTAACCAATTCCAACTTTTATCCCTATACCTCTTGACCTGTTTGGATCTTGATTCTCTTATTCTCTTTTCCCTACCGCGTGCAATAATAGAAAGCAGTAAAAAATGTGCACACGATATTTTTACAAGGTTCACCACTCAATAAGAGTAGCTACGTCCTTGCCATGCATGGGTATGACCACTGCATGGATTCTCCACTATAAAGTAAAATGTTGTTACAATGGAGTGGCTAGGAAAACAATCCTCTAGCCAGTGTGAGTCCCTACACTTTGGAGGGGGGTGGGAAACAATCCTCTTCCCTGGACTAATGAAAGCCAAGTACAACTTGCAGCCTCTAGCTGGTTCTTTATACTGCCTATCGAGACAGTCTTCTTCCTTCTTCAAAAGATTGGTTCTGCTCTGGATCTATTGTAGTGCTCTTCACTTGATTACTTGCAAAGCAGTAGGCAAGCAATTCTCTTCTTTCTTTCACTTCATCTCTAGTGCAAAAACAAACTGCACTAGTTCTTCTTCCTTCTTGCTCTTAGTGCAACAACTGACTGCACTAATCACCTTCTTTCTTTAGCTAGAATCACATACACCAACGTGATTATTCAAACACTGAAGATCTGCTCACAAAGCATCATCTGAATTAAACTGCCCTGAATAATTGTCAGCCTTCAGTTGGGCATACTCTGTTCTTCTTCTTCTCTTCCTTCTCTTCTCAATACCAACACCTGAGTGTATTGGTATACTGAATTCTTCCTGTGTACAGATATGAGTTCAATTTCACGTCTAGTTCTTCTTCACTTCGAAAAGAACAACGAGAGTGTTAAACACCAGTCGTGTGAGTGCGGTTCAACTTCTCTTTGTGAAACCGAATGGTTCACAGTTCTTTCTTCTTCACAAAGCTGCTTCGAGAGTGCAATGCACCTATCGAAGGCCTGCGGTACCCTCAAATTTTTCACGCACCCTTCTAGGCGACTTGCGCATAAAATTCAAGGCTTGCGTGGAAAAATACCTTTTGGTGCGAAAAACCTTTTTCGCGCAACTCTTCTTTTTCGCGCAGAACTTCCTATTTCGCGCAGCAGTTCCTTTTTCGCGCAGCGCTTCTTCTTTTCGCGCAATACTCTATACTTCAATTTTTCCGCGCTTCAGAGCTCAGGATTTGTCTATGTCTCGAGACTCTATTAATGAGAGGGGTTCACCCCATATTTATAGGCAGTTTTGACCTTGCGCATAAAAACCTCTTCCTGCGCGTAAAAACTCTTTTATGAAACCTCATATTGCGCGCCATGCTTCAATATTTTGCGCACCTCATGCCTTTGCCATTTTTTATCCTTCTAATAATGAAGCACCAATTGCGCGCAAAACTCCGCACCATGTTCTATATTACGCGCAAACCCAATCTTTCCTGCAACATCAGATTTCGCGCACTGCTCCAATATTTCACGCATTTTATGCCTTTTCCAATTTTTGATCTTCTGATCTCAAACCATCATTTGCGCGAAAACTTCATTCCTCAATTTCGCGCACCATGTCAATATTTCGCGCATCCCGCAGATTTTTCGCGCAACCCGCTACTATTTCGCGCATCCCGCAGATATTGCGCGCACCAATTTTTTTTTGCGCAAAACATGCCTAAATTTCCGCGCACTCCATTCCTTTGTCATTTTTCAACGTTCTGACCTTGAATAACTCTTTTGCACGTATAAACCATCTTCAATCTTATGCGCAAAATCCATTGCCAAGAACATTTCTTCATCTCCCGATTTTCAGGCCCTAAAATTTGGCAAACACTGGAAAACGGCGCCACCTTAAACTGTGCTTTTCTGCCATCCCCAGATTGTCTATTGCTTTTCCATTTTGTCTCTTTACTTCTTCCCATAACCATTCTTCTGCTCTTATCATGAATCCCACTATTGTGATATTTATCCTTTGATAGATCAGCTTAAGCATCGTCAGAGTTGCAATGGGAACTGAATCTTTCCTATCTTTCAGCAGCATCATTCCTTCCAATCAAAACATTATATGACTGGCATCATCATTTCTCCCCCTTTCCTTCATAAGGCTTGCATCGCAAGTTCTCCTAACTCATGATTTGTGTGAAATACATACTAGAAAAGCATCGTCTGATTTAGATACAATGTGAAATGCCTGTCTACCTCAGAATGTCAAGCCCTTCCACATTTTCTCTTCTTCATAACCATCATTCTGAAAATCATATGATTCTATTCTTCAAGTAATCTCTTGCATGGTTCACATGCAATCATAAATCATTGCATTGTCTTCTTCAAATCATCATTCTTATTCAACCATCCTTAGATAGATGATAATTCACCATTCTGCTCCAATCATTCTCAAATGGATGATACTTCTCCATTCTTCATTGTTGAAAACAATGTGTCACCATTGACACATGTTATTTGAACTTGGGATTAGCTCAACAATCGTCTGAATTAATTGTCTAAGAAAATTGCTCAATTATGAAATCCAATGCTATGATTCCATAACAATTCTCCAGGCAACTTCACTTCAACCGATCTCCATTAACTTTGGAGTTCTTCTTCATATCCTTCTTTATTTTGACCAGCATTGACAACTGTTGACAACAAATACAATCTTCATATACAAAGTGGTCCCAACAATCCCCCCCTTTGTATTTTGTTGTCAATACATTAAAGTCTCCTCAGATGAATGTGTCAATGTCAAAATGAGAATCTAATCTCTCTCCCTTTACTTCATTTTCTCTCCTAGACATTCATTTCATTTCTCTCCCCCTTATTGACAAGAAATACAAAGATCATGGTAGAGAGGGTATCATTCCGTACTTAAGCAATGTGCCATCAATCATTTCACTCTAAGTCTACTTGAGCAATGCTCGGTGTATAAAACAAGAGGATTTGATTTAGACAACAAAGATGTCCATTACCCACATAATATGACACCTCATGAGATGAGAACTCATACACTTGTCTTCAAGGGTTTTTCACTTTCATTCCAGGCTGAAGATATTGAGTGTGAAAGAAATAATCAACCTGAAATTCCTGTACTCACTTCAACAAATGGATCAAAAACATTCTTGTTCAATTGGAAGGATAAGTGGCCTTGGGAAACTTTCACTCTTCTTATGTCATTGATTATCTTTGTTACTCCCCCTTTATAAATATATTTGTTTTGAGTAATCAAGGATGAGAGATTAAGAAACGACATACCTTTTCCAACAACATGATCTTCAGACAATATTCAGAGTAATTGAATTTTATACCAACAAATGTTGATATTGATTGAGATAATGACTCTGATAGCTTCTTCGTGTGTCTCTCGCTCAAGGGAACATTTCTTATCATTGAATCTCAGGATCTCCCCCTGAGATCTTGCTTCACCTTCAATTCCCTATATTATCAGAACAAATACAATGCACAAGGATTTAAGGGAATAAGGTGGATCCTCCATGCTTCTTCAATGTGAGCAAGAAGGCTGAGATGATTTTCTCAACCAATATGCTCCATTTTCTCCACACCTCACACTTTCACATTTGATCTTCAATTTTGAATGTGGCTATGTGGATCTCAAAACTTCTTCAATCTCTTTGTGTGTGAATCTTCTTTCTTCAAGAGCTTTCCATGAACTAGAATATCCCGGTGTAACTTTCATCCTCTTCAAGAATTCTTGTTGGGATGGAATAAATTCAAAGCACTTTCTAACAGTATGACCAGCCTTGTTGCACCTAACAAACAGAACTTCACTGTCTTCATGTAGAATCTTTTGTTTCCTTTTTGCCTTAGCAATTGCCAGTGCTTCATCTTCATCTCTTTGCAGATCTTTGGCAAGTTGCGACTGATTTGGCCATATGACTAGTAAGTCACTTGGAAGTGTGGCCTCAGTTCTGGATATTCCACATGGTTCCTTCGATTCTTTCAAGCAACCTTTCTTAGGCAACTTGTTTTCAATCAATCCCTTCTTCTTCATCTGGATTGATAGTCTGCTTGAGTCCAGTCTCCTTCTATTCAGTTCCATGGCTTGTTCACAAAGATCCATGGTGATTCCTTTCTTTCCACAGTAGAAGCATGTTTTCTTGGTGGTCCTTCTGGATGCATCACCCTTCTTGGATTTAGAATCCAACGACTTCTTTTCCTTTTTCAAAACCTTCTTGGGAGCATCTTCAAATTTCTTCTTGCTTCCCAAGGATTCCATGTTAGCCAGGTTCAATGATCTTATCTTATTTTTAGCTCTGGATACAGTTGGAGATTGACATGTATCTTTTTGACCACTTTTGCAATCATCCCAGATGTTGTCATGTAATCCAAATCTATTTGTAGTAAACATATGTCTCTGGACCTGTGGATGTTGCTTCTTTTCTTCTGGCTTTCTCCCCCTTGAAATGTACTTTCTCTGTACTTTTACATTTAAGGGATTGTACCAACAATCCAGTGCACAATGCCCAAATCTATTGCAGCACCAGCATTGACCAACAAACCTTGAATTCTTGTCATCTTCTTGATAAGGTTTCTGAATCTTCTTCTTGGTATGTTGTGCTTTCTGTGGGGACATATCTTCCAAACTCTTTCCCCTAACCACCCTAGCCATGGTGGTAGGTTTCTTATCACTTTTCTTCATCCATACTTGTTTAGAAATTTTCTTCCAACCTGCACTTTTTGTAGAAACAATTTTCGAAACATTAGTACAAGTTGGTATGGATAGTACCTTCTTATCAGCTACTTTTGATAGATTAATAAGTGAAGACATGATCTTCTTATCACATGTTGGAGGTCTTTTGACAGTAGAATCTTCCAGAGAACATTGAGTTCCAGCAGTTACAATTTCCTTCTTTTGTGGAGACTCAATATGTGTCTTCTCAAGATTGGTTAGTTCAGCTTCCAATTCTAGAAATCTCATATTGAGGATGACTTCCTGGTTTTCAATCATAGTCATCTTCTCTTCACAAGCCTTCTTTAATCTTTCAACTTCATATTCATGCATCTTTAATTTTTTTTGTAACAAAGAGTCAAGTTCATTGATCTTCTGGGAGTTATCTTCCAAATATAACTTCTTGAATTCATTGCCCATTTTTAGCTCATCTTGTAGTGCATGGATCTTATCTTCCAGAGTCTTGTTGACTCCCTCCTTTTCTTCAACATCTTTGAGCCACTTTGAAGAACTTTCTTCAAATCCCCTCTTTGTTGCTTCAAAGGCTCCAACCTGTCTGGAGAGCTTTAAACATTCGACAATTTTTTCTTGTAAGCCTTTCTCCAAAACATCAGATTCTTCTTCCAACTGAGTGATATTTTCTTGCATGCATTGAAATACCCCGCAAACCAGGGATGCACTCTTTTCAAGAATACCATGTAGAATACTTCTTAATCTATCAACTAATATTTCTTGAGATGTTGTAGATTGTTCATCACCACTTGTGCTAGCATTTTCATCATGAGGGTAATTTCCAAATGTACTAACACATACCTCTTGATAAGTTGAGGTAGGAAGGTTTTCCATCTTATTGGTGGGTACTTGAGCCACCTTCTCATAACTTTCCAAGTCTGGTGTGTCGTCAACATCATCCAAATATGGAGAACCAGATGCTTCCTCCTGTTTAGATACGAGGGAATTCTTCTTCAACTTTCTCTTCTCTTTCTTTTTCCTGTTCATCATGGTCTTTGTAGATATATCTTTCTGCTCAGAGATAGCTGAATCTTTACAAACACTGCTCTTCATTGATAACACAGGAAAGAATCTCAAGTCTTCAACAGAGAATAACTTCACTATAGAGAATCCAATAGAGGTGAACCTGTCCCTCTGATACCAATTGAAAGGACCAGTTTGGGATATACCTAACACTGAGAGGGGGGGTGAATCAGTGTTGGGGACTTTTAAAAACAATTCCAACTTTTATACCTATACCTCTAGACCTGTTAGGATCTTGATTCTCTTATTCTCTTTTCCCTGCCGCGTGCAATAATAGAAAGCAGTAAAAAATGTGCACACGATATTTTTACAAGGTTCACCACTCAATAAGAGTAGCTACGTCTTTGCCATGCATGGGTATGACCACTGCATGGATTCTCCACTATAAAGTAAAATGTTGTTACAATGGAGTGGCTAGGAAAACAATCCTCTAGCCAGTGTGAGTCCCTACACTTTGGAGGGGGGTGGGAAACAATCCTCTTCCCTGGACTAATGAAAGCCAAGTCCAACTTGCAGCCTCTAGCTGGTTCTTTATACTACCTATCGAGACAGTCTTCTTCCTTCTTCAAAAGATTGGTTCTGCTCTTGATCTATTGTAGGGCTCTTCACTTGATTACTTGCAAAGCAGTAGGCAAGCAATTCTCTTCTTTCTTTCACTTCATCTCTAGTGCAAAAACAAACTTCACTAGTTCTTCTTCCTTCTTGCTCTTAGTGCAACAACTTACTGCACTAATCACCTTCTTTATTTAGCTAGAATCACATACACCAACGTGATTATTCAAACACTGAAGATCTGCTCACAAAACATCATCTGAATTAAACTGCCCTGAATAATTGTCAGCCTTCAGTTGGGCATACTCTGTTCTTCTTCTTCTCTTCCTTCTCTTCTCAATACCAACACCTGAGTGTATTGGTATACTGAATTCTTCCTATGTGCAGATATGAGTTCAATTGCACGTCTAGTTCTTCTTCACTTCGCAAAGCACAACGAGAGTGTTAAACACCAGTCGTGTGAGTGCGGTTCAACTTCTCTTTGTGAAACCGAATGGTTCACAGTTCTTTCTTCTTCACAAAGCTGCTTCGAGAGTGAAATGCACCTATCGAAGGCCTGTGGTACCCTCAAATTTTTCACGCACCCTTCTAGGCGACTTGCGCATAAAATTCAAGCCTTGCGCGGAAAAATACCTTTTGGTGCGAAAAACCTTTTTCACGCAACTCTTCTTTTTCGCGCAGAACTTCCTATTTCGTGCAGCAGTTCCTTTTTCGCGCAGCGCTTCTTCTTTTCGTACAATACTCTATACTTCAATTTTTCCGCGCGTCAGAGCTCAGGATTTGTCTATGTGTCGAGACTCTATTAATTTAGAGGGGTTCACCCCATATTTATAGGCAGTTTTGACCTTGCGCATAAAAACCTCTTCCTCCGCGTAAAAACTCTTTTATGAAACTTCATATTGCGCGCCATGCTTCAATATTTCGCGCACCTCATGCCTTTGCCATTTTTTATCCTTCTAAGCATGAAGCACCAATTGCGCGCAAAATTCCGCACCACGTTCTATATTGCGCGCAAACCCAATCTTTCCTGCAACATCAGATTTCGCGCACTGCTCCAATATTTCGCGCATTTTATGCCTTTTCCAATTTTTGATCTTCTGATCTCGAGCCATCATTTGCGCGAAAACTTCATTCCTCAATTTCGCGCACCATGCCAACATTTCGCGCATCCCACAGATTTTTCGCGCAACCCGCTACTATTTCGCGCATCCCGCAGATATTGCGCGCACCAATTTATTTTTGCGCGAAACATGCCTAAATTTCCGCGCACTCCATTCCTTTGTCATTTTTCAACGTTCTGACCTTGAATAACTCTTTTTCACGTATAAACCATCTTCAATATTATGCGAAAAATCCATTTCCAAGAACATTTCTTCATCTCCCGATTTTCAGGCCCTAAAATTTGGCAAACACTGGAAAACGGCGCCACCTTAAACTGTGCTTTTCTGCCATCCCCAGATTGTCTATTGCTTTGCCATTTTGTCTCTTTACTTCTTCCCATAACCATTCTTCTTCTCTTATCACGAATCCCACTATTGTGATATTTATCCTTTGATAGATCAGCTTAAGCATCGTCAGAGTTGCAATGGGAACTGAATCTTTCCTATCTTCCAGCAGCATCATTCCTTCCAATCAAAACATTATATGACTGGCATCATCATTTCTCCCCCTTTCCTTCATAAGGCTTGCATCACAAGTTCTACTAACTCATGATTTGTGTGAAATACATACCAGCAAAGCATCGTCTGATTTAGATACAATGTGAAATGCCTGTCTACCTCAGAATGTCAAGCCCTTCCACATTTTCTCTTCTTCATAACCATCATTCTGCAAATCATATGATTCTATTCTTCAAGTAAGCTCTTGCATGGTTCACATGCAATCATAAATCATTGCATTGTCTTCTTCAAATCATTATTCTTCTTCAACCATCCTTAGATAGATGATAATTCACCATTCTGCTCCAATCATCCTCAAATGGATGATACTTCTCCATTCTTCATTGTTGAAAACAATGTGTCACCATTGACACATGTTCTTTGAACTTAGGATTAGATCAACAATCGTCTGAATTAATCGTCTATGAGAATTGCTCAATTATGAAATCCAATGCTATGATTCCATAACAATTCTCCAGGCAACTTCACTTCAACTGATCTCCATTAACTTTGGAGTTCTTCTTCATATCCTTCTTCATTTTGACCAGCATTGACAACTGTTGACAACAAATAAAATCTTCATATACAAAGTGGTCCCAACAGAATGAACATGTCATCTTGTTTAGGATCTACAAGGGACACGTCCAGTATTTCCAAAGCATTGTCCCTACCATTTTATGACAGAGGAACATGGGTCACCTTCAGCTAGGATGTGAATTGGTCCATCAACTGATGAGTGCATTCCAGCAGGGGCATAAGATATTTAATTTTGATGACATAGTCACCCTTTGAATATTTTATTACTAGCTCAGAGTCTCCCTTCACAAGTAAATATGGGACATCAATCTCAAGGGACAAATTGAGACAAAAAAGACCTGATATTTTGTATCATTGATAGTGAAACATTTTAAAAACTCTAATGATTATGGAAATATGGCCTATATAAGAGGGATCAAAATGATCCCCAAACCTACCCTATTGAGCTTGAGGATGTTGAGACTTATACCTGTCAAACTTTCAGAGGCACCATCGAAATAAATTTTCCATCATGGTATAGCCTGATCCACTGATATAATATCTTTATCCAAAAAATAAACATTTTAGGGTAGTTATTTAGGGTCTAGATATGTTCATGGGAAGTATGCCAATTATTGTTCATTAACACACTTTTATGGGAAATAAATGATGTTTTACTATTGGAGGATTACTTTAAAGTTCTCCAATCATCCTTTCAGTATGGTGTGATCGAGGATATACTTTATGGGGTCTAATTGGGACACCAGCTATATTTTATGCTGCTATAAATATTGTAACAACTTCTACACTACAAAGACCAACATGGGGAAACTCATCTTGATGGGGGAGTATCTATTATCTATTTCTATGAGCATGTAACTGATATAATATATATTTTTTCTACCCTAATTATTTTTATGGTCTAGTAGGGTGCCAAGGGACCATTCTAGGGTAATCACATTAAGGCCTAAAGGATTTCCTGATATGGGTGGCATAAACACTGGTTTATATAGTAGTTAATTTTTAATATTCTATAATTATGTATGGAAGTCCCCATCCCACCAGTAAATGATTCCTTCATTAATGAGCATCGAGAAGTGATTAAGTTTTCTAGAAAAATTTTAAATAAGTCAGTATATGTAGTATAAGTGGCCTTGGAGGCCTCAAAACTCCAAAATATTTCTTAGGGGAGGCATTTGATTGAAAACCTTGATTTTATTTGGGTCAATCTCAATTCCTCTATATCTTAAGATGTAGTAAACAAATTTACTATAGGTAATCCCGAGTGCACATTTAAAAGGGTTTATCTTTAATTGTTAGGAGCAGAGGAAGCTGAACACGCTCTCAACATCCTTGAGATAGTTCTGATGCTAGTAAGATTTTACCACAAAATATTCCACATAACATTACATTAATGTCATGAGGGTTGTTTTGAATACATGGTGAATGGAACCCTGGTAATTAGCTCCAAAATTCATCAAGCCAAAAGACATTTATTTATATTAAAAGGGTCCTTGGGGTTCGCTAAAGGGGGTGGAATCCTCATCCTCAGGGGGCCATCTAGATTTGATTATACCCAAAGTATCCATCCATGAATGAGAGGGTATGAAAGGCATCCATAACCTCAATCAGAAACCCTGTCACTGGAATGGGAAAATTATCCTTTATATAATGGAAGTTGATGTCCAAGAATTCGATACAGACATTGATCTACCAATTATTCTTCATGAATGGGATAATTTGGACAACCATTTGGAGTATTTTACCTCTCTAACAAAGTTATATTTAACAATCTTTTCAAATTCTACCTCGACCCTGGCACTGTGAGAGGGGTGCATCTTTTTGGGAGGATGTTTTCACCCATGGTGACCCATTAGGAGGCCAAGGTGATGAATCGAAAATTGATGGTCAATACCTATAATATCATTATATCTCTGGGAAAATGTATTATGGTGATTCCTTAAGAAGGACACATACTATTTTCTCTCCTATGATGACAAATCTATGCTGATCAGTGTTAGCCTATGATCTTCCTTAGTTCCAAGGGTCACCTAAGTTCACTCATCAATAGTGGTAGAAAAACCCTATTTAAATGTTGTATGGGGATATTCCAAGAAATCTATGTCATTTGATACAGGGTCCAAAGGGAGGAGTGAACTCTCCCATGCTGGCTAGCATAGGGGGAGCACTAGTGTTTGTTGTGGTGGATATGAAGTTCTCAACGAGGGGTTCATGTACTTTGGAGTATGTAAAAAAAAATGTCGATCGAATTATATTAATTTTATGGCTATAAGTTTCAATATTTACATCAAATAAATAGTGATGGGTTTACTTTTTTTGAGTCAGCCCTAATTTATGGAACATGTGGGAATATCGCAGATTGGTATCCATGGTGTGAACTACTCAGTACTTCATTGGAGTAGGATATTTAGGTATCAGTCAGTCATATCTTCTATAGGAGTATGAGGTAATTTTTCTATCAGACCTTTTTATTGGGGACTATGAAACCACCTCCCATGTCTATTGTCATGAGTTTCAACTGATGAATTGGGAGAAAAAAATCAATCTTTAAAGTGTTTCCATGGATTTGCTACAATGTCCATTAAATCATTAGGAGAATTGATGCCCTCAACCCCATAAGCTTATCCTGGATTTTCATACCTTTTATAGAAACCAACATCTACATAATGGGCCTCACAAGATTAAAAGTGGGACACATTTCCCAAGATTACTCCTACTCAACCATCCAGGAAGTATTTGAGGCACTTGTGGTACGATGAGGGGGTCGTTGCATGAAAATGATGTCAGGTACTTCCCTACAGCATGTTGTTGGTTGTATCATGTGATACTATCGTAAATTTAGTGCTTGATACCAGGACACTAAATTAATTATCTAAGAAAATAAATCCACATTCTTTCTGACCACTCATATCATACCCATTGAATTTTCAAGTTGTAGGTATTCAGATCAGATTTTTTAAGACCGTGCTTATGGAGCATCCATGTGGGGATAAGATTGATCCCAAAACTATTATCCACTTGTTATTGGAATATTTGTATGCCACTAAACCGGCCTATGATATATGGTGGTTGTATGTTCCCCTCATTGGTGACACCCTCATATTCTCTAGAAAATGAGATGTTGTACCAAAATTCCTCTTGTTCAGCCTCTTAATCCTAGTATTTCTCAGTGACAACTATCTCATTATATAAATGAAGAGGGGTTTTCAAGGCTTTAACAAGGGACTCACACTTTTCTTTTTATATGAAGAGTGAACGAAGAACTGAGAGCCTCATGGGTATTCTAGTGAGGTGCTTCAACACATCAAAATTCAATTCCAGGGGCACATTTTTTCCCACAGAGGATCATTATTCAGTAGGGGGTGCAACAAATTACATTTCCTGAGGTTATAGGGAATGGATAGTGTTTTTTATATTCTTCTACAAGTTAGTTTTCCTTCTTTGAACATCTATCAGTTGGGAACTAGATGGCTAAGGTTAGGCCCTAGATGGATGTTTCTAATCATGCATTCTCACATATGATCTGCATTGTCAAATAATTTTTTTTGGTTCTGTAGGTGCACCCAATAGAGAATTTTGGGAGGGTTTTACTTTCTAATCCCTATGCGAGGCTTGCTATAAAGTTTTATTCACATGAAAAAACCAATTCCCAAGCGCTAGCTTGAGTATTACACCATCATTCATATCGCCTACTTCTCCTTCATTTATGTCGTGAAAAGTTTATTGAGGTGTTTTCATGACATTACTCATTATTGGGCATCACATAGTGGTCCACCAGTTCAAAGAAATTTTTAGAGGTGTACTCCTTCTCCTCGTTGGTGGAATAATCCAAAGTGGAATTTACTTTGGTAATGTCTGTCAACTAGGGAGGCATGAAGTTACCAAGGGCATGGACTAGTTTTATCGTTTGTGGGGAACTTTTATTTCTCTTATGCCATCGAATTTTTTCTTTTGAGACTTAGGAGGCTATAATATAGATGTGGAGTTAGCAGTTGAAGGAGGAATGTTAACCACCTAAGGTTTTAGATTTTTAATGTTGGAACAGAAGATACCATGGATGTGAGTGACTGTGTTATGATCCAACTAGTAATTTTACTTTAATGTTTGTGGTTGGGGGCCTATTTCCACATATCGGAGCCTTTTCTATCACTATCAAGGACAATAAATACATGTTTTAACTATGAAGGGATGTATAACAATTTTAATAAGCCAAAATATGCTTAATCCTTGAGAAAATACTTGAATAAAATAGCTATTTGATGGTTTTTCCATGGATTTTGTGTTATGGGAAGTGATCGTCATGAAAATTGAGTTCAACCTCTTGGGGTCTCATATTTCATGGAAATTTGAAGATCCATTTTTAAGGTGAAGATGAAATGTCCTGGGAGTTATGAATCCTTGAAGGATTAATTATTGTTCTTCATTTCTACAAAATGATCCCTGGGATACAATATCTAATGGGGGGTTGGGGAAACATTATATCTGTGAGCCTGTTCTTATACCTGACAAGGTTTCACATAGTGAGGAAGAACATAGCGAGGATACACTTAGTGAGGCTCATCTGGTAAAATGGTCAGTAAGTGTACCAGCTCAGGAGCCTCTACATGAATAAAAATTGTTGTATTTGGTTTCATGTGCCTCCATACATGATTTAGAGGTGGTAATGGGAAAAACCATTTTATTTTCCACTACATTCCTTCTTCCAGATGCCAGTCATTTTTAGATAACTCTCAGAAACCACTCAGATAATTCAGGGAGATGAGGGTAGGGATAAAATCATATCTGATGTTTTCCACAAACATCATAATCATATTTTTGTATGAAAGTGGAAAGTTGAAAGAATACGTGAGTCCCTTAAATCAGGAGATGAATTTAGAGACTTCCTTACCGTGCCAATATTTCAATTTAAAGAGGCATTCAATGTTGTTCAAGTACTAGGTCAAGATAAATTGATATGGGAAATGTATAAAAAGGTTCTACAAATCAAAAAAGGACCCTGAGGGTAGTTGAATGTACCAGAATAATGTAAGTCCTTACAAATTCTAAACAATGAATCAGAGCATAGTGGATTCCTGCTGTTCTATAGTCCCCAATATTGGACCTCACCTAGAGGTAGAGTGGGATAGATTTTATAGTGGATCACCCATCCCATTGAATTGGGTGAATCTTGGATTACCTAATTCTGAGGGAACTCGAATATTGTCCACCCATTATGGGTATGGATTTCCTTTATTAGTAATTGGAACCTATCATGTTTCCAGAGCCACAATATGAGTAAATAGAGTAGATATCATGTTATCTAGATGAGGATTTGTAGTCACCAATGTGTCGATAGGCTCGTTGACCGAGGTATAATGGTGTCCCTCAACCTATTGTAGATAATCACACTACTCATGTGGGGTGGGTTACTCATATCTCAGTCATTTTTTGTAGCCCCCAGATTTTTTCCTGACCAGGTGCATGGGGTCACCATGTTCAAATCAAGGCACCTGACCAAGGAGGATTGAGTACCCCACTGGAGGAGAGACAGGGTCCCTTTTATAATTTTTAGGGTCCAAGCATTCTCGACAATAAGTTCAGTAGTGATTCTTTCATAGTCCTCAAGATCCTAAAGTAAGGTGACTATCATGGAGTCTAACTCAGCTTTTGGTGCAACCTCAAATGGTTTGGTGGTCTAAAAATATCTCTTTCCTTTGTCAACATATCAACGAGTTGGTGGCGACAACTCATTGGGGGTACTCCCAAGGCCCATTGCCTATATCTGCTGATGAGTGTGGGTACCTATTAGGTGGTCTACCTTATATTGAAATATTCCTTGTGAAAGGTTCTCTTAATCATGAAATGTGTCAATAGTCCAATTTACTAGGTTCTCCATAGGTTCGATGGTGATGACATTCAATATGGCAGTGGCTAGAGAATTGTTTTTGGGAAAAAAATCACTTAAGGCATCATTAAAGAATTTTTTAGGTGATTGTGTTTGTTCACAAATAAGACCACGGTGTATAATTGCGGAAAAAAGGGGTTTACATGGTGATTTTTCAGGTTCAAGAGATGGTGTTGGCTATTAATGTTTGATTGAAGAACCTCTACAATGGAATGGGTGATCTGGAGGCGGTACAAAAAGATCAGATACAAGGTGGTGCCATTTTCCAGTGTTTGCCAACTTTTTGGTCCCGAAAATTAGAAAATTGAGATATGAATTTTTGGAAAAGTGAGGTGTGTGAAAATTTTGAGTGGTTCGCGAAATATAAAGTGTTGTGAGAAATATCATCACGGTGCGCAAAAAGGGAAAGCTATGTGCGAAATATTTTCGCGGGGCTCGAAAAAGAAAATAGAGTATAAAATATTAGTGGGTGCACAAAATAAATTATTGGGGTTTTTCGCACAAGAGGAGTTTCGCGATCAGAAGCCCAAAAATTAGAAAAGTCTTGAGGTGCATGAAATATTGGAGCAATGTGCGAAAAACTATGTTGCGCAGAAGATGTGTTTTTTACGCTCAATGAGGATTACGTGCAGAAGAAGGGTTTTTTCATGCATGGTCGATTTTGCATATAAATACGAAGTGACCCCTTTTTATTTGGGGAGCTCAAGACTTAGAGAGTATCCGAGTTCTGGCGTGCGAAATTAGAGAATGTAAATGAGTTGTGCGTAAACAACAAGTTTGCTCATAAAATGGTGGTTGTGCGTAAAGCTCAAGCGATGCGTAAAAAGGTTGTAGCACGTAAAGAAGGTTGTGTGTAAAAGAAGGTTGTTGCATATAAAGGTGGATTTTGTGAAAAAGTAGGGATTTTTTCTCAAGGCAGTGTAGAGGCTACGTGTAAAAAGAATAGGTTGTGCGAAAAAGAGGTGTTGTATGAAAAATAGGTGTTGCGTGAAAATTTTATTTCGTGAAAGTCAATGGAATTACGTGCAAGGTGCTGTAAGGTCTACACGTAAAAATTGGGGTTTCTCGGTATACCCAGTGCAAAGAGAGATTCATTTGTGGGTGAACGTTGGACGTTAACAGAGTATCTACTAACAGTTAAATATGTAGATTTCATTAGATATAATGAAGATACCTACAGGTCTATAAACTATGAGTGGATCTTATGAAGAAGTACTGAGATCACTTCAGTTGAGAGAGCAGTGTGTTCTCAAATTGTGAGTGGTTGTAAACTAGCATGGATAGTGAGTCATCTCCAAACATGTAATCAGAAATTCACTTTTAGTGGAATTGGTACATCGGCACACTGCTGTTGTATGCTCCTTGGACGTAGCCCAGTGAGGGAGAACCAAGTAAAAATTTCTGTTTCTTGTGCATGCTTTAAGGTTTATTTATACTCTGCAACGTGAATGAGAGAGAAGCGGGTTTTTTATCAACAAAACAAGATAAAAAGGGGAAGTTGTTTTAATCTTTCATGCCCGGATTCACCCCCCCCCCCTCTCAGGGTATCTAGCCTAGTGAACCGAACAATTTTCATCACCAGCTGGTAGGTCAAACTGAAAGTACTTCTGTTTTCATGGAATGAGGCTAAAGTGGAGAGTGGAATAACGAACCCCTATGATCTTTACATTATAGGATGCCTCTTCCATGGGTCATTGAATTATAGAGATTTTTTTATCCCAGTCTATGGTATAGTTTGGTGGTACCTACACACATTAGATCATTGAGCTACTGGGAGTGTTATAATGTCCACCCATCACACTACTACTGGATATAAAAAAGTTACTCATAATATTCTAGATAAGTTATTTGGTGATATTGGAGGTTGAAGATCATTTTTAAGATACTCTAGAATAATCATGCTACCTAGTTCTTCGTAAGGGACTCTAGAATGAAAAAATACAGTGCTACAGGTGGCCAAAAATAATATTAGTAGCTAGTCATTGGACGAGAGTCTCTAGAAGTCCTATTTTTCATTAGCCCAGGGATGATACTACTCCTCATAAACCCATTCCATGATTGGTGTAGGCTGAGAAACTTTAAATGACACCGATGTAGACCTACTTTTCTATTGATTTAATATGAGAGGAAGTGTCGTGCAAGTCAAACTCCTATTTCATGTTGGAATGGTTCTTAGAGGTAGGTCAAAATTCAAGATAATATCGATATAGGATCTGGTTTTTACTACCTCGTCTTGAATGAGAGAATCTGTATCCCATTGAGGCTCAGTAGAGGGCTCACCATCATTTAAGGGTGTCAACCCAGACACTAAAATTTCTCCAACTTCTAGTGTGGTGGTGGAGAGGAGGGAAACATATGGTGATAGATATGGTTACACTATGAGTCCTTGGAAGAATTCCAGAATTTCCTCCAAATTTAGGCACTTGTAGAGGGATTTGGGGATCTTGTGGACCTCATCTTCTAGGATTTTAAACCACTATCGATGGGATTTACCCCCAGATGTTACAAAAGGGGTGAATGTTCCTTAAATATATTCATCTGTCACTTTGGAGTTTGATAGATTGAGGATGACATGATGCTTCCCATTGTCTTGCCTCTGATGGTGTGGGATTTTTTTATTACAATTTTTTGAGTCTCTTGGATTTACCTCATGCGCATTGTGATATGTTATGGGAATGGCCCCCATGGAGGGTTCTCTCCCTCCTACCTCAGGATGGTTCTTCAATGTTGGGAATGTTTTCGGCATGGGGAGGACCTCCATTCTATTGGTGGTGGTGTGAAGAGTACATATTCACTGGTATTAGTCATCATAGGATGGATCATAAGGTTTTCTTGTTGTACTACTGATTGGGAGAGTTAACCCGACCTACAAGAGTGGAAGATGGGGTATCAATCCCAAGAGGGTGAAGATGGATCCCCATTAACCTGTTGTGGGAGTGTGATGGGATCTGTCAGTAGTGGGGAGGACAATTGGAGCTATAAAATATTACTCTTCTCGAGTAATTATCTAGTCCTACCACCAGCATCGATATCGAGTATTATATACCGGGGTCAGTGGAGTAGGGATGGGGTCAACCTGCTCATCGACCTATGAATCTCATCAGTGATGGTGCTGACGTGACTATTTCGGAGTTATCCTAATAATCTCATGAGTAGTGTCCATGATGGGTATGACTCAAACATCCTCTGAATCTTTGATATAGGGGGGTGAGATGTTAGAATGATCTGAGAAGAGACTCCTGAAGTACTTTACCATTGGAATGAGGTGTGGTTTCCCCCTGTATGCCACTCAGGGATGTAGTTTCAATGAGGTACAAATGCTTCTATATCCTAGTAGGTCATATCCCATGTGGTAATGACACCATCCTATTTGTATCGATGAACGAGGGTGTCAATCACTCTCTTCTAGATGATCTCATAGGTTGAGATAGTGTGTGGGTTCAGAGTAGCTAATTATGTAGTTTCTTTAACCATGTTAACATACTCATGTAGGATTTCCACACCCAGATTCCCCCTACCCCTACACCTATTGGTGTTTGGTCACCGATCTCCTATATCTTGAGTCATATAAAGTACGTGTTATCATCCATCAATGAAAATATGATGACGGATATTCCCAACACCCCAGCATAATACAATCATTCTAAAATAGTGTACGGATCCACATTAATGATTTCCTATAATAAAGATGCATAACATTATCTTCCCCAACTCACAAGAGAATTTCATGATGGGACCACTGTTATCTGGTGGGGCATGGCACTGAATATCTGGATTTTGTGACATAAAAATATTATGGTTCCCTAATGTTAATGGTACTTATAGTTGAAGGAGAATATTATCACATCGGTTTCACCATTTTTGTATTCTGAAACTTTCCACTGGGGTTGCGTAACATATCTCCATCTTGTAGTGATGCGCTACTCATTTCTGTGTATTCCCATTTTCTAAAGACAGGTGGATTCCATAACTTGAGTCAGTGATGTTGGCTATTTTTATTGAAACTTGGTGATGGGATGTTGGTGAATCCCTTTATGTATTCCTACTTGGATCTTATCTCTTATTCTAGGTCTCACCCATATATTTATACCATTTTTTTGAAAATCATTCTAATTTCCATATTGATGTGGATTGTAGTTAATTACATTTCTTTTATCTCTATAGGGAAATTAAATTCAGTTCGAGTATATAGTAATGTTTGGAATTTCTAGGAATTTCTAGACATTGGGTTTTTAGGAACCTATAAAGTATTTTCCTTCTGAATTCGAAGTCGTCTAATATGAGGCATCTTAGGAGAAAAACCTAAGGCATCTTATTTCAACCATAGGTTATTTGACTCCAAGGGTGTAAGTCTTTACAATATTTTCACCACATCTATCCCATGTTTATTGTATGAGTTAGACACTATATATCAGGTCATAAGTGTAATGTATTGTGGGGATATATTGGTCATAGGGTTAATGTATTGTGAGGATAGATTGGTTATAGGTTTAACATCTTTTGGGGATAGGTAGGTCACAAGTTTAACATATTTTGGGGATAGGTGGGTCATAGGTTTACCATATTCTAGGCATAGATTAGTCACTAGTTTAACATCTAGTGTGTATAGGTAGGTAAAAGGTTTAACAATTTGTGGGGATATATGGCTCATGGGTATAATGTCTTGTGGGGATAGTTGGGTCAGAGGTTTAACATCTAAAGGGAACTTATGGGTGGTTAAGTGTGTCCCCAAGGGGGTGATTTGACACTTGGGATTTGGTGGTGGTGTTGAGGTGTGTGATTGACCCTTTGGGAGGTATACCAGATGTGTTGGTATGTCGGGATTGAACCTCATAGAAGCTTTTTATGTACCCTGTTAAGAAATATGGATTAAAACCCACATAGTTTGATTCAACTTTTTGAGATTATATGATAGGACCAGTCCATGTAGTTTGACATCATTCAGTAAGTATTCTCATGTATTTAAATGATCACCAAAGAAGAATAATGTGAGGATTATGCATAAAAGATGCATGAGTGTGATGGATGAAGGGCGAAATGCCATAGAAGGTGAGCAGTAACATCACATGATGACTGTAAATGTAAAATCTCATGCTCATCGCATGAGGTAAGAATATATTTTGATATCATGTGTTGAGGAAATTGTTGTGAATTTTATGTCCAATGAATAGGACATGGGGATAGGCAGTTTTATGTATTGAATCTTGGATGTGGCAGGGAATACATGTCGTTCAGTCATTTCCAAGTGGGAGAGGAAGATTCGAAAAAGGAATCTCTATAAATAAAGGTCATCAATTCCCTTTTTTTATGTCATATTTAGTGATTATGTGTCTACTTTTCACACACCGCTAGGTGGGGCATGATATAAAAAATGTCATAGAGGAGTGGAAATCGTGGGACTTGATGTTATGGTGACTATTCTTAGGTGAAAGTGGTATTATGGTACCTATGATTTGGATAAAAAGGTAAGGTAATGTTCTAGACTGAAGTAGAAGAATATGAGGCATTGGGTTAGAGACTCTAAAGTTATTGTGTGAAGAAATATTCTTTTACATGAAAATAAAGTTATATAAATGTGGGTTCTAGGAGAGGTATGTTCCATGGATATAAGGGGGAATATGTGTGCCCAACTGATAGAGTTAATAGGGTTTTGTGTTTTTTCTGTAGGAAAGTCATCTTGCACACACTCACTCATCCATTCTATGGGATGTTATGGATGGATGCTTTTAAATATGAGATAGGCTAAGTCGGGACCTATGTGAGGTTGGTTGCGCAAGTTCTCTAACTATGATGTTCCCTAAAGTTTGGGGTTTCACGATAATCATGGAATTCTAGGTTGCACGGCTGATATCCCACACTTCCAATTCTGGAATCGTCCCATGAAGTTAGAGGGGAGGTTCTATTTATAGCTTAAATGGGCAGTAATTTGTACACAAATATCCATAGGGCCTGAAAAATATACCATGTGACTCTCATGGATTTTCTGTTAGTAGGGCGGCGTAGAAGTCAATAGTTCATCTGTTCATTTTACATGAAAGTTGTTTGGGTGAAATTTATGGTTGCACATTAGGATCCAGTCTTGTGTGAAATCTTAGCTTCCCTAGGTTATAGTGAATCAATATCCTCTCAAGGGTGACTTTTCACATAATTGCATTGCACTCCAAGCTGGTACTTCATGTGAAAAACTTTGGATTTGAGCACAACCTTCAGAGAGGATTCAAAATTGAATCCTATGATCGGTTATGTCCTTATATTAAGAAAAAAATCCCATCTATGAATAAAATGACAATTTTAGGGAAAAAAGAGTCTCATTTTCATTCTTAGTGATAAACATTGAAATTAAATGGAACCCTATATTATGTATTGGTACTTGAGAAAATTATTATTAAATGTATTAAAAATCCTTTATATAGGGATTTCACAATGGGATGCTCCAAAATAAACTTGAACTTAGATATGTCCTAATGGAATTAGTTGATAGAATGGTCCATGAAGGGGCCACATGAATTGTTAAGGTTTGTGTTGACTAAATAAATATCCAATAAGAAAACTAAAATAAAATTTTCCTTATATCTTGTAAATGTAACCCCATTTAGCTAATCCTTGGGAATATGGGTATCAATTTAGAATCTAGAAGGATTAAAAGTTAACTTTGGAAGATAATGGAATGGTTGATATGTCAAGAGTGATCTTTGGACTTATTTTTTGAGTTGATTAAATGATAACTAAGGGACTGGTTTCCCATTAAATTAAAGGTTATTATGGGAAAATTAAATAAATAAATAAATAAATAACTGGAAATTTTTTTCTATGTAATTGAGGATATAATAGTAATGCATTGGATATATTCCATGGATTACATATGGACTTGTTTGGTGTGGAAAGCTGTTAGATTTAACTAGATTCTGGTAGGGGGATCAGATGAATATCAGGGGGTGATGGTACCCTCATATTCATTTAGGGTCGATGCTACAGAATTCCTCGAGCAATCCATTTGATTTTTCTTGGATTTTTTATCACAAATTCTTAGATGTGGCTACCCCTTGGATTTAGGTAATGTATTATTTATTGAATTCCATGGATTAATGTGGTAGATATTACTAGGTACCATAGTTAAATTCCTTAATATGAGATCATATGATTCATCTTGTTCTATTTGGGTGGAATTCCATGGGTATAATACATGGATTACAATCAAGTCATGCTTCTAAATTTCAAGAATGGTTCCTTGAATTCAGAATGGTATGTCAGATATAGTGGAATGCCAAGGGTTTTTACCCCTTGTATTCTATAGTATATTTATTTAGAGGGAATTATTGGTGGATCCCCAAGGGTTCCATAATATTTTAAAATTGTGGTTACCTTGGTAGTATAACAAAGAACTAGTAAAGCCATGATGTATACCATGAATAGAGACTCATCGATACTAGCTAAAGAGAGTATATATTGATGATGGGTTCTACCATGGAGCCTAAGAATCGAAGAGTGTTTTATTTCATTTATTTTTAAATTTTTATACTGTTAGATATTAATATGATTAATGGTATCTATTAATTTATTACACACCTTCAAGAACTCTTATGGGAAGGTTATTTTTTGGATGCTATCGGTGGTGACCTACTGAGGTATACTCACATCTTTCTTGGGTTTCTATGGTATTTGGGTACCCCAGAAGATATTGTATTCACATTATAGGTCCTGGTATGGGCAATTGCATGTTATGGTTGATTTATTAGTTCCTAGAATGGAGCATGGAGTTTGGTACTTAGTTGAGACTCGGGTTTATATGGGTGGGATGTTTAGTATATTATATTTCAGTTTTTTATATATTGTATTAAGTATGTTAATATATTCCTATCTAGCATGTTTTGATTATAACTCATTTATTATTTTATGAATTATTTCATTATTGTCGGTGCTTACCAGTATATTGTTCAATTATGCTATTTATCTGGATTTATATGACTACCTTTATTATTTCTATTGTATTAACTCTTTTATGTGGTTATAGTCTCCCTACTAACCCACCTAAGAACCAAGTTTCTAGTTGGTAGCCTCTAGTGTACTGAGAGGTGTGATTGATTCCATGTGGTACAACATACTAGAGCACCAGTTTAGTGGATCTTAGGTTGAGGTATTATAATAACCCTACCTTTTATAGATTTTTAAGAGTGTATTCAGAACATCCAAAAAAAGGAGAAATAGATATGTGAACAAGGTATCCCCTTCATTAACACCATAATCCAACCTCATATAACATAATTCCCTATAAATGATAAGTATATATTTAATAGAAGAGTCAGATTGCATAAAAATCCCCACAAAAAATTTACCAAAGCCTAAATTCTACATTTACAGTTCCTAAAAATCCCAATCCACATTATGATTGGATTTAATCATAGAAAATTACAAATAAGAATTACCATTCCTATTTCACCAATTTTTTTTGAAATGATACGTGAATTCAATAGAAATTATGATATTGTCTAAAATTTGGATCTCTAGAAAAAAAATCACATTGTCTCTAGAAGATAATACCAAAGTGAATACAATAAAGCTATTTTGAAATGGACTTAGTGTATATATAGTACAAAAACCTACAAATAATAATTTTTAATGCATCATCCCAACTCATCTAATCAACAATCGAGTAAGATGAAGAACCAAATTGGTTTATTAAGTATTTTTTGAAGTTTATTTTTTTCAATACGTTTTGATGATAAAAATTCAAGGAGTTTTAAAAAAATGATTGTAGAACTGTTCTTAATTTACATTAATTATGTCAAAAGGGAAACATTGTTTACATCATGGTGAAGAGATGGAGGAGTCAAGGATGGCCATGTGAAATAATATTTTTCATGATGGATTGGTATTTTATGTTTAGATTATTGGCCATCATTTTTGGTGGCCTTTATTAAAAAATATAACACTCCCATCAAGAAAGCCAAAGGCACTGTGTCCATTGCTTAAGTGGGTAGGTAAACCTCCATCTAGTATCTATGATAGTAAGGATGTTTTTAATGGGCTAAAGAGTTCCCTTAAAGGTCACACACATGAGAAACGTGTATGGAAGTAGGTGAGTGGGCCTTCATGGAGAGACACGACCACGTGGATCTCAATGTGTGCATAGTGAATCTAGGTGTCGACCCAAACACTGACCCAAATAAGTAGTGACATGATGAGTATTATTTAGGAGTGAACATCTGAATGAATAACCAATGTGGGACAATACAGAATTGGGACACTCTTCTTACACCTTAAAAAATAAGTACATAACCACAGCCTTATGATATGATCATCCTAATCTGTTTGATTAGTTCCACTAACATTATCTACCTCTATCCTTCATCCAAAGGATTTACTAAAATTACTTGAGTTTGTGGAGTGTTCTCCCTTTACAATCATCCAAATGATCATACTGAAGGATTTGAGTTCCATCTGATTGTCCTATAGATTCAAATACAATCGAATCATCATGAAAATTCATTTTCATGAATTAATGAAGATCAAACCGAAGAGATATAGGGAAAAGAAAAAATGTTTTTTTTAATATGTTGATTTTCTAAATTCGTAAAGCATGATATAATGTGGTGCGTGTGCATTATTGAGGCAGTGTTCATGAGCTAAGTCGGTGGAGAATTCTCTATAAATACCTGACTTGCACTGATTTGTAGTATTTGTTGAAAATGTTTTTGATAGCAAAGGGGAGAAAAACATAGGACTGAATACGATGTGTATTCTCATAATTGATCCATGAGCCCATGTTGTTTTTTTCCAAATCCTTCATGTTTTCATGATGATTATTGTATTTTTGTGAAACTTCACCTCTGTTTTCTATAATAAAATTTGTTACATGCAGAAATAATGAATGATTTATGCAAGCTTCAAAGATTCATGAAGTGGAGATCCTGTGCATTCTATATTATGAAAATATGTTTTGAATGAATGCTTGAGATATAATGAATGCATGAAGAATCTTGATTGAGTCATGAAAAAACCCCCATGCTAAGAAGTAGTGGGATAGTTTGATATACTTTCATGAATGAACAATGAACTATATTTTTATGAAACAGACATCTCAAGAATAAGGTGCATGATATATGCAATATGCATGCATGAAATAATGTTCATATAAATTTCAATTCTATGAGATGTTATAAAATTATGAAGGACCTATGAATGTGCATTTAAACCAAAGCACTACATGAAAGGGAAGTGCTATAAGTGTGTTTATTTTTAAGAATATGAAATAATTTATGTGTAAAATAAATAATATCATCCATTTTATTTTACACGCATGAATAAAATGTGATATACCTTGTATAATGTGTAGTGATGATTTAAGACTGAATACATGTAGAAATTATGAATACATATACCCGAGTAGTCAATGTATTGAGAAGGTCCAAAATATGTGAATATTAAAGTATAATGAACAAGATTAGGTATTTGAAATTCATTTTCTGAAGTTATTGAATATTTTACACTATAATATCATGTGATTCATTTTGTTTTCTGAGAAATACTACATCTTGAGGTAGTGTATAAGAATTCAAAATATTAAAAAGATATTTCTATTAGAGGATCATATCTTGTGTCCCTCAAGATAGTCTAAGTATTCTGGGGGACACTGATGAAGAAGAAGTCTCTAGTGGGACTCTGGAGAAGGATTATGTGATGATGGTCTCATAGTCATATGGAGTATAAAGATCCTCTTGTGGGACTCAGGAGAACTTGTGTAGGTGGTATCTTATGAACTCTACTGGGAATTTGGAGTGGAACATGGTGGGATTGAGAGGAATGGGATGTTACTTGGTTGTAATCACCTATATATAGTGAATAATTTTTAATTAGGAATATAACTAGTTGAAATTAGGAGTTGGTCTTAGTGTTAAACCTATTAAAAATATTATGTGTTATATTTAATTTATTTTCGGCATTGTATACAAGATAAAATCATCCTAACACGTGACACAAGATTGAATGATTTAAAATAAAAGAAAATAATTTAGTAAAATATGTCGCACCTGATTCACCTCTTCTTAATGTGACTACATGATCCATTGATAACTTCAAGTAGTACTAGAGGAAGGTTCCACCACTAGTTGGATTTACTTTACATTCATATTTGTCTATATCAGAAGTATATGAAGTTCCTATTTTAGTTTTAATAAAATTCATAAGTGCTTTAGATGTAAAATTCCAAATCTTCTCCAAATGTTATAAATGTTGAATTTTCAGTCAAGAATTAACAAAATATTAATAAAAGAGTGGTGAAAAATCTGAATAATAACTCTATGATGAATGGAGATCAACTGCAAGATGAAGGAACTGAGAGTGGTAATTGTTCGGTACGTTCATTTGATTATAATCATGATGAGTCAATTTCAATCTACAATGAAGCCATGTTCAATTCTAAAATCACAAATCACTTGAATAATGTTCCAAAAGAAGTTTTCACGTGTATAATTAGTGTTTTCATATGACTTTTGGATGGAAATTTATATCAAGAAAATGATTCTAATTCTATAAAAGATGTATTGGATAAGAAGGTTGGGATATTAAACACTCTCACAAAACTTGTCAGAGGAAATGTTGATAAAATGTATCTTTATAATGAAAGATATGTTGATGTTATTGAAGAATTAAAAATTAATTTTTGTGATAAATATAACTTTTAAATGGTATTTAATTAAGTTATCCATGAACCAGAAAAGATACATAATATATCTTTGAATGTCAAAGTTGATTAGATTGAGGTTAATGTAAAGAAAGTTAATGAGATTGACAATTTGTTACTGAAGGCCAACCAAGTTCATGAATATGTGATTCATAAGAAAATGATTTAGTGGTAATAAATCATGAAATCATCTGAAAATGAGAAGATAGATCTCAATATAAAATTTCTTTAATTATAAGTGAGACTAAGAAATATAGAAGAGAATACAAGCTGATACTTCCCAAGCTACTAATAAAAATAGTGCATCCAATAATTCTTTAGATAAAAGTACTATTTCTGAAAATACTCAACCTAGTAGAAAGAGTAGATTGAGATTATCTTAGGATAAATATATTTTAGGATCATTGAATTAGGTAATCCTTTATCCTAATAAGTATGTTTGAACTAATTTTATTTTTATGACTAGTGAAAATTCGAATTTAAAATATGGACAAACATGGGTGAATAGAAATAAATATAAATGCACTATATCTTCAAAGGTGGATGCAAATAAAGATAATAATTATTATTCCTTGAAGAAATAATAAAACAATAAATGTTCTACCCAAAAGAATCAAAATGTCAAATACAGTAAGAATGTGTCATAGAAGAAGAAATCCGGATTTTTTTGTATTTGTTTATCTTGTTGGAAGTTTTGGTATTAGAAAATTAATTTTTGGAACAATATGTCATCTTATGAAAATTTAATAATTCATACATTTAGTTGAAGAAAATATGAATCAAAGAAGAAAACTACACAACATAATAATAACTCATAGAATGGGAATCAACCTATCAATAATAGATATAAATACTTTGAATTTTTTTATAAATATTTCAAGAATAGTGGTCATTGTTATGATGAGTGCTGGTTTGTATCGATCATGCACAAATCATATGTTGATGTGGAAATAATACCACAAAAAATTTAATCTGGTAAGAAAATCTGATTATAGGTCATCCATGGGATGTGAACCACAAAAAAATATTGTTAAATAAAAAAACCAATAAGTTTGTGAATAATTATGTAAATAGTGTCATGCCAAAGAAAATATGCTTCAATTATGGTTGGAAAAGTCACACCATGGACCATTGTGAATCTTCCATGAACATTGATACTAAAGGAAGAAGCTATAATTGAAGGAAGAATTAATACAGAAAAGAAACAATAGGATTGATTTGGTGAAATACACCTCTGATGAAAAATATTATAAGTTTTCTAAAAAGGGTAGCTTTATGAATGATAAAATTGTGACTGAAAGGTGTAATATGTCAGAAATTTAGGTAAAAAATATCTAACAAGGATACCTAGACATGTATAATTCTTAAAGAAGAAAGGGAAAACACCCATGCCTTCTTGTGCTAAATTTTTTTAAGAAGAAGGATTCCACACAACAAGTGAAGATAGATCATGTACCTAACCAATTATCGATCATATCACCAAAAATAGTTGTAAGAAGAAAGAAATATGGAGAATACATAGAAAAATAAAAATATTTTTTTAGAAAATGTTACTAATATTTTTTCATATTAGAAAATAACTAGGTTGAGAAGAAACTCTCAACTCTTTTTCTCTAACTTAGGACTATTGAAGTGCCCCCTTATTCCTATATATCGATTATGTTTATTTTTTATGAAGGGAATTGAAGGTGAAACATGTATTCAAGTGGATACCTAATTTTGATAAAATATTTAACCATACTATAGCTATAAAGTTAACCATCATGGAGAACTATTGGAATCATGTTGCATCTTTTCAACAAATCAAATTATATTATAATATTACTGGGGTTTATTATTGAAGAAATCAAATCATGATGATGAATTATTGAGTGCATATCTTAAGGGGGATCATAGAAGAATAACCACCAGATATCTCTATCTAATTTGATATATTATTAATATCTAAAGTTATGGTGAGGTATATATAAAATAATTCAATATGTTAAAATTATAGATATTGAAGCTTGTCATCATTGATGCATATCTATTAAACTATCTTATTTTCATGTTAAAAAAACAATTCTAAAAGGGATAGAATGATTAGTTGATGAAAAAAGGAAAAGTAACCTGAAAAAGGGAAAGAACATCCATGATATTGAATACTTTTAATTTTTTTGTTGAGATTATTATAGGAGATTAGTTGAAAATATTTTGAAGAACACCTAAAAGAAGGTTTCAGTATTGGTTCCACATTATGATAATTTATTGACATCACTAATATAAAATTTTATCACTGTTGTTTTATATATATATCATGGATCATGTAGTCTTGGAGTTGATTAATTTTAGCTCTTTTATATGATTTTTTGATTACATACTTCTATAGATTAAATAAAACTATTATATTTAGAAGATAAGAATATGTTATTAAAATCTAAAATTTGATGATGATAATTCCTTCCCATAATTATAACTTTTGTTTTCGTTTAAATAATGTGAAGAAGATAACATTTAATTTTGAAATGAAATGGGTATTAAAAAGAAATTGAAAGGGGTTTTTTAATAACCGAAGTAGTTTATTAAGGTTTTTTTGAATATTTAATTGTTTTTAAAAGGTTATTAAGATAAAATGTTAATGAGTTCTATTGTGAAGATTGTGTAACTTTTCATAAGTTTTAATAATATTGTCATCAGGGACACATTTTTTAGAAAATGGTAAAGAAAATTAGGATTCAAGGAAGACCGTACTGATAATATTTTTTATTTTGTCTTGGGATTTTATATTGAGAATATAGACCAACATTTTTTATGGTGTTTATTAAAAAATATGGCAGCCACAACAAACCAGTCAAAGGGACCACATCTAATGCTTGGGTAGTCCGGCCAAACTATATCCAACATTTATAGTTATTGGATATTATAAATGGGATGAATAGTGCCCAAAAAGGTTAGGAATCAGTGTATCATTTAAGGAGGTGGGTTAGTGGGAATGTCCAGGGAGGCATGACCACATGAGTCCAGTGTATTAATAGTTTATCCGGGTGCCAACCCTGAGGTCATCTTAAAAAAATAGTCACACATTGAGTATTATTGAGGATCATGCATCTGAAAATGAATAACCAATGTGGGATAAGGCCAAATCAGAACACTATTATTCTACATTCAAAAAATATGAACATATCCATGGATGTATGATCTGATCATCCTAATATGTTCGATCGACACTACTATCATCATTTACCTCCAACCTTCATATGAAGGATGTTTAACATTCATTGAAGTTCGTTGAGTGCTCTTCATGTATAAAACATTTGAATGATCAATCCAAAGTATCTGAGTTCCATTTTATCATCCAAGAGATTTGAACACAATCGAACCATCATGAAAATTCATCTTTATGAATTAATGAGGATCAAACAAAGGAGATAAAGTGAAAAGATGACATGGTTTTACGATGACCATGTTTTTTCAAATTCATGAATCGTGAGCTAAGGTAGTTAATGTGCAGTGTTGAGGTGGTGTTCACAATATAATTTGGTGGAGTATTCTATATAAATACCATATGTTCCCATATTTAGAGTATGATTTGAAAAAGGATTTTGGGAGTGGAGGATAATGAAATAGAGGCTTGAATAAGCTCTATATTATCATAAGATATTCATGCACTCATGTTGTACTTTACAAAGACTTCACATGTGTATGATGATGATTTTAGTTTCATGAACCATTTCATTTGGTATCCATATTAAAAGTTGTTATACAAAGAAACTTTTAATGATTTACCTGATATTGAAATATTCATGAAGTGGAGATCCTGCACATATTATGTTATATAAAGTAGTTTGAAATGAATGAATGAGATATTATTCATGAGTGAAGGAAGATGATTGAGTTGAAAAGAATCCCACATTTTAATAATCAGTGGTATTTCATGATATACTTTCATGAAGGAACAATAACATGGATATTTGTGAAATGAACTGTTCGTTAATGAGGTGTGTTATATATTCAACATGCATGTATGAAATAATGTTCATATAAAGTGGAATTTCACAAGGTGTTCTAAATTTGTGAAGGAACTATGAATGTGCTATGAACTAAAGCACTATAAGAAAGGGAAGTGTAGGTAGTGTGTGTATTTTCATGCACATGAAATAATTCATGCATAAAATATATAATACCATGCATTGTATTTTCAATGTACGAATCACATATGATATACTTTGTATAATGTAAAGTGATTATTTGAGACTAAATTCATGAAATAATTAAAATGAATTATACTATAGTAGTCAGTGTATTGAGAATATTCATATTATTTGAAGATCAGTTTCCAATGGGAAATATTAGGTAGTTTTCATTCATGTTTGAAAGTTCTTGAATATTGTACCTAACCAGATCAGGTGATCCAATTTGTTATTGGAGAAATACAATATCTCAAGGTAGTGAAGAAGTATTTAGAATAATACAGATATTTTTACAATATAAGATCATATCTTGTGTGACTCACAATAATGGAAGTTTTTGGTGGGCCTATAAAGTAGAATAAGTCTCCATTTTGACTCTAGAGTAGATCAGTGGGATACTAGTAACACTATGGAATGTAGTATAGAGATCCACTTATGGAACATAGGGGTCACATTGTGAACTAAAGTGTGTATCTATAGTGGAAAATTGCACAAATTAGTGTTAATGATAATGATATTTATCTTAGTGGTAATCACCTACATATAGTGAAGAATCTCAAACTTAGTGTTATAACCGGTTGTAGTAAGGATTTTTTTCTTAGTACCAAACCTTGTAAAAGTAATGTGTGATGTGTTCCATATAATTTTTTCATTGTGTAAAGGATCCAATAATCCTAATAGGTGATTGAAATTTGAAAGGGTTAAAATAAAAGAAAATAAATTAGTAAAAAAAGTTACACCTAATACCCCCCCCCCTCAGTGTGACTGCACGATCCATTGGACACTTCACTAGAGACTCTACATGACCTCATGAGAACCTCCTTATAAACTAAATGTTTCCAACTAGTAGTGAGGGTATATTGTAAATGATGGGGAGTCTATAATCTCAATATTATTAACATAAATAAAAAATCAAAACATTTTTCACTACAACAAATTAGATTTTGTATATGGAATTATTTAGAGAGGAAAATCATAACAAAATAATATACAATCATGCTATAATATGTTTATTATAAAGATCATACATCACATACATATAAATTCTCTAACCTCTATGGGTTATTAAATCCTCCTAATTTCAATCTTTTATTCCATTTTGGTGGTATTTATGAAGTTTATAAAGTGTTAGAGGAGTATGGGAGGGGAAGTAAAGAATAATGAGAAGGTTCCAAGGTATTGGACAACACCAAGTACCCAGTGGATTGATACTGGGTACCTAGTGTTGCATAGTGAGTTTTATGTGTTTTTTAGCTCAACCAAGTACAATTTGTCTTATACCAGGTACCCAATAGAGCTACAATTTTTTTTTAATATGTTGAGGAGGGGATTTTCATTTAATAATCAAAATTAATTCCTATAACCCCTTGAGTTGAGGAATTCATATCATTTTAACAATATTGACTCTCCTATAAACCTCTTTAACCTCTCCCAAAAATGCTTGGAAAATATGACTTCAACCTTGGTCCAAGTGTATCTAATTGGTCATGGGAGCTCTTTTTTGACCTAGTATAGTTTCATTCTCCTTTAAATATTCCTTATCCTATTGATTGTATATGTTAGTGATCTTAATCGAAATTTTCCCTAATATAAGGATTCTGAATATCAACAATTCCACCAGTCTTATCTTTTTTTAGATTCTTTTGGGTTTTAGTCTATGTGAATTTAAGGTAAGTATATTTTTTTTATTTTCAGATTCGCCCTCCTTTTTTGGTATAATTTAAGACCCTAATACTATATATTGATTTTTTTTTGTTAATTAATCTATCCTTTAATTTTTTCTACTGAAACATTAGTTAATTATAGGTGGTTAAGGGTGGGGTGGATACCCCCTATTGGGTATTATCATACTCAATCCATTTACATGTAATTATAGGACATGTGTAAATTATTTTTGTATATATCCCAAGTAAAGATAAATAATTGAATCATGGGAACTAGTTCCACTTGGAGTATGGAATCTAGGTGCAGTCTTTTAATCTTTTTGATGGATGAGTGGAGTGGATGTATTGGGATTGTTATAAGATGTTCTCATGGGAGTTACATACAAGGGAATTCTTATTTTTATTTATTAAGGAATGTTTGGATTTCCTCATAAATTTACATGTGGGTTTTTATTACTTACACTCACGTTGTAGGATTTTTGAATGTTTTTGGACTTGCGGTGTGTGATATTGAATGTTTATATTATCACATTCATCTTGTATTATTCTTATGTTATTCTGATTCCACTTGCTAACTAATCACACACTTGGTGAACTTAGTCCTCAAATAGATCATTAAAAATATTTTCATGAACCTTTCATAGATTATCATAGTAATATAATAGAAAAAACATCTCCCACTCATGTGTAATTCAACCCCAGAAATTTATACCCACCTTTGGAGATTAGTAGGTGCACCTGAGGTGTTGTGTCAGTGTGATCCTGATATTTTTTTGGGTATTTGGTTCAAGTTCATTACAATATATTTAAACAATACGTCTCACTAGACTAATAAGATAAAAAATAAATAAAATAATAAAATATATTAAGAGGAACTACAACAAACCCTTGAGAGAATACTGAATCTTGTGTTTAAACCCTACCGACCAAATATGACCTCATCCTCTACTCAACCTATGCCCTGTCCTATATATCAAATTTCAAATTTACACATCTACTAGAGTTGACATGAAAGGTATGAGCATGTAATTTCATAGGCCACTACCAATAATGTCCCTAATATATTCATGACATACCAGAGTATGTAAGTTAAAAATAAAAAAATTCATGATAAAAAACATGTAATAAATCACGTTGTATTATCATGTGAATAAATGGAAAATTGTTGGGTTATTATTAAATGGGTCAAGCCTGTATGGGTTTATGATTATTTTTATAATACCCATTTTGGACCTTTTTATACAGGATAGAATTGAAAAATCCATTATATTTTTATCATGATCTAGGTAGGCCTACGGTTAGTCCATTTTTTAGAATATATATATATAAATAATACATAGTAATTGAACTATTTTCATTTATAATTTCATGACCATATTTTGTTCATTCTCTAAAATAACCCGCAGAAGCATAATTTTGTTTCATTTTTAAACTGAAATATTGTAATAAAAATTATTTAGCATAAAAGATAAATAAAGAGTGTCTCATTGGGAGATTACACAGAGAATGAAGACGGTAAAATGAAAGAATAAAATGAATATAATGAGATATTAGGAGTAATATGGAGATTTCATTATGATGTGGAATAATTTAAGTTTTAGATATATTTCATATCCTTATCAGGAACCTTATACCAAACCAATAGTTCTTGGGGGAAACAAAAGAGTTACCATTATTTGTAAGGGAATATAATGCCTGTTGTTAGTGATTGTTTACCAACAAATAATCATATGAGAGTAAACCAAATAGAAAATACATCCTTGATCTTTGAGAGACCACATCAAGGAATCCAACACATGAGATATAATACATTCCATATAAAAGAAAGGCAAGTTGTGTGATGTAGAGACTGTGAAGGATGGGTGGGTGGGTGTTTTTTCCACAATAATATGGTTTTTCCAAAAAAACCTTTACCTGGTAAATTACATTATTCTACAAAACTGGCTCTCTACGGTCAAGAATCTGGATCATCAATTCTTTATAATAGAGATTCTATACCAACTGAACTACCTATGGACTCAAAACATTAAATAGATCTGGCATATACTTTCTCAACATCGAAACATGAAAAACATTGTGTACCTGGGATACACTTGGAGGTAAATCCACTCTGTACGCAACTGATCCAACTTTCTCTAGGATTTCATATGGTCCAATGAACCTCAGACTCAACTTTACCTTCATTCCAAAATGCATCACACTTTCCCATGGAGGAAATTTGAGAAAGACATGATCACCTACTTCAAAAGAAATATCCTTCCTCCAGTTATCCGCATAACTTTTCTGTCTACTCTGAGCTGTTATCATGTGCTTTTGAATCAACTGAACTTTCTCTACCATCTCTTCTACCAATTCTGGTCCCATCAGCTTCCTTTTGACTACTTCATCCCAAAAATATAGAGTTCGACAACGCTTTCCATATAATGCCTCAAATGGAGACATATATATACTGGAATGGAAACTATTCTTATAAGAATATTCAACCAAAGAAATATATTGGTCCCAACTACTCTGGTAATCTAGTGAACATGCACATAGCATATCCTCCATGGTCTGAATTGTTCATTAGGATTGTCCATATGATTGAGGATGATAAGATGTACTAAAATTTAATTTAGTACCCAACGACTTCTGAAGGCCTATCCGAATGTTATAAGTAAACCTAGGATCATAATCAGATACAATGGAGAGGGGAACACCATGCAACCTAACTATCTCTTTAACACACAACCGAACAAGTTGATATAGATACAAAGCATCTCGAATATAAAGGAAATGGGTAGATTTAGTCAATCGATCAACTATAAACTATATTGCATTATTACCTTGAGATGTCTTCAGTAATCCCATAATAATTCCCATGGATATATTTTCCCATTTCCACTCTATCACTGGTAAAGACTGAAGAATCCCTTTTAGAGACTACCGCTCTGCTTTAACCTGCTGAAAAGTCAAACACTGCATAGTAAAAGCAGCAATATGTCTTTTCATTCCATCCCACCAGTAATACTTCTAAAGATCTCTTTACTTCTTAGTACTACCAGGATGAACTGAAAACGGAGAACTGTGAGCTTCACATAACAACTCATTCTTCAACTGTGAATTACAAGGCACACAGAATCTTTTCCCAAACCTCAAAACACAATCATTATCAATGTTAAAATTAGGCAACATACCCTTATGAACCAACTCTAACTTTTTCTGCCACTCACTGTCTTTCTTCTATGCTTACTTTATTCTGACTGATAGAGTTGATTTCACTAACACATAAAACAAAACAAAATAATTTCTTGCACCAACAACTTCTATTCCAAAGTTTATCAAATCAAAAACCAAAGGATATAGTTTCAAACGTAGCATGGTTAATGAGGCATTACTTTTTTGACTCAAAGCATCAACCACCTTATTTTCTTTTCCCGGATGGTAATGGATCGTGCAATCATAATCCTTGATTAATTCTAGCCATCTTCTCTATCTCATGTTCAATTCTTTCTGAGTGAATATATACTTTAAACTTTTGTGGTCAGTATATATTTCACATTTTATTCAATAGAAAGGATGCCACCAAATTTTTAAAGAAAAAACAATAGCAGCTAATTCCAAATCATGTATAGGGTAATTTAACTCATGAGGTTTCAACTGACATGAAGCATAAGCAATTTCCTGATCATTTTATATAAAGACATATCCAAGTCCTTTCAATGAAGCATCATTGTAAATAAAAAACTCACCATTTCTGGAAGGCAGTGCCAAAATTGGAGCATTCACTAATCTTTTTTTCAATTCCTGAAAACAATCATCACATTCTTTTGTCCAAATGAACTTAACACCTTTTCAAGTTAACTTAGTCATTGAACTAGATAACCGTTAAAATTTATCAACAAACCTCCGGTAATAACCTTCCAAACCAAGAAAACTACAAATCTCGGTTATATTTATGGGTCTTGGTCATTCTTCAACAACTTTTGTTTTAGAAGGATCAACAGTTATGCCATTTTTTGAAACAATGTGACAAAGGAATGAAATTTTCTGTAACCAAAACTCACAGTTTCTGAATTTCCCAAACAATTTATTTTCTTTTAAGGTTTGAAAGACAACCCTTAAATGAATTTCATGATCCTTTTTTACTTTTAGAATAAACCAAAATATCACCAATGAACACAACCACATACTTATCCAAGAACTCATAGAAAATTATATTCATAAGATCCATGAATACAGCAAGTGCATTATTTAACCCAAAAGGCATAACTAGAAATTCATAATGGCCATATCTAGTCCAAAACGCGGTCTTAGGAATGTCTAATTATTTCACTTTCAATAAATGGTTCCCTAACCTCAAATAAATCTTCGAAAAATAATGAGCTCCCTAGAGCTAATCAAACAAATAACCGATATGAGGAAAAGGATACTTGTTCTTAATAGTGATGTTATTCAATGCTCTATAATCAATGCAATGTCTCATTTAACCATCTTTATTTTTAAAAAACAAGACAAGAGAACCCCATAGTGATGTGCTAGGTCAAATGAAACCTTTATCTAATAACTCCTATAATTGCTTCTTTAACTCTAAAAGTTCAATTTGAGCCATTCGATAATGGGGTGTTGAAATTGGATTAGCATCAAGAACTAAGTCAATAGTAAATTCAACTCCTCGATCATATATTATACCAGGAAACTGATCAGAAAAAATATCAAGGTGCTCATTTACCACTGGCACATCATTAATCTGAACAGTTCCTTTTTTTTCAACAATCTGTGCAAGGTAACATTCATTTCCATCTTTTACTAGTTTCTCAGCTTCTTGATATGTTATCAAAATCAAGGGTTCATTCTTGTATAAAAACTGAAAATATTTCTGAAAATAAACATCTTTATCTCTATAGTCAATCTTAGCATGATAAACAAACATCCAATCCATGCCCAAAATAACACCAACTCTACTAGAGGCCAAACAATAAGGTTTTTAGGTAGATTATTCCTGCACACAAGTACAAGAAGTTTCTTATGTTTTCTTTTTTATCTCAATATTTCCTCCAGGTGTTTTTACCATAAGTTCTGTATTCATATCTTGATATGGAATTACCAATTTATTTGAAAACTTCTTGGAAATGAAAGAGTGTGTAGACCCCGAATCAAACAACACTTTGGCATAATCTAAACAAATAAACATTATACCAGATACTACTTTGTTTGGTGGCCCAACATCTGTTGAATTAGTTTCAAAGGATTTCACTGCCCCTTTATTCTTGTAGTCTTGCTGCTTTCCCTTAGTTGAGTTCTTTGTTGGACACTCAATTTTCATAATGAACCATTTCATTACACTTAAAACATCTAACCGATGGCATTTCATTGCCTGCTTGATCATCTTCTTTACAGTTATTAGTAATATGGACAGACTTACCACACTGGAAGCACATTCCAGACTTTGATAAACATTCTCTAGGATGCTCTTTACCAAACTTCTCAAAAGTTGGATATTTTATTTTCTTACATCCAGACTTCTTTGATGAATTATTTCTCTTTTCCAGGCAACTGGACCTCCTATTTTGTTGTTTGTCAATGAAGACTTGATCATCAGAAAATCTATTTCCACCTTCTCTGCACATCGAACGAGTTTTTAATTACTTTTGAACTCACAAGAGTCTAATGCTCTTCTATATCATGGATTCAGTCATGAGTAAAATCGATTTATCTTACTATCAAGATATTGGATGAAATTTGGATCATACCTTTCCAGTCGAGTGAATATTTCTACATATGAAGCCACTGAGTCATCCTCCTGCCTAAATTCTAGGATTGTTTTCCATTCTAAGATGAACCACCTTAGGAAAATATATCTCAAGAAACATACCTTTGAATTCATCACAATTGAGAGCATCAATCTCCTCACTATCCTTGATATTTTTCACCATAGACCACCACTGATCATATTCACCTTCAAAATGGAAAACAATAAGATTAACCTTTTGATGATTTGAACAAGCCATGACATAGAAAATATTTTCCAATGCTTTAATCCACCCTTATGATAGCAACATGTCAGATGATCCTCTGAATGATGGGGGATGTTGCCTTATGAAATGCTCCATTACTGACATGTTCATCGGCAGTTGATCTAGCTGATCTCATGCATGGATACCACCACCATTTCTTGCTTGAGTCAACTGTGCCATCATTGCAAAAAACTATTCAGTTCCGATTCTGACCATCTTAGGTTGCTGATTTGGAAGGTTGTCTTCCTCCGGATGTCGTCCCAACACAGTTGCCCTGTTTCCTTTACAAAAAAATATTATGAACAAAGAAATTTCTTAGGCGAAGAAACATGGTAATCTATAAATGCTATATAATTTCAATATTACTATAAATTAATTTAGGGACATTAATTTAACTATACCCTAAACCCTAAAGTTTTCTAAACTGACCTCTGATAACAACTATAAGGACCCGACCTTAAAAAATTATATAAGCATGAATTAAACTAATAATTCACATTGAGGATATTTTCAGGTTTCGATTTTTAGATAATTAGGACATAACTATTACATAGCAAAATATTCCAAAGTAGACACTTCTACTCAGTTTCCATTTTTTTCATAAAATAAAAACTCTTGAAAAAAAGAGTCATGTCTTGTTCCATTTTTAAGATAGCCTTACTTTTCCTTGATCCCATCCTTGACCCTATTACACATTATGTCCTGTGAAGAACACTTTAAAAACTTGGGATGAGCATAAAAAATCTCAATAAGGGATACACAAATAAAGAAAACTGTTAGTTTTTCAAAACAACAAGTAAACCCTTAATACTTTAATATAAGTAATAATTTTCACCTTTATGAAGTAGTAAAAACTATTCACTAAATAAAGGATCACTACTTACCCTTTTGTAACCAAAATATTACCATAAAACCCATATAAATAACACATGACATATAAAGGTAACTTGGAACATAAACATACTTAAATGGAATAAACATACAATCAACTTCCACACATATCACTAAAAAGAATAGCCATACGACCAAATTAAATACCCAATGCATTGAAGGTTATAACGTAACCACCTGTCCTAGTTTATAATGGCACCACCCGTCTTTTGGTTTATCACATAACAACCCTTGAAATGTCCAAGTACCATTAAAAAATCATAACACATAAAATATTGAAAATATAAACATTTCACTAATAACATTTAATTTGCAATCACAAGAAATAGTTTCAAGATTTTGAAATCATAAATCCATTTCAAAAACCAATTTACATACCAAAACACACAAAAACATAATAAGGGATTTCCTTTTCATTTTAGAAAACATTAAGGCTTATAGAGGAAGCCAAATAACGATTATAGCGGTGGAGAGGTCATTGTCACCGCAAACGTTAAAAACATTCCATTTTTTTTAGTAAAATGCTTTGTAGAAAAAGATTCCCCTTGAATGAAAGTAAAATTCAATGGGTTTTACTCTACACCGTTTAAAAGAAGAAGGTATATATATTATCTAAATATGCCTCAATGAAGGGAGATTGTGACGAAGTCCCTTACCTCGTGTTCGACTTGACTTGATCGTTCTTTAATCTCCTAAATAATAAACTAATGTTAATTTCTACTTTCTTAAGAACCCTTTTCAAGTTTATTATTCATTTTATATCACTTGTTACCATGTTATAAAAATAATGTAATCATTCAAGTAAATAATGGTCGTTTTGTCGGTATTTGGTACTTGAGTAAAAAATGAACACCTTATATTTACACGTTGTCCATGTGGTCAATAATAAATTATATCCAGAATGTTATTCATGATTTAGATATCATATATATAATATATATCAAGTATATACATGTATTTATAATATTACATAACATTTGGAGGTAAGAAATGAAATGCACCATTCATAGAGATGGTAAGCCGTACGTACTTATCAATGCTACATTCATTTCTATTTCTTATTTTAATGAAATTAAGACATAATGATACATAGGTATATTATAATTCTAGTATATTATCATATATAATATCATTAACTACATCCTTTATATGTCCCACATATGTCATTAAGGAGTCATATCACTTTGAGGGGGCGGTAGTCCGCACTTCCTCAAATGAAATTATCGTGTTTTACCCATAATGGAAACCATAAGGGTAAGATATAAATGGAAAATAAAGAATAATAAAGATAAAATAAACATAATATATATTATATATAAATACAGTTTCATCTTAATGGCCACCATGAGAGGTGTTAGGAGATAATCGAATAATCATCGTTTTGTGAGGCATTAGTTTGGCATCCACAGAAACAGTACGTTCTTCACCCATTAGATGGAGGTGTGTGTAAGTGTAGTTCGAAATATTTTCATCACAACATCCTAGTATATTTAGGATACTGGATTTGTTATAAAATAAAGTAATAAAAAGTGTTTAGGTGTTGGATAATTAAACTAAAAGAAAAAAAGTTAAGTTAAATTGTTACCTTTAATTTGTGTAACTTCCTTTGGTTTGATCCAAAAGGACTTCTTGAAGTTATTTCTGCCTAAGATAAGGCTTCTAGGAAAAGTATAGGGATTTAGGGAGATTAATTTGGCAGAGGTTGGATGATCCAAAAGGCTTGAGAGGTGTGGGGAATTGGTTAGAAGTGGTCTCCTTTTATAAGGGAGAGGAGGGGCTCTTTAGGAAAGTGTGAAAATATTATTTTATTATATAATGATATTCGGTTTATAAAGGTCCAAAAATAATTAGAGTATAAGAGCATATGCCTCATGGTCGAAATAAAATCATCCAATAGGAATTGGACAGGTATTGGGTAACATTTTAATCATTATAATCTTATTTATTTAAATCATTTATTAATGAGGTAAATACTGCATCATTATTGTGTCATAAATATTTTAATTTATTCGAAGTCTAAAAATTATAAAAAAATAATATAATGTGGGAAATATTTTTAGATTTATAAATAATATTTATAGTCGAAAATATGACTTATATAAAACCATATAAAAATTAATTTAATAAAAGTTTTTTGTTTATGTCTTTTTTGCCTTTACTTTAAATTAATTAATATAAAGTGTCATTATCTTTCATAAGTGGCTCCATCAGGTACCAAAATCAACCCACGGATGCCCATGGTCTGCCATTACTCATCCAATAATATTAGGAAAAGTGTTAAGGTAATTTTGAATTATTATAATATTCTTTTTACCTTGAATTACTCTATTTAATTTTAACCGCGGTAAAAAGAAGTCAAAAGGTACTATTCCACAAAAATTATTTTCATCATATTGAACCAAATTTTACTTAATAATAACAACAATATATGTCAAATTTTATAAATTCAATTCACATAAGTGGTAAATTTTCATTTAAATGAAAAATTTAGTTTTTTAACTACTACTAAGTGGTTTCACTATTCATCAAAGATTGAAGTTTTTTAGAAAAATACCAAAAATTCAGCCTAAGCTATAATTGATATTACGAATTAAAAAATGATGTCTATTTTGATAAATTCAAACCATATAAATGGAATTAATTAATTTAAAATTAATTCTCATTGTTAAAACAAATAGCGTTTTTTAAGAAACAATAACTATCAAAAGATTGTCACTTGTTTATGTCCAATTTCAAAGTGAAATTAATTCCAATAAACAAAATTGGATTAAATGGTAAAAATATATTCTAATTAAACTTTAAAACCAATTAAAAATATAATCTAACCATACAAATAAATTATATTAAAACACAATTTTGAATTAAAATAAAATATTTTTCACTATTCATTAAAAATGAACTTTATCGGAAAAATTCCAAAAATTTACACGAAGTAAATTTGGATGTCCCCATTATAAAGAAGGATTTTATTTCATCAAATATAATGTATTAAAGTGAAAAAAACTATATTTAAAGGGGGTTCTCCATTAAAAGGCAGTAAATCGACCTTTTAATATAAATTATCCTTAAAATTAGATTCATTCACATTTTAAGCCTCTAAATTATATTGGATAAATGTAAATTCATTTTACAAACATGTATAATCATATTATTGTTAGTTTTTTTCATTCCTACCAATACAGCAGCTAGGAGTTAACTAACATTTAAAATATAAATATTATATTATTAGTGTGCAACGTAAGATTTCAAAGAAACCTAGTGTTGCGTATCAGGTACGCTATCAAACATAGAAACCCATTTAAAGTAAAATTAATATATAATTCACAAATATTAAAAATTATGAAAATCTATTATTCTTCATTTACCTGGGATGTTACATCCTTCCCACCTTTTTTAAATTGCATCCTCGCAATTTTTATTCACTTATCAAAATAAGTGTGGTATTTATTTCTCATAGCATTTTCAGATTCCCACATTGCCTCTTCAATCATATGGTTTTTCCACAAAACCTTTACCTGGTGAATTAATTTATTCCTCAAAACATTCTCTCTACAGTCAAGAATCTGGATTGGTTGTTCTTCATAAGAGAGATTCTCTTCCAATTGAACTACCTCTGGACTCAAAACATGATATGGATCTGGCATATACTTTCTCAACATAAAAACATGAAAAACATTGTGTACCTGGGATAAAAATGTAGGTAAATCCACTCTGTACACAACAGATCCAACTTTCTCCAAGATTTCATATGGTCCAATGAACCTTGGACTCAACTTTCCCTTCATACCAAAACGCATCACACTTTTCCATGGAGAAAATTTGAGAAAGACATGATCACCTACCTCAAAAGAAATATCCTTCCTCCAGTTATCCGCATTACTTTTCTATCTGTTCTAAGCTGTTCTCATGTGCTTTCGAATCAACTGGACTTTATCTACCATCTCTTCTACCAATTTTGGTCCCATCAGCTTCCTTTCACCTACTTCATCCCAAAAAGATGGAGTTCAACAACGCTTTCCATATAATGCCTCAAATGGATCCATCTGTATACTGGAATAGAAATTGTTATTATATGAAAATTTATCCAAAGAAATATGTTGGTCCCAACTTCCCTGGTAATCTAGTGAACATTCACGTAGCTTATCCTCCTAGGTCTGAATTGTTCATTCTGACTATCCATCTGATTGAGGATGAAAAGTTTTACTAAAATTTAATTCAGTACCCAACAACTTCTGAAGGCCTTTCCAAAAGTTATAAGTAAACCTAGGATCACACTTAGATACAATAGAGTGGGGAACATCATGCAACCTAACTATCTCTTTAACACACAATCGAGCAAGTTGATCTATAGACAAAGTATCTCTAATAGGAAGTAAATGAGAAGATTTAGTCAATCGATCAACTATAACCCAGATTGCATTATTAACTCGAGATGTATTCGGTAATCCCACAACAAAGTATATGGATATATTTTCCCATTTCCACTCTGGCACCGCAAAAGACTGAATAATCCCTTTCGGTAACTACCGCTCTGCTTTAACCTGCTGAAAAGTCAAACACTTCACAGTAAAATCAGCAATATCTCTTTTCATTCCATCAACCAGTAATACTCTCGAAGATCTCTATACATCTTAGTACTACCAGGATGAACTGGAAACAGAGAACTATGAGAATCACATAACAAATCATTCTTCAACTGTGAATCACAAGGCACACATAATCTCTTCCCAAACCTCAAAACCCAATAATTACCAACGTTAAAATCAGCCAACTTACCCTTCTGAACCAACTCTACCTTTTTCTGCAACTCATTATCTTCCTTCTGCGCTTGATTTATTCTGACCGATAGAGATTATTTCACTGACACCTGAAACAAAATAGAAGAATTTCCTGCAGCAACAACTTCTATTCCAAATTTCATCAAATCAAAAACTAAAGGATCTCATTCTAAACGTAGAATGGTTAATGAGACATTACTTTTTTGAATCAAAGCATCAACCACATTATTTTCTTTTCCCAGATGGTAATGGATCATGAAATCATAATCCTTGATTAATTCCAGCCATCTCCTCTGTCTCATGTTCAATTATTTCTAAGTGAATATATACTTTAAACTTTTGTGGTAAGTATATATTTCACATTTTACTCCATACAAATGATGCCTCCAAATTTTTAAAGCGAAAACAACATCAGATAATTCCAAATCATGTGTAGTGTAATTTAACCCATGAGGTTTCAACTGAGATGAAGAATAAGCAATTACCTGATCATTCTGCATAAGGACACATCCAAGTCCTTTAAATGAAGCATCACTATAAATAAAAAACTCACCATTTCAGGAAGGTAGTTCCAAAACTAAATCATTCACCAGTCATCTATTCAATTCTGGAAAATAGTCATCACATTCTTTTGTCCAAATAAACTTAACACCTTTTCGAGTTAACTTAGTCATTGGACAAGATAACCGTGAAAAATTCTCAACAAACCTCCAGTAATAACCTGACAAACCCAGAAAACTACATATCTTGGTTATATTTCTGGGACTTGGCCATTCTTCAACAAGTTTTGTTTTTACAGGATCAATAGTTATGCCACTTTTTGAAACAATGTGACCAAGGAAAGAAATTTTCTTGTAACTAAAACTCACACTTGATTAATTTACCAAACAATTTATTTTCTTTTAAGGTTTGAAATACAACCATTAAATGAATTTCATACTCCTCTTTAATTTTAGAATAAATTAAAATATCATCAATGAACAAAACCACAAACTTATCCAAGAACTCACAGAAATTTCTATTCATAAGATCCATGAATACAAGAGGTGCATTGGTTAACCTAAAAGGCATAACTACAAATTCATAATGGCCATATCTAGTACAAAACACGGTCTTCGGAATGTCTACTTCTTTAACTTTCAACTGCTGGTACCCCGACCTCAAATAAATCTTCCAAAAATACTGAGCTCCCTAGAGATGATCAAAAAAATCATCGATATGAGGAAAATGATACTTGTTCTTAATAGTGATGTTATTCAATGCTCTATAATCAATGGAAAGTCTCATTGAACCATATTTCTTTTTAACAAACAAGATAGGATCACCCCATGGTGATGTGCTAGGTTGAATGAAACCTTTATCTAATAACTCCTGCAATTGATTATTTAACTCTAAAAGTTCAATTTGAGCCATTCGATAAGGGGGTTTTGAAATTGGCTTACCATTAAGAACTAAGTCAACAGTAAATTCAACTTCTCGATCATATATTATTCCAGGAGACCAATCAGAAAAAATATCAAGGTACTCATTTACTACTGGAACATAATTAATCTGAACAGTTCCTTTATTTTCAACAATATGTGTAAGGAAACATTCATTTCCATCTTTTACTAGTTTCTCAGCTTTCTGATATGTTATCAAAATTAAGGGTTCATTCTTGTATATAAAATGAAAATATTTCTGAAATGAAACCTCTTTAGCTTTGCAGTCTATCTTAGCATGATAAATAGACAGCCAATCCATTCCCAAAATAACACTAAACTCTACTAGAGGCAAAACAATAAGGTTTTCAGGTAGATTCTTCCCTCACACAGGGAAAAGAAGTTTCTTATGTTTTCTTTTTGTCTCAACATTTCCTCCATGTGTTTTACCATAAGTTCTGTATTCATATATTAATATGGAATTCCGAATTTATTAGAAATATTCTAAAAAATGAAAGAGTGTATAGACCCCAAATCAAACAACACATTGGCATAATCTGAACAAACAGACAGTGTTCCCGATACTACTTCATTTGATGGCCCAACATCTGTTGATGTAGTTGCAAAGGATTTCACCACCCCTTTTTGCTTGGACTCCGGCTGCTTTCCCTCAGTTGACTTCTTTGCTGGACACTCATTTTTATAATGAACAATTTCATTACACTTAAAACATCTTACTGATGGCTTTTCATTTCCTACTTGATCATCTTCTTTACAGTTATGAGCAATATGACCAGACATACCATACCACAATCACTTTCTAGAATTTGATAAACATTATCCAGAATTCTTTTTACTACACTTCTCACAAGTTGGATTTTTAATTTTCTTACCTCTAGGATTATTTGATGAATTCTTTCCCTTTTCCTTCCAATTGGACCTCTTGTTCTGTTGTTTGCAGTGAACACGTGATCATCGGCAAACTCCATTTCCACCTTCTTTGCACATCAAACAATTTTTTCATAACTTTTGAACTCACGGGAGGCTAATGATCTTCGATATCGTGGCTTCAGACCTGAGTATAATCGATTTATCTTACTATCAATATCTCAAATGAAATTTGGAGCATAACTTTCCAGTCGAGTGAATTCTTCTACATAAGAAGCCACTAAGTCATCCTCCGACCTCAATTCCAGGAATTGTTTTTCCATTCTAAGATGAACCACCTTAGGAAAATATTTCTATAGCAACATACCTTTGAATTAATCCCAATCTAGAGCATCAATCACCTCACTATCCTTGATATTTTTCACCATCGACAACCATTGATCAGCTTCACCTTCAAAACAGTAAACAGCGAGACTAACCTTTTGATGTTCTGAACAACCCATGACATCGAAAATATTTTCCAGTGCTTTAATCCACCCTTCTTCTAGAAACGAGTCAGATGATCCTCTGAATGATGGTGGGTGTTGCCTCATGAAATGATCCACTACTAACATGTTCCTCGGCAGTTGATCTGGCTAAACTCATGCATGGATACCACCACCATTTATTGCTTGAGTCAACTGTTCCATCACTGCAACAAACTGTTCAGTTTCGATTCCAACCATCTCAGGTTGCTGATTTGAAAGGTTGTCTTCCTCCTGATGTCATCCCAACATAGCTACCTTGTTTCTTCTGCGGAAAACCATTCTGAACACATAAATATCTTAGGTGAAGCCACATGGTAATCTGTAAATGCTATATCATTTCAATATTACCATAAATTAATTTAGGGACATTAATTTAAAAATACCCTAACTCCTAAAGTTATCTAAACCGATCTCTGATACCAACTATAAGGACCCAGCCTTAAAAAATTATATAATCATGAATTAGACGAATAATTCAAATTAAATATCTTTTCAGGTTTATAGTTTTAGAGAATTAGGACATAACTATTATATCTCAAAAGATTACAAAGTAGACACTTTTACTCAGTTTCCATTTTTTCATAAAATAAAAACTCTTGAAAAAAAGAGACATGTCTAGTTCCATGTTTAAGATAGCATGACTTTTCCTTGATCCCATACTTGACCCTATTCCACATTATGTCCTGTAAAAAACATTTTAAAAACTTGGGATGAGCATAAAAAAGCTCAGTAAGGGATACACATAGTAGGAAAACTGTTAGTTTTTTAAAACAGCATGTAAACCATGAATACTTAAACAAAAGTAATACTTTTCACCTTTATGAAGTAGTAAATACTATTCACTGAATAAAAGATCACTATTTATCCTTTTGTAACCAAATGATTACTATAAAACCCATATAAATAACACATAACATATAAAGTTAACTTGGGACATAAACATACTTAAATGGAATAACCATATGGTCAACTTCCACACATATCAATAAATGGAATAGCCATATGGCCAACTTCCATACCCAATGCATTGGAGGTTATAACATAACCACCCGTCCTGGTTTATTACTTCACCATCTGTCCTTTGATTTATCACGTAACCACCCATCAAATGTCCAAGTACCATTATAAAATCATAACACATAAAATATTTCTATATAAACATTTCACTAAAAACATTTAATTTGCAATCACAAGAAATAATTTCAAGATTTTGAAATAATAAATCCATTTTAAAAACCATTTTCAATACCAAAACACACAAAAACATAATAAGTTATTTTCTTTTCATTTTAGAAAACATTAAGGCTTATAGAGGAAGCCAAATAATGATTACGGTGGCAGAGATGTCATTGTCACCACAACCGTTAAAAACATTCCATTTTTCGTTTTATAAAACACTTCATAGAAAAATATTCCCTTTGAATGAAAGTGAAATTCAAAGGGTTTTACTGTACACCGTGTAAAATTATAAGGGATATATATTATCGAAATATACCTTAATGAAGGGAGATTGAGACGATGTCCCTTACCTCATGTCCTACTTGACTCGATCATTCTTTAATCTCCTAAATAATAAACTAAAGTTAATTTCTACTTTCTTAAGACAATTTTTCAAGTTTATTATTCCTTTTATATCACTTACTACCATGTTATAAACATTATGTAATCATTCAAGTTAATAATGGTCGTTTTGTCGATATTTGGTAATTGAGTCAAAAATGAACACCTTATATTTACAATTTGTCCATGTGGTCAATAGTCCATTATATACAGAATTTTATTCATGATTTAGATATCATATATATCATATATATCCATTATATACATGTATTTATAATAGTATATAACATTTGTAGGTAAGAAATCAAATGCACCGTTCAAGGAGACGGTAAGCCGTACGTACGCATGAACGCTACTTTCATTTCTATTTCTTATTTTAATGGAATTAAAACATAATGATACATGGGTATATTATAATTCTAGTATAATATCATATATAATATCATTAACTCCATCCTTTATACATACCATAAATGGGATTAACAAGTCATATCACATTGAAGGGGCGGTAGTCCAAACTTCCTCGAATGAAATTATCGCATTTTACCTATAATGGAAACCATAAGGGTATTATATAAATGGAAAATATATAAGAATAAAGGAAACATAAACATAATATATATCATATATAAATACAGTTCCATCTTAATGGCCACCATGATAGGTTGTAGGAGATAATCGAACAATCATTGTTTCGTGAGGTGTTAGTTTTCCATCCACAGAAACAGTATGTTCTTCACCCATTAGATGGATGTGTGTATAAGTGTAGTTCTAAAAATTTTGATAACAAAAACCTAGTATATTTAGGATACTGGTTTTGTTATAAAATAATGGAATAAAAAGTGTTTAGGGGTTGGAGAATTAAAATAAAATAAAAGAAGTTAAGATAAATTGTTACCTTTAATTTGGGTAACTTCCTTTGGTTTGAACCAAAAGGATTTCTTGAAGTTATTTCTGCCTAAGGTATGGCTTCTAGAAGGAGGAGAGGGATGTAGGAAACTTAATTGGGAAGAGTTTGGACGGTCCAAAAGGCTTGAGAGGTGTGAGTAATTGGTTATAAGTGGTCTCCTTTTATAAGGGAGAGGAGGGGCTCTTTAGGAAAGTGAAAATATTATTTTATTATATAATGATATTCAGTTTCTAAAGGTCCAAAAATCATTAGAGTCTAAGATAAGATGACTCAAGTTCGAAAAAAATTATCCAATAGGAATTGGACAGGTTTTGGATACTATTTTAAACACTATAATCTTATTTATTTAAATCATTTGTTAATGAGGTAAATACTACATCATTATTGTGTCATAAATAATTTAATTTATTCGAAATCTAGAAATTATAAAAAAATACTGTCATGTAAGAAATATTTTTAGCATTATAAATAATATTTATAGTTGAATATATGACTTATATAACTCCATATAAAAATTAATTTACTAAAATATTTTTGTTTATGTCATTTTTTCTTTTACTTTAAATTAATTAATCTAAAGTGTCACTATCATTCATAAGTGGCTCCATGGGGTCCCAAAATTGACCCAAGGATGCCCATGGTCGACCCTAACTCATCCAATAAGGTTAGGACAAGTGTTAAGGTAATTTGGAATTATAATAATATTCTTTTTACCTTGAATTACCCTATTTACCTTTAACCGCGGTAAAAAAGTCACAAGTTACTATTCAACCAAAATTATTTTCATCTTATTGAACCAAATTTTACTTACTAATAACAACCATATATGTCGAATTCTTGAAATTCAATTAACAGAAGTGGTAAAGTTTCATTTAAATGAAAAAGTCAGTTTTTTAACTACTACTAAGTGGTTTCACTATTCATAAAAAATTGAAGTTTTTCAGAAAAATACCAAAAATTCAGCATAAGATATATTTGATATTCCAAATTCAAAAATTATGTCAATTTTTCTAAATTAAAAACATACAAGTGTTATTAATTAATTTAAAATTAATTCCCATTGTTAAAACAAATAGCGTGTTTTTAAGAAACAATAACTATCAAAAGATTGACAGTTGTTTATGTCCAATTTCAAAGTGAAGTTAATTACAATGACCAACATTGGATTAAATGATAAAAATATAATTTAATTACACTTTAAAACGAATTAAAAAGATAATCTAACCATATAAATAAATTAGATTAAAACACAGTTTTGAATTAAAATACAATATTTTTGACTATTCATTAAGAAATGAACTTTATCTAAAAAATCCCAAAAATTTACACAAAGAAAATTTTGATGTCCCAATTATAAAGAAGGATTTTATATGTTCAAATAGAAAGTATTAAAGTGACCGAAACTATATTTAATGATGGTTCACCATTAAAAGGCGGTAAATCGATCTTTTAATGTAAATTATTCTTAAAGTTAGATTCATTCACATTTTAAGCCTCTAATGTTTATTGGATAAATGTAAATACATTTAACAAAAATGTATAATTATATTGTAGTTAGTTTTGTTCATTCACGCCAATACAAAGTCTAGGAGTAATCTACCATTTAAAATAATAATATTATATTGTTAGTGTGCAACATAAGATTTCAAAGAAACACGTTGTCGCGTATCGGGTATGCTATCAAATATAGAAACCCTTTTAAAGTAAAATTATTATTTAATTCAAAAATATTGATAAAAATGAAAATCTATTATTATTCATTTACCTGGGATGTTAGAGGTGGGGGATAAGATATGAGGTGGGGGAGTTTGAAAACTGGAACTATTCTATTTAAGCCATAGTAGAGGTGAGACTACAGGTGGTGGGCATGGCACATCCTCTAGAATAAATCAAATAGTCATGGGGTGGATTAAAAAACACTATAATAAAGAATAAAATTTGATTGGTAGATAAGAAAATTCCACCATAATGGAAGCATCAGGTATCCCTTGAGTCTTAACTCGGGTTTTTAGCATCTGAACCACTATCCGAGAATAAGCACCACCTCAGATGCACACTGTATCAACATATTCAGGATGATAAACCAATATAATAATGTCATGAACATCTCAAATACTATATATTAATTTGAATCCCTCACATATAGTCCCCCCATATTGTCACGAACCAGGCCAAGATTCCATCTAACCCGACACCCGACCCGGTCCGCGACATGACCCGAAGGGCGTTCCCGATCCCCACGGGCTGGCAACAAGTGTTGGGCATCAAAATAAAACAAGAGGGAAAAATTTATCCCAATAATAATGGGGTCAAAAAAATATAACATTGAAAACACAAGAGAGATAACCACAACTAAATGTCAATAAAATAATAATCCGGTCCAATACGAATACAACAAAATAAAAATAACACTGAAATAACTAGGAGTTACAATAAAATAAAACAACCAACTACTAACACGATCTCCATGTGACCTCCTGGTCACCTCCAACCATGAGACCACCCTACTCCAGGAGATAACTCGAACCAGAAAAACATGATCAAAACCTGAACCTGCAAAACAGATCAGGTCTACCAACGCCGAGTGGTATAGGTAGGGTGTGATCTAACATTTCAGTAGGCAATCACCACAGATTCCAAGTGTTTCATTTCCCAAAACAGTCCACTAACACTAGTTTGAAATACAATTATAAAAATATATTTTTCACATTTTATTAAACAACCACAACTTTACCATTTCAAAGGCCAACACACGCCACCATCCCTTTTTCAAGAAAACTATCATTTTATAACAAAAACCCAATCCAAACAATACTAGTAACAATTTTCAGTGGATCAAATTTAAATGGAAAACAATTTCATAGAATGTTACTTTAAATAAAAAACACTTACATTTAAAATTACCAACCCAACCTACCGTATGCAGATGGAAGGTGCAATATAATCATTGATCACTAGTCATGGGAACACCCCTAGGCACTAGCTAGCTGTGAGCCCCATGTACCTCATATCTCAGTGAAAAGTAACAGTAACAATATCCTTTCTCATGCATGAGACACTAGTATGGAACATACCCATAACCTAGTGGTCCCCAACATCATCATCATAGTTTAGTTAGTGTTGTCATCGTCAAACTTGCAATGTGAAACAGGGTCCAAACCCCCAAGATCACTAGCATACTAGTACAAGACCTCCCACCTAGATACCCAGGATTCCCATTTTTTTCTCAATAAAATTTCACACATCACATGTTACCACATACACCATTTATCAACCACATCGAGAATCTCATTTCATAAGCCACCACTTTCACATCACAACCCCACTCTTGAGAAATTAAGCAAATCGAAACATTTACAAATCACTTCAAAAACCATGAAGAACACCACCTCTTCAAAAATTCACTAAACAAGCCTTTCCACATTTTAGGAAAAACATGAAACACTAAAAACATTCCAAACAGGCCATCACATCACATAAGCATTCAAACCATATTTTAAAACATCTTAAGTTTCCCACCGGGCATTCACATTTTCCGAATCACATTCTTTCCTAAAATCAACACAAAACATCACCTTTAAATGTACAATTCCAAACGGGCCTTTATGTTTACATAACCAAATGAATTTACCATAAAATTTCCAAATCATTTCCAAAACCACCTTTAAGTGTGAAATTCCAAACAACCCCTCAAGCCAAACATTTTCCAAAACACACACACCAAAAGCCAAACGGGCATATCCCCCCATGGGATTCCATTTTACACAACATTTCGGAAACTAATATTTCAATTAACACCCAAAAACAACTTCCATAGAACCAAAAATTTTCTTTAAAACCACATCCAACCATCCAAATTATTTGAAGAACATAAAACAATCCCATTGTATCCATAAAACACTTTTTACAACATTTTAACACTTTTAAAAAGATAAATCATTACCAAACCATACACACCAAATCATGATCACAAATAATAAACAACCATCCCACCATAATCAAGGATATACATTTCATAAAAACTCCCAATATAACTTTAATGAACAATGTGGTTTTAAACAATAACCCTAGGTGAAATAAACCTAGGTATTTCACACAAAGCCATTTGAAAACCTATTATTATTAAATTATACTAATATGAAGACATCATTCACATCAAGCCATAGATATATTAGAGGTAAAAAATACATTTTAAAGTTAAATTAAAACACACAAGTGCATGTGGAGTGTTATGAAAAGATAAAAGTTGGAAATGCCTACCTCAACCATGTGAGAATGGAACGAAACTTCAAGGGAGGATAGATCTAAGCCCCACTGACCATTCACACACCCTAGATACAAATAAAAACAAACCAAACATAAAACCTAGACATTAGGGTTTGTCTATGGGAGAAAAAACCCAATGGAAACCCAAGAACGAAGAGGGAAAGAGAAGGAGAGAAGATTTGATGAAGGAAACATGAAGAATCACCAACATTTCTTGATAAATAGCCCCCAAATCTCCCCAAATAGATGTAGGAAGGAGGGGGAGGCTCCTCTGGTCGATGTCCAATATATAGGGATTAATTTTGGAGGTGGAATCAACCCAATTGGAGATACATGTCAAATGTTATAAAGCATGCAAGTGGCTGCACGGTTTGGTTGCACGGTTTGTCAAACTGTGTGAAAACCGTCCGAGGGCTACAGGAAACTCCTGCAACTTCGCATGGTTAGGATGCCCGGTTTTTCTAGGTCATGATCAAACCATGCAACCCAAAAATTGGCCAAAAACCCCAAAATTACATTCCAAACACTAGGGAACTCCACCCATTGATCCTTGAATGTTCTAAACACAATATAGAGACATAGACGACATCACAAACTCTCCAATATGAAACTTTATCTCAATCCCAACCAGAATAAATACTCATAGGTATAAAAGGAAACCCAAATCTATAAAAACACAAGGAATTTTGTTTGTCACTCAACCCAAACCTCAACCAAAAGATCCAAAATTTAGAAAATAATAAAATAAGGGAGTATCTGTGGTCGGGGTGTGACAATTCTCCCCACCACAGACACTTTCTGCCCCCAGAAAGTCACCCAGCCAAAAGTCAACCAAAACTCAAGTTCATACCTGAAAAAAACCAAGGGTAAACCATGAACTCTGTGATAACTATTTACTCCACAATTCACACCCGACCGATCAAGAAGAAACCACAACGCATGGATGAGGATGAGGGGGGAACATGAGAGTGTTCTCCCCACCACAAGAACTCAACTAATATGAACAAAATTTAAACCCCAAAAAACACCCTCACTGAAACGAGGAACAAGGGATTTTAATATTTAAATTTTTTTTACTACTCACTTGGTTTGGCCGCATGGTTTACCAAACCGTATGCCAACCATGCGCGAACTACTGGATGGAAGGGGAACCCCGCACGGCTTGGCCGCATAGTTTCAAAACTGTATTCCAACTGTTCTAATGCCTCCACCCAAAAATGACACAAAGACGCACGGTTATGAGACCTACCACACGGTCGTGCCCTGGCCGTGCAGTTTGTTCTATCCTCTTGTATGGGGCTTCATGGTTTTGACTAGTCGTGCAGTAACCATGCTTCACTTGGAAAAATCTCCCGAAAACACCAAAAACCCATAAACCTCAACCGGGGTCAAACCTGAACTTCCATACACAAGATGGACACTACCACCACTAAAAAAGGGACCCTACCAAACAAAACGAACACACAATAAACCAATTCTACAAAACTCAAGAATCTCCAAATGAGCACTGCAAAAAGTTAAAACTATGACCGACCTACACGAAGGCAAGACACACTCAAAGGAGAATGAAAAATTTCAAAGTCCAAATTTAGATAGACTCAAATTTTTGGGTTACAAGAGATCTAGTTAACCACACCGTTTCCATATAAGTTTTACTTAAAAAATAATTTAATAAGAACAAGGATATGTTAAACATTTCCATACCAACAAAGAAAAAAACTAAATTGGGTTTCACACCCCCTCTCAGTCACTCCTGATTGTGCGCGAGCTTCACCCCGAGACCTGTGGTTGGGGATCTGATAGCTGAAGCATCTCCTGCCTCACAGTCAAGCAACACATCCTCCGATCAAGACTTCCTTTTCTGACAATACCCCATATGTAACTTCTTCAAATGACCCCAATGGCCACAGCGATGGTAAGTCTTCAAGGGAATATGTCAAGATGACTTTGAGTTACCAAACTGGCCGCACTAGAAACATACAAGTGAATAGTTCGCCGAACTGGAGGTCGGAGCCGATAGAGAATGTTTTTCAGAAACCGGTTCCCCTGGCACACCCTACTTGCCAGATCTGGAACCTTCACAAGAACCAACAACCACTGGATGACCCCAAAAACCAGCTCATCCATTAATGCCTCGTCCACCAACCTCTCGAAACAGGTTTCATCGGATAAGATCAATTTCTCATTAATTTCAGGATGAAGAAACCATAAAAAGATAGGGGCCTTCATATGATCCTCTGATGCTACTTCCAAAGAGAATGGAACTAGCTCTCAGAAATTTTCAACATAAGACTTTACAGATCGCTGGCCCTGCCAAACATCATATAGCTCTACCAAATTCCTCTACATCACCTCCTCTAGTATGAACCGTTGGATGAATGTGGCCTTAAACACCTCCCACAACATCTCACCTTCCGTCGATGACGGGGAGACCAACTGCCACTAGAACAAGGTTGGACCCTCAAACAACCTTTGAACTGCATAGACTTTAAGAACATCGGTAGTTCCCAATGACTTAAATACACTCTAGAATTCCTCAAGCTACTCCATAGCCTCAAGATAACCTTGATCATCGCAAAAAATAGGAAAAACATGTGAATGAAAGGAACTGGGCATGACTCATTAGGAACTTTGGGGACCTTTCTGGGTGGAATTTTCTGAACAACATGAAAAGCGCTGACCAAATCCAACATCAAAATGAGGCACAAACAAAGAGGAACCCCTCAAAACAAAACCAACTGGCTCAAAATCCAAGTAAAAACAAACACCACCGTAATATATTTTTTCAAAAACCATCATTTTCCTTTGAAAATTCAAAACATCCTTTTTCCAAGGCTAATTCCGAAATACCAATAACCCATTTTTCAAGGAAAAAAATCCCGAAATCATTTTGTCATTCAAATCCACTTTTGGATAACCATGCTATTACTTTAATTCCAAACCCAACCTATGGTATCCCCTGAACTGTTACACGTGCATCCATCCATTCTCATCCTCAGGTGCCAACACACACTTCTCTCACATACCCACACACATGTCAACATCCATAAGTAATACCAAGGGACACATTCCATTAAATTATCAAACCCAAATCACCCTCAATGTTTGAAAACCCACTTTCCCAATTTAAACCCATTTCATGGAAAACACTTCCATTTTTGAATCCATTTTTGTTTCAAAATACTCTTTAATTTTCCACATACACTTACACCAACTGAAACCAGAATGAAACTGAACCAACAATGGACCACCAAAATGAGGGAATAATGACTATGCATAGTCCGAAAACATGGTGGTGATCCATGCCCCAAGTAAGGCATAACACTAGGAGGGCCTTGAATCGGGCACTTGGACTTCACATGGGTAACCACCCCATGTAAGGCCACAACATAACCCCACTCACCTCCATTGTCATCCTTCAATTGGAAAACAACACAAGGAACAAGACTAAACCCCAGAATACCCCTGGTGACTCGAGGAATAGAACGAGAAAGGCTTCATGACACCCTTCCTGCACCTACCTCCTGAGTCTCGACAACCCAAGTCTCCATCTACCAAACACCCCAAATAACAAGAACCTCCCTCTGATACCATTTTGTCACAAATGAGGCTGATATTCCATCTAACCCGACACCCAACCCAGTTCGTGACATGACCCGAAGGGCGTTCCCGACCCCCACGGGCTGGCAACAAGTGCAGGGCATCAAAATAAACCAAGAGGGAACAATTTAGCCCAATAACAATAGGATCAAAAAAATAAAACATTGAAAATGCAGCAGAGCTAACCAGAATTAAATCTCAATAAAATAATAATCTGGTTCAATAAGAATACAACAAAATAAAAATAAAACTGAAAGAACCAGGAGTTAGAATAAAATAAAAACAACCAACTACTAACACGATCTCCATGCGACCTCCTGGTCACCTCCAACCACAAGACCACCCTGCTCTAGGAGATAACTCGAATCGGAAAAATCTGATCAAAACCTGAACCTGTAAAACAGCTTGGGTCTACCGACACCGAGTGGTATAGGTAGGGTGTGAGCTAACAGTTCAGTAGGTAATCACCACAGATTCCAAGTGTTTCCTTTCCAAAAATAGTCCATTAACACTAGTTTTAAATACAATTATAAAAACATATTTTTCACATTTTATTAAACAACCACAACATTACTATTTCAAAGGCCAACACATGCCACCATCCCTTTTTCAATAAAACTATCATTTTATAACAAAAACCCAATCCAAACAATACTAGTAAAAAATTTCAATGAAACACATTTAAATGGAAAACAATTTCAAAGAATGTAACTTTAAATAAAAAACACTTAAATTTAAAATTACCAACCCAACCTACCGTATGCCGACAGAACGTGCAATATAATCATTTAGCACTAGTCATGGGAACACCCCTAGGAACTAGCTATCTGTGAGCCCCATGTAACTCATATCTCGGTGAAAAGTAACCGTAACAATATCCTATCTCGTGCACGAGCCACTAGTAGGGAACATACCCATAACCTAGTGGTCCCCAACATCATCATTATAGTTTAGTTAGTGTTGTCATCATCAAACTTGCTCCATGAAACAACGACCAAACCCCACAGGATCACTAGGATACTAGTACAAGACCGCCCACCTAGATACCCAGGTTTCCCATTTCGTGCTCAATAAAATTTCACACATCACATGTTACCACATACACCATTTCTCAACCACACCGAATATCTCATTTTATAAGCCACCACTTTCACATCACAAAACCACTCTTGAGAAATCAAGCAAACCGAAACATTTACACATCACTTCAAAAACCATGAGGAACACCACCTCTTCAAAAAATTTCTAAACAAGCCCTTCCACATTTTAGGAAAAACATGAAACACTAAAAACATGCCAAACGGGCCATCACATCACTTAAGCATTCAAACCATCTTTTAAAACACCTTAAGTTGCCAACCAGGCATTCACATTTTCCGAATCACATTCTTTTCTAAAATCAACACAAAACATCACCTTTAAATGTAAAATTCCAAATGGTCTTTTATGTTTACAGAACCAAATGAATTTACCAAAAAAATTCCAAATCATTTCCAAAACCACCTTCAAGTGTGAAATGCCAAACAACCCCTCAAGCCAAAATTTTTCCAAAACACACACACCAAAAGCCAAACGGGCATTTCCCCCCATGGTATTCCATTTTAAACAACATTAAGGAAACTAATATTTCAATGAACACCCAAAACCCACTTCCACAGAACCAATCATTTTCACTAAAACCACATCCAACCATCCACATTATTCAAAGAACATAAAACAATCCCATTGTAACCATAAAACCATTTTTACAACATTTTAACACATTTGAAAAAGATAAATCATTACCAAAACATACACACCAAATCAATATTACAAATAATAAACAACCATACCACCATAATCAAGGCTATTCATTTCATAAAAACCCCCAATATAACTTTAAAGAACAATTTGGTTTTAAAAAAATAACCTTAGGTGCAATAAACCTAGGTATTTCACACCAAGCCATTTGAAAACCTATTTTTTTGTAAATTATACTAATATGAAGACATCATTCACATCAAGTCATGGATATATTTGAGGTGAAAAAGGCATTTAAATGTTAAATGAAAACACAAAAGTGCATGTGGAGTGTTCCGAAAATGAAAACATGTGAAACGACTACCTCAACCATGTGCGAATGGAATGAAACATCAAGGGAGAAGAGATCTAAGCCCCACTGACCATTCACACACCCTAGATCCAAATAAAAACAAACCAAACATAAACACTAGACATTAGGGTTTGGACATGGAAGAAAACCCCCAATGTAAAACCAAGAACAAAGAGGGAAAGAGAAGGAGAGAAGATTTGATGAAGGAGACATGAAGAACCACCAACCTTTCTTGATAAATAGCACCAAAATCACCCCAAATAGAAGTAGAAAGGAGGGGGAGGATCCTCTGGTCGATGCCAAACAGATAGGGCTTTATTTTGGAGGTGTAATCACCCCAATCAAAGATCCACATCAAAAGTTATAAAGCCTGCAAGTGGCTGCATGGTTTGGTTGCACGGTTTGTCAAACCGTGCGCAAACCATACGATGGCTACTAGAAACTCGTGCAACTTCTCATGTTTAGGTTGCACGGGTTTTCCAGGTCGTTCTCAAACCGTGCAACCCAAAAATTAGCCAAAACCCCCCCAATTACATTCCAAACACTAGGGGAGTCCACCCATTGATCCTTGAATGTTCTAAACACAATATAGAGACACCGAAGACATCAAAAACACTCTAATATGAAACTTTATCTCAATACCAACAAGAATAAATACTCATAGGTATAAAAGGAAACCCAAAACCACAAAAACACAATGACTTTTGCTGGGAACTCAACCCAAACCTCAACCTAAAGATCCAAAATCAAGAAAATAATAAAATAAGGTAGTATATGTGGTCAGGGTGTGACACATATCCTATCTCATAACCATGAATCTAGCCATATAGCAACCCTAATTTTTTTACATGACTATTAAAACATTTTAATGATAAATAACATAATAGTTATACATTCAATGATCGAAGGATTTAGTATCTTGGGAAAATTAGGATAATACATCACTTATACAAAATAAAAAATAAACATTATTAAAATCCTTCTTATTTATCCACTTAAAATCTCTCACATTCTCCTTAGTATATGTAGTAACCTAAGGATATACATCAATGAAAGGGGTGAGAAATAAAGCATAGTATAAGGAGGAATAAGAGAGATGAATCAATAATACAAGGGTTGTAATAATCAACATCATCATATCATAAGAATAGGATCATAATCAAAATCATGAGGGAAACATATGATAAATTCATAAAATGTGGTGATTTATTAAAATTAAACATCATATGATAGTGGTAAAATACCATACATAGCTGTGAACAAAGATAACATCATGTTCAAACACAACATATGTACATAATCATAAAATCATTATTATAAAAAAAATAGAATCGTGTTCTTTCATAATACACATTATCTCGTGGGATACATCACATTACACAATTCATTTGAGGTATATATAATTCTGAACCCACTTGTCACATCATAATATTTAAATAATCAAGCGTGCCACATAGATCATATAACAATCATTGTCAATAAATATCCCCTGGAAAGGAACATGTTCCATAAGTAACTCATCAAGAATAATTTCATTTATAAGATTGGGGTTCCAAAATTAATGAGGGAAAACATATTTTTCATAAACATGATCATTCTTGACTGAAAAAGAAACAAATCTATAGGACTAAAAGATGTGTTTTTGAAGGAAAAGTATTTTTTGAAAATCATTGTATCTGGATTAAAAATAAAGGTGGAAAATGTATATCCAAAAAAATAAAAAGTAAGTAATATTAAAATGATATTTAAGAATCATTAACGGAATATAAATACTGAATCAGTCATATAATTGGGATAACTCAATGAATAAGAGTTGGGTTCGAGAATCCCCTTAACTTAATTATCTATTTATTTTGTCTATTTTTCATCTCCTAAATAATAAATTGAGATCTATTAAAAAATTGGAAAAAAATAATTATTTTAATTTCTGTCACCATTTTTTATTGATAATCATTGGTGTTTATTTCTTAATTTACATTGATGAAATTGAAGCATTTTTATATCATGTTTTCGTTACAAATTTCCCATTTTTCTTCGATTTTGATATTTTGGTCAAGTGAATTTATACATAAGTAGAATAAATTCCAAAATATCCAAATACATATATTTATACATTTTTATATAATAAATAATTTATTTTAACCATCCATAAGGTTGGTGATAAGGAAATAAGCTGGAAATGTCCTCATTTGTGGTTAACCGATCATTAATGGGAATGTTGTACAAATATAAAGGAAAAGAGGTATAAAATATAAATACATTAAAAATATATTTTTTATAGTAGGTTAGAATAAATATTATAATTTTAATTTTGTACCTATTAAAATCTTAGAATATTTTATTTTGAAATAAATTGGGAAAAGAGAGAGAAAAAGAAGAATAAAATGAGAGAAGAGACTGAAAAAAACTTACTCTTTCCATTGTGTGGCTTCTCTTGTACGAAACTAGACTTCCTTGATAAATGGATTTAGTTTAGTCCAACATTTCCATAATGTTTCTAAGGGATTAATAGAGTGGAGTTTGGTAGAAATTTGACTTTCACAAGTATGAGAGGATTGGTTTTCCAGGGGGAGTGATAGGGGTTATGTATACATGTGGAGAGGGGTATGTTTAGATTAAAATATTGAATAAAATATTATATCAAAAGTAAAACATATAAATATAAGAGAATGGTTTTAGTACGTTAACCACATTTATAATTCTAATTCAATTAGTTTATTAAAAGTTAATGTGGAAAAAAATTGTTATTTTAAGGGATCACTTTTGGCTTTCGGTTTTGCAAAAATATTTTTAGGTTTGGAAATTAAGATTATTGTATTTTAATGACTAATTAAAGAACTAAAATTTATTTTTGATTAATAGAAAGTTCTATAAATTATTAGGTTATTATTAAGTCATGAATTATTTAATTTAAGACACACCAGTTACATGAAAATTTGTATATTTATTATTCACCTGAAATTGATGTATTTTAGAAAATTATCAAAAAATAACTATTAGAAAATTTTGAAATGATGATTTCAAAATTGATATTAATTTTATTAATATAAATTTATAAGATAGTTAATTTGTATTTTTAATATAAAAATTACGAGTTTTACAAAATACTTTAAAATATAGTTTATTGAAAATGTGACTATATTTTATTTGAGTTTTTTTATCAAGATATTTATTATAATATTTATATTTAATTATGTTACTGATGATAAGTATTGTTTATATTATTTTTTGATTAAATTACAATTATAATGATCAGGTTATTATTCCCAACAGTCAGGTCACTATTCCCAAAGGCCAGGTTACTATTCCAATAGTCACATTACTATTCCAAAAGTAACATTTCCTCTTATAAATACCACTTAATTCTATCACTCAATATTCATTTCAATTCCACCCAATGTTTTTTATTTTAATTTTGGAAGATATTTTTTGATTTACCTATATTTTATTTCTTTTTAACAGTGTTTTTAGGGGAGTGAGGATTCTAAAAGATTGGAACAATCCATATTTTTCTATGTTAGCTTTTATATTTTATATTTTTTGTCAAATTGTAATGTTTGGAATTTTTAATGTTTTTGTAGATGACTAATGTAATGATATTTATTAATGATATAATGTTTTTTTGTTTTCTCTATTTTTTATTTATATAATATTATATAATATAATACAACACACATTTATTTAGAAAATAAATATTACTAATAAAAACTAGGTTGTTACATTCTTCCCCATTTAGAAATTTCATCCCTGAAATTTCAAATCATATTCTCAATTGAGAATAGATTAGGGTACCTCTATTTTGTTTTTTCCTTTGGTTCCCATGTCATCACTTCATACTTATAGTTTCTCCAAAGTACTTTGACAAGGTGAGTTTTCATATTGCGTAGAACTTTGTCTCTACGATCTATGATCTTCATCGCCTGCTCCTCATAAGAGAGGTCATTTCGCAGTTATACCACCTATAGATTTAGTACATATTAGGGGTTGGGTATGTACTTTCTCAAGACAGATACGTGGAACACATCATGAACATTATCCATATTTTTCAGAAGTGCAATCCAATAGGCCACTGCTCCTATATGATCAAGGGTCTCAAAGGGGGAAATAAACCTAGGGATAATATTCCCTTTCTTTCCAAACCATATGACTCTCTTCCATTAATATATTTGAATGAAATTTTTTTCTCTGACTTAAAACAAAAAATCCCTTCTATTGTTGTTATCATATTTCTTTTTATTACTCTTAGATTCTTTTATATGTTTTTGGATGGCATGAACCTTCTCTATTTTATCTTTCAAAATATCAGGTCTAAGTAGCTTTTGTTCTCCACATTCATCTCAACAAGTAGGAGTTCTACATCACTTCCCACATAGAGCATCATATGGATCCATCTGAATATTTGAGTAGAAGTTATTATTATATGATAAATCACATGATGGGAGATACTAATCTCATACTACTTTAAATTCCATTGAGCAGGCTCTAGCATGTCTGTAAAGACCCGCAAATTTCAAGGAAATTTTTTTCTTAATTTTCTTTGGAATTTTACAAGAGCGCAGCTTCAGACGGCACCTGATTCCGAGGCCCGGTGTGCCCGGAATCAATTTCCGAAGTTTGGCTCGGGTACGTTCAGTGAACGGACGAGCGGGTTTTTCTATCTTTTGAACCGGTGCCCGGAATCGAATTCTGAGGGCACCGATGAAATCGCAGCGCCGGTATTTGCTTAGAAACGCCTCTTCCGGAGTTGCGTTTGCTCAGACGTGGTTTTTAAATTTTACGGCTTTAAGTCAGAAATAAAATAAAGTTTGTGCGACAACTTTATTTTATTTCACTTAAGCTGCTTGGAAGCCACTTGAAGTCACTTAAAGACGGCTTGAACTGAGTTGAACTGGATAGGATGCTATCCAGAAATATCCTACCCCTTGGTAGGATATTTGTGCGGTGGGACCCGCACGAGCCCCGCCGTTTCTTTCGCTAAGTAACGCACCCGCGAAAACCCGTCAAAGTAACTGAAAAGTCAACCGACGCGTTTTCTTTAATTCTTAACAGACCATTTAATTGGGCGGTTTATTTCGTGAATTAAATGGACTGTTTCTTCGTGAATTAAATGGGTCGTTTCTTTCGTTGAATTAATTCAACGAATTGATGGATCGTTTCTTAACCGGTTTCGTGTTGGCATGTTTATAAAATAAGACCAACATAAAAATCCTTGGAAAGGATTTGAGAGAATCTTCGTTCCTCCACCCTCTCCGCGAAGAACGCGAAGAACGCGAAGAACGCGAAGAACGCGAAGAACGCGAAGAACGCGAAGAACGCCGGCGACCGGAATTCGACGACGCACACCAAGATCTGCGACGTCGACGAGATCTACCCGCGACGTTCTTCGGCGACGCCTCTTCTTCCGCGGCCGACCCTCGTTCGGCAACAAAGGTGAGAATCAGATCTTTTCTTCTCCCTTTTTAATTTCAATATCAACGGATTTAAACTAATTAAATCCGTTGATCTTGATCCGGAGATTGGCGACGCGACGAGCGATTCCGCGACGACGCGGCGATCTCCATCTTCCGCGACGAGCAATTCCGACGACGACGATAAAGTAAGGGTTGATTGGAATATTTTCCTTCCCGTGATTTATTTCTTTTAAAGTAAAGAAGCATGACCTTCGAACAATTTTAACATTTAAAATTGTTGTTGATTGTTTTATTGTTCCTCCCGTGGATTATGACTAACGCGGAGGGTGCGGGTCTAACGAACAAGACCCGGCAACCCTCCGCCGATCTATTTTGGTTGTGCGGATTTGGCGGACGTCGACAAACCGTGCGGCAAGGGCAATTTGTTGGCTCCGCAGTGAAGATCGTCCCCCGGGAGGAGCATCGGCGCAGACGGGAAAGAAAACGGGCCACCGGAGCATCTCCGGCGGCCCGCGGAAGGAGGCGGCGGCGCGGGTCGCCGGCGCGGCGGCGCCGGCGACCGGAGGCGGCGGCGCCAGGCGCGCCGCCGTGGAAACCTTCCGCCGCGGCGGCGGCGGCAGCCGGTTCCGCGGCCGCGCGGAACCGGGACGGACGCGGCGGCCCGGCCGCGTCCGCGTGACAGGCGGCCCCCCGCGGGGCCGCGGTTTCTCTCAAGCCGCGGGTTCAACCCCGCGGCGGCGGCTCTTCGGCCGCGCGGCCGAAGACCGAGCCGGCCGGTCCGGTCGGCCGGGCCGCGCCCAGGCCGGACCGGACCCGGCCGAGCCGGTTCGGGCCGGGTCGGGCCGACCCGGTTCGGGCCGACCCGGTTCGGCCGACCCCAGGGGGGGGTTCGGGCCGGGTCGCCCCGGGCCCAGTACCCCCGTTTCGGGCCCTCTACGGTCTTTCGCCCATATCTTGGGCCTGGGACCTCCGATTGACGAACCGTCAGCGGCTACGCGATCCTTGGATCGAGACGGTCGTTTCGGTATATTATACTCAAGGTTTCGGAAGACTTTGGGTTCGGCCGGGTTGGTTCGTACACGAAGCCAACCGGGCCCTCGGAGCGGAAACGCTCATAACTTGAGCTACGGACGTCCGAACGACGTACCGTCGGCTGTGGTAGTTTCCTCTAAGTGAGACGGAACTTTTGGCATACTCCGCCCGAGGATCGGATACAGGCGGAGTACGGTCGGGTTGGTTTTGCCCTAAAAAAACCAACCGGGCCCCTGGGACGAAAATGCCAATAACTCTCAGACCGGGCGTCCGATTGACGCGCCGTCTGTCGCGTTGAGATCCTGTTGTCGATACGGAACTTTTGGATACATCAACTTCGGACTACGTGTCAGTTGATGTATCAGCCCCTCGGCTCGTGGAGCGGACCCTCCTAAACGAGCTCGCTACGTGCGGGAACCCTAGCGCTGGCTGTGACCTCGACGACAGAGCAGAGATCCTCCGTGGACTGCGACGACGGCAGAGCAGAGATCCTCCGTGGACTGCGACGACGGCAGAGCAGAGATCCTTCGTGGACTGCGGCGACGACTGTGCAGAGATCCTCAGTGGACTGCGTCGACTACTGCACTCAGCGATCCCACGTGGATCAGTGCTTCAGGTTCTGTGTGAGCCCGATCCTCCGTGGGTCCTTACTACCGGTTCTGTGTGAGCCACTGCCTACAGGTTCTGTGTGAGCCCGATCCTACGTGGGTCTTTTTGCGGGGGTTAGTACCTATCGATCCTTCGTGGGTCCGACGACTGAGACGGATCAGTGATCGTCTTTGACGTCATCTGAAAAAGTATACCTGGTTGAGCTGAATCTTATGTTACTCTCCTTTGTGGATTGTGTTGAACCATCCTTTGTGGATTTACTGTTTACTCTCCTTTGTGGATTTGAGTCTTGCTTTCCTTTGTGGATTGAGTTGTTCTTGAGCTCGTGAGCAGAGCTAGAATTGGGGACTTAGGTATATGTATGGGCATATACCTAAGTCGAGTCAGATGTTACTTCGTGATTGCATCTTTCTTTTGTGCTATATCCTTTGTGGATTTCGAGAGACCTTCGGGGGTCTCGGGGTCCTTACTGAGTAGTTGTACTCACCCCTGCACGGGCTATGCCCGCACCTTGTTGTGTTGGTTGCAGACGACGGACAGCGCTGATCACGGTTGGGGCGTGGAGCAGGACGGTACCTGGAGGTGGACCACTGGGCGGCACGTGCTCGGAGCGGACGTGGGACCCGAGGAGCCTGGAGGCTATCTGTACCCACCCTTCAGGTGGGATTGCCAGTGGACGACACGAGGCCGCCGTCTTTTCTTCAGTTGCTGTTCTTTTTCTTTTCAGTTGTACTTTACAGTTGGGCTTGTATTTCCGGCCCCTTTACTTTTCTGCACTTTACTTTCCGCTTGCTGACTCTGTGTGGTTGTTACTTATAAAGGCAATGCCTTCCCTGTTTACTGGGATTTTACGCCTTGGTGCTAGTCGCCAGCCCCTGGCCTATGGAAGGCGGGCTTGGGGTAGTCACGGCACGGGCCCCGAGGACGGGTCGTGACAAATTGGTATCAGAGGGAGGTTGGTTCTACCGCAGACTCTGATCGTCCTTTCTTTCTATGTGAAGCAATAGTGTTTAGTGTATTGAGTGTGGTTATCAGTTCAGGGAGCCCAGTGTTGGTGCGGCGGCCGACGTATCCGTACACCCGGACCCTGACTCCTGATTTCCGACTTAATGCATGAAAACATTGATTGCGTGTGTGTTTCAAGTTTTTCTTTGTGATTACTTATGTCAGCTCACCGGGTATACTGATCTGCTTTATGAAAATCTCAAGTTTTCCTTGTGATTACTTGTGCCAGCTCACCAGGTATACTGTTCTGACTGTGGTGCTCTTGTTCTCCTTTTCAGGATGGCCCCGCGACGACTGCCAGCTAGGGTTCCGAGTGTAGGGCGCGACGGCAGCCCACCGAGCGACGAGGCCTCGGTGCAGGGCCCTTTGCCAGCAGTGGCACCGGCGGTAGCCTTACCCGCCGAGCCACCGATGCTTCCAGTACCAGACGCTGACGATGCACGTCGCCTCAGGGCACTGCACGAGTTTCAGAGCCAGCGACCGCCCAGGTTTCGCGGTGAGGCGGACCCCCAGGCCGCCGAGGACTGGCTAGAGGCGGTGGTACGGATCTTCAGGCTAGTGAGGACACCAGCGGATCTCATGGTGATCCTCGCAGCGAGCCTCCTGCAGGCGGCGGCAGGACGATGGTGGAGCCTGATGCTCCAGGTTCACGATGAGGCATCCCTGCTCTGGACGGACTTTGAGAGCCTCTTCCGCTCTGAGTTCGTCCCGGCCACCCTCCGAGCGGTGCGCATCCAGGAGCTTCTCCAGCTGCGCCAGGGCAGCATGACGGTCGCTCAGTACGCGGCGAGGTTCACGGACCTATCTCGCTACTCGACCGACATGGTACGAGACCCCTTCTTCCGGGCCCGGACCTTCGAGCAGGGCTTGCGACAGGAGATTCGGGCGTCGCTGATCTCCCTCAGCATTCCGACCCAGGCGGGAGTACTGGAGCGAGCCCTCCTGATCGAGAGCTTCCTGGCAGAGCCTTCTTCAGCGGCGAGACCTAGCGCAGGGCGGCAGGTAGCTGAGTCATCGGCAGCTGGTAGCCGACGGATGACTCACGGGTCCAGGCAGACCAGACCCCCACGCAGACGGCCTCAGGACACCGGCTCAGCAGTACGAGGCACACAGCGGAGTGCCAGCCTTTCGAGAGGCAGGCTGTGCTACTCTTGCGGCGGGCAGGGTCACATGGCTCGTGACTGCCCGACTCGCCGATCAGAGGAGCAGCAGACGGTGGAGGGGCCACCCAGGCAGAGGCAGAGGGTCGACCGTGGCGGTCCGCAGGGAGGAGGCGGACGAGGCCGAGGAGCTGGCCGAGCAGCGGGTGGTGGGCGACGCTTTCAGGCTCTACCCCCACCACCACCAGGAGGGCCACCTCGACCACAGGGAGCCGGCGGGCAGGGACAGGCCCAGCTCCAGGCAGTGGAGGCCTACGACCCCGACATGCCAGAGATGATTCGAGGTACGATCTGTGTCTATTCCACCCTTGCTGCAGTACTTATAGACACAGGAGCGAGTCACTCTTTCATAGCCTCTGCCCTTGTTCGGAGCTCGGAGATTCCGACTGAGCCGTTGGCTCGATCCTTACGGCTAGAGACTCCTACGGGAGCAGACTCGACGATTACGCACTGGTGCCGGCAGTGTGAGCTTACTCTAGGAGGCGAGAGCTTCGGCTGGGATCTCCTTGTAGCGGCGTCGAGGCCTTACGACGTCATCTTGGGCATGGATTGGCTATCCACGGTTCATGCCCAGATCGACTGTTTTAGGCGCAAGGTACGATGTGTTCGTACCGACGGGAGCAGGTTTACCTTCACCGGCGAGAAGGGAACCTTTGCAGCACAGGATGGACTTCCGCGGAGGAGAGTGCAGCCCATCTCACATCAGTTGGCTAGCCTCATCCTAGGAGCAGTGGACGTGCGGAGTCCGGCTTTTCCTGCAGTGGTGGACCAGTACGTGGACGTCTTTCCCGACGACGTTCCAGGGCTACCTCCTCGTAGAGAGGTAGACTTTTACATCGACTTGTACCCCGGGACAGCCCCGATATCTACTCCAGCATATCGGATGGCCCCCGCCGAGCTTCGAGAGCTGCGGGTACAGTTGGAGGACTTGCAGAGCAAGGGGTTTATCCGACCCAGTGTTTCACCCTGGGCTTCCCCGATTTTGTTCGCCAAAAAGGCGGACGGGAACTTGCGACTTTGTGTCGACTATCGTCGCCTGAACCAGGTGACAGTGAGGAACAAGTATCCGCTGCCACGGATTGATGACCTCTTCGATCAGCTCAAGGGAGCGCGGTGGTTCTCGAAGATAGACCTCCGGTCAGGCTATCATCAGCTCAGAGTTCGAGACGAGGACGTGCAGAAGACGGCCTTCAGGTGTCGGTATGGCCATTATGAGTTCTTGGTTATGCCGTTCGGCGTAACCAATGCTCCAGCGGTGTTCATGAGCCTCATGAACAGGATCTTCCAGCCATACCTCGACCGATTTGTCGTTGTCTTCATTGACGACATTTTGGTATACTCGACGACTGAGGAGGAGCATGCCTACCACCTGCGAGTTGTGCTAGACACACTCCGAGAGCACCAGCTTTATGGCAAGCTCTCAAAATGCCAGTTCTGGTTACGTGAGGTCCATTTCTTGGGGCACGTCATTTCTGAGGCGGGAGTTGCAGTGGATCCCGCGAAGATCGAGGCAGTGCTAGCTTGGGAGCCACCCAAGAGCGTGACAGAGGTGCGGAGCTTCTTGGGCCTAGCGGGATACTATCGGAGATTCGTGCCAGACTTCTCCAGAGTTGCAGCACCACTCTCAGCCTTGACGAAGAAGGGGAAACCCTTCGTGTGGTCAGACAGATGTCAGCAGAGCTTCCAGGAGCTGAGACAGAGATTGACCAGCGCACCTATCTTGAGGTTGCCTGAGGAGGGAGTTGGGTACGTAGTTTACTGCGACGCATCAGGGACTGGACTCGGGTGCGTCCTGATGCAGGAGCGGGCCGTGATCGCCTACGGATCACGTCAGTTGAGGCCGCATGAGCAGAACTACGCCACTCATGACCTGGAGTTAGCAGCAGTGGTCTTCGCTCTGAAGACTTGGCGGCACTATCTGATGGGCGAGCGCTTCACAGTCTTTTCTGACCACCAGAGTCTTAGGTATATCTTCTCTCAGAAGGACCTGAACCTGAGACAGCGGAGATGGCTTGAGTTCCTCCAGGACTATGACTTTGAGATAGTCTATACTCCTGGGAAGGGGAACGTGGTAGCCGATGCCCTCAGCAGGAGGACGGGCATTCAGCTGCTTGAGGAGGCGACGGAGCAGCTAGCCTCCTTGCAGATATCCTTCGTGGATAGAGACGGAACAGCCTTTCTTCAGTCTCTCACAGTCTCTCCTCCACTTCTACAGCGGGTCAGAGAGGCTCAGCGTGGGGACGCTGACTGTGAGACCCGGCGTGCACTGATATCCTCAGGTCAGGCGCCTGATGGTTTCTCCCTTGGAGCAGAGCACGACATCCTTTTCAGAGGACGTACCTTCGTACCAGTCGCTTTACGAGAGGAGGTGCTGAGAGAGTTTCACACTTCTCCCTTGGCGGTACATCCCGGAGTGGCGAAGATGTACCAGGATCTCAGGCGACAGCACTGGTGGCCGGGTATGAAGAAAGCTGTGGCAGAGTTCGTTTCACGATGCCTCACCTGCCAGCAGGTGAAGGCAGAGCACCAGGTACCAGCAGGTTTGGTACAGCCCTTGGAGGTCCCGGAGTGGAAGTGGGACGGCATATCTATGGACTTCGTGACTGGACTTCCACGCACTTCCAGAGGTCACGACTCCATTTGGGTGATTGTCGACCGACTCACCAAGTCGGCACACTTCTTACCCATCAGAGAGCAGGGCTCAGTAGAGAGCTTGGGACGTCTTTACGTCCAGGAGATCGTACGGCTTCACGGTGTGCCATCGTCTATCGTCTCCGATCGAGATGCTCGTTTCACTTCCAGGCTTTGGAAGGGGTTGCAGGAGGCGTTCGGGACGCGGCTCCATCTGAGCACAGCCTTCCACCCTCAGACGGATGGACAGACGGAGAGGACCATACAGACACTCGAGGACATGCTCCGTGCATGTGTTCTCGACTTTGGTCGCAGCTGGGAGGACCACCTACCCTTGGTGGAGTTTGCGTACAACAACAGCTACCACTCCACCATCGGGATGGCACCATACGAGGCGTTGTACGGCAGACCCTGCAGATCACCGTTGTGCTGGACAGACCCTGGGGAGTCAGCACTCGTGGGACCAGAGATGGTCCGAGCCACGACAGAGAAGGTCCAGATCATCCAGGAGAGGATGAGGACAGCTCAGAGCCGGCAGAAGTCATATGCTGACAGGAGGCGGAGGCCACTAGAGTTCGAGGATGGCGACCACGTCTTTTTGCGTGTCTCACCTCGACGTGGTTTACGGAGATTTGGCCGAGGCGGCAAGTTGTCTCCACGCTTCATCGGGCCTTTCCAGGTCCTCAGCAGGATAGGAGAGGTGGCTTATCGCCTGGCTCTACCACCTCAGTTGCACCGGGTGCACGACGTCTTCCACGTGTCTCAGCTGAGGAGATACGTGCACGACCCGACGCACATCATCGACTTTGGGGAGCTGGACGTGGACGATGGGGCGACCTTTGCGGAGGTTCCAGTGGAGATCGAGGATCGACAGGAGCGGGTCCTACGTGGGCGGGCGATTCCTCTTGTGCGCGTCAGGTGGCAGCACGGGAACCTCCAGGAGAGCACTTGGGAGCGGGAGGCTCAGATTCGTGCTCAGTACCCCCATTTGTTCCCCTAGTTTTTGATGTATCTTTACGGGGACGTAAAGCCCTGAGGTGGGAGTAATGTAAAGACCCGCAAATTTCAAGGAAATTTTTTTCTTAATTTTCTTTGGAATTTTACAAGAGCGCAGCTTCAGACGGCACCTGATTCCGAGGCCCGGTGTGCCCGGAATCAATTTCCGAAGTTTGGCTCGGGTACGTTCAGTGAACGGACGAGCGGGTTTTTCTATCTTTTGAACCGGTGCCCGGAATCGAATTCTGAGGGCACCGATGAAATCGCAGCGCCGGTATTTGCTTAGAAACGCCTCTTCCGGAGTTGCGTTTGCTCAGACGTGGTTTTTAAATTTTACGGCTTTAAGTCAGAAATAAAATAAAGTTTGTGCGACAACTTTATTTTATTTCACTTAAGCTGCTTGGAAGCCACTTGAAGTCACTTAAAGACGGCTTGAACTGAGTTGAACTGGATAGGATGCTATCCAGAAATATCCTACCCCTTGGTAGGATATTTGTGCGGTGGGACCCGCACGAGCCCCGCCGTTTCTTTCGCTAAGTAACGCACCCGCGAAAACCCGTCAAAGTAACTGAAAAGTCAACCGACGCGTTTTCTTTAATTCTTAACAGACCATTTAATTGGGCGGTTTATTTCGTGAATTAAATGGACTGTTTCTTCGTGAATTAAATGGGTCGTTTCTTTCGTTGAATTAATTCAACGAATTGATGGATCGTTTCTTAACCGGTTTCGTGTTGGCATGTTTATAAAATAAGACCAACATAAAAATCCTTGGAAAGGATTTGAGAGAATCTTCGTTCCTCCACCCTCTCCGCGAAGAACGCGAAGAACGCGAAGAACGCGAAGAACGCGAAGAACGCGAAGAATGCGAAGAACGCCGGCGACCGGAATTCGACGACGCACACCAAGATCTGCGACGTCGACGAGATCTACCCGCGACGTTCTTCGGCGACGCCTCTTCTTCCGCGGCCGACCCTCGTTCGGCAACAAAGGTGAGAATCAGATCTTTTCTTCTCCCTTTTTAATTTCAATATCAACGGATTTAAACTAATTAAATCCGTTGATCTTGATCCGGAGATTGGCGACGCGACGAGCGATTCCGCGACGACGCGGCGATCTCCATCTTCCGCGACGAGCAATTCCGACGACGACGATAAAGTAAGGGTTGATTGGAATATTTTCCTTCCCGTGATTTATTTCTTTTAAAGTAAAGAAGCATGACCTTCGAACAATTTTAACATTTAAAATTGTTGTTGATTGTTTTATTGTTCCTCCCGTGGATTATGACTAACGCGGAGGGTGCGGGTCTAACGAACAAGACCCGGCAACCCTCCGCCGATCTATTTTGGTTGTGCGGATTTGGCGGACGTCGACAAACCGTGCGGCAAGGGCAATTTGTTGGCTCCGCAGTGAAGATCGTCCCCCGGGAGGAGCATCGGCGCAGACGGGAAAGAAAACGGGCCACCGGAGCATCTCCGGCGGCCCGCGGAAGGAGGCGGCGGCGCGGGTCGCCGGCGCGGCGGCGCCGGCGACCGGAGGCGGCGGCGCCAGGCGCGCCGCCGTGGAAACCTTCCGCCGCGGCTGAAGCCGCGGCGGCGGCGGCAGCCGGTTCCGCGGCCGCGCGGAACCGGGACGGACGCGGCGGCCCGGCCGCGTCCGCGTGACAGGCGGCCCCCCGCGGGGCCGCGGTTTCTCTCAAGCCGCGGGTTCAACCCCGCGGCGGCGGCTCTTCGGCCGCGCGGCCGAAGACCGAGCCGGCCGGTCCGGTCGGCCGGGCCGCGCCCAGGCCGGACCGGACCCGGCCGAGCCGGTTCGGGCCGGGTCGGGCCGACCCGGTTCGGGCCGACCCGGTTCGGCCGACCCCAGGGGGGGGGGTTCGGGCCGGGTCGCCCCGGGCCCAGTACCCCCGTTTCGGGCCCTCTACGGTCTTTCGCCCATATCTTGGGCCTGGGACCTCCGATTGACGAACCGTCAGCGGCTACGCGATCCTTGGATCGAGACGGTCGTTTCGGTATATTATACTCAAGGTTTCGGAAGACTTTGGGTTCGGCCGGGTTGGTTCGTACACGAAGCCAACCGGGCCCTCGGAGCGGAAACGCTCATAACTTGAGCTACGGACGTCCGAACGACGTACCGTCGGCTGTGGTAGTTTCCTCTAAGTGAGACGGAACTTTTGGCATACTCCGCCCGAGGATCGGATACAGGCGGAGTACGGTCGGGTTGGTTTTGCCCTAAAAAAACCAACCGGGCCCCTGGGACGAAAATGCCAATAACTCTCAGACCGGGCGTCCGATTGACGCGCCGTCTGTCGCGTTGAGATCCTGTTGTCGATACGGAACTTTTGGATACATCAACTTCGGACTACGTGTCAGTTGATGTATCAGCCCCTCGGCTCGTGGAGCGGACCCTCCTAAACGAGCTCGCTACGTGCGGGAACCCTAGCGCTGGCTGTGACCTCGACGACAGAGCAGAGATCCTCCGTGGACTGCGACGACGGCAGAGCAGAGATCCTCCGTGGACTGCGACGACGGCAGAGCAGAGATCCTTCGTGGACTGCGGCGACGACTGTGCAGAGATCCTCAGTGGACTGCGTCGACTACTGCACTCAGCGATCCCACGTGGATCAGTGCTTCAGGTTCTGTGTGAGCCCGATCCTCCGTGGGTCCTTACTACCGGTTCTGTGTGAGCCACTGCCTACAGGTTCTGTGTGAGCCCGATCCTACGTGGGTCTTTTTGCGGGGGTTAGTACCTATCGATCCTTCGTGGGTCCGACGACTGAGACGGATCAGTGATCGTCTTTGACGTCATCTGAAAAAGTATACCTGGTTGAGCTGAATCTTATGTTACTCTCCTTTGTGGATTGTGTTGAACCATCCTTTGTGGATTTACTGTTTACTCTCCTTTGTGGATTTGAGTCTTGCTTTCCTTTGTGGATTGAGTTGTTCTTGAGCTCGTGAGCAGAGCTAGAATTGGGGACTTAGGTATATGTATGGGCATATACCTAAGTCGAGTCAGATGTTACTTCGTGATTGCATCTTTCTTTTGTGCTATATCCTTTGTGGATTTCGAGAGACCTTCGGGGGTCTCGGGGTCCTTACTGAGTAGTTGTACTCACCCCTGCACGGGCTATGCCCGCACCTTGTTGTGTTGGTTGCAGACGACGGACAGCGCTGATCACGGTTGGGGCGTGGAGCAGGACGGTACCTGGAGGTGGACCACTGGGCGGCACGTGCTCGGAGCGGACGTGGGACCCGAGGAGCCTGGAGGCTATCTGTACCCACCCTTCAGGTGGGATTGCCAGTGGACGACACGAGGCCGCCGTCTTTTCTTCAGTTGCTGTTCTTTTTCTTTTCAGTTGTACTTTACAGTTGGGCTTGTATTTCCGGCCCCTTTACTTTTCTGCACTTTACTTTCCGCTTGCTGACTCTGTGTGGTTGTTACTTATAAAGGCAATGCCTTCCCTGTTTACTGGGATTTTACGCCTTGGTGCTAGTCGCCAGCCCCTGGCCTATGGAAGGCGGGCTTGGGGTAGTCACGGCACGGGCCCCGAGGACGGGTCGTGACAATGTCCTCAAGTATTTGAATAGTTCATTCAGATCGTCTATTAGTTTGGGGGTGATATAAAATTCTAAAATTCAATTCAGTATTCAAATCATGTTGAAGGATTATTTAGAATCTATAATTGAACATTGGATAATGATTAGAGACGATCAAAAGTGAAACCCCATGTATCCTCACAACTTCCTTGATGTATATCTTGAAATGTTTTCCAGTGATTAATATTTCTAAATTGTGATGAGGTGGGCAGTTTTGTTGAGTGGATCCACCACAACCCATATCATATTATTTTTTTCGATGTCTTAGGGTGTCTAGTGACAATTTCTATAATTACATTATACCATTTACAAGTGGTTATAAGCAATTTTTTTAATATCCCTTTGGACTTATATCAATCTTCTTTAAATTAATGACATACCATACACCTAGAGATATACTCCAAAATATCCTTCTTCATTTTGTCCCACAAGAAGTGCCCTAAATATATCACAGTACATCTTCATACTTCCAATATGGATAGAGAAAGATGATTTATATGCATTATCCAATATCTCTTTCTTTATCTCAGGTGATGAAGGCACAAAAATCCTAGTCCAAACTGAATCATGCCACCATTATCGATATGGAATTCATGAAGCTTCCCTTCCTCAACTACTTTCACCTTATTTTGATGCTCCAGATCATTCCTTTGTGACTCCTTAATAATATATTGGATAGATGGTTGAGAAATGAATTGGAAAATGTAGGATGTAGTCCTTTTCATTATGATTTCCATATCCATCTTTTGTATATCCATGAAGATAGGGGTTTTTCTCAATCCACAACATGTATAAAGTAATACTTTTGTTTCTTCTAAGAGCATCAGCTACCATGTTCAGATTTCTCAAAAGGTAGTGAATAGAGAAATAATAATCCTTTATTAGGTCTAACCATCTTCTTTGATGCATATTGATCTCATTCTGTATGAATATATACTTTAGACTCTTGTGATTGGTATATATGTCATACTTTTCACCATAGAGTTTGTGCCACTAGATTTTCTAGGAAATGGTCATAGTGGTAACTCTAAATAATTCATCAAGTAGTTTTTACCATGAATATTCTACTATCGTGAGGCATAGACTATCGATTTTATCATTCTTTAAGAGTAAAAAACCACATAATTTCTTTGAATCATCGTTGTATATCAAATAAACTTCTCCACTTATTGGTAGTGGGAGTATAGGTGTAGCGATTAACCTCTTCTTTACCTCCTTAATTATTTCCTCACATTTTTACATCCACAAATACTTTACCTATATTCATGTTAACCTCTTCTTTACCTCCTTAATTATTTCCTCACATTTTTACATCCACAAATACTTTACCTATATTCATGTTAACATTATTAGCAGGCTTTAAAATCATTAAAAATTTCTCAAAAAAGAATTGTAGTACCTAGATAAGACAAGAAAACAATAATGTTATGTCACACTAGTGGGTCAGGGCCATTCCCTGATTGATTTTTTATTTGAAGGGTAAATAGAAATTCCATCACTTGTGATCCAGTTCCCCAAGATTGTGACTTTGTACATAAAAATTCATACTTGAGGAAAATAGAATACATTTTACCCTTCTTTAATTTCTCCATCACAATCTGTATATGTTCTTCATGTTCCTCTTTTCTCTTGGAGTAAATGAGTATCATTGATAAAGACTACATAACATTTGTTGAGGTAGTATCTAAATACACTATTAATCAAATTTATGAATATTTTAGGGGAATTAGTAAGTCCGAAGGTAATCAAAATGAACTCATAGTGTTTTTACCACCTATAGAAAGTAGTTTTGGGAATATATTCCTTATTCACCTTTAGTTGATGCTATCCAGAATAAACATCCACATTTGAGAATTATTGAGCTCCCTATAGTTGATTGAACAAGTCATAATTTCTTGGTAGAGGATACTAGTTCATTATGGCGATCTTATTGAGATCTGGTAATCGATACACAACCATATTGATCCACCCTTTTTCTTGAGAAAGAGTATCAAAACACCCCAAGGTGATACACTAGGATGTGTGAACCCTTTGTCCAAATGATCTTACAACTTTAACTCCTCCAGTTTAATCGGGACCATCCTGTAGGGAAATTTGGAGATGTGAGTGGTTCTATGTATGATCTCTATTAATAACTCAACCTCTTGATTTGGGGAAAGTCTGGGTAACTCTTTGTGAAATACATCAGTTTACTACCACACAATGGGAATTTCTACCATGTTTATACCTTCCTTTGACTCAACCATTTGGTAAAGTTAAGTTTTTTCATAGGGTATCATCACCCATACCATTAATGGATTTTCCAAAGGAGATTCATGATCTTCCTTAAATTTTTAGAGGATCATTAGATTGTTGGAATATAGAAATATACTTATCTTTATTGATAATTTATGTGTGTTATATATAACGAGAGACAATCTATTCTCAATATAGTACCAAATTCTACCAAGGGAAGTATTACAATATTTGCTGGAAGAATATTCCCACATAAACTAAAAAGAAAAAGATTACAATACATTGGTTGTAATGATTACACCACTATGTGTTTTTATAGTTACCTCTACACCAAGGTATTGGGGGTTTGATTCAACAGTTCCATAAAAATTTCAGGATATAAAGGAATATATAGAACTAGAATCAAATAACACTTTTTCCATTATTGATTTAATATGAATTTTACCTTATATGACTTCATTTTCACTCTCCACTACATCAGTAGTGATGTATAATATTTTCATTGATCCTTTGGCTTTGTTTTTTGTTGATGTTGATACCCTCAAGGACATGTAGTTTAGAGAAATTGATTTTATAGTACCCTTTCTACCTATAGTTGAAGTGTTGAACCATAGGTTCTAAATTAGGATATTCCTTCCTTTCTTACATTGTGTTAGGAAAGTTCTTCATGTCTCTTCAATATTCATGAGCTTGGTGGCCTTCTCTCCCTCACATTAATCATTTACCCATCACTCTGAGGTAATTCCCATGATGTTTTTTCCCAAATTTTTGACATGTGGGTGGTTAGATCCTCTTTTCTCCTTTTTCATTTAACCCATCATCTTGAAACTCCATTATTATAATATTATCTCCATAACCTTGGGAACATTCTCTAAAATCCATATCTAATTTGAGAAAAAATAAAACGACTTATTCATAACTCCCAAAGTCTCAGATATATAGAGCCTTTCAAAGGTGTGGTTTTAAAAAACAGAAGACTCTATTTTTTTCCATCATTGTTGATAAAAAGTATTAAGGTGTATCTTAAAAGCATTTTGAATTTTTTACTTGTAAATCATGATATATTCTCCTGCCTTGTACTTTATATATATGAATTCTCTATCTATATTTGTTCGAAGAGTTTTAGAGAAATACTTGTTAAGAAATATTTTCATAAAGTCTTCCCACCCCATCTCTTACATTTATTCATTCTTCTTATTGTTCTTTATCGAAACCAACAATTGATTAGACTCAACATATAAATGATATACAACCATATTCACCATATCTTTCTCAGAACAATGGATAAAAAATGTTCTTATCCTTTGAGTTAACCAACTATTCCACAACAATTGGATCATAGATTCACTAAATTTTGGTGTTTGTTTCCACATATAGGAATAAATGGATAATTCCTCATTCTTGGGTGAAGGAGGATACTCTACATGCTTCAGGTTATTATTCATATCATTATAGAACTGGGTAATCAACATAATGAATTTTTTGAACTCCACCTCCCATGGAATTGGGGATGTCATTCAAGAAATCATTGCAATATCCCTAACCCAAGTTTTTGTCCTAGTTTCTCCTGGTTCTCACCATTTTCTAAAATAGAAAAGGTTTTAACAAAACATAAGTCAAAAAATTATGAATAAATAATTTATCTCAATGTGAATATTAAGACTAAAGTCATATCTTACGGGATCCCTTTGTTTATACTTCTTCTAAAACAAATATTATTGGATATTTACCTATACTTAGAATTATCCTAAGGGTTATAAAAAACATTCTCTAATCCTATTTCCCAAATTAACTAAATCATACCTCTAATAACAACTATAGAAACCCTAATTTTTCTAATATTACTATTACATCATTTTAAAGATAAATAACATAATAGTTATGCATTCAATTATTGAAAGGATTAGTATCTTTGGAAAATTAGGATCATGTCTCTTATACATAATTAAACATAAACATTATTAAAATATAGCTTCTTTATCCACTTAAAATCTCTCATTTCATCCCCAGTACATGTAGTCACCTAAGGATATACATTAAAGAAAGGGGTGATCTAAAAGTATAGTAATAAGAGGAATAAGTGACATGGATCAATAATATATGGGTGATAATAATAAACATCATCATATCATGAGCATAAGATCATCATCAAAATCATGAGGGGAACATTTTATAAAGGCATGAAATGTGGTGATTCATAAAAATGAAACATCATGTCCTAGTGGTCATATACCATACATAGTTGTGAACAAATCTGGCATCATGTTCACACATAACATATGTGTATAATAATAACATAATAATTATGAACCAATATAGAATCATGTTCCTGTATAATAAACATTATCTCATGATATAGATCACATTACCCAATTAATTGGAGGTATATATAATTTTGGGACCACCCATCACATAATAATATTTATATAATCATGAATTCTACATAGAATGCATAAAAATCAAAGTCAAGAAAAAACCCATGGAAAGGAATATGTTTCATAAGAATTTAATCAAGAATAATTTCATAAATAAACTTGGGGTTTTCAAATGAAAAATGGAAAACATATTTATAAAAAACATTATCATTCTTGAGTGAATAATAAACAACTCTAGAAGAGTCAAAGTTGTGTTTTTGAAAGAAAAATATCTTTGGGAAACCATTATATTTGGAATACAAATCAAGGTGGAAACATGTGTGCCATAGAAAATAAGAGGGAAGAATAATTTACATATATTTAAAGAACATTAGAGGAATATCCATGCCAAAGATTTTGTGAAAGAGGGATAAGCCAAAGAAAAGGAGTTGGGTTTAAAATCCCCATACCTTAATTCCTGCTTTATTTCACCGTTTTCTATCTCTTGAATAATAAAAAAGTTTTATAAAAAAATTGAACCATAAGTTAATTGTTATTATTTTTCAATATTTATCAATTATTATGATTTTTTTATAATTATTAATTTACTTTGATGAAATTTAAGTTTTTTTCTATCATGTTTCCCATAAAATTTTATCATTTTTCTTCGATTTTTCTATTTTGTTCAAGGAAATTTATACATAAGTAGAATAAATTTAAAAATATTAAAATAAATATATTTATAATTTTACATATAATAAATAATTTATTTTATTCATACATAATTTTGGTGATAATGAATGTAGTTGGAAACATCCTCATGGTGGTTAACTGACTGTTAATGCGAACATTGTCTAAATATAAAGAAATATTGGTATAAAATATGAATACATCAAAAATATAACTTTTTATAGTTTGTTGACATAATTAATATAATTTTACCATTATGAATAATAAAATATTAGAATAATTTATTTTTAAATTTATTAGTAAAACCAAGAGAGGGGGGAGGAAAATGAGAGAAGTGTTTGAAGAAAACTTTCTCTTTCCATAGTATAGATTTTCTTGTATGACTCTAGACTTACTTAATTAATGGAGTTGGTTTAATATATATTGTACCTAATATTGATAAATTACTAATATGTAGGATTTTTTAAGAACTTTTTCTTTGTAAAGTGTTAGAGGAGTGGTTTTTCAAGTGGAGGGAGTGAGGTTATTTATATTTGAGGAGATGGGTATTTTTAGAATAAAATATTGAATAAAATATTATATCAAAGGTAAAACTTGTAATAGTGAATTTTTAACAATATAATTCATATCTAAATATGATATAATATTTTTATAACTTTAATCCCATTTATAATTATAATTTACTTTGTTTATTAAAAATTAAAGTGGAAAATAAAAAATTTGTTATTTTAAGGGATCCCTTTTGACTTTAGGTTTTAGAAAATGGTTTTTAGGTTTAGAAACTAAGATTATTGTATTTTAGTGAATTATTTATTAAATTAAATATATTTTTTCCTAACCTCAAGTTATATAAATTTTTAGTTCATTATTAGATCATGAATGATGCAATTTAAGATACATAAGTTGCATGAAAACTGTATCTTTACTATTCAATAGAAAATTGATGTATTTCAGAAAATTAACAAAAAATAACCCTTGGAAAATTTCTACATGATGATTTAAAAAATAATATTCATTTTATCAAAATAAATTTCTAACATAGGTAATTTTAATTTTTAATACAAGCATTATGAATTTTATGGAATACTTTAAAATATTGTTTATTAAAAATATGATGACATTTTATTTGAGTTTTTAATCATGATATTTATAATAATATTTATATTTACTCATATTACTCATGATAAATATTATTTATGTCAAAATTTATTATTATTTGGTTAAATTACTTTTCCAACGGTCATTTTACTATTCCCAATGGTCAGTGTAATGTTTTTAATAGTCAATTTACTATTCCAAGGGTCACATTATAATTACAATGGCCGCATTACCTCCTATAAATACAACTTCATTATTTCAATCAATATTCACTAAAATTCCTCCCAAGGTTATATATTTTTATTTTCTATATGTTGATTGGTTTACTAATATTTTGTTTCATTTCTATTGTGGTGGTTGTGGGGGTCAAGATTCTAGTATATTGAGGTGATCCATATTTTTACATTTTAGGTTTTAAATTATAAATTTTTTGTTTAATTTTATTTTTTGTAATTTTCATTGGTTTTGTAGCTAAATAATGTAATGATATTTAGTAATAGGAAATATTTTTATTCGTTTATCAATATTTTTTATTTTCATAATATTATATAACATAATACAATACACATTTATTTAGAAAACTAATATTACTAATAAACACTGGTCTGTTACAAGTCATCTCAGACAAGCTCAACTTTTCATAATAAGATACCCTTCACTCACTATTATGTATAGTCTACCCTTTCATATCACGCCCTAACTCATAAGTGAGAATATGTTATACACACCAATTATCCCATATCATAAAACATATCATCAACCTAGAGGTGTTTATAAATCCCATAGATCAGGACCAGAGATCTCTAAAGATTGTTGATGTTGAAAACACGTGTTTTAAGAGATGTTGGGGGATGCAGAAATGTTTTAAGGTGGCTCTATGAAAAAACAAGCTCAAAATACACCTAAGGTTATAGATTCATAGAGGTAAAAACATTCACAAAGAGGTAATTTCTTCATGAAAGTCATCAGATCATCGTGGTAGTTCACCTTACATGAAGATAGTAACCTCTACACAATGTATATTCCCTCATGAAGGTATTCAAAGTAAAAAAACACTATTCCGGAAAGAAGGTAACTTTAGTGAAACATATCTTTACACCTTCAAAGAAACAATAAAAACATCCCTTCACCCAAAATTTAATCGGACACGACCATTGGAATTTTTCTAGAGGCTCTGAATACACGAAGTTCCATCCTTTATGAACCAAGTGGAGATGTATTCCTACATATAGACATATCACACAAAAATCCTCCAATGGGATCTTAAAACCCTCATACCAAGATGTAAATACCTTTTATGAGGTTCAAAACCTTTGATCTAAAGTAAAAATAACCTCTTGCTTCTTTGGGTTTCACGAGATACATATCCTTCGCAAAAACATACCTATGGTAACCATGACTTTACCTTGAGGTGGGGTTTCCACATTTCATGAATCCATTTTCCTTACAAAACCCTAAAATTCATGAAACTCACATCCTTCTTGAAACCCACCAAGTATACCCCCACATTATGCCTCTTTTCATTAAACATACCATTTTAAAAGTTTAGTACTCAATTGTCATGTTCCCACTTGAATATAGTTTATTCACACCTCGATCACCTACACGAGCAGTGTCATCGGACCTCATATATAGCCCATTTTCACAAATAACATCTTGGGAAGTTTTATCACCTATTTATCCTAATAATAGGAACAATAATTTTAGTACCCCCATGTTCCACTTCACTATGGAAGATTTTAAACCTCATTATATCCAGAATAACTTCTTTATTAGACACATAAGCTCTGAAGGTGCCATCATCGTAGGAAATTGCTCACCTTTCCCAGTGTGGAGGGGTAGTGAAGTACCCTCCTCTCATATCTAGAAATGGTCTCCCTAGGCATAGGTTCTCACAAATTCTAAGTTTTAAGACATTTAACTACATATCCCAACGTCCTAGTCGTATGATGTTAAATTGCACAACAACATCCTATGAATGATATTAAACTACAACCCTGTGAGATGAACACATGATTTTCCATGTATGACTCACCTGGAATAACATATCACCTATTTGGAAGAACCTAGGAATAATACCTACATTGTCCCTTGTTTTTTCTCCTTTCATGACATGAATGTATGTACCACGTGATGTTAAATTACATGGACCAGTCCTATCATATGAACTTAAACTGTGCACTTGAACAACATGGATTTTGATCTGGGACTCCTAATAGGGTATGGAAGACACCTCCCCGGGGCCCAATCCTGACACTCCTAGGAAACCTCTCAAGGTTTCAATATTGATACCCCACCATCACCATTAATTCTTCCTATCTTCCCCTAGGAGGTGGAAACTCTAAGATGTGAACATTTCCACCGGGGAAAAACTTGACCTCACCATCCAAAATTCAAGGTCTTCAGTATACCTCAGTATTTACATTTGACTCTAACCTATATTCAGAATGATATAGACCAACCCATAAGCAACCTTTCACCTAAATATGTTAAAAATGTGACCAAATTTTCCCCTTAACATGATAAACCTATGACCAATCTATCCACACAAGATGTTAAAGAGGATACTAACCTCTCTCAATGAGATGTTAAACCTGTGATCAACCTGTCCCCACAATACTTTAAACCTATGAACAACCTATCCTTGTAAGATGTTAAACCTTTGACAAACCTTTACTCATAATATGTTAATTTTTTGACCAACCCATCCCCACAAAACTCTAAACCAATGACCCCATCCAAATGCATCCTAATCTCTACCTCATATAGAGAACATGAAATGCTTAGGGCTATGAGCCTCAGATCACCTTGAGAAAATTACCATGTGGCCATCATAGTATGCCTTGGGTTCAAAACCCTAAATAACTAATACATGAAAAACACACGAATTCAAAATAAGAATACTTTACAGGTTTCCAATGAACCCAACATCCATATATTTCTACATGTTTCCAACTTTACCATCAACTTCGACCATAGGCGACATCCTTGTCATGAAAGAAGTAGTTTAGTTAACTGGAGTCTACCTTGAGAAGGATCCAGGGATGAGTTTCAAAAACATGAATCAAATATATTCGGGAGACCCATACTAGGAAAATATATCTAAGGAGTAATCCATGGAAGGAGGAATCAACATCCCATCATCTTGTTTTGATCAAGGATCCAACATCACTATCCTTAGTGGTAAAATCCACCCAACTTTGTAAAGTGGAAATATAGGGAAAGATAGAACGCCCCCACCTCGATGAATAACCATGTCTCAAAATCATTATAAAAAATGGAAAACATGATATGAATTTCTATATCTTCAATGGTGAGTAGAGAAGTGTTGGCGCTCCTTTCGTCACAGAATCTAAAGATCGGAAAAGGGAATATCCGAGCTCAAAGTGATTCATCCTTTGAAGAAAACATCAAAAATCGACAAAGGAATGAACAAAGGATCAACAGCAACTGCACCGCGCAAGTTATCTCACTGTCGCGCAAGTACACTTGCGCGACTTAAGTGGTAACCGCCCAGTAACCGCCCGGGGTCTTATTATGCCTATAAATAGACCCTGTGGGCCCCCCATTCGAGAGGATTTTTTTTCCAGAAACTCGGATTGAAGCTCCCGATGCCCAAGTCTCTTCTCAAAGCTTCCGGAACACTTATAAGGTAATTTCTTACCTAGAACGGAAGATCCTAAGAGAGGGAGGAAGGCCTAAGTGTTGAAACTCATCAACACTTGCGCGCCTGAATGGCCAGCCCTTAAGGGAACTGGTCACACTTGCGCGCCGCCTTATTCCTTCAATAGAATTTGCGCGTCCCTTATCTGGAAGAACCTAAAGAGGATTCTAAAGGGTTTAAAAGGAGTCTCTCAAGTATTTCAATGCTGGTTGAAAATCGTGCAAGTACACCATGTCTCGCGCAGGTATACTTGCGCGACCAATACTTGTGCACCCACGCAAGACTTGCGCGCCTTTCAAGACTTGCACGCCCCTACCTTTTTTGGTGCCCATCTTGCCCATTTTACCCCTCTTAAGCCATTTCACCTTTCCTATTCAAGATTCAGTCTTCAAGATACTCTTCAAATCCATTTATGGCATGATTTCTTGATTTGACTTCCTTATCTAAAAGGAATTCGGTGGAATATCTCTCAAAACCTAGTGATTTATACATCTTTATGTCACCAAAGATTGAGAGTTCGTTCATTCAACCTCATCCTTTAAGATGATAGAATCCTTAACCTGGGTCTCCTTTTCAGGAATAATCCCCAGTTATAAATCCTTTAATGTGGGCATCTTCCTCAGGAGTAAGCCCTAAATTCTTAAAGTTCCTAAACTTGGGCATCCTCTTCCGGAGTAGGCCCCAATCTCAAATACCAGGCATCCTTCTTAAAAGTAAGCCCCAATCTCAAATGTTGGCATCCTTCTCAGGAGTAATCCCCAAACCGTAATCCCTAACCTGGGTCTCTTTTTCAGGAATAAGACTTAGTCATAATCTTGGGCTTCCTTTTCAGGAGTAAGCCCCAAGTCCCCTAACCTGGGCCTCCTTTTCAGGAATAAGTCCCAGTCATAATTTTGGGAATCCTTATTAGGAGTAAAATCCAATCATAAGTCCCCTCCTAATTTGGGCATCCTCCTTAGGAGTAAGCCCTAAGATTAGAGTATTCAAATCTCCATAAAGCACATATACCTTTATGGACCCTGTTCCTGGATTTTCTCTCTAAAAGTAAATCCTAAACCTTCATCTATTTTGGGCAGTCATACATACATAAGTCCCAAACAATTTCTTATGATTGCATATTTCATGGCACAATTGTCTAATTTTTACCAATACCTCTTGTTTCTCACACCGAACACGACTCACGTGAGCTTAGAGTGTAAAAGTAATTATGACATTCTTCTTTGAGCCATCAATCATAAACATCATACTCCATTACTCGAACTACGTGGGTTCAGATTCCTTTTTCCAAAACAAAGGATACGTAGGTAGCCCATTTATGGGTTCGATACCAACTTTGAAATAATCCTTGTCCTTATGAATGACGATAAACTTCAAGTGCCCCACTGAGTGGCTTTAAAACCAGCCTGGTCATCATAATGACCAAGATACTTTAATATAAATGTTTTGAAGGATACCATTGACCAAGAATCTCTAAACAGATATAGATGATTCTTTATTGATGAAGAACCTCGAATACATATAAAAGATTCTCTAAATTTCTTGCATATTTAATCATTGATTATTAAAACTAAAGGAAAGTACATTTTATACTTGTTAATGTAATAAGGATTCACGAACATAACTTAAATCTATAAAGAGAGTCCTGGAGTAGACAATAATTCCCCTCAAAAAGGTGTGATGAGTCCGACCTCCCATCCTCTCGACCAATGCAAATTCCCAAGCCTCATTAGTCCACAAGCTAATGAGCGCCTGCCTTTGGAAAGTAGGTCCAAACGGATGTGGAATCATTGGATGTTTACGGTTCTACGAACAAACCCGCTAGAAAACGATCGGAACGTTTGAATCTCCCGTCCAGGAGGTCATCCCCGAAATCCGTGCAAAACAAAAAATGGTGAACCCAACGTGAATCCTTAACCAAGTGAAAGTGATGTTCTTCTTATTTGTTAGGCCCCTTGGGCCAACAAATCAATCATTGCCATATGCTCATCCAAAAGATGCAGTGGCCGGATTCATCTTGATTTTGTCTGTTATATGGAATAGGCACTCTTTTCTCAAGATCTTCTGCAAAATGGCTTTCCTTAAATTCACCCCTGTGAATACTGCTATTGTGAACACCTCTACTGTGAGGTCTGCTGCTGTGAAAACCAATGCTGCTACTCCTGCTGGAACGTCGTCCGCTCTGAGGATGACATCACCAACTCAGCATCTTCAACGCTGGGTTTCTAATGCACTGGTTAAGGAGTACCGTCGCAACGGTACTATCCCAACTCTGGAGGCCGCTCGTCAAGCCCTCCAAGTTAACAACTCTACCTGGTCATCCAAACAACGGAGACCATCGATCAAGAAGTAGGCGGTGCTGACTACCGTCTCCAACCGTTTCGGGTCATTATCCCCGGAACGCAATTTCCATTCATTCCCTTACTCTGAGGAAGTGAATGATCAGGTCCCGCAGGGCCTTAATTCAAAAAAACAGGAGTCCTTCTTGAGGGCTCCCATAAACAATCGCCGCCAGACTCGTGCGGTAGTGCGCCCTCAACATGATGAGGGTACCGACTCCAGGCATTCAACTCAGGTTCCTCGAACCCGAGCAGGCAAGATGAACCGCCAGAGACGGAATCCGGTTAACAATAGGCAGGTTGTCATCCCTGCCATCTCCGGAGAAGTCCACCAACCTAACTTGGTGGCAAACAACGAGCAGGCATACACACCTGTCCGTTTTAATTCCGCTGTCCAGCAGACTCGTCTGGCAGCATCACGCCAATCCCGCCAGGCAATTCCGGCGGAGTACCATAGGCAGGAACATGTACCTGCTTATACATCACCAGTTAGTCAGCAGGCTCGTCTGACTACATATGATGGATCTCGTCAACCACGTTTGGCGAAGTGTAATCAGCGGGCACATACACCTGCTAATACTAATCAAGCCTACCAACAGTCTCTCTTGGTAGCGCACGGAGAAGTCAGTCGGAAAGCCCCGATGACAAACAGGAGGCAGACTCAACTCTCTGCCTCCACACTTGAGTACTGTCAGGATTCACTGACAGGAAAAGGAGGACAGGAGCAGGCACATACACCTACTCCAAGCCCGGAATGGATGTATATCCCCGTTCCAGCGGCTGAAGTCACCAAACATATTTTGTCAATGGTGAAAGAGCATAAGCAAATTCCTGCTCATATTCTGGATGCTTGCCAGGATATCATAACAGCTTCAGCATCATCACAGGGACAGACACATAAATCTATCCCTAGCAGTGGAGTGACACATCAACGATTCACTTCGGAACAGACACACACATCTGTTCCAGTCCAAGAGGGTTATGGGGCATACTCCCCCATATCATACGGACAACCAAGTCAGGCACATACACCTGATTTGAGTGGAGATCGTCAGCCTAACCTGACCATCTTTCCTGATCAGGCACATACACCTACTCAGAGTAACCACTTTCGTCAACAAATGGTTTCTAATGTGAGTAAGAAGGCATCTAAGAAAAAGATCCGCCCAGCACAGTCAGGAGATCAAAGGCCAATCTGCAACAAGGCCTTGCTCGATGCTGGAGTTCTTGAAGCCCTCAAACATTTATCTGTCGGAATTCAAGATTCTACTCCCTCAGTTCCCAATAACAGGAACATTAATTTTGAAGGTCTTCAACAGACACTTCCTCATGAAGGCTTGCTGCATGAAAGTTCGGTCAATCTTGAAGTTTCTTCTTCAGATGAGAGCCACAGGAACCCTCTGTGTGGTCAGAAGACCAAGGAGCAAGAGATTTCATCTCTTGTTGTAACCCATCATGACGGTCCTCCTCATGGTGATGAACTTCGCTGCAAAATTCCTCTCCGCAGTAGTGATTCACGTTGTCTCGAAAATTCTTTAGAAGGCAATGTAGTGCCGAGAAAGCCCTCTTATCTTGAGGCACTTGAAAACGTGAAGCCAGTCATGTCTGATGCTTTACTATCGGCAGGTGAAACTCTTTCTCCATCAGAGGATAGCCTGGGGTTCAGGTTATTCTCCGAACCATCCCCAGGTCATTCATCTTCCAGCATGAATAGCGGACTCTCTACCAACCTTGTCGAACCTAATGAAGCAACAAGGAAGCACCAGCTCTGGTCAAAACATGTAGAAGAATATTCATTTAATGATAAAGAGGAAATGCTGAACATGAGGAAAAAACTGACAAAAGGTGAAGTACCAGTCATGTTTTGGCCTTTGGCTGACTCCCAGTACGACATTCCAAAGATGTTGACGGATGATGGAATCCATGATATTCGTCTCAACATATGGAACACTCTTTGTCAATTAAAGAAGAAAGTATTATCTTACGGTGATTATGAAAATCATATTAAGATAATAGAAGGGTTACAATGCCAGATTGATTTGGCATCTCTATCAGTCTCTCGGTATCCGAAGGATGAAAAGAAACAGAGAACCCTTCAACGTTCATGCCTTGGCGCACTAAGAAAATTGCGTTAGTTAATTGCCAATACTCCATCTGATGTTAATATCATAGGATGGGGTGTTCACGGAGCACTACATTTCACAGTGCTTCCCAGTCAGCAAAGCCCGCCGAAAATGGTCTCATGCAATGTTATTGCCCATGGCCGGCCACAGTCAATGGGCTTTGTTCATAATCAAAAGCTTGCTCAAGAACAGGCTTCAACTAGTTCCTCTCAAAATCAAGTATATAGAGAACAAGTTGTTGAATTGCTCCTACATCAAGCAGGCGAGAATATTGCACAAGCCTCTCGTCTGGAGCAAACACATCATCAAATGACAGAAGTTTCGGAAATCATCCAACAGTCTGTTGAACCAGGTGATAAAAGTGGATACAGGTTAATGCATCCAGCTAATTTCCGAACTAAGATTCTCAAGATCAAGAGAGATTTTAAGAAGATCTCAGACATAGCATGTCAAGAGACATCCCAGCTTGTCAGACTGGGGACTTCTCTAACCCAACCCTCAGAGTCAACAAATGGGATTCGAGGAGTTGAGAGGAAGAAACAGGAACATCCCCAATCCACCGGACTGGGGACTTTTTCAAATCCTCAATCCCTCCCTCAGAGAAAGTCAGTATTCTCTCGATTGGGGAATAAGCCTCAAGAGGAACGAAGATCCAAGCTATCAGGAGATTCTCTCCAAGTGACGGTTCTCCAAGAAATTCCTGAGAGATCAAGTCAACGGAATGCCATGTCTCATCATGGACATGGAAGAAGACAATATCATAGAAATGCTGATAGAAAGGATTCCATGCAATATGAATCCATTAATGTCATCAATGTCGTTGCTGCTGATTCACCAGATGAGGCTCAATCAGAGGGATCAGACGAAGAGGTTCCTACTCAAGAAGTTGCGCACACAGACCTAAATGAAGAAGGTGTGCGCACACGTAATCCAAGACTTACCCAAAATCTGGGTATTCCTTCAAGTAACCCACTTCCCCCTCTCCGAAAAGGATCCAATAAGGGGAAAGGAAAGAATCAAGTTACTTTTCATCCTTCCTCTGAAGGAGGTCAATCACTATCATTAGAGAAAAGGTTTTCACAATAGGAGGAATAAATGAAAGAATTAAGAAGGTTGAATGCAGAACTACTTCAGAGTAGTCTTCTTCTTAAGAATGCTGAAGTCCGACAGCTGAAGGAATTTGTTGTAACTACTGAGATGGATCAGGAATATCCTCCTTTATCAGTACACCCTCAGAGGTCTAATCCTACGGGTCAAAAGCAACAACGGTTGGCAGCACTACCATCAGTTGCAGAACCAACCACCACGTCTGTCCAAGCTCCATTCATTGCACCTACCCAAAACCAAGTTCAACCTGATGTTTCTCAAAAGTTAATAACTACTATTGAGTCATTAACAGCTCGGTTAGAAACTATGGAAGGGAAACGGGCGCAAGTTCAACCTGAAAAGAAAGTTTACCTTGAATGGGTAGATTCAATTTCTCCTCCATCCAGTTTTGGAAACCCTGTTTTCCCTACTTTCAATGAATCAAGCGACCCTGAACAACATTTGACGCATTACGTGTCTTGTTGTGATCCTATGATGGGAACTCCAGAGCAGCAAGAAGAAGTGAAACTCAGATTCTTCGTTCGAACCTTGCAAGGACCAGCTTTTGTCTGGTATACAAGCTTGCAATCCCGATCAGTCATCGGATGGGAGGATCTTCATCAAAAATTCCTTCTTCAGTTTAGCTCAACTTTTCCAAAAACGACAGTTTTCGATCTTACAAACTGCAAGAAAAGGGAGAATGAAAGAGTCTCTGATTTCATTGCTCGTTGGAAGGGATTAACGTATTCCCTGAGTTTAGCACTCCCTCAGGAGGAATTTTTGCCAATCTGTGTGGAAAATTTGCGTGACGAATTACGCATGCCATTGATCCCTGTGAAATACACAGGAGGGTTTCGAGACCTTACTTCAATCGCTCAATAGACTGAAGATTCCCTTATACAGGCTAAGATTAAATCTCGTATAATTCCATCAGCTCCAGTAAGGAGAACGGGTAAAGCAGAAACTGCTACAGTTATGCTTAAACAAGCACCTGTACCTATTTCTACTTCAAAACCTTCATCTTCTCGAAGGGCTCCACCTCCTGAACGCCAACAACAAAGGCTGTTTCGTTCAAATGATCAAAGAGATCAACGACGAAAACAATTTGAGGATTTGAAGAGTAAAACATACTCGTTCCGAAGTGAGCAAGTTCCTGGTTACTTCATTTCAGCTCTAGAAAATAATTTGGATCAATTACCAGTGTCCATGAGGCCAAACAAGGAAGGAGATGAAGACCGTCCCAATTATTGTCCCTTTCATCAAATGTTGGGGCATCCCATCCAGGAGTGTTTTGTCTTTAAAGACCTCCTGCAAAAGATGGTCGACTTGGGACAAGTCAAATTGAAGGGTTCTTCGGCTCATGTAGCGTGTATTACCGCTACAGATCCAGAGGAAGGAGGCGAGTGGCAGGAATTCAAAAGCAAAACTATGAAAAAATATGATGATTGGATGGTCAGAAAGACAATCAATCAGACCCATTCCATTTTGCAAACACAATTTAAGAAGCCAATTGTATCTCCTACAAAAGCTGCAGTAAAGCCTCCATCAAAAGACAAATCCTCAAAAGGGCAGTGCAATTCAAAGAAGAAAGAGGAATCAGGAGAAGATGAGTATGTATCAAAGCCTAAATTGTCTTTGACTCTGGCAGATTTCATGCCATCTACTTCAAAGCGATGAGCACCGTCCCACCAAACGGCACAACCTAAACAGGCTAACCAGGCAGAGTCTTTATCAGACGAAGAGTTAATCTTTGGTTCTGTTAATATGATTCAATTAACAGATCCATATTCTAGTCTTGATGAGCCTGAATTCCTTGTATCAAATAAGGGAATCCGAGGAAGTTCTAGAGGTTCAGGATACAGGGGAAGACATGGATCTTTCCGAATCCACTACTCTAATTTTACCCCTGCTAGCACTGTATATGCAGCAGAAACTCGTGGTAGAGCCCTTCAGCGAGCTCAAAAAGAACAAGCAAGTTCTTCTGCCAATGGCCAACTCAGTTTTGGCACAGTTATTTTGGAAGACCGATTAAAGGTTCCATCTTCTTTATCTCAGCAAGTAAATGGATCTAATCAGTCTAATCTTCTAAAACCAAGGATGTTGCCAACTTCAATACAAGATGCATCAGCTTCCAAATCATCTTCTTCCAAGGTACCTGATAAACCGCATATTCCTATTGGGAAACGCAGACCTCTAGATCAAAAGTATGATATATTGAAACACTTGGCCCAAGTACCAGCCAATTTATCAATTTTGGATGCTTTAAATCTATCAAAAGATCTTTGGGAAGCACTCATCGAAGCTTTTTCAAGTCCTCAGGAGTTTGAAGCTGAAATTGCTGCAGCTGAAATCTATCACATAGAGAATAATCCTGAAGAATGCCATGAAGTGATATCTTTTACTGATAAAGATGAATATGATGTTGTGCATGGGCACATAAAACCTTTGTACTTATCTGGAAAAGTCAATGGTGTAGATGTTCGAAGAGCTTTAATTGACAATGGTTCAGGAGTCAACCTCATGCCCATTCGTACACTTCGTCGATTGGGCCTCACGGAATCTGATTTATCTCTTTCTACCATGATGTTACAAGGATATGATAAAAATGAACAAGAACCACTGGGATAAGTTACACTCAGAACTCAGTTTGGAGATCTTGTATCCAATTCGGATTTCATGATTGTTGATCAATACTCAGCTTTCAATATCTTGCTTGGAAGACCCTGGCTACATCAGCATGCAGCTATTCCTTCATCATACCATCAATGTCTCAAATACTGTTTCGATGGTCAAGTTGGAACATTGTATGGTGATAAGGCCCCGTTCAAGACATATGAGTCTCAATACATTGAGGCAGAATTTTATCACATGAAGGGAATAGAAAAATCTACAATGAAGGAAATTACCAAAGTTAATGCTCCATATGGTTTGGAGAAAATTCCAATAAAACCATTTTCACATGTGAGTACAGATTATGTGTTACCTATCAGTCAAATTGACAAAATAGGCCCAAATCAAAATACTCTTATGGAGAGATCCATAATGTCAATTACAGAGATCGAGCCAGACAACATGGGAGAAATTGGTAACCTACCAAGCAGTGATGAAAGCATAAGTGGTGACGTTTTCATTTCATCTGCTGAAGTCCAACAAGTCTATACTTCGCTAATCAGGCCAAAAGAAGTTATAGCAACACCAGAGGTGAATAATGATGTCGATTCTCAATCCATCATCTCCTCTTTATTTCCCAAAGAAGACCCTTTATCATCAATAGGGTCGAAAATGGAAGCTTCTCCTTCAAAATGTGAAGATTTTGACATCTCTTATGATCATGAGAATTTCGTTTTTTCATCTACTTTGCATGTAGAAACGGAAGAAATAACACATGATAAAGAGGAATAGGAAGATCTTAGAGATGCTCCTCCAGCATTTGAAGAGGGTATCTCTACCACTGTGGATGAACTCAGAGAAGTAAATCTAGGTACAGAGAAAGATCCACGCCCCACTTTAATTAGTGTGGCCATGACCCTTGAAGAGAAAGAGATGTATATTTCTTTTCTAAAGAAAAGTAAAGATATTTTTGCTTGGAATTATACAGAAATGCCTGGGCTTGATCCTGATGTTTCTACTCATCATTTGGGTTTACCAAAAGAACATCGAGGTTTTAAACAAGCCGCGAGAAGAACACACCCAACCTATGCTTCCAAAATTGAAGCTGAAGTGGATAAGCTGATCAAAGCCAACTTCGTTAGAGAAGTTCAATATCCCAAGTGGTTGGCTAATATTGTCCCTGTAAAGAAGAAGAACAGACAAATTACGGTTTGCATCGATTTCAGAGATCTTAATCGGTATTGTCCTAAAGATGATTTCCCAGTTCCGATTACAGAACTCTTAATTGATGCGACGGCTGGCTATGAAGTACTTTCTTTCATGGATGGATATTCTGGATATAATCAGATCTGAATGGACCTAGAAGATGAGGAATATACAGCCTTCAGAGCTCCTCAAGGTGTGTTTTGTTACCGGGTGATGCCCTTTGGTTTAAAGAATGCAGGTGCAACATATCAACGCGCCATGCATCGTATCTTCAAACCTCATTTAGGGAAGTTTGTTGAATGCTATGTAGATGATTTGGTGGTTAAATCCAAAAAACGTTCTAATCACTTGGCTGATTTGGAAGTCATATTCCACAAGCTTCGACAACATAATTTAAAGATGAACCCCTTAAAATGTGCTTTTGGGGTAACCTCCGGAAAATTCCTCGGCTTTGTTGTACGCCATCGTGGTATTGATGTCGATCCTGAGAAGACCAAATCAATCCTTGGTATGTCACCTCCTCAGAATTTGAAAGAATTAAGAGGACTTCAAGGACACTTAGCCTATATTCGGCGTTTCATCGCCAATTTGGCAGGCAAAAGTTTACCCTTTACCAAATTATTGAAGAAAGGAGTCACTTACCAGTGGACTGAAGAATGTCAAGAAGCATTTGATGTTCTTAAGAAATACCTCTTGAGTCCACCAGTACTCATGCCACTTGTTGAGGGTAGACCTCTTATCCTCTATGTGACAGCTTTAGAGCGATCACTGGGTGCCTTTCTCGCTCAAAAGAATGATGCTGGGAATGAAAATCGTCTCTACTATCTCAGTAGAACTATGCTTGAAGCAGAAACCCGGTATTCAAGTATTGAAAAGTGTTGCCTAGCATTAATCATTGCAGTTCAGAAACTGAGACACTACCTGCAACATCACGAGGTCCAATTGGTATCTCGTAATAATCCACTCAAATTCATCCTTAGTCATCCAATGCTTACAGGACGTCTAGCAAGGTGGGCGGTTATTCTACAGCAGTTCGACATTCAGTATGTGTCTCAAAAGGCAATTAAGGGCCAAGCTCTGGCTGATTTCCTGGATGAACATCCTTCAGTGGAAGACACGTATTCAGATATCGAACTCCCTGATGAGGAAGTTTTCTATATTCCAGAGAGTCCTCAAAAATGGGAAATGTATTTTGATGGTGCTTCTAGAAGTCCAACAGGGATGAAAATGGAAAATCCTAAATTCAACAAAGTTGGTTTAGGAATTGTGCTCATTTATCTAGATAAGGCAGTGTTACCTTATTCCTTTTTGTTGTGGGAAGGTGGTACCAATAATGAAGCTGAATACCAAGCTCTCATTACAGGCTTGGAGTTAGCACTTCAGGCACAAGTGAATCACTTAAAGGTGAAAGGTGATTCAGACCTGGTAATAAAACAAGTCAATGGGGATTATGCCATCAGAAAAGAAGAATTAATCCCTTTGTATGATTACGTCAGAGAGTTAATGTCGGAATTCCCTTCAGAACCGACATTTTCTTATGTCCTAAGATCACAAAATACTCAATCTGATGCACTGGCTAATATAGCCACAGCTTTAGCAGATCCAAATCGGGACGAGACAACCATCTATATTGCCCACCGTCGTGCAATTTCACCTTATGTTCAATTCATAACAGAGGAAATTAATGAAATTAGTCCCATTCCTGAACCGTATGGTCATACTACAGGATGGATGTCACCTATCAAGGAATACCTTCAAAATGGAACACTTCCACCTGATAGAGCCGAGAAAGAACAAATCCGGTGACGTGTGGTCAATTTTACTCTTTATGATAGCCCAAACCACCTCGAGAAAATTCTCTACAAACTTGGTTTTGATGGAGTTCTCTTCAGATGTATTGATGGTGAAGAGACAATGGCTGTCATAAAAGAAGTGCATGCAGGAGTCTGTGGTGCCCACCAGTCTGGACATAGACTGTCTGATCAAATTCGAAGGCTTGGATACTTTTGGCCTTCAATGATACAAGATTGTGTTAATTTCACAAAGAAGTTTCATTCATGCCAATTATATGCCAACTTCATTCATAAACCACCAGAGTTGCTTCATACAGCTAAATACTCATGGCCATTTTCCACATGGGGAATGGATGTGGTGGGACGTTACCCTTCAGCTACGGCCAAGCAGTTTAAGTACATTCTTATTGCTACTGATTTCTTTTCCAAATGGGCAGAGGCAGTACCTCTCAAAGAAGACAGTTCTAAATGCATTGTTAGCTTCATCAAGTCTAACATCATTACTAGATTTGGTGTCCCTCATACCATATTGACGGACAATGGCACCAACTTCTGTTCTTCTGAGGTAAAGAAATTGTATCAAGAATACAACATTATGTCCAACCATTCATCTCGATATCATGCGGCGGCTAATGGCCAGATATAAGCCTTCAACAAGACTCTTTCAAATATACTGCAAAAGATGGTGGATAAAGATAAGAGGTCATGGCCTGATAAACTCTTTCATGCTTTATGGGCTTATAGGACTACCACTCGCAATGCAACGCAGTCAACTCCATATTCATTGGTATATGGAACAGAAGCAGTCTTGCCAAACAAAGTTCAATTTCCTTCACTTAGAATAGCCATTTGTGATCAGTTATCTACAGATGAGCAATCCCAAAAGCGGTTGAATGAATTGGAACAGTTAGATGAGAAAAGATTGTGCACTTTGCACCACTTGGAAATCTATCAGAATCGAATAGCACAAGCTTTTAACAAAAAAGTTCTTCTTCGTTCATTCATTCAGGGAGAATTGGTATTGGTTCTCAGATCACCAATGATACCAGGAAAGAAGCCTCCCAAGCTTGAACCAAAATGGGAAGGACCTTATTCAATACATAAGGTCTACTCCAATGGAGCGTATTCTCTAATCTCAATGGATGGAGAACACATCACGACTCCAACTAATGCCAGATTTCTGAAGAAGTATTTTGTATAAACACAAAATATTGTTCCCAGATCCAAAACAATCACATTGGTTCATGATATGTCCTACATGACACTAAACTGTATTATGTCCTATCTACATGACGTTAAACTGTACATAAGTTCCAATATTTTGTCCGAGATGACATTAAACTATATTGTGTCCTAGCAACATGACATTAAACTGTGTGGCACTTTCATCGTCCAGCATGACGATAAACTGTAAAAAGTCCCCAGAACTAATATCCTCATATTGGTTCACCTTAGTCCTAGCTACATGACTTTAAACTGTACAGCAATGTTCTATCGTCCAACATGACGTTAAACTGTAACAGTTACTTGATTTGTCCTACATGACCTTAAACTGTTAAAAAGTTTCCTTTTTTTCGTCCAACATGACATTAAACTGTAGAAAAGATGATGTCCCTGCAACATGACACTATACTGTGCAGCACCAGTTCGTCCTTGATATATGACGTTAAACTATACAGCAATGGTCCAGTATGACTTTAAACTGCAACTTCGTCCCACACGACATTAAACTGTGAAAAAGTTCCCTAAACCGTCCAGCATGACCTTAAAATGCATCATCCCTGGTCCATGTATATGACCATAAACTATTTTCAAATCCCTTAAGTCCAGCAAGACGTTAAACTGTGACGTCCTAACTACATGGCGCTAAACTGTATAAAAGTCCCTTACGTCCGGAAAGACGTTAAACTATATAATCTCAAAGGTCCAGTATGACATTAAACTGCACCATTCATGGTCCATGCATATGACCTTAAACTATTCGCACTTTCGTCCGACATGACGTTAAAATGGTACACTCTTTTGTCCTTACTGCATGACAATAAACTGCACAATCCCCCTTTCGTCCAATATGACGTTAAACTGTATTGTCCCCATCGTCCTAACTACATGACGCTAAACTATACAGAAAGTCCTTGATATGTCCTACATGACATTAAACTGTTATTTTGTCCCTACTACATGACACTAAACTGTGCAGCACCAATAGTCCTAACTGCAAGACTTTAAACTGCATAGTCCCTGAATATGTCCTACATGACATTAAACTTTGCATCGTTAAGGTTGTTATTACCTCTTGTTTCTCACACCGAGTATGACTCACGTGAGCTTAGAGCAAACCTCAACCATAACACTCTCTTTGGGCCCCTAACCATGTGTAAGTCCCAACAACATTTTAATTAGATCGTTGTCCCCAAGAACAACTTGATCATTAATTCATTCTTTAATTGAACTACATGGACTTTGATCCTTGCCCTCCAGGCTGGGTATGTAGGAAACCTCCCAGGGTTCAAGCCCAAAAACAATCTCTTCACATCGGTTCACCACCATCTCATATGATGTTGATTCGTGAAACCGCCCCTGGAATCAATATCTTTACATTGATTCACTTTCGTCCTTGTTATATGACGTTAAACTATACAACACTTTTGTCTGGTACGACAATAAACTGCAATATTCTTTGATTTCCTCATTTGAGAAGGAACCATTATTGACATTGATTTTTTAAATCATGTTTCATTTTCAAAAGACTACGTGCATACATGGTAATGCCTGAACTTTTTATCTTAGGTTAAACCATCATTGCACTAAAGTCCCCTTTCACCCTTCACATGTACGAACCAAATTTGTACAAAGGGTAATTCTAGAACTACGTGGACTTGATTCCCATCCTTATGGGATACGTAGGAACATTCGAGTATCCCTCGAATCCAGTCCCAAGTCTTTTGGGCCTAACCCCAAATTTCACTTTCAGTCCCTTGGCTGAAAAGTCCTCATGAAAACACACACTGTGTATTCATTATTATGGTCCGAATTCTATGACCCTAAACTATTATCACTCATACTTTCGTCCTGCACGACGTTAAACTGCATTTCAAGAACTACGTATGGCTTGATTCTCATTCTTATGAGATACGTAGTGAAGTCCAAAATTTCAATTCAGGACCCAGCCACAACATGATTATGGTTTTCATTGACCTATGTATCTCTATATACATTGGACAATACCCATCTTTATGTGTTATAATCCTAACCTTAAATATTTTCAGATCTTCATAACCCTTTTCATGACTTGTAATCACAAAAATGTCAAACTTCTGAGAATTCTTTTGCCTGACTATGCAGCACGTGCCCATAGGTGGCCTTGCATAAACAGTCCACATAACAGACTTGTCAGCTAAAAGATGCTATTTATTTGACCATGCAGCCAATGCCCTTAGGTGGCCCTGCATATTTCAACCCCCTAACGGGTTTTGTTAAATAATAGTAACTTCATTCTTGGGAAGAATGACTCTTTTGTCCTTATTTGTCTTAAACGACAGTATGTAGGGATCCGAAAAAAATAGCAATCCTTAACATATTTGTCCCATATCCTTTTTCATGATCTGAAAGTATTCAAGTCTATGGTTTATTCTTCTTCCCTACGTTTGGGTCAGACCTTCGTAGGAGTGATATTCATCCAGTTCTTCGATATTCTTGTTCGGAAATATCTTCTCCATATTCAAGTACCTCTTTCCATACAACAAACCCTATACTTTAGAAAATTTGAATCTCCATAAACTTTCACTGGCTTTTAGCACTAGGAAAGTAAATTTCTAAGAGTTATTTCACCTGACTATGCAGCACGTGCCCATAGGTGGCCTTGCATAAACAGTCCACATAACAGACTCGTCAGCTGAAAGATGCTATTTATTTGACCATGCAGCCAATGCCCTTAGGTGGCCCTGCATATTTCAACCCCCTAACGGGTTTTTGTAAAATAATAGTAACTTCATTCTTGGAAACTACTTCTTCTAATGCCTTTTAGCTCTTTTTCATATCATTCCTCAGATTCAAATATTCTTAAACCATAGTTTACATATTTTTCCCTCATACTTGAGTATGGTAATTTGTTTTCAGATAAATTGTCAAGGAATTGAATCTTTTTTTTTACATTTCGGTCAAAGCTATTTTCGACCTTAAACATTAGCCCATTTATGTCCGGCGTGCATGACTTTAAACTACCCACAAAAGACAAAGGAACTCTGAATAAAAGTCAAGTTCCAGCTCACTAAACATACATTCTGTATGATTTAGGTAATATTGAGCAATTAAAAGATTCAAAGTTTGTAGGGTTATTTGTAATAATCCTAGTAAAAATAAAACTATGCTTACTAGGACCATTGGCTTAAGTAAATTTGAAGCAGGTAATAAAATAATGCAGGTACAAATGATTGAAGATGAAAGTGTTTTTCATTGATACACAAGAGTTAGAAGGACATCCACAGACTGGAGTCTCTTCTCTTTTTCGACAATTACAAGAGGCTTTCAACATAAGACTTCATTTTATTTACGGCATCCCGAGCTTCATCAACAACCACCCGGAATTCATTCATTCAATTGGATACAAAAAGAGATGCAGTGATACCAGCTCTTCTTGGAACAATTGTAAGAGGATCTTCTTGAGTGCGGTTTGAGAAAATTTTCTGCAGATCAAACAGTGACTCTGTTTCTGTCCAAGAGACTTGGAAGATGGATACATGGATTTGAGAATGGAGCATTGGAAGTAAAGAGCCATTTGGAGAGAGTACTCTTTTCAGATATTGCTCTAATACCATGTTTGTCTTCTCTCCACCAACCGGTAGTAGAAAACATTTCAGCCCATGGGTTTTCCATTTTCATATCTGCAAGGAAATGGCATGGAAGGAGAATTTGAAAGTTTACACCATTGTTGTTGCTCTTAATGCACAGCATAACCGAAATGAAGAAGTAGCAGCACAACTGCATTTTAGGTGTATAGTTGTTTTCATTTGGAACATTGAATCCTTGCAAGTGACCATGACCACATAGAGACGGGTAGATGCTCTGTGGGAAATTAAGATGATATTTCATCAAGTACTTAGCCAAATCTGGGAGAGTTCTGTTGCAGATATCATAGTAATCATGGCCAATGATGTTCATCATGTCATCAATCCACTTGCTAGCCAGTTCATCAGCCATTCCAATTCCCTTGGGAACCACTGAATATTCACAAAAGATGAATAAACTAACTCTTAAATAGGTTTATTTTTCATAAAATTTGTGAAAGAAATTTAAAAAATGGCTAAGGCATTAAGTCGCGCAAGTCTAAACAATGACGCGCAAGTATTCGTGTGTCGTGCTAGTTTTTGACGCGCAAGTATAAACCGCGCAAGTACAGATACCTTTACAGTAGCGTGACATCAAGGAAAACACTATAAAACAGAGCAACCTGCGCGGCTAAGGTGACCTGCGCGGCGAGAGCTCGAAGGTATGAAGTCCGGAAATCCGGATACTTGTACGGAGGTGAGGCCATGTATTTATAGGCCAGGAAGCCTATCTGCGCGCCGTACCCAGAGCGTTTAAGGCATGCACGACGAAAACTTGCGCGCTGCCCTCTGTGCAATGAAGACTTGTGCGCCCCCATTTTCCTTTGGATGGATTCGATTTCCTCAGAGTCAAATCCTCATTTCTCTCCGGATCCAACTCTGAGGGGGGAATTTTGTTGACGCTCCTTTCTTCATAGAATCTAAAGATCGGAAAAGGGAATATCCGAGCTCAAAGTGATTCATCCTTTGAAGAAAACATCAAAAATCGACAAAGGAATGAACAAAGGATCAACAGAAACTGCACCGCGCAAGTTATCTCACTGTCGCGCAAGTACACTTGCGCGACGCTCTTGGTCGCGCAAGTGACTTGCGTGACCTAAGTGGTAACCGCCCAGTAACTGACTGGGGTCTTCTTATGCCTATAAATAGACCCTGTGGGCCCCCCATTCGAGAGGATTTTTTTTCCAGAAACTCGGATTGAAGCTCCCGACGCCCAAGTCTCTTCTCAAAGCTTCCGGAACACTTCTAAGGTAATTTTTTACCTAGAACGGAAGATCCTAAGAGAGGGATGAAGGCCTAAGTGTTGAAACTCATCAACACTTGCGCGCCTGAATGGCCATCCCTTAAGGGAACTGGTCACACTTGCGCGCCGCCTTATTCCTTCAATAGAATTTGCGCATCCCTTATCTGGAAGAACCTCAAGAGGATTCTAAAGGGTTTAAAAAAGAGTCACTCAAGTATTTCAATGCTGGTTGAAAATCACGCAAGTACACCATGTCTCGCGCAGGTATACTTGCGCGACGAATACTTGCGCGCCCACGCAAGACTTGCGCACCTTTCAAGACTTGCACGCCCCTACCTTTTTGGGTGCCCATCTTGCCCATTTTACCCCTCTTAAGCCATTTAACCTTTCCTATTCAAGATTCAGTCTTCAAGATACCCTTCAAATCCATTTATGGCATGATTTCTTGATTTTACTTCCTTATCTGAAATGAATTCGGTGGAATATCTCTCAAAACCTAGTGATTTATACATCTTTATGTCACCAAAGATTGAGAGTTCGTTCATTCAACCTCATCCTTTAAGATGAGAGAATCCTTAACCTGGGTCTCCTTTTCAGGAATAATCCCCAGTTATAAATCCTTTAATGTGGGCATCTTCCTCAGGAGTAATCCCCAAATTCTTAAAGATCCTAAACTTGGGCATCCTCTTCAGGAGTAGGCCCCAATCTCAAATACCAGGCATCCTTCTTAGGAGTAAGCCCCAATCTCAAATGTTGGCATCCTTCTCAGGAGTAAGCCCCAAACCTTAATCCCTAACCTGGGTCTCTTTTTCAGGAATAAGACTCAGTCATAATCCTGGGCTTCCTTTTCAGGATTAAGCCCCAAGTCCCCTAACCTGGGCCTCCTTTTCAGGAATAAGTCCCAGTCATAATTTTGGGCATCCTTCTTAGGAGTAAAACCCAATCATAAGTCCCCTCCTAATTTGGGCATCCTCCTTAGGAGTAAGCCCTAAGATTAGAGTATTCAAATCTCCATAAAGCACATATACCTTTATGGACCCTGTTCCTGGATTTTCTCTCTAAAAGTAAATCTGAAACCTTCATCTATTTTGGGCAGTCATACATACATAAGTCCCAAAAAATTTCTTATGATTGCATCTTTCATGGCACAATTGTCTAATTTTTACCAATACCTCTTGTTTCTCACACCGAGCACGACTGACGTGAGCTTAGAGTGTAAAAGTAATTATGACATTCTTATTTGAGCCATCAATCATAAACATCATACTCCATTACTCGAACTACGTGGGTTCTGATTTCTTTTTCCAAAACAAAGGATACGTTGGTAGCCCATTTATGGGTTCGATCCCAACTTTGAAATAATCCATGTCCTTCTGAATGATGATAAACTTCAAGTGCCCCACTGAGTGGATTTAAAACTAGACTGGTCATCATAATGACCAAGAGACTTTTATATAAATGTTTTGAAGGATACCATTGACAAAGAATCTATAAACAGATATAGATGATTCTCTATTGATGAAGAACCTCGAATACATATAAAAGATTCTCTAAATTTCTTTCATATTTAATCATTGATTGTTAAAACTAAAGGAAAGTACATTTTATACTTGGTAATGTAATAAGGATTCATGAACATAACTTAAATCTATAAAGAGAGTCCCGGAGTAGACAATAATTCCCCTCAAAAAGGTGTGATGAGTCCGACCTCCCATCCTCTCGACCAATGCAAATTCCCAAGCCTCATTAGTCCACAAGCTAATGAGCGCCTGCCTTTGGAAAGTAGGTCCAAACGGATGTGGAATCATTGGATGTTTCCGGTTCTACGATCAAACCCGCTAGAAACCGATCGGAACGTTTGAATCTGTCGTCCAGGAGGTCATCCCCGAAATCCATGCGAAACAAGAAGTAATGTTAGAAACCACTAGATGCGTGAATCACTGGATCCAGACATTCAACGTTGGGACTCACTAAACGAAATGGTGTGCCGAACATGAAATTGTTCTCCTTTATCTGGTAGGAAATAAAGTATGTTGGACATATCTAGTTTGAGACATCATCACCATGGATCCTTCTTCCACCTTGGAAATAATTGATATTATTGGGCACATTGAGCATCACATTCATTATACTCGTACTGAAAATTGACATCATTCCCTATACATAACTCAAGTTGCTGAATTTTTTTGATAAACCACTTCCAATTGGTGTGGGGGTGGAGAACCAATGGTGTGGTCATCCTGATAAACTATTCTCCTACCATCATGACCACCACTTCTATAGCTACCAGTTTCCCTCACCATGTCTCCTCATCTAAGTTCATCTAGTAGAGGGTCATCAACACCCTAGTCCATTAGTATGAACTTGAAGCGGTCATAAAACCATGTACACAGATTGTTAGGACTTGGTAGAATTGTACCCCCACTAACACCACTATCCCTAAGGGCTATATAGGTGGAATAACTCCACACTCACTATGGAAAATCATTACGAGATCCTCTCCCTGAAGTAGTCCAAAAACTTTCTCTCATATGCCGAGGAGGAATGGGATCTTCGGGTCATGACCAAACCTACCACAAACTATGATCCACCCAATACTACTCCCACTAAACCACTCCAAAATTTTTGACTAGCTCCATAGGTTGAAAATTGTGCCAATATTATACATACACCATTTACCCCGATACAGAACACCCAACGTTAGTGCTAGGGACCAGTCACAAACCCTTCCCAATAGGAGGCTTATTCCTTAACTCAAGTGACCTCTTCCACTACCATAACACCTCATTACACCTCCTCAACCACTGAACAAGGTTCCATCTTCAACTGACTGGGATCGAGACCCCAATCACCCATAAGGCTAGATGGGTTGACTCTCCCCATCACGGTCACTACAAAATACTTTTAGGGGATATCCCACAGTGAATAATTTCACTACAGAGGTCATCCTTTGAACACCACCAACTGACAAAAAGGTCACCACCCTAAAAAATATTTCCCATTCACTAAATATCCATCCCAGATTAGGTGGTTGAACAATCACCATGGGGCTTTTACCCACAGTGTCGACCGTAACATATGCATAACGAATCCTCAGGACCCCTATAGCCTCATTATTAGATAAATACCATGTTTACTAAGATAAGATAAAGGTAATAATCACATCACCTAATACCTATTGGGGTCTAAGATGTCATACGACTTGATGGAGGTAGCTCTTATTGCATAGTTTTTCATTATTCATTTTCACCCTCACACCACTATATTGAACAAGACTTTTAATGAAAATTAAAAATATAATCACAAATTTCACTTCATGTTTTATTCAATAATATAATATTTATAAATTTTAAATAGGTAAATTTTACTTTTTTTAATGATTACATTTTATGAGGAGTTGATTTGAATAACCCACAATGGAATTCTAGAAAAATGATCCAAACTATGCGAGAGCCCGAGCACAGTTGTGGACTTTAATATCTACTTGATAGTCAATGCATCAAATTAAGATGAAAATTGGTCGGATAGGTAAAAAATGCGTGGGATACATTTCTATAGAGGACGAAGGAGCCCAATTAATCTATTTGGAGGCCCAAATAGGTCCATAATGTGAAAAAATTACAAGCGGGATAGATTTGACCACCCTTCTATATTAGGGACATAACTAGAGCCTTAAACCTCCAATTGTGATGATTCAAACTCAATTAGACCTATAACTAGAATATACACATATCCACCGAATTTCAAGACATTTTCACACTTTTTGGTAAGTAAACCATCTAGATAAATAAGGAGGAAAAAGTATGCCATGAATAGTGCCATGTTCCCTAAGACACTTGAAATATTTTGTGGAACTTGTGATATATTTTTCCATAAAAACACCAATCATCTGATTATATTATTTTGTATGAAAAGGGGTGAAGGTGAGCCAAATTTTATTTCTCTATCCATGCATTTTCTTCCTCTTCTACATCATGTACTTCTAAACACCTTAGTGATCAATTTGGGGGTGTTCTTTTTTGTAATCTCATGCTCTATGATTGTAGTCATTGGAAGGTAATTGAATTTCCAGGTTTTTTGTCTATTGTTATTAATTTCTAACATTTATTTTTTTTGTTCTCGTGTGATATAATACAAATAAAAAGAACAATAATCTTCATGCTTCCATGCATAAATCAGATCTTTTGATGATTTGAACATGTTTTCCTCTTTTCTAACTTATTCTCTTTCATGAGTGTGCTTATGGATTTAATTATTTGGTGAAATCCATAAATTATAACCCATTATTATGCATGTTTTTTTCTTGAGAAATATTTTTAGATAGATCCAAATTTAGAAATATCATCACATTGTTGGTGAGATGCCTTGATTGAGTTCAGTTCTTATATCGACATAATTTTATTGATTGTGAGTTGTCGTCGGTAATCAATATCATTGATTGATCAAATCCTAGGTGGTAACCTAGTAATCAATTACATGCCATACTGGTTTCAGTGTGTATATATCTTTAAATTAATTATATTTTCCACTTCCCTTTAGATTGATGACAGATGAGCATCAAGGAATACTCACCTAAATTGATCATGATTTCTCCAACCGATTTCTCTCACTTAGTAATATATTTTCAATTTCTGCTTTAAAATAAAAAACCCCATTTTTTAAAAAATATCATTCCTATTTTATTTTCATAATCAAAAATTATTTTTAAATTAATGGTCTAATACTCCTTCGAGAGATGACATAGGGTTCCTAATATACTACATAAATTCTAGTAAAACTAAACTTATAATTTTATTCACTCAACAACATGAAAAAATTTTGGCATCAATTTCAAGGATCAAAGATAATTTTTATCTTTATTTATTTTTATTTATTAATCCTTTCAATATCCCGATTCCATTTTGATTATTTTTTTTTGTTTTTTCTTTTGTTTATTTTTGTGTATTTATTCTTGTTTCTCTCTACCTATTGTTATCTCTCTCTTTCTCTCTATCTCTATCTATTATTATACAGTATAAAATTATCTTTTCTATTATAAATTAATTCTTATTAAGTCATTTTATTTCATTCATATTCTATTAAAAACTGAAAAAATGAAAACAAAATAAAAAATTCACTACACTATTGCATGATAAGATCTGAAAAATGAATACAACTTGAATTTGACCCAAAAATTAAAAATTCACTTCACTAAAAAATTTGGTCATTTAGATTAAGATAGTCAAGTAACACTGAGTAACCCATTTGAGAACCTCAAGTGGTCCCAAAACAATCAAAAATTAAACAAAATCAAACCCCCAAAATCATGACTACAAATAATTAAATTTCAAAAGAACTAACCACCCCTAAATTGGAGAACCAACCTGTGTACATCCAAAATCATGAGGAAGAATCCAACATTGAGTTGAGATGTCACGACCCGACCAAATGGGGCTTGATCCTTGACTCCCCATGCCCACCTCCAATATGCCAGGGGCTGGAGACTAGCATTGAGTAGGCTATCACACACATGGGAAGCATTAGCCTAAGGTACCTGTACACACATACACACACACACACACACCTCCATGCAATAGTGAAAAGATATATATAAAAACTGAACTGAAATGAATGAATACATATTACCCACAACCATAGTATATTAAAAGTACAAAAGGGAAAATACATGTCCCACCAAAAGAAAAAATAAAAAAGTTTCCAACTTGCTCAGAAAGTGGGGATCCCTCTCAAAAGAACCCACAGGAAACCTCCTCGGCATAGCTTAAATAAACACCCAGGTCAGTCAAACTCACTAAGCTCCACCTACTCTGGGTCCTCCTAGGACTCCGTTGAAATTCTTGTGGTCTTTATAAGACAACAAACTTGTGTGGGAAATTCCTGTGCTGGGGTGAGTATAAAGTTACTCAGTAGATGTACCAGAAACCCTAAAAGAAAAAGAAGCAACTGAAAGGCATCAGTCTGCTCATCTCAGCCAGAGGGAACCCAAACGAGAGAGAAACTCAATCTCGAGACCATCCTCATATAAACTCAACTAGATATCTCAAATAGGTATATACCCATACATATACCAAGAACATCCAGATATACTCGTTTCACGCACCAAACATCATGAGGTTTCGACCTCATTGCCAACATTAGATTCTACATGAGGTTCCAAGGAAACATATAATCAAGAGAACACACTTGTTAAGCTTTTCCATCCCATATGACACCCATCTATGAGAAACACCCCATAAAATATCATCCCCATCCCGGATGGCCCATCCAAGCGAACACGCACATCAGATATCATAATTGATAATGTCACACTGAAACAGTGGAACAACAAACTCATCGGGTAAGGGATCACTCCTAGGGGTCCAATTGGGGATACCAGAACCCACCCCAGTAAAACCAAGATCTCACAGATAGGGGATCACTACTAATATTCATTTGGGGCTACCAAAACCTGACCTGATGTTCCACATATCTCATCACCCAGATAGAGGATCTTCTCCCATGTAAAGGTGGTCATGATGATGTCAAAAACCCCATATGGTATAACTTGCAAAGTAGGGGATCGAACCGATGATAACACAAACCCTACCAAAACCACACATTGAGTATGAGATCACATTACTGACAACACTATTACCCTACAGAAAAGCACATGCTGAGTAGGGGATCATATACCCGATGATACTGCAACCCTACTAATACGGCCCACTGCATAGGTGATCATATTCCTGGTGTTTCCACAAACCCTACAGGGTTGTCCTCCTAGATAGGGGATCATCTCCCCTCTAGTTTCAGCCACGAAAATACTGAGAACTTTATTTAGGTAAGAAAAGATAAAGGATCCTACCTTGACACCACCAGAGGGATGCCACAACTCAATATGAATTTATCCCATCGAGAGGATCAAAAACCTATACCGTGGTTGTAATGCCACACAAACCCTTACAGGAATGAACCAAGGGAATTCAATCAACCGCTGCTTGTCTAAACATTATTAACCCAGTTGACCCACAACATCACCACATTGTGCACCTTCTAGGTCCAAATTGATGCCACCATTGCGTTCTATGTAGAAAAATACACAGGATAAGATAATTACTCACCCAGAAAGGACAACTGGTGAAAAAATTTCTATTCACCATAACAAGTTTGAGTGGGGACCACACCTCAATTATGAAACTCATCAAGTGGATCACACTTCTATGATCCCCTAGGAACAATGCATGATATCGACTACTCATTCATCCAAAATGGACAGTAGACGAAAAAGTCACGTTTCTCCATAAACGCCCAAACCCAGCTTTGTGCAGCCCACACCCTGATCTAGGTCCCATAACCCAAAATCTATCTTGAAACATACAATTTACCATCAAGATCCTAACGCCACTGACGACAAGTCAATCAGACGCTCCGTGTAGAAATTTGGGCGAGTCGAAGCTGGATAAATAATGAAATATTATTATTATTTCAACGTTTCATATCCCCGGACCTTGAAACCAACTAATAAAATTCCTAAAGCAATATGAAAAGGTGAATATAGATGTAAGGAATGTGTTTCTGTAAAATTATCACAAATTGGACTTCCGGTTTGTGAGTTACAGGGGTTTATGGAACCCCCGGAAAAATCTGGCTGGACCGCCGCTGGGTCGTCGGAAAACGTCACTGCCACCTGACCGGACTGCGGTGCCACACCTGCTAGAGCCACCATGCCTCCCCTATAAGAGCCACCATTATGCCTTGTTCCCCACTAGAATATTCAGTGCTCCGTCATACCATTTTCCAGATTCTGCCATTGCAGCCGCCGGAATCCGGCCACGCTTTGTAAAACTTCCGCGGACCACCGGGAGCACCCCAGTGCTCCAAATTCATACTCGAAAGATGTTTCGAAAATCTCAGGACCCAAACTACACAACCTTTATGAATATTTGAAGAGAAAAAACACATAAATAGGATTCATTATTTTAAAACTAAAACTGCCTACCTCACATGCGAAACACAAATGTTCGAGCCTAGATCTGCGATCTAAACCTACCACTACATGATCCAAGAGTGTCCACCGTCATAATAGAAGCTTGTCAGCACTATTTTTGCTCTATTATTCAGTTCGTCATTGAAGAAAAGATTAGTTATCATAGTTCTACTTGCTTTTCACCAACGTGAGAGGGGGGATTGATTGAATTTATTTTATTTTTATTTAATTAATTAAAATCAATAAAAAAACATCAACGCACTGGACGAAACCTCCTAGAACAGAAAAGATTAGGTCTCCCCTAGGGTAAACACGGCGTTCTAAACTCAAGAGTGTGCTCATAATTTTAATTCAAGGCTCCTTTCATGATTTATTCAAGTTGATGTCCATAAATTAATTTATTTATTTATTAACGTAAACGCCATTGATCACCTTTTTCTACAGCTGGCCCATGCCCGAAAAGGTTATACCCTGACTAGGGTAAGTGGCATGCTTCAGACTCAACCAAGCCATCAGATTTTTATATTATATACCTTTTAGAAGATAACTCATCCCCACCACGTTCATAGCATAAAAATACTTAATATTTTTATAAAATTAATTTCAGGCACACCAGGCCTTGAAATCGCACACCACCTTCTCACCTAGCTCTGGAATCATTCATAGGAATATTACAAAGTCTGATAAAGAAAAAAATGAGTTTCAACATCTTCCCATCCTTAGGAATTTTTGTCCCCAAAAAGTCAAAAGCACGAGTGATAGAAACTGAACTCTGAATTGGGTTTCCCACACTAGTGAGTTCACCAAAACCACAACAAAGACACCAAGGGTTCTCATACTTCCTATTAGCACACACTCTGGGGAACCCAAGGCCTTTCGCACGTACTCCCCAATATAAAACCTTGCTTGAATGCATATGTCATATGGACTCATCCACCGCATCTCGACACTATCCACTTTAGGTGGCACTAACTCACTGGCATGGTTTTAAATACATCACAAAAACACGTCTCGGTGGGGGAAGGATCCACATTTCTCATGCATTCAAAGAACCTAAATCTACACCAATACAGGGTCTTACCAATGTTTAGAAAAAACTTGAGCAAGCAATAGAAAGGAAAGAGTATCGCCAAAAAGTTTCTAGAAAAACTACTGCAGAAAGTAGAAAGGACACAGAGTGTGCCTATACTGATCCGCAAATCCCCTGGGTCAACAGTATCTATGGCCTGCAGTTGTCCTCACCCTCGTCCTCCATATCCTTAATCTCGGTGTGGAACACCTAGGGTGGTGGTGGTGGAAACTCATACCACCTACCGCCTCTCGCTACTACACCAACATTTTCACCACGTTTGCCACCCTGCAGACCTCCAAACTTGAGACGCTTCCTCTTCCAAGGTGTTCTGTCTATCAGCTCCCTCTCAGCTACATGGAGGGTCAGACAATATCTATCAAGATGTCCCTGGTTGTCACATGTGTAACACTGCCTCTCCTGTGGCTGACCGAAACTAGCCTGAGAGCCCTGAGCCGCAGAATCTACTCATCCAGAAAGCTGCCCACCACCAAGGCCCACTCCAGCACTCCAGCATAGGTGGGTAGACACAAGGAAACCAAGCATGCCCAAGTGTATTTGTGTAGGAACTTCTTGAAAGTCTGAGCCCTAAATAATGGTTCTTGAACCATATCCATAGAGTATCACGATAGGTCTGTACACCTTGCTAAGTACTCTGACACAGTCATGCCCTCCTGCCAAATCTGTAGAAGCTCCTGCATCTGCACTAACCTCAGCGGCACCTGATCTAACTCTTCCATGAAGAGCTTCTCAAACTCTATCCATGTGAATGTTTCCTCATCGTGGGACTACGTCCCAAGACTCCACCATTGCTCGTTCGAACCATGTAGAAGGCTCGCTACTAGGACCACCATCTGATCTTGAAGTGTCCTCACCAGGCAGAAAACTCGGGTGACTGCTTCGAGCCAGTCATCAATTTCCTTGCAGTCTGGATCACCCTAGTACCTCAAAGGTCACTACCTTTGGAACTCATGTAGTGAAATCAGCCTATGTGCATCCCCATCTTGTACTTATGGCACAAACAACTACTTGACATGTGGTGGATCAACTGGCGGACCACCAAGAGGTCCATCCACAAAACCTGCGCCCTACTCCAAATCCCCTAATTAGGGTGGATCATCATTACAATCCTACTACAGAACACTTAGTGGTTATCACTATGTAGGAATCCTAAAATACAATCAAGACACATTGTGGTCAAAGAGTATATCTGGGGATCTGACTCAAGAAGGAGAAGGAAAATCCAAAACTCTGTCTTATAAGATTCATGTACCGTTATGTCCCTACGACTAGTGTCCTAATGTCTAGATTATAAAGGCATATTATCAGAGTGTTAGTGAATGGATACGTCATCCACTGCACCAAAACTGGATTCCCTGACCGGAAAGATGAACTCAAAACAACCTAACACTCATGCAATGAAACCCAAAATGATCTCACAGCTAGACCACATACACTTAGAGATACCAAAGGTGGAACCTCCTCTGATACCACTATGTCATGACCTGACTGAACAGGGCTTGAGACGCAACTCCCCAAGGTCGCCTCCAATAGGACAGGGGCTGGCAACTAGCACTGAGTAGGCTATCAAACACATGGAATGCATTAGAATAAGGTACCTGTATACACACACCCACACACACCTCCATGAAAATAGTGCAGAGATAAATATAAAAACTAAAATAAATTCATTCATATATCTAACCCACAATGAGATTACAACAAAATTACAAAAGGAAAAATACATGGCCCACCAAAAGAAAACTGCAAAAGCATCCAACCTGCTCAGAAAGAGGGGGTCACTGTCAAAAGCACATGTCAGAATGCTCCTCATCATAGCTCCTGTAAACACTCTGGTCAGTCAAGCTCACTAAGCTCCACCTTCTATGGGTCCTCCTAGGACTCCATAGAAAGATATGTGGTTTGAACAAGACACAAAACAAGTGTGGGAAAATCCCATGTAGGGGGGAGTATAAATATACTCAGTAGCTGCCCCAGAAACCCAAAAAGAAAAAAGGAGCGACTGAAAGGCATCAGTCGGCTCATCCTAGCTAGAGGGAACCTGAATGAGAGAGAAACTTAATCTCAAGACTGTACTTGGATAAACTCAACTAGATAGGTCAAACAGGTATATTCCCATACATATACCTATAACATCCTTATATACTCATATCAGGAACCAAACATCATGAGGTTCTAAGCTCATCACCAATGTCAGATTCTACAAGACGTTCCACGAAAACACATAACCAATAGAACACACTCGTCAAGCTCTATCATCCCAACTGACACCCATCCGTGAGATACACTCCATAAAATATCATTTCCATCCCAGATGTCCCATCCGAGCGAACATGCATGTCAGATATCGTCACTGAGAACGTCACGCTGAAACAGCAGAACACCAAACTCCTCAGGAAAGGGATCACTCATAGGGGGTTTCTAGTGGATACAAGAACCCACCCTGGTAAAATGAAGATCTCACAGATAGGGGATCACTCTCAAGATTCGTTGGGGGATACCACAACCCAATCTGATGTTCCACATATCTCATCACTGAGATAGAGGATCCTCACACATATAAAGGTTTTCATGACTATTCTAGAAACTCCATCTGGTATAACCTGCGATGTATAGGATCGAAATGATGATACCATAAACCCTACTGAAACCATGTACTGAGTAGGGTATCATATTACTGATGAAACTACAGCCCTACAGAAAACCAAATGCTGAGCAGGGGATCGTATACCTGACAATACCACAACCCTACTAATATGGCCCACTGCATAGGGGACCATATTCCTGATGATGCCACAAACCCTACCGGGTTGTCCTTCTATATAGGGGATAATCACCCAAGTAGTGTCAGCCACGATGATATAGAGAACCCGATCTTGGGAAGAAAAGCAAGAGGATCCTACATTAGTGCCACCAGAGGGATGCCACAAATCAATCCGAACTTAACCCATCAAGGGGATCACCATTCTATAATGAGGTTGTAATTCTACATGAACCCTCGTAGGAACGAACCAAGGGAATTCACTCAAATTCTACTGGTCCAAACGTCGTTAACCCAAGAGACCCACAATATCACCACACTGCGCACCTCCTATGTCCAAACTGAGGCCAACATCACGTTTTACGTGGAAAACACGCAGGATAGGCTAATTACTAGCCTAAAATAGAAAACATGTGAAAAAATACTATTCACCATAGAAAGTCTGAGTGGGGACCACACATATATTATGAAACTCATCAAGAAATCACATCATTTTGATCACTTTAGAGAAACACATGAGATTGACTACTCATTTGTCCAAAACGGACACCAGAAAAAAAAAGTCACGTTTCTCCATAAATGCCCAAACCAGGCCTCATGGGGCCTGCACCCTAATCTTAGTCCCATCACCCAATAAATATCTTGAAACATTCCATTTACCAACAAGATCACAATGCAACTAACGGTGCGTCAATCAAACACTCCTTGCAGAAGTTATGGCATGTCGAAGCTGAATAAATAATAAAATATAATTACTATTTCAACGTTTCGTGGCCCTGGGCCACGAACCCAACTCATAAAATTACTAAAGAATTCTCAAAAGGTTTTTCTTGACTCAAGGAACATGTTTCCTCAAATGAATCACAAATAATACTTCAGGGTTTTAAGTTATGGGGGTTTAAATAACCCCCAGAAAAATCTGGTCAAACCACCGTTGGTCGCCGGAAACCACCGCCGCTGCCAGACCGGACCGCCGCGCCGCCCCTACCATAACCAATGCGCCTACCCTTTTAGGAAAACCATGTCGCCTTTATCCCAAATGGACTCTACTATGTTCTTTTTTGTCATCACTGGATTCCTCCATTGTCGTCGCCAAAATCTGGTCACACCGTCGGAAAACTACCACGGACCACTGGGAGCACCCCAGTGCTCCAAATTTAGATCTGAAACATGTTTTAGATAGCTCAAGACCCAAACTACAAACCTTTACGATGATTTGAAGAAAAAAATAGATAAATAGGATCAAATATATTAAAACCCATCCCACCTACCTCGCAGGAGAAATTCCAATGTTTGAGCCTAGATATGTGCTCCAAACCTGCCGTTGGATGATCCGGGAGCGTCCGCTGTCAGAATTAGAGCTCGTCGGCACTTTGATTGCTCAATTTTCTGGTTTATCGTCAAAGAAAAATGAATTTACCACTATTCCTCATATTATTCACCAATGTGATAGATAAGGGGGAATGTTTTATTTCTTTATTTTTTATTTAATTAATTAAAATCAATCAACAAACGTCTATGCCCTTGATGAAACCTCCCAACGCGGAAAAGATTGGGTCACCCCTTGGATAAATGTGGTCTTCTAAACACAATGGTGCTCTTATAATTTCGATGGGAGGATCCTTTTAGGATTTATTCAAGTCAAATTCCATAAAGAAATTTATTTATTTATTTATGAAAAATCCATAGGTCACCATTTTCTATAGCAGGCCCACGCCCGCAAAGGTTATACCCTGCCAAGGGTAAATGGTATTCTCTAGATGCAATTGTGACCTAGGATTTCTGATCTGATCTACCGTTTATGAGATAAATCATCTATACCAAGTGAATATTATAAAAATTCTTAATATTTTAATAAAATTAATTTTGAGAACACTGGACCTCATAATCGCACGTCTTCTTCTGACCTTGCTCTGGAATCATTCATAGGAATATTCAAAATTCTGAAAGTGAAAAACTTGAGTCTGTACATGAGATCGGGCCTAATAAACCTCCTTCCAAAATTTCATCTTCTTCCTAGTGAGTAACCACACTAACATCTGAAGGAGTTTCACATAGTGTACTCCACCATGAAACCCCAAAATGTGTTTGAGGACCTCATTATGTTTAGGGTCTTTCCTTTATCCCTTGATGGTGTAAGAAAATACTCTCTATACTATCTTCTTTCCAAAATTGGGGGCTAAAATGATCTTAAATGACTCTTTCTAGAGAAGTTATTCCCCGTATCCAAAACTACAGAAATTAGAAAAGAAGTATGTTGAATTATGAAATCACAAGTATAAACCCTTCATGAATATTGGGAGATATTAAAAAGACTTTTTTCAAGTTCCCCACCCCCACCAAATTAATGAACAATTATTATTTAAATACTTCAATGAGAAACTTTCCCTCATTGATCATGGAATGATAGTTGTTGCAGCTGGTGGTGCCTTAGTGGAAAAAACTCATTCTTCCACATATGACTTAATATCCAACATGGCTCGAAATAAACAACAATTTAGAAAAAAATAAATTTCACCCACTCGAGGAGTTCATGAGGTAATTAATTCTTCAATATAAGAAAAGGAAGATAATGAACTTGATGGGATGAATACCCTTCTAAGATAATTATCTCATGCTCAAGGTAATTCACACTCTCCACCTGCCCCATTATATTATGGTATTTGTTCTGATAACACTCATTTTTATGACCAGTTCCTACAAATTTAGGATTCATTTGAGTCTTGTACATTTGTATTCCCTATGCATCCTTTTTAGTAAGAACCACCCTTAAAGAAAGAACCATTTAGGCCAAATCCACAACCTGGATGGAAAGCACAACCACAGTACCGACAAAGAGGAAACTCTGTCTACCCTAAAAAAACTGGTATCAATAAGGAGAAGGTATGAAACCTTATTATCCTTCAACATCTCGAAAAAATCCTCCTCCAAAATATGAACCAAGATGTGAGGAAATGGTGAATAAAATGGAAACCCAAAACCTACAGTTCCAACAATCCACACACTCAACTATTCAAGACCTACAAAATCAAGTGGGATAATTGTAAAACACCATCAGTGAGATAAATAAAAAATGTTATGGACAATTTCCATCACAACCTATTTCTAATCCTAATGAAAAGAGTAATGTATGTGAAATAACACTTCATAGTGGTAATGTAGTTTCTTCTTCCAATGATTTTATCCAACATGTATATCCCCCTCTTGAATACTCTATTTATCTACCAAGAAAAATTTCATGTGAAGAAAAACAAAACAAAAAGGGTAAAAAAATTGTCATCAAGGACTCCCTTGAAAAATCCATTCCTATTACTTTTCCCCAAAGACTCTCTAAATATAAAAAAATTCATGATAATTATATTGATAAAGAAATCATGGATTCATTTAAAAAGTTACATGTTAACATTACTCTTTTAGATGAAGTTAAAAAATTATTCATTATGGAAAATTTCTTTAAGAACTTTTCACCCATAGACGACAGTTGAAGGGGAATGATAGTGACAACCTCTAAATGAACATATCATCCTTGGTACAACCAGAAATTCCAACTAAATTAAAGGATCTAGGAAATTTCATGATACCTTGTTGTTTCCCTTGGAATTCGGGGATGACCTCCTGGATGGGAGATTCAAACGTTCCGATCGGTTTCTAGCGGGTTTCTTTGTAGAATCGAAAACATCCAATGATTCCACATCAATTTGGACCTACTTTCCAAAGGTAGGCGCTCATTAGCTTGTGGACTGATGAGGCTTAGGAATTTGCATTGGTCGAGAGGATGGGAGGTCGGACTCATCACACCTTTTTGAGGGGAATTATTGTCTATTCCGGGACTCTCTTTATAGATTCAAGTTATGTTCATGAATCCTTATTACATTAACAAGTATAAAATGAGATTTTCCTTTAGTTTTGACAATCAATGATTAAATATGTAAGAAATTTAGAGAATCTTTTAGATTTATTCGAGGTTCTTCATCAATAGAGAATCATCTATATCTATTTATAGATTCTTGGTCAATGGTAACCTTCAAAACATTCATATAAAAGTCTCTTGATCATTATGATGACCAGGCTGGTTTTAAAGCCACTCAGTGGGGCACTTGAAGATTATTGTCATTCAGAAGGACATGAATTATTTCAGAGTTGGGATCGAACCCGTAGATGGGCTACCTACGTATCCTTTGCTTTGGAAAATGAATCAGAACCCACGTAGTTCGAATGGAAGAGTATGATGTTTATGATTGATGGCTCAAAGCAGGATGTCATAATTACTTTTACCCTCTAAGCTCACATGAGTCATGCTCGGTGTGAGAAACAAGAGGTATTAGTAATAAAATAGACAATTGAGCCATGAAAGATGTAATTATAAGAAATGGTTTAGGGCTTATGTATGTATGACTGCCCAGAGGATTTACTTTAGGGAGAAAATCCAGGAACAAGGTCCATAAAGGTATATGTGCTTCATGGATATTTGAATACTCTAACTTGGGACTTATTCCTGAAAAGGAAACCCAAATTAGGAGAGGATTGATAACTGGGTTTTACTCCTGAGAAGGAATCCCAGATCAAACGTAAATTAGGACTGGTTAAAGAGAATTTAAGGGACTTGGGGCTTATTCCTGAAAAAGGAAGCCCAAGATTAGGACTGGGACTTATTCCTGAAAAGGAGACCGATGTTAGGGGACTTGGGGCTTACTCCTGAGAAGGAAGCCCAAAATTATGACTGGGACTTATTCCTGAAAATGATACCCAGGTTAAGGATTAAGGTTTGGGGCTTACTCCTGAAAAAGGATGCCCAAATTAGAGGACTTATGACTGGGGATTATTCCTAAAAAAGGAGACCCAGGTTAAGGATTCTCTCATCTTAAAGGATGAGGTTGAATGAATGAACTCTCCATATTTAGTGACATAAGGATATTTAAATCACTAGGTTTTGAGAGATATTCCACAGAATTCCTTTCAGATAAGGAAGTCAAATCAAGAAATCATGCCATAAATGGATTTGAAGAGTGTCTTGAAGACTGAATCTTGAAAAGTAAGTATAATGGCTTAAGAGGGGTGAAATGGGAAAGAAAGGAACCCAAAAAGGAAGGGGTGTGCAAGTCTTGGAAGATTCACAAGTACTGCGTGGGCACGCAAGTATTGGTCGTGCAGGTATACCTGCGCGACACGTGGTGTACTTGCGTGATATTCAACCAGCATTGAAATACTTGAGCGACTCTTTATTAAAGCCTTTAGAATCCTCTTGAGGTTCTTCCAAAAAAGGGAAGCGCAAGTTCTATCGAAGGGATAAGGCGACACGCAAGTGTGACCTCTTCCCTTAAGGGATGGACCCTCAGGCACGCAAGTGTTGATGAGTTTCAACACTTAGGCTTTCCTCCCTCTCTTTATATCTTCCGTTCTAGGTAAGAAATTACCTTAGAAGTGTTCCAGAAGCTTTGAGAAGAGACTTGGGTGTCGGGAGATTCAATCCGAGTTTCTGGAAAAAATCCTCTCAAATGGGGGGCCCACAGGGTCTATTTATAGGCAGGAGAAGACCCCGGGCGGTTACCGGTCAGTTATCAATTTGGTCGCGCAAGTCATTTGCGTGACCATAAGGGCGTCGTGCAAGTGGACTTGCGCGACAGTGATATAACTTGCGCGGTGCAGTTTCTTTTGATCCCTTTTTCATGCCTTTGTCGATTTTTGATATTTTCTTCAAAGGTTGAATCAATTTGAGCTCAGATATTCCCTTTTTCCTATTTTTAGATTCTGTGACGAAAGGAGCGTCAACAAAAGTCCCCCCTATGAGTAGGATCCGGAGAGAAATGAGGATTTGACTCTGAGGAAATCGAATACATCAAAGGAAAAGGGGGCGCGCAAGTCTTCAGGGCACAGAGGGCAGCGCGCAAGTGCGCATCGCGCAGGGATACGGCCCTCGGTCGTGCAGGGTCCGGCGCGCAGGGTCCCGGCCGCGTCTATAAATAGAGGGCCTCACTTCCGTACAAGCATCCGGATTTCCGGACTTCATACCTTCGAGCTCTCTCCGCGCAGTTCACCTTAGTCACGCAGGTTGCTCTGTTTTCTAGTGTTTTCCTTGATGTCGCGCTATTGTAAAGGCATTTGTACTTGCACGGTTTATACTTGCGCATCAAAAACTAGCGCGACACACGAATACTTACGCGCCATTTTTTAGACTTGCGTGCCTTAATGCCTTAGCCATTTTTTCGAAATCTTTCACAAATTTTATGAAAAATAAACCCATTTAAGAGTTTAATTTATTCAACTTTTGGGCAGATTCAATGGCTACTAATGGAATTAAAACGTCTGATGAACTGGCTAGCAAGCGGATTGATGACATGATGAACATCATTGGCCATGATTACTATGATATCTGCAACATCACTCTCTCAGATTTGGCTAAGCACTTGAAGAAATATCATCTTAATTTCCCACAGAGCATCTACCTGCCTCTATATGGTCATGGTCACCTGCAAGGAGTCAATGTTCCAGATGAAAAGAACTATACACCTGAAATGCAGCTACGCTGCTACTCCTTCATTTCGATTATGCTGTGCATTAAGAGCAACAACAATGGTGTGAACTTTCAAATTCTTCCTCCATGTCATCTCCTTGCAGATATGAAAATGGAAAACCCATGGGCTGAAATGTTTTCCAATACCGGTTGGTGGAGATAAGACAAACATGGTATTGGAGCAATATCTGAAAAGAGTACTCTCTCCAAATGGATCTTCACTTCCAATGCTCCATTCTCAAATCCATGTATCCATATTCCAAGTCTCTTGGACAGAAACAGAGTCACTGTTTGATCAGCAGAAAATTTTCTCAAACCGCACTCAAGAACATCCTTTTACAATTGTTCCAAGAAGAGCTGGTATCACTGCATCTCTTATTTTATCCAGTTGAATGAATGAATTCCAGGTGGTTTCTGATGAAGCTCGGGATGCCGTAAATCAAATGAAGTGTTATGTTGAAAGCCTCTTGTAATTCTTGAAAAAGAGAAGAGACTCCAGTCTGTGGATGTTCTTCTAACTCTTGTGTATCAATGAAAAACACTTTCATCTTCAATCATTTGTACCTGCATTCTTTCACTACCTGCTTCAAATTTACTTAAGCCAATGGGCATAGTAAGCATAGTTTGATTTTTACTAGGATTATTAGAAATAACCCTATAAACCTTGAATCTTTTAATTGCTCAATATTACCTAAATCATACAGAATGTATGTTTAGTGAGCTGGAACTTGACTTTTATTCAGAGTTCCTTTGTCTTTTGTGGGCAGTTTAAAGTCATGCATGCCGGACATAAAGGGGCTAATGTTTAAGGTCGAAATAGCTTTGACCAAAATGTATTAAAAATTGATTCAATTCCTTGACAATTTATCTGAAAACATAATACCATACTCAAGTATGAGGGAAAATATGTAAACTATGGCTTAAGAATATTTGAATCTGAGGAATGATATGAAAAAGAGCTAAAAGGAATTAAAAGAAGTAGTTTCCAAGAATGAAGTTACTATTATTTGACAAAAACCCGTTAGGGGGTTTAATCATGCAGGGCCACCTAAGGGCATTGGTTGCATGGTCAAATAAATTGCATCTTTCGGCTGACAAGTCTGTTATGTGGACTGTTTATGCAAGGCCACCTATGGGCACGTGCTGCATAGTCAGGCAAAAGAACTCTCAGAAATTTACTTTCCTAGTGCTAAAAGCCAGCGAATGTTTATAGAGATTCAAATTTTCTAAAGTATAGAGTTTGTTTTATGGAAAGAGGTACTTGAATATGGAAAAGATATTTCCGAACAAAAATATTGAAGAATTGAATAAATACCACTCCTACGAAGGTCTGACCCAAACGTAGGGAAAGAGAATATGGTGAGTATAAACCATAGACTTGAATACTTTCAGATCATGAAAAAGGACATGGTACAAATATGATAAGGATGGATATCTTTTGCAGATCCCTACATACCGTCATTTAAGACAAATAAGGACAAAAGAGGCATTCTTCCCAAGAATGAAGTTACTATTATCCAACAAACCCGTTAGGGGGTTGAATTATGCAGGGCCACCTAAGGGCATTGGGTGCATAGTTAAATAAAATAGTATCTTTTGGCTAACAAGTCTGTTATGTAGACTGTTTATGCAAGGCCACCTATGGGCACGTGCTGCATAGTCAGGCAAAAGAATTCTCAGAAGATTGACATTTTTGTGACTAAAAGTCATGAAAAGGGTTATGAAGATCTGAAAATATTTAAGGTTAGGATTATATCACATAAAGATGGGTATTTTCCAATGTATATAGAGATACATAGGTCAATGATAACCATAATCATGTTGTGGCTGGGTCCTGAATTGAAATTTTGGACTTCACTACGTATCTCATAAGAATGGGAATCAAGCCATATGTAGTTCTTGAAATGCAGTTTAACGTCGTGCAGGACGAAAGTATGAGAGATCTTAGTTTAGGGTCATAGAGTTCAGACCATAATAATGAATACACAATGTGTGTTTTCATGAGGACTTTTCAGCCAAGGGACTGAAAGTGAAATTTGGGGTTAGTCCCAAAAGACTTGGGGCTGGATTCGAGGGATACTCGAACATTCCTACGTATCCCATAAGGATGGGAATCAAGCCCACGTAGTTCTAGAACTACCCTTTTTACAAATTTGGTTCGTACATGTGAAGGGTGAAAGGGGACTTTAGTGTAATGATGGTTTAACCTGAGATAAAAAGTTTAGGCATTACCATGTATGCACGTAGTCTTTTGGAATGAAACATGACTGAAAAATCAATGTCAATAATAGTTCTCTCTCAAATGAGGAAATCAAAGAGTATTGTAGTTTATTGTCGTACCAGACAAAAGTGTTGCATAGTTTAACGTCATATAACAAGGATGAAAGTGAATCAATGTAAAGATATTGATTCTAGGGGTGGTTTCATGAATCAACATCATATGAGATGGTGGTGAACCGATGTGAAGAGATTGTTTTTGGGATTGAACCCTGGGAGGTTTCCTACATACCCAGCCTGGAGGGCAAGGATCAAAGTCCGTGTAGTTCAATTAAAGAATGAATTAATGATCAAGTTGTTCTTGGGGACAACGATCTAAATAATAATAATAATAATAAAATGTTGTTGGGACTTATACATGGTTAGCGACCCAAAGAGAGTGTTACGGTTGAGGTTTTCTCTAATCTCACGTGAGTCATACTCGGTGTGAGAAACAAGAGGTAACAACAACCTTAACAATGCATAGTTTACTGCCATGTGGGACATATAAAGGGACTATTCAGTTTAAAGTCTTGCAGTTAGGACTATTGGTGCTGCACAGTTTAGTGTCATGTAGCAGGGACAAAATACAGTTTAATGTCATGTAGGACGTATCAAGTAATTTCTGTACAGTTTAGTGTCATGTAGTTAGGATGATGGGGACAATAGAGTTTAACGTCATGTTGGACGAAAGGGGGACTGCGCAGTTTAATGTCATGCAGTAAGGACAAAATAACACACCATTTACGTCATATTGGACGCATTGGGGATTTTTTTCATAGTTTAACGTCATGTTGGACCAAAGTGCGAATAGTTTAAGGTCATATGCATGGACCGTGGATGGTGCAGTTTAATGTCATGCTGGACGGTGGTGTAGTTTAAGGTCATACAGGACCTTTGATGATTATATAGTTTAACGTCTTTTCGGACGTAAGGGACTTTTATACAGTTTAGCGTCATGTAGTTAGGACGTCACAGTTTAATGTCTTGCTGGACGTAAGGGACTTTTATATAGTTTAGCGTCATGTAGTTAGGACGTCACATTTTAACGTCTTGCTGGACGTATGGGACTTGCAAATAGTTTAGGGTCATATGTATGGACCGTTGATGATGCAGTTTAAGGTCATACAGGACCTAGTTGTAGTCTAAGGTCATATTGGACCATTTAGGGAACTTTTTCACAGTTTAACGTCGTGTGGGACGAAGTTGTAGTTTAAGGTCATACAGGACCATTGCCGTATAGTTTAACGTCATATAGCAAGGACGAACTGGTGCTAAACTTTTTAGTGTTATGTTGCGGGGACATCTTGTGAATACTTTGTATTTTATACAAAATATTTCTTCAAAAATCTGGCATTAGTTGGAGTAGTAATGAGTTCTCCATCCATCGAGATTAATGAATAAGCTCCATTGGAGTAGACCCTATGTATTGAATAAGGTCCCTCCCATTTTGGCTCAAGATTGGGAGGTTTCTTTCCAGGTATCATTAGAGTTCTGAGAACTAATACCAATTCTCCCTAAATGAATGAACGAAGACGAAATTTTTTGTTAAAAGCTCGTTCTATTCGATTCTGATAGATTTCAAAGTGGTGCAAAGTGCACAATCTTTTCTCATCTAACCGTTCCAATTCATTCAATCGCTTTTGGGATTGCTCATCTGTAGATAACTGATCAGAAATGACTACTCTGAGTGAGGGCAATTGAACTTCAATTGGCAAGACTGCTTCTGTTCCATATATCAACGAATATGGAGTTGACCGCGTTGCATTGCGGGTGGTAGTCCGATAAGCCCATAAAGCATGAAAGAGTTTATCAAGCCATGACCACTTATCTTTATCCACCATCTTTTGCAGTATATTTGAAAGAGTCTTGTTAAAGGCTTCTATTTGGCCATTGGCTGCCGCATGATACCGAGATGAATGGTTGGATTTAATGTTGTATTCTTGATACAATTTCTTCACCTCGTAAGAACAGAAGTTGGTGCCATTGTCCGTCAATATGGTATGAGGGACACCAAATCTAGTAATGATGTTAGACATGATGAAGCTAACAATTCATTTAGAACTGAATTCTTTAAGAGGTACTACCTATGCCCATTTGGAAAAGAAATCAGTATCAGTAAGAATGTACTTAAACTGCTTGGCCGTAGATGAAGGGTAAGGTCCCACCACATCCATTCCCCATGTGGAAAATGGACATGAGTATTTAGAAGTATGAAGCAACTCTGGAGGTTGATGAATGAAGTTGGCATGTACTTGACATGAATGAAACTTCTTTGTGAAATCAACACAATCTTGTATCATTGAAGGCCAAATGTATCCAAGCCTTCAAATTTGATCAGACAATCTATGTCCAGACTGGTGGGCACCACAGACTCCTGCATGCACTTCTTTCATGACAGACATTGTCTCTTCACCATCAATGCATCTGAAGAGAACTCCATCAAAACCACGTTTGTAGAGAATTTTCTCTAGGTGGTTTGGGCCATCATAAAGAGTAAAATTGACCACACGTCGCCGGATTTGTTCTTTCTCGGCTCTATCAGGTGGAAGTGTTCCATTTTGAAGGTATTCCCTGATAGGTGACATCCATCCTGTAGTATGACCATACGGTTTAGGAATGGGACTAATTTCATTAATTTCCTCTATTCTGGCTTGAACATAAGGTGAAATTTCACGATGGTGGGCAATACTGATGGTTGTCTCATCCCGATTGGGATCTGCTAGAGCTGTGGCTATATTAGCCAGTGCATCAGCTTGAGCATTTTGTGATCTTGGGACATAAGAAAATGTCAGTTCTGAAGGGAATTCCTCCATTAACATTCTGACAAAATCATACAAAGGGATTAACTCTTCTTTTCTGATGGAATAATCCCCATTGACTTGTTTGATTACCAATTCTGAATCACCTTTCACCTTTAAGTGATTCACTTGTGCTTGAAGCGCTAACTCCAAGCCTATGATAATAGCTTGGTATTTGGATTCATTATTGGTTCCACCTTCCCACAATAAAAAGGAATAAGGTAACAATGCCTTATCTGGAGAAATGAGTACAATTCCTAAACCAACTTTGTTGAATTTAGGATTTTCCATTTTCTTCCCTATTAGACTTCTGGAAGCCCCATCAAAATACATTTCCCATGTTTGAGGACACTCTTGAATAGAAAAAACGTTTTCATCAGGGAGTTCAATATCTGAAGACGTGTCTTCCACTGAAGGATGTTCAGCCAGGAAATCATCCAGAGCATGGCACTTTATTGCCTTTTGAGATACATAATGAATGTTGAAATGCTGCAAAATAACTACCCACCTTGCTAGACGTCCTGTGAGCATTGGACGACTAAGGATGAATTTGAGCAGATTATTGCGAGATACCAATTGGACCTCGTGATGTTGCAGGTAGTGTCTCAGTTTCTGAACTGCAAAGATTAATGCCAGGCAGCACTTCTCAATACTTGAATACCGGGTTTTTGCTTCAAGCATAGTTCTACTGAGATAGTAGAGGCTATTTTCATTCCCAGCATCATTCTTTTGAGCGATAAAGGCACCCAATGATCTCTCTAGAGATGTCACATAGAGGATAAGTGGTCTACCTTCAACAGGTGGCATGAGTACTGGTGGACTCAAGAGGTATTTCTTGAGAACATCAAACGCTTCTTGACATTCTTCAGTCCACTGGTAAGTGACTCCTTTTTTCAATAATTTGGTAAAGGGTAAACTTTTGCCTTCCAAATTGGCGATGAAACGCCGAATATAGGCTAAGTTTCCTTGAAGTCCTCTTAATTCTTTCAAATTCTGAGGAGGTGACATACCAAGTATTGATTTGGTCTTCTCAGGATCAACATCAATACCACGATGGCGTACAACAAAGCCGATGAATTTTCCTGAGGTTACCCCAAAAGAACATTTTAATGGGTTCATCTTCAAATTATGTTGTCAAAGCTTGTGGAATATGACTTCCAAATCAGCCAAGTGATTAGAACGTTGTTTGGATTTAACCACCAAATCATCTACTTAGCATTCAAAATACTTCCCTAAAAAAGGTTTGAAGATTTGATGCATAGCGCGTTGATATGTTGCACCTGCATTCTTTAAACCAAAGGGCATCACCCGGTAACAAAACACACCTTGAGGGGCTCTGAAGGCTGTAGATTCCTCATCTTATGGGGCCATTCAGATCTGATTATATCCGGAATATCCATCCATGAAGCAAAGTACTTCATAGCCAGCCGTCGCATCAATTAAATGTTCTATAATCGGAACTGGGAAATCATCTTTAGGACAATACCGATTAAGATCTATGAAATTGATGCAAACCCTAATTCGTCTGTTCTTCTTCTTTACAGGGACAATATTATCCAACCACTTGGGATACTGAACTTCTCTGATGAAGTTAGCTTTGATCATCTTATCCACTTCAGCTTCAATTTTGGAATCATAGGTTGGGTGTGTTCTTCTCGCGGCTTGCTTAAATCCTCGATGTTCTTTTGGTAAACCCAAATGATGAGTAGAAATATCAGGATCAAGCCCAGGCATTTCTGTATAGTTCCAAGAGAAAATATCTTTATTTTGCTTTAGAAAAGAAATATACATCTCTTGCTCTTCAAGGGTCATGGCCTCACTAATTAAAGTGGGGCGTGGATCTTTCTCTGTACCCAGATTTATTTCTCTGAGTTCATCCACTGTGGTAGAGATACCCTCTTCAAATGCTGGAGGAGCATCTCTAAGATCTTCCTCTTCCTCTTCATCATGTTCTATTTCTTCCGTTTCTACTTGCATAGTAGATGACAAAACGAAATTTTCATGATCTGAAGAGATGTCAAAATTTTCACATTTTGAAGAAGAAGCTTCCATTTCCGACCCTATTGATGATAAAGGGCCTTCTTTGGGAAATAAAGAGGAGACGATGGATTGATATTTGACATCATTATTCACCTTTGATGTTTCTATAACTTCTTCTGGCCTGATTGGCGAAGTATAGACCTGTTGTATTTCAGTAGATGAAATGAAGACGTCACCACTTGTGCATTCATCACCGTTTGGTAGGTTACCAATTTCTCCCATGTTGTTTGGCTCAATTGTCGTAATTGACATTATGGATCTTTCCATAAGAGTATTTTTATTTAGGCCTATTTTTTCAATTTGACTGATAGGTAACACATAATCTGTACTCACATGTGTAAATGGATTTATTGGAATCTTCTCCAAACCATATGGAGCATTAGCTTTGGTAATTTCCTTCATTGTAGAATTTTCTCTTCCCTTCATGTGATAAAATTCTGCCTCAATGTATTGAGACTCACATGTCTTGAATGGGGTCTTATCACCATACAATGTTCCAACTTAACCATTGAAACAGTATTTGAGACATTGATGGTATGATGAAGGGATAGCTGCATGCTGATGTAGCCAGGGTCTTCCAAGCAAGACGTTGAAAGCTGAGTCTTGATCAACAATCATGAAATCCGAATTGGATACAAGATCTCCAAACTGAGTTCTGATTGTAACTTCGCACAGTGGTTCTTGTTCATTTTTATCATATCCTTGTAACATCATGGTAGAAGGAGATAAATCAGATTCCGTGAGGCCCAATCGATGAAGTGTACAGATGGGCATGAGGTTGACTCCTGAACCATTGTCAATGAAATCTCTTTGGATATCCACACCATTGACTTTTCCAGATAAGTACAAAGGTTTTATGTGCCCATGCACAACATCGTCTTCATCTTTATTAGTAAAAGATATCACTGCATGACATTCTGCAGGATTATTCTCTATGTGATAGACTTCAGCTGCAGCAATTTCAACTTCAAACTCCTGAGGACTTGACAAAGCTTCGATGAGTGCTTCCTGAAGATCTTTTGACATGTTCAAAGCATCCAAAATTGATAACTTGTCTAGTACTTGTGCCAAGTGTTTCAATATATCATACTTTTGATCTAGAGGTCTGCGTTTCCCAACAGGAATATGCGGTTTAGCAGGTACCTTGGAAGTAGATGCTTTGGAAGCTGATGCATCTTGTATTGGGATAGAAGTTGGAAACATCCTTGGTTTTGGAAGATTAGACCGATTAGATCCATTTACTTGCTGAGATAAAGAAGTTGGAATTTTCAATCGATCTACCAAAATAACTGTGCCAAGACTGAGTTAACTATTGGAAGAAGAACTTTCTTGTTCTTTTTGAGCTCGCTGAAGGGCTCTACCACGAGTTTCTACTGTATACACATTGCTAGCAGGTGTAGAATTGAAGTAGTGGCTTCGGAAAGATCTATGTCTTCCCCTGTATCCTGAACCTATGGAACTTCCTCGGATTCCCTTATTTGATACAGGGAAATCAGACTTATCAAAATTGAAATTACGACTGGAATACGGATCTGCTAATTGAATCATATTAACAGAACCGAAGATTAACTCTTCGTCTAATAAAGACTTTGCCTGACTAGCCTGTTTAGGTTGTGCCGTTTGATGGGGCGGTGCCCGTTGTTTTGAAGTAGATGGAATAAAGTCTGTCAGAGTCAAATACAATTTAGGCTTTGACACATACTCATCTTCTTCTGATTCTTTTTCCTTCTTTGAATCAAACCATTTCTTTGAGGACTTTCCCTCTGACAAAGAGGGTTTTACCGCAATATTCATGGCAGAAGACACAATTGGTTTTTTTAATTGTGTTCGAAAAATGGAATGAGTCCGATTGATTATCTTTCTGACCATCCAATCATCATATTTCTGTGCATTTCTGCTTTTGACTTCTTGCCATTCACCTTCCTCCTTTGGAACTGTAGCAGTAACACATGCTACATGAGTCGAAGAACCTTTCAACTTGACTTGTCCCAAGTCGACCATCTTTTGCAGGAGGTCATTGAAGACAAAACACTCCTGGATGGGATGCCCTAACATTTGATGAAAGGGAAAATAATTGGGACGGTCTTCATCTCCTTCCTTGTTTGGTCTCTTGGGCACTGGTAATTGAACCAAATTATTTTCCAGAGCTGAAATGAAGTAACCAGGAACTTGCTCATTTCGGAAAGAGTATGTTTTACTCTTCAAATCCTCAAATTTTTTTCGTCGTTGATCTCTTTGATCATTTGGAAGAAACGGCCTTTTTTGTTGGCGTTCAGGAGGTGGATCCCTTCGAGAAGATGAAGGTTTTGAAGTATAAATAGGTAAAGACGCTTGTTTAAGCATAACTGTAGCAGTTTCTGCTTTACCCATTCTCCTTCCTAAAGCTGATGGAATTACACGAGATTTAACCTTAGCCTGTATAAGGGAATCTTCAATCTTCTGAGCTATTGAAGTAAGGTCTCGAAACCCTCCTGTGTATTTCACAGGGATCAATGGCGTGCGTAATTCGTCACGCAAATTTTCCACACATATTGGCAACAGCTCTTCCTGAGGGAGTGCTAAACTCAGGGAATATGTTAATCCCTTCCAGCGAGCAATGAAATCAGAGACTCTTTCATTCTCCCTTTGATTGCAGTTTGTAAGATCCAAAACTGTCGTTTTTGGCAAAGCTGAGCTGAACTGAGGAAGGAATTTTTGACGAAGATCCTCCCATCCGATGATTGACCGGGATTGCAAGCTTGTATACCAGACAAAAGCTGGTCCTTGCAAGGTTCGCACGAAACATCTGAGTTTAACTGATTCTTTCTGCTCTGGAGTTCGCATCATAGGATCACAACAAGACACGTAATGCGTCAAATGTTGTTCAGGGTCGCCTGATCCATTGAATGTAGGGAAAACAGGGTTTCCAAAACTAGATGGAGGAGAAATTGAATCTACCCATTCAGGGTAAACTTTTTTTTCTGGTTGAACTTGAACCCGTTTCCCTTCCATAGTTTCTAACCGAGCTGTTAATGACTCAATAGTAGTTATTAACTTTTGAGAAACATCAGGTTGAATTTGGTCTTGGGTAGGTGCAATGAATGGGGCTTGGATAGATGTGGTGATTGGTGATGCAACTGATGGTAGCATTGCTAACCGTTGTTGTGTTTGACCCGTATGATTAGACCTCTGAGGGTGTACTGATAAAGGAGGATATTTCTGATCCATCTCAGTAGTTACAACAAATTCCTTCGGCTGTCAGACTTCAGTATTCTTAAGAAGAAGACTATTCTGAAGTAGTTATACATTCTAACTTCTTAATTCTTTCATTTCTTCCTCTTGTTGTGCAAACCTTTGCTCTAATGAGAGCGATTGACCTTCTCCAGAGGAAGGATATGTAACCTGATTCTTTCCCCTCCCTTTGTTGGATACTTTTTGGAGAGAAGGAAATGGATTACCTAGGTTCTGAGTAATCCTTTGACTTCGTGTACACACACCTTCTTCATTTGTATCGGCGCGTACATTTTCTTGAGCAGGACACTCTTCATCTGAGTCCCCTGAGTGAGTCTCCTCTGGTGGATTAGCAACAACGGCATTGATGACATTGATTGATGAATAATGCATCGCATCCCTTCTATCAACATTTCTGTGATATTGTCTTCTTTCATGTCTTTCATGAGACATTGCCTTTTGTTGATTTAATCTTTTAGGAACTTCTTGACGAGCTATAACTTGGAGGGAATCTCCTGATAATTTGGCTCTTCATTCCTCTTGTGGCTTCTTCCCCAATCGAGAAAAGACCGATATTCTCTGAGAAGGGGATTGATGATTTGAAAGATTCCCCAGTCTCGAGAACTGGGGATGTTCCTGCTACTTCCGCTCAACTCCTCGAATCATATTTATTGAATCTGAGGGTTGGGTTAAAGGAGTCCCCAGTCTAAAAAGCTGGGGTGGCTCTTGACATGCTATGTCTGAGACCTTCTTAAAAGCTCTCTTGATCTTGAGAATCTTAGTTCGGAAATTAGCTGGATGCATTAGCCTGTATCCACTTTTATCATTTGGTTTAACAGACCGTTGGATGATATCCAAAACTTCTATCATTTGATGATGTGGTTGCTCCATATGAGAGGCTTGTGCAATATTCACGCCTGCTTGATGTAGGAGAAATTCAACAACTTGTTATCTATATGCTTGATTTTGAGAGGAACTAGTTGAAGCCTGTTCTTGAGCAAGCTTTTGATTATGAACAAAGCCCATTGACTGTGGCCGACCATGGGCAATAACATTTCATGAGAAAATTTTCGGCGGGCTTTGCTGATTGGAAAGAACTATGAAATGTAGTGCTCCGTGAACACCCCATCCTCTGATATGAACACCAGATGGAGAAATGGAAATTAACTGATGAAATTTTCTTAGTGCGCCAAGGCATGAACATTGAAGGGTTCTCTGTTGCTTTTCAGCCTTCGGATACCGAGAGACTGATAGAGATGCCAAATCAATCTGATGTTGTAGCCCTTCTATTATCTTAAGATGATTTTCATATTCATCATAAGATAATACCTTCTTCTTCAATTGACAAAGAGTTTTCCATATGTTGAGACGAATATCATGGACTCCATCTTCCGTCAACATCTTTGGAATATCATACTGGGAGTCAGCCAAAGGCCAAAACATGAATGGTACCTCACTTTTCGCCAGTTTTTTCCTCATGTTCAGCATTTCCTCTTTATCATTAAATGAAGATTATTCTACCTGTTTTGACCATAGTTGGTGTTTCCTTGTTGCTTCATCGTATTCAACAAGTTTGGTAGAGAGATCATTGATCAAACTAGAAGATGCATGACTTAGGGATGGTTCAGAGAATGACCTACACCCTGCGATATCTTCTGATTGAGAAAGTATTTCACTTGCTAGCGATAAAGCATCATACATGACTGGTTTTGCATTTGCAAGTGACTCAAGATAAGAGGGATTTCTCGGCACTACATTGTCCACTGGAGTATTTTCCAGGCAATGTGAATCACTACTGCGGAGAGGACTTTCGTAGCGAAATTCATCATCATGGGGAGGACCACAATAATGTGTTATAGCAAAAGATGAGATCTCTTGCTCCTTGGTCTTCTGACCACACAGAGGGTTCCTGTGGCTCTCATCTGAAGAAGAAACTTCAAGATTGACCGAATTTTCATGAAGCAAGCCTTCATGAGGATGTGTCTATTGAAGACTTTTGGAATTAATGTTCCCGTTATTGGGAACTGAGGGAGTAGAATCTTGAATTCCAACAGATAAATGTCTGAGGGCTTCAAGAACTCCAGCATCGAGCAAGGCCTTGTTACCGATTGGCCTTTGATCTCCTGACTGTGTTGGGCAGATCTTTTTCTTAGATGCCTTCTTACTCACTTTGGAAACCACTTGTTGATAAATGTGGTTACTCTGAGCAGGTGTATGTGCCTGATCAGGAAATATGGTCAGGTTAGGCTGAAGATCTCCACTCAAATCAGGTGTATGTGCCTGACTTGGTTGTCCGTATGATATGGGGGAGTTTGCCCCATAACCCTCTTGGACTGGAACAGATGTGTGTGTCTGTTCCGGAGTGAATCGTTGAAGTGTCACTCCACTGCTAGGGATAGATTTATGTGTCTTTCCCTGAGATGATGCTGAAGCTGTTATGATATCCTGGCAAGCATCCAGAATATGAGCAGGAATTTTCTTCTGCTCTTTCACCATTGAAAAAATATGCTTGGTGCCTTCAGCCACCAGAACGGGGATATACGTCCATTCCGGGCTTGGAGTAGGTGTATGTGCTTGCTCTTGTCCTCCTTTTCCTGTCAGTGAATCCTGACAGTACTCAAGTGTGGAGGCATAAAGTTGAGTCTGCCTCCTGTTTGTCGTCGGAGCTTTCCAACTAACTTCTCTGTGCGCTACCAAGCGAGACTGATGGTAGGCTTGATTAGTACTAGCAGGTGTATGTGCCTGCTGATTACACTTCACCAAACGCGGTTGACGAGATCCATCATATGTAGTCAGGCAAGCCTGATGACTAACTGATGATGTATAAGCAGGTGTATGTTCCTGCCTATAGTACTCCGCCGGAATTGCCAGGCGGGATTGGCGTGATGCTGCCAGACGAGTCTGCTGGACAGCGGAATTAAAACGGGCAGGTGTGTGTGTCTGCTCGTTGTTCACCACCAAATTAGGTTGGTGGACTTCTCCGGAGATGGCAGGGATGAAAACCTTCCCATTGTTAACCGGATTCCGTCTCTGGCAGTTCGTCTTTCTTGTTCGGGTTCGAGGAACCTGAGATGAATGCCTGGAGTCGGTACCCTCATCATGTTGAGGGTGCACTGCCGCACGAGTCTGGCGGCGATTGTTGATGGGTGCCCTCGGGAAGGACTCCTGCTTTTTCGAATTAAGGCCCTGAGGGACCTGCTCATTCACTTCCTCAGAGTAAGGGAGCGAATGGAAATTGCGTTCCGGGGATAACGACCCGAAACGGTTGGAGACGGTAGTCAGCATCGCCTGCCTCTTGATCACTAGTCATCATTGTCCGGACGACCTGTGTGAGTTGTTCACTTGGAGGGCCTGTCGGGCAGCCTCCAAAGTTGGAATGCTACCGTGTTGATGGTACTCCTTAACCAGCACATTTGATACCCAGCGTTGAAGACGCTGAGTAGGTGATTTCATCCTCAGAGCGGATGATGATCCAGTAGGAATAGCAGCAGTGGTATTTGCAGCAGCAGTATTCATAGATGTGAATTTGAGAGCAGCCATTATGGAAATACAGAAGATCTTGGAAAAGAGTGCCTGATTGATATAACAGACGTAATCAAGATAAAATTCAGCCACCTCATCCTTTGGATGAGCACACATGTCAATGATTTTTTTTGTTAGCCCTCTTATTGAGTTTTAAATAGGGGCTTAACAAATAGGTAAAACATCATTTTAACTTGGTTAAAGATTCACGTCAGTTTCACCATTTTTTGTTTCCCTCGGAATTCGGGGATGACCTCCTGGATGGGAGATTCAAACATTCCGATCGGTTTCTAGCGGGTTTGTTCGTAGAACCGGAAACATCCAATGATTCCACATCCATTTGGACCTACTTTCTAAAGGTAGGAGCTCATTAGCTTGTGAACTGATGAGGCTTAAGAATTTTCATTGGTCGAGATGATGGGAGGTCGGACTCATCACACCTTTTTGAGGGGAATTATTGTCTATTCCGGGACTCTCTTTATAGATTTAAGTTATGTTCATGAATCCTTATTACATTACCAAGTATAAAATGAGCTTTTCCTTTAGTTTTGACAATCAATGATTAAATATGTAAGAAATTTAGAGTATCTTTTATATGTATTTGAAGTTCTTCATCAATAGAGAATCATCTATATCTATTTAGAGATTCTTGGTCAATGGTAACCTTCAAAACATTCATATAAAAGTCTCTTGATCATTCTGATGACCAAGCTGGTTTTAAAGCCACTCAGTGGGGCACTTGAAGATTATTGTCATTTAGAAGGAAATGAATTATTTCAGAGTTGGGATCGAACCCGTAGATGGGCTACCTACGTATCCTTTGCTTTGGAAATGGAATCAGAACCCACGTAGTTCGAATGGAAGAGTATGATGCTTATGATTGATGGCTCAAAGCAGGATGTCATAATTACTTTTACCCTCTAAGCTCACGTGAGTCATGCTCGGTGTGAGAAACAAGATGTATTAGTAATAAAATAGACAATTGATCCATGAAAGATGTAATCATAAGAAATGGTTTGGGGCTTATGTATGTATGACTGCCCAGAGGATTTACATTAGGGAGAAAATCTAAGAATAGGGTCCATAAAGGTATATGTGCTTCATGGAGATTTGAATACTCTAACTTGGGACTTATTCTTGAAAAGGAAACCCAAATTAGGAGAGGATTGATAACTAGGTTTTACTCCTGATAAGGAATCCCAGATCACACGTAAATTAGGACTGGTTAAAGAGAATTTAAGGGACTTGTGGCTTATTCCTGAAAAAGGAAGCCCAAGATTAGGACTGGGAATTATTCCTAAAAAGGAGACCCAGGTTAGGGGACTTGGGGCATACTCCTGAGAAGGAAGCCCAAAATTATGACTGGGACTTATTCATGAAAATGAGACCCAGGTTAAGGATTAAGGTTTGGGGCTTACTCCTGAAAAAGGATGCCCAAATTAGAGGACTTATGACTGGGGATTATTCCTAAAAAAGGAGATCCAGGTTAAGGATTCTCTCATCTTAAAGGATGAGGTTGAATGAATGAACTCTCCATATTTAGTGACATAAGGATATTTAAATCACTAGGTTTTGAGAGATATTCCACAGAATTCCTTTCAGATAAGGAAGTAAAATCAAGAAATCATGCCATAAATGGCTTTGAAGAGTGTCTTGAAGACTGAATCTTGAAAAGGAAGTATAATGGCTTAAGAGGGGTGAAATGGGCAAGAAAGGAACCCAAAAAGGAAGGGGCGCGCAAGTCTTGGAAGATGCGCAAGTACTGCGTGGGCGCGCAAGTATTGGTCGCGCAGGTATACCTGCACGACACGTGGTGTACTTGCGCGATATTCAACCAACATTGAAATACTTGAGAGGCTCTTTATTAAAGCCTTTAGAATCCTCTTGAGGTTCTTCCAAAAAAGGGAAGCGCAAGTTCTATCGAAGGGATAAGGCGGCGCGAAAGTGTGACCTCTTCCCTTAAGGGCTGGCCACTCAGGCACACAAGTGTTGATGAGTTTCAACACTTAGGCCTTCCTCCCTCTCTTTAGATCTTCCGTTCTAGGTAAGAAATTACCTTAGAAGTGTCCCATAAGATTTGAGAAGAGACTTGGGCATCTGGAACTTCAATCCAAGTTTCTGGTAAAATATCCTCTCGAATGGGGGGCCCACAGGGTCTATTTATAGGCAGGAGAAGACCCCGGGTGGTTACCGGGAAGTTATCAATTAGGTCGCGCAATTCATTTGCGCGACCATAAGGGCGTCGCGCAAGTGGACTTGCGCGACAGTGATATAACTTGCGCGGTGCAGTTGCTTTTGATCCTTTGTTCATGCCTTTGTCGATTTTTGATATTTTCTTCAAAGGTTGATTCACTTTGAGCTCAGATATTCCCCTTTTCCGATTTTTAGATTCTGTGACGAAAGGAACGTCAACACTTGTACCATAGGGGCCACCTTATTTTCTAATGCAATGCTAAATTTGGTTTCTTTGATTATTGTGATTCCTTACTCTATGTAAACTTCTCTGTAGATTTGAGAGCTTCAACCAACATGAATCATCATTTAACATTCCAACAAGAGAAAAAAACACCCATTCAGAGTGATTGAGGATATCCTCATAAAAGCACATAATCTCATCTTCTCTATAGAATTGTATATTCTTATGATGGAAGATAATTAAACCCAAGGAGATACTCCTATCATACTTGGGAGTAAATTATTCAAAACAATAATCATAAACATTCACAATGTTATACTATCCATGTAGTTTGATGGATAAAGGTTATGTTTTAATATCCTTTTTACCATGAAACACCCCATTTAAGATCACTCCACTATTATAGTCAATTAAATAGAAGTGATCTCTAGGGATAGATGCACACAAAATTATCTCCTCAACCCATAATCAGATTCATTTTCTTGTACTTCACCCATGGATGATTTGACTTTTGATTCTTGTTTTGAGTGTTGTGTGGGTTCAGAAAAGTGTAAATTTTGTACCTTAATTGAATAGTGTGTTTAATCAAATGTACCCATGATTTTCAATGATTATAAAAATCTCACCTCCATTGATTCTCCTTCCTTATAGAATAAACATGAGAGGATAGATAGTTTAAGGGACCTCAATCACCTTGTATCCTCTTCCTTAATAAAAAAATCACCGGTGTTGGAATTAAAACCCCTTCCATATAATATAAAGTACGCCTATATTGAGGGTATTGACCAATTTCCAATCCTTATTCTCCATAACCACTTTCTACTGTGGGAATCAAAAATTCATTGACTTTTGATATATTGTAAGAAGAAATTAGGAAGAACATTGGATGATATTCCTATGATTATTACATATATTTTTATGAACCATATACTGTTATATGATGACACTAAACCCATAAGGAAAGCTCAATGCTGGTTAAATCCCACTCTCCTTGAAGTCGTAAAATTGAAAATCTATAAATTACTTACTGATGGGATCATCTATCCTATATCTGATATTAAATGGATTAAACTTGTAAAAAGTATGCCTAAAAAGTAGAATTTCGTTGTGTAAAATGAACGGAGTGAATTTGTTCCAACACATGTGAAAAAATATTGGTGAGTTTGTATTAAGTACCATCAACCGAATGAAGACATGCGAAAGGACCACTTTCTTATACCTTTAATTGACCAAATATTAGAAATATTGGATGGTAAGTACCATTATTAATTCCTTAATGGATATTTGGATTATTTTCAAATCCATATAGATAATAAGGTTCAAGAAAAGACAACATTTATCTATACATTCAACATATTTTCATAAAAAAGGATGCCTTTGGGTCACTATAATTCTCCTGGTACTTTTGAGCGATGTTTTTTTGACTATTTTTTCGAAGTACCTTGAGCATTGTATGAAAGTTTTTAGGGTTTATTTCACAATTAATGGATCTTCCTTTTACATCTATTTATCACACCTAGGTTATATCCTCCACCATTGCATTGAAAAAGATATTGTATTAAATTATGAGAAATTCCATTTTATGGTTGAGTGGGGGATTGTTCTGGGGAATGTTATTTAAAATGATGGAATTCAAGTGGATAAATCAAAAATTAAAATAATTTTATCCCTTCCATATCCAAAATGTTTCTGTGAGGTTTGATCCTTATTTTTTCTAGCTGGTTTTAATTGCCTATTCATTAAATACATTAATAAGATCTTACTTCCCTTGTCTCGATTATTACAAAAGGATTCTGAGTTTTTTTTAAAAAAAATTGTGAGGATTCACTTAACTCACTAAAATTGAGTCTCATTTCACCTCCCATCATCTAAACACCCATGGTGGGATCTTCCTATTGAACTTATGTGGGACACTTCTAAATTTTTAGTTGGGGAAGCTTTATCATAAAGGGTTGAGAAGGATCCTCATATAATTGTGTATGCCTCACATACCCTTGACCCTGCCCAAGAAAACTACACAAACACTGAAAAATATATTCTTTTTTATTGTGTTTAACTTGGAAAAATTCCATTAATATCTTATTAGGTTAAAAATCTTTGTGTTTTCTGAACATTCTGCCCTTTGTTTTCTCCTAAAAAAGCCTGAAGTAAAGACCCACCTCATTCAGTGGATTCTACTCCTCCAAGAGTTTTACCTTGAGTTTCTAGATATGATTGGAATAGAAAATGTGGTAGCTTACCACATTATTAGGATTTTTCCACCATTAGACCATCATGTTTACTCACCCCTACCCATGGGAGAATTATTCTCTCATGAGAACCTTTTTGATGTTGTCGAACTTATCCCATGGTATGAGGAAATTATGATCTTTCTAGTAGTATCAAGGGTCCCCACTAATTTCAGCACATCATAATCTTAGATACTTAATCATTATTCACGATGGTAAATTTGGTATTAACCTTAATTTTGGAGAATTTTTAGTGACCAAGTTGTTCATTGGTGTGTCCATGGCCATGAGTTCACCTTTGTTTTGACCTTTAGCCACACTTTGGCTTGTGGGGGCCACTTTGTCTCTCAATGTACAACTCAAAATTTCCTTGGATATGGACTTTATTGGCCAACATTGTATAGAGATTCTCACCAGTTTTGTAATTCATGATCACTATGTCAATTTACATGGAATATCTCTAAAAGGAATGAAATTCCCCAACAACCCATATTATTTTGCGAAATCTTTGATGAATGGGGACTTGAATTCATGGGACCTTTTCCAAATTCATTTGGATTTAGGTACATGTAATTGGATGTTGACTATGTCTCTAAATGGGTGGAATAAAAGGCCCCTAAGAATGATTACTCTCGAGTGGTTATCAATTTTGTGAGGTCCCATATTTTCAGTCGGCATGGTTTTCCAAGGTTTATCATTAGTGATTAGGGTTCACTTTTTGGAAATATCAATATGAAAAACTTTCTCTATAAGTATGGGGTTGTTCATAAAGCCTCTACTTCATATAACCACCAAACTAAAGACCAATCTATAATCTCAAATCCTGAAGTTAATAGAATCTTGGAGAAAATGGTATAACCCAATTGGAAAGATAAGAGTTTGTGCTTGTATGATGCACTTTGGGAATACCATAAAACTTTAGAAACCCTGATAAGAATTTCACTATATAGTATTATGTTGGGAATGTATTTTCACACCCAGTTATAGGTAGAGAACCATGCATATTGGTCTATTAAAAAAGGTAATATGATTCTTTCAGTTATAGGTGAGCATAGGAAGTTGCAAATTCTGGAGTTGGAAGAAATTTAGCATGATGAAAATGAGAACTCCCAAATATATAATGAAATGAAAAAGTATATCCATGATGAGATTATTCATCAATGAAAGTTTTATATTGATAATAAGGTACTCGTGTACAATGCTAGTAAAATGCTTCACCCAGGTAAGATTCATTCCCAATGGATCGGTCCTTACACTATTACTAATCTATGCCATTTTAGTGAAATAAAGGTATTGAATATGTATAATGTAAAAATTATTACCTAAAATGGGAATACAGTTAGACACCTTTATAATTATTTTCAAAAATTACATGGTGGAGGAAATATACCTTAAAAAAACATACCAGTAAAACCCACCAGGTTATATCCTTCTTTTCAACATTATATTTTATTACAGTAAGGACACTATACACTATAGGTGTTTGTGGGTGGGGGGTACATTCCTAGGTTAATTAGGATTTTCATTTCCTTTCTTCTTTCTTCTCTTCTTTGATTGTTGTATAGTAATTTTAATTTTACCCACATTATTTATTTGATTAGGATTTTAATTATCTTTCTTCTCTTTTTACCTTGTTGAATAGTATTTTAACCTCCCCCCTCTTATCCTCACCAAATCAATGAACATACTAAAAATTCATGTAGAAATTCACAATTCTATGTTGTTTAAAAATTTAATGAAAATATTTCTCATTTATATAATGGATTTTATATTGAATTTAACATTGGGGAGTGATTTTTTGTAAATTAGTTGTTTTTCAATGAAATAAATGTTTTGTATATCTACGAATCCTTTGAGAAGATTGATACCCCTTATGTGATTAGTTTTTTGGAAAAATGTTCTACTCACTATCTCCACACATTTTTATACCAAACCATGAAGTTTGAATTTTTATAACTTAATATAAGGTAAATATAAGTTAGGTTAATATTTATCCAATTTCTAAAATGATGTTTCCATAACATTATTCCTTATCTGATCTTTTTCATTACAGTATCGAATTGACTTATGCATGTGTACCTATTATTTGACTATTTTATGACCTAAAAAACAAATTAATAATAATAATAATAATAAATAGTGAATGGAGTGATGAAATGTGCAACATAAGAGGATATCTAGGTTGGGAGATTAAGGTTTGACTTCAAAAAATTCTTAATTGAGTGGGTCATGAAATTTTATTTCAAATGATGTTGGAAATGTTCGGTGGAAAGAATAAAGTAAGAAGAATTTTTTTAAAAACAACATATATTTATTGGATAGAAAGTGGAAAGAATATCATGAAATGGGTTCCACACACAAATTTGGATATTTTTTTCATGATTTAGTTGTGAATTCCATTCTCATATTAGTATCATGCATCACTTTGAATTTCATTCTGAAACAATTTTTGAGATATATTTTTCCATGATAACTGGGAATAACTCCTTGGTGTGGTTTCTGGTTTGATCACATTGGTACAATGAATTAAAATTTTATTGAATATAAAATATTAATTAAGTTGTGAATATCTACAAGAATAATTTTCTTTTCTTTTATTTGAAATATGACTTTTCCTAGAAGTGAAAATGTTTAGGGCTGCTAGTGTGATCGCATAGCGATTCACTATTCATTTCCACCCTTACACCACTATATTAAACTGTTTAGTAATTAAAAGTACAAATATAAATATAAATTCACTTCATGTTTTATTCAATAATATAATTTATCAATTTTAATTAGGTAAATGTTTCTTATTTTAATGATTACATTGTAGGAGGATGTGATTTTGAGAGCCCATGATGGAATTCGAGCAAAAAAAGTTAAACTACATGAGAGACTGAAAATAATTGTGGACATCAATATACACTATGGATAATATTTACATTCAATTAGGATGAAAATTCGTGGGAGATTGATAAAACCATGTGGGATACATTTCTATAGAATTCCATGGATCCCAATTCATCTATTTTGAGGCCAAAACATAGTCCACAATGTGAAGAAATTTTGGGTGGGCAGGATTGGACAACCCTTCTATATGTGGACCATAAATCAGACCTTGGACCTCAAATAGGGAAGATTCTACCTCCATTGGATAGATAACTCAAATAGCAACCTCTACACCTAATTGTAAGACATTTTAATTTTTTTTGGTCAGTCAACCATCCATATAAATAAGGGGGAAAACGTATTCCATGAATAGTGACCTAGTCCCTTAGGCACTTCACTTATTTTGTGGAAATTGTAATGTATTTTCCCATAAATACACCCCTCACACCCATTATTTGATGTTTTGGGACCATAGGTGAAGCTAACTTGATTTTGAGCGATCTCTCCAACCATTTTCTTCCCCTTCTACATTATGTACTTCTAAACCTCTTAGTGATCAATTGAGGGCGTATTTTTTGTCATCTTGATCTCCACACTTATAATAATTGGAAGGTAAATAAATTTATAGGTTTTTTTTCTATTATTATTAATTTATAAATTTTTATTTTTTGTTTATTCTGTTATGATATAATACAAATCAAAGGAATATAAATCCCCATCCTTCTATACATAAATCAGATCTTGTGATGATTTGATAGTGTTCGTCTCTTTTATCACCTCTTTTATTCCATGAGTGTGCTAATGGATTTAATTTATTGATGAAATCCATAAATTATAAAACATGGTTAAGAATATTTTTTTCTTGAGAACAATTTTTAGATAGAACAAAATATGGACATATCATCACATTGTTTATGTGATGCCTAGATGTAGTTCTGTTCTTAGATCTACATAATTTTTTTGATCATGAGTACTCACTGGTATTGAATATCATTGATCAATCAAATAAATGGTGGTAAACTAGTAATAAAACACATAACATACCATTGTCAGTGTGTATAAATCAAGTAATAAATTATATTTCCCCCTCCCCTAAGAGTGATAATGGATGAGCATCAAGGGACACTCACCTGGATTGATCATGATTTCTCCATCCTATTTCTCTCACTTAGTAATATAGTTTCAATTTATATTTTAAAATAAAAAAATTAATAAAATACAATTCCCCTTTGACTTTCATAATAAAAACCTTATTTTTAAATTATTATCTAAGACTCTACCGAGAGACAACCTATGGTTCCTGTTATACTGTAGAAATTCTAGTAAAACTAAATATCAAATTTGATGCACTTTATAACGTGATCAAACTCCTCCCCCTTCTTTATAATATGGGGAAGAAGGTCATCAACTAAGGATAATTATCCCTGAATTTTAGGTCCATAAGGTCTCAATATCCCTATGCAAGTGCATGTATATGAATGAAGTTCTATCCTCCTTCCAGGGACTTGCTATGAAACCATCCCTACCACCATCATCTTCCCAAATCTTGATATCCGCCATAGAAGTAAGAGATATTTCAAGATCAAGATTATTTCCTTCTGATGATGGTGAACACTCCACTGAGCCACATAAGTGTTATTTACTTATTTATAAAAATTAGGATAGATAGTTCATCATATATGGATTTTTTCATGAAGCTGGGCCCATGTCACGACCCATCCTTGGGGCCCGTGCCATGACTACCCCAAGCCCGCCTTCCATAGGCCAGGGGCTGGTGACTAGCACCAAAGGCATAAATCACGATAAAAGGGAAGGAATTGCCTTTATAAAGCAAACAAACACCACAGAGTATGCAAGGTGAAGTAAATACTAAGTAAAATGAGTACAAAAGTAAGTGCTGGAAAGAAAATGGGCCAGAATACAAACCCAACTGAAAGTAAAGTACAACAAAAAAAAGTACAACAACAAAAAAGTAAAGCAGCAACACTGATCCATCCTCTGGAAATCCCACCTGAAGGGTGGGTACAGATAGTCTCCTGATCTCCTCAGGTCCAGCCATCTGCTCCGTGTACGTCTCGTCCAGTGATCCACCTCTAGGAACTATTCAGCTCCACGAGCCTCCACCTCGATCAACGATGTCCGTCGTCTGCATCCAACACAACGTAGTGCGGGCATAGCCCGTGCAGGGGTGAGTATACGATACTCAGTAGGGAACCTGAGACCCCTGTAGGTCTCCCAGAATCCATAAAAGATATTCCACAAAGGAAGGATACAAACACAAAGTATCAACCAACTCTACTTAGGTATATGCCCAAACATATACCTAAGTCATCAATTCCAGCTCGGCTCCAACACACGAGCCCAAGTACAACCCAGTCCACACAGGAAAGCATAACCCAATCCACATAGGAAAACAGAACCCAATCCACACAGGAAAGCATGACCCAATCCACACAGGAAAGCATAACAATCATATCGATGATAATGTTTGAAAATCAAGACTTAACTCACACATGTATACTACTCACGAAGAGAGGTGGAGATGATTAGATGTAGCCTCTGAATCATCTCCTCTGCCGAACCAACGTAGGATCCAAGTACAGAAGTCGTTGCTGCAAGACCCACGTAGGATCCAAGTCCAGTAACCATCGCTGCCGAACCCACATAGGATCCAAGTACAGTCGTCATCGCTGCCAAACCCACGTAGGATCCAAATACAGTCGTCACCACTTCCGAACCCACGTAGGATCCAAGTACAATCGTCCTCACTACCGAACCCACATAGGATCCAAGTACAGTCGTCATCATCGTCGCGGTCGCATCCAGCTCTAGGGTTCCCACACACAGCACACTCGATTCCGGGAGGGTCAAATCTACGAGCCAAAGGGGTCGATACATCAACTATCACGAATTCTAGAGTTGATGTATCACAAAGTTATATCTCATCAATATAAACTCAACGCGACAGATGGCGCATCAATCGGACGCCCGGTCTGAGAGTTATTGGCTTTTTCGTCCCAGGGGCCAGGTTTGTTTTTAAGATAAAACCAAACCGACCGTACTCCAACTGCATCCAAACCTCGAGCGGAGTAAGCCAAAAGAACAGTATCACTAAGAGGAATCCAACAAAGTCGACGACATGTCAATCGGACGTCCGGAGCTCAAGTTATAAGTGTTTCCGCTCCGAGGGCCCGGTTGGTTTCGTGTTCGAACCAACCCGGCCATACCCAAAGTTCTCCGAAAACTTAAGTGTAATATACCGAAATGACTTCCCCGATCCAAGGATCCCAACGAAATTGATGGTTCGTCGATCAGAGGTATGTAGCCCAAGATATGGGCATTAGATCGGATCTGTCCAAAAAATGGGGGGTTTGGGCCCAGTCCGACCCGACCCAATACCCCCTGGGTCGGCCCGAACCGATTCGACCCGACCCAGGTCCGGGTCTAGCCCAGTTGGGCCCGACGCGGCCCGGCCCGCAGTTGGGCGCGGCGCGGCGTGGCGGGCACGACCCGGCCCACGGCTGGGCGCGGCGGGGCGCGGCTGGTGCGGCCCGACCCGTGGCCAGGCGCGGCCCAGCTCAGAGCCGGCCGCGGGGTCCGAAGGGGGGCACTGCCCCCTTGGAACCAAACAGTGGACCTAGTGGTGTCCGTCCTGCTTGCTGGCTGGGGGTTTCAACCCCTAGTTTTCTTGGGTAACGGCCTACCATTATGGTCGGCCGGTTGAGCCACGCGGGACCCGCAGGGGTCCTGCCTCAAGGGTATGTCGGCGGCCGGGCCCTTGGTGCTCCGACACCGCGCGACGGCATCACGCCTTTCCGATGTGGCCCCTCCTAACCGCGGACCCCTTCGGTCTCACTGGCGCGGGGCGATGGCGCCACACACCTCCACTGCGACCCACTCCAGCCATGGTCCTTTTCATTCCTACGCAGTGCATCGGCACCGCGCCGCCTTCACCACAAGTTCAACGAGGATCAACAAAAATTGAGAGGAGGATCAGTCGTGTTTGTGTGGTCTGATCTCCTCTCGTTTACTCGATAACATGCGGCCAAAAGAACGAGAATTCTCAACGACAAAAAAAGCTCAATTTTAATTAAATAAAATTGAACTTAACCCCTACCTCAATTCAAGAAGGTTGATCGCCTTGATTGAGGGTGGTGATTATTTCATTGTTCCGTTGACGTTGCCGCGGAAAGACGGTGTCGCTTCGTCAATGTCGAGAAGAATGAATCCGAGGTTGGCACTGGTGTTCTTGGCGTTCTTCGATGAGGAAGATGGAGTTCTTCCAGAGAAAATAGCTCTCTCCCCCAGTGTCTCCACACAACAATCCTAAAACCCCAAATAAAATAAGACTTACTCTTATTTTATTATGACATGCCAAGAATTTAAATTTTAAAATTCAAACACATAACTCACTTAATTGATTAAGTGTGTTGGCATGATTAAAGATGAGAGAGGGGAGAGTTACAAATTAATGGGGAGTTTCCAACATGAAAATGGGTTGAGGAGTTAAAGGAATTTGAAGGGGTGGGGATCGTGTGGGCCCCACCTCACAAATATCCTAACAAGTGGAGTTAGGATCTAGTGGGTCCCACCCCAACTACCATACTTCAGATAAAACCACTTAGGTTAGAAGTAAAATTTGTGCCACAAATTTTATTTACTTCACATTTAATCCTCAATTTTTTAACAACTCATCCTGAGCAAACACACCTTCAAAAGAAGTCCTCTTAAGAAATTACTGCCGTTGTGGTTTCATCGGTGCCCTAAGATTTCAATTTCGAGCACCGATTTAAAAGATAGAAAGACCCGCTCGTTCGTTCACTGAAAGTACCTGAGATAAACTTCGTAAATTGATTCCGAGCACACCGGGCCTCGGAATCAATTGCCTTCAGAAACTGCGTACTCGAAAAATCCCAAAGAATTTATGAAAAAAATTTCCTTGAAATTTACAAGTCTTTACATTACTCCCACCTCATGGATTTAAGTCCCCGTAAAGATACATCACAAAACTAGGGAAAAATGAGGGTATTGAGAATGCATCTGAGCCTCCTGCTCCCATGTGCTCTCCTGGAGGTTCCCATGCTGCCACCTGATGCGCACTAGAGGAATCGACTGTCCACATAGGACCCACTTATGTCGATCCTTGATATCCACCGGGAGCTCCACAAAAGTCACCTCATCAACGATGTCCAGCTCCTCATGATCAATGATATGTGTCGGGTCGTGCACGTATCTCCTCAGCTGAGATACGTGAAAGACGTCATGCACCCAGTGCAACTGAGGTGGAAGAGCCAGGCAATAAGCCACCTCGCCTGTCCTGCTGAGAACCAGGAATGGTCTGATGAAGCGCGGAGATAACTTGACGCCCCGACCAAATCTCTATAATCGACACCGAGGTGAGACCCATAAGAAAACGTGGTCACCATCCTCGAACTATAGTGGTATCCGCCTCCTATCAGCATATGAATTTTGTTAGCTCTGAGCTCTCCTCATCCGCTCCTGGATGACATGTACCTTATCCGTCATGGCCTGGACCATCTCTGGCCCTACTAGTGCTGACTCCCCAGGGTCTGTCCAACATAGAGGTGATCTGTAAGGTCGGTCATACAGTGCCTCGTATGGTTCCATCCCGATGGTGGAGTGGTAGCTGTTTTTGTACGCAAACTCCACCAAGGGTAGGTGATCCTCCCAACTATGACCAAAGTCGAGGACACATGCACCAATCATGTCCTCGAGAGTGTAAATGGTCCTCTCCGTCTGACCGTCCGTCTGAGGGTGAAAGGCGGTGCTCAGGCGTAGCTGCGTCCCAAATGCCTCCTGCAACCCCTTCCAGAGCTAGTAAGTAAAGTGAGCATCTCGATCAGAGACGATAAATGATGGTATACCATGAAGCCATACAATCTCCTGAACGTAGAGGCATCCCAAGCTCTCCACTGAGCCCTGCTCTCTGATAGGTCGAAAGTGGTCCGACTTGGTGAGTTGGTCTACAATCATCCAAATGGACTCATGTCCTCTAGAATTACGTTGAATCCCAGCCACGAAATCCATATATCTCCCATACCACTTCCACTCTAGGACCTCTAAGGGTTATACCAAGCCTGCTGGTACCTGATGCTCCACCTTCACTTGCTGGTAGGTGAGGCATCGTGAAACGAACTCTAGCACATCTTTCTTCATACCCGGACACCAGTGTTGTCGTCTGAGATCCTGGTACATCTTCTCCACTCCTGGATGTACCGCTAAAGGGGAAGTGTGAAACTCTCTCAGCACATCCTCATATAATGCAACCGGTACCATGGTACGTCCCTTGAAAAGGACGAATTTCACTCTTCCTACAGAGAATCCATCAGGCACCTGTCCTAAGGATATCTGTGCATGTCACGTCTCACAGTCAACGTCCCCATGTTGTGCCTCTCTAACCCGCTGAAGAAGTGGTGGAGTGATTGTGAGCGACTGTAGAAAGGTTTCCCCATATCTATCCACGAAGGATATCTACAACGCGGCTAGATGCTTCGTCGCCTCTCCAAGTAGTTGAATGCCCGACCACCTGCTGAGAGCATCAGCTACTACGTTCCCCTTCCCAGGAGTATAAACTATCTCAAAGTCATAGTCCTAGAGGAACTCAAGCCATCACCTCTATCTCAAGTTTTGGTCTTTCTATGAGAAGATGTACCTGAGACTCTGGTGTCCAGAGTAGACTGTAAAGCGCTTTCCCATCAGATAGTGTCGCCACATATTCAAGGCAAAGACCACTGCTACTAACTCCAGGTCATGGTTAGCGTATTTCTACTCGTGTTGCCTCAACTGTCGTGATCCATAGGCGATCAATGCCCGCTCCTGTATCAGGACACACCCGAGTCCGGTCCCTGATGCATCACAGTAAACTACGTACCCTACTCCCTCCTCCGGTAGCCTCAAGATGGGTGCACTGTTCAATCTTTGTCTCAGCTCCTGGAAGCTATGCTGACATCTATCCAACCACTGAAGGGTTTCCCCTTCTTCGTCAAAGATGAGAGTGGTGATTCAACTCTGGAGAAGTCTGACACAAATATCTGATAGTACCCTTCCAGACCTAGGAAACTCTGCACCTCTGTCACGTTCTAGGGTGTCTCCCAAGCTAGCACTGCCTCGATCTTCGCAGGATCCACTAAAACTCCTACCTCAGAGATAACGTGCCCTAATAAGTGGACCTCTCGAATCCAGAACTGGAACTTCGAGAGTTTACCATAAAGCTGGTGCTATCGGAGTGTGTCCAGTACAACCCGCAAGTGGTAGGGGTCCTCCTCCTCAATAGTCGAGTAAATCGATATGTCATCGATGAAGACTATGAAAAATCAATCGAGGTAAGGTTGGAAGATCCTATTAATGAGACTCATGAACACTACTGGATCATTGGTTACGCCGAAAGGAATAACCAAGAACTCATAGTGGCCATAACGACACCTAAAGGCCGTCTTCTGCACATCCTCGTCTTGAACTCTGAGATGATGATAGCCTAACCTAAGGTCTATCTTTGAGAGCCACAATGCTCCATTGAGCTGTTCGAAGATGTCGTTGATCCTCAGAAGTGGATACTTGTTCTTTACGGTCACCTGGTTCGGGCGAAGGTAATCGACACACAATCGCAAGCTCCTGTCCGCCTTCTTGGCGAACAATATCGGGGAAGCCCAGGGTGAAACACTGGGTCGAATGAATCCCTTGACCTGCAAGTCCTCCAGCTTTACCCGTAGCTCTCGAAGCTCAGCGAGAGCCATTCGATATGCTGGATTAGATATCAGGGTTGTCCCAGGGTACAGGTCAATATAGAAGTCTACCTCTCTGCGAGGAGGTAGTCCGGGAAGGTCGTCAGGAAAAATGTTTGCATACTGATCCACCACAAAAGGAAAACTCAGAATCCGCACATCAACTGCTCCTAGGATGAGACTAGCCAACTGATGGGTGATTGGCTATCCTCTTCTCTGTGTGATTCCATCCTGTACTGTAAAGGCTCCCTTCTCACCGGCGAAGGTGAACCAGCTCCCATTGGTGTGGACACATCACACCTTGCGCCTAATACAGTCTATCTGAGAATGGACCGTAGATAACCAATCCATGCCCAAGATGACGTCATAAGGCCTCGACGCTGCTACAAGAAGATCCCATCCAAAGCTCTCGCCTCCTAGAGTAAGATCACACTACTGGAACCAATGCGTAATCATCGAGTCTGCTCCCATAGGAGTCTCTAGCTGTAAGGATCGAACCAACGGCTCTGTCAGAATCTCTGAGCTCCGAAAAAGGGCAGGGGGAATGAAATAATGACTCCCTCATGTGTCTATAAGAACTGCAGCAAGGGCGGAGTAGACACAGATAGTACCTTGAATCATCTCTGGAACGTCGTGGTCATAATCCTCCACTGCCTGGAGCTGGGCCTGCCTCTGTCCGCCAGCTGTCATTGGTCGGGGTGGACCTCCTGGTGGTGGTGGTGGTAGAGCCTCAAAGCGTCACCCACCACCTACTGCTCGACCAACTCCTTTGCCCCATCTTACTGCTCCATGTGGACTGCCACAGTCGAACCTTTGCCTCTGCCTGGGTGGTCCCTCAACAGCCTGTTGCACCTCTGCACGGTGGGTCGGACAGTCACAAGCCATGTGGCCCTGCCCGCTGTATGCATAACACTGTCTGCCTCTCGGATGACTGGATCTGCTGCGTGTGCCTCACACCTCCGAACCAGTGTCCTGAGGTCGTCCAACTGATGGTCTGGTCCGCTTGGACCCCCGTGACATCCGTCGACTTCCATCTGTAGAAGACTCTGCTACGTGTCGCCCTATGGTAGGTCTCGCTGCTGGTGTAGGCTCAACAAGAAATCTCTCTATAAGAAGGGCTCGTTCCAGTACTCCTGCCTGCGTCGGAATGCTGAGGGAGATCATCGATTCCCTGATCTCATGCCTCAGTCCCTGCTCGAATGTCCAGGCCCGAAAGAATGGGTCTCATACCATTTCTATGGAGTAGCGGGAGGGATCAGTAAATCTCACCGAGTACTAGGCTACTGTCATGCTGCCCTGCCTCAGCTATAGTAGCTCCTAAATGCGCACCGCATGGAGGGTGGCTGGAACGAACTCCAAGCATAAGAGGCTCTCGAATTCTGTCCAAAGAAGAGATGTCTCTTCGTGCACATGGAGCATCCGGCTCCACCATCTACCTGCTGTCGCGTGCAGGAGACTCGCTGCAAGGAACACAATGAGGTTTGCTAGTGTCCCTACCAACCTAAAGGCCCGAACGACAGCCTTTAGCCAATCCTTGGCTGCCTGAGGGTCCGTCTCCCCATAAAACCTGGGTAGTCTCTGACACTGAAACTCGTGCAGTGCACTCAGGCGACATGCACTCTCAGCTTCCGGGGCTGGTGGAATCGGTGGCTCGGCGGGTAGAGGTACCGCCGGTGCCTCTGCTGTAATAGGGCCCTGCACTGAGGCCTCGTCACTCGGTGGGCTTCCATGTCGCACAAAGCTCGGAACCCTAGCTGGCTGCCATCATAGGGCCATCCTGAAAATAAACAAGTGTGCCACGGTTAATACAGTATACCTGGTGAGCTGACACAATGTAATCACAAAGAAAACTTTTGAAACACACATGCAATCAATGTTTTCGTACACTGAGTCTGAAATCAGAAGTCCGGGTCCTGGTGTATGGATAGGTCGGCCGCTGCACCATCACTGGATTCCCTGAACTGATAAACACACTCAATACCCTAAACACTATTGCTTCACATAGAAGAAATTATCAGAGTCCTGAGTTCTACGGTAGAACCGACTCCTCTGATACAAATTTGTCATGACCCATCCTTGGGGCCCGTGCCATGACTACCCCAAGCCCACCTTCCATAGGCTAGGGGCTGACGACTAGCACCAAAGGTGTAAATCCCGATAAAAGGGAAGGCATTTCCTTTATAAAGTAAACAAACACCACAGAGTATGCAAGCTGATGTAAATACTAAGTAAACTGAGTACAAAAGTAAGTGCTTGAAAGTAAATAGGAAAGAATACAAACCCAACTGAAAGTAAAGTACAACTGAAAAGAAAGTACAGCAGCAAAAAAGTAAAGCAGCAACACCGAGCCGTCCTCCGGAAATCCCACCTGAAGGGTGGGTACAGATAGTCTCCTCAGCTCCTCGAGTTCAACCGTCCGCTCCATGTACGTCCCGTCCAGTGATCTACCTCCAGGTACTGTTCAGTTCCACGAGCCTCCACCTCGATCAGCGCTGTTTGTCGTCTGCATCCAACACAACGTAGTGCAGGCATAGCCCATGCATGGGTGAGTATACGATACTCAGTAGGGACCCCGAGACCCCCGTAGGTCTCCCATAATCCACAAAAGATATTCCACAAAGGAAGGATAAAAACACGAAGTATCAACCAACTCTACTTAGGTATATGCCCATACATATACCTATGTCATCAATTCCATCTTGGCTCCAACACACTATCCCAAGTACAACCCAGTCCACACAGGAAAGCATAACCCAATCCACATAGGAAAATAGAACCCAATCCACACAGGAAAGCACAACCCAATCCACATAGGAAAGCATGACAATTATATCGATGATAATGTTTCAAAATCAAGACTCAACCCACACAGGTATACTACTCACAAAGAGAGGTGGAGATGATTAGATGTAGACTATGAATCATCTCCTCTGCCAAAACCATGTAGGATCCAAGTACAGAAGTCGTCGCTTCCGGACCCACGTAGGATCCAAGTACAATAACCATCACTGCTGAACCAACGTAGGATCCAAGTACAGTCGTCATCACTGCCAAACCCATGTAGGATCCAAGTACAGTTGTCATCCCGGATAAACCCACGTAATATCCAAGTACAGTGGTCCTCGCTTCCGAACCCACATAGGATCCAAATACAGTCATCATCATCATCGCGGTCGCAGCCAGCACTAGGGTTCCCGCACACAGCACGCTCGATTCTGAGAGGGTCCGCTCCACGAACCAATGGGGGTCGATACATCAACTGTCACGAATTCCAGATTTGATGTATCACAAACTTTCCGTCTCATCAATAGAAACTCAACGCGATGGAAGGCGCGTCAATCGGACGCCCGGTCTGAGAGTTATTGGCTTTTTCGTCTGAGGGGCCCGGTTGGTTTTTAAGCAAAAACCAACCCGAATGTACTCCAGCTGCATCCAAACATCGAGCGGAGTAATCCAAAAGAACCGTATCACTAAGAGGAATCCAAAAAATTTGATGGCACGTCAATCGGACGTCCGGAGATCATGTTATAAGCATTTTCGCTCCGAGGGCCCGGTTGGTTTCATGTTCAAACCAACCCGGCCGTACACAAAGTTCACTGAAACCTTGTGTTTCATATACCAAAACAACCATCTCGATCCAAGGATCCCAACGCAATCGACGATGCATCGATCAAACGTCCATAGCCCAAGATATGGGCGTTAGAACAGATCTGTCCGAAAAATGGGGGGTTTTGGCCCGGTCTGACCCGACCCAATACCCCCTGGGTCGGCCCGAACCGAGTCGACCCGACCTAGGTTAGGGTCCGTCCCAGTTGGGCACGGCCCGGCCCGCGTCAGGGTGCGGCCCAGCAGCCTACCGCGGGGCGCGGCCATGCGGCCTGGCTCGGAGCTGGCCGCAGGGTGCGAAGGGGGGCGCCGCCCCCTTGGAACCGAACGGCGGACCCAGTGGGGTCCGCCCTACTTGGTGGCCGGGGGTTTCAACCCCCGATTTTCTTGGGTAAGGGTCAGACCTTATGTCTGACCGGTTGAGCCATGTGGGACCTGCTGGGGTCCCGCCTCCAGGGTGTGTTGGTGGCTGGCCGAGCCCGGACGCCTCCTGCTGAACCGCCGCGGCATTAGGCCGCCGCTTCCGTCCGTCCGGCGCGGCGTGACAGTGCCGCGCCCCTCCTCCGCGACCCGCTCCAGCCGCGGACCCTTGGTTCTCTGGCGTAGTGCGACGACGCCGCACCTTTCCTCTGTGGCCCCTTCGGTCTCACCGGCGCGGGGCGACGGCCCCACGCACCTCCACCGCGGCCCGCTCCAGCCGCGTTCCTTTCCATTCCCACGTGGTTCATCGACACCGCACCGCCTTTGCCGCAAGTTCAACGAGGATCAACAAAAAGGGGGAGGAGGATCATCCATGTTTGTGCGGTCCGATCTCCTCCCATTAAGTCGATAACATGCGGCTAAAAGAACAAGAATTCTCAACGACAAACAAAGCGCAATTTTAATTAAATAAAATTGAAGTTAACCCCTACCTCAATTCAAGAAGGTTGATCGCCTTGACAAAGGATGGAGATGCTTTTTTTGTTCCTTTGACGTTGCCGCGGAAAGATGGCATCACTTCTTCAACGTCGAGAAGAAAGAAGCCGAGGTTGGAACCGGTGTTCTTGGCGTTCTTCGATGATGAAGATGCAGTTCTTCCAGAGAAAAGAGCTATCTCCCCCAATGTCTCGACACAACAATCCTAAAACCCCAAATAAAATAAGACTTACTCTTATTTTATTATAACATGCCAAGAATTTTAATTTTAAAATTCAAATACATAACTCAAAAAATTTATTAAGTGTGTTGGAATGATTAAAGAGGAGGGAGGGGAGAGTTACAAAGTAATGGGGAGTTGACAACTTTAATAGGGGTTAGAGGAGTTAAAATAATTTCAAGGGGTGGGGCTCGTGTGCTCCCCACCTCACAAATATCCTAACAAGAGGAGTTAGGATCTAGTGGGTCCCACCCCAACTCCCATACTTAGGATAAAACCACTTAGGTTAGAAGTAAAATTTGTTCCACAAATTTTATTTACTTCACATTTAATCCTCAATTTTTTAACAACTCCTCCCGAGAAAATGCACCTTCAGAAAAAGTCCTCTTAAGAAATTACCGCCGCTGCGGTTTCATCAGTGCCCTTGGATTTCAATTCCAAGCACTGGTTCAAAGGATACAAAAACCAGCTTTTTTGTTCACTGAACGTACCCAAGATAAACTTTGAAAATTGATTCCGGGCACACCGGGCCTTGGAATCAAGTTCCATCAGAAACTGCGTACTCATAAAATCCCAAAGAATTTAAGAAAACATTTTCCTTGAAATTTATGGGTCTTTACAGCCCATATCTATAAAAATTCCAAAATTCCATGGATGGTTGGCCCATGTGACTCCCTTTTGATAGAAAATCATTATTAGAGTCCATCTACATCACTACCACCCCCAGTCTCCAAGACAAATCTAACAGGATCCTGGAGTGATCAGGAACTAGACTACCTTGTTAGATAATGATCATGAGGAATATCTTTGGGATATATTATCCACCAATCAACTATCAGTTGTGTTTTGGATACATGAAACCCTATGTTTCACCACACTAGAGTTCCTCACCATAGACCAGGAAGCCTTCTCCCTCAAGAATATCTGGGAGATATCTAACCTCCATTGATATTAGTAGTTATCCTACTTAGGAATCCTTGAGCACCTCAAAGAAATCCAAAAATAGTGTTGGAGGGTTGAAATCACAACACTCCCAGTAGATTAGTACCCTGATTCATATTGGTACCTCCATACGTTCTAGTGGACTAGTGTTTGGAGCCTCATCATACTGTAGCGAATCATTCATGGGTCATCTCACTATGTTCAGATTAGAGCTCAAGGGTAGTACATTTCCCTCCACTCCTTGCCCATTCTAAAGAAACATTGAGATCATCAGGTCATTCTATTATTTGATAGTGAAAACTCACCTGCAACCACTTCTACTGTGAACATATTCATGATCAATCCCATTGATTATCAGAGGAATTAGGATGATGGAACATAGAACTATAGATAAAACCCACCCAAAGGGGATTTGATACCTGGAACACCTTCTAATAAATTTTTTCACTCATTAGTAGATATAGAAATTATGTCTTAGGAATCCCCCTACTGAGATATTGTTTTCTTCTCATTAGTATCTCAAAAAGTTAAATGGTTCTATGATCCTATCAATCCATATGATACTATTCTAGAGATAGATTCAGATCCTAGAATGTACACCTTTCTTTAGGATCTTGAATGCTATATGAGACTCGATGTTGAGCTCCTTGTCAAATAATGCCCAGAGAGAGACAATGCCAGATGGGACCATATCCCTCCTCCATAAAAACATCCAATATTTCTTAGATAGGTAATTAGGTTTAGGATAAGTGGCCCTTCACATCTGATCAGGGTTGAGGTTTGTATCACTGGAAAGTGGTCAAGATATGAAAAACATACCCTACCTGAACAATGTGACTTCCCTCCTTTGGACTATGATCTCTATTCCCCATGATTCATAAGACCATTTAGTGATTTAGGGACTAAAAAAACTCACTAATAATATGTAATAGCTACTATCATTCCTCTACTTGAGGCTCTAGATATGCAATAGGTGTCGATCTTGCCTAATGAAAATCCATATTCGGCATGGGTAGACCATGTATATTTTCCCCATAGTTAGGTAATCCTAGATTCACCCAGTTTAATGGAATGGGTGATCTACTATAGTACTTGACCCACTTCACCACATAGTGTGGCCTAATGCTTGAAACTCCAGAGTAATAGGAGGTTTCCATGCTTTGATATTTCATCCAGTCCTTGGAGGGACCAACATTTTTTTGGTATAGTCAGCTAGTTCTTGGATCCATCTCTGGTTGGAAAGATCACCATAGTAATTTACTCTATCAATTTAGACCCACCATGATCAAGACTAGTTTTTTATCTCTCCAAATTAAATAATAGTCTTGATGAGTGAGTTACTGACTTCATTTCTTGGTAGAAGGGGTTACCATAATCTATTGATATGAAACTTTACTATGAAAATATATTAACGATGTACATGGAAAATTCCAAATATGACTTGGTCTTTCCCTTACCTCCTTGAGGTACCTAGGTGAGTTTCAAGGGTTTTTCGAAAGATCTCATCTTCTCAAATAATCATTGTAATGAACCGAGTATAAGTTATTATCATTACCCCTTCAAATTCCTATGTGAAAACATGTGAAGGAAGAAACAACTACTATTGTGTAGACTAAGGCCCTACAAACAGTCAGCCACCAAGAACCTCTACTAGACTGACCCTACCAAGGAAAACCTCATTAAGAAAATCCTTACTGTGAAAATTTCACTCAAGACCCCCGTTAGTGCCAGGTACCCAAGATTCTCTTCATAAATCGGAGAAAAAAGATCTAATCATTTAGGGATGTACATGTATTTAGGTACTTCATTTATGCCTTGGAAGAAAACATATTATAGCTTCTGGAATATGGAAGTCTTGAGGAAGCTAAGCTCATTGATCATGCCAACTACTAGTCATACAATAGGGCCCTCAAGCACACCATCAAGGAGTGTATTTTCCTAAAATATTGTCTCCATGACGAAGTAGATCAGGGCCTAGAAAAGTTGGGTGATATTATGATATAGGAGGAACATATGTCTACTAACATTGATAGTGATGATGAGTACTCCAATGATTGGATGTGGGCTTCAGGGTGACATACACAAAAGAATGATGACCAAATGGCCCGTAAGATGGTCACTTGTTCCCATGGTATTATCCATTCCTTATTGATACAATTTTCTCCCCTTGTGGTATTGAAATACATTCTGACTACCAAATCTATATCACATCCATCCAAATCTTGAAATAATAGGAATTGATGATGCCATGAAATTAGATTACCCCACCAGTTCTAAAAAAACCTACAATTTCTGCAACATCATTCCTCTTGGACTAGAATAGACCACTGAAATTCATCCAATCATAGAATATTCCACTGGGGAAGAGTGGAAATACGCCTCTATGAATGCTATCATGATGGTAGACCGCCAAACCATACTTAGCAATGAGGAATGCCACCTGGACCTTTTATCCACTCTAGCTGATACCATCAAAGTATGGGTAGATGCTATGATAAAAGATAGTAAATTCGACCCAATGATCTAGAAGAGGATTTTTATACTGTTGAGATCATGAAGGAAGATTTGCACAAAGATTAGTAAGTAAAAACCACTTGGGAAACTCCATTAGTTATACCTTTAAAGAAGATAGTATTGGTCAATTGTTAGACCCAGCCACAACAGCATTGAAATCAATCATGGAAAGCCAGGGACCAACCTCAGTCGTCTAGTTCTAAGCCTAACTTATCTAGTCAGTAGCGGAACTTGGAAAACACTAGCTAGGCCCAACACCTCAATCGGTACTTTCCACTACACTATTTATCATAGAGATGGCCTTGGAAAGTAGAAACATTCCCCTCACATAAAAATATGATGTGTTGAAGAACCACTTTATTTTGCTTGTGAGACTCTCGATCTTTGACATGCTCCACCTATCGAAGGAGATGACTGAATACCTCATTGAGGCCCTAAAGATTCATCTCTAGTTTGGTACTGAGGTAGCTAATTTTGAGGCCTACCATGCATAGAAAATTGAGATGGAAGGGTGATAGGCTTCAATTTCTTTATCTGAAGAGGATGAGGGCATCACTTTCTAGGGGCACATTTTTCTGTTGTATATCACATTCCATTTAGATGGTGTGGATGTCCACTAATACCTATTTGATATTGGTTTCAGGATTAATCTTATCCCAACCTGAACACTCTGCATGTTGGGGCATATGGAAGCAGTTTTAACTCTCTCCAACCTGACAATTCATGGGTAAGATAAGAGTGATCAGAAGTCGCACGACAAGAATAAAATGAATACCCAATTTGGTTTCCTAGTAGAATTTTATGAGTTCATGGTTGTCTAATAGGATACAACCTACATCACCCTATTAGAAAGGCCCTAGCTCTATCTGCTTGCAGTGTTCCCCTCTTTATACAATCAGTACCTCAAATACTCCCTTGATAATCGAGTAGGGGTACTCTAGGGTGATGCTTCACCCTTTGACTCTTATGAAACCCACTACCTAGATGTTTGGTACTAAAAAAGGCAGGGAAAGAAGTTTTAGACCTATGGGACTGAGTGTATCAATACCCATAATGATCTTACAACAAACTATGGGAAAACACATCATTTGTGATAGGTTATTTGAGGTGGGAAAGGGTCCCGTCACAAATAGTCTGTCTAGAGGGACTATTTTTTATTAGACCCTCTTCCTATCGTAAATAGTTAGTTATTGGTAATGGGAATAGGTATCTCGTCGCTAATAACCTTCGGCGGGTTTTAGTATTTACGATGGTACCCATCGGAAAAACCTTCAGTGGTTTTATCATTTGCGATGAGGCCTGTCGCAAATAACTTTTTTAAGTAATGCCCCCTAATTAATAGTGTTTTAGCATTTGTAGCGGGTCCCGTTGCAAATAATATTATTTGTGACGGTATTTATCACCTATCACAAATGCTATGTCAGAAGGTAGGTATTTGTGACGGGACCCGTTGCAAATACCATTTTAATTGTCGTCTCTAATTAATAGGTGGGTTACTATTTGCAACGAGACCCATCACAAATAATCTAACCTATATATACCCTCGTCTGTTTTCTTTATTCACATCTCTTTAAAATCCTCTCTCAATAAACTCTCATACTTCTCTCTGAATTTTTAACAATGTTTAAAAGCTTACATCGAATCGATTTCAAGCCTTATAGTGTACAAAAGATCATGTTTTTATGTATTTATCCACTACTTTTATTTTTAAGTTAATTCATTAAATATTAAGTTAGTTATAATTATTATTAATTAGCAACAATTAAATTAAATTAAAATTAGACATTTTTATTTTGCATTATTTATTTTTACAAATATGTTGTTTCGTTATTAATAAATACTAATAAATTGTTATAATTAGTAATAATTATTAATAATTAGTAATAAATATTAATAATTAGAAATAAATAGTAATAATTAGTAATAAATAGTAATAAATAGTAATAATTAGTAATAAATAGTAATAAATATTAATAAATTGTAATAAATATTAATAATTAATAATAATTAGTTATAATTGGAAAAAAATTAGAAAAAATTGGAATAATTTGGAATAATTTGGAATAATTAATAATAATTAGGTACAATTAATAATAATTTGTAATAAATAGGGATATTTAGTAATAATTAGTAATAAATAGGTATAATTAGTATTAATTAGTAATAATTTGGTATATTAGTAACAATAATTTGTAATAGTTAGTAATAATTAGTAATAAATAGGTATAATTAGTAATAATTACTAAAAATTAGTAATAATTAGTAAAAATTAGTAATAATTAGTAATAAATAGTAATAAATAGGTATAATTAGTAATAACTAGAAATAAATAGGTATAATTAGTAATAATTTTTAATAAATAGGTATAATTTGTAATAAATACGCATAATTATTGCTAAATATGAATAATTAGTAATAATTAGGCATAATTTGTAATAATTAGGTATAATTAGTAATAAATAGGTATAATTAGTAATAAATAGGTATAATTAGTAATGATTAGTAATAATTATTAATAAATAGGTATAATTAGTAACACATAGTAATAAATAGTAATAATTAGCAATAAATAGTTTCAATTAGTATTAATTAGTATTAAATAGTAATAATTAGTAATAATTAGTGATAAATAGTTATAATTAGTAATAATTGGTAACAAATGTAGAAGGATCTTATCATTGGAGAGATTAGAGGTGATCACCAATGTCAGATTGTGTCCTGTAGAATTTCTTTTTAAGTTTTAAAATTAACTACAAAAAATACTTTAACTATTTTAATTTTAAATTGCAATTGAATGAGTCAAATGTGGTTGTGATATCTCATAGACAGACTGATGATTAGACCAGTGCAGTAATATTTTATGAGGGAGCAAGGATATAGGTGACCCAATATACCTTCAAGAAAGGATGAGATGTTGGTATCATCTCTCAATTGATGGCTAGGAGTTGTTATGGTACCACTGTAATGTTGGTGTGCAACTCGAGTGGAGCTCATGGAGAGTCATCATCATTTGTTTCACAGTATCGGGAGCATCTACAAGATTAGAGTGAGCTTATAGAGAGTATACGTAGGGAACAAGAATAGCGATGTTGACCGCAACAACAGCAGGCGGTGGAGATGTGTCAGTGGCAACAACAGAAATAGTAGCAGACAATGAAGTACATGTGATGTCTGACTCATTACTTAGGGATGGAGTTCCCTCCACCATCTCCTCCAGCTCATCCAACTCCTCTAGACGACCCTCCCACTTAGTGATGTATTTACTTTTTATGATAAGACATTTTAATGTAATTTTTTATAATATTATATATTTACATTTTTAGATATTGCGCTTCTATATTGTTATAAATATTACATTTTTTATTTTTTTATTTTTTTATTATATTATTACTTTATCATTTATTTTTTACTTTATTAAAATTATTTTTTATTGTTATTTGGTTGTTATTGTTATTTTTTATATATTGTTTGGAATTTTGAGGTTTTTATTATTTTATTAATATTATTATTAATTTTGTTGATATTAATTTTATTATGATTATTATTATTTTAATATTATATTATTATTAATATTAATTTTATTTTATTCAATTTTATTAATATTAATTATTATTATTATTTTTAAGTTATTTGTGATGGGCCCGTCGTAATAGGATTTTTTAAAAATTCAGAGAAATTATTTTCGACGGGAGAGTTTACTATTACAAATAGTATTTTTTTTGTGATGCACCATCGCAAAAAATATTATCTGCGATGCCATTTTCTATGATGGGGTAATTGTAATGGGACCCAGTCACAAATAAATTTTTGTGACGATGCCCCATCGCAAATGGTTTGATTTTTTCTAGTGACTAGTTTATCAAATCCTTGGGTGGATTTAAAAGACAACTAAATTATTCTAATCCATTGGTTGGAGCCCATAACCTCAAAACTATGGAGATGCTTAATTATATCTAATAATAATGATTGATCATAGATTAACTCATACTCCTACATAAGATAGGCTCAAATAATTATGGAATGACCAACTCATGTGGAATACCGGGAGCTTCTCCTTGTGGTCACTGATCCACGACACCATGACATGTTTTAGAATGTAGGGTAGACTCAATGAAGATCGATCAACACGAGTGATTTGATATTAATGGTGGATTTGATTGTGAGAAAACATATAGGATTGTATCATTAGTCTTCTTCATCGTAGTCTCAATAGAATAGGAATCCCACATCCAAGTCTCCTCTCTTTCCAGAGCAGATACCCGTCCAAGAACAAGTCTACAACTTCAGTGGAGCTTCCTCCCTCCACTAAAAATTATTTTCTAGATGATTAAGGGGATCTATATGATTCCCCTACAATGTTTGAAGAAGGTATATCCACTATAGTAGATGAGCTGATACTGGTGAATCTCAGTATGAAGGAAGACCCAATGCTAATTATGATCAGTGAAGTCATGTCTCGAGAGGAGCAGCAACAATGTGTGGATTTTATAAAATAGTATCATGACATATTCACCTGGAGTTACAAGGAAATTCCAGGGATCTATCCTCAAGTTATCTTCCATTTCTATCTCCTCCTAGTAGTCCATTATTATTTCAAGAAGCATTCTAGGAAGATTCACCCTTCCCACAGTGACATGGTCGATGCCAAAGTTGAAAAGCTAATCAAGGAAAACTTCCTCATGGAGATTCAATACCCTAAGTGGCTACCTAAAATTTCCCCCAATAAGTAATATGAATGGATATATCATAGTCTATATTGACGTGAGAGACCTCAACCACCACTTCCTAAAGGACAGTTTTCCCCTTTTGTTAATAGAGCTACTAATTGATGTGTTGACTAGTTTACAAGCCCTCTCCATCATTAATGGGTAATTATAGTATAACCCAATCCAGATGTACCATGAATATGATGATGTCACCTATTTTAGGGAACCTTATTAAACTATTCTTCTACAATTTGATTCCATTTGATTTAAAAATTATTGAATATACATACTTGAATTCTATACACCAAATCTTAAAACAACTCCTTGGGACATTAGTGGAGTTCTATGTGGATGATTTTGTGGTTAAATCCTGCCCACGGTAGGACCATCTCAAGGACCTTGAGAAATTTTTTAACATCCTCAACTACCATTATCTTAATATGAACCCCTTGAAAAGTACATACATGGTTACCTCTAGAAATCTCTTTAAATTCTTTGTTAGATATAGATTCATAGAGATAAATATAGAGATGATCAATGTTATCATCCAAATTCCTCCTCCATGAAACCTCTAGGATTTTTAGGTCCTCCAAGGACACTTGGACTATATCGGAATATTCATTCTTAATCTTGTTGTAAATTGTAATCTCTTTTTGAAATTATGAAGAAAGGAACCATCTACCAGTGGGAAAATAACTTCCAGATCGATTTTGAGTATTTTAATTAGTATCTTATACATCCTTCAGTCTTTATTCTACACAACCTAGGAAATTATCTGGTCCCTTATATGACCACCCAAGAATGGTCCCTAGGCACCATTCTAGCTCAAAATCGTTATGAGGGAAGAAAAAACAAACTTTATTATCTCAGTAGCATACTCCCTGATAAAGAGAACATATATTATCACTTCTAAAAGGGTTTCTTATCCATATTTGTTTTAGAGAAAAAGTTCTGAGAATACTTGTATCACCATGAGATACAGCTGAGATCCCACTTTGACTTGCTGAAGTAAATTCTAAATCACCATATGTTGATAAGATTACTATTGAATTGGAAAATAATTCTATAGGAGTTCAACATCATATTCTTTTTTCCTTTAAGGATATTAAGGTATAGGAATTTCTAGATTTCCTTGTCATTCATATGACCCCTAAAGAAGTCCCATTTGATGTTGAATTCCTAGAAAAATCCTTCCTTTTTGTGGAATAGACCATGCCATTTTGGAAAATAAATTTTGACGGTGCCCCCCATGGACCAACCATGATAAGGCTCAATAACCCCAAACTTAATAGGGTGGTATTTGGGATTATCTTCATCAATATCTTAAAGGACATCATGTTATAATCATTCTTATTATCAGAAGTTTTCAACAAAAATGGGGTTGGGAACCAGGATATTATCTCTGGACTTGAGCTCACTCTTGAAATGTATGTCCCCCATTTTCAAGTGAAGGTTGTCTTTAATCTACTCATCAAGAAGATAAATTGAGACTATGTATTTAGGAAATAAGAACTTTTTTCCTTACTATAGTGTAATCAGAAGTTAATGGCCCAATTTACTTCATGAACAAAGGTGAATTGTGTTCCCCAGTCATAGAATGATCAAGTCGATGCTTTAGAAGTCTTGGATTCATCTATTTAAAATATTGAATAATATTACTTAAACATTCATGTGGAATATCAAAGTATTATTTCCCCCATACCTTATTATTATAATGACCAATAGGTTAATCATATCGAAACTGAAACTTTTATAGAAGGAACCTCAAATGACCTGGTAGTCAAAAAAACACTTGTTTGGATGAATCCCTTCATCGAGTATCTCCAACACAGAACCCTCCCAACATACTGTGAATTAATTAATTTTTCATTATACAGTGTAATTTTTTCTCTAAGATGGCCCCGATATTGATTAGAACCTCTACAGGCATGGTTTTGATGGGATCTTCCTCAATTACATCCAAGGGAAGGAGATCCCTCAAGTCATGCAAGAAACCAAAACTGGTTCATGTGGGGACCATCAAGAGGTTTTGAAGCTTTATTTAAAGATATAGAGGTTGGGTTACTTCTATCCCACCATGGTATGTGAGTGCAACAAATTTACCAAGACGTATCTTGCATGACAGATCCATGCCAACTTTGTGCATCAGCCACTAGATATTGTTCATATTACCAAGTACTCCTAATCCTTACCGTATGGGGTGTTTATGTTGTAGGAATATACCAAACACTAATATATTGACAATATAGTTTTATTCTAACTCCCATATTATCAACTAATTTTGTGTTCGTCTCACCATTATCACAAACAACAACACAACATTTCAATCCTCTAAGCTAAAACATTTGTAGAACAATTACAATATCCAATCACAACACCCCCCACTACCATTCAAAGGTGATTGGGAATATTGAGGATTTAAAAAAACCTCTCTAACATCATACAAAAGATTTTGTTTTAGAATAAGAGGATTTATCTTAATAATATATCTAATTCCATGTGTTCGTAACGGAAGACAACTCAAAATTCCACCCAGGTGAACCCATACTCCCTGGTGTATGGAATAGAAGTAGTTATACCTTTAGAGGTTCAAATTTTGTGGATTCAAAAATATATTTACAAGTAGAAAACACCAAATAAGAGTGTGAAATTCCACTTGGATGATATTGAACCCCTCAAGAAAAACATAGTCTAGTCATTTCATAACATGAAAAGGGATCGAAACCTTGTAGCGTGATCATTAAATAAAAATGCATTCTTCTAATCCTTCCTTAAAGGGGATATGGTATCAGCTCTTTGAAAAATGATGATACCCAGAAAGAAGCCACCTAAACTAAAACCCAAATGGGAAGGAGCTTACATTATCATAATGTATACTCTAATGGTTCATACTCATTGATCACCATGGAAGAGGATCACATCACACCCCCCCACCAACATCAAGTTCCTGAAGTGGTACATTGTGTGAAACCACTAGTCATAGATTTAAAAATTTAAACTAAAAATCACCATGTCCTCATTACATGATATTAAACTACTTCCTTACATGTGTTATAAACCTGGGATGCCTCATAAAAAAATGATATAATCTAAAGTTTGAGTTGTGTGAATTTAAACTAAAAAACCCAATATCCAAGTCACATGATGAAAAAATGTGTCACATCATCCTAGCTATATGACATTAAACTGAATTATACCCTATGTAACAAGAATTGGATGCCTCGAGTGGTAATAATGAGATTCCTTATGTTTTTAGCATGATATGAATCATGTAATGATCATGATACGAACACTAAAAAGTCCCCCCCTGAACTCCTACTTAGGTGTAATACCCAATCATATTCCTTGATCCATTAGTGGGTTGAGACTCCCTCACAACCAAGTTGAGGGAAACGTAATGGGTAACTAAATGTGTAATCCCCGTATATGAAATCATTTCACCTAATATTAATTTTTGTCCTTACCCTATACAAAAAACATGGGATTCACTATGTGATAAGGACAATATTTTTCATGTAATGAGACATCATTCCATATGTGATAAGCATGTGACAATACCACATTCTTTGGGAATATTCCACCCATAATCCCCACTCATACCATCACTTCTCCTAGAAGAATCTAGGTAGCTTCCTTATGCATGCCCCCAATTACACCATATTTTTACCGTAATAGAAATGGGTATCCCTTATCACAAACCCACCTTGTTCAATGTTATTTGACCTTAAACTATAGCAACCATGTTTCCTCAACAGATAATGTTAAAATGCATGTTCAATATATTTTTCACACAATGTTAAACTACATAGTCCAAGTACCTATTGAATGATGTGAAAATGTGTGTGACTTGGGACCTCACATTAGATGGAACTCTCTCTTATTGTGTCAGTCATATACCACACCGCATTTAAGAACTATAAGTGTATTGATTCACACTTCTTATGGGATGCATAGTGATTCCAAAACCTCATTTGATTTCCCTAGCCCAACCACCAACCTATTTTGGGGTATACACTTTGTAAAATACACAATACACTCCTTGATATACACTATTTCCTCTGGAAATTTGGATGACCTTGTTTGTTTAAGGTTCAAACATTCCAATCGGTTTCTATTGGGTTTGTTCATAAAACCAGAAACATCCAATGATTTTATATCCATTTGGACATACTTTCCAAAGGTATGTGCTCATTAGTTGTCGACCGATAACGCTTATGAATTTTCATTGGTTGAGAGGATCTGAGGTCAGACTCATCACACCTTTTTGGGGGGAATTATTTTCTACTCCAGGACTCTCTTTATAGATTTTAGTTATGTCTGTGAATCCTTATTACATTACCAAGAATGAAAATGAAATTTCCTTTAGATATGACAATAAATGATTAATATGTACAAGATTTAAAGAATATTTTATATGTATTTGAGGTTATTCATCGATAGAGAATCATCTATATTTGTTAGAGATTCTTAGTCAATGGTATCCTTCAATACATTTTATAGAGATCTTTTGGTCATTATGATAACCATACTAATTTTAAAGCCACTCAGCAGGGTACTTGAAGTTTATTATCGTTCAGAAGGACATGGATTATTTCAAAGTTGGGATTGTACCTGCTGATGGGCTACCTACGTATCCTTGTTTAGAAAAGGAATCAGAACCCACGTATTTCGAGAATTAAGATATAGTTTAACGTCATATGGGACATATGAGAATTAATGAGTGATAAGATTGAATCTTTAGAAATGCTTACTACGTACTCTACTTTTATGGTATAAATCAAAGTCCACGAAGTTTGATTAAGAATTACAGGGGCTTACGTATGATTAACGACCCAAAGAGATGTGTCATGGTTACGTTTACACTCTAAGCTCATGTGATTCATCCTCGGTGTGAGAAAAAAGAGGTATCAGTAAACCTGGGGATTTGTGCCATGAAAGATGCAATTATAATAAATGAAGTGGGTATTATGCATGTATGACTGCCCAGATAGATGAATATTGGGAATTACTTCGGAGAAGAAGCCCAGGAACAAGGTCCATAAAGGTATATGTGCTTTATTGAGATTTGGATACTTAACTTAGGACTTAATCCTGAAAAGTATGCCCAAATTAGAGGGGGCTTATGATTGGGTTTTATTCTTGAGAATAAAGTCCAAATCAAAATAAACTAAGACTGGTTAAGAGAAATTATGACTGGGGCTTATTCCTAAGATGGTGGCCCAGGTTAAAGGGAATTGAGAACTGGGGCTTATTCCCAAAAAGGAGGCCTAGGTTAAGGGGAATTATGACTGGGGATTACTCCTAAAAAGGAGGCCCAGGTTAAAGAACTCTGTACTGGGGATTACTCCTGAAAAGGAGACCATGTTCGCGGACTTTGGACTGCGGGTTACTCTTGAAAAGGAGGCCGAGGTTTGGGAACTTTGGACAGGGGATTTCTCCTGAAAAGGAGGCCCAAATTAGGGAACTTATAATCTTAAAGGATGTGGTTGAATGAATTAAATCTCTCACCTTAGTGACATAAAGATATATAAATCACTATGTTTTGAGAGATGTTCCACAGAATTCCTTCCAGATAAGGAAGCCAACAAAGGAACCATGCAAAAAAATGGCTTTGAAGAGGGTTTTGAAGGCTAAATCTTGATGAGGAGAGGTGGATTTGATGAAAAGAGCTGAATAGGTAGGAGGGTCACCCAAAAATAGGCAGGCGCGCAAGTTTTGTGGGGGCGTGCAGGTCCTGGTCATGCAAGTATACCTGCGCGACACAGGTGTACTTGCACGCTTGTTAACCAATGGGGTAATACTTGGGTGAGACTTGGCTCAAGCCCTTAGTGTTATCCCTAAAGGCATGCAAAAGGGTGGTGCACAGGTTCTGTTGAAAGGATAAGGCAGAGCGCAAGTGTCTTCATTTCCCTTAAGGGTTAGACACTTGGGCGCACTAGTGTTGGTGAATTTCAACACTTTGGTCTTGTTCCCCCTCTTTAGATCTTCCATTCTAGGTATGAAATTACCTTAGAAGTGTTCAGAAGACTTCAAGAAGAGACTAGGGCACTGAGAGCTGAAATCTGAGTTTCTGTATTTTTCGTCTCCGAAATGGGGGGCCCACAAGGGGTATTTATAGGCTACTGAAGACCCTGGGAGAAAATCCAATAGGGCGCACACGTCACCTATGCGCCCAATATGTGGCGCGCAGCTATACCTGCGCAACCATCATGGAACATGCGCGACACATGCTTAATGAAATCCATGTTCATGCCTTTGTCGATTTTTGATGTTTCTTCAACGGATGAATCACTTTGTGTTTAAGGTATTTTCCTTTTCATTCGTTAGATGTTGTGATGGAAAGGATAGTCAAAAATAGTCCCCCCTCAGAGTTGGATCTGAAAGGAAGGAGGATGTGACTCTAAGGTAAAGAAGAAAAAAAAAGAAATAATGACACGCAAGTTTTGAGTGCGTAGGGAGCGGCGTGAAGGTACGAGCCGTGGAGGCCTCAGTGCGTAGGGTTGTGGCCTTGCCTATAAATATGTGTGCCATTATCGCACAAAGAACCTAGGTTTTAACCCTTATGAGCTCTCGTCACGTAGGTTGCTTATTTTCCACGGTTTTCATTGCTTATGTTCGTGTCACGCTTCTGCAGAGGTATTTTAACCTGCACGGTGATACCTGCGTGAGACAGTTCCACTTGCGTTCCAACGTTGGACTTGCACACCTTAATTCCTTATCCATTTTTTCACTTTTATTCACAACTTTTATGAAAAATCAACTCACTTAAGAGTTAATTATTCAACCTTTGTGTAGATTCAATGGCTCCTAGAAGAATTGGAATGTCTGATGAACTAGATAGGAAGCGAATTGATGACATGATGAATGTTGTTGTCCATGATTACTATGATATCTAAGACCACAACATTCCAAATTTTTCCATGTACTTGAAGAAGTATCATCTTACCTTTCCAAAGAGCATCTACTTGCCTCTGTATGGGCATGGTCATCTGCAAGAAGTCAACATTCCAGAAGCAAAGAACTATCTCTTGCATTCTTGGTTTCAGAATTACACTAATTTTTCTTAAGAAAATGTCTCAATGGGAGGATAATTTGTCAATACAAGAATGGTGGAGAAGCCCTATATAATGCATCATATCCCTTGTGACCCAGATCTGAAACCTCACAAGCCCGAGCTGCAACCACATTGTTATCCTTCAATCTTCGGAAATTCTCAGATGGATCAATCCAAAGGCTGGAAGAAGAGTTGGGACTTTAATCCTGGAGGAGGTGTGAAGCCAACTTGGATGTGGGCATATTGGGTGCGACAAAACTATGCAGATTTTGTTGAGGATTTGAAAGGAGGTACAATATATGAAGTTTTCTGGGTTGAGAAGACATAGGTTTATAGGAATGATGACTTTGTGCCGGAGCTAATCAGCCACCGGAGCCCAGAAACCAATTCTTTACATATGACACATGGAGTAGTAGAAATCAGTTTGTGGGATGTCTACAAGTTCTCGGGGGATCCAATTCTAGGCGACATGTATGATGAATTCATTCCTCCTAAGGCAACTTGGAATAATTCCGAGAAGACTCTGGCTTTGGCTCGAGAATTATTGAAAATATTCTACAAGATCAAGAATTCCGATAACTCCAAAACTCATTCTAGAAAGGATATTCATCCAGAGGAGTGGAGGGATATGTTTCTTACCAGGAAGGAGGGAGAGTGGACCACCTATACTCGTCCTACTATTTTCCCCAGAATAGAGAAGAGGGGTGCTTCTGGAACATTCAGGCCGACTCTAGAAGAATGAGAATTTGAGAAGTGGGGGTACGAAGTGGATCAGAGAATCCCAGAAAAGACCCGTCTGGCGTGATTCTTAGCCTTCTGGCTCAGTGTTTATCTTTTGACATTCATGGATTTGAAGGGAGGCGTCAGGCCAGGGACCTTCATTGTGGCATCCAAGTTGGATGAGAAGAAAATGGTTGGGTTGGCCACCCCCATTTTGGCGAAGATTCATAGGATCTTACTCCATGTCATTATGGGTAAGTCTCCTTTAAGAATAGTGGGACCATTCCAAGTATTGTGGGGATGGATCACCACTCATTTCATGACATATTCTGTACAGAACGGAGTATAGGTTCCTGGAAGTTCATTAAAGCCATCAGTGCAGGCATTTTCTGGAATTTCTCCATTAGCTCTCAAATCCTATGATATGAAGGAGAGGATGAGCATGTTCAAGGAATTAAATTTCTTTCCTTATGGAAACCCGCCAACTGGGAAGTTTGTTGATGATGGAACAGCCAGTCTAGAATTGTGGTCGTACATGCTGGCTTTTAGAGATGGTGTACTGGCCACCAGGATTGATGGAGAGATTATATGAGAGGCCTATGCTCCATTTAGATTTTCACACCAATTCAAGTGTCTGTAGAAGACTTTTGTATCTCCTTATATGCATGTCAGGTCAAAGCAGCATCTGATGGTTGCCCGACAATTATGGTTGCTGACATCTATGGTGAAGATCGGGGCAGTGTTTGATCTACTAGTTGATAAAGCAGTGTGTAACTTGACTACATGGTATGCCGAGAAATAGATAGCATCATACCTTGAAGGGGTGTTGAATCATCCGGTTTATTATGTGGGGAAAAAGAAAATAACTATAGAGAAAGAAACCCTTCATCTGGAAGGTGATTCTTCCCCACCTAGATCTGATTCACCAGGTTCCTCACCCAGGGCTCACTTGCTGGATTCCCAAGATGGGGATGATGAGGTGAGGAATTTTTCAAAGTGGCCTCATGCCAGATATAATCCTCCTGTCAGAATCAAGAGACCAACTCCATCCACTCTTAGTGAGTCACTTCATTGGGGAAATTTAATCGCCATTACTTTATAGAGCAACAAGTTTTATTTTCTTATCCTTTATCTGTAATTGTAGGAGTTGGGAAGAAGCAGAAGTCTAAGATTATAGGACCCTCCTTGTAGCCTTCTGGTACACACATTAAATATCTCCGACCAGAGGCTGTCCAGACATGGAGGAGTTTATATTACGATGCTGAAACTGCCTGGATGGATATCCGTGAGGGGCTACACATCCCTGGAATAAGGAATCTTTGGGCCTCCACCGATATCCATTTTGAGGATAACCCCGATGAATTATAGGCTTACATTATAGAGCTAGATATTATCATATATGTCACCGATTATTCCATTCCTATCACCAAGTGGGTGAAAGAAATGATAGATCCTGACACCACTGAGGGGACTGGTGCTTCCAGAGATGAGGAGTGGCATGATTACATGGCTCCTGAAGATGTAAGTCTCTTTCCTTATTTTCTTTGTAACTTGATTCTAGTTAAAGCTTTGTTAATCAATGAAATTACTTTCTTCATCCTATAGCTTGAAAATAAAGGAACTGCTGAGGTTCCTTCACCACAGTATAGCCCTGGTGGTACTGCCATCAGGGCTAATGAATCTCCTCGTGAGTCGAGCAAGATATCTCCAGGATAGTAGGCCATGGAGTAGGAGTTAGATATGGTTCTTCATTATCCAATTTCTGTATTTTGAGATGATGATGTCATCACTCCCAAAAAGCCGAAGAAGAAAAGGCATCGAAGGAAGAAGACCACAACTAAACTCTTTATCAGTAGTGGTAAGTCCTTCAGACAGTCATGAGACATAACCCATGAAAAGATTTCTCATACTTCTTCAGATTGCATGGGATTCTTAAATTTCCCCTTTGAGGGAGAGGATTGACCCTCCTCTGAGAACGACGTATGGTGCTGGTGAACAATCACAAGTTCATTCTGGCTTGGTTGCTCCTGAAGAAGAGCCATCGTATGTTCCCAGTACCACTCCTGCTGCTACTGCAAGGAGAGAAGAGGCTGCTTCTGGTAAATTAACAATGATTCATAAAATGTTGAATGAGACATCAACTGACTTTAATTCTATGATACTTTAGGTTCAACAACTACACCGGAACATTTAGCGGCCACTACAAATGATGCCACAATTTTATCTGAATAAGTTGTCCGGGGTCAGAGGCCACAGAACAAGGGTCTCCAAGAAGACGTATAGAATGCTCTAACTGGTGAGACTAATCAGTAATCTGAGATAACATTGGATGAAATGATGGAACTTGGTGCATATTTTGAAATTTTTTTAGATCATGTTAAATTACCATGTAATTTAGAAGATTTTGGATGTGAGTGTTATCCTTAGTCCTGTTAAAATAACTTCTTATTACATCTCTGACCATGATTGGTTAAAATGTGCAGTTTCATCTAAACAAGCTGCCGAACTGCCAATGCCTGAAGGGCGTACAAAAAACCCTACTATTGTAGAGACACTAGGTCAAGTGGAGATGAACCTAGTAGATCTTCCTCAAACTCGTCCTGAAAATCTTGTTGAAGCTAGGAATGATGGGGAGGAGCCTTCTCCTGTTTTTGATCTACCGTTGGGTAAGAGATAAAAATATTTGTGGCTGTACTTAAATTGCAAGACAACTTAATCAAAAAATTTCATCCTTTGAAACTAACCAAAAACTTTCAATTGACTATGCAGGGATGTCAATTTCAGTGGCTAGATCTAGAGGTGAAGCCTCAACCTCTGCTCCAACAGGAATAGAAAGTGAAATAACAAGGGTCAGGGGGGAAGGAGCAGAATAGGGAACTTCTCTAAGTGCATTAATTCCAGATTATATTCCCCCCTGTGACAGTGATGTCGAATCAGACCGGGAGGTACAAAAGGTGCTCCAGTTCTCACGATGCAAGGCATGGCAGAACATATGGAAGATCATATCTGAAGGGCCTCTTAAAGAGTTGTCATCGAAGTTCCCCTGAATGTCATCCATGTTCGTCATGTTGGGACTTGGTGGTTTTGGATATCAATAGATCCATGCTGTGGTGAAACATGTCATCTTAAGAAGGGAGAAGGAGCAGAGGTACCGTCAAGACCTGAACAAAGTAATGATGTAAGCCAATATCAGTGAATTTGAGGCTACAGTGTCCCGAGCTGATGCTGATCATGCTTCCAAGTTGAAGGAGTTGAAGTATAAGATCAAGGAGAATGTTGTCCAGCAGATGCACCTTCAGCGGTAGTTAGATGTTGTTACTCGGGAACTTGACCAGGTTAACAATTCACTGGAATGAGTTCAAACGAATGGTATGAAATCCATTGCATATGCCAATAAATCACTCCATCAAGCTGAAAAGAGTGAAGCTGGTCGAGTGCATGAGCTTCAAGTGGCTCTTGATAAAGATCAGGATGTCGTAAATCAAATGAAGAGTTATGTTGATAGTATATTCCAATTCTTGGAAAAGAGAAGAGAATCCAGTCCATGGACATCCTTATAACTCATGTGCATCAAATGAAAAACACTTTCATCTTCAATCATTTGTGCATGCCTTCTTTTGTTACCTGCTTTAAATTTTTACCTAAGCCAATGGGCCTAGTAAGCATAGTTTGATTTTTTTATAGAATTATAAAAATAACTCTACAAAATTTGAATCTTTTTATTTGATCAGTATTACCTAAATCATACAAAATGTATGTATAGTGAGATGGGACTTGACTTTTGTTTAGAGTTCCATTTTTTTTCTGGGTAGTTTAAATTCATGCACATCAGACATAAAAAAATAAAGGATAATGTTTAAGGTCGAATAGATTTGACTGAATGGATTAAAATTGACTCAATTCCTTGACAATTTATCTGAAAACATATTACCATTCTCAAGTATGGGGGAAAATGTAAACTATGACTTAAGAAATTATGAATATGGGAATGATATGAAAATAGGGCTAAAAGGCATTAGAAGAAGTATTTCCTAAGAGTGAAGTTACCATTATTTAACAAACCCGTTAGGGGGTTGAATTATACAGGGCCACTTAAGGGCATTGGCTACATAGTCAAATAATAGCATCTTTTGGCTGACAGGTCCGTTATGTAAACTACTTATGCAAGGCCACCTAAGGGCACGTGCTGCATATTCAGGAAAAAGAACTCTCAGAATATTTACCTATCTATTGCTAAAAAAGCCAGTGGAAGTTTATGGAGATTAAAATTTTACGAAGCATAGAGTTTGCTATATGGAGAGATGTACTTGAATATGGAGAGGATATTTCCAATCAAGATTGTCTAAGAACTGGATGAATGTCACTCCTACGAAGGTGTGACCCAAATTTAGGGAAGGAAAATATAAACCATAGACTTGAATACTTTCAGATCATGAAAAAAAGTATGGGAAAATATGTTAAGGATGGCTATTTTTGTGGATCCCTACATATTTTCATTAAGATAAATAAGGAAAAATGAGGTTTTCCTCCCAAGAATGAAGTTACCACTATTTAACAAACCCGTTAGGGGGTTGAATTATACAGGGAAACCTAAGGGCATTGGCTGCATGGTTAAATAATAGAATCTTTAGGTTGACAGGTCTATTATTTAGACACTTATGCGAGGCCGCCTAAGGGCACATGCTGCATAGTCAAGCAAAAGAATTCCTGAGTATCAAACATTTTGTGACCAGAAGTCAAGAAAAGGGTTATGGAGATCTGGAAGTATTTAAGGTTTGGAGTATGATACATCAAAATGGGAATTTTCCAATGCATGTAGAGATACACAGACCAATGCTGACCATAATCATGTTGTGGCTGCGTCCTGAATTGGGGTGCTGGACTTCACTACGTATCCCATAAAAATGAGAATCAATCCATACGTAGTTATTGAAATATAGTTTAACTTCATGTGGGACAAGAGTGTAAGAGATCTTATTTTAGTGTCATAGAGCTCGGATCATAAGGAAGAATACACATTGTGTTTTTGTTAAACCTGATGTGAATGGAGACTAGGGATTTCATACCACATTCATGTTTTCACAGGGGGACTTTTCAACTAAGGGACTAAAAGTGAAATTTAGGGTTAGGCTCAAAGACTTGGGGATGGATTCAAGGGATGCTCGAACGTTCCTACGTATCCCATAAGGATGGGAATCAAGCCACATTTAGTTCTTGAAATACCCTCTATACAGATTTGGTTCGTACAAGTGAAGGGTGAAAGGGGACCATAGTGCAATGATGGTTTTACCGAAGATTAACGTTCGGGCATTTCTATGTATGTACATAGTCTTTGTAATATAACGTGATTGGAGATCAATGTAAATAATGATTCCCTCTCAGGTGAGGGTGTCAAATAATGTTGTAGTTTATTGTCATATATGATAAAAGTATGAATAGTTAACGTCATATAGTAAGGATGATGGTGAACCAATGTGAAGATATTGGTTTTGGGATTGAACCTCAGGAGTTTGCCTACGTACCCAGCCTAGAAGGCAAGGATCAATGTCAGTGTAGTTCAATTAAATAATGACTTGGTAATAAAGTTTTTTCTTGAGGAAAACGACCTAAAAATGGTGTTGGGACTTACACATGGTTAGTGGCCCATGGCCCAGAGAGGGTGTTATTGGTGAAGTTTACTCTAAGCTCATGTGAGTCATACTCGGTGTGAGAAACAACAGGTAGAAACAAGCTTAACGATAATTTCATGCAGTAAAGAATGAGGAAGGGGGGACTATGCAGTTTAATGTCATGTAGTAAGGACAAAAAGAAGGGTTGTATAGTTTAACATCATATAGCAAGGACAGGTGTTGTACAATTTAGTGTCATGTAGCTAGGACGTATGGACATGTAGTTTAATGTCTTGTATTAAGGAAAATGGGGACACAATTTAATGTCACTTTGGATGTATTAGGGACTTTTTTACAGTTTAATGTCATGTTGGACGTTGGGGTGCTGTACTATTTAGCGTCATGTTGCTAGGACGTATGGCTATGCAGTATAATGTCTTGTAGTAAGGACAATGGGGACACAATTTAACGTCATGTTGGACAATAAGGGTGCTTTAAAGTTTAGCATCCTGTAGCTAAGACGATGGGGACAATACAGTTTAACGTCATGTTGGAAAAAAGGGGGGACTATGAATTTTAATATCATGCATTAAGGACAAAAGAAGGGCTATATAGTATAGCTTCATATAGCGAGGATGACACAGTTTAACGTCATGTTGGATGAGTGCTTCACAGTTTAGCGTCATGTAGCTAGGACGTCGGTTATGCAGTTTAATGTCTTTCTGGATGTATTAGGGACTTTTCCACAGTTTAACGTCGTGTTGGACGACACAATTTAATGTCATGCTGGACGTAAGTGCAAATAGTTTAAGGTCATATGCATGGACCGGAGTTATGTATTTGTGTTATACAAAATACTTCTTCAGAAATATGGCATTAATTGAAGTCTTGATTAGTTCTCCATCCATTGAGATTAAATAATAAGCTCCATTGGAGTAGACCTTATGTATTGAGTAAGGTCCATCCCATTTTGGCTCCAACTTGGGAGGTTTCTTTTCTGATATCATTGGAGTTCTGAGAACTAATACCAATTCTCCCTGAATGAATGAATGGAGATGAACTTTTTTGTTGAAATCTCGTTCTATTTGATTCTAATAGAATTCTAAGTGGTGTAGGGTGCACAATATTTTTTATTCTAATCGTTCCAATTCATCCAATCGCTTTTGAGATTGTTCATCTGTAGACGACTGATCAAAAATGGATACTCTAAGCGAGGGTAAATGAACCTTAATGGGCAAGACTTCTTCTGTTCCATATACCAATGAATATGGAGTTGACCGTGTTGCAGTGCGGGTGGTGGTCCGATAATCCCATAAAGCATGAAAGAGTTTATCAGGACATGATTTCTTATCTTTATCCACCATCCTTTGCAGTATGTTTGAAAGAGTCTTGTTGAAGGCTTATATTTGGCCATTGGCCGCTGCATGATACCGAGATGAATGATTGGATTTGATGTTGTATTCTTGATACAACTTCCTAACCTCGGATGAACAGAAGTTTGTGCCATTTTCCGTCAATATGGTTTGAGGGGCACCAAATCTAGTAATGATGTTAGACTTGATGAAGCTAACAATGATTTTAGAAATAACTTCTTTGAGATTTATTGCCTCTTCCCATTTTGAAATGAAGTCAGTAGCAGTAAGAATATACTTAAACTACTTGGCTGTAGCTAAAGGGTAAGGTCCCACTACATCCATTTCCCATGTGGAAAATGTCCATGAGTATTTAGCTATATAAAGAAACTATGGGGGCTGATGAATGAAGTTGGCACATACTTGGAAATAATGACACTTCTTTGTGAAATCAATACAATCTTGTATCATTGAAAGAAAAAAGTATCCAATACTTCAAATTTGATCAGATAGTCTATGTCCAGACTGGTGGGCACCACAGACCCCTGCATGTATGTTGGGAAAAAATCCCTCAAGGTAACACTGAATTATTCTTGGGTTGATTGTGTTTGTTGACAAAGAAGGATTCCATGGTGAATTGTCAAGTTCCAGAGATAGTGTTTACAATCAATGTTGACAAAGAACCATGAAAAAGGAATCGATGATCTAGAGGCGGTACAAAAGAGCAGTACAAGGTGGCGTTTTTCCCAGTGTTTGCCAAATTTTTGGGTTCCAAAATTTGGAGGTTGGTGACCATCGCAAAAAGTGGATATCCTTGAAGATAATATTTTAATATGGAAAGGCATGAATTTCATGAAGAGAGGCTTCATGGTTTGGAATTCGTGAAGACCAAAAGAATGATGGCGGTGATTCTTCGCGATTACGTCAATTCTTCGCGAACGGCAGAGTTGTAGCGCATCGCGGAGGGGAAGGGATTTTCAAGGGAGATTCACGGTGAAGGCATGATGGAATGTTGATGGTGATGCTCCGTGATTATGAAAAGCTCCATGATCGGAAAATTTCCGTGGTGCTTCGTGATTTTGATAGAATTCCGGCGGAAATTTTGGAGCTTCGCGATTGGTGATGATGTGGCGGTGACTTCGCATGGATGGCTCGAAGGTTGGTGGAATTTCCTATAAATAGAGGTCGACCCCCTCGAGAGAAGCATAGAATTTTAGAAGAAGATCTTATGCTCTCATTTCGTGAAGGTAGTTCGCGTAGCCAGTGTTCTTAGTGAAATAATAGCTTCGCGGTGGCAATTGTAGCTCTACGAAAGTTGTGAGCTCCGTGTTGGCTCAGTGAGCTTCACGAGGGAAGTTGCTCTATGAAGACTTGAGCTTCGCAAGAGTACTTCATGAGAGTTCTTCGCGATAGTGCTTCGTTAAAAGGTAGGAGCTTCACGAAGGCTTGTTTGAGCTTCGTGAAATTGGGAGCCTCGCGATGTAGGGTTCTTTGTGAAGGTTATTCCAAAGGTAGTTGCCTAGTGTTCAGAGGAAAAGTGGTATTCATCAGTGGATGAAAGTTTGACCTCAACATAGCATCTATCAACAGTTGAGGATGCGTGAATTCATTCAAACTAAGAGACCTACAGGTCTATAAACTGTGAGTGGATCCCTTCTAAGTGCAGTGAGCAAAGGAAGAGGAAGAAGGTGATCCTCTCCACCGGCAGTGAGCCTTAAAAAGAGAAATAGGGAGTGAACCTTTGGAAAGTAGTGAGATGACCCTAAAATTTGTAAAGGCAGTGAGCCTGGGCATTGAAGTGATCTAGCTCGAACATTATTGGCAGTGAGCCTTAATGGATTTGGTACAGTGGCACATCGCCGTTGTATGCTCCTTGGATGTAGCCCAGTGAGGTGAACCAAGTAAAAATCTCTGTGTCTGCCTTCTTACTTCCCTGCATTGCATTTAAAGAATCATCATCTGATAAAGAAGAAAAGAAATGGTCATAATAAACACACAAGTTCAAACAAAGTGACCCTTGTAATAAAGAGTTCAAGATCCAGTGGGGCAGGAAGAATTTTGAAAAAGAATATCCACACCCTGATTCACCCACCCTCTCAGGGTATATAGGCCCCTATTGGTCCTAACAATGTACTTATTTCATGAAATCCATTGTCTCTTCACCATCAATGCATATGAAGAGAATTCCATCAAAACCTCTTTTGTAGAGAATTTTCTCTAGGTGATCTGAGCCATCATAAAGAGTAAAATTCACCACACGTCGCCAGATTTGTTTTTTACCGGCTCTATCAGGTGGAAGTGTTCCATTTTGAAGGTATTCCCTGATAGGTGTCATTTATAAAGTAGTGTGACCATATGGTTCATAAATGGAACTAATTTCATTGATTTCCTCTATTATGGTTTGAACATAAGGTGAAATTGTACGATGGTGGGCAATACTAATGATTTTCTCGTCCCGATTTGGATCTGCCAGAGCTGTGGATATATTAGCCAATGCATCAGCTTGGGCATTTTGTGATCACGAGACATAAGAAAATGTGAGTTCCGAAAAAAATTACACCATTAAATCTCAGACATAATCATACAAATGGATTAACTCTTCTTTTCTGATGGCATAATCCCCATTGACTTGTTTGATTACCAGGTCTGAATCACCTTTCACCTTTAAGTGATTCACTTGTGCCTGAATCTCTAAATCCAATCCTGTGATGAGAGCTTGATATTCTGCTTCATTATTTGTACCGCCTTCCCACAATAAGAAGGAATAGGGTAGCACTGCCTTTTCTGGGGAAATTAGTAAAATTCCTAACCCAACTTTGTTGAATTTAGGATCTTCCATTTTCTTCCCTGTTGGACTTCTGGAAGCACCATCAAAGTACATTTCCCATGTTTGAATATTATCTTGAATATAAAATAATTCCTCATTAGTAATTTCAGTATCTTAAAATGTATATTCTATTGAAGGATGTTCAGCAAGGAAATCAGACAGAGCTTGGCCCTTTATTGCCTTTTGAGACACATACTGGATATCGAATTGCTGAAAAATAACTTCCCACCTTTCCGGACATCCTATAAGAATTGGACGACTACAGATGAATTTGAGAGGGTTATTTCAAGTTACCAATTGGACCTCATGATATTGCAAGTAGTGTCTCAATTTTTGAACTGCAAAGATTAATGCTAGGCTGCACTTTTCAATACCTGAATATTGGGTTTCTGCTTCAATCCTAGTCTGACTGAGATAGTAAAGGTTGTTTTCATTCCCAGCATCATTCGTATGGGAAAGGAAGGCACCCAATGATCACTATAAAGCTGTCACATAAAGAATAAGTGGTCTTCCTTCAACAGGTGGCATTAATACCAGTGGACCCAAGAGATAATTCTTGAGAATATTGAATGCGTCTTGACATTTTTCAGTCCACTGGTAAGTGACTCCCTTCTTCATCAATTTGGTGAAGGGTAAACTTTTGCCTGCCAAATTGGTGATGAATTGCTGAATATAGTCTAAGTTTCCTTGAAGTCCTCTAAATTTCTTTAAATTTCGAGGAGGTGACATACCGAGGATTGAATTTGTCTTCTCAGGATTGACTTCGATACCACGATGGTGTACAACAAAGCCGAGAAATTTTCCTGAGGTTTCCCCAAAAGAACATTTTAAGGGGTTCATCTTCAAATTGTGTTGTTGAAGTTTGTGGAATATGATTTCCAAATCATCCAAGTGATTAGAACGTTTTTTGGATTTAGCTACCAAATCTTCCACATAACATTCAACAAATTTCCCTAAAAAGGGATTGAAGATACGATGCATGACACGCTGATATGTTGCGCCTACATTCTTCAGGCCAATGGGAATTAACCGATAGAAAAACACACCCTGAGGGGTTATGAAGGATGTATATTCTTCATTTTCGGGAGCCATTCGGATTTGATTATACCCAGAATATCCATCCATGAAGGAAACTACTTCATAGCCAGCTATTGCATCAATTAAGAGTTCTGTGATCGGAACTGGAAAATCATCCTTGGGAAAATGCTGATTAAGATATCTGAAATCAATGAAAACTCTAATGTGTCCATTATTCTTTTTCACAGGGACAATATTAGCCAACCATTTGGGATATTGAACTTCTCTGACAAAGTTAGCTTCGACAAGCTTATCACCTTCAGCTTCAATTTTGGAATCATAAGTTGGGTGTGTTCTTCTCACGTCTTGCTTAAATCCTCAATGTTCTTCTGGGAAAACCAAATGATGAGTAGAAAAATCAGGATCAAGCCCTGGCATTTCTTTATAGTTTCAAGAAAATATATCTCTCTTTTTCTTCAAAAATGAAATATACATTTCCTGCTCTTCAAGAGTCATGCCCACACTAATTAAAGTGGGGCATGGATCTTCTTTTGTTCCCAGATTTATTTCTCTAAGTTCATCTACAATGGTAGAGATACTCTCTTCAAATGCTAGAAATACATCTCTGATATCTTCCTCTTCTTCTTCAACATGTGTTATCTCTTCTGCTTCTACTTTCATAGTAGATGATGAAGCCGAATTTCCATAATTAGGAGAGATGTTAAAATTTGAACATCTTGAAGAAGAAGCTTCTATTTCTGACCCTATTGATGATGAAGGGTCTTCCTTGGGTACTAAAGAGGAGATGATGGATTGAGAATCAACATCATCGTTCACTTCTGAAAATTCTATAACTTCTTCTGGCCTAGTTGGATAAGTATAGAATTTCTGAATTTCGGTGGATGAAATGAAGACATCTCCAGTTGAGATTTCATCATTGCTTGGTGAATCACCAATTTCTCCCATTCTTTCTAGCTTGATTTCCATAATTGACATTGTGGAAGTTTCCATAAGAGTATTTGGATTCGGGTCTATCCTGTCAATTTCGCTGATAGGAAACACATAATCTGTACTCACATGTATGAATGAGTTTACTGGAATCTTTTCCAAACCATATGGAGCATTAACTCTGGTAACTTCCCTTGTTGTGGATTTCTCTTTTCCCTCAATGTGATAGAATTCCGCCTCAATGTATTAAGATTAACATGTTTTTAATGGGGCCTTATCACTATACAATTTCCCAATTTGACCATTGAAACAGTATTTGAGACATTGATGGTATGATGAAGGGATAACCGCATGTTGATGTTTCCAAGGCATTCCAAGAAAAATATTGAAGGTTGTGTCATGTCAAACAACCATGAAATCTAAATGGGATACAAGATATCCAAACTGAGTTCTGAGTGTGATCTCACCCAGAGGTTCTTGTTCATTTTTATCATATCCTTGTAACATCAAATTAGAAGGACATAAATCAGATTCCGTGAGGCCCAATAGACAAAGTGTACGAATGGGGATGAGGATGAATCCTGATCCATTATCAATGAAATCTCTTCAGATGTCTACATCATTGACCTTGTCAGATAAGTACAAAGGTCTAATATGTCCATGCACGACATCATCTTCATCTTCATCTATAAAAGATATCAATGCATGGCATTCTGCAGAATCATTCTCTACATGGTAGACTTCAGCAGCAGCAATTTTAGTTGCGAATTCCTGAGGACTTGACAAAGCATCAATGAGTGCCTCCTGAAGATCCTTTGATAAATTCAAGGCATCCAGAATTGATAATTTGGCCGGTACTTGGGCCAAATGTTTCAAGACATCATATTTTTGATCCAAAGGTCTATGTTTCCCAAAAGGAACATATGGTTTCATAGGTGCCTTAGAAGTTGATGCTTTGGAAGTAGATGCATATTGTATCGGGGTAGGAGTTGGAAATACTCCTGGCTTTGGAAGACTAGACCGACTAGGTCTATTTACTTGCTGAGCGGAAGAAGGTGTAACCTCCAACCAATCCTCCAGAATAGTTGTGCCAGGACTGAATCTTCCATGCATGGAAGAACATTCTTGTTCTTGTTGAGATCACTGAAGGGCTCTACCACGAGTTTCTACTGCATACACACACTAGTGCAGAAAACGTTTTTTATGTCGGTTATTTTTCATTTTTTACGTCAGTTTTTAGCCAACGTTAATATGGACGACGTTATAAATAACGTTTTTTACATCGGTTATTTAAAAACCAACATGAAAAAATAGGGGGCGGGGTTTATAACGTCAGTTATCATATAACTGTCGTGATAAACCGGGGGGGGTTTATCACGTCAGTTATATAATAACTGATGTTATAATACCCACCCCTGGTTTATAACGTCAGTTATTAATTAACTGACGTGATAAACTCTTGGGAGATGGTTTATCATGTCGGTTATATAATAACCAATGTTCTAAACCAGTCTGGGGGGGCTTTATCACGTTGGTTATTTATTAACCGACGTGATAAACCCTTTCCTAGGCCTTTTATCACATCAGTTATAAAATAACCGACATGATAAACCATGCCACATGTGTTTATCACGTCGGTTATTAAAAAACCGATGTGATAAACCCTTCCCGTTTTTTTATCACGTCGGTTATAAAATAACCGACGTGCAAGCCAATTTGTTTTTTACAAAAAATTGAATGCAGTCCTCTGCTCTCCCCCAGAATCAACCAGAACCCAAATCAAGAAATCGTACAACAAAAACAGAAGGAGATAAAAACAAAAACTAAAGAAAATTTAATCATTTACATTGATAGCATATAAAACTTTCCCCACTTGACAGCCCCCACCCTCATGTATACCCCCTGGATAGCCCTCCCCCACCCCATTGGAGCCCCCAACACACCCCTGGACTGCCCCCCGACCCCCTGGACAGCCCCAAACACCCCTCGACAACCCCCACCCTCCTGAACAGCACCCCCTCACCCCACTTGACAACCCCCACCCCATTGGAGCCCCCACCACACCCCTGGACTGCCCCCTGACCCCCTGGACAGCCCCAAACACCCCTCGACAACCCCCCCCCCCCCACCCTCCTGAACAGCAACCCCTCACCCCCTCACCCCACTTGACATCCCCCACCACACCCCTGGACTGCCCCCGACCCCCTGTACAGCTCCAAACACCCCGAGACAACCCCCAAACCCTCATGTATACCCCCCCACACCCTGTACAGCCCTCCCCCACCCCATTAGACCCCCACCACACCCCTGGACATCCCCAGACACCCCTCGACAACCCCCCCCCCCCTCATTTATACCCCCACCCCCTGTACAGCACTCCCACACCCCTGGACAGCCCTCCCACACCCCTGGACACTAGACAGCCCTCCCCCCACACCCCTGGACAGCCCTCCCACCCCATTGGAGCCCCCACCACACCCCTGGACTGCCCCCTGACCCCCTGGACAACCCCAAAAATCCCTCAACAACCCCACCCTCCTGAACAACACCCCCTTACCCCACTTGACTGTAACACCCCGAGATTTTATGAAAAATATTCTTTTTAATTTCACTAATGTCTTGTGTTGTACGCTACACCAGAAGGAGCTTGCACAACATGCATCCTTGATTTTCCTTGCATTACACGCAATCACGACCTTCCTTGATAGCGTGTGTAGTACGCAATAACGAGTTTCACTAAACAACAATATGCTATTAAAATATTATTAAAACTAGCCGTTATGAATAGTAATAACCACCTTTTGAAATTTTTTAATTTTATTTTTCAAAATGGAATTCATTTTTGGATTCGTAATATCGAAATTAGCTTAGGGTGAAATTTTGGTGATTTTCAGATAACTTTCATATTTTGATGAATAGTGAAAATTACTAAATTTTAATTAAAAACAACTTTTTCAATCGAAATAATTAATAGTGATAAATTATTAATTTGAGCGGTTTTAAAGTATATTTAGAATATATTTTTACAATTTAATACAATGTTGGTCATTGGATGTAATTTCACATTTAAACCACACATAAACAAATGTCAATCTTTTGATAGTTATTATCTCTTAAGAACACGCTATTTGTTTTGACGACGGGAATTAATTTTTAAATTAATTAATGAAACTGATATGTTTTGAATTTGGTAAAATAGAAATCATTTTTGAGTTCATAATATCAAATATAGCTTAGGCCTAATTTTTGGTATTTTTCTGAAAACTTTCAATTTTTGATGAATAGTGAAACCACTAAGTGGTAGTTAAAAAAAATTGAATTTTTCATAAAACTTAATTTTACCGCTTCTGTGAGTGGAATTTCAAAAATCCGAGAGACATGGTTGATGTCAGTAAGTAAAATGTGGTTCAATGAGATGAAAATAATTTTTGGTGAATAGTAACTTTTTACTTTTATTTACCACGGTTAAAAGTAAATAGGGTAATTAAGGGTAGAAATGATATTATTATTACCCTAACACATGTCCTAATTCTATTGGACAAGTGTAATTCGACCAAAAACAAACTTAGGAATAAAATATGACCATTTAGACCCACTTGGATTATATTATGACATTTATTATTAATTTATTTAAAGAAGGGTTAAAAGAGTTAAAATCAAAGTTTATTTACTAAAACATTTTTAATATAGAGATATACATAAGATAAATTCGATTGTAAATATTCATTAGAAATCTAAAAGGATTTCCTACATAATGGTATTTTATTTGTAATTTTTAGACATCAAATAATTTAATTTATTTATGACACAAAGATGATGCAGTAATTATCTTATTAATGAAATATTGACATAATTGATGTTATAAATACCAATATAAATGTAATTTAAGACTTTTTATGAATTACACTAATTTTATAGGTTACTATGACATGTTATTAGGGATTTAATTAACTTTTTTAGAACTTATCATTCTTTTATGATTTTCACAAAAATCAATTACTAAATAGTGTCAAAATTGACATAAAATAGTTTTTAAAACAAATATTATATTATTAATTGTTATTTTATTACTAAAAATCTAAGGTTATGCCAAATGACTTATATAAGGTTATATATATTACTAATAAAAAATTTGGGGTTCGTTTGGATTCTTATAGTAAGTTTATTAACCTTATAGTATAAGGACACAAGAAGACACGGTAAAAGTAAAATTATTTAACTTAATGTTAAATCTAAATGATAAGGTTAAAATAGGAAGCTAAACTTGTCTAAATTCTATTGGATGAGATTATTTCGACCCATACCCACATTAGCATCGAAATAAATCAATTTGGAGCTATTTAAAACCGAACATGACTTTATAATAAAATAATATATTTAGTTATTCCAAAGGTGCCCCTCTCCTCCCTTATAAAAGGGAACCTCCTCCCTCTCTTCCTCACACAACTTTTAGCCTTCAAGCTCGGCCAACCCTTGTCAAATTCTCCTATCCACGTCCCTAGAAACATCCTAGAGGTTCTGGTCTTCTTCAAAGACAAATTTTGGTACCCTAAGAGGAGGTATCAAAGAGGCGCTTCAAAGAAGAGGTAATTTCCGTTACCAATTCTTTCACCTTTATTTCTTCTTCCACTTATTCTTCTAAGGTTGTTTCATTATGAATTAATAACATCAGTATCACTCATATACTGATATGTTATTATAAATTTGAAACAAATCTAATTATCCTTCTATCCATCCTACGGAAAAAGTAAATCACCGCGCGTGCGTACGTACGGAATACCGTCTCCACGCCGTGGTGTAATCTGCTTTTCCACCAACACCTTACATGGATGAGTATTATGGTGTAAAAAATAACTATACATAGTTATTATAACATAATAATTATTCTGATATATTTTATCATCCACTCCAATTCAATTCAACAATTATGGAAATGATATCATCGCTCGTATGTACGCACGGACTACCGTCTCCACGACGCGATGAGATTCATTCTCCATGTTAACCATTTAAGAATGATTATAAAGTATATATAAGAAATAATAATGAAATATATGACATTATAAAACTACTGGATTTATGTGTATATATATGTATGTCATCTACTTAATTCCATTCAACTCAATAAGGAAACGAAAACAGCGTTCATGCGTACGAACGGTCTACCGTCTCCATGAACGGTGTATTTCTTTCCATTTACTAATTTATTATATATATATATTATGAATATATATATATAAATCATGTTTCATATTCTGTAATTAAGTAATCATGATCTAAGTAATCATATGAATAATTACAAGTCAAAACACGGACGACAAATGATACAATTTTACCCAAAACGCTCTTTAACATGGAATTTACCAAAGAACGAGTAATATAAAGTCATAAGTGAACCATATATGATATCATAACAATGAATATGATTCTGGAATAAGTCAATAACATTATTTAAATCTTTATAAAGGATTTTCAGACACTTACAAAGCAAGTCGGACCTAAGGTAAGGGAAATATCACAATCTCATTTTTATCTGAGATTGTTTATACTTTGGTATTTAATGGGGTGTATTTTAGCATCCACATCCATGTTTCTTCAATATGTAATTTTATTTCCATCCACCTACTATTTTTTAAATCCAATTTTACCCTTCAGTGAGTTTTTAGTAAAGGATATGAAAGGAATCTTTTGTCGTTTTTTTTCGTACAAGGTACTTTTTGACTTTCCGACAAAAGTACGAGAAGAATGTTTTTTTAACTTATACGACATGAATGTATTTTTAATAAATTATTTCCAAGAAGCTTCCTTTAATGTTTTCAAGTTTATTTTTAATCAAATTCTTTTATTTTATAATTTTACGACATGTTACGAAAGGAAAAGTGTTTTTGAAGTAGAAAGGATATTTTCCTCAAAAATGAAGTTCAAGAGTTTTATCAAAATTATTTTCCATCTAAGATAATATAGGGTTATGTTTCTATCCCTATTATTACATGGATTTGATTATGTTGTGAGGGAAATATTTTTATGAATTCCTTTATCTTATATGAATTGTTTTATGATGTCATGATGTTTAAGATTCCCATTTTTATTACATGGGTTATGCAATGATGTATGATTTATGATTTTGTGGCAGACATAAGAATGGTATCATTATGAGATGGGTGGGACCTATATCTCCCTCCAATGCATTGGGTAAAGATTTTATATCTCATGAGATAGACATGGCTGGAACGGTAGGTTATACCGGTTCAGTGAAACAGGATTGAAACGAGGGTGACTCGGTTCAGAAAGGGACTTTGTCCACTAAGATAGTCTTGGAAATGAGTCTTGACTAACAAGAAATGATTCTCTATGATTATGTGTGTATGCCACAAAGTTTCATGTTTTAAGTTATGATTATTGTGATTACATTTCACTACCATGATTTATCCCATGTTATGAAATTATGATCTCTTTTGCAGGTTAAGATTTCCAAAAGTTATGTGCTTGTGTATACGATGTGATTGATATTTCTTTTGTTTACCCTCACTGAGCATTTGAGCTCACCCTTTTATGTTTTCTTTTCCCCAGGATATAAAGAAAGGTTTTAGGTATAAAAAAAGAGGAAGATCTTTATGGGAGATGTTGAAGATCTTTCACCATGATTAGAATATTATATTCCGAGTTTCCAAAGACACTAAACTATTACGATCCTTGTGTGTGTGTTTTTGTTATGTACTAATTATTCCGAAAATGTAATGTAATGTCAATGTACGTCAATCTTCGGGTCTCAACAGTTGGTATCAGAGGAAAGGTTTAGTCAAACTTTGGAAACTAGGATGCGAAAACGTTAGTGAGATCCCTAGAGATATTTCTAAGGTATGTCTAGGGATGTCCCTAAGGTTAAGTATACGTATAGGTTATAGTACTAGAATTACGCTAACGATCATAGAATTAAACCTAAGATGTTAGATATTGAAGGTACTCCCCCTTTATTATGTTGTTTTCCCTAGCATGATTTTTGCCTCTCACACTATTCTTTTTGGGTTTTAGATGATGGATGGAACCCGAAGGAACCGTGTTGATCAATGAAATGGACAATGCAATGATTTCCCTCTGGTACAAACAAATGTTATGGGAGATGGAGTGAAAAATATTATTTCTATACTTACACAAGCTATGAATCATTCTGGACTTCCAAATGAGCAGAGAAGGAAACAATATTCTATTGAGTCCTTCATGAGGCAACGTCCACCTTCTTTCAGTGGGTCTTCCGATCCACTTGTTGCTGAACAATGGATCAGTACCAATGAAAAGATATTTTCAGTTCTACAATGTTCTGAGCATGATCAAGTCATCTTAGCAGTATATCTTTTGGAAGGTGAAGCTGATCAATGGTGGAATATTATCAAGAATATGAGGCCAAGAGATGAAATTGAGTCCATGGAATGAGACGAGTTCAAGAACTTGTTTTTCAGTAAGTACTTCCCTCGTATTCTTCAAAAAAAGATGGAAAATGAGTTTCTTGAGCTGAAGCAGAAGGATGATGAATCTGTTGGTATATACGAAGCGAATTTTACAAGACTTGCAAGGTATGCATCTGGCATTATCATCCAACCGGAAAGTAAAGTTGATCGATTTTTCAGTGGCTTAAAACCAAGTCTTCGAAGGGCATTAGCTATAAGAGACTTCAGTAGCTATGAAGAAATTGTACGTTGTGCTATCAAGGTAGAAATGTAAGTTGGTGTTACATATCCATCTCATGGTTTTGACAAGAAACGAAAGATGGAGTTCAAGGAGAAATCTCAGAATAATGGTGAAAATAAGATGAATGTTTCCTTATGCACAAAGTGTGGAAAGAAGCATGGTGGAGATTGTCTTAAAGGGTCTAGAAAATGTTTTAAGTGTGGAAAAAAGGTCATCGAGCAGCTGAGTGTTGAAGTAATGGAAAAAGGGTTTCTAATGATGTGAACAAAGAAAACAATGCAGAGAACGCACCACCAACACTTCAATGCTTCAAGTGCAAGGAAATAGGGCATTATGCTAATAAATTCCCTAATCCAAGGGTTAGTGATGATCGACATGAGCAACCACTTAAGGAAAAGGACAAACGGAAGTCACATGTGATCACTATTGGCGATGTTGAATATGACAACGATGTGGTGGAATGATTAAGTGTTTATGTAATGGGATTCCAAAATAATGTTGTATCATGGAGTATTGGAATATTTATGTATTGGTCTAATGTGGTATTCAAAGTGATTGAGATATTTTTGGAAATAAGATGATATGCGCATAGTGAAGGGAAAACGAGAAAATGAAATGTTTAACAGTATTCATGACCTCATGATTGATATAAGGACTAAGTGATATCATGGTTTGAGTATATAGAATTTTGAGGATTTTGGTATGTGGAAAGTGTTAACTTTTAACTGCATTCATGTTTTCACTAAGGTTCAATGGGTATTCATTCTTCAAGAGAATACATGATTAAGGTATTCACATGTTTGTAATTTGACCAGCAAGATATATCTTATGATATATGGGGGATAAATGATGGCATTCACGTGATTGTTCTGTGACATTTCAAGTAACCATTTTCTTTATACTATGAGCTTGGACTGAAGTATTTTAGATAAGATTAGAATGGATTATGTTGGACATAAGTTAGGATAAAAGGTTTTTTTATATTACTGATGGGATGTTATAGTAATATAGCTTTAGAAAAAGGGCAACCTGCAGGACGGGCGACAACCCATCGCGTCAGACAAGGCTGTGGGAATTAAACCCACAACCGAAGTGCGACTGGCCTTTATCGCCTACCACTGGCCTACAGGAAGTCCATGTTTAGTAGAAACTAGTTTTATTATATTAAGCAGTATGATATATGAAGTATAAGTCCATTTTAGGAACCATATATGATTAATCTCACTATAGAATGACTTATGTATATTTAATAACTTTTGCTAACCTTTTGTTTGAGACAGATGGAATGACCCGTCATTCTATCACATGATATGCTAACACTTCACGAATAACAAATTCAACTTCATTTATTTAAGAGATGAAGTGGAAATTGTTCAAGGCACGAACAACAGTGAGATTGTACCAAAATAAAGTAAGTATTTATTCTAATTCAAATTCTTCAACTTTAGGTAAACGATCTTGAAAACCAAAAATGTTGTCCTAGTACTCTTATATCTGATTAATCGTATGGTACCTTAGATCGTCACAAATTTATGGATTTGTGATTGTTGGCTTTTCCATAGCCATGTTCTCTACCACTCTCCATCTAAACATGATAGTTAGATTTTTCTTCCATATCCATATTTTCACCTATGTGGAAACCCAGTGATTAGTTTATTTGGGTAACCGTTACGTTTCATACTTTCATTTTTAAAGATTGGTTTTGGTATTCCCTTTTACGATGTGGGTTTCTATTAAACAAACTTTCTAATAGTAAACCATTTATAACCCCGATGAATTTCGAGGGAAAAATTCATTTTAAGGGGGGTAGAATGTGACACCCCGAGATTTTATGAAAAATATTCTTTTTAATGTCACTAATGTCTTGTGTTGTACGCTACACCAAAAGGAGCTTGCACAACACGCATCCTTGATTTTCCTTGCATTACACGCAATCGCGACCTTCCTCGATAGCGTGTGTAGTACGCAATAACGAGTTTCACTAAACAACAATATGCTATTAAAATATTATTAAAACTAGCCGCTATGAATAGTAATAACCACCTTTTGAAATTTTTTAATTTTATTTTTCAAAATGGAATTCATTTTTGGATTCGTAATATCGAAATTAGCTTAGGGTGAAATTTTGGTGATTTTCGGATAACTTTCATATTTTGATGAATAGTGAAAATTACTAAATTTTAATTAAAAACAACTTTTTCAATCGAAATAATTAATAGTGATAAATTATTAATTTGAGTGGTTTTAAAGTATATTTAGAATATATTTTTACAATTTAATACAATTTTGGTCATTGGATGTAATTTCATGTAACACTCCAAGCTTCTACGGTACGCTTCTCTTTGAATAATGCGATAGCGTGTGTTGTACGCAACACCGAGTTCTAACAACCAATCAAACTAGCCGTTATGAATAGTAATACCTACTTTTTAAAATTATATATATTTCATATTTCAAAATAGACTTCATTTTTGGATTCGGAATATCTAATTTAGCCTAAGGTGAAATTTTGGTACTTTTCAGATAACTTTCATATTTTGATGAATAGTGAAAATTACTAAATTTTAATTAAAAACAACTTTTTTAATGAAAATAATTCATAGTGATAAATTAAGAATTTTAGTAGTTTTAAAGTATATTTATAATATATTTTTACCATTTAATATAATGTTGGTCATTGGACATAATTTTACAATTAAACCGAACATAAACAAGTGTCAATCTTTTGATAGTTATTATCTCTTAAAAACACGCTTTTTGTTTTGACTGCGGGAATTAATTTTAAATTAATTTCTGCCACTTCTGTGTTTTGAATTTAGGAAAATGGATTCCATATTTGGAATCAGGATGTTCAAATTGTGTAAATAGGTAACTTTTATTTTTAGACATTTTGAATAATTACTGCGGTAAATATTTTATTTACCATGGTTAAGGGTAAATCCGGTAAATAAGGGTTAAAAAATAATATTATAATAATACTAAATTACCCTAAAATGTGTCTTAACCCTATTTTTGGATACATGGTCGACCATGGGCATCTTTGGGTCGATTTTGGGACCCCATGGATCCACTTGTAAGTGATAATGACACTTTATTTTAATTAAGTTAAAATGAATACAAAAATGACACAAGCATATATCTTTTAGAAAAACAATTGTTACATAGGGTTATATATGTTCGATTTTAGATTATAAATATTCATTAGAAAGATAAATCTATTTCCTACATAATGATATTTTATTTAGAATTTTTAGACATTAAATAATTTATTTTATTTATGACACAATGATGATGCAGTAATTACTATAATAGTGAAAAATTAAACTAATTGATATTATAAATACCCAAATAAATATAATATGAACCTTTTAATGAATTAAACTAATTTTATAGGATAATATGATATATTAGGATTGATTTAATTGACTTTTTTCTAAGTAATCAATATGTTATGAGTTTCACAAAAATCAACTATTGAATAGTGTCAAAATTGACATAAAAGAGTTCTTAAAACAAATATTATATTATTAATTGATATTAAATTCCTAAAAATCTAAGGTTCGGCCAAGAGACTTATATCATGATATGTTCATCATTCATGGACCACTTGGGGGTCTCTTGGATGTATTTACTAAGTTTATTAACCATATTATATAAAAATACAAAGAGACATTGTAAAAGTGAAACTAATTAACTTAGAGTTAAAACTTAAAGATAAGGTTAATATAAGTACCCAAACCTGTCTAAATTCTATTGGTTGAGTTGTTTTCGACCCATACCCACATTAACCTTTTAATAATCAACTTTGGATCCATTAGAAACCGAATATGAATTTATTATAAATTAATATTTCTAGCTTTTCCAAAGGTGCCCCTCACCCCTCTTATAAAAGGGCACTCCTCCTTCTCATTTCTTCACACCTTCAAAGCCTTTTGGTTCGGCCAAACTCTGCCCAAATACTCTCCCAACATCCCTCACTACAACCTAGAGGCCTTATTTTGATCAGAAAACCAACCTAAGGAGCCCTTTTGATCAAATCAAAAGGAAGAACCCGAAGAAGAGGTAATGTTTTCACCACCCCTTTTAAAGTTCCTTTATTCTTCCACTTCTTCTTTCATTATTATTACCATTCTAAAATAATAACTCCAGTATCTCACATATACTGTGATGTTATTATAAATATGGTACAAACATATTCAGTATTCTATCCACCCTTTGAATAACATGTCACCATACGTGCGTACGTACGGCTTACCTTCTCCACGTCGTGGTGTAATTGTTATTCAATATATTATTATTTGGATGGGTATAATAATGATGTGTAACTCATGTAAATAATAAATATAACATGTTAATGATTCTTTATATATGATATACCATCCATTTATATATTATTTTAATATCAAAAGAATGATATTGTCGCTCGTGCGTACGTACGGACTACCGTCTCCACGAACGCGATGAGATTCATTCTCCATCGTATCCATTCAAGTATAATTATCATTTTATGATTTAAAAATGATGTTTAAGGACATGATATCTTTCTGGATATGAATAAGATACAACAGACATGGCTTATGTAACAAAACATATAAAAGAAAATGAGTAAGTTAACACCCGAAACGACGATAATTCTAAGATATTATTAACAAATCAATGTTAAAAGATCATATATGATATCATATTAATATATATGATTCTTGTATAATTTAATAACAATTATTTCACCATTATACAGGAGGTTAACCTACCCCAACCAAGGAAAAGTACAAGGTAAGGGTTATTTCACAATCTCTTCATTATCCGAGGTTGTTTATATGTAATAATCTACTGGGATTTCGTTATCATCCACATCCATGTTTCTTAGAAATGTATTTCAAAACATATTTATTATTTACAAGAATATGGGTTAAAGTCATTTATAACCTTGTTTGACTTTTTATAAGAGGTTTATAAAGTTATCTTTCCGTCGTTTTCAAAACAAGGTCCTTTTTAACCTTTTCGACAGAATTAAGGTAAGAATGGTTTTTTTACTTATACGGTGGGTGCGGCTATTTTCCGCCATTATAAAATCTTCAAAGCTTACCTTACAATCTTATAAGAATATTTTCAAAGAAAATGTTTTATTTTATATGGATCTTAAATGATTTCAAAATAAAAGGAGATATTTCTTTAAAAAGAATTTTGATTTCATCTATGTCAACATCCTTTGATGGATTTTAATATTATCTGAAGTTGATTTATTATGATACAAAACATCTATATTGTATTGAAGGTTTTGTGATATGTTTGACTGTGGATGTTCTATTTTTATACCATTCATAGTTTATGGTGAAATTATTGACATTTCGTATGCTAGTTTAATACGAATGTTTATGTTATGTTAAAACCTTTTCATATGGGAATGCATTGGACTTAATAAGTGACGGGTGGAGCCTGCTATAGCTCCTCGATGCATCGGTAGGTCTCATGATACAAACTAGTGTCTTGGCACAAGGCCTTGACAAAATCTTATTTGTAGTCTTGGCACGAGGCCTTGACTATGTGGTTATGATAGTCTGGAATTATGCATTCCAACATTATGAAAGTGGTTATTGATTTTTGCATGTGATTATTCGATTAGTAGAATATCCATGTGAATAAGTAAATGGCATTATTTCATTTTATTTATTCCATACCATGTTGAAAGTTCATGTTTGAAAGGCTTTTGTTTTAGTTATACATTGCCTTAAATGTTTATTCTTATTTATGAAAGTTTCCGCTATATTTTTATCCTTACTGGGCATTTGAGCTCACCCCATTTCTATGTTTTATTTTTCCCAGGAAGTGAAGAAGTAAGTTATGAATGACCTGCAGGGATATTATGTGGGGATATGAGTGTGGATTATGGAGACAATATGTTGTTGTATTAGTTTTCGTTTTATGATGTAATGTAAAACTTATGAATATATCAAGTGTTTCCAAGGCTACTAAACCAATCGGTATTTTGAGATTTGATCTTTCTTGTGATCATGCCAATGTTATGTAATAATGCACCGACTCTGGGTAACTGGGGTCGGGGCGTTTCAGTTGGTATCAGAGGAAGCTTAGTACAAACCTTGGAATCTAGATTTAGATAAACTCTGATTAGAGCACGTAGACCTAAGATGAACTTTGAGGATTAGTATAGAAGAACTTCCTAGAATTTTGGTATTGTAGAGATTTTGTGAGTTTTCCGAGCAATAAATCCCTGTCTGGATACGAGCAGGTAGAGGCGGATCTGGCACAGATGTACCTAGGGGTAAAACCCGAAAACACCGCTTTGAGCTAGACTCGAACGGGAACTGGTGCACGACAACAGGCCTTGCTGCACTCTTGGTTACGACACTCTCAGGGGATATGCTTAGGATAACTCTCATTTTCTTTACAAATCATTATGAAGGGTTTATGAGTATATACTTCCTCAAAGAAAACATTTTTATGATTATGGATTATATCCATAAATAGTTCAATTTATGTTAAGTGTTTTATAAGTATGGGATTATGTATTTTGATTCATAAACTGATCTAGTTTATGCCATTGTTTAGAAATGGTGCCTAGTGGAAGAAATGGAAACTGTATCAATGCACGCACTCCATGTAGGGATTTCCCTCCTGCTCAATATAATTATAGTGGGGCTGGTGATGAAACTGGTGCCGATCAGCTAATCACCATACTAGGACAACTTACTCAGGTTATGAATAATAACCTTACCCGTATGGAGCACCCTGATCCGCAGCGTGGAGGATCAATGTTAGATCGATTAATGAGGAAACAACCACCAACGTTCAATGGGAGTACAAATCCCTTAGTAGTCGAGCAGTGGATAAATTCCCTAGAGAAAATATTTCAGGCTTTGGGGAGCAGTGAAAGGGAAAAAGTTATCATGGCAGTTTACCGCCTCACTGGAGATGCTGATCAATGGTGGTCATTGATTCAAAACATGAAGGAAGATGATGAAGTATCAAATATGGAATGGAGGGAGTTCAAAGATCTATTTTTAGAAAAATACTTTCCTCGCGACCATCGAGCAGATATGGAAAGGCAATTTCTGAGTCTGAGACAAAAGGAGGATGAGAATGTCACAAAGTATGAGGCTAACTTTACAAGGTTAGCGAGGTATGCAGGAGATTATATTCGCAACCCAAGAAGTAATATTGATCGTTTCTTTGATGGGTTAAAACCATTTATCCGTCGAGCATTAGTCTCACAATCCTTTTCATCGTACGAAGACATTGTCTCATGTGCTATCAAGACCGAAAAGGAATTCTCTAAGTCTTATGACTTTAAAGCAAAGAAAGAGAAGAAGAGACCTGCTGATCAATCTGGGAATGGAAATAAGGGGAAGAAGGGAAAGGTTGAATATCCATCTTGTGGTAAATGCGGGAAGAAACATCCTGGTACTTGCTTGAAGGGAATGGGAGTCTGTTACAAGTGTGGTGAAAAAGGCCACCAAGCTCGTGATTGCAAAGCGAAGAAGGAAGCCACCAACGTTCAGTGCTACAATTTCAGGGAGATGGGACATTATGCAAATGCATGTCCTAAGCGTCAGGAGAACTTACCTCAGAAAAGGCCAAGGGATCAAGGCCAAGCTTATGCTATCACTACTGCTGAGGTAGAAGCTCCGAAAGATGTGGTGGCAGATAATTTAATGGTCTCCTCAAGTTTAGCAAATGCATTATTTGATTCTGGATCATCGCATTGTTTCATATCTTCCCAGTTTGCTAAGAAAATTAGATATTTCCAATTTGATTTAATAAGGGAGTTGTCAGTTAAAACTCTTAAGGGAAGTATCATTGAAACAAAGTTTTGTGAATCAGTCCCCATTAGAGCACATAAATTTTCTTTATCTGCTGATCTCATCGTCATACCTATGATTGAGTTTGATATAATCCTCGGTATGGACTGGCTTTCGGACTATGATGCGAAGATTTATTGTAAGAAGAAAGATTTTACGATTCTTGATGATAATGATAAGGAACACCTTATCTTTAGAGCAGAATCGTCACCACCTAATTCTTATTTAGATCCACCCCCAGTAGCTCAACTTAATTCAATTATTAGGGAGGAAGAGAATGAAATAACTGTCTGTGAGGAAAGGAATGTTCAAATAGAGGATGTACCTGTTGTGAAAGAATTTGTAGATGTATTTCCGGAAGATTTACCTGGACATCCTCCAGAACGAGAAGTTGAGTTTTCCATTGATTTAATTCCTGGATCAAGGCCTATATCGAAGACCCCTTATAGAATGGCTACTGCAGATTTAGTCGAACTAAAGAAACAACTAGAGGAATTGAGTAATAAAGGATTTATTCGCCCTAGTGTTTCTCCATGGGGAGCCCCTGTTCTTTTTGTTAAAAAGAAAGATGGATCTATGAGGTTATGTATCGACTACAGGGAGATCAATGCTATAACGATAAAGAACAATTATCCCCTACCTCGCATTGATGATTTATTTGACCAACTGCATGGAGCTCAATACTTTTCAAAGATTGACCTTCGATCTGGATACCATCAGTTGTGTGTGAAGAAAGAATACATTCCGAAGACAGCATTTCGAACCAGGTACGGGCATTACGAGTTTACTGTAATGACGTTTGGATTGACTAATGCACCCTCTGTATTCATGTATCTGATGAATAGAGTTTTCAAAGAGTATCTCGATGAATTTGTGGTGGTATTTATTGATGATATCTTGGTATACTCCAAAACCTACGAAGATCATGAAAATCACTTGCGCATTATCTTGAAGACTCTGAGGAGGCATGAATTATATGGGAAGTTTAGCAAGTGTGAATTTTGGCTTCATGAGAGTTCTTTTCTTGGACATATTGTCTCTAAAGATGGAATCTCTGTTGATCCTTCTAAGACCAAGGCAATCCATGAATGGCTAGCACCTACGAGTATAACTGAGGTACGCAGTTTTATTGGTTTGGCAGGTTATTATCGACGTTTCGTCCAGAATTTTGCCCGATTGGCTTACCCATTAACGAAGATCACATGTAAAGGGGTTAAATTTGTTTGGACAAAAGAGTGTGAAGAATGTTTTTAAGAACTTAAGAAAAGATTAGTCAATGCTCCTATATTGACTCTACCATCGGGGAATGATGGGTTCATTATTTATAGTGATGCATCGAAGAAAGGACTTGGTTGTGTCCTTATGCAGAATGATAGAGTTATTGCCTATGCATCACGACAGTTGAAAATTCATGAACAAAACTATCCTACTCATGATATCGAGTTAGAAACTGTGATCTTTGCTTTGAAGATATGGAGGCACTACCTCTATGGTGAAAAATGTGAGATTTATACTGATTACAAGAGTTTGAAGTATATTTTCTCACAAAAAGAACTCAACATGAGGCAAAGGAGATGGCTTGAATTACTCAAGGATTATGATTGTACGATACACTACCACCCGGGGAAGGAAAACAAGGTGGAAAATGCTTTGAGTAGAAAAGACCATGGAGTTTTGAACAATATGAGAATTGAAAGGGATCCAATTTTCATGGATCTAGTGAAGATGGACATGGGAATAACCAGGGAAGGAGAAACATCATTTCTTTTTAAAATGGTTGCCAAACCATCTTTAATAGAATGGATTAAGAGTACTCAGACCGATGATGAAGAATTTCCAAAGAAGATTAAAGCTGTGAATGATGGGAGATTGAGAGACTTTGTGTATGAAGATGGAATTTTGAAATTTGGGAAGAGACTTTGTGTTCCCGATATACCTGATCTAAAAAGGGAATTGCTGGATGATGCTCATAGTTCCAATTTCTCTATACACCCTGGGAGCACAAAAATGTATAGAGATTTGAAGGAAAATTTTTGGTGGGACAACATGAAGAGGGAGATTGCTGATTTTGTGTCAAGATGTATGGTTCGTCAACAAGTGAAAGCTGGAAGGCAACAGCCTGGAGGAGTCATGCAACCTCTTCCCATACCGGAGTGGAAATGGGACAATATTACGATGGACTTTGTCATGGGGCTACCAAAGACTCCTAGAAGGAACGATGCAATATGGGTTATTGTTGATTGTCTTACCAAGTCAACACATTTTATTGCTATAAGAGAAGATCTACCCCTGGAACGTCTATCAAGACTATATATTAATGAAGTTGTGAGACTTCATGGAGTACCCTTATCAATTGTTTCTGATCGTGATCCCCGTTTTACTTCAAGATTTTGGAAAAGTCTTCAGAAATCCCTGGATACTGAACTTCATTTGAGAACTGCTTACCACCCTCAGACAGACGGACAAACAGAACAGACTATTCAGACCTTAGAAGACATGTTGAGATCTTGCTCACTTGACTTTCAGGGTATAAGGGATCAATATTTACCTCTGGTAGAATTTTCCTATAACAATAGCTTCCATTCGAGTATACAGATGGCACCATATGAAGCGTTATACGGAAAGATATGTCGTACACCAACCTGTTGGGATGCCATTGGCGAAAGAAAACTTGTAGGCCCAGAAGTGGTGGAGGAAACGGTGGAAAAGGTGAAAGTAATCCAAAATAACATCAAAGCAGCTCAAAGTAGGCAGAAGAGCTATGCCGATAATCGAAGGAAGGATTTGGAATTTCAAGTTGGTGATCATGTTTTCCTGAAGGTATCTCCGTGGAAGGGAGTCATACGTTTTGGTAAGAAAGGTAAATTGAGTCCTAGGTACATCGGACCTTTCAAAATTCTAGAACGAATTGGGGTTGTAGCTTACCAATTGGCAATGCCGCCAAGTCTCTCCAAAGTTCACGATGTGTTCCGCGTATCTCTGTTGAGGAAATACATGCCTGATCCAATGCATGTACTCACCTATGAGGAATTAGAACTGGAACCCGATCTTTCCTATTGTGAAGAGCCCGTCAGGATTCTTGATACGAGAGAACAAGTACTGAGAAACCGGACGACGCTTCTGGTAAATGTTTTGTGGAGAAACCATAAGATGGAAGAGGCAACATGGGAACCCGAGGAACTTATGATGAATAACCACCCGAGTCTTTTCATGCGATAGTATTCTAGAAATTTCGAGGATGAAATTATTTGAAGGAGGGGAGAATGTAACACCCCAAGCTTCTACGGTACGCTTCTCTTTGAATAATGCGATAGCGTGTGTTGTACGCAACACCGAGTTCTAACAACCAATCAAACTAGCCATTAAGAATAGTAATACCTACTTTTTAAAATTATATATATTTAATATTTCAAAATACACTTCATTTTTGGATTCGGAATATCTAATTTAGCCTAAGGTGAAATTTTGGAACTTTTCGGATAACTTTCATATTTTGATGAATAGTGAAAATTACTAAATTTTAATTAAAAACAACTTTTTTAATCAAAATAATTAATAGTGATAAATTATGAATTTTAGTAGTTTTAAAGTATATTTAGAATATATTTTTACCATTTAATATAATTTTGGTCATTGGACATAATTTTACAATTAAACCGAACATAAACAAGTGTCAATCTTTTGATAGTTATTATCTCTTAAAAACACGCTTTTTGTTTTGATAGCGGGAATTAATTTTAAATTAATTTCTGCCACTTCTGTGTTTTGAATTTAGGAAAATGGATTCCATATTTGGAATCAGGATGTTCAAATTGTGTAAATAGGTAACTTTTATTTTTAGACATTTTGAATAATTACTGCGGTAAATATTTTATTTACCATGGTTAAGGGTAAATCCGGTAAATAAGGGTTAAAAAATAATATTATAACAATACTAAATTACCCTAAAATGTGTCTTAACCCTATTTTATGATACATGGTCGACCATGGGCATCTTTGGATCGATTTTTGGACCCCATGGATCCACTTGTAAGTGATAATGACACTTTATTTTAATTAAGTTAAAATGAATACAAAAATGACAAAAGCATATATCTTTTAGAAAAACAATTGTTACATAGGGTTATATATGTTGGATTTTAGATTATAAATATTAATTATAAAGATAACAGGATTTACTACATAATGATATTTTATTTATAATTTTTAGACATTAAATAATTTATTTTATTTATGACACAATGATGATGCAGTAATTACTATAATAGAGAAAAATTAAACTAATTGATATTATAAATACCCAAATAAATATAATATGAAACTTTTAATGAATTAAAATAATTTTCTAGGATAATATGATATATTAGTATTGATTTAATTGACTTTTTTTGAAGTAATCAATCTGTTATGAGTTTCACAAAAATCAACTATTGAATAGTGTCAAAATTGACATAAAAGAGTTCTTAAAACAAATATTATATTATTAATTGATATTAAATTCCTAAAAATATAAGGTTCGGCCAAGAGACTTATATCATGATAGGTTCATCATTAATTGACCACTTGGGGGTATCTTGGATTTATGTAGTAAGTTTATTAACCATATTATATAAAAATACAAAGAGACATTGTAAAAGTGAAACTAATTAACTTAGAGTTAAAACTTAAAGATAAGGTTAATATAAGTACCCAAACCTGTCTAAATTATATTGGTTGAGTTGTTTTCGACCCATCCCCACATTAACCTTTGAATAATAAACTTTGGATCCATTATAAACCGAATATGAATTTATTATAAATTAATATTTCTAGCTTTTCCAAAGGTGCCCCTCACCCCTCTTATAAAAGGGCACTCCTCCTTCTCATTTCTTCACACCTTCAAAGCCTTTTGGTTCGGCCAAACTCTGCCCAAATACTCTCCCAACATACCTCACTACAACCTAGAGGCCTTAGTTTGATCATAAAACCAACCTAAGGAGCCATTTTGATCAAATCAAAAGGAAGAACCCGAAGAAGAGGTAATGTTTTCACCACCCCTTTTAAAGTTCTTTTCTTCTTCCACTTCTTCTTTCATTGTTCTTACCATTCTAAAATAATAACTCCAGTATCTCACATATACTGTGATGTTATTATAAATATGGTACAACCATATTCAGTATTCTATCCACCCTTTTAATAACATGTCACCATACGTGCGTACGTACGGCTTACCGTCTCCACGTCGTGGTGTAATTGTTATTCAATATATTATTATTTGGATGGGTATAATAATGATGTGTAACTCATGTAAATAATAAATATAACATGTTAATGATTCTTTATATATGATATACCATCCATTTATATATTATTTTAATATCAAAAGAATTATATTGTCGCTCGTGCGTACGTACGGACTACCGTCTCCACGAACGCGATGAGATTCATTATCCATCGTATCCATTCAAGTATAATTATCATTTGATGATTTAAAAATGATGTTTAAGGACTTTGTATCATTCTGGACATGAATAAGATACAACAGACATGGCTTATGTAACAAAACATATAAATGAAAATGAGTAAGTTAACACCTGAAACGACGATAATTCTAAGATATTATTAACAAATCAATGTTAAAAGATCATATATGATATCATATTAATATATATGATTCTTGTATAATTTAATAACAATTATTTCACCCTTATACAGGAGGTTAACCTACCCCAACCAAGGAAAAGTACAAGGTAAGGGTTATTTCACAATCTCTTCATTATCCGAGGTTGTTTATATGTAATAATCTACTGGGATTTGGTTATCATCCACATCCATGTTTCATCGAAATGTATTTCAAAACATATTTATTATTTACAAATATATGGGTTAAAGTAATTTATAACCTTCTTTGACTTTTTATAAGAGGTTTATAAAGGAATCTTTCCGTCGTTTTCAAAACCAGGTCCTTTTTAACCTTTTCGACAGAATTGAGGTAAGAATGTTTTTTTACTTATACGGCGGGTGCGGCTATTTTCCGCCGTTATTAAATCTTAAAAGCTTCCCTTAAAAGCTTATAATAATATTTTCAAAGAAAATGTTTTATTTTATATGGATCTTAAATGATTTCAAAATAAAAGGAGATATTTCTTTAAAACGAATTTTGATTTCATCTATGTCAACATCCTTTGATGGATTTTAAGATTATCTGAAGTTGATTTATTATGATACAAAACTTCTATATTGTATTGAAGGTTTTGTGATATGTTTGACTGTGGATGTGCTATTTTTATACCATTCATAGTTTATGGTGAAATTATTGACATTTCATATGCTAGTTTAATACGAATGTTTATGTTATGTTTAAACCTTTTCATATGGGAATGCATTGGACTTAATAAGTGATGGGTGGACCCCGCTATAGCTCCTTGATGCATCGGTAGGTCTCATGAGACAAACTAGTGTCTTGGCACAAGGCCTTGACAAAATCTTATTTGTAGTCTTGGCACGAGGCCTTGACTATGTGGTTATGATAGTCTGGCATTATGCATTCCAACATTATGAAAGTGGTTATTGATTTTTGCATGTGATTATTCGATTAGTAGAATATCCATGTGAATAAGTAAATGACATTATTTCATTTTATTTATGCCATACCATGTTGAAAGTTCATGTTTGAAAGGCTTTTGTTTTAGTTATACATTGCCTTAAATGTTTATTCATATTTATGAAAGTTTCCGCTATATTGTTATCCTTACTGGGCATTTGAGCTCACCCCATTTCTATGTTTTATTTTTCCCAGGAAGTGAAGAAGTAAGTTATGAATGACCTGCAGGGATATTATGTGGGGATTTGAGTGTGGATTATGGAGACAATCTGTTGTTGTAGTAGTTTTTCGTTTTATGATGTAATGTAAAACTTATGAATATATCTAGTGTTTCCAAGGCTAGTAAACCAATCGGTCTTTTGAGATTTTATCTTTCTTGTGATCATTCCAATGTTATGTAATAATGGACCGACTCTGGGTAACTAGGGTCGGGGCGTTACAGTTCACATTTAAACCAGACATAAACAAATGTCAATCTTTTGATAGTTATTATCTCTTAAGAACACGCTATTTGTTTTGACGACGGGAATTAATTTTTAAATTAATTAATGAAACTGATATGTTTTGAATTTGGTAAAATAGAAATCATTTTTGAGTTTATAATATCAAATATAGCTTAGGCCTAATTTTTGGTATTTTTCAGAAAACTTTCAATTTTTGATGAATAGTGAAACCACTAAGTGGTAGTTAAAAAAAACTGAATTTTTCATAAAAATTAATTTTACCGCTTCTGTGAGTGGAATTTCAAAAATCCGAGAGACATGGTTGATGTCAGTAAGTAAAATGTGGTTCAATTAGATGAAAATAATTTTTGGTGAATAGTAACTTTTTACTTTTATTTACCATGGTTAAAAGTAAATAGGGTAATTAAGGGTAGAAATGATATTATTATTACCCTAACACATGTCCTAATTCTATTGGACAAGTGTGATTCGACCAAAAACAAACTTAGGAATAAAATATTACCATTTAGGCCCACTTGGATTAGATTAGGACATTTATTATTAATTTATTTAAAGAAGGGTTAAAAGTGTTAAAATCAATGTTTATTTACTAAAACATTTTTAATATAGAGTTATACATAAGATAAATTCGATTGTAAATATTAATTAGAAATCTAAAAAGATTTCCTACATAATGGTATTTTATTTGTAATTTTTAGACATAAAATAATTTAATTTATTTATGACGCAACGATGATGCAGTAATTATCTTATTAATGAAATATTGACATAATTGATGTTATAAATACCAAAATAAATGTAATTTAAGACTTTTTATGAATTACACTAATTTTCTAGGTTAATATGACATGTTAGTATTGATATAATTAACTTTTTTCGAACTTATCATTCTGTTATGATTTTCACAAAAAATCAATTACTAAATAGTGTCAAAATTGACATAAAATAGTTTTTAAAACAAATATTATATTATTAATTGTTATTTTATTTCTAAAAATCTAAGGTTCGGACAAATGACTTAGATATTCTTATAGATATTAATAATAAACAATTTGGGGTTCGGTTGGCTTCTTATAGTAAGTTTATTAACCTTATAGTATAAGAACACAAGAAGACACGGTAAAAGTAAAATTATTTAACTTAATGTTAAATCTAAATGATAAGGTTAAAATAGGAACCTAAACTTGTCTAAATTCTATAGGATGAGATGATTTCGACCCATCCCCACCTTAGCATCGAAATAAATCAATTTGGATCTATTTAAAACCGAACTTGACTTTATAATAAAATAATATTTTTAGTTATTCCAAAGATGCCCCTCTCCTCCCTTATAAAAGGGCACCTCCTCCCTCTCTTCCTCACACAACTTTGAGCCTTCAAGCTCGTCCAACCCCTGTCAAATTCTCCTCTCCAATTCCCTAGAAACATCCTAGAGGTTCTGGTCTTCCTCAAAGACCAATTTTGGTACCCTAAGAGGAGGTCTCAAAGAGGCGCTTCAAAGAAGAGGTAATTTCCGTTACCAATTCTTTCACCTTTATTTCTTCTTCCACTTCTTCATCTAAGGTTGTTTCATTATGAAGTAATAACATCAGTATCACTAATATACTGATATGTTATTATAAATATGAAACAACTCTAATTAACCTTCTATCCATCCTACGGAAAAAGGAAATCACCGCGCGTGCGTACGTACGGAATACCGTCTCCACGCCGTGGTGTAATCTGCTTTTCCACCAACACCTTACATGGATGGGTATTATGGTGTAAAAAATAACTATACATAGTTATTATAACATAATAATGATTCTGATATATTGTATCATCCACTCCAATTCAATTCAATAATTATGGAAATGATATCATCGCTCGTGCGTACGTACGGACTACCGTCTCCACGACGCGATGAGATTCATTCTCCATGTTAACCATTTAAGAATGATTATAAAGTATATATAATCAATAATAATGAAATATATGAAATTATAAAGCTACTGGATTTATGTGTATATATATGTATGTCATCTACTTAATTCCATTCAACTCAATAAGGAAACGAAAACAGCGTTCATGCGTACGAACGGTCTACCGTCTCCATGAACGGTGTATTTCTTTCCATTTAATGATTTATTATATATATATATATATTATGAATATATATATATAAATCATGTTTTATATTCTGGAATTAAGTAATCATGATCTATATAATCATATGAATAATTACAAGTCAAAACACGGACGACAAATGATACAATTTTACCCAAAACGATCTTTAACATAGAATTTACAAAAGAACGGGTAATATAAAGTCATAAGTGAACCATATATGATATCATAACAATGAATATGATTCTGGAATAATTCAATAACATTATTTAAATCATTATACAGGAGTTTCAGACACTTACAAAGCAAGTCGGACCTAAGGTAAGGGAAATATCACAATCTCATTTTTATCTGAGATTGTTTATACTTTGGTATTTCCTGGGGTGTATTTTATCATCCACATACATGTTTCTTCAATATGTAATTTTATTTCCATCCACCTACAATTGTTTAAATCCAATTTTACCCTTCGGTGAGTTTTTAGTAAAGGATATGAAAGTAATCTTTTGTCGTTTTTTTCGTACAAGGTACTTTTTGACTTTCTGACAAAAGTACGAGAAGAATGTTTTTTTTAACTTATACGACATGAATGGATTTTTTATAAATTATTTCCAAGAAGATTCCTTTAAATGTTTTCAAGTTTATTTTTAATCAACTTCTTTTTGTTTATAATTTTACGACATGTTAAGAAAGGAAAAGTGTTTTTGAAGTAGAAATGATATTTTCCTCAAAAATGAAGTTTAAGAGTTTTATCAAAATTATTTTCCATCTAAGATAATATAGGGTTATGTTTCTATCCCTATTATTACATGGATTTGATTATGTTGTGATGGAAATATTTTTATGAATTCCTTTATCTTATATGAATTGTTTTATGATGTTAGGATGTTTAAGATTCCAATTTTTATTTCATGGGTTATGCAATGATGTATGATTTATGATTTTGTGGCACACATAAGAATGGTATCATTATGAGATGGGTGGGACCTATATCTCACTCCAATGCATTGGGTAAAGATTTTATATCTCATGAGATAGACATGGCTAGAACGGTAGGTTATACCGGTTCAGTGAAACAGGACTGAAACGAGGGTGACTCGGTTCAGAAAGGGACTTTTTCCACTAAGATAGTCTTGGCAATGAGTCTTGACTAACAAGAAATGATTCTCTATGATTATGTGTGTATGACACAAAGTTTCATGTTTTAAGTTATGATTATTGTGATTACATTTCACTGCCATGATTTATCCCCTGTTATGAAATTATGATCTCTTTTGCAGGTTAAGATTTCCAAAAGTTATGTGCTTGTGTATACGATGTGATTGATATTTCTTTTGTTTACCCTTACTGAGCATTTGAGCTCACCCTTTTATGTTTACTTTTCCCCCGGATATAAAGAAAGGTTTTAGGTATAAAAAAAATAGGAAGATCTTTATGGGAGATGTTGAAGATCTTTCACCAGGATTAGAAGATTATATTCTGAGTTTCCAAAGACACTAAACTATTACGATCCTTGTGTGTGTGTTTTTGTTATGTACTAAGTATTCCACAAATGTAATGTAATGTCAATGTACGTCAAGCTTCGGGTCTCTACATTGACAGCCCCCACCCCATTGGAGCCCCCACCACACCCTTGGACTGCCCCCGACCCCCTGGACATCCCCAAACACCCCTCGACAACCCCCCCCCCCCCCCACCCTCCTGAAGAGCACCCCCACACCCCCTCACCCCACTTGACAGCCCCCACCACACCCCTGGACTGCCCCCTGACCCCCTAGACAGCTCCAAACACCCCGGGACAACTTCCCGCCCTCATGTATACCCCCCCACACCCGGGACAACCCTCCCCCACCCCATTGAAGCACCCACCACACCCCTGGATAGCCTCAAACACCCATGGAAAACCCCCCCTCCCTCATCTATACCCCCCACACCCTGGACAGCCCTCCCCCACCCCATTGGATCCCCCACCACACCCCTGGACAGCCCCAAACACACCTGGACAACCCCCCACCCTCATGTATACCCCCACCCCCTGGACAGCACTCCCACACCCCTGGACAACCCTCCCACACCCCTGGACAGACCGCCCACCCCCCTGGACTGCCCTCCACCCCACCGGACAGCCCTCCCAGACCTCTGGACACCCCCAACCCCACTGAACACCCCCCACACCCTTAGAACCCCTCCCCCCCAGACCAGAATCCATATGAGAAAAACCATCATAAGTAGACCAAAACAAGAAGTATAGCAAAATTAAAAATTCAAATATATAACATTCAAAACGTACACTGTCAACTTCAACAAAAACTAAATCCAACCTAAAAAACTACCAAATACACAATTACAACAACAATATTCAAAATTACATTTTACATTACAAACAACTAAAATTCAATCAAACCGGTAAAATAATTTGACCACTTTACTTGTAATTGTTTGATGTCTTCAGAAGTATAGGGTTGAGGGTCATCAAAAAGATACAAATGAAAAGGATAGTAGTTAACGTGTATAATGAATAAATCAAATTTAAATATTATGGAAAAGTTTAAGAGGAAATCTTACCAGGTCAAAATTCACAACTGTCCCAGTTGTTTTTATTTCATTCATAAATCTTAACATATAATATTCACATTCGATGACGCCTTGTTGTTCATGAAAATTCGGTTTGAATGAGTGTAAATTCAATATATTATTTTTATGTAATAAATCAAAAAGTAAAAATTATAAATGGATATTTACCTCTGCATTTACATATTTGATCTTTGTACTTCTTTTCTTTGTGTTTTTTCGAAAGTAGGTCCATGCACTGTTAGAAAATAATACGAATGGGGAAAATTTAAAATTCATTATAATATATAAAACTATTGAGAAATTGAAACTTACTTTTCCAATATATTCTTAAAACTTTCCCTCACATCATCATGGACAGAGCATATCCAATAAAGTGCTTTCTCCCTTGGGCAAAAAACCCCTAACATCCAATGATCACTGATAAAAGGAAATTTAACGTTAGTGATTTTTAATGATAAAAGATAATTAACTCTTTGAGTGAGATGTGTTTCATTCCTCTCAAAAAAAGGAATCATCCAACATTGTGTGACTATATTCTTTTCAAGTCTTTCAGCAATATAAACCATTCTTTGTTCCTCATTCAATGCACATGCTTCAGGTGAAATCAATTGCAGGTCCATGAATCCATATACATCTATCAGCTCATTCCTATCACAAATTTTATAAAGATACCTAATACAAAACATACATAAGTATACATTTTTAATAAATATAACGCAGGGAAAAGGTGTTAATACTTACATGGAAAAAAATTTCACCACGTTGATGCCCAACTTATCTCCAGTAACAAGCTCCATGATATCAGTTTTCATAATCCCCACACTTATTTCACGTCCACAAACATGAGCTTCCATTGGAAACTCATAATGACCCGCCAACAAATTTGAACATCTTGACAATCTGTCAAGACTACTAGAATTTGTATCTGATGTCATAGCCATTTGTCTTTGTTGTTGTCTATACAATATTTCTTTACCTTTGAAGTATTCCTGTAAAAATAAATTAAAAAATATATTAGTTTTCAAATAATAAAACAACTTTAATAAAAAAATAAAATAAAAGATATAACATTCATACCTCTATGGTAATGATTCAAAGAAGTCTGGATGGTAAAATTAAAAAATGATCGATACTATGTCCAACTGTCGCCACCTCATCTGTAGGTAATGGTACCCGAGTAGATCTATCTGTAATATCATGTACAATGACCCTTTGATTCTCTACCTCTAATTGTTGATGATGAACTGTATCTCCTATAAAATATACCAACCCATATGCAACTATATGATATTGAGAATCATCAACACACAACTCGAAATAAGTAGGAAGATGTGGTGGAGGAGTAGGATAAAAAATGGGGTCCGTAGGCTGAGGTGGGGGAGTGGGAGCTACTAGCGGAGGTGGAGGATAAATAATGGGGTCTGCAGGGGGAGGTGGAGGAGTGGGAGTTGCAGTCTGAAATTGTATTTGCATGTCTGCAATCATAGACTGCACCGGCGCTCTAATCTTGTCCTCCATCATCGCATTAATATTATGAACTTCAACCTCTAAGGATTCTATTTTTTTTCTAAACCCCCTCAATGTTAGAAGTTAAAGAACGTGGAAACACTTTTCTTACCGATACACCTGCCAGATATCCTCTTACATGACTAGGATGTTCGGGCCTTCCCAATGCTACAGATAAAATATCTTCCCTCCCAGTAGCTGTAAATTTCCCCTATGAACTCTGCTTTTCAAGAAAGTCGTGTATTAATGAATTGAACATTTCTGTAATGATTGAAATTATATGAAGAAAATAGTTAACTTAAATAAATAAAATAGATATCTTACAATCCTCTCAGCTACGATTATTGATTCTTCATAAAGATATTTCCGTTTTTTTCCCTTCTGAGCTCTCTTCCATTTTTCATGTCTATATGGAGGGGATGGAGGGGCCACCTCTCCAGACCTTGAAGACTCAGCTCTTAGTTGTTGAAATTTTTCCGCCATCATTTTTTCTTCCAAAAATGCATACCCTCCCTGAGATAAACTATGAGGGTATACATTTTTATATTGGATATCCTGATGAGCTTTCCTTGTTTTCTATAAATTAAGAATAAGAAATCATTAACAAAACATTAATAAGATAATTTATATAAGAAAGATTATAAAAGTTTACATTGCCCTTACCAAAAATGACTCTTTTCTTATACTTTCAAAAAATTGTCTCCATGTGTCTTCATCTATAAAAGGATATATATGACATGGATTTTCATGACTCCTATGACCATAAATGAAATCATATGAGAGGGATGATTTGAAATCCCTCCATCTCCTGGCAGCCAACGATAAGCATTTCTTCCTGACTCCTCCAGTGTCAGGAATATCAAAAGTCATCTGATAAAGAAGAGGTTAAACATATTATTTATACTGGAAACATTAAAATAATATTCAAACAATAACAAAAGATCTTACCAAAATCGTCTGTCACAACTGAGAGATTATCTCTTTATCCACCCTTCTCCACTCATCATACATAATGCTTACTTTGCTCTTATCCTAAGTTGCTACAAAACTCTTAAAAGATTTTGCATTCGGACCTCTAGGAATATCATCATCATCAAACTCAATGACTATCCTCTGATAATGCGTATGGGCAAGTGATAATTTTGGTAAACGTGTGCACCCATGTTTACCAACCTTTAAACTCTGTCGTAATAGGAGCATGTGAATGTTCATCCCCAGAGGTATGACCAATATGCTTATCTTCAGAATCATGTCGTTGATCAACTGAATGATCTGTCATTATCCTTCAAATAAAAAAAACAAATGGTTGTTCAAAAATATACAAATTCAAATATTTTAATACTACTGTAATCAGAAAATAGAAAAGTGTACTAAGTTACGTAATAGTAAACATTCATAATATGTTAAGCATGTTAAACAATGGTAAAGATAGTAAAGATGGTAAAGATGGTAAATATGGTAAAGATGGTAAACATGGTAAACCTAGTAAAAATGGTAATGTAATTGTCACTGAACAAAAATAATAGATATATAATTCATGTAATGGTTATAAACACGATAAAGTAAACTAAACAAACTTAAAACAAACAAAAAATTATACTTATTTTGTTTTAAAACATCTTTTAATAAATAAAAAACTTACAATATCTTACATTTATGAAAAAAATAAATGTAAAAAAGAAATAAACATATGTTACCTGTAATTTTAGGAATGTACAAATGGATTGTTTTCCCAAATTCCTTTGTCGTGATCGTTCCTTATGGCACAAACCATGTCTTCAACATGCTCATCATTATGTTCTGTTAATATTTCCATGGAAGTAGGGATCTCACATAAATCAGCATCTTCATCAAGTTCATCCTCACCACATAGTGTTTTTTCCCTTGTAAAACAATATCCCACTACATATCTGATTGATCTACTACATAATTTTTTTTTCATGTGTTTCCATTATAAAGGAATCAGCTGTGTCTTCCAATCTATTCAGATTAACAAGTGTCATTCCAAATTAATCGTGTCTGACACTACTGTTACCGATAAACCATTTACAATTAAAAACAGTAACTTTAATTTTAAAGTAATCAACCTACCAGATGTCTTCAATCACTCCATAATATACAGTTGATGTAGAAATTGGGTTTTTGTCCTTAGCACTAGAAAAATTCATTGCTTCTGCAAACACCAATACACCACTATTCTGAACTACACTTCTGTTGTCCTGAGATTTTGTATGAAATGTATAGAAATTAATGTCATAACCGGACCATTTTATCACATTTAAACATGGACCACCCACTGTACATTTTAATGTCTCTAATACATATGATCTACCAAGAAAAGTCTTTTTAATCCATGACAAAAAAGTTTTGTTGTGTTCATTCAAAATCCACATTTCTTTCTTCTTTGGATGACATTGTTTCAACTCATTAATATGCAATGTGATATACGGTTGAGCATCAGCTATATTATTCAAGATGTATGATTCTAACTTCTTCATTTGTTCAGCTGACAATGATTTGACTTTTAATCCACGAATCCCCTTTCCCTCATTATTAACTCGTTCATGGCGATATGGAGGAAAACCTATGTGTTGCACCGTAGCCAAGTAGCTTGTACAAAAATCTGTTACCTCATCAGAAATATACTTTTCAATAATGGAGGCTTCAGGTTGATATGGATTTTTAACATAACCCTTTAATATTTTCATATACATTTCAAAAGGATACATCCAACGATGATATACAGGTCCACAAAGCTTTATTTCTCGAACCAGATGAATCATTAAATGCACCATTATATCAAAAAAAAAAAGTTGGAGGAAAATATATTTCCAATTGACAAAGAATAAAAATTGCATCCTTTTCGAAAATGTTTAAAGCATTCACATCAATCGCCTTGTTACAAATTGAATTGAAAAAATAACACAACTTCATTATAGTCTTTCTGGCACGAATGGGTAATATTCCATGCAATGCAACTGGTAGAATTTGGTGCATCATGTGATTTCATACCTATCAAATTCAAGTCCTTCAATGAGACAAAAAATTTTACATTTGAAGAATAACCTTGAGGCACTTTGATATCATGAAGATACTGAAAAACGCAAATTTTCTCCCTCTTGGATAATGTATGAAAATTTGGGGGAAGAAATGTTCATCTTCCTTTAGGAGTGGGAACTAACTCAAAACGTATTCCCATTGATAGTAAGTCTAATCTTGCATTCAACCCATCTTTTGTCTTTCCTTTAATATCTAACAATGTTCCAATGAAAAAATCACAGATATTCTTCTCCACATGCATGAAATCAATATTATGTTTAACTTCATGATACCTCCAATAAGGTAGCTCAAACAATATTGACCTTTTCTTCAAAATATGTCTATCATTTCCAGATTTCTGTGTCTTTCCCAATGTCACATCAAGGTTTTTCACCCTCTCAAAATACAGATCATAGGATAAAGGTTTTGGATCAGTATCAAATTCTTGTGAGCCATTGACTGCCTTTTTTAGTCTTCTATAAGGGTGATTCATAGGCAAAAACTTTTGATGGCCCATGTACACTATTTTCCTCCCATGATGCAGTTGACAATATGATGTCTGTTGTTCGCAAATTGGACATTCTTTATGCCCTTTAACACTGTATCCAGACAAATTTCCATACGATGGGAAGTCATTTATATTGAACAGAATCACTGCATGCAGTTGGAAATATTCCATTTTATAATAATCATACACCCTAATACCATCAGACCATAACCGTTTCAAATCATCAATCAACGGTGACAAGTAAACATCAATATCATTGTCGGGTTGCTTTGGACTAGAGATCATTATACTCAACATGACATATTTGCGCTTTATAAAAACTTCAGGAGAGAGGTTGTAAATTACCAATAAAACAGGCCCTGAATTATTTGTGCTACTGAGGGTTCGGTATGAATTCATTCCATCTTTGCACAACCCTAGTATGAGATTTCTAATTTCACTTCCAAATGTAGAATACAGTGCATAAACTTTCTTCCATTGTGGACAATCAGCTGGATGATGTATTTTTCCATCACATAACTACTCATCAGTATTCCATATTAACCTTTTTTCATCATGTGAATTAGCAAATAAACGTTTGAAACGATGAATTGTAGGAAGATACCAAAATACCTTTGTAGGGAGCTTTGTAATATCTACATCAGCCTGTGATTTTTCTTTCACCTTATACCATGATGTCCCACATTTAGGACACTCTGACAGAAATTCATATTCCTACATATATATAATGCACTCATTTAGACATTCATGTATTTTCTTGTATCCCAATCCCATCAGGCATAATATTTTCTTGGTCTTGTAATGTGAATCTGGAAGATCTTTATCTTTTGGAAGAATGTCTTTCAGCAATTATAGAAGCTCTATAAAACTTATGTCACTCCATCCATGTTTTTCCTTCAGGTTAATCAATCTTAACACCTTCGACAAAACTGTAAAATCTATACAACCAGAATATAATGGTTTTTCAGCATCACCATATAGATGCGCAACTGTTGGTTCTATCTCAATTTGTTCTACTACAATATCGCGAATCATTTCTTCAATTCCATCGGAGTTACCATCTTGAAAATCATCATCATCAGTGACATTCTGTCCAGTTTCACCATGCCAAATCCAAGGGCTATAACTCAGATTAAAACCATGACAAATCAGATGATCTTTTATCTCTCTACTTTTCAACTTATTCATATTCAAACATTTCAGGCATGGAAAGAAAAAATGTCACTACATGGAACATTTTGTTTAGAAAATTCCAAAAAGGCATCAACACCTTCCTCATATTCATTTCTCATTCGATGTGCCATAATCCAACTTCAACTCATTATTACGTATAAAAAATATCAAAAATATATATATTTTTAAGATAAGAGAAATATATGTTTATCTGAAAAAAATCATAATTTGAGTGTAAAACAATTTTGAAATATAAAAAAAAATCTATGGGTATTTAAAAAAATATGCTTGAATATTATTTTTAAAACAAAATATAGTTAGATATAACAGTTTTAAATTCCATTGAATCAAAGAAAACCATGGCTCCTACATGGTTGATAGAAAATTATAGAAAATGGAGTAAACCTGAGAATCACCCCCACCACCCGGACAACCCCCAAAACCCTCTGGACAGGCCCCCACCCCCTTGGACAACCCCCCACACCCACCCACCCCCTTTTACCCCCCTGGACACCCCCAACCCTCTGGGCATCCCCCCCACCCTCTGGACAGCCCCCCACCCCTCTAGACGACACCCCCAACCCTCTGGTCAGCCCCCACCCCCCGGACAACCCCCAAAACCCTCTGGACAAACCCCTACCCCTGTGGACAGCCACCCACACCCACCAACCCCCTTGGACACCCCCCAACCCTCTGGACAGCCCCCACCCCCTGGACAGCCCCCCGCCCCTCTAGACAACACCCCCCACCCCTCCTGGACACCACCCCACCCCCCGGACAACCCCCAAAACCCTCTGGACAGGCCCCCACCCCCCGTGGACAGCCACACACACCCACCCACCCCCTTGGACACCCCCCGGACACCCCACAACCTTCTGGATAGCCCCCACCCCCCTGGAAAGCCCCCACCCCTCTAGACAGCACCTCCCACCCCTCCTGGAAACCACCCCCCAACCCCAACCCCCTTCGACACCCCCCTGAACACCCCCAACCCTCTGGATGGCCCCCACCCCCCCAGACAACCCCCAAAACCCTCTGGACAGGCCTCCATCCCCTTGGACAGCACCCCACACCCACCCACCCCCTTGGACACCCCCTGGACACCCCCCAACCGACCCCCCACCCCTCTAAATAGCACCTCCCACCCCTCATGGACACCACCCCCCATCCCCGACCCCCTTGGACACCCCCCCCCCGGACAACTCCCAAAACCCTCTGGACAGGCTCCACCCCCTTGGACAACCCCCCACACCCACACCCACCCCCTTGGACACCCCCTAGACACCCCCCAACCCTCTGGACAGCCCCCCACCCCCCCAGACAACCCCCCAAACAATGGTTTACATATAAAAACTAGGCATGATGAACAACTAAAAACACAAGAATTTAATATATACTTCATCATGAAAGAGATGGAATTAAATATTATTAAATATGGCTACTTAAATGATCGTATTATAATTAAAAATAACCAATGATATTCAACTAGTCAAATGATCACGAGTTTTCTCAATAACTACTATCATATTGAGGTAATGGATAATTATAGAAATCATAAACATATTGTCAAGGCCTTGGCCAAGGCCTCAAAAAATACTAGGGTAAGCCCTCAGTAGAACCCAATTTTATTTGGAATCATGAGACATAGCGATGCATCGAAGGGCCATAGAGGTCAACAGCCATTACATTATATGTCTAATACATTCTCATATTAAAGAGGATAAACATAAGCAACAAAAACACATGAAATATCATTTCCGAATTTTTACATTTAATCAATAACCATTCTATGCAGTAATATAGGTGAATGAGATCATTAGTTGTCAATGAAAACAAAAATTACCATCAATGTCGGGCATTCGCGAAACAAAAATAAACTAAATAGAAGTAGTTGAGGCCTACATGAATATTGAGAGTCGATCTAATAGATCTAGGGATGATAAATAATATGATGATGGAAAAAATATTTAAGAGGGTTCGAAATTGAAGAATCTTACCTAGTTTAAACACAAAAATCGCAAAACATAAATATAGACTATCCAGAAAAAAACGAACGAAATAAATTCGTGGAAGGCTTACTTGAGTGTTGTGAGTTGAGATGATAGATCCGAGGAGAGTAAAGATGATAATTGATGAAGGCAAAACAAGTTTAACGCAGCGAGATCGACGAGCCGATTAGGGTTTACCACGTGAGAGAGACGAGCCACCGGACTGTTGATCGAAAAATCATAAATGACAATCCATGGGGCTTGTTAATTTTTTAAATATTTTATAACGTCGGTTATTATAATAACCGACGTTATAAATGTATCAGATACGGCTTTTTTTTACGTCGGTTATAAAATATCCAAAGTAAAAAATCCGCGTGTTGATTTTTTACGTCCATTATATAATAACCGGCGTAAAAAATAAATCAGAAATCACAGTTTTTTACGTCGGTTATACAATAACCGACTTAAAAAACTTATGCGGGTTGTTTTGTTACGTCGGTTATAAAATAACCGATGTCAAAAATGCCTCAAAAGCTGCGATTATTACGTCGGTTATAAAATAACCAACGTAAAAAACTTGTAGATATCTCATTTATTACGTCGGTTATCAAATAACCGATGTTAAAAATATACTCGCCGCATTTTTTACATCGGTTATAAAATAACCGACGTAAAAAATTGTGATGTAAAAAACGTTTTCTGCACTAGTGATAATTCTAGTAGGGGTAGAATTGGAATAGTAGCTTTTGGGATATCCACGTATTCCTCTGTATCCCATACCTCTGGAAATACCTCTAATTCTTCTGTTTGATACAGGTAACTCATGCTCATCAAGATCGAAACTGTGACAGGCATAATGACCTGTTAAGTTAATCATGTTAACAGAACCAAAGATCAACTCTTCATATGATGAAGACTCTGCCTGATTATCCAATTTAGGTTTTTCCGTTTGGTGGGGCGGTGCCCTTGGCTTTGTAGTGGATCGAATAAAATCTACCAGAGTCAAAGACAACTTGGGATTTGACACGATTTCATCTTCTTCTGATTGTTCCACTTTCTTTGAATTATGCCGCCCCTTTGAGGACTTTTTTTTATGAAGGAGGTTTTGCTGTGGCATTCATAGAAGAAAACACAATTGGTTTATTAAATTGAGTTCGTAAAATGGCATGAGTTTGGTTGATCGTTTTCCTAACCATCCAATCATCATATTTCTGTGCGTTTTTGTTTTTGATTTCCTTCAACTCGCCTTCTTCCTCTAGATCTATAGAAGTAACACATGCTACCTGAGCTAAAGAACCTTTCAATTTGACTTGTCCCGAGTCTACCATTTTTTGCTGGATGTATTTGAATACAAAACACTCTTGAATGGGATGCCCCAACATCTAATGAAATGGGAAATAGTTGCGATGGTCTTCATCTCCTTCTTTATTTGGCCTTTTGGGCCTTGGAAATTGAACCAAATAATTTTCCAGAGCTGAAATGAATTTACCAGGAACTTGTTCATTTCAGAAAGAATAAACTTTTCTCTTAATATCCTCAAATTATTTCCACCATTGATCTCTTTGATCATCTTGACGAAACGACCTCTATTTTTGATGCTCAGGAGGTGGAGCCTTTCAATAAGATAAAGGTTTTTAAGTAGAAGCAGGTACAAGTGCTTGTTTAAGCGTAACTATAGCAGTCAATTCTTTACTCATTCTTCTTCCTGGAGCTGATGAAATTACATGGGTTTTATCCTTAGTATTTGTAAGAGAGTCTTCAATCTATTGAGCGATTGAATTAAGGTCTCAAAACCCTCCTATGTATATCATAGGGATCAATGATGTGTGTAACTCATCACACAAATTTTCCACACAGATTGGCAAAAAATATTCTTGAGGGAGTGGTAAGCTCAGGTAATATGTTAAACCCTTCCAACAAGCAATGAAATCTGAAATTCTTTCATTCTCCCTTTTCGTACAATTTGTAAGATCAAAAACTGTTGTCTTTGGAAAATTTGAGCTGAATTAAAGAAGGAATCATTGACGGAGATCCTCCCACCCGGTTATTTACCAGGATTGCAAGCTTTTATACCAGACAAAAACAAGCCCTTGTAATGACTGTACAGAACACCTAATCTTAACTGTTTCTTGTTGCTGAGGGGTTCCCATAATAGGATCACAATGAGAAAAAAAATGTGTTAAGTGTTTCTTTGGGTATCCCAAACCATTAAAGATTAGGAATGTGGTACTTGAAAAATTTAATGGGGGAGGAATTGCATCAACTCATTCAGGGTAAGCTCTCTTTTCTGGTTGAATTTGTGCACGCTTTCCCTCCATAGTTTCCAACCGGGATGTTAATGACTCAATGGTAGTTATTAACTGTTGAGAAACATCTGGTTGAGCTTGGACCTGAGCAGGTCAAATAACTGGATCTTAAACAGATGTGGTGGCTGGTACTGTAACTGATGGTAGCACCACCGATTGTTGTTGCACATGACCCATAGGACTAGACCTGTGAGGGTGTACTGGTAAAGAAGGATACTCTTGATCCATCTCAGTAGCTGCAACAAATTCCCTTGGCTGACTGACTCAAACACACAAAGGAGGAAGACTACCTTGAATTAGTTCTGCATTCAACCTCTTTAATTCCTTCATTTCATCCTCTTGTTGTGAGAATATTTTCTCTTGTGAGAGTGATTGGCCTTATCTAGAGGAAGAGTATGTAACCTTATTATTTCATTTCCCCTTGTTGGATGCCTTTCAGAGAGGGGGAAGTTGGTTATTTTAAGGAATACCTAGATTCTGGGTAAGCCTTTGGTTTCATGTTCGCACACCTTCTTCATTTGCCTATGTGTGCACAACTTCTTGAGAAGGAACCTCTTCATGTAATCCCTCTGAGTGAGGCTCATGTTCTGAAGGATTAGAAACAACGGCATTGATGACATTTATTAATGCATAACGCATTTCATCCCTTCTATCGGCATTTATGCGATACTATCTTTTTCCATGTCCCTGAAGAGACACTGCCTTCTGTTGAGTTGATCCCTCAGGAACTTCTTGACAAACCGTAATTTGGAAGGAATCTCCTGATAATTTGGCTCTTTGTTCCTCTTATGGATTCTTCCCTAATCGAGAGAAGACTTCCTTTCTCTTAGGGAGAGTTTGAGGATTTGAAAAACTCCCCAGTCCTATGGACTGGGGCTATTCCTACTGTTCCCACTTAACTCCTAGAATCTTATTTTTTGATTCCAAGGGTTGGGTTAAAAGAGTCCCCAGTATAGAAAGCTCGGGTGGATCTTGAGCTTCTATATCTGATACTTTCTTAAAATCTCTCCTGATCTTGTGGACTTTAGTCCGGAAATTGGATGGATTCATCAACCTACATCCACTCAAATCTCCTGGCTCAAATGACTGCTGGATGATTTCTGACACTTCTGTCACCTAATGATGCGCTCGCTCTAAATGAGAAGCCTATTCAATATTCTCATTTTATTGATGCAAGAGTAATTCGAAAACTTGTTCTCTATATGCATGAATTTGAGAATAAATAGTTAAGGCTTATTCTTGAGCGAGCCTTTGATTACAAACAAAGCCAATTGGTTGTGGCCGGCCATGGGCAATAACATTGCATGAGACCATTTTTGGTGGGCTTTGTTGGTTGGAGAGTACAGTGAAATGTAGTGCTCCATGGACACCCCATCCCCTGATATGAATACCAGATGGGGCATTGGCAATTAACTGGCGCAATCTTCTTAGTGCGCCAAGGCATGAACACTAAAGGGATCTCTGCTGCTTTTCAGCCTTTGGATATCGAGAGACTGAGAGAGATGCCAAATCAATTTGGCGTTGTAACCGTTATATTATCTTGACATGATTTTCATATTCATCATAAGATAATATTTTCTTATTCAATAGACAAAGAGTTTTCCACATGTTGAGACGAATATCATGAATGCAATATTCCGTCAATATCTCTGGAATGTCATACTGAGAGTCATCCAAAGGCCAAAACATGACTGGTACTTCACCTTACATCAGTTGTTTTCTCATATTCAGCAATTCCTCCTTATCATTCGACAAGGATTCTTCTACCTGATTAGACAAAACCTGGTGCTTCCTTGTCGATTCATCAGATTCAACAAGATTGGTAGAGAATTCATTTATCTAACTAGAAGATGAATGGACCAGAGGTGGTTTGGAGAATGACATACATCTCGGGCTATCTTCTTATTGAGAAATTATTTCACCTGCTAGTGGTAAATCATCAGACATGACTGGCTTCGCATTTTCAAGTGCATCAAGATAAGAGGTCTTTCTCGTCACTGCATTGTCCTTTGAAGAATTTTCCAGGAAATGCGAATTACTACTGTGGAGATGACTTTCGCCACTAAGTTCATCATCATGGGGAGGACCACCATGGTGGGTTACATCAAAAGAAGAAAACTTTTTCTCCTTGATCTTCTGGCCACGCAGAGGGATCTCATGGCTCTCATCTCAAGATGATACTTCGAGATCACCCGAACTGTCATGAAGAAAGCCTTCATGAGGAAGTGTTTGATGGAGACCTTCAGAATTAATGTTCCCACTATTGGGAAATGTGAGAGTAGAATCTTGAGTTGCAATAGATAATTGTATGAGTGCATCAAGAACTCCAGCATCGAGCAAGGTCTTATTACAGATTGGATCTTGATTTCTTGACTGTTCTAGACGGGTCTTTTTCTTAGACACTTTATTACTCACTTTGGGAACCACTTATTGACAAAATTGGTTATTATGGGCAGGTGTATGGGCCTGCTCAGGAGAAATAGTCAGGTTAGGATGATTATCTTCATTCAAATCAGGTGTATGTACCTGACTTGATTATCCATATGACATGGGGGAGTATGCCCCACAACCCTCTTGGACTGGAACAAAGGTGTGTGTCTGTTTCGGAGTGATATGTTGATGTGTCAATACACTGGTAGGGATAGATTTCCAATTCATTCCTTGTGATGCTGGTGTAGCTGTTATAATATTCTGACAGGAATCTAGAATATGAGCAGGGATTTGCTTCTGCTCCATCACCATTTTCATAATATGCTTCGTGACTTCAGCTGTTGGAACAGGAATATAAGTCCATTCTGTGCTTAGAGTAGTTGTGTATTCTTGATCCTATCCTCCTTTTCCTGTCAGTGAATTCTGACAGTACTCATGTGTGGGGTCAGAGAGTTGAGTCTGGTACAAATTTGTCATCGGAGCTTTCTAACTGACTTCTCCGAGTGCTACCAAACGAGACTGTTGGAATACTTGATTAACATTTTCAGGTGTATGTGCCTGCTATGTATTCTTCATCAGGTATGGTTGACGACTTTCCTTCAATACTGGTAGACGTGACTGCTGACAGAATTGTTGATTATAAATAGGTGTATGTTCCTGCTTATCATTTTCCACCATATTAAATTGGCGACCTTCCTCGGCTGTAGTCATATGAGCCTGCTGACTAGATGATTAGTTATAAACAAGTTTATATTCCTTCCTATAATACTCCACCGAAATTTCCTGGCGGGATTGGCATATTGCTACCAGACGAGTCTGCTGGGAAATAACATCAGTATGGACGGGTGTGTATGCCCGCTCATTATTTTCCATCAATTTTTCTTGATGGACTTCTCTGGAAGAGGCCAAAGTAAGAACCTGGTCCTTGTTGACCAGATTTCACCTCTGCGAGTTCTTCATGTGGAATCAGGTCTGAGGGACCTGATCCTAACCCCTAAAGTTGATACCCCCATTATGTTGAGGGAGCACTGCCATACGAGTCTGGCATCAATTGTTGATGGGATCCCTTGGGAAGGACTCCTATCTCCTTGAATTAAGGCCTTGAGTGACCTTCTCATTCACCTCCACAGAATATGGGAGGGACTGGTGATTGTGTTCCGGGGATAATGACCCGAAACGGTTGGAAACGGTCGTTGGCACCACCTGCTTCTTGATCACTGGTCATCGCTGTACGGACAACCAGGGTGAATTATTGACTTGGAGGGCTTGTTGAGTGGACTCTAGATTTGGAATGGTACCATGTTGACGGTATTCTTTAACCAGGGCATTTGATTCCCAGTGTTGAAGACAATGAGTAGGTGATGTCTTCCTCAGAGCAGACAAGGATCCAGCAGGAGTAGTAGCAGATGCATTCACAGGTGTGAACTCTAGCGAAGCCATTTCTGTAACGCAGAAGATCTTGGAAATAGTTCCTGTTTGATATAACAGTCATAATCAAGATAAGTTCAGACACTACATCTTTTTGATGAGCACATATGTTATTGATTTTTTGTTGGCCCTCTCATTGATTTTAAATAAGAGCTTAACAAATAAGTAAAACATCATTTTAACTTGGTTAATGATTCACGTCAGGTTCACCATTTTTTGTTTCCTTTGGAAATGGGGATGACCATGTTTTTTTATGGTTCCAAAATTCCAATTGGTTTCTAACAGGTTTGTTCGTAGAACTGGAAACATCCTATGATTCTATATCAATTTGGACCTACTTTCCAAAGGTAGGTGCTCATTAGTTTTGGACCGATGAGGCTTATGAATTTTTATTGGTCGAGAGGATGGGAGGTAGGACTCGTCACACCTTTTTGGGGGGAATTATTGTCTACTCCGAGACTCTCTTTATAGATTTGAGTTATGTTCATGAATCCTTATTACATTACTATGTATGAAAATGAGCATTCCTTTAGATCTGACAATCAATGATTAATATGTATAAGATTTAGAAAATCTTTTATATGTATTTGAGGTTATTCATCGATAGAGAATCATCTGTATTTTTTAGAGATTCTTAGTCAATGGTATCCTTCAATACATTGTATTGAGATCTCTTGGTCATTATATAACCATACTGGTTTTAAAGCCACTCAACGGGGCACTTGAAGTTTATTGTCGTTCAGAAGGACATGGATTATTTCAGAGTTGAGATCATACCCGCGGATGGGACACCTACGTATCCTTTTTAGAAAAGGAATCAGAACCCATGTAGTTTGAGAATTAAGATATAGTTTAACATTATATGGGACATATGAGAATTAATGAGTGATAGGATTGAACCTTTAGAAAGGCTTCCTACGTACTCTACTTTTAAGGTAGAGATCAAAGTCCACGTAGTTCGATTAAGAATTATGGGGGCTTACGTATGATTAATGGCCCAAAGAGATGTGTTGTGGTTACTTTTACACTCTAAGCTCACATGAGTCATGCTCAGTGTGAGAGACATGAGGTATTAGTAAACCTAATAATTTGTTCCAAGAAAGATGCAATTATAAGAAATGACATGGGGCTTATGCATGTATGACTTCCCAGATAGATGAATATTGGGAATTACTTCAGAGAAGAAGCCCAAGAATAAGGTCCATAAAGGTATATGTGCTTTATGGAGATTTGGATACTTAACTTAGGACTTAGTCCTGAGAAGGATGCCCAAATTAGAGGGGACTTATGATTGGGTCTTATTACTGAGAAGGAAATCCAAATCAAAATAAATTAAGACCGGTTAAGAGAAATTATGACTGGGGATTATTCCTAAGAAGGATGCCCAGGTTAAAGGGACTTGATAACTGGGGCTTATTCCTAAAAAGGAGGCCCATGTTAAGGGGAATTATGACTGGGGCTTAATCCTGAAAAGGAGGCCCAGGTTAAGGAACATGGGAATGGGGATTACTCTTGAAAAGGAGGCCCAAGTTAGGGAAATTTGGAATGGGGCTTACTCTTTAAAAGGAGGCCCAAATTAGGGAACTTCTCATCTTAAAGGATGAGGTTAAATGAATTAAATCTCTCACCTTAGTGACATGAAGATATTTAAATCACTAGGTATTGAGATATGTTCTACATAATTCTTTCCAGATAAGGAAGCCAACAAAGGAACCAAGAAAAAAAATGGATTTAAAGAGGGTTTTGAAGGCTAAATGTTGAAGAGGATAGGTGGATTTGAAGAAAAGAGATGAATAGGTAGGAGGGGCACACAAAAAGAGGCAGGCACGCAAGTTTTTTGGGGGTGTGAAGCTCCTGGTTGCGCAAGTATACCTACGCGGCACATGTGTACTTGTGCGCCTGTTAACCAATTGAGTAATACTTGGGAGAGACTTGGCTCAATCCCATAGTATTATCCTTAAAGGCTTGAAAAAGGGTGGCATATAGGTTATGTTGAAGCGATAAGGCGGTGCACAAGTGTTTTCATTTCCTTTAAGGGTTAGACACTTATAGGCGCAAGTGTTGGTGAATTTTAAAACTTAGGCCTTGTTCCCCTGCTTTAGATCTTCCATTCTAGGTAAGAAATTACCTTAAAATTGTTTGGAAGACATCAAGAAGAGACTAGGGCGCCGAGAGCTGAAATCTGAGTCTCATGATTTTTCATCTCTGAAATGGGGGGCCCACAAGGGGTATTTATAGGCTACTGAAGACCCTGGGAAAAAATCAAATAGGGCGCGCAAGTCACCTGCGCACCTAATATGTATCACACAGCTATACCTGCGCGACCATCATGGAACTTGCACGAACCATGCTTAAAGAAATACATGTTCATGCCTTTTTCAATTTTTTATGTTTCTTCAAAGGATGAATCACTTTGTGTTTAAGGTATTTACATTTTCATTCGTTAGACACTGTGGCAGAAAGGATCGTCAACATACACCCATTTATTATATTTGAGAACATGTAAGAATATCTCCTAGAGTGTTGAACTCCCCCTATGAATCCCAACATGTTCACTTCCACACTTCATTCCTTCATTAGTTTGGACCATCATTGCCCTATTGGTCTGAAATTTTTTCTCCCCATTCTCAACTGGTGATGTTATGGAACCCATGTTTATAACACATTGAAAAATTATTTCTTACAAATTATTCACCCCCATTAATGGTCTAGATCTTAGACTTCATGAATTATATACTTTTCACCTCCCTTTGTTCTAATGGAGTTTCAACACCATTGGTATTATCCCCCCATGCGTTCATGCATGATGACCAAGAAGGTGAGCATCATTGGGAACTTACCAAGACAACTTATTCCACTCCCATTCATGTTATCCCTTGAAATAAGGGGAACTCATCACAAATAATTGTTTCTCACACTGATCACGGTTCAAATGGGATTAGGAGTTGTGGTGGAATTTTCCCCAAGCATGGTTGAGATGCACAAGCATTCTCCAAATGAATTTCCACCCCCGGTGAGAACACTATGACTGTGAACTATGTGAATTGGTCAAAGAATGATGACCTTAAACCACATGAAACTTCTCTTTAAAATTAAAATTTCAACAAGCCCCCTTCTTCCTCCTTTCTTGATGGGTTACTACTCTTTCAAGTCACACAACCATCTCTTGAGACAAAACCCCCTTTTGTTCTAAGCATCATGACTTTAACTATTTTAAAACCCACAATATGAACCCCGTGAATTTAAATTGACATCGTCCCATCTTTTTCTTAGATAAATGAACATAATATGTGTATCTAGTATATTTATTTACAACACTTTAAACTACAAAGTCATCTTCTCATCCTCACCTGAGAGGATAACGCCTTCTGGTGTGAGCCACCCACCATTCCGCGTTACAAAACTATGTGTGGCTGGATTCCAAGTTCCATGGGATAAATTGTGTTTCCAATAACCACTTTATTGTTACCACCCAAAAAATGCCAATAGGGTGAGAATATGTTCACTAGAATTCATCCCTCATACCCTCTATTTTAGACTTGGTTTCAGTGGATGCATGACAAAACCATTTTAACACAAAACCTTCTGTCCAAGCATCATGAAATTAAAATTTTTATAAACACATAGTCTAAGAATTATGACATAAAACTAATAGAAGACTACCTATAGACTATTTTATGGGAATATGGACTCTTTGTCCCCAATTCACATTGGATTTCTAACCCTTTGGAAGTACATAAATACTCCTGGAATACCAAACATTTTATCCAAGGTCCATGAGCATAAGTTGGTAGTATCTTTGGTCCAAAAATTATGACCTTGAACTATATGAAACTAGCTTCATAAAGACCTAAATCAATAAATGGTTCATGTAACCTTTAGTGTTTCAGTAAACCAATGCCCCAACTCCTTCTTCACATCCTCACGCAAGAGGATTTCCCCCCTTTCGACACTGGTCAAAAACTACATCATGTTCAAGAAATATATGTTTATTTATTACCAGATTTAATAGATATGTAGTGATGTATAGATATCCTCTTTAGGGGCTATATAAAAAATACTCTCACCACCAATTCCTTGTTTTGGAAACCCTTTACCCATGTTGACCCATAGTGCCTCCACACATACTAAGGCATTATTACACATAGGAAGAGTTGGTCTTCACATTGTGACATTAAAACTATGTGAAATACTTTTTAGTACTAGGTATTATTGACCCTCTATTCACTTTGGGTTTATAATACCCCCTGAAAAAAAATCAAATAATCCAAACTCTAAGACCTTCAACCAGTAGCTTTGGTCCAAGCATCATGAATTTAATCTATGTGTAGCCATATGTACATATACCCCTATATATAAATGCATCTATTCATACTAACATGACCTTAAATTTCCCTAGGTAAGAGGAACATATGTCTATTAAATTAAAAACCCATAGGGTAAATTTGAGAAAAAATCATACTTTCACCAAGAAAGTCACCCTTTTAGTATGGGAAAAAGTGGGGTTGTGAGTGGAAGAGGTGAAAAATCCAATGAGACTCATCACCGAGCCTCGAAAAAAGCCTAGATATTCTCACTAGACCCACTATCTTAGAAAAATGTTCGATCCAAACCTTATCTCCTCCTAATTCACAAGATCCTCTATGAAGTGCCATCCCTTTTTTCTCTTTTATGCATCCTACTAACTCAAAGGGGTAGAATTGAATTCATGTCATTCCACGTATCCTTTCCATAAGATGTTATATTTTACAACACTATGGTCAAAACTATATGAACTTAAAATATATCAATCACATGTCCTCACTGTATGATGTTAAACTGCGTGTTCAACATCCTTAATAAATTATGTTCCCGCCAACTTTGCATGATATAAAAATTAAATTTTTTAGGCCACTCACTTGAGAAGACCTCTACCCCATTCTATGTTGGTCACCTACTAAATTACTTGAGTTTCTTGAATGTCCCTTGGAAACTAAATAAGTTGTCCCCTTTAAAGATGAGTCAGAATCTTGATCAAACCAATGGACCCACCCAATGTGATCAAAACCATAGTTGTGTTGTCCCATGAGAATTGAGCTCTATCTGATCATTTACTCAAGTTCATCCCCATCTCTGCGCATCTTCCTTGATTTGGATCTCTTCCATTTTCCATGTCTGAATGTGCCCCCTAATGGTGATAGTTTCTAGCCAAAATGGATCACCTCCCAATGTAGGAACACACTTTGAAACACTTTTGATGAAAATTTGATAGGTCCCATGTTTTTAACATGTTCAACGATTTATCGTCATTTGTATGTCCCCACTGTTGGTAGTATGATAGTGCAATGTGCATTTTTAACATCGTTAGTTTTCATCCCCAATCAGCCTATCACTCCTCATTGAGTTACAAATCCTAGACATATAAATTCATGTCCACTATATTTCTATTTGTTTGGGTATAATGCAATGAACTTGGAACTACCACAATTTTGCACCTATTCACATTAGGAAAGAAAGTCAGTTGTGCAGATTCCCACTCCCAAAACTAAGGAAATTTAATGTTGGGACACTCCTAGTGGTTGAAAAATAATTCTAAGCATGATTTTTAGATCTTTTTATGGAACACTCATACAAATGACTGATCTTCATTTTATCGCTTATTTCTCACCCTGATCATGACTCATGCGGGAGTATGTATTTATATTTATTTATCTTATTAATACGATTGAGATGCAGAAAAGTACATACATAGGTAATCGAAACAAACAATTTTACTACCTTAATAAATGAGGGTAATCCATAGACTATAGTATCCCCATTATTATAATATAAAGGAAATTCTCCTATGTCTTAGACCTAGTAATCAAGCACTTCATCTTAGACATCCTTTTTTGGGTTGCCTCTAGGGTATACTACTACTCGACCAGCTCTTTCGCTTCCTCCTCATCAATGTGGAGAAACTAGTTAGTTCGAATATACACCTGGACATGTTCATCCCTACACTTCTCCACCAATGATTCTGCCTCCACTACCTCATGCTTAGTGACCACCAATTGTGACCTCATTTGAATGATGATCTCTCATTTTTCATTAGCGATGGATTTGTGCTACTGTGATTCCCCTTACAGCCGAGCAAGATCCTATTCTATAATATGGAGAACATTGGTGCCCATATATTTCTCTTTATACTAGGCGATATCAAACTGCTTCCACTATGTATGCACCCACATGGTAATAAATTCTTTATCCATCACATAGAGGCCTTGTGATTCAAACGTGCCAATCCCTAGAATTACCAGGCAACTAGGGAGGGACCCCACCCGGATCAGAAGATCAGCCAATGGGGCGTGTGTAATACAATTTTATACACTCCTCCATGACCTACACTGGATGATCTAGTTCTTAAAACCCACACCAAGTCTAGATTCTTCCAAATCCTTAGGAGGAGATTTCTCATTCTTAAGGAATACCACCAACACATCTGTAGCAGGGTCACCCTTAGGCATCCTCTTGAATGGATTGAGATCCAAATCCAGAGGGAGGTCAGCCTCATCCCTGTAAATGGTATCTACTATTTTTTTCAGGATGTATTGCAGTAGGTACATGCCCATCCATGATAGTGGAATCAATGGTTTCTTCAAGACAATCCATAATAGAGAAAAACTCATCCATGATGGCCTCCTCAACCACTCTGGTCGTGGGCACTACATCAATCATTTACACTAGTAGTTGGTCCCCCAGCATATTTTTTACCGATAACAATACAAAAATTTAGAAAAAATAAACATATATAAGATAAATAAAAAGGAAGGGAGAAATGAGAAAAGAATTATAGAAAGCATGGAGTCTAGCCAGCAGGTTAGTGATGTTCATCAGAAGCTCTATCAGTGCTGGAATCTCTACGGTGATTGATACAATGGCCACTGGAAGCTACTTTGTAAGAAGAAATTTTTTCTCTATTTAATAAAAAAGTAATCATTATAATAATTTGAACATGAATCCTTGAACAAGATGTGGAAAGGAAAGTATTGTAAATTTTTATCTGAAAATTTAGGTGTTGATTTGTTGCCTCAGTCACGAGATCTACCTCAACAAAAGACGATTGTCCACCCATGAACTTTGCATCAAAACAAATTATTGCACCCAAAACTTCAAGGGTTTAATATTTCTTATCCTCCATCAGTGGTTCATCATGAATTTACTACTTCTATATTCTTTCTGATTTTCTCACATATACAAAGGGGGTGAGAAAAAATTTGAAAGGTTCAGTAAATGATCAAAACATAAAAACTTACCTCATCAACATTAGTGCCTCATCCCCTAAGGGATTTCAGAAAGGAATCATTTCCAAAAGTATCATTGGAAATCCACACTTCCCTATTCATTACTATAGCTGAATGACCCCTAATAAAGACTACGAGTGAGGACGTGTCTATAAGTTTCCCCCTCGGTCATGTAGGGGTCGTGCCATGTCGTAGGAATAGAGGATGTCTTTAAAATCCTAGAAATATTTCACCACCTTGGACCAAGGATCTTGGAATCTGCCCTTGGAATGGACTAGAGTATAAATTTGGATCTTCTCATCCTGGAGATATAGTCATATCACATATAGATATTTGAACAACTGGAAGACACTTTAGTCCCTCCAGGTTTCAGGGAAGATGGTATATTTAAGAAGATATGAAGTCCACAACTTCATCCACTGAGCTACATCATATTCCATTAGATATACTATAGAGGGTACACGCTCCTCCATAATCCACTTTCCCAGGATTCATGGTACCACCACCAATCCTCCCTTAGGAGTATCACCCCACATAGGGCTAGGAACTAATAGAGTTGTAGTCACTGTAGTCTCCCCTTGTCCAGCTCTTCCTACTCGGTGTGATCCATCCACCACAACATTCCCCAAACCCTATGGTTGTAGTGACCCATACTTGGAATCCACCTAAAAAATTGGGAACCATAGTGAATCAACCGAGTATGTGATCTCCCAGATTTATTAATACTCATGGAAGAGCCCGTACAAAGCATCAACTAGAGACATTGTACTCCTTCCACTATTTTCCTCTTACAAGAACATGCACCATATCTTCTAAATCATAGAAGGGTGGATCCTGACACATACGTTATTCTAAATCTTTGAGGTTATCCTCCAGAGACACCAGAATTAGTGGGTGAACTAGTACATGGAATACGGTTCATAAACCACCTTACAGTCAACCCTCATCACCAGTACCCTACCTCAAAAGGCCAGGAGGTATGACCAGCACTCCACTATCCCTACATCATCATCATTAACAATCACTATTGGGAGAATAAAAATAGGGAACATAAAATTATCTTCCAGTATGATCCTCAAAAGAACCCAAAAAAGATCAAATTGAAGTGGCTAACTCTTGATAATGATCCGAATTTATGGCAGAAATCCTATTCCACGAGGGGATATTGGGGTTAGGTACTCTTCCCCCCCATGTCTGTGGTGACCTAGTCGTACAAAAAATGGAAGGGTCCACACCCATGGATAGGGTTATTACTCTTACTAATGTTGAACACCACATTATATAGATTCACTAGCACTAGCATGGCTAGGATGATATGCTTCCCCACTGCCATCATTTCTACCATAATGAGAGTTCTTGGTCGCACCTCCATATATGCATCACAAATTGGGATCATACACCCATAGACAAGTATTGTAATAAATCCCAACAATCTTATTGTGGGGGACATATGATTCACACTATAACACCAAAAAGAGTCATTAACTTTCCTCTAAGATATCCTTGTAGGAGAGTTCCATCCTACATTTTTATGACTTTAGATAATGGATGGGCCTTTCTAGAAACCTCTTTTTGGGTTTTTTCATGAAATAGATGAACCAATGCTTGAAGGGGATCCTTCATCTACATCTTATACCACTATTCCCCTTGCATCAAGAACAATAGATCCCTTTTTTCACCAAAATCTGGTCCCAGTACTCCCAAATGTTATCAGCGGGGAGGAGTTTTTCATATCTCCCCCCTTGTATAGGCATCTCAATAATCCGGTAGAGGTCCCACAAGATGATGTAGATATACCCGTGATGTAGCTAAAAGTTATTGGTCCATAGTAACCACCTTATCAATATCTTAGGCATGATCTCTAGGTAGTGATACATGTGGAACTACATAGTCCACACTACGTCAAAGAATCCCACCCTATCTAGATCTACCTTAAATTAATTACAATAATATTAAAACCAGTATCCCCAGGCCCACTTATCTTTGAATTTTACACCCTATAATAAGTTTCATTCCTTAGTCAATCCATGTATACAATCCACCAGGATCTCCTTGAAGATAGTCTTGTATTAAGTAGGGTAAGTCTATGAAATAAGATCATCCTTGATCATATTCTTCATAGGGTTCCATAGGGAGTGAGTATCAATTGATGTTTCTTTCTTAACATACTTACCAATGAAATTCCTATTCCATTGATAGAGCCCCAAGAAAATTCTAAACCAGTAGTCAGGGTAATCTTAGTAGGCATTATGGATGAAGAAATTTTCCATAAGTCTAGGTATCCTCTAGAATAAAGGATAGTCCTTTTGATCCTCTATTAGAAAATCAGATAGAGTTCTATGTTATAACATATTTTGGAAGATCTCCCCATTCAGGATGTTCCCAACCATCTGTTTCCCTTGGGCAGTAGTGACTTTAGCACATTTGAAGATTATTTTAGATAATTTAGAAAAATCAGAGTTCTACTTGTAGAAGCTGGTTTTTGAAGGTTGGATGTTTGTTAAAAATGATCCTCATGAATGATGCATGTCATAGAAGTTGTTCATAAAAAGAAAATTTGTGTAAGTGATAATATTTCCTAATAACTAAGGATTAGAATCAGAAAACTCTCACGAAATTATTTAATTTTATGAAAAGAGATATATTGAAAATCTTATGAAACATTATCATGGACACCCATGGGGGCCAACCCAAAATTTATAGTCTAGGGTTTGAGCTATGTTTCAAGAACGGGATGCCCAAATTTTGGATTTTAAGAAATTTAACTTCAAAATATGACCCTACTCTCTCATGTCAACTCCCATTATGAGGGGGGCATTTTTTGATAGCAAAAAACATGTGTTAGGTGAAACATCAAGGGATTCATGGAAATTTTGAGGTGACTCCCAGCCAAAAAATTCTCAAAATACACCTAAGTGTATGGATTCAAGAAGATCAAAATGTTCATAAAGAGGAAACTTCTTTGAAAAATTCAACAGAACACCGTGGAAGTTCTACTTACAGGAAGATGATAACATCCCTGTAGATTATGTTCCCTAGTGATGCTAATTAAAGTTCCACAAAAACATTTCTTCCATGAAGATGGTAAATTTCAGGAAACGTATCTCTCTACCTCCCCAATAACTATAAATACCTCCCTTCACATGAAATTTAAGGGGTCTCAACCTTTCGAATTCCCTCTAGAATCTTTGAATTCATGAAACATCATCCTTCACGAGCCAATGTAGAAATGGCTTCCAATAGGCGGCCATATTTTATGAGCATCCTCCCATGGGTTATTAAGACCCTCAAACCATGGTAGATATGTTTTTTATGATGATTCATATCCTTTTCACTAGATGAAAACCCCTCAAAATTATTGAAATTTTGTGAAATGCCTATAATTGATGAAACTGTTCCCATGGGAACCTAAATGTTTCCATAGGGAAGGGGCACCGCATTTAATGAATCCATGTCCTTTTTGAAACCCCTAACCATAATGAAAATTAATTACTTAATGAAACCTACCTAGTCGACCCCCACATGATTCCTCCTTTTAGTAAACATACCTTTATGAAATTTGAGTGATCAAGGGTAGGTTCTGGGCCCACTAAAACCCAGTTCATTCATACCTAGATCACCTGCATGAATAGTTTTATTGACCCTTATGTCCAACATCTTTAACTGCCTGAGAAAATATATCACCTCTTTCTGATAATAATTGGTGCCCTAATGTTAGGACTCCCATGTTTGACTTCACCATGGAAGTTTTTGCATGTCATTCCATCCAAAATTACTTGTGCAGTGAACACACAATCCCTGAATGTGGCATCATCATTGGAAACTGATCGTCTTTCCTAGTGTGGAAGGAATGTTTCAAATCCTCCTATCCTAACTGGAAATGGTTTCCCTAGTCATATCCCCCCTCAAAGTCTAAGTTTCAATAATTTTAACTACATATTCCAACATCTTAGTCATATGATGTTAAAATGCATGGAAATTACCACATCACATGATGTTAAACTATTTACCTAACTTGTGCAATGAAAAAAGGATACCATGTGTATGAATAGTATGGGATGATATTACACCTATAGAGAATACCCTAAGCATAATACCCACACCATCTCTTGTAGTCAGTCCTTTTGTGACACAATCATCCTTACCAAATGAAATTAAACTGCATGGACCCGTCTTATCATGTGAACTTAAATTGTGCACTCAAACTATATGGGTTTTGATCTCTACCTCCTAATAAGGTACATAGGATTCCTACTTGATACCAAATCTGAACACTTATGGTACACCTCTCTGTGGTTAAATCCTGATGCCTCACCATCACCATTAATTATTCATATCTTTCTACCTAAGAGACAGAAGCTCCACAGTGTGAACATATCCCTTAAGGGCACACCCAACCTCACCATAAAAACTCATGGTCCCCAATAGACCTCGACATCACCATGAAATGTTATCCCATATCTATCCTGATACGCAACCAAATCATATGAAACATGTTCCCACATGACGTTAAACTTGTGGCCAACTATTCCCCACAAGATGATAAACATGTGACCAATCTATCTCCCTACAACATTAAATTTATGACCAACCTGTCCCTATAATATGCTAAACCCATGAATAACCTATCACCACAAGATTTTAAACCTATGACCAACGTACCACTAAAATACATTAGACCTATAAAAAACATATCCCTAAAAAACATTAAAACTATGAGTGACCCATCCCCACTTGAATATAAATTTGTAACCCTAACAAGATACATTAGAATTTCTACCCCATGTAGAGAATATGATATTCATGGGACTACAAGCCTCATATACCTTGGACATCTAGAACAAATTACCATGTAGAAAAAAATGGGATTCCTCAGGTTCTATACCCAAGATGACTCATACATGAAATTCCCTCGACTTTGAAAGAGGAATACTTAAAAGGTTCCAAAAAAACTACAGATGTCCATATGTGTCCAACATTACCATAAACTATAATGATAGGTAGATACCCTATCATGATCTAATTAGTGTAATTAACTGATATCCACCTTGAGATATCACTGGGAATGAGTTTCAGGACCTTGACTCAAATCTATGAGGGAGACCCAAACTAGGCAATGAGATCCAAGGAGGAATCCATGGAAGGAGGAACCAACATCCCATCATCTAAATTTGATCATGGATCTGACATCACAAAACATAGTTATAGAGGTTTTTCTACTTTGCAAAGTGGGAATGTGGGGTAGGAAAGTATGTACTGACCCTGATGTGCATCCCTGGCTAGAAAGCATTAAAAAACAAATAAATCTACCATAAACTATTTTCATACCCTAACCTTTCTCTATCACTCCCATAGTGATTAGGACACCCCAAATAAATATCCAAATCAACCTTTTGACTTACCCTAATTTAAGGAACCAACCAATGCTCTAAAATTTATATAAGCCACCCATATTAAGGACCATGCCTTAAAAATATTCATGTGTCTATCTAAAATGGATTTAGGACTAAATAATTACACCCCTATTACTCACAATTATATAGTTACCATAAATTGAAAACATCATCGATCACCAACCCATCCAAAAATCCTAAAGGAACTCTTTTAATAGGTGATAATACGAATTTTAAGTTTTCTAACACTCAAAGAAATAACCGAACCTCTAATTATCTATAAATGGATATTTATAATTTCCATATATGTAAAATAAAAGGTCTAAACCATCTAGAACATTTTTAACAGTCTGAGATAAACCATTCTAAGCAATAAATAATTTATCACGAGGTCAAGAATCATTCAAGGTCTATTATTCATAGCTAGTACCCATTCCCCTTGGTGGCTAAGTAGTCTGGAATTCCTTTACACACCAATATAAGGAAAGGTGCTTATTCCAATCATAAGAAACCTATACTAATACAAAAATTAATTTTGAGAGTACCTTGGTTCCAATTTGAGTTGCTTAAATTATTTGGGTTTGAGGCATGCTTAGGGGAAGGGTGAATCAAGGTGTTTCTCAATTAAACCTTTTCTAATTCATGTTTCCCCCTTTACTTGATTGTGTTCCCATGTCTGCAAGAACTCATGTTAAACCTATTATTTTCTCCAATCATACCCAAAAGTAAAACATATAATGAATGTAAAGTAAAAAGAACAAAAGTATTTTACTTGATTCACTAGAACTATGATACATACAAATAACATAAATGAAATAATGTGTTGATGTACCAAATCCACTATACTCACTATTTTTTGGCTACAAGTTTGATAATGGTCACTCCACACAAAGGATCATTGCCTTTATGAGGTTTAGAGAAAGATAATTAAATCCCAAGGGTCACACCCTCTTCTTGTCTTTCACTCACTACTCTATGGAAGGTTTCACTAGTTTATAGACATGAAGGTATCTTCATGATCAGTATATATGGATTGATCATTGTGCATCCTCAACTACAAAATAGATGCTTAGTTAACATTCAAATTGTCCTGTTCCTACTATTTACAAATGAAATAATCTCATTTTTATTCCATACTTACACCATGACTATGAATAAAATCATCCATATGAATAAAAATTTCACACTAAAACTATTATTATTATGTTTTATCTCCTTCACAACCAACTTGATGTGATCTTTGAAACTCCATCTCTAATGAGCCACTTATTTAATAATAAATATGAATCAATTATGCTATGTATTAATTTCTTCTTTATTCTTATTCTTCCCACAAAATCAAATATTGAATTTTCATTCCTTTTTTTATATCTCTTCCCTAGGTAACCCATATTTAGAATTTTTATTCAATCCCCTCCAGAAACTACTTAAGTAGTTAATGAAGATTCCTCCAATCCCAATCCCATAATTTGATGGCTCAAATTAATCTTCAGTTATCCAAGATTTCTGATTATACCAATTTTACTATGCATTTAATATAGTTAAAGTGTTACCCTTAAAGTTAGTCCTCTATGTCTCCAATCCCATGAGAATACCTCTAAATTTGAATTTTGAATGAAACCATACATTTTTTAGAATCAGGTCCATAGTGACATGGTCTCCTTTCAAAACTCTCTTTTTGGTCTCTGACTAAGAATCTTCTTTGTGATCCACTACATTAAATCTCCATGTTTCAATACTATTTAGTTTTTAAAACTTTGAATGAAACCATATCACAAACAACAATTACATAATATTTATCCAGTAAAAAAACTTTCAAAAAGGATTATATAATGCTCGAATTACCATTTTTTCTTCATCTCTAGAAAACCAGATATGTTAAATGCCTTTCTCTATGGTGTGTTCCAAATTCAACTTCCCCTTTAACTTAATATTATGTGGGATCATGAAACTATACAAAATTATTATCATAGGGATCCCTATTTCTTATAGGTAAATTTCCAATGCACTAAGACATGGTCTGTACAATGAAAGATGTTGTCTCCCTATTTCAGTTCAATCACCAATGACCAATATTACTATAATATTTTATAACAAATTCGATATTATGTTTCCACCATACTCCCCATTTCTTGTTTTTATCTTTTTAAAATGTATTTTACCATGAAATAAATTAAATTTCATTTTACTCTTTCATCTTACCTAAACTAATACAACTAGTTTCTCTATAAAAATTTCTACCATTACATTCTAATCTTCAAAATGGTGACTACCACAACATAACCCATCCGGTCACATCCAAATAAATTTACTCTACATGAAAAATAACTTAAAACCCCACTTAATATCCTTTATTATAATTATTTCATGATCCCCACTTCATAGGGAACCCAAAACTATATATGGTGAGTTCACTTTATCTGAACTTCTCATATCCTTGTCCAAATGACTTGGTGTATGCAAAAAATTACCCAAAAACCATAAAATACTATAATAAACATAATTTAACTCATTTAATCCATATTTTTCATCATGAATCAAATATTGATATCCTCTTAGAATTTTATACTTCCAAATACATGTATATAAATGTAATATATCTCCCATAAAATTTAGTTTATATGTATAGTAACCATCTCCAACTTATGTTATAAATTATCAATTCTTTAATTCTTTACCTTCCAAATCCATAAAAAAAATGTTATATATCTTCCACAAAATATGGTTTCCATGTATGGTAACCATAAAAAATGTCTTTATTCATGATCAATTATACAATCCTTGACCTTCCAAAGCCATTTATAATAATGTGATATGTTTTTGTAGTAAATTTGGTTTCATGTATGGTAACCATATCCAACTTACATCATGCATCATCAAGTCTTCAAACATTAAGTCAATAAATACAAATTAACAACAATAATGGAAAACAAATCTAATACACAACCTATGTGTTTGCAATATCCCCCTAGGATTCTATTCTAAATCCTACCAGAAATCCACCTCTACTATGTTTCCATATGTGATAGACAATAATCCTCCTTTTTCATTTAATCTAGGACACTATATATACATTTTACATGCATGTTCCTCTCCCCCATTGATGATAAAATGAAAAGGTTATATTTCTTCAAGTTTTTATTTATTATTTACACCCTTTATCCATGAAAAGTATAGGGGTATATTCATGAAATCTACTATCCATTTTTCAACACAATTCTTACACCTGATTTAGAGAGTGGGAACACCCCCTTTGATATAAACTCCAAAGCTCCAATAATTTCAAGCTCAATATTTTTGAAATACAAATAATGGGAGTTAAAACTATAACTTTAGAATATAATACATTCATAGACCTTATCCCTTTCTAGTAACATGATTTCTCCTCCACAACTATATTCTCTATCAAAAACATATTGGTTTTTATTCAAAAACTTTTATCTCTTTAAATAATTTTCAAATTATGCTCAAAACCTGTAGAATTTTTCTGACACTTGAGAGTTATCTTCAAAACCTTTAGGCTCTTATAACTACTTAAAAATTATCTTTTGATATTATCTCTACGTTCTATTTAACCCTTTATCTCTATTCATCATTAGGGTAATTTCAACCATTACTTCTCAAAATTTCAGGATGGTTAATAAAACAAGTTGTGTTATTATGATCTTTAGAATCACTTACCCAAATTTAACTAAGTTCGTTTGTTCAAAACTAGTTCCAGATTTAATTTGAAGATAAAAAATACTTTCATATATATCTATTCGCTTAATATTTTAGTGAGTTAATTCATCACATAGAAATGATTCATCAAAAAATAATACAATCCTCCTAAGACAAAACTGATGGTTATGTGAACTAAAAGGCTGATCACTACATGGTGGTTTAGAAAATGTCATTTTATATCCATAATTTCACCATAACATAATGTAATACGCTATCTCATGGTGTAAATATATTATATTATCTTCTTGTAACACAATTCTTAATTATAACACTATATTCTACCGCAAATATCATAATTTGTTGCAATCATCATATTATGATGATTAGGAGGAGTCAAAAATACCTTGAAATTTTTTAATCACTAAACAATGCATCATAAATTGATGACCAATTATAAATTTTTTTGTGAAATATTTCATTGAAAATGATGAACATTTCTGAAATAATTTGAATCCTTAGAGTCCCCATGGTTGGATTATATATGGAGGCATGTAGTTTGTGATAATGTATGGGTTTGATTATGTCAAGGCACTATAAAAGTCCCTAGTTAATGTTCTCTCAATTTATTATTTCTCTTATACCTTTGAACATGGTTTTCTTAGACCATTGGTAGATTTATAAAACCTGTGGATACCTTAAAAAGAAGGATTCTTTTGGTTTCTTCTCAAAGATCTCAATCAAACAATTGTGAAATTCATCAACTGACTAGATCGACTAGTTTAAGGTATTTTGTTCTTATTATTATTTGTTTTTATTCATTTTAAACATATAGATATATTATGGATTTAATTGGGTTTTGGATTTTATATTCCACTATAGTTTATATTTTTTACATCCCTATAAAACATTATAATAACATCATATAAAATCTATAGACCTTTGGTTTTAAATTTGAATGGATTAAGAAACTATAAAAAATGATTTCTGGATGATATGGAATAGCCAAAGTTATATAACTTATTTATATTCTTTAAAATTGAATACAATGTAATTTTACTCTGAAAAATAGTAATTTCAGTTCTTTATTCCAATAGACTGTGGAATATTTCTAGAAAAACAACCATTTCAAGAATCATCAAAATATCATGTAAAATAGAGTATAATATTCGATGCCATCACACAATAGTCTGGATATTTGTGTCGCGGTGGCCTTAAAAATAAGTACTTCAAATATACAATGTAAATTTCCATGATTTTATGGGCATATAAAGTCCAAACAAAAATGTAATATTGAAACCACATGGATAGGTAAAATGACTAACCACAAATTCTTGTTTTCATAGTATGACCACAAATCCAAATAGATCCAAAAATAGTTTCTACACATGGTGTTTCAAATCAGCAAAATAAATTACAATATTTCATGGTTCAATCCATTTGGGAAAATATTAAATGAAAACTATTTTTGTTAAAATTTTCAAATACCTTCTTCTATGTAGGCCCAAATGGCCCTTGCGAAATCGAGGGGGGGCTTTGAACTGTACTAAAAACATTTTGGAAGATATAAACTAGGTTTAATATGGATTTAAATAGTTGTAAAATTTTTGAAGTGTTTATAAATTATATAATAAGATAAAAATATAAATGTGTTTATATATATTTATGAACAATTCATAAATGTATATAAAATGTTTATATTAATGCCTTATTTGAAAATTGGTTAATTCATTTTAAAAGGAGTTTTGAATATTGATATGATCAATTATTTATATAAATTCAATGTGAGATATTAAATTTTTATAAATTGTTTAGATAAATATGAAATGATTATTATTCAACGATAAGAGTGTTCATAAATTATCTCATATTATGAAATATGAAAGATTTCATATTAAAACCATGTAAATGATAGTATGAAATGTTCATATTTGATAAAAGTTAAATGATTAAGTTTATACATACCTAAATTATAATGTTTTTATAATTTATTTTTTCGTGAATTATTTATAAATTATTCATTCATTTATTTATTCTATAATTAATTCATAGATACAAAGAGTTATATTTTGAATTATGATGTATGATTTAGTATAAGGTACTAAACAATTTTTAAATTTTCATACATACATTTAAGTAGTCATATGCTAGGTATGATAAATGGTATAGTTTTCTTCTATATTTACTTTAGGTTGTTCGTAGGTAATGAGATTAAATTAAAAGGTTGATTATTTTTTATAAATATTAGGTGAAAGAATTATAATGGAATTTACGTTTCTCTTGAGAAAAGTATACCTAGGTATAGGGACTTTGAGTTAGACTACTCACTATCCTAGCGGTTGATTCCATGTCTATAAAAGTGGGGTTGACTACCTATTACTCCCGGAATACTCTTGAAGGGATTTTTTATTCTATACGAGTCTAATACTTTACATGAAAGGTTTTCATATACCTTTTGAATGAGGTTAATTTAGATATATATGAATATATTTGTGTTTTAATTTGGGTTATTAACAAAAACTATTAGTTGTGTAAAGAGTTACAAATCAGTATGGTTTGAACATGTTAATTTGGTGAAGGAATTGGATTCAAAACTATTTGAAATGTTCACCATTAATGGAATCTTATAATTTAATCCTTATATTCTAACTATGATTGATACAACATGTTGTGTTATCAAGATCTTTAAAATCACTTCTCTAAATATGACTGATCTCATTTTTTCAAAACCAATTCATGTTTTATTTTCTAGTTCAACAATACTTTCATCCATAGCTAAACACTAAATATTTTAGTAATTGAATTTATCATTTAGAAATGTGTCATAAAAAATATTATAATCCCACTAATTAAAAATTGATGGTTATCTAAGATAAAATTCTAACCATGATGTGGTGGTTTATACCACTCCATGGTCTATCCTTATGTGCACCATGACATAACACTATGGGATGGTGGTTATATATGATATTATAATGTTGTATGATAATGCTCAATTTGATAACTATATTCAACCTCAACTATCATATTTAGTTATATTCATCATATTATGATGACCATGAGAAGTTACCATGTTCACTAAAATTGTTTAATCATTAAATAATGAATGAAAAATTGATGAGTTATTATGATTTTTTTGTAAAACTTCTCATTGAATAGGCCAGGAATTTATGAAACACTTGTACTTCTTAGAGGCCCTTTGGTTGGAATATATATAGGCTCATGGAATGTGATAATGTGTGGATTTGATTGTGTCAAGACAATGTGAAACTCCCTGGTCAGTGTTCTATCATGCTCTCATTTCTCTCCAACCTTTGAAGGTGGTTCTAGTAGACCATTGATAAGGAGGGAGATCCTTCCTAAGTATCAAGAGATTAATACGATCCATGGATAAATTTTGGAGGAATACGAAACTTTGTTTCTTATCAGTTATCTCAATCATAATCTTGGAATGTACCTCAACAGACTAGATCAACAAGTGTAAGGTATGTTATTCTTATTATTCTTAATTTATATACATTCCAGAAATATAGACAAATTATATGTTTAATTATATTTTATAGTTTTTATTCCAATATATTTTTAAATTTTATACATCCCTCTAAAACCCTTCAGTTGTATCAAATTAAATATATCAAAATTGGTTTAAAATTTGAATGGATGAAAAAACTAGAAAAACAGTTTTTCCAAGTGATATGGTATAACTGAAGCCCAATTCCTATTTCTATTATTGAAAATTCAAGACCACGACATGTTACTTATAAAAATAATAATTTCATTTATTTATTTTAATATTCCATGGCATAGTTTTTTAAAAATAGTCATTATTATCATTGTTAGAATGTCGGGTAAAATAGAGTATCATATTTTATACCACCACACTATTTTCTAAATATCTATGTCGCGATGGCCTTCAAAATGAGAACCTTCCTAAAATAGTATAAATTGAAAATATATTTTAAACATATAAATTAATGCCCAAAATTTTATCTATCTATGGAATGTATTGGTAAAATGAATACCCAAAAATGCACATTTTCATGGTATGACCATGACTCAAAGAAACTTCAAAAATGGTCATAAGCCATTATGGAATGAATTTTATTAAAAACTATTTTTTTTAAATTAGTAAATAAATATTCTTTGTTTATGCTTAGAGGGATCATTCCAAATCCAGAGGGGCTTTAAAATATTTGACAAACATTTTACTAGATATGGACTAGGTTTAAAGTTGATTTATAATGTTTTATAATTTATAAAGTGTTTATAAATTATAAAATAAGATAAAAATTAAATTTTTTCATATTTATTTATAAATTTTTAATAAATATAGATATAAAATATTTATATTAATGCCTTATTTGAAAATTAATTCATTCATTTCAGAAGAAGTTTTATATATTGATACAGTCAATGATTTAAATTAAATCCAGTATTATATATTCAATTTATGTAAATTGTTTTCATAAATATGAAATGTTTTTTATTAAATAATAAGTGTGTTATTAAATTATCACATATTTTGATTTATAAAGGATTTAATTTTAAGACAATGTTAATAATAATATAAAATGGTAATATTATATAAAAGTGAATTTTTCATGTTTATACCTACCTAAATGATAATGTTTTATAATTTCTTTATTTTTGAATTGTTTAAAAAAAATTATGTCATGATTTAATGTTTAAATTATTCATTCATTTATTCATTCACCACTTTAATTATATATATATAGTGTTATATTATGAATTATGATGTTTTATCCAGTATAAAGTGTTTAGCGTCTTTTAAATTATGATACACACATCTATGTAGTTACATGGTAGGTATGATAAATGATTTAGTATTATTCAGCATTATATTTATCTTTTTAATAGGTTATGATCTTGAATTAATAGGATGATTATAGGTTATACATATTATGTGTTAGAATTATAATGGAATTAAATTATATCTTAATTAATGTATCCCTAGGTTGAGAGACTTTTGGTCGGACATCTTATAGATATGGTGGAATATGCCTTTTCTAGAAAAGTGGGAGTTGGCTACCCGTATATCAAAGCATAATCTTTTATGTATTATTGATTTCATATGATTATAATCCTTTACAATAAAGTTTTTTATATACCTTATTCATGGGATTAATTTAAATGTGTATGAATATAGTTGGATTTTAATTTGGGTTAGTAATACAAGTTATGAGTTGTGTAAAAGGATAAACATCAATATGGTTTGTACATATTAATTTGGATGAATGAATAGGATTCAAAAATAAATCATTAAAAGTATTCATAAATTTAAAGGTAATACAAATGATAATATGGGGATATTGAAGCCTCTTTAAAAATACTATGTTTTAGATTCTTTCCAAAGTGAAAATTGTTTAGGACCTCAGTCATCTAACTAGGCAGTTTCATTCCAAATAGAGGTGCCCTTGAATTTTCTTATGTATTAAAATTAAGTGATGAGGTGACCCTAATAGTTATGTTCCTCATTATTTGTGCTTTTTTGGGTTCAACTTAGTTGGAAAACCCTAAGAGTTAGGAGACGAGAGGAATAATGTTGAGTTTATCCATACGATGGATAGGGAAAATATATATCTTCTTAACCAACCTAAGAGTAATATATTCTATGATTGGAATTATTCCCAACCTAAATATCCAAGAAGTGAGTATTATAGAAAAGTGAGGTCATTTTCTTAGTGAAATATGGATCTTGACTCACTAATTTTTATGCTGTATTTTGAAAGGGGTCATCATTTTAGTGGAATAAAATTTAATAAAATTCATTATTAAATTTATTTAAAATAAGTTACTCATTTGATAAAAGATTATATTTCAAATAAATATAATCATGATCATTCAAATTAACTTTTAGATAAAAAATTAGAGAAGGGTAATATTAAAGTAATAAACTTATTAGACTAATACAAACTTACGAATTGTTCTTAAAAATGGAAAATTCTATTTGTTAGAGTAACCCCTTCCCGAGTAACCAACTATTGAAGTTGTACTAAACTTGAATCTAGATTCTAATAAGAGTTATAAAATTATTGAATTAAGGTTTCAAAGAAATTAGATAAAAATTAACTAAGTAACTTTATTCACTTCTCATATACTCAATTTTATTGAGTATTGTAATAACCAAGTGAGACAGAAGATATCTCTAAGGCTTATTCTGGTGGTGCAATTCATTCATTAGTAAATGCTTCAATCATATGAATGATTTAACGAAATTTTTAATATATTCCTCCAAATAATTTAGGATAGATGAACTTTTCTTCAAAATTCTAGGTTTTTGTGTTGTTTCGATAAAAAAAGTGGGTAAATTTTGAAACCGAAAGAGAAAATGGAAGTTGTACAGTTTAAAAATGTTTCCTCAAGCATCTATTCATGGTTATATAAACCTAATGTTTTTTTCAAAATAGAAGGAAATTGATTCCCTACCATTGAATCATTCAATATACTTATATTAGTTTAGGAAGCTCCATGGTATTTCTATATCAGGAATTGATTTTATAGAATCCAATTCATTGATTTTTAAGGGTTCATGAAACTGATTATGTGTTTTATAAGTGTTATAAATATAGAGGATTTTAAAATTAAGAAAATAGCTTATTGAAAATCTATTTTTTATTCAAGTAATTAATCAAAGGTTTTATTATACATAAATTTGAATAAAAATGAATTTTCATATTAAGGTAAAGGATGTGTATATTTATCTCATTTATCTTATATGATAAGATGAGTTGTTTTAACAAAAATTTATTATAAACAATATGAAATTAAAACACTTGTTTTAGGATTTAGATGATTTTGTAACATACATGAGAAGAAGATAAAGAGAATTAATTAATTTATCCAATTTTTTGTTAAAATATGATGGATTTGATCCTAATACCATTAGTGTCATATTTTAAAGAATAATATTCCTTTCAAGAAAATAATCCAAAACACATTAAATACCATACATGATATGGAAAAAATTAGTTTGTTAAATATTCCCACTTAAGGAAATAAGTGTTATTTCCTAATATAAAGGAGTTTTTGTATTTTATAATTATATTCATAAGTAAATATAATGACTAAGAGGATAGTTGGAGTATTTTTGGACTTTGAGAAGTTAAAATATAAAAAATGAAATATTATTCCAGTCAAAGTGCATGTTCCTTAAATATCCTAAAAAGTTTAGGTTATATTGATAAAAGTTTAATATAAATAATTTAATTATTTTCAAAATGATATAAAAGAAAAAAAAATTGATTGAAATGTTTCAATAATGATGATAATGATGAACTTATAAATAGTTCTAAGTGGAAAATGAAATCTATTAACATCATAACATTTGATGTTATAGAGTTAAGGAGTATAAATACTATGTTCAAAGAGTTTTACATTTGGAATATGATTTCTAAGTCCCAAAATTATCTAAAATGTATTAATTCCTATATTTTACTCATTAATAGGTTTGGGGTAGGGTTTTATCAAATGGATGCATAAAGATGTGTCAAGAATTACATAAAGATATAATGAGTTTAAACCCCCCCCCCCCCAAGTGAAGCAATCATAAAGGTGATCAGATGTTCTGTCATATGTTATATATTATATAGTCACTCTGGTAGGGTTTTCTTAAAATTATTAAATGATTTAAATAATGTAAACGTGTCATGTTATACTAAAAGGTGATCTCCACTTTATCATTCTTTCATGATAGATATGTACATATGTCTGTGTGTGTGTCTGTGTCTGTATGTGTGTGTTTATCATAAATTTAAATGATAATTAAACTCAAAAAATATAACATTAATATATTCCCAATAGATTTTATTCATGTATTATTATATATTATGAGATAATTTCATGTTTAGTATGATTACTATTCTTGAATTGAGATACAGACTATGCTCTTGAAGAACAAAATAGGTTTTGTGTACTAGATGACCCATGAAGTGTACCATATGAAGTGTCATATAATATGTATTTGGTGTAATTGTGGTGGATGATTAATATTTTTATTCCCCACTACATCATTTTGGTGAGATACCTAAAATTAGAACCTTCATACTTTGATAATTTTCTTATACAAGCCTCAAGGCTTAGCTAGTTAGTGGGTGGTTGCATATATTGTTCATCATGTTGTTGATTGGACCTCAACAAAAATGGGATTTATCCTCTTGTATGATTATTATGAAATTTGTAAAATCAATTGAGATATACTAGGAATTGTACTATCATACCTAGATATTATATATGATTTTATTATCTATTTGGGTGATGATAATTTGATGTGATCGTCCATTAAGATGAATGACATGTGATGTATTTATCAACTTGGTCAATATATTCTTGGAGAATTGAGAACATGTGAATAACTATATGATATGAACATAATAATTGTATTATTAATACTCAAGGTCTTAAAAATATGAAACATATCAAAATTAATACTTTCATATGATGTATCTAGTGCACATGAGTATAGAGATACATGTGTTTGATAAATATCAAGCTAGACCCCTTTTTATCTTGAGTATCATTGATGATTTTTTAAAGGATGATATTTTTTTATATTTATTAATATTTAAATTCATTATTGTTTTCAATTATATGAAGTCCTATGATATCATAATTTATGGTCATTTGAATGAGGATAAAGTTTATTTAATATTAAGAGTTACCCTAAATATTTTTGTAGGTAATCCGAAAGATGTTCTGGATGGATTTTCACAATTTGTTACATATGATATAAAATTTGGTAAAAATTCATGATATATTTTTTTAAAGGAAGTTTGGATATAATTCCACTAGTTGTTATATATGATGTAACTTAAGCTGGAAGTGCACTCTGACTATAATTCTTTTGTGTAAGTGGGATATTGATGATTATATGCACTAAAGGTTAACCATTGCATGGATGATTAGACCATATAATGATATATCCCTATGTTCAATATGTAATAATGCAAGACATTATACTATAATGGTTATATATGATATTATCATATTGTATGATAATGATTGGTTCGACCACCATCATCCACATCACCAATCATAATCTATTACAATCATTATTTGATGATGATTAAGAGGAGTTTGAGCATCACATGAAATCATTTAATCATTAAGTAATGAATCAAAAATTTATTTTCTATTAATAATTTTTTTAAGAAACATTTCATTATTTATTTCACGCATTTTTTAAACTCTTAGACTCCCTATATTTCCTTTTCTTCGTGTATATATATATATATATATTCTTATTTAATATGATAATATGTGGATTTGATTGTTTCAAGATGCTATTAAACTCCATAGATGATGTTATATCAATATCTTATTCATCTCCCACAATTGAAAAATGTTCTAGATGATATTTGGTAAGGTGGTAGATCCTTTCAGAGATTAGGTATTTTCATATGATCTATGGATACCTCTAGAGGAAGGATTCTTTCAATCAATTCTTAGTGTTCTAAATGAAATTATTATAAAGGTATTTGATCATCCGAATAAACTAGTGTAATGTATTATATTATTGTTATTATTAATTTATATTTATTCTAAATATATAAATATATTATGGTGTTAATTAGTTTTAGAGTTGTTCGACCACTGAATTTTTGATCTTAGACATCCCTCTAAAACCCTTCCGAAACTCATTATTGGAAATAAGAGTCAAAGTTAACAACATTAAAGCTATCCATTTCACTCACTCACATTATTAAAAATTGAAATTTGATCTTTTTTACTTCATCAATCATTTCTCCAGATATTTTCAATTAAAATTACACAATATCGTCAATGAATAAAACAATAACACACTTAATGTGTGGGTTATACCACATGTTAAACCGTTTCTACCACTCATTATGATAAAATTATTATACCAATTTATATCCATGATCTTATTTCCTTCATAGGGTACTCCTTATTTTATAAATGAGTTAACAAGACTTTAAATAATCATCACATACTTAAAGGATATATTCCATAAATCCTTATATTTATATGATACATATATATATGTAACATTTTAATTCATGGGGTGTATCATTTCATACAGCCTCCAGCTTCATTATTATTATCCCATATAGGATATCATCTGAAGAAGATTTTTTATAATATGAAACATATAGGAGAATTTACATTCATTAATTTGATGTGTATAGTTATCCATAGCATTTATTCATGCGTTATAATGCAAGAATAAATACACACGGGTCATCCTTTGGTGTTATATAAATCATTATAATCTGATGGTAGTGGGTGTGTGTGATTGCATCATGCTAGGTTGAGAAACCTCCTCACTAAAAGATATCTTCATATTTCTCCTTAATATAAGAGGCTCTAGGAAGCATGGACAAAGGATGGATCTCATCCATATGATATATGGTTCAAGAACAATACACTGATACACTAAATATAGGGGATGTACTTTGACTTCCCCTGGTGATCATTATCAATACTATGTAATAGTGTTTTAAGATGATACAAATGATCTTTTTTGTAAGCTAAACATGTTTATATTAGAGTTATTCATTTCTGGTTTTATCATTTTTTTATCATGCATGGTAGATCCTTGAAGAAGGGTTTAAATCACTTTAGTGTAATCTAATAAGAGTTATTAGTAACATTTGAAACAATTTAGTAGTATCAAAACCTTCCCATGCATTGAATTTTTGAAAATTTGAAATGAAATAAATAATAAATTGAAAACATAGCATTTTTTTCCTTATAGAAATTCATTTTTTTTAAATGGTTTATCTTTACACAGTGCACTTCTTTCATAAAGGTCACCCTTCATTACCCTTACACAAGCAAGGAAACTCTAGGCTTACCTTTATGTGAAGGGTTCATGTAAAGTTAGTTTCAATTGTAACCCTAAAATAAATGGAATGTGTAAAGGTATTAAATAAGGGTATTATATTTCTTACCCTTACAAATAAAGGTAGTGGTGGGTTTTAAAGGCTTGCATCAGGGTAAGTTATTTTTAGTTTTTTGTTTAAATGTTATGCTGTATTTTAAAACATGCATAAAGGTTATTAAGTTTTAAAAATTTCTACAAAATTTTATTACCTTTACATAAGTATATGTATAAATGTTAACTCTATGTTACCTTTATGTATATGGGATACATAAAGATAGTATCTTTTTTACCTTTGTGTAGGCTTTAGAATAATTGGGTTTTCTTTACGCAGATGGCATGCGTAAAGGTAACCACCCCATTATCCATATGAAGAATGAGATGGGTGAAGGTAACTTATGTATTACCTTTATTAAGCATGTTATATTTACGTTAAATAAAGTTTAGTAGTGAATTACCTTTATGAAAGGACTTTCAAACGTTCTGCGTAAGGGTAGAAGTCTTTACCCTTATGCAAGAATACCCATATGCATAAGGGTAAACAGAATTGTTTTGAAAATTATTTAAAACAAATTAACAAATAAAATGATTGAAATTGTTAATAAATCATTTAAAAACGTATTTTTATGGTATTTATTAATTAATAAAGCGTTTGTTAACTAATTAATTATAATGGTTTTATAATTAATTAATAAATTTTTATCAGAAACTTATTATTAAATATTCCTTAAATATTAAATTTTAATATTTACAATACCTTTTAACAAACTCTATGGAATGAAATATGATATTAAAATAAAAGTTTTTAGTTTAAAATCATAAGAAATAATTTATAAAGGATTACAAATTATGAAATAAGGGTAAAAAATTATATTTAAATTATGAATTATTCATAAGTAATTACATTGAATTATTCAAATTTAAGGGGATTTATATGATGTTATTTAGTCCACATCTAAAGTGTTTTTGATGAATGATATGATCATGGTTTGAATAATTTTAATTATATGATATTAGATTATGTTTACATAATACAAACAGAATTGTAAATTGTTTATAATTCATAAAATATCATATATTCAAAATGGAAATTCCATATAATGATAAATATGACAGAGATCATATTGCCTTGAATATAAAGTGTTTATATTCAAAAATATGAAATGAAAATAAAATTTTTATGTTCATATTTATGGAATTTCCATAATATTAAATTTAAAATTATAAAATGTTTATCATTATTTTTATTTATGAATTGTTCACAAATATCTATCTATTGTTTAAATATTTGAATTGTTCAATTATTTAAAGGTTATTACCTCTTTTATTCACTGTTATAAACTATTTAGATGATGAATGAAATATTATTTAGTTTAAAATGTTCAACTACTTCTAGGACGGATCCTTTCATTATATTCATGGAATGACTCTATAATGAATTTCGTTTTTTATTTACCTTGAACTTAGTTTGTAATTGGAGTTTCACACCTGAATTTAGTTATTTAATATAGATTTTGAATACTATGTGTTATAGTTATGATTAATTGTATTATCTCTTGAGTAATGTGCCCCTAGGTAGAGGTACATAGGGTTGGACTACTTATCTACCTATATATTTATACTTTTTTCTAGGATAGTGAATAGTGTTGGCTATCTGTCACTCTGAACATACTCTTGTGGATATTTTGAATCTCATATGACTCTATGACTTTACATGAAGTGTCATTGTACCTTATTCATATGAATAATTTGGATATGTATGAATATTTTTTACTTCTATTTTTGGTTGAGTAACACAAACATGTGGGTTGTGTAAAAATTTACACATCAATATGGTTTGAACTTATTGATTTGGTGGAAGGAATAAGATTCCAAACTAAATTACTAGAATTATACATATAAAAAAGGGAATACTATGAGATAAATAGTGAGATTAAAATCCCCTTAAAATATTAAGTGTGATATTCCTTCCAAGGAAACACTTGTTGATACCATGATCATTCAACTTGGTATTGTTGAGCTCAGCATGAGTACCCCTGAATTATATTGTGTATAGAAATAAAGTAATAAGTGACTTTGTATTATATTTTTAGTATTATTGAGCATAGTATGAGGATCACTTGATTTTACTTTTTTAGATTATTCCTAGTGTTTCCTTTGGGTTACACTTGCTGGGAACTCCTAGCTTTTAGGATACCAAAGAAATAGAGTTGAGTATACCCATTTGATAGATTTGAAAAAATGTTTTTTTCTCAACTATAAAATATTTATATATGATAATTTTGATAATTTTTTTCTACCAGATATAGTAATGGATTACTTACATGATGACTAGTGTAATTCATGGTTAAATATAGATCTTTTCCCACTGATGTATATGATCTGTTTTTAAAAAGGGACATAATTTTAATGGAATCCCATTTAATAAAATCCTATATTAAAGGGTTAATAATACAAGGTTGTCATATGATAAAATATTATATTGTGGATAATTTCATCATTATCATCAAGATAAAATTTGTGATCAATCCTTCATAAAGAGTATCCTAATGTAAGTATCACATAATATTAGAAACTTAAAATAAAGTTCTTAAGAAAGACCAATGATTTTAGAAAATATATTAAGGAAAATTCTATGTGTCAGAACTCTTCCTTCCTAAGTTATGAAGTGATGAATTAATTGAAAAAGAAAAACTAGATGCTTATGGAATCATTTAGTGAACATTCAAGGTGTCTAAGGCATTAGATTAAATTTTTCTTAAATAATTTTATCCTGAAATACTCAATATTATTAGGAATGTAAAATGATATTCAATATGACTTAATATATTGATGAGTTTATGATACTAAAGGTTTCCATGAAACTTTACTAGTTATATAAATCAATTTTATTATTCTATGAAATATGTGATACTGATTGTATTTTTTAAAAAGTATTTTAAATATTCAAATAGTACTAAAGATGAAAATAATTAAAGATTGATGTTTTATTCCATGTAATGGTTTAAAGGAGTTGATGAATTGATAACTAATATTCTTCAATCCTGAACAAACTTTTCATAAGATACATATTTTTATCTCATTTATCTCTTGAGAAGAGAATTTAAACAATAGTTTTTTAAATTAAATGAGATGGTAATTTTTAAAAAACATGGTTTATGATTTGTTTAATTCTATAACATTCTTTAAGGGGAGACTAAAAATGGCATGTTCACGTTAGGGAATTTATCATATTTCCATATATAGAAATGTTTTGAAAATATTATTGAATTCAAGGAAAATTTACCCAATATTATCAAAGTGTTGGAAATATGTATGAATTTTGAATATGATTTCGAGGTTTTAAAGTATTATATATAAATTAGAAATGGGTAAAACCTCAAACTGGAATAACAACATATATTTTAAGAGTTTATTAATGTTTCTTCAAAAATAAAATCAAGGTCATTGAACCCTAGGGTTGTTAGGAAGGTAGAGTAATAATTCTATATGATAGGATTTTTCAAAAATACCTGAAGAGATTTCTGAAACTACATGTAATGTATATGTTAGGTATAGATGTTTTAGAAAATAATTTTTCAATTTTTAAAGGTATGTGATACCGAATGTATATTTTACAAAGTTTTTTCAATATAAAATAGCTTAAAATCAAATAAATAATTGATTGAACTTGTAGTTTATAATCATGAGATGAATTAAATAGTTACTACATCGATGATTTGAATGTAAAGGATATTTTTAAGATAAATGAATCTAAGTAAAAGATGTATATATTTATCCCATTTATCTTATGCGATAAGAGAATATGTTTGAAAACACAATAGTTTTTATAAACAAGTATGAGATGATTAATTGTATATACCACCCATCAATGGTATATTTAAATAAAGTCTTCTTTTCAAATGAAAATGTTCCAAACACATATAATTTAACATCCCTACCTGGATTAACACTAACACAGTGGTCGGACCAGTGTGTCACATGGCCTCAAGCACACCTCCATGTATGCCAGATGTTTCCGACTAGAAGTGAGTGTCTCTAGAGGTGTTAGTGGGAATATTATACCCTCATATTAGAAAAGAAGAGTGGTAAAGTAAATAAGATACAATATATAATAGTAGAAGTAGTAATAAATGAATGATAGAGGATTAGAAGAGTAATAATAAAAATGTACACAAAATTTGGACAACGCCAATATACAACCATGCATACATGTCTAAGTGATGATATATAAATAAAATAGTATACATACAACATGAAATGATTCAATACAATACAAAGTATAGAAAAAAACAAAAATACCCAAGGGCGATCTCCACGAGAATCCTGAGATCCAACTCGATCATGTGCTCTTAACTCCCTTGTACAAAGAAGAACAACATAAGAAATTAACCATGGTCCAACAAACATAAAGGTCTACTCGGGTACCCCAGTGCAATGGCGGCCCAAGTAGGGTGTGAGATATAAATCCCTATACATTCCCACCCAATGTGTCTATGAATGAATTCAGTCAATGAAATATAATGTAAAGCAGTGTGTAGGTATAAGTGGAAAGATAAAAAAAAGTTTTCAACAAATAAATGACACCCTGCCCAGGTTCCAAAGAGATGCATGGGTTCTATACTTTCTCTGACTCGTATCCAAAGTATATAGTAATAATATATACATAATGTAATTATATATTTTATCCACCTATATAAAACAAGTGTTTGCAGACGCCTAATGGCCATATACCATGAATACTAGTTACCGGTTGGATCGGGGCGTAACATAGACATCCATAACAATTATAAAAGAGCCTATAATCTCAAGAAATAGGGTACATGCCCTGCATCCCAATAGAGTGTTAAATGTCATGAACTCAACACTTGGTATGGTGAGTGTTCCATCATTCCAACACTCTAAATAGGATGTTTGGTGCCTCATCCCACTTCCTACAAGTATCACTAGTGTGATACGCCATGAACTCAACACCCGATGTAAGGGAGCATGATTTTTTCCCTTCTCAACACTCCTTATGATTTTCCAGGTCGTAATTATAAAGAGTATCATTTATATTATAAATCATTTGAAAAAACCTATCATTCAAATTATTTATCAAGCCTATATAAATGCATCATCATATTTATAATACAAGCCATGAGGCAATACCACTCATGATTTGAATTTAAATAACCAATTATAATTTATGGAATAACAATTATATAAATTCAGATATGTTTTGATTATTTAATTATAGAAATATGGATGGTCATACTGCCCAATTAAATTCCATTTCAATGAGACCATTTAATACAATCAAGGCATGAAATTCCTCATGAAACATGCTTTTCAATATAATCAATACATGGAATTTAATTAACAAAAATTGTAAATTCATTATAAAAAGGGTCAAGAGGTACTTAAGAGGTACCATGGTAAACTAGGTGGTTAAATTCATGTATAAAGAAAGTAAATTACATTAGAATTGTTTATTTCAAAATAAACATTTTTCAAAGGAGGTAAACTCATTTTATAACATCAATAAATTCCAGGTACAAAACTTTCCATTTCCGAACCATGAAATTAGAGAATCAATACAAGAACATCATTAAATAAAAATCATCACTCTATGATTTTGAAGAAAACACACTTCATATGAGGGGGTTTATTATAAAAACATGACATTGTTCTTCAAACAATTCATTTAGACCAATTCCGCATCACATTTCAATATGATAACTGAATTCATCAAAAGAGGAATTTAATAAAGCCACCCCACTTGGAAATTTAAATTAGAAAGGATTATCATGGAACTTAGGAGGTTTCATTCACAATTAGGCCTTTAATTACAAGGTAAAATCCATTTAATACCTATGTTTAATGATGGATAGTGTTCTGGGAATTTAAAACAATTAATTAAAAAGTTCCATTCAATCGGCACACCAAGGGGTGTCCATAATTGAGGAAACCAATCTCTAACTAACCAAATGAGGATCCATAGGTAGGTATGAAGTTGCAATAACCAATTAGATATGAATAAAAGACTTCTTTAAAAAATGCACGACTTAGGATAGCATGTTGGGTAATGATACAATCCAAAAAATAGAGGAAACTAGAGAAATAATTCATAGACCACCTACCTTATACTTAGGAAATATCACTCATCCATTATTGAGGTATGATTTGTCCTAGTTTGGAAGAAATATAATAAATGTATTTTTAACCTGAAAATAGGGAAAATGAGCTTGAACAAAAAATAACATATCATATGGAACGAAGAACATGAAAATGATTAGAAAGGACTAAAGAGTTTGTTTATTCAGATCCATAGAGACTAAAGGTGGTTGAATTGAATGATGGTTGGAGGAGAAACATCAATGCCTAGGTTAATCTTGGAGGAGGAAACCCATAGATCAAGGAAATATCACTTGTTGGATGGATAATAAGAAATAACAAATAAATTTTAAATATTTAATTAAGGTTGAAAACATAATTTCACCTCAAAACATGGGTTGCACGATTTGGCCAAACCGTGAGACACACCCTAATTAATAAATCACCTCACATGGTTTGTCCTTCATGGATAACCTAACTCTACACAAACCATGTAATGAATGGTGAAAGGGTACTGCCTATATGTCCCTAATCGTGCAGGTTAGGCACACAGTTAGGGAAAACTATTCACATCATGTGCGCTTCACATATTCACCCTTCCATAGGCCACCGAGTTTCCTGCTGGGGGCCACATGGTTTTAGACAAACCATGAACCCTCTACAGACCCTCCAAATTCTTGATTTTTTAACCCTAACACCCATGAAACTCCAAAAAACCTCCAAGAGATCTCTAAAGACTTCATAAAAGTCCACAAACAAGACATTTAAGTGCCTCAACTCTTAGAATTATGTTATGAAGATAGGTTTAAAAAATGGTATGTCCATTAAACATAAAAAAATTAGATTCTTTTGTATTTTCATATGGTTCAAAACATGGGTCATTACAACCTCCCCAAATTAGAATTTCTTATCCCTAAGAACCCTTTGGGAACAAAAAAACATCACCCAACCTATAAGGTTCATGAAGTCCCGTTCAAATGGATACATTGCATTTCTAAACACCCAACACACCTCTGACTACATTTTAAGAATATGACCCTTAATCCATCAATAACCTAATCCAATGTTCAATTTCCACCCAAAACGCCAAGGCAAATCATTCCCATGCCTATTTACCTATAAATAGGATCACATCATTGTCTTCTTAAACATATGGATGATGGTGCTCCCCACCACATGAATCAGCATTAACAAGGGGCCGATTCTGAACTATAGTACCTTCACTACTAAAATTTTCTACAATCATGATTCTATGTGTTTTAGTGATGCATCTCGTGTTAATTTTGAAACAGTTTAAATGGTAGATTCTCTATTGACCTGAAAGCCAAGTCAAGATGGATTACCATAAAAATCCTCAGGTGACACATACAACACTTTCCTCCTCATGACATTGTTCCTAAGAATGGTCCTTCACTGAACATATACATATAACTATAAGGATAACAAGTTAATCCATATATGAATAACCTTTCTCAAATATTCCCAACTTATATGACCGTCGCATCAAAAAAAGAACCACACCACCTTCTTCCAAGGAGACTTACATTTATAATAAGCACGTTCACCAAAGTCCATACATGATTTTTAGTGATGTTCTGAGATCAAAAAACCACCTTAGAATTCAAACAATCATGCCTCATAATGAAAAAAGGTGTGAAAGAGATCCATCCCACCAGAATCATAACCCTTGAAACATTACCTCAGAGCCTGAAAATTAGCTTGAAATAACCTAAGATTCATTGAACTGGAGTCCAAGGAACTAACCCAAAATATTCCATAATCCATGTTTAAAACTGATACATCGATACAAATCCAAGATGTCCACATAGGATCATTGAGTGATCCCAAAGTGGAATCTTCATGGGGGGAAGATTAAGGGAAATGGCTGGTGTCCAAGAATTCATCCAACGTGTTCTTACCCGGGAACCCAAATCTCATTCTAGACTAACCATGCCTTAATTAGAACCATGTGTCATCGTGCATCATAGAGAAACCAACTCACAAAATCCCACCATCATTTAAAACATTATAACTGTGTATAAATGACGCTCTCTTAGTGCATCAGGGATGATGTCAAAATAAGGGACAGGCTCGTTCCTTACAAGAACACACTAAGAGGATTTGAATATTACCAAGAAGATCAGTTGGACCACTACTAGTCAACTCCATTTGATAGAAGCTTGGCTTCACCCACTGATGTATCATCAATTGATCCATGGTTCCCTCACCCCCCCCCCCGAGGTTCTGGGAAAGCATCGACATGATTTTACACTTGTAAGCCTCAAAGGAATTCAAGAAATACCAAGCATTTTCAAATGGTCATTTCTTGGTTTCCTTCCTTAAACTTAAAAGAAAAATTTTACCAGAATTGACATGATACTCCCCACCTAAGGAGTATCTTCATCATTGAAATAATAGAGATACCATCCACTCACAATCATGCTATATCAAAACACCCTAAATGCATGTGTGATGCTCCTATGAACCGTAATCTCAACGACAGAGCATTTGGCATAAAAACCAAAACCAACCCATCCTGCATGTCAAAACACCCGAGTCTCTATAAATTTCTCCCAAGCATTGTGATGAACATGATACCTTTAACTCATAGGTCACTCTTCTACAAAGTTAACCTAAGATCGTACTGAACAACACAAGTCTCATCAATTTAAATAACTCAACCGGTTCATTAAAATACTTATCACTCAATAGGCATCACATATTTTAACTCATACTACCTAAGTTTTAGAAGCAAGAAAACCATCCTAAATACTATCCATAGGTTTTCATCCCTATTCTTACACATATTAGGTGATTCATTCTTGATATTTAACTTAGAGTAGTGTTGTGTCATATAAAAATTAACCTGGATGACAACATACCAAATTTTCTATCAAATAGGGAGAAGAAAGGGTCACAATACCTACTATATGGTCGACCATACCTGAGGAATGTCTAACCTAATGAAACGAATAATTAATTGATGCTCGCACCCATAAAAAGGTCAAGGATACATGACCGCCCATCCGAACAAGGCTGTCCTTAGGTAACTAAAATTTCTATTAGGGAAAATGACACCTAAATGGTATTAAATGTTAGAACTCGTGACATTTATCAAGGCTTTTAAGATCTATGGGTGTCACCTACCATAGGCTAGCCCATTAAAAAAGAAAAAACATTGAACCTATCACTAGGTCATGCCAATAGATTTTAATAGGCCATATGCCTATCATTTAAGAAATTAATAAGAAGAAAATTTCCTATGTAAAATGCTCACATTTTTTATTCAAGGCTACTCAAAGGGAAACCTAAACTTCCCTTACATGAGGGTATAAGGAGAGGACACCACCTAGGGTTCTATAATCAATTCCTTACATTAATTCAAATTAATCATTAAAAATCTAAAATATTTTGAACAAAACATCAAGTACCATTTATAAAACAAAAGCACTTGGTACCTTTTTAAATAAAATCCATAAGGAAAACTGGAAAGTTACTTCAACTTCCTTTTTAAACATTTAAACATTTATTGGCATCTCTCTATAATTAGACAATTTATCAAATAAATTATTTTTAATAATACTCAATAGTAATAGATAAGGCAACCTATGAGGTTCCCATTTAATAAACCTAGGTTCATTAATATGAAACCCAATAGTAGTTCTTAAATTACAAAAAAATTACAAACTCTCAAATTGGACATCTTGTAAGAAACCTGCCCCAAGTAACCTACATGGGCCCAGTTGTGAATTTAAGAAGGTAACCAACACATTTTAGATGAAAAATAAATAACTTATACCATTAAAACCATTAAAAATATATGATGATCATATTAAAACTGATTTTATTACATGGTTTTCCACCTCCCTAATTTATAAAGCACCCATACACTTTATTGACCAAAATTTTCCTCCCATTTCATTTAATATTATAACATAATTTTATTTAAAGATTAAATCATATGGGTGGCCATATACCAATCCATAAAGTTACCATACACTATAAAATTTAGCATTTGGCCTCAATTAATGAAAACCAATTCACCTTAAAATTTTAACTTTAGCAGCCTTTTATATTTTAATAATAGATTATAAACATGTATAAATCTCAAATATAGTTTGAGTATATAGGCTACTCTTTCTCATTTATAAGGTTCTCATACACCATAAAACTAAAAATCGATTCTTTTTTAGTCACAACCATTATATTTGGACCATACAACGATTTATATAGAAAAACAAAACTAGCATGTTATGGTAAGTTATAAACATAGAGGTACATGCTATAAACATCATGTGAATTTTCTATGGGCCTATAATGATATATGTAATGATTTATCCTTACCATACCAGGCTAAGAGAAAAATTCCATAAACTCCACAAATCAATAAATAGTTAAAATTACAGCAATCACTCTAGGTGAAATCAAATTCAATTATAATAACAAATAGCATGAACATCAATCTCATCCCTAGTAAATTGGTAATTTCCTAATGGGGGTGGGGGGTGATTAGTCACAGAAATTAGTATTTACCAAGCATCGACACATTCCTAGTCTATTGTATACCAGTCCAAAATAGTAAGACAAAGGAAAAAATAACCTCTGATAACACTTTGTAATATATCACCCCGACTCTCCACTAATATTGTGGTCGGATTGGTGGGTCACATGGCCTCAAGAATTCCTCCTCATACACCACAGGATGCCAACTAGAAACAAGGGTCTTAGGAGGTGATAGTGGGGAGACTATAACCTCATATCAGAGTAGCACAATGGTAATGTAAATAAGCAAAAACATAAAACATTGGAAGTAGTAATAACTAAAAGACAGAGAAACAGAAGACTAATAATAAAACTATATACAAAATCTGGACAACACCAATATGTCCAGATGATGATACATAAATAAAATAGTAGACATATAATAGGAAAAGATACAGTACAATACATGGTAAATTAAAGAAACAAAATTCCCCAAGGGGGACCTCTATGATCATCTTGGTCTCTATCTTGGTCCTATGCTCCTAACTCTAAGGTACACAGAATAACATCACAATAAATAAACCATGGCCCTACAAACCTAAATGTTAACTTGGGTACCCCCAATGCAATAGCATCCTAACCAGGGTGTGAGATATAAATCTTAGTGGGTTCCCACCCATAGTGTCTGTGAATAAATCCAGTCCATGAAATATAATGTATGTAGTGTGAAGGTATAAGCAGAAAGGTAAACAAGAAGTGCTGAAAAAATAAATAACAACCCACCAAGGTTTCTTAAGGGATATCTCGCGACTATATCTTCTTCGACTCATATCTGGAATGAAGATCCAATTAGTAACCATATTTATATAGTGATAATATATACATAATTTAATTATATATTACATCCACCTATATGAACCAAGTGTGTTCCAACACCTAATGGGAATATACCTAGAATACTAGTTGTTGGTTGGACCAGGGTGTAACTAAAACATCCATAGCATTCTAAATGAGCCTATTTAAGTTTATAGTGGATCATATAGGTACGATGAGAGTGGGGGGAATCAGTGTACACAAGTTGTAACCAATTTTATTTTCTTTTCACTTAACCCTTTTTAATTTGAACCTTTTCACTTGTTATAGTGAATAGATCTTCCTTGTTTACAAACAAAATTATACCACATGAAAGTCTGAAATTAAATGAAGCCCAAGACACAGTATATTTACAAGGATTTCCATTCTTTTGGGTTACTACTTTCTTACTATGTTTGGGATAATATGAGGCACACAATTTCCACTATTAATGATAAATGTGATTAAAAATATAGATAATCTCCGAAAATGCCATACAAACAAACTCTTGTAATGACTAATCACAACAGATTACTATAGACTATCTCTTGACATGATCTTTAGACTCGTATCCCATCAGTGTTCTTTATACTTACTCCCGCCAGTTGAGCTATCTCCCAAAAAGCTCATTTTTTTATACTGGCATCCCGTTAGTTCTTCAATGAATATTTATTGTGAACAGGTCTTCAGATTTAGTTCATCCTCAAATTTTTAGATCACTCAGATGATGCTCGGGGAACTTGGTTTGAGATTCGAACATCATGGAATTTGAGATCTTTCCTAGCAGAAGCTTCTCAAATAGCTTGCTATAGAAGATTATGCGAAGCGCGGATCAGACAGATCTGGAGAAATTGTCCAAGAAAATCACACAGTGGAAGGATTAGTGCATCAATATGATGGTCAAGATAAAAAGGATAGGAAATAGAATGGTTATGGTTAAATCAGAGCATCCCACATTGAATCCAAATGGGTTTTCTCATTCGTTTATAACACAAGGTGGTGCATCATATGTTAACTAGAACTGGTTACTGCTTCTCTCCCGTTATCCACTCTGTACTGCTCTTTCCCAAGCACACCTCTGCCATGGTGCCACCTAGGACTATGGAAGTATGTGGTGCATCTTCATGTCCACTTTTGATTGGCTTGGTGTCTACATTTAAAAATAATGTTATAAATCCACTTAAATTGGTAAAAATATTTTTGTGGACCTTACTCGAATCTCATACACTGTTATAAAAAATATGCATTCTTTAATTAAGTTGTATGATTCACCATGGTGCCACCCTGGAAGGTGGAAGTCTATGGTGCCTCTTCATGTCCACTTCCATGCATGCTTCACATGATTTCGTAGCTAGTAGCTAATATGGTTTCCATTAAAAATAGTATTATCCCATATACTGATTTATATAAATCCACTTAAAAATAGTATCTCATATACTGATTGATATAAATATTTTTCATGGATCTTACTCAAATATAAAACATTGTTATAAACAATGTGCATTATTTAAATTTTATGGTTTCCATTGTGGTGGTGATACTTACTAGCTGGATGGCTTGGTGTCTACATTTAAAAATAGTATTATCCCATATACCGATTGATATAAATCCATTTAAAAATAGTATCCCATATATCGATTGATATAAATATTTTTTTCATGGATCCTACTCGAATCTCAAACATTGTTGTAAACAATGTGCATTCGTTAAATAGTATGGTTTCCATTGTGGTGGTGATACTCCCTAGCTGGCTGGCTGACGGTGGACTCTATGGTTTCCATTACGGTGGAGCATCAGGTGGACTCTATGGTTTCCATTGTGGTGGTGATACTCCCTAGCTGGCTAGATTGGTGTCTACATTTAAAAATAGTATTATCCCATATACCGATTGATATAAATCCACTTAAAAATAGTATCCCATATACAGATTACTATAAATATTAAATGGATCATTCTCGAATCTCAAACATTGTTATAAACAATGTGCATCCTTTAAATAGAATGGTTTCCATTGTGGTGGTGATACTCCCTAGCTGGCTAGCTTTGTGTCTACATTTAAAAATAGTATTATCCCAGAAACCAAAAGATATAAATCAACTTAAAATTATTATCCCAAATACCGATTGATATAAATATTTTTCATGGATCTTACTCAAATCTCAAAAATTATTGTAAACAATGTGCAATCTTTAAATAGTATGGTTTCATTGTGGTAGTGATACTCTATAGTTGGTTGGATGATGGTGGGCTCTATGGCTTCCATTGTGGTGGAGTATCGGGTGGACTCTATGGTTTCCATTGTAGTGGTGATACTCCCTTGCTGGCAGGCTTGGTGTCTACATTTAAAAATAGTATTATCCCATATACCGATTGATATAAATGCACTTAAAAATAATATCCCATATACTGATAGATATAAATATTTTTCATGGAACATACTTGAATCTCAAACATTGTTATAAACAATGTTCATTCTTTAAATAGTATGGTTGCTATTGTGGCGGTGATACTCTCTAGCTGGCTGGCATGGGGTCTACATTTAAAAATAGTATTATCCCATATGTCGATTGATATAAATCCTTATAAAACTAGTTTCCCATATACCGATTGATATAAATATTATGCATGGATCTTACATGAATCTCAAACATCATTAAAAAGAATATGCATTCTTTAAATAGTATGGTTTCCATTGTGTTGGTGATACTCCCTAGCTGGCTGGCTTGGTGTCTAAATTTAAAAATAGTATTATCCCATATTCATATTGATATAAATCCACTCAAAAATAGTATCCCATATACCGATTCATATAAATATTTTTCATGGATCTTACATGAATCTCAAACATTGTTGTAAATAATGTGTATTCTTTAAATAGTATGGTTTCAATTGTGGTTCTGATACTCCCTAGCTGGATGGCATGGTGTCTACATTAAAAATAGTATTGTCCCATATACCGATTGATATAAATCCACTTAAAAATAGTATCCCATATACTTATTGATATAAATATTTTGTGTGGATCTTACTCAAATCTCAAACCTTGTTGTAAACAATGTGCATTCCTTAAACCATCATACAAAAAAATATTTTGAAAGGATCTTACTCGAATCTCAAACATTGTTGTAAACAATGTGCATTCATATTTCCACTTCCTGGCACACTCTACATGATTCCATAGCTACCATCCTAGTGGGATAATGGTGGACTCTATGGATTCCATTGTGGTGGTGATACTCCCTAGCTGACTGGCTCGGTGTCTACATTTAAAAATAGTATTATCCCATATATCGATTGATATAAATCCACTTAAAAATAGGATCCCATATAACGATTGATGTAAATATTTTGCAAGGATCTTACTTGAACCTCAAACATTGTTGTAAACAATGTGCATTCATATTTCCACAAGTCTTTAAAACTAAATACCAGCACTATAATCGTCACAACTGAAAATAGTATCCCATATAACGATTGAAATAATTCCACTTAAAAATAGTATCCCATATATCGATTGATATAAATTCAGACTTAAAAAGTACACTTCATTTAAAAACAGTATCACTGATTGATATAAATCCAAACTGAAATACACCCCAACCATTCTTTAAACCCTCTTGAAAAATAAATATTTTGTGGGGATCTTACTTGAATCTCAAAAACTTTTGTAAACAATGTGCATTCATATTTCCACAATTATTTAAAACTTAATACTAGAATTGCAATCATCACAATTAAAAATAGTATCCCATATACTGATTGATATAAATACATACATAAAGTAAACTTCATTTAAAAATATTTTCACATCAACCAATTGATATAAATAAACTTAAGCCATTCTTTAAACCCTCATGCAAAATAAATATTTTGCATGGATCATACTCGAATCTCAATCATTATTGTAAAGAATGTGCATTCATATTTCCACAAGTCTTTAAAACTAAATACCAGCACTACGATCGTCACAATTAAAAATAGTATCCCATATACCGATTGATATAATTCCAGACTTAAAGTACACTTCATTTAAAAATATCATCCCATATAACGATTGATATAAATCCAGATATAACTTAAAGTTCATTTCATTTTAAAATAGTATCCCATATACCGATTGATATAAATCTAGACAAAAAGTACACTTCATTTAAAAATAGTATCCCATATACCTATTGATATAAATCCACTTAAAAATAGTATCCCATATACCTATTGGTATAAATATAGACTTAAAATTACACTTCATTTAAAAATAGTATCACTGATTGATATAAATCTAGACTGAAATACACTTCAACCATTATTTAAACCCTTATTTAAAATAAATACTTTGCATGGATACTAATCGAATCTCAAACATTGTAGTAAACAATTATCATTCATGTTTCCACATGTATTTAAAACTAAATACCAGTACTACAATTGTCACAATTAAAAATAGTATCCCATATACCGATTGATATGAATCTAGAATTAAAGTACACTTCATTTAAATATAGTATCCCATATACCGATTGATATTAACCAATACGTAAAGTACACTTCATTTAAAAATAGTATCCCATGTACGGATTGATAGAAATCCACTTAAAAATAGTATCCCATATACTGATTGATATAAATCCATACTTAAAAAGTAACCTTCATTTAAAAATATTATCACCGATTGATATAAATTTAGACTAAAATACACATCAACCATTCTTTAAACCCCAAAGCAAAATATTTATTTTTCATGGATCTTACTTGAATCTCAAAAATTGTTGTAAATAATGTGCAATCATATTTCTACAAGTCTTTAAAACTAAATACCAGCACTGCAATTGTCACAAATAAAAATTGTGTCCCATATAACGATTGATATAAATCCGGACTTAAAGTATACTTCATTTATAAATAGTATCCTATATACCAATTAATATAAATCCAGATTGAAATACACTTCATTTATTCTTTAAAACCTCGTCAAAAATATTTATTTTTCATGGATCTAACTCGAATCTCAAACATTGTTATAAACAATGTGAATTCATATTTCCACATGTATTTAAAACTAAATACCATTACTGCAATCGTCATAATTAAAAATAGTATCCCATATACCGATTGATATAAATCCAAGCTTAAAGAACACTTCATTTAAACATAGTATCCCATATACCTATTGATATAAATCCAGACATAAAGTACACTTCATTTAAAATTAGTATCCCATATATAGATTGATATAAATACACTTAAAAATAGTATCCCATATACCGATTGATATAAATCCTGACTTAAAAAAGTACACTTTATTTAAAAATTGTATCACTGATTGATATAAATCCATTCTGAAATACACTTCAACAATTCTTTAAACCCTCTTACAGAATATTTATTTTTCATGGATCTTACTCAAATCTGAAACATTGTTGTAAACAATGTGCATTCATATTTCCATAAGTCTTTAAAACTAAATAAAAACACTCTAATCATCACAATTAAAAATAGTATCCCATATGCGGATTGATATAAATCCATACATAAAGTACACTTTATTTAAAAATAGTATCCCATATAACGATTGATATAAATCTAGACATAAAGTACACTTCATTTAAAAATATTATCCCATAAACTGATTGATATAAATCCTGACTGAAATACACTTCAACCATTCTTTAAATCCTCACGCAAAATATTTATTTTTCATGGATATTACTCACATATCAAACATTTTTGTAAACAATGTGCATTCATATTTCCACATTTCTTTAAAACTAAATCCTATCCCTGCAATCGTCACAATTAACAACTCTTTCTTTAAACCCTCACATAAAATATTTATTTTTCAGGGATATTACTCTAATCCCAATCATTGTTATAAAAAATGTTCATTCATATTTCCACTAGTATATACAACTAAATATCGGCACTACAATTGTCACAATTAATAACTCATTGAATTTTCATCTTCTTAATTAATTGACAACCTCTTTCATCGTTCCGCCCCTCACGGTGGCACCATGTAGACTCTCACATGTGCCCTTCTAGGTGCGCTATACATGGTTCTTTAGATACTATGCTACCTAGATGAGGGTAGAAATTGGCTACCATTATGGCGACACTCTCCTCAGCTGGTTGGCATGGTGTCTACATTGAAAAATAGTATCCCATATACCGATTTATTTTTTTAAATCACACTTCATGCCAAATATTTATTTTGCATGGATCTTACTCAAATATCAAACATTTTTGTAAAAATGTGCATTCATATTTCCACATGTTTTTAGAACTAAATACCAGCACTATAATCATCACAATTAAATACTCATTATTTAAACCCTCATGGAAAATATTTATTTTCCATGGATATTAATCTAATCACAAACATTGTTGTAAGCAATTTGCATTTATATTTCCACAAGTCTTTAGAAATAAATACCAGTACTGCAATAATCATAATTAATAACCCATTGACTATTCATCTTCTTAAGTAATTGACAACCTCTGTCATCATGCCTCCCCACATAGTGGAATCATGCAACCTCTCACATGTTCCCTTCATTGTGCGATCTATATGCTTTTGTACATACTATGATGGCTGGATGAGGGTAAACCTTGGGCTGCCTTTGTGTTTATACTCCCCTCAGCTGGCTGGCTTGGTGGCTACTTTTTTAGAGTACACTTCAATTAAAAATCGTATCCCATATCCCGATTGACATAAATCCAAACTCAAATACACTTCAACCATTATTTAAACCCTCATGAAAAATATTTATTTTGCATGGATATTACTTGAATCATAAAAAATGTTGTAAACAATGTGTATTCATATTTCTACAAGTCTTTATAACTAAATCCCAGCTCTACAAACTTCACAATTAATAACTCATTGAATTTTCTTCTCCTTAAGTAATTGAAAACAATTTCAACTTTAATAAATCACTTGGTATCTTCAATTCCCCCATTTGGATTTGTTTTTAATACTCATTCTATGTTAAAATTCAATGATATATTCTCCCCTTATTGGAAATAAATCCAATGGTAAAAGTATGGTAAGGAATTCACATTTCCAAAAAATCAAATCCTACAAATATCTTATTCTATTATGGCACATATTTTCTAATTTATTTCTAAGAAGTATGGAATCAATACTATCATTGAATTTGTTTTTTAAAAAAATCAACTCTATGTCAATGTGATAAATTCTCTGTATAGAAAACAAGAGTGATCAAACTTAACATCAATGTGTTCATTAAACTATAGAATGTGACACCAATCACTGAAACCTATTATCATGGATTGTTGAAATGATTTTCAACAAATCTCATACATACATCTTAGAAAACATTTTAAAAACATTCAAATGAAAGAATGTATTTATCCTTTCAAATCATTTTTCATTTTATCATGAAGTAAGCAGTCTCTCCCCTCTCTTGGAACAAATTTTTCATTTTGAAAATGATAGAATATAATCAACATGAATAAATTATTATAAGATTCAATTTATTAAGATTTTTAGCCTTATTAGATTCATACCTCGTAAGAACTTCTGATACTCATATAATGACAACTGAGATAAAAATATCTGATGGATGATCTTCTATGTTCCCCCTTAAGGGATGAATTATATACTTCTTCATCGCGATTGGCTTTCTTTAAGAGTAAACTCCAAGAAACATCTGATATTTTTTAATATGTTGCAAAGAAATAACATTATACCAATAATATTCCATGATTGACATCCATTTAGCTATAAGATATTCACAGCTTTTATAAATTTAGGGCCCCCTGAATATATCCTCCACCTTCAATTCCATTAATGAAAAAACAAACACAAAATATAAGGGAATTAGGTGGCTATTTAATGATCCTTAAAGAAATATGGCTGAGAGTCGCTTCTCAACCCACCAATATTCTCTGATGAAAAGGGATTCTTCACATTTGATAATGAAGAAATTTCAGTTTCCTCTAATTTTTCCAACTTTTTATCCAATTCTAGCTGCTCTAGCCATATGATTAAACATTATTTTGGTATATGATCTGACTTCTTCTTGTGTATAGAATCCATCTTTATAGTAGCATTTTTAGTATAAGAAACCATTTATTCTTATCTTTTATTATTCACTAGTTCTATTTGATTAGGAAACCATGTCACACATTTATTAGCAATATGACCAGACATTTTTCACCTTTCACACAAATCTCCAAAAATCATAGGGTTATCCTTTTTAGACAACCTCTCATGAAATTGGAGTTTTTTATATTGGTTTTCATAAACCAAATCAATCCTATTACTTATTTATGAGTTTATTTTCATTTTTTTCTTTAGCTTGCTTCTACTATAACTGGTGTTTATGACCTATTTGAAAAAAATCCATGATATGACATTTTCTTCCATAGTAGCATCATATTTTCACTGGTATGACATTTATATCTTCATTCATATTGTATTTAGATTAATTCACAATTTTCCTAACTTTTTTCTTATACTCACATCCCAAAGATGGTTTATCTACATTTGTTCTTTACCTCTACATTTGATGTGGTCTCTTCTCCATATCATCATATGAATATTTCATGGTTGGTATATACCAGCACTCATCATAACTGTGACCAATTCGGTTGAAATAATCACAAAAGTCTTCAAAACAAACAAATATATTATTGATAGATAGATTCTTCTTCAACTATGAATTATTCTTCAATTCTACAAGATTTTTCTTCACATATTATATGCTCCCCCAAAATTATGACCTCCATAAATTATTGTTAGATTTGGTGTCCTAGAACCAACTATTTGTACTTTTATTACATGGATATATAATGTATTACGTATTTTTCATTGTTATGGATGATTCTGATGTAATAATGTCCTATAGTATTTGTTGCATTGATAATTTCATGGAAGTTCCCCACTATGATGAGAACCTTGAAATTCTATAACAATATTCTTAAATATAGTTCTGTTGTTGGATGACATACTATAATGGGACACATATCATACATACCATTAGGTCTGAGTACTCGTAAGAAGATGAGACTTCCACCCATGAAGTTTTCACTTGGTAATCTCCAAGACAAGAGATTATTGGAACAGACCTGCCAGTAGTAATTCCACATGTTTTTGTGTCACCAGATATTCCTATCCGTGAGTGTGTGTAATGATCCTTAGACTTAATGATTATCATTAATAGGTGTCATGACTCGCACACTTTGATTTACTGATGAAAACCATCTTGGATATAGTTAGCGGGAAGTAGGGTACATTGGGTGCATCACAAGTGGCATGTTATTAATGGATAAGTTGAGGAAGAATTTATCCCTTCCATTTATGGAAGTTGATATCTTGGCCCTTTGATTGAAATAGAACCCTCACACGAAATTCCATGTCCATGGTGTAACGACAAGTTTATTTCAGGTAGTCAGAGAATGACTTATCAAGCACAAATGTTGATGACACTATCACGAAACCTGCTTGATGAGATATTGTGACAAAGGGATTATATTACAGAGTGATCATTCGTATGTGGATGTTGTTGTTGCAACTTTAAGTTCTTTCTCTTGGGTTCTAGACAGTACTCTTGGACATTAGTCAAGCCTGCCTAATGCCAATGAAAAAGTTTCCTAGAGGGTCACACACTAAGTGTTTCTAGTGATCTCGGTTAAATTCTATTTTAATTTAGTTAATAAATATTATTCTCAAGAGATTAGAATAATTTTATTCAAGTTAAAATGATTTCATAAATTAAATATATATTTATTCACTGAATTTTGGGTAAAATATATTTATTTATTTTAATGAACATTTAATAAATATTTATTTACTAGCTGGTAAATAAAATATTTATTTAAGATAATAAATTATTTACTAATTTTTTCAGGTGTTCAATAAATTGAAGTAGAATTCAAGAGGGCCAAGGGTGGTGTGGTAGTAAAATAATTATTTTAAAGATGATAAATAATTATTTAACTAGTTGGCACAAATTAAAATAATGCTGATATTATTTTGTGATGCAGAATTTTATTTATAATTCTGTTTTGTGCAAGTTGGCGCACCATAAATAATGACACTATATTATTTTTAATAGCATGGGTTTTATCTAAGGTTATGATTGGATTTAATTGCTGTTACACAATTAAATATTGTAACTGAAGCCCCGTGTCAATAAATAAACACATACGTCTATTGTGCCATGTATCGAACCTCACATCCGGTGAATTGAGAATTGTTGATCTGAATAATTTCTCTCACGAATCCTCTTACCTCCCCTCTCAAGAATGAGATACATTCTTCAAGGGCGAAGAACAAGAGATCAAGAACGACCGACACAAGACACTCACTTCACCGCGATAACACCCGTAGAATGAGCGGTATTGATCAAAGGCCATCAGATCACGTGTAGATCACCACTAGAGGGATTCTAGTTTGGATCCTTTTAAGTGAAAAAAGATAATCCGGAAGGGTCATTCTAGATGATCAACATCATCAATGAAGAAAATAACAAAGATCCAAGAATTATTTTCTTTATGAAATAATTAAACTAATTATAAACATGATGTGCAAGACCCTATACAAAGGTTTCATGCCCCTTCCTTATTTATCTAAATCTTTGATTATATTCCGTGGAGACTGGAATTCATCATTGTATTTATCCCGGAATAATCATTGATTATGGTAAAAATCAAAGTTGGGTTTCATACCAACCATGCTTCCACTGCGCCCAAAACCTTCAAGTGGTATCAGAGCGGTTACATCATTGTTTATAATTATTTAAATATTTCATTGATGATTTGCGCATTTAATAATTTAGTTGTTTCAATTCAAATTAATCATTTTTCAAATATGAATCTCATGATTTATTCCACTTTTATCATTTCATGTTCACCTTACAGAAATGATGTTTTATTTTAATTTTGATTGAAATAAAATAGAGGATCTCATCCGGAGGTTCCAAAGCTTCCTGACTGTATGACACCAAAACACACGGGGTGTATTTGGCAGTATATGATGTGTAGTCAAGATTCAATGCATCTGACCAGTCTTCCAAACCAAGCTATGTCTTGGAGTCATTGTAAGTCTTAAATTACTTCATGTGTCGACCAGGAATAGGTGGCACACAGTTTCTAGATTACTTGACATGTAGTACACTGGACACAACGTGTAGTCCCTTCGGGTTAGGGTTGGATTGTGTACCTCATACACGGCTTACCTAGCTGGAAACCGTGTAATGCAGATACTACACGGCATGTGACCCACTAAACATGTTGTGTAATCTTACGATTTATGAAGTACACTCACACGTCGTTTCCTGGGGCATATACTTTGAATGGACGGTGAAAAATAGTATACACCATGTAGTTAGAATTACATGCCGTGTACTCATCCATATTGCATAGATTTATTAAAATTTATTATTATATTAAACAAACCCTTGAGATGTGTACCATTGTGTGGGAATAAATATGAGGCACAACACGTGATAGGTGTTTTATATATGTGTGTTTAACTTAATATATGCATAATGTTCATTTCTAATCATTGGGTAGTTATGAATAGAAGTTAACCAGGTTGCCTTCAAGGTATAAGTTACATACAAAGACAATTTTAAATGAATTTATTTGTTTAAAATTACGATGGTTGAGAATCTCAAGGAAATTCAAAAAAAGGGTTTAAGATAAAAGGATTGATTAATTAAAGATGATAATTAATTGATTCGAGTGTAATTTTTCATAAACAATAATGATTAAATAATTTAATGCTAGTTTTATTTATGTGTAAGCATCATTGCATGTATGGATGATCATGATATAGACCAAGACCTTTATATGTGTATGGTTTCTTTTAATTTATTTATTTAAATTCAACTTGTTGGCATGCGAGCCAACTCTCCTCATTAATATGTAGGGCCCACATGCACATAGTTTCTTTTATGTAAACACCCCTTTTACCCATAACCCATGTGTGAGTTTAAAATCATATGTAATGGATTTAACTCCCAATCTAGAGGAGGTGGTTCAAGCTTGAGCCGAGATGAAATCAATCCTAGGAGATATAGAGGTGGACAGGTGGAAAGTTGTAAACACGAACCCAAAAGGTTCAGGGTGTTTCTCCCCTAGGTCATTGTTAGTTTATCAACCGCTAGATAAACTAAACATTAGAAAATCTCATCATCATTCCCTTTTCATTATTTTTTTTCATATTCATGGTTTATCATTAGGGATGTGTTTTCCCAGTCACAAAATTAATGAATTAATCAAGCATGCAAGATGGAATTAAAATAAGCCAAGCTTATGTGTAAATATTATCAAGACATGGTTAATCACTTAAGTGTGTTCCTCTTAATATTAACAAGCATGTGATAATTATAATAATCAATTCACGCATAAGAGATAAAAATCTCACAAATAAAATATTAAGTCAGACCAAGCCTTTTGTTACTTGATTAAGGGAAAAACTCAATAAAAATATGTGTTTGACCAACCCTTGTTGGGACACTTACTTTTATACAGGAAGCCCCTATGAATGGTTTCAGGTTAACTTAACCATATTAAATCAAGAGGAGTATCCCTTTCTAGACATGGTGTAATATTAGAAGCAAGAGTTGAGTAAATCCAAATTCGTGATTTCAGGATTGGGGAGTCCACTCAACAGATCAAGGAGCTACCAGCCCATAGTTGGAAAAGACCTACCAACCTAAATACATTACAATAGCTTGAAAAAACCTTATTGGGGTTATGTGAAATGGAATATAGATCATTGCCACTAGAAATTCATGGAAACTAGACATTCTGAGTTCAATGGAGAGGGCCATTGTGACTTGATAAAATAGTGAGAGACTTAATAAATTTTATTATTTCTTATAAAATGTAATCAAGAAAGTACTAATGACCATCTCTTTTAATTATAGAATAAAAATGAAAATCTTGTCAACCACACTATCTCTGCAATCAATTCTGGATAAAGACAACATCCTCACTGGTAGTAACATCCAAGAATGGTTTTGACTCCTTCAGGTTATCCTACACCATGAATGGAAGTCTTACGTGATAGAGTCAACATTACCTAATCTGCCTCCCAAAGTGGCGAGTGATGAGGATTTATTGGTCTATGAGAAATATATGAACGATGCCGTTGATGTTAAATGTTTGATGCTATCATCAATGTCTAGGGATATCATTAAGTCACACAAAAACATAGATTCTTATAGCATGATCAAGAACCTCTATGGTCTTTACTAGGAGAGAGAAATACAGGAAATGGTTGAGATCTCAAAGGCACTCTTTCAGAGTAATCTTAGAGAAGGTTCCCCAACTAGGCCTCATGTAGTAATGATCATTGGCTACATTGAGCACTTGGAGATTCTAGGGTTTAAACACCCCAAAGAACTGGGCACCAATCTCATTCTTGCATCACTCCCTCAGAGATTCTCTACCTTTTTCTGTCATTTGAAATATGATAAACATTGAGAAGTCTCTATCTGATCTTCTTAACCTCATTCACCAAGTGAAAAAATATATAAAGTGTGAAAATCCTTCAGTCCTTATAGTGAATAAGAGGAAAGGGATGGAAAAGGCTTTAAGCCCAAATATTCTTCACGACCTTCCAAGAAAATGAATATCAAAGGGATGGAAAGGGAATAAGAGGTTGTTTGTTTCACATGTGGTTGGAAGGGCCACTAGAAGAAGAATTTCACCCAGCCTAAGAAGCAAGGGGAAGCTTCTGGTGCATTTTTTATTGAATGAAATCTATCTGTTTCAACAAATTGGCTATTAGATACAGCTTGTGGTCCTCACATATGTATCCAAATACAGTAACCAAGTATATTTGTGGAGATTGATTGAGGGGAGGTAGATCTACGAGAAGCCAACAGAGCCAGACTTATTATTATATCTTTCGGGGACTACCACCTAACGTTGCCAACTGGGATGATCATGGTGTTAAAGGGTTGTTATTATGTGTTGTCTGTTACTAAAAACATTATTTCTGTATCCATATTAGATACATATGGATTTGTTTTCATGTTTGGAAATGAATGTTTCTTCTTTTACCCAGATTTAATTTGTTTTGGTAAGTCACATTTTTACAACGGTCCTTACATGTTGGATTACACAAACCAAGTAAACGCAATCAATAATAAAGATAATTCACATGAATCATACCACACCCAACTTTGGCATCACTGACTAGGTAATTTAAATTGGAAATGATTGACAAGGTTACATCAAGATGGATAATTATATTCTTTCAAACTAAAACCACTTGGTGTATGTCATGCATGTTTACAAGGAAAACTTACCAAAGTCCGATTTAGTGGGAAAGGTGAAAGGGATAAAGAACTTCTTGCATTGGTTTATACCAATGTGTGTAGACCATTTTCGTTTGAAGAAAGTATAGGGTACTCATAATTATTAAATTTTACTAATGATTTTAGTATATATTAATATATCTACATAATAAGGTATAAGTCATATTCTTTTGATAAATTCAAAGAATACAAGAATGAAGTTGAGAACCATCTTGGTAAGAAGATTAAGAAACTTTGCTCAGACTGAGGTGAATAATATCTTAATCAAGACATCATTGATTACTTATGGGAGTTTGGGAGCCAATCCTAACTCAATCTTCCATACACACCGTAGTAGAATAGTGTGAGAGAAAGGAGGAACCATACCCTGTTGGACATGGTCAGATCAATGGTGAGTCAAGCGAGTCTTCCATTATCCTTTTGGGGATATGCATTGAAAATCTCAGAACACATACTAAAACTAGTACCAAATAATTCAATAAATGGTATTCCATATGAGTTTTGGAGAGGAAGGAAAGCCATATTATAGAATTTACATGTGTGGGGAAGTGATGCATTTGTTAAGGCCTCTTTAGGTAACATAATTTCTCCCCGAGGCAAAAAGTGTACCTTTTTGGGATACCCCAAAGAAACAAGGAGATATTACCTATAAAACCCCTTAGAAAAAAAGGATATAGTGGAAAGACATTCCATATTACTTGAGAGGGAGAAAATCTCCAAAAGATATTGTGGGAGCGAGATAGACTTCAATGAATTTGAGGCTCAAGGTACACAAGAGTTGGTACATGAACATATTTCACAAAGCCCCATGGAAGAAAGAACTATTCCAAAGACACAAGAGCTTCGTAAGAGTACAAGAGAGGTTAGAGAACCAGAACAGTATAGTTTTCTAGTTAACGAGGACGGTGACTCATTATTAGTTGATTATAAGGATCCTCTAACCTATAAGGAAGAAGTAAGTAGCATAGATGTTTCCAAGTGGCAAGAAGCCATGAATTCTAAAATCTATTTCATGTACCAAAACCAAGTATGGATTTTGGTAGATCCCCCAGTTGATGTAAATCCTATTGGTTTCAAATGGGTATTCAAGAAGAAACTAGACATGGAAGGACAAGTCAGTACCTATAAGGAATGACTGATTGCAAAAGGGTTCAAACAATGTCAAGGCATTGACTACGACAAAACCTTTTCACCAGTTGCAATGCTAAATCCATCATAATTCTATTGGTCATTGCCTCTTACCATGACTATGAGATTTAGAAAATAAATGTCAAAACAGCCTTCCTTAATGGGAACCTTCAGGAAGATGTCTACATGACACAACCTGAAGGGTTTATGAATCCAAAGGATTCCAATAAGGTATGCATGCTTCAGAAATCCATTTATAGATTAAGGCAAGTATCCAGGTCATGGAACATTTGTTTTGATGAATACATAACAAAATTTGGTTCTATCAAGATTGAATTTGATCCTTGTGTCTAAAAATGGTTTAGTCATAGTGCAATCATATTCCTAATAGTATATGTTGATGACATATTACTTATTGTAAATTAGATAACAATCTTATTGTCGGTTAAGGAATGGTTGAAACAATAATTCTCCATGAAGGAATTGGGAGAGTTAGCATATATTCTTGGGATCAATTCCCATCATGATAGATCCAATAGATTGTTGGTGTAAGAACCTAGATCTTCTTTTAAGTTATATCTTTCATTTCTAGCAGTTTTTGAGAAAAAGAGGAGTTTTTGTCAATTTTAGGAGTACAGGCGGTGTACTTATAAGTACATGTCGTGTACCCAGTTATTGTTGGTGACTGTGTACTGGCCGTGTAATGGCTGAGTACATGGTCGTGTGGGGTGACCTAGAGACTTCCTAAAGCGGAGTCTAGTTAATGAAAGTGCACGCTGTGTACCCTTGAATAACACGTCGTGTACTTTATTGTTTTCATTAAACAGAAAGGGGTCGCATCTAACCTATAGAACTCCCTTATTCTTCATTTGTCTCGTCCAGGAGCGACCGTACGACATGAATCTTCTCCAGGAATCCGACTCTTCATCCGTTCTTCGAATCAACCATCGTTGACCACATTGGAATCACCATGGTAAGCTCTTCCTTCTTCTAGAGCCTTGTTTTTTTGATTTCTCCTCTTTCACGAGATATCCTCGGTTGAATGTTTTTAGTGTTTTTCTAGATCTATGGCATTCTAGGGAGATTAAAGTCCTTAGACTCATGTATATCGATCATACAACACTGAGGTAGGTGGTTTGTGGATTTTCGTAGTTAGTCTTCAAGTTATATGTGAAAAAGTGCCCAATACCCTTGTTCGGGGTATTTAGTGTTCATGGATTTTAGCCCTATTATTGCCCGATATGCCTTGTGTGATTGAGTAGAGGATTTATGATTGTAAATAGGGTTATTTACCTTCTTGTGGATTTTTTCCCATTTTGTTTGATATTGACTTTTTGGTCTAGATTCACCAGTTAGGCTACATTGTTTTCCTTGCCTAGTATTGTTAGGATAAAGTGGTTTTATCTAAAATGATGTGATATGCTACAGACTGTTTAGCCAAGTAGTTCTTGAGGTTTATTTTGGCTGTCATATATCGTTTTTCATGATTTACTTAAACTGGGTCGTGAGAACCTGTTGTAGTAGACCGTAGGGAGAATGGATGGTGAGGGATTCTCCAGAGTGTCTGTTTACTTTTACGTTGCGATTTCTTAGAGTGGATAGACTTTAGGCTCCCTCTGAGTGTCTGTAGTTCCACGTTGTGAGACCATAGGGGGAATTTGATGTTGAGTGATTCCTTAGAGTGTCTATAGTTACTGATACAAGACCACATGGGGAATTAATAGTGAGTGATTCCTTAAAGAGTCTTTTCTAAAGATGAAACAGAGGGGTTAGGTTTTGAGTACTTCCCAGAGGGTTACTTTATCTTGTTTTTCTACTTACATGATATTTGAAAATAAAAGCAATTTAAAACTACATGATTTTTTACTTTTTAGTATTTCCTTGTTTATTGCTTCATTTTTCGTATTACATACCATATATATTCACTGACTATTAGGCATATATCTTTGGGTGATTGCCTATTGGGATTAGTCTCACACCCAGTTTGGGTCATGCTTTTGGGCCCAAAAAGATCATATTGCTATAGGTATAGATAAGGTCAAGAAACCTTCTATGTCATGCACTTGACCAATGTGGAGTTGGAGAGCATAGAACCAAGTTGAGGCTTGCGATGCTGTTAGAGTTTATTTTTTTTTCTTTGCAACTTTATTTTAGTACTGTATTCCAACATTTTGACTTTTCTGGATGATTTTCTAGACATATGTATCATGCATCATTTATATATGTGCTCTAGTTGTTTATTACTTTCAGTCTTCCAATGTTTTCTTATTTATGGTATTACTGCTTCCGCTATTACATATTATTGTTATTCAACTCTGTTACTCTGCCAATGAGGGTACTATTTCCCCACGACCACACCCAGGGACCTCGCTTCTAGTCGGTATCCTCTTTCATTTGGGGAAATGTGCTTTAGTCCATGTGACCAACTTGGTACGGGGCACCTCTATACGACACCTAGAACTGGCACATTACAAAGTGGTATCAGAGGAATTATTTTCTAATTAACTTACTGTTTGGAGCCTATATCAAGTGATAGGATGAAATAGGTACTTGGTAATAAGTTGTTCCCAAAAGTACCTAACCTGTGTACAAGGAAAATCCAATTTATCTCGTTTATTGTAATTTTTCTAGTTTTTAAATTATTAAAGTTGATTTAATTTCACCATTGGGTGATTCACATGTTTTATGTTGTTATCATTAATATAATTGAGGTTCAATTTCTTTTTCAACCCAATGAGATGAGGGTATGCTATCTCAGGAATCATATAGTCACTTGCTAGAAATCACATGCCATGCATTCTATCCATACCATTTAGGGTGCATTACTAATTTCATGTTGTTGTGATAGATGTTGTGCTAGATGTGCATGCTGTTGTGATATATGCCTTGATAGAATACCTGATGTTTCAAAGGATATTGAATTGTGAAAGGTTTTGTTTGAATTAACACCAAACTTTGGTTTTTGAGGTGTTATGGTTCCTCATGGATCAGAATTTGGTGAATCATTGTATTGTCATTCCTTGTATATGAAATTTATAAGATTTCAATATTTGATTCACAGAAAGTATGGGCCCTCATGGATCAGAATTTAGCACTTTGATGTTATTTCAGTGTTTTTCTGTGGTTTCGGAGTAGTTTCTGAGGCTTACTATCCAGAAACACCCATAACAAATGGTGTATAATGGTGAATACATGCCATGTGTCTTATTCAGGAAGGAAGTATTTTTATTAAGTACATGATGTGTACAAAATGTACACGCCGTGTAGTCTATAACTGTGTCACTGGCTGTGTGGGTAGAGGCATGGGGTTGGGAAATCGTGGGGGGGACATGCCATGTACTAGTTGTGCACGTTGTGATTTAAAGTCTATGTATCTGGGCATGTGACTAACGACATGTGTGGATGAAAATAAGAAAGTACATGTCATGTCCATCTGGAACAGGCCGTGTAGAGTGATCCGTGTAACCGGCTGTGTGACAAACAACATAGGTCGGTGAAGTCCTTTTAGTACATGTTGTGTTTGGAACAAAAACACCATGTAGTCATGTTTTAAGGGAACTGTGTGGGTTAGTTGTGTAGAAGAACTCGATAACGGGAAGAGGATTCAAGTAAATGATGTGTATTAGGACAACACGTCGTGTGTATGGGGTGTTACATGACCTGGGTTGGAAAAAGTAAATGCCCATGTGAAGGCTTAAGGGAACATTCCATGTAGGGGACATACACGCCGTGTATCTATGTTTTGAAAAACATAATTTATTTTTTTCTCTTGTTCCTTTCCTGCACTTCTAAGTTTCAATACTTGATAATCTTAAACTAAGGTGTGTGTTTGACCTTGCAGAGTCATGCCACTGTGATACCCTCTGGTTGTACGCTAGATTCAGGGAAATGATCAGACAACGAAAATGACTGATCAAGGACTACCATCATATACTCTTGCAGTGCTAGTCTTGGCACCAGATGTCAATATGGACACAGGTGTTGACACACAGTTTCGAGAGGGCTTTATGAGGATGATGCAAAACATCTAGGGAGAACCGTATCCTTCCACATCAATGGTAGAGTTGACGTGATTCTTCCATTAGTAGCATCATCCCACCTTCACCAGGGACAGAGGACCTTAGGCTACAGAGTCATGGTTAGAAGCCATGCTATCTATCTTCGACCATCTGGAGAAGACTCCAGAGAGGAGGGTGAAGCTCGATATGTATATGCTTCGGGATTCTTCCAAGAGATGGTGGGATGTGATCTCACGGGCGGGACACCAGCAGGTTATGGCTTTGGATGAGTTCTATCATGCCTTCTATGATTACTTCTACCTGTAGACTTTTAGGGCTGATCAATCCTAAGAGTTCATGAGTCTGGAGTAGGGTACTCTTTCAGTCATGGAGTATTATTCTCGTTTCATAGATTTGCAGCGCTTCACACCCATCCTAGGAGGTTATGAGTTATTCCTAGAAAGGAAGATTGAGGATGGTCTTAGGCACGACACTTGATCTCAGGGGACCATATTAAGGATGAATTCCATCACTTCTATAGTCAACTGGTCATTGATCACAGAGCGTAATTTGAGGGACTCTGGAGCGGTGATCCAGGGTGGCTCAACATCCGAAGTTGGTACCCCTCCTGCTGACAGCAGGAAGCGCCACAGGAAGTCTTTGCCCAGAGACCTGAGGAAGCGGGATACTTCTTCAGGTATCCAGGTGGTATGATACCAGTGTGGTAAGAGTGGGAATATGAGGCCACATTTCCCGAGATACCCAGTGGAGTTCCAATCATACGACAAGACGGGCCATCTTCAGCGGTTCAGTCAGTTTTTCTCACCAGCAGCTGGCGATAGAGGTTCTGTTTCAACTCATTGTTTGGTAGAAACACCACCAGTTTCTTTTAGGTTAGAGAACTGGAGTTATTTTGACCGTTAGGGAAAATGTGGAGGTCATGGACATGGTATCCAATCACTAGGATTTCAGTGACAATAGGGTGGATCAACTCAGGGTTGTTAGGCAGGGTCACAGGGCTGTGGAGCAGGTCAGGCTTTTGCAGTGGAGAAAACCCAGTAGGAGAAGGACCCCAGACCCTCTACAGTCTGAGGTACGATCCTAGTTGCCATAGTTTTAGGTTCATCACATTTAGATATAGGGGCTTCCCATAGTTTCATATCTGTTTCTATTCTGGAGATCCTTAGGCTCTGTATCTTTTCTTCTACTAATGTCTTAAGGCTGGACACTTCGTTGGGGACTATAATGGCTATTGTATGTCAGTGAAAAGTGTTCACTCTTAAGGTTTGTTGGTGTCACATCTCATGGTACCTCTATGTCTTAGAGATGACAGGATATCATGTCATTCTCGAGATGTAGTGGTTAGTTCCCTTTCAAGCTATTGTCAACTGCTATCACCATAGTGTGAGTTCCAAATCACCAAATGGAGGATCGTTTCTTCATAAGGGTGAATAGGATGTCCAGAAGAAGAGAGTTGGACACAATCATCATGGCTTGGGAGGAGTTATAGCCTATATTTCTAGTATATATCTGGATGAATAGAGGACTTCACAGATAGACTTTCCTTAAGTGGTGGATCATTTTAGGGATGTCCTTACAGAAGACTTCTCAGGTATACCTCTAGAGAGAGAGGTAGACTTTTCTTTTGATCTTATTCCAGTAGTGGCACCGGTGTCCATTCCTCCTTATAGGATGGCTACACCTGAGTTACAAGATCTCAAGGAGCACTTAGAGGAGTTATAGGCAAAGGGTTTCATCCAAACCTGTACTTATCTTTGGAGTTCGTCCATCCTGTTTGTAAAGAAGGTAGACGGTACCCTTAGAATTTTCATGGATTATTGGAGGCTGAACCAGTTGATGGTCAAGAACCGATATCCTATATCGAGGATTAACGATCTCTTTGATCATATTTCAGGATCATAGGTGTTCTTGAAGATTGAATTGAGATTCGGTTACGATCAGTTGCACGTTAGACCATCAGATATACCCCTTACATCCTTTCAGAGTAGGTATAGACTATATGGGTAGGTGGTTATGTCGTTCGGTCTCACAAACGTTCCTGCAGTCTTCATGGAACTCATGAAGAGACTCTTCCATCCATACCTGGATTCTTTCGTGGTAGTCTTTGTTAACAATATTTTGGTGTACTATCACACTCGACACGACCATGCCACACATCTTGAGATCGTTTGGAGTACACTGAGAGAGCATTATTTATATGTTAAGATCTCAAAATGACACTTTTGGATGGACTAGATTCACTTGTTGCATCATGTTATCTTAGAGACATGTGTATCAATAGATCTAGAGAATGTTAGTGCAATAGTTTCCTAGGAGAATCCGAAGAACTTATTTGAGTTATGAAGTTTTCTAGGGATAGCTAGATACTACATACATTTTATATAGCACTTTTTATTCTTATCAGCGCCATTGACGGGTCTGACTAAGAAGGGTGAAAAGTAATTATGGTCAGATTATTGTGAGTTAGAATTTTAGGAACTGAAAGTGAGGTTGACTTCAGCATCGATACTAGTTTTTACAGAGTCGTGCAAGATCTATGCTATTTATTGTGATGCTTCAGGTATCGGGATAGGAGATGTGCTAATGCATGGAGAAGGAGTCATTGTGTATGGGTCTCGGTAGTAGAGACCATATGAGAGGAATTACCCAACACATGATCCCGAGTTGGCTGTAGTTGTTCATTCTTTATGCTATTAAAGACATTACCCATTGGGGGAGCATTTTGGGATTTTCACCGACCACAAAAGTCTCATGTATATATTCACTCATCAAGATATTAATTTGAGACAACGAAGGTGGGTTGAGTTCCTTCATTCCTTTGACTTTGAACTTTCCCACATGCCTTTGAAAGGAAAGTTTGTTACTGATGCCTTGAGCAGGAGGACCTAGATACAAGAAGTTCAGGATTCCAATAGTGAGTGGAAGCTTATGGTTCTGTTCTCTGAGATGCATTTGGAGGTGCACGAAAGACAGAGGCATACATTTATTTCTTCTATAGTTGTTACCTCTACTATTCTTGATCGAGTGAGAATGAGGCAGTTATCAGATTTAGATGGGCTAGTCCTATGGGAGGGTGTGTCAGGAGATGACCCTATTCTGGGATGGACCATAAGTGAGGATGATATCTTGCATTTTCATGGGTACGTGTGGGTGTCAGCAGACATATTCAAGGAGCTGATGTGGGACTTTCATTCCTAACTTTGGGCAATTCATCCTGGTGTCACCAAGATGTGTCGTGATCTAAACCATTAGTATTTGTGTCCCGGTATGAATAGAGATGTTTTTGGGTTTATCATGAAGTGTTTCACCTATCAGCAGGTGAAGGAGGAGAATCAGTGACTAGAAGAGATTTTGCAGTAGTTACCCATTCCTAAGTAGAAGTGGAATGATGTTGTGATGGATTTCGTGATAGGTTTTCCGAGGTCACCTTGAGGTAATGATGTTGTATGGTTTTTCATTGACAGAATCATGAATGGTTCTCACTTCTTTCTGATCAAGGAGACCTTTAGTATACTTCTGAGATATTTTATGTCTACATGGGGTTCCGCACTCCATTGTTTCAAATAGGGACACATGTTTTGCTTCTCAGGTCAGGAAGGGACTTCAGAAGGCTTTGGGTACACATGTACTTTTGAATAAAACTTTTTAGAGTTGGTGTCCCGAGAACCAACTATTTAAACTTTTATTACATGAATGTACACTTATTATATATTGTTCATTGTTCTCCATGACTATAATATAATAAAGTCCTGGAATATTTGTTGCATTAATAAGGTCATGGAAGATCCCCTCTATGATGAGAACATTAAAATGATATAAAAATATTCTTAAATACAATTCTATGGTTGGATGAAATACTGTGATAGGACACATAGTATACATATCATCATGTGTGAGTACTTGTAAGAAGATGAGACTCTCTCTCATGGAGTTCGCACTTGGTAATCTCCAAGATGGGAGATTATGAGAACAAACCCACCAGTCGTAATTCTGCATGTCTTGGTTTCATCAGACATTGCTATCTATGAGCGTGTGTAATGGCCCTTAGACTGGAAGATTATCATTAACTCGTGTCATGACTCACACATTTTGATTTTCTGATGAAAACCGTCATGAAGACAGTTGGAGGGAAGTAGGGTACTTTGGGTGCGTCACGAATGACATATTGTTAATGGATAATTCGAGGAAGGATTTGTCCCTTCCATATTTATGGAATTAGATATCTCGGGCCCTTTTATTGAAATAAAATGGTCTCCCAAATTCCATGCCCATGGTGTCACGACGAATTTATTTCTGGAAGTCAAAAAATGACGGATCAAGAATATTGGTTTATGACACTAGCATGAAACCTACTTGATGAGATATTGAGACAAAGGGATTAAATTACATGATAAGCATTCATATGAGGTGTCACGTCAATGCGGTTTCAACTTGTTTCTCTTGGGTACCTTGACCCATTACTAGAGAGTAATCTTGGACTTTAGACAAACCCGCCTAATGCAAAAGATAAAGAGGCCTAGAGGATCACACACTAAGTGTATCCAAGTATCTCATGTAGAATAAAGATTATTCCCATTTTTGGTTTAATAATTAATCAAGTAAGCCTAAATAATTTTAATTTTGGAGGAAGAATAAAAAAGAAAACAAGATATACACATCATGTACATTGAATGTACATCCAGTGTAGTTTTCATCTTGGAAAGGAAATGAAAAAATGAGTACATGTCATGTATTAATGATTAAACTCCATGTAGTTTTTCCAGTCGGGATTTGGAGGAAAAAATATCATTTTATTAAATGATATTTATTATAATCAGTGTGGGCGCATCTCAAGGAATTAATGATTAGACATGGGGGTTTTCAATAAGAGTTAATGAAATAAATAAAATACATAACACGTTTATTTATTGTCATAACTCTATAACCTCAAACCCTATTATAAATATCCTCACAACCCCAACACTTTTCCCTAATCGTTGAGCACCACAATTCTGGAGAATTTTCTCAAGTCCGAAAGAACTGCTTCCTCCAAGAACGCTCTAAATACCGATAGATATCCTCCTTCATCGGATCAAGGAAATCTAAGGCGGAAAACGCAAGCAAAGGATTCTCTATGCTAGCACTTGGAGATTCCTATGGCGACATCCATAGATACATGGTGCACGTGTGGATCACTGTAACACCACAAGATTTTATGATAAGTATTCTTTTTTATTTATTTGATGTCTTGTGTTTTATGTTACACCCAGATTATCTTGCGCTATACGCAACACCGTATTAGCTTGAAGTATACACAACACTATTCTTGGATCGTGTTACACAAAATTTCAATTTCGTTTGATAGAAGTTATCCTACGGAACATTGAGTATATATATATATATATATATATATATATATATATATATATTCAATGTATAAATTAAATATGGTTGGATTCTTTTATAAAAAAAACAAAATAATCTTGCACTACACGCAACCCTAACTTGGCTTGCATTACATGCAATCATCCCCTTCCACGATAGCGTGTGTTATACGCAATACCGAGTTTCACTAAACAAATATATATTATTAAAATATTATATAAACTAGCCGTTATGAATAGTACTACCCACTTTTTGAAATTTTATAAATTTTATTATTCAAAATGGACTTCATTTTTGGATTCAGAATATCGAAATTAGCCTAGGGTGAATTTTTGGTATTTTACTGAAAACTTTAAATTTTTGATGAATAGTGAAAACACTAGGTTACTATTTAAAAACCGACTTTTTATTTAAATAATTATTTATTTTATTTAAATTTATTTTAGGTAAAAATTGATACATAATACCTATTTGAGTTCAATGTAATTCATTCGAGTCATTTTATAATAATTTAAGATATATAAAAATTTTATTGAACTTTTCACCATCTTTTACCCACCTCCTAAGAAAATTTGAAAATTTACATAAAACATAATTTTAGCACTTCTGTGAGTGGAATTTCTAAAATCTGAGAGACATGTTTAATATTAAGGAGTAAAATGTGGTTCAATAAGATAAAAATAATATTTGTTGAATAGTAACTTTTTACTTTTTTTGCCACGGTTAAAAGTAAATAGGGTAATTAAGGGTAAAAATGATATTATTATTACACAAACACATGTACTAATTCTATTGGATAGGTATAATTCGACCAAAAACAAACATAGAAAAATAATATTATCATTTAGGTACACTTGGATTAGATTAGGACACTTATAATTATTTTATTTAAAGAATAGTTAAAAGAGTTAAAATCAAAGTTTAATAATTAAAACATTTTTAATATAGTGTTATAAATAAGATAAATTCGACTATAAATATTCATTAGAAAGATAAAAATATTTCATACATAATGGTATTTTATTTATAATTTTTAGAAATTAAATAAGTTAATTTAATTATGACACAATGATGATGCAGTAATTACCTTATTAATGAAATATTAACATAATTGATGTTATAAATACCCAAATAAATGTAATTTGAGACTTTTTATAAATTCCAATAATTTTTTAGGTTCATATTACATGTTATTATTCATTTAATTAACGTTTTTCAAACTAATCATGTTGTTATGATTTTCACAAAAATAAATTACCAAATAGGGTCAAAATTGACATTTAATAGTTTTTAAAACAAATAATATATTATTAATTGATATTCTATTCCTAAAAATATAATGTTCTTCCAAAGGACTTATATAAGGTTATATATATTAATAATGAACCACTTGGGGTTATTTTGGCTGGTTATAGTATGTTTATTAACCATATAGTATAAGAAAACAAGAAGACACGGTAAAAGTTAAATTATTTAACTTAGAGTTAAGTCTAAATGATAAGGTTAAAATAGTAACCTAAACTTGTATAAAACAGATTTTATGAGAGGATTTATACCTATCCCCACTTTAGATTAGAAATAAATCAATTTGGTGCTATTATAAACCGAATATGACTTTATTATAAAATAATATTTTAAGTTTTTCCTAAGGTGCCCCTCTCATCCTTTATAAAAGGGCACCGCCTCCCTTTCCTCCTCACACCACTTTGAGACTTCAAGCTTGTCCAAACCTTGCCAAATTATTTTCTTAAATTCCCTAGAAACATACTAGAGTTACTAGTCTTCATCAAAGACCAGCTTTAGTGCCCTAAGAGGAGGTTAAGAAGAGGCGCGTCAAAGAAGAGGTAATATCCTTTATTGATTCTTTCCAATTTATTTCTTCTTCTACATTATCTTATTTAGTTGTTTCATTGTGAAGTAATAAAATCAGTATCACTAATATACCAATATGTTATTATAAATATGAGACAAACATATTTCACCTTATATCCATCCTATGGAAAATGAAATCACCGCGCGTGCGTACGTACGGAATATCGTCTCCACGCCGTGGTGTAATCTGTTTTCCACCACCACATTACTTGGATGGGTATAATGGTGTAAAGGATAAATATATATGATTATTGTAAAGTGATATTGATTCTTAAATAGTATACATACACTTCAATACAATTCCACGATCATGGAAATGATATCATCGGTCGTGCGTACGTACGGCCTGCCGTCTCCACGATGTGATGCGACTCGTTCTACATGATCTTCATTAAATAATGATTATATAAATTAATTTAATGAATAAATATGATATATATTACAGTAATACCATCATATAAATGTGGTATCTATAAACTAAAAATAATAATAAAAATTTATTCGACAAAACATGCATAAGAACATAAAGCAATGAACACCAGAATAACAAGTAGCAATGAAATATTACTAATAAGAAGATAAGAATATGACCATATATAATATCATAACAATGAATATGATTATTTAATAAGTCAATGACATTATTTCAATCATTATACAGGAGTTTCGGATACTTATGAAGCAAACCGGACCTAAGGTAAGGGAAAATCTCGCAATCTCAATTTTTATCCGAGATTGTTTATACTTCGGTAATTACTAGGGCATATTTATCATCCACATACATGTTTCATAAATATCTAATATTATTTCTATACACCTAAATTTTTTTATATCTAATTTTACCCATTGGTGAGTTTTTAGTAAAATATATGAAAGGAATCTATTGTCATTTTTAGTATGAGGTGCTTTTTGACTTTTCTGGCCAAAGTACGAGAAGAATGTTTTTTTAACTAGTACGGCATGAACAGATTTTTACGGTTTTATAACGCCTTATTTTCATGAATATTATTCTAAAATATTTCATTATTATTTTTTAAAAATAATTTTCTGTTAAAATAGAATGTCATTTTTGGAAAATAAAATTATTTTGAAGAAGAAAGGATATTTTCCTCAAGAATTCATTTCAAGTGTTTTATCAAAACTATTTTCCATCTAAGATGACATTATTAAGTATGTTTATGTTTCAAGTATAATGTATCTATTATTTACATGGTTTTATTTTTCTTAGGATTAAATTATATCCATTTGTTTTATATGTATTATGTTATGATGGGATGATGTTTATGAAACCCATTTTATTATTTGGGTTATGATGAATGATTTATGTTTTTGTTGTGGAAAATGTAAGAATGATTTCAATATGAGATGGGTGGGACCTATATCTCCCTCCAATGAATTGGGTAAAGATTTATATCTCATGAGATAGGAACGGCTGGAATGGCATGTTAATCAGGTTCAGTGATACAGGACTGGAATGAGGAGTGAACTCGATTTAGTAAGGGACTTTGTCCACTAAGATGGTCTTGGCAGCAATGACTTAGCTACTATGGAAATCACATCAAGTGATTAATGGTTTTCCACAATTACATGTTTCCATGATATTTTATCATGATTGATGTTCCATTATGCTCTATGCCTTATGTACTTTCATGTTGTATGTCATTGCTCAAGATTTTGATGTTTAAACATTATGTTCATGTTTTTTTAAGTTCAAATGCATATGATTTGTTTTATTTTCTCCATGCTTACCCTTACTAAGAATTTGATCTCACCCTTTATTTGTTTTATTTTCCCCAAGAGTTAAAGAAAGTTTTTAGGTAAGAAAATAAAATGGGAAGATCCTTATGTGAGATTTTTAAGATCTTTCACCATGATTAGAAGATTATATTCCGAGTTTCCAAAGACACTAAACTATTACGGTCCTTGTGTGTCTATTTTTTTTTATATTAATTATTCTGTAAAAAGTAATGTAATGTCTATTTATTTCAAGTATGGGTCTCTATAGTTGGTATTAGAGGCAAAGGAGGTAGGAATGAATCTGATCATTGGGAACTCTTACATGTGATCGTTGGACGAAGCATGGATCTTCGCCCAAGGGCTTCCTGAGGAAATGGATGCCACTGGGGATGGTGGTGTGTCCCGCCTAGGGGGAGTATCCTCCCATGGAGTGCTCTGATAGGTATCAATTATAGTCCACTGGAAGTAATTCCATACCGCTATGGTTGGTATCAGAGGAAAGGTTTAGTTAACCTTTGGAAACTAGGATGCGAAAAATTTAGTGAGATCCCTAGATATATTTTTAAGGTATGTCTAGGTATGTCCCTATTCTTTAGTATAACTATAGGTTATAGTCCTAGAATTTTGTTGACAACCTAGGGTGAACCTAAGATGTCATGGATTAAATAATGTGTGATAAGTTAGACATCCCATAAGTTGCCTTTTAAGATTATGTGGTTCCTCGTTATTTTAACTATTTCTTACACAATGGTTTTTGGTTTTAGTTAATGGAGGGAACCAGAAGGAATTGGGTTAACATTGACTCCGATGGACAAATTGGTGACTATGATCAGAAAAATAGCATAATTACTAGAGGTAAAGATATCGTGATTATACCGAATTAGTCATCATGATATATGATTAAAAAGGTGAACTTTAGTTGTATTACTAATTCATCAAATAAGAGGAAGATAGACCTTTCTGCATGTTCACATGGTGAGGATCATAGATCAAGGAAGATTAAGATTTCAAAATAAGGTAAGAAGAACCTTGATGAATACATCAAATGGAGGGGGAGATGTTATCTGTGTGGAGAGAGGGGTCATAGAGTGAAAAATTGTTATGGAGTTCAATGTCTTATATGTGGAGAACATGGGCATTACCCAACTCAATGCCCTGACCTTGGAGGTTACTTCTAAATCAAGGAAAGAATTATTCAATGACAATCATTGAAGAGGATGGATTGAAGTGTTTATGTATTGGTATTAAAGAATAATTTTTTTGAGGTACTTTTATGGTATATTGGAATATCTATGTATTGGTTCGTTGTGGTTTTCCATAAGAATATGGCACCGATAACCATGAAAAGTAATTCAAATATTTTGGGAAGGTAGATGATATGTTTATAATGAATGGATGAGGAGATAATGAGATGTTTATAGTATTCCTGAGCTCATGACTAATATAAGGATAAACTTATATCATGGTTTGAGTATATAGAAATTTTCGGATTTTGGTATGTGGAAGGAGTTAACTTTTGACAGCACTCATGTTTTCACTAAGGTTCTATGGTAATACATGATTAAGGTATTCACATGTTTAGAATGTGACCAAAAAGATATATCTTATGATATATGGGGGATAAATGATGGTATTCACATGCTTGTTATGTGACCTTTCAATTAATCATTTTCTTTATACTATGAGATTGGACAGATATATTTTGGATAAGCCTAAAGATTGGAATGGATTATGTTGGACATCATATAGTATTGTTTAAGGATATAACTTTTTTTCAATATTATTTTTGTAATGTTATAATAGTATAGTTTTAGAAAAAGGACAACCCATAGGATGGGAGACAACCCGTCGCATCGGACAAGGCTGTGGGAATCGAACCCACAATTGAAGTGCGACAGGCCTTTATCGCATACCAATGGCCTACAGGAAGTCCCTGGTTAGTAGAAACTAGTTTTATTTTATTAAGCAGTATGATAGATTAAGTATAAGTCCACTTTTTGACTCATATACGATTAATCTCACCATAGATGGACTTATGTATATTTAATAACTTATGCTAACCTTTTGCGATAGAAACATATGGGATGGATTATCATTGTATCGCAAGATCTGATGACACTTCATGAATGAAAAATTCAACTTCATTTCTTTAAATAGAGATGAAGTGGAAATTGTTCATGGAATGGCCAACGATGATATTACACTGAAATCAAGTAAGTATTTCTCCTTACATAAAAATTCATCAACGTTAGGTAAATGATCTTGAAAAGAATAATGTTGTCCTAGTACTCTCATATCTGGTGAATCAGATGGTACCTTAGATCATCACAAATTTTTGGATTTGGGATTTTTGTCTTTTTCATAGCCATGTTCTCTGCCACTCTTTATCCAAACATGATGGTCAGATTTCTCTTCCATATCCATATTTTCACCTATGTTCTCCTATGTGGAAACCCAGTGATGAGTTAATTTGGGTAACCATTATGTTTCATACGTTAGTTTTTAAAATTAAGTTTTAGTATTCCTTTTTACGATGTGGGTTTCTATGAAAGAATCTTTCAAGTAGTAAACGATTTATAACCTCGACAAATTTTGAGGGAGAAATTTATTTTAAGGGGAGTAGAATGTAACACCCCGAGATTTTATGAGAATTATTATTTTTAATTTATTTTATGTCTTGTGTTGTATGCTACACCCAAATTATCTTGCGCTATACGCAACACCGTATTAGCTTGAAGGATACACAACACTATTATTGGATCGTGTTACACAAAATTTCAATTTCGTTTGATAGAAGTTATCCTATGCAACATTGAGTGTATATATATATATATATATTCAATGTATAAATTAAATATGGTTGGATTCTATTATACACAACAACAAAATAATCTTGCACTACAGAGAACCCTTACTTGGCTTTCATTACACGCAATCACGACCTTCCACGATAGCGTGTTTTGTATGCAATACCGAGTTTCACTAAACAAAGATATGTTATTAAAATATTATATAAACAAGATGTTATGAATGGTAATGCCCACTTTTTAAAATTTGATAAATTTTATTTTTCAAAATGGATATCATTTTTGGGCTTGGAATATCGAAATTAGCCTAGGGTAATTTTTTTTTATTTTTCTGAAAACTTTCAATTTTTGATGAATAGTGAAAACACTGGGTTGCTATTTAAAAAATGACTTTTTATTTAAATAATTATTTATTTTATTTAAATATATTTTATTTAAAAATTGATACATAATACCTATTTGAGTTCAATGTAATTCATTGGAGTAATTTTATAATAATTTAAGATATATAAAAATTTTATTGAACTTTTCACCGTCTTTTACCCACCTCCTAGGAGAATTTGAAAATTTATATAAAACATAATTTTACCTCTTCTCTGAGTGGAATTTCGAAAATATGAGAGACACGGTTAATATAATAGAGTAAAATTTGGTTCAATAATATAAAAATAATGTTTGGTGAATAGTAACTTTTTAATTTTTTTACCACGGTTACAAGTAAATAAGATAATTAAGAGAAAAAATGATATTATTATTACCCTAAAACATGTACTAATTCTATTTTATAGGTATAATTCGACCAAAAACAACCTTAGGAATATAATATTTTCATTTAGGTACACTTGGATTAGTTTAGGACACTTATTATTAATTTATTTAAAGAAGAGTTAAAAGAGTTAAAATCAATGTTTAACAACAAAAACATTTTTAATATAGGGTTATAAATAAGATAAATTCGTCTATAAATATTAATTAGAAAGATAAAACGATTTCCTACATAATTTTATTTTATTTATAATTTTTATAACTTAAATAATTTAATTTATTTATGACACAATTATGATGCAGTAATTACCTTATTAATGAAATATTAACATAATTGATGTTATAAATACCCAAATAAATTTAATCTGATACTTTTTATAAATTACACTAATTGTTTAAGTTAATATGACATGTTATTATTGATTTAATTAACTTTTTTCAAACTAATTATGCTGTTATAAGTTTAATAAAAATCAATTACCAAATAGTGTCAAAATTGACATAAAATAGTTTTTAAAACAAATATTATATTATTAATTGATATTCTATTTCTAAAAATCTAATATTCTATAAAAGGACTTATATAAGATTATATATATTAATAATGAACCAATTGGGGTTATTTTGTCTTGTTATAGTATGTTTATTAACCATATATTGTAAAAAAACAAGAAGACACGGTAAAAGTTAAATTATTTAACTTAGAGTTAAATCTAAATGATAAGGTTAAAATAGTAACCTAAATGTGTCTAAAACCTATTTTTTGAGGGTATTTAGACCAATCACCACTTTAGCTTCGAAATAAATCAATTTTTAGCTATTATAAACAGAATATGACATTATTATAAAATAATATTTTAAGTTTTTCCTAAGGTGCCCCTCTCCTCCCTTATAAAATGGCACCTCCTCCCTATCCTCCTCACACCACTTTGAGCCTTCATGATCAGAAAACCCTAGACAGTTTCTTTTATCCACTTCCCTAGAAACATACTAGAGGTCCTGGTATTCTTCAATGACCAACTTTAGTGCCCTAAGAGGAGGTTAAGAAGAGGCGCGTCAAAGAAGAGGTAATATCTTTTACCGATTCTTTCCAATTTATTTCTTCTTCTACTTCCTCTTATTTAGTTCTTTCATTATAAAGTAATAACATCAGTATCAATAATATACTGATAAGTTATTATAAATATGATACAACCCTATTTCACCTTCTATCCATCCTACGAAAAATGAAATCACTTCGCGTGCTTACGTACGGAATACCGTCTCCACTCCGTGGTGTAATCTTTTTTCCACCACCACCTTACTTGGATGGGTATAATGGTGTAAAGGATAACTATATATGATTATTGTAAAGTTATATTGATTCTGAATTATTATACATACACTTGAATACAATTCCACGATCATGGGAATGATATCATCGGTCGTGCGTACGTACGACCTACCGTCTCCACAATGTGATGCGACTCGTTCTACATGATCTTCATTGAATAATGATTATATAAATGAATTTAATGATTAAATATGATATATATTACACTAATACCATTATTTAAATGATCTATCTATAACCTAAAAAGAAGAATAATAATTTATTCGACAAAACATGCATAAGAACATAAAGCAATGAACACCTGAATAACAGGTAGAAAGGAAATATTAGTAATAACAAGATAAGAATATGGACATATATAATATCATAACAATGAATATGATTCTATAATAATTCGATTACATTATTTCAATCATTATACAGAATTTTCAGATACGTAGGAAGCAAATCGGACCTATGGTAAGGGAAAATCTCGTAATCTCAATTTTTATCCGAGATTGTTTATACTTCGGTAATTAATGAGGCATATTTATCATCCACATCCATGTTTAATCAATATTTAATATTATTTGTATCCTCATACAATTTTTTATATCTAATTTTACCCATTGGTGAGTTTTTAGTAAAAGATATGAAAGGAATCTATTGTCGTTTTTAGTACGTGGTACTTTTTGACTCTTCCGGCCAATGTACTAGAAGAATGTTTTTTTAACATATACTGCATGAATGGATTTTTACAGTTTCATAACGCCTTATTTTCATGAAGATTACTCTACAATATTTCATGATTATTTTAAACAAAATATTTTTTTTATAATAGAATGGCATTTTTTTAAAAGAAAATGATTTTGAAGAAGAAAGGATATTTTCCTCAAGAATTCATTTCAAGTGTTTTATAAAAACTATTTTCCATCTAAGATGACATTATTAAGTATGTTTATGTTTCAAGTATAATGTATCTATTATTTACATGGTTTGATTTTTCTTATGATGAAATGATATCCATTTTTTTATATGGATTATGTTATGATGGGATGATGTTTATGAAACCCATTTTATTCTTTGGGTTATTATGAATGATTTATGATTATGTTATGACACATGTAAGAATGATTTCAATATGAGATGGGTTGTACCTATATCTCCCTACAATGAATTGGGTAAATATTTATATCTCATGAGATAGACACGAATGGAATGACATGTTAATCAGGTTTAGTGATACAGGAGTGGAATGAGGAGTGAACTCGATTCAGTAAGGGACTTTGTCCACTAAGATGGTCTTGGCAGCAATGCCTTGGATACTATGGAAATCACATCAAGTGATTAATGGTTTTCCAAAATTACATGTTTCCATGATATTTTATCATGATTGATGTTCCATTATGATCTATGCCTTATGTATTTCAATGTTTTATGTCATTGCTCAAGATTTTGATGTTTAAACATTATGTTCGTGTTTTTTTAAGTTAAAATGTATATGATTTGTTTTATTTTCTCCATTCTTACCCTTACTAAGCATTTGAGCTCACCCTTTATAAGTTTTCTTTTCCCCAAGATTTAGGGAAACGTTTTAGGTAAGAAAACAAAAGGGAAAGATCTTTATGGGAGATGCTGAAGATCTTTCACCACAATTAGAAGATTATATTCCGAGTTTCCAAAGACAATAAACTATTACGGTCCTTTTGTTTTTGTTTTTGTTATGTATTAAGTATTACGCAAAAAGTAATGTAATGTCTATTTACGTCAAGTACGGGTCTCTACAATCACCACTAGAGGAATTCTACAGTTAGATTTTGTGACGCAATGACGAATCACAACGAAACATGATCAGAAATATCAACGAAGAAAGAATTCCATAAAAGGTACTTATTATCAATTAATTAAATTAATTATAATCAACCCGTGATGATCCTCCTTTGTGGTTCTAGGAATATTCTTCTTTTTAGTCTATTTCAATGATTCAATCTGTGAAGTTTGGCGTTTATCATCGTATTGATCCGGGATTGATCATTACTAATGACAAAAAGTCAAGTGGGAACATCCATTCATGAGATTCTGCTATGCCTAAGACCTTCACAACTTTCCATCCCTATACATATGGTCAGTCTGAGTGTACGATTTAGGTGCTTGAGGACATGATTCAAGCATGCATCCTATATTTTGGAGGTTCTTGGGAGAATCACATGCCTCTTATGAAGTTTGGATAGAAAAATAGTTTTCAAGAAACTATTCATGTGGAACCATATGAGGCTTTGTACGATAGGCCATTCTGATCACCCTTATGTTGGATGGAGGGAGGAGAGGAAGCTATGATGGGACCTCGTCTTGTCCAGGAGACCACAGAGCAGATAGAGTTAATTTGGAAGAGGATGGCTACTGCATAGTCATGATAGAAGTCGTATGCTGATCAACAGATATGACCTCTAGAGTTCTTGGTCGGAGATCAGGTTTTTCTACATGTCACACTGATGTTTAGAAATAGGAGTATTATGAGACCTGGAAAGATTTTTTCGAGATACGTCAGACCATTTGAGGTGTTGGAGAGAGTCTTTCTGGTTGTCTATCGGTTGCAGTTAGCTCAGAGGTATTGGGTTATGCATGATGTCTTCCACGTTTCTCAGCTTCGACGTTACTTCTCAGACCCCTCTCATGTTTTTCAAACTGATGAGGTTGAGTTAGTGGTGGATGCCTCGTTCTAGGAGCATCCTATCCAAATTGTTGATCGAAGTGTGAAGGTTCTTCGTAGCTGGTATGTTCCTCTGGTATGAGTGCTATGGCGGCACGGGTGAGTACATGACATGACCTAGGAGAGGGAGGATGATGTACGATCACAGTGGCCGGAGCTATTCGAGGATTCTTATTCTACTCCCCCCTTATTAGGGAAATTTGGGGACAAATTTCTTTAATGGGGGAAGTTTGTAAGAACCCAAATCTTCTTTTCATGTTTATATTTCATTTCTAGTTTTTTTATAAAAGTATGAGTTTCTGGAAATTTCAGTAGTACACACTGTGTACTTATAAGTACATGTCGTGTACCTGGTTGCCGCTGGTGACCATGTACTGGCCGTGTAAAGGCTAAGTACATGGCCATGTGGGGTGACTTAGAGACCGCCTAAAGTGGAGGCCGATTAAAGAAAGTAGTTGTCGTGTACCCTTGGAGAAAATGATTTGTACTTTCTTTTCATTCATTAAATGTACCAGGGCCATGTCTAATTGAAAGAACACCATTCTTCTCCATTTGTCTCATCTAGGAGCAACCGTACAGTGTGAATCTTCTCTGGGCCTCCGAATATTTATCTGTTCTCTGAATCGACCGTCGTCGATTGCATTGAAATCTCCATGGTAATCTCTTCCGTCCTCTAGATCCTCGTTTCGTGATTTATTCACTTTCCAGAGACATAATCTATTGAATTTTTTAGCGTTTTTGTATATCTATGATTTTATAGGGATATTGAAGGCCTGAGGATCACTTATAACGATTGTACGATGCTGAGGTAGGTGTTTTGTGCTTTTTCATAGCTAGTCTTTGAGTTATGTGTCCAAAAGATCCCAATAACCTTGTTCGGGGTATTGCGTGTTCATGGTTTTTAGCCTTATTATAGCCTGATATGACTTGTGTTCTTGAGTAGGGGATTTATGATTGTAAATAGGTTTATTTACCTTATTGTGGATGTGTTGACCATGTTGTTTGATATTGACCTTTTGGTCTAGCTTCGCCAGTTAGGCTGGTTTTTTTTTCATGCCTAGTATTGTTAGGATGGAGTGATTTTATCTGAAGTGTTGTGATATGACGTAGAATGTTTATCCAAGTAGTTCTTGAGATTTACTTTGGATACCATATATCATTGTGCACGATTGAATTACAGAGGTCCATGATAACCTGGTGTAGTAGACCATTGGGATAATGGACACTGAGGGGTTCTCCATAGTGTCTATTTACTTTTACGTTGCGAAACCATAGGGGGTATGGAATTTGTGCTCCCTCAGAGTGTCTGTATTTCCATGTTTCCAGACCACAAGTGGAATTGGATGTTGAGTGCTTCCTCAGAGTGACTATAGTTACCGATACGATACCATAAGGGGGAATTGACGGTGAGTGTTTCCTCAAAGAGTCGTTGCTAAAGTTGAACAATAGGGGTTAGGCTGTGAGTACTTCCCAGAGGGTTACTCTGGTTTAACTGCTTACTTGATATATGAAAATGAAAGCAATTTAAAGTTTAAGATTGTTTACTTTTGAGTACTTCCTTGTTTACAGCTTCATTTTGATTATTGTTTGAAATATATACTCACTGACTGTTAGGCAGATATTTTTGGGTGGTTTCCTACTGGGATTAGTCTCAAAACCTATTTGGGTCATGATTTTGGGCCCAAAGAGATTATATTATGGTAGGTATAGATAAGGGAAATATCCCTTCTACATTAGGTACTTTACTATTGTGGAGCTAGAGAGCATGGGACCAAGCTAAGACCTGTGATGTTGCTGGAGTTTTTTTTTTGAACATTTGTTTAGTATAGTATTCCAGCATTGTTACTTGTTTGGCTTCTTTCCTAGACATATGTATCATGCATCATTTATATATGTGCTCCAGTTGTTTATTACTTAAATTTTTCAGATCTTCTCTTATTTTATTGTATTAATACTTCTGCTATTGAATATTATTATTATTCTTCTATGTTACTCTGCCAATGAGGTAATAGTTTCCCCACTATCACACCCAAGGCCCTCACTGCTAGTCGGAAGCCTCTGGTGTTTGGGAAAATGTTCTTGATGCTATGTGACCAACCAGGTACGAGGTACCTATGGGCGGAACCTGGAACTATGATGTTACAGTTGGGACTAAGTCAAAGTATATACATTGATAAGATACTAAAGAGATTCAGTATAGAACAATCAAAGAGGGGATTGTTGCCGGCATCACATGTCATTCATCTTTCCATGAAAATGTGTCCTTAGAAACATGAGTAAAGAAAGGTAATGGAAAGGAATACATACTCATTAGTGAGTGTGTTAGTCATGTATGCCATGATATGTACTAGGCTGGATGTTTCCTACACATTGAGTGTGGTAGGAAGATATCAAGTTGACCTAGGTGACCGCCATTGGATGGCAGTCAAGACTATCCAAAAGTATCTGAGGCATACTAAGGATATGTTTCTGGTTTATGGAGGATATGATGTAGTAAGAATCATAGGATATGCAGATACTAGTTTCCATACTGATCAAGATTACATAAAGTTTCCAACATGATACATATTCACTTTGAATGGAGGTGTAGTGAGCTGGAAGAGATCAAAGCAGAGTGTAGTCGCAGATTCTACAGTAGATTCTGAGTATATCTTAGCTTCTAAGGTAGTTAAAGAAGCAGTTTGGTTGTGAAGCTTAATCTAGGAGCTAGATGTGATACCTAGAAGTAAATATCCCATCACACTGTACTGTGATAATACTGCAGTGGTGGATCTCACTAAAGAGCCAAGGTCACATCAGCAGACAAAGCACATACTTCGGAAGTGTCATCTCTTAAGGGATTTTTCTCAGCGAGGTGAAGTTGCAGTGATCAGTATTTCTATAGAAGACAATGTGGAATAACCCTTAACTAATGCTTTGACTTTGTAGATATATAATCATCATGTGAGGTCTAGAAGACTGAAATTCGTAGGCATTTAGCTCTAGTCTAAGTGGGAGTTTGTTAGAGTAGGTTTCTTAGAACCAACTATTTTTTACTTTGATTACATTAATTTAATACATGTTGTTCATTGTTCTGTATGACTATAATGTAATAATGTCCTAGAGTATTTGTTTCATTGATATGTTCATGTTTGTTTCCCAATATGATGAGAACCTCGAAATACTATAACAATATTCTTAAATATAGTTTTGCGGTTGGATGACATGCTATGATGGGACACATAACATATAGACCGTCATGTGTGAGTACTCATAAGTAGATGAGACTTCCTCTCATTAAGTTCACACTTGGTAATATCCAAAATAAGAGATTATGGGAAAAGAACCACCTGTAGGAATTCTTCATGTTTTGGTGTTATCAGATATTCTTATCTACAAGGATCCGTAATGATCCATAGACTTAAATATTATCATTAATATGTGTACTGACTCACGCACTTTTATTTACTGAAGAAAACTATCATGAAGATAGTTGGTGGGACGTACGGTATGTTGGGTGCGTCACGAGTGACATGCTATTAATAGATAAGTCGTGGAATAATTTATCCCTTCCATTTATGGAAGTTGATATCTCAACCCTTTGATTGAAATAGAATCGTCGTGTGAAATTCTATGTCCATGGTGTAACAATGAGTTTATTTCAGCTAGTCAAAGAATGAACTATCAAGCACAAAGGTTGATGACACTATCATGAAACCTTCTTGATGTGATATTGTGACCAACATGTTATATTACACAGTGAGCATTTGTGTGTCGATCTCGTTACTACGAGTTTAAGTTCTTTCTCTTGGGTTCCTTGACCCGATGCTAGATAGTACTCCTAGACTTTAGGCACGCCAACCTAATGCCAATGAGAAATAATCCTAGAGGGTCACACACTAAGTGTTTCTGATGCTCTCGGTTAAATTATATTTTAATTTAATTAATAAATATTATTCTCAAGATAATATAATAATTTTATTCAAGTTAAACGGATTTCATAATTTAAGTAAATATTTATTCACCAGATTGTGGGTAAAATATATTTATTTATTTTAGTGAAAATTTAATAAATATTTATTTACTAGTTTGTAAATAAAATATTTATTTAAGATAATAAATTATTTATTTATTTATTTGGTTGTTCTATAAATGGAAGTGGAATTCAAGCAGAATAAGGTCGTTTTGGTAGTAAAATAATAATTTTCAAGATGATAAATAATTATATAACTAGTTGACACAAATTAAAATAACAACGCTATTATTTTGTGACATTGAATTTTATTTATAATTCTGTTTTGTGAAAGTTGACTCACCATAAATAATGACACATTATTATTATTATTATTAGCATGGGTTTTTTCTAAGGTTATAAATGTATTTAATTGTTGTTACAGTAATAAATATTGTAACTAAAGCCCCATGTCAATAAATAGACACATATTTCTATTGTGTCATGTACCGAACCGCACACCCAGTGAATTGAGGATTGTTGAGCTGAATGATTTCTCTCTCAAATCTTCTTTCCACCCCTATCAAGAACAAGAGATGTTATTCAAGTCTTAAGAACAAACGATCAAGAACGATCGACACAAGACACTCGCTTCACAGTGCTATCACCCGTAGAATGAGTGGTGTCAATCGGAGGCCATCAGAGAATGTGTGGATCACTGCTAGAGGTATTCTAGTTTGGATCCTTGCAAGCTCGACAAGATAATCTGGAAGCATCATTCCAGATGATCACCATCATCAAAAAATAAAATACTGAAGATCAAAGTATTATTTTCTTTATGAAATTAATTAAATTAATTATAAACATGATGTGAATGATCCTCTCTTAAGGTTTCAGGCCTCTTCCTTATTTATCTAAATCCTTGATTCTATTATGTGGTGATGGGCATCCATCGTCGTATTGATCTTGGAATAATCATAGATAATTCTAAAAATTAAAGCTGGGTTCCATCCTAACCACACTTATGCTACACCCAAAACCTTCAATTATAATGCATAGACATATTATTCCAACAATCAATGGACCAATGCCCAAATTTCCAATATCACCAGCAATATCCAACAAATCTGGATTTTTCATATATACTATAATTTGACTTGTTTTGATATCTTGTTGCTTTTGGATAATGTGTTTATTCATCTAATATCTTTGTGGGGAACAAGCATTCATACTTTTATTCATGTCCACCTTTTATAACATGGTGGATTTATCATCAATTTTCTCTACCAATGTTTGTCCATAATTATTTTTGGAATCTATACTTGTAAATGAAACTGTATTAGAACAAACAAAATCTTCTAGATCAAGGGTTACCATATACAAGGATCCTGTATAAGATTTATCTTTAGATAATATCAAGATCTTCTTTCCACTTAAGTGATTCTTGTCATAAGTAAGAATCTTTTTAGAATTACTCTTTGTAGATTTTTTGAACTTAACATTTTTTGAATATTCAGCTTGAACATTCTCAAGATTTCTGAACTTAACCTCCAACCCAGGATATTTCAAACTTAAATAATTATTCTAAACTTCATCTGATTTCACCATATCTTCACACTCTTTCTAGGAAGTCATTAATTTTGTTTCCTTCATATTTTGAAATTAACTTCCATTTACAGACACTTAATGTTGAGGAAGTTTTTCTCATCTTCAACAGTTCTTAGTTTTTCTTCCCATTGACCTTTCATTTTCTAAACATGATCATGATGAATTTGAATTACTTCCAATAAATAATTATTCATCTCAATAATTTTATTTGTCTTAACCTATAGTTGGGCTTATTCAACATTCATAGAGGCTTTGTGTAGTTTCTCCAATGCACATATCACTTCTGTATAAACTTTCTCAGTCCCATCCTTCTCACAAATAGTCTTTTGTAATTCATCTTTAATCAAAGTTAATTTTTCATTATAATGAAATATAGATTTTTCTTTTGATTCTTCATCTAGGTTCAGTGTCTCATCCTTATATTTTATTTCCAAATGACAATCCTTAATATTCATGGTAGATTTATGATATTCTTCAATTGTAAGAATAATCTCTAAAAGGACCTTCTCAAAAACTTCTTCCTCACACACATTTCATTGTAATTGTCCTTTGAAATAGGAAAAATGTTCATTGAAAAGTGATACATGTTCTTAATTGGCATTATTAAATTGTGAGAGAAGTTTAAATATTTGAAACTTATTAGCAAGGGCTTGCCCCATATCCTCAGCTTCCTTTTCATGCTTTCACATTTCATCATATATTCCCTTGATAAAAGAAAATATGTGAGAGAAAACATCAGTAGGAACATTCTTCAGATTATTTTTGATTTGTGAATAAATGTTACTATGTGATTCAATAAATTCTTCTTCATCACCGCTTGAACAATACTCATCAAGAGAATATTTGTCAACTTATTGAACAGATACTGATGATAGACTACCTATCTAACTATTTTTATATTTTAATGAACCCACTTTCTTCTTCAATTTTTTTCTCAGACTTATTGCCTCTTTCTTCTACCTATTCTTCAAAGTTTTTTTAGAAAACACTTTGTTGAAACTGGCAGTGATAGGAACTGAAATTTACATCTAATACATATCTATTTCTTCTTTAAATTCAAATATTTACATATAAGTCTTATGAAATAAACTGGGATAATCAGATAGATCCAATCAAAGGTGTAACCAGTGCTCTGATACCAATTGAAGTGCCTGGTGGATCATTTAGGTACATTGAGGGGGGGGGTGTGAATCAAGGTACAAAAGTTGTAACATATTTTCTTTACTTTTCTCTTAACTCCTTTTAATTTGAACCTATGCACTTGTTACAATGAATATATATTCCTTGTTTACAAACAAAATTATACCACATGCAAGAAAGAATGTAAATAAAGAACAGCACACATTATTTTTACAAGGTTCTCCCCTGATGTGGGTGATTAGGTCCTTGTTGTGTTCCAGATAATCTGAGACATATAATTTCCAATAGTAATGAGAAATGTGATTTAAAATACAAAAAATAACTTTAAATTCATGACAGAAAAACTCAAATAATGCATGATCACAAAATATTACTGTGGACTATCTCCTGATAGGATCATTAGACTGGCATCCTACCAGTGTACTTTATACTGACTCCTACTAGTTGAGATATCTCTTAAAAATATCCTATTTTTTATAATGACATCCTGTCAATTATTCAATGAAAATTTCTTGTGAGCATGTATTCAACTACCACTAACTAATCATGGAGTGATATTTTTTCCTTGTTCTTCTACAAGTCCACTAAGTATAATCTTCTGATTAAATTTTATCCTTTCTCACATAAAACTGTTCACATATAGATGTTCAATTGTCTCAGTACAACATTGTTCGGTGAATCCTTCTTCTTCTAAAGACACATCCTCACTGACCACTGAAAACTAGGATACATAAATATTTTGAAACACTAATAGAATTTCTACCCCGACTTCATTCTCAAATCCCTGCACACTGATTAAGAAATATAAATTTTTTGTGAACTTATAAAACCTTCATGCACGAACATAATTGCATGGATTAAAAATTCTTCATGAAAGTATAAACAATGCATGGACTTATCAATTTATGAAACAACAAACATGCACAAATACACTACCTCGTGTTTCCTTCTTTACTTCCCAATGTGATGCCTTCTTGATTCTTCAAATGATTAAGCAATCATGTGTGCATGTACTCATTCATATATGCATGGAAAAACACACTGTCCACTTTGTTTCCCTTTATCCATGCACACTGTCAAGTTCTCTTCACACATGCATGATACACACATATTGGACAAATAAATCATGCATGATACTATTCTTTTCTTCTCCCTCTGGTGTGTTATACCATTAAACACAATGAACACTTAAACTTAGAATAACCCATGTTAATATACTGTATGAACTACACTCAATGTACTGTGAACACCTTTCCGCACATCTCTCTTTCGCTCAAAACTGATATGCACTGTCTCCTTATCAATTTTCAATATGAAAATTCTTATAAGATTTAGTTTGATGTATCAGTACCATAATTGGTCTTATGGTCATGAATATTTTCAGTATGAAAGACAAGGAAAAATTCTAACTCATAGTCTGATTAAAGGTAAATCTGATGTATCATATGCATTCTCAATATGATGATTGAAATGAAGAATAGTAATTTTATATTCATAATGCATTAGAACTTTTTATATGTATCGTAGAATACAATGTTTTCAATAAAAACATACTAATAAACTGTGGATATAAAAATTTAGTCTGCAAGTTTTAAGAAAGTGATTATCATTTCCAAAACTAAAGGAATATAAAATTAAGAAGTAATACATATGACTCAACAATTACCTCTTTGACCATAGTCAACCTATAAAAGTCATTTTCTACACATAAGACAAATATGGTCAAAACATCTGACAGAAACTTAATTGATTAAGTACTTGTAAAAACAATGTTCATTCATATTTGCACAAGTCTTTAGAACTAAAGACCAGCTCTATAATCGTCACAATTAATAACTCAGTAAATTTTCATCTTATTAAGTAATTGAAAACAATTTCAACCTCAATAAATAACTTGGTCTATTCACCTATAAACTCAAGTAATAAGGTATATTCCCTGCATCACAATAGAGTGTGAGAAGACATGAACTCAACACTTGCGACGGTGAGTGTTCTGTCATGACAACACTCTATATGGGAAGTTTGGTTCCTCAACCGACATCCTACAAGTATCACTAGTGTGAGATGCCATGAAATCAACACTCCGATGTAAAGGATCATGGTTTCTCCTCCATGATCAACACCCCTTACCATCATCCACAACCTATTTATAGTGTATAATTTATATTATAATTCAAGAGTAAAAACCACTCACACAACTTATATATCAAACCTATATAAAGTCATCATCATATTTATAATACAATCCATTAGAAAATACCTCTCATTTTTTTAATTTAAATAACCCATTACAATCAATGGAATCACAATTATGTCAAATCATATAAATCGTTCTTATTTGATTATAGCATGAGTTATGGTCATACCTCCCAATTAAATTCCATTTCAATTAAACCATTTAATACAATCAAGGCTTGAAATCCCTCATGAATCACATGATTCAATATAATCAAGAAATTCCATTTATTTAACAAAAAATGGTAATTCATTTTAAAAAAATGTTCAAGTGGTACTTAGGAGGTACCAAGGTCAACTGGGCAATTACATACTTGGTTAAATGCATGTAAAAAGAAAGGAAAACACTTATGAGGTGCTCGGTTCAAAATAAAAATTTATAAAAGGAGGGAAACTCATTTTATAGCTTCCATAATGTCCACATAAAAAACATTCCATTTCCAAACCATGACATCAAAGCATTAACCAAAGGACATTTTAAACTAAAAAACATCACTTTGTGATTATGAAGATAGCGCACCTCATATGAGGGTTTTTAATATAAAAACTCAACATTGTTCTTCATACAATTCATTTCTCTCAATTAATCATCTCATTTAAATATCATAAATCAATTCATCAAAAGAGGCATTTAATAAATCCACCCCACATGGAAAAGTAAATTATAAAGGTTTTTCATAGCACTTAGGAGGTTCCATTCACAATTGGGCCTTTGATTATAAGTGGAACTCTATTTAATACCTAAGTCTAATTATATACATTTTTCTAGGAATTTAAAAAAATTAAAAGGGCTATTCACATCATCACATCGAATAGTGTCCATTGTTGAGGTATCTAACATCTAACTAACCAAATGAGGATCAGTAGGTAGGTATGATGGTGTAAAACCCTATTTGATATGAAGAAAACACTTTTTTTTAAATTTGTAGTGAAGTCCTGTGTGTGGCGCAACGACACAGTTCAAAAAATAGAAAAAACTTGAGTAATAATTTATAGATCACCTAACATATACTTATGAAATATCACTCATCCATTATTGAGTTTTTTTTGTCCGGTTTTGAAGAAATATATGAAATGGATCTTCATACTAAAAATAGGGAAAATGATCTTGCACCAAAATAGTGTAGAAAATAGAATGAAGAACATGAAATATATTATAGAAGTCTTGAGATATTACCATTTCAAATATATAGAGACTGACGGTGATCGAATCAGATGATAAATAGAGGATAAACATCAAAGAGTAGGTTAGGCTTGGAGGAGGAAACCCATGACTCAATGAGAGCTTTCCCGCTGGATGGAAAATAATAAAGAAGAAATAAATTTTAAAGATTTAATTAAAGGAAAAAACATAATTTCACCACAAAACCTGACTCATATGGTTTGGCCTCATGGATTGTCCAAACCATGTGTCAACTGTGTGAAACCACCTTCTTAACAAATCACCTTTCATAGTTTTCCCCACACGGTTAACCTAAATATACACAAACCATGTGATTAATAGTGAGAGAGTACTACCTATTTGGATCTAATCATGAGGGATAGGCACATGGTTTGGGAAAACCATGTGAATCCCATGCACTTCACTCCTGAACCCTTCCATAAGCAACACAGTTTTCTACTGGAGGCTTCATGGTTTCAGAAAAACCGTGCACCATCTAAAAACCCTTCAAACTCTTGATGTTCTGAACCCGGTGCTCCCAAACTCCACAAGGCCTTCAAGGGATATCTCAAGCCTTCAACTAAGTCCAAAAACAACACGTTGAATTTTCCCAACTATCAGGATTACATTCCAAATCTTGTTTTGAAAAATATCCAATCTAGTAAATGAAAAAATTTATATTTTTTGGATTTCCATTTGGTTAAAAAAACTAGTCATTACATAGAATAACATGGCACATATGGAAACAATAGTTTATTTTTTAAATGATTTTAGTAAAAATCAAATGAATTTTATTTTTTAATGCCAAAGATTTTGTTTATCCTAGAAATATATCATGTAAAGAATATAATTTCTAAGATGTTAGTGGGAGTATTTTTGGAGTTAGAGAAGTTCAAAGTTAAAAAATAAAGGATCTTTCTAAAATAAAGTTAATTTTATTTCTACATAATATCCTAAAAATTTTAGGATATGTAATGGTAAATAAAAATGTAAAGAGATATATTTTTTTATCATATACACCGGATATCACTATTTCATAAAGGATTAGACCAGTATTAGATTAAATCATTTTTCACTCAATATCCTAAAATAATTTCGGTTATGTAAAGATAAAGAAAAAAATTAAAGAGTGTAATTTAGTTATCATTAAAATTGAAAGACAATATTTCTTGAAGTATTGTACCAGTTAAAATGAAAAGTAAACTGCACTTAATATCATATATATTTTAGAGTAGTGAAGTAAAGAGAAATGTAGTAGTTACATTTATCTATTATATTAAATCATTTTTCACTTTATCCTAAATGATTTTAGGGGGACCAATACAAAATAATGTAGGTTGTTGCATTATTTCAAGGATAAAAATTATGGAATAGAGTTCCAATGATGATGATGATGATCTTAAAAAGGTTCAAATTAGAAAAAAAGTTTACATTGTAACATTTTATGTTGTGAAGTTAAGAAGTTTAAATATGTTCAAGAAGTTGAAGAATTAAGAATATGATTCCTAAATATCACCATTGTTTAAACTTGATTACATTATAAATTTTTCTCACAAAAGAGTTAGTGGGAGTGTTTTAATAGATTACCACTTAGAGATGTGAAAGGAATTATATACGATGTAATGAGTTAAAAAAACCCAAAAAGTATAGCAAAAATAAGGATAATGTGGAATTTTATCATATATGATGTGACAAATCAATTTTTATGTTGGTTTTTGAAAATATTCTTAAAGAGTTTAATAATATTAAAATACATCATATTAGAGGAAACCTCCATTTTATCATTCTTTCATGATTTCTATATTAATGAATATATAGATAGACATTTTGATACCTATAATTATAATTTACCTGTAAAAGTATGACTTTGAGTTTATCCCCAAAAAATATTAATCAAGGAATATTATAGGTTATAAATAAATGACAAGGTTAGCATTATAATACTATTTTATTGAAGCATTGAATATTATCTTGAGGCACAAAACAAATATTAAATTTTTTTTCATGTGCTTGATGACCTATTAGGTACACCACATGGAGTGTCGTAAAAATGTATTTGGTATATTAGGGGTGCATGGATCAAATTTTAGTACTCATTACCTGAGGTTTGTGAGATACCTAAAATGATAACCTTTATACTTTCATATCATAATTATGAAATTTAGTATATTGACTTAGCTAATATAAGGGTGATTGGGTATGTTACTGATCTTGTCATCATTTAGACACTACTAAAAATGGGATTTATACCAATATAACTATATTGACTATAAGTACCTAGCCTTAACATTACATAATCTTGAGTTTTAAGTAAAGAATTTATTCTCTTACATTTGAAGATCTTTTTAGGTTTAGAGTTTTAAAGAATTAGGACATAAATCATACATAAAAACACTATAAAATACAATATGGACACTTCTAATTAGTATCCATATTTCCCAAAATATAAAACTATTAAGATAAAGATAAATTTATTTTTAGGAAAAATCTCCATAACTTTCAACTTGAATTATTCATTTCCATTACCCACCCTTAAAACCTAGGAAAAACATTTTAAAACATGGGATGAGAATGAAAATCTCAGTAAAGGACTTCAATAGAATGAAAACAATTATTCTAGTGAAAAATAAGAAAACTCATATAATGTTTATCTTTACCATCAATATTTTTTTGAGTGTATTAAATAAAATATTTTCACATGAAAAACATTCAAACATTTTTCTTAAAGAAAGAATTTAAAACCCATAGTAAGAAAATAAAACCCCTTTTGTGAATTACAATGTCATATTTAAAAAACCATTTCAAAACCATTTTAAAATTAATAATGATATTATCGAATTCTTATATAAACATTACCCAATTCATTGGAGAGCTATAATGGGGATAACCTTTTATATAATCTCTATCAATATCACCCGATTTTCATGAGCTATAATGGGGATCAACCCTATATATAAGCTTTATTAGTCTCACCCATAAGCTATAATGGGGATAAAACATTTATATAAATTATATCAGGATCACCGATTACATATAATTCTCAAATAAAATATCATAAATAAAACACATTTGTAACACCCCGTGATTCTATGATACGCTTCTCATTCAATAATGCAATAGCTTGCATTGTATGCAACTTTGAGTTCTAACACACCGCAACTAATCAAAGTAGCCATTATGAATAGTAATACCCACTTTTTAAAATTATAGAAATGTTATATTTCAAAATGGACTTCATTTTTGTATTCGTAATATCGAAATTATCCTAAGTTAAATTTTTTGTAATTTTCTGAGAACTTCCATTTTTTATGAATAGTGAAAAATATGTAAAAACAACTTTTTTAATAAAAATAATATATAGTGATAAATTATACTATTTAGTGGTTTTAAAGTATAATTATAATATATTTTTACCATTTTATCCAATGTTGGTCATTATAATTAATTTAAAATTGAAATTAGACATAAACAATTGCCAATCTTTTGATATAAATTGTTTCTTAAAAACATGCTATTTGTCGTGACATCGGGAATTAATTATAAAATTAATTAATGCAACTTATATTTTTGGAATTTTTTAAAATAGACATCATTTTTGAATTCGGAATATCAATTATAGCTTAGGGTGAAATTTTGGCATTGTTCTGAAAAACTTCAATTTTTGATGAATAGTGAAACCACTAAGTGGTAGTTAAATAACTGATTTTTCATTTAAATGAAATATTACCACTTCTGTGGTTTGATTTTCAGAAATCCGACATACATGGTTGTCATTAATAAGTAAAATGTGGTTCAATGATATTAAAATAATTTTTGGTGAATAGTAACTTTTAAGTTCTTAATCGCGATTAGAGGTAATTAGTGTAGTTTAAGGTAAAAATAATGTTTTAATAATATGAGATGAGCTTGACACATGTACTACCCTCATTGGATGTTACATGGCTGACCAAGACAACCCATGGGTCAACTTGGGGACCCCATGGAGACACTTTAGTTAGAAAATGACATAAATACCTTTTATTTAATGTTAAAGTAAAAAAAATGACACAAACATGAAATGTTTTACTAAGACAATTTTTACATGGGGTTATACAAGTCAGATTTTTGACTATAAATATTCATTGGAAATATAAAAATATTTCCTACATCATAGTATTTTTTTATAATTTTTAGACATTAAATAAATTAAATTATTTATGACATCATTATGATGCAGCGATGACCTCATTATTTAATGATTTTAATAAAATGAAAAGATAATGTAAAATACAAGGCTTACACTTGTCCAAAGACTATTGGATGGGTATATTTCTAACCCTTATCACCTTATCCACGAATTATATAAGTTTGGGACCTTTAGAATCCGAAAATCATTGTATAATAATGTAAAATTTCCTTACTTTCCAAGAGTGCCTCTCCTCTCCTCTTATAAAAGGCCCCCACCTCTACCACCTCATTCACACTATCAAGCCATTTGGCTCGGACAACCTCTACCCAAATACTCTCCCAACTTCCCCCTCTTACTCCTAGAAGCCTCACTCTGGGCATAACTCTTCCCAAGGAAGCCTTTGGCTCAAATCAAAAAGAGTTACCCGATTTTGAGGTAATGTCTTCTCTAATGTTGTTTTGTTTCATTTTTCTTCTCCAACCCCCTAAAATCTTTTTATTCGTTTATTTTGTAACAACACCAGTATCCTCAATATACTAGGATGTTGTTATAAGAAGTATTCGAGATACACTTACACACACCTACATCTAATGGTTAAAGAACATACGGTTTCTGTGGATGGCGAATTTCTGCCTCACGAAACGATGATTGTTCAACACTCATATAACACCTTAAAAGGTGGCCATTAAGATGTCACTATATTTATATATGATATATAATATGTTTATGTTTTAATTATTCTTCTTTATTTCTCATTTATGGCATACTTTATGATTTCCATTATGGGTAAATGCGATAATTTCATTTTAGGAAGTGCGGACTACCGCCCCCTCAAAGTGATTTGAATCGTTAATGCCATATGTGGGATGTATAAAGGATGGAGTAAATGGTATTATACAATATATTATACTGGAATTATATTATACATTTATATCATTATGATTTCATTCCATTAAATACGAAATTGAAATGAAAGTAGCGTTCATGCGTACGTACGGCTTACCGTCTCCATGAACGGTGCATTTCATTTCTTACCTCTAAATGTTACGTAATATTATAAATGAATGTATATACTGGATATATATGATATATATGACATCTAAATCATGAATATAATTCTGGAGATAATGGATATTCTACCACATAAACAACTTGTAATTATAAGAAGTTTATTGTTGACTCAAGTACCAAAGATCGACAAAACGACCGTTATTAACTTAAAACATTACATAATGTTTATATCGTTGTAATAAGTGATATAAAAAGGATAATGAAATTGAAAATGGTTCTTAATAAGGTATATATTAACTCTAGTTTATTATTCAGGAGGTTAAAGAACGGTCGAGTCAAGTCGGACACGAGGTAAGGGAACTTCTTAACCCAATTTCCATTCTTTTGGTTAATCTCGTACTTTCAAACTATGTCATGATATTATTATGTACTATCTTGTATTTATACTTTCTTTATGTGTACATATAGTTAATACACATAATAGATCTATTTTATTTTAAAAATGATCTTTTTAAGGACTTCGTCTCAATCTCTTTTCATTGAGGCATATTTTGTTTTATACACAACTTTCTTTTATACGGTGTATAAACCCCTTTGACTTTTACGTTTATTCAAAAGGAATCTTTTTTATACAAAGCGTTTTGCCAAACGACAAAAGGGAATGTTTTTCTTTCCATACTTATGCGGTGACAATGACTTCTCCACCACCATGACCATTATTTGAGTTTCGGCTTCCTCTACAAGCCATCATTTTTTTAATGAAAAATAAATACAAAGTTTTAACTTTCTTTTATTTTGGTATTGAAAATGGTTTTGAAAACGTTTTTATTATATCAATGTGTTGTATTGATATCTTGTGATTGAAATGTGGAAATGTTATGTTTCCTTTATGCATATTTTATGTGATACGATTATGTTATGGTTTATGATATGTTTAAACCTATTCATATGAGGAATGTATTGGACTTAATAAGTGACGGGTGGAGCCTGCTATAGCTCCTCGATGCATCGGTAGGTCTTATGAGACAACTAGATGTGGAATTGGAGGAGGCCCTTTCCCAATTTGATTTATGGTTTTGGCCGAGGCCTTAATCATTTTATACGTCTTGGCCGAGGCCTTGACAAAATGTTTCAGAATGTCCGGCATTATACATTCCCTCATTATGAAAGTGGTTATTGATATTTCATCTGATTATTCGTCTAGTATAATATCCATGTGAGTAAGTAAGTGGCATTATTTGATTTTACTTTTGCCATATTATGCTGAAGTGCAAGTTTAAAAAGGCTTTTATTTAGTTATACATTGCCTTAATTGTTAGTTTTTATTTATGAAAGCTTCCGCAATATTGTTATCCTTACTGAGCATCTGAGATCACCCCTTTCAATGTTTTAATATTTTCCAGGATGTGAAGAAGTATTTTATGAATGACCTGCAGGGATAGTCAGAAGAGGATATGAGTGTGGACTATGAAGACTTTGTTATTAGTTTTTCACTTTATGATGTAATGTAACATTTATTAATGTATCTAGTGTTTCCAAGGCTACTAAACTAATCGGTCTTTCGAGACTTGATCTTTTGTGATCATGCCAATGTTACGAAGTAATGCACCGACTCTGGGTAGCTGGGGTCGGGGAGTTACAATATTAATCTTAAAACCCTTTGAAAAACTATTTTAAACCCATTTGAAAAACACTTTCAGATAAAAATATCATTTTTCTTTTAAAAAATAATTTTCAATACCAAAATGCCAAACCAAAGAAAAGGTGGTTTTTATATTGAATAAAAAATGAAATATTTTAAAGGAATCCTGAAATCAAATAATTTCCCTGATAGAAGAAAGGTAATTATCACCGTGTACATTAAAAATAGAACATTCCATTTATATTTTCTCAAAACGTTCCATATAAAAAACACAATAACATTACTTTTGAAAACATTTAGAAATAAAGTAAAAGGAGACATAAAATTTAAGACATAAATATTTTATATTCATATAAAAAAATTTATAATTTTTTTTAAAAAAATATGGATAGAGAAAAGAATGAGTTTGAAGGAAAATATTATAAGATATTTTTTTAAAGAAAATTCCCTTATCACTTTTGAAATATTTGAATCAGAAGACCCATGAAATAATAACATTAAACAAAACTATAAATACTATGAGAATAGATAAATTCATTATATGAACTATTAAATTGGATGTAGATATATCTCATAAAAGAGTATAGGTTCATAATATCAAAATATGCCTCAATAAAAGGAAATCGAGACGAAGTCCCTTACCTAGAGTCTGACTTATCATGTGTGTATTTATCTTCCTGAATAATAAAATCATGTTAATTATTTAACTTATTGAGAACCTTTTTCATGTTTATTATTACATTTTATTCACTAATTACCATGTTTTATACAAGTACTTAATCAATTAAGTTTCTGTTAGATGTTTTGAACAAATTCGGCTTATGTGTCAAAAATTACCTCGCTAGGTTGAATATGGTCAAAGAGGTAATTGTTGAGTCATACACATTACTTCTCAATTTTCTATTCCTTTAATTTTGGAAATCATAATCACTTTATTAAAACTTGTTTACTAAATTTTTATATCCCAAGTTTTTTAGTATGTTTTTATAGAAAACATTGTCTTCTACGATAAATATAAAAAGTTATAATGAATTATGAATATAAAATTACTATTCTTTATTTCCATCATCATATTGATCATGCATATGATACCTCTGAGTTACCTTTAATCAGACTTTGAGTTAAAAAAAATTGTCTTTCCTAATGAAACTATTCATGACCATAAGACTAATTCTGGTACTGATACATAAAACTAAATCTTATAAGAATTTTCATATTGAAAATTCATAAGGAAGTCCATAAGAATAAATAATGTTTATAATTTTCATAAAAATACTTTTTATATGATATATAATATCTTTAACACTATAATGGTGTTAAATAAAAATGATATCGGGATTTCAGTTATGCTAGATCATTATGAGATCTTAAGAACCATTTCTTAGAGGCAATTGTAACAAACTAAAAAATACGACTGTTGGGAGATTTCCTATAAATAATGAGTCATTTAATGATTTTTAAGAAGGTTTATTTCATTCAAAACTCAATTATTCTAAAGATTACAGAGCATGAACTGCTCATTCTTAGTCATTATAATTCTTTAGATAGTTGTTTGTTCTAAGGGATCCTTATCATAATTGTTTCCTTCAAAACATTTTATTTTGTAATTGAGTCTGATCATTATTATGATAAAAGGATTCTGGGGATATAAAAATGGTGAATCTAATCCATCATATCAAGGGATTCTGGGGATATGAATATATAGATTTTTTGATCATCATATTGAGAGATTTCCTGACAGGGAATGACATAATTTAAAGTAAGTATAAAACAGTGGATGCCTTTAGTCAAGTGTATTGACCACCTTACTCTTAATGTTAAAAGTTTTAAATCTTTTAATATAGATTATAAGTCATTCATAATATTACTATCTATTTCTTGTTTTCAAAAGATTTTATTTTTTTATGCTTGTTATAGAAATTTAGTCTTTATATTATTCTTTCTATACAATTTGGTTTATTGGTATCACTCTAATTATGATAAACATACTATGATATAATTTCATACATTGTGATTTTGATCTTTTAATATGATGTATTCAAACGTATTCTAGATTCGATTTTTTTACACTGATAATCAGACTAAGTCTGAGTCTGATAAATTTAATTTAAGGGGCACTGTGTTTTATATAGTTTAAATATTTTAAACTATGTTTTAAAACTACTATTAACCCCATATCTTGTAAGTATATCCATATAATCTAATTCTTAAAATCATAAAGTTGGTATCATATCATTTTTTTACTAATCATAGGCTTGCTATGTTTTTACATTCTGTACTTGTTGAAAGTTGTTTAAGTTTTTACATAATCATCCTATTTATAAATATTTTTAGACTAAAATATATTTGTATAAAAGAATTTATATTGTTGTAATGATGGAAGGTATGAATGTTGTGTCTCTTGAAAATATGAATCCTAGTCAACCACCTATATTTTATGGGAATGACTGTGAAGATGTAACATATAGAATGAAGACTTTTGTGATCAACACTAGAGTTGATAAATTTTTTATGCTTACTAGGAAAATATAATATTTCCGATAAGGAAGATTCTTCTTTTAAAAATGATAATAAATAAGAATATAAACTAAATTAAAAAGTCATAAATACTCAATTTTTTTCTTTTAAAAAGAATATATATATTTAGATATCTTCTTTTGAAGAAGATAATAGTATCTGAAGTAAACTTAATATTACTCATTTTGGTATATCTAAAGTAATGGAAACTAGAAGATCCATTCTTAGAGATGATTACCAAGCTTTTGATTTTCAACATTGATAGTTATTCACCATGATGCATTAGAGGTTCCAGAAAATTATTAATAGTTTACAATCTCTTGGTGAAAAAATACTTGATGATGAAATTATTGTGGAAAATATTATTGATATAATTCCCAATGAGTGTGAATAAAAAATAACTGATGTTGATGATACAATTAAATTAACTAATATTACTCTTGGTGGTCTAATTGGAATCCTTATGCAGTATGAGGGATGTGTTAAAAGATATATTGAGAAATAAAAAATTAAAAATGGTGGTGTTTCTTTTTCTACAACATTTATTGTACATTATAAAATTCAAAATCCAAATAAAGTTGTAAAATATTCAAGGAAGAATAAAGTAGTTGTTCAATAAGATTCTAGTACATCTAAACATTTAGATAATGAATTATGAAATCTATCCATAAGGATGAAAAAATAGTTGGAAAGAAATATTTTTAGTACTGATATAATAAAATTCACAAGGATAAAAGTTACAACAAGGATTCAGAGGTCACTTGTTATGAATGTAAGAAAGCTGGACATATCTGACAAGATTGTCTAAATATTAAAAGAAAATATAGAAATGAAAAGATTTTATAAATAAATGTCAATAAGTATTGCAAGTCAAAAGTAAAGAATCTTTTGAAAGATTCTAACTCATGGAGTTCCATTGGTGGAGATTCTTCAGACAATTCTTCAGATAATGAATGTTTCAGACATAAGAGCATAGGAATTTTTTCAAATGTACCTATTATAAATCATTGTCTCATAGAAAAGTTATATAAAATTTAATAAATTACCAACAATTATTTAAATGATAATTATCCTGATGAGAAAAATTATGCATCTTATGATGAATAATCTTTCTCGGTAGAAGATAATTCATTACCTAGTTATGATGAGGTTTCTAAATTTGAAAAACATTTAAAAAATAATAATTGAATGATTTGTAAAATACTTTATAATGCTAAGCCTAAACCTACTAAGGTGGATTCTAGGGTAACTATTTTGAAAAATGAAATTTTATATCTTTCTAAATAAATTGATAAGACTATTTCTAAAAATTATTCTATTTCAAAAGAAAATGAAATTTTTTTTCTAAGAATGATGTTTTACAAGGAAAACTTAGTCCCAAAAAATTTACCAATAACGATAATGATTTTGTTGTCAAACTAAAATATGAAATTATTTTCTTAAGGAAACTTTTATCAAAGTTTACCACCATAATAGATAACTTAGATATAATATATTATAAAATTTGACCTTATAGTAATAATACTCGAATGGGTTTCCCAAATAAAAAACCTATTTTCAGTAATAATTATTCTATTCTAAAAAGTAAAACTTTTTGTACTAAGTGAAAAAGTAATGGGAATAGAAATAAAAAATATTCTTTAAAAAGGTTAAAATATCTTGGTTCTCACAATGTTTACTTTTCAAAAAAAATGTGCTTGCCTAAATTATCTTTCTAACATTACCATACCTAAAAAGATTTGGGTTTTGGAAAAATAATATTTTTGTTTTTAGGATTACATAGATAGTACCAATAATAAAAATATTTGGTACATGGAGAGTGGATGTTACAAGAACCTTATTGGAAAAAATGTTTTATTTAAGAAAACAATCAAGAGGAAAGGTGGAAAAGTAACTGTTTGAGATGATGCTAAAGAAGAGATTATCAGAATAGGTAACATTGTTCTTCTTGAAAAAATATTATTTAAAATGTTTTATTTGTTATAGGTCCTAAGAATAACCTTATAAAAACAAGTCAATTATGGGATGGGGTTTACCTTTTGAGCTTTAGGAATGATAAATTTTTAGTATATAGATCCATGGATAAATTTATTCTTTATAAAAATCAGCATGAAAAATTTTAAACACTTAACTTAGAAGGCCTTAGGGGCCATGAATTATCTTTCACTAGTGAAATGGAAGATCATTATTGGTTATAGAATACTAGGTTAGGAAATTATAACCTTATAAATTTATTTAAATTGACTAAGAAAGGACATGTTAAGGATCTACCATAAATTAGGTTTGATACTTCAAATTTTAGTGACCTTGTCAATATGGTAAGCAATATAAGTCAATTTTTAAATATATTAGTGAATTCTAAACTTTTGATGATTTATAGCTATTGTGCATGGAATTATTTTTTCCTACAAAAACTGGAAGTATTGGTGGAATATACTTTATATAAGTATTAGTTTATGATTACACTAGATATAATAAGGTTTATTTTCAAAAAAATAAATCTGAATCCTTTAGTCATTTTATTACTATTATAGCTAGATTTAAAAATGAGAAAAACTTATCCTTGATAACTATTCGTAGTGATCATGGTGGAGAATTTGAAAATTATGATTCTGAAACTTTTTATTGTAATAAAGGTATTGAACCTAACTTTTAATCACTAAGAACACCCCAAAAAAATTCTTTAGTTGAAAGAAGAAATATAATTCTTTAAGAAATAACTAGAACCATATTGAGTGAATACTCAGTTGCTAAACATTTTTGGGTTGATGCGGTTAGTAATACAATATATTCTATAAATAAATTTATAATCTTAAATTTTCTTAAAAAACTATTTATGATTTGTGGATAGTAAGAAAACCAAAAGTTTCTTACTTTAATTTTTTCGGTTTAAATGCATTCATCTTGAGTACTAATGATAACATAAATAAATTTTCACCCAAATCTGATGAAGGAGTATTTTTATGTTATTACACTACTAATAATACTTATAGGGTTTTTAATAAAAATTCTTTTACTATTGAGTAAATATTACATTTTATGTTTGATGAAACATATTCTTTTGTTTTTATACAACCTTAACACGCATCCTCATATGTTATTTCTAAAACTAATTTTTAAACATTGTTAGAAGGTTCTTCTTATAAGTAAATAACTCAAGAAATATTTTTTATGTTATTCCTCCGGAATATTTTCTACCTATTATTGAAAAAAATAATTTTGAAAATCTAAGAATTTAATTGTTTCTTAGGAATCATACTTGTGAAAGTATCATTGGTGATGTAGATTATTTAGTTAAGACTAGAAGTTCCTTAAGAAATGAAATTAAACATCTAGATTTCTTATCCCAATTTGAACCTAAGAATCCAGATGATGATTTAGGTGATGAGTATTGGATTAATTATAAAAAATATGAACTAAATGAGTTTGAGAGGAACAATTTCTGGTCTTTTTTTAATGATTGAGTGAAACTTCTTTAATTATAGTAAAATGGGGTTTTCATATAAGTGTGATGAAAATAGAATAATTGTTATAAATAAATCTAGAATTTTTTTTCTAATGTATATAATCAACAAGAGTGAATTTATTATGAAAAAAATTATGCTCTGATAGCAATACTTGAAGTTATTCAAATACTTTTAGCCTTTTCAGCATTCTTTAATTTCAAACTATTTCAAATGCATGTGAAGTTTTCTTTCCTTAAATAATATTTTCAGGTTGAATTTTTTGCTGAACAACTCCTATTTTTTAAAATATAAAACATCCATAATACCTTTATAAACTAACCAAAGCTTTATATAGATTTAAACAAGCCCCTGGAGCTTGGTATGATCAGTTAACTGTATTTTTGTTATAAAACAATTTTGTTAAGGGAGTTGTCAATCAAACCCTTTTTGTAAAATAAGTTAATAAAAATATTATTATTGTAAAAATTTCTGTTGATGATATTATATTTGGTTCAACTCAAAAATATTTAATAGATTCATTTGTTGAACTTATAAATTTTGAGTTTGAAATGAGTACGATGGGTGACTTAACATATTTCCTTGGTTTTAAAATTTCACAAAAAACTAGAAGGAAATGTTTTATCTCAACATAATTATATAAAATATCTTATTAAGAAATTAGGATATGAAAATAATAAAAGTATTAGTACTCTTATAGGTACCTACAACACTTTAGGTCATTATGAGTCTTGGAAACTAGTTGATTAGAAACCTTGTATAGGTGTTATAGGAATTATACTTTACATAAAACTTATTCCTCCAGATTTTATGTTTTCAGTATGATTATGTGTAAGATATCAAGAAAATCCAAAATAATTCCTTCTTAAATCTATAAAATGAATTGTTCATTATCTCAATGGAATTGTGGGTTAAGTCCCTTTTTATTCTTCTATTAATGTTTATAAACTAATTTTTTTTATGATGACTTTGGTGGTTATGGAATAGATAAGAAAAGTACATCCTGAACTTTTCATTTCTTAGGAGATTCTTTAGTTTCTTGGTTATGTAAAAAACAATGCTCGGTAGAACTATCCACTATTAAAGTCGAATATGTGGCAGTTGGAAGTTTTTGTGCTCAAGTGTTGTGAATGAAACACACACTCAATAAGTATGGAATGAGATTTAATAAAAATAAAATAATTTTTTTAATAAAAGTTCCATTGAATTGATTAAAAACCCAACACATCACTCACATGCTAAACATATAGATATAAGACATCATTTACATTAGTATCACAATCTTAAAAGGGATACAATTTTACAATTCATTAGAATGCAAGAAAAACTTAATGGATTATTTACTAAAACTCTTAGATTTGATATATTTGAATATATTAGGAATATTCTAGGAATGATCAATATAAATTAATCATTCATACTACTTCTTTTTTACATTTATCCTTATATTAAGATACTTATTTTCCTAGGGGGTGTACATATGTGTTATTTTTTTCAAAAACTTTTAGTTTTCCTTAAATTATTATTTTTATAAATAATATTTGTTTTTCTAAAACTTTTATTATGATGGGTTTTCCAGAAAAATACTTTTTATAAAAATATCAGAGTTAGAATTCTAAAAATTATTTTCAAACTCTGATATTTTTATAAAAAACATGTACTCAAAAGTCTCAATAATCCTTTTCATATTAAAAAAATTTCCATAATTATTTTTCTATTAAAAACTATCATATTCAATTTTTTTTTTGAAAACTATTGTACTTAGTTTTTCATAATAAAAAACCATCATAATATTTTTACAAAAACCTATAAGAACAAGTTAATCATACTGATGAATATTTCCACTATAAAAGGTAATAAAATATTATTTTAGTTTTCTCAGTATTTCGTTACTTTAGTTTATAATTATTGTCTTTATACTATTATTTTTCTAAAAACTTTGTTTTGTTTTCAAAATTTTAAAATTTTTCATAATCAAAATAATCCTCACTCTGATAAAATTATTTTAAAACTTTTTTCGGATCATTCTTTACCATTGGATCAGAATGGTTTTTCATCTCAACCATTGGTTATCTTATGGAAGATTAATTTTCACCGTTGGTTCCTATATAAGGGTTGGTCACCTTGTGTCCCACATTGGTTATCTAGATAATTTTTCACCAAGATACTACACCAATCAAATGATCTAGTCCAATTTTCTTTATTTTCATCCATTCTCCATTTTTAGAATCCAGGTTCATTGGTGACCAAGGAAGATTATTCTAAGTGGTTTGTCTTCAGGGAGAGATTGGATGAAAATTAATGGTTTTAAAAATAAAATTCAACTCTCAAGAAGATCATTTTTCTAAGGATGGGAATTGATATGTATCAAAAATCCAGATAAGGATTTTGACTTATATTATCAAAAAGTAGTATTTAAATTCTATCCTTCAGTATAATTTTTTAATGAGGATGGTAAAGATAAAGTGTCCTTAACTATGTTAGGAATAATGTATAATATTTCTTACAAAATATTGTCTAATTTAGTTGGAGTTATCTCGGAATCAGAGGCGTATTGTCCTTCTCACAAGTTTTTAAAGAATCTAAATACTTTCAACAAGAACAGGGCTGATAATTCTCTATTTTCATAATATTAAATGGTTATAAAAGAATCTCCCTTGGATCTATACAATAGTTTTGTTTCTCTATATATGTAAGGTTTCTTGATTTTAGGGAAGGGTTATAGAGACACCTTGAAGGTTTCTTATGTGTTTTTCTTGTAGTATTTAGTGAATATAAAAAAGATAGATCATGTCATGTTTATCTTCACTATGGTGGAGAACATAAAAACGTCTTCCATAAAGTCGAAAATTATCATGTTTATAAATTTTATAAGTAAGTTGACTATAAAGTGCATGGAGATTTTTAAAGTTTCAAACACATCATATTGAGTTATGGAGAATATTTATTTTATTAGTGAGGATAAGATGTCCATGATAAAATTATTTTTTTATGCTAAGTCAAAAAAGTTTATGGAAAAGTTTGATGGTACTTTATTAGAGGAACAACCGTCAATAAAAGATAAAGAAGATAAAAGGAAGATAAAGATAAAAACAGATACCTCTCCTCAAGAAAAGAGAAAGATAGAAAAGAAAATGCATGATGAGGTTTTTTAAAAAATAATTAAACTTAAGGCTTAAAAGAATCTAATTGATCTAGAGTTAATACATAACCCTACAAATACTATGAATTTCAAGATCCAATCTTGTGAGAAATTGGAGGAGGAAGATAAAATAAAGATACTAAATAAAAGGTTGCAAGAAGCTAGTATTTGTGAAAATTTGATGAAATGAGTTGAAATATTTTCTAAGAATTTCATCCTTCCCACTTCTTAGACCAATTAGGTTATAATGGAAGGTGATTTTTTATTCAAATAAACTATTATTATTCACACCGATATCTCTTCTGTTGCTGAAAATGGAAAAGGGAAGTTTGATGTCAAAGAATTGGTCCCATCTATTCCTAAAAAACAATCAAAACATAAGATTTATGGAAATGTATTTTTGAGAAGTGAAACGAATATATAAGATTAACTTATTACGGAAGTCTATGAATAAGTTGATGGAAAATAAAAATGAAGAATAATAAGAAGAAAATGAACTATAATATGAATAATCAAAAGAAGAAGAAGAAGAAGCTGAAGATAAAGAAGATAAAGAGTAACAAGAAGAGAATGAAGAATTTGATCATGGATAAACTCACTCCGATAAGGAACCATTGGAATCATCTTAATCATAATAATATTTACCTCCAAGAATAATATAGAATAAATATAAAGAAGTAATTTGGAAGGATACTCTTCAGAAAATGAAGCAAAATCATCATCCAAGAAACAAGAATAGGATTAAAAGTCTAAAACCAATGTTTTTGAAAAAACCGAGTTCGATATAGATGTAAAGGATTATAGAAATCTCATATGAGAAGAATGTTTCAAGGGAATATAATAGGAAAGTCAAATAATTTTATGTTGGAACCAGTAGAACAAGACCTCATGAGGTTGTGTCCGATTAATTTTACTTAGAGTCAACAATAACTCAAAAAGTTTTTGATTATATTTATCACGTATTAAATAGATTAGAAGAAAAAATCTTGTATTTTTCTAACCTTAAATAATGATCCTATCTTATTCAAAATATTCTTAGTGAGAAATATAAATCAATAATTTTTTTAATAGAGTTTGTGATTTTTATTGAAGAAGAATTGAAAACTTTTCATGAAAAATCCCAAACTCACAAAATATCATGAAATTTTATGGTAACGTTTTCTAACTAGGTCAAATGTGATATTCATAGTCATTATGAACAATTTTATGAAGTAAAAAACTTATATTATAATTGGATGAATCCACTAACAAGTTATCATCATACATGTCTAATAAAGTTATGTTTGTTGAAGATTTTAGAGATGGCACTGATGAGCAGACTATGGGTGTAAATTTTTTGAAACAAAATATTTGAGATATATAGATAGAGATGATAATACTCTGATCATGTGAAGATGATATGATCATAATGAGTTGTCAGAATAAATAATTTTCTAAGGAATTAAAAAACATAAAGAGTCAAGACTAGACTCAAAAAGAAAGAATTTCGAATATGGATAAAGATCGATGTAATTTCAAGAAAATGGAGTCCTTCATAAAGACATTGATAAAGAAGGATTTATTTTTTTGTTAAAATATAGATTTATTTGTTTTATGAAACATTGTTATTGTTAATGAATTATATTTTCACACAATTATGGTTTTCTTGAATGTTTTCCAATTTGGATTGGTTATATGTTATTTCATATTTACATGGATGATTACTTAGTTGATTATTGTTTTATATGATATATTTTATAAATTTTTAGGAAAAATTGGATCCTTCCAATTACATTTTGAAAATCACAAATGGGGAGAATGATATATTAATGGGAAAAAATATTTACTATAAGTGGAGTATTTATTTTAAAGAGGAGAATTTTGTATCAAAAGGGAAAGCATTATCCTTAGGGGAAGAAGAATTCCTAAGAGGGAGGAGTTTTCTTTATATAAGAACATTTCTAATACTCTTCATCATATTCAATATCATATTCAGAAGATTTACAACCTCAGGGTTGATAAATTGTAAAGAATAAATTCATAGTTTATAAAATAACAAAAGGGTTGTGAGTTTTTCAAGTTATTTTTTCATTCATGTTTTTGGTTTTATTCTTTCCAAAAGGGGGGATATTTTTGAGTTATAAATATTACTTCTTAATTTTCAATTCTTTTAATTTTTAAAATCACAAAAACATTCTTAAAACATGTTTACTAAATTTTTATTTCCCATGTTTTTTATTATGTTTTTTAATAAAACATTATCTTCTACCATACATAGAAAAAGTTATAATAAATTAAGAATATTAACTTACTATTATTAATTTAAATAATCTTATTGATAATTAATTTGATACATTAGACTTATATTTAACCATACTAGGAATTATAATTTTTTCTTGTCTTTCATACTTAAAAAATTCATAACCGTTAGAATGATTATGGAACCGATACATCGAACTAACTCTCACAAGGATTAACATATTGAAAATTATTAAGGAAGTCTAATATAATGACTAAAGTTTATAATTATAATATAAATAAGTTTTCTATCATAATTAATATTCTTAACACTGTAATGCTGTTAAACAAAAACGACATCAGACTTTCAGTTATACTAGATCATTGTGAGTGGTCAAGCGCCAGCTGTATGAGGCCTTTACAAAAAACTCATCAATATAACCATTAGGATATTTTCTATAAATATAAATTCATTTGAAGTGTTTAAAGTAGGTTCATTTAATTTGAAACTCAATCCATTTGAATATTTAGGAGCCTAAACAACTAGTTCTTTATATTTGTAATTCATTAAAGAGTTGGTATTCTAAGGAATCCTTGTAAGGGTTGTTTCCTTAGGAATATTTTATTTGTTAATTGCATATGATCATTATTATGATCAAGGTATTTCGGGTCTAGAAATAAATAATCCAATCATTTCATTAAGGGATAATGTGGACATGAAGATAGAACTATTAAAATCATCGTATCATAGTCTTTTTTATTATGGAAGGACAGACTTTATAGTAAGTATAAACCTATGGATACCTTTAGTCAAGGTTATTAACTACCTTACACTCAAGGTTAAAATAGGTAAATATTTTAATATAGATTTCAAGTAATTCTTACAATTACTATATATTTCTTGTTTTTATAAGTTTATATTCATTGTTCATGTTATAGAATGTTATTCTTTATAATATTCTTTCTATAAATGTTTTTTTTTGTATCACAATAATTATGATAAACTTACTCTGATATAATTGAATCTATTTTGATTTTGATGTTTTGATATAATATAATCATATTTATTCTAGTTCCAATTTTTTTACTCTATTAATTGGACTATGTATGAATTTGATAATTTTACTTTAAGAGGATTTGTGTTCTGTTTTGTTTAAATCATTTAAGCTATGCTTTTAAACTACAATTCACCCCCACCTCTTGAATGTATAACCATCTAATATAATTAATATGACCCTATAGTAATTATGTAAAAATATCTATAATAATAACCATGAAATATTTATAATATTATTACTTGAATTATACTTTAAGACCAAAACTGAAATATGGTTTTGAGAAATGAACTATAGTATAATCATTGAGACAGTGGGTCATATGTACGCTAGAATAATGTTTCTATTTATCAATGATCATTCTAGAAAGAAGGTCTATATTATTTGACCTTAAAAAAATGATAATAATATAATAAATAACATATTATTTATTTAAATATAATTATATATATCATTCATGTGGTGTGGTGATGAAAGTAAAGTCAAATCGCTTCATAAAGGTGGTAGTCCACACATACACGAATGACGTTATCACTGTTTTAGTGAGTGAAATAGTTTGAAATAAAATGATATATTTTATTTCCAGAATGAAAAATATGTCATTAATACCATAATTGATTCATTTATAACACACATATTCATTAATTTTACACATATTACCTTCCATTTAACATGTTTGGGAAAAACGAATCACATTGCTTCACGAGACGGTAGTCCGTCGTACACACAAACGATAATATCATATTCCCCACGGAATGAAAATTAAAAAAAATTATATATGATATAATGACTAAATAGATATAATTACGTTTTAAATATCATATATATACTTTATATCTATCATCATACCCATCCGTGAGAGGTGTTAATAGAAAAAATAATGACATTAGTTTACGAGTTGGTAGTCCGTCGTACCCACAAATGATGATTTCATAACCTTTTTTATGGAAGTGGTGATGTTTATAGGTCATTACATTATTATAACAACATCCTAGTATATGGAAGATATTTATTTTATTGTATCGTCATGTTTTAACAATAATTTAAAGAGGTTTATAAAGAAATAAACTAAAGACACTCGATAAAGGACATCACCTCTTCTCTATGTATCTTCCTTTGGTTTGCACCAAATCCTTAATAGGTTGGATTTATGCATAAACTATTTCTTATAGGATTGAAAGAGGGAATTTAAGATGTTATTTTGGTAGGTATTGGCTAAAAAAAGAGGTTTTTAGGTGTGAAGAAGAGAGGAGAGTGGGTGACATTTTCTAAGTGTGGGGAGTGGCACACTTGTAATTTTTTTAAAATATTCAATCGTACTCATGTTTTAATCAATCCAAAAGCCTAAAAAATTATCCATTATAAAACCTATAATATATAAAGTCTAAATATGGCCATAAAATGGGTTTTCTAAGTTAGATAATTGTTAACCCTTATCTTCTTAGTTTAACCCTCATAAATCCATTTTTACCTTAACCTTGGAAATTTATTTTTAATTTTTTCACTGTTCATTTTGATCAAAAATAAGTTAAAATTTGTAGAAATTATAAATTATGGTGATTAAAAATTTGGAATAAATTTTTTTAAATTCAATTCAGATAATTGGGAAGCATTAATTTGAATATAATTTTGCAGACACGATGAGAAAGCATGTTTTCAAAAAGAAAATGTTCAAAAGTTGACAATATTTTAATATCAAAATTCATTAAGAAAAAGATTGAAATGACCGAAATTGTATTAATATATATATATATATATACAATTTTACTATTTTTAATTTTAAAAAAAATCAAAATAGTATTTAACATTATAAATAATTTAAATAAAAAGGTAGTTTTCAATTAAAACTCAGTATTTTTCACAATTCATTAAAAATAAAACTTTTCTAGAAAAATACAAAAAAATTAACCCTAGGATAATTTTGATATTATTATTTCAAAAAATAAGTTTATTTTTTAAATTAAATTTTCTAAAAGTATTAAAAATTAATTTTGGATTATGTGTACAAAGCACTACTAGACCCACTTTTAGAAAAACAAAATATACAGTTCTTTAGAAAGTATTTCTTTTTATTTCAAATGGTTTTAATTTTATCTCGAATTAATAAAAAAATAAATTCATGTAAAGTATATTTAATAATTTAGTTAATATTATTCATATCCTCCATTCTAACAGCTAAGTGATAACAATCATATTAAATAATAATATTTCAATAATATGTAGTGTTTCATTTAAACTCGATGTTGCGTGAAACGCAAGCTAAATTCAAAGTTGAATATAATGAAAGCTATTTAATTGATTTAATTTGTTTAAATATAAATATATCATAAAATATTATAGGGTTTTATTTTCTTCTAATCTTAGTGATGCACGTGTCATGTGTTATCGAACATAATTTTCATCTTTTAAAATATCAGGGAATTATATCCCACCCATAATAATTTGTGCGATTTGAACTTTATCTGGTAATAAAAGGATGGAAATTTAAAAATAATTTTGTTATGAACACACATCATAAAAATGGTTAATAAAAATCAACTTAATCAAATGTAAAAGGAAGTAGAAGTGTCATATGGAATAACACATAACTATGTTTTTAAGTAGGAGAACATTGGTTGTAAATGAAGATATAGAAATGGTATTAAAATAGAAAAAATTATATCAAGCGATTGAGGTCATTGATCAAAAGCATGTGAATTATCAATATAAAGAAAAGGGCCTAAAAACATAAATCTATGATGATATAAAAAACCATCTAATTCATCGAATATGAATGTAATAGGAAAACACTTTTGTTTCAAGTTCTTTTCCCTAAAGTTGAGGGATTATTTTATTTTCAAAGAATACACTGAAATATAATTACTCGATTCATTCCTATTTCATAATAATAATTTAATTATTTTGTTTTTCTTTGATAAATTTCAAATTCATCCCCTACTATAAGAAATAAATATCCAAAAAATGAATTTTTTATTCCCAAAGCAATAAAATTCATTTTTAACAGATCATAAGATCCATAAAAGAGTGAAATGTTTTTTTTCTGTATCTAACAATTTTCCAAAAAAATATGGTTTGAAAAAGTTATCCAATATAATAAATTAATCTATAAACCTCAAAATCCACACCACTAGTTCATCATTAACATTTATTTTTTAAATTATTTAACAAAAAACAATTTCATATTAACCAAGACTTCATATAGACTGATGGTTGGTGCTAAACCATTATCATCCATCGGTCATGGGTTCAAGCCCTATGACCTTTTCAAATATGATGGGTTTTCTCCCAACATGTGGTTTTTACTTTTTCTAAACCACTTTAATGTAATTCTTATAATATTCCCAAAATAAATGATGAGCATCCTAGAAAAAAAATTAATCATTTAATAACTTTTTTATTAGGGTTTTCAATACAACCTTTTTTTAAAAAATCCTAATAATCTCTCTTGGATAATATTAAAATGTAAATAATGATATATTAACCCTAAATGTTATCATTTCCTTTAAAATTATGTTTATAAAATGTAAATTCATTATTCCTAAAATAAAATTTCTACTAAAAAATAAACTCCAGATATCTATAAAAACTCAATAAATGTATCCCAAGGTATTTACATTGCCTAAAACATCAAAATAGGGGTTCCAAATACATTGAAATTTCGATCAACATTCAAAAAATATCGAGATCCCTAGAGCTATCACCACTTCACCAGATGGCCCAACATCAACTATATAAGTAGAAAATGATTTTTCCACCCCTTTTTTATTCTAATCTTGATGTTTTCTACCCTGAGTATTATTCATCATAACCACATTAATATAATGTCCAATTTCATTTAAACTAAAATATCTCACCATTTATTGGATATCTGTTATCTCATACTTGGATTGTTCAGGACTCTTTTGTTTGGTGTCACAAGCATTGTGTCCAAACTTACAACATCGGTAACACTTTACAGATCCTTATATACATTTCCTAAAATGTATTTTCCGGTACTTGGAACATTTTTAGGGATTTCTTTCAGGATTATTAGTTTGTTAATTATATATTTTCTACCACTTTGACTGTTTCTTACTCTTTTCATCACATGGCACATATGTGTTAGAAAAAACCATGTCAACATTCTCAACTCAACTATAAACTTTCTCATAAATTTTAAATTATCATGTAGTCAAAGATCTTTATAATATTGTTTTAATCTTGAGAAAAATATATTAATTTTACTATCAATTTCCTGAACAAAATATGGTACATACCTTTCCAATATTGTGAATTTTCTTTATATAAAGCTATATAATCTTTATCCATTTTCCTCATCTCTGGGAATTATTTTTCCATCCGGATTTAAAAAACCATTTGGAAATATTTCTCAAGAAAATATACTTATGTTTTTTTAATTACATGGAATCAATATAATATTTCTCAGTGGTATTCTTAACCAAAGACCTCCATCAATCAGCTTCACCTTCAAAATGATAAACAGAAAGATTTACCTTTTGACATTCCTAATGTCCTATGACATCAAATATCTTTTCTATGTAATTAATCAATCCTTTAGATATCAGAAGTTCATATGATCCGCTGAATTATGGGGGATGTTTCCTCATGAAATTCTCCACCATATAAATGTTTCTTCATGGTGTTTTAGGTTCCTATGTAGCATGGAAACCACCACCATTAATAAATCATTCCAGTTGAGCCATTACTTCTACAAATTGTTCTATTCCAATTCCAAATATCTTATGATGCTGATTTGAAAGGATATTTTCCTCTAGGTTCCTTCCTAATATAAATTCCATGTTTCTTATATGGGATAACAATATTAACAAGAGTATTTTAGATGACGCAACATGATATTCATTAAATTCTATCTCATTTCAACTTAACCATAATGTAAAATATTTCATGGTTAAGTTGTTATCATTATCCAAAACTCGAAATTTATCCAAAATGACCTCTAATACCAATTATAAGGAACCATCCTTAAACATTAAATAATATTTATATTTAATTCAAGGATCCATACTATCATATATAAGGATCTTTTAGGTTTATTGTTTTAGAGAATTAGGCCATAACTCATACAAAACAAAACCATAACTTACAAAGTGTACACATTGTATCAGTATCCATATTTACCATAATATAAGACTTCTAAAATAAATCATGAATTTTTTTCGTGTAAAATCTATATAACTTTCAACTTGACTTCTTTCATTCCCTTACCCAACCTTATACCTTGTGAAAAAAAATTTAAAACTTGGTATAAGCACCTAAAGATCAGTAAGGGACATGAAAATAAAGAAAAACATTAGTCCTGTAAAAACTAATAAAAATAATATAATTTTAACATTTACCTTCAATATTCTTTGACTGTATGAAATAAAACATTTTCACACAAAAACAAACTATCCTTTTTCTCAAATTAAGACTTTAAAACACATAGCAAGCAATTAAAAACCCATGTTTAGTGACTTAGAGCATCATAGTCATAAAACCCTTTTAAACCCCATTTAATTTTAATAGAAGTATGTCTTACTTCCAATATAATAATTACCCAATGAATTGGAGATCTATAATGGGGATCACCCTTCGTATAATCTATATCGGGTGTAACTATTTTTTTCATGAGCTATAATGGGCCTCAACCCTTCATATAAGCAATATCAGTCTCACTCATGAGATATAATAGGGATACAACCTTCATATAAGTTATATCAATATCACATATTTCATATAATTCTAAAGTACCATATCACAAATAAAATATTTTCATTATAAAATCTTTTGAAAAACTATTTTAAAAACATGTGAAAAACACTTCCCGATAAAAATACCATTTTTTAAACCCATTTTCAATATTGAAATAACAAAAAATAATATAAAGAGGGTTTTTATTGAATAAAACATGAAATATTTTAAAGGGATATAGAAATAAAATAATTTCCATAGTGGAGGATAATCCTTTGTCACCATGTATATTAATAATAGAACATTCCTATTATCATTTGTCAAAATTATCTGTATAAAGCACATAAAAAATATACATTTTTAGAAAATTTGAAAATAAATTAAAAAGATACATAAAATTTAAATTATAAATATTTTATGTCCATATAAAATTTTTCATAAAATGATTTTAAAAAACAAAGATATGGAAAAGAATGATTTGGAAGGAATACATTAATAGAGAATTTATTTAAAGAAAAGTCCCTCATCACTTCGGAAATAATTGAATCTTATGACCCATGAAAGAATAACATTAAACAAAACTATAAATAACATGATAATAGATAAATTAATGATGTAAAATTTCAAAGGATATTTAAATACACCTCATAAAATAGTATAGGTCTATAATATCAAAATATGCCTCCATGAAAGAAAATTGAGAGAAAGTCCCTTACCTTAATTCTGCATTTTCACGTGTGTATTTATCTTAATGAATAATAAAATTGTGTTAATTATTTAATTTATTGAGAAAAATTTTAAAATTTATTTTTATTATTATTATAATTATTAAAACAATTATACAATTACTTAATCAATTATGTTTATATCAGATGTTATGACCATATTAGGCTTATGTGTCAAGAATGACTTATGTAGGTTATCTATGGTCAAAAAGGGAATTATTTAAACATATAACGAATAATAAAAATGATATATTTATCATATTTATACATCAATTTATTTTTAAGACCAATAATGAAATATGGTTTTGGGAAATGAAGTATATTTCAATCATGGAGACGGTAGGTCGTACGTATGCATGAGTAACGTTTTCATTTTTCAATGATAATTATTGAAAGAAGGTATGTATTATTTTATATTTATATAATGATTATAAAAAATTAATACCATATTTTTCCTTTAAATATATTTTGATATATCATTCATCTGGTGTGTTGATGAAAATAAAGTCGCATCACTTCTTCAAGGCGGTAGTCCACACATACACAAACGACGTTGTCACTTTTTCAGTGAGTGAAATGGTAAGAAATAAAATGATATATTAAACTTAAATAATAATAAATATTTCATTAATATAAAAATTATTTCATTTATATCACATATATTCATTAACATTACCTATAATACGTTCCATGTAATGCATTATTGAAAAACGAATCACATCACTTTGTGAAGCAGTTGTCCACCGTACGCTTGAGAGACATTGTCATATCCCCAATGGAATGGAAAGTAAAAACTTTATACATGATATAATGGATAAATAGGTATAATCATTTTTTAAATATAATATATATAATTTATATCCATCATCATAACCAACTTTGAGATGTGGTAATGGAAAAATGAATGACATCATTTCGCAAGGAGGTAGCATGTTGTACCCACAAATGATGATTTTTTAACTCATTTGATGGAAGTGGAAATGGTTTTAAGTAATTAAGTTATTATAAAAACATCTTAATATATAAAATAAACTAATGTTATTATATCATCATATTTTAATAATAATTTAAGGAGGAAGAGAAAGAAATAAAATAAGGATGCTCGTGGAGGAACAACACCTCTTCTTCGGGTATCTTTATCAGGTTTTCTCCAAATCCTTCATAGGATGGATTTCATAAAAAAATAAGTCTTATAGGATGATATGAGTGAATTATTGAAGTTATTTTGGTAGTTATTTTCTCAAATAAAGATATTTTAAGGTATTAATAAGATAAGAGAGGGAGTGACCTTTTATAAGTGAGGTGAGTGGCACACTTGCAATTTTTTTTTGAAAAGATTCAATCATACCCATGTTTTTATCAAACTTGAATCCTTAAAAATGGGAATTTATCAAACCTATAAGATATAAGTAATAATTATTTCCATAAAATTTGTGTTTTAAAATTTTTTAGTTTATTTTACAGCCTTATCATCTTAGTTTAACCCCGGTAAATCCATTTTTACCTTAAACATGGTAATTAATTTTTAATGTTCTAACTATTCATTATGGTCAAAAATTAAGTTGAAATTATTAGAAATTATAAATTATTTAAATTAAAAATATATAATCAAATTTTACAAATAAAATTTATATAAGTGTAAAAAAATTTAATTTTAATTAATCTCGAAAATGCGACAAGAAAATGAGTTTCAGTGAGAAAATATTCAAAAGTTTACATTTTTTTTATATCAAAATTAAATATTAAAAATATTAAAATAACTTAAATTGGATTAATATATATATAATTTAACTAATTATACTTTAAAAACAATTCCAAATATAATTTAACAATATAGAAAATTAAAACAATTCATTTTTTAATTAAACTTCAATATTTTTCATTATTCATCAAAAAATGAAACTTTTCATTAAAATACCAAAAAATAAACCAAGGATAATTTTGATATTATAATTTCATAAATTAATTTTATATTTTTAAATAATTTTCAAAAAAAGTTAAAAAATAATTTTAAATTATGTGCGCAAAGCACGACAAACCCATCTTTTAGAAAAAGAATTCAATTTTTCAGAAAAAATTTCTTTTTCATTGAAATGGTATTTATTTTATATATAATAAATAAATAATAAATGAGTGTGTGTAAACTATATATTTTTATAATTTATTTAATCCTATCTATACCCACCATTATAATGACAAGGTGATAACAATCACATTAAATATTAATATTTTAATAATATGTCACATTTCATTTGAACATAGTATTGCATGTAATGTAATCTAAAATAAATGTTGTGTTTACTGAAAGCTATTTAATATATTGAATTTATTAAAAAATAAATATACCATAAAATATTGAGGTGTTACATATTCTTCTAATTGTGGTTTTTTGTGTGGCATACGTTATCGAACATAATTTTATTCTTTTAAAATTTTGGGGTGTTACACCAATTGTTTTGGAAAATCATTTGTATATGTCCCCCAATACCAATGTTTTAGAATAACCATTGGTATAGCCTATTTATGGGAAGGATATACTAATGGTTACCTTAAACTATTGGTATAGATGATGATATACCAATAGTTTTTTAAAACCATTGGTATAGCCTTTAGAACATATCCCAGTCACGTGACCTCCCATCCTCAAATACCACTCTCACCGAGATTCAACCCTATGAGTGCCCTTACATTTTCTTCCCCAACACTAGTGATCTCTCCTTAGTTCATGTTTTGATTTTTGTTCTTCTGGAACATCACATTGCTGAGTCCCAAATCTATCATCTCTTATTCCCAACATCATTTTCATTTTTGTCTAGATATAAAACATTAACCTAATTTTTTTATCGAGATTCTTCCTTGAAAGTTTTTTTTTATTATATTTGTTAGTTTATTGTAAAATAAATTTTATTATAGGTGCTGTGTTTTTTTATTTCTATTACTTTCTAATTCTATATAAATATAATATAAACCTATTTTTTGTGTGATATATGAGGTAAATAAATAATTAATTTTCATAGTAATTTCTTTTGTAAATTCATTGGAGTGTTATTAAATTTTTCATTTCAATTTTTAAATTTAATTATTTTAATTATTGATTTCAGGTATTAAACAATTATGGATTTAAAATATAATATATTGTTTGAAAATATAGATTGGTTTTGTTTTCATTCAAGGTTGAATATGGATGGACTTTTTTGTGACATGAATATCTTTATTAAATTATGTTAATTATGTGGAAAATATATTTATATAAATGTGGATTTTATCTTTTTATATTTATAAAGAGAAGTTTTTTGTACCTTATTCCTTGTGAGGGTTGTTTTGTGTAAGCATTTGTTATGACCAATTTCATACTAAACACTTACTTATTTTATTACTTATATAATATAATTATTGACCAACCTTAACTAATTCCATGTTTGGTTTGAAACTTGTGAGTTTTATAACACTATATACCATGGTTCATGTTTTATGTATATTTTTTATTTTTTATTATAATTCTCATATGGACAAGTTTTTCATTTATTCCATACATATAATTTTTGTGTGTGCTATGTATTGTTATTACGCATTGATATAATGGATTTCAATATTATGGTTTTATATATATTATTGTTTTTTATATCATGGGATTGAGTTAGGAAATTAATGATATAGATGACAACTATATAGTTAGAATTATTTCTAAATGGAATTTTCCTTTATCAAATTATTTTTTCAATGATAAACTAATTTATTTTTATAATTACGTATTCATTTATCTTAAATTTGGTATGTATTCACAAATATTGATTTTATTTGAATATTAGTTCAATTCTTTTCATAGTGATTGAAATAAAGTTAAAAAGTATAGTTTTCTTTAATATATTTTTCATTTTATTTCAATATTATTTCAATGATTTTATGACATCATGTATAACATTTTTTAATATAATAGATGGAAGTTGGATGTATGAATCTAATCCAATCTTAATCAATTTTCCAAAAGAGTTGGACAATTATTTATATTTTTAATTCAATAATGCTTCAGATAGAGGTCATATGCACTACCCATGTTATAATTTTATTGGAATACTTTGGTTAATTTTGAAAAAACTTAGATAACATATAAAAAATTGATTTTCAAGAAAAATATATTATCTAGTATCTCAATGGGGAGAACAGATAGTCTCAAAATATTCATGATCTGAATGAGAGGACCAGATTATTAAAATTAGAATACGATCAGTTTTTTTTATTAATTATCATGTGAAATAAATTATTATAATGTAAATATATAATTATATGATTAAAATTTTTTATGTAATGAAAATTATGATGTTGATAGGGTGAAAAAATTGAATGACGCTTCCACAACTCCAGTATATCAGCAATGTGGTAAAATGAAAATACAAAAATTTTTAATATGAATTTGTCATAGGAAAACCATGTATGAAATTTCTAATGTTTTCATCAATTATATTCTATCCTTTTTTAAGGAATTTATTCTATATGACACATATATTCCATTGAACCATTATGTAGAATGGAAGTTAATTGAACAACTTTGATTTTCTAAAAAAATCAAGCTTTCCCAAAAGATTTTATCTTATTCTAGGAGGAAAACACTAGCCTAAATGATTGTATAAAATATGGCATATCTTGATAGAATCCAAATTTTGATAGAAAAATATCTTTTGTTCCATCGAAAGTATTTGTCCACTATATATTAATTTCCATTCTCCAAAATATTTTCATGTATAATTAAATATCAAAAAATATACAATGGAAAGATACTGAGAGAAATAAAGATAATAATGAATTCATTCATACTATATATGGATTGTAAAAGTGGACTTTTTATGCTCAATATCAAAAAAATTTATCTGAGTTGAGTAGTGTGAGGTAGGGTCTATCGTGTGATGGTTTTAATATCTTTGGTCATATTCTTACTTTTCACAACAAATGTCTAGTTTTCATACAAATTTTTAACTTCATCCATGGATGAGTATAAAAAAATTCTATTTATTAAGTATAATCATGCCTAAAACTTTTTATCCTAGCAATTATATAGATGTATACTTACAACCCTTAATAAAAGAGTTGAATAATCTTAGTAATGTGGGTGTTTGCACATAAAATGCTTGTTCGAAAGATATATTTCATATGTGTGTTGTGCTTATGTGGATGACAAATTATTTTCTTAATTATTCAATGATTTATGGATGTGTCATGATGGTAAAACTTTCTTATATAATTTTTATGAATAATACATGATCTAGAAGATTTATATATCATCATTGTTTCAATTTTATGAGGCATAAATGACTCTTAACATTGTATAATCCATATAGAAAAAAGCATTGATGGTTTGACACTACCATGGAGGTCAAAAATTTACTTTAACACATGTCTAGAACTGATGTGATTAACTAATTAAAGGATGTAAATTTTTCCTTTAAGAAATGTTGGGTAAAATCTAAAAAAAATAAGGATGTTTTCACTGAATCCAATTAAAATTGGAAGAATATAATTATCTTCATTGAGTTTCCTTATTATCTTACTAATTTATTATGAATTTTTTTAGATATAATTCACATTGAAAAAATATTTATGAAATTTTTCTTTCAATTATTATACATTTCATGGGGAAGACAAAAGATTATTTATGATCATTGTGTGACTTGGTGGATTGTCTTATTAGACCAGAATTACATCATGTGAGTTTTTGTGAAAATAAATTAGAAGTTATTTGTGCTTCATATGTGATTAAACCTTAAGAAAAAAAATCAATATCAAAATGTTATAGTGAATATCAAGGTTCTTGATGGATATTCAAGAAACATATAAAAATAGGTCAATGGAATAGAGTTGAAGGTAAAATATTTGAAGACTTGTGATTATCATATCCTTCTTCCTGGGTCGATTCCAATAGGAATACTTCATCTACTTTCCAATAATTTAATGGTGGAAGTGCTTCAATTGTTCCATTTTTATAGAGATCTCTGTGCAAAAAATTTGTCCAAGTCTTTCGTATAAACAATGTTGTAATTGGAACCATTACATTTGTGTGAGTTAGAGAAAATTTTCAACCATTATTCTTCAGATGCATGTTGCATCTAACTATCTATATTACTACTGAAATACTTCTTGGAGGGCCAATTGATTTTAATTATATATATCCTTCATAATGAAATATGTACACATTGAAGTATTATTTCTACAATAGGAATTATCATGAATGTTACATTGTCAAATGATACTTTGATCAAGAATGTATGGATTTATGTTTAATAAATTTGTCTAATGTAACCACAAGACATAAATGACCAATGATAAATGAATAAGAGAAGACTGAGAAAACTGAACCTAGTTTTCCAACACTTCCCCAAATAGGGGGAATTCTTGGATCGTATGCATTGACTTTATTAAGCCCTGAAGAGTGGGAAATGGAACATCACACGTTTTTCTAACTATGATTTTTTTATGACTACATCATGTAATTAAATAGAATTTGTATATATTATATTATCCAATATATTTATACATATGTTTTAAATTGTTTCTATATTTCTATGTAGGGAACTTAAGAAAATTATAAACAGAAATTATCATTGATTACCTTTGAGAAGAGGAGTTAAGTTTCGTAGGAAATAGTTTTCTTTTTGGTTAAAATTTAAGGTAGAAGTATTGCTGTAATAAAATAAAAAAATTAATATTAATTTAATTTTAATATTCATTTATATTCAAGGCATTTATTTTACTTACTGAAACTTTCTCTAAATTAATATGAGTTTTAAATTTTAGTCGTAATTATGTTTGTGAATGAAAATCAATTATGATCAATGGGTAAAAATTTATTATCACTGAATAAGCAGTAAACATGATAACACAACATGATAGTGTTATGGTAACTATAAAAATATATTGGTATGCTAGTGCATCAGATAGTAGGCCTTGATATAAAAATACATCTTATTATTTATTTTTTAGAGAATGATTATATTGGATTATCACTATCATGTTCAAATTTCTATGATGAAATGCAAGTGGTTTCATTCAATGATGAGACATGACACATTTATTGAAAAATTTAGATTTAAATTTATTTAAATTACTCAAATTCTTACTACTAATGGGCCATCTATTTTGGTATCATTGTTGGAAAAGGTTTTTTATGTGAAAGATCATCTGAGACCTAAATTCAGAGACATTATTTATGTAATCTGAATACATATTTTTTAGGATGGTGGGAATGAAATGTACACCATCACTACCCCCATTGGCCTCGATCAATTTATTATTTATGATGCCTCAAATACTCCATTTATTAGAGATGATCATGAACTAAAATTTATGTTGTGTAATATATAGAATCATCTCTATGTGTTCCCAGTTCATTTAGTTTAGCTCAAATTGGGGTTTTTCAGGTTTGTTCTATTCAAATTTCATTATTGTTGGTTTCAAATATTTTGTATCCAACTTTATCATAATTTTAAATTTCAATATAACATGGTTTTTATTCACTTTGATTTAAATTTTATTATATCAAAGAGAATTATATTAGAACTTAAAAAACCAAAAAAACTGATACAATACAATTAAAACAAAAACAATTTGAATTGAACAAAAATTTATTGAAATAATTATAATAGAAAAATAATAATAATTAAATGAATGACCTAACTCAAAAAATGGACAAATGGACAAATGACCTAACCCAAAATATGAACCAAACAACTTAACCCAAAAAATAGAAAAAATGGATTAATCAAATGACCAAAATGAAATAACCTTAACAAAAATAATTTGGTTAAAACTGAAAATATAAGAATAAAACCATATCATAACAATGTAAAACATTCTATTAGAATGTATTGATTTTTCTATGTCACATATTTTATGTTTTGATATTATTTCAACTAAATATGATATGATTATGTTATGTCACTCACTATCCTTTTGCTTAGCTTGACAATTTGTGTCCCTTAATTAAGCCACTTCACCAATTATTTCTTGTTGGTCACATTAGCTATGAATTTCTAGTTAAATGAATATTTATTTTCCAATGTTGGAAATGAAAGAAATTGAATAGATATGAATGAAAATAATATATGATATTAATCGTATCCTGAGATAGATGGGAATTACTCCTCTCGTGCATATTGTGAGTATACTATTTCAAATATATGTGTCAATAAAATATGTCAATTCATTAATATTTTTTAAAATTTTAATTAGGAACCATCACCTAGGAGACAAATATTTTATGACCATTATTGTGGAAGTGGTTCTCAGCCTAAGGATTGGGTGATACTAGAGCTACTCAAAACACCCATCATACTCGATCACACATAGAACCTTCATTATATATACCATGTAACAAAATTTTGTATCTCGTAGTTCTATTAAATGTACCTAGGATATTTATACCACCTATAATATTTACACAGTTTACATTTGATTGTCCTATATATCTTTTCATTATCTAATGATGGATCCCACTCCCCATCCATATTATACTTTTCCATGGAATTCTATGCCATCTACTTTTATTACTACTTTGTTCTATTTGGATTTTTAGGTTCATGATCATTCAAATTAAACTCTAGCATATTATGAACCTCCTAAGCATACTGATCATCACAACAAGACATTAGACCCCATTGGTACTACACAGGTTGGGGATCCTTCACAGTATATGGATCAAGAAGTACCCACTAATCATTATACCTTAGGTATATGTATAGAACCCTAGTAAAAAAATTGAAAAGTATTTATTGTCATTATAAGATGTATTAATTTAACATTTTTCTTTTATTCTTTCAAATTTAGATATTCCATTATAAGGTGGAGTGGGTGTATACACATGTATGATGTGTTTCACCTCCAAACACATGTGATGGTTGAGTAAAATGAAGATAATCAAATGATTGGTAAAATAGGGAGATAATGTAGAAGTTTTATAGATATGCTTTCCAAATACTATGAAATAATTTCTTTCAAGACACTATCCTAAAGATACATTGAGAATTAAATGAAAGATAATTCTTGGGATAAAATATGGGTAAGAAAATACATTAGAATAAATGTTATATTATTATTTTATTCTTATGAATTAATATTTTTGTCCTGACTTCATTATAATTTTCTAGAATGTAAGGATATAAGGACTGCATGGATAATGGAATTAAAAAATATGTGGAGAGAATATAAACAGAATTTATATAATAGATAGGTTCCTAGAGCAGGAAATGATATAGTGGATATTATTACCTTGAATGAGTGTCCAACAACACATTATCTAGAAATGATTTCTCATTGAAAAATGTAATGAGTTTAAGGTATTAATAAAATTTGAGGTTTTTAACTAAAAATAAAAATTATTTTCATTAGTACTCTATTTTATATTATGGAATATTATTTTTTAGGAAGCATCAAAAAATAAATAAATAAAAAAGATTCTATAAAGTATCCCCACACTTTGGGATGGATGAAAATGTTAGAACATGAGAGTAATCAAGTATTTTTCATTGAAACTTGCATCTAATTAGGTACAAATAGAAATAAAAAATGGTTGTACCTAAATTCTGAAACTTTTAGAGGTAAACTAAAGTTAATTATGGGTAAAATAACTTTAATTAAGGGTGAAAATGTTATTTAATGGTAAAATAAATTTAATTAAAGAATCAGGTATTTTTCATTAACACTTATAGTTAATCATGCACTACTTGATATCTCAAGATCCAGTGAATTTTCAGACCCTATAATTATTATATTCATCTTTCAATCCCACTGAATTATATTTATTTAATTTCATAAAGTTAAAAATTATTATGAAACAAATTAATCTAACTTATGTAGCACATTATATCACTAAGTAATAGAAGCATACATAACCTGAAAAACTGTTGTATGATAAAAATATTACAGAACTTCGGTTATTTTTTAGAGAATCTAAAAGTCCAATTAATACTCTATAATAGATGAATGAAATCTAGATAAAGTTATAATTTCCAACTAAATATTGGGAATGAAATTATGAGATATATTTCTAGATTTATCTTTAAAAAATAGAAGCAGATATATTATGGAAAACTGATGAGATATGGAAAATTATAGAAGTTAGATGAATTTTTAGAGAATCCAAGAGACAATTCCAACCATCATTATAGTTTAATTAAATATAGAAAAAAAATTTCTATCCATATCAACATCAAGCCTTAAATTCAGATATATTAGTCTCATTTTATCCTTAAAAATAGTATAAACTATAAACTGAAAATCAACCGTATAACTTGAATAATTCTGCAGATTCAAACCAAAAAATGTGAATTACTAGACTGATTTTCACAACACTTTAGTTAAAAAAATAGATAATATTCATATATTTCTATAAAATGGATTTGTGAAATTTTGATGAATATAACTCGAGATATAATCAAAACATAGTGACCTAATGAAACTTGTTTCAAAAAAAATATTTCTAGGTTTCTTCAGATTTCTTCTCATACAATTGAATCTATTCTAAAAAACATTCTTCAAAAAATTTAAACGTTAAAAGTTAAATAATAACCATAGAATAATATAATAAAAAAATAACCATGAATAACATGTGATAAGAAATATAAAAATAGATAGTATAAATAATCATATTTAAAAGATGAATAAATGAGGGTAAAAACAAAAAAACAAAGATAGGGTGATGTAATTATCAAAAAAAATGTTAATGAAAAAGAAACACTAAAAAAATTAAAGGTAAACTAAATTTAACGGTAAAAATTAAGTTAATTAAAGTAAAATGAAAATTATTAAAGAGTAAATATAAGTTAAGGGTAAAATAAAGTTATGTAAGGTTTAATTAAAGTTATATATGAGTAAATAAAACTTAACTAAGGGTAAATCAAAGTTATGTAAGGGTAAAATGAAACATGTATAGGTTAAATAAGGGTAAACTAAAGTTAAGTAACGGTAAAAAAGTTAAGTAAGGGTAACATAATGTTAATTAAGTTTAAATAGAATTTATGTAAGGGTAAAAAAAGTAATATAAGGGTAAACTAAAGTTATGTAAGGGTAACTATAAGTTAAGAAAGGGTACAAAGATGTTATGTAAGGATAAACAGAAATTTCTATAGGTTAAGTAAGTGTAAACTAAATTTATGTAATGGTAAAAAAATTAAGGGTAAAGTAAAGTAATTTAAGGGTAAATATAAGTTAAGTAAAGGTAAAATAAAGTTATGTAAGGGTGAAATAGAGTTATTTAAAGTTAAAATGAATTTAAGTAAGCGTAAAACAAAGTTATGTAAGGGGAAAAAATACTACATATTAAGTAAGGGTAAAATAAATTCGAGTAAGGGAAAAACAAAGTTAAGCAATGATAAACTAAAGTTGTGTTAGGGTAAACAGAAGTAATGTAAGGGTAAAAAAAGTTATGTATGAGTAAATAGAAACTATTATAGGTTATGTAAGGGAAAACTAAAGTTATGTAAGGGTAAACAAAAGTTATGTAATGGTAAAATAAAATTATGTAAGGGTAAAAATAAGTTATGTAAGGGTGAAACAAAGTTATATAAGGGTAAACTAAAGTTATTTCTGGGTAAACAAAAGTTACATAAGGGTAAATAGAAACTTTTATTTGTTAATTAAGGGTAAACTAATGTTAAGAAAGGGTAAAAAAGTTAATTAAGGATAAACTAAGGTTATGTAGTGTAACCAAAACTTAACAAAGGGTAAACAAAGTTATGTAAGGGTAAAAAGAAGTTAAGGGTAAAAAAATTATTTAGGCATAAATAAAAAATTTGACAAGTTATGTAAGGGTAAAATAAAGTTAAGTAAGGTAAAAAGAGTTAATAAAAGGTAAACTAAAGTTAAGTATGGGTAAACATAAGTTAAGTAAGGGTAAAATAAATTTATATAAGGGTAAACTATAGTAATTTAAGTGTAAATAGAAGTTAAGTAAAGGTAAAACAAAGTTATATATGGGTAAAAAGAAATTATTAAAAGTTAATTAAGTGTAAACTAAAGTTATGTAATGGTAAAAAAAAGTTACGTATGGGTAAAATAAAGTTATGTAAGGGTACAAAAAAGTTAAGGAAAGGGAAAAAAGTTTTGTAAGGTTAATCTAACGTTATGTAAGGGTGAGGAGATCTTAAGTAGGGATAAAAAAGTTATATAAGGGTAAATAGAAAATTTTACATGTTAATTAATAGTAAACTATAGTTAATTAAGGGTAAATCAAAGTTAAGTAATAGAAATATATAGTTACATAATGGTTAAAAAAAGTTAAGTATGGTTAAAAAAAGTTATATAAGTGTAAATTAAAGTTATGTTAGGGTAAATAGAATTTAATTAATTGTAAATCAAAGTTATATAAGGGTAAATAGATAAATCTATAGGTTAATTAATTGTGAACTAACGTTAAGTAAGGGTAAAAAATTAAATAATGGTAAGATAATGTTGTGTAAGGGTAGACAGAAGTTAAGTAAGGGTAAATTTTATGTAAGGGTAAACTAAAGTTATGTAAAGGTAAACAAAAGTTAGGTAAATGTAAAACAATGTTATGTAAGATCAAACTGAATTTATGTAAGGGTAATAAAAATTTAGGTAAGGGTAAAACAAAGTTCTGTAAGGGTAAATAGAAACTCATACAGTTTAAGTAAGGGTAAAAAAAGATATGTGAGGGTAAAAAATAGTTATATAAGGGTAAACATAAGTTTAGCAATGATAAAAAGAAGTAATGTAAGGGTACAAAAAAGTTATCTAGGGGTAATTAGAAACTTTTATAGGTTATATAAGGGTAAAAATGTTAAGTAAGAGTAAATTAAAGTTATTTAAGTGTAAACTAAATTTATTTAAGTCTAAATAAAAGTTAAGTAAGGGTAAAACAAAGTTATTTAAGGGTGAACTAATGTTATGTCAGGGTAAAAAAGTTAAGGGTAAAACAAAGTTATATAAGGGTAAAGTAAAGTTTTGTAGGGGTAAAGTTAAATATATTCACATAATATTCAAATATAAAAAGTGATAAATATAAACTATATTAACATGATAACTCTAAACTTTAGCAATATATAGATAGTTTCAAGTAATATTAGCATATAAACATGTAAATAGATTCATTTAATATGAACATAAATACTTTTCAACTATAAACTAAAACTAAATTGGTGAGAATATAATGAAACTAAATATAAATAAACTTTACCATCTATACATTAAAAAACCAATTCAATCATAATAAAACAAAATTAAATGAAAAGGGAACTATTTTAACCTAATCGACTTAATCTAACTAAACATAAATAAAATTAAATAAAATTAAACTAAACACAATTATCCCTTAAATGAACTTAATTGTAAGAATTTTTATGAAATAACTATAACTCATGTGACGTATTGAATGGAACTACAACTAAAACATGAATTAGATAAAAAAAAATGACTAAAATTAAACTAAACCAAACATAATTCATCCAAACATAGTGGAACCAATAAAAAATGAAGTTTACCCAATATAATAAAAAGATAACTTGAATATAGCTTCAAAAAAATAAAAAAAATTTATTCATTTTTTATTGATTAAATATAGTTTCAAATATTTAAGGATAATAAAATACATTTTTGTGAAATTTAATTAAATTAGTATAAGTTTTTTTCAATTCAATAGTTGTTACAATGAGATTTTGTTTTAAAAAAATATAGTATTATTAATCAATGGTTTTCTACATTCAATTTCATTGTATAGTGTGGTAGTAAACATTTATGTACATTTTCCTCAAGAAATGTTTTTTACTCAAGCATAAAGAATTAATATGGAAGTCTGGTAAATGAACAGACCCAACAAAAATTTTAATGTTTACTTTATTGATTTCAAATTTTAATATCTAATATATGAGAAAATTGTTTATTTATATTTTAAAAAGTGTTCTTTAGAGTCTCTTAATGAGTAGGAAAATGAAAACGTTGGGCCAAATGATCATTTTCACCAGAAATTAGGATATGATCACCATGAGAGAGTATACTATCGACCATGGAAGAGTATATTCCCAACTAGATATTATCCCACATAAGGTGCATCTAAAATTTATAGATGAGTTAAGTTGTAAGTAGCTCATGAAGAGGTATTAAATCTTCATAAATGGGAATTATAGGATAAAAAATAACCTTGAATTGTAAGTCCATAGATTTCTAAAATATTTTCTTTTTTGTTTTCAATAGTCTGATAAAGTTAAGATGGTTTTTTGAGTCTTATTCCTCATTATTTTATATGTTTATTCATCTATTCACTTCTTTCCATTCAAAAATTCACTTTTTCCATCACATGGTCACTTGTGTATTCCTATGGTAGAAAGGTTAGTCATACAGTCAATTGGAATAGTCACTATTCTTTCAGATAGTCACTTTCTTCCCTTCTTAAGATCACTTTTTTTCATTCCATGGTCACTTGTTTATTCATGTGGTAGGTAGGTTGGTTATGTAGTTGGTTAGAATGGTAACGTTTTTTGTGTGGTAACTTCTTTCCTTATTTTTGGTTACTTTTTTCCTATGCACGATCACTTGTTTGTTTTTTTATAGGTAGGTTGGTTGTGTGGTCGATTTTCACAATAAATTTTTGTTCATGCAGTCACTTATTTCCCTTTATGTGGTCACTTTTTTCCTTCACATGATCAACTTTTTGTTTAAGTGTTAGATAGGTTGGTCATGTGGTCGATTGGCATAGGTAGTAGTTTTTCAAATGATGGGTTTGTTAGTACGGTATGTTCGGGACATAACTAAATTTACGAAATTTAAAAACATTCAAAGAATATCACTAAAAGTTGTGAATATGACATTTTAATGTAAATGTGATTTAAAAGAATTAATTATGGTTATTTAAAGGACATTTCAAGTTCAATAATTATAACCTTGAATTTCTTTAATGACCAAGGTGGTTAATGAGTCCTTCTATATATAATTTAATGATATCCATATTAATGATCAATTAAAATCATATTTTTGATCTGAAATCCTAGTTATTTCATATCTTTGATTCTAAAATAAAGATTCTCAATAATTTATTTTCTACTTTATTTCTCTCAAGATGGGAGGTTCCAAAGCCTTTCACATAGATTTTTGGAACCCTGCTGTTATTAGTTTGAGTTCTTCCTATGGTGATTCTATCCTATGAACGCAACCCCTATTTTTGTGGAATAAATAATTTAAAGCATCTTCCTTACAGGTAGGGGATCATTTTTCATTATTCTAGTTATAAATGTGAGATATACAAACCTTTTTTATCTTTGGGAAGATATTATTAACAATCTTATTAAAGGTCATAAATTAGTTTAATTTAAATTAAAGGAAGAGGGGAATGAATAAAAGTTTTTCTAAACATCATTGCTTTTTTATTAAGATTATACATGCTCATTGTAATACTAAATATAATGGTTTTTGGTATCCTTTATCTTTCTAGAAATTGATGTGTTATAGAGCCCCTATTTTTTCTATTCTTTGATATCACCATGAATGAAAATTAATAATCACATGTTTTTGGATAATGAAATGGGTTCCCCTGAAAATTTATGGTTTTTCAAATAATTCCTTTGAAAATAAAAATTACATATGACGAGAGACCAATTTTTAAAATTTGAAACAAGTTATGTGTTATATGTGAAAAGTAGGTATGATGTATGGATGTGATGTGTGGGTGGATATGATGAGATTTGTATGTGGTGTGTGACTATTGTGATAAGTAGGTGGCTATAGTTGTGAAATGGTGGTGGTGTGGGGTTTTTTGGCATGGTAATGTTGGGTTGTTGTTGTGTTTGTGTAGTGTTGTGCTAGTTACCCAATAGTAATAGAATTAAAATTGAAAATGATGAGTTGAAATGGAATGGGCTGGATAAGTGAAATTGGTTGGTAATATGAAATATGAAAATTAGATTAAATTGAAATGAAATGGATGGAATGTTGCTTGTGGGGTGGTTTTATTTTGTAGTGTTGTGCACTTAGTAGTGATAGGGAAAGTGGAAGAGGTTGTGAGTCTTGGTGGTGATTTTGTTAGTGGGTATATTACTCTTATTGTGAACCCATAGGCTAGGGTTATGTGTGGATTTATATATACTTTTTATTTCCATTGTGATTTAAATATGCACCCCACCCATGTCGAGTATTTTATGATGACAAAAACAAAATTTGGGGGTGTTTTCCCAATATCCCAATGGTGGGGATGGAAGGATGGATAACCTCTCTTCCATGCTATCTCTTCCTGACGATGTTTATATGCATGATCTATGATAGACTAAAGTCAAAAGTTCGCTTATTTTTCGATTTTATGAGGTTTATTTGGTGTCTTATAGTGGGGTCATGCCTAGTAGGGGGGATGTGGTTGATGTCCGTCATGTTCATGATACCCTACTATTCTAGTTATGGTAGTCTATATAATGTGATGGCCCAATTTTCTTTGGGTGAGTTTTGGTGTGATGCTCAGGTTTTTTGGGAAGGATTATCATATGGAATAAATGAGTTCACCATGTTGTACATTTTTGGGGTGTGAGAGTGGAAAACTAGTGGGAAAGTGTTGTGTTGTACCTTATTATCAATATGATTCTTATTATATTTTTATATTTAAATGTGTTATTGGGTGATCATGACATATTGAGTATGGGGTTGGACAGTTGACCTATTAAGGTGTTGTCAATTCTGTTGTTTTTCCACTGGTGAATTAGTATGTTCTTTTCACATGTGCATGACCAAATTTGGGTGTGATACTACTAAGTATACTTGTAATCTCACCCTATGTATATAAATACTATTTTTAAAGTTTCCACAAGGCCTATGTGGACCATGTTGGACATTACTAACTCATACCTTGGGTCTATTGTTTTTTCACTACATTTGGATTTTATTTTGGGTATTTATTTGGATACTCATGTATTTTTTTCATTATACATGAATTGTGGGATAGTTTTGGTTTCTTTACTTTAATATTATTTCTTGAAGTTATATTGTGTTTGATATCCTATCTCCTGACCCAATATATATTACAGGGTAATTCCTCTCATGTTTGAGATTTTATAACCTCGATGCTAGTCACCAACCTAGAGCCTACTATATGTGGGACTCAGGGGGGGTAATTATTATTATTCATTCATTTTCCAACTAGGAGAAGTATATTTGGAGGTAGGGGTATTTAAAGAGTGATATTAGAGTTTTTTTAGGGATGTGATGGAGTTAAGAGTAATTGACATTGAGGATTGAATGGGTTTGTATGAAAACAATGTCAGTTGATCTTTTTGTGTGACATAGGACATGGAAGACTGGCTATGAAATGGGATTTTAAGCCCCCCCCCCAACATGATATGATGAAAGGACTCTAAGACAACTGAATTTCCAAGTGATGTGGCACTGATTTCAGGGTAAAGGCCCATGGAAGGTACATGCATCATGATTTCCTATGTTTTTATTTGAATAAGGTGGTTTTGAGATGTTAAAATAAATTAAATGAATATTAATTTAATCCAATACTATCGAGATTAGAATATATTTGTTTTCCTTTTATCTATAGATCTTGAATGTCATTTTCATGTTTTTTTAATTTGGTGATGTTTAGAAGGCTGACCCCATTAACCACCATAGTGTCGAACCGGTTGAGGAGGAAGATTAGTGGTAAGGGATATTGTGTTCCTTTTAGTTGTAGGATTTAGTAACGTATAAGGGTATAATTTTTGATCTGGAGATATAGAGTTACTTAGAAGATCTTGAGATCACCTTCAGTCTAATCTAGAAAATGGTAGAGTATTTGGCTCTATCAGTGATCAGTCAGATGAGAGGTGTAGTACGTTAGTTGTGGGTGTTGTATCTTGGTGAGAAGAACGAGGCAGATGTTTCATAGGTAAAATTATAGAAGGGAATTTAGGCGGAGTTTCTATCATTGGCCATGAAGGCGGTGAAGATATAAGAGATTCTCTCTCTACAGGGGGGGTATTTTTTGCAGGATCTTGGGATGAAGTTCAAGGATCTTTTTTGTTTCACCCCAGATCATTTTCCAAATGAGGATTCCTATATGCAGTGTCTTGAGAAGGAACTCCTTCCTTCTTTCCAATATGTGGTTACTCCTTTCATGTTTCCAAACTATCTGGAGGTTCAGAAGAAGGCATAGGTGATCAAGTATATACAATCATGAGGAGGTTTACTGTGATAGGGGAACCATCAGGGTTCCTTGAGGACAATATTTGTTAGTGAAATATCTAAGGCATCAGGGCCTTGGAGGTTTTGACCCATGGGGATCTTATCTTAGTAGTTTCCCTTCCGCCCTTCTGGGGCTCGTGGTTTCCATGATTTTCTTGGGGGTATTAGGATAGTGTATTTCTCCTTTGGGGTATTTTGAAATCATTATAATCAATGACGCATGGTTCATATAGAGCATTATGGTGTGGTGATATGGTTTAGTGTTAGCCTCAGTAGCAGATACCAGCGAGGTCGTTTTAGTAGTTGGGGAAACATGGATTATGATAAACCATATCTTTCATACACTTTACTTCGTGATTTATTGAATAAAGATACAATTCTTATAGACCTATAAGATTATTAGTCCTAGTTTATTTTTGGTAATTAGGTAAATATTATAAAAATTTGAAATATAAATACAAATACATAAACTAAAACTTCATTACATACCCTTAAATTTCCTTAATCTTCTAAAACTTCAGAGGATAACCTAAGGACATACATATGAAAGGGGTGATTTATAAAGGCCGGTAAGGGAATAATCAAAGAATAACATGGTGAATGTAATACATGTGAGTCAATAAGAATATAAATGTAAAAAAATATGGGTTATAATCATGAACATTGACATCAAATCATGATAATAGATGATAACATAAAGGCAACATGGGAATGTGTTAAAAACATAAAAGATGACATCATAATCATAATTCAAGGATAAATTCTAAGACATCATAACATAGTTTTCTTAGGATAACCTCTAATGCACCATACATGGAATCTCATGAGATAAAAACGTATCCCAATGTATTGGAAGGATCTATAATTCTAGGTCCACACATCACATTTATATCATGCACATTCATAAGTTTACCACATAGATTATACAACATAAGGATTTCATTGATGAATATTAATCCTATTATTAATAAGTGTGGGTTATATATATGTAATTCCACAATACATTATGTATAGGTACATCTAGGTGAATACCATTGAGTGGAAATGGTGATGGGTATTCACCATACAAATGTTTGGCATAGAATATTACATGATAATTTTGACATCCTAATAGGGGTACATAAAGATTCATGGAAGGTTTTGATGTGAGTGAAAGTCGAATATTAAAACATAGACATCATATGGATAGTAAGAAATATATTTTAAAACATATACCAATATGAAAATTTTTAAATCAAAAGGCGTAATAAAAATAATCTGCTTGAATAAAGAGGAAAAGGAGAGTATCAGTTACCTTGAGAGGGTGCTTCTAAAAGATTTTCAAGAGCTTATTAAGATATTTAGAACATATTAGGATGGATATATAGAGTAAAGGGTGGATTAAATTCATGCTATAATTTTTTTTGGTGAAGATTAATGGGAGGTTGGGTGGGTTTTTATAGAAAAAGAGATTTTATTATTTATTAATTTCTAAACATTCTTTTAGACTATATGATAAATTAATCCAAACCTGAAATCATACCATGGTTTCATCCAATTATTTCTATCAAATAGTGGTGGATTTAATTATTCAATAAATATAATAAATGAACTCTAAAAATAATACCAATGGTGATGTGGAAGTGATTCATGTTTGTAAAGAATTGATTTTAAAACCTTAAAATATAATATAGGTTTTGGAGGATTCATTATGGGTCTATAAAATTAATAAAATAACATAAAAACATATTATTTTAAAATTGGAAACATAAATTTGGTCACATATAATCTTTATAATGTTTATTATATCATGTTTTGGGCTTTTATGAAGTCATAATACATACCATATAATTATATAGTATTTAATTTTAACCCAAAAATCGATTGTCTCAGAAAATTATAAAAAATTAACTATTGGATAATTTTTATGAAATGATTTCAAAAATAAAATTTATTTTATCAAAATATTTCTCTAAATATGAGTATTTACACATTTAAATAAAAATAACCATTTATTGAAAAATACATGTTTTTTGACACTAACAGCTTTCTGAGCCTAATAAAAATTACATTTGACTGCATAAAATTATATTATTAAGAGCATTTAATAAATTTTAATTAATAAATTTTTTTTATTAAAATATCATTTTTTTTATAAAATTCTCGAATTCATCAAAAAGTGTATAATGAATGAAACTATATATTTCCCAAAAATAATTTTGCTTCGTCATATAAAAATCATTATTTAATCATTTTAAATTAATAAAAGATAAATATAATAATTATTTTATTAAAAATAAAAATATAAATATTCATACTCTTAGGGTATAGATATGTATCCCTTTATTACACTAGTGAACTCCTTAAGAATAAGGCACGCAATGGTGAGATTTTCTTAGGGTGGTTTGGAAAACATGGTTTGGGATGTGATATCGGTGAGTACAGACTTATCCCATAAATGGTTTCTATCATGCTTTAGATGTTTAATATTGGATTGATATTGGTTAATGGAAATTACTAGCGATGTTATCTCCCATGGAAACTTTGATAAACGGTATTCATAGTTTACTATCTTACTAGTTGAGGCCACCGCTTCTATTTTCTATTTCAATTGGATTTTTCAAAAATCTATATATATACTAATCATAAGATTTTTGTATAATGGTAATAATATCAATGGTTTAGATGTTTAATGGTCTTTTAAATATAATATGATATAATTTATAATGGTCAAAAAACTAAATTAGTGCATGCTTTCTCTATATTTTCATTTCCTAGTAAGGAATTTACACATTTAAAAAAGGAATTTCATTTATAAATGTTTGGGTTGTTATATGAAAATAATCTAAAAGGGTATATGGGGTAGGAAGAGTTTGACCTCAGGATGTTCCTCATCTTCACATACCATGACCTCAGTATGGATGTAGCATTGGACATCGGTAAATATGAATAGGACTTAGGTGTGGTCAGTTGCATGCAGTGGAGGAGGCAACACTAGAGGGGATAAAGATCATTATAGGTACAAACAGTTTATCATATACCCTTATTTATTCCTTTTTTGATCCAATATATTTTCACTCATTTTTTTTATCATCTCTACTCTATGCTCTGGTATTAGACCTAGAGAAGCTTCCCATGCACTTGGTGTTTACTCCACCAGTCGGAGGCCAAACTATATTTTTTGATGTGTACCAAGGGTGTAGACAGATGATTGGACCACATCAGTCACATGGATATCTTTTATTTCTAAAAATGTAGCTATAAAATTTTATTCTCATCATTGACTTGTTATATTCCATCTATTCTATTATTGACTGCTTCTAAATAATATTTTGGTTCTTTAATATGGATGGATAGTGTTTAGATATTATTGGTGAACAAGGTTTTCAGGTGGTAAGTATACATGTGGCGCCCATTCATTCATTGAGGATAGAATTTTCCATGGAATAAATAGATTTTGTGAGAGTGGAGGTTCCCTAGGACATTTGGTATATTCTGTATATTTTTCTAATGAGGTTTTGAGGATACCCCCTCAATGTGGTATCTAACTCATGAAATACCTTCATCTAGGTGGTTCTCCAATATTTATAGGTATCTATCAAATGGGACCTTTGGAATTACAGGAGTTCAATATTTAGATAGATGCTCTGATTCGAAAGGGTTTCATTAAGCCCAGTGTCTCTTTGTTGGGTTCTCTTGTGTTATTTTACAATAAGTCTAATGGTAGTTTAAATTTTTGTATAGACTATCAATGTATGAATTGATTGATGGTCAAGAATCACTACCCCCTTCAAAGGATCGATGTTATTTTTGACTAGTTTAGGGGAGATGGTTGGTCTTTAAAGATTGATATGTGGTTTGAGTATCACTAGTTGAGGCTGAAGAAGGATGATATTCAAAAGACAACATTCAGATGTAGGTATGGGAACTTTGAGTTCATGTTCATTTTTTAAAACTCATAAACAAACCAAATATATTTATGGTGATCATAAAATCCATGTTCTATGAGTTCTTGGGCCAGTTTATACTTTTTTTAATTGATGAAATCTTGGTTGAGTCTAAGTCATATAAGGATCATGTCAATCATCTCAGGGTTATCCTGTAAGTCCTTTAAAACCACTAGATCTATGTAAATTTTTATAAGTTTAATTTTTGGACTCAATATATTTCCTTGGTCATGTGGTATCCTAATAGAGTGTGTCCATGGACTCAGCAAATATTGAGGCAACAATTTCTTGGGAAACACCCAAGAATATTTCAATGGATTATATATTTTTTAGTCTTGTAGGCTATTACTGAAGGTTTTTCTCCTATATATCATATATTTCATCCTATTTTATTGATTTTACAAGGAAGTAGTAGGATTTTATATAGATTTATTAGTGTCAAGAAAAGTTTGACTACCTGAAGGGGAAATTGATCAATGATTTGGTGCTCCAGTTTCCCAGGGAAGGGGTAATGTTTGCAGTGTTTCGTGAAACTTAAAATATTGGCTTGGTTTTCATATTGATAAAATATAATTAGGTGATATATTGTGTATAAAGGTAGTTATTCCTCCATAATCATATCAATGTCACCCATGATCTAGATCTAGAAGTGGTTATGTTTGTGCAAAAGTTATGGCAACATTACCTCATTGAAGAAATATTTGTGATCTTCATTAATTATAATATTTTGAGGTATATCTTTTATTGATGTGACCTATATATATTGAATTTCAGGTGGATGGAGTTTCTCCAAGGATATAACTTTGAGATTTACTACACCTCAGGAAAGGGGGATGTCATGGAAAAATATTTGAGTAAGAAGTCATGATGTGATATTGTTCAAGATTCTAGCGATGTTGGGGGGGTTATGAAAGAGCGGGAGGCCCTGAACTTAGATTAAAGTGTTATTGATAGATGATATTTCATGTTTAAAATGACGTTCTAGTATTCTTTGATGTAGAAGGTAAAGAATTCTTAGTAGGGGGACTCAAAGGTAGAGGTGATGAATGTCTGTGTTGTCCATAGTGATGCTATAAAGAGATGGTTATAGGATTTTCAAAACTAGGTGTTATTTAGAGGGAAGTATTCTTATTCTAGTGAAAATTTTAAAGGTATCCTTCTTGATTTTTATAGATTAAATTTATTGGTACACTCAAGATTATCAAATACATATCATGGTTTAAGGGTTCATTTTTGGTGGCCTGAGATAAAATGGGTGGTGGATGGTTTTGTGGCTCGATATCTAGCTTACCAGAAGGTACAAGTAGAACATTATATTATTAGAAGTTTTTTTAATCCCTTGAATGTTCACAATTGTAAATGGGATGTCATCTCAATGGACTTCATCACAATTTTACCGTGATCTCATGGAGGTTGTGATGTTATCTAGGTGATTTTAGATCAAATGATGAAGGTGGCTCACTTCCAAGTGATCAAGGAGTCAGGACACATATATTTCTTAGAAAAGAGGCATGTGGATGAGTTTTTATAGATACACATAGTTCCAAGATCCATTTTCTTAGGTTGGAATCCTCATTTACCACATGAGTTTTGAGGGAATCACAGGATTATTTTGGAACTCAGTTACGTCTCAACACTACTTTCAACCATCAAATGAAAGAAAATATAGATTATAATATCTAGAAAATTTAGGATATTTTGTGGGAATTAATCTTGAACTTTGATGGATCATATACAAATAACTTTACATTGTTTATGTTTTATTTTAATAATATCTACCACCCATCCATTGACATGGCCCCATTTGAGGCTTTGTATAGGTGGTCATGTGATTTTCTATTATGCTAGGATGAGGTTAGAGAGTCATTGGTTCTTGATACTAATGTGGTGTAGAGAAAGAAAGTGAATGATCAGGTTGTTTATGGGAGGATGAAGGTAGAATAGGACCTGAAAAATTTGTGTGTTGATTGTAGGAGGGGGCCATTGAAATTTGAGGTAGGGGGGCATGTGTTACTAAAGGATTCTCCTCAAAGTGGGAATTATATGTTTATAATGGGGACTATTCTCTCTCCCTAGTTTGTTATACCCTTTAAGGTGTTGGGGAATGTTGGTGAGGTGGATTATCAGTTAGAACTCCCTTTATAACTAGATAGGATCTAGAAAATCTTCTTCATTTCTCAACTCCATTAGTATCTTAATGATGACTCCCATTTCATTAACATGGGATAGTTAGATATAGAGGATGTTGTAATGTTCATGGAGTGGCTAGTACAGCTCCAAGATCATTGGTAGAAGGTGTTGCATAGATATTCCATCCTTGGTTTCATTCTTTATGGTGGCATAATGGCTTGGAGGATAGTACTTGGGAGAGATAGACACATATGCATTCCAAGTACCCTTAGTTGTTTTGAGTTTTTCGATGTTGTGTTTTTATTGATGATGTGATGTTGGGATCCTGTTGGTTATGAGATGTGTTTTTCAATGATTGTGTGATGTGTCTTAAAGAATTTGGAATATAAGGAGTGGAATACCTAATTCCTAATCAATATTCATTATACTATGGCATGTTTAAAACCATGCATATGAGTCAATTCCACCCAAATTGGATAATATCATGATTTCAAAGGTGGAATTCCTTTATTTTTTTCCTGGGGTAGTTTTGTGTGTTGGTTATGGAAATTTTTAAATTACACAGTGTGGTGTTGAAATGTTTTTTCAAGTGGTTATGTAGAAGAGGGTAGACTTTTGGTTAGATCATTTGGTTGGTGGTAGTGTTTATGTTGTAATGAGATCCTTTAGAGGTATCTCACAGTATGGTTGTTTAGAAAATTCCTTTCATTTATATGTCACAGGTTCTATTTGATTCTCAAGGACAATAATTTTTTGAGAGGTATATGATGTAAGGTCCCAATTTTCTAAAATCATTTCCTTTTTGATTTTCTAGGCCTAGTGGATTCAAGAGGGTGTTGGGAGTATTTTTACTCTTAATTTTCTATGTTTTTTCATGTGGTCACTTGTTTCCCTTCGTATGGTCACTTTTTCCCATCGAACGGTCACTTATTTGTTCATGTGGTAGGTAGTTTTGTCATTCGGTCAATTTTTGTGCTCACTTTTAGTTTATGTGGTCATTTTCTCCTTCACATGTTCACTTGTTTCCTTCTTATTATCACTTTTTTTTGTGCGATATATAGGTTGGTTATTTGGTCAGTAGGCATGGTCACTTGTTGTTCATGTGGTTAGTTTTTTCACTTCATTGGATCACTTGTTTCCTCCACATGGTTACTTGTTTGTTCAAGTGGTGGGTAGGTTGGTCATGTGATCGATTATCATGATAATTGTTTCTTCATGTTTTCACTTATTTCACTTCGTGTGATCACTATTTTCCTTCATACAATCACGTGTTTGTTCATGCAGTAGGTATGTCGGTTAGGTGGTATGTTGGAATCATCTATAGTTTACTATCAATGTAGGTTTTTTTGAAAAATCAGTTCAAGACTTAGCCAAATTCATGAAATTTATATTTCTTCCTAGAATACCCATAAAATTCATGAATATTAACTTTTAACATTAATTTGGTTTTGAATATTTAATTAAGGGTGTTTAAAGTTCAATTTTAGGAGGATAATTATATCCTTAAATTTCATTGATGACTAAGAATGTTAATAAGCCCTTTCATGTGGAATTTAATAAGATCTATACTAATTCTCTATTTAAATATTATATGTAATATAAAATCTCAGACATTTAATTTCTTCAATTATTTAATGAATATCCCTACTTATCTCTTTTATACTTTCTTTCTCTTGAAATGTAAGGTTCTAGAGCCTTCCTCTTAGAGTTGTGGAACCCTATTGTCATTGGTTCAAGTTCTTCTTGTGGTGATTCCATTCTATGCATACAACCCCTATTTTGGTGCAACAAATCATGTGAATATTCTTTCTTCTAGGTAGGGTATCCTTTATCTTTCTTCAAGTTGTACATTTGGGAGGTACCGTGATTTTTTCTATCTTTGGGAAGATATTATGCACAGTCCCAATAAAAATAATAAATTGGTTTAATTAAAATTTAAGTTAAAGGGTAATGAATCACATTTTTATAGCTTTTATTACTTTGTTATTGAGATTATACGTGCTCATTGTACCATTTAATGTCACAATAGTTGGAAGACTTTTTTTGTGTTGTAAATTTATGTGTTTTGTTACCCATTTTTGTGTTATTGTATTATGTCACCTTGAATAAAAATGTATAATCATGTATATACCTTTAATGAAATGGTTTCCCCTAGAAATTATGGTTTTTGTGAGAATACCATTAAAAAGTAAAAGTAAATGTGTTGAGAATCCCATTGATTAAATATAAAATAATTTATTTTCTTTTTTTTGAAATTGTTTTGAGATATATGTTTGTATTTTTTGGGGTGAATATAATGAGATTTGGATGTGGTATGTGACTATTGTGATGAGGAGGTAATTATAGTTAAGAAAAGGTGGTAATGTGGGGCTTGTTGGAATAGTAAACGTGGGTTGTTGTTGTGTTATTGAAGTGTTGTTCTAGTTTCATTGTAGTAATTGAATTAAAAATAAAAATGAAGAGTTTAAAGGGAATGGGATGGATAAATGAAATTAGTTAGTAATGATAAATTTGGATATTTAATTAACTTGAAATGAAAGGGGTAGAAAATTCCTTGAATTCTGGTTTTCTTGTGTGGTATTGTGCATGTAGTAGTGGTAGAAAAGTGAAGGGGGTTGTGAGGTTTTGTGGTGATATTATGAGTGGGGATAGTACTATTTTCATGAACTCAATGTCTAGGGTTGTGTGTGTTTGTATATATACTTTATAGTTTCATCGTGATTTCGATACTCACCCCACCCATGTCAAGAATTTTGTGCTAACAACCAAATGTTTTGGGGTGTGTGTTTTCCAACACCCCGATGTTCCGGATGGATGAATGGATACCCACTCTTCCATACTCTCTATTATTTTAAATATTTATATGCATAGGTTGTGATAGAAAAAACTTAAAAGTGCACTTGTGTTTTGGTTTAATGAGGTGGATTATAGTAGTGTTCGTTCACGGTTGGGGGAGTTAATGAGGTAGATGTCATTAATGTTCATGATACCATATTATTCTAGTTATGGTAGTGGATGTGATGGGATAGACCAAGTATCTATGGGAATTATTTGATATAATAGCCTAGGTTTTTTCAGGAATTATTATCATACATAAGATATGGGAGTGCCAAGACGTATGTTGTTGGGTTGTGGGAGCAGAAAAAATGTGGGAAAGTGGTGCATGGTACCTTCTTATTGATATTATTCATATTATATTATTATAATTGGATAAATTATTTGGTGAGAATTACTTAGTAATGATGGGTTTGGATAGATGAAATTTTTAGGTGTTGCTGGTTATGCTACTTATCACTAGTGAATTAGTATATTCTTTTCACATGTTCACGGGAGAATTTGGGTGTGATCCTACTAAATATACTTGTATTATCACCCTATTTATATAAAAAACTATTTTTCAAGTTTCTAGGCAGTCTATGTGGACCGTGATAGACATTACTAGCTTGTTCCATGGGGATGTTATTATGTCAATAATTTAGGACATTATTTTGGATATTTATTTGGAGACTATTGTATTGTTTTACATTATACATGAATTGTGGGATGGTTTTGGTTTATTTTATTTTATATAATGTCTTGGATTCTCATGGTGGTTGATATCCTATCTCTCGTAATGATATATATTAGAGGTTAATGCATCCCTTATTTGAGAATTTATAACTTTAGATGTAGTCTCCCCCCGAGGGCCTATTGGAGGAGGGACCCATGAGCCATTATCCTTCTTCCTTAATTTATGTATTATGAGTAGTTCCTTTGAAGGGTGGGGTTCATGAAATGAATGAATATTAATGTATTATAAATTCCAACGAGCAATTTATGAATGTTATGGAAACATTATGTCCATCACTTTCACTAGATATTGTTGTAGTTTTTGTTCCATGTATATCCATGATGTGTCTGTTATAAGATACACCAAGAGATGGTGATGATGGTCTTAGTGGTGGTTTAGATGATGAATTTATTGGTGATGGTGATAAAGGTGTTGGTGATGGTGATGGTGGTTGTGGTATTGATGATGATGATGTTGGTGATGATGATGGTGAAAAGTATGGCAGTGATGATAGTGATGATAGTGGTGGTGATGAGAGAGATATTGATCCTATAGATTTCTTACTAATTTTTATGAAACATGATGTTGGATAAATAAATGTTATTTAATATATGTGTTATTTTAAATATGCATTCAACTAGTTCAACTCATTAATTTTTTCTTTATTTTTTAATATTAACATTTAGTTGTTTAGGGGTGTGGGTGAAGGTTTTTTGGGTGTGTATTGGTTCTAGGACAACGGTATGTGCTCGTGGTATAAAGACCCCAACTTCGCATATGTAGATATCACATCTTAATATATGAATATTCATTATATATATAAAAATACAGTCCAGAATAATTTATTTCTAATAGATTTGGAACTATGATACATGAACAACTTATTCATAAGTGAACTATATCATCTCCCAATAAAATTTTCATAACTAGAACCCTTCATATACATATCTTACTTCCTTTATTCATAACTAGGGGAAAGTAAACATAAGAAAAGGTGATCTAAGATGCTCAGTAAGGGTAAACAAGTGATATATCAACATAACAAGAGTATAATGGTATGAGTATATGATAATTACATTTGAAAACCATACCCTCCATAACCTAAATCATATTATTGAGTCATCACATAAATCTTGGTAGTTCAAAATATATAAATCATAAAGGAATCAAAGAACATAATCCATGAGATCATAACATTGGAATAAGATATATATTTGTGGTATACACATAATTATAGAAAATATTATGTCAAGGATAGCCATAAATAAATTCATAAAATTTTATGATTGGTCTAACCACCCATAAACTTACCTCATGCTTGGGATAACCTCCCATGTACCCTACTTTTGGATTGTAATAACCTCTCATGTACCCTCTTATTTCGGTCTTGGGATAACTGCTCTTTTACCATCTTATTTTAGGATTAGGATAACCTCATATGTACTTATTAAGCTCATAGAATATTAATCATTAACCAATTCATTGGAGTTATTGGTCCCACCCATCATATAATCCGTACATTTATGTTCCACAAGATCATAAAACATTAATCATGTCATAAACCATAAAAACGAAATGGGTTTCATAAACATTTCATCATAGCATAACATGTGGAAAATAAATGGGTTTTATAAACATCGTATCATTATAATCATAAAATATCAAGATAAAGAATAATTATGGTATCATTAGATCATATCCTTAGTAAAACATAACCAATACCAAAGGTAATTCTAATTTATGAATATAAATTCCATAAAAAATTTCATTAAAAATTCATGAGAAAAATAAACTTTCCATTTTTGAAATCACTTCATAAAAATATAAATTTTTTCACAAATATTAAATAAAACATTTTATTTGATAATATACTTGGAAATTTATAAATTAATATTTAAATCATTGAGCATTTATGATGGTGAGAAATAACATTCTTGTTGTACACGTTAAAATAGTGATTCCTTTCATTTTTTTGTAAAAAATTAAAAACATCTATATTTATAAAATTAAAATAAAATTAATTTTAAACCATTTTATAAAAATCCAAAAATGGGTAAAAATTTCTGTTAATATTCATTGGATAATTTTAAAAACTTTCTTTATTTTTTTTAAACATTTCCATGGAATAAAAACTATTTTAAACTAAAGAGAGAAATATAGTATAATTTTATTCAAAATATTATTTTTGTATATTGGGTAATTAAATAGAGAGAAAATAAATGGAAACATGTATTCACTAGAAATAACTAGTGGAAAATAAAATAGATCAGTTTCTTGATAGATTTATCACAAATTTTCTTTTTCAAAAGAATAATAACATATAATCCTGATAAATAATGAGATTGTAACATAAAACATTTACCAGTTTGGTAAATTTTGAATAATAATCCCCATGAAATAATAAACATTATATGATTTTTTATATCCCATAATATTCATGATAATAATACTGGAAGAAATGTATAGGTATAATATACTTTACAAAAAAGAAACAAGTGGTGAATATGGTATGTGTCTCATGGAAATAAAAGTGAGATGAAAATTCTTTAACACTTTGGATACTTTTGAATCGTAATCCCCATTAAATAATAACATCAAATTAAACTATAAATATAATTAAAATAATTATATTAATGATATAATATTTCAATGGGGTAGTATATACACCACAAAAAATAAATGAGTGACGAATATGGCATATGTTTCCTAGAAATAAAAGCAAAACTAGAACTCACTTAACTCAAGTATTGAAATCATTTGTACAAATATTCTCCTACATTGTTATAATTATAGTTTTATTATAAAACTATTAAATAACCATAATCATATATATATATATATAATTCCATATATTATTTACTTATAACCATTTATTACCTGTTTTTTAACAAATCTTTGTTAAAATCATGCTTTGGGTAACAACTGCTTTGTTTTTCATGTTTGTTATGGTTTGGTATTTTTAGTCCTTTTAATTTGATAATTTTTCAACAATATATATTATTTTAATAATGATATAAATATCATACATACTAATTATATATAAATTTATAGTGATCCATAAAATTTAGAGATAGAAAATTAATTACACTATTGATGGAGATGGTAGGTTATATGTACGCATGAACATTATTTCCATTTTCTTGATGTATGTAATGAAAGAAAGTTAAATAATATGTCACCTTTATAGAATAATTTTTATTTCCTATAAATAATATATACTCATTAAATTTATCCTTATTACCATCCATGTATAAATAAAATGAAAACAAATCACATCACTTTATTGAGGTGGTAGCAAACACATACACACGAGTGACATTGTCATTTTAAAAAGTATTTTAAGGTAAGAAGGTATATGTTATATTATAATTAAAATATTATAAATATTTCATAAATTTCATATATAAAAATTATATCCATCATTACCTCTAGTATTGAGAGGCAGTGATAGAAAACAAATTATATCGGTTTGTGAGGCAGTGATTCGTCGTACACACGATCGATGGTTTCATTTCCCCTTTGATGGGGGAAGAGATGGATATACATAATTAAATTAACATAATAACATATTAGTATATTTTATATAATTAGTTTTTTATATAATCATTTTTAATAATATTTAAAGGAGTTATAATAATAAATAAAATGAAAATGGATGGTTAAGGATTATACCTCTTCTTCAGAGAACCTCTTTAGGTTTACACCTAAATCCTTCTTAAGAGGGTTTAATAATAAACCTAATGACTCTAGGAAATGTTTAGGTGAGTAATGAATATATATTTATATGTATTTAATAACCCAAAAGTTTTTGGAACTATGAAGAGGATATAAGAGGGGTTCTGTTTTATAATTGGGGGAGAGGACACACTTGGAATTTTTGAAAAAATATGTTATAAAAACATTTAAACATGAAACAAGGCACAAAATTGGCTCATTATCAAACATTTTGTTATATAGGGTTGAAATATGGCCATAAAATTGTAATTGGGTAAGTTTTTAGGTCATTTTAACACTTAGTGTGTTAGTTTAACCCTCATTAAACTCGTTTTAACATTAATTGTGGTAATAAAATTTTGTTGTTTTTACAATTCATTAGGAAAAAAAATTATGTTTAACTTATTATATAATATTAATTATTCTGATTTAAAATTTGGAATCCATTTTTAAAAATTCAATTTAGTTAAGTGGCATAATTTATTTTAAAATTAAACCCGCATACGCGATGAAAAAGTGGTTTTGAAAGGAGAAAATTTTCATAATTATAAAAAGTTTTAATATAAAAATTCAATTTCAAATTAATTATAATGACCTAAATTAGATTAATTATAATATAATTGAACAAATTTAACATTTAAAACCATATTAAATAAAATAAATTATAATTTCTTTAAAATAAATGGCAGTTTTTAATAAAAATTAGTATTTATCACTCTTCATTAAAAAAAATTATTTTTTCAGAAAAAATCAAAAAACATCACCCTAAGATATTTTTTACATGTTGATTCAAAAAATTAAGCCAATTTTTTAAAATAATTTTTATAAATGTTTCAAAAATTATTTTTTTATTTTTTTAAAAAAAGTTAATAAATATCATTTTTTGAGAAAAATGTATTTTTGAAGAATATAAATACTTTACTAAAAATTAAGTACTTATTTATAAGTATTTTTTTATAAAATGATTATACTTAAATTTTTTTAAAAAAAATTATTTAATCATATTAATACCATCAAGTTTTATAGAAAGGTTATAACAGTCATTTTAAAATAATAATGTTAATATTATATTGTGGTTCATTAAAATTTGGTGTTGTTTGTAACACAATTTATCAAGGAAATTAAATTTCTTTGAGTATATATATCATAAAATTATTGGTTCTTACATTATACCCCCTTAAAATTAATTTAACCCTCAAAATTCTATCACCCTGATACCGAAAACAAAGTATTCTTTTGGCTCATAATATCCTCAGCTTCCCATATAAATTTCTCAAGTTAGTCGTCTCACCATAAAACCTTGACCAGGTGAGTGGTCTTGTTTCATCAAAAATTTTATCTATTATTAAAAATACATATAATTTGTTCTTTTTATTAAATATCATGTTCCAATGGTATGATTTCTATTTTTAGTGCATGTAAAGGATAGGGTATATACTTCCTCAGGAGAGATCCATGGAACACGTCATGGACTTGAGATTGGATCAGTGGAAACACCAAGTGATAAGGCATTTTCCTAACTCGGTCAAGAATATTGAATGTGACAATATACCTTGGTCTCATATTTCATTTCTTCCCAAATATCATAAGATTATTCTATGGAGAATTTCTCAAAAACACCTTATCACTAACTTCAAACTTCATATCTCATAGATTATTTTGAGCAAAACTTTTCCGTCAACTTTATATCACAATTGTATGTTATTGAAGGGATATATCTTTATTTTCCATTCCTTCAGCTAGATTTAGTACCAATATATTTCTTTCTCCAGATTCATCATAACACAATGAACTTCTACACTTATTTATTTATAGGGATTCATAAGGATAAATTTGAATGCTCGAGTGAAATATATTATTGTAAGAAAACATAACTAGAGGAACGTGTTGATCACAAAAACCTTTTAAATCCATATAAAAAGATCTTAGATTATCCTATAGGGTTGTAATTCTTATCTTAGACTGAACATATGTCTAAGTATGAGTTACAGTGCTGAAACTCAACACTGTATTTAGAGCCTGATGAAGACTTCATCAAAACATCAAGATAAACCTTGGATTTCAATCTATTACGACATAATATGGTACTCCACGAAAACATACCAATTAATTAATGAATATTATTTAAATATGATCAAGAGATGAATATTATCTAATATAAATGGCGCATGTTGACTTCATATGGTGATTGAAAATAACCCATTAAGCATTATTCCCTTTAGATATTTTGGGGAGTCCAATGATAAAATCTATATTAATGTTTTCCCATTTCCATTCTGGAATGGGTAATAGATCTAACATCCCCTTATACTTTTTCCTCATAAACATAACTTTATAACATACCAAGAACCGAGATACAAACACTGGAATATCTCTCTTCATCCCAACCTACCATAAATACTCTTTTAGATCTCTATACATCTTTGTACATCCAAGATGAGTAGAGAATGAAGAACAATGGTGTTCCTCTAATATCTGTTTTTTAAAATTAGGTATGGATGGAACAGATACATGGTTCCTAAACCTTATCATTACATGATAATCAAGGTTAAACTCCATAATATTTCTAACTTTCTTCTACAACTCTATGCTTCCTTTTGTGCCCATTTAATCTTTACATGGATAGATTGTTGAACACTTATTTATGAAATATAATATTTTCCACCTTCCTTTATGAATTCCATATCCATCCTTTTAAAATCTAGAAATATTGGATCTTTTTTTATTCTCATCGCAGATAAGTTATCATGATCCTTTTGAATCAAATCATTGGATACCTTGGTCCCTTTCCTAGGGTGGTAATATATTGAACATTCATAATCTTTAATCATCTCCAAATATCTTCTTGGGTTAATGTAAAACTATTTCTATGTGAATATATTATTTTAAATTTTAATATTAGTATATATATAACACCTTTGTCCATAAAGATAATTCCTCTATATACTTAATTAAAAAATTACCACATCTGACACTAAATAATGAGTTGGGTAATTTTTCTTATAAACCTTCAATTGTCATGAGGTGTACGCTTTCACCATACCATTCTTCATAAGAATTCATCCCAATCCCTTTTTGTTTTCATCACTATAGACTAAAAACCATTATCCACTATAGGGTAATTTAATCATAGGTGGACTGACTAGATTTCTCTTCAGTTACTTAAAATTCTCCTCACATCCATCCATCCAGAGGAACTTGGTTCCCTTCCAAGTTAACATGGTGAGGGGATTAGATAGCTATGATAATTTCTAAAAAAATCAATAATAACCTTCCAAACTAAGAATCCTTCGGATCTCATTCATAGTTATTATTCTAGGTAAATTTTCAATATCCTCCACCTATTATGGATCCACCTATATACCCTCACTTGAGATTATATGACCCAAAAATGATACTTTTTGTAGCTAAAATTCACACTTAGTGAATTTTTCATACAGATTATCCTTCCTTAGGGTCTTCATTACAATATTTAAATGATATTTTTCTCTTCTTTTCCCTTTGAATATATAAGAATAGAATCTATAATTACGACCCAAAATTGATTAAGGTAATATCTATAGACTATTCATTAAATACATGAAGATAATTGGGAATTAGTAAGACCAAAAGAAATCACTATATAATCATAGTGTTCAAAAATTATAAGGAATGTTGTCTTGTGTATGTCCTCCTTCTTGAACCCCAATTAATGATATCCATTATTATGGCTAATATTGGAAAATTATTGATCTCCATGCATGTGATCAAAAAAGTCATCAATAAAGGGTATAAGATATTTGTTCTTTATTGTGATCTATTTAATCTCCCAATAATAAATGAATAGTTTCATCGATTCATATTTCTTACTAATAAAAATAATAGGTGCACCCTAAGGTGACACACTTTGTTGAATAAAAATCTTTTAAATATCCTCATAGAGTTTTTGTTTAATTTTTGCAACTCAAATGATGTCATTCTATAGGGAGTATTTGAAATAGATGTAGCACCAGGTATGTGTTCTATTGATAACTCAACTTCTTGATTTAGTGACAGATTATGAAATTATTCTATAAATACATAAAAGACACCCTTAAAATAAGAAAATCATCAATGCTGAGTTTATCCCCAACTATATGAGAAAAACTCTCTTTTTTAATAGGGATCAAGACCCACACACTGGGTGAAATTTCCATTGTAATTTCATATTTATCATCACATTTATAGAAGATAATAGTTTGGTTCAGAATATAAAAGTTAATTCCTTTCCCTAAAAATTTATATTGTATTTATATAGAGAAATCCAATTCATGCCTAAGATAACATCAAATTTAACTAAATGGAGGATAGAAATATTTTTAGGAAGCACATTCCCACAAACATAAAATGGATAATAATTGTAGAATTGAGATGGGATCGTTGTACTATTAAGTGTTTTCACTGCTAATTCAACATCTAATCAATGATTATATGAATTAACATTACTTTATAATTTTCCTTAATATAAAAATTCATATTAACAATCTCAAATAGGGTACTTCAATATTTATCATACCTATTATCACTTCAGCTTCATCATTCTATCTCAAATCCCATATTAAACCCATAATGGTCATCATGACAGTGAAGAATATTTGTTTAGAGTGATAATTCATTAATAGTATGTCTAAATAATGATACCTTATTTTAAATCTATGACACCTTATGTTTAACCTAGGTCATTCAGTTTGATAATCTATTTATATCCTTCATGATGGTTTTAAATGTGTTTGTGAGTTTCCAAAACATATCCCCTATGAGTGTCAAACTTGGTGTGTAGTAAGGCTCGTTATCATGAACAAGGGGAGGATCGAGTCAAAGCCCAATGGTCCATTTTTTAAGGTATTACCCCTAGGTACAACTATGTTAGATCCATATCCACTTGTATAATCTAGATAGGGATGTGATTTCATGGAAACCACTCTCTCTATCATTTACTAAAATTCCATGAACTTTTCCTATACATTGAATTATCATTAGACTTACCCTTAGACATATCCCAAGGTATCTCACTAAAATTTTCTCTTCATAGTTTTCAAAGTTTAACTAAACCTTACTCTGATACCAAATATAAATAACCAAACTTCTCAAACATGGATATCACATCTAAATAAAAGAATATTTATTAATTAACATAATAATCCATGTCATAATCATTTAGGTCTAGTTCTTTTAGAAACATGGATACAAAAACAACTGGTTAATAATTAAACTCTATAATCTCCAACTAAGTTCTTCATAACTATAACCATTCTTATAAATATCATACACAATACCTTTATTCACAACATGTGGAAAGAAAACATAATAAAGGGTGAGCTCAAATGCTTAGCTGGGGTAAAAAAAGAAGATATTAATATAACATGAGCATAAGGGTATGAGTACATGAGAATAAAATTTAAAAACCATACCCTACTTAACATATATCCTAATATTGATTCACAGAATGAGTCTCGGTGGTTTATAATACATTAATCATAAAGGAATGAAATAACTAAATCCATGTGATCATAACATTGATACAAGACATAGATTTGTTGAATACACATAAGAATAGAAAATATTATTTCAAGGCTACCCACAAACCATTCATAACATGTTAGTATTGGGATAACCACCCATGTAACTCCTTTGGTCTTGGGATAACCTCATGCATACCCTCTTTTGGGATTGGTATAACCTCCGGTGCACCCTCATGTTTTAGGATTGGGATAACCTCCCATGTACCCTTTTATTTTATTGAACATTAATCATTATACAATAAATTTTAGGGAGATATAGGTCACACCCATCAAATAATTCAAACATTTATTGACACAAGATCATAAAACATTCATCATGTCATAACCAAAGAAAAAAGAAATGGGTTTCATAAACATTTCATCATATAATAACCCATGGAAAAGAAATGTGTTTCATAAACATCTTTTCATTATAATCATAATTCATCCATAAAAAGAGTAAGTATGGTTCCATTACGTCATATCCCCATTAAAACATAAGCAACGCCAAAGTTTTTTGTCATTAATTAATAGAAATTCCAAAAATAAAATATCATTAAAATTTTCTGGATGAAAATATCCATTCCATTTTGAAAACACCTCTTTAATATATAAAAATTTCAAAAATATTTAAAAAATATTTAAAATGAACCATGGAAAGTTATAATGGTAGATTTAAATCATTTATTAGTCATGGTCGTGGGAAATACAATTCATCCTATACATGTTAAAATAAAGATTCCTTTATCATTTTTGGTAAAAATTCCAAAGATCATTTTTTCATAAAATGGCAAAAAGATTAATTTTAAACCATTTTTTAAAAATTAAAAGATTCATAAAAATTTATTTAAGAAGTAGTTGTATAATTTTAAAAACCTTTTTAAAACATTTTTCGAAAACATGGGTATGGAAGAAAAATAATTTCTGATCGATTAAAAAAATAATGTGGATTTCTCTTAAAAATATTCCTTCAGTCTCTTGAGTACATAAAGAGATAAAAATGATTAGTAAACATTTATTTTATATAAATAACCAAATTATAATAAAAATAAATTTTATTATTGAGAGATAGATCATAGTATTTCAATATCGGATGTATATTCACAAATAATCCTGATAAATAATGAGATTATAACAAAAAACCTTTACAAGTTTTGTATCTTTTGAATCATAAGATCCATGAAATAAAGAAACTTATATGGATGTGTATATACCATAATATTCATAATAATAATCATAGAACACATTAATTGGCACTATATACACCATAAAAAACAATCATGTGGTGAATATGGCATGTGTCTCGTAGAAGTAAAAGTGAGACAAAATCCCTTACCCCTTTTGAAACTTTTGAATCATAAGACACATTAAATAATAACATAAAATTAAACTTTAAATATCATTATAAGAATTATATTAATGATATAACATTTCAATAGGGTATTATATACACTACATAAAATAAATGAGTGGTCAATATGGCATATATCTCCTGGAAATAAAAGAGAAACTACAAATCCCTTACCTCAAGTCTCATCTTTATTCATACATTTTTGAACCTACTATATAATAACAATAGGTTTATTATAAAAAAATATTATAGAACTATAATCATATATATCATACCATATATTATTTATTTATGACCTTTTATTTTCTGTTTATTAAAACTCCTTATTAAAATCACATTTCGAGTAAATAACTGCTTCGTTTTTCATGTATGTTTTGGTTTTGTATTTTTTATAATTTTACATTGATCAAGGTTCCATAATATTAAAAAAACCTAATCATGATATAAATATAATATATTATCATAATATATTTATTTATAGTAATCCATAAAATTCAAATATAAAAATTGAATTACACCATTCATCGAGATAGTAGGTCATAAGTACACATGAATGTTGTTTCCATTTTCTTAGTGGATTTAACAAAAGAAATATAAATAATATGTAAACTTTTTATAATCATTTTTATTCCTTAAATATCATCTATATTCATTAAATATATCATTATTACCATAAATTTCAAAATAAAATGAAAAACAAATCGCATTGCTTCATGGAGGCGGCAGTCCACACATATGCATGAGCGATGTTCTGACTTTCCAATGGATTAGAAGGTATGAAGGTAGTTGTGAAATTATAATTAAAGGACTATGAATATATCATAAATATTTCATATATAAAAATTAAATCCATAATTATCACCAGCTATGAGATGTTTTTAGGGAAAATTAATTACATCGGTTCGTATGGTGGTAGTTTGTCATACACACGATCGACAATTTTGTTTTCTATTTGATGGAGGAGGAGATAAATATAGGTCCTAAAATTAACATTAAAACATATTATTATATGAGATATAATTGTTATATTATATCATAATGTTTGAGGAATATTTTATATAGTTAGAAGAAGAAATAAAATGAAAAGGAGTGATTAAAGACTATACCTCTTCTTTAGAGAACCTATTTATGTTTACACCAAAAGCCTTCATATGAGGGTTTAATAATCAAAATAAGTACTCTAGGAAATTGGGATGGAATTATGTAATATATTTGGGTACGTATTTTTTGAACCAAAATGCATTTTAAGTGTGAAGAGGAGAGGACCAGGGGTGCCCTTTTATAAGTGGCGGAGAGGACACAGTTGGATGTTTTGGAATGAAAAGGTTATAACAATATTTTAAACATTCCAAAACTCTCCAAAATGGATCATTATTGAAAATTAGATTATATAAGGCCAAAATATGTCCATATAATAGGGTTTTTATTAGTTTTATGTCATTTTAACACTTTTATTTTTAGTTTAACTCCCTGGTAAATATGATTTAACCTTAATTATGGTAATTAATTTTTACTATTTTTACTATTCAATATGACCAAAAATTAATTTGAACTAATTATATAATATTAACTATTCTGATTAAAAATATGGAATCCATTTTTCCCAATTTAATTCACATAAGTGGAATAATTTAATTTAAAATTAAACCTGTAAATGTGACGTAAAATAGGTCTTCCAAGGAGAGAATTTTCAAAGTATAAAATGTTTTAATATAAAAATTAAAAATTAAATTTATTCTAATAACCTAAATTATATTAATTATAATATAATTAAACTATATTTACATTTAAAACTATTTTAAAACTAAATGAGACTTGTAAATTATTTAAAATAAAATGCAGTTTTTAATAAAAATCTGTATCTTCCACTATTCATTAAAAAATTAAACTTCTTAGGAAACTATAAGAAATTCACCCTAATATAATTTAAACATGTTGATTAAAAAAATAAATTCTATTCTATATATATATTTTATGAAATTTTCAAAATTAATTTTATTATTTGTTCACAAAAAGCAATAAAAATCTTTTATTGAGAAAAATGTATTTTCGAAGCATATAAAAACTTTTCCAAAAATTAAGTACTTATTTATCAATATATTTTATTTATCTAAATCCATTATAATTAATTTAAAAATTTTGGTCATTCCTATTTATACTTTCAAGTTTAACATATAGGTTATAATGGTCAAGCTTAAATAATAACATTAATAATATATTATGGTTTATTAAAACTCAGTGTTGCATGTAATGTAAGTTATCTAAGAAATTAAATTTATTTGAATATATATATCATAAAATTTTGGGGTGTTACAGCTGGCTTCCTCAGTGATGGAATGTTATACCCATGGTTAAACAAACTGTTGGTATAGTATGTATACCAAAGGATTTATTAAACCATTGGCAAAAGGTAAATACCAAGGACCTATACCAACAGTTTCAAGGAAACCATTTGTATAGGAATCACCCCCATGATAAGACAACAAATAGTTTAAAACCATTGGTATATGGTAGATTTATAATAGTGGTATCTTAACAAATATGTGATTTTTCCTTCTCATATAATGGGTAAGACAATTAAATTTTCAATTAAGATAGACTATGAGAGTCTACAACAACACCTAGATATAGCACATCTATCTAGATAAGGAAATATGATGTTCTTATGCATAAGGATGAATGAAATTTGATGTATTAATTGATAATATCAGTATATACTCTAAGAATTTAGAACATATTAGTTGGTTTTATGGGATTAATATTCTCTGTTTCCCATGGTCACTCGATGTACTGGAAAAAGGGAAAAAAAGAGAATGCACATTTTCATATGATGAAAACTGGGGGACACAATTATAGAGATACACGAGTTTTATGAAGATCACACCAGATAAATTTATATCTATATTATAACTGATGATTTACTATGGGAATATCTTTCCTTATAAATATGGATCTAGATAATCATATTTGTTGTTAACATTGTAAAGGATTTTAGGGTCACACTTTGTGGTTGACTAAATGGGAATTGAGTTTGACTCATAGAGCTCCTATAAAAGTGTTTTAGAGTTAATGAAAAAGTATTTTTGGATGGTTATTCAAAATATATTACATATTATTTGATACATATGGCATCCCGCCTTTTTATTACTTAACATTTTATTACATTTTACATACAGAAGATCATAAAAGTCTAGTGTCTTGGAAATCAGAAACATAAAACATGAAAACAACATAAAAAATTCCTATAAACCACTTGTAATGATTTATAATACGTTCATCCTATGTAAATTTACCGCATCTCATTTTCTGGAGACCGACATCAAAGTAAAGGGTGAGCAGAAGGCCCAGTAAGGGTAGACAAGGGAATCAATGTACTTGTGATATCAATAATAACTTGAATAAAAATATAAAGACATGATAAATGGAAGAATAGGAATATAATAAAGAAAATATCATGGAAAATAACTTGAATATGTGGCTACAACATTTCATTTAGACATTCATGAACATATAACCAAGGTCCATCCCCAAGGTGTCATAAAATTACCAAGGTTATTCACTAAGGTATCATAAAACTTGTCATCTCTAGAGATTAATTCTTTACGCAATGCATTGGAGGGATATCAGGGCACACCATTTATATGTCTTTAATTTCATGTTATCCACATAGATCATAATCAATCATTTCATAAATAACCCAAATGGAATCAAAGAAATGGGTTTCATTTCAAAATCGTGACGTTTAAAAAGAGCTTAAAAATAAGATCATTATGTCATTTATAACCAATGGAAATGGGGTGGGGGTTATATATATATATCAATTCCAGAATCATATATATCATTTTTATATATTTATTAACACCCATATAGACTAAATAAGTCTGGGTATTCATATAAATAAACAATATAATTTGTTGAGAGAAAGAGATAGAAATTTTGAGATGAAATTTCTGCAGTATAACGACTATATAACATGGTTTTAGAAAACATTGAAAAGAGAGGAAAAAGGGTCACCCACTCATAAATAAATCACAGTAGAGTATGGGTACTGAATAAGATCATGGTATGGTTATTTTAATGACATACCACATGAAAAAATAAACATGAAAGAAAAGAGAAGATGCGATTTCTTTTATGCGAAATTCGGCATCCTAACAGCGTCACTTAAAAATTCAGAAATCAAATTGATGAGAGCGGAAAAGGTATATCAAAAATTATACATTAAATGGATAGAAATGAGAACATATAAGAACATAACCTCAACATAAATATATGGAAATTAGAAGAGACAACATAAAGGAAGTCATGAATTAAAAGAAGAGGGTGAAAGGATCCCTTACCTTGAAGCGTAACTTCGAATGCATGAAGGTCAGGACCTTGGTTGGATTGAGGGAACCTTGAGAGGACTCCATGGGAGGTAAAGAGACCAGAACTTCGTTGGAGATGATTTGTAAATGAAATTAATGAGGGAGTGGATTGGTATTTATCAGAGAAGTGAGGGGACAAGTCCTTAATGGCCAAGGGACACCTCATCGGTGGTATTGGAAAACCCATGGGATTTTCCATGGTATTTTCCCATAGTATTCGCCACTTGGGACACCTCATAACTTATATTATTATTCATAAGTCGACCAGAATTTTTTCATAATTATTACATCCTTAAGGATGTCATTAAACACCTAAAACTCAAAAACTGTATTTTCACTATTCACTGAAAATTCAACTTTCTCGGAAAAATCCCAAAAAATCACCTTAACCAAATATCTATGCTCTGATTTCAAAAATGAAATCCATTTTATGAAAATAATTTTCTAAATATTTTTAATTTAATTTTTAAATAAAAACACTATTCACTGAAAATTCAACTATTTCAGAAAAATCCCAAAAATTCACCTTAACAAAATATAGATGATTTGATTTCAAAAATGAACTCCATTTTATGAAAATAATTTTCTAAATACTTTTAATTTAATTTTTAAGTAAAAAACACTATTCAACCGAAAAAACTAATACTTAACCAATAATTTCAGAAACAGTTATTACCTATTTTATTGAATCACATTACTTAATCAAGGTGCCTAAATTATATTAATATTTTCTTAAGTGAAGTTACTTAATCCATTTGGTCACATTACTAATCATAAGCATAAAATCACTATTCATAATTTCCTATTCACCAAAAATTAAGTTGATCTTATTAGACTCTAAATTTCATACTGAACACAGCTGTAGAAGACCATTTTTTGAAAATCATTATCCATTTTTAATTATTTAAGGTTTACATAAATATTTTAAATTATCCTTTTTCAAAAATTCATCAATAATATACATCCCATATTTATCTGAACACTTAAGATTCACAAACTTCACCATAATAAGAAATGACAATTTATTTATCTTAGAGGATTTCATAAAGCATCTAAGGTCTCGTTACCTAGCCCCTTATAACACCAGCATATGACCTCAGTGTAAGGTGTCCTAAGGTGATAGAATCATGGGGAACCTCGACCAACATTTCCCGAGTAGTGATTTCTATCAGCTTGAACTTCTCACGAAGGTGATTCGATTCCAGCTTCACACAATGAATTTCGGCTTGGGTTTGGTCCAGAGTAAAGCCCAAAGGTGCTACCTCCTTCTTGAGTTCTGTCAGATGGGCTTTGATCAGCCCGAGACTACTAGATGGGGCCATCATATCTTCTTTCTATATTAATTAACCAATATCACTTGTATTTATAGACAATAATCACAACATTTAGTTTCCAACGGTCATATTGACCAATGGTCATATAAGAGTAAAAACCCAATGGTCTCATTTTAATTATACTCATTTTATTTAATGAAATAGTTTTGTTGAGTATAAAATAAAATAAGACACAAAGTTTGGAAAAATATATATTCAAAATTTCGGGTCATTACATTCATCCCCCCTTAAGAAATTGCATCCTCACAATTTTAAAATTGGTCTTGGAAATTTCATTGAAAGTCCCACATCAGAAAAAGTGTCAGTAAAACTATTACTTTAAAAGAAAGAAAGGGAAGTACAAAGGTCACCCGAGTTAACCCATACTAGGATTCCATGTAGGAAAATAATGATATGGAAGAGAAAAAAAGGGTCAAATTCTGATGGAGAGTGATATAAAACATGATTAAGAGGAAATTAAAAACAAGAATATCAAAAACTTGTGATGTGTTAAACGGTCTTTGATTACCCAGAAGGAAATTTAAACCAATAACGTTTTTGTTTTACGTTCCTTTTCTTAATTTTGAGGAATTCATTTACTACAATGAATAAAAACATAAGGAAATATACTTACCTTCAAGTAGTGTTTCATCCATTAATAAGTTTCCACCAAGACTAATCTTTTCTCCAAACCAAGAGCATTCAAAAAGACTTGGTCTCATCAAAAGCACAAGAATCATCTTCTAGAGAACCACATAATCCACAAAATAAGAAATATATATTTCCATTGTCTTTAGTCAACAACTAAAACTAAAATGGTTAGTATGAGATCATATAATCCCCAAAAAGGATAATCATTTATAAAGAGAAATATGACTATTGATCTCCAAAATTTAACAAAAAGTACCCAAAGTTCCAGAAAGACCATTAAATGCACAATCATCCTTAAAATTTATCAGAATATTCCAAACTAGGATTGGAACCCAATACTTAGAAGGATATAATCACATAGCCTTCCAAAATAATCATAACATTTATCTCTAAATAACATCAACTACTATTAAATTCTCATGTTAAATTGTAATTAACCTAATCACATATTCTCTATGCTAGGTTAATCATTTCCCAGAAATAACCCAAATCACCATATGTCCATAATAAATACATAGATTTTTACAAACAAAAAATCAACCATTCCTCCAAAAATTTGAAAAGACACAGAAATTTGAAGCAATTTCTTTTCTTAAATACTTTGGAATTTTATGAGTCTGCGGTTTCTAACGTCACCTGATTCCGAGGCCCGGTGTGACCGGAATCAATTTCTGAAGTTTTGCTCAGGTACGTTCAGGAAACTTACATGCGGATTTTTCTATATTTTGAACCGGTGATAAGAATTTAAATCCTAGGGCACCAATGAACTCGCATCACCGGTATTCACTTAAGGGGGCCTTTACCACAGTTGTGTTTGCTCGGGAGGAGAAGTTAATTTTTTGGGGATTTATATTAAATTAAATAAAATTTTTGTACACAATTTTATTGTTTGGGGGTGGTTATCTCCTACAAGGGGAAGTTAGAGGTGGGGACCACACCCACATAACCTCCCATGAGAGGATAATGTGTGGTGGGGCCCACACAATCCCCTAACCCTTAAAATTCTCTTAAACTCCCCATTAACACCCTTTTATTTAATTTGAAAACACCTCTCATTTATTATGGTGGTGGCTCTCCACCTCCCACACATTGAATGTGCCTGTAAAGACCTGTAAAATTCAACGGAAAATTTTTTTTCTTAATTTTTTTTGGGATTTTACAAGAACGCGGTTTCTGACGGCACCTGGTTCTGAGGCCCGGTGTGCCCGGAATCATTTTCCGAAGTTTAGCTCGGGTGCGTTCAATGAACGAATGAGCGGGTTTTTCTTACTTTTGAACCGTTACTCAGAATCAAAATCCAAGGACACCGATGGAATCGCAGCGCCGGTAATTGCTTGGAAACACCTTTTCCGGAGTTGCGTTTTCTCGGGTGTGGTTTTTAAATTTTTGGGGTTAAGTAAAGAAATAAAATAAAAGTGGTGCAACCAATTTTATTTTATTTTTGTTTAACCTAGCTAAGTGGATGAAGTGGGACCCACAGTATCCTACCCACTAGGTAGGATGTTTGTGAGGTGGGACCCACACGAGCCCCGCCATTTCTTTTCTTCCTAAACCCCCTCCTTTAATAAGGTAACGCATCGACACCTTTTTTAATGAAGTCAACCCTTGTGTTTAATCTGGATAATAAACGCCTCATTAATTTGGTGGTTTAAACGTTGCAATTAATTCATTTAACTGATTGTTTCATTTTTGAAATTCAAAATGTTGGTTTGTGTGTTAATAAAATAAGACAAGTCTCATTTTATTAGAGGTTGGTTGTGCGAGAGGGTTTGGGAGAAATCAATCAAGTCGTGAAACACTCCTTCCTCGACGAAGAACACGAAGAACGCGAAGAACGCAAAGAACGCCGACCTCCGATGAAGGTCGACAAGAACGTCGGATCCTCGGAGATTGACGACACGACGCGACGATCCTCCTTCCATGACGCTTCTTCCACGACGCTTCTTCTGTGACGTTCCTTCTTCTGCGACGAAGCCTCGCTCGATGACGCTTGAGGTTGGGGTTTTGGTTCAATTAAATCTATGTGATTTATATCATTGGAAAGTGTTTAAAATTTGTCGGAAGTCGTTTAAACCGCTAACGCGGTGGGTGTGGACCAACGAACAAATCCGAACCCACCGTTTCTTCATTCTTGGTGTGTGGATCGGCGGACGATGACGAAGCAGGCCACAAGGGATTTTTGAGGTCTTCGGAGTGAAGAGCCGATCCTGGGAGGACCGCTGGAAAAGACGGCAGGCAAAACGGACCACTGGAGCGCGTCTGGTGGTCCGCGGAAAACACCGCTGGTACGCCTCGCCAGCACGAGGGCGCCGGCGGCCGGAGTCGGCGGCCGGCACCGGCCGGCCTCCAGGAGGCGGCGGCAGGCCGCTGGTCCCGCGACCGCACGAGACCGAGGGAGGCGGGACGCGGCACTCGGTCGGATCCATTGGCAAGGGGGGCCCCACACGGGGGGCCGCGGTTTCATTCAAGGGGGCGGCGCCCCCCTTTTGCGCGGCTGCTCGGTCAGCGCCGAGCCGACCCGCTCGGCCAGCGCCGAACCGCCACGGGCCGGACCGGCTGCACCGAGCTGGGCCGGGCCCGAAACCGGGTCGGGTCGACCCGGTTCTGGCCAACCCAGGGGGGCTGGGCTAGGTCGGACCGGGACCAGACCCCCCATTTTCGGACCGTTTCGGTATGTTGACCATAACATGGGATACATACCTACGATCGACACACCGTCAGTAGTGTAGCGATTCTTGGATCGAGACAGTCGTTTTGGTATATTACACTCAAGGTTTCAGAGTACTTTGGGTTCAGCCGGGTTGGTTCATACACGAAACCAACCGGGCCCTCAGAGCAGAAACGCTTATAACTTGAGCTCCTGACGTCTGATTGATGTGTCATCGACTTTGTTGGATTCCTCTTAGTGAGACTGATCTTTTGGCTTACTCCTCTCGAGTTTTGGACGCAGTTGGAGTACGGTCGGGTTGGTTTTGACTTAAAAACCAACTGGGGCTCTAGGACGAAAAAGGCAATAACTCTCAGACTGGGCGTCCGATTGATGCGCCGTCTGTCACGTTGATTTCCTGTTGACGATACGGAAATTTTGGATACATAAACTCCGGACTTCGTTTCAGTTGATGTATCAGAACCTCGGCTCGTGGAGCGGACCCTCCCGAACGAGCTTGCTGTGTGCGGGAACCCTAGACCTGGCTGCGACTACGACGATGATGACGACTGTGCAGAAATCCTCCGTGGATTCGACGACGGCGACTACAGCACTCAGCGATCCTACGTGGATCAGTTCTACCGATCATGTGTGGGCTAAATCCTATGTGGATCAGCGCTCAGCGGTCCTGTGTGGGCCAGCGCCTACAAATCCTGTTGTGGGTCCGATCCTGTGTGTGTTATTACAGGGGTTAGTTACCTATCGATCATGTGTGGGTCAGATCCTTTGTGGGTCATTGCGGGAGTTAGTTACCTATCGATCACGTGTGGGTCAGATCCTTTGTGGGTCATTGCGGGGGTTAGTACATATCGATCCTGTGTGGGTCCAAGGACATAGATTAATCAGTGGCTACCCCTGATCATCTCTATCGTCTTACGAAGAAGTATACCTGTGTGAGCTGAGTCTTGATTTTCAATCCTTATCTTCGATAAGATTGACTTGATATCTTGTGTGGATTACGTTATGCTTTCCTGTGTGGATTTGGTTGTGTTTTCTTGTGTGGACTGGGTTGTACTTGGGCTCGGATGTTGGACCCGAACGAGAATTAATGACTTAGGTATATGTATGGGCATATACCTAAGTAGTGTTGGATGTTACTTCGTGATTGTATCTTTCCTTTGTGGATTATCCTTTGTAGATTTTGGGAGACCTTCGGGGGTCTCGGGGTCCCTACTAAGTAGCTTATACTCACCCCTGCACGGGCTATGCCCGCACTACGTTGTGTTGGTTGCAGATGATGGACAGTGCTGATCGTGGTTGAGGTTTGCGGAGCAGGACGGTACCTAGAGGTGGACCACTGGGCGGGACTTACTCGGAGCGGGCGGTAGGACCCGAGGAGCTGTGGAGGCTATCTGTACCCACCCTTCAGGTGGGACTTCCAGTGGATAGCTCGAGGCTGCAGTTTTACTTTTCATTTTTTGTACTCCCTTTTTCAGTTTTACTTTACTTTCAGTTTGGGTGTTTATTTTGGCCCACTTACATTTCTGCACTTACTATTGTACCCAGTTTTTACTTAGTGTTTACTTCTACTTGCTTTCTCTATGGTGTTTGTTTACTTTACAAAGGAAATGCCTTCCCTTTTTACCGAGAATCATGCCTTGGTGCTAGTCGCCAGCCCCTGGCCTATGGAAGGTGGGCTTGGGGTAGTCACGGCACGAGCCCTGAGGACGGGTCGTGACAAATTGGTATCAGAGCAGTTCAGTTCTACCGCAGAACTCAGGACTCTGATCTTTTTCTATGTGAAGCAATAGTGTTAAGAGTATTGAGTATGGTTATCAGTATAGGGAGTCCGTTGTTGGTGCGGTGGTCGATGTATCTGTACACCAGGACTGTGACGTCTGATTTCCGACTTAATGCACAAAAATATTGATTGCATGTGTGTTTCAAGTTTTCTTTGTGATTACTATGTGTCAGCTCACCAAGTATACTATTTGACCATGGTGCACCTATTTCTTTACAGGATGGCCCCACGACGGCAGCCAGCTAGGGTTCCGAGCATTGTACGTGACGACAACCCACCGAGAAACAAGGCCTCGGTACAGGGCCCTTTGACAGCAGAGGCACCGGCGGTACCTCTACCCACCGAGCCACTGATGCTACCAGCCCCAGCCGCTGACGATGTAAGTCACCTTAGTGCACTGCATGAGTTTCAGCGTTAGCGACTGCCCAGTTTCCATGGGGAGACAGACCCTCAGGCAGCCGAGGATTGGTTGGAGGCTGTTGTACGAGTTTTTAGGTTAGTGAGGACACCAGCAGACCTCATGGTGATCCTCGTAGTGAGCCTCCTGCACGCGGCAGCAGGAAGATGGTGGAGCTTGATGCTCTTGGTTCACAACGAGGCATCTCTCCTTTAGACGGACTTTGAGAGCCTCTTCCGCTCGGAGTTCGTCCCAGCCACCTTCCGTGCGGTGCGCATCGAGGAGCTTCTACAGCTGCGGCAGGGCAGCTTGACGGTCGCCCAATACTCGGTGAGATTTACAGATCTCTCGCGCTATTCGACGGACACGGTACGAGACCCATTCTTCCGAGCCCTGACCTTCAAGAAGGGATTGAGGTAGGAGATCAGGTCATTGCTGATCTCCCTCAGCATTCCGACACCGGCAGGGGTACTGGAGCGAGTACTTCTCATCGAGAGCTTCCTTGCTGAGCCTACATCAGCAGCGAGACCTACCGCAGGGCGGCACGTAGCAGAGTCTTCTGCAGCAGGCAGTCGATAGATGACTCATGGGTCCATGAAGACCAGACCCTCAAGCAGATGACCTTAGGACACTGGGTCAGAGGTGCGGGGCACACAGCGCGGAGCCAGTCTTTCGAGTGGAAGAAAGTGTTATTCATGTGGCGGGCAGGGCCACATGGCTCGTGACTACCCGACCCTCCATGTAGAGGAGAAACAGATGGTTAGGGAACCACCCAGGCAGAGGCAGAGGTTCAACCGTGGTGGTCCACAGGGAGCAGGTGCACGATGCCGAGGAGCTAGTCGAGCGGCAGGTGGTGGACGACGTTTTGAAGCTCTACCACCACCACCACTAGGAGGTCCACCCCGACCTCAGGGGAGGGCACAGCTTCAGGCAGCTAAAGCTTACGATCATGGAGCTCTGGAAGCGGGTGGACAAGTTCAAGAATAGCTCTAGGAATAGAGGCCTTTTCCCATAATGCCTCTAGCTTCGTTGTTTGTGTTTCCTTGTGTCCTTGTACTTGATTTGAATTAATAAAAGACGCTTGCAATAGTGACGTTTTCTTTCTTGTCTTTTGTATGTTAATACTAAGAGGTGCTGGTTAAAAACTGTTGACCTGACCCTCACTTGTGAGATTTTTACTGGAGGAGACCCAGTAACCACACACTGATGCCGACAGTGTGACTCAACCCTTGGAGGCTAGAGTAACGGTTGGATCTCTTGGTAGCAGCATCGAGGCCTTAAGACATCATACATGGAATGAATTAACAGATCATGACGGGATTGACTATATTAGGCAAGGAACGTGGTTCATCCATGGGATGAGACCGGATATTTCTTTTCGGCAAAGGAGAAATCTATGCAGTTTTGCAAAACGTTAAGGAAGAAGGGGCAACCCTTCGTGTGGTCAGATAGATGTCAGCAGAGCTTCCAGGAGCTGAGACAGAGATTGACCAGCGCGCCTATCTTGAGGCTACCAGAGGAGGGAGTTGGGTACGTAGTTTTCTGCGATGCATCAGGGACTGGACTCAGATGTGTCCTGATGCAGGAGCGCGCCGTGATCGCATTTGGATCACGTCAGTTGTGGCAGCATGAGCAGAACTATGCTACCCATGACCTGGAGTTAGCAGTAGTGGTCTTCGCTCTAAAGATGTGGTGACACTATCTGATGGGCGAGTTCTTTACAGTCTATTCTGACCATCAGAGTCTCCGGTAAATCTTCTCGCAGAAGGACCTGAACCTGAGACAGCGGCGATGGCTCGAGTTCCTCCAGGACTATGACTTTGAGATAGTCTATACTCCTAGAAAGGGGAACATAGTAGCCGATACACTCAGCAGGAGGACGGGCATTTAGCTACTTGGGGAGGCGACAGAGCAGCTAGCTGCTTTGCAGATATCCTTGATGGATAGAGATGGAGAAGCCTTTCTTCAGTCACTCACAATCACTCCTCCACTACAGCAGCAGGTCAGAGAGGCATAGCGTGGGGACACCAACTGTGAGATGCGGCGTGCGTAGATATCCTCAGGACAGGAACCTGATGGTTTCTCTTTAGGAGGAGGGCACGACATCCTTTTCAGAGGACGTACCTTGGTACCAGTTTCTTTATGGGAGGAGGTGATTAGAGAGTTTCACACTTCCCCTTTGGCGGTAAATCCTGGAGTGGCGAAGATGTACCAGGATCTCAGACGACAGCACTGGTGTCCGGGCATGAAGAAGGTTGTGGCAGAGTTCGTTTCTCGATGCCTCACCTGCTAATAGGTGAAGGTGGAGCACCAGGTACCAGCAAGCTTGGTACAGCCCTTGGAGGTCCCATAGTGGAAGTGGGACGGAATATCTATGGACTTCGTGACTAGACTTCCACGCACTTCCAGAGGTCACGACTCCATTTGGGTGATTGTCGACCGACTCACCAAGTCGGCTCACTTCTTACCCATTAGAGAGCAGGGCTCAGTGGAGAGCTTGGGATGTCTCTACGTTCAGGATATTGTACGGCTTCATGGCGTGACATCATCTATCGTCTCCGATCGAGATGCTCACTTTACTTCCCGGCTTTGAAAGGGGTTGTAGGAGGCGTTTGGAACGCAGCTACGTTTGAGCACCGCCTTTAACCCTCAGACAGATGGTCAGACTGAGAGGACCATTCAGACTCTCGAGGACATGCTCCGCGCATGTGTCCTCGACTTTGTTCACAGTTGGGAGGACCACCTACCCTTAGTGGAGTTCGCGTACAACAACAGCTACCACTCCACCATCGGGATGGCACCATAAGAGGCGTTGTACGACCGACCTTTTAGATCTCCTCTGTGCTGGACAGACCCTGGGGAGTCAGCACTTGTGGGACCGGAGATTGTCCAGGCCACGACGGAGAAGGTTTGGGTCATCCAGGAGCGGATGAGGACAGCTCAGAGCCGGCAGAAGTCTTATGCTGATAGGAGGAGGAGGCCAATGGATTTCGAGGATGGCGACCACATCTTCTTGCGGGTCTCACCTCGACGGGGATTACAGAGATTTGGATGAGGCGACAAGTTGTCTCCACGCTTCATCGGACCATTCCTGGTCCTCAGCAGGATTGGCGAGGTGGCTTATCACCTGGCTCTACCACCTCAGTTGCACCGGGTGCACAACGTTTTCCACGTTTCCTAGAAGAGGAGATACGTGCACGACCCGACGCATATCATTGACCATGGGGAGTTGGACATTGATGATGGGGTGACTTTTGCGGAGGTTCCAGTGGAGATCGAGGATCGACAGGAGCGGGTCCTATGTGGATGGTCGATTCCTCTAGTGTGAATCAGATGGAAGCATGGGAACCTCCAAGAGAGCACTTGGGAGCGGGAGGCTCAGATGCGTGCACAATACCCACATTTGTTCCCCTAGTTTATGATGTATCTTTATGGGGACGTAAATCTCTGAGGTGGGAGTAATGTAAAGACTTGTAAAATTCAAGGGAAATTTTTTTTTCTTAATTTTATTTGGGATTTTACAAGAACGCAGTTTCTGACGGCACCAGATTCTGAGGCTCGGTGTGCCCGGAATCATTTTCCGAAGTTTAGCTCGGGTGCGTTCAGTGAACGAACGAGCAGGTTTTTCTAACTTTTGAACTGGTGCTCGGAATCGAAATATGGGGACACCGATGGAATCACAGTGCCGGTAATTGCTTGGAAACACCTTTTTTGGAGTTGTGTTTGCTCGGGTGTGGTTTTTAAATTTTTGGGGTTAAGTAAAGAAATAAAATAAAAGTGGTGCAGCCAATTTTATTTTATTTTTCTTTAACCTAGCTAAGTAGATGAAGTGGGACCCACAGTATCCTACCCACAAGGTAGGATGTTTTTGAGGTGGGACCCACACGAGCCCCACAGTTTCTTTTCTTCCTAAACCCCCTCCTTTAATAAGGTAACGCAACCACACCTTTTTTAATGAAGTCAACCCTTGCGTTTAATCTGGATAATAAACCCCTCATTAATTTGGCGGTTTAAACGTTGCAATTAATTCATTTAATTGATTGTTTCGTTTTTAAAATTCAAAACATTGGTTTGTGTGTTAATAAAATAAGAAAAGTCTTATTTTATTAGAGGTTGGTTGTGCGAGAGGGTTTGAGAGAAATCACTCAAGCCGTGAAACACTCCTTCCTCGACGAAGAACGCGAAGAACGCGAAGAACGCCGACCTCCGACGAAGGTCGACAAGAACGCCAGATCCTCGGAGATCAATGACGCGAAGCCAACGAATCCTTTCTCCGCGATGCGAAGATCCTCCATCTGCGACGCTTCTTCCGTGATGCTTCTTCTGTGACGTTCCTTCTTCCGCAACAAACCCTCACTCGACGATGCATGAGGTAGGGGTGTTTGGTTCAATTAAATCTATGTGATTTATATCCTTGGCATGTGTTTAAAATTTGTCAGAAGATGTTTAATGCGCTAACGCGGTGGGTGTGGACCAACGAACAAATCCGAACCCACCGTTTCTTCGTTCTTGGTGTGTTGATCGGCGGACGATGATGAAGCAGGCCGCAAGGGCTTTTTGAGGTCTTCGTAGTGAAGAGTCGATCCCAAGAGGACCACTGGCGATGATGGCAGGCAAAATGGACCACCGGAGCGCGTCTGGTGGTCTGAAGAAAACACCGCCGGCGCGCCGTCGAAATGGGCCGCCGCGGCTGAAGTCGCGGCAGCAGGCCGCTGGTCCTGCAACCGCACGAGACCAAGGGAGGCGGGATGCGGCGCTCGGCTGCTTCCGTTGGCAAGGGGCGGCCCCCGCATGGGGGGCCGCGGTTTCATTCTAGGGGGTGGCGCCCCCCTTTTGCGTGGCCGCTTTGCCAGCGCCGAGCCGACCCGCTCGGCCGGGATCCTTGGATCGATATAGTCGTTTCGGTATATTACACTCAAGGTTTCTGAGTACTTTGGGTTTGGACGGGTTGGTTCGTACACGAAACCAACAGGGCCCTCGGAGCGGAAACACTTATAACTAGAGCTTCGGGCGTCCGATTGACGTGTCGTCGACTTTTTTTGATTCCTCTTAGTGAGACGGACCTTTTGGATTACTCCACTCGAGGTTTGGACGCAGTTGGAGTACGGTCGGGTTGGTTTTGAGTTAAAAACCAACCGGGCCCCTGGGACGAAAACGCCAATAATTCTCAGACCGGGCATCCGATTGACGCGCCGTCTGTGTCGTTGAGTTCCTGTTGACGATACGGAACTTTTGGATACATCAACTCCGGACTTTGTGTCAGTTGATGTATCAGCCCCTCAGCTCGTGGAGCGGACCCTCCCGAATGAGCTTGCTATGTGCGGGAACCCTAGATCTGGCTGCGACTGCGACGACGATGATGACTGTGCTGAAATCCTCCGTGGATTCGACGACGATGACTACAGCACTTAGTGATCCTATGTGGATCAGTGCTACCGATCCTGTGTGGGTCATATCCTGTGTGGATCAGTGCTCAAGGGTCCTGTGTGGGCTAGCGCATACAGATCCTATGTGGGTCCAATCCTGTGTGGGTCATTGCGGGGGTTAGTTACCTATCGATCCTTTGTGGGTCAGATCCTTTGTGGGTCATTTCGGGGGTCAGTTACCTATCGATCTTGTGTGGGTCAGATCCTTTGTGGGTCATTGCGGGGGTCAGTTACCTATCGACCCTGTGTGGGTCAGATCCTTTGTGGGTCATTACGGGGGTTAGTACCTATCAATCATGTGTGGGTCTGACGACTTAGATGAATCATTGGCTACACATGATCATCTCTATCATCTTACGAAGAAGTATACATATGTGATCCGAGTCTTGATTTTCAATCCTTATCTTCGATAATATTGACTTGATATCCTATGTATATTACGTTATACTTTCCTGTGTGGATTTGTTTGTGTTTTCCTGTGTGGACTGGGTTGTACTTGGGCTCGGATGTTGGAGCCGAACGAGAATTAATGACTTAGGTATATGTATGGGAATATACCTAAGTAGTGTTGGATTTTACTTCATGATTGTATCTTTCCTTTTTGGATTATCCTTTGTGGGTTCTGGGAGACCTTCGAGGGTCTCGGGGTCCCTACTGAGTAGCTTATACTCACCCCTGCACGGGCTCTGCCCGCACTACATTGTGTTGGTTGAAGACGACGGACAGTGCTGATCGTGGTTGAGGTTTACGGATTAGGACAGTACCGAGAGGTGGACCACTGGGCGGGACATACTCGGAGCGGACGGCTGGACCCGAGGAGTTGTGGAGGATATCTGTACCCACGCTTCAGGTGGGACTTCCAGTGGACGGCTCGAGGCTGCCGTTTTACTTTTCAGTTGTTGTACTCCCATTTTCAGTTGTACTTTACATTCAGTTTGGGTTTGTATTCTGGCCCACTTACTTTTCCGCACTTACTATTGTACCCAGTTTTTACTTAGTGTTTACTTCTTCTTGCATGCTATGTGGTGTTTGTTTACTTTACAAAGGCAATGCCTTCCCTTTTTACCGGGAATCACGCCTTGGTGCTAGTCGCCATCCCCTGGCATATGGAAGGCGAGCTTGGGGTAGTCACGGCACGGGCCCCGAGGATGGGTCGTGACAGTGCCAACCTATCTAATTAATATCTTCATTAATTAATTGGCACCTCTTTTGAATCAATTTTAATTGCATGGAAATTATATTAAAATTGGGGAGCCTTAATATGATATTTTCTTGGCAAATATTTGGTGGTAGAGCCTTCGGAGTTTTGGGAGGAGAGCTTCATCCCTCACCAACGAAAAATACGAGGAACGATATCCTCTCAAAGACCGAGGCAAGAAAGTGAGGCGATGCTCATGAGGAACGCCATCATTCTTCTTCTTCCTCCGTGTCAAGGGAGGAGGCGATGTACGCGAGGATACATCGACTATGCTTCCTCCTTGGATGCACACCGATGTCAACGAATCGGCGTCGACTTCGGATCCTCTTCCCGAAACACGGACAAGCGAGCATCGGAATCAAGGTAGGGGGTTTGATATAATTTTAAGTGAATGAAATTATATTCCATCCTTGGTGAATTCTTGTATTGTCTTTGGCCAATTGATATCGCCTAATGCGGACGGCACAGGCTGAATGAACGGGGCCCAAAGACCCTCCGATGGTTCTCAAATATTTTGGCGGTGGCAACGGGAGGCGGTGGAGACCGGAGGCGGCAGCGAATGGAGGTGGCGGCGACCGGAGGCATATGCTAACAGAGGTTGCGGCGACCGGAGGTGGCAGTCGTGCATCGGGCGTGTGGTGGAAACCGCGACCTGCATCCATGGGCCGCTCGGCAGACGAACCGAACCAACCGGCCGTATCCAGCCTGGCTGGAGAACCGCGATTCCCTTAAGGTTCCGCACTGCGGAGAACCGCGGCCCACTTACCATGGGCCTCTTTGGTGGCGAACTGGTCAGCCGCCTGTCGGCTGGGTTGAAGGAGGTTGTGACACCCGCAGGTGCCGCGCGGGAGAACCACAGCCTACCTGTGCGGGCCACTCGCGCTGGGAAGACCGGTCGGCTTCGGTCGGCCAGACAAGAGGGGTGGTTCCACTGGTTCAGGAAATCGGGGGGGGGGGGGGAGAGAGACCCTACACTGGCTTGGCCAGCTAGCTGAGCCATGGCCAGCCGCAGGTCGGGCCGCATTGCGCGGGTCGGGCCGCCTGCCGCTGGGTCGGGCTGCGCCCCGCCGGGCCGGGCCGCCTGCCACCGGGCCGGTCCGGGCTACGCCCCACCAGGATGGTCCATGCCCCACTGGACTGGGCCGACCCCCCAGCCAGTTCAGACCCGTCAAACCAGGTCGGTCCGACCCGCCAGCCCACTGGGCTTGACGGGTCGGGCCCGTTTCACTTAAACATGAATAACATTAAGATTGCACGTATGATCGACGCGCTGTCTGTGGGAATGGGACCCTCGTGATGAAGTGGTCATTTTGAGATACTATAATTGAGTTTTGGATGAATTTGGAAAATAGATGGGTTTGGAACAAGCGTAATTCCAACCGGGACCCTGGAACAGAAAAGCCATTAACTCTCAGACCAGGCGTGCGATTGACGCATCGTCTGTCGCGTTGGGTTTCTTTTGATGAGACGGAAATTTGGGATACATCATCTCAGGAATTTTTGATAGTTGATGTATCGACCCCTTGGCTCAAGGAGTGGAACCTCCTGGAATCGAGCGTGCTGTCTGCGGGAACCCTAGAGATGGCTGCGACTGCGATGACTACCGTACATGAATCCTTCGTGGGTTCAACGATGACGACAACTATACTGGAATACTCTATGGGTTCGACAGCGATGACTACTGTACATGTATCCTAAATGGGTCTGACTGTTTGACATCTGTACTTGTATCCTAAGTGGGTCTAACAGAGTAGCTGTTGTAGTTTCCTACGTGGGTCGGACAGCTTAGCTGGTCTAGTATCCTACGTGGGTCCGACAACTTAGATGAATCAGTGGCTATATTTGATCATCTCTATTGTTATATGAAAGATGTATACCTGTATGAGCTGAGTCTTGACTTTCAATCATTATCATCGATGTGATTGACTTCTTTCTTATGTGGACTGGGTTGTGCTTGGGATCAAGAGTTAGAGTTGAACTGGAATTGATGACTTAGTTATATGTATGGGCATATACCTAAGTAGAGTTGGTTGTTACTTCATGATTGTATCTTTCTTTTTTGGTTTATCCTTCATGGATTTTGGGAGACCATCAGGGGTCCCGGGGTCCCTACTGAGTATCATATACTCACCCATGCATGGGCTATACCCATACTACGTTGTGTTGGATACAGACGACAGATAGCACTGATCGAGGTAGAGTCTTGTAGAGCTGGACGGTACCCGGAGGTGGACCACTTGGGAAGATGTACACAGAGCAGACGGACGGACCCGAGGTGATGAGGGGGCCATCTATACCCACCCTTCAGGTGGTATTCCCAGAGGATGACTCATTAGTTTCTATTTTACTTTACTATAGTTATAATATCTTTTCAGTTGTACTTTACTTTACTATTGGGATTCTATTTTCGGCCCCTTTCCTTTCAGCACTTACTTTTGTATTCAGTATTACTTTGTGATTATTTCTGTTTCATACTCTATTGTGTTTGTTTTCTTTTATAAAGCCAATGCCTTCCCTTTTCCATTGAGATTTACGCCTTTGGTGCTAGTCACTAGCCCCTGACCTATGGAAGGCGGGCATGGGGTAGTCACGGCACAGGCCCTCTGGACGGGTCATGAAAAATTGGTATCAGAGGAGTTGGTTCTACCGCATAACTCAAGACTCTGATCATTATTTTCTGTAAAGCAATAGTTTTAAGAGTATTGGGTGTGGTTTTCAGTCCAGGGAGTCCAGTGTTGGTGTGGCGGCCGACGTATCCATACACCAGGACCCTGACATCTGATTTATGACTCAGTGCACGAAAACACTGATTGCATGTGTGTTTCCAAAGTTTTCTTTGTGATTACTTTGTGTCAGCTCACCAGGTATACTATTTGACTTTGGTGCACCTGTTTCTTTTCATGATGGACCCATGAAGGCAGCCATCTAGGGTTCTGAGTTACATACGAGATGGTACCCCACCGAGCGACGAGGCCTCAGTACAGGGCCCCATCGTAGCGGAGGCACCAACGATACCACTACCCACTGGGCCACCGATACCACCAGCCCCAGCAGCAGAGAGTGCACACTGCCATAGTGTGTTTCACGAGTTCCAGTGACAGAGGCTGCCCAGGTTCCATGGAGAGACGGACCCATAGGCCGTTGAGGATTGGCTGGAGGCTGTCATCAAGGTATTCAGATTGTTGGGGACACCAGCAGACCTTATGGTGATCCTTGACTCAAGTTTGCAGCACGCAACAACAAGTAGATAGTGCATCCTGATGCTCCAAGTTCATGACAAGGCATCTTTACTTTGGACAGACTTCAAGAGTCTCTTCCATTCGGAGTTTGTTCCAGCCACCCTTCATACGGTGCTGATTCAGGAGTTACTTCATCTTCATCAAGGCAGCATGATAGTAGCTCAGTACTCAGTGAGGTTCACCGACCTCTCATGCTACTCCACGAATATGGTGCGGGACCCATTCTTCAGGGCCTAGACCTTCGAACAGGGACTCATAAATGAGATCAGGGCTTAGATGATTCCCCTCAACATTCTGATGTAGGAAGGGTTGCTAGAGTGAGCCCTTATAGTTGAGAGCTTTCTCACTGAGCAGTCACCAACGGTGAGACCCACCGCAGGGAGACATGTACAGGAGTCTTCTGCAGCTTGCAGTAGACAGAAGACATAGAGGTCCAAGTGGACCAGGCCATCAGGTGGGTGATCTCAGGATACAGGTTCTGTTGATAGGGGCACATGAAATAGAGCCAGCTATATGAGGATCAGGCAGTTCTATGCATGCGGCGGGTAGGGTCACATGGCTCGAGACTGTCTGACTCACCATGCAGACGAGCAGTAGACAGTAGAGGGACCTCCCAAGAAGAGGCAGAGGTTCGACCGTGGTGGTCCACCGAGAGCAGGCGAACGTTTCAGAGGAGTTGGATGAGCAGTAGGTGGTGGATGACATTTTGACGCCCTACCACCACCACCACCACTAGGAGGTCCACCCCGACTATAGGGAGCTGGCGGACAGAGGTGGGCTCAGCTCCAGGCAGCCGAGGCCTATGACCATGGTGTACCTGAGATGATTCGAGGTACTATCTATGTCTACTCCACCCTTTCTGCAGTACTTATAGACACAGGTTCGAGTCATTCTTTTATTGCCGCTGCCCTTGTTCGGAGCTCAGAGATTCCGACGGAGTCTTTGGCTCGATCTTTATGTCTAGATACTCCTATGGGAGCAGACTCGACGATTATGCACTAGTGCCGGCAGTGTGAGCTTACTCTAGGAGGCGAGAGCTTCATCTGGGATCTTCTTGTAGTAGTGTTGAGGCCTTAAGACATCATCTTGGGTATGGACTGGTTATCTACATTCCATGCTCAGATCGACTGTATTAGGCACAAAGTGTGGTTTTTCCTCTTGGATGGTACCAGGTTCACCTTCACTGGCAAGAAGGGAGCCTTTTCAGCATAGGATGGTCTTTCGCAGAGGATAGGGCAGCTGATCACACATCAGTTGGCTAGTCTCATCCTCAGAGCGGTTGATCTGTGGAGTCCGAGTTTTCTTATTGTGGTGGATCAGTATACAGATTTTTTCCCTGACGACATTCCAGGACTACCTCCTCGCAGAGAGGTAGACTTCTACATAGACTTGTACACTAGGACAACACCGATATCTACTCCAGCATATTAGATGTCTCCCACTGAGCTTTGTGAGCTACGGGTATAGCTGGAGGACTTGAAGGGAAAGGGATTTATCTGACCAAGTGTTTCACCCTGGGCTTCTCCGATTTTTTTTGCCAAGAAGGCGGATGGGAGACTGTGACTGTGTTTCGACTACCATCGCCTGAATCAGGTGACTGTGAAGAAAAAGTACCCACTCTCGAGGATTGAAAACCACTTTGATCAGCTCAAGGGATCACGATGGTACTCGAAGATAGACCTCAGGTCAGGCTACCACTATCTCAGAGTTTGAGATGATGATGTGCAGAAGACAGCCTTCAGGTGTCGGTATAGCCACTACAAGTTCCTGGTTATGCCCTTCGGCATATCCAACGCTCCAACGGTGTTCATGAGTCTCATGAAAATGATCTCCCAGCCTTACCTTGATCGATTTGTCATATTTTTCATCGACGACATACTAATTTACTCGACTACTGAGGAAGAGAACGCCTACCACTTGCGGGTTGTATTGGATACACTCTGAGAGCACCAGCTTTATGGTAAGCTCTCAAAGTGTCAGTTCTGGATTCAAGAGGTTAACTTCTTGGGACACGTCATCTCGGAGATTAGAGTTGCAGTGGATCCAGCGAAGATTGATGCAGAACTTTCTTGGGAGCCACCCAAGAGTGTGATGAAGGTGCGGAGTTTTCTGGGTCTGGCTGGGTACTATCAGAGATTTGTTCCAGAATTCTCCAGGGTTACAGCATCGCTTTTATCCTTGACGAAGAAGGGAAAACCCTTCGTGTGGTCAGATAGATGTCAGCAGATCTTTCAGGAGCCAAGGCAGGGGTTGACCAGTGCGCCCATCTTGAGGCTACTGAAGGAGGGTGTTGGGTACATATTGTACTGCGACGCATCAAGAACTGGACTTGGGTGTGTCCTGATTTAGGAGCGAGTAGTGATCAATTATGGTTCTCGTCAGCTGATAAAGCACGAGCAGAACTACGCAACCCATGACCTGGAGTTAGCAGCAGCGGTCTTCGCCTTGGAGATGTGGCGACACTATCTGATGGGAGAGTGCTTTACAGTCTACTCTGACCACCAAAGTCTCAGTTTTATCTTCTTATAGAAGGACCTGAACCTGAGAGAGCGGTGATTTCTCGAGTTTCTCCAGGACTATGACTTTGATATAGTCTATACTCCTTGAAAGGGGAATGTTGTATAAGATGATCTTAGTAGGATATCAGGCATTCAGCTTCTTGGAGAGGTGATGGAGTAGCTAGTCGCGTTGCAGATATACTTTGTGGATATAGATGGAGTAGCCTTTCTACAGTATCTCACAGTCACTCCCCCACTTCTTCAGTGATTCAGAGAGGTGCAGCATGGGGAAGCTAATTTTGAGACACGACGTGCTCAGATATCCTCAGGGCTGGCACCCGAAAGATTTTCTAAAGGCGGGGAGCACGTCATCTTCTTCAGGGGACATACCATGGTACCATTTTCACTATAGGAGGAGGTGTTGAGGGAGTTCCACATTTCCCCTCTAGCGGTACATCCAGGAGTGGTGAAGATGTATCAGGACCATAGAAGACAGCATTGGTTGTCGGGTATGAAGAAGGCAGTAGCAGAGTTTGTTTCATGATGCCTCAGTTTTCAGCAAGTGAAGGCGGAGCACTAGGTACCAGTAGGCTTGGTACAACCCTTAGAGGTTCTGGAGTGGAAGTGGGATGGAATGTACATGGATTTCGTGATGGGGCTTCCATGTACATCTAGAGGACACGACTCTATCTGGGTGATTTTCGACCAACTCACCAAGTCGGCCCACTTCCTACCGATCAGAGAGCAGGGCTCAGTAGAGAGCTTGGAAAACCTCTAAGTTCAAAAGATCGTACGACTTCATGGTGTGCCATCGACTATCGTCTCAGATCAATATGCTCGTTTCACTTCCCGACTTTGGAAGGGGTTACAGGAGGCTTTTGGGACGCAGCATCGCTTGAGCACCGCCTTCCATCCTCAGACGGACGGTCAGACTGATAGGACAATTCATAATCTCGAGGACATGCTCTGTGCATGTGTCCTTTACTTTAGTCGCAAATGGGAGGATAAACCACCCCTGGTGGAGTTTTCATACAACAAAAGCTATCACTCCACCATCAGGATGGCCCCTTATGAGACATTGTACGACCGACCTTATAGATCACCTCTGCGCTGGACTGACCCTAGGGAGTCAGCACTTGTAGGACCAGAGATGGTCTAGGCTATGACGGAGAAGGTTCAGATCATCCAGGAGCAGATGAAGACTGTACAGAGCAGATATAAGTCCTATGAGGATAGGAGGTAGAGACCAATGGAGTTCGAGGATGGCGACCACGTCTTCTTACGGGTCTCACCTCGATGAGGTCTTTGGAGATTTGGATGAGGTGGCATGTTGTCTCCTTGATTCATTGGACCTTTTTAGGTCCTCATTAGGGTAGGTGATGTGGTTTACCACCTGGCCCTTCCACCACAGTTGCATTGGGTGCACAACATCTTCCACGTATCTCAGCTGAGGAGAATGTGCATGACTCGACCCACATCATCAATCATGGGGAGCTGGACATCGATGTCAGGGTGACATTCATGGAGGTCCCAGTGGAGATCGAGGATCAATTCGATCGGGTCCTACGTGGATGGTCGATTCCTCTAGTGTGTGTTTTCTGGTAGCACGTGAACCTCCAGGAGACCACATGGGAGCGGGAGGCTCAGATGCATGCTCAGTACCCTCATTTATTTCCATAGTGTGTGTTGTAGCTTTACGAGGACGCAATTCCCTGACGTGGGTGTAATTTAAAGACCCTTAAATTTTAAGGAAATTTTTTTCTTAAATAATTTGTAATTTTACGAGTCTGTGGTTTCTGACAGAACCTGATTCTGAGGCTCGGTGTGCCCGAAATAAATTTCTGACGTTTTGTTCGGGTACGTTCAGTAGACTTACGTGCGGTTTTTTATATATTTTGAACCATTTCTTGGAATTGAAATCCAAGGGCACCGATGAACTCACAACACCAGTATTCTCTTAAGGGGACCTTTACAAAAGTTGGGTTTGCTCAGGAGGAGAAGTTAATTTTTTGGGGATTTATATTAAATTAAATAAAATTGTTGTACACAATTTTATTGTTTGGTGGTGTTTATATCCTACAAGGGGAATTTATAGGTGGGGACCACACCCACATAACCTCCCATGAGAGGATAATGTGTAGTGGGGCTCACACGAGCCCCTAACCCTTCAACTTCTTTTAAACTCCCCATTAACACCCCTTTATTTAATTTGACAACACCTCTCATTTATTATGGTGTAGCCTCTCCACCTCCCACCAATTGAATGTGCCAACCTATCTAATTAATATCTTCATTAATTAATTGGAATTTATTTTGAATCAATTTGAATTGCATGGAAATTCTATTAAAATTGCGGAGCCTTAATATTATATTTTCTTGGAAAATATTTGGTGGTGGAGCCTTTGGAGTTTTGGGAGGAGAGCTTCATTCCTCACCAACGAAGAACATGAGGAACGATATCCTCTCGATGACTGAGGCACGAACGTGAGGCGACGCTCACGAGGAATTCCATCATTCTTCTTCTTCATCTGTGTCAAGGGAGGAAACGCCTTCCGCGAAGAAACATTGACTACGCTTCCTCCTTCGACACACCCTGACGTCAACGAATCAATGTCAACTTCAGATCCTCTTCCCGCAAAATGGACAAGTGAACATCAGAATCAAGGTATGGGGTTTGATATAATTTCAAGTGAATGAAATTATATTCCATACTTAGTGAATGCTTGTATTGTCTTCAGTAAATTGATATCGCCTAACGCAGAGGGCGTGGGCCGAACGAACGCGGCCCGACGACCCTCCGATGGTTCTTAAATATTTTGGTGGTGGCCACGAGAGGCGGCGGCGAATAGAGGCTACGGTGACCGGAGGTGGCGGTGACCGGAGGCGGTGGTCGCGCACCGGCCTTGTGGAGGAAACCACAGCCCGAATCTGAGGGCCGCTCGGTAGACAAACCGAACTGGCCAGCCGTAGCCGGCTGGGCTGGCGAACCACGGTGCCTTTAAGGCGCCGCACTGTGGAGAACCACGGCCCATGCACCACGGGCCGCTTCAGTGGTTGTTTCCTCTCAAAATGGGGATAACCTCATTAATTTAAGGTTCAAACATTCCAAGCGGTTTCTAACGGGTTTGTTCATAGAACCGGAAACAGCCAATGATTCTATATCCATTTGGACCTACTTTCCAAAGGTAGGTGCTCACTAGTTATGAACTGATGAGGCCTAAGAATTTTCATTGGTTGAGAGGATGGGAGGTCGGACATATCACACCCTTTTGGGGGGAATTATTTTCTACTCCGGGACTCTCTTTATAGATTTAAGTTATGTTCGTGAATCCTTATTACATTACCAAGTATAAAAATGATCTTTCCTTTAGATCTGATAATCAATGATTAATATGTACGAGATTTAGAGAATCTTTTATATGTATTCGAGGTTCTTCATCGATAGAGAATCATCTGTATTTGTTAGATATTCTTAGTAAATGGTATCCTTCGACACATTATATTGAAATCTCTTGGTCATTATGATAACCATGCTGGTTTAAAATCCACTCAACGGGGAACTTGAAGTTTATTGTCATTCAGAAGAAAATAGATTATTTCAGAGTTGGGATCGTACCCGCAGATGGGCTACCTACATATCCTTTTTTTAGAAAAGGAATCAGAACCCACATAGTTAAATTAAAGAAGTATGAGGTTTATGCATGATTAATGGATCAAAGAAAGATGTCATAATTACTTTTACACTCTAACCTCACGTGAGTCATGCTCGGTGTGAGAAACAAGCGGTATTGGTAAAACTAGACAATTGTGCCATGAAATATGAAATTATAAGAAATGATGTGGGGCTTATATATGTATGACTTTCCTAATAGATGAAGAATAGGATTTACTTCAGGGAAGAAACCTGGGAACAAGGTCTATAAAGGTATATGTGCTTTATGGAGATTTGGATACTTAACTTTGGACTTAATCCTGAGAAGGATGCCCAAATTAGAGAGGACTTATGATTGGGTTTTACTCCTGAGAAAGAAGCCCAAATAAAAAAGTAAAGTAAGACTGGTTAAGAGAAATTAAGACTGGGGATTACTCTTAAAGAAGAGGCTGAGGTTAAAGGGAATTATGACTGGGGCATACTCTTAAAGAAGAGACCCAGGTTAAAGTGAATTATGACTAGGGATTACTCCTGAAAAGGAATCCCATGTTAGGGGAATTTGGATTTTGGGAACTTGGGGATTACTCCTAACAAGGATACCCATATTAAAAGAATTATGGTTAGGGATTACTCCTGAGGAGGAAGCCCAAAATTAATTGAACTTGAAGACTGGGGCTTACTCCTGAAAAGGAGGCCCAGGTTAGGGGACTTGGGGCTTACTCCTAAAGAGGATGCCTATATTTGGGAATTTGGGATTGGGACTTACTCCTAAGAAGGAAGCCCATATTAAGGAAAATTATGATTGGGGATTACTTCTGAAAATAAGTCCCAGGTTAAAGATTCTATCATCTTTAAAGGATAAGGTTGAATGAATGAAATCTATAACCTTATTGACATAAAGATATGTAAATCACTAGGTTTTGAGAAATGTTCCATAGAATTCCTTTCAGATAAGGAATCCGACAAAGGAACCATGCCATAAATGGCTTTGTAGAGGGTTCTGAGGGATAAATCTTGAAGAGGAGAGGTTGATTTGAAGAAATCAAGTGAATTGGCAGGAGGGGCACCCAAAAAGAGAGAGGCACGCAAGTACTGCGTGGGTGCGCAAGTCCGGGTCCCACAAGTATACTTGCATGACACATGGGTACTTGCAGGATGGTCAACCCTTAGGCTAATACTTGGCGAGACTTGGCCTAATCCCCTATTATTATCCCTAAATGATTCCAAAAGAGTAGAGCAGAAGTTTTATTGAAGGGATGAGGCGGCGCGCAAGTGGGGTCATTTACCTTAAGGGCTGGCCACTTAAGCGCGCAAGTGTTGATGAGTTTCAACACTTCGGCCTTGATTCCCCTGTTTAGATCTTCCATTTTGGGTAAGAAATTACCTTATAAGTGTTCGGAAGACTTCCAGAAGAGACTAGGGCATCGGGAGCTCGAATATGAGTATTGGAATTTTTATGTCCTTGAATTGGGGGCCCACAAGGGGTATTTATAGGCTGCTGAAGACCCTTGGTGAGAATCAAAGAGGGAGCGCAAGTCACCTGCGTGACCACTATGCAGAATGCAAGTATACCTGCGTGACCATGATGAAACTTGCATGACCCAAGTGGGAAGAAATCCTTCTTCATGCCTTTGTCAGTTTTTTATGTTTCTTCAAAGGATGAATCACTTTGGAGTAAGGTATTTCTCTTTTTCAGTTGTTAGACTTTGTGATGGAAAGGAGCCTCAACAAAAGTCCCCCCTCAGAGTTGGATCTGAAAGAAATGAGGATGTGACTCTGAGGTAAAGAAGAAAACCAAGGAACGTGCGGTGCGCAAGTTTTGAGCGCGCAAATAACGTTGTGCAAGGGTGATCCGCGCAGGCTTCGGCGCACAGGGGTGCGACTTTGCCTATATATAGTCCGTCATTCCTCGCATAAAGCACCGAATCTGAATGATTCTGAGCTCTCTTCATGCAAGTTGCCTTCGGCACACAAGTTACTCAGTTTTCCGCTGCTTCCTTTTATGTCACGCTGCTGTAGAGGTATTTGGACTTGCGTCGTGATACCTGTGTGCCAAAACTTGTGCGACGCACTTATACTTGCGTGTCAACTTTGGGACTTGAGTGCCTTAATGACTTAGCCATTTTTTCACTTTTCTTCACAAATTTTATAAAAAATAAACTTACTTCAGGGTTAATTATTCGACATTTGTGTAGATTCAATGGCTCCATAAAGAATTTGAACGGCTGATGAACTGTCCCGCAAGAGAATTGATGATATGATTAACATTGTAGGAAATGATTACTATGATATCTATGATATGACGCTTCCAGATTTGGCCAAGTACTTGAAGAAGTATCATTTTAACTTTCCACAGAGCATCTACTTTCCTTTGTTTGACCATGGTCATCTGCAAGGAGTCAACGTTCCAAATTCAATGAATTGTATGCCCGAGATGTAGCCACGTTGTTACTCCTCTATTTCAGTTATGTTTTTCATTAAGAGAAGAAACAATGGTGTGAACTTTCAAATTTTTCCTTCATGCTATTTCCTTGCAGATATGAAAATGGAAAACCATGGGCTGATATTTTTTTCGCTGCCGATTGATGGAGAGAAGACTATCATGACATTAGAAATAATATCTGAAAGGAGTACTCTCTCCAAATAGCTCTTTACTTCCAATGCTCCATTCTCAAATCCATGTATCCATCTTCCAAGTCTCTTGGACAGAAACAGATTCACGGTTTGATTAGAAGAAAATTTTCTCAAACCGCACTCAAGAACATTCTTTTACAATTGTTCCAAGAAGAGATGGTATCACTGCATCTCTTATTATATCCAGTTGAATGAATGAATTATAGGTGGTTGTTGATGAAGCATGTGATACCATAAATCAAATGACGAGTTATGTTGAAAGCCTCTCGTAATTCTTGAAAAAGAGAAGAGACTTCAATCTGTGGATGTCCTTCTAACTTTTTTGCATCAATAAAAGACACTTTGATCTTCAATCATTTGTGCATGCCTTCTTTTTCTACTTGCTTTAAATTTTTACCTAAGACAATGGGCATAGTAAGAATAGTTTTATTTTTTCTAGGATTATAAAAAATAAACCTACAAACTTTGAATCTTTTAATTGCTCAATATTACCTAAAATCATACAAAATGCATGTTTAGTGAGTTGGGAATTGACTTTTTTTCAGAGTTCCATTATCTTTTGTGGGTAGTTTAAAGTCATGCACGTCAGACATAAAAAGGGTAATGTTAAAGGTCGAAATAGGTTTGACCGAATAGATTAAAATTGACTCAATTCCTTGAAAATTTATCTGAAAACATATTACCACACTCAAGTATGAGGGAAAATATGTAAACTATGACTTAAGAAATTTTGAATATGAAGAATGATATGAAAAAATGGCTAAAAGACATTAGAAGAAGTAGTTCCCAAGAATGAAGTTACCAATATTTAACAAACCCATTAGGGGGTTGAATTATGTAGGGCCTCCAAAGGTAATTGGTTGCATAGTCAAATAATAACATCTTTTGGCTGACAGGTCTGTTATGTAGACTACTTATGCAAGGCCTCCTAAGGGCACGTGCTGCATAGTCAGGAATAAGAACTCTCAGAAATTTACTTTTCTACTACTAAAAAACCAATGGAAGTTTATGGGGATTCAAATTTTCTAAAGTATAGAGTTTGCTTTATGGAGAGAGTTACTTGAATATGGAGAAGATATTTCCAAACAAGATCATCTAAGAACTGGATGAATGCCACTCCTATGAAGGTCGGACCCAAATGTAGGGAAGGAAAATATAAACCATAGACTTGAATACTTTCAGACCATGAAAAATAACATGGGACAAATATGTTAAGGATGGCTATTTTCTACGGATCCTTACATATTGTCGATAAGACCAATAAGGAAAAAAGAGGTTTTCTTCCCAAGAATGAAGTTACCATTATTTAAAAAACCCGTTAGGGGGTTGAATTATGCAGGGCCACCTAAGGGCATTGGCTGCATAGTCACATAATAGTATCTTTTGGCCGAAAAGTTTGTTATGTAGACTATTTATGCAAGGCCGCCTAAGGGAACATGCTGCATAGTTAGACAAAAGAACTCTCAAGTATCAAACATTTTGTGACCAGAATTCAATAAAAGGGTTATGGAGATCTGGAATTATTTAAGTTTCGGAGTATGACACATAACAATTGGCATTTGTTCAATGCATGTAGAGATACACAGACCAATGCTAACCATAATCATGTTGTGGCTGCATCCTGAATTGAAATGTTGGACTTCACTACATATCCCATAAGGATAGAAATAAATCCATATGTAGTTCTTGAAATACAATTTAACGTCATGTGGGACAAGAGTATAGGAAATCTTATTTTAGGGTCATAACTCGAACCATAATAATGAATACACTGTGTGTGTTTTCATAGGGACTTTTCAGCCAGGGGACTGAAAGTGGAATTTGGGGTTAGGCCCAAAGACTTGCGGCTGGATTCGAGGGATGCTCGAACTTTCCTACTTATCTCATAAGTATGGGAATCAAGCCGCACATAGTTCTTGAAATACCCTTTGTACAGATTTGGTTCGTACATAGGAAGGGTGAAAAGGGGACTTTAGTGTAATGATGGTTTGAACCAAGATAAAAGGTTCAGGCATTGTCATGTATGCACATAGTCTTTGGAATATAACATGATTTGATATCAATGTAAATAATGATTCCCTCATAGGTGAGGGTTTCAAAGAATGTTGTAGTTTATTGTCATACATGAAAAAATTGTTAATAGTTTAAGGTCATATGCATGGACCGTGGTGAACCAATGTAAAAATATTGGTTCTGGGGGTTTCTTAACGGATCAATATCATATGACACGGAGGTGAACCGACGTGAATAGATGGGTTTTGGGATTGAACCTCAGGAGGTTTCCTATGTTCCCAACCTAAAAGGCAAGGATCAAAGTCCGCGTAGTTTTATTAAAGAATAAATTAGTAATCAAGTTGTTTTTTAGGACAATGACCTAAAAATGGTGTTGGGACTTACACATGGTTAGTGGCCCAGAGAGGGTGTTATGGTTGAAGTTTACTCTAAGATCACATGAGTCATACACGGTTTGAGAAAAAATAGGTAGCAACAACCTTAACGATGCATTGTTTAATGTCATGTAGGACATATGAAGGGACTATGCAGTTTAAAGTCTTGTAGTGAAGGCTATTGGTGCTGCACAGTTTAGTGTCATGTAGTAGGGACAAAATACATTTTAACGTCATGTAGGATGTATTCAGGGACTTTGTTCAGTTTTACGTCCTGTAGGACGAATGAGAAGTATAGTTTAACGTCATGTAGGAAAAATATAGGGACACAGTTTAACGTCATGTTGGACATGAACACGGTTTTACGTAATGTTGGACAATAAGGGTGGTGTACATTTTAGCGTCCTGTAGCTAAGACGGTGGGGAAAATACAGTTTAACGTTATGCTGGAAAAGAGGGGGACTATGTAGTTTAAATTCTTGCAGTAAGGAAAACACAGTTTAACGTCACGTTGGAAGATATGGATGCAAATAGTTTAAGGTCATATGCATGGATCGTGGATGGTGCAGTTTAATGTCTTGCTGGACATAAGGGATTATGCAGTTTAAATTCTTGCAGTAAGCACAACACAGTTTAACGTCATGTTGGACGATAAGGGTACAAATATTTTAAGTTCATATGCATGGACAGTGGATGGTGTAGTTTAACGTCTTTCTGGATGTAAGGGACTATGCAGTTTAAAGTCTTGCAGTAAGGAAAACACATTTTAACGTCATGTTGGACGATAAGGGTGAAAATAGTTTAAGGTCATATGCATGGACCGTGGATGTATTTTGTGTTTATAAAAAATACTTCTTCATAAATCTAGCATTATATGGAGTAGTGATGAGTTATCCATCCATTGAGATTAAAGAATAAGCTCCATTAGAGTAGACCTTATGTATTGAATAAGGTCTTTCCCATTTTTGGCTCCAGCTTGGGAGGTTTCTTTCCTGGTATCATTGGATTTCTAAGAATTAATACCAATTCTCCCTGAACGAATGAATGAAGATGAACTTTTTTGTTGAAAGATCATGATATTCTATTCTGATAGACTTCCAAGTGGTGCAGGGTGCACAATCTTTTCTCATCTAACCATTCCAATTCATCCAATTGCTTTTGAGATTGTTTATCTTTAGATGACTGATCACAAATGGATACTCTGAACGAGGGTAATTGAACCTCAATAGGAAAGACTACTTCTGTTCCATATACCAATGAATATGGATTTGACCGCGTTGCGGTGTGGGTGGTGGTCCGATAAGCCCATAAAGCATGAAAGATTTTATCAGGTCATGATTTCTAATCTTTATCCGCCATCTTTTGCAGTATGTTTGAAAGAGTCTTGTTGAAAGCTTCTATCAGGCCATTGGCCGCTTCATGATACCGAGATGAATGATTGGATTTGATTTTGTATTCTTGATACAATTTCCTCACCTCAGATGAACAGAAGTTGGTTCCATTTTCCATCAATATGGTATGAGGGACACCAAATCTAGTAATGATTTTAGACTTGATGAAGCTAACAATACTTTTAGAACTGACTTATTTGAGGGATATTTCCTCTTCCCATTTGGAAAAGAAGTCAATAGAAGTAAGAATGTACTTAAACTACTTGGATGTAGCTGAAGGATAAGGTCTCACTACATCCATTCCCCATGTGGAAAATGGCCATGAGTATTTAGTTGTATGATGCAACTCTGGGGGTTGATGAATGAAGTTGGCATGTACTTGTAAAGAATGACACTTCTTTGTGAAATCAACACAATCTTGTATCATTGAAGGCCAAAAGTATCCAAGCCTTCAAATTTGATCAGATAGTCTGTGTCCAGACTGATGGGCACCACAGACTCCTGCATGCACTTCTTTCATGACAGCCATTGTCTCTTCACCATCAATGCATCTGAAGAGAACTCCATCAAAACCTATTTTGTATAGAATTTTATCTAAGTGATTTGGGCTATCATAAAAAGTAAAATTGACCACACATCACTAGATTTGTTCTTTCCCAGCTCTTTTAGGTGGAAGTGTTCCATTTTGAAGGTATTCCCTGATAGGTGTCATCCATCCTGTAGTATGACCATATGGTTCAGGAATGGGACTAATTTCATTGATTTCCTCTATTCTGATTTGAAAATAAGGTGAGATTGTATGATGATGGGAAATAATGATGCTTGTCTCATCCAGATTTGGATCTTCCAGAGCTGTTTCTATATTAGCCAGTGCATCAGATTGGGTATTTTATGATCTCAGAACCTAATAAAATGTTGGTTTCGAAGGAAATTATGCCATTAACTCTCTAACATAATCATACAAATGGATTCGTTCTTCTTTTCGGATTTCATAATCCCCATTGACTTGTTTGATTACCAGGTCTGAATCACCTTTCACCTTTAAGTGATTCACTTGTGCTTGAAGCTCCAACTCCAACCCTGTGATAAGAGCTTGGTATTCTGTTTGATTATTTGTACTGCCTCCCAACAATGAGAAAGAATAAGGTACACTGGATTTTTTGGGGAAATGAGTACAATTCCTAACCCAGCTTTGTTGAATTTAGGATATGCCATTTTCTTCCCTGTTGGACTTCTGGAAGCACCATCAAAGTACATTTCCCATGTTTGAAGACTATCTTGAATAGAAAAGACTTACTCATTAGTAAGTTCAATATCTGAAGATGTATCTTCTACTGAAGAATGTTCTGTAAGGAAATCAGCTAGATCTTGGCCCTTTATTTCCTTTTGAGACACATACTGAATATCAAATTACTACAAAATAATCGCCCACCTTTCCAGAAGTTTTGTAAGCATTGGATGACTAAGGATGAATTTGAACGAGTTATTGCGAGATACCAATTGGACCTCTTGATGTAGCAGGTAGAGTCTCAAATTCTGAACTGTAAATATTAATGCTAGGCAGTACTTCTCAATATTTGAATATCAGGTTTGTGCTTCAAGCATAGTCCGACTAAGATAGTAGAGGTTGTTTTCATTCCCAGAATCATTTTTCTGTGCAAGAAAGGCACCCAATGATTGCTCTAAAGCTATCACATAGAGGACAAGTGGTCTTCCTTCAACAGGTGGAATTAGTAAAGGTGGACTCAAGAGATATCTTTTGAGAATATTGAATGATTCTTGACATTCTTCAGTCCACTAGCAAGTGACTCCCTTCTTCATCAATTTGGTGAAGGGTAAACTTTTTCCTGCCAAATTGGCGATGAAACACTGAATATAGGATATGTGTCCTTGAAGTCCTCTCAATTATTTAAAATTCCGAGTAGGTGACATACCAAGGATTGATTTTTTCTTCTTAGGATCGACTTTGATACCACGATGGCATACAACAAAGCTGATAAATTTTCCTGAGGTTACCCAAAATCACATTTTAAGGGGTTCATCTTCAAATTATGTCACCGAAGTTTGTGGAATATGACATCCAAATCAGACAAGTGATTAGAACGTTTCCTGGATTTAACCACCCAATCATCCAAATAACATTAAAAAAAACTTCCTTAAAAAGGGTTTGAAGATACGATGCATGGAACGCTGATATTTTGCGCCAACATTCTTCAAGACAAAAGGCATTACCTGATAGAAAAACACACCCTGAGGAGCTTTGAAGGATATAGAATTCTCATCTTCTGCAGCCATTCGGATTTTATTATATCCTGAATATCCATACATGATGGAAAGTGCTTCATAGCCAGCTGTTGCATCAATTAAGAGTTCTGTAATCGGAACTGGAAAATAATCATTACCACAATGCAGATTAAGATCTATGAAATCAATGCAAACTCTAATTTTTCCGTTCTTCTTTTTCACAGGGACAATATTAGCCAACCACTTGGGATATTGAACTTCTCTAATGAAGTTATCTTTGATAAGCTTATCCACTTCAGCTTAAATTTTGAAATCATAGGTTGGGTGTGTTCTTCTTGCGACTTTCTTAAATCTTCAATGTTCTTTTGGAAAACCCAAATGATGAGTAGAAACATCAGGATCAATCCCTAGCATCTCTGTATAGTTCCAAGAAAATATATCTCGTTTTTTCTTTAAAAATGAAATATACATCCCTTTCTCTTCAAGATTCATGGACGCACTAATTAAAGTGGGGCTTGAATCTTCTTTTGTACCCCGATTTATTTCTCTGAGTTCATCCACGGTGGTAGAGATACCCTCTTCAAATGCTGGAGGAGAATCCCTGAGATCTTACTCTTCTTCTTCAACATGTGTTATTTGTTTTGTTTCTTCTTTCATAGTAGATGGTGAAGTATAATTTCTGTGATCAGAATAGATGTTAAAATTTAACCATCTTGAAGAAGAAGCTTCCATTTCAGACCCGATTGATGATGAAGGGTCTTCCTTGGGTAATAGAAAAAGAGATGATAGATTGAGAATCAACATCATCATTAACCTCTGATATTGCTATAACTTCTTCTAGCATGTTTGGCGAAGTATAGACTTGCTGGATTTCAGTAGATGAAATGAAGACATCCCCATTTGAGATTTCATCATTGCTTGGTGAATTACCAATTTCTCCCTTGTTGTCTAGCTTAATTTTCATGATTGACATTATGGAGGTTTCCATAAGAGTATTTTTATTTGGGTCAATCATATCAATTTGACTGATAGGCAACACATACTCTGCACTCACATGTGTAAATAGATTTACTGGAATCTTTTCCAAACCAAATGGAGCATTAACCTTGGTAACCTCCCTTGCTGTGGATTTCTCCTTACCCTTCATGTGATAGAATTCTGCCTCAATGTATTGAGATTCACATGTTTCGAACGGGGCTTTATCACCATACAATGTTCCAATTTGTCCATTGATACAATATTTGAGATATTGATGGTATGATGAAGGGATAGCCGCATGTTGATGTAGCCAGGGTCTTCCAAGAAAGATGTTGAAGGTTGTGTCATGATCAATAACCATGAAATATGAATTGGATACAAGATCTCCCAACTGAGTTCTAAGTGTAATATTTCCCAGTGGTTCTTGTTCATTTTTATCATATCCTTGTAACATCAAAGTAGAAGGAGATAAATCAGATTCTGTGAGGCCCAATCGGCAAAGTGTAAAAATGGGGATGAGGTTGATTCATAAACCATTATCAATGAAAGATCTTCAGACGTCTACACCATTGACCTTGCTACATAAGTATAAAGGTCTAATATGTCCATGCACGACATCATCTTCATCTTCTTCTGTGAAAGATATCACTGCATGACATTCTGCAGGATTATTCTCTACATGGTAGACTTCAGCTGCAACAATTTTAGTTTCAAATTCATAAGGACTTGAAAAAGACTCAATGAGTGCCTCCCGAAGATCCTTTGATAAATTTAAGGCATCCGAAATTGATAACTCGACCTGTACATGGGACAAGTGTTTCAATACATCATACTTTTGATCCCAAGGTCCGCATTTCCCAACAGGAACATGTTGTTTCGCAGGTATCTTAGAAGTTGATGCTTTGGAAGTAGATGCATCTTGTATCGGGGTAGGAGTTGGCAATAATCCTGGCTTTGGAAGAGTAGACCGAATAGGTCTATTTACTTGCTGAGAGGGAGAAGGTGTAATCTCTAACCGATCCTCAGGAATAACTATGCCAGGACTGAGTCTGCTATTGGTGGAAGAATTTGCTTGTTCTTGTTGAGCCCGTTGAAGGGCTCTGCCACGAGTTTCTACTGCATACATAGTTCTAGTAGGGGTAGAATTGGAATAGTGGCTTCTGTTAAATGAATCATATTAACAGAACCAAAGATCAACTCTTCGTCTGATGAAGACTCTTCCTGATTAGCCAATTTAGGTTATACCATTTGGTGGGGTGGTGCCTGTGGCTTCGAAGTAGATGGCATAAAATCTTCTAGTGTCAAAGATAATTTGGGCTTTGACACGATCTCATCTTCTTCTGATTTCTCTTCTTTATTTTAATTATGTCGTTTCTTTGAGGATTTTCCCTTTGATGAAGGGGTATTTTTTGTGGAATTCATACCAGAAGACACAATTAGTTTCTTCAATTGCGTTCACAAAATGGCATGAGTTTGGTTGATCATTTTTCTGACCATCCAATCATCATATTTTTGCGCATTTTTGTTCTTGAGTTCTTGCCACTCGCCTTCTTCCTCTGGATTTGTAGTAGTTACACATGCTACCTGAGCTGAAGAACCTTCCAACTTGACTTTTCCTCAGTCCACCATTTTTTACAGGAGGTATTTGAAGATAAAACACTCCTGAATGGGATGCCCCTACATCTGATGAAATGGGAAATAATTGGGATGATCTTCATCTCCTTCCTTGTTCGTCCTTTTGGGCCTTGGAAATTGAACCAAATTATTTTCCAGAGCTGAAATGAAGTAACCGGGAACTTTTTCATTTCATAAAGAGTCAAATTTTCTCTTCAAATCCTCAAATTGTTTTTGTATTTGATCTATTTCATCATATTGACGAAAATTCCTCGGTTGTTGATTCTTAGGAGGTGTAACCCTTTGAGAAGATGAAGGTTTTGAGGTGAAAGCAGGTACAAGTGCTTGTTTAAGCGTAACTGTAGCAGTCTCTGCTTTACCCATTCTTCTTCCTGGAGCTGATGTAATTACACGAGTTTTATCCTTATTCTTCGTAAGAGAGTCTTAAATCTGCTGAGTGATCAAAGTAAGGTCTCGAAATCCTTCTGTGTATTTCACAGGGATCAAAGGTGTGCACAACTCATCATGCTAATTTTCCACATAGATTGGAAACTATTCTTCTTGAGGGAGTGCTAAGATCATAGAATATGTTAATCCCTTCCAGCGAGCAATGAAATTTGAAACCCTTTCATTCTCCCTTTGCTTACTGTTTGTAAGATAAAAAACTATTGCCTTTTTAAAAGTTGAGCTGAATTGAAGAAGGAATCGTTGATGGAGATCCTCTCATCTGGTAATTGACCAGGATTGCAAGCTTGTATACCAAACAAAAGCAGGTCCTTGTAATGACTGTACAAAACACCTGAGCTTAACTACTTCCTATTTCTGAAGGGTTCCCATCATAGAATCACAACGAGAAACAAAATGTGTTACGTTTTTTTCTTGGTCTCACGAACCATTATAGACTGGGAATGTGGTACTTGCAAAATTTGATGGGGGAGGAATTGCATCAACCCATTCAGGGTAAGTTCTCTTTTCTGGTTGAATTTGATCTTGTTTTCCCTCCATAGCTTCCAACCAAGCTGTTAATGACTCAATAGTAGTGATTAACTTTTGAGAAACATCCGGTTGATCTTGGACCTAAGCCGGTGTAATAACTGGAGCTTGGACAGATGTGGTGGCTGGTACTGCAATTGATGATAACACCACCGGTTGTTGTTAATCCTGACCCATAGGATTAGATCTGTGAGGGTGTACTGATATAGGATGATATTCTTGATCCATCTCAGTAGCTGCAACAAATTCCCTTGACTGAGTGACTTAAACACACTTAGGAGGAAGACTACCTTGAAGTAGTTATGCGTTCAACCTCTTCAATTCCTTCATTTATTCCTCTTGTTGTGAGAATCTTTTCTCTAATGAGAGTGATTAGACTTCTCCAGAGGAAGGGTATGTAACCTGATTATTTACTTTCCCCTTATTGGAAACCTTTTAGAGAGGGGGAAGTGGGTCACTTGAAGGATTTCCTAGATTCTGGGTAATCCTTTGATTTCGTGTACACACACCTTCTTCATTTGTGTCTTTGAATACTACCTATTGAGCAGGAGTTTTCTCATTTGATCCCTCTAAGTGAGCCTCATCTGGGGGATCAACAACAATGGAATTGATGACATTGATTGATGTATAATGCATTGCATCCCTTCTATCAGCATTTCTGCGATATTGTCATCTTCCATGTCCTCTAGGAGACATTTCCTTTTGTTGATTCGATCCCTCGGGAACTTCTTGAAGAACCGTAATGTGGAGGTAATCTCCTGATAATTTGTCTCTTCGTTCCTCTTGTAGATTCTTCCTTAATTGAGAGAAGACTGACTTTCTCTGAGGGAGATATTGAGGATTTAAAAAAGTCCCCAGTCCTATGGACTGGGGCTGTTCCTGCTATTTCTGCTCAACTCCTCGAATCCTATTTGTTGATTCTGAGGGTTGGGTTAAAATAGTCCCCAGTCTAGAAAACTGGGGTGGTTCTTGGGCTGCTACATCTGATACTTTCTTGAAATCTCTCATGATATTGCGGACTTTATTCCAAAAATTGGCTAGATGCATCAACCTACATCCACACTTATCACCCGGCTCAAAAGACCGTTGGATGATTTCTGACACTTCTGTCACTTGATGATGTGCATGATCCAAATGAGAAGTCTGTTCAATATTCTCATTCGCTTAATGCAGGAGTAATTCAACAACTTGTTCTCTGTATGCTTGATTTTGAGAGAAACTAGTTGAGTCATGTTCTTGAGTGATCCTTTTATTATAAACGAATCCAATTGTCTGTGGCCATCCATGGGAAATAACCTTGCCTGAGACCATTTTCGGTGGGCTTTATTGGATGGAGAGTATAGTGAAATGTAGTGCTCCATGGACACCCCATCCCTTGATATGAATACCAGATGGGGCCTAGAAATTAACAGGCACAATCTTCTTAGTGTGCCAAGGCATAAACATTGAAGGGATCTCTACTGCTTTTCAGCCTTTGGATATCGAGAAACTGAGAGAGATGCCAAGTCAATTTAGCATTGTAACCCTTCTATTATCTTAACATTATTTTCATATTCATCATAAGATAATATTTTATTTTTCAACTGACGAAGAGTTTTCCATATGTTGATAGGAATATCATGAATTCCATCTTCTGTCAATATCTATGGAATGTCATACTGAGAGTCAGCCAAAGGCCAAAAAATAACTAGCACTTCACCTTTTTTCAATTGTTTTCCCATATTCAGTATTTCCTCCTTATCATTTGATGAAGATTCTTCTACCCGATTAGACCAAAGTTGGTGCTTCCTTGTTGCTTCGTCATATTCAACAAGATCGGTAGCGAATTCACTGATCAAACTAGAAGATGAATGACCCAGGGGTGGTTCGGATAATGACCTACACCCCGGGCTATCTTCTGATCGAGAAAGTATTTCACCTGCTAGTGGTAGAGCATCAGACATGAATGGATTCACATTTGAAAGTGCCTCATGATAAGAGGGATTTATCGTCACTACATTGTCTATTGGAGCATTTTCCAGGAAATGTGAATTACTACTGTGGAGAGGACTTTCGCAGATAAATTTTTCATCATGGGGAGGACCACCATGGTGGGTTACAGCAAAAACTGAAACATTTTTCTCCTTGATCTTCTGGCCACACAGAGGGTTCTTCTGGATCTCATCTGAAGATGAAACTTCGAGATCGACTGAATTGTCATGAAGCAAGCCTTCATGAGGAAGTGTCTGATGAAGACGTTCAAAATTAATAATCCTACTATTGGAAACTGAAAGAGTAGAATCCTGAGTTGTAACGGATAATTGTCTGAGTGCATCAAGAACTCCAGCATCGAACAAGGCCTTGTAACAGATTGGCCCTTGATTTCTTTACTTTGCTGGATGGGTCTATTTCTTATATGCCATCTTACTCACTTTGGGAACCACTTGTTGACGAAAGTGGTTATTATGGGCAGGTGTATATGCCTGCTCATAAGAAATGATCAGGTTACGCTGATTATCTCCACTTAAATCAGGTGTATGTTCATGACTTGGTTGTCTGTATGATATAGGGGAGTACGCCCCACAACCCTCTTGCACTGGAAAAAAAGGTTTTTGTCTGTTACAGAGTGAAATGTTGATGTTTCACTCCACTGGTAGGGATAGATTTTCATTTCTTTCCCTATGATGCTGCTAAAGTAATTATAATATTCCGGCAGGCATCCAAAATATGAGAAGGGATTTGCTTCTACTCTTTCACCATTGACAGAATATTCTTGGTGACTTCAACTACCGTAATGGGAATATACATCCATTCCGTGCTTGGAGTAGGTGTGTGTTCCTGCTTCTATCCACCTTTTCCAGTCAGTGAATTCTGACAGTATTCAAGTGTGGGGGCAGAGAGTTGAATATGCCTCATGTTTATCGCTGGAGCTTTCCGACTGACTTATCCAGGTGATACCAAACAAGACTGTTGGTAGGCTTGATAAATATTGATAGGTGTATGTGCCTACTGATTGAACTCTGCCGAACGTGGTTGAAGATCTTCCTTCAATACTGACAGATGAGGCTGCTGGAAGGATTGATGAGTGTAAGCAGGTGTATGTTCATGTTTACTCATTGTCAACACATTGGGTTGGTGGGCATCATCGTATGTAGTCAGAAGATCCTTATGACTAGATTATGACTTATAAATAGGTGTATGTTCCTACCTATAGTACTCCGCCAGAATTGCCTGGTGGGATTGGCGTGTTACTACCAGATGAGTCTGCTGGACAGCGGAATTAAAACGGACGGGTGTGTGTGCCCGCTCATTGCTTTCCACCAAGTTAGGTTGGTGGACTTCTCCGGAAATGGAAGAGATAAGAACCTACTCACTGTTGACCAGATTTTGCCTCTGGTGGTTTGTCTTCCGTGCTCGGGTCTGAGGGACCTAAGACGAACCCCAAAAGGTGATACCCTCATCATGTTTAGGGTGCACTGTCGCACGAGTCTAGCGATGATTGTTGATGGGAGCCATCGGGAAGGACCCATGTCTCTTTAAATTAAGGCCCTGAGGGACCTGCCCATTAACCTCCCCAGAATATGGGAGGGAATTATGATTCTGTTTCGGGGATAATGACCCGAAACGGTTGGAAACGGCTGTTGGAACCACTTTCTTCTTGATCGCTGGTCGTCGCTGTCTGGACGACCAAGGTGAATTATTGAATTGGAGGGATTGTCGAGCGGCCTCCAGAGTCGAAATGGTACCGTGTAGACGGTACTCCTTAACCAGTGCATTTGATACCCAACGTTAAAGATGCTGAGTAGGTGATGTCATCCTCAGAGAAGATGACGATCCAGTAGGATTAGAAGTAGAGGCATTCACAGCAGAGGTATTCACTGGCATGAACTTCAGAGAATCCATTTTCTGTAACACCGAATATCTTGGACAAGAGTGCCTATTTGATATAATAGACATAATCAAGATAAGTTCGGCCATTACATCTTTTGGATGAGAACATATGTTATTGATTGTTCTGTTGGCCCTCTCATTGATTTTAAATAGGGGCCTAACAAAATAAGTAAAATGTCATTTTAACTTGGTTAAGGATTCATGTCGGGTTGACCACAATTTTTTTTCCTCTGGAAATGGGGATGACCTCATTGATTTAAGGTTCAAACATTCCAAGTGGTTTCTAAAGGGTTTTTTCGTAGAATCAGAAACATCCAATGATTCTATATCCATTTGGACTTACTTTCCAAAGGTAGGTTCTCACTAGTTATGAACTGATGAGGCTTAAAAATTTTCATTGTTCGATAGGATGGGAGGTCGGACTCATCACAACCTTTTGGGGGGAACTATTGTCTACTTCGGGACTATATTTATAGATTTAAGTTATGTTCATTAATCCTTATTACATTACCAAGTATGAAAATTATCTTTCCTTTAGATCTGACAATCAATGATTAATATGTATGAGATTTAGAGAATATTTAATATGTATTCAAAGTTCTTCATATATAGAGAATCATCTATATTTGTTAGAGATTATTAGTCAATGGTATCCTTCGACACATTATATAGAAATCTCTTCATCATTATGATAACCGTACTGGTTTTAAATCCACTCAGCAGAGCACTTGAAGTTTATTTTCATTCAGAAGGACATAGATTATTTCAGAGTTGGGATCGTACCTGTAGATGGGCTACTTAAGTATCCTTTATTTTAGAAAAGGAATCAGAACCCACGTAGTTCGAGTAAATAAGTATGAGGTTTATGAATTATTAATGGCTCAAAGAAAGATTTCATAATTACTTTTACACTCTAATCTCACGTGAGTCATGCTCGGTTTGAGAAACAAGAGGTATTGGTTAAACCAGACAATTGTGCCATGAAAGATGAAATTATAAGAAATAATGTGGGGCTTATGTATTTATGAATGCCCAGATAGATGAAGATTAGGATTTACTTCAGGGAAGAAACCCAGGAACAAGGTCCATAAAGGTATATGTTCTTTATGTAGATTTGTATACTTATCTTAGGACTTAATCCTGAGAAGGATGCCCAAATTATAGAGGACTTATGATTGGGTTTTACTCCTGAGAAGGAATCCCAAGTCAAAAAGTAAATTAAGACTGGTTAAGAGAAATTATGACTGGGGATTACTCTTAATGAAGAGGCCCGGGTTAAAGGGAATTATAACTGGGGCTTACTATTAAAGAAGAGGCCCAGGTTAAAGGGAATTAGGACTGGTGCTTACTCCTGAAAAGGAAGCCCAGGTTAAGGGAATTTGGATTTTGGGAACTTAGGGATTAATCTTAAGGAGGATGCCCATATTAAAAGAATTGTGGTTGGGGCTTAATCCTGAGGAGGATGCCCAAAATTAAGGGAACTTGAAGACTGGGGCTTACTCCTGAAAAGGAGGCCTAGGATAGGGGACTTGGGGCTTACTCCTAAGGAGGATGCCCATATTTGGGATTTTGAGATTGAGACTTACTCTTGAGAAGGAAGCCCATATTAAAGAAAATTATGACTGGGGATTACTTCTGAAAAGAAGACCCAAGTTAAATATTCTCTCATCTTGAAAGGATGAGGCTGAATGAATGAAATCTCTAACCTTAGTGACATAAAGATATGTAAATAACTAGGTTTTGAGAAATGTTCCACAGAATTCCTTTCAGATAAGGAATCCAACAAAAGAACCATTCCATAAATGGATTTGAAGAGCGTTCTGAGGGATAAATCTTGAAGGGGAGAGGTGTATTTGAATAAAGCAAGTGAATAGGCATGAGGGGCACCCAAAAATAGAGAGGCGTGCAATTCTTGTGTGGGGGTACAAGTCTTGATCGCACAAGAATACTTGCACGACACATGGGTACTTGCGCGACGGTCAACCCTTAGGGTAGTACTTGGGTGAGACTTGGCTCAAGCCCCTATTATTATCCCTAAAGGATTCCAAAAGATTGGCGCGCAAGTTTTATTGAAGGGATGAGGCGGCGCGTAAGTGGGGTCATTTCCCTTAAGGGCTGGCCACATAGGCGCGCAAGTGTTGATGAGTTTCAACACTTAGGCCTTGCTTCCCCTGTTTAGATCTTCCATTCTAGGTAAGAAATTACCTTATAAGTGTTCGGAAGACTTCCAGAAGAGACTAGGGAACCAGGAGCTCAAATATGAGTTTTGGAATTTTTTCATCCTTGAAATGGGGGGCCCATAAGGGGTATTTATAGGCTGCTAAAGACCCTGGGCGAGAATCAAATAGGGTGCACAAGTAACCTGCGTGACCACTATGCGGCGTGAAAGTATACTTGCGCTACTATGATAAAACTTGCGCGACCCAAGTGGGAATAAATCATTCTTCATGCCTTTTTCGATTTTTTAGGTTTCTTCAAAGGATGAATCACTTTGGACTAAGGTATGTCTCCTTTTCAGTTGTTAGAATTTGTGACAGAAAGGAGCGTAAACAGCGGCGAACCGATCAGCCACCTGTCGACCGGGTTGAAGGAGGCCGCGACACAAGCAGGTGCCACGCGGGAGAACCGTGGCCTACCCATGTGGGCCTCTCACGCCAAGAAGACAGGACGGCTTCGGTCAGCCGGACAGGAGGTGCGGCGCCGTTCAGTGCTGCCGGTTCGGGAAATTGGAGGGGGCGCGCCCCTGCACCGGCTTGGCCAGCCGCGGGCCGGGCCCCCTTGCATGGGTCGGGATGCCTGCCGCTGGACCAGGACGCCTGCCACCAGGTCGGGCCATTCCCCACCAGGTCGGGTCACACCCCACCAGGCTGAGCCAACCCCCCAGCTGGTTTAGACCCACCGAACTATGTCGGTCCAACCCGCCAGCCCACTGGGCTTGACGAGCTTGGCCTGTTTCACTTAAACGTGAATAACATTAAGACCACATGTCCAATCGACACGCCGTCTGCGGAAATGGGACCCTTGCGATGAAGAGGTCATTTTAAGATATTCCAAGTGAGTTTTGGATGACTTTGGAAAACTTACGTGTTTGGAACAAGCGTAATCCAACCAAGCCCCTCGAATAGAAAAGCAAATAACTCTCAGACCGGGTGTCTGATTTACGCGTCGTCTGTCACGTTGGGTTTCTTTTGACCAGACGGAACTTCAGGATACATCCACTCCAGGCTTTGTGATAGTTGATGTATTGAACCCTTGGATCAAGGAGAGGACCCTCCCGGAATCGAGCGGGTTGTGTGTGGGAACCCTAGAGCCGGCTGCGACTGCGATGACTACCATACTGGAATCCTCCGTGGGTTCAACGATGACGAAAATTGTACTAGAATACTTCGTGGGTTCGACAGCGATGACTACTGTACTTGTATCCTAAGTGGGTCTGACAGTTTTACTTATTTACTTGTATCCTGAGTGGGTCCGACAGAGTAGTTGGTCTAGTATCCTACGTGGGTTCGACAACTTAGTTGGTCTAGTATCCTACGTGGGTTCGACAGCTTAGATGAATCAGTGACTACATCAGATCATCCCTATCTCTATATGAAAGATTTTTACCTGTGTGAGCTGAGTCTTGACTTTCAATCATTATCATCGATGTGATTGTCTTCTTTCCTCGATGGACTAGGTTTTTCTTGGGCTTAAGAGTTGGAGACGAACTGGAATTGATGACTTAGGTATATGTATGGGAATATACCTAAGTAGAGTTTGTTGATACTTCGTGATTGTATCTTTCTTCAACAGTTTATCCTTAGTAGATTCTAGGAGACCTTCCGGGGTCTCGGGGTCCCTACTGAGTATCGTATACTCACCCCTGCATGGGCTATGCCAGCACTACATTGTGTTGGATGCAGATGGCGGACAACACTGATCGAGGTAGAGTCTTGTAGAGGTGGATAGTACCCAGAGGTGGACCACTTGGCGAGACGTACATAGACCAGACGGACGGACCCGAGGTGTTGAGGAGGACATCTGTACCCACCCTTCAGGTGGGATTCCCAGAGGACGACTCAATAGTTTCTGTTTTACTTTACTACAGTTTTACTAGATTTTCAGTTGTACTTTACTTTACGGTTGAGCTTGTATTTTTGGCCCCTTTCCTTTCAGTACTTACTTTTTTATTCAGTATTACATTGTGCTTACTTATGTTGCGTACTCTAGTGTGTTTGTTTACTTTTATAAAGGCAATGCCTTCCATTTTCTCTATTTCCCATGGTCACTCGATGTACTGGAGAAAGGGAAAAAAGAGAATGTACATTTTTATACATTGCAAACTGGTGGACACAATTATAGAGATACATGAGTTTTATAAAGATCACACCAGATACCTTTATAGCTAGATTATAACTTATTATTTACTATGGACAGATCGTTTCTTATAAATATGGATCTAGAGAATCATATTTTTTGTCAACATTGTAAAGGCTTTTAGGGTCACACTTTGTGGTTGACTGCATGGGAATTGAGTTTGACTCATAGATCTCCTACAAAAGTGTTTTATAGTTAATGAAAAAGTATTTTTGGATAGTTATTCGAAATATATTACATATTATGTGATACATATGGTATCCCTCCTTTTTATTACATAACATTTCATTACATTTTACATACAGATGATCATTAAAGTCTAGTGTCCTGGAAATCAGAAACATAAAACATGAAAATAGCATAAAAAATTCTTATAACCCACTTGTAAGGCTTCATCATAGGTTCATCCTATGTAAATTTACTGCATCTCATTTCCTGGAGACAGACATCAAAGAAAAGGGTGAGCAGAAGGCTCAGTAAGGGTAAACAAAGGAATCAATGTACTTGTGATATCAATAAGAACTTGAATAAAAACATAAAGACAAGATATATGGAAGAATAAGCATATCATAACAAAAAGAACTTGGAACATAACTTGAATATGTGGCTACAACATTTCATTTAGACATTCATGAACATATCATCAAGGTCCATCCCCAAGGTGTCATAAAATTACCAAGGTTATTCACCAAGGTATCGTAAAACTTGTCATATCTAGAGATTAATTCTTTACCCAATGCATTGGAGCGCTATCAGGGAGAACCATTTATATGTCTTTAATTTCATGTGATCCATATAGATCATATTAAATCATTTCATAAATAACCCAAATGGAATCAAAGAAATGGGTTTCATGTCAAAATCGTGATGTTTAAAAAGAGCTTAAAAATAAGATCACTATGTCATTTATAACCAATGGAAAGGGAGTGAGGGTTATATATATGTCAATTCCAGAATCAAATATATCATATTTATATATTTATGAACACCCATGGAAACTATATAAGTCTGGGTATTCACATAAATAAACAATAGAATTTCTTGAGAGAAAGAGATAGAAATTGTGAGACGAAATTTCTGCAGCTTAATGACTATATAACATGGTTTCAGAAAACATTGAAAAGAGAGGGGAAAAGGGTCACCCACTAATAAATAATTTACAATATGGTATGGGTATTGAATAAGATCATGTTATGGTTATTTTAATGACATACCACATGAAAAGGAAACATGAAAGAAAAGAGAAGATGCGATTTCTTTTATGAGAAATTCGGCTGCCTAACGGCGTCACTTAAAAATTCAAAAAACAAATTGATGAGAGCGGAAAAGGTCTCTAAACAATTAGAAATGAAATGGAAAGAAATTAGAACATATAAGAACATACCCTCAACATAAATATATGGAAATTATAAGATACAACATAAAGGAAGTCCAGACTTAAAAGAGGAGGGTGAAAGGATCCCTTACCTGGAAGAGTAACTTCGAAAGCTTGAAGGTCGGGACCTTGGGAGGCTTGAGGGAATTTTGAGAGGACTCCTTTGGAGGTAAAGAGACCATAACTTTGTTTTAGATGATTTGGAAATGAAATTAATTAGGGAATGGCATGGTATTTATAGGAGAAGTGAGGGGACAAGTTATTAATGGCCAAGGGACACCTCATCGGTGGTATTGGAAAACCCATGGGCTTGACCATGGTATTTTCCCATAGTATTGGCCACTTGGGACACCTCATACCTTATCTTACTATTCATAAGTTGACCAGAATTATTTCATAATTGTTACATCCTTAATGATGTCATTAAACACCTGAAACTCAAAAACTATATTTTCACAATTCACTGAAAATTCAACTTTCTCAGAAAAATCCCAAAAAATCACCTTAACCAAATATCTATGCTCGGATTTCAAAAATGAAATTCATTTTATGAAAATAATTTTCTAAATATTTTTAATTTAATTTTTAAATAAAAACACTATTCACTAAAAATTCAACTATTTCAGAAAAATCCCAAAAATTCACCTTAACTAAATATCGATGCTCATATTTCAAAAATGAACTCCATTTTATTAAAATAATTTTCTAAATACTTTTAATTTAATTTTTAAGTAAAACGAACTATTCACCCGAAAAAACTAATACCTAACCAATAATTTCTGAAACATTTATTTAGCTATTTTATTGAATCACATTACTTAATCGTGGTGCCTAAATTATATTAATACTTTCTTAAGTGAAGTTACTTAATCCATTTGGTCACATTACTAATCATAAGCATAAAATCACTAATCATGATTTACTATTCACCAAAAATTAATTTGATCTTATTAGACTCTAAATTTTGTACTGAACATAGCTGTAGAAGACCATTTTTTGAAAATCATTATACATTTTTAATTATTTAAGGTTTACATAAATATTTTAAATTATCCTTTTTCAAAAATTCATCAATAATATACATCCCATATTTATCTGAACACTTGAGATTCACAAACTTCACCATAAGAAGAAATGAAAATTTATTTATCTCAGAGGATTTCATAAAGCAGCAATGGTCTTGTTACATAGCCCCTTATAACACCGGCATATGACCTAAGTGTAAGGTGTGCTATGGTGATAGAATCATGGGGCAGCTTGACCAACATTGCCCGAGTAGTGATTTCTATCAGCTTGAACTTCTCGCGAAGGTGATTCCATTCTAGCTTCACATGATGAAGCTCAGCTTGGGTTTGGTCCCGAGTAAATCCCAAAGGTGCTACCTCCTTCCCGAGTTCCGTCAGATGGGCTTCGATCGGCCCGAGACTACTGGATGGGGCCATCGAATCTTCTTTCTATATCAATTAACCAAGATAACTTGTATTTATAGACAATAATCACAACATTAAGTTTCCAATGGTCATATTGACCAATGGTCATATAAGAGTCAAAACCCAATGGTCTCATTTTAATTATACTCATTTTATTTAATTAAATAGTTTTGTTGAGTATAAAATAAAATAACACACAGAGATAGGGAAAAAATATATTCAAAATATCGGGTCGTTACATTCTTCCCCCATTTGGAAATTTCATCCTCGCAATTTTAAAATTGGGCTTGGAAATTTTATTGAAAGTCCCACATTAGAAAAAGAGTTAGTAAAACTATTACTTTAAAAGAAAAAAAGGGAAGTACAAAGGTCACCCGAGTTAAACCATACTAGGATTCCATGTTGGAAAACATGGATATGGAAGAGAAAATAAAGGGTCAAGTTCTGATGGAGATTGATAGAAAACATGATTAGGAGAAAATTAACAACAAGAATATAACAAACTTATGATATGTTAAACGGTATTTGATTACCCAGTAGGAAACGTAAACCAACAACGTTTTTGTTTTACGTTCTTTTTCTTAATTTTGAGGAATTCATTAAATGAAAAGAATAAAAACATAAGGAAATATACTTACCTTCAAGTAGAGTTTCATACTTTAATAAGTTTCCACCAAGACTAATCTTTTATCCAAACAAAGAGCATTAAAAAGGACTTGGTCTCATCAAAAACACAAGAATCATCTTCTAAAGAATAAAATAATCCACAACAGAGGAACTATATATTTCCCTTGTCATTAGTCATCAACTAAAACTAAAATGGTTAGTATGAGATCATATAATCCCCCAAAAGGATAATCCTTTATAAAAAGAAACATGACTATTAATCTCCAAAATTTAACAAAAAGTACCCAAAGTTCCAGAAATACCATTAAATACACAATCATCCTTAAAATTCTTCAGAATAATCCAAACTAAGATTGGAACCCAAAACATAGAAGTATTTAATCACATAGTCTTCAACAATAATCTTAACATGTATCTCCAAATAACATCGACTACTATTCAATTCTCATGCTAAAGTGTAATTATTCTAATCACATATTATCTATGAAAGGTTAATCATTTTCTAGAAATAACCCAAATCACCATACGCCTATAATAAATACATAGATTATTACAAAAAAAAATCAACCATTCCTCCACAAATTAAATCCTGTAGTATTTTCTTTTCCTTAGTAATATGGTATTCCAAAAGAGAAAAAATCATCCAAAATAACCTTTATCACTTAATCACCAAATCATTTTCCTATAGAAAGGATATCCATTCAATAAAACATAAGTTTCCAAAACTGACTTATTCTTGATCCATAAAAAATAGCAAGTTCATTAGTCAGTATGAAGGCCATAACAACAAACTCATAATGCCCATATGTTGATTGGAAGGCAGTTTTTGGAATATCATCATTCTTCGCCCTCAATTGATGATAACCATAATGCAGATCAGTCTTAGAGAATAATTGAGCTCCAAGAAGTTGGTCAAATAAGTCATCAATTCTTGGAAGAGGGTATTTTTTCTTCACTGTGATCCCATTCAGTTCTCTATAATCAATGCATAGCCGCATCAATCCATCCTTATTCTTCACAAAGAGAACTAGTGCTCCCCATGGAGACACACTTGGTCGGATAAACCTATTCTCCAAAAGATCATGGAGTTGTTTCTTTAGTTCCTCTAGCTCCACATTTCCCATCCTATAGGGGGTCTTTGATATCGGATGAGATCTAGGTACGAGTTCAATGGAGAACTTTACATCTCTTTCTGGGGGAGGTTCGGGGAACTCCTCAGGAAATAGGTCAACATATTCCTGGATGATGGGGAAATTTTGTAAAAGAATAAATCCTTCATGAGAAACTTATTTAATTTATGAATTTTTAACTAAAAATAATTTTATGTCTTAAAACTTCATGCTTATACAATTACATTTTTCTATAATTCCTTCATAATGATTCATAAAAAGCTCCTGATTAACCAAACATATCCCCCAGGAGTGTCGTAACCAAGAGTGCAGCAAGTCCCATTGTCATGTACCAGTTCCCGTTAGAGTCTAGCTCAAAGAGGTATTTTTGGGTTTTACCCTTATGTACATATGTGCTAGAGCCACCTCTATCTTCTCGTATCCAAACAGAGATCTATTTGCTTGATAAACCACTTACTCAATACTCACCAATATACCCTGAAGATTTCCTATATTTAAAATCTTCTATAAGGTTCTTCCTAAAGTTTTAATATCCTAGTTTCCATAAATAACTAAACTATACTTTGATACCAACTATGACATCCCGCCTTTTTATTACATAACATTTCATTACATTTTACATACATAGGATCTTTAAATTCTAGTGTCTTGGAAATTAGGAACATAAAACTTGAAAACAACAATAAAAATTCTTCTAAACCACTTGTAAGGTTTCATCATAGGTTAATCCTATGTACATTTACTGCATCTCATATCCTGGAGATAGACATCAAAGGAAAGGGTGAGTAGAAGGCCTAGTAAGGGTAAACAAGGGAATCAAAGTACTTGTGATATCAATAAGAACATGAATAAAAACATAAAGACATTAGAAATGGAAGAATATGAATATCATAAAGAAAATAACATGGAAAATAACTTGAATATGTGTCTACAACATTTAATTTAGACATTCATGAATATATCACCAAGTTCCATCCCCAAGGTGTCATAAAATTACCAAGGTTATTCACCAAGGTTTCGTAAAACTTGTCATCTCTAGAGATTAATTTTTTACCCAATGCATTGGAGAGATATCAAGGAGAACCATTAATATGTCTTTAATATCATTTTATCCACATATATCATAATAAATAATTTCATTAATAACCCAAATGGAATCAAGGAAATGGGTTTCATGTCAAAATCGTGTTGTTTAAAAAGAGCTTAAAAATAAGATCATTATGTCATTTATAACCCATGGAAAGGGAGTGAGGGTTATATGTATGTCAATTCAAGAATCAAATATATCATATTTATATATTTATGAACACCCATGGAAAAGAAATAAGTCTGGGTATTCACATAAATAAACAATATAATTTCTCAAGAGAAAGAGATAGAAATTTTGAGACCAAATTTCTACAGCATAACGGCGATATAACATGGTTTTAGAAAACATTGAAAAGAGAAGAGAAAAGGGTCACCCACTCATAAATAATTCACAATACAGTATGGGTACTGAATAAGATCATGGTATGGGTATTTTAATGACATACCACATGAAAATGAAACATGAAATAAAAGAGAAGATGCGATTTCTTTTACGAGAAATTCGGCAACCTAACGACGTCACTTAAAAATTCAGAAAACTAATTGATGTGAGAGGAAAATGTCTCTCAACAATTATACAAGAAATGGACAGAAATTAGAACATATTATAACATATCCTAAACATAAATATATGGAAATTAGAAGACACAACATAAAGGAAGTCATCACTTAAAAAGGAGGGTGAAAGGATCCCTTACCTTGAAGAGTAACTTCGAAAGCTTGATGGTCGGGACCTTGGGAGGCTTGAGGGAACCTTGGGAGGACTCCTTGGGTGGTAAAGAGACCAGAACTTCTTTGGGGATGATTTGGAAATTAAATGAATGTGGGAATGGTTTGGTATTTATAGGAGAAGTGAGGGGATAAGTCATTAATGGCCAAGGGACACCTCATCAGTGGTATTGGAAAAACCATGGGCTTGCCCATGGTATTTGACCATGGTATTGGACACTTGGGACACCTCATACCTTATCATAAAATTCATAAGTCGACCAGAATTATTGCATAATTATTACATCCTTAATAATGTCATTAAACACCTGAAACTCAAACTGTATTTTCATTATTCACTGAAAATTCAACTTTTTCAGAAAAATCCCAAAAATTCACTTTAACCAAATATCTATGCTCTGATTTCAAAAATTAACACCATTCTATGAAAATAATTTTCTAAATATTGTTAATTTAACTCTAAATAAAAACACTATTCACTAAAAATTCAACTATTTCAGAAATATCCCAAAAATTCACCTTAACCAAATATTGATGGTCTGATTTCAAAAATTAACTCCATTTTATGAAAATGATTTATTAAATATTTTTAATTTATTTTTAAGTAAAAACACTATTCACCCGAAAAAACCAATACTTAACCAATAATTTCTAAAATAGTTATTTACCTATTTTATTGAATCACATTACTTAATCAAGGTGCCCAAATTATATTAATATTTTCTTAAGTGAAGTTATATTATAAATTTGGTCACATTACTAATCATAAGCATAAAATCACTATTCATAATTTACTATTCACAAAAAAATTAAGTAGATCTTATTAGACTCTAAATTTCATACTGAACACAGCTGTAAAAGACCATTTTTTGAAAATCATTATACATTTTTAATTATTTAAGGTTTACAAAAATATTTTAAATTATCCTTTTTCAAAAATTCATCAATAATATACATCCCATATTTATTCGGACACTTGAGATTCACAAAATTCACCATAAGAAGAAATGAAAATTTATTTATCTCATAGGATTTCATAAAGCAGCTAAGGTCTCGTTACATAGCCCCTTATAACACCAGTATAGGACATAAGTGTAAGGTGTGCTAAGGTGATAGAAACTTGGGGCGGCTCGGCCAACATTGTCTGAGTAGTGATTTCTATCAGCATGAACTTCTCGCGAAGGCGATTCCATTCCAGCTTCACACGATGAAGTTTGGCATGGGTTTGGTCTAGAACAAAGCGGAAAGGTGCTACCTCCTTCCCAAGTTCGGTCAGATGGGCTTCGATCGACCCGAGACTACTCGATGGGGCCATCAAATATTCTTTATTTATTAATTAACCAAGATCACTTGTATTTATAGACAATAATCCCAACATTTAGATTCCAATGATCATATTGACCAATTGTCATATAACAGTCAAAACCCAACGGTCTCATTTTAATTATATTCATTCTATTTAATGAAATAGTTTTGTTGAGTATAAAATAAAATAACACACAATGTTAGGAAAAAAAATATATTCATAATTTCGGGTCGTTACAATATAGGGTGAAGTTAATTATAAAATTCCAAAAGTGTTTTGGAAAAAAAATATCCAAAAGTATGCTCTGATATGGTTTCACAAGTTATTTTATATAATAAAATATCAAGTGAAATGGCACAAAGTCTTTGAGGCTTTAGTGAAAGTGGGGTATTTAATGATATATTCCATAAATCCTTATATTATATATTATATATATTTATAATATATTTTCATGAATGGGTGTATCATTTTATATAACCTCTATCTTTATTTTTACTCTCCCACATAGGCTATCATTTAATGATGACATTTTCTAAGATAAAACATACAAGGGGATTTTCATTCATGCATTTGATGCATGATGTTTGTAGTATAATTTATTCATGCATTATAAAACATGAATAAATGAAATAAAATACAATAATAATCCTCATGTTTTATATAAATCACTACCATATGATGGTAGTGAGTGTGTGAGACTGCTTCATGCCAAGCTGATACTCCTCCTCACCCAAACCTCCCTTTATCTTTCTCCATTACATAAGGGGATTTGGAAAGTTGTGGACGGTGGATGTTACCATCCATACGATGGATGATTTAGGTGCAACTACTTGATACACTATGTATATGGGATATCCTTTGGATTACCTTAGTTATCCTTATCAAACCCGTGTGATGGTGTTTAAAGGTAACAAAGATTCTCTTTGGTGTATAGTATACACATTTACAATAGAGTTCTTCATTTTGGGTTTTATCATGTTTTAATTTTTCATGAATGGGATATCCTTAGAAAAAGGTTTAAGTCAATTCTATATGATCTAATAAGAGTTATTAGTATCATTTTAAACCCTTCAATACCACCTCTCCTAATTACTTTAATCCTAGAACAACTTATTCAATTTATATTTATCATAGGAGTCTCATTTTTCCACAACTTTTAATATCTTGAAAAAACATCATATGGTACGACTTTGTTAGATCAAAACAATTAAATCATGAACTTATTCTGTGAATGTTATTTCTTCTCCATAAAGATGTATTATATATTATTAAGAGGTAAATACCACTGGATATGGATTGGTATCACTTATTAATTGTCGTATATGACTTGATACAACTTGATATTCCATATAAGGCTTTTAAACCACTTGAATTTCACATCACGATCCATACCACTTAAACTATTTCATCACTATATGAAAATATAGATTTAAAAAGCTACGACTTTTTTTCATATTATAAATCAATTCCACTTGTAATTTATTTGACACCTCTTGTGCTTACAGATCATTCTATGGCATCACTAGTGCTTGCTCCTACACTATTTGTTGTATTCATATACTAGCTTGATACTACTCAAAATTTAAAATGATTTCACTTTTATTTAATGAATTCATACATTATTAATGAGTTCAACCTATTTCAACACATTCACATTAGGGTGTGAAAAAAACTAAAAAACCACAAAACCAAACCAACCCAAACCGACCCACCCACAAAACTATAAAACCAAAAAACCACCTCAGATCAAGTTGGTCATTTTTTTGAGTCAATTCAGTTTAGGTTATTGGGTTACTATTTTTTTAGTCGGGATAAACCAACCCACCCTCTAATTAAAAATTATTTTATACTTTCAATTCTAATATTTTTTATAAAATTTCATTATGTATTAATAATTTTAAACATTAAATATATTCTTCTATTGAATTATTAAAGTTTAATATGAGATTAATAAAAAATGATTAATTTTATAGTTAATATTTTAAGGAGTTATTTTAATTGAAACAATATTTATTTACAAGAAAAAAATTATTTGTTTTTATGAATTATTATAATTTTTTCCACGTTAAACTGAGCCACCCTTTAAATTTCTCCAACCCAACAAGGCATGTTTTTTTGAAATACTACATGTTGGGGTATTGAATGAGGGTTGAAATTTTTATACCCGCCTAAGATATATTGGGTGAGATTTATCTTTAAACCAAACAAAACATCACTTTTTCAAACCCCTCCATTCACTCCATGTATTGTATCTAACAATTAAACCCTTGTCACTCTAATCATAAGATATAGAAATTAAGTACATGGGAAGAGAAGAACATCCCAATCATCCTCAAAAAAAGGAATGTGGTAAATATTTATAAACCAACCATTTAGATCTAATCCACCTATAATAATTTCTGGTATTTATCCTTTACATGATACCACTTCCACTATAAGACTCATCCCACTTATGATTGTCTCTTCATTTGACACATCATCACTTAATCATTTATTATGATTTTTAAGACTGGGCGATCCTCTTTCGGCCACTATGTTTGTTATTGCAGAAGACTATTTTAGCAGACTCATTCATAATCTGGTTGATCAAAATAAACTTAAACCCATTCAGGCCGCTAGAAACCTTTCTGTCCCCACTCACCTCCTCTATGCTGATGATATTATTTTGTTCCTAAATGGTGATCAAAGAAATATTCAATGTCTTAAAAAAGCTATCTCTCATTACGAGAACCTTTCTGGACAATCTATTTCCTAGAAGAAATCTCATATTTTATTTGGAAAAAATTTACTTGTTAGAAGAAAATCTATTATCACCAATAATCTTGGAATTAAAGAAGGTTCTTTTCCCTTCACGTACTTGGGCGTCCCGATTTTCTGGGGACGTCCTAAATCATCTTATTTTTCTGATATCATGGATAAAATCATTAATCAACTTTCTACTTGGAAGGGGAAATCCCTCTCCATGGCTGGTAGAATTTGTCTTGTCAAATCTACCATTGTCTCTAATATGGTTTACTTACTCATGATTTATAAATGGCCCATAGGTACTTTCAAGAAAATAAATACCTTTATAAAAAATTTCATCTGGACGGGAAGTATCTTTGAAAGGAAACTTGTTACCATCCCATGGAAGACATGTTGTAAACCTCTTGATAATGGAGGCATTGTCATAAAAAATTTAAAATTGTTCAACGATGCCCTGCAAGCTAGATTCACTTGGCGCCTTATTAATAATAACTCTAAAGCCTCTGATTTCTTAAAACATAGATTTTTAAATAAAATTTTAAAAGGAAATCTTAATTTCATCAAATCCTAAATCTAGCCCTCTATTAGTAACTCTTATCAGAAGATTATGGCTAATTCTAGATGGATGGTCAGCGCTGACTCCAACATTAAATTCTGGTGTGACAACTGGATAGGTACTCCTTTAATTTCTATACTTCCTCCTAATAACACTTCTATAAACACCACCCACACAATTAAAGATGTTGTGCATCTTCATAGGCATGATCTCCCCAACGAAATTGTTCAAATCATTGAAAATTATACCTTCTCCACCTCTGGGGACTTCCTTGTTTGGGAACCTGCTCCCAATGGCATACTTGACTCAAAAAACTTCTACATGCACAACTTTTCTGACAATGAACCTCATTATAATTGGGTGAGTACCTTCAAGAAGACTTGGATCAAACCCTACAGGTTCACCCTTATTTGGCGTATTGCTCACAATAGATTGCCCACTAAAAATCGACTTCAATCCTCTGGCATTCAACTTTGCTCAAAATGTCATTTATGTAATCAGAACAGAGAGGATTCTGATCATCTTTTTTTGTCTTGTGCTATGGCCACGGCTTTATGGAACTATATTTTTGAGCTTTTTAATTGTTCATGGTCCTTATCTGATCCAATTTGTTTTCTTTTGAAGAAATGTACTAAATATAATGCCTCTCACCAAGTCAAAAACATTTTTCTTGCAGTAGTGGCTGAACTTCTTCATGAAATTTGGTATGTAAGAAACGATCTTATCTATAATAATCACTCTTTTAGTCTCAATGTAGGAAAAGATCGAATTCTCATTGCGATACATGAAGCTGCATCAATTCAAAAAGATTGTTTTAGAAATCATATTGGAGACTTCGAGATCCTCAGACGTATCTGTGTCCTGGGTATTTTCCCGAAGATCAAGCAACCCTTTGAAGTATTCTGGAAACCTCCGATGCCGGGTTGGATTAAAGTGAATGTCGACGGCGCCTCAAAAGGCAATCCTGGACCTGCTAGTTGTGGGGACATTTTCAGAGAATCTGATGACCATTGTCATGGTTTCTTTTACGATGGGTGTGGGATCGCCTCTTCCATTGAAGCGGAGATGCTTGGAGTCATCCATGCTGTTGATTTTGCACTACAAAGAGGTTGGCATAAACTGTGGATTGAAAGTGATTCTACCACCATTGTTCAAGATATTTGGAACGGAGTTATTCATCTAGCCTGGCCGCTTACTATGCGTTGGATGAACTGCTTGAATTCGCTTCAGGAGATCGACTACATTGCTACACATGTCTTCTGTGAAGCAAATGCAATCACTGATGCCCTTGCCAATAAAGGTGTCCACCAGAACATGACTTGGCTGGATGCGCTGCCAGCTGATTTTCTTCACCTCTTAGAAAGAGATTGTAATAAAATTCCTTCCTTTCGTTTCTTGTAAACTTTTGTTTCTTTTATTAATAAATGGTGTTTCGGTATTTGACCGAGGCATTACCCAAAAAAAAATTATTATGATTCATCTACCAAATGAGGGATCTTCCATCAGTATTCTCCTCTTGTCTTATTGTATAATTTGGTAAACCACATGGGCATACTTTGTGTTTTTCACCTTAAATGGACATTAGATTAACCTGAGACTAATTTTTCCATGATGATTATTTCTTCACAATAACATAGTTATTTTATACATATTATTTATTCTTTCTCCATATTTAATTATTTTAATTCCATGATAATTTGTGTGTGAATTCCACCATTTATAATTGATTATTCATTCATTTCATTCCATCCTTAATTTCCTTCCACCTAAAGAACCTATTCTCCAATTTAAAATATTCTTGTTCATTTTTTACCTGCTTCCCCATTTACATATGAATGATGGTTACCCTCCTAACATCTCCATAATTTTTCATGTTTTAATAAATTTACATATATATATTATTAGTAAAAATAAAACATATCTCAAAAAATCATACCCCATGTATTCAAGTCTCGATTGAGATAGTGCAACAAATTTTCTTCGACTATTGATCACTTTGGCCTCTAGACATACATCTATGAGGTGTCCCACAACTCTATAGTAGTAGAAAATAGTTTCTAAATTTCTTCAAGATATATCAGTTATATATTTTTAAAGAACCTTCCATATTCTCTTTGATTCCAAATTGACACCATTATAGACTCCACATGTTGATACTTCCTTAGGGGGGATCACCATTTTCCAATTAAAGTTTTTAACCACATTTCAATACCCCTGATCATTATATCCTTATATTTTATTTGAGAATCCATATACTCTATCCTAAATACATATTAATTTATATGCGTTATACTCTATTAAATTTAAGATTTTATAGGGATAAGACTACATTTTAGTTCCTTATATCTGACCATTTTTTGTTCCATCTCATGTGAAAGTACTCGGAGTAAGTTATTTTATCCCTTTATCTTTTCACCCATCCTAGTAATTGATTCATTCAATGAAATTTATTATTGATCCAACCATTTTCTTCTAAAACCAAATCTTATAGAGAAACTTAATCCACTTTATATATAATCTCCACTTGATCCACCATCTCATATAAGGATTAGACCTCATCCTGGTTTTTGTATTAAAATTATCTAGATTAATGACTTGATGTCATTATCTATTCTTACATATTATCACTATAATCTCTAATATTCATGGGGAAATATATTATTACATTTGGAAAATAATTTTCTATAGTATTTTTAGTACTATATCTATCATAAAAATAATAACACTTACCTTAATGGGTGTGTTATTCCTGAGAGTCTTCTTCTTGTTCTGCCTATTATTTCCTCTTATAATAAAGAAATATTCTCTATCATTTTTCACTAATAACTATTTATAACCAGATCTATAATATTCTATTGAGGTATTATGTTTTCCTTCTTCTAAATTCCTATATAAAACTTCCAATTTTTTCACATCTCAAATATAGTATCACAATGGGATGTTTTCTTGTATACTAAATTAGTCGTTGATCTGATTAAAATCTTCTTAGTCCTTATAAAATTAACACTTTAATTGTGATTTTTCAAATTAGAATATCGATGTATATAATCTATAATCTCATCACCACAAACATATATGAAACAAAACATCTCCTTATTCCATCCATCATACTTAGTGTCATTAAAAATAGGGGGCCTCAAAATTGATTCTTTATTAAAAATAAATATAAAAATATATTTTTCCAAATTAAACTCTATTTCAGGACCTATAAGATCTAATATCATCTGTTTGGACCTAAGACAACTGACAGGGGGTTGAATAAGTGTATTTCCCAACAAAACCATTTCTCATTCTTGTTCTCCCCTTTATCATATATTATTCTTGTATTAATAGGATCTCATGTTCAGCCTATCATTTACTTTAATTATACCTAATCATAAAACATATAATTAAATTAAATTGAAAATTACACAATTATTTTACTTGGATTTCATTTTCATGTGAATTCTATAGTTTTCTACTCCCATTTTCTATTTTAACTTTCGAAAATATTATACATGAAATTCCTTTCCCTTTAGCATGGTTCATCTTCACCTTCCTATATCATTTAATATTATGTGGGATCATAACTCTCTCTAAAACTCCTATTATAAGTCTTTTGATTTCTTATATGGAAATTTTCAATACATTTCAACATGATCTATGGTGTGGTAGATGGTATCTTTTTGTTTCAATTCAATCATTTCCCAACGTGGTTTCTAAAATTCCTTATACCATATTATAAATCCCATTTCAATCCAAAACCTTATTTTAGGTTTTTATATTTTAAAATATATTTTGAAATAATATAGTAGACATATCATATCCCCCCTTAATATTATTTGAACCACTATGAACTTATCCTCCATCAAAATGGATACCTATCCATTTTACTCTTTAAAAAAAAGATCATAATGGCATAACCCATTATGTCATTTCCAATAGAAATTCCTAAAAATGAATATGAAATTAAAAATTCCAATAAAATTATTTATATTAGTAATATGTACTCAAAAAAATTTCTCATAATGGTCCCTTTTCTCTTTACAATTTTATCAGTGACCCTTCATGATTTTTGGGGGCGGTAGTGGATGCTAGGTGTGGGACAATGCTGAGGTATCCACCCATGGATTAGACACCCCCATCATCATTAAAGGAATATTTATAGGGATATCATTATTTAGGTTTCATGATTCCTTCCATTCCACATATCCAAATCTCACTCAAGGATTCAAAGATAGAATTGGGGTCTCTATTCTTCTCCATCCACCAGATGATTTCGAGTCAGTGGCCACCTACCAGAGGCAAACCCTAATTGAAATATTTGGCATGGATCAACCAATACTAGTGATTTTTTGAAATACTAACCAAGGATACAAGGAATTTTTATTCTTGGATAGTTATTTTCTACCTGAACAAGAATTTTTTTAAAATTCACCTCTTCTTAGATGGAGATTTTTCATGTTTTGGTCATGTGAGGCTCATATTTGTGATAGATGTTGCTTCCTCCTCCTTCATAGGTCAATGGAATCACATACTGGTATATATCCACCTATAATGTTGATATGAGTGAGAATTCATGGGATCTTATTTTAATTCCATAATACATCCATTTGTAAAAGAATTGGAAATGACATAAGTTGATTTCTATGTATAATATCAATATTATAACTATAAAGAATATCATATAGGCCTAGATTTTTGTGGAGATATATTTTTCCATTCCTTTCCCCCTGCTATGTGCAGGGTTTAACTTCTCATCTTGGCCGAAGATTTAGTTTTTTTAACAAGGTTTCACACTTTCATGAATTCTAGTTGTAGGGTCATGAGGATTCTAACTATCAAATGAAAAAGCTCTCTCATTCTAGGAAGTCATGTGTTCATGTAGGCCCCCAAACCCCACTCAACCAACTTCTATGGCCCATTATAATTTTTCAATATCCCTAGATTGTTTGGTGGCCCCCATTAAAAGTTTATAAGATAATTGTATTGGCTTTGGATATAAATATGTGACTAGTAATTCAGTTCCTACTACCAAGGAAGTGAAGAGGTTTTGAAACTTGACACCCCCATGTCTTGACAAGACAACCTTTCAAGTCCTAAAAAGGGAGTGGGAGTAAGTTTATTTCCTTAAATGTCATTTGTTTTCATTTTTATAGATCTAATTACACACCCTTTCAATGTTACATTTTCTATCATGGCCCCTTGGGTGCCTCCAGCTATACCTCAAATAAGGTTTTACCCCCATCATTTTTCTGAAGAACTCTATATGGCATAAGTTGATGATATCTCTAGAGTTGTTATTTTACTTTTTCTTTACTCAAAGGATAAGAACCACTTTGAACATATGGTGGAATAAATGTCCCTTCTAAATAACCTTGAATTGAAATTTTTGGATTCTCTTCTGATCCAATAGTATTCTCTTATCTGTTTCACCCTCACAAACTCTATCCCAATGAAGCTGACATCCCACAAGGCATATTCCTCCAACCATAAGTTAATTTTTACCTTTAAATCCTTTATAGTTATAGAGTATAAAAAATAGATGGATCACCCTCATAACCTCTCCTCAAATAGACCTTCCCATAAGTCACTTTTAGAACTAGTGTTAAAGAGCCTTTAAGAATGATCATCATGGGAAAATTAAAGAAATTACAAAAGTCTAATCCCGACTCTCTATTGGACTCTAACACCATAATTTTTGACACCTATCTCCCTATTATTTCTCAAATTCATATCCCATTGTATTTTCTTGTATTTTATTAAGATTTAATCATTGCTATAAAAGAAAAATAAACAAAAAAATCATGGACCTTTATGGAAGAAATATGAAAGTGCGTATAACAAAAAAAAGTAAAGAACTATTATAAATGTGGGTATTGTTTAATGAATAAGCCTCTACAACCTTCTTTATATTCATTCAATTAATTTTAAGAATATCACAAAACGAGAAGAAAAAATTCCTCCAACATCTGAAGGTATCTATGATCCAATTATATCACACATCTATATGTGTGGGACTCTCCTTCCCCCATGATATGCTAACATATCATGATGCCAAGGAGGTAGAAGAAAGAAAGCATTGGGGTTGGGAGTTTTAGATAAGAATCCACACCCACTTCCATCACATGATAATGTATTTAAATAACACCTAAGGGTTGTCTTTGGGTACCATAGCATTTACTCATGGTATGTAACACATGAGTAAATTCTATGGCCAGTTCTTACATCTATCCCATGAATGTGACACATCCCAAACGTTTAATCTTATCAAATGGTTCTTAATAGATATCTTATGTGGAGGAATAAACGAGTGTGTATCCATGTATTCAAATCAAGTGACAAAACATTCCATTCAACATAAAACAACCATGCATCACATACAGGTTGTGTCTTTTGGACATACATATCCTTCAATCACTCACTATTTGGAGTTTGTGTTCTAGAACCAATTATTTATACTTTTTATTACAAGTATATTCAAAAAATAAAATATTAATAAAATATATTATTATATATTTTTCATTATATTTCATGACTTTAATGTAATAATTTTTTAAGGTTTCTTATCACATTGAAAAGGGAATAGTAGTTCCCCATTATAATGGGAACCTTGAAATTCCCTGATGATATTATTAAACCTTGTTCTATGGTTTGATAACATTCTATAATGGGAATATAGTATATTGATTATCTTGTGAGAGTACTCGTAAGTGGATGAGACTTCATGTAACATCCTCACCTAAACCATCATGACCAAAATGGAGTTCCACATGACCTCATGCACACCTCCCTATATGCAAAAGGTTATCGACTAGTAGTGAGGGTCTAAGTACATCAATGTGAATATTATACCCTCAATATCATGTCATAGAAGAAATAATAATAATAATAAATTAGATTAATCATACGAAAACTATATAATCAAAGAGTAAATATGTCATATAGATAATCAACGGGATCCCAAAGTAGCAATCCAAACCAAAGTATAAATTGTGGAATGTAAATAAATAAACAAAACTATGGTAGTACCCAGAGTTTGTCTCACTCCTTCCTCCAACTCCTTTCTCTATGACTCAAGCATCTACCATGGTCCCCTTTATTTTGATCAGATGCCTATACATAAAATAGGCACATGCATCAAGGTGACCATGTAGGGTGTGAGTATGGAAATTGGTAGGAAACCACTGATGCATCCTTAATATAAGTACACAAGATATATATTACAGTGTATGACTTGACATAAGTAAATTATTAAATAAACATACAGTCACACATGTGTCAAGTCATCATGCACTAACCAATCCTCCATGAACCCTTGACCCCATCTACTTTTTATCATTGATGATAAATATGTCAAGATAAATCAAATCAAGTCCTACCTTTTAAGTAAAACACCACATACCTCACCCTAACGATGGATGTTACCAATAACAATGCATTCCCCACCTTGATAATGGTCATTATCTAAAACTATGTATGCACCAACTTGTTAGTGGTCATTATCCTTCCATTATAGTAGGTCCCACCCAACATGTTTGACATGAGTAGATAACTCAAAAAACCCCTTCATGACATTCTCCCACTTCATCCCAAGATAATAGATTCTTTTTTCCATGCATGGTTTACTACCATGTCAATAACCATGTCTATGATCTGACCCATACAACCATGATTCATAGTTTTATCCCTCTTCATGTCACCACGGTTCCTCTCCTAGGGGTTTTCTAACTAAGGTTGAACATCCTGGTTACCCTAATACTAAAAAACACAATTGTATAGGCTATGAAACATAACAAGTAATCCATGTCATAAAAAGGAACGATAAGTAACATAAACAACAAATATCAAGTGGTACACACAACCATATGACCATAATTACTAAGATATCAAGGCTAATAATACACCCGCATGAAAACATATAACAATCATGGGTTATTAAGAATAAACGAACATGTAATAGAAATGTCATGAATAAATATCAAAATGGTAAGGAACTTCCTACTTCAAACTCATTGATGAAAAACTTTAGAGTTCATCACAAAAATGTATCTAGATTTATGTCCACATACTTGTCATCTAAAATTTTTTTCCAATGATTCCAAGAACTGAATTCAACTATTTTATTTCCTAAGGAATAAAATATCACAAGTGATAATAAACTCTCTCTCCTAGATAATACATATTAAACATGATAATTACATATTATTTCTTAGACAAAGAAGAAAATTTCACATGTCATGATAGTCCCTCTCTCTAGGATAATCTGAGATAAACTAAGAATAATTACTATTATTATTTTACATAATTATAGGTTATTACCATTTAAGTAATTCTTTAACATATTTCTAGAAATATTTATAAATATTTAAATCACATATTATAATAATTATTTATTTATCTTAGAAAATTCACAAATTATTATCATTTAATAAAACTTTATCCCTAAATTCTAGAATCTTGATAATAAAAATATTTATAAACCCACATAAACTAAATTCCAAGTGATTTTCCCATTAAAACATAGAACCCATAATATAAGAGAGATGGTGAGGTTTTTTCATGCATTGAAAATCAGAAAAAGAACCTAGTTTCTTTAAGGAAGACTTTATAGATATTTCATAAAGTAAATTTAGGGATACTTGGACTCAATATGATCTCCAAAATCAAAGGTATAAAGATTAAACTAGCCTTAATTTATCAATACCACATTCAGAATCATAGCTTTTAAACCACGAAATAAATTAACAATTTAATTTTTCCCCTAATTGTTTCTTAAATGTGGATTTGTTAAGTATTCATAAAAATATAACTTAAGGGAAGACGAATAAAAAAAATTAATTCCATAGTTTTTGGAATTTGAAACCATTGATATGGGTTGTAGGGTCATGCTGGAGAATGAGAAATGAGAAAACATGATTCTTAAATTATTTCTCCTGGAAGGGGTGCTGCATAATTATAACATGGTTTTAACCTTATGCAAATCCTAGCCTAACTTAAGGGTTACTGTTTACCCTTACACAATCCTTTAGAATTAAGGGTTTCACTTACATAGCCCAAACTACCCTTATGTAACCTTTATAAAGAAAGAGTTACCCTTACACAACTCACAGGTTACCCTTACTTAACCATTAGAAATTAAGGTTTACCATTAAGCATATCACAGGTTACACTTACGTAGCCTTTAGAAAGTAAGGGTATACCCTTACACATATCCTTATTACCCTTATATAGTTCCTAGGTACCCTTATGTAACTCAAAGTTTAACCTTATGTAACCTTTATAATTCATGGGTTTCCCTTACAAAGCATATGGATCACCCTTATGCAACACATGGACTTCCCCTTACCTTTATGCAATGACCCATATACATTTATGTTGCGACTATAATTAGGGTCTTACCCTTAATCAGCATATACATTTATGAAGTTACACTTACATAACCTAGGTAAAAGTAGATCTACCCTTACACAACTAATGTAAATTATACATACTCTTACGCATAATCTTTGATATCTCACTTACCTTTACATAACCCATATAAATCCATGGTAACCTTTGCACAACCTAATAAAAACATGTTTAAGGGTGAATTTTATTAAAAAAATATTTTCCATATAAAAATACTTGTGTATTACATCTAAAATAGGGTTATAAGATTGTATAAAAATTTATAATGTTACAATTTTCCACCTTTAATGATTTCTCATCCTCGAGAAGTATCTCTATCATTCTTGTTTGAACAAATCAGGCCACTAAGCATGAAAATAAAACTCCCACTCCCATGTATCCTTATAGATTCATTCATACTTCCATAGGATCTAGATAAGTAGAATTGTATTACCCTACAATACCTTCTTACTCTAGTCTATAATCCACACTGGATTCTCCTTATAAGATGCATCTAGATCCAACTCAACGTCCCTATAGTCAATAACATGTACAGGATCGAGTGTGTACCTCTAAAGCTAATAAATGTAGAGCACATCATGAATTCCTTGATAACATGAAGGAATCAAAATATATTATATTAATATCTTAATCTACTTGATAATATCAAAGGGTCCAACAAACCATGGTGGCATCTTCCCTTGATTTCCCAAACGATGATGCCCCAACCGGGGTGACACTCTCAAGAAAACGTAATCCCCTCTATAAAACTCCAATGGTTTCCTCATCTTGTATTCATATGATCAATGCATGATATTAGTGGTCACTATTATCTTCCTAATAATTTTCACCTTCTCTGGGGTCTCCTATAACATACTATACCAAAAAACTGCTACCTCACCCACCTCATGCTAACACAACGGTGAGAAGCATGGCCATCCATAGAGAGCCTAAAATGAGCCATCTATATAGAATCTTGGAATATATTATTGTAAGATAACTATTACAAGGATATATTCTCATCCCATTATCCAATAAAATATAGAATGAAATATTGAAGAATAATAAACAGTATGTAAATCATTCACTCTGACTATTCTTCTGTATAAGGATATGTTATGTTATGCTAAATATTAGTTGAATCCCAAGGGATTTCTACAAGACCTATAAAAATAACGATGTGAAATGTGAATACCTATTAGGTAAAATGTTTAAGGGAGCTATATGTAAGCATAATATCTTATAGACATATATCTTTCCCCAATAATCCACTGAGTCAGTCTCTCGGACCAGTAATAAGTGAGAAACCTCCATTAGCCAATTGAAAATCACCCAAAATGTTTCATGAATCCTCAGGATCTCTGGGGACCCCATCATAAAATCTATCATTAAGTCCTTAAACTTTCTCATGGGTACTGTAAGTGGATAGAGAAAACCACCAGGATCCTAGTGCTCAGCCTTTACCTCTGGAAGGTAAGACATCATAAAAAAAACCTAGTGATGTCCCTCATCATTCTTGGACACCAAAACAGTTTCCCGAAGTCATGGTATATCTTTTTCACACCAATATTTACTACCCATCTAGATATATGGAAGTACCTAATCATCTCATATCTAATGGAAGAAGAGACTACAACCCTCCCATGAATAAAGATTGCATTATTGTTTCCCAATGACCACCTGGGTATTGGATCGACTCCATCTATTTATCTCCACATCACAACACACTATGGTTAATGTCCTATCCATATTTCACCCAGTCTACTTGAGAATATGTGATCACTAAGGGATTATAAATCATCGATGCATGATCCTTATATAAATCCATCCTCCACATGGAAAACAAGATCATCATCAACCACTACTCCTCTAAAGGTTTCTCACCAATCTCCTGGTCAACCAACATCTTAATGTTAAGAGCATCTACAATGATGTTACCCTTAATTAGTGTATAATCTATCTCAAATTAGAATGTTTGAAGACACTCTACTCAGTGCCTCTTCCTTAAGTTCAATTCCTGCAATGTGAAGATATAATAGTGGACCTTATGGTTAGTATAAACAAAAAATCTATCATATATGAGATAGTTCTGCCAAAACATTAGTTCATGGACCACAAATGATAATTACATGTTGTGAGTAGGGTAGTTCCACTAATGGGGTCACAAATGATGTGAACCATAAAATACTCCTTTCTCTCTCTCTACATCAGTATCACTCCCAAACCAACACTTGATTCATTATAGTATCTAAATATCTGATCCCAGGCTCAGGTAGAATCATTATTGGAGGTGTAGTAAACCTCCTCTTTAACTCAAGAAACACCTCCTCACACAGATCTAACCACTAAAACCTCACTAACTTATTTTTCAACACATCCTTGGGTACTAAAAGTCAAGATAATTCCTATATAAAACATAAATAATATCCCTCTTAGCCTAGACATCTCCTGATCTAAGACATGTTTTGGGGATGTTTCTAGGAAATAACTACCTCCGCCTTCTATGGGTCCATAAATATACATGTATCATACACTACATGACCTAAGAAATTCACCTCCTTAATCCAAGAGTTACACATAATTATATTGGTGTAAAGTTTATTTACTCAAATCATACTCAATAATATATCAATATGCCTTTCATAATACTCCAATTTCAGCAAGTATATGAGGATATCATCAATAAACACTATGAATAAAGAGTCTAGGTAAGGGTGGAAGATCTTATTTATGAGTGTCATGAACACTAATGGTGCATTCTTCGGTCTGAACAACTTCACCAAGAACTCATACATCCCATACCTACTCTAAAACTCCATATTTAGTATATCCTCCCCTCTAACCCATGTCCATTGATATCCAAATAAAAGATCCATCTTGGAGAACAACCAAGCTCCTAGTAACTAATCAAGAAGAACATTGATCTTGGGAAAAGGATATATGTTCTTCATCTTCACCTATTTCAGCTTCTAATAACCAATTTAGAGTAAAATTATACCATCTTTTATATTGGATAACAAAATAGGTACACCCTACAGTGAAGTACTCATCCTGAAAAATCCCGTCTGCTTTAAGTCATCAAATTATACCTTGAGAACCTATAGATTAGTTTTCTTCATATGATAAAGGGGTATCAATATGGGATACACTCCTGATATGAGATATATCTCAAATTAAAATATACTATTCGGAATAAGTCCTGTGAAATAGTCTGGATATACATCTTTATAGAGATCCATGATTTGAGGAAAAATCAATTGGTAGTCATTAATCCTTCTAAATGAGATAATACCTCCATTTTTGTTGTGATTATCTTGAGTTGACTCAATTCAAGACCAACTCTATCCTCTCCTAGTTCTCATTCTCTACATACCTATCTCCCTTTGGTGAAATAAATGACACACATCTCTAATAGTAATCAATGTGAGATTTTTAGTTATTAAGAATATCCATACTGAGAATCACATTGAATCTCCTCATCTCTGGTATCATGAATTCCCATAGATTTCCATAGCCAGTAACAAATATAGGATACTTTGATTATCATTGAATATGTTCAACTTTTTCCCAATGGTGTATCAATGGAATGTAACTCAAAGGAAAACATGACTTGTAATTCATGTCTAGTAACTTCTTTTGAAAATATGAAGGAATGGGAATAACAGATATAAAAATGGTAGTAAATAGGATAGACATGATCAAAACCATGACTCGAATAGTAGATGGTCCCTCACCACCATGTAATAAAGTATGATCCACTATATCGAAACAACCTACCTTATCTCCATTACTATGTCCCTGATAATATTGACTCACCTAAGTCATCATTATCTAGGCCTGTTGTTGAGGACCCTGACATATCCCATGGATCGATTCCTGAGTCTATGTCGAACCCAAATGGGACCTTGATCATGATTCCTTCAAGAAATATTACTATAGATTCCCCATATTGTTTCACAAATGATACTTGATATCAGATATTGGGCATGAATTATGATAATGCCCATGTTGTACACATTGTAGAACCAAGGACCCCCTTCCCCAAAAGAAGGTGTTGAAGATCCCCTACTCATCTCCAGCTGCCTCCCACTACTCTGACATGTTCCATCTTCCTTCCTCTTCCTTATCCTAGAATAAACCTCTATAGTATTGAGAGAAATCTTAGTCATTGGCCTACTATCAGTTGGGAGTAAACCCATTGACCTATCATTCTCTAGAACATTATCAAAGGTCAGGGCCTTGTGAAGCACGTGAGTGTGCATAATTGGATCAAATCCCCTATAGCATCCTCAGCCTAATATCCACTAAATATGCACCTTGAGATATTTCATCATATAACCTTATTCATGCCTCCCCGTATGATTGAGGTTGTTAACATGTAGGGTGGGTCTATAGAGATACGTTGGGGAGACTATACCCTCTTATCAGTGTAATATCATAGAATAATAAATATCAACAGATAAAATAACCAATTAGAACCATAAATTGGAAACATGCAAAAAAGACAATAAATAACCAAGTAGAACATGACATAGAAATAAAACGTTTGATACCAAAACCATAAAAGATCTAGAATATAGTATCGAGTCCGAAACTAGTCCTGACATTCCAATCTCCAACCCAATATCCCATGCATAAACTAAACACCATGTCCATATCCTAAACTTGTACCAAAAACAAGTATCTTCTGTATGATTACCCAAGTTCCATGGTGGCCTGATCAGGGTGTGATTATAACTCAATAGGCCACCACCAATGATGTCTAAAAAATAATCAGTTTGTACAACAGTGTACGTAGGGATACAAATTAACCATTTTATCAAGAATAGACTTCACATCTAAACAATTACAAATTAACCATTTTATCTAAAAATTTATCTAGGGTCAACCAAACAACAAAAATGGCTCCAGTAGCATCAAGAGCATAATACAAACCATAAATGTTTATACACATTAAATCAAAATAGGGCATTCAATAATCATAGTTTATTAACATACCATGGAGCCTCAGTTTGGTAACCAAGTCATGTCCACATGTTTGGGAGCATAGATCCTCATTCTAACATCCCAACCCATGCCATGACCATATGTTGGGAATCATAGAGCCTCAATCTGACATACCAAATCACAAATACCTAACACTCACGTAGGAACCTCGGTCTAGGTAGTCTCATCCTATGAAACTATTATGGGGGCATTAAGCCTCATCCCAACTCCCTAACTCATAAAAGTTGTGGGTGGGGTCTAGAGCCTTAGTCTAACCCAAACCATGGGTGTAGAACCTCATATATAATACCCCACACTACTGTCAATCCATGAACACATGCTTCTTTAACCATATCACATTTACAAAACAAAAACCTAACCATTACACACATTTCTCATTCACGAACATATCTCATTAGACATATCTCACTTACAAAGTATAACCCATTAACACATATACCATTATGAAAAAAAAACCTTATGCTATATCAAAAACTAGAAAACAAACAAAATCTAATTCATTTCATAATCCATGATAACAAGAAAAACAAAATACACATTTAAAATCAACATTAAGCTTCCCCTTTAAAACACGGGTCATCTTATTTAAGAACTAAACCATTCCTCAAGGATTTAATTTCAATTTCCAACCATTTCAAATAATCATTATGGAATTTTCAAAAAAAAGGGGAACCACACCCTCATTTCGAATAAGCATTTTAAATCTATAAATAATACCACTTTCTAAATCACCTTCAGTCCAATGCTTTATTTTAAAGCATTTTTTACTTTAAAAAAATCATATTCTTTATTTAAAAAACCATCACCAGATCAAAATCTAAAACACATTATTTAAACCATTTAAAATACCCTTATAAATTCCACAAAATTTTATTTATAATCAATTAAATTTACCCTTTTACTAGGCCCACATATCCCATTACAATTTATAACCCATTTTCTCTAATATTTCCCCTATTTCAATGTTCAAAAATTTATTTCACCATTTCCAAGGGTTTGAAATACCCCATGGATAACCCTAGGTTTGTTCTCACATCATAGACTAACCCAACGGAGTTTGTGAAAGGTCTTACACCTAAATATAGGGTCCAAATAACTTTCCATAGTCAAATACATTAAAAGGAAAAAATTTAGTACATTGGAACAACCACATACACATATATAAAAATGAGACTATGGGAAAAATATTTTAAACCACCTACCTCATACTCGAATATGATTACTTTCCCAAATGCATCCCTTGATTCGGACCCATCTCAACACTAATTCTAGAACAAATAATACACTAAAAAAGGTTTTAGGGATTTGAAAGAAGAGTAACCATTCCACAAGACCAATTCCATATAATAAAAGGAATATGAGTGTTAAACTCGCATAGATCATCAATTATCACGAAAAAGAACTCTAAACACCTAAGAATCAAAAGAGAATCACCGATGGAGGAGGTGAAGGATGCTGGTTCATCACCCTTGCCAAAGGGGGTCAAATGGAAAAAAAATTGAGGAAGAAATAAATAGTTTTAGGAGGGAAAATTGTAAAAACCCACTTTTTATGTGAGGCATGATTTTTCAAATCATGCGATAACTGTGTGGTTCCCACTGTCCAAGAGGAAACCAAGATGCACTGTTAGAATTTTCACCCACATGGTTTGAAAAACTGTGCGGTGGTCATATGCTCACCACTTTTTTATTTTTCCCCAAGCCGCACATTTTCTTGGGCCACCCTGCTTGGTTCCCTCAGCCATGAACACTATCTCAATAGGTCACACAGTTATGGAGCCCAGTTTCTACTAACCATGTTCCAACCATGATCTCATCATAGATTGGACTATTTCCCCCCCTTTTCATTCCTCGAACCCCTGAAATTCCCCCAGGACTAGTCTCACTCACCATAGACAATTCTTAAACCAAATATTTAACCTGGATATACCTTGTCTTAGGTTTGAAATATTACAATATCTCTACCTTATAATGGATCATTGATAATCCATATTCCAAATAATAACCAATCCTCCTAGACAAAAGGTTTTGTCATAGGCCCAAGTATCAATTCCCATCTCCCAGTCTCCTTAAAAACATGGCTATTCAATCACCACCCTCAGACCAAGGAAATAGTATTACCTCAAAGAACCCCCCCCCCACACACACACCATAAACCACAACCACAAAACTGATGTTCCTCAAGAAGCATCTACCTCAACCCATCATCGCTAATATCAAACACTCGATAAAGGTCTAATAAACACCACTGATCTTACACACACAGAAATGATACTGATAAGGAACCATATTGCCTTGGGAAATCCAATCGAAACAAATTTATCTCGACCCTCTCTGAAACTCATTTACCAAATCTATTGGTTCCATCTCACATAGTTTCCAAAATTCCAACGGTGACCCAAGATTGGTGTCACCAAAGGGACACACGGATTCTAACCACATTTTCTGACCTACATAGGTTAAAAACTTGTGTCCCAACAACCTCACTCAATTTTCAATCATTCTAAGTGAAAACTATGCATACATTTCATTTCAATGTACTTAACCAGTCAAAACCTAAGCCAAATCACATCACCAGAACTGATCCACTAAGATGGATATTACCTGAGTCCATCCAACTCAAAACACCAACCATGTCATTAACCAGCTATTATCCCACTATGGTGATCCCCACCATATTCCTAATCTTACCACCACCCTTTTATGGTGTTGAGTGTTTTCATCATCAATAAAAAATACCAACAGAACATCAACTCAACCTTTACAACATACCTGATGCATTTCCAAACTCATCGCACCCAAGAGTCCATGGGAACTCCAACCAACTCTGGAATTCAACATTACCTCCAAACCCAACATGATTTTTCACACTTTCAACATTCATGTCTCAACCACATACTACTTGGTTCTTCTTCAAAACCTATTCCCTTTACCAAGACATGCTTATCATTCCAACCTTAATAGGAGGTGACTTACAACATGCCACATCCATTCCCTTTTACCCAACTTAGTCGGGCCATTCCAGCTAACTCATCCCATTGGTGCCCAACTTTCATTGTTGACATATCGCCCATGTACCTAGACATGATGCCTTCTCACTTAAGGCATACCTCCATTATTTACATGCGCCCATCGTATTCCATTTTCAATCTTCAAGGAAACTTCACCATCATAGCATCTTTCTTCATTGAAAACTATTGTCAAGATCTATAGTTCCCCCCAACACATCTCCAATGAAATCACTTGAATTAACTATAAAACAAGTCTGAACATGAATCCATCACATGAATCAGTCCACCATCACATCCCATGGATCACCTAGACCTCCCCAACAAACCCAAACATGCACATTATAGTCTTTTCATTGGAATCTTAGTTCCACTACATCCCCTTCATAGTCTGATCTGTAAATCCATGATGTACATACCACTCCCCACCTTAGAATTATCATTCCCACTAATTTCCTTAAGAAATTTGTACCACCAAGGCTCATACTTTGATCACAAGTTGAATCTCAGAACTTGGATGTGGATGTCCATCGGTTCCTGGAAAAAAATGACATCAACAACTACTCGTTGTTGGATTCTGATAATGTCACCCATGGAATTCGTCAACATCTGAACCATATGGAGGACCTCTCTCATAATCAGTCAATGGTTTACTCCCCTACATATGGCCCCACATATACTACTTCATGGGTGTATCCTACAAGTTCATTCATTTCTAACCAAACACATTTTGGTATCTTGGAATAAATCAAGACCTCTCTCAGCATAATTGGGGTGATGTTATGATATTGGAAATAATCATCACTAGATAAATGTATGATAAAAGGTACATGAATAATTCCACCAAAAACTATCCATAACCGATGTCACATCCCACCAGGGAAACCTTAACATGTCCAAATTCTCAGGATTCCCTACCTACCAACATATCATCAACACTCAGTCACCACAACTCGAATTGGATTTCCAACCAAAACTCACCGCCACTTCACGACCCTCTGTAAAGTGGTTGTGACCCAACATTAACTTTGGCACCAATTCCATTACCTCACTTGAGTTCTACCAAAAAGACCATGTTTATTTACATGGGAACACAACAACCACAACATAAATTCACAACCTAACTATATCATGCATAACATGCGCTTTCCACTGTGATCACATGGAATTATGAAAGACGCTTATAATGAGCTATCTGTTCACCCATCCCAAATAGAATCATGCCTTTCCAACACAGTCCCACATTTGGACCTCCTCAAATCCCAGAAGGTCTCTTGTTTTCTTACATCCACTCACAAAACATGACTCTAGATCACACGATTCACGCATTATTAGGGTTATTCCCAACATCGTCTCACTCATCTGACCATGCCTCCTAGTCTATCGTCCTCATTATACTTGAGGAATTATTATCATTATAATACAAAAAAACCATTCATTCAGAAATTACAAAGATGTAACCACCACCACCACCCTGGGTTTCACATCCATACAAAAATCATCCATCCACGCTTTGGTCACCCTTATCTTGCTCCCCCAAAATCAATATAGATTCCATATCAAACACCATCAAATCCACCGGTAATGGGTCCTAAAGACCTTTCCTCCTTCCAAAACCAACCTTACTACCAACCACAAGAACTCAAGTAACTCTTGAGAAAGAAATCGAGGAATAACCATGAACTTTACTAAAAACTTGATGGCACCCATTGTGCATCGATCCCACCTCTGAAGCAACCACCTTTACTCCACATTCTAAGGAATCTACAACACTGGATCAACTTCCCCCATGGTCACCCTCATATTTTCCCCCAAATGGTCGTATCAAAACCATAACTCAAGCTGCATATCCAAAACCACTAACTTCTGCACTTAACACTCTAGGACAATCCCACACTAGAAATCATTCTATGCATGCCACTATCAAGGCCCAAAATGTCTACTGGTGCCCTGTACAACACAAAATAAAGATCAACCTGACTGAACCCTCATGTCAATCACCTTGAAATTAAAACTATACCAACTCCATAAACTAGAGTCACATTAAGAAAAGTCTTATGGCTCTCTCTCTAATCCACACACATCAAACCTGAAATAACTCTCTACTCATGGGAGACACTCCTGCCCCAATTCCAAAACACACCGCGTCTAACGCACCCAATAACCTTTTACTCTAAGGTTCACACCAAGGATACCTGCACACATACACTGGCACTATGATCCAAACACCCACTCTAGGGTCCAAACACAACTTTCATGATAACAATCCACAAGTATTACCAGACCCACATTACCAGACAATATCTCATAACCCAAGGTCCACAACCCTACTGAGGTTACAACAAGGAATAACCCTCTATTCCCACATCTAGGCCCAACAAAGCCTCACGTACCACAACTAATGTTTCAAAATAGGGAACTCTCACTTCCCAAACCACCCACACATAGGGTCTGATCACAACACTAGGGGTACCCATTTCTAGGCTCCCTATAGGTTCACTCATTTCCCATTTCCCTTCTGAATTAAACTTTACCATTTAAAACCCAAGAATTCACATTTCAATACTTTACATTTTCAAACACCCAAGGATTTATACTTTTAGAAGAAAATTTTATTAACCTAAAATCTCATAAATCCAATTTTATTCAAGTTGACTTCTAAAAATGTTTTATTTTACAACAATTTCAAGGGGGATAAGTATGCATAATCCATGAAAGGAAAAGCACACTACCAGTATACAAATCCAATTAAACTATCAATCACATGAAGCACAAGAGTGACTATCAATCCTGTGTGCCGAGAATGGTGCATGAACTCACACAGCATCTCTTTCTATACCAATAAAAGAGATAAAACCTCATAAATCAATAACATCTCATCAAAGTTCACCACTCAAGTTGGATGTATCAATCAACCTTAAAAGCACAAAACAAAACATCAATTCCCACCCCTAACAACATGGTTTTTCCATCATACGTGGGGTACAGGAAACTAGTAATATGCTCATTTCCAAGTATCGAAAATATCTTTGTCTCCTAACTATGATGACCTTAATAGTAATACAAAAGAAAATATACAATACCACTTTATAACGCCCTCAACCCGATAGCCACTAAACTAGTGCCCCGATTCGAGTTTTCACATAACCTTAGGTGCGCCTCCCCATATGCAAGAGGTTTCCAACTAGAAGTGTGGGTCTATAGAGATGCGTTGGGGAGACTATACCCTCTTATTAGAGTAATATCACAATATAAATAATATAAACTGATAAAACAACCAATCTAAAACATAAATGTGAAACATACAAAAAAATCAATAAGTAACCAAATAGAACATGCTATATAAATGTGATGAATGAACTACATGTTAGGCAGTAATACAAATAAAATTTCTAGTGTTAAAACCATAAAATACCCCAACCATAGTCTCAAGTCCCAACCTGATCTTGACATCCCATGATCCAACCCAACATCCCATGAAAAAACCAAACACTAGGTCCCTATCCTGAATCAGTAACAGAAACAGGTAGCTTCTACTCGGGTACCCAAGTGCCATGGTGACCCGAGCATGGTGGGAGTACAACTCAGTTGGCCACCACCAACACGGTCTAAAGTAATAACTAGTCTATACAATAGTGTATGTAGAGAAATAAGTGCAATAAATAAATATGGAAATGAAATGAACAGGTTTCACATTTAACGATCACCCATTTAACTAACTTTTTTCAAGAACATGTTTCACATTTAAATAATTACTAATTAAAAATTTTATCAATAAAATTATCTAGGGACAACCAACCAATTGAACTAGCTCTAGTCACACTAATACGCATCATAAGGGGTTATACTCTTTAAATCACAAGGGTAATTCATTAATCACAGTTTATAAACATACCTTATATCCTCGGTCTAGTAATCAAGTAATCTCTACACACTACTATAAAATGACCCTATACCCATATTTTGGTAAAACACGATTGGTATAGGGTTTGGTTGAAGACTTATACCCACATTTTTTGTAAAATATGAGTATTGGTTGGAAATTCCCACTTATGCCCACAGGTTTTTAAAAACGTGGGTATAGGGTTTGTTTTAAGACCAATACCCTCTATTATCCTAAAAACTATGGTTATAGATCAAACCTATACCCAAATTTCTCCAAAAACCACGGGTATAAGTCATACCTATATCCATGGTTTTTGTTAAACTATGGCTATATCTTTCCTGTGTAAGTACGGGAAAAAAATCTGCATGGTCAAAAAAAATATGTGGGAAAACCCATTTCCATAATTTTTCACCTATATACATGGTTTAGGTAAATATATATAAGTAAATATATATTTATATACCAATAAATGAGTGTGGTGTTGTGGTTAGGAACGTCGTTTGAAGAGAGGTGGTCCAGGGATCGAATCTACCATAAGGAATTTTTTTAAATCCTATATCCACAGTTTCAAAACCTTGGGTATAGGGTTGTTGACACGATGGAATACACCAATTACTACAGTTATGAACTATGGGTATAGAATTTTAAAACCATGTTTATATCTCAGATCTATACCAACATCTTAAGATCTTATTGTTCTATGAACTGTGGGTATAGCATATACCCATGTTTTTATAGGATATACCCATGGTTTCATACCATGGGTATAGGGTCATTTTTCAGTAGTGATAAGTGTGGGAAGCAGAGAGCCTCAGTATGACATCCCAACCCATGCCATGAACATATTTTGGTAAGCATAGAGATTCAGTATGACATTCCAACTCTACAATACATAACAATCTCCTTGGAACCTTGGTCTAGGTAGTCTCATCCTATGCAACTGTTAGGGGAATAGATCCTCAGTTCAACTCTGTAACCCATGCATTATGGGGGTGGGGTTTAGAACCTCAGTCTAAACAAACATGTGGGAATAGATCCACATGTCCAATACCATATACTACTATCCAACCATTTTCACATGATTCCTTAACCATATCAAATTTAAAAAACAAAAACCATAACCATTACAAACATTTTTCTTTAAAAAACATAGCTCATTAGACATATATCACTTACAAGTCATAACCCATTAACACATATACCATTATGCCAAACACCCCCTATGATATACCAGAAACTAGAAAAAAATAAACATCAAATTCATTTCACAATTCATTATAACAAAAAAATAAAAATACTCATTTAAAATAATTGTGAATCCAACCCTTTAAAACATGAGTCTTCCTATTTTAAAATTAAACCATGCCTCAAGGATTTCATTTCCATTTAAAACCATTCCAAATACTCATTAATTAATTTTCATAAAAACAGTAACCACACTCTCATTTCAAATCATCATTTGAAATCTACAAAGATGGCCACTTTCTAAATCACCTGGAGGCCAATACCTCCTTTTAAAGCATTGTTTGATTTTAAAACATCATATTATTTATTTAAAATCCATAATGGGATCAAAATACCAAACACATTATTTACACCATTTCAAAATCCCCTTAATCATTCCACAAAATAAGACATATAATCTATTCAATTTACCCTTTAACTAATCCCACAAACCCGATTACAATTTAAAACTCATTTGATATCATATTTCCCCTATTTCAATGTTCACTAATTTATTTTACCATTTCAAAGGGTTTGGAATACCCCATGGGTAGACCATGGTTTGGTTTTACATCATCAACGAACCCAACAGGGTCCACGAAGGATCTCACACCTCAATATAAGGCCCAAATAAATTTATATAGTCAAAGGAACTAAAATGAAATAAGGTAATACATTGGCACAACCATATACACATATATAACAATGAGACTATGGGAAAAATCTTTTAGACCACCTAACTCTTGCTCAAAGATAATTAATTTCCCAAACACATCCATTAATTTGAACCCATCTATCAAATAACACTAAAATGAAGAATAACCTAGAAAAATAAGGGTTTACAAAATTAGAAGAAGTGGAACCATTCCACAACCCCTATTCTAGAAAATTGAATGAAGAGGAGTGTTAGACTCACTCAGAGCTTCAATATTCACTAAATGGTACTTCAAATTCCCAAGAATCAAAGGAGAATCACCCATAGAGGAGGAGGTTACTAGTTCATCACCCTTATTGAAGGTGGTTGAATGGGGTGAAAAATAAGGGAATAAAGAAATATGGTTGGGATGAGAAAATGGTAAAAACCCACTTTTTATGTGGTGCACAGTTTGGATGCATGGTTTTCCGAAACATGTGCCAACTGTGTGGTTCCCTCTATCTGAGAGGAAACCGATCCACATAATTTGTCTTTCAACCTTCCAAGCTTGATAAACTGTGTGGTAGTTGTGCCCTCACCAATATCTGAAGGTTCCCCAAGTCGCACAGTTTCTTGGGCCACCCCATACAGTTACCTCAACCGTGAACACCCTCTCAATAGGACAGACGGTTATAGAGAACTTTTTTTTACTAACCATGCATCAAATGTGTTCTCAACATAGATTGAAATTTTTTCCCCTTTTTCCATACGCCAAACCCCAAAAATTCCCTTGATATCAATCCCATTCACCAGAGACACTCCTTAAACAAAATAATTATCCTGTAACATACATTGTCTTAGGGTTGGGATCTTAAATTCCCTAAAATAATGTCTAAGATCCATTCAAAGTCATATCTTGAACATTCAATCCTTCTAAGCCTTGTCCTACTAAAAAAAGAAAAAAAGTAACTTTGTAAACTAGTAAAAATATACAAAGACAATCATAAAACCCAACAATAACTTGATGAAATTATGGGCATAGTCCAACTTCATCATGTTAGGAAATTATTTCTTTAGAAACAACTTATTTAAGGTCAACCAAGTAAGACACTCTCATCTCCCAACATGAATCATAGTAGTCCATTATTTCCTGGTGCATCCTTATAACATGAAGTTCACCAAAATCACTCACCCATCCTCATGTGATTATACCAGCTCAAAAATGATCTCAGTAAAGTTCATTTATTACATTGTATCATATGGGACACCATTACCCTAGAAAGTTGGAGGATACTGAATTTATAAATCCTGATAATGGTCTTTCATGCTCTTCTAAATGGTCTAACCTTGGATGGATACAATCAAAAATATTCTCAGCTAAATGGGCACAGTAACCTAAATCATTGATATCAGTACACAATCGTGTTGAGTTACATCCTACTACACTATACGTGGTGGCACAAGAGAATCCTAGGATGACTCTATTGGAGATCTCATCAAACATATCTGAAGTGGCATACCTAAAGTAAATAAAACATTTAGAACTTTTAAGAGTATTCATAACTAGTCTATAGGATCACATAAAGGTTCACATAAGATTCTACCCTCAACATAAGGTATAACCCTCCTAGCACTAAGTAAAGCCTTGTATCTACACATTAGTCACAGTCATCCTATATATACTAAAACATAACAACATGATCAGTTCAACTAATTAATGCCAACAGGGATATGTCACACATGAAAGATAACAAATATATGAAACAACAAAGAATGTTTCCTAAAAAATAGTCCAAATTAAAGAATTTAATTAAAGAACAAGTATACACAACAAAAAATCGATATATATATATATATATATTTATATATCTGTGTGTGTGTGAGTGTGTGTGTGTGTGGAATGTGAACCTACATGCCTATTCATGATGCATAAATACACCCAAAAATCTCATTAACATATAATAACAATCTTGCCTATAGTAACTTGGAGGCCCATTGCACATGTACTATCTAAATACATGGAAACTCACCTACCCAAGTCCCACATAGATATAACCTTTCTACTATGTCCTAGTTTAGTTTGAAAAGAAAAAAAATCAAAAATAGATATGATACTATTTTGTAACATCCCGACCCAAACCACTTGGTTCGAACCAGAGTGTCACATGACCTCATTCCCACCTCCACATACACAAGATGATATTGAGTAATAGTGAGGGTCTATGTCCATCTATGGGGAGACTATAATCTTAGTATCATGTCATAGAAAAAATAATAATAATAAATAATAATATTAATCATGAATAAACGAAATAATAAAAGAGTTGACATGTTATACAGATAATCAACACATTCCCAAAGTGGAAAGATAAACCAGAGTATAAGTTTGGAAGGTAAATAAATAAATTAAACTACAGTAATCCCTCAATTCTATAATGTTTTTTCCTCTATCTCCTTGCTCTATATCTAAACCATATACCATGGGTCCCTTTCCCTTTCTAGGATCCCTATATATGAAATATTTAGGTGCATCAAGGTTATCCTGAATTCTATGAGTTTGAAGCCCAATAGGAAACCACCAATTCATCTTTAACATAAGTGAAATATATATATATATATATATATATATATATAATAGTGTATGGAATGACTGTTGACCCTAGAAAACGCTTTCCCAAAATTTTCCAAATGCTTCCATACATGAACAAATATCGTATACCTTTTCGCAAGCTTCGATTTGGTAGGTCGCAGGGCCCGAACGGAGTTACGGATTAGGAGATATGGACATTTGAAGTTGGGCTGGAAAACTGGTTCGCAAAGCCCATTCGCGAAGCCCCCTCCACGATCGCGGAGCGCCGCTGTGAAGCAATGAGGCAGTAACGATCCGCGAATGCCCTGACATTCGCGAGCCCGCTGCGAAGCACCAGAGGCGGTAATGCTCCATGACCGCCTTTGATGCTCGCGATCTACCGCGGAGAAAGCTCTGTCTTTACGTCGAGCGAGCTTTGCTTCGCGGCGCCCCGTGCCTATAAATACCTAGCTCACCCCCCTTCTACAGACGGCCACAACCACTTCACCCCTTGGCCAGCCAATCTCCCTATCCAAGGAGCTCCGCTTTTCGGCTCTGTGAGGCCATGCTCCGCAAGAAGCTTATTTTGTGTTTCTGCTCCGCGAGTCCCTACTCCGGGATCAGCTTCATTCGCGTTGCTGCTCCACGAGACTTTGCTTAGCAAGCCTCCATTGCTCCTCAAGAGGCCCATGCTCTGCGATCATCTTCCTTCATGGTGCTACTCCATGAGATCTTTACTCCGTGAAGCTACTTTGCAAAGACCTATCCTTCGTGAGGCTCCTACCTTCGCACCCACTGGTGCATACCGTGTGGGCTACGCCCCCGCACCCCCGCTCGGGTTCAGTGCCGGGCTATGGTCCCAGCCCTCTGGGCCGATCCCTTCGCTAGCATCATAGACCCCCATGAAAAATGGAGAGTCGCACCGTGAACTTTTTCGGGTCGGGACTTCGGGATTTTCCATTGCGCCCTTATGTGCACCCACCTTCTGCCTATGGAATACCATGATTTGAGATACTCCTCCACACACCATGAAACACCTTGAGTCGACATATTCCTCTGGGTTTCATTCTCATGTAGTGAGTTGAGATTCCCATTATCAATTCCCCGAGTACCTTGAGTCGAACCATTACTCAGGAAACTCCTCCAAACCCTATCACATGGCTCCTATGACAGGTTGAACCAGAAAGGGCCGCCCTTGCGTAAGACCCAACACCATCCATTCCCATGCACCTTATGGCTTACAGTCCTATCTACATGACTATAAATTGTAGTACTCCTTATCTAACAAATCATAGGATGCCTCTTTCTTAATATAAGAGATGCCTCATGCTCCTAGCATGAGACGCTAATAGTCTTATCTACATGACTTTAAACTGTAGTAATCCTTATGTTCGAAACATAGGATGCCTCTTGCATTAAACAAAAGATGTCTTCTTCTCCAAGCATAACACGCCTAATGCCATGAATACAGTGGCATGATTCCAATGCCCCTTATAATTATCCCTCTTGTGCACTAGTTCATAGTTGAAGGCCTCAATCCACCAATGGGTTGGGATGCCCTCCTGTCCAGACATGAGGAAGACATTACAGGAATCTTCCTCGCGTAAGCCCCATTCACCAGTGCCGCTCCATAGCGGCACCCAGGAAGCTTCTTTGCATAAGCCCCATCCACAATTGTCGCTCCATAGCGGCACCCGGGCAGCTTCCTAGCGTAAGCCCCATTCACCGTTTTCTCTCCATAGCGGCACACGAGAAGCTTCATTGCATAAGCCCCATCAACAATTGTCATTCCATAGTGGCTCCCGGGCAGCTTCCTAGCATAAGCCCCATTCACAATTTCCGCTCCATTTTCATCACCCAGGCAGCTTCCTTGCGTAAGCCCCATTCACCATTGCCGCTCCTCAGCGGCACCCGGGCAGCTTCCTACCGTAAGTCCCATCCACAGTTGCCACTCCATAGCGGCACCCGGGTAGCTTCCTTGCGTAAGCCCCATTCACCATTTCCGCTCCTCAGCGGCACCCGGGCAGCTTCCTAGTGTAAGCCCCATCCACCGTTGTCGCTCCATAGCGGAACCCGAGTAGCTTCCTAGCGTAAGCCCCATTCACCAGGGCCGCTCCATAGAGGCACCCGGGCAGCTTCTTTGCATAAGACTCATCCACAACTTCCCCTCAATAGCGGCACCCGAGCAGCTTCCTAGCGTAACCCCCATTCACCTTTGTCACTCCATAGCGGCACCCGGGCAGCTTCATTGCATAAACCCCATCCATAATTGCCGCTCCATAGCGGCACCCAGGAAGCTTCCTAGCGTAAGCCCCATTCACAATTTCTGCTCCATATCGGCACCCGGGCAGCTTCCTTGCGTAAGTCCCATTCACCATTTCCGTTCCTCAGTGGCACCCAGGCAGCTTCCTAGCATAAGCCCCATCCACCGTTGCCGCTCCATAGCAACACCCAGGCATCTTCCTAGCATAAGCCCCATTCACCAGCACCGCTCTATAGCGGCACCCGGGAATCTTCCTTACATAACCCCATCCACCATTTTCACTCCATAGTGGCACCTGGGTAGCTTCTTAGCGTAAGGCCCATTCACCTTTGCCACTCCATAGCAGCACCCGGGAAGCTTCCTCGCGTAAGCCCCATCCACTGTTGTGATCCCAATCAGCGGTAAGCCGTTTTGATCCTATTCAGCGGCAAGCCATTGACATCCTCATCTAGTGGTAAGCCGTTGCGACCCCATTTAGCGGTAAGTCGTTCACATCCTTATCCAGTGGTAAGCTGTTATGAGCCAATCCAGCAGTAAGCCGTCGAAACCCCCAATCGGTGGTAATCTGTCATCAGAAGAACTGTGTGGACTTTGATTCCCTACCACAGGGGTACGTAGGAAGCCTCTTCAAGGCTCAATCCCGAAACTATCTTCATCCTTCTACTTGGGCCTCCATCCTGGAGTAAGTCCCAGCACCATGGGCCACCTAACATGTAAGCCCCTCTTTGCTTCTCACGAACACATCCTTCGCGACGTGATCGTCAGGTCTCTGCTACCTCTTGTTTCTCACACCGATCATGACTCACGTGGGCTTAGAGTAAGCATCGACTATGACACCCACCCTCATCCAGCATGATGTTAAACTGTATGACCTCATCCAGCATGATGTTAAATCGTATTCCCCCGTCCAGCATGACGTTAAAATGTATGTTGTCCCGCATGACATTAAATTGTACATCCCATTTGAACTATGTGGAATTTGATCCATGTCAAGGCATGGTACGTAGGAACCCTCCACGAGGTTCAAGCCCACCGCCCGTCGTTTATTCATGTCAGGGTTCACCCTCATCCCGCATGACGTTAAACTACATTCCAGTCCAGCGGTAAGCCATTGTGACTATCCAGAACTGCATGGAATTTTATCCATGCCAAGGCATGGTACGTAGGAAGCCTCATGAGGTTCAATCCCACCACTAGTGGACCCCTGAGTTCACCTTCACATCGGTTCGCTAACGAAACCCTTCCCGAACTACGAGGACTTTGATCCATGTCAAGGCATGGTACGTAGGAAGCCTCCATGAGGTTCCAGCCCAACATCCACATGGACCAAGGTCCCCCTTCACGTCAGTTCTCCGACACGCCCTCGTACCACATGACGTTAAACTGCATCCCAATCCAGCGGTAAGCTGTTGTGACCCCGCCATCCAGTTGCTCCGACACCCCCTTCATGTCAGTTCAACTGTACAACCCCAGGTAAATAAAAAATATTACTTTTTCATATTTATTAATATTTGTGAATAGAATATTATTATTAACTTGAAGGGGATTCTATTTTCGATTGCATACCCAATACGCAACAATGAGTTTCTTTGAAATCTTACGATGCACACTAATAACATAATAATATTATTGTAAATGGTAGTAAACTCCTAGTCGATGTAATGGTTGGAATGAACAGAACTAACTAAAAAGCGATTATATATTCTTGTCATATATTTTTACATTTATTCAATAAATTTTAGATTCTTAAAATGCGAATGAATCTAATTTTAAGCGTAAATATTCTAATATTCTTTAAAAGGTCGATTAACCTCCTTTTAATGGAGAACCCCTTTTAAATTATTTTTTTGACAATTTTATATTTTATATTTGAAAAAAGAAAATTATTTTTAGAATCAGGACATAAAAATTTACTTTTTATAATTTTTGGTATTTTTCCGATAAAGTTCATTTTTTAATGAATAGTGTAAAATGCTGTATTTTAATTCAAAACCTCCCTTTAATATATTATTTTTATATGATTAGATTATCTTTTGAATTGTTCTTAATGTTCAATTAGAATATATTTTTACCATTTAATCCAATGGTGGTCATTGTAATTAATTTCACTTTAAAATTGGACTTAAACTAGTGTCAATCTTTTGATATATTTTGTTTCTTAAAAACATGATATATATTTTGAAAATGGGAATTAATTACTAAATTGATTAATGAAACTTATATGTTTTGAATTTTTTAAAATATAAATCATTTTTGAATTCAGAATATGAAATATATCTTAGGGTTAATTTTTGGTATTTTTCTGAAAAACTTCAATTTTTTGATGAATAGTGAAACCACTAAGTGGTAGTTAGAAAACTGATTTCTGGTTTAAATGAAATTTTACCACCTCTGTCATATGAATTTCAAAAATCCGACATACATGGTTTTCATTAGGATGTAAAATGTGGTGCAATGGGATGAAAATAATTTTTGGTGAATAGTAACTTTTAAGTTTTATTAATCGCGATTAAAGGTAATTAGTGTAATTTAAGGTAAAGATAATGTTATAATAATATGAAATGACCTTTAAAAATGTCCTACCCTTATTGGATGAGTCATGGCCGACCAAGAAAATCCATAGGTCAACTTGGGGACCCCATGGAGCCACTTGGGAAAGAAAATTACATTAATAACTTTTTATTTAAAGTTAAAATAAAAATGTCACAAACATGTAATGTTTTACTAAAACAATTTTTACATGGGGTTATACAAGTACTATTTTTGACTATACATATTAATTGGAAAGCTAAAAATATTTCCTACATCATATTATTTTTTTATAATTTTGAGACATTAAATTAATTAATTTATTTATGACACCAGGATGATGCAGTGATTACCTCATTGATGAACGATTTAAATAAAATGAAAAGATAATGTAAAATCTAAGACATACACTTGTCAAAAACCTATTGGATGGGTGGATATAGAACCCTTATCACCTTATCCTCAAAATATATTATTGTGGGACCGTTGAAATCCGAAAATCATTTTATAATAAAGTAACTTTTCAAGACTTTCCAAGAGTGCCCCTCCTCACTCTTATAAAAGGCTCCCACCTCTACCTCATTACCCACACCTCTCAAGACCTTGTATCATACAACATCTTCTCATATTGTCTCTCCACATCCCTATATTACTCCTAGAATCCTCACTTTTGGCATATGTCTTTCCAAGGATTCCTTTGAGCTCAAATCAAAAAGAGTTATCTGATTTGAATGTAATGTCTTCTCTTATGTTCTTTTGTTTCATTTTGCTTCTCCAACCCCCTAAACTATTTTTATTACATTATTTTGTAACAAAACCAGTATATTAAATATACTAGGATTATTTTAGAATTATTATTCTATCTACACTCATACACACCTCCATCTAATGGTTAAAGAATATACTATTTCTGTGGATGGCGAATTTCTGCCTCACGAAACAACGATTGTTCAATATTTTACCAACACCTTTCATGGTGGCCATTAATATGTCACTATATTTATATATGATATATAAATTATGTTTATGTATTCCATATGCTTCTTTATTTTTCATTTATTCCATGCCTTTATGGTTCCATAATGGGTAAACGCGATAATTTCATTTTAGGAAGTGCGGACTACCGCCCCCTCAAAGTGATTTGAATCGTTAATGCCATATGTGGGATCTATAAAGGATGTATTTAATGATGTTATATATTATATTATACTGTAATTATAGTATACCTATGTATCATTATGTTTTCATTACATTAAAGTATGAAATATAAATGAAATTAGCGTTCATCCGTACGTACGGCTTACCGTCTCCATGAACGATACATTTCATTTCTTATCTCCAAATGTTATGTACTATTATAAGTACATATATATAATGGATATATATGTTATATATTACATATAAATGATTTATTTCATTATGGAATTATAATATATATATCTTTCATTTATTTTTAATTCTATTAATATGACAAAGAAATGAAAGTAGCGTTCATGCATACGTACGGCCTACCGTCTCCATGAATGGTGCATTTCATTTTTTATCTCCAAATATTATGGAATACTATAAAATGAATATATACTAGATATATATGATATTTAAATCATTAATAATATTCTTGAGATGATTTACCTATAACTACATGGAAAATTATTTTCCAACAAGTTCAATTTTGACTCATGTACAGAACATCGACAAAAATGTCTGATATGAACTCACATTATTAACCAATTATTATAAAATTATAATATGTGATATGAACTCAATAATAATATTTAAAGTAGGTACTTAAGAAATTATATATTGACCAACGTTTATTATTCAAGAATATAAATAAATGAACAAGACAAGTCGGACTTGAGGTAAGGGATCGAACCTCTCTCTTTCTTCTTAAGTACTCTCTTTTATGTCATTTCTTTTAAGATCTTATTTATTATTTTTGGGGATGTTATTTTATATTCCTCATTATGTAATTTTTATGTTTATAATATGAGATACACTATTTAATCTCATAAATCCATTTTTGGATGTTTTAAGTGGCGTCGTTAGGCTGCCTAGTTTTCGTAAGGGATTTTTCATCTCACTTTTATTCCTGTGGGATTTATGCTACATTTTCCAAAATTTCCTTTGAGTAGTGTTTGTACTGCCCATTATTCTACTCTTTGTGTAATATTATTTTTTTATGAGTATTTACATCATTTTTTTATAGTCCTTCTTTCATGGTGTGTACGTTTCAAAAGTTTCCCAAGTCGGTAAGGGAACATTTTACCCTCCACTTTTTGAAAGAATTATTTTTGTTAGGCCTTTTAATTTACATATTATTATGTTGGGATATGTTATTATATATCCTTATTGATGTAAAATTTATTTCCAAGTGATGATATACCCTTTTGTATCATCAAATCATTTTCTGAATTTTAAAGTGACGCCGTTAGGCTGTCGAATTTTTATAAGGGAACTTCCTAACCCAATTTCGATTTCTTTGGGTTCAACTTGTAGTTATTGAATATGTCATCCTATGAATATGTTTAAATGACCTATGGTTGTTTTAAACTTAATATCCACTTATATTGTGTGTATTTATATTTTTCACACATAATTATGAGATTGATTTATCCTTAATTTAAGGATACCTTATTTATAATGGATTTCATCTCTTTTTACATTTCTATTGAGACTTCATTGTTGTTATGCACCAATTCACTCTTATATGGTGTATATACTATCCTTTGGAATATTATATCATGAATACATTTATTCTCATGATATTATAAAGTTATGATTAAATGTTATTCCTCAATTATTTGTATTCAAGTGTCTCTCATTTTGTTAAAAACTCTTTAACTAAAATATCGTTTTAAATGTTTTAATGATTTATTCTTATAAATATTTCTCATTAATATCCATGTTTTCAAAATGGTTTTTAAGGATTTATTTATATGGATATTAATGGTTTAAAATGTTAAAATCTTCAAATTGGTAAGGGACTTCGTCTCAATATCCTTTCATTGAGGTATATTTTGTTTTATACACAACTTTCTTTTATACGGTGTATAAACCCCTTTGACATTTACTTTTATTCAAAATGAATTTTTTATATGAAGCGTTTTACTAAACGACAAAAGGGAATGTTTTTTTTGTACGTATGTGGCGACAATGACTTCTCCACCACCGTGATAATTATTTGAGTTTCGACTTCTTTTACAAGGCATAACTTTTTTTTAAATGAAAAATAAATACCATGTTTTACTTTTCTTTTATTTTGGTATTGAAAATGGTTTTGATAATGTTTTTATCAATGTGTTATTGATTTGTTGTCATTGAAATGTGTAAATTTTATGTTTCCTTTATGCATGTTTTATGTGATACGATTATGTTATGGTTCTTGGGCATTGTTTATGAAGACGAGTGGTTCTGTGATAAACTAAGGGTGGGTGAGCCCGATATAGCTCTCCAATGCATTGGGTAATGCGAAGGAGTTAAACGCTAAGTTTTCTCTGAAGAGATTTAGGGAATATACTATGATGGGTATTCCAAACGTTACAATGAGGGTTACTCCCTACGTAAGAATGTTATGAATGCCTCAAGTTACATTTATGTCTTATGATTTCTATGAGTTATTCATAAATCTTATGATTTAATGAGGTATGTTAAAGTGATTATGTTTTATGAGTAAAGTATGGTTTCATTGTTTCTTATGTATACATGGACTATTGTTTTCTTTCCGAATTTTTATAACCCTTACTGAGCTTTTTATGCTCATCCCATGTTTTTGAAATGTTTTTCACAGGACATAAAGTGGAATAGGGTCAAGGATGGGATCAAGGAAATGTCAGGGTGTCTAAAACAAGGAATTAGACACGACTCTTTGGTTCAAGAGTTTTTATTTTGTGAAAAAAATGGAAACTGAGTAGATGTGTCTACTTTGTAATCTTTGAGATGTAATAGTTATGTCCTAATTCTATAAAACTCTAAACCTCAAAGATCCTCTATGTGAATTATTCATTTAATAAATGATTATGTAATTTTTTAAGGTCGGGTCCTTACTGTTGGTATCAAAGGTCAGTTTAGATAACTTTAGAGGTTAGGGTATTCTTTAAGCATAAGTGATATTACCATAATGGCTAGGATTTTAGTAAGAGTCATAGTTTTTAGATAAATTGAATGAGTAAGTATATCTTAGTGTTTATCTTCCACATTAGTACATGATGATTTTGTTGATATACTCACACTGACATTTTAGGTTTTAATAAATGGATGGATCTATCAGGCACCAAAGTGAAAATGGGTTTGAAGGAATCTGTGGTGGTTCTCTGATTAAGAGACTGGATAAAATTGGGGATTCAATGAGGAATCTCGTGGTTATTCTAAACCAACTATAAAAGAGTCATGATTAACCACTTGAACATTGGTGAGTTCTCTGATGCATCATGTACGTGAGAACAAACTCGGTGTGGAAGTTCAGGTAATAATTATAATGGTAACCATTAGGGTTTATATGATACTTACTTTTGAGGTAATTATGGGTTACTATATGATGGAAAATGAAAGGCATGGGGTAAAATTGAGGGTAAATTATTTTATGGTTATTTTTGAAGATTTTATCTCTTTTTGGAGAATGTTTTAAGAATTATATAGTTTTGGAAAAAGGACAACACACAGACCGTGTGACAACCCGTCGCGTCGGAAAAAGCTGCGGGAATCGAACCCACAACCAAAGTGCGACTGGTATTTATCGCTTACCACTAGACTATGTGAAGTCCCTGGTTAGTATAACTAATTTATTTTAGTTAGATGATATTATGAATCAGTAATAAGTTGATTTTGGGTTATCTATGGATATGATTAGCCTATCATGGGGGATATGTGATTAGGCTAATTACTTTTCAATACGATACTTTAAGAGGAGATGATGTTATTTGGAGATAAATGTTAATTTTTACCTTGGAAGACTATGTGATTAAATCCTTAAAAGATTTGGGTTTCAATCTTAGTTTGGTTTACTTTGAAGAATTTTATGGATAATTGTTTATCGAATGGTCTTCGTTGAACTTTGGATTTTTTTGGACAAATTTTGGAGATTAAGAATAGATTTTCTTTTCATATGAGATTATCCTTTTGTGGATTATCTAATCTTGTTCTAACAATTTTGGTTTTGGTTAAGGTCTAAAGACATGGGAAATATATATTTATATTTTATGTATTAGGTGATTCTCTAGAATTTTATTATAGCGCTCTTAATATGAACAAGTCTTCCTAAATACTCGTCATTTGGAGAAAATATGAGTTTGTGTAAGAAATATATTAAAAGTTGAAATTCAACATGACAAGTAAGTATGTTTCTTTATGTTTTAGTTAAACTCATAAATAAATTCCTCAATGAAAAGTAACTTAAAACAAAAATGTTGTCTGTTAATTTTTCCTACTGGGGAATCAAATACCGTTTAACCCATCACAAGTTTTTGATTTTCTGGTGGCTAACTTTCTCCTAAAGATGTTTTCTATCACTCTCCATCAGAGCATGACCGTTTATTTTTTTCTTCCATATACATGTTTTCCTACATGGAATCCTAGTATGGGTTAACTCAGGTGACCATTTTACCCCCCTTTCATTCTTTTAAAGTGGTAGTTTAATTTACTCATTTTCTGATGTGGGTCTTTCAATGAAGTTTCCAAGACCAATTTTAAAATTGCGAGGACGCAATTCCCAAAATAGGGGAAGGATGTAACACCCCAGGTAAATAAAAAATAATACTTTTTCATATTTATTAATTTTTTTGAATATAATATTATTATTACTTTAATGGGGATGCTATGTTCTATGGCGTACTCAATATGCAACAACGAGTTTCTTTTTAATCTTACAATGCACACTAATAACATAATAATATTATCGTAAACGGTAATATCCTAGTCGATGTAACGACTGGAATGAACAGAACTAACTAAAAAGTAATTATATATTCTTGTCAAAAAAATTTACATTTATTCAATAAATGTTAGATGCTTAAAATGCGAATGAATCCAATTTTAAGCGTAAATATTTTAATATTCTTTAAAAGGTCGATTAACCGCCTTTTGATGGATAACCCCTTTTAAATCCTTTTTTTGACAATTTTATATTTTATATTTGATAAAATAAAATTCTTGTTATAATCGGGACATCAAAATTTACTTTGTAAAAATTTTTGGTATTTTTCCGATAAAGTTCATTTTTAGTGAATAGTATAAATGCTGTATTTTCATTCAAAACCTCCTTTTAATATAATTTATTTATATGATTAGATTATATTTTTAATTGGTTTTAATCTGAAATTAGATTATATTTTTACCATTTAATACAATGGTGGTCATTGGAATTAATTTCACTTTGAAATTGGACTTAAACTAGTGTTAATCTTTTGATATATTTTGTTTCTTAAAAACACGCTATTCGTTTTGACAATAAGAATTAATTATTAAATTGATTAATGAAACTTATATGTTTTGAATTTTTTAAAATAGAAATCATTTTTGAATTCAGAATATCAAATATATCTTAGGGTGAATTTTTGGTATTTTTCTGAAAAACATCAATTTTTTATGAATAGTGAAACCACTAAGTGGTAGTTAAAAACTGATTTTTGGTTTAAATGAAATTTTACCACCTCTATGATTTGAATTTCAAAAATCCGACATACATGGTTGTCATTAGGATGTAAAATGTGGTGCAATGGGATGAAAATAATTTTTGGTGAATAGTAACTTTTATGTTTTATTAATCGCAATTACAGGTAATTAGTGTAATTTAAGGTAAAGATAATGTTATAATAATAAGAAATGACCTTGAAACATGTCCTACACTTATTTTATGAGTAATGGACGACCAAGAAAATCCATGAGTCAACTTTGGGACCCCATAGAGCCACTTGGGTAAGAAAATGACATTAATAACTTTTTATTTAAAGTTAAAATAGAAATGTCACCAACATGTAATGTTTTACTAAAACAATTTTTACATGGGTTTATACAAGTCATATTTTTTACTATAAATATTCATTGGAAATATAAAAATATTTCCTAGATCATAGTATTTTTTTGTATAATTTTGAGACATTAAATAAATTAATTTATTTATGAAACCATGATTATGCAGCGATTACCTCATTAATGAATGATTTAAATAAAATGAAAAGATAATATAAAATCTAAGACATAAACTGGTGAAAAACCTATTGGAAGGATTTATTTCTAAACGTTATCACCTTATCCTATAAATATATAATTTTGGGACCTTTGATATCCAAATATCATTTTATAATAACGTAACTTTTCAAGACTTTCCAAGAGTGCCCCTCCTCCCTCTTATAAAAGGCCCACACATCTACCTCCTTAACCACACCTCTCAAGACCTTGGCTCTTCCAACATCTGGTCATATTTTCTCTCCACATCCCTATTTTACTCCTAGAATCCTCACTTTGGGCATAAGTTTTTCCAAGGATGCCTTTGAGCTCAAATCAAAAAGAGTTATCCGATTTGAAGGGAATGCCTTCTCTTATGTTCTTTTCTTTTATTTTTCTTCTCCAACCCCCTAAAATATTTTTATTACTTTATTTTTTAAAAACACCATTATATTAAATATAATAGGATTCTGTTATGATGATTATTCTGGCTACACTCATACACACCTCCATATAATGGTTAAAGAAAATACTGTTTCTGTGGATGGTGAATTTCTTCCTCACGAAACGATGATTGTTCAATATTTTTATAACACCTTTCATGGTGGCCATTAAGATGTCACTATATTTATATATGATATATAAAGTATGTTTATGTATTCCTTATTCTTCTTTATTTTTCATTTATGCCATACCTTTATGATTCCATAATGGGTAAACACGATAATTTCATTTTAGGAAGTGCAGACTACTGCCCCCTCAAAGTGAGTTGAATTGTTAATGCCATATGTGGGATGTATAAAGGATGGATTTAATGATGTTATATATTATATTATACTGTAATTATAATATACCTATGTATCATTATGTTTTCATTCCATTAAATTTTGAAATAGAAATGAATGTAGCATTCATGTGTACGTACGGCTTACCGTCTCCATGAACGGTACATTTCATTTCTTATCTCCAAATGTTATGTACTATTATAAGTACATATATATAATGGATATATTTGTCTTATATTACATCTAAATGATGGATATAATTCTGTAATTAATATATATATATCTCTCATTTAGTTTTAATTCCATTAATGTGACAAAGAAATGAATGTAGCGTTCATGCGTACGTACGGCCTACCGTCTCCATGAACGGTGCATTTCATTTATTATCTCCAAATGTTATGGAATAGTATAAAGTGAATATATACTAGATATATATGATATTTAAATCTTTAATACTATTCTGTATATATATGATATTTAAATCATTAATACTATTCTGGAGATGATGTACCTATAACTACATGGAAAATTCTTTTCCAATAAGTTAAATTTTGACCCATGTACCGAACATCGAAAAAAACGTCTGATATGAACTCACATTATTAACCAATTATTATAAAATTATAATATTTGATATGAACTGAATAATAATATTTAATGTATGTCTTTAATCAATTATAAATTGACCAAATTTTATTATTCAGGAATATAAAGAAACGAACAAGACAAGTCGGACTTGAGGTAAGAGATCCAACCTCCCTCTTTCTTTTTAAGTGCTCTCTTTTATGTCATTTCTTTTAAGCTCATCTTTCTTATGTTTGGGGATGTTATTTTGTACTCCTAATTATGTAATTTTTATGTTCATATTATGAGATACCCTTTTTGATCTGATAAATCCATTTTTGGAAGTTTTATGTGGCGTTGTTAGGTTGCTGAGTTTTCGTAATGGATTTTTCATCTCACTTTTATTCCCATGGGATTTATGATATATTTGACACTATTTCCTTTGAGTGGTGTATGTACTACCCATTATTCTACTTTTTGTGTAATATACTTTTGTTTATGATTATTTACATCAATGTTGTATAGTCCTTCTTTCATGGGGTGTACGTTTTGAAATTTACCCAAGTCGGTAAGGGAACCTTTCACCCTCCTCTTTTTAAAAGACTTCTTTTTGTTAGGTCTTTTAATTTACATATTATTATGTTGGGATATGTTATATATATCCTTATTGATTTCAAATTTATTTCCAAGTGACAAGATACCCTTTTTGTCTCATCAACTCATTTTCTGAATTTTAAAGTGACGCTGTTAGGCTATCGAATTTTTACAAGGGAACTTCCTAACCCAATTTCAATTTCTTTGGGTTTAACTTGTAGTTATTGAATATGTCATCCTAGGAATATGTGTGAATGAACTCTGGTTGTTTTAAACTTAATATCCTCTTATATTGGGTGTATTTATATTTTTCACACATAATTATGAGATTGATTTATCCTTAATTTAAGGATACCTTATTTATAAGGGATTTCATCTCTTTTTACATTTCTATTGAGACATCATTGTTGTCAGGCACCAATTCACTCTTATATGGTGTATATACTGTCCTTTAGAATATTATATCATGAATCTCTTTATTCTCATGATATTATAATGTTATGATTAAATGTTATTCCTCAATTATTTTTATTCAAGTGTCTCTCATTTTGTTAAAAACTCTATAACTAAAATATCGTTTTAAATGTTTTAATGATTTATTCTTATAAATATTTATCATTAATATAAATGTTTTAAAAATGGTTTTTAAGGATTTATTTATAGGGATATTAATTGTTTAAAATTTTAAAATCTTCAAATTGGTAAGGGACTTCGTCTCAATCTCCTTTCATTGAGGCATATTTTGTTTTATACACAACTTTATTTTATACGGTGTATAAACTCCTTTGACTTTTACTTTTATTCAAAAGGAATCTTTTTATACGAAGCATTTTAATAAACGACAAAAGGGAATGTTTTTTTCATACGTATGTGGTAACAACGACTTCTCCGCCGCCCTGACCATTATTTGAGTTTTGGCTTCCTTTACAAGCCATAACTTTTTTTAAATGAAAAATAAATACCATGTTTTACTTTTCTTTTATTTTGGTATTGAAAATGGTTTTGATAATTTTTTTATCAATGTTTTATTGATATCTTGTGATTGAAATGTGGAAATTTTATGTTTCCTTTATGCATGTTTTATATGATACGATTATTTTATGGTTCTTGGGCTTTGTTTATGAAGACAGGTGGTTCCGTGGTAAACTTAGGGCGGGTGATCCCGATATAGCTCTCCAATGCATTGGGTAACACGAAGGAGTTAAACACTAAGGTTTCTCCAATGAGATTTAGGGAATATAATGTGATGGGTATTCCAAACATAACCATGAGGGTTACTCCCTACGTAAGAATGTTATGAATTCCTCAAGTTACCTTTATGTCTTATGATTTCTATGATTTATTCATAAATCTTATGATTTAATGAGGTATGTTAAAGTGCTTATGTTTTATGAGTGAAGTATGATTTCATTGATTCTTATGTATACATGGACTACTATTTTCTTTTCGTATTGTTATAACCCTTACTGAGCTTTTTATGCTCATCCCTTGTTTTTAAAATGTTTTTCACAAGACATAAAGTGGAATAGGGTTAAGGATGGGATCAATGAAATGTCAGGCTGTCTAAAACAATGAACTAGACATGAATCTTTTGTTCAAGAGTTTTTATATTGTGAAAAAATAGAAACTGAGTAGATGTGTCTACTTTGTAATCTTTGAGATGTAATAGTTATATCCTAAGTCTCTAAAACTCTAAACCTGAAAATATCCTCTATGTGAATTATTTATTTAATTCATGATTATGTAATGTTTTAAGGTCGGGTCCTTACATAAACGACCCCTTTTTTCCGTCCGAACTATGAGGACTTTGATCCATGTCAAGGCATGGTACGTAGGAAACCTCACGAGGTTCAATCCCAACTTCCATCGGACCAAGGTCCACTTTCACGTCAGTCCACTGGCACCATCCCAAACTACGCGGACATTGATTCCGTGCCACGGGGATACGTAGGAGGTCTCTTCGAGGCTTAAGACCAACTTCATTGTCACCCTTGCGATAGTCCCATTTCATTCCCCCTCCACTTCATTCATCCATCCATCATCCATCCTAATTCTCACCCGGGCCACCACATCCCAGTGGGATCATGTCATCCACCCTCCTCGCTGCTCCTAGCAGCACCTAGGCCTCTATCCACACGTAAGCCCCAGCATTTCTGTAACGCCCCAACCCCAGTTACCCAGAGTCAGTGCATTATTACATAACATTGGTATGATCACAAAAGATCATGTCTCGAAAGGCCGATTAGTTTAGTAGCCTTGGAAACACTAGATACATTCATAAATGTTACATTACATCATAAAGTGAAAAACTACAATGACATAGTCTCCATAGTCCACACTCATATCCCCTTCAGACTATCCCTGAAGGGAGGTCATAAAATATTTCTTCACATCCTGGGAAAAATAAAACATAGAAAGGGGTGAGCTCAGATGCTCAGTAAGGATAAAAATATAGCGGAAACTTTCATAAATAAACATAAACATTTAAGGCAGTGTATAACTAAAACAAAATCCTTTTAAACTTGAATTTCAGCATAATATGGAAAAAATAAAATGAAACAATTACATTTACTTATTCACATAGATATTCTACTAGTCGAATAATCACATGAAATATCAATAACCACTTTCATAATGATGGAATGCATAATGCCATACTATCAAAACCACATAGTCAAGGCCTTGTGCCAAGAAAACAAATAAGATTTTGTCAAGGCCTTGTGCCAAGACACTAGTTTGTCTCATGAGACCTACCGATGCATCGAGGGGCTATAGTGGGATCCACCCGTCACATACTAAGTTCAATTCATTCCTTATATGAAAAGGTTTAAACATATCATAAACCATAACATAATCGTATCACATAAAACAAGCATAATGGAAACATAAAATTTCCACATTTAAATCACAAGATATCAATACAACAAATTGATATGATAAAAACATTTTCAATACCAAAATAAATGAAAAGTAAAACATGGTATTTATTTTTCAGTTAAAAAAGGTTATGGCTTGTAGAGGAAGTCGAGACTCAAATAATGGTCATGGCGGCGGAGAAGTCGTTGTCGCCACATACGTATGACAAAAAAAACATTCCTTTTTTTCATTTAGTAAAATGTTTTGTATAAAAATATTCCTTTTGAATAAACGTAAAAGTCAAAGGAGTTTATACACTGTATAAAAGAAATATGTGTATAAAACAAAATATGCCTTAATGAAAGGAGACTGAGACGAAGTCCCTTACCTCGTGTCCGACTTGACTCGATCGTTTATTAACCTCATTAATAATAAACTAGAGTTAATTTCTACTTTCTTAAGAAAATTTTTCAAGTTCATTATTTCTTTTATATCACTTATTACCATGTTATGAACATTACATAATTATTTAAGTTAATAACGGTCGTTTTGTCGATCTTTCGTACTTGAGTAAAAAATAAACTTCTTATAATTACAAGTTGTTCATGTGGAAAAATATCCATTATATCCAGAATTATATTCATGATGTAGATTTCATATATATAATATATATCCAGTATATACATTCATTTATAATATTACATAACATTTAGAGGTAAGAAATGAAATGCACCGTTCCTGGAGATGGTAAGCCATACGTACGCATGAATGCTACTTTCATTTCTATTTCGTATTTAATGGAATGAAATAATAATGATATAAAGGTATATAATAATTACAGTATAATATCATATATAATATCTTTTAATCCATCCTTTATGCATCCCACATATGGCATTAACGATTCAAATCACTTGGAGGGGCGGTAGTCCGCACTTCCTAAAATGAAATTATCGCGTTTACCCGTAATGGAAATCATAAAGGTATGCCATAAATGAAAAATAAAGAAGCATAAGTGAAACATAAAAATAATATATATCATATATAAATATAGTGACATCTTAATGGCCACCATGAGATGTGTTAAAAAAGATTGAACAATCATCATTTCGTGAGGCAGTAATTCGCCACCCACAGAAACAGTATGTTATTTAACCATTAGACGAAGGTGTGTGTAAGTGTAAATAAAATAATTCTAATAAAAATATCCTAGTATATTTAATATACTGTTGTTGTTACAAAATAATTGAATAAAAAGAGTTTAAGGGGTTGGATAAGCAAAATAAAACAAAAGAACATAAGAGAATACATTACCTTAAAATCGGGTAACTCTTTTTGATTTGAGCCAAAGGCTTCCTTGGAAAGACTCTTTCCCAAATTGAGGCTTCTAGGAGTAATATAGGGAAGTTTAGAGAGTATTTGGGAAGAGTTTTGCCGAGACAAATGGATTTGAAGGTGTGAATAAGGTGGTAGAGGTGGGGGCCTTTTATAAGAGGAGAGGAGGGGCACTCTAGGAAAGTCATGAAATGTTACTTTATTATGAAATGATTTTTGGATTTTAAAGGTCCCACAATGATATATTTTGAGGATAAGGTGATGAGGGTTCTAAATATACCCATCCAATAGGTTTGAGACAAGTTTAAGTCTTATATTTTACCTTATCTTTTCATTTTATTTAAATTGTTCATTAATGAGGTAATCGATGCATCATCATGGTACCATAAATAAATTTATTTATATAATGCCTAAAAATTATAAAAAAATTACCATGATGTAGGAAATATTTTTAGCTTTTGAATTAATATTTATAGTCAAAAAGTTAACTAATATAACCCCGTGTAATAATTGTTTTAGTAAAACAACACATGTTTGTGACAATCTTATTTTTACTTTAAATAAAAAGTTATTAATGTCATTTTCTTACCCAAGTGGCTCCATGGGGTCCCCAAGTTGACCCATGGATTGTCTTGGTCGGACATGACTCATAAAATAAGGGTAGGAAAAGTGTAAAGGTAATTTCATGTTAATATTATATTTACCTTAAATTACACTAATTACCTTTAATCGTGATTAATAAAACTTAAAAGTTACTATTCACCAAAAATTATTTTCATCTCATTGAACCGCATTCTACTTACTAATGAAAACCATGTATGTAGTATTTTTTAAATTCAATTCACAGAAGTGGTAATGTTTCATTGAAACGAAAAATTAGTTTTTTAACAACCACTTAGTGGTTTCACTATTCATCAAAAATTGAAGTTTCTTAGAACAATACCAAAAATTCACCCTAATATATAATTGATATTCTGAATTCAAAAATGATTTATATTTTAAAAAATTCTAAACATATCAGTTTCATTAATTAATTTTATAATTAATTTCCGTTGTCAAAACAAATAGCGTGTTTTTAAGAAACAATATCAATCAAAAGATTGACAATTCTTTATGTCCAATTTCAAAGTGAAATTAATTCTAATGACCACCATTGAATAAAATGGTAAAATTATATTCTAATTATACTTTAAAACCACTAAATAGTATAATTTATCACTATAAATTATTTTGATTAAAAATGTTGTTTTTATGTATTTTTCACTATTCATCAAAAATTGGAAGTTCTCGGAAAAATACCAAAAATTCAACATAGGCTAATTTTGATATTCCAAATCTAAAAATGAAGTCCATTCTGAAATTTAAAATTTATATAATTTCAAAAGGTGGGTATTACTATTCATAACGGCTACTTTGATTGGTCGCGGTGTGTTAGAAATCGAGGTTGCATACAACACACGCTGCTCTATTATTCAAAGAGAAGCGTATCATGGAAGCTTGGGGTGTTACATTCTCCCCTCCTTCAAATAATTTCATCCTCACAATTTCTAGAATATTACTACATAAAAATTCTTGGGTGGTTCTTCATCATATGTTCCTTGGGTTCCCACGTTGCCTCTTCCATCTTGTGGTTCCTCCATAGAACTTTTACCAGATGAGTTGTCCAGTTTCTCAACACTTGTTCTCTCTTATCCAGAATCCTGATAGGATCTTCGCAATAAGACAGATCAGATTCTATTTTTAATTCCTCATAGGTGAGTACATGTGTTGGGTCAGGCATGTATTTTCTCAATAGTGATACATGGAACACATCATGAACTTTAGAGAGACTTGGAGGCATTGCCAAACGGTAAGCTACAACCCCAATTCATTCTAGAATTTCGAATGGTACGATGTACCTGGGACTTAATTTTCCCTTCTTACCGAATCGTATAACTCCCTTCCATGGAGATACCTTCAAGAAAACATGATCTCTTACCAGAAATTCCAAATCCTTCCTTCGGTTATCAGCATAACTCTTCTGCTTACTTTGAGCTGCTTTGATGTGGTTTTGGATTACCTTCACATTTTCCATATTTTCTTCAACAGGTTCTGGGCGTATGAGTTTTCTTTTACCAACATCATCCCAACAGGTCAGTGTGCGACACCTCTTTCCATATAATGCTTCATATGGTGCCATCTGAATACTTGAATGGATGCTATTGTTATAAGAAAATTCTACCATAGGTAAATATTGATCCCACATACCCTGAAAGTCAAGTGAGCATGATCTCAACATGTCTTCTAAGGTTTGAATAGTCCGTTATGATTGTCCATCTGTTCGAGGGTGGTAAGCAGTGCTCAAACGAAGTGTAGTGTCCAGGTCTTTATGAAGACTTTTCCAGAATCTTGATGTAAAACGAGGATCACGATCCGAAACAATCGATAGGGTTACTCCTTGAAGTCTTACAACTTCGTTAATATATATTCTTGCTAAACATTCACATGGTAAATCTTCTCTTATATCATGAAAATGTGCTGACTTGGTAAGACGATCAACAATGACCCATATTGCATTATTTCTTCTAGGAGTCTTTGGTAGTCTCATGACAAAGTCCATTGTAATATTATCCCATTTCCACTCAGGTATGGGAAGAGGTGAAATAACTCTTCCAGGAAGTTGCCTCCCAGCTTTCACATGTTGACAAACCATGCATCTTGACACAAAATCAGCAATCTCCCTCTTCATGTTATACCACCAAAAATGTTCCTTCAAATCTCTATACATATTAGTGCTACCAGGGTGTATAGAGAAATTGGAACTATGAGAATCATCCACTAATTCTCTTTTTAGACCAGCTATATCGGGAACACAAAGTCTCTTCCCAAATTTCAAAATTTCATCTTCATACACAAAGTCACTCAATCTTCCATCTTTCATAGCTTTAATCTTCGTTTGAAACTCTTCATGATCAGTCTGAGAACTCTTAATCCTTTCTAGTAAAGATGTTTTGGCAACCATTTGAAAAAGCATTGATGTTTCACCTTCCATAGTTATTCCCATGTTCATCTTCACTAGATCCATGAAAATAGGATCCCTTTCAATTCACATATTTTCCAAAACTCCATGATCCTTTTTTCTCAAAGCATCTTCCACCTTATTTTCCTTCCCCGGGTGGCAGTGTATCATGAAATCATAATCCTTGAGTAATTAAAGCCATCTCTTTTGCCTCATGTTGAGTTCTTTTTGTGAGAAAATATACTTCAAACTCTTGTGATCAGTATAAATCTCACATTTTTCACCATAGAGGTAATATCTCCATATCTTCAAAGCAGAGATCATAACTGCTAACTCGAGATCATGAGTAGGATTATTTTTCTCATTAATTTTCAACTTTCGTGATGCATAGGCAATAAACCTATCATTATGCATGAGGACACAACCAAGTCCTTTCTTTGATGCATCCCTATAAATAATGAACGCATCATTCCCCGATGGTGGAGTCAATATAGGAGCATTGACTAATCTTCCCTTTAGTTCTTCGAAACATTCTTCACACTCTTTTGTCCAAACAAATTTAACCCCTTTACGTGTCAGCTTCGTTAATGGGTTAGCCAATCAGGAAAAATTCTGGACAAAACGTCGATAATAACCTTCTAAACCAATAAAACTGTGTACCTCAGTTATACTTGTCGGTGCTGGCCATTCTTGGATCGCTCTTGTCTTAGAAGGATCAATATAGATTCTATCCTTAGAGAAAATATGTCCAAGAAAAGAAATCACATGAAGCCAGAATTCACACTTGCTAAACTTCCCATATAATTCGTTTCTTCTAAGAGTCTTTAGAATAATGCACAAGTGATTTTCATGATCTTCATAGCTTTTGGAGTATACCAAGATATCATCAATAAATACCACTACGAAGTAATCAAGATATTCCTTGAAAATACTATTCATTAGATCCATGAAAACAGAGGGTGCATTAGTCAGCCCAAAAGGAATTACTGTAAACTCGTAATGCCCGTACCTAGTTCGAAATGTTGTCTTCAGAATGTCTTCCTTCTTCACACACAACTGATGATATCCATATCAAAGGTAAATCTTTGAAAAGTATTGAGCTCCATGTAGTTGGTCAAATAAATCATCAATGCGAGGTAGGGGATACTTGTTCTTTATTTTTATAGCATTGATCTCCCTGTAGTCGATACATAAACTAATAGATCCATCTTTCTTTTTAACAAAAAGAATAGGGCCTCCCCATAGAGAAACACCAGGGAAAATAAATCCCTTATTACTCAATTCCTTTAGTTGTTTCTTTAGTTCAACTAGTTCCACAGTGGCCATTTTATATGGGGTCTTCGATATGGGCCTTGAACCAGGCATTAGGTCAATAGGAAACTCAACTTCTCATTCTGGAGGATGCCTAGGTAAATCTTATTGAAACACATCAACATATTCTCTCACAATAGGTACATACTCTATTTGAACATTCCCTTCCTCACCCATATTTATTTCATTCTCTTCCTCCCCAATAAGTGAATTTAGTTGAGCTACTGGGGGTGGATCTAGATAAGAATTAGGTGGTGATGATTCTGCTCTAAAGGTAAGGTGTTCCTTATCATCATCATAAAAAATCATAACCTCCTTCTTCTTACAATAAATCTTCACATCATGGTCTGAAATCCAATCCACACCAAATATTATATCAAATTCAATCATGGGTATGACGATGAGATCAACAGATAAAGAACATTTATGTGCTCTAATGGGAACTGATTGAAGAAACTTTGTTGCAATGATATTTCCATTAGGAGTTTTGACTGACAACTCCCTTGTTAAATCAAATTGGAAATATCTAATTTTCTTATCAAACTGGGAAGATATGAAACAATGTGATGATCCAGAATCAAATAATTCATTTTCTAAACTTGAGGAAATCGTTAAATTACCTGCCACCACGTCTTTCGGAGCTTCTACCTCAGCAGTAGTGATATAATAAGCTTGTCCTTGATCCCTTGGCCTTTTCTGAGGTATGTTCCCCTGACGCTTAGGAAATTCATTTTTATAATGTCCCATATCCCTGTAATTGTAGCATTGAACATCGGTATCTTATTTCTTCCCCTTTCAATCACGAGCTTGGTGTCCTTTTTCACCACACTTGTTACAGACTCTCATTCCTTTCAAGAAAGTACCGGGGTGTTTATTCCTACATTTATTATAGCATGGATAATCAACTTTTCCCTTCTTCCCCTTATTTACATTTCCATAGTGATCAGCAGATCTCTTCTTCTCTTTCTTTGCTTTAACGTCATATGACTTAGAGAATTCCTTTTCTGTCTTAATAGCACATGAGACAATGTCTTCGTATAACGAGAAGGATTGTGATACCAATGATCGATGGAGAAATGGTTTTAACCCATCAAATAAACGATCAATAATTCTTCTTGGGTTACATATATAATCTGCAGCATACCTTGCTAACCTTGTAAAGTTGGACTCATACTTTGCGACTTTCTCATCCTCCTTTTGTCTCAGACTCAGAAATTGCATTTTCATATCTGATCGATGGTCACGAGGAAAGTATTTTTATAAGAAAAGATATTTGAACTCCCTCCATTCCATATTTGATACTTCATCATCTTCCTTTGTGTTTTGAATCAATGACCACCATTGATCGGCATCTCTAGTGAGGCGGTAAACTGCCACGATAACCTTTTCCCTTTCACTACTCCCCAAGGCATGGGATATTTTATCTAAGGAATTTATCCATTACTCTGCTACTAAGGGATTTTTACTCCCATTGAATGTTGGCAGTTGTTTCCTCATGAAGCGGATCAACATTGATCCTTCACGTTGCAGATCAGGGTGCTCCATACGAGTAAGGTTATTATTCATAACCTGAGTGAGTTGTCACAGTATGGTGATAAGCTGATTAGTAGTAGTTGTATCACCAGCTCCATTATAATTATCTTGAGTAGGAGGGAAATCCCTACATGGAGTGTGTGCATTGATACAGTTTACATTACTTCCACTAGGCTCCATTTCTAAACAATGGCATAAACTAGATCAGTTCATGAATCAAAATACGTAATTCCACACTTGTAAAACACTTAACATAAATTGAACTATTTATGGATATAATACATAATCATAAAAAAAATGTTTTCTTTGAGGAAGTATATACTCATAAACCCTTCATAATGGTATTTAAAGAAAATGAGAATTATCCTAAGTATATCCCCCAGGAGTGTCGTAACCAAGAGTGCATCAAGGCCCGTTGTCGTGCACCAGTTCCCATTCGAGTCTAGATCAAAGCAGTGTTTTCAGGTTTTACCCCTAGGTACATCTATACCAGAGCCGCCTCTAATTTCTCGTATCTAGAAAGGGATGTATTTCTCGGAAAACTCACAAAATCCCTATAATACCAAAATTCTAGGAAGTTCTTCTATACTAATCCTCAAATTCTATCTTAGGGCTATGTTCTCTAATCAGAGTTTTTCTAAATCTAGCTTCCAAGGTTGGTACTAAACTGCCTCTAATACCAACTGAAACACCCCTGACCCCAGTTACCTAGAGTCGGTACATTATTACGTAACTTTTTCATGATCACAAAAGATCAAGTCTCGAAAGACCGATTAGTTTAGTAGCCTTGGAAACACTGGATACATTCATAAATGTTACATTACATCATAAAGTGATAAACTATAAAAACATAGTCTCTATAGTCCACACTCATATCCCCTTCAGACTATCCCTGCAGGTCAGTCATAAAATATTTCTACACATACTAGGAAAAATAAAACATAGAAAGGGGTGAGCTCAGATGCTCAGTAAGGATAACAATATAGATGAAACTTTCATAAATAAACATAAACATTTAAGGCAATGTATAACTGAAACAAAATCCTTTTAAACTTGAATTCCAGCATAATATGGAAAAAATAAAATGAAATAATTCCATTTACTTATTCACATAGATATTCTACTAGTCGAATAATCACATGAAATATCAATAACCACTTTCATAATGATGGAATGCATAATTCCATATTATCATAACCACATAGTCAAGGCCTTGTGCCAAGACTACAAATAAGATTTTGTCAAGGCCTTGTTCCAAGACACTAGTTTGTCTCATGAGACCTACCGATTCATCGAGGAGCTATAGCGGGCTCCACCCATCACATACTAAGTCCAATTCATTCCTTATATGAAAAGGTTTAAACATATCATAAACCATAACATAATCGTATCACATAAAACATGCATAATGGAAACATAACATTTCCACATTTCGATTGAAAGATATATATACAACACATTTATATGATAAAACCATTTTCAATACAAAAATAAAATAAAAGTAAAACTTGGTATTTATTTTTCATTTTAAAAAAATGTTATGGCTTGTAGAGGAAGCCGAAACTCAAATAATGGTCACGGCGGTGGAGAAGTCGTTGTCGCCGCATACGTACGACAAAAAAACATTCCTTTTTTTCACTTAGTAAAACTCTTTGTATAAAAAGATTCCTTTTGAATAAACGTAAAAGTCAAAGGGGTTTATACACCGTATAAAATAAAGTTGTGTATAAAACAAAATATGCCTCAATGAAAGGATATTGAGATGAAGTCCCTTACATCGTGTCCGACTGGACTCGATCGTTATTTAACCTCTTGAATAATAAACTAGAGTTAATTTCTACTTTCTTAAGAAACTTTTTCAAGTTCATTATTCCTTTTATATCACTTATTACCATGTTATGAACATTATGTAATTATTTAAGTTAATAACGGTCATTTTGTCGATCCTTTGTACTTGAGTCAAAAATAAACTTCTTATAATTACAATTTTTTCAGGTGGTAAAATATCCATTATATCCAGAATTATATTCATGATATAGATATCATATATATCATACATATCCAGTACATAAATTCATTTATAATATTATATAACATTTAGTTGTAAGAAATGAAATGCACCGTTCATGGAGACGGTAAGCCGTATGTACGCATGAACGCTACTTTCATTTCTATTTTTTATTTAATAGAATGAAATCATAATGATATAAAGGTATATTATAATTCTAGTATAATATCATATATAATATCATTTACTCCATCCTTTATACATCTTACATATGGCATTAACGATTCAAATCACTTTGAGGGGGCGGTAGTCCGCACTTCCTAAAATGAAATTATCGCATTTACCCATAATGGAAATCATAAATGTATGCCATAAATGAAAAATACAGAAGAATAGGGAAACATAAACATAATATATATCATATATAAATATAGTGACATCTTAATGTCCACCATGAGAGGTGTTAAAAGAATATTGAACAATCATCGTTTCGTGAGGCAGCAATTCGCCACCCACAGATCAGTATGTTCTTTAACCATTAGATGAAGATGTGTGTAAGTGTAAGTAAAATAATTCTCAAACAAAAATCCTAGTATATTGAAGATACTGGTTTTGTTACAAAAGAAAGGAATAAAAAGATTTTAAGGGGTTGGAGAAGCAAAATAAAACAAAAGAACATAAGAGAAGACATTACCTTAAAATCGGGTAACTCTTTTTGATTTGAGACAAAGGCTTCCTTGGGAAGACTTCTGGAAAAATTGAGGATTCTAGGAGTAAGAGAGGTAATTTGAAAGAATATTTGGGCAGAGTTTGGCTGAGCCAAATGGCTTTGAACGTGTGACTAAGTTGGTAGAGGTGGGGGCCTTTTATAAGAGGAGAGGAGGTTCACTCTTGGAAAGTCATGAAATGTTACTTTATTATGAAATTATTTTCAGATTATAAAGGTCCCAAAATGATATATTTCGATTATAAGGTGATTAGGGTTCTAAATATACCCATCCAATAGGTTTTATACAAGTTTATGTCTTATATTTTACCTTATCTTTTCATTTTATTTAAATTTCTCATTAATGAGGTAATCGCTGCATCATCATGGTGTCATAAATAAATTTATTTCTTTAATGCCTAAAATTTATAAAACAATTACCATGATGTAGGAAATATTTTTATCTTTCCAATTAATATTTATAGTCAAAAATTTAACTTATATAACCCCATGTAATAATTGTTTTAGTAAAACTACCCTTGTTTGTGACAATTTTATGTTTACTTTAAATAAAAAGTTATTAATGTCATTTTCTTACACATGTGGCTCCATGGGGTCCCCAAGTTGACCCATGGATTTTATTGGTCGGAAATGACTCATCCAATAAGGGTAGGACAAGTTTAAAGTTAATTTCATATTATTATAACATTATATTTACCTTAAATTACACTAATTACCTTTAATCGCGATTAATAAAACTTAAAAGTTACTATTCACCAAAAATTATTTTCATCTCATTGAAGAAAATTTTACTTACTAATGAAAACAATGTATGTCATATTTTTTAAATTCAATTCACAGAAGTGGTAAAGTTTCATTTAAACGAAAAATTAGTTTTTTAACTACCACTTAATGGTTTCATTATTCATCAAAAATTGAAGTTTCTCATAACAATACCAAAAATTCACCCTAAGGTATAATTGATATTCCGAATTCAAAAATAATGTCTACTTTAAAAAATTCAAAACATATAAGTTTAATTAATTAATTTTATAATTAATTCTTGTTGTCAAAACAAATAGCATGTTTTTAAGAAACAATATCAATCAAAAGATTGACAATTGTTTATGTCCAATTTCAAAGTGAAATTAATTATAATGACCACCATTGGACAAAATGGTAAAATTATATTCTAATTATATTTTAAAAACACTCAATAATATAATTTATCACTATAAATTATTTTGATTAAAAATGTTGTTTTTAATTATTTTTCACTATTCATCGAAAATTGGAAGTTCTCTGAAAAATACCAAAAATTCAACATAGGATAATTTCGATATTCTGAATCCAAAAATGAAGTCCATTATGAAATATAAAATTTATATAATTTCAAAAAGTGGGTATTATTAATCATAACGGCTACTTTTATTGGTCGCGGTGTGTTAGAACTTGAGGTTGCGTACAACACATGCTGCTCCATTATTCAAAGAGAAGCATATCATGGAAGCTTGGGGTGTTACAATATATTCGTGTCATTGTCCTCTATGTACACCCTGATTCGTTAACACTTTGAACTACGTGGGTTTTTATCCCTGTTGTCTACATGAGGTACGTAGGAAACCTCCATGAGGTTCAATCCCAACCAATGGTAAACCTTGGTGATTCACCATTCTGGGGTGCACACTCCCTGATCCGCCCTCAGTGGTGTTCAGATCAGCCATTACGGTGTGAAATCTCCCCTCAAGGGAGCGCACCACCTCGGATCCGTCCTCACTGGGCATTCTGATCCATCCATCTTCCAGGTGTTCTCTCCTTGGGATATACCAATCTGATCCATCTCTATGGGACATTCTGATCACTCTCATACAGTCTCCGCAAGACATTAAACTCACGAAATACCTCGTGATAAACATGATATGCTTGAGGAAAACCTCGGATGACACGCCTTTGGCGTAACCGTCTCCTCAAGATGTTAAACTCGCGTCATACCTCGTGATAAACATGAGATGCCTGAGGAAAACCTCGGATGACACACCTTTGGCGTAACCGTCTCTGCAAGACATTAAACTCACGGCATACCTTGTGATAAACATGAGATGCCTAAGGGAAACCTTGGATGAAACGCTTATGGATTAACCATCTCCATAACATGTTAAACTCGCGGCCTACCTCGTGATAAACATGAGATGCCTGAGGAAAACCTTGGATGACACGCCTTTAGCGTAACCATCTCTGCAAGACGTTAAACTCACGGAATACCCCATGTTAAACATGGGAAGCTGAGGAAAACCTCAGGGACATGCCTATGGAATATGATTCCCCGCATTCGACGCGGGATGCCTCGGGTTATGCACCCTTGAGATGCCCTATCATGGGGAAGAATACAGGTTCCCCAATGTCCACGCACCCAGAGATGACCTGACATGCCTGATGTTGTCATCTACTCTGACTGAAGGTCGCTACCATGTCAAGATCCCATGGAATTTCTTGACATAAGTAGTGTAATTAACCGGTGTCCATGAAGATATGGCACCGGGAATGAGATTCATGAAAAAACGTATTAAATCTATGAGGGAGACCTGGACTAGGTGACGAGTTCTGAGGAGGAATCCACAGAAGGAAGAAGCAACATCCCATCATCCTATTTCGATCAAGGATCAACCATCCATGAATAATTAACGGATGCTGCCCACCTTTGGAAAGCAGGAATGCGGGGAAAAAGCTGCGCGTCCTCACAAACAGATGTGCATGCCCCAACGAAAGCGTTATAAACAATGACATAAGTAAATTATCAAATAAACATATATCACACGTGTATTGAGTCATCATGCACTAACCACGCCTCTATAAACCCCAAACCACATCTTCTTTGGCTCGTTTCAAATAAATATGATAGGGGTAAGTCAAAATATGTACAACCATAAAGAAAAAAAATATATTCCTCACCCTAAATGTGGTCGTCATCAATAACATCACATGCACCACCATAACAGTGGTTTTTTATTTAAAGCTCTACACGACTCATCATGTCAGTGGTCATTATCCTCAACTGACGATAAGTCCCACCCAGAATGTTTTCCATAAATGATAACTCAAAAAAACCCCTATATTTAATTCTCACACTTCATCCCAAGATGAATGATTCTCATCTCATAAATTCTCTAATATTATTCCAACAATCATGTTTATGATCTAAATAATACCACCATAATCGATAGTCAGTATCCCTCATCACATCATCATACTTCCCCTCCAAGGTTATTTCTAACTAAGTATAAATAATATTGTTATCCTAATACCTAAATCATTTTTCTATAGGTTTTGAAACAAAAAAATTAATTCTTTTCATATAAAGGAATAAAAAGGAATATTAAGAAAAAAAATTAAAGTGGCTACACACAACCATTTTATCACAATCACCAAGGTCTCAAGTCCACTGATACACCCACATGAAAACATATAACAATAATGGGTTATTAGGTAAAAACATGTCATGAAACATCATACATAGGGATCAAAATGGTAATGAACTTCCTACCTCAAATTTTTTGGTGAATAACTTCAAGGTTCATCAAGGAAACATCTCCTTAGCCATGTCTTCATTACCATCAACTCAAATGCTTGACAAGGATTCCAAGAACTGAATACAACTATTTTATTTCCAAAGGAATAAAATATCACAAGCAATAATCAACTCCCTCTCCTATATAATCTAGATTAAACATGATAATTCTATATTATTTATTATATAAAGAAGACAATTTTACATGTGATGATAGAGCCTCTCTCTGTGATAATACGAAAAAGACCAATAATAATTATTATTATTCTTTTATATAATTTTGGGTTATTACCAATTAAATAATTTTTAACATCTTTTCATAATGATTTATAAAACATTAAATCAAATATGATAATAATTCATTATCACTATTAGAAAATTCCTAGATTATTATATTTTAATAAAACTTTTTCCTTAACTTCTAGAATACTGGGTAGAACTAGATTTACAAATCCACATAAAATAAATACCTAGATATCCCCCCCTAAAATACAACACCTAAAATAAAGGATAGAGGGTGAGGTTCTATTATGCTTGGAAAATCAAAAGAATAACCTTGTTTAATCATGTAGGACTTTACAATTCTTGTGTAAATGAAATTTTTGGATTCTTGAACTCAAAAGGGAAAAAAATAAAAGGAAACAGGAGTCCATTATTCTTAAAATATCAATTCCATGTTTAGATCCATTTAATTGAATCCACAAATTAAATTAAAAATTTATTTTTTCTCCTATAAATTTTCTAAATGTGAATTGTTTAAGTCCTTATAAACATATGACTTAAGGGAAGACGAATAAAAATAATTTAATTTAATTATTTTTTTCATTAAAAATAATTGAATTGGGTTGTAGGGTTTATATAGAGAGATAAAAATGATAAAATGTAGTTTTTAAATTATTTTCCCCAAAGGGGGTGATGCATAAGGGTAATATAGTTTTACAATTATAGAGCTCTTAAACTTTTCATAAGGGTAATAGTTTACCCTTACAGAACCCTTGAGAAGTAAGGGTAACCCTTACATAGCTCAACCTATTATTATGTAACCTTTATAAAGTAAGGGTTACCCTTATGATTCGCACAGGTTACCCTTACATAACCTTTATAAAGTAAGGGTTACCATTATGAAACTCATAAGTTACCCATACAGAACCTTTAGAAATTGAGGGATACCCTTATGCAGCTCCTTATTACCCTTAAAGAAAGCCTAATTACCCTTATTCAACTCCAAGTATACCCTTATGTAACCTTTTTAATTCATGTTTTACCATTACACAGTATGTGTATTAACATTACACAGCTCATGGGATTTCCCTTACCATTACATAGTAACCCATGTACCTTTTTTCAGCACCTATAATTAGGTTTTTACCCTTATGCAACACATATATTTAAATTTTTACCCATATGAAACCTATATAAAAGTGGATCTACCCTTACACAACTTAGGGAAATGCAACTTAAACTTACAGAGAGGCTTGTATAACCCACGTATCCATATATAAGTCTTAAAAAGTCACTCTACCCTTATATAACCCTTATAAATCCATGGTTACCTATACAAAACCTTATAAAAACATGTGTAAGGGTATATTTTATTAATAAATATTTTCCACATAAAAAGACTTATAGATTACATTCAAAAGTGGGTTTGGACATTATTTAAAAACTGAGAATGTTACACTTCATCTTAGTAATTTCATGCTTGGTAATATCCAAGATGGGAGATTATACAAACATACCCACTGGAAGTAATTTCACAATTTTATGTGCCATAATATATTCTTGTTTGTGAGTTTATATAATGGTCCTTAGGATTTAATATTATTATTAATTCATTTCATGACTCTCATACTTAGATTTACTGACCAAAACCATTATTTCATATGTTCACAGGAAGTAGGGTACATTTGGTGTGTCATGGATGACAAGTTATTAATGAATAAGTTAAGGAATATTTTCCCTTACATATTTATGGAAGTTGATATCTTGGCCTTTTGATTTAAATATATCTATTTCATTCAATTCCTTATCCATGGTGTAATGATGAGTTTATTTCAAATAATCAAAGATAGACATATCAAGAATATAGGTTGATGACATGAGCATGAAGCCTTCTTTATGAGATATTGTGATAAAGGGATTATATTACACAGTGATCACTTGTATGTGGATTTTGATGTTGTGGCATTAACTTCTTTCTCTTGGGAGACTTGACTTGTTTCTAGATAGTAATCTTGGACTTTCAGTAAGCCTGCCAAATGTAAACAAGAAAGAATCCTAGAGGGTGAAACATTAAGTGTTTCTGTTTATCTAAATTAAATTATATTTGAATTTAATTATTATAATAAATATTATTCCCAAGACCAAGGAATAATTTTATTCAGTGATAATTATCACATAAATTAAATAAAAATTTATTCACAATGTAATTTATAAATTGCATAGATATATAATTTATTTATTTATTGAATATTTAATAAATATTTTTTTCTAAATGAGAAAAGAATGTTTTTGGAGTAAATATCTAATTAAATTTTTATTCAGGTTTTCAATAAATTATGAGGATTAGTACACCAAGATTTTTTCTGGTGATAAATATTAATTTGTATGATGATAAAATAATAATTATCCTTGGGCCAGCTAGTGCATGCCAGGGAATAAAAATAAAATTATTTTAATACATGGAATGGGGTTAGATATGAGTTAAAAAATTTATTAAGGGAAATTTTATAATTAATTAAATTACAAACCCTAACCCTACTTCTATAAATAGACTACTAATACGTTTTAAGCTAAGTTAATCGAGAATATTTGTAAAAAATGGATTAATCTGTAGAATTTTAATCTTCTTTATCACGTACTATCAAGAATGAGAAGATCATGAGAATTTGTTCAAGATCAAAGAAAAGTGAAGTGATCAAGACAAATAATGTAGGATGATCAATCGACCATGCTAGTGCATAGCGATTAATCAGTGTTGTTCAGAGATTATAAGATCACGTGTGGATCACTGCTAGAGATATTATACACTTAAACCTAGAAAAAAACAATGGATTAATGAAAACTTTTTTAGATGATCAACATATACTATAAAGAAATATTTAAAGAATAAGGTAACATTCTTCTAATATAATTAAAATAATTATATATTTAACATGAAAAGATCTCTTCTTTTTTATGATGTATTTATTGTCAATATTCATTTGGGAAAAAAATTAGTCACGATGTTCATGTATTGTACAATATGTGAATAATCCATCAAATTTGATATTTTTTGAGTCAGCATCATCCCCGATAAGAACTTCCTCTACACATAAAACATCATGTGTTATCAGAACAGTCATGTTCAAATTAATAATTATTTCTTTGATTGTTGATCATTAAAAATTTAAAATTTAGAATTCATTCATGTTTTAATTTCTTCTTAATCCATTGTCAAAATATATTATTTATGTTCTTTGTTTCTCACTAGTATTTATAAGAATGGTTTATAATTAATGAAGATCACATCTGATGAACCCATATGAAGGTTCTAAGAATTATGACTGGATAATAAAAAACTTTATTGTGTGTACTCCTTTGTTACATGTTGTGTATCCTTGTTCATTTCACAAATATGCACAAGTGGGTTCTGGGTCATCATGTAATTAGTACATTCCACATGAAATAAATTCACCATGTGTTTACAATCGAGGGAGAAACATTAATTTTTCAAATTACACACCATGTAGATTCACTACACATTATTTAGTCCATGTGTTTTCAAAGAAAAAAACATGGGGACAAACCATGTCGTGAAATTAATACACCATGTGTATTCAATTCACGATGTGTATATACTGACAGTAGTATAGCTAGATATACATGATATGAATTATTTATACACATCGTGTACCACATAAATATCTGTAATAAGTGTATGTCGATCCCATGGGTTTGTACAATAGATATCTGATAAAGATAAGTACACATAGTGTGGATGGTTTTCACACATTGTGTACTTTAGCTTTTTACGTAGAAATATTAAATTTAATTAACTACTCTATTAAACATCATCAACCTGAGTTCTATGGGTCATTAAGTTGACAACACGTCAGTCATTAGGTTATATATTATATTAAATGCTTAATTAATTCCATGTAATATCCAAAATTATGAATCATGTATGGTAATTATATAAAAAATACTCGATTCATTAAATTTCACATGATACATAATTTTCATGTGTTCCATACAGAATTAAATTGGAACTAAACACTAATAAATTAAGAATCACGTCATGTACATAATATGTCGTATGCGTGAATTGTTTAAAATTAAAACCATACTGTGTAGTTTGGACAGGTAATCACAGATATTTTTCCTAGTACAAAGTTGTGTACTATTTTATAGATTTTTAAATAAAATAATGTTATTTATTTTATTTAAAATTATATAGGATGTGAGTTTGAGGAAAATTGTATGAAATAAGATAAAATAAATTAATTCATTAATAAGATAATTAAACATATTAATTCATGCATGTTTTATATTATTAAAGAATGAATTCAAATGAATTCTACATAGTGATTTTAAATGTGTAATAGTTGTATGTGTATTACTGGTCATCAGCATGACCCGACCATTGTATGTATTAGTTTTATTTAATTTTATTTTATTGTATGGTTGTTGAAACTAATTATTATTAAATTAAATATGATGACCTATAAGTCATCCCTCTTTTATTATATAGGACATGCATATCCAAGATTGTTTTATATAATTCCACTTAGACAATCTTTGGTTCACCTCACCTACATGTGAGATATAAAAAATATATAATAAAAGGAGTATCTAAAGGTTCATGGAGTCAGTTCAAGATAGATCCGAGGCAGAGGTGGTTCAATATAGAACTGAGACAAACCAATATAAGAGATACATTCCTATAAGGGTGGGATACTGTATATTGTGCGAAGAATAGCACAACGAGTTTATAACTAGGTTCATAGGTGGATTTATTGTCCGCTCAATAAACCAAATGTTAGATAAAGCTCGTGATCATTTAATTTATTTATTTATTTTAATTCTTCCTTAAACATGATTTATTTTATGGATGCAAGACCTTTATCATTTAAAAAAATAAACTAATAAACAATGATACAATTAAAATAAATGGTCTATTCATAAAATGTTTATCAGAATATAGTTAACACCTAAATTCAAGCCCACTTTATATTAACAAGACATGTTAAAAATAAAACAATAAAACTTTATGCCTAATATATAAAATCCATCAACTTAATATTAATTTAGACTAATCCTTCCATTACTTGATTTGGAATAGAAAACATTGAAATAATTATTTGACCGACCCAAATTGGGACAATTACTTTTATTTTGGATTTATTTTGAATTTTTTGGGTTGAACTAACCAATTTACATCAAGAGAAGTATTTCATGCTATATTTCATGTAACTTAGAAGAAAGTGTTGAGGAAATACGAGTAATGGATTCTAGATTTGGGAGTCCACTAAATGGATCAAGATGCTAAAATACCATAGTTAGAAAATAACTTCCTACCTAAATAACTTCGAGTAATTGACCGATCTCATTCTTGGTTCATGAGAAGTTGAATACGGATCCTTTCCACTAGAATTTCTAAGCAACTAGAAATTCTAAGTCTAATGGAGAGGGCTATTGAGACTTGAAAAAATAATGGGAGACTTAATAAAATTAAATTTATTATTTTGTCTCGCATTAACTATAATCAAGTGAAGTAATGATAATTTTATATTTTATGATTATAGAACAGCGAAATGTTCATCAACCACATTATCCTTCCCCTAAATTTTGTAGAAATAATATATTCTAATTGGAATTAATATCTAGGAATGGTTCAGATACCTATGGGTAGTATTGCACCATGAATGGAAGTATTACATGCTATAATCTTTAATGCCTAATCCACCTACTAAGGAGGTGAGTGGTGAAGATTTTTCTATCTATGATAAACATTTTAGAGACATGGTCAACATTCAATGTTTAATTATTTCATCCATAAATAATTAACTCATGAAGTCACATGAAGACATGGATGCTTATAATATTATCCATTATCTTTGTAGTCTATATTAATAGATATCTGGATAAGAATTTTTTGTGATATCCAAGGATATATTTCATATTAAACTAGTAGAAGGTGTGATAATTGGTCCACAAGTATTAAAACTCATTTTCTACATTGAGCACCTAGAGATTCTTGGGTTTAATTTTCTTGATGAACTGTACACTAATCTCATTAATTCATTACTCCCTAAGAAATTCTTCAATTTTGTTTTCAATTTAAATATTAATAATATAAGGGAGTATCTCACAAATGTTCTCATGTTAATTATCCAAAATGACAATAATATGAAGCAAAAAAGTATTTTCTTTACTTAGGATGAATAAAATTAAATTACAAGAGAATATCTATAATTCCAAAGCTTCTTCACAACACCCTTTTACGAAGAGAATGATCAAGGTGAAATAAAAGGAACAGGATGTTTTCTATTTATCATGTGTCAAGAAGGACCACTAGAATAAAATATTTACCCAGGAAAAAAATCAATGGGGAGATTCAAGTGTTTTTATTATTGAGCGAAATTTATATATTTATAAAATTGGTTATTAGATACAACATGTGGTGCTCACATTTGTATTCAAATATATAGACCAAGTAGATTCTGGAATATTTCTCTAGGTGTGGTAGATCTATGAGAATCCAATAGAGAATGATTTTCCTTTGTGGCTATCGGGGACTACAAACTCACATTGCTGATGGGAATGATATTGGATTAGAGATATTATTATTATGTTCCATTAGTTACCAAAAACACTATATATGTTCCTATACATGATATATATGCATATATTTTCAAATTTATGAATAAATGTTTTCTCATTTATAAAGAAATCATATGTTATTGTAAAAAATATTAAAATAACGGTCTAAAAAAGTTGGATTACCTGAACCATGTAATAGTATTTGATAACAAAACTAGTTCACATGATTCATACCACACCCATCTAAAGAATCACCAGCTGGGTCATGTAAAAAAATCATTTGACCATATTACACTAAGATGGATATTTATATTCATTTGAACTAAAACCACTTGGTATATATCATGCATGTTAGCAAGAAAAAATGACTAAAGCCCCATGTGGTTGAAAAAGTGAAAGGGCTAAAGATATTCCTGAATTATTTAACTCCAATGTGTGTGGACCATTTCTATTTGAAGAAAGGGGTCGGTAATCATACTTAATAACTTTTACTGATGATTTTAGTAGATATGGAAAATTATAATTGATGAGGTATAAGTCAGATTATTTTGAAAAAAATAAAAGAATACAAGAATGAAGTTGAGAGATAGATTGTTAATAGTATTAAGAAACTATTATTAGGTTGTGGTGGATAATATCTTAATCGAGAATTAATTTATTATTTATATGAGTTTGGGATTTTATCCCAAATCACTCCTCCTTACACACAATAATTGAACAATGTAATTGAAAGGAGTAATGACACCCTGTTAAACATACTGAGATCAATTATTAGTTATGAAAGAATTTCACTATTATTTTGGGGATATTAATTGTAGATAATATAATACATACTAAATTGAGTGAAAACTAAAGTGGTACACAATATTATATTATGGAGTGAAAAGAAATCTAGGTTGTGTTACATACATGTGTGTGGGTGTGAATTGCATTTTTTAAGGCCCCTTTAGGAAACAATCTTTCACCTTGAGGGACAAAGTGTACCTTTATAGGATACCCTAGGGAAAAAAAGTGATATAACATATATTAACCCCCATACAAAAATGTAATTTTGGAAATACAAACCATATTCCTTGATAGGGAGCACATTTGTAAAAGAAATTGTGGGACTGAGATAGAATTTTATGTTTTCAAGTCTCCAGGTGCACAAGAGTTGGTATAGGAATAGATTCCACAAATCCCCACTGAAAAATAAGTTTTGGAGACACAAGTACTATGTAAGAGTACAAGAGAGGTTATAAAAAATGAAATATATGGTTTTATATTCATAATGTATGGTGACTAATTATTAGTTTATAATGATGATCTTGTAACCTACAAGGAAGTAGTAATTGGAATAGATATTGACAAGTGGAAAGAAGCTATGAATTATAAAATGGATTCCAGGTATCAAAACCAAGTCTATATTTTTGTAGACCCTATATTGGATGTAAATACTATTGGTTTCAAATGGGTATTCAAGAAGAAACTAGACATGGGTGGATATTTCAGTTTATATAAGGCATGACTAGATGCAAAAGGGTTCAAACAGAGTCAATGAACAGACTACAATGAAACCTTTTCACCATTTTCAATTCTGAAATTCATCATATTTCTACTTTCCATATTATCTTACCATGATTATATGACTTGGAAAATGGATGTAAAAACATCTTTCTTAATGGGATCCTTTAGAAAGATGTATATATGACACAAACTAAAGGGTTTGTGCCTCCAAAAAATGTCAAAAATGTTTACCAATTGAAAATATCCATTTATGGATTAAATCAAACCTCTAATTCATGGAACATTCAATTTGATAAATCCATAACGAAATTTGGTTTCAAAAATAATGAATGCGAGCCTTGTTTTTATAAGTTGTTTAGTGGGAGTGTTGTCATTTTCTTAATAGTTTATATCAATGAAAAAATAATTTATGGAAAAAAATATTAGTCTTGAAATATGTTAAATCCTTTTTAAATATATGATTCTATTTGAAGGACTTAGGTGAAGAATCATATATTCTTAGGATCAATATCCATCGTGATGGATTCAAGAGACTTCTTGGTCTAACTCAAAGTATATATATAAACAAGATATAGAAGATTTTTAGTATGGAAAAATACAAGATGGGATTGTTTCCAGTGTCACATAGTATTCATCTTTTCAAGGAAATGTTACATCAGACATATTAGGAAAGTAAAAAAGTTGTAATGGATTCCATATGTGTTGGTGATTAGGCCATTCTTGTATGATATGCTAAGTACTGTGATACATGTCTCCTACACCATAAGTGTGGTAGAAAGATATCAAGCTGGCCTAGGTGACCACCATTAGATGGAAATCAAGACTATCATTAAGTTATTGATATGAACTAAGGATATTTTTTTGGTTTATAGAGGATATGAGGAACTAGTCCTCAGAGGATATGCATATGCTAGTTTCAAAATAGATCAAAATGATTTGAAATCACATTTAGGATATATATCTACCCTCAATGAAGGTTTAGTGAGATGGAATAGCTCAAATAAATTCATGGTTTTAGATTATATAGTAGATTATTTGTATATTATGGATTCTAAAGAAGCTAAAAAAGAAGGGTGGATATGAAATTTTTTCAAGATCTTGATTTGGAACCCATAAGTAAACACCCTATCATAATCTATTGTGATAATACTATAGCGGTGGATCTTTTAAAGGATCCAAGGTCAGATAATTGGATGAAAAAAATATTCCATAAGTATCATATCTTGAGGGATTTTTCTTAGAGAGGTTAAGTTACGGTGAGAAGAGTTTCCATGGAAAACAATGTGGTGGACCCATTGACTAAATTCTTCACTCAGGAGAAACATGATCTTTAGTAAGGTCTAGTAAATTGAAATTGATTAGCAGTTTTCTCTAGTCCAAGTGGTAGTCTATTGGTGTTGGTGTTCTAAAACCAAATATTTTACCTTGGATTACATGTATATTAAAAAAAGTGAATATTAATTAAAAATATTATTACATACTATTCATTGTTCTGCGTGAATTTAATGTAATAATGTTCTATGGTATCTTTTGAATTGAAAATGGAATAGTAGTTCTCTGCTATGATGAGAACCTTAATATTACATTATTATATTACTAAACCTTGTTCTATATTCAGATAACATTCTATGATGGGGTATATAGTATATTGACTATCAAGTGTGAGTACTCATAAGCAGATGAGACATCACCTCATGAAGTTTTCACTTGGTAATCTCTAAGATGGGGGATTATAATAACAGACCCACCAATAAGAAATTTTCATGTTTATGTGTCATTGGATATTTCTATCTGTGAGTGTTTTATATAGACCTTAGACTATAAGATTATTATTAATGCATTTCACGACTTTCACACTTATATTTACTAACCAAAACCGTGAAATCATATGTTCAAAAGAAGTAGGGTATGTTGGGTACATCATGAATAAAATATTATTAATTAATAAGTCAAGAAAGTATTTTTACCTTAAATGTTTATGAAATTTGATATCTAATCTCTTTGATTGAAATAGAACTGTCACATTAAATTCCATGTTCATGGTGTGATGGCAAGTTTATTTTAGATAATCTAGGAAATATATATCAAGCATATAGGTTGATGACATGATCGTGCAACCTTATTGATAAGATATTGTGACAAAGGGATTATATTACATTGTGAGGGCTCATATGAGGTTGTTGACATTGTGACATTAACTTATTTCTCTTGTGTTCCTTGACCCATTGTTAAATAGTAATATTTATCTTTAGAAAAACCCGTCTAATTCCAACGAGAAAGAAGCCTAGAGGTTCACACATTAACTGTCTCCATTGATCTCAATTAAAAACTATTTGAATTTAATCTTTATAATAAATATTATTCTTAGGACCGATAAATAATTTTATTTAGGATTAATTTCTGCATAAATTAAATAAATATTTAATTTTAAGTTAATTGTTAAATTACAATGATATATACTTTATTTATTTATTGAATATTTAATAATTATTTTTTTCAGACTGTGAATATAGTATTTATTTTATGAATAAATATTTTATTAAATATTTATTTGGGTATTCAATAAATGTTAATGCGGACGAGCATACCAAGATTGTGTTTGGTGAAAAATATTAATTTTTATGCTGGTAAAATAGTATTTATCTTTGAGCCAGTTAGCACACACCATGGAATAAAAATATTAATATTATTTAAATACATGGCATGGGTTCAGACATGGGTTTGAAAATTTATTAAGGGAACTTGTACAATTTATTAAATTACAAACCATAACCCTATGTCTATAAATAGACCACTGATAAATTATAAGAGAGGTTAATAAAGAATAATTGGGTGCAACGTATTACTCTATAGAACTATCCTCTTCCTTATCACATACTCTCTAGAATGAAATGATCAATAGAATATCTTCAAGACCAAATAAACGTGAAGTGATCAAGGTGAAGAATGTAAGATGGTTGATCGACTATGCTTGAACCCAGTGATTCATCGGTGACATTTAGAGATCATAGGAGCACATGTAGATCAATTCTAGAGTGATTCTACACTTCAATCCTAAATGTTCAATAACGGATTACCAAAAAGTGTTTTGAATGATAAATATCTACTAAAAATAAATATCTCAAGAATGAGGTAATATTTCTTCTGATATAATTAAATTAATTATAAATTTAACATGAAAATATCTTCTCTTAGTTCCAGATTTTTTATTGTCAATATTCATTTGGAAAAAAATTATTGGTCCTGATGTTTGTCTCATGTACAATATTTGAATGATCCATTGAATATGACATTTCTGAGTCTGGGTCAGCCACGATAAGTACTTTTGATTCACCTGAAACCATCACCACTTTCACTAAAGCCTCATAGAACATAATATATTTCATGATATATTGTATCATATACAATAACTCCTGATATCAAATCTAAAACTCCTTTTGGATATCTTCCCAAACACTTTTGGAAATATATAATTATATTCACCTTGTATCCAATCATATGAAATAAATTTTGAATACTCATCCCAAACACTTTTGGATTAACTCTAAACAAAAAATAGAGCGGATCTCTGTGACAAGATCAATCAATATTCAGTAAACCACAAAGCGTGACCACATGGGTCTTTATAGAATTGATAGAAAATATATACCTTCAAATTCATATATGTAAGAAAATGTTGTCCTCTATAAAATCATCAATGTTACTTAAGCTATAACGATATCTAGCATGATCTCAATAAAACGCATGCATCTCCATACATCTATCAACCAATCTACATCATATGAAAACATTCATTCTCATATTTTCTATTTGTCCATGACATTGATTGATCGTGAAAAATATATTATGGAAATCCTATATAGCCAACTCATATGTTCTTGATTCTTAGAGTATAGACTAAACTATTCAATGAATACATCACATGTCATTTCACCCTTATGGATAAGCACATCACATGTCCCAAATTTAGATAGATAAAAAATCATATAAACTATCTAGGTATGACTTCACAATTATTTATCCAATCTCAATCAAGGTCCATGATGTCATACTCATTATACAAGAGGAAAAATCTGATCTTGGTTAAGATCGATCTAATAACATGATCAACAACATACACATCCACCCTTTACTAGCTAATTAAAGATGTAGACTTGCATAATTATGGTATCGAAGTATGACGGTTCTCATGTTAGGTATATTTCCAAACTTAGGTAGAAGAGACTCAAATATGATCCATCCACCCCTAGTATACCAAAGAAATCAATATGACACTCCATGTGGTACACCTGGTAGGCCATCCAGCGCACACAAAGAATCTTGTTCTTTGTTTTAATCCTCTTGAGTATATTCTATATCTCTATAAAAGAATCCTACTCATTCTTATAATCACCTATAATACTCCATGATGAACATAAATTACGGATAAAATCAAATTCATACTTTTTGAGGTAAATTATCATCACAATTCATGAAATTTATGTCAATATATACATCTATGTAGCTAATGTGAATGAATGATAAAGTGGAGTTTTCCCTTTTTTATGATACCTTTATATATCCTTAAATGGTTTTAAGAATAATTAGAAAACCCAACATAAACACTGGTTGATCATATCATATATGAAAAACAACCATATCATCCATATGTTTGCTACACTTTTTGGGATTTGTTAACTCATTACATCATATGTAATTCCTATCACATATCTATGTGACCATATGATAAAACACACACACTAAACTATTTAGTGTGAGACATCCATGAATTAATAAAATTTGAATAATGGTGATATTTAGGAATTTTATTCTTAATTTTTTAAACTCTTTGAATGTATTAAAACCTATTAAATTCATTACATCAAATTTTACTATTTTTGAGACTTTCACAGAGGCCAATATTTTATGCTTCTTTTTTTCCCTGCATTCCCACTTTCCAAAGGTAGATAGCTTTCATCACTTTAATTAGTGATGTCATCACCTTGATTGAAACAGGTTGATGGGATGTTAGTTTCTCCTTCCATGTATTCCTCCTTGGATATCATCACCTAGTTTGGGTCTCCCTAATATATTTATGTCATGTTTTTGAAACTCTTTCTTGATGTCATTTTGAGGTGGATGCTGGTTAATTATGTTGATTTTATCTCAACAAGGAAGAAACCTTCAATCAGGGCAGGTAGTAACATTGGGAATGTTGGGTATGCCTGGATTTTGGGTAAGATGGGAACCTATAAAGACTTATACTTTTGAGAGGTCATCTCTAATGTGAGGCATCTTAGTCATGAAACCCAAGGCATATAATTGCATCCATGATGTGTTTAATGTTGGGGAAATAATTATTTTGAGGATTTTTACCTCATGCATCCCATGTTTGTTGTATGGGTTAGGGGTGCTAGATTAGGTCACAAGTTTAAGATCTTGTGGAGATAGGCCAGGTCATAAGTTTAACTTCCTTTGGAGATGAACTGTAGAGTGTTTCCCCCTAATGGGAAAGATTTTACACTTATATTGGATAGATTGTGTCCCCCCAAGTGGAAAACTTTCACACCTGGATGATGGTGGGGTGTATCCCCCCAAGGGGGAAGATTTCTCACATATATTTGATAATGTGTGTCCCCCCAAGGGGGATATTTTACACTTGTATGGTGGTGAACCATGTACCCCCAAGTGGAATATTTCACACTTGTATGGTGGTTGAGATTGAACCTCATGGAGGCATCCTAAATACCCTATTGGGGAATAGGGATCAAATCCCACGTAGTTTGATATCACATTTTAAGGACATGTGATAGGACTAGTCCATGTAATCTAATGGCATGTGATATAGATGCTCATTTCATAGAAAGAGCATAAATGAGGGATGGTGTGGGGATTACGCATGGAAGATTCCCATTTTTGGTGTCTCTTCCTATTGTATGGGGGGGGGGTTTCATCCCATGATGATCATACATGGGGAATCCAATGCTCATCGCATGTGGTATGGCCATAGTCTAACTTATTTTAATGATTTTGTTGTCATGAAATTTAATGTTAGGTGATAAGGATATGGGTGGGGCTTACACCCTGAGGGGGACCATTTCATGGAGAGGAAGATTCAAGAAATGAATCTCTACCAAGACATGTACATTTTTTCCATAAGTGATTCCACATTTTGGAATTACATGCCCACTTCCCATGTGTACACACCTCTAGGCGGGGCACGGTATAGACATTTCCATGTCGGAGTGCAAATAAGGGGTTATGATTATAGAGTTCCTCTTATTAGGATAAAAATACATTATGGTACCTTTTAATAGGAGAAATAGGTAGGGTAATATTCTAGGCTACAATTGAAGCATAGGGGGTGTCAAGCTAGGGAATAGAAAGTTTTTGGGTGAAACTTTATTATGTTAAACACAGGTAGAGTTGTGTGAGTTATAGGATCTAGCACATCTTTAATTCATGGATTTGAGAGGCATAGGTTCATGAAATATTTGATGTTATTTGAAGATCATGGTTGTGTGAAGGCCTATTCTCTTTCATGAACTCGATCAACCCTAAGAGGTGTTGTGTAAGGAACTCCCAAATGTAGGCCAAAACAAGTTGGGACCCATGGGAGGTCATTCATGAAAGTTATATACCTTTGAAGATCCATGGTATTTTTTTTGATGTCATGGAAAATAGGTTTTTGTGAGCTAGAGTGTCACTTAATATTTCAGAGATTCATTCCCAAGGTGTTGGGGACGTTCTATTTATATCTAAAATTGGTAGTTGATGTTGTGAAAATTCACTGTATCATGGAATAGGGTTGTTTGATTTTCATACCTTTTATGATGGGGCTTTATCCTGAAAATTTTGGACTTCAACTTTGGTTTTTTTTCGAAATTGGATGTTTGTGTAGTGGCTTTGTGTGAAAGGATATCCTTTTTCACACACATGCCTTATACATCACTTTGGGGTTTGGGAGTATCTATAGAACTCAAAATTTCCTTTTTTTTGTGTAAGTACATTGTGTATGTAACTTCTTCATTGTGTGAAACACTTCAAATTTATTAATAACATGATCCTTGGATCTAGAATGTCCCTTTGGGGTGGGTCGCATGCAAAGTTTTTCCAAAACTATCCTTTTGTGGTGAGAGACACGTTTTCAGCACCAACAAATTCCCCCTTGTAATTGGAGATAACAAGTAACTGAAAGGTCAGGTTCTGAGGGAAACATCAAAGTGGATGGATGATTCAGGAATGTTCCCATAACTCCCATCTTGTGATGTGCAACTATGTTTCACACTCAAGTAATTGTGTGACCTTGTGCCTATAAATAGGGTGAGGGTCCCTTCATATAGCCACCTAACTTCCATGCATGATAAGTCATATCTCATGTTCAGAACTCATCCAAATTACATAAATTCCTGATCTTTTAGCTACGAATTTCTCACAAGTCCATATTTTAATGAACCATCTTCCAAAATCCAGTCATATTTTTCCATGATCACCTCCCTAGTTGTGCGACTTAGTGACTTTGTGTGAACGAAGCCAAAAATTGTTTGACCCGACCTTTGAATCCAAATATATTTTAGAAATATCCAACCCTAAAGATCAAGATGTGATTAAAGCTACCACCATTACCTAAAGGTCCGAAATGGAAGGGAAATAAAAAATTCATCATGCCAAAAGAGTGGTTTTTGACAATAGGTAACTCCTAGTATTATTGACTAAATCTCAGAGGGGATGTCTACTAATCAACTACCTACCACTCTATAAATTTGTGTTGATGGATGATGTGTTTATCCCAACCATTTAAGTGAACATGTTACACTTCTGGTTTTCTCATCACAACAAGCTCACCCACTGGAACATCACTGATCTGGGTCAAATTTTATAAAATCATGAAGACGCTTCAATCTACACTCTGAGTGTACATATAAGGACAGACACTAGGTAACTACCAAAGAATGAGGATTTCATATCCCACTATGTGAGAATATTCCGTAATAGCATTGACAATAAAATCATGGGATGGTACAAGGATTGGTACATGCGAGCTAGGGGGATCAAGGATGACGAGCTTCATCTCATTGTCAAGGAGGAAGAGGAAAATATCACCAGGATACAACTAGTTCTAAAGGAAGAACACTAAAGTTTGGATGGGATGGAGCACTCGATTACTGATGTGGATCCATAGGGATACTTTTTTCTATAATAAAAGAGAGGATTATTTGTGTGTATGACCCTTGAAAACTTTCTATGTTAGGTTTATTTTTACACATTTCATTAACACACATCAATCACATTAATGGGAAAACCAATGATTAGTCCCTAAGCCCATGTGATTCATGATTTATGTGAGAATAAAGGTATGATCATGTGATTGTTAATTTATATGAGATTGTTAGGAAATGGTCCAAAACTCGGGGTCTAGACTTGTTTATTGATCACTGGGAGTATCTTGGAAGAGAAAGTTTTGGTAAGAGAGTGGGGATCTCTGCATACCTGACTTTCTTTGTCAATGCACGTTATTTCATGAATGGGGTAATTCTAGGGTCATTATATTCGACCCAAAAAAAGGGGAAATTAAGAGAGTGAATCAAGATTCCTATGATCTGGAACAAAGGGGTGGTGTGATGATAAAGGATAATTGTTGACCATGTTTGAAACATAGAATCAATTATCATTTTTAAAAGTATGGTGGAAAAATTATTTTCAACCACTAACCATGTCTGAAATAAGTGGTTGATCTCAAAATGCTATCAAAAGTTCTTTGTGTTGTGTTCCCAAGATATTAGGTGAGCCATTATGGCTAGGAACCATTCTTTTAAGAGGTCACATTTGGATGCGCATGATGATGGGGATTCCAGTTAAGGGAGACGTGAAGCATGGGGGTGAACTTATGGAATGTTTAAATGGAGTTATACACTCTTATAATTATGCCATAGTGTCATTAGGGACATTGGGTAGGCATATTGTTCTAAACAAAGTTCATACTCATCTTCTAAGGAGAGTGTCATCTTGGGTTCTGAGTGGCAGTTAAGGAATATGAATAATTACCCGCACCAAAGAGGCTTCTCATGAAAGGGTTTAAGATGATTCACAGTTTTACATCATGCAATTATAAATATGGAAATTAATTATAACATCATATAGGTAGGATTATGTACACTCAGTTTAACGTCATATGGTGAGGATGATGTATCACACAATTCTACATCATGTGATTGGGGTGTGTGAACCGATGTGAATAACACCTACCAAGACAAAGTGGAGGGGGAGCATAAGAGGGTAAAACATTAGGGGTACCCCCTAGAGGTATTTGTGATGAAACTTTATATTAAGATTTGGCTCTAAATTTTTCCTAAACTGATGGGTTTAATGAGCATAATAAGGTTTTTGATGAGGTACATAGTGGGTCCCTACTGGGTTTGTACCTCTTTCTTTTTATCACATTATTTTTGTTACAAGTCAGGGTAGAGAACTAAATAAGGGATTATGAATCCTTTTCAGGTTTCCCTTATGTTTTTTCAAACTAATATATGTTTATGTCCCTTACCATTGGTAGTTTAAGGTCATACCATTCAAAACAATAAGTTACAGATATTTTAGTGTAATAATGATCAGACCTTGAATCCTAGTTTAAGGTTGAAGGTCTTGAACCATAGGGGTTCAAATAATTTTAGGTCATAATAATTGGACCTAAAGGTGTGAATCTTAAAGGAGTGTTCATGGAATGGAATGGAGGTGACCCGACATTAATTGAGGTCTAATTAGTCTTGGTGCCACATGTATCATTTCCAAGATGGCTTGCACATAGTTTAAAGTCATGATGTTTGGACTTGAACACCTAGTTTAAGGTCGTAGGGTTAAGACCATGGGGTGAAACCTATGTGTCTCAACCTTTATTTAGTAAAATAACCTTCCCAACTACTAATCCTACATGATCTATGCTCGATGAGAAAACAAGGAGTGGTACAAAGTCTCTATTGTCTTTAGGGAAGAAAAAAATAAGGGGGAAGATTACTAAAAAATCTCTTGAGGGAGATCGCGAATTTAAATAATTGGATTGTAAAAGGGTAATGAATGATGGGTGTATAACAAATATTGACCATGTTCAAAACAAAAATCCTACACCTGCACTAGTCAAGGATGGGGTTAACATATACGAGATCGACTATTGAATGAGTTCGAAACATGGGAGTTGTTATCTATTATTTAGGATCATTAGATGTGTGAGCCCAAAACAATAAGTGATCCAGTGTGGCCAAAAACCATTTTATCTAGGGATCCTATTTAGATTTTGGGAATGATAATTATACAAATTGAAGAAATCAGGAAGCGCGGCTCCAAAATGAGTAGATGGAAGGTCTGCACCAAGGATGAGATATTTTTCCATAACTACGTATCCCATGAGAAAGGTAATCAAACCACACATATTTCTAGAGTGAAATGAGGTAGGAAATCAACACCTAAGGGGTGGTGTCCTCTATGGTGAGGGAATTGAATCATCCTATATTGGTCATATGGGGAATCCAATGCTCTTTTAATAGGGTATGGTTGTAGTTTAATGTCTTGAACTAATGATGTTGGTTCTTGTCATACCATACTTTTCATAGGAGTCATCCCGATTTTATAAAGGGTAAAGATGTAGTATAACATCATGTTATGAGGATTTGTGTTGGGTTCATCTCATATTTATAATATGAGGCATCCTGATTTCATATGGAGTAAGTCTACAGTTTAACAGCATGTGTTTATAATGTTAGTTTGGTTCATCTCATATTTACACATGAGGCATCGCAATTTCATATTGGGTAAGGATACAGTTTAATGTTATGTGTTGAGGACATGGGTTTGGTTTATCTCATATTTATTATATGAGGCATCCTATTTTCATATGGGGTAAGGCTGTAGTTTAACATCATTTGCTGATGATGTTAGTTTGGTTTATCTCATATTTGTCATACGAAGTATCATAGTTTCATATGGGGTAAGGCTACAATTTAACATCATGTGCTGAGGATGTAGGTTTGGTTCATCTCATATTATAATATGAGGCATCCTAGTTTCATAAGGGTTAATGCTACATTTTAACTTAATGTGATGAGGATTTGGTTTTGGTTAATCTCATATAAATCATACGAGGCATCTCAGTTTCATACAGGGTAAGGCAATAGTTTAATGTTATGTGTTGAGGATGTGGGTTTCATTAATCTCATGTTTATCATATGAATAATCATAGTTTCATACAATGTAAGGCTACAATTTAACATCATGTGATGAGGATGTTAGGATCTGTAGTTTAATGTCATACAACTCGGACTATGGATTCTACTAGTTTAAGGTCATAGAGCTCAGAAAAAAAGGGTTCATATGTCTTAAGGATGTTTTTGTGGATTAGAAGAGTAATAACCCAACATAAATGAGGGATAAATATACCCTCTCCCAAACAAAACTCAATAGATAATACCCACCATAAACCAATTTATGTCATGACGTTGAGGGGGGAAAGTCCTTGTAATGAGTTGACAATGGGGGGATGGACCCAGGATATGATATATAGGCATCGCTATGTATGTAGTGGTAATGGGAATTAAGGTGCATGTATTTCTATAATGTGACATTGTAGAAGGCTGAAACCGAAGGGGAAATCCACTCAAGAAAATATGCAATGGAAAAGATAACGGGGCATTGGCTTACTGAAACATTTAGGGTTAAGTAAACTACGTGAAGATAGAGCCATAAGGGTGGTCGAATGCACACAATTTAAGTCCAAAATTCTTGGACCAAAACTCCTATATTAAGATCATAGAACTTGGACCAAGACTCCAAGTTTATGATTATAGATATTGAACCATATGTAGGTAGGTACTTCAAGGATTATCCAATGGTTCTAATGATTTAAAACCCAACATGAAAGGAGCCAAAGATTCTCTATAAGACACAAAGTAACCTTGATATTAGTCACACATAGTTTAAGGTTGTAAGGTTTGGACCCTAGGGAAGCCCCAACATAGGTTGGTCCTGAGGTTGGTACTGGGATATTGGATCCAATAATTCCAATGTATCCCACCATGCATGGGAATCAAGTCATATATAGTTCTAGAGCATGACATGGTAGGGGAACAATTATAGTAGGGGTTTTACCTCCTAATTAAAGGCATCAAATCATCTCATATTTGTGATATGAAGCATCCCAGTTTTATATAGGGTAAGGATAAATTTTAACATCATGTGATAAGGTTGTCAGTTTTTTCATCTAAAGATTATTGTATGAGTAATCTGGTTTTTATACAGGGTAAGGCTGTATATTAACTTCATATAATGAGTACGTTGTAGGGATTATGCATTGAGCTTCATGTTCTTCTTCCTCATGTCATGTTATAAGGGCATCTCAAACTGCTAATGGTTCAAGGAATATGATTGGGCATTACCCCTAAATAGGATACCCAAGGTTATTTTGAAGTTATAGTACCTTATTTAATGGGTAGTTTTGTGATGAAGTTATGGTTGGGCCTAATGAAAGGAGGTCTATGTGTCACTATGTATCCCATGGGAATAAGAATCAAGGGACACATACTTCTAGATTTATAGTATGGTAGAAGAACAAAACAAAAAATAAGTGGATTTATCCTCTATGATGGGGATGGTACATATGTTATGTAGTTTAATCATCCTTTATAAGGATTATTGATACACAGTTAAGGTCATGCAACTAAGACCGAGGAGAATTTGGGAAAAAAATTAAATTCATGATGCTTGGACTAAGTGGGGGACTTTTTTAAGGATGATTATGTGGAAAAAATAGGTAAAACTCGATGTGAAATGATAGAGATGCAATTCCATGTGTCACATGAACATTCTAAATAAATGTACATATTTTTAAGGTCATGATTCTTGGAACATAAGTGGGTATGAAGGTCTAAATGTTGGTGATCATAAATTTCCCCACCCCTGGCAAAGGGTTTTGGATGAACTGTTATCTTGGCCCAAATACAGGGGTCTAAGCATCACTATGTAACCCATGGGAATGGGAATCAATCCACACGTAGTTCTGGGACATTGTGCGGTAGTATACTGCTTCTAGAAGTTGGGGGATATCCTATCTAATGTGGAAATTGAAGTATACCACAGTTTCCATGGGGCATCCCATGTTTATGACATGGGGTAAGGCTATAATTTATGGTCATCCCATATTTATCATGAGAGGTATCTCAATTTCATATAGGGTAAAGATATAGATTAATTTCATGTTATTAGGATGTGTTTTTTCAAGTCATCCCACTCTTAATATTTGATTCATCATGTGTTTTTTTACATATGGTAATAATTTAGTTTAATATTTTGCACTGAGGATGTTGGGATTTTTAGTTCAAAGTCATAAAACTTGGACTATGAGGGATGAAAATAGTTTATGTTCCTAATTCTTGGACCCTGTTTGTTGTAGTTTAAGGTCACATATTTTTGACCAAGGCTCTTATTTTAAGGTTTTATAGTTTGGACCGATTGAAAGAAGTTTAAGGACATAATTCCAAGACCATGGATACTTCTCGTAAAGTGATGCTTGAGAAACATAGAATTGGTTGGAGGTTTGATATGAAATATTATATGATTATTAAATATTATTCCCCATTAGAGTAGACCTTATGGATAATGTAAGGTCCTTCATACTTGGGATCCAACTTTGGAGGATTTTTTCTGGGTATCATCAGTGTTCTGAGAGCTAGTAAATTTCACCTTGGAGAAAGGATTAGAAAAAAACCTACTTATTGAACACACTCTCTATCCTATTATGATGATTTTCTATGTTGTAAAAGTCATAAATACTATTTTAATAAAGGAATTACATCTTATTTAGAAGTAATTATTCCATTTTTTCTTGTCACAAATTGGTCAGGGATTCCATCCAACCCGGCACCCGACCTGGCCCATGGCATGGCTCGAAGGGCATTCTTGATCCCCATGGGGTGGAAACTAGTTCTTAGGCATCAAGAAACAAATTTGATAATGGTTTAGTCCATGATATCCAACTATAAACCAAACACAAATTCACATCACATCAAAACCAATTACTATAACATGAGAGATAATAAGAAATGTTTCAAGCATGAGTTTAACATTTAGCATTTACAACCAAAAATCAATGTGACCAAAAAGGGGAGGGGAACGACTACAAAAACATGCCTCTATGAAAAATTTGGGTCAATTCCCTCATGCCAACCACACTAACACCTACCCAAAAAATAAACTTCTAGCTCAAATAACTGCCATTTACACCATAGGAGGACTTTCCTTTACCAATGTCAAACATAACAAGGTCTACATACACTTGTGGGTGTGTGTAGGGTTTGATCTAAATTTTCTAGTATGATACCACTGAAAGGATTTAATTCAATGAAATTAAATGATAAATTAGCAAGCTGGTTTTTAATAAAAATAAGAAAACAATTTAATTAAAAACATTCTTTATCATAAAATAGAAAATGAACACAAAAACAAGATGAAATATAAACCATAGTATGAGCACCATAGAAAATACCTATGTAACTAGGGTTATTAGGGTCCTAGTATCCTTGTCTTCTTAGTGATCAAATCCTGGACATGAAAGTACATCTCTTTCTCAAGTTAACCAATCCCTATCATAAATGTTTAGTTAGTGTTGTGATGTAATCCCTCTCGAGAGACCGGTCCTCATCCCTGACAACTCACCTAGCGTACTAGACCTAGTCTTCCCACCTAGATACATAGGATTCCCATATGTTCTATTCCAATACCTATATCATGTAAAATAAATTTTATATAATCAAATTTTTAGTAATTTAAGCCACATTGAACTCACACCAAAATCCCTGGAAAACACATTTTTCCCACCCAAAAAAATTATAAAACCCATTTGGAAACCAAATAAGGCATAATGAAATCATCAAGTAATTTCAAGGCATGGAACCACCTACCTTTTCCTTGAAATATTCACAAAACCAATTAGAAATCTAAATTCGCACCAAGGAGTGACCCTATGGAAGTACAATTACACCAAAGACAACAATATTTAACCCAAAGAAAATAGATTTGGACCCAAACTAGGTCAGTACTATTTCTAGAGAAAAACATCTCAAAGAAGAAGTGAAAAGATACCAATAAGAGGGAAGAAGATAAGAGAGGATGAGCTTACATGATGATTCCTTAAAGATCCTAATAATAAACACACAAATTTTTGAGCCCAAGGGATTGAATATAAGTACCCAGCCTTAATACATTACATAATCTTGAATTAAATGAATAATTCACATTAATGATCTTTTCAGGTTTATAGTTTTAGAGAATTAGGACATTACTATTGCATCTCAATGATTACAAAGTAGACACATCTACTCAATTTCCATTTTTTCACAAAATAAAAACTCCTGAACAAAATATTCGTGCCTAGTTCCATGTTTTAGATAGCATGAAATTTCCTTGATCCCATCCTTGGCCCTATTCCACTTTATTTCATGGGAAAAACATTTCAAAAACTTGGGATGAGCATAAAAATCTCATTAAGGGATACATAAAGAAAGAAAACATTAGATCATCAATATATACATAACATAAACTTTTTAACATACCTCATGAAATCATAAGATTTGTGAAATACACATAGAAATCATAAAACATAATGGTAACTTGAGGCATTAATAATATTTTTATGTAGGGAAAAACCCTCATGGTTACGTTTGGAATACCCATCATAGTATATTCCCTAAATATCTTCAGAGAAACCTTAGCATTTAACTCCTCCGCATTACCCAATGCATTGGAGATCTATTTCGGGCTCACCCTCCCTCAGATTATTACGGAACCACCCGACTTCATAAACAATTCCCAAGAACCATAACATAATCTTATCACACAAAAAATGCATAAAGGAAACATAACATTTCCACATTTTAATAACAGAATATCAATACAACACATTGATATTATCAAAACATTATAAAAACCATTTTCAATAACAAAATAAAATTAAATTAAAATATGGTATTTATTTATCTTTTAAAAAACTTAATGGCCTGTAGAGGAAGTTGAAACTCAAATAATGGTCACGGTGGCAGAGAAGTCGTTGTCACCGCATACGTAAGACAAAAAAACATTCCTTTTGTCATTTAGTATAACTATTCATAGAGAAAATATTCCCTTTGAATGAAATTACAAGTCAAAATGGTTCATTATACAACTAATAAATGAAGGTCATATATACATTGAAGTATTCCTCAATGAAAGTATATTTAGACGAAGTCCCTTACAAAAAAGGTATCCTTAGATTAAGGATAAATAAATTACATAATTATGTGTGAAAAATATAAATACACCCTATATAAGTGGATATTAAGTGTAAAAAAATCAGAGTTCATCCACACATATTCATAGTACGGCATAATCAAGAAGTAGATGTTTAACCCAAATAATTGAAATTGGGTTAAGAAGTTCCCTTACAGAAATTCGACAGCCTAACGGCGTCACTTTAAAATTCAGAAAATGAGTTGATGGGAGATAAAAAATGGTATCTCATCACTTGGAAATAAAATTTTCAGATATAAGGATATATAATAACATATCCTAACATTAAGAATATATAAATTAAAAGACCAAACAAAAAAGAAGTCTTTTAAAAAGCGGAGGGTGAAAGGTTCCCTTACCGATTTGGGTAACTTTCGAAACGTACACCCCATGAAATAATGACTATACAATGTTGATGTAAATACCCATAAACGAAAGTATATTACAGAAAGAGTAGAATAATTTTCAGTACATACATCACTCAAAGGAGATAGTGACAAATATAGAATGAATCTCACTGGAATAAATAGTGAGATAAAAACCCCTTACCTCGTTGTAATAAATCGAGTCATAAGACCAAAAGATAATAAGAACCAAATTAATCACATAATACTATGAATATAAATAGAATCATGATAATATATATCAAATGTAATTACACAATATACCACATGCAATAAATAATTGGCGAACAATGGAAATCTCACGGAATTAAAAGTGAGATAAGAAATCCCCTTACCTCAAGTCTGACTTGTCTAGTTCGTTTCTTTATATTCATGAATAATAAACCTTGGTCAATTTATAATTTCTTAAGGAATCCCTTTAAATTTTATTATTAAATTCATAACACATATTATCATTTTATAATAATTAGTTAATTATGTGAGTTCATATCATAAGTTTTGTCGAAGTTCGGTACATGAGTCAAAAATGAACTTGTTTGAAGAGAATTGTCAATGTAGTTATAAGTACATAATCTCTGGAATGGTGTTCATGATTTAAATATCATATATATCCAGTATATATGTATTTAATAATATTCCATAATGTTTGGATATAATAAATGAAATGTACCATTCATGGAGACGGTAAGTCGTACGTACGCATGAATGCTACTTTCATTTTTTTCATATTAATGGAATTTAAAACTAAATTAGACTTAGATATATTATAATTCCAGTATAATATATATGTTATATAGGTAACATAAGTTCATTAATTACATTTTTTATAAATTCCATGTTTGGCATGAATGAGTCACATCACTTGAGGGGGTGGTTGTCCACACTTCCTCATATGAAATTCTCGCATTTGTACAACATGCAAATCATAAAGTTATGTTTTAAATATAAAATAAATGATAATTTAGAAGACATAAATATAATATATATCATATATAAATATAGTGACATCTTAATTTCCACCCTGAATGGTGTTAAAAGAATATTGAACAATCATCGTTTCGTGAGGTAGTAATTCGCCACACATAGAAACAGTATGTTCTTTAACCATTAGACGGAGGTGTGTGTAAGTTTAGGTATAATACTTATCATAAAAACATCCTAGTATATTGAGGATGATTTTTTTTATTATGTGATCAAATAATAAGAAGATATTGTTGAGTGAATAAATAAAATAAAATAAAGAAACTCGAGAAAAGACATTACCTCTAAATCTGGTAACTCTTTTTGGTTTGAGCCAAAGGATTTTTTGGAAAGACTTAGCCCAAAAGTGAGGCTTCTATAAGTAATATAGGGATGTGGAGAGATAATATGAGAATAGTTTGGATTATCCAATGGCTTGAGAGGTGTGGGTAAGGGGGTAGAGGTGGGGGCCTTTTATAAGAGGGAGGAGGGTCATTTTTGGAAAGGCTTGAAATGTTACTTTATTATAAAATGTTTTTCGGATTTTAAAGGTCTTACAATGATATATTTCTAGGATAATTTGATAAGGGTTCTAAATCCACACATACAATAGGTTTTAGACAAGTTTAATTCTTATATTTTACCTTATCTTTTCATTTTATTTAAATTGTTCATTAAAGAGGTAATCACTGCATCATCATGGTGTCATAAATAAATTTATTTATTTAGTGTCTAAAAATTATAAAAAAATACCATGATGTAGGAAATATTTTTATATTTCCATTTAATATTTATAGTCTAAGAGATAATTTATGTAAACTAAATTAAATTTTTTTTACTTAGGATATAAAAGCCTTTGTTATATTTCTCTTCTTTTTTTAAAAATAATGTCATAAATGTCACTATCACACCAATGTGACTCCATGGGCCCTCAAGTTTGGTAAAAAGCTTCCCATGGTCGGAAATGAATCAAACAAGAGGATTTGGACACATGTTGGGATCATTTTATATTATTATGATATTATTTTATTACCCTTAACTTCCTGATTACTAATTAATCACGATAATTAAAGATAATTATCATTGTTACTATTCATAATGTCCAAAAACAAGAGTCTTAATTACATAATTTAGACCTTATGATTCCAAATATGGAATCCATTTTATCAAATTCCAAACACAAAAATTGCAGTAATTAATTTATAAAGATTTCTCATTGTCACAACCAAATACAGGTTTTTAAGAAGTAAAATTTATCAAAAAATTGACTTGTTTTTACATCCAATTAAAATGTTAAATTACTTTCAATGAACAAAATTATATTAAGTGATAAAAACATAATTCAGTTAAACTTTAAAATCAATTAAAAGGACAATATAAATATATAAATAATTTATATGAAAAAGCAGTTTTGAAGTAAAATGGAGTATTTTTCACTATTCATTAAAAATGAACATTTGTCAGAAAAATACCAAAAAATTATCCAAAGTAAATTTGATATTCCAAATTAAAAAATTATTTCCACTTTACAAAATTCAAAACATAGAAGTTTCATTAATTAATTTTATAATTAATTCCCATTGTGAAAACAAATAGCTTGTTTTTAAGAAACAATATCTATAAAAAGATTGACACTTGTTTATGTCCAATTTCAAAGTGAAATTAATTCCAATGACCACCATTGAATTAAATGGTAAAAATATATTTTAATTAAACTTTAAAACCAATTAAAAATATAATCTAACCATATAAATAAATTATATTAAAATGAGGTTTTGAATTAAAATACAGCATTTTCACTATTCATAAAAAAAGAACTTTATCGGAAAAATAACAAAAATTTACACAAAGTAAATTTTGATGTCTTGATTCTAAAGAAGGATTTTATCTTTTTAAATATAACCTATAAAATTTTCAAAAAGTGGATTTAAAAAAGCGTTCGCCGTCAAAAGGTGGTTAATCGACCTTTTAAAAAATATTAGAATATTTATGCTTAAATTTGGATTCATTCTCATTTTAAGACTCTAACTTTTATTGGATAAATGTAAAAAAAATTAAAAAACATATATAATAATTTTTTAGTTAGTTCTGTTCATTCCTGTCATTACAATGGCTAGGTGTTAACTACCATTTAAAATAATATTATTATATTATTAGTGTGCAACGTATGATTTCAAAGAACTAGTTGTTGCATATTGGGTACGCCATCGAACATAGAATCTATTTTAAAGTAATATTAATATTTAATTCATGAATATATGAAAATTTCATATTCTTTATTTACCTGGGATGTTACATTGAAGGAGGAGGTGGTGGACCTATGGTGGAGAGTTGAATGGGGTGAGAAAGGGGGTTTGAGGGTTAAAATCTTGGAGGGTTAGTTTAGTAATTTCAATAAAATTAATTATCTAGAACATCATGCAGTTTGGATGCATGGTTTTCCAAACCATCTTCCAACTATGTGACACCTCTATACAAGAGGAAAAGAGGCCACACAATTTACCTGGTGGGGGAACACACTCATACTCCAAGCCATACATCTTGGATAGTTCCATTTTCCTAGTTTCATGGTCAGCCTAGGAGGGACACATACCCATATCTTGGGTGCATAGTTTTCCCTAGGCTGGAGAATGGTTTCTATTAACCATCCACTAACTATATGCCTCCTTATATATAGCCTGAAAACTAACATTTATCTCAAAAACTCTTAGGAAATACATGTAATAAAGGTATGACCCAAAATAGAAGAGAGAAATAACTCAAAATAACACTATATATGGGACATGTATGGTGTTTTCTGGTCATAAACATCCATTCGGATAAATAGAAACTAAACCTCAATGGGTAAGATTTCCTCTGTTCCATACACTAGGGAGTATAGAGTCTCTTGCGTAGAATTTCAAGTTTTATTTTGATAATCTTGAAGGAAATTGGAGATATTTTTGGCCAAATATTTTTATTTTGGCCAACCATTTTCTTCAATATATTACAGAGGGTCTTTTTGAATGCCTCAATCTATCCATTTTCCTTCTCGTGGTAGAAATAAGTATGGTCATACTGGATATTGTACTAGAGTATAATTTCTTCATCTTAGTAGACTAGAAGTTAGTGTTGTAATCTTTGATAATAGTTTGAGGCACTCCAAACTGATGGATAATGTTGGAGATCATGAACTCAATCATAGATTGGGGTTTTGACTTCCTTTATGGGAACCGCTTCTGTCCATTTAGAAAATAAGTCTCTTGTGGTCAAAATGAACCTTCACTGTTGAGTTTTCACTATTGAGTATAGTCCCACAATGTAGAGTCCCCATACTAAAAAGTTCCAAGAATATTTGGTAGTGTGTAAAAGCTTTAATGGTAATGCATGATGTTATCATGGATCTGACATGCTTGAGACCTCTTGGAGAACTCAATACAGTCCTAAACCATGGTGGGACCAAAGTAACCCAACCTCCTAATTTGATAGGAGAGCTTCAATCCTACTTGATGGGAACCACAGGACATGTAATGGACCTCTTTCATAACCTAATGTATCTCTTTGACGTGCATGAAACAGAGAAGAATTCCATCAAACCCACACCTGTAGAGGATTTTCTCTAAGTTAGGCTCGCTTTGGAGGGTAAAATATGATTCATTATGGAAGATTCACTCACACTTGTCTAATTTTGATGGGATAATTCCATTTCAGAGATACTCAATAAATGGATTCATCCAATTGGTAATTTCCTCAACTATGGGGGACTAAGGGTTTTGGAATAGAATCATCGATAGCCAGCTAATATACCTATTGGTTTTCATCATCTTAAGTGGTGGGAGATATTACACTTTAGTTTTCCACATGAATGGCCAGGTCATCTTGGTCGGGTTCGGTAAGATATGATTCCTATATCATCCCGCCTTTTTATCACATAAACTTTCATTACATTTTACAAAACCAAGGATCTTTAAGGTTTAGTGTCTTGGAAACCAGGAACTTAAAACATGAAAACATAAAAAATTCTTCATTAAACACTTGAAAGGATTCTCCTTATGTTAATCCTAGGTTCATTACTGCATCTCATACCTTGGGGACATACATCAAAAGAAAGGGTGAGCAGAAGGCCCAGTAAGGGAAACAAGGTGAAACATTTAACATGTGAACTTGAGATACATCAACAATGTCATGAAGAATAACTTTAAGGCATGAGAAATAAATCATGAGGTATATCATAATAAAAATAATGTATTTCATAACTTGAAGATGTGGATACAACATTTAATATTGACAATCATTTCTATTTCACCAAGGTCCATCCCCAAGGTGTCATTAAAAATTACCAAGGTTATTCACCAAGGCGTTGTTAAAAATAGTCATCTCTAGAGATTAAGTCTTTACCCAATGCATTGGAGCGCTATCAGGGCACACCCTAGACATGTATTTATTATCATGTGAGACACATATATCATCATCAATAATTTCATAAACAACCTATATAGCATAAAAGAAATGGGTTCCATTTCATAATCATAATGTTTTAAAACTGCTTTAAAGACATGATCTTTATGTCACTTTAAACCCACGGGAAGGGAAAGTGGGTCTCATGTATGTAAATACAAGAATTTAAAATATAAAAACTTGGTATATATGTTAATACCCCTATAGAAGAGAGATATTTGAGTATTCACTTAATAAGCTAAAAGAACTTTAGAAAAAGAGAGAGACATTTTGAGACGGAAATCCTACAGCATAACGGCTATGTTTCGGTGTTTTAGAAAACATTGAAAAGAGAGGGGACATGGGTAAAACATTAATAAATGACCCATAAAATAGTAGAGGGACCGAATATGAAGGATATATGAACATGGTAATGAAATTTGAAGGACATTCCATTTGAAATGAAAAACATGGAAGGAAGACAAAATTTAGATTTCTCTTATGAAAATTCGGCAGCCTAACGGCGTCACTTAAACTTCAACAAAAATGAATTGACGAGATAAAATAGGGTCTATCATCATATGAACATAAAATATAAGTATGATAGATATAGAGATAATACCCCAACAAAATAAAAAGTAACTTGAAATACTTGACATGGAAATAGAACTTGAAAACGAGAAGGGTGAAATAATGCCTTAAAAATTCGGTAACCTAATGACGCCACTTAAAACTTCAAAATACTAAAGTGAAGAGATAAAATATGGTCTCTCATCAGATGAATATAAAATATCAGTATGATATATTTAGATATCATACCCCAACATAATAAAAATAAACATGAAAGACTTGATATGAAAGTAGAACTTTGAAAAATGAGAACGGTGAAAGAATACCTTAAAAATTCGGCAGCCTAACGGCGCCACTTAAACATTCTTAAAACGAATTGATGAGAGAAAGATGGGGTATCTCATCATATTAACATGAAAAGAGAAATAATATGAATATAAAATAACATCCTCTAACATAAGAACATGGAGCATAAAATAAATGACATGAAAGATATTATTTGAAAAGAAAGAGAGAGGTCGGATCCCTTACATTAAACATAACTCTTAAAACTCAAAGGTTGGGACCTTGAGGGCTTGGGGCACCTTGGGAGGACTCCTTGATAGCTAAGGAGACCAGAACTTCGTTGAGTATGATTTTGGAGTCGAATGTATGAGAGGATGGCTTGGTATTTATAGGGAAAGTATGGGGACAAGGCATTAATGGCCAAGGGACACCTCATTGGTGGTTTTGGCAAAACCATGGGCTTGCCCATGGTATATGCCCATGGTATTGGCCACTTGGGACACCTCATACATTATCTTACTATTCATAAGTCGAACATATTGATTACATACTTAATACGTCATTTAATGATGTCATTAAACACCCGTAACTTAAAAACTGTATTTTCACTATTCATCGAAAATTCAACTTTCTCAGAAAAATCCCAAAATTTCTCCTTAACCAAATATCAATTCTCTGATTTCAAAAATGAACTCCATTTTATAAAAATATTTTTATAAATATTTTTAATTTAATTTTTTTAAATAAATACACTATTCACCGAAAATTCATTTTTTTCAGAAAAATCCCCAAAATTTTCCTTAACATAATATCGATGCTCTGAGTTCAAAAATGAAATCAATTTTATAAAAATAATTTTCTAAATATTTTTAATTTAATTTTTAATTAAAAAAAACTATTCACTCGAAACAAGCTAATACTTGAATATTAATATCTGAAACCGTTATTTAACCATTTTATTAAATCATATTACTTAATCAAGGTGCCTAGATTATATTAATACTTTCTTTAAGTGAGATTACTAATCCATTTGGTCACATTACTAATCCTAAGCATAAAATCACTATTCATAATTTAATATTCATAAAAAAATTAAGTTGATCTTATTAGACTCTAAATTTCGTACTGAACATAATTGTAGAAGACCATTTTTCGAAAATCATTACACATTTTTAATTATTTATGTTTTACAAAAACTTTTTTTTAAATATCATTTCTCTAAAATTCACCAAAAATAAGCATAATATATTTATCCGGACATTTAAAAATTCATAAACATCATCATAAGATGAAATCAAAATTTTTATTTAAAACAAAGGATTACATAAGGTAGTTACAGTCTCCTTACATAGCCCCTTATAACCCCAGCATAGGACCTAAGTGTAAGGTGTGATAAGGTGAGAGAATCTGAGGGAGGCTCGGCCAACATCGCACGAGTAGTAATTTCTATCAGTTTGAAATTCTCGCGAAGGTGATTCTGTTCTAGCTTCACACGATGAAGTTCAGCTTGGGTTTGGTCCAGAGCAAAGCCCAGTGGTGCTACCTCCTTCCCAAGTTCTGTTAGATGGGCTTCGATCGGTCCAAGACTACTGGGTGAGGCTATCGAATCTTATTTCTATATTAATTAACCAAGATCACTTGTATTTAGAGACAAATATCGAAACGTTTAGTTTCCAGCAGTCATATTGACCAATGGTAATATAACAGTCAAATCCCAATGGTCTCATTTTAATTATACTCATGTTAACAAATGAAACAGTTTTGTTGAGTATATAAAAAAAATAAAATAACACACAAAATTAGGAAACAAGATTTATTCAAAATTTCAGGTCATTACAATCTTCCCCCCTTAAGAAATTGCGTCCTCGCAATTTTTAAAATTGGGTTTTGAAATTTCATTGAAAGTCACACATCGGAAACGGATTCAATAAAACTATTACTTTAAAAGAAAGAAAGGGAAGTACAAAGGTCACCCGAGTTAACCCATACTAGGATTCCATGTAGGAAAACATGGACATGGAGGAGAAAACAAAGGGTCACATTCTGAGGGAGAGTGATAGAAAACATGATTAGGAGAATGTTAACAACAAGAAAATCACAAACTTATGATGGTTTAAACGGTATTTGATTTCCCAGTAGGAAACGTTAACAGACAACATTTTTGTTTTATGTTCCTTTTCATAATTTTGAGGAATTAATTTACTACATAGAACAAAAACATAAGGAAATATTCCTACCTTCAAGTAGAGTTTCATCCTTTAATAAGTTTCTACCAAAACTAATCTTTTATCCAAATGATGAGCATTCAAAAACACTTGGTCTCATGAAAACACAATAATTATCTTCTTGAGAGTCACGTAATCCACAAAATATTAACTATCAATTTATTCTATCTTTAAACATTATCCCAAAAATATAATGGGAAAGATAAAACAACTCTTCAAAAAGGAAGAATCCCATAGGAAGGGAAACTACTTTTAAATCTTCAAAGTTCTATGGTACTACCTAAAGTTCATCATAGACCATTACATAAATAACTGTCCTTAAAATTCCTCAAAATAAACCAAACTAATATTGAAACCCAATTATAAGAACAATCTCATTACATAGTCTTCCAAGATAGACTTTATCGTTCATCTTCAAACAACATAAACCACTCTTATCATCTTATAACAAAAGTAACTAACCTAATCACATTTTCCCCAAGATAGGTTAATCATTTCCATATGTAACCTAAATTACTATAAGTTCGCTTTAAATTCATCGATTCTTCAAAATATAAGTCAACTTTTACTCCTCAAAAAAAATACCATAGTAATATATTTACCTCGATCAAATAAGGTTCCCAAAATAGTGAATGTCTTCCAAAATAATAATCACCTTTTAATCCCATAATCACCCTTTTTTTAGAATAACAGCTTCACTACATCAACATGTAGTACATAACAATATATGTTTTCTTTAATGATATAAAATCATTTTAGGTAGTGACACGATGATCTTAGAAAACATAAAAGATATACTCATAGAGAATGAACTAAAATACAATATGACATAGACAATTATTGCGAAGAAGTTACACGTACTTCAGTCATCATGATCCATCTCATCATCGGAATTGCATTGTTCCCTTGTCCTCGAATATTGTTGATACTCATCATGCTTCTCATCCATTCCAAGATAGCATTTACTTGGATAATTTCTAACTTCTCCACATTTATGACATAGAAATGTATAAGGTACATTAGATCGAACCTTATATCTATTCATCACATTATCCATTTTTTTAAAGCAATTGGCTACTTTATACCCTATCTTCCTACTCTTAAAACATCTCTCGGTTCTTTTGTGACATTCTCCTTGGTGCCTCTTGCCACACTTTTTGCAAAAAATAAATTGGGTCTTCTTTCCCTTATAAACTTTATCAGATGAACATCTTTGAGACTTTGTCTTCTTCTTCCTTGATGAATTTGGGCATTCAACTAGGTACCAATTATTAATTGTTATTTTTGATAGCTGGTTTGGCATATCACAATATCTTAAACTTGATCTTTCTTCATCTCTGTCACATTAATAGGGAAATCGTCACATTTCCTATCACATTGGTTGTTGGGACATTCTCTTACATTTCCCGCCATTAACTAAGAAAAGAACGTATAATTAGGGGGCGTAAATACTTAGACAATAGTCATGAAAAGGAAACTTAAAGCATAGAAGAAAAAACTTGTAGAAAAAAATTATACCCTAACATGTGATCCCCTAGGTCTCAATCTAGGTTATCCAAGATCATATATTCTTATTTGAATCTTTATTTTATTTTATATTTGTTACTTTAATAATGGTTCATACTAAGCTTATGAATTTACCAAAGCATATCCCCCAGGAGTATCATAACCAAGAGTTCAGTAAGGCCCATTGTCGTGTACCAGTTCCTATTCAAGTCTAGCTCAAAGCGGTGTTTTCAGGTTTTACCCCTATGTACATTTGTTCCAGAGCAACCTCTACCTGCTCGTATCCAGACATGGATGTATTTTCTTGGAAACCCCTTACTCAATACTCACCAAAATACCAGGAAGATTTCCTATATTTAAACTTTTCTATAGGCTTATTCCAAAAGTTTTCATATCCTAATTTCCACAAATAACTAAACCATCCTTTGATACCAACTATAGCATCCCGCCTTTTTATCACATAAACTTTCATTACATTTTACAAAACCGAGGATCTTTAAGGTTTAGTATCTTGGAAACCAGGAACTTAAAACATTAAAACATAAAAAATTATTCTTTAAACACTTGAAAGGATTATCCTTATGTTCATCCTAGGTTCATTACTGCATCTCATACCATAGGGACATACATAAAAAGAAAGGGTGAGCAGAAGGCCCAGTAAGGGAAACAAGGGGAAACATTTAACATGTGAACTTGAGATACATCAACAATGTCATGAAAAAGAACTTTAAGGCATGAGATAGAAATCATGAGGCATATCATAATAAAAAACGTATTTGATAACTTGAAGATGTGGCTACAACATCTAATATTGACAATAATTTCTGTTTCACCAAGGTCCATCCCCAAGGTGTCATTAAAAATTACCAAGTTTATTCACCAAGGCGTCATTAAAAATAGTCATCTCTAGAGATTAATTCTTTACCCAATGCATTGGAGCGCTATCAGGGCGCACCCTTGAAATGTCATTATTATCATGTGATCCACATATATCATCATCAATAATTTCATAAACAACCCATATAGCATAAAAGAAATGGGTTTCATTTCATAATCATAACGTTTTAAAACTTCTTTAAAGACCTGATCTTTATGTCACTTTAAACCCACGGAAAGGGAAAGAGGGTCTCATGTATGTAAATCCCAGAATTTAAAATAGAACAAATTGGTATATATGTGAATACCCCTATAGAATATAGAGATTTGAGTATTCACTTAATAAAATAAAATAACTTTAGAAAAAGAGAGAGACATTTTGAGACCGAAATCCTGCAGCATAACGACTATGTTTCAGGGTTTTAGAAAACATTGAAAAGAGAGGGGACATGGGTCAACCATTCATAAATTACCCATAAAAAAGTATAGGGACATAATATTAAGGATATATAAACATGTTAATGAAATTTGAAGGACATACCATTTGAAATGAAAAACATGGAATGAAGACAAAATTTAGATTTCTCTTATGAAAATTCGACAGCCTAACGGCGTCACTTAAACTTCAACAAAACTGAATTGACGAGATCAAATAGGGTATCTCATCATATGAACATAAAATATCAGTATGATAGATATAGAGATCATACCCCAAAAAAATAAAAAGGAACTTGAAATACTTGACATGAAAATAGAACTTGAAAACGAGAAGGGTGAAAGAATCCCTTAAAACTTCGGTAGCCTAACGACGCCACTTAAAAATTCAAAATACTGAATTAAAGAGATCAAATAGGGTATCTCATCATATGAAAATAAAAGATCAGTATGATATATTTATAGATTATAACCCAACATAATAAAAAGGAACATGAAAGACTTGATATGAAAGTAGAACTTTGAAAAATGAGAAGGGTGAAAGAATCCCTTAAAAATTCGGCAGCCTAACGGCGTCACTTAAACATTATTAAAACGAATTGATGAGAGAAAGAGGGGATATCTCATCATATTAACATGAAAAGGGTAGTAATATGAATATAAAAGAACATCCTCCAATATAAGAACATGGAGCATAAAATAAATGACATGAAAGAGATTACTTGAAAAGAAAGAGAGAGGTCGGATCCCTTACCTTAAACATAACACTTAAAACTCAAAGGTTGGGACCTTGAGGGCTTGGGGGAACCTTGGGAGGACTCCTTGGGAGGTAAGTAGACCATAACTTAGTTGAGGATGATTTTGGAGTAAAATGTATGAGAGGATGGCTTGGTATTTATAGGGAAAGTGAGGGGACAAGGCGTTAATGGCCAAGGGACACCTCATTGGTGGTTTTGGCAAAACCATGGGCTTGCCCATAGTATTTGTCCATGGTATTGGACAATTGGGACACCTCATAACTTATATTACTATTCATAAGTGGACCATATTTATTAAATACTTAATACATCATTTAATGATGTCATTAAACACCCGTAACTTAAAAACTGTATTTTCACTATTCATAGAAAATTCAACTTTCTCAAAAAAAATCCCAAAATTTCACCTTAACCAAATATCAATGCTCTGATTTCAAAAATTAACTCCATTTTATAAAAATAATTTTCCAAATATTTTTAATTTAATTTTTTTAATAAATACACTTCACCGAAAATTCATTTTATTCAGAAAAATCCCCAAAATATTCCTTAACATAATACCGATGCTCTGAGTTCAAAAATGAAATCCATTTTATAAAAATATTTTTATAAATATTTTTAATTTAATTTTTAATTAAAAAACACTATTCACCCAAAAAAACTAATACTTGAATAATAATATATGAAACTGTTATTTAACCATTTTATTGAATCACATTACTTAATCAAGGTGCCTAGATTATATTAATACTTTATTTAAGTGAGATTACTAATCCATTTGGTCACATTACAAATCCTAAGCATAAAATCACTATTCATAATTTACTATTCATCAAAAAATAAGTTGATCTTATTTGACTCTAAATTTCATACTGAACATAATTGTAGAAGACCATTTTTTGAAAATCATTACACATTTTTAATTATTTAAGGTTTACATAAACATTTATTAAAATATCCTTTCCCTAAAATTCACCAAAAATATGCATACTCTATTTATCCGGACATTTGAAAATTCATAAACTTCATCATAAGAAGAAATAAAAATTTTTATTTAAAACAAAGGATTACACAAGGTAGTTACGGTCTCCTTACATAGCCCCTTATAACCTCATCATAGGACCTAAGTGTAAGGTGTGCTAAGGTGAGAGAATATGAGGGAGGCTCGGCCAACATCACATGAGTAGTAATTTCTATCAGATTGAACTTTTCGTGAAGGCGATTCTGTTCTAGCTTCACACGATGAAGTTAAGCTTGGGTTCTGTCAAGAGCAAAGCCTAGTGGTTCTACCTCCTTCCCAAGTTCTGTTAGATGGGATTCGATCGGTCCAAGACTACTGGGTGAGGCCATCGAATCTTCTTTCTATATTAATTAACCAAGATCACTTGTATTTAGAGACAAATATCGAAACATTTAGTTTCCAGCGGTCATATTGACCAATGGTTATATAACAGTCAAAACCCAACGGTCTCATTTTAATTATACTCATGTTATCAAATGAAACAGTTTTGTTGAGTATATAAAAAAATAAAATAACACACAAAATTAAGAAACAAGATTTATTCAAAATTTCGGGTCGTTACAATTCCAGACCTGCTAATGCATTGACTTGAATGTTCTGTGATTGAGAAATGCATTTCACCTTCAGCTGGGATGGAAACTGGTCCATCAGTAGATGGGTGTGTTCCATCAGGGGCATGATCTCTTTATTTCTGATAACATATCCACCCTTGATCTATTTGATGACTATATTAGAGTGTCCCTTCAAATGTAAATTGGGTACATCAATCTGGAGGTCCAAATCAAGACTATTAATAAGTGATTGGTACTATGCCTCATTATTGGTGCAGCCTTATGACAACAAGAATGAGTGTGGAAAGATGAATTATGTCGGGGTGATGAAAATGATTCCCAAGCCAACCCTATTAAGATTGGGGTCATTGAAACTTCTACTGTTTCGGATCTAAGAGGTGCCATTGAAATGAATCTTCTAATATGATATAGCCTACCCCACTGAGATAATAACTACATCTAGGAAATCATAATCCAGGGGAAATTATTTAGGGTGTGGATGTTCTTACAAGAAGTATACTAGAACCTATCCTTTAACGTCCTTATAAGGAACAAACCTGATGCCAACCTATTAGAGGATTACCATCTAGTGTTCCAATCATCCCATCAGAATGGGGTGACTGAGGATATACTTTATCAGGTCTAATTGAGACTCAATATGTATCTCATAATGTTTTAAATAATGTCACAACTTTTTCACTGCAAAAACCAATGTTAGACAACTCTTGTTGATGGGGGAGTAACTAGTCTTTTTTTCACTTCTCTCATTATTTTTTGGGCTAGAAGGGACCAAGGGACCATTCTATAGTATTCATATAGAGTAACAAAGGCTTTTCTAATATAGATGGAATTAGAACTGAATGTTATAGTTGGTACTACTTAATGTCCCCAAAGGCAGTCTAGCACTCCTCATCCCACTACTAAACTATGCCATTATACATGATCCTCTAGAAGGGATTACACTTTCCAAGAATATTTAGAATAAATCATCATATGTTGGCTAAGTTCCCTTAGAGGCCTCACACACCCCAGATATTTCGTGGGGTAGGCATATGATTGATATAATTTATTTTCTATGGTTTTATCTTTATGCCTATGTATCTTACAATAAATACGAGAATTTTTGAAAGGTAAACCCAAATGCACACATTGAGGGGTTAAAATTCAAGTTTATAGAGTATAAATAGTCAAACACTTCCTAAATTTCCTTAATATGGTCATAAAATTAGTTCTATTTGAACACCATATCATCCACATAACATTCCACCAATGTCTTGAGAATGGGATTAAAGATGTGTTTCATGGCCCACTGGTATGTGGATCTAGAATTCTTCAATATTAAAGGCATCACTTGATAGAATAAATCCCATTAGGGTACCCTAGAGGTTGTGGAACCCTCATTTTCTAGGTCCATCTGGATCTAATATGTACCCAAAGTATCCATCTATGAAGAAGAGGGCCTAAAAACTAGATGCAACATCAATCAACAGCTCTATCATTGGAAGGGGAAAATTGTCCTTCAGACAATGGTGGTTTAGGTCCCATAATTTGATTCAAACATTGATCTACCCATTCTTCTTACTGACTAAAACAATGTTAGCTAAACACCTAGGGTATTAAACCTCCCTTAAAAAATTGTCTTTAATAATATTTTGAACTTCATCATTGACCAATGCACTGTGAGAGGGGTGCATCTTTCTTGGAGGCTGTTTGATCCCATAATGAACCATTAGGAGGCCAAGACTATGAATGAAGACCTAAGGATCTAGTCCCAGCATCTTGTCATAACTTCAGGAAAATATATCATGGTTCTATTTTAGGAAGGCTACATACTATTGCTACTCCTCTGGGGTAATCACTACAGTGATCAGTGTTACTCTCATATCTTCCTCGAGACTAAGGTTCACCTGGATTAACTCATTAATAGTGGTAGATACAACCTCTTGAAATATAGTGGGGTTCCTTATAAATCCTTTTTCTCATATAAGACAAGAGGATCAGAGAGAGGAAGTTACTCTTCTAGGACATTCAACCCAAGGGGGAACTATTGTTTTCTCTAATGGATAAAAAATTCTTACTGAGGGGTTTTTTCTCTACTGAGACTATGGAAGTAGAAGCTGCTGAGCTAATTCTGTTTGGTTTCCAGCTATGAGGTTCACTATTAATATCAAATTAATGGTGATAATTCGAAATTTTACGATTCATACTGTAATGCCCCGACCCCAGCTACCTAGAGTCGGTGCATTACTTCGTAACATTGGCATGATCACAAAAGATCAAATCTCGAAAGACCGATTAGTTTAGTAGCCTTGGAAACACTAGATACATTCATAAATGTTACATTACAACATAAAGTGAAAAACTAATAACAAAGTCTTCATAGTCCACACTCATATCCTCTTCTGACAATCCCTGCAGGTCATTCATAAAATACTTCTTCACATCCTAGAAAATATTAGAACATTGAAAGGGGTGAGCTCAGATGCTCAGTAAGGATAACAATATTGCGGAAGCTTTCATAAATAAACATAAATATTTAAGGCAATGTATGACTAAAACAAAAGCCTTTTAAACTTGAACATCAACATAATATGGAAAAAGTAAAATGAGATAATGCCATTTACATCTTCACATGGATGTTCTACTGGTCGAATAATCACATGAAATATCAATAACCACTTTCATAATGATGGAATTCATAATGCCAGACTATCATAACCACGTAGTCAAGGCCTCGTGCCAAGACCACAAATAAGATTTTGTCAAGCCCTCGTGCCAAGACACTAGTTTGTCTCATGAGACCTGCCGATGCATCGAGGAGCTATAGCGGGCTCCACCCGTCACTTATTAAGTCCAATGCATTCCTCATATGAATAGGTCTAAACATATCATAAACCATAACATAATCGTATCACCTAAAACATGCATAAAGGAAACATAACATTTCCACATTTCAATCACAAGATATAAATACAACACATTGATATAATAAAAACTCTTTCAAAACCATTTTCAATACCAAAATAAAAGAAAGTTAAAACTTTGTATTTATTTTTCATTAAAAAAAATGATGGCTTGTAGAGGAAGCCGAAACTCAAATAATGGTCACGGTGGCGGAGAAGTCGTTGTCGCCGCATAAGTACGGAAAGAAAAACATTCCCTTTTTGTCGTTTAGTAAAAAACTTCGAATAAAAAAGATTCCTTTTGAATAAATGTAAAAGTCAAAGGGGTTTATACACCGTATAAAAGAAAGTTTTGTATAAAACCAAATATGCCTCAATGAAAGGGGATTGAGACGAAGTCCTTAAAAAGATCATTTTTTTTTAAATAAAGTACATCTATAATGTGTATTCACTATAAGTACACATAAATAATGTACAAATACAATATAGGACATAATAATATCATGACATAATTTGAAAGTAGGAGATTAACCCAAAGAGTGAAAATTGGGTTAAGAAATTCCCTTACCTTGTGTCCGACTTGACTCAACCATTCTTTAACCTCCAGAATAATAAACTAGAGTTAATATCTACCTTATTAAGAACCATTTTAAATTTCATTATCCTTTTTATATCACTTATTACAATGTTATGAACATTATGTAATTATTTAAGTTAATAACGGTCGTTTTGTCGATCTTTGGTAACTTGAGTCAACAATAAACTTCTTATAATTACAGGTTGTTCATGTGGTAGAATATCCATTATATCCAGAATTATATTCATGATTTAGATTTCATATATATCATATATATATACAGTATATACATTCATTCATAATGTCACGTAACATTTAGAGGTAAGAAATGAAATGCACCGTTCATGGAGACGGTAAGCCGTACGTACGCATGCACGCTACTTTCATTTCTATTTCGTATTTAATGGAATGAAATCATAATGGTATAAATTTATAATATAATTAAAGTATAATATAGTGTATAATACCATTTACTCCATCCTTTATACATCCCACATATGGCATTAACGATTCAAATCACTTTGAGGGGGCGGTAGTCCGCACTTCCTAAAATGAAATTATCGCGTTTTACCCATAATGGAAATCATAAAGTATGACATAAATGAGAAATACAGAAGAATAAGTAAAACATAAACATATTATATATCATATATAAAAATAGTTACATATTAATGGCCACCTTTGAAGGTGTTATATGAGTGTTGAACAATCATCGTTTCGTGAGGCAGAAATTCACCATCCACAGAAACCGTATGTTCTTTAACCATTAGATGTAGGTGTGTGTAAGTGTAGCTCGAATACTTCTTATAACAACATCCTAGTATATTGAGGATACTGGTTTTTTTACAAAATAAATTAATAAAAAGAGTTTAGGGGGTTGTAGAAGAAAAATAAAACAAAACAACATTAGAAAAGACATTACCTCAAAATCAGGTAACTCTTTTTTATTTGAGCCAAAGGCTTCCTTGGGAAGAGTTCTGCCCAAAGTGAGGCTTCTAGGAGTAAGAGAGGGAAGTTGGGAGAGTATTTGGGCAGAGGTTGGCCGAGCCAAATGGCTTGAAAGTGTAAATGAGGTGGGAGAGGTGGGGGCCTTTTATAAGTGGAGAGGAGGGGCACTTTTGGAAAGATTGAAATGTTACATTATTTCACAATGCTTTTCGGATTCTAAAGGTCCCACACTTATATAATTCGAGACTAAGGTGATAAGGTTTCGAAATCTCCTCATCCAATAGGCTTTGGACAAGTGTAAGCCTTGGATTTTGCATTATCTTCTCATTTTATTTAAATCGTTAAATAATGTGGTCATCGCTGCATCATAATGATGTCATAAATAATTTAATTTATTTAATGTCTAAAAATTATAAAAAAAATACTATGATGTAGGAAATCTTTTTATATTTCTAATGAATATTTATAGTTAAAATTTGGACTTGTTTAACCCCACTTAAAAACTGTTTTAGTAAAATAACTCATGTTTGTGTCAATTTAATTTTAACATTAAATAAATATATATTAATGTCATTTTCCATCTAAAGTGGCTCCATGGGGTCCCCAAGTTGACCCATGGGTTGTCTTGGTCGGACATAACTCATCCAATAGGAGTAGGACAAGTTTCAAGCTCATCTCATATTATTAAAACATCATTTTTACCTTAAACTACACTAATTACCTCAAATCGTGATTAAGAAATTAAAAGTTACTATTCACCAAAAAATTATTTTAATCTCATTGAACCACATTTTACTTCTTAATGACAACCATGTATGTCGGATTTTTGAAAATCAAATCACAGAAGTGGTAATATTTCATTTAAACGAAAAATCAGTTATTTAACTACCACTTAGTGGTTTCACTATTCATCAAAAATTGAAGTTTTTCAGAACAAGGCCAAAATTTCACCCTAAGCTATAATTGATATTCCGAATTCAAAAATGATTTCTATTTTACAAAATTCCAAACATATAAGTTGCATTAATTAATTTTATAATTAATTCCCGTTGTTACGACAAATAGCGTATTTTTAAGAAACAATTTATATCAAAAGATTGGCAATTGTTTATGTCCAATTTCAATGTTAAATTAATTATAATGACCACCATTGGATAAAATGGTAAAAATATATTCTAATTATACCTTAAAACCTCTAAATAGTATAACTTATCACTATAAATTATTTTGATTAAAAAAGTTGTTTTAAGTATTTTTCACTATTCATAAAAATTTGGAAGTTCTCGGAAAATTACAAAAAAATCAACATAGGCTAATTTCAATATTAGGAATACAAAAATGAGGTCCATTTTGAAATATAAAATTTCTATAAATTTAAAATGTGGTTATTACTATTCATAACGGCTACTTTGATTAGTTGCGGTGTGTTAGAACTCGAACTTGCGTACAATGCAAGCTATTGCATTATTGAAAGAGAGGCGTATCGTGGAAGCTCGGGGTGTTACATTCTCCCCTCTTTCAATAAATTGCGTCCTCGCAATTTGAAATTTTTCTTTGAAAATAAGAGGTTGAAAATAGAAAATACCTTTGTGGAAAACCCACATCGGAAATAAGGTTAATAAAATTTAGCCTTAATAAGAGGGAAAGGGAAATGAAAAAGTCACCACCCAATTATGATCTCGATTAGGAGAACATTGGTGGCAATTAGAGACATATAATTGGAGGAAAAACATAAATATTCGTAGGGAGTGATTGAGGTCATCAATCGCAATCAACTGTCAAATTGAGGGCCTCAAAGCCTTCAATCTATGTTGATTTAAAATATCATCAGTTCAACAGGACATAAGGTATTAGGATAACACATTTTTTGTTTTAATATCCCTTTACTAAAGTTTAAGAATTAATTTATTCATTGAATAAGAGATAGGTATATATATATATTTTCTTGACAATTAGAGTTTCAACCTTCAACTCATCTTTCACTCAAAAAGATAATAGAAATCAAAAATATTATACTTATCCTAATTGTATAAGGTTCCAAATGTAAACACATACCATTTAGATTAGTAAAATTATTTTGTAATAACCAGGGACTTCCTGTAGGCTAGTGGTTGGAAATAAAGGCTTGTCGCACTATGATTGTGGGTTCGATTCCTGCAGCTTTGTCCGACGCGACGGGTTATGCCCCACCCTGCAGGTTGTCCTTTTCCTAAAACTATAGTATTATAATATTCCAAAAATAATCTTCAGAAATTCTTTAACCTTAAACAATACTATCCATGGTTCAACTTAATCCATTCCAACCTTAATAGTTATCCAAAATACCTCCGTCCAGACTTTCTCTAAAAGGTCTCTAAATTCCAAAATCAATTGTAACATCAGATTCCCCAAACAAAGAAAAGTTTCTCTTATTGTCACATACTAAAAATATTATTACCTTAATCATATTAAAACCTTACTGAAATCAACAAGTACTGCAGTACAATCCATATATATATCACATTATTCTTATAACCAGAATATAATCCTTGAGTCCAAAAGCACCAATACATTAATTATTCCGCTTCAACTGTAGTCACAGCAAAAGATTGGCCTTGATCCCTTGGCCTTTTCTGAGGTAAGTTTCCTTGACGCTTAGGACATTCATTTGCATAATGCCCTGTTTTCCTACAATTGTAGCATTCAACTTTGACAGCCTCTTTCTTTCCCTTGCAATCACGAGACTGGTGACCCTTTTCTCCACATTTATAACAAACTCTCATTCCTTTTAGGCAGGTACCAGGGTGATTCTTCCCACAATTATCACATAATGGAAAATCCTTCTTTCCCTTTTTCCCCTTATCTGTCTCTTGTTCCACCGTTCTCTTCTTCTCTTGCTTTACTTTGTTGTCATAAGACTTAGAGAATTCCTTTTCTGTCTTGATAGCACACGAGACAATATCTTCGTATGATGAGAAGGATTGTGATACTAAAGCTCGATGGAGAAATGGTTTTAACCCATCAAAGAAACGATCAATCTTAATCCTTGGGTTACGTATATAATCGGCAGCATTCCTCGCTAACCTTGTAAAGTTAGCCTCATACTTTGCGACATTCTCATCCTCCTTCTGCCTCAAACTCAGAAATTGCCCTTCCATATCTGCTCGATGGTCACGAGGAAAATATTTTTCTAAGAAAATCTCTTTGAACTCCCTCCATTCTATATTTGATAGGTCATCATATTCCTTTGTGTTTTGAATCAGCGACCACCACTGATCGGCATCTCCAGTGAGGCGGTAAACTGCCATGACAACCTTCTCCCTTTCACTACTCCCCAAGGCATGGAATATTTTCTCTAAGGAATTTATCCATTGCTCAGCTACTGTAGGATTTTTACTCCCATTGAAGGTTGGTGGTTGTTGCCTCATGAAACGGTCTAGCATTGATCCTCCACATTGCGGATCAGGGTGCTCCATACGAGTAAGGTTATTATTCATAACCTGCGTGAGTTGTCCCAGTACGATGAGAAGCTGATCAGCACCAGTTGTATCTCCAGATCCATAATAATTATCTTGAGCAGGAGGGCAATCCCTACACAGAGTTCGTGCATTGATACGGTTTCCATTCCTTCCTCTAGGCGCCATTTCTAAACAATGGCATAAACTAGATTAGTTTATGAATCAAAATACATAATTCCATACTTGTTAAACACTTTACATAAATTTAACTATTTATGGATATAATCAATAATCATAAAAAGAAACGTTTTCTTTGAGGAATTATGTACTCATAACCCTTCATAGTGGTTTGTAAATAAAATGAGAATTATCCTAAGAATATCCCCCGGGAGTGTCGTAACCAAGAGTGCAGCAAGGCCTGTTGTCGTGCACCAGTTCCCGTTCGAGTCTAGCTCAAAGCGGTGTTTTCGGGTTTTACCCCTAGGTACATCTGTGCCAGAGCCGCCTCTACCTGCTCGTATCCAGACAGGGATGTATTGCTCGGAAAACTCATAACATCTCTATAATACCAAAATTCTAGGAAGTTCTTCTATACTAATCCTCAAAGTCTATCTTTGGGCTATGTGCTCTAATCAGAGTTTATCTAAATCTAGCTTCCAAGGTTAGTACTAAACTACCTCTGATACCAACTGTAACGCCCCGACCCCAGCTACCCAGAGTCGGTGCATTACTTCGTAACATTGGCATGATCACAAAAGATCAAGTCTCTAAAGTCCGATTAGTTTAGTAGCCTTGGAAACACTAGATACATTCATAAATGTTACATTACAACATAAAGTGAAAAACTAATAACAAAGTCTTCATAGTCCACACTCATATCCTCTTCTGACAATCCCTACAGGTCATTCATAAAATACTTCTTCACATCCTGGAAAATATTAGAACATTGAAAGGGGTGAGCTCAGATGCTCAGTAAGGATAACAATATTGCGGAAGCTTTCATAAATAAACATAAACATTTAAGGCAATGTATGACTAAAACAAAAGCCTTTTAAACTTGAACATCAACATAATATGGAAAAAGTAAAATGAGATAATTCCATTTACATCTTTACATGGATATTCTACTGGTCGAATAATCACATGCAATATCAATAACCACTTTCATAATGATGGAATGCATAATGTCAGACTATCATAACCACGTAGTCAAGGCCTCGTGCCAAGACCACAAATAAGATTTTGTCAAGGCCTTGTGCCAAGACACTAGTTTGTCTCATGAGACCTGCCTATGCATCGAGGAGCTATAGCGGGCTCCACCCGTCACTTATTAAGTCCAATGCATTCCTCATATTAATAGGTTTAAACATATCATAAACCATAACATAATCGTATCACATAAAACATGAATAAAGGAAACATAACATTTCCACATTTCAATCACAAGATATAAATACAACACATTGATATAATAAAAACGCTTTCAAAACCATTTTCTATACCAAAATAAAAGAAAGTTAAAACTTTGTATTTATTTTTCATTAAAAAAATGATGGCTTGTAGAGGAAGCCGAAACTCAAATAATGGTCACGGCGGTGGAGAAGTCGTTGTCGCCGCATAAGTACGGAAAGAAAAACATTCCCTTTTTGTCTTTTAGTAAAAAACTTCGTATAAAAAAGATTCCTTTTGAATAAATGTAAAAGTCAAAGGGGTTTATACACCGTATAAAAGAAAGTTTTGTATAAAACCAAATATGCCTCAATGAAAGGGGATTGAGACGAAGTCCTTAAAAAGATACTTTTTTTAAATAAAGTACATCTATAATGTGTATTCACTATAATTACACATAAATAATGTACAAATACAATATAGGACATAATAATATCATGACATAATTTGAAAGTAGGAGATTAACCCAAAGAGTGAAAATTGGGTTAAGAAATTCCCTTACCTTGTGTTCGACTTGACTCAACCGTTCTTTAACCTCCTGAATAATAAACTAGAGTTAATATCTACCTTATTAAGAAAAATTTTAAATTTCATTATCCTTTTTATATCACTTATTACAATGTTATGAACATTATGTAATTATTTAAGTTAATAACGGTCGTTTTGTCGATCTTTGGTAACTTGAGTCAACAATAAACTTCTTATAATTACAAGTTGTTCATGTGGTAGAATATCCATTATATCCAGAATTATATTCATGATTTAGATGTCATATATATCATATATTTACAGTATATACATTCATTCATAATGTCACGTAACATTTAGAGGTAAGAAATGAAATGCACCGTTAATGGAGACGGTAAGCCGTACGTACGCATGAACGCTACTTTCATTTCTATTTCGTATTTAATGGAATGAAATAATAATGATATAAATTTATAATATAATTACAGTATAATATAGTGTATAATACCATTTACTCCATCCTTTATACATCCCACATATGGCATTAACGATTCAAATCACTTTGAGGGGGCGGTAGTCCGCACTTCCTAAAATTAAATTATCGCGTTTTACCCATAATGGAAATCATAAATTATGCCATAAATGAGAAATACAGAAGCATAAGTAAAACATAAACATATTATATATCATATATAAAAATAGTTACATCTTAATGGCCACCTTTGAAGGTGTTATATGAGTGTTGAACAATCATCGTTTCGTGAGGCAGAAATTCGCCATCCACAGAAACCGTATGTTCTTTAACCATTAGATGTAGGTGTGTGTAAGTGTAGCTCTAATACTTCTTATAAAAACATCCTAGTATATTGAGGATACTGGTGTTGTTACAAAAGAAATGAATAAAAAGAGTTTAGGGGGTTGTAGAAGAAAAATAAAACAAAACAACATTAGAAAAGACATTACCTCAAAATCGGGTAACTCTTTTTGATTTGAGCCAAAGGCTTCCTTGGGAAGAGTTCTGCCCAAAGTGAGGCTTCTAGGAGTAAGAGAGTGAAGTTGGGAGAGTATTTGGGCAGAGTTTGGCCGAGCCAAATGTCTTGAAAGTGTAAATGAGGTGGGAGAGGTGGGGGCCTTTTATAAGTGGAGAGGAGGGGCACTTTTGGAAAGATTGAAATGTTACATTATTTCACAATGCTTTTCGGATTCTAAAGGTCCCACACTTATATAATTCGAGGATAAGGTGATAAGGTTTCGAAATATCCTCATCCAATAGGCTTTGGACAAGTGTAAGCCTTGGAGTTTGCATTATCTTCTCATTTTATTTAAATCGTTAAATAATGAGGTCATCGCTGCATCATAATGATGTCATAAATAATTTAATTTATTTAATGTCTAAAAATTATAAAAAAAAATACTATTATGTAGGAAATATATTTAGATTTCTAATGAATATTTATAGTCAAAATTTGGACTTGGGTAACCCCACTTAAAAACTGTTTTAGTAAAATAACTCATGTTTGTGTCAATTTAATTTTAACATTAAATAAATATATATTAATGTCATTTTCCATCTAAAGTGGCTCCATGGGGTCCCCAAGTTGACCCATGGGTTGTCTTGGTCGTCCCTGACTCATCCAATAGGAGTAGGACAAGTGTCAAGCTCATCTCATATTATTAAAACATCATTTTTACCTTAAACTACACTAATTACCTCTAATCGCGATTAAGAACTTAAAAGTTACTATTCACCAAAAAATTATTTTAATCTCATTGAACCACATTTTACTTCTTAATGACAACCATGTATGTCGGATTTTTTAAAATCAAATCACAGAAGTGGTAATATTTCATTTAAACGGAAAATCAGTTATTTAACTACCACTTAATGGTTTCACTATTCATCAAAAATTGAAGTTTTTCATAACAAGGCCAAAATTTCACCCTAAGCTATAATTGATATTCCGAATTCCAAAATTATGTCTATTTTACAAAATTCCAAACATATAAGTTGCATTAATTAATTTTATAATTAATTCCCGCTGTTACGACAAATAGCGTGTTTTTAAGAAACAATTTATATCAAAAGATTGGCAATTGTTTATGTCCAATTTCAATGTTAAATTAATTCTAATGACCACCATTGGATAAAATGGTAAAAATATATTCTAATTATACCTTAAAACCTCTAAATAGTATAACTTATCACTATAAATTATTTTGATTAAAAAAGTTGTTTTAAGTATTTTTCACTATTCATAAAAATTTGGAAGTTCTCGGAAAATTACAAAAAATTCAACATAGGCTAATTTCAATATTAGGAATACAAAAATGAAGTCCATTTTGAAATATAAAATTTCTATAAATTTAAAAGGTGGTTATTACTATTCATAACGGATACTTTGATTAGTTGCGGTGTGTTAGAACTCGAACTTGCGTACAATGCAAGCTATTGCATTATTGAAAGAGAGGCGTATCGTGGAAGCTCGGGGTGTTACACATACCATTTCATGGAATATGTGGGAATTCCATGTATTGGTGGAAATAGAGTGAACATCTATGTAATTCACAAGATTAAGGTATTATGGTATCCATCCAGCCTGTCTATTGTTGGCGTATAAGGTAATATGGGAGTGGTCCTTTTTATTAGATACAAAGAAACATCCCCCATGTTCTGTAGACATGGTATCTAACCAATGAATTATAAGGAAAAATATATCCTTTAATTCTACCCATATTCTAGCTGGAGTGGCATTTAAATCACTGGGGGAATTGATACACTCAATCTCATTGGTATGAACCTGCTTTCCTTTCCTTTGTAGTAACCAACATCCAGGTCGTGGGACTCATAGGAGTCAAAGTGGTATGCATCTCCCTGGATTACCCCTACTAAAACATCAAGAGAGTTTATGAGGAACTGGTAATATGAGGTGGGGACTGCTACATGAAAATGAATCGAGGGACTTCCCAATAGTGCATTAAACTAAGTATCTTGTGAGACTACCAAAATTAATTACTTAATACAAGACCTCCAATTGAGTCTTAAACCAAAATTTTCCATGTGGCTACTGCTCACTCTTATCATACCCCTGAATTGTTAGGTTGTAGGGAGCTATATATTCTTCTGTAAATCCTAGATTATAGAGTATCTATGTCAGAATGAGATTTATCCCAAAGCCAATATCACTAAGTAGTGATGGATTTATACACCATTTAAATAACCTATAAAATATAATTGGCATATGTTCCCCTAAATAGTGATTCCCTCTTCTTCTATAAAAAATGAGATATGACTTTACATTCTTCTTTCTTGGACTCCTCTACATAATAGGCCTTAGAAGCTTCTACATCATTCTCAAACTGAAGGGGGATATTCAAGACTTTGAAAAGGGCCTCACACATCTCTTTTGACTAAATAAGAGCCTTGGGGATCAAAATCCTCATGGTTATGCTGGTGAGGTGTTTCAGCACATCATACTTCTAAACTAGGGGAATATTTTTTCTTATAGAGGGTATTTTATTAGCGTTGAGCGTAGAAAATGTGGTTAACTGATGTGTTGAAGCCTGGCTAGTACTGGTAGTATTCTATTGTTGGATAGCTGATCTTCTCTGAATAATTGATGGATGAGTGTTGGTCAGTTGAGGTCAAGCCTTGGATGGATGGGTTTGATCTAGCACTATCGTGTATGAGCTAATTGATCAAATAATATATTTAGTTGTAGGGGTGTACCCGAAGAATAGGATCGAGAAGTATATGCTGGTTGAGCTCTAAACAAATCTTGATACTGAGTCTCAGTAGAATGAATATACTATTTTGAAGTTCTGGCCTTATAATTCTAATGGCTCACATGTCCTCTACGTCTCCTTCATCAATGTCAGCTGAAGATGGGTGAGGGTTTCACATTGTGTTCCTCATTGTCAAGCATTGTTAAATGGTACAACATATCGACGAAATTCAAAAATTCATACTCTCTCTCCTCATCAGTGGAATAGTCTTTGGCTGATCATACCCAGGGCACATCTTTCAATTTAGGAGGAATGCAGTTTCCAATGGTGAGATTCGACTTCTCACCAGCAAAGGAATCTAATTTATCTTCTATTGTCAATGTATGTTCTTACAACACATAGAAGGTTGTTTTGTAGATGTGGAGGTAGAAATTAGAGTAAGTAAAGAAACCACAGGAGGTTTAGTCTTACTCAAATGGGCAAGGATAATACCATGGGTGTGATCAACTAGCATAGAATCCAACCAATCATCTTACTTCTACATCTCATAGCTAGGAACTTATTTCCACTCATTGAAGTATTCACTGTCATTGTCGAGATTAGTGGATACATGTGTCACCTGTACTGGAACATCACCCAATTTGACTAATCCATGATTCAGTTGGTCTTGGATCCAATAATTGATCATAAATAATTCTTTTATGGTTTTTCCAAGGATCCTATGATATGGTAAATAGTTGGTGAGGCCAATGAGTCTGGAAACCAAGGGTCTATGGAATGTTGGAGACCTTAGGATTCTATTTTCCATGTTGAAAATGAAAAAACCTAGGACATGTGAATCCCTGAAGGAACAGGTCTTATTTCTTCTTTCCACAAATGTAATCCTGGCATCCTGGAAATGATGTTGGTTGTGGCTATGTTCTCTTTTCAAGGTGTTTGTTCTTGGTTATGTTGTACTTGGCGAGGCTGTACTAGGTGAAGTTGTGCCTAGGGAGGATCATCCGGCAAAGGTTCCAATAGGTGTATCGCCTCAAGAACCACTGTGTGAATATTAGAATGTGTCTCTTCTTTTACAATCCTTGTCACAAGATCTTGAATGGGAAATGTGCATCACTATTATCTAGTCCTATATAAGGATTCTTCCATATGTTTTTCCTTTTTGGAGAACTCCCAAATATAGATCGGGTAGTTTAGAGAGATGAGGGTAGGGACCATCTCATTCCTAACATTCTCCATGAACATCAAAAGTAGTTGTTCTTAGGACAACAACATGTCAAGCAAGTATGTGACTTACCTCCATTGAGCATCAAAGTTGGTGACTCACTCATTAAGTCTTTTTTTGATTTTAAAGAGGTTGAAGATTCTTGTATTGCATGAGGTGGATCTAAACTAGTTGAGAGACTATCTATGTAGATCCTTCTAACCAAAGATAGGCCCTATGGACATATGATTGTACTAGAAAAACACAGGCCCTTACAAAGTCTATACAAAGCATCAGATCTTGGAATCTTCTTACTATTCTATAGTCCCCAACATTAGACATCGTCTATAGGAAAAGTGGACTAGATGTAGTATCAAGTATCTCATCCCATTAAATGGGGTGGATATAGGATTACCAAACTCTAAGGGTGCTCGCACACTATCTAATTGTATAGGGTAAGACTTTCTTTTAGGTGGAATTTCCTCCTGTCACATTTCTAGAGTCTTGAGATGGATGATGAGAATATTTATAACATAATCTTGGAGAATATTTTTTTCCACTAATATATTTAAATACTAATCAAATCATGGAGAAGAAAAACCTTGATTTAGAGGTAGGTAATCACAATACATAGGTAGGGTTGGTTACACATCTCCCAGTTTTTTTACATATCACCCAACTTCTACTCTGACTGGTTACACAAGGCCACCGAGTTCAAATTGGGGTTTTTAACTAAGGAAGACCATGTTCCCCCACTAGAGGAGACATGGGGTCCCTTAAGACATTTTCAGGATCTGGGCGATGCTCAGCAGTACGATCAGCAGTGATCCTTTTACATTTTTCAAGATCCTAAATAAATACATTCATCTTGGCGTCGGAATCAATATTTTTTATAGCCTTATATTGGTCGTAATGCTTGGAATGACTCTTAACTTTGTCTATATACTAATAATAATGTAGTAACATCTCATTGGGGGGGATCCTGATGCCTAACACCTGTCACTACTGAGGAGTGAGAACACCTACCAAGGGGTATGTCTGGTACTATGTCTCCCCTTGAAGTGGATTTTTCCTATTGTGACCTGTGTTGGAGACCCTGTTACTCTGATCCTTTTGTGGTTTGATGGTGATGAAATTAATCGTGGTGGTAGTCAGAGTAGAACTGTCACACTCTGTAGGCTATCCAGATTAACTGTCCTATCACTAATGCAGGATAGGGAAAAAGTGGATGGCGGAATACTTCCCCCAACCTTTGATCGGTATGTTTTTATACACATCTTCCATGTATTTTTTGATTATATTAAGTCTCTTAACATAGGTTTTCTAAAGATTCAAGTGGTATCTATATGACTCATAAAACTAAGCTACTAGGAGAATTATAATCTAAACTTTCTTGTAATGTTGGTTGACAGACCCAAGGTGCTCATGGATCTTTGGGTAGGTCATCTGATAGTCCTAGAGGTATTGAATCATCAACTAGATAATCATATGAAAAAAACAACTTGTTCCTCAGTGAGGGACTCTGGGATAACAAAATCTGGAGCTGCGGGTGACCAAAATACAACTGACAGCTGGTTAGAATCCAAATGATTCCACAGGTCTTCATGATTAGTTACATGGGGATGGTCCTACTCTTGGTAAACCAAATCCCCAATTGGTGTAGACTATGATAAGGGTGTAATAACCGATGCAGACTTACATTATGGATGATCTATTGAGAGAGGGGGCGCCACACAGGTCAACTATCTGCTACATGATGGGATGTCTCATGGAGGTAGAGCCATATTCAAGATCATATCCATATAGGATGGGATTTTTATTACTTCCTCATGTGTTAGGGTGTAAGAATCCATTTTAGTCTCATTAGAGTACTCATCACCATCTGAGGGCATCAATCTAGATCCCAACATCTCTCTGACTTCCAATGTGGAGTTGGAGAGAAGAGAAGTTGAAATTACTGGAGATAGTTGCATTGTAATTCCATGTAAGGAGGCCAAGATATCCTCCACCTACAATTATATTCATATTGATCTATGGATCTTGTGGAACTTAGATTCTAGGATTGTAATCCTCAATTTTTGGTCTTCTTCCCCAAACTCTGGAATTATAGGTGAAGGCTCACTCATTGAGTCGTCCATTTGTTTAGAATATGAGAGGTTAACGATGGTATGAAACTTCTCATGGTTCTACCTCTATGTGTGGATGATTTATCCAAGAGTGGTATTTTGAGATTTTATTGGTTTTCCCCCATATGTGTCTCATCCTATGCTATGAGCACGTCCCCCACGATGGGTGTTCTACCTTATACCCCAAGACAGTTACCTAGAGTAGGTCATGTCTTTAGTTTTAGGACGACCTCCGCACTAGTTGGTGATAGTTCAAGGAGGGACTCTATATTGGTTGATGGTGGTTAAAGGAGGAACACCACATTAGTTAGTGAAGGGGCATTGAGTACATTCACATTGTTAGGTGATGATGCGGGGAGGAACTTTGCATTAGTTGGTAAAAGTTTGGGGAGGATCTCCACATTGGTTGGTGATGGTGAGGGGAGGACCTCCAAAGTAGTTGGTGATGGTTTGGGGAGCACCTCAACATTGGTTGATGATGGTGTGGGCGGACCTCCGCGTTAGTTGGTGGAGGTTTGAGGCGGACCACTGCATTGGTATACCTCGTCACAGGATGGATCATGATAGCTTTCGGTGGCACCGACAACTGAGAGATTCAACCCAGCCTACCTGAAAGGTGGTTGGGGTCTCAATAATGGGATGGAGAATATAGATCCTTGTTGAGTAGTTTTGGGTATCAGTGGGATACGCTTGTGGTGTAAGGGGAAATTGGAGCTTCAAAAGGTTCCTCCTATTAGGAAATGTTCTGTATCTACCCCTGGTAGCATCAGGTGTTATAGATTGGGGCTCGAAGAGTGGGGATGAAGTTAACCCACTCTTCAACCCATTGAACCAGTCGGTGTTGGCACTGATGGGTCTTGGTGGGGACCCTTCTTGGTAGATCCTAGACAGTAGTCACTAATGTTATGGCTCAAAAATCTCATACCTCCTCAACAAAGGGGAGTGAGATATTAGATCGATTTGGGGAGAGGTTCCTGAAGTGGTTCACTATTGGAATGGGGGTGGTTTCCCCATGCATGTCCCATGAGGGTGGCAGTGTCAATGAGGCAATGATGTCTTGAGGTATTAGTGGGCCTTACCCCTAGTAATAATAACCCCTTCCTACTCATATTAGAAAACAATGTCATTGATCACCCTCCTTTGGATGAGATCGGAGCGTGTGATAGTTCATGGGATCCCAGAAGCTAAAGATGTTGTGGTTGTCACAGTGTATATGTAGTTATGTGGGATTACCACCCCAACATTTCCCCCACCTCTGCACCTTCTAGTGTTAGTTTGCCGATTTTGTGTATCTTGAGTCTTGTAGAGTACATAGAATCAGCCATCAATACTGACATAATAAAGATGATTAACAATACCCTAAACATTGTCCATTCATCCTGAAATAGTAGAGGGATCCACACTGATGATGTTTCAAATTACGGATGCCCAATTCTATCTTCCCCATGTCATAAGAGATTTTCATGTTGGTCCCACTGCTTTCCTGGTGAGACTTGATGCTGAATACCTTGATCCAGTGACATCAAAATACATCTGTTCCCTAAACTCTACTATTCCCCATAGTTAAAGACAAAGAGTTTCACATTAAATTTACCATTTTTTCCAATTATTTTGTCGGTTCCAACGTATCTTACTTATTTTCTTTCCCTGCATTCCTACTTTCCAAAGGAGGGTGGATTCCATCACTTTAATCAGTTATTTCAGATCCTTGATCAAAACAAGATGATGGAATTTTAGTTCCTCCTTCAATGGATTCCTCCTTAGAGATCATATCCTATTTCAAATCTCCCCCATAGATTCAATTCATGTTCATGAAACTCATTCTTAGTTCCATCTCTATGTGGATTCTAGTTAATTATGTTTTTTTGATATGGTAGTAACCTTTGATTAGGGGAGGTAGTAATGTTGGGCACATTTGGCATGTCTAAACGTTGGGTAACCTGGGAGCCCATAAATTCTTCCTATTTTGGGAGGGCATCTCATGTGTGAGTAATATTGGGAGAGGAACCCAAGTCATTCTATGTCATCCATGAGGTAGTTTATGCTAGGGGTGTAATTCTTCTGAGTATTTTTACCTTAGGCACCCCACATTTAGTTTATAGGGTAGGGAATCTGTATTAGGTAAAAAGTTTAATGTCTTATGGAGACAGGTCATGTCACAGGTTTAACATCTTGTGGTGATGGATGGTGGATGTGTCCCTCCAAGGGGAAATATTTTACACATGGATGTCATAGAGTTTGTCCCCCAGGGGGTAAAATTTCACACTTGGATGATGGTGGAGTGTGTCCCATCAAGGGGGAAGATTTCACACTTAGATTTGATGAAGTGTGTCCCCACAAGGGGTAAGATTTTACATTTCAATGGTGGTGAAGCGTGTCCCCCCAAGGGGGGAGATTTCACACTTGGATGGTGGTTGGGATTGAACCTCATGTAGGCATCCTATGTACCCTATCAGTGAACAAGGATTAAGACCCATGTAGTTCAATGTTGTAGCTTATGGTTATGTGATAGGATCAATCCATGTAGTTTAACGTCGTGTGGTACATATTCTCATTTCATGGAAGTAGAATCAATGAGGGATGGTGTGGGGCTTATGCATGGTAGATTCCCATTTAGGGTGTCAGGTACTATAGTTGGGGGAAGGGTAAAATTACATGATAATCATAAATGGGGCATCCTATACTCATCACACGAGGTAAGGCCATAATTTAATGACATGTGTTGAGGTCACTGTCATGCAGTTTAACATCATGAGACAAGGATGTGGGTGGGGATTATAAAATGAGGTAGACTTTGTAAATGTGAGATAAATATTCATAAAAAGTAATCTCTACCAAGAAAGGTGTGATGTTTCCATTAGTGACACCACATTTAGGACTGATATGTCCACTGCCCAAGCATATGCGCTACTGGACAGGGAATTAGGTAGATATTATTGTGGAGAAGTGTAAATTAGGGGTCTTGAAATTAGGGTTCCTATACTTATGAGAAAAATGAATTAGTTTATATATTCTTGGGAGAAAAGGATGGGGTAATGGTCCATCCAACACTTGAATAATAGGTGGCATTAGGTTAGAGAAATGAACTTTATTTCACACAACTTTATTATATTACATGAAAATAGATTTATGAGATCCAAAGGGTCTAGAACAAGTCCAATGCATGGATTCATGAGGTATAGGTACATTAAATATTTGTTTTTATGTAAAGATCAGGGTTTTGTGTAGGATTAATCTCTTGTTTGAACCTGATCAACCTCTACAGGTGTTGTGAGGGGAACTCTTAACCACAGGCCAAGAAAATTTGGGTCCCATCAGAGGTTGATCATTAAATTTATCTAACTTAGAGGGTCTATGGGATTTTTGAGATGTCACAAAATAGAGGTTTGTGTGAGAGAGAGCATCGCTTCATCATCTTGAGATTCATTATCAAATATTTTAGGGAGGTTTTATTTATAGCCAAAATCTGGGGTTGATGTTACATATCTTCACTGTAGCACGGAACAGGGTTGTGTGCTTCCCAACCCTTTACTGATGGGTCTTGACTGTGCAACATCCAGGGTTCGATGTTACCTTTCATGTGAAAATAGATGGTTTATAGAAGTACTTTCATGAAAATATCTCCTTTTTCATGAACATACATTGGACATCACCTCAGGATTTAGGAGTATCCACAAAATTCAACTTTAACTTTTTCATAAAAGTCAATTACACACAAAACTACTTCTTTGTTTACAACACTCTAAATTTTGGTACAATTTGTTACTTGGATCTAGAATGTTCCTTTAGGGTGGGATGCATACTCAGTTTGTCCAAAACTAGCCTTTTGAGGTGCAAGACACATTTTCAACACCAACAGTTATGATGTTAACTACTATTGTATACATAAATCTCTTTCTCGGTGAATCATCGTCATCCTTGGAAACCTATTACATCAAACATTAACCACAAAATAATGTTACTAATTACATTATTTTTTTCTAGTATAACCTAAATTTTTTTAGGATAATGTTATATCTACATTTTTATGGTGAATAATGTAACTATTTACATTTTTTATCTTCATGTATCCTAAACTCTTTAGGGTAATAAGGGGAAAAAACGTTATCCTTATAATGGTAAAATTATTTAGGAAATAAGAATATCCGCTCCTATGGTAACTAAATGTTACTCTTCATATTTTCTTTACCTTCACACATTCTAATCTTTGGAAATTAGTTTAACATTAGACTGGTGTAATCCTCTGTTTGTTAACTTTGAACTTATCTAAGTCCAAAAACACTACCAATATCATATTAGATACTATATTCTTTTTAGAATATCTTTCTAAGATACACAAACCATTTTATGTTAAGAAATAACCTATTTTTCTTTTAGTAGTAATATTTAACAAATAATTTTTTTATATATATCATATGTGATATTATATGGGTTTAGAATATTTCCTTTTGAAATAATACTTTTACTAAAATATACCATTTATGGGTGATAGGAACACATTTCCTTATATTCTAATAAACATCTGGATAAACATTTTATCTTGGATAAACTCATTTATCCATATCTTCTTCTCAAAACAAGTTATAGAAACCCAATGAATTATAAACCATGTTTATACAATTTATAGACTCATGTTTTTAATAATAAATATTTGTTATTAAACATATCCTATTATCATATAAGAGAAAATAGATGAAAATATTCATCCATTTCTTAGATTCATCTAATCTTGACACATTCCTTTACATTAAAAATGTTTATGTTGAAACACTTTGTTCCATGAATGTAAATTGTGAGATCAATTAATTCTTCCCTTGATTTTGAACTCTTATATATTTAAAACACGTTGTAAAATATACATTCATTATATCATACCCTTTAAAATCCAACAATTTCTATAACATCCATACCTAACATGGACATTCCTTGGAGTTTCCTAAACTCCTTTAGGTATTATAGATAATCTCATTAAATGGAATTATTACTCCTTCCTGAAAATCCTAGGTTTAAATGAACTTAAATGGATTCCTAAAAAAAATTGAACAATTAAACTAATTTTTATTCTTCTGGGTTGAAATTTTATGCACTAGTACTATTTATATAGTACTTAATAACTTTGACATCATATACTTAGTTTATTTATTCTCAACACTTTAAAAATATCAAGTTAAGTTTTCTTGAATCCAATCATATCATCAGAATATTTCCATAAATGATAATTGAATTGATTACTTAACCATAAAAAGACATTGTATCCTCCCCTTGAATCATGTAGAGAATCAAACATAACATAACATAACTAGGTCTATCAGAAAATACCCATTAAATTTTTTTAAAGTGATTTTTTATTTTATATTCTTAAGAGAAAAAGAGATAAATACACATATTATGACACATTTATCCTAATATTGAAGTATCCAAGTTATCAATGCATCAACTCCTTCACTCCATTACTTAAAAACAACCTTCAAGCTCTAATATTCAATTATTTTTCATCTTTTTATCGGTTTCTATATTTACAACATTTGTAAAATTTACTATTAATATAGTGTGTCTATCAGAATAATAGAATTTTATTCTATAACCAATAAATAATTAAGGAAAATTTAGTCTCAAGAAATCATTAAAATATTCAATCATATTGAATATCATTTGGTATACCCAATATTATTGAGTTTTGAAGATTAAAAATTTCTTCAATCATTGATGTACCGAATCATATTGATTACATGCATGGAGAATAAAATTCCTTTTGATCATTTTTCAACTTATGCCTTTTGAAACCCTAAGTGAATTGCTCTATGATTCTATAGGAATCTAGATGACTCATTTATTTAATTATTTCAACACTTGGTTACTTAGGAAAGAACTATTTTGACACATAGAATTTTCCTTATGAACTTTTCTTAAATCACCAATATTTATTAATAACTTTTCTTAAGTTTCTAGTCTTAAGAGTATATTACATTGAGCCTCTCCTTTTAAGGATTAATCTCAAAGGAAATTCTGATGATGATGTCATTAATCTGCAATATAATCTTTTATCGGATGATTATCATACATTATAACTAAATAATAATAAATTTTATTAAATAGACTCCCATTAAGGTAATTAACCCTTTATTTTAAATTTCATCATACCCATTAGTGGGACAAGACCCATATTTCAATATGAAATGAATATGTTATGATGTTTCCCTCAATAACTTTTTATTTATTTAAGAAATTTTCCCAATCTTATAATATATGAATCTTGGATAGTCGAGCAGAAAACCCATTATTCAATCCATCATATGGATAAATTAAACTCTATTCCTATGCTAACATTACCCTATTAAGGTGTCTCAGGTAGTGTAACCAAAACAAAATGAAAAATCCGGCTAACAAAAGACAATCGAAGGGAACCTGTCTATAGAATGACCTACCAAAGTATGTTTTAGGGTCACTCTTTACTTTTTCTACTTATACAAGATAACCCATGGGCACCCAACTATGGAAATATATATCCAGTTGGATGGTCAAGGTCTTGAAATGTTCCATTTTGGAAGGAATATAACACTTAGTATTTGAAAGGTTATTTAATCTCATAATATTATGTCATGATTTTCCCTTTATATATAAATTATTCTAGTAAATGAATTTGGAATCTTATTCCCTATACCAAATCAATATATTCAATCAATATTGATGTGTTACCCTTCACACAACCCAAAAGTTTTTGTTACTCACTCAAAAATAAAGTTAAATATATTCATACATGTATGAATGCATCATATTAATGAAGTACTTGAACACTTCATTTAAAGGTTCAGATTTATTTGATATTGAAAATATCCACATGATTAAGACTGAAATGAAAGATAGTAAACCTTATTCACCATCCTAGACAAGGAATATTTCTCAATGTAGGTAGGTATTCCGACCCCAAGTCCCTATACCTTGTGACACTTTCCTCAAGAGATAATCCAATTAATAATAACTCTAAAACCAATTTTTCACAAACTATATTCAACAACCAAATTCATGATCATAACTTCAATTATAAACCGAGGTCGACATAGATGAAAAAAATTAAATTTTTTATAGAGTTATTCCTATCATGTAATGCAAGGAACTATCTCCTAGAAGTAGTTTAACCATTACACTAGATCATACACTATTCATAATATAAAAAAATTTATAATTATGAATAAAATAGGGAATAAAATTTAAATAAATGGAAAATTCAATTATTTAAATATTATATAACTATTTAAGAACAATTTATAAATAAAACCTAATTATAAAGACTTGTAATTTTAGCTTTCATAATTATGAATATAACAACTTTATATTCACATTCAACATAAAATTTTTAATATTATTCATTATATAGTATTTCAAATAATGCTTTTTTAATTTTTAACAATTCAAAATAATTATAAATGATTCATAATTTAAAATATATACAATTTCATATTCTATCATAATTTATGTAATTTATAAAAAATTTAAAAATTACCCTTTTATTATTATAAAATAAACCCCTTTTATTTATAATCTATAAAAAATCCATATAAATTCAAAATTTGTTTTAAATAAATATTACCATTTAACCTTTCAAGCCACATATTTGTTCCTAGGGGCCACGGGGCCTTCGAGACATTAATGAATTTTAGACCACCATTGGTAATTTTGGGTATAGGGCCTTCAGGACACCATTTTTTGGATAGTAAATGACCTAAAGGGACCAAAACAAACAACTCAATTCAATAGGTAAGAGGTTAAGTATGGTGACATGTAGGTGACACCATGTGGGAGACCTTGAAAGATGGATGGGTGTGTTGGAATGTATCAACCATACACTTGTCCCTATAGGTTATCTATGTGGGAAAAATTAATTATTTTCAGTGAGTATCAAATAGTATGACCAGTTAGATGATGTGACGTGATGGGTAGGTGATGCAGTGGGGTTCCATGCATGGAATCTCTAGGAGGGTGGCTCAAAGGAGAGATGAGTGTTTTGGAACCTATCATATGGACCTCTTCCTACATAGTTTTTTTTCTTTTAGGGGTTCCCTACCATTTTGTGTTAGAGGGAAACCTAATGCATCGATTCTTGGCAGGGGTGGTGTGGAATTCATACTGATGACACAGTTCAATGACTACTAATAGGGGGCGATAATCCATTTTACTAGTGACATGACATGAGGTAGGCTGCTCCATTTAGTCTTCAGGCCACAGGTTGTTCCTTTGGTCCATGTAATGGCCTTCAAGTTACTGGGCCTTTGGACGATCATATGTAGTAAAATAAGTTCATTGGTTGATTTTCTTTCCTTGTGGGGGGGATGAAGCTTAAAACATAGGGATGTATGGGTATGTGTGTTGCTTGGTTTTTTTAATCTCCTCTACCTATAATAATAATAATAATTTCTAAACCATTTACAAATTATCAATTTAATATATAATTGAAAATTTTGAAAAATACTTTTTCTAAAGAAGCACAAATTTTGATAGGATATTGTGGTGCATGTGGTCACTTACCCTTATTAACCCAAGATATGTAAGTGTAAATTGTTCCACCATGTAATACATTGTGTTTTGGTGTACTTTCTGAAGTTGTTTTTAAAATTTTTTTTACCTTTGAGAAACGGTATCCACACCACACCCTGTTGAAAATTTAATGCTTTTTTACATGTTAATGCTAAATTTATAAGCCAAAATGGTTTCCCAAATAAGGCTTGGTGTATGAATTTTTTATGTTTTGAATTCTTAACTCTTAAAAAATGGTCTAAAATGGCCAGATCTATGATGTGGTGATGACATGGTTAAGCTGGTTTTGTTTCCAAAATGATGATATGTTCTTTGGTATTATCCATTTCTCAAATAAAATTTCATAGACTAAGAACATGGATTTATCTGGTACCACTATTGGGTTTATTTGGAATTTATTAACAATTAATCATAGTAGCAGAAATGACAAAAATCTAGGATCTCAATGGAAGAAATATGAAATCACATATAAAAACTGAAAATTAATAACTAATGTAAACATTAATACTATTCACTAAAGAACCCTATGAAACCTTATTGATATGCATATGATGTGTTTGATGATGATCATAAAATTGAAAAATTAAGGCCCCCACCTCTTGAGGTATCCATGGGACAACTAGATCACACATCTATATGTGTGGAGCTCTCTTTCCTCCACGATTTTCTATAATCTCAAGATGCAAAGGATGTTGGAGAAAGAGAGCATCGGGGTTATGAAGTTTCTACCAAGAATCCACACCCACTTCTATTGCATAAAAGTAGATTTATATAACACCTGGGTATTCTCCATAGGTTTTTTAGAATTTACTCATGTAATGTAATGCATAATTGAATTCTACAGTCAGTTCTTTCATCTATCCCTGGAATGAAACATCGGCCAGACGTTTAATCTTATGAAATGGTTCATTAATGGATAGTTTACTTTGATAATTAAATGGGTTTTCATACATGTCAACAAAGGCAGTGGAAAAACATGTCATGCAATACAAAACAGATATTCATCACATGAAGGATGTGAATTTTGGGTATACGTCACCTTCATATCCTCATATGGGATACGAGGAGAATTTTCTCCTTAGGGAAATAAAAGTTCCTTCAAAATGTTTCAAAAAAATTTATTATTTCTCTTCTAACCATTCATGAGTCAAAAAAATCTAATTTCATTAAAGAAACAACCCAAAAACATCACATTAATGTTTTAATGCATGTATTGATGCTTAACTCCCACATATAGTTATTCTAGAAGGGGAAAATTCAATATTTGCTGGAGGATAGTTCATCCTAACATATGACCCTTAAGGCCACTCTTTCATACCTGTTTTTCTTATTGATAGTAGTGTATGACACTTGTGATATTAGAGTGATATGGGATATTTAGAGATACCACCCCTCCTTCAACCTAAATGGAATACCCTGTCTTTTTTAGTTGATTTCAACACTATTATAAACCCGTTATATAACCAAAGACTCCACCCTTATGCAAGAGAATCCATACAGGACATCAGTTATTTTTTTACAACCAATCAACTTCTTAACTTATGATGATTTGGGGAAATATTTATATGGTGTAACAATAAAAGAGGAAACATGATGACCTATGTAAGATTGGATAGGTTTCTTTCCAAATCTAGAGGCCTCAACCTTTTCATTGGTATTAAGGTGGATATTCTATCACAAATACAATTGGACCACTCCCCAATATTAATACAATTATAGGGGTATTCTATTTCCAAGAAAGGATTTTGTTTCTTTAGAAATTAAACCACCAAATAATATTTCCTTCTAAAATTTTATGAAACTTGGTTAAATCTTAAGGGTGTCCAACTGTGGGTATTCTTCACCAAAAGCTTGGGCAGATGAGGTCTAGATTTGTAGATTGGTCATAGCGTATGTCTATAATTACCACTAATTCAGAAGATCTTGATAAAGAGATATAGAACTAATATTAAAATCTAGTTAGGACCTAGTATGATCAGGTGTATTCCTCTTTGGAAAAAAATATATCATGTTATCAAATTTTCTTTCTAAGGAGGAATGTCTAGCCTGTTAGAAATCCAAATCACTTTGGATGGGGGTAGGTGATAAGAATACAACATATCTCCATGAATTTATCCAAGAAAAGAAATTTATAGGGAACTTGAACCTACAATAATGGGAATAATCCTCCACCAAGGTCATCAACATTCTTGGACCTAAGGCACTCAAAATCATTTTCGGTATTCTTTGTTTCTTGAGAGAGTTTCCTGCATTTATGGGTTCTAATGAGGGAGCTACATGGAAATTTCTCAATTTATTCCCTCAATATATTATTCCTTTTTATCCATGAGATGATTTTTTGGATACCTAAAAAATCACCAATGCCTTAATAAACCTTAACCCAAAAAGTGACCTCGGTCCTGATGGCTTCCTGGGATTGTTTTTTGTTGTTCCGTAAAGCATTTTATAGAAGGAGATGGTGGCTGTTGTCTATAACTTCCTCAGGAGAGGTGATATTCCTAGATTTTTCAATGTAAAAAACATTATTATTTATTCATAAGGGGAGCCTTAATTATGAGTTTCATGAATTATAACATATTAACATGTGAAACTTCTCATATAGGGTCCTAGAAAATATTCTTAATGACCACCTTTCTCTTATACTACCCACCCTCATATTAGAAGAGAAACATGTGTTTGTGGAAGGGAGAAACATCCAATGTTTTATTTCCTTATCTCATAAACTAATCCAAGTATTATACAGAAAAACATTCAAAGGTAATATCATGTTTAAGGTTGATATGGAGAATGCATATGACCATATTTATTAGTGTTTTGTTTTGGGAACTTTGACGAAAATTTGTTTTACTAAATGAACTTGTGAACTCCTATTTTGATGTTTTGAATAACCATAGCTATATATATATATATATATATATTATGGTATGTAAATTTGGAGTATTTAAATAAGTATGTGTCTTGATATAAGGGGACGCCCTCTCCCCTAGTTTATTCATTATCACCCCGGATGAATTTAGAAGACTGCTTACCAAATCCATGCAAAAAAAGGAGAGTGGGATATTTCATAGGATTTTTTGCATCACCATGGGTCTCTATATTTATTTTTTTGTGTGATATAATGATATTCATTAATGTAAATATTAATTAAATCATTTATTTCGAGGATATCATTAACTATTAGGATTACTAGAATGGGAAGAAGGAAAAAATTTCTACAAGTCTTTTATACCTATCATCTAGGGTTACTTTCTAGAGGAAAATATGATTCAGTTTTGAATTATATTTTCAAAAAATAATATCCATGTGTTATATTTGAGTTCCCCCATCACTAATGTTTGGATAAGGATTCATCACCTTGATATATTGGTCAGTAAAATCTCATCATGCATTTATAACTAAAAACATTATTTCTTGTCCTTCGATGGGAAGTTGGTTCTAATCAACACTTTTTTCTCTTCTATGTTGTTTCACATTCTTTTAGTGACTAGATTACCCAATCTTGTGATCAATGTAATTGAGATAATCCACATGAATGTTTTTAGGAATCAAATGGTGAGAGGAGATATCACTATGATAGGTGGATCAAACTAGGATAGGTGCCTTCGTCATACATGTTTTATACCTGGTCGATAGATAGTCGAGCCATCACAAACCCAACCCACCTCCAATAGTCCAGGGGATGGAAAAAAGTATTGAGAAGGCATAAATGAAATGGGATACCTTTTACTAGTTTACCTATATGAAGACACCCAACCATCTCCATGAAGTAGTGCAGAGGAGTAATAAAAGATATTAACATCTAGAGTAAACCATGCATGTAATAACCTCTAGGGAATACATAAATGTATGGAAGAATAACACCAAAGTGAAAAGGGAAAAAATACACACCCAACCAGAAATGTAGTTCTAACCTAATAACAATGGGAATAAAATTAAATTGAGAGGTCCCAATTCCCGATATCCAAGACTAAGCATCGTACATGGCCTATGTACCCAATTCTCACTATGATCCACTTATGTCACCGGTGAACTATCTTTCATCTTCATAATACATAAAACATGTAGGAAAATATCATGAACGGGTGATTATATACATACCCATTAGGATGGCCCAAAAACCATAAAGGAAGAAATAGAGCAATACAATAGTAGTAGTCATATAAACGCAAATAAAGAGGGAAATGAAACCCAAAAACATATATATGTGCTCAAAAGAAACTCGGATGATAGATAAAGGGGATATCTATCTCAAATACTTTCCCAGGATGATGAGTCTACCTACAGCTCCAAAGGTCTATCGTCGATGTCTAGAATCTCGCATGTTTTTCTGAAGAATTCAGGTGGAGGACCTTTACCTTGACACTACTCCACAGCCTGAGGGGGGGTCAATATATAATAGAAATAGGACTCACACCCTAGTATGTTAGGAGTATTCCAATCAATAGATAGAGGACTTGAACCCTAGTTAAATAGGTAGATGCCACTCAGTAGCTCGATAGAGGACCTTTAACCTAGTGTGTTAGGGGGATTACACTCAATGGGTAAAGAACACACACCCTAATCTGTTAGGATGATTCCACTTAGTAGATAGAGTACCCTTTCCCCAGTGGGCCATGGGGGTTCTACTCAATTGGTAGAGGACCCATGCCCTAGTGCGTTAGGGGGGGGGGTTCACTCAGTGGCTCAGTAGATGTTGATAGAGGACTCAAGCCCTAGTGTGTCAAGGGGGTTTCACTCAGTGGGTAGAGTAACCATTACCTATTGCATCATGGGGATTTCACTCAACCAGTATAAGGAATATTAGGGGCCCTCAACATGATACAATAGGGGGTTTTCAACCTCATCCATTATCACTAATGATGCCACGCGTTCACTACCATCATCAAGCATCTCTTAAAGAATAATAATGCCCAGAAAATTCAACATTATTTCTAGAAATCAAATAAAAATGATACCAACACATTTTATTTATAAAACTACTCAATATAGACTACTCATCGGTCGAAATATGATTCCAAGTGAAGGAGATACGGGGGGAGTTCTAGAGGGAACTACATGGCATGTATCGGGGCCACACGAAGAGTGATCCCACCTTACTAACTTTTGTTTTCTCCTATGAGTATGGATTAAAAACTATTTCACCATAAATGGTTTTCAGGGGGTCCACATAGTGTTTCTTATCCACCTAAGGCCTTCTCGTGTGCTCTTGAACATGCTCATGTTTTTTGGGTCATGCTCGTGTTCCTAGCCATGTACTCCGTCATGCCCATGTACTCTCAACATACACAGCATGTCCTCCCACATGAGGACATGGGGGGTGTTCCAACTGGAAAATGGCTTGGTCACTCATTGAGGATCACACAATGTGTGGTCTTGACCACAGAGTGTGTGATCCAAATCTTCCTTGAAACCCTAGTGTCGTAGCCAGGAGATCTATATCGTATGTGTTCATATAATACACGATGTGTAGTCATGTCTTCTATAGAAACTCAATTTTTTCCATGTGGTTCTCTATATACAATCTCTCTTCCATTTTTCCACTATTTTACCACTCTAAATCCAACAAAATTGAATTTAATAATTTCCTCCATTGATTTCCCAGCCTCTGGTGGCCAGGAATCAAAATCCGTCCACTTGCACGATGCTCATAGCATCACCTGACAAATCTCACATCGCCTATCATCACTGCTTTGGATCCCATATCAATTAAGGCCTCACTCGCATCCTATAAACTATCCTTTTCTTCTTAAAAATCATCATCTTAGTCATCTTTCACCAATCCATCATGAATCTATGGGTTTGATCAAACTCACACCTACCCTGACAATGTCGAACTGCAACCACATGGCCCAATGGTGAAGAAAACAAAGGAAAGTGGGGAGAAATTCATAAATATGAAATCAATCCTTCATTGAATAAAAATTATTGGCCAATGATTTAATAACATAGATATCAGGGGTGATATCAAGACTTGGAAATAATAATTTACTTTAAACAATAAAATTAATGAAACAACCTGATGAGATGAATAGATAACTGATATCAAAATCAGATAAATGAATATATATGCTCAATATTTTAAACAAAAGGGATAAATATAAAACTAAAAAGACTTACCTTGATTTTTATTGATCATTGGTGAACAAATCATTCATAAGTGATGGAGAAGACCTGTTGCATTTGTTTCCTCTCAATCCACCTTGATATGATCATCGTTCATCATTCGATGTCGATCTACCAACAAAGGAGGCCTTCCTCCTCCTTTAAAATCTATCGAGGGTTATGAGGATAACCCATGAAAATCATTATAAAGTAATATTTATAGACAGAGGGTTATTTTATGTTTATTAAATAAATTAATTAATTCTCTTAACACACCCGCCAACAACTGACTCAACTGAACATCTGATGCCAACCAACCTTGGGTCCTGTCTAGGGTAAACACAACATTTTGGATTCAAATGTGGTATCATATTTTTGATTTGGGACTCCAATAATGAGGTATTTAATTATTTAAAAAAATCTACATGTGTGTGATATTATATATTAAATATTTTTATAACATCAATTATAGGCTCGTGGGGCCTCAGAATATCACATCATCTCAGCACTTGGATCCAAACAAATTCTATATATATTTTCAAGTCTTACAATAGAAAAACAAGGTCACTAAATTATTCCCCCTTTAATGATTTTCATCCCCAGAAGAAAAATCTAAACAAAAATGTGGGGATACTAAACCTGTATCTTATTGTCCCGCTCCTATGAGATCTTTAGAATGATCTCGTACTGCCATAGTACACAAGCCAAGGGAATAGTCCATCCTCACAGGATCATCTTCTGATGATCCTTCATCTCCACTAGGTACTCCATGAAGTTGGTTCCTTCATTTATGTCCAAATTTCCCTAGTCGATGATGTGTATAATATAATTCATGTATCTCCTAAACTGTGACACATGGAATACATTATGCACCCGCTCCAACTGTGGGGGTAACGCTAGGCAGTAATTAAGCTCACCAACCCTTGGAAGGATCTAGAATAGCCCAATGAATCTTGGGGATATCTTTCCTCCTAGATAAATTTCTGGATCCCCTCCCACCAAAGATATTACAATGAGGGGAGAGAGATGATGACCCCCAAGTCCCACCTCTAGTAGTCCCCGGGTTGGCGACTACGACCAAGGGAATAAATAATTCATAGTATGTGAATTATTACCCTCTATAAATGAAATAGGATCGAGTGATAGGATAATATATCACTAAACACCCCTATAAGAAAATATAAAGGTAAACCAAAAACCATACCATAATGCATGAATAAAGTAAAATGAATACAATGAAAATGTCTCCAATATAAATACAAAAAAAAATATAGCAGTAGCTCAACAATAACTCCAACCTTGCTAGTAATTTTCAGCTTAGTCCCTAAAGTCATCCTCAAATCCTAAAAAATAGTTTATATATGCAGGGTGATCATAACAGGTATACTCAGTAGGGATATAGCTAATGCCTAAAGTGAAAATGTGAAAAGATCATTCAATAATCCAGTGAACAAACAGAAGAACCAACCAACACCTATAGAGGTCATCTAACCAAACTTGGCATCACCATGTCTTGCTCACCGAATCACACATCCAATATAATAATATTTCATCGAGATCATAAAAAATAAATTCATCCCACTATCAGTTACCCACTAATTTTTCCATCTCACACCCCAATGTTGAACATATTATGCTCCCATCCCTTCAACACATATCACATCACATCACATCCCACCCGCATACACCTGTGTCACCATCACATCACACCTAGAACCTGAGAAGCAGGGTATCATGAATGTGATAGAAATGAACCTCGTACCCTCATCCCACCACACATGACACACACCACATATCACATCAAACCATATCACGTATCACCCATAGACACCTAGGCTAACACATCACATCACATCACATCACATCACATCCCACCCATAGACACCTGGTCCATCAAACCACATATCATCACATCCCGCCTGCATAAAATTGGGCCAACACATCACATCTCACTCAATGCCACCTGGGCCATCACATCACTATTGAAGGAAGATCAGGGTAGATTGGGTAGCTAACCATATATATCATTACAATCCTAGATGTTGTGGAAAAACACCCAGAACTCAATGCCTTTGATCATTGGTAAGTTTATCCAAATCAAGTGGGAAATATATAAAAATAAAAAGAATATTCATGACATAGAGATAACACACAATACTCAACTTATGGTTTAATATAAACAACACTATCAAACACCATATCACCATCATGTATCACACATAAACCATTTCAACCACTACCACCACTATATGAAACACCACATAACCACAACACAAGCCACACAACATTTCCCACTTTAAATTACAATTTTTTCCACATTTGTTCATTATCCATATCATTTTATGTTATAAAATTCATCATTTCATTGAATTCAATTTAACCTAATTATCACACATCTCTTTCCGGTCCACATTGTTTATTTACCAGTCTATTTTCTTTATATAATCACAGTTCTTCACATGGATAACCAAGAAAATAACATTTTCACAAACCAAGCCAAGATGTTATCCAAACCGACACCTGGCCTGGATCGAGATATGTCCTAAAGGGAATTATAGATCCCCATGGGATAGAAACTAGTTCCTTGGTATCAAAAATACACTTTTGGAATCATTTCACCCATGTAAATAACAATAAATAACCCATGATAATAAATCATCACATAACCAATAATCATAACCAAATGAGATACAATAACTTTCTAATTCAACGTTTTACAACTTTAACCAAAAATAAAATTATCACAATGGAAGGGGAACAAATAAAACATCTCAAAAACCACTGTGAAACCAGTGGGTCATCACCCTCAAGAAACCACCAACAACAACTGAAAGAAGTGGAACACTAGCAATTGGATCCACCACCACCACCACAGAATATATTTACTTTACCTAGGTTATACCTAAAAAAGTATAAATACACCCAAAGGTGTATTTAGGGTGGGAACCAAAGCCCAGTAAGATTCCACCCAAAAGAAACATTCCATGATATAACATTAGAAGACATGTTAACATGCATACTTCCATAAGAACATTTGAAACATTTTTAAGAAAAAAAATTTAAGGAAAACACTTTTAAAGGAAAAAATTACTAAAAAGGATCTTTCTTGAAATTAAAATGTTCACAAGGTTCATTATATACCAATGGTAAACACTAAATCACATAAACATCATGTCACAAGAGAGTGGCATGGGAAATACCTAGGGGTAACTAGCAAAAGTGGGACCCCATGAGCCGTGTACCTCAATGATCAAAATCCTCCAACCAAAACCAATAGTGTTCCCGTGAATGATCCATTAGAGGGGATTACATCACATGGTCTAATGGAAACTATATCATAATCCAAAATGAACAGTTTTTTCATACATGAGACACTATAGGGGATCCCATTCTAGTGGACTCTGATCATATCACATGTTTAGTTAGTGATGTAGTGTCAATCCTGCTAGAATAATCTGGGCCTCATTCTCTTCCAAATCAACTAGAGTGCTAGCTCTAGTTCTCCCACCCAGAAACCTAGGATTCCTTTTTTGATCAAATTCCATTTCACATATCATATAAATCATCACTTTCACCTACACATTCCAAGAATCATAAACACATGAGGAAATCACCATTTCCCAAAAAGAAACTACTTTCATTTCACATTCATACCAAAACCATTTTGAGACAGATTTTGAACCACTTACATAATTCATAAATTCCATTTGAAAACACTACAATAAAAACACATATGAAATCCAACCATTTACATGGGATAAATCCCTTTTAAAATCCAAAATCATTCCAAATTTACTTTAAAACATGCTTCATATCACATCTACAATTAAGAAATCACATTCAAGGTGCACAATAAAGAATCGCACATGTTACAAGGTCTATTCCTTTTGGAAAACCATCTATCAATGCACATGCACCTTAAATATCCTTGAAAACACATTTATTACCTTTCAAACAAAGAATATAACACTATCAAGAAGCACCGTAATGAATCACACATGATACATAACGAATTTACTTTCCAAAAACCAACTTTCATAATATATTCATCTCAAATCCATTTAAAAACATGTTCTGAAGCAAAAATATAATCCATAGAATGCATTTAAACAACCATTAAAGTAATCAAAAATCATCTAATAATGTAAAAGTATTGAACCACCTACCTCACACTTAGAAACTTCTAGAAACTAGTGGAAAACCACAACTACACTGCCAAGAGATCCTAAAAATGAAATACCCAAAAAAACTCTCAAGATTTCACCCCAAAATACAAGATCGAACCCCCTTTAGGTAAAATAACACACTAGAAAAGGAAACCCCAAGAATTAGGGAAGAAAAAACCTAGAATAAGGGAGAAATCAAGAGAAATTATACTTACTTGATGATTTCATGAAGTTCCCACACCAAAACCACCCAAATATCAATGCTCAAAGGCTCTAAGAAGGTTTGTAGGAATATCCTAAGGATATAAATTCTATAGGGTTTGGATTATAGGTTCTTTAGGGTTAAATATGAAGATAGAAAGAAGGTAATTTCCCACTTTTTAATGACTTAAATTGGCTACATGGTTAGCCCACATAGTTTTTCAAACCATGTGGCAACCATGTGTCCCTCACAATCCAAGAGGGACACATCACATGGTTATCTCATATGATCTACCAAACCATGTGGAAACCGTGAACTCTCATCTTCCCAAGAGAATACCATCCAGTCACTTTCCTAGGGACTGGTTCAAGGTTTCCATAAAATGTACTCCACCTGTTGCAGATCCCAAAATCTCCATTTTTCTCTAAAAACATCCAAGTAAACTAAAGAATAAACATAAGGTCAAAAATAAACAAAGTAATACATCTGTAAAGACCCGTAAAATTCAAGGGAAATTTTTTTCTTAATTTTCTTTAGAATTTTACAAGAGCGCGGTTTCAGACGGCACCTGATTCCGAGGCCCGGAGTGCCCGGAATTAATTTCCGAAGTTTGGCTCGGGTACGTTCAGTGAACGAACGAGCGGGAATTCCTAAATTTTGATCCGATGCTCGGAATTGAAATCCGAGGGCACCGATGAACTCGCAGCGCCGATAATCGCTTAAAGAGACCTTTTCGGGAGTTGCGTTTGTTGCAGGTTGAAAGTTAGTTTTGGGGTTTTTCAGTTGAGTTAAATAAAATTTGTTTAAGACAAATTTTATTTTAACTTATTAAAAACCTACCAAAGGAGGTTGGAAGTGGGACCCACACCCACTTAACCTCCCTTGGGAGGATTAAGTTTGGTGGGGCCCACACGAACCCCCACCTTTTCAACTCCCCACTCTCCCTCTTAATGGCTTGACAAGTTAACTTATATTTAATTATACAATTCATGTATATTAAATAAGTGAGTTAATTTTGGAGTTATCCATTTTGAATTTCAAACCTTTGAAATTCTTGTGGTTAAGTTATGAAATAATATAAGTTAAAGCTTATATTATTCTAGGAGTTTCTTTTACCCTTGGGAGGATTTCTTGAGAGCTTTGGAAGCTTTTCTTCTTCTTCTTCAACTCAACGAAGAACGCGAAGAACGTCGTTCTTCAACGAAGAACTTCTCCGCCGAAGAACACGATCTCCGCGACGCCGTGTCCGCGACGCGACGTACTTCTTCCGCGTCATCTCTTCCGCGACGGTTTTCCGCGACGAACGCCTTCGATAACGACTCTTCCTCCGACGTCAAAGGAATCGACACCGATATTCCACGACTCCGTCACCGTGCGACTATCGAGGTAGAGATTCTTGAATTCGTTGTTCTCTTTATAATTTGACTTTCCTCAAGACTTGACGAGGAACGCCCTTTTTCCGACGAAGAACGCCGCACCGCTCTTCTTCGTCTTCGGTGTCAACGAGAGAGAACACCGCACCTTCCTCGGACAACCTTCGTCGGCGTACAAGGATTCGCCAACAACGTGCCTCTTCGGACGCGTCTCTTCGTCAACGGAATTGACGAACGACTACCGCGACGCCCGATCTCCGCGACGTCGACTTCCGCGGACATAGTCAAATCCTCGAACTTATACCCGAGGTAGGGGATTGTTCATTCATTCTTAAATTATTCCATTTCTTGAACATGGATCTGGCATGTCTAACATGAGGCTTGAAATGTTCATGTTGAGTTTTTATTTAACGTGAGGGGGGCCGGACCGCATGAACACGACCGAACCCCCCTCCAACGTTTATGTTGATTTTATCTTGCGGGAGGAAGCAAGTGGCGTGGTGCCGTCGCACCACGCGGATGAACGTGCAAATATCTTCGCGTTGCCGTCGCACGCACCATGGTAGAAACAACAGAAACGCGACGCCGTCGCGCCGCGTTGGATGATTATCAAAGCACGGCAAAGGGGCGCGGTGCCGTCGCACCGCGCCGGACGACGAACGCCGCGGCCGGTTCCGGGCCGCGGCGGAACGAGGAGACCGCGGCCGGTTCCGGGCTGCGGCGGAAAGGAAGACCGGCGGCCGGGCCGCCGGCGTCGGAAGCCGAAGAGGGGACCGGAAATTTCCGGTCCCGTTGGGGAAAAACCGGCCGGCCAGCTGGCCGGCCGGAAGTCATTAAAACCGGGGAAATAAATTCCCCGGCCGTTTTAATAAAACCCCCTCTTTAAGAGAGGGGGGGGGGTTCTTTGAAGGAGGGGGCAACCGGCCCCCTCGGATCCGCCCAAGCAGGCCCCCCTCATGTGAGGGGGGCGGTTTAATTGAAATCGGCGCGGCTAAGCCGCGCCGCCAGAAGAAAGCGGGGGCAATCAAGCCCCCCGCGTGCGGCTCCCCGTGCGGCGCCAGCACCAGCCGCCGCGGCCCGCCGCCGCCGCCACCGCGGCCCGCCGCCACCGCGGCCCGCCGCCGCCGCCACCGCGGCCCGCCGCCGCCACCGCGGCCCGCCGCCGCCGCCGCGCCGCCGCCGCCGCCACCGCGGCCCGCCGCCGCCGCCGCGCCGCCGCCGCCGCGCCGCCCCCGGGGGGGGGGGGGGGGGGGTCGGGCCGGGTCGGCCCGGACCCGGACCCCCCCGTTTCGAACCTGTTTTGGTTTTTGGCTCATAACTTGAGCCTCGGACCTCAGAATGACGAACCGTCTGCCGCAACGCGATCCTTGTATCGAGACGGTCGTTTCAGTATATCGAACTCAAGGTTTCGGATTACTTTGAGTTCGGCCGGGTTGGTTCGTTCACGGAACCAACCGGGCCTTCGGAGCGGAAACGCTCATATCTCGAGCCACGAACGTCCGATTGACGCGCCGTCAGTCGCGTTGCGTTCCTCTTAATGAGGCGGATCTTTTGGCATACTCCGCCCAATGTTTGGACGCAGGTGGAGTACGGTCGGGTTGGTTTTGCCTTAAAAACCAACCGGGCCCCGGAGACGAAAAAGCCAATAACTCACAGACCGGGCGTCCGATTGACGCGCCGTCTGTTTCGTTGACTTCCTCTTGATGAGACGGAACTTTTGGCATACTCCGCCCGAGTTTTGGATGCAGTCGGAGTATGGCCGGGTTGGATTGTACCCGAAATCCAACCGGGCCCCTGGAACGGGAAAGCTGATATCTTTCAGACAGGACGTCCGTTTGACGAACCGTCAGCGGCGTTGGTGGTTACGTTGAGTAACGGTCCCTTCGAGTATACCCTATGGGAGTTCGGGGTACAGTTGAGATACGGCCGGGATTGGTTTCGCTCACGAAACCAACCGGGCCCCTGGGACGAAAAGGCTAATAACTCACAGACCGGGCGTCCGATCGACGCGCCGTCTGTTGCGTTGAGACCCCTGTGACGAGACGGACCTTTGAGACACTTCTTCGTGGGACTTTGTGATACTTGGAGTATCGACCAGTAGCTCGTGGAACGGACCCTCCCGGAGACGAGCGTGCAGAGTACGAAGACCGTGTAGCCGGCTGAGACCTGACGACTGCTTGACCGACTCGACTTGGAGTGAGTCGACTAGCCCAGTGGACGGAGCGCCCGGTACTTGGCGGCAGACCCACGGCGGACGGAGCGCCTGGTAGTTGGCAGCAGACCCGCGGTACTCGACAGGAGGAGTACCTCAGTAGGCTATCTGGGTAGCGCCCGGTATTTGGCGACAGACCCTCAGCGGACGGAGCGCCAGGTAGTTGGCCGCAAACCCGCAGTACTCGACGGGAGGAGTACTTCAGCAGTCCTAGGTTAGTGAGCGGCAGCCTCGGAGTCGTGACAGGACCACTGTACACTCTAGAGACGGAGCTCTTCAGCAGTTACGGTTTCGATAATGAAAATCCTGGTTTGAGCTGAGACTTTTGACCTTGTGTTTACTTCATGATTGAGATGGGTCATTTGCTAACTTTGGTATATGTATGGGCATATACCCGGGTAGTGGTTATCCGTCGATTTCACAATCCTTGTGTTTCCTCATGATTGAGATGGGTTACTTGTTAACTTAGGTATATGTATGGGCATATACCTAAGTAGGGTTTATCTGTTGAGATCTTCTTGTGTTTATCCTTGTTGGTTTTAGTGAGACCTTGAGGGTCTCGGGGTCCCTACTGAGTATCGTTATACTCACCCCTGCACGGGCTATGCCCGCACCTCGTTGTGTTGGTTGCAGACGACGGACAGTGCTGACAGAAGCCGAAGATTCAAGGACTGGACGGTACCTGAAGGTGGACTATACGACGAGGCGGTAACCGGAGGTGGACACTGGGCGGGACATACTCGGAGCGGATGGCGGGACCCGAGGAGCAGAGGAGCTATCTGTACCCACCCTTCAGGTGGGATTTCCAGTGGACATCTCAGCGTAGCAGCTTTACTTTTCAGTCGCTGTTTTCCCTTTCGAGTTGTACTTTACAGTTGGGCTTGTATTTCCGGCCCCTTTTTACTTTTCAGCTCTTCTTTTTGTACTTAGTGTTTTACTTCCGCTTGTACTCTGTGGTTCTTGTTTTCTTTATAAAGGCAATGCCTTCCCAGTTATCGGGATTTTACGCCTTTGGTGCTAGTCGCCAGCCCCTGGCCTATGGAAGGCGGGCTTGGGGTAGTCACGGCACGGGCCCCGAGGACGGGTCGTGACAACATCAAATAGAAATCACTAATGTGACAATTCTCCCCACCATGAAAACATTCCACCCCTAGAGAGTCACTGCAAAGTCTACTCAGAGAACAATAATGGATACTCTTTCTTAGCCCAAGACTTTTGCTCCCATGTCTCATGCTCATAACTATGGTTCTTCCAAATAACTCGAACCAATAGTGTGGAATTCCCATGAATCACTATCTTATGAGAATCCATAATATGCACTAGTCACTCAAATATAAAAAAATTGGTCTACAACTCCAACACCTCCCAATTATGCATATAGGATGGATTCGAATTATACTTTTTCAACTGAGAAACGTAGAACATGTCTTGAATTTATGTTAACTATGAGGAAAAATATGACCAGTATTCCACCTTACCAACTCTCTTAGTAATATAAAAAGGTCCAACATACCTTGGTGTAAACTTCCCTTGCTTACCTAAATGATGATGAACCAAACAATGTTTCACTTTTTGGAACACCTGGTCACCTATGTCGAATTTCAAAGATCAAAACCTCTAATAGGTATAATACTTATGGTGACTTTGTGATATTAATAAGAACTTCCTAATTAAATTGACTTTATCAAAAGTTTCTTTCACAAGACTTAGGCACGATAATGAGGTATCACCCACCTTGACCCAACACAAAGGTGACTAACACATATGACCATAGATCACCTCAAAAGGAAACATTTGAATCAAGGATTGGTAACTATTTTTATATGAAAACTAAAAAAATTATAAATTGATATCCCATGAGCCTCTGAAATCTTACAAACATGCCTGGAGTTTGTCTTCCAAAATCTGATTTTCCCTCTCTATCTGACCATCCATTTGAGGATGGTATTCCATACCCAATTTTATCTATAAACCCATTTCATTGTGGAGGCCTTCCCAAAATTGTGAGGTAAAATGAGGTTATCTATCTAAAACAATTTTTGATGGCACACTATTGAGCCTCAATATATCTTGAAAATAAAATCACCCAAATCTATCCACCTTGGATGAATCTATAATCAAAATTAAATGGGTTGATTTTTTCTGATGGTAAATGACTACCTAAATGGAATTCCTCATCCGGGGTGTATGAGGTAAGACAATAATAAAATCCATGGTGATCTCATCCCACTTACAGGTAGTAATGGTTAGTGACTGAAGAAAACTGGGGGGCCTTTATTTCTCTGCTTTAACCTACATAAATTTATAACATTGTGATACAAAGTCAGCTATGTCCCACCTTATACCTGGCCACCAAAACTACCGACACACATCATTGAACATCTTGGTGGTATCAGGGTGAACGGACCAATGAGATTGGTGTTTATCATGTATCACCACCTTATACAATGAAAATAAAAATAAGAAGATACCCTTGAATCATAAAACTCTCTCTAGATACAACGACCCCTCACAAGGAACCTCCCCACCATTTAGGAACTTCATATAATGTTGGTAAAAATCATAACGCATCAACTCTTGTTGAATTAACTCTAGAAGGGAAGGTGTCTGCTAAAAACTGGCCAAGAACGCACCTCCACTCTACTTCTTGGTCTCCATGTGCATCCTTGTAAAGTGACCCATCAAGGTCCCCTCATCACTGTACTTCTTTAATTATTGCACCGACACATTCCTTCTCAAGGCATCTACAACCACATTACCTCTTCTTGGGGTATACATGATATAAAAATCAAACACCTAAAGGTACTCCACCTAATGATGTTAACGTAGATTCATATATTTCTAGGTGAATATATAGGCCTAACTCTTATGATCAGAATAAACCACGAACTTCTCCCCAAAAATATAATGATGTGACGTCTTCAAGGTGTGTATCACCGCTACCATTTCTAGGTCATGGGTTGGGTAATTATTTTCATGTTTTTAGAGTTTGAATGAACCATATTGCACCAAATTATAATATTTCATCATCACACACCCAAGACCCATACTTGAGGCATCACAATAGACCACATACCCTTTTCTAGGTTCTGGAAAAATTAAAATAGGGGTAGTGGTCAGCCACCTCTTAATCTCTTCAAAGGACACTTGACACTAATAATTTCATTCAAACATCACCCCTTCAGGGTGAAAACCAACATGGGTGAATAAATATGAGATAAATACTGAAAAAACCCCCTAAAATACCCTACCAGGGCCAAAAATATCCTGATCTCAAAAACACTCTTCAGTTTCTCTCATGAAATTATTGCACTGATCTTATCAGGGTCCACTGAAACTCCTCATTCTAAGATCACATAACCCAAAAAATTCACCTCCCTAATCCAAAAAAGTTCACTTATAAATCTTAATATATAGAAGATGATCCTAAAGGGTCCCCAATATAATTCTCAGATTCCACACATGCTCTTCCTCGATCCTATAATAGACTAAGATTTCATCCAAAAAAACCACAATGAAAGATTCAAGGTACTAGTGGAACACTTTGTTCATAATCACCATAAATACTGCTAGAGAATTTGTTAATCTAAAAGGCATGACCAAATATTCAAAATTGTTGTTCCTTCTTAGGAAAAATTTTTCTTGACTATCCGCCTCTCTAACTCAATCTTGGTGATACCCAAAACACAAATCAATCATAGAAAACCATATCACCCTATTAAGTTGATCAAAAAAGTCATCAATGCATGGAAAGGGATACTTATTCTTAATAGTTAATTTATTTGTCTTTTATTAATCAATGCATAATAGGTGAGACCATTCGTCCTTTTTTACAAACAACACTAGGGTGACCCAGGGAGATACGCTTGAGTGAATGAATTCTTTGGATTCCAAATCGACCAGAAGTACCTTTAATTCCATCAACTCAGTAGAGGGTATATGATATGAGGCGATAGATATCGGTTTTTTTCTCAGTTCCAAATATATGGTGAACTCCACATCTCGTTCCAGGGAGAAACATGAGAAATTATTTGTAAGTACCTCTAGGAACTCATCCACCACTAGAGGTAATACATCCCCAGGAGCACCATCATTGTCCTTCAATATAAGGGATTGGAACTAAAAATAAGGTTTTGTAATTCCAGAAGTGGATGTCCAACAAATCCTGAATAAAGATCCCATTCTCCCTAAGAACCTAGGTACTTCCATCAGGTTCCGTGAAAATTAATCATGGAAGGTAACAATCGATGTGCACCTAGAAACACACCATCCAATCCATACTGAGAATAATGTCAAAGAGGTCTATTTTCAAGACTATTAAATCTCATTCCAGCTCGACCCCTGATATAGTGAGCATGCAAGATAGACACCTAAAACCCTATTCTTTCTTCTTAGAAATATGCATTACCAACTCTGTTGTGTAAGTTTTAAGCTCAGTTGGAAACATTAATCCATCCACAATATGGGTATAAATAAAATAAATAGAGGAACCAGTATCAAACAAAACAAAAACTAACAATGATTCAATAAGAACTGTACCTCAATCTTTCGTAGGCCCAACATTTGATTCCATTGGCACTCAATCCACATTATGAAGATGCCTCATCTTGGCCTAACCCTGAGAATGACCACTGACCTATGGATCTGAACTGAATAGAATCTTCCCATAAGAAAATCTATCCCTACATCCATGACCTCAAAACCAAGAACCTGTTGTCCTGGTTAGTTCTAACGGGTTGAAATCCCTTTAAAAGCTACATATCCTATACCACTATAATATGGGTGTTTCATCATGGAAAACCATTTCAAGTTCCCCATAGAACCACACTGATGGAAAGTTATGGGCAGTTGAACACACATATTTCATGTTCCCTTCCTTCTCACATTGATGGAGCATGACTAACTCATCACTTGAAGCTATAGATGATGATTACCAGGAAGGATGGACAGAACTACCACCACCCCTCTTCTCCTTATCATTTTGCTTTTTATTCTTCTCATATGAACTACCATTTCCCACTGCTGACACTAATCTAGAAAATACAGACTTTCCTCTATGATCAATTTCTACCATCATAGAATGATCAACCACCATTTCATAGGTTTTAAACTTGGACAAGAAGACATGTGATTGGATTTCCAGTAGCAGCCCCATATCAAACTTTTGAGCCTTCAGAAAATCATTTGAAATGACCTTAGGTGTGAATTGAACTAAATCAGAAAAACGGTTGCCATACTCCATCATGGTCTGATCCCCCTGGTGAAGATCCAAAAACTCTTAAGACTTGGAGAAGACCAAAATCTCATGACAATATTGCTCATTGAAGATGACCCTAAAATCCTACCAACCCATCTGCTCATTCTTTTAAAATTTCTCCACTGAGTCCCACCACTTCTGACCAGGACCTTCCAACATGAATGAAGCACATTTCACCTTGAACAACTCTGGGGTATTAAGATACTCGAACATCCTCTCTAACTTCTCAATACACTCCTATGATTCCTGAGGTTCTGTGCTACCCTAGAAAGAAGGAGGCTTGTTCTTGATAAACTCGTGAGCTTTGACATTTCCAAGACCTATATTAGCTTCCCCAACATGAGAATGAACAAATACCGCTCTTTGAACCAAATCTTGAATAGCCTGAACCACTACTTCCACTCGCCTCTAATCAATTGACGATGAAGAAATCTCTCAAGCCTCTTCATGTGGTTACACATGAGGTCTCTAAGAAGGTATTTTTATACATCAAGCAACAACCACAAGATGAAGACATCAACGTAGCCATCTACACAACATTCTGAAAATTTCTACCAATAACAATAATCCTCAAACACTTCCATAAATTAAAACAAAACCATATCCAACACAATAAAAAATCAAATCATTTCACACTAACTAGATGTCCATATACAGTCTGCAGCCTATACGTCTCACTTGGATGAGAAGTAAAACCAAATTTCCAACATCCCAGAGCGGATTGAGTCCTTTCATGAGGTGTGTTTTCCAAACACCCCACTCACAACCAGAATCTCAAGACCTAATAATCCTAGCTCTGGTCTATACAGAATCTTCTAAAATAACATGACCCAAAAAGAGTGAAACCTGATCTAATGCCATTTTTTCATGAACCAAGCTGGGATACCATCCAACCCGACACTCGACTCAGTCTGAGACATGGCCCGAATGTCATTCCCAGTCCCCATGAGCTAGAAACAAGTTCTTGGGTATCAACAATACACTTTGGGAATGATTTCACCAATGTGCATATCAATAAATAACCCATGAGAATAAATAATCACATAACCAATCAACATAAACAAAGAATATAAAAAAAATTAAATTCAACTTTTTAAAACTTTAACCAAAAATAAAAATACCAAAACAGAATGGGAAAAACTCAAAAATATCAAAAACTTCCATGCAACCAGTAGTTTATCACCCTCAATCCACCACCACTAACACCTACAAGGAGTGGAACACCAACAACCAGATCCACCATCACTATCACAAAAAATATTTTTTTTACCTAAGTTATACATAAAAAAATTCTATATACACCCAAAGGTGTATCTAGGGTGTGAGACAAAGCTCAGTAAAATGCCACCCAAAAAAAAAATTCAATGCTATAACATTAGAATAAAAATCAACATGAATGATTCCAAAATAATATTTCAAAATTTTTAGGAAAAAATATTTCAAGAAAATAGTTTTTAAGGAAAAAATTTATAAAAATGAGGTTGATTGAAATTAAAATTTTCACAAGGTTCACCGTATACCAACAATTATCACCACATCACATAAGCATCATGTCACAATAAAGAACCATGGGAAATCCCTAGGGGTAACTAGCACAAGTGGGGACCTATTAACCTCATACCTCAGTGATCAAAATCCTCCAACCAAAACCAATAGTGTTCACGTGCATGATCCATTATAGGGGATCTCATCCCAAGGTCTAATGGTCTCCATAGAATAAGCCAAAACCTACTGCATTCTTGTGCATGATCTAGTAGAGAGGATCCCATACCAAGTTCTAGTGGTCTCTGATCATATCACATGTTTAGTTAGTGTTGTAACATCAATACTTCTACAAGAATCTTGGTCTTATCCTATTTTTAATCAACTGGCATACAAGTTCTAGTTCTCCCACCGATAAACTCAGTATTTCCTTGGTGCTCAAATTCCATTTCACATAGCACATAAATCATCACATTCACATACACATACCAAGCATCATGAAAACATGACTAAATCACCATTTCCCAAAAAAACCACTTTCATTTAACATGCACTCCAAAACCTTTTGGAAACACATTTTTCACAACTTTCATAATTCATAAAGTACATTTGGAAACACTACAACGAAAAAAATTAAATTCAACCATTTACATGGGAAATCCTCTTTTAAATCAATACACATGCCAAATCCAATTTAAAACATGTTTCACATCACTTTCACAATTAACAAATCACATTCAAGGTGAAAAACATAGAAGCTCATATGTTACAAGTCACATTCCTTTTAGAAAACTATTTTTTAATTCACACACACCTCAAATAACTTTGAAAACACATTTCGCACCTTTCAAACAAAGTATAGAACACTATCAAGAAGAAACAAAATGAGTCAAAAATGAAACATAACCAATTTCCTTTCCAAAAAACAACTTTCATTATATATGAATCTCAAAACCATTTTAAAACATGTTTTTCACCACAAAAATAATCCATAGAACACAATTAAACAACCAAGAAAGCAATCCAAATTAATCTAATAATGTAAATGCATGGAAACACCTACCTCACATTTGGAAACTTTTAGAAACTAGTGGGAAACCGAAAATTCACCCCCAAGAGACCATAAAAGGAAAAATAAAAAAACAACCATCAGGATATCGCCTCACAACATAATATCAAACTCCATTTAGGTCAAACAAATCACTAGAAAAGGAAAACCCAAGAAGGAGGGAAGAGAAACCCTAGAATAGGGGAGAAATTGAGAGAAAGGTTACTTAATTAATGTTTTTGTTGAAGTTACCACACAAAATACCACCCAAATATTGATTCTCAAAGGCCCCAAGAAGGTTTGGAGGAAGTTCCCAAGGTTGGAAATCCTATAGGTTTTAGATTAGAGGTGTTTTAGTGTTAAATCCAAAGGGATAAAGAAGGTCGTTTTCCACTTTTTAATGACGAGGAAAAGTCACATGGTTAGCCTACATAGTTTTCAAAACTATGTAGAAAACATGCCACCCTCACTATCCAAGAGGGACATGCCACACAGTTAGACCACATGGTCTAACAAACCATGTGGAAACTGTGTGGTCTCCTCTACCCAAGAGGAAACCGGCCGCATGGTTTCCTAGGGACTATCACATGGTTTCCACAAACTATGTTACGACTATGCTCTACCTATTTTCAATCCCAAATTATCCATTTTTCTCTAAAAGCTTCCAATTAAACTAAAGAATAAACACATGGCCAAAAATAAATAATGGAATAGCTCAAAATGAAATCACAGATGTGACAAACATAACCATACCAACAAAAAACTAGCCCAACTAACACAACCACCACCACGGCACCACACATCCACCATTTTCATTGTGTAACAACACCCAATCCATCTCACAACACAACCATTATATAACGGTATCACCACATACCACAAAAAATCCACTACGCCACAACCACTGAACCAAAACTACTATGCCACAACAACTGTTCCACAACCATAACACCACAAACACTATGCCAAAACCACTATTACACAACCAATAGAACAAAATCACTATGATATAACCATTGTTCCAAAACCACTGTGCCACAATCACTGTGACACAAACTCATTGCACCACATCGCACAACTACCCCATCATATCCATGTTAACCAGCCTCTGCATCATGGACCCACACACCACGTGGCCTAGTCAGTCACCTCCATCACCAGAAAATATCCCAAACCACATAGGGAAATACAAAAATTGCAATCATACACAAAACCAGACAAACAGGTTCCATAATTATTTAGGGAAATTATCACATATCTTATTTATTTATAAAGGTTATTATCACACAAACCAGATGTCCTAGGTCAACCAATTATTATCCAAATATTCATTATTTAACCATTTATTCAGTGTTCTATCACACAAAAACACAACAGGGGTCATTAAATCATAAAAACTATAGTGCAAACATGGCTCCCAAAGACTGTTATTTTTAGAATTGGAAACAGACATTCATACTAATATCAGCAACATATATCAAAGTAGTAAATCATGTGATAACTCCCCATCCACATCAATTTTAGTTATTCCAATTAATTATTTCATTATTCCCACCCTTAATATCCACCCAGAAGAATGAAAACCCATGAAGATATCACACATAGCACATAAACAGATGAGAATAAGGATTCCCTACCTCGTGGAATCGTTCCAATCTCACTAAGCACCATAGGGAAAAGAAGATACTACCTAGAAACCACCACAGTATGAGGAACTCATGGATCAACCTACACAACACCAAAGGGTTTTCAAAAAAGAAACCCATACACACCCAAACCAAAAAAACACCACCATAGTGGGTCTCCAATGAAAAGCAGAAGGAAACCCATGGTAAAGTGAGGAGAAATCAACATGGATCACCAACGAGCATCCACCATAACCAACAGATTGAAGTAGGAATAAGAGGGAAAGAAGATTTCCTCAGGTAACCTATGGTTCATATGGAATGATAGGAAGTGAGTGTGGCTGATTGAAAAGAGAATTGGTCGGTCAAGGGTTAAAAATAACCTGAAACCCGACACTTTCATATCATGTAACCCATTCATGATATGAATTCCCATTTTTCAAACATCCACTAAAATTCACATCCCCTCGCCCTTTAATTAATTACATGTTATTAATTAACCTTTAACAATCTGAATCCATTTCGTGTACTCCCCCCCTTTCCTATATACAAGCTATGGAAATGGTTTTCTATACAATCTCTGAATCACCAATTCACCAATTCACCACCCATAGTACTCCTATAGTTCCATCTCCACCAAGACCACAAGACCTCCTTGGAATACCTCCAACTTCCCAAATAGAAATGTAATGTATTGGGAAGGAACGGTTCATTACATTAGATACCTCTCAAATTATTCTCACCATCAAGAATCCAAAAACAAGCCTATAAGGAAAGGGGTCTGAACAACCACCCAGTGAGATACCTATCAAGGATCTCGTTACTCCTCTATGCTACCACCAGCCAAACATGCCAACCGAAACACCGAAAAAACACATTTAACAACTACACCACCACCACTCACTAGGAACCATAGTGCATAATCTAGTAATAACCACATATACCACATTTACACATAACTACATGAACCTCCGCACAGCCCAAACCAACCACTACCACAACCAACACACAATACCACACCGAGAATATAAATCAATAAATTCCATATACCATGTAAAGGTAACATTCACTATAGGGGGAACTTACTCACCCACATAGGTTTAATCGCATTGTAGTATAATGCATCTCAGTTAAAAATCGGGTCCTCCCCTTTTTATATTTTGGGACATAATCACACATTAAGGGAAACAAAAAATATCATAACATAGTAATATCCGAACATCACTTCATAATTAAAACAAAGAAAAGAAAAACTCAAAATATATGTGGGTACTGTGGATGCATCTTCATCGCTCACTCCAAAGTACTCTCCTCTATGAAACTATTCCTACATAACACACGAACCAAGGTAATAGTCAACCCACACAACACCTTTTCTCGATGATCCTAGATCTCTACTAGACGATCCAAAAATTTTGCATCATCCTCGATATCCAACTCTCCCCAGTCTATAATGTTGGAGTCATCATGAAGATAATGAAAAATATAAGACATGTGGAATATTTCATGGATCCTCTCCAGCTAAGGTAGAAATTCAAATCAATATGCCACCTCACCAACATTCCCCAACACCTCAAAGCTCTCAAAAAACCTATGAGAATTTTTACTCCATCTTAAAAACCTATACTTCCCACACTGAGGGGATACTATCAAAAACACATGGTCTCCAAACTCGATCTCCAGGGGAATATTCCTATAATCATCATAGCCCTTATGATATTCATGTTCTTCCCTCATCCACTAAAGAACCAAATAAATATTCTTGGTTGTTCTCTACACCACATCAGGACCACAAACCACCGACTCTCCAACCTCCATCTAGTACAATGGAGAATGAAATGAATGCCCATAAAACACCTCAAATAGGTTTATACCAATGGAAGAGTGACAACCATTATTTTATGTAAACTCAACCAAAGGTAGGTGTCATACCTTAGATAAAAAAAGTCTAATATGTATTACCACAACATATCCTCCAGTATCTGGATGGTCTACTCCATCTTCCCATTTGTTCGATAGTGGAAAGAAATGCTAAGTCAGGACTGGGTTCTAAAATAATGCTTCAATACCCTCTAGACTCGCAAGTAAAAATAAGAATTCTAATTAAATATGAAGTTCCTTGATACCCCATGAATCCTAACCACATCATCTATATACCACCTTTCCAAAACATCTACGAAAATCAACTCACAAATCACCAGGAAGTGAGTCAATTTCTTCAGTCATTATACTGTCACCCAAACCACATAACATCATCCTCGGGCTTGATGCAACCTTGTAAAAAATCCATAAAGATGCATTATCATTTATACTTAGGGTAATACAAGGACTGCAACAAACCTCCCAAAACATATTTCTCTTCTTTCACCTTCTGAAAAACTAGTCATTTTTCCACACCCTTTGATACTGGTGATTCCATCCCCAGCCACCAAAGCTATCTCCTCAAGACATGATTCATATTTATTACAACATGATGTAATAATAATGGTTAATTTTGGAACTCTTATATAACTCCCTCATGCATCACCTATAGAACAACATGAGTCACCTCTTCCTCTAAGTCTCTCCACTGGGAATCCTCCACCTTCCACAAAAAAATACTTCACTTTTATCTAATTAATAAATCCTTGACCACTACTCTCTCCAACATCAAAATTCATCTCTACAAGCTCTTTCATTCCTTTCCAAACATCAGTAGATTCTTGATCCACATCCTCTTAGGACTTCTGAATCAATGCATTAGAAACTACATTACCCTTATATAGATTGTAATAGATCTAAAAATGAAAAATTCAAGAAACCCCATTCAAATAAATTTGATTATATTCATATCTTGTTGAGAGAAAACATATATAAAACTCTTATGGTCCATGTAAACCACAAAACCCTCACTGATGAGGTAATGAAACCAAAACAATTTCATGAATATAGAGGATTACAACTTAAGATCATGGGTGAAATAGTAATTCTCATGGATAGGTAAATTCCTAGACACATAAGAGATTACCTCTCTCTACATCATCAACACACATCCCAATCCCAGATGGGATGTGTCACATAAAACCACAAGAAACACACCCTCCTTAGAAAACTGTAGCACTAGAGAATTGACCAACTTCTCCTTTAGGTAACCAAATGCTTCCTAACATTGATATATCCACACAAAATCATGGTCCTTCCTAGTCAACACTATTGGAGAGGCTACATCTTGAGATAAATCTAGTAAAAATATAGGATAATAGCCCATGAGACCATGGAAACTCTGAACCCCCACATTCTTGGGTGTTTCCCATGAAACAATTACTTCAACCTATGGTGGGCCCACTGCCACACACTACTAAGAAACCACATGTCCAATTAAATTCACCTTTTATATCTATAACTCACACTTGGATAACTTCCAATAAATTTGGTGGTGTTGAAAGATATGAAAACAATTATGAGATTATTGAAATTCTCCTTTTATTAATTCAAGTAAAATAAGATATCATTGATGAATATGATAGTGAACTAGTCCAAAAACTCATTGAACATAGAGTTCATCATCCCCATGTACACGACTGGTGTATTCGTAACACCAAACAACATGACTACAAACTCAAAGTGATCATACCTACATTTGAAGGGATTCTTCTAAACATCCTAATATTTCACCCTCAACTGGTGATGTCTAGATTGCCGATTGATCTTATAGAACTATCTAGCTCCTCTAAACTAGTAAAATTGATCATCGATCCGCATAATAGGGTAGTGTTTCTTGACCATCACCTGATTCAACCTCTAGTAGTCTATACACAACCTCATACTACCATCCACATTCTTGGATAATAACACCGGATCACCCCACGATAACACCCTAGGTTGGATGAAACCACTCTACATCATATCATCCACCTATAGACGTAACTCATGCAACTCAATGGGAATCTTCTGATAGGAATCCATCAAGATCAAAGACACACCCAGCTGGAACCCTATCTCAAACTCGATATCATGTCGATGGGTTGGTTCCATAACCTCCTATGAGAAACATCCAATCACTCCTCCACATTCCTAGGAACATCCCTAACCTAATATTCTACTGACATATCCACCAACTATGATAAAAGGGACTTCACTTGCCTACCACCTAATTGATAACCTCACTAGCCCTCCACATCATAAAATGAATCTCTTCTCTAAAAGTAATCTATTACTGCTTGAATAGAATTAATAAAATCCATAATAATGATAATATCATATAGATTTGTCTATAATAAGGAGAAGTACCCCACTGACTGGTGATTCCTTTTCCCCAATCTATATTTCCAGCACACATTGAACAAGGAATTCTAACCTTTGTCTGTTGTAGATAACACCATGGGAACTAGAATCCTCTCCACATAAATTCCTAATATATGGACCAAATCAGAAACAAAAAAGGAGTGCGAGGCTCTTAAATAAAACAAATCACACAAAAGGGTAAATGATAAATTAATCTTACATCAAATAACTCTCAACTCTTCTGGCGCCGCTACCTCTAACATGGGAATCTGACCACAGACATCCCCTCTGCCTCTCTACTACTAGCCTCTATATCCATGATCGAGCCTAAACCCATATAGAAGTGGACTATCATGAGGATTCCATCTTCTAAATATGCCTATTATCAGCTTTTGAATAACAAACTACAGTCCCTGCCTCTAGAACTACCTATGAGGAAACTACTAATGCTGAAAAGGGATTTGACTGGCCATATAAAACTAACCTCCCCCAGTGGTCATACACTGAGCCTGAAAGTTCCCATATCTCCCGCAGATATGACACACAAATGAAAAAACCCTAAAATGTGCTCATAAACCATGTGTACCTAAATGTAGAGATAGAAAATACTATGGATGGTTCCCTAGTGAATGGAATACTAACTACTTGAACACCCGTGACCCACTGCCTAAATCTCAACTCCTCAAAATTACCTACTGGATTCCCTGATGTGGGTCAAATCTCAAGGAGATCATCTACTCAATAACTTCATCCTTTTTATTAACTTATATATATGTTGAGAGTAACACACCTAAAAAAGTGATAATTAAAAGGCTAAATTTTACTACCCATGTCAACAAGTTTCACATTTATTTTTAGGAGTCTACCTAATTAATGTTTTATAGTAAGTGTTCTTTTCCTAGATTAGTGATCAAGATGGTTGATCTTTTTGGAAGTTTCCTAGGATGTTTGTGAGAGAGGATAAAACACACTAAAATAAAATGTGTTTGCCTATGGGGAAAGTCATTTTTATTATAACTGACCCTAGTAATTAATAGAATGTGGTGTTCTATGAAGGCAACTAAGATATTACATGAGACCTATGGGGTTAGATGACTCAATAGAGTAACTAAATACCTGATAACTAGGCTTAAAGCCTCCTCCATAGGTCGCTTGATAGACTCCTCATCTGGGAAAACATCTAGAGAAAAGTGTGGTAGGTCCTTAAACCTAATCCTAAGCTCCCACACACTCAAACATCCCTATTGAAGGGAGATCAGATCATGCCTCTTGGCTTCCCTCATCATCGATGATAGAAACTCTACCTGGAATTCCTATGAAATTTTTCCACATCTTCCTCCTTTTGGTCACTGAGAAACAATATCTACCACTGACGCACATATCCCTACATATGAATAACTACCAATGGTACCCAAAACTCAACTAATTCTCGGATTAAACCAAAAGTAATATTGATCTCCTCCATTCAATGCTCTATATCCAAATCAGAGATTCTCCCCTATTAAATACCCAAACTCTGCAACTAAAAGTCATGAAAATCCTAATGTCATTCCTCATCCTCCTATGTTGGGTCAACCCTTTGATGATCAACCAAATTATCCTATTGAACATCAACTATCTGATAAACTTTTGGATGATAAACATGATCCATTTCTATAAACAAGGAGAATATCCTAAGACTAGTTGCATGGAATTTCATTAAATCTTATTTATTTATTCATTTTATTTTCCTAGAACATCCCAATTCAAACACAAAGAGAATTCATCATGATGCATGTACCTCTCCCAGGTCTCTACCTTGAAAATAGTTCCACCTCACTTGGTAGTTCAATAAGCTCAAAGTTCATGCACAGATCCTGGGGGGGCTAAAATCAAATGTCCTAGCCAGCCTTCCTAGCATATCTCATGCACCAAGGTCAATTGGCACTGCTATCATACCAACCCATGAAAACCTGACTATGCCTAACTCCAAACTACATCCTATCTCTCAACCATCACCTCTGATACCACTGTGTCATGACCTACTCTCTCCAAAGATACCACAATGAGGGGAGAGAGATAATGATCCCTGATTCCCACCTCCAATAGGCCCTGGGTTAGTAACTAGCCCCAAGGGTATAAAAATATCATAGTATGTGAGGAAGTACACTCTAAAAATGAAATAGAATCAGGAGAAAGGATAAATAATTACCAAAAAACTCTAGAATAAAATATATAGGTAAACCAAAAAGCATCCAACAATGTATGAATAAAGTAAAACTGATACTATGAAAAAGTATGAAAAGTAAATAAAAAAAATACAAGTCTATAAAAGCAACTCAACAAAAGCTACAAGATATAAAGTAATGTCTAACTTGGTCTCCAAATTCCTCCTAGAAACCTGGAAAATAGTTTATATACATAGGGTGAGAATAATGGATATACTCAATAGGGACATAACCAAGGACTCAAGTGAACATGCGAAAAGATCATGCTAACGTGACTGTGAAAAAATAGAAAACGCAAAATACACCTATAAAAGTCATCTAAATAAACTTAGCATCTCCATGGCTCACTCACCAAATCAGACATCTAATATAATAATATAGCATCGATATTATAACAAAAAAAGGCACCCTACTTTCACTTACCCACCAATTTTACGCTCTCATTCCCCAACGTCAAACCTCTTATTCTCCCATACCTTCCACATATATCACATCACATCACATCCATCCTGTAAGAACCTAGCCCACACATCATTTCACATCACATCATATCATATCCTGCCTCCAAACACCTGGGTCACACATCACATCACAACTAGAACCAAAGCAGTTGGGTATCATGAACATGAAGGAAATCAACCTCAGGACCTCATACTACCACACATAACCCCCACCACATATCACATCACATAACATAATTTCTCATCCATTGAAACCTTGGACGACACATAACATCTCACCCAAAAACACCTATTCCAATAAAACACATCTCGTCATATCCCACCCACAGACACCTGGGCCAACACATTACTTCTCATTCATAGACACATGGGACACCACATCATTATTGAAGGAATGGAGGGTGAGAGGGGGTATCCAATCATCCAAATCAATACCATCCTATATTTTGGGGAAAACACTTAGAACTCAACACCTATGAGCATTGGTAAGGTTATCAAAATCTGGTGGACGATGTATAAAAATAACATAAACATACATGATATATAGATAACACACAATACCCAACCTATGGGTTCTCAAAAAAACACTAGAACAAACCACATCACTACCACGTACCACTCATTATCCATATTACCACCACCATTATACACAACACCATGCAAACACCACACAAGCCGCATGACATTTCCCACTTTCAATTACAAGTTTCGGCATATTTTTTCATTAGCTATTTAATTTCACATTAAAAAAATTGTTATTTAATCAAATTAAATTTAATCAAATTTTCACACATATTTTTTCAGTCCACCTTTTTTTTACCAACTAATTTGTTTTTTATATCATCATAATTCTTCCCATGGATAACCATGAAACTAACATAAACATTCCACATAACAACTGGCCCAACTCGTACAAACATCACCATCACAACGCGTATCCACCATTGTCATCACGTCACATTTCACAAGTCATCTCATAACACAACCTACATATAATTATATCACCACATGCCACAAAAAATCCATTGTGCCACAACCACAGTGCCATAACCACTACACCACAACCATTTCACGACAACCACTATTTCACAACCACTACACCACGACCATTGTACCACAACCACTATTCCACACCCAATGGACCACAACCACTGTGTCACAACCACTACACCACAACCATTATGCCACAAACACTACTCCACAACCTCATCACACCACATCGCACAACTGCCCACATCACATCCATGATAGTCAATCTCTACATCATAGCCCACCACACCACATGGCCTAGCCAGTCACCTCCATCACTATACAATAGGCCAAACCATATAGGGAAACATAAAAAGTACAAGAATACACAACAACACATAAACTGGCTTCCAAAATTATTTAGGGGCATTATCGCATGTCTTCATTATTTAACATGGGTTATATCACAAAAACAAAATGTTAAAGGGAAACCAATGATTAGTGAAATATAAATTATTTAAACTCTTATTCAAGGTGATTTTAGATGCTGAAAAATGCTCCAATCCCAGAAAAGGGGTGTTTTCGGACAAAACGAAGGCATATTTCAACTCAAAGGTTTATTGTGGGAGGGCCGAAAGTGCCGAGTGAAAAATCTAAGTAGTGCATGAAAAAACTCCCTTATTGCATGGAAAACAGTGGTATCTGAGGCTGAGTTCCATGCTGGCATTCCATATTATGCGCCAACCACCCGGGCGCACATGCTTTCGCACCACCGACCCAGGCACGCAATATTTCATGTCGGTCGACTTCTGCGTGGACGAAAAGACCCAAAATCCCTATAAATAGAAGGGTTCCCCTTCAACTTCCAACGACTGAAGAATCCAACCCGCCTCCCATGTGCAAAATAAACCTCTTCGGTACATAAAAATGGCTTTTAGGTACGAGATTTTTCGCGATAGGTCTCCCAAGGTACCACCTTCAAACAGGACCACTCAGGCTTAACCCTCGCCCCAATCCCTGTAAATATAAGGGTCTTGTGCACAATCTGGTTCCCTTATGTGCAATTCCCTCCCCTTGCGCAGAATTCATTCCTCTTGCGCGCACACTTATATCGGTCTTTTGTGCACCCATCCTAGCATGAAATCCTTTTTGTTGGAACTCAAAACCTTTGCTCCATTTTGCGTGCAAATCTCTCAGATTGTGCACACACCCAGTCTCTTTCATGAAACTATTCCAATTGTGCGCAGAAATCTGAGACCACTCACCACGACCCATTCCGCACAACTACTCCATCTGTGCGTGAGTCTCCCTCCTGGTGCGTACCTTATTCAAATCCCCTCTTCCAGACATCTTAGGGTGCCTCCCATGCCCAAAATATCTACATCATACCCTCTTTTCTCGTGTGACCCTCAAGGTTTCCAAGATGTAACTTCAAATTCTCTTGGGAAGTGTTTTCCATTGCGTTTCTTTTCCTCATAATTTTTCATATAGGCACGCTAATGGTTATTGCTCTTCACATAGCCACGCTAATGTGGACCCCTCAGTGGATCACTCCATGACACCCCCACACTACGGAAATGCTGATTCCTTCCCTTCCCCAAGGCTGGGTGGGAATCAGTCATGTAAGTCCTAGGGGTGCGGAGTGAACCCACCTCGTTTGAGCTACATGACATTAAACTATCAAGCACCCTCGTCCTCGGCACATGATGTTAAACTCTGACAACACCTTGTGTGTCGAATGCAGGGTTACCCCACCTTGGACATTCTGCATGCCCACTGGTCTCCATGGGAGTGTGACCATTTCTCACATGGAATGAGATCCTCTTTATTGGAGTCGTGTCTGTACGTGGTGAAAGTGCAACCATCTTGGTGTAAGCCCCTAGCTTTTCTTGTATGAGGTAGTACCCCTACTTCTCCTTTCTTCTTCTATGCCAAAGACTAAGAGGAGATATGGGAACAAGGATTTTTTTATCCCTTCCCTCTCCCTCTGGGCTTTGTCTCCATCTGGGCCTCTACCCTAGAGTAAGTCCCAGTCTCCATCTCCTCGGGGCCGCTCCATGCGTAAGCCCCTATTTCCTCTTTGGGCTGCTAACCATGTGTAATCCCCAGTCCACTTCCCACAGATGCACCTTTAGTGACGTGATCATTAGGTCTTTGTTGCCACTTGTTTCTCACACCGAGCATGACTCATGTGGTCTTAGAGTAACCATCGACCATGACATCCTCTACGGGCAGACTAGAGTGTAACCCCCACACACCAACCCGAACTACGTAAAATTTGATCCTTTCCAAGGCAAGGTACGTAGGAAGCCTTCCTGAGGTTCAATCCCAACATCCATTGGTTCCAACCCCCTTCATGTCGGACCACCTTCATCCCGCATGGCGTTAAACTGCATGCCCCCTTTTCATCCTGCATGATGTTAAACTGCATCCACAAACCCCGAACTACATGGACTTTGATCCTTGACAAGGCAAGGTACATAGGAAGCCTCCCTGAGGTACAAGCCCAGAACTCAGTCATTCCAATCCCCTTCACGTCGGTTCACCAAAAAAAACCCTGAACTACGTGGACTTTGATCCTTGCCAATGCAAGGTATGTAGGAAGCCTCCCTGAGGTTCAATCCCAACACCCGGTCATTCCTACCCCCTTCACATCGGTTCACCAAACACCATCCTGAACTACATGGAATTTGAACCTTGACAAGGCAAGGTACATAGGAAGCGTCCCTGAGGTTCGAGCCTAACAACCACTAGTTCTGACCACTTCACGTCGATCCACCCCCGTCCTGCATGAAGTTAAACTGTATACCCCTCTTTTTTGTGCCTCACATAGTGGTAAGCCATTGTGATCCCTGCTCAGTGGTAAGTCGTTGTCAACTTTAGTCATTGGTAAGCCATTATCAACCTAAAGCCAGTGGTAAGCCATTGTCCGCCCCATTTTTTGGGACCCATATCTCTGGTCCATCCCAGTGGAGTCAAACCAACCTTGGGCTTCTAACCATGCGTAAGCCCCTGAATATCGTTAGGTCATTTTCCTCTGTGCACAACTCGATCCTATACTCCTTCCTGAACTATGTGGAATTTGATCCCCCACCACAGGGATACATAGAAAGTCTCTTCGAGCCTCAAGTCCATCATCATTGTTTCCCTCAAGTCGACTCCATCCCATTATCCATCCACTTCACTTATCCACCCATCACCCATCCTAAATATTACCCAGGCCATCACATTCTGGTGAGATCATGACAATTATCCTCTTCACTACTCCTAGAAGTAACTGGGTAACTAACCATGCGTTAGCCTCAACATCAGTGTTCCCTTAAGGGGTTACACCTATATGATCCAATCTAGTCAGTGTTTCGATCAGTCTTATCTTTCTTCGTTAGATGTTAAACTTGCTGCATATTCTTTGTTAAACATGGGAAGCTGAGGAAAACCTCAGAGACATGACTATGGAATATAATTCCCCACATTAGGCATGGGATGCCTCAGGATTCTGTTCCCTCGAGAAGCCCTATAATAAGGGATAGAAGACATACGCGTTAGTGTTCCAGCATCCAGACATGCCAGTGGTGTCCAACGTGACTACTCCACCGACCGAAGTTTGCTGCCTTAGCTGGATCCCTTGGAATGTCCTGACAGAAGAAGTGTAATTAACCGGCGTCCATGAAGATATGGAACTGGAAAGAGTTTCATGAAAAATGTATTAAATCTATAAGGGATACCCGGACTAGGTGACGAGTTTTGAGGAGGAATTCACAGAAGGAAGAAGTGACATCTCATCATCACATATCGATCAAGGAGTAAACGTCCCTGAATAAGGAATGGATGTCGCCCGCCTTTGGAAATTTGGAATGCGGGGAAACAAACAGCATTGTCGTCCTCAAATCAGACGGACACACACGTGCCCTAGAGAAAGCATTGAAAACATAAATGGTGAACCCGACGTCAAATTATTCTCCTAAATGTGGATATTAGTAGCATTAAATACATTAATAGACTAGCGTGTCACCAGATCATGTTATCTAGTGCCAGGTCCCGCCACGAAAATAGCGGGTCTGGCATGCAACTCACCAGAACATGGGACAATCAAAACATTGGGCATCTCAGTCTGTGATGTTGTCAGTGTGGATCCCTCTTACCATCCATGGAAGACGGAATGGCACTGGGTAACTGGACATCGATTTATTTGTTTCAGCACTAATGGTCCAATCTCCTTGCTTTTCAGGAACCAGGCTGCTGCCCCAGGAGCCCAATCGCCACCCAGCCACCGACACAGGGGCAAGGGAAATGCCAATGTGGCTACCCCGTGTGGCGCCGCCACTTCTACGATGACCTCCACAACCATGGAAGCTGGTCACCCATGCCCTATATCCTCTTCTGAGTTCATCCAATAAAGGGTGATCAATGACCTCGTACGCTAGTATGAGGAGGAGGGAATTATCACGACTAGGGATATGGCCTGCCAGGATCTAGAGGCGTTTGTGCCTCGTCACCACTGCCACCCCCAAGGGCCGTGAAGGGATCCAATGCTCCCCACTCCTACGTATAATCGTTTTGGGAGTTTTTCCCTAGAACTCCTCGATGATTCCTTCCCCTATTCTAATGAGGTAGGGGATTCCTGAGCCAGCCCAGTCGAGATCCTGTTTTAGGGGGCCCCAAGGAGGACCCCCACCTAGCCACGCCAGCACTGCCACCCAGTCCCCCGAGCTAAAGAGTAGGTAAGCTATGTACCTGCACCCCCGGACTTGGTCTGTCTGACCCGACGCTAGCGTCGGGCGCAAGCTGAAGATGAATCCCGCCAAGGGGAATTAACGTCAGTAGCTGTTGTGGCTCGAACCATCGCCAAAGTATATCACTAGACCCCTACGTATGATGAGCAGGGGAATTTATATGACCGACCGAGATTGAGACCCCAACCACCCCATGGGTTGGTTGGGTCTACTCTCTTGGTCATTAGCACATGCAGTGGTCACCTCAGACCAATCTGCAGCAGCGACACCCAGTACGGAGGTCCTCCTCATACTGCCACTATGGAAAGTGCTGATCCTACCCACTTTCAGACTCGACATGGAGGTCTTCCCCATGCCATCTTTAACCCAAATGAGGGTCTTCCCCATGACGACAACACTCAGTATGGGATTCTCTCCTGCGCCCATTACACAGGTTATGGAGTCATTCCTCCTGCCACAGACCATCGATGTGGTGATGTTGTGCATCTGGTCACTCTCCAACGTGGGGGCCTCCCCATGTTCTTGTAGCAGCGGGAGAAATTCCTCCTCACCCTATAAATCATAGGGGTGGAGGTCAGCTTCACTTCACTAGTGCCCAACACGGAGGTCCTACCCATGTTCGGTTCGACCAGTATGAGGGCCTTCCTCACATTGATGTCACAAGGAGAAACAAGCATGCAGGCCCTACCCACACTCCTGTCAGCTCCAGCGAAGGTCCTGCCCACTCCAACACTTCTCACGGGGGTCCTTCCTCTACCCCCTTCGATATATGCCTCGGTGATCCTCGCACCCTGGCTTCCTTAGGTTGAAATACTCTCCACCCCAGCCTCATTACGGCCAAAGGTTCTCATGCAAAAAATCTACCCTGTCCTAAAGAACCATCCTGAGGCAGGAGGGCGGGTCTTCGGCGCCATAAAAAGAGCGTTGAGATAATTTAGAATGAGATCAAACCATTTTGTTTCTCAGACTCTGAATCAGAGTATGAATCAGGGATGGAACCCTCCCCTCGGTCCTTTGTGTCAAGGGTCAGGGTAGGAACGAGGTGCATCAGCCTGGTACTCCCGAAAAGTGAAGTCAACCGGATTCTTGTCTCCCTCTGTAGGTATATCCAAGAGGAAGAAGACTTATCAATCTCACAAGTTACGGTCATGCAATCATCACCATCATCACCAGAAGTTCTCTCTACCTTGACTAGATATCACAGAGGGCTATTGTAGGGACCAATAGTGGATGATCAACAGCGTGGTCCATCACCAGTAGCCCTAGTCCCTGCACCAGGAATTGCATCTGTTAGCTCATCCTACCGCGATGTGGTGGCTAAGTCATTACACTCTTCGAAGGACAGCCCGAGATGTGGCAGTTTGTCAGCTCGCTCTCTATATTCTCCACCGACCAGCCTACCATCTCAGCAGTCTGCTTCGGTACCACTATTGGTTCCTCATCCACCTTCGGTTGATGAGTGGGGAAATGAAGTGTAACGACCCAATGTTTTATAAATGGAAATTCCTTTCTTATAAAAATGTCATTAAATCACATGAAAACACAATATAATGAACTACTAAGTGCTAAGTGACCTTTAAACATAATTTTTTCACTTCTGTATTTGGAATTTCGAAAATATTACATACACGGTTGCAATTAGTAAGTTATTTGGAGTCCGATAAGAAAAACTTAATTTTTGGTGAATAGTAACCTACCCTTATGAATAGTAACATACCCTTATGAATAGTGGTATACCCTAATGAATAGTAACCTCACATATGATAGTATAAAAATAATATTCAAGTTGAAAGTACAATATACCTATATTTTAGAATAAGTAAATGAATATTTTAATACCAGGTTTTGATAATAAATTATAATTTTAATTAAATATTAAAATAATAATATTTAGAAATTTATTTTTGAAAATGGTCTTCATTTTTGGATTCTACACGTAGAAAAATGGTAAGGGTGAATTTTTTGTATTTTTCATAAATACAAGAATTTTTTATTAATTGTGAAATATCATAATTTACAAAATAAGATAAATAAGTTAATTATAGAGTCATGTGTGATGTTCTGATGATGTAAGGCCACTTGGTTCGGGATCACATGATAAAATTACTATTATTGGTCATGGAATACTTACTATTCCTTTTCTTGTGAAGAAATATAAAATTAATGATTATAATATTATGAAAACCCTCCTCTCCTCCACTATAAAAACCCCACTCACTACCACTTCTCTTCACTCCTCTCAAGCCTTGTTCCATACCAATATTATGCTCAAATATCTACCCAAGATCCTCCCCCACGTCAAAAATCTCCTAGCTTCTTCAAAATACCAAAACCTCTCCCCTTAAGAGGTTCTCAAATGAGGAAGTCTCAAGAGGTAAATTCCTCTTTCCAATTCATTCATTTCTTTTAAGTTCTTTTCTCTTTATTTCTTTCCTCACCTCCCCTTCACCATAATAGTATGATAAATACAGTAAAATACATGTACTGAAATTTTTTCATGCTAATGGTATATTTCATTATCTTATCTCCTTTCCCCACCCTTTTATTTGAAATAAATGAAAGCACCGTTTGAGATGTGCTAAATTAGCACATTCAAGGACAACAGTTTTTCAATTTCTATTATAATATTTAATTATAGTCCTGAAACCATTTGAGTTATTGCTGAACCAGATTATTAAATATGTAATATATCCTATTTTTTTCTGTAATCCTTTTTTACAAATGGTATTAAGTTATAAATCAAAACATGTACTTTGTATTCAAATCCACCGATTAACAAAAACGGTTGTCATTAAAGTTATATATATATATATATATATATATAATAATTCGACTTCACACTAAGTAAACAAATTAAATTTAAAATCGTTTAATCTCCTGAATTTTCACTAATAGAATATAGATTCAATTCTGGACAACCACTTTCATCTTACATATGATCCAAACTTGAATATAACTGAACCTATCTTTTAAAGCCAAGTAAACAAACGAGCCCGAACAATGAAATTGAACCTTATAACAATTCAAAAAGGTATTGAATAAAATAAAAAGGTTTATAATAAATAAATTACATATATAATAGGTTCTGAAATTATGAATTAATAATCCTAATTTGTTTATTCAGGTCTTTAATAACAAGTGGAGAACATCAATGGATTTAAGGTAAGGGATCCTCTCTATTTCACTCTTAATCAAGATTGTCCTCTATGCTATGCCTTTTTTTGTGTAATATAAAATGATGGGGTATGTTTAAGAACCTCCCCTATACTTATATATTGATTTATAAGTGATTAGAAACCCCCTTTATCTCTCATCAATCCCTCTTAGTTACACCCGACACCATGCCGACAAAATCATAACGAATTCTAACTGAACATTCTTTGTTCTTTTGGGTTTCCTTATATTTCTTCCAAAATGGTGTTATCTTATCTATTTATGTGAATATTCTGAATTATGGTTATTTTTACAAGATTATTATATCAATACCCTATCATCACTTTCTTTCGGGGATAAGCATGTTTTTAAAAGATTCCCTCCTGAGAACTTTCCGATAAGCAAACTTGCTTTAAGGGGACTTCCCAAATTTTTACCCAAATATCAAGTGCACTCTATCCTCTGTTTTAAGAAACCGTTGTCTTTATAAAATCAGTATTTAATTATTAAAACCGTCTTGGTTCAATTATGGTTTTATATAAAATAATTTCATCTTTTCTATTTGAAAAGATCTATAGTATTTTCCTTAAACCCGCCCAAAAATGTTTAAATGATAATGATTATAAAATACATTTATTATATGTTGTCACTTTTTTTTGACAACCCTTACCATTTTATATGCCTATTATACCCTATAAACGTCCATGTATGTTCTAATCCTTTCATTTCATGGACTCTTTTTCGATACACCCATTGATTATGATTTATGTCATGATTTTGGTACCCAATTCTTTCCATGGGTACCCTTATGTTTGTGTATGGTTGATTATGTATGATTATCTATGTGGTAAGAATATTTATGTGGAAAGAATATTCATGAAAATGTTGAGATTGGTTCCCCCAAATATCACTCTAATGCATTGGGTAAGGTTAAGTCTCATGGGATGTGATGTGAAACAGGATTGGCGGTAAGCCTTGACCCATACTGAAATGGGAAATGGGATTGGCAGTTAGCCTTAACCCATATGAAAGAAATGTTTTATGATTCTGAAACATATATATGATTCCATGTTTATATGATTCCATGATTATATGATATTATTTCATATGTTCCATGCTTTGGATATCATTATTCCAGGTCTCCTAACTTATGTGATTAAGATGTATCCTTATGTTCATTCCCTTACTAGAATTTTTAGCTCACCCCTTTGTTCATGTGTTCCCCAGGGTACCCTATGAAGATGTAATGGCTAAAATATAGTTAGAATATATTTATGTAGATTAAATAAATAAGTGTTTTTTAGCCCCATGTTTTATGTTATATGTACCTAGTCTTCCAAGAAACTAGACTTAACGACCCTTGGCTTGTACTTTGATGATTAATTATGCTTAAAATCATGAAATGTTATATGTAAAATGCTTGTGTCTCTATAGTTGGTATCAGAGGATGGTCTAGTTATTTTTGAAGATTAGGAATAGAGCACCTTAGTGAGAACCTTAAGGATGATACTAAGTATAAGAAAACAACCCTAAATTTTGGTGAGTATTGAGTAAGTGGTTTATCAATCAAATACATCCATGTCTAGATACGAGCATATAGAGGTGGCTCTGGAACAGATGTATCTAGGGGTAAAACCTGAAAACACTACTTTTATCTAGACTCAAACGGGAAATGATGCATGACAATGGGCCTTGCAGCACTCTTGGTTATGACTGTCCCAGGGGATATGATTTGGTAGATTTATGAGCTTAGTATAAACCATTGGTAAGGGGGAAAATCCCATAAGAATATAAGTTAAGAAATAGATCAAGGATAACCTGGATATAAATCTAAGGAATTAAAAGTTAATATGCACTTCTTATTTATATGTCTATCCTTTTATGTTCAAAGTTTCCTTTTTATACTCAATAGTTAAGTACTCAAGACCTCTAATTATATGTTATTTTTCATAGTTAATGGTGGGGAATAGAAGAACACGTTCCCATAATCAATGTGATAGGAAATGTTATGATTTCCCTAATGTTATTCCTGATGTGATAGAAGTAGGTGCTCAAAAATTTATGGTAGTACTTGCTCAGTTGGGTCGAGTTATAAATAATAACTTGAATCAGGTGGAACATCCTCCTCCTCCACGAAAAGAGAATGTTTTCGTAGAATCCTTCATGCGGTAAAGGCCTCCCATGTTTAGCAGATCTTATTATCCCCTCCTCACAGAACAATGGATTAACTCCTTTGAAAATATATTCTCCATCCTCCTGTTCTTGGAAGAAGAGAAAGTTGTACTAGCAGTCTATAGTTTTGATGGGGAAGCTGATCAGTGGTAGTCACTGATCAAGAATACAAAGTCCCAACATAAAATTGATTCCATAGATTGGGAGGAATTCAAGAGGATGATTTTCAACAAATATTTTCCTCGAAGCCTCCATCTAAAGATAGAAAGAGAGTCCCTTAGACTCAAGTAGAAGGAAGATGAGTCCATCAGGGTGTATGAAGAAAACTTTACAAGGATTGCAAGGTATGCCTTTTTCTTTATCATGAACACCAAAAGCAAGGTGGATCACTTACTTAGCGGACTAAAGCTGAGTCTACGAAAAGAATTGGTGATTCGATACTTTGACAGTTATGAGGAGATTGTCTTTTTTGCTCTCAAGGTTGAAATAGATATTGGAGACTCTCAATGGTCTCATGGGCCCAGTGACAAGAAGAGGAAAATGGAGAACAACATGGGTGGTTCAGAAAAACAATCCCATGATGGAAAGAAGCCTCACTTTCCCCTTTGCAAATATTGTGGGAAGAAGCATCTTTGTAAATGTCTTAAGGGAACAAATAATTGCTTTAAATGTGGAAATTTGGGTCATATGACCAAGAACTTCCGAAGGTATATGAAAAATCCCACAAATGTTGAAGAAGAAAGGAAGGTTCAAGTCAACACCCAGCCTGTAGTGTAGTGTTACAACTGCAAGAAGCATGGGCATTATGCGAACAATTTCCTTAAGCTGAGGGTTGTCAGAGGAAATCAACAACAGCCTCCAAGGAAACAAGGAAGGGCTTATGATATCACTACTCTGAGGTGGAGTCGTACAATGATGTGGTGACAGGTACACTAGTTATTCATTCAAGAATAGTGAACATACTATTTGATTCTGGTTCTATGAATTCTTTCATATCTTGCAAGTTTAGTAGAACTATTCAAACTCCACCTCAAAATTTTGAGGAAAATTTATCTGTGAGAACAGCGAATGGGAAAATTATTGCATCCATGGTTTATAACTCATCCCCAGTTAATGTTTGTGGACTGAACCTCCCAGTAAATCTTTTCATACTTTCTTTAGTGGAGTTAGACACTATCTTGGCCATAGATTGGTTATCTTTTTACAAGGCCAACATCAACTGTCGGGAAAGGGTGATCACTTTTCACATCCCGAAGCATCCTATGATTCTTTACAAGTGTAAGGAGGAATATGAATCTCATTTTGAATCATCATCTCAAGTTTGGATATTATTGCCTTATGAGTAAGAAAATCTAGCACAAATGATTGAGATAAAGGATAGAATCATGTTTGAAGACATGCCCATCATGAGGGATTACACTGATGTATTCCCTGAAGAGTTTCCTGGTCTTCTTCCTAACTGATAGGTTGAGTTATCAATTGAACTTATACCTGAATCTATGCCAATCTCAAATATACCTTATAGAATGGCCATCGTTGAGCTGGAAGAGCTGAAGAAGTTGTTACAGGAGAATATGGATAAGGGTTTTATACGCCCGAGTGCTTCACTGGGGGGTGCTCTAGTCCTCTTAGTCAAGAATAATTATAGATCAATGCATCTCTACATTGATTATCATGAGGTCAATAACATCATGATAAAAAACAATTATCCCCTTCCACGGATAGATGACTTGTTCGATCAGCTTCATGGGTCTAGTTATTTCTCTAATGTGGACCTTCATTTGGGATATCACTAACTAAATGTGAGGAAGAAATATATTCCCAAGACTACCTTTTGAATGAGGTATGAAAACTATGAGTTCATAGTGATTCCCTTCAGACTCGTTAATGGTCCAGCAATTTTCATGGATTTAATGAATAGTGTCTTTAGAGATTACCTCGACAAATTTTTGGTGGTCTTTATTTATGATATTCTGATATACTCCAAGTGCAATGAGGAACATGAAGATAATTTGAAAACTATGTTAAAGACTTTGCTAAGGGAGAAGTACTATGCAAAGTATAGTAAATGTGAGTTCTGGATGGAAGAAGTATCATTCTTGGGGAATGTTATCACTAGGAAAGGGATATCTGTGGACCCTTCCAAGACGAAGGCAATTGAAAAGTGGCCCAGAAAAACTTCTGTAATGGAGATCCGTAGCTTTTTGGGTCTATCTGGGTATTATCAACAATTCATGAAGAACTTTTCACAATTGTCAAACCCAATGACCAAGATGACATGGAAGGGAGTAAAGTTTGTTTGTATATAGGAATGTGAAGATTGTTTCAAGGAGTTGAAAAAGAGTCTTATCTCTGTGCTAGTACTCACACTCTCTTCAAGTGGAGAACTATTTGTGGTGTATAGTGATTCTTCTAAAAAATTCTTAGGTTGTGTACTAATGAAAAATAATAAAGTGATAGCCTATGGCTCACGGAAGCTGAAAATATATGAGCAAAACTATCCTATGCATGATCTGGAGTTTGCGGTAGTGACCTTTGCGTTGAAAATCAAGTGGCATTATCTCTATGGGGAGAAATGTGAGATATATACTGACCACAATATTCTCAAATATATATTCACATATAGGGAGCTTAATATGCACCAGCAAAGATGGATAGAGCTCATCAAGGATTATGACTGCTCAATCCACTACCATACCAGTAAGGCAAACAAGGTGGAAGATACACTAAGTAGAAAGGATCCTGCATCTTTATCAATGATGATAATTGAAAAGGATCTAATCTTATTATAATTTCAAATTATGGACATGGGAATCATTAAGTGAGGAACATCATCAATCCTTTCACAAATGATTTCTCAACCATCCCTCTTGGAGAAAATAATTGATTCTCAATGAAAGGATGTGGAAATTTAGAAAAGGATGAAGCTGTTAAAAATGTGAAATTCTCCAATTTCAAATTTAATGAGGAAGGAGTTGTAAGATTTGGTACAAGATTATGTGTACCATCTGATCCAAAGATAAAGAAGGATATATTGAATGATTCACATAGCTCAACCTTCTCTATCCACCCATGGATCACAAAATATGTATTGAGATCTCCGAGAAAACTTTTAGTTGGAAATATGAAAAGGGGGATTGATGAGTATACATCAAAGTGCCTTGTATGTCAGCACGTGAAGGCTGAGAGACAAAAGTCTAAGAGGATGATTCAACCAATAACCATACCAGCATGGAAGTGAGAGAACATTACCATGGACTTTTTCACTGGAATTCCAAGGACATCTAGAGAAAACAATGATATATGGGTCATTGTGGTTCATCTTATGAAGACATCCCACTTTATCATAATTTGAGGGGACTTCTCATTGGATAAAATTTCACATATTTACATCAAAGAAGTGGTAATTTTTCATAGAGTACCACTATCTACTGTATCTGATCGTCATCCGAGATTCACCTCAAGGTTTTGGAAAAGTCTCTAGCATGCTCTAAGAACTGAATTGAACTTCAGTATGACCTATCATCCTCAAACTGATGGACAGTCTGAGCGAACTATCTAGACACTAGAAGACATGTTGGGAGTTTTTTCTATAGAATTCAAAGGAGAATGGGACCAATAAAGGTGGTGCTAGGGGAAATGAGCCCGTAAGGGGTGTTGCTTGAGGTAGGGTTTCCTGTCGTCGCCTCCTTCATTTCGGTGTAGCGTTGGATGTGATTCATCTCCTTAGTGTTCTTTCTGGTGATATCTGGCATGTGGTGGCCTTCTCCCCCTCTCAGTCTCAGTCTCTGTCGACTTTGGGAAATATTTTCTCTCTGCTGTCGCTTCAAATTTCTGTGGTTGACTTTGGGTGTCGAGTTCTTCACGTTAGCCTCAGATTTCTCGGTAGCGGCTTCAGCTTTCGGTCAGCTTCAGACGTCAGCATCTCTCAGTGGTGGATTCATGGTTGGTTTCGTGCATCGGCACATCTCAGGCATCTTCTCTCTGTTTTTGTCCCGGGTCAGGTCGGCTTCGGTGCTCTGCGACGGTTCTAGTTTTGCTGGTGTCAGTTGGGGAGGATCTCCGGCTCGGATCTGCCGTTGACATCCCCAAGCGGTGGTTCCAGATCTGTGCTTCATCCAGATCTGGTGCAGTTTTGGTTTTTAACCCTAGTGTTATGTGTTGTGGAAGCGTATTTTTGGTGGTTTTTTGTGGTTTTTGCATTCTGTATGGAGGGCGGCGATGGGTTCTTTGCTCTGGCTTGGTGCAGTGTGTGGTCGGAGTCTTTGCAAAAAAAATTTCTTCACTGTGCCCTCGTGTCCTGTTGGTCCTCCAGATTTCAGTGGTTCATCCATTTAGGAATCTGTTGAGGGTTCTTCTGTGGATTTGATTTGTTCGGCTTCAAGCCCGGAGAGGTGTTGCTGGATCAGATATGCGCGGATCCCCTCATCAGAGATCTTCCCTTGAGGTGTTGTTGATTCTTACAGTCCTAGGTGATGAAGACCTGCTTCATGCTCCTTGGATTGTCATCCTCTTTGGGTTGCTATAGATGTGGTTGGAGGTTTTTCATGGCTGCGGTGGGGTGATTCTGGATTCGTCTTTGGTGCTTGGACTCTGTGCTGATGAATGCTTACTGGTTTGATCCCATTTTGGTTTTGGAATTCGAAATGGAAGGCTGCTGGTTTGTGTTTTTTTGTCTCGTGTATGCTTGGATATTTTCATAATTATGTTGAGTTGGTTTCTGAGACTCAGATTATGAAGGTTCAGCCGGACTTGACCTCATGTTACAGGCCTTAGAGGATGAATTATGAATAGGAGGTTCACTTATGCAGGCTGCATGGAATTGGATGTTTGAGAGGGTATGGCTTTAGCCATCGGATCAGGCATGTTCTTTGACACAGGACACTTGCTAGCCATACATTCTTGCAACAGTGGAGAGCTTCACAGATTTTTAATGTTGGGGAGAGGTAATTCCAAGGTGTCAGATTTATTTGTATTTTCTTGATCTTTGGGTCGTGTAATGTTTTAAGTCCATGAAGTATATTTGGGTTTCCCCCCTTCTTCCCTTAAAAGTGTGTTTATCATATAATGGAAAAAAATCTAAGGCCCTCGGGCCATTGGATGGATGGATGGGACTAACATCTTCCACTTGTTGAATTCTCCTACAACAACAGTTTCCACTCGAGCATCTGAATGGCACCATATGAAGCCCTTTATGCGAAAAGGTGAAAAACACTAGCGTTTTGGGATGAAGTCAGTGAGCGTAAGCTGCTAGGACCTGAAATGGTCGAAGAAATGGTAGATAAAGTGAAAACCATTCAGAAGCATATCAAGGAAGCCCAAAGTTGACAGAAGAGTTATGCAGATAACCGTTGATGAGACCTTGAGTTCAAAGTTAAATACATTGTATTTCTACACATATCTGCATGGAATAAGTTCATGAGGATTGAGAAGAAAGGGAAGTTAAGTCCCAGGTACATCAGCCCCTTCGATATCCTTGATCGAGTCAGAGCTGTATCCTATCGACTGGCACTTCCACCTACCATGTCGAAAGTACATGATGTCTTTCATGTATCCCTCTTAAGGAAGTACATACCATACCCTTCAAATGTACTCTCTTCATAGGCGGTACAGTTGGAGGATGATCTATCTTACAAGGGGCAGCCAGTGAAGATCTTGGATCATAGAGATAATGTTCTACAAAAAAAGCCAACTCATTTGGTCAAGGTACTATGGAGAAACCATAAGTACGAAGAGGAAACATGGGAACTGGATGAATAAATGAAGGAAAAGTACCCACACCTATTTTTGGCTTAGAATGTAAAATGAAATTTCGAGGGATAAATTTCATAAGGGGGGAAAAATGTAACGACCCAATGTTTTATAAATGGAAATTCCATTCTTATAAATATGTCATAAAATCACATGGAAACACAACATTATGAACTACTAAGTTCTAAGTGACCTTTAAACATAAGTTTTTCACTTCTGTATTTGGAATTTTGAAAATCTAACATACACGGTTTCAATCAGTAAGTTATTTGAAGTCCGATAAGAAAAACATAATTTTTGGTGAATAGTAACCTACCCTTATGAATAGTAACATGCCCTTATGAATAATGATATACCATAATGAATATTAACCTCACCTATGATAGTATAAAAATAATATTCAAGTTGAAAGTATGATATACCTATATTTTATAATAAGTAAATAATTGTTTTAAAACTGGGTTTTGATAATAAATTATAATTATAATTAAATATTAAAATAATAATATTTAGAAAATTATTTTTGAAAAATGGACTTCATTTTTTGGATTCTACACATCGAAAATTTGTTAGGGTGAATTTTTGAGATTTTTCTGAAATACTTGAATTTTTTATGAATAGTGAAATACCATAATTTACAAAATAAGCTAAATAAGATAATTATAGAGTCATGTGTGATGTTCTTATAATGTACTCCCACATGGTTCAGGATCACATGATAAAATTACTAATCTTGTTCATGGAATACTTACTATTCCTTGTCTTGTAAAGAAATAACAAATTAATTATTATAATAATATGAAAACCCTCCTCTCCTCCACTATAACCCCCCCCCCCCTCACCCCCCCTTCTCATCAGTCCTCTCAAGCATTGTTCCTTGACAATATTCTGCCCAAATATCTCCCCAAGATCCTCCCCCACGTAAAAAAGCTCCTAGACTCTTCAAAATAACAAAACCTCTCCCCTTAAGAGGTTCTCAAAGGAGGAAGTCTCAAGACGTAAATTTCTCTTTCCAATTCCTTCATTCCTTTTAAGTTATTTTATTTTTATTTCTTTCCTCACCTCCCTTGAACATAATAGTATGATAAATCCAGTAACATATATGTACTGGAATGTTTTCAAGATAATGGGATATTTCATTATCTTCTCTTTTTTCTCCACCCTTTTATTTGAAAGAAATGAAAGCACTGTTTGAGATGTGCTAATTTAGCATATTCACGGACAACGATTTATCAATTTCTATTATAATATTTAATTATGGTCATGAAACCATTTGAGTTTTGGTTGAACCAGATTATTATATATGTAATATATCCTATTTTTGGTTCTGTAATCCTTGTGTCCAAATGGTATTAAGTTATAAAGAAAAACATTTTCTTTGTAATCAAATCCACCGATTAACAAAAATGGTTATCACTAAGGTTATATATACAATAATTCTACTTCACTCTAAGTAACCAAATTAAATTTAAAATAATTTAATCTCCTGTATGTTCACTTATATAATATATATTCAATTCTGGACAACCACTTTCATCTTACATATGATCCAAACTTGAATATAAGTGAACCCATCTTTTAAAGCCAAGTAAACAAACGAGCCCGAACAATGAAATTGAACCTTATAACTATTCAAAAAGGACTTGAATGAACTAAAAAGAGTTATAATAAATCAATTAAATAAATTATAGGTTCTTTAATTATGAATTAACAATCCCAATTTGTTTATTCGGGTCTTTAATAACAAGTGGAGAACACCAACGGATTTAAGTTAAGTGATCCTCTCTATTTCAATCTTAATCAATATTGTCCTCTAGGATATGCCTTTTTTGTGTAATATAAAATGATGGGGTATGTTTACGCACCTCCCCATACTTTCCTATTGATTTATAAGTGATGAGAAACCCCATTTCTATCTAATCAATCCCTCTTAGTTGCACCTGAAACCATGCCGACAAAATCGTAATGAATTCTACCCAAGCCTTCTTTGTTCTTTCAGGTTGCATTATATTTCTTTAAAAATTGTGTTATCTTATCTATTTATGTGAATATTTTCAATTCTTATTAGTTTTACAAGATTCCTATATCAAGACCCTTTCATCACTTTATTTCGTGGATATACATGTTTTTATAAGATTCCCTCCTTAGAACTTTCCGATAAAAAAACCTGTTTTAAGGGGAATTCTCGAATTTTTACCCAAATTTCAAGTGCACTCTATCCTCTATTTTAACACACATTTGTATTTATAAAATTATTATTTTATTATTAAAACCTTCTTGGTTCAATTCTGGTTTTATATAAAATAATTTCCTCTTTTCTATTTGAAAAGCTCTATAGTATTTTCCATAAAACCGCACAAAAATGTTTTAATGCTAATGATTCTAAAATACATTTCTTATATGTTGTCACTTCTGTCTGACACCACTTACCATGTTATATGCCTATTTTAACCTATTAATTTCCATGTATTTTCTAATCCTTTCATTTCATGGACACTTTCGTGATATGCCCGTTGATTATTATTTATGTCATGATTTTGGTACCCAATTCTTTTCATGGGTACCATTATGTTTATGTATGGTTGATTATGTATGATTATATATGTGGTAAGAATATTTATGTGGAAAGAATATTCATGAAAATGTTGAGATGGGTGTGCCCAGATAGTGCTCTAATGCATATGGTAATGTTGAGTCTCATGAGATGCGATGTGAAACGGGATTGGCGGTTAGCCTTGACCCATACTGAAATGGGAAACGAGATTGGCGGTTAGCTTTGACTTGTGCTGAAGAAATGTTTTCTGATTCTTCCACATCTATATGATTATAGGTTTATATGATCCCATTATTATATGATATTATTTCATATGTTCCATGCTTTGGATATCATTATGTCATGCCTCCTAACTCATGTGCTTAAGATGTATCCTTATGTTCATTCCCTTACTGGGATTTTTATCTCATCCCTTTGTTCATGTGTTCCCCAGGGTACCCAATGTAGATGTAAGGGATCAAAGGAAGTTAGAATCTCTTTATGGATATTAAATAATGAAGTGTTTTTTAGCCCCATGTTTTATGTTATATGTACCTAGTCTTCAATGACACTAGACTTAACGATCCTTGGCTTGTACTCTGATGATTAATTATGTTTAAAATCATGAAATGTTATATGTAAACAGCTCGAGTCACAATATGAAGGGCCAGACACTGAATCTGAGACAAGGAGATTATGGAATATCCTTACAGCGGACCACTTCCCTGAGATGTTTTGGCCAGTTGCAGCGCCAAATTTTTGTGCCCAGAATCCCTCACCCCAGAGGAAGTTGATTATTTCCGTCAAACCCACTAAGAGATGCACTTCCACCTGCGCCACCAGTGAGTGGCTTATCCAAAGACCCAAACACACTTTTAGGAAATTGGTGAACAGTGATGTCTGGTTGATATGGTCGCACTCCCCGTGGCCTAGCGTTCTGAGTCACTAGGTCACAATAAGGCCCTCCAGCAAAGATGCATCCATATTTTCAAGGTACTCCACAAGATTATCAAGGAGGTTTCCCCCACATGCAGATCCATGGGTGGTGGCAATACACTACCCTCCTCTTCAGTTCTATCTGGATACAGCCTGACCTGCCATGCGATATCAAGGATATTCCCCTGGGAAGAGTCACGGTCAACATGGACATCCTATCGGAAGAAGAGAATGATCTAGAACTACTCGACGGGGACCTTACCCTCAAGGGAGTGCCACCATTATTGGATCCATCGGAAAGGGTTACTCTCCAAAAGAGAAACTTACTGGGTATCCCTGTGCCCATAGAGACATTAGTTCTTAGCTGGAATCATAGTAAGGGTAAAGAGCATCTTGGAGCCGCCAAGCCCCCCAATCCATCTAGCTCAGTACATAAGATGGAAGAAGACCAAGAAAAAGGAATTTTACGTCAGCAACTTGCCGAACAGAAAAAGTTGGTCGATGACCTCCTGGATGAACGTGTTGTAGAACAATGGAAAGACTACGGTGATCCTCAGCCAGGACAGCTGGGGCAGGCAAAACTTCCCCTCAGTGAGCTAATCCGAGTTAACCCTGATCAACCTTCCCATGAAGATAGGGTTTAGGCCGAGGCCTATGGAAATAGGTTGCGGTAAATACTGACAAATCCTCATGAAAGGTGTAACAATCCTTTGAACCCAACATGGGATCCCCCAGCTGCCCCATAGGTCGTTCCACCAGCCGCTCCATGAGCCATTGAGCCTTCTTACCATGTTGAAGAACCCATAAATACACTGGTGGTTAGGGATCCCCATCAAGACAGGTACCCCCGCCCAAATGATCCAATGGCGGCACTCATTACCCACCTTGAGGCGTTGTAAACACAACAGGTGGCACTCTCACATGATGTTAAGCCATATCCGGCATGGGTGGACGATATTCCAGCACCCCAAGGTTTTTTTAATCCCACTTTCTCTCCCTTCAACGGGACATGGGACCCACCGTAGCACCTGGCCCACTTCATATCAAGGTGTGGGCCCATGTTGGGGACTCCATCGCAGTAGGAAGCTACCAAACTCTTGTGTTTTGTGTAGACGTTGTAGGGACCAACGTTCGTCTGGTAAAACCAGATCCCCATCGGATCAATATCCAGCTAGGAAGACCTTTGTAGGAAAATCCTCTACCAGTTCAGTACTACCACTCAGAAGACGAGTATCACAGACCTCTTTTAGTGCAAGCAGAGGCCTGATGAGCGCATCACAGACTTTGTCGCCCGGTGGAAAGGGCTCACATGCTTTATTGACATGCCGCTGACTCAGGAGAAACTATTGACGATGTATGTAGGGAACATCAAGACTGAGCTGGTACCCTCTTTCATCATCCATAACTACCCCGGCGGATTATGAGACTTCTCTGATAAGGCCCAATGCCTAGAGGAAGCCCTAAAACAGGCTAACCAGGCACATCCATTTCCTCCTGTAATTATTTCAAGGAGGGACTCCAGAGCCGATCCTGCTACAGTGGACCAAATAAAAGCCCCCAGGCAACTAGAATTGTTACCATTGGAGCCAGCTCTGCAGCCTCACAAAGGCCCTCCACCTCAGGCGTAGCCTCCGGCCCAGCAGCACCCACCTCAAAATCGGCAGGTTCCCCCATGTAAAGTGTTGCCACTACCCAGGCGAGATAACTAGGCACCGCCTCCTCGATAGGATCCTCTAGTTATTCCTCAGGGTCAATCTCCAAGAGGCCCCTTTCTAGACATGAGAAACTGGACCAACTCGTTCAACAAGGATCAGGTCCCTAGTTACTTCTACAGTGCCTTAGAGCAGGGAATCGTATGTTTTCCTGAGTGCAGAAGGCCAGAAGAGACAAACCTCACTGATCGCCCTAACTACTGCCCTTATCACTGGATCCTGGGGTGCACTCTTAAATAGTGTTATGTGTTCAAGGACTGTCTCAAATACCAGGTAGATAACAACATAGTCTGGTTAGGCCCAGCCCCAGCATAGGTGGCATGCATCTTTGTGAGCCCAGATAGCAGCAACAATAGGGAGGGTGAGTGGAATCAGGTTTCCATTCATGGATCCTAGAAGTATAACGATTGGATGGATCAAAAAATAGTCACATGTTCCCATGGTGTCATCTGGGCATGCCTGAATCAGCCAGATCCTTTAGAAGCTGTGGCCACCACTTCTGCATCACCGTCTCATCCGTCCTCCTCCCAGAAGAGCAACCGTCAACGACGCAAGTGAAAACAAATTCCCCCACCGATTCCATCGTCATCACATACTCTCGGTGAATTCATGCCCCCAGAGATGGTTATTCCTCCCAGAATCCTCCCAGTAGCGGATGACTCTTCAACTGATAGTCAAGGGTATGCCTCAGTTAATACCGTAGAGCTAGTAAACACATACATGATTCCAGACAATGAAGAGAAATAGGAAGACCCTCCCAACACCCCCAACTGTCATCATCATCGACAGAGTCGTGGCTATACGAGTCGTCAGAGTTCTTTAGTCAGTACTTCAAGTCAGGCTGTGCATGCTACCAAAACCAGGTAGTAGGCCCAGCGCAGATCTCACCAAGCACATCCTTCTCATCTGGTGACACCAGGTCCTCCTTCACCGTCGTTCATGCTACTGGATTAGGTAGAGCTGCTCGGACCTCATCGTTATCATTCATGATTCCCCACGGATCAATTACAGTCATTGGGTCCTCATCTGGTAGTCACTCCACATGCTTATACTAGTGAGCAGCGGGACATTCCCAGCACTAGTCAACCGCCGGTCCAGTCAGCAGGGACCACTGTATCCTCTATCATAGAGCGACCTCCTATAAGCATAAGTTCACACCTGGCATAAAAGTAAAAAATCCTCAAACATCTTTACAATATTTCAGCAAGAATCCATCCTCGAGGCGCTTTGTCTATCGTCAGATATGCGTGAGGCCCTCACTAAGGATTTAAGAAGCCCCCTCCAGTTTGAGATAAAGGTATAAGCTGTAGAATCCTTCCATGATGAGGCAATAGATAATGATGAATTCCAGGCCATTATCTCATTATCTAGAGAAGATGAAGGTTCTACCATATCAGGGAACATTATCCCACTGTACATCACTGGTCAGTTCAAAGGTGTGGAGGTCCGTCATTGTCTTGTTGACACGGGCTCTAGGATCAATCTAATTCTGAATTAGACCCTGTGAAAACTGGGATTGTCTAAAGATGATCTGATCCCCTCTAACCTAAGAATCCAGGGTTATGATAGGATAAAACAGACACTGATCGGTAAGATCCGCTTGAAGACCCTGTTTGGTGGCCTAGTTTCTAGCATCGAGTTTTTGGTTGTCTCCCAGGACACTGCCTACAATGCGGTAATTGGTAGGTTATAGATCCACCTACATGCGGAGGTTCCCTCATCATATCACTAGTGCCTAAAGTACTCCCTCAATGGTTGGGTGGGCATGCTTCAAGGTGACACATCTCCCTTTTCCTTTTTTGAAGACCACTATCTGGATGTCGACTACTACAAGAGAAAGGAAACGCAAATTCAGACCAATGAGTTCGATCATTCCACGGCTACAATCAACCCATGGATAGATCTGGATGATGCCTACATCTTTCCAAGCCACCGATTGGAGGCTACAACCCCAGACACGGGACAATGATTCATTGTGTCTAGAATGAGGGGGAAACACATTCCCAAGTATAAGAGACAATGTAAAATCACCTCGTATTCCTATAAAAATTAGGCTCAGGTGATCCTAGAGCCTCCTACTCCCATAAGATATCGGGATTTCCACCCCATGGCAATAAAAATATTTCATACTTGATTGTTTCTCTGGGCTGGGATAAACTGGTGTAGATGCCGAAAAAAGTCCGCAACTCCTAGAGGAAGTTTCGAAATGGAAAAGCGAAGTCATAATCGGAATCAGAGGCCCGGTCTGGAGGCCTGGGAAGTGGTACACGAAATAAAGGAGGGCTTGCATGAAATAAAGATGTGCGCGCGAAGCATTCCCGGGTTTCGCGTAATCGAGCCGCTGGTGTGCGCAATTTTGAGCGCCCCGGTTCCGCGCGATGAAGCTTTGCGCGCTGACGGTTCCCGTCGTAGAAACTTTCACGCGCCGCCTGGATTCTGCGCCGGCTGGTGGCTATAAATAGAAGGCGACCCTAGATGGTTTGGGGGTTGAGGAATTCGAATCGGCTCTCGGGCACACAATTCAACTCTACTCGCGTGTAATATGACTTCTAAGTAATCTCCCTTTTCGCGCAACCTTGCCCCAGGGTTTGCCTTTGCACGCAACTCCAACGGCTTAAGTCAATTTTCCTCCTCCTCCGGGTACGCGCGATCGTTGTCCCTTGCATGCAATCCCCTTCTACGCGTGCAATACCTTGCACGTAATCACCTATCCGCACAATACTCTGGCCTTATTGCGCGTCATCCCGGTGTTTTGCGCGCAAACCTTCATTTTGTACGCAACACCCAGGACCACATTACCTTGACGCCCCTTGGTTGCCTTCCCGTGCCGGCACCTGATGTCTTCCCTGCCGGGCATGTGCTCCATGCGTTGTTTTCTCTTACGGCCTTCCAGGCTCGTACGAAGTAACCTCAAGTTCCCTTGGGTGGGGTTTCCTGTTGCGTTGCTTTGCCTTATGCTTCTCCACATAGGCACGCTAACAGCTATTGCTTCTTCACATAGCCACGCTAACGTGGACCCCCCAATGGTTCGCCCTGCGGACCCACATCATTACGGCCTTGTCGATGCCTTCCCTCCCACAAGGGGTAGAGGGAATTGGGCATGTAAGCCCTAGGGGTGTGGAGCGAACCCACCTCGTCCAAGCTACAGGATGTTAAACTGCTAAGCACCTCGTCCTTAACACATGACGTTAAACTGTGGTCTGACCCCGTGCCTCGCACGCAGGGTCCCCCCGGCTCGGACATTATTCACGCCTATCGTATCCACGGGAATGGATTCTTCCTCGCATGGAATGATATCCTCCTTTTGGAGTGGCGTTTGTCCATGGGGTAAGGGCTGCCTCAGAGCGTAAGCCCCTAGCCTCTCTTGCGGTAGGTTGCACCCGTGCATCTCCGTACTTCCCCCCTGCCAAGGCCAGTGGAGTCCCTTTCCCACTTTGTTTTGTCGCACCACGGGCCTCCACTCTGTAGTAAGCCCCGGCACCCAGGGCCGCTAACCACGCGTAAGCCCCTGTTTCCTCTTTGGGCCGCTCAACGTGTAAGCCCCATTCTTCTTCTCACGGACGCACCCTTCACGACGTGATCGTCTGGTCCCTGCTGCCTCTTGTTTCTCATACTGAGCATGACTCGCGTGGTCTTAGAGCATGCATCGACCATGACATCCTCCCATGGGCCGCCTCAGAGCATAAGCCCCATACCAGCGAACTACGTGGACTTTGATCCTTGCTAACGCATGGTACATAGGAAGCCTCCACGAGGTTCAATCCCACCACCCGGTCATTCTGAACTCTCCACGTCGGTTCCCCATATCCACCATGGGCCGCCTCAGAGCCTAAGCCCCACATCCACCATGGGCTGCCTCAGAACATAAGCCCCATATCCAACATGGGCCGCCTTAGAGCGTAATCCCCATATCCAACATGGGCCGCCTCAGAGCGTAATCCCCATATCCACCATGGCCCGACTCAGAGCTTAAGCCCCAGATCACTCGTCCCGCATGACGTTAAATTTTATGCCCTCATCCCGCATGACGTTAAATTGTATCTTATCCCGCATAACGTTAAACTGTATTCCCCCTCTTGGGCTGTCTCAGAGCATAAGCCCCATGCCTCACATCCACGCCTCATCCTGACTTCCCCCCTCAAGCCCATGTGCCTTGGGAAGCTCATGCCCTAGCCTGGAGATCTTACTTCCTCCAGGCTCCAATCCGTGCGTCCATTCTCACGGGTCACCTTTTCAGGTGTCCCACCATATCACCGAACTACGAGGACTTTGATTCCCTGCCATGGGGATACGTAGGAAGCCTCCACGAGGTTCAAGACCGTCACTCCATCATCCATCCGGATCCTTACCCGGGCCGCCACATCCCGGTGAGATCATGCCACTCCACCCCACTCCATAGTATATGGGAAGCCTCCCACGTGCTGGCCCCATAATCGGTGTTCCCCCTAGGGGGTCCTTCAATCTGATCCACTCTCAATGTTTTGATCAGTCCGATCCATCTCTGCAAGACGTTAAACTCACGGTATACCCCGTGTTAAACATGGGAAGCTGAGGAAAACCTCAGATGGTACATATTCCCCGCGCTCGATGTGGGATGCCTCGGGCTTCCGCGCCCCCGAGAAGCCCTATGATAAGGGAAAAAAGACAGACATGATGATCCCCAGCGTCAAGACATGCCAACGACACCCCAACGCGACCGTTCTCCTCACTAAAGGTTGCTTCCCCGACAAGACCCCTTAGAGCGTCTCGACGAAAGCAGCATAATTAACTGGCGTCCATGCAGATATGGCGCCGAGAACGAGCTTCATGAACCCATCTTAAATCTACGAGGGAGACCCAGATTAGGTGACGAGCTCCGAGGAGGAATCCACGGAAGAAAGGACCAACATCCCCTTCATCCTGATTTCGATCAAGGAGCAGATGTCCCTGAATAAGGAACAGATGCCGCCCGCCTTTGGAAAGCAGGAATGCGGGGCTACGAGCCGCGCTTCCTCCCATGCGTGATGGACACGCGTGCGCGCCCCGGTGTAAAAGCATCGGAAACAGAAAATGGAGAACCAGACCTGAAGCTCTTCTCCTCAATATGGGGACAGGTAGCGTTCGAGATGTCGGAAGATCAGCATGTCACCAGGTCCGGGTACCTATCACCGGGACGTGAAACCTGCCAGGGGTTGAGGCAGTCAGGATGTTGTGCACTCCGTTCTGCGACGTCATCAGTGTGGATCCCTCTCACCGACCACAAAAGATGGGACGACGCTGGGCTATTGGTTGTCGGTTTCTTTTACTATTAGTTCTAATGGGTTCATCTCCCTACTTCCAGGAATCAGATCACTGCATCTGGAGCTCGATCTCCACCTGCCCACCAGCGCAGGGGCAGGGGTAGTACCGACGCGGGTACCCCGCGCGGTCCTGCCTTTTCCACAGTCACTCCGGCTCCGATTTCCACGACTATCGGGCGCTCACGCCCCCTCTCCCTGTCAGAAATCATCCATCAAAGGGTGATCAACGACCTGGTTCGCAGGTATGACGAGGAAGGGATCATTGCCACCAGGGGCCTGGCCCATTTGGATCTAGAGGCGGTTACGCCCCACTATTGTCGCCACCCCCGAGGGCCGCGCAGGGAGCTGCCACTCCCTACTCCAATGTTCAACCGCTTCGATAGCCTATCCCCAGAGTGCCTTGACACATCCGTCCCCTACGCCAATGAGATGGGGGATGTCCGGGTCTGCCCGATCGGAGACCCGTCCCAGGGGTTAACAACAAGAACCCCCTCCAGGCTGCATCGACGTCATCGTCTGGCTCCCCGGGCCGAGGAACTGACAATCTTTGTGCCCGCACCACCGGCTCCAACCCATCTGACCCGACGCCAGTGTCGGGCGCGAGCGAAAGAGAGTGCCCGTCATGGGACACCAACCTCAGCAGCCACTATGGCCCGAGCCACTACTGACGCCTGCTACCAGATCCTCGCACATGTTGGGCAGGGGTAGCCACATGCCCGACTGGGATCGAGGCCCCGACCTCCCTACAGGTAGGTTGGGTCGACTCTCTCGGTCGCGGTCACAGGAAATGGCCACCATGGACCAATCTGCGGTAGTGCCACCCATCATGAAGGCTCATTCCGTGCCACTGATCTGGGAAGCAGAAGGCTTCTTCACGACAACCACGCTCCGGGTATGACTCCTTCCAGCGCCCACTACACTGGGTATGAGGTCACTCCCCCTACCGCTGGCGGCGAGTATGGATCTGTTGCGTATCCAGTCGCTCACTCACATAGAGGTCCTCCCCATGTCCCTTTCTACATTTGTCCCGGTGCTTCCAGCACCCCTTCCTTCAGCCCCCTCTGCCCCAGCACTATTGCGGCCAGGGGACTCCTTGACGGAAATCATCCTTACCCTGAGAAGCCACCCAGGGGCAGGAAGGCGGGGCGTCGTCGCCGTAGGAGGAATTTCAGGGGAGTTCGGACGGAAATTATACCGGTCCGTTTCTCGGACTCTGAGGCGGAATACAACTCGACGATAGAACCCCCCCCCCCCCCAACCCTTTCAGTCGAGTGCAGGGATGGGGATGCGGCGCATCAGTCTTGTACTCCCTGAATGTGAGATCCGTATGATTCCCTTCTCCCTCTGAAGGTATATCCAGGAGGACGAGGACTTGGCGTACCCCTAGGGGTCAAACCCGTAGTTACCACTGGCCTCCCTGGAAGCGCCTTCCACCTCAGTCAGGGAGGGTGGGGAACTTTTCTGGGGACCGATGGAAGAGTCACAAGGCGACACACCCTCGGCGAGCACCGACGTTGTGACCGGAGGTCCATTCGCTGGCCCATCCTATCACGACGTGGCATCCAAGGCACTGAAGCCCTTGGAGGAAAACTCAGGGATCGGCGGCCAATCGGCATGTTCGCTGTATTCCCCGCCGGCCAGCCCACCGGCCTAGTGACCTACCTCAGTGCCGTTGCTATCTCCCCAGCCATTCTCGGTTGATGAGTTGGGGCAGCAAGGTCCGGACCCCGAACCAGAGTCATGGATCATCTGGACCGTCCTCGCAGCGGGCCACTTCCCTGTGAAGTTTTGGCCGGTCGTAGGGTTGAATTTTGATATGCCAGAGGCGCTCACCCCAGGAGAGTTTAAATATTTCCGCCAGACTCTTCGGTTGACTCACTCCCGTCTTCACCAACAGCTAGTGCCTTATCCTAGGAGTCAATCATATCTCGAGGATATCGGTGAGCAGTGCTGTCAGGTCGACCTGGCAGCGCTCCCTACGGTTCGGCACCCCGAGTCGCCTGGCCACTTCAGGGCCCTCCAACAACAATGTGTTCAGAGTTTTCAAGTACTCTATAAGGTTATAGAGGAATCCACCCCCCACACGCACATCTGCGGATGGGGGAAGTACACTGCCCTTATTTTCTGTGTGATCCGCCGACAGCCCGATTCACCGGGCGGTCCTGAAGTAATGTCACCAAAGGAAATGGCGGTCAACATGGTTGATCTTTCAGATGAGGGAAACGGAGTGGAGATCCTTGATGGGGACTCACCCCCTGAGTACAAGCCGCCACTGGACCCATCTGGGAGGATTACTGGCCACCATAGAAGTCTCCTAGGTCTCCCCACACCCACTGAGGCACTGAAACTGAGCCGAAACATCAGCAAGGTTAAAGAGAATGTCGGGGCTGTCAAGCTTGCCAACCCATCTGCCTCAGTACAGAAGGCAGAGGAAGACTCCGAAAAGGCCACGCTACGCCAGCAGCTTGCTGAGAAAAAGAGGCTAGTTGATGAGCTCTTGGCCGAACACATCGTAGAGCGGTGGCCTGACTACGGTATTCCTAGGCCAGGACAGTAGGCGCAGGAGCACCTACCCCTTTTTGAGATTCCCCCAGGAAACTGCAACCATTTCACGTTCGCCAATAGGGGAGAGGCCGGCGCCCATGGCAAGAGGGCGCAATACGTCTCGCTGAACCCTACCGAGTGGCGAGATCACCCGGGGGACCATGCTCAGTTTCCTCCCGCTGCCCTGAGAGTCGCTCTGCCAGCTGCTCCGTGATCTGCGGAGCTTGACTACCAGATTCGAGAGCCCGACAATGCGCTTGTGGTTAGAGATCCCCGTCAGGACAGGAATCTGTGTCCGGACGATCAGATGGAAGTGATCATCTCCCGCTTGGAGGCCCTGGAAACTCGGCAGGTGGCAATACCACTGGACGGCAAGCCATAACCAGCATGGGTGGATGATATGCCGGCCCCACTGGGATTTGGGAACCCCACTTTCGCCCCATTTAACGGGACAGGAGACCTGCCACAACACCTGGCCTACTTCAACTCGAGGTGCGGGCCTATGTTGGGGACTCCGGCGTAGTAGGAGGCTGCCAAGCTCCGTTGCTTCGTTCAGACGCTGGAAGGACCAGCCCTCGTCTGGTACAGCAATCTCCTTGTTGCATCTGTGACTAGCTGGGAGGACCTTTGCCGGAAATTCCTCTACCAGTTCAGTTCCACAACCCGAAAGACAAACATTGCAGACCTCTTCAGGTGCAAAAAAAGGCCCGATGAGCAGGTCGCGGACTTCGTCGCCCGGTGGAAGGGGCTCACGTACTCCCTTGACATGCCACTAACTTAGGAGAAATTACTGACAATGTGTGTAGGGAACGTCAAGGCAGAGCTGGTTCTTTATCTGATCACTCAGAATTATCCTGGAGGGTTCCGGGATTTCTCAGACAAGGCTCAACGCCTTGAAGAAGCCCTGCAACAGGCCAGTCAAGCACGCCCGCTGCCTCCTGTAATCCCTGCAAGGAGAGCCACCATAGCCGAGCTCGCTGCTGTAGCACAGAGAGAGGCTCCCAGACAGCTAGAGTTGCTACCAGTAAGGCCAGATCAGCAACCCCATAGGGGTCCACCCCCACGGGCACAGCCTCCGGCCCGGCAGCGACCGCCTCAAAATCGGCAGGCGCCTCTGCGTGACGCACCGCCACCACCCAGGAGAGATAATAAGGCTCCGCCTCCTCATCATGCTCCTCCGGTCCCTAGTCAAGGTCAGCCTCCAAGAGCCCCCTTTCCAGAAAGAAGGAATCGGACTTACTCGTTTGACGAGGCCCAGGTCCCCGGTTATTTCCGTAGCGCCTTGGAGCAGAGAATCGTGCGGCTGCCTGAGTGACGGAAGCCGGAAGAGGCGCGTCTCACTGATCACTCTAACTACTGCCCTTATCACCGGATCCTAGGGCACACCATCCAGCGATGCTATGTGTTCAAGGACTGGCTCCAAGACCATATTGACAACAACATAGTCAAGTTTGGCCCAGCCCCAGCACAGGTGGCAGGTGTCTTCGTGAGATCAGATGGAAGCAGCGGTAATGAGGATGAGTGGAAGTTGGTTTCCGACCATGGTTCCTGGAAGTATAGTGACTGGATGGCATGCAGGATGGTTGCCCGTGCCCATGGAATCATCCGTGCCCGCCTGAGCCAGCTAGAGCCCTCAGAATCTGCGAGCGCCTCTTTGGCATTGTCGTCCCAGCCTACCTTTTCCTAGAAGAGCAAGCGGCGACGCAAGAAGAAAGAACTTTCCCTGAAAGTGCCGTCATCTTCTCGCACGCTTGGCAATTTTATGCCTCCAGAGATGGGGATCCCTCCGAGACTCCGTCTAGAAGCAGATGACTCCTCGAGTGAAAGCCAGGGGTACGCTTCGGTTAACACCGTAGAGTTGGTGAATCCCTTTTTGGCTCCCAATGATGAGGAATTCCAAGTGGACTTCCCCAATGTCCCCAGACGTCGCCAACGTCGGCGAAGCCGTGGCTACACAAATCACCAGGGCACGGTAGTCGTCACCTCCAGCCAGGTCGTGCACGCTACTGAGACCAGGCACCAGGCCTGATACAGAGATCAGCACACGCGGTCCCCTCACCCGGTGTCGACAGGTTCGCCTCCACCACCGTTTGTATTACTGGATCAGGAGGGAACACCTCGTCCATGTCACAACCAGCCCTGCCCTACCACCGGCCGACTACATCCTTCCAGTCCTAATGTGGAAGCCACCTCCCGGGCTTCGACTAGTGAACAGCGAGATGTGCCTAGTACCAGTCAGTCACCGGTCCCGCCGGCAGGGCCCGTCATTCCATCAATCGCAGAGCGGCCTCCTGTAAGAAAAATCTCGTGTTTGGATCAAAAGTATGATGCCCTGAATCACCTGGCCGGCATTCAGGCAAGGATTTCTATCCTTGAGGCCCTTCTCCTATCGTCTGAAATGCGTGAGGCGCTCGCCGAGGCTCTAAGGAGCCCCCTCCAGTTTGAGACGGAGGTGGCGGCCGCAGAAGCCTTCCACACCGAGGCGATTGAGGACGCCGAATTTCAGGCGGTTATCTCATTTTCCGGTGAAGATGAAGACCCTCCCATATAGGGGAACATTCTCCCATTGTACGTCACCTTCCATTTCAATGGCGTGGAAGTTCGCCGTTGTCTTGTTAACATGGATTCCGGGATTAACCTCATCCTAACTCGGACACTACGGAAACTGGGGTTGTCTGAGGATGATTTAACTCCCTCCGACCTAAGGATCCAGGGGTATGACAGGACCGAGAAAACTCCACTTTCATCTGAAGACCCAGTTCGGCGGCCTAATTTCCAATACCGAATTCACGGTTGTCTCTCAGGACACTACCTACAATACATTGATGGGTAGGTCGTGGCTCCACCTTTACGCAGTGGTCCCCTCCTCGTATCACCAGTGCCTCAAATACTCCCTTAAGGGTCGAGTGGGCGTTCTCCAAGGAGATGCATCTCCTTTTGCCTCTTGTGAAGCCCGTTATCTAGATGTTGATTATTACAAGAGCAAGGACAAGAAGATCCCAGCAGGTGAGGTCGAGCCCTCCACTGTCGCGAGTGGTCCCTGGGCAGGATTGGACAATGCATATGTCTTCCCAATCCATCAGTTAGAGGCCACGACCCCTGACATGGGGAAGTGCTTTGTTGTTTTGGGTACCAGAGGAAGGAATATTTCCGGGTCCAAGCGACAGCGGGAAATCACCTCATACTCTTACACCATCCAGGCTCAGGTGATCCCCGAGCCTCTTACCCCTGTACGATATCGGGATGTTGGTCTCATGGCAACGACAGTATGTCATACGTGTCTGTTTCGCCAGGCCGGAATCGATCGGCTCAAGCCAACGCGCCACCACTACTTTGATGTCATAAAGCGTGGCCCCTTGGGCCGATGGCCAGATGGGATTGGATCAACCGCCTTTGTCTCCATGGTCTCTGCAGTGCATGGGTCCCCTAACGTGGCGATCTATGCCGCCCAAGCAGGCACCAGCTTCCCATCAGGGTCTGGCAGCCCTGAGATGGCTCCCCCCGTGGATGATCCTTCCACGAGCGGAGAGGAGGACATGGAAGATGCTCCTTCTTCCTTTGAGGAGGGCGTCCCCAACACAGTCGACGAGTTAGTGTAGGTGAACCTCGGTAGTGAGGCGGACCCGAGACCCACATTGGTCAGCGCCACTATGACCCCTGAGGAATGGCAACGGTACGTAGACTTCCTCAGACATCATCGTGATGTGTTCGCCTGAAGTTATGATGAGATTCCAGGACTAGATCCCCAGGTAGTCATCCACCGCCTTGGCCTTCCAGCAAACCATCGCGGGTTCAAGCAGCCTCCCAGAAAGATGCACCCCTCTCACGGTGCCATGGTTGAGGCCAACGTTGATAAGCTCATCAAGGCCAACTTCGTCAAAGAAGTCCAGTACCCCCGGTGGCTAGCCAACATTGTTCCAGTCAGGAAGAAGAATGGGTAGATCAGGCTCTGTATCGACTTCCGTGATCTCAATCTCCACTGTCTGAAGAATGATTTTCCCCTTCCCGTGACAGAGTTGTTGATCGATGCCACAGGTGGGTTCCAAGACCTTTTCTTCATGGATGGGTACTCTGGGTGCAACCATATCTGGATGGCCCCTGAGGATGAAGAGTCCACTACCTTCAGGGCCCCCCAGGGTACTTTCTGCTACCAGGTTATGTCCTTCGGCCTGAAGAATGCAGGTTCCACCTATCAACGGGCCATGCACCACATATTCAATACGATTCTCAGGACACTGGTGGAGTGTTACATGGATGACCTGGTGGTTAAGTCTCGTCAGCGCCAGGACCATCTCAAAGACCTTGAAAAATTGTTTGGCTTCCTCCGTTCTCGCCACTTGAAGATGAACCCGTTGAAGTGTGCCTTCAGGGTCACCTCCGGAAAGTTTCTTGGATTCATTGTTAGGTATCGAGGCATCGAGATCAAACCATACAAGATCAAGGACATCAGTTAGATGCCTCCCCCGAGTAATATTCGGGATCTGAGAGGCCTTCAAGGCCACTTAGCCTATATATTTCGATTCATTGCGAATCTGGCCTGCAAGTGTAATCCCTTTTCCCAGATCATGAAGAAGGGCGCCTCCTAAGAATGGGACGAGGAGTGTCGGGTTGCTTTTCAAGAAATCAACCAGTATCTGCTTCAACCTCCGGTCTTGATGCCACTCATTTTAGGAAAGCCGCTAGTCCTTTGCGTGACCTCCCTGGAGCGATCCCTTGGTGCACTTCTCGCCCAGAAGAACAACGAGGGAACATAGAACGACCTCTACTACCTCAGCTGCATTCTCCTCGACGCGGAAATTAAATATTCCCCCATCGAGAAGAGCTGTCTGGCGCTCGTATTTTCCATGCAGAAATTGTGGCACTACATGGAGCACCACGAGGTACAGTTGGTCTCTCGGGTAGACCCGTTGAAATACATCTTGAACTGACCTATGTTGACCGGCTGATTGGCGCGCTGGGCGGTGATCCTCCAGCAGTTCGATGTCAGGTTCATACCTCAGAAGGATGTCAAAGGACAGGCGTTGGAAGACTTCTTAGCTACCCACCCAACCTCTGCAGACCAGCCACTGGATCTAGGCTTTCCTGAGGAGGCAATCCTCTCAGTTGATCACGCCATCCCATGCTGGCAGATGCACTTTGACGGTGCCTCCTGGAGCCCCACCGGTAGAAGGATGAACGATCCTAGGCTTAACAGAGTGGGCATGGGTATCGTCTTCATCACCCCGGAGCAAGACATTCTGCCGTATTAGTTTCTGTTGTCATAAGGCTACACCAACAATGAGGAAGAGTATCATTCCCTCATTACTGGCCTCGAGTTGGCTCTTGAGATTGATGTACCCCATCTGTATGTAAAGGGGGAATCCAAGATGGTCATCAAACAGGTCAATGGTGACTACACTGTCAGGAAACCGGAACTCGTGCCATTTCTGGAGTGCACCCTCCGTCTAATGGCTAAGTTCCCCTCCCGGCCAGAGGCCGTTCACATTCCTCGGTCGCAGAACAGTCGAGCAGATGCTTTGGCCAGCCTGGCCGCGTCACTTGTAGAGCCCAAACAGGATAACCTAATCGTCTATGTGGTGCACCGGAGAATCATTGCTCTTGTTATTCCAGAAGGAGATCATGGCCCGCGAGTGAACCATCTCACCGTTGGTGCCCCTACTTCAGGATCCCCGGGGGAATCAGGTGCGATAATCGGGACAGTTCCTGACTGGAGGACGCCCTTGGTTGAATATCTCTGGTACGACAATATTTCATCGGACCGAGCCGAGCGAGAACGAATCTGACGCCACACGCCGCAGTTCACCCTTCAGAATGGTCCTAGCCTTGAGTATCTCCTTTACAGGCGCGGATTTGATGGTATTCTCCTCCGTTGTCTTCAAGGATTCGAGATCCCACAGGTCATGAAAGAAGTGCATGCTGGTTCCTGTGGCGTCCACCAGGCCGGGTCGAAGTTGTCCCACCAGATTCAGAGGCTGGGATACTTCTTCCCCTCCATGATCTACGATTTCATTGAGTATGCCAAGAGGTGACATGCGTGCCAAGTTCATGCTAACTTTGTGCATCGGCCACCGGAGCCTCTCCATACTACCAAGTATTCTTGGCCCTTTGCAGTCTGGGGGTTGGATGTCGTGAGGCCTTACCCGTCGGCGATGGCCCGCCAGTGCAAGTTCATCTTAACCACTACGGATTTCTTCTCGAAGTTTGTGGAGGCAATCCCGCTCAGGGAAGTCAAGGCATGTTCTATCACTGACTTCGTGAGCTCCAATATCATCTATCAGTTTGGAGTACCTCACGCTATCCTCACGGATAACGGAACCAACTTCCGAGAAGCCGAGATGAAGAAATTGTACGCTAAGTACAACATTCGCTCTAACCACACCTCCCGCTACCACACGCAGGAGAATGGATAGATTGAGGCGTTTAACAAAACCCTCTATAACATTCCGCAAAAGATGGTTGGTCTGAATAAGAAAAGTTGGCCGGACAAGCTCCCCAACGCCCTCTGGGATTATAGGACGACGACTCGTAACTCCACCCTGGTGACTCCATATTCCCTGGTATACAGAGCTGAGGCCGTCTTTCCCATCGAGATCCAATGTATTTTGAAAATATATTGATTTTCAAAAGAAAGAAAAGATTTCTTCTTAGAAATGGGTAAATGTTGAAAAGCTTGATGGTTGGAAATCAATGTTTTGAGAGTGATGTGATAGAAAATTGAAATACTAAGCCTTCAGTTGCTAAGAAGTGAGACTGACGGTGTGCGTTGTTTGTATAGAAAATGGCACTTGTTAGGCATCATAGAAACCAAATGGAAGAGACTGTGGAGAATGTGGTCGCACCTGAGCCATAGGTGAACCATCCACTAGTCTAAAGTGTTCAAGCATTTCAGGATGTGGACACGGGGAATCAGAGGGATGAGTCAAGGTACGTAGACCATTCCATCCAATTCCAGAAGCAGAATCCTCCCATATTTCAGGGTGATTCTGAACCAGAAAGGGTGGAGGTGTGGCTGAGTAGGATGAATCGTATCTTTGATTTCATCAGCACAGTAGTAGAACTGAATGTAAAGTTGGCGACGTATATGCTGGAAGATCTTGCACGAATGTGGTGGGAACTAGTGGTGCAAGCTAAGGTGGATCAAGGCCTGGGCTGGGAGGAATTTGAGGAATTGTTCAATAAATAATGCTATCCTCACACGTTCAAGATCGATAGGATGACTGACTTTTTCATCCTGAAGTAGGAGAATCTCTCTATCATGGAGTATGTAGCTAAATTCTTGAATTTAGTGCACTTTGCACTGGAAGTTACAGCAAGTGCATTGCTGAAGGCATGCATCTTTGAATTAGGGCTGCGATAGGAGATTCTCTTGAAGATAGTTGTGTTCTGTATTACGGATTATACAGAGATGGTAAATAGAGAAGCAGTAGCTGAAAGAGACATATCAGTAGTTATGGGAGGAGGAAGTATGATGATACCCATAGGAAAGGGTGGGAACTCTAATACTGGGAACAAGCAGAAGAGGGACACATACTTCCAAGGTGGGAGTGCAAATCAGAATCAGATGGCTGGATTGGTGAATCTTCCTCCACGACCCATGATGAAAGTCGGGTGTTTTCAATGTGGCTCGATTTACCACATGAAACAAGAATGTACAACACCACCAAGAGCATGCCGCAATTGCAACAAGATGGGGCATCTTCAGCGATATTGTCGTTGTACTCCACGGTCGGGTGTTCATCACACTTCTCAGCTGTCGCAAGCATCTTATGCTTCGACAGGGCGAGGAAAGTAAAATCAATCTCTCCAGCAGAACAGAGCTAGCCATGGTGATTCTAGGAATACCATGACTCCTCAAGTAGGACAATCTCAACAAGGAAATAAGGAGAAAAGTGCAGAAATAAATCAATTTTATGGCGTGGAACAGGTGATTGTGGATGACCAGTTTGGATCGTCTTTGGTGAGAGGTACGATTCTTTTGAATTCTACCCTCATGCAAGTTTTGTTCGATATTGGTGCATCGCATTCTTTTCTTACTTCTTGTATTGCTGATTTTCTGAACATAAAACTTGAAATGATGCCTTTTGTGATAAAAATTCAAACTCCTCTTGGTGAAAGAGAATGTAGAGACTTCGTGTGTAGAGCATGTTCTATAACTGTTGATAAAGCTAAGCTAAAATGGGATTTCTCTATACTCGAGATGGATGTCTATGATATAATCCTAGGTATGGATTGTTTGATAGAGTTTAGAGCTCACATTGACTGTTATAGCAGAACAATCAGTTTCTCCCCTGAGGATGGTGTCAAGCATCTCTTTATAGAAGAAAGAGTGGTGAAGGCAGGTGCAACTGGCTTGTTGGCCCCAGTAGTGGCAATGATATCTTACCAGTTGGGTGTGTTAAACTTGGAATCGATGGAAGAGATCGTGAATAACAATTTTCCAGTAGTCGTGGATCACTTTCCTGATGTTTTTCCGGAAAACTTCTCAGGGTTACCACCTATAAGAGAAGTGGAGTTTACGATTGATATCCTTCCAAGGACCAGTCCTATCTCACTTCCATATTATAGGATGGAACCAACAAAGTTAAAGGAATTGAAAGTGCAGTTGGAAGAACTGGAAAACAAATTTCTTATTCATCCAAGCGTGTCTCTGTGGACAACACCAGTTTTGTTTGTAAGGAAAGAGGATGGAACATTGAGGCTATGTTTAGATTATCGTAAACTTAACCAAGTTACGATAAAGAATAGATATCCACTTCCACACATTGATGACCATTTTGATCAATTGAGAGGAGCTCAATGGTTCTCTAAGATTGAATAATGTTCAGGATATCACCAGTTACGAGTTCGGAAGGAGGATATTCCAAAGACAGCTTTCAGAAGCAGATATGGACACTACAAATATGTATTCATGACTTTTGGCCTTACAAATTCACCAGTAGTCTTTATGGAATTGATTAATCTAATATTTCAGCGATATCTGGATTCTTTTGTTGTGGTGTTTGTGGACGACATATTTTTGTATTCAAGAACAAGGGATGATCATGAGAAACACTTGGCAATAGTGTTGGAAATCTTGAGAGACCATCAATTGTATTCCAAATTATCAAAGTGTGATTTTTGGATACAATAGGTACACTTTCTGGGCCATGTTGTTTCTGAGAAAGGTGTTTTAGTGGATCCAAAAAAGATAGAAGCTATTCTTTCTTGGAAACCTCCAAAGAATATATTTGAAATACGAAGTTTTCTTGGTCTAGCTGGTTACTACCGATGCTTTGTTCATGATTTATCATGACTATCATCACCTATGAATGCTCTGGAAAATAATAATGCTCCATTCCAGTGGACAAAATAATGTTAGAAGTATTTCCAGGAACTGAAGGTTCCTCTTACATCGACATCCATATTGATCTTTCCTAAATCAAAACAGGGGTATGTGGTTTATTTTGAAGATTTGGGATTAGGGTTGGGTTGTGTTCTAGTGCAAGGAGATCATGTGGTTGCTTATGGCTCAAGGCAGTTTAGGGTGAATGAGAAGAATTAACCAACACATGATTTGGAGTTAGCTACAGTGGTTCATGCCTTGAAGACTTGGAATCATTATCTCTTTGGTGATAAATTCACTATGTTTACATATTATAAGAGTTTGAATAATATTTTCTCATAGTGAGATTTGAATCTGAGGCAAAGGAGATGGATGGAGTATCCCTAGATGTTTGACTTTGAATTGATGTATACATCGGGTAAGGGAAATTTGGTGGCCGATGCATTAAGCAGAAAGTCATATGCTCAGTTGGTGAAAGAAGCTTCAGATGAGTGGCAGTTAATTTCGGTCCTAGCCAACATGCGTATGGAATATGAAGACCGAGCTGATGTTGCGGTTTTCTTTCCAATTGCGCTTGTTCCTGATTTAGTGGAGATAGTAAAGGAGGCACAAGAATCTGATGTAGACTGTATTACAATGAGTTAAAAACTCAATGATGGGGAGACCATTGAGGGATGGAAGCTGGATGAGAGTTTAGTTTTGCAGTTTCGAGATCGGATGTTTGTACCTTTAACTATTCAGGAACAACTCCTTTATGCTTACCACCATTCCAAATGGGTTGTTCATCCAGGAATATAGAATATGTATAAGGAGATAAAGGCACAATTTTGGTGGAGCGGCATGAAACAGAAGGTAGTTGAACTTGTTTAAAGGTGTTTAACTTGTCAGCATGTTAAAGCAGAACATCAGTGGCCAGCGGGTATGTTGAAGTCTCTACCAATTCCATTGTGGAAATGGGAGCAGATAGTTATGGATTTCGTTACAGGTCTCCCAAGAATGGTTCTGAATCACGATTCCATATGGGTGATAGTGGATCATCTTACCAAGTCAGCCCATTTGATCCCTATTCGTGAATATAATGCGGTGGGGGATCTATCCAAAATCTATATCCAATAAGTGGTAAGGATACATGGCATACTAGTTTCAATCTTGTCAGACAGAGATCCAAGTTTCACATCTCGTTTCTGGTGATCCTTACAGAAAGACCTGGGAACTCAGATGAATATGAGTATGGCGTATCATCCTCAGATGGATGGACAATCCGAAAGGATGATACAGACGTTGGAAGACATATTGTGGGCTTGTGTAATGGATTTTTGTGGCTCATGGGAAGAGCACGTGCCTTTAGTGGAGTTCTCATATAACAAAAGTTATCAGGACTCATTACATATGGCTACATTTGAAGCATTGTATGGGCGTCCTTGTCGTTCTCCACTTTGTTGGGTGGAAACAGGAGAGACTTCACTAGTTGGGCTGAGCCTTGTCCAAGAAATAATGGAGAAGATTCAGTTGATAAAAAAGAGGATGGATATGGCACAGAGTCATCTGAAATCTTATGTGGATCATCGCTGAAGACCATTGTCATTTGCAGTGAGTGATCATGTCTTTTTGATAATCTCTCCAAGGCTTGGACATCATTGTTTTGGGAATCAGGGAAAATTATCTCCTCGATATATAGGCCCTTTTGAGATACTGGAATAGGTTATAGGGGTTGCGTATCAATTGGCATTACCACCATGGTTTAGTGTACTGCATAATGTGTTCCATGTATCTCAGTTAAAGAAGTATCATCCCAATCCTGACCATGTGATCAGATGGGATCATGTTGACCTAGAGCCGGATGCTTCTTTGGTACATATTCTGGTGCAGATTGTGGATAGGTAGGAGAAAGTCTTGCATGGAAAAGCATCGGTCTAGTGTGGGTTTTATGGCAACATGGTCAGATTCAGGAAGAGACTTGGGAATGCGAGAAATAAATGAAAGAGCAGTGGTCATAACTCTTTCAGGAAAGTGCTTGTTTTATACTTTGTGGGGATGGAATGGCCAATGGTGGGGAGAATTTAGTACCCCCGGTTTTTGGTATGTAACCCTTGTTTTATGCTTTTTAAGTACATGAATCATGTGAGAAATGGTTGGGAAATTTTGGAGACTTTTAAAGTGTCAAAGGGAAAAAGGTGGTGACGCACGGGCTTTGCATGGGTTTCCCAAATGGTCCGGAAGCTGTGTAGGTGGTGTCACCTTGGATAGAGGATACCTAACGGTGTGTGCACGGTTTGGGAAAACCGTGTGAGGAGGCCGTGCGGAGCGCCCCTTCCAGGCAGTGACTACTGCACGGTTGGCGCACGATTTGACTAACCGTGTGGACTAACTGTGCGCAGAGTCAAATTAGATCCTATTTTTAAGTATCTAATCCATTTTATCTTTAAACCCAATCTTTTTTGCTTCTAGACGGCCCTAAATCAAGATTTCTCTCTCGCTAAGGTGGGAGAACACTTACCAGGCATTTTGGAAGCGATCCGGAGGTTTTCCTTGGCATTTAGAGGGCGGTTGGTCGAGGTAAGTCTCGTTTCCCTAGTTTTCTTTGATCTCCTTCTTCCCTCTTGTTGGATCCTTAGATATATGCCCTAGGTGGGTAGATATAAGGTAGTGTATGACTTTTAAGTCGGGTTTTGGTCTTGTTGGCGATTGGGGAAGGAATCTAAGAAGGTTTTGTGGTGTTTCGACCTAGTTCTTTATTGGTTTCGCCTATTTTGTTGAGGTAGGTGGATTCACTCTCGATTTCTATTTCTTAGAACTTGAATTCTTAGTTTCAAATTGTTTTACATGATTGAAATGGTTTGTTTATCTGTTGTGAAAGAATGGTTCAAACCCCTTTTTAGTAACGGGTGATGTAAATTGTGTGTTTTTGGAAAGTGTTTGTTGAAGTGAATTTAAAATGGTGATTTTAAACTGGTTATGGTTTTTCTTCTTAAAAGAAATGGTTTTCAATAAAAGGATTGATTCTTTATGAAATTTTTTTTAACACACTTGGTTTCGGCATGGATTTTCATGGGTTGGGGTGTGTGTTCATATGCATTGGTATGGATAAGGGCGAGAAGTACCCCCATAAAAAGGTTGGGATGGATAGGGGCGAGAAGTAACCCCATCCAAAGGGACGGATGAGGGCGTGAAGTACCCCTCGTCAAGGTAGTCCACTAAGTGACAGATTAGTTGAAGGATAACTCACCACTCACGAGTATTGGGAGGTCCAGGTTGCATGAATGGTTGGTTGTGTGGATTTTTGAAATGGAATGAATGTTCCAAAATGGGAATGGGAATTTGATTGGAAACTTTGCTTGGTTTCTTTTCTTGAGAAAGATGGGTTTTGTTGGAAAATGGTTTCGACATGAAACTTGTTATATTGTGAACTATTTTGGAATTTTTTTATATAAATTGTTTTATATAAATGTGCTAACATGTTTTATCCTAGAGGCATGGGTTAGGAAGTCATCGGGGAAAACCTACTGAGTTTCATTACTCACCCCCCTGCTTCAGCACGTTGGTGCTTTTGCAGATGCCATATATTGGGATGTTGGAAAAGGTAAAGTATCACATGTTCATAGCACTACTTCATGATACTTGGGCTGGTTCGTGACATTCGAGCATGGAGCTTGTGGAGCTTGGAGTTGGGTTGCCATCTTGTAGTCTTTTAGTTTGTCTTTCTACTATTATCTTTGATTTAGTGTTGGTTTCCGCTGTGGTACTTTTGGTTGGTTTATGATAAAATAAATGGTTGAGTTCTCTTAGCTTTTATCATGCATCATTTAGTTTATTTGTTTAGTGATGGTTGTTGGCTCTATGGTATGTTCTAAAAGGGTAAATCATCCTCCACTTGTTTTGAAACCCTTCAGCATTTATTGACAGCCTTTGAAACCTTAGGGATGTCGCTTATGGCCTAGTAATGACTCTTTGTACTCTCAAGACAATGAGAATTGGCGGGTCATTACACTTCTCGCCCATAAAAACAATTAGGGGACAAAGAACATCCTTTACTACCTCAGCCGTATGCTCCTTGATACGGAGACTAGATACTCCCCTATTGAAAACAGTTGCCTTGGGATGATATTCACAGTATAGAAGTTGTGACATTACCTGCAGCACCACGAGGTAGTGTCCCAGGTGGATCCACTGAAGTAAATCTTGAATTGTCCCATGTTGACAGGTCATCTAGCTTGGTGGGTCGTAATCCTCATGCAGTTCGACATCAGGTTTGTCTGTCAGAAGGCTCTTAAGGGGAAAGCATTGGTAGACATCCTTGATGCCCATACGGGTTCTACTAACCAGTCCCTGGACATTTATTTCTAAGATGAGTTGATCCTATCGGTAGACCAATCCATGTTGTGCTGGTAGATGCACTTCGATGGTGCTTTCTAAAGCCCCATCGGTAGGAGGCTCAATGATCCCAGACTCAACAGAGTAGGATTGGGTATCATCTTCATTACCCCGGCATAGGCCATTCTTCCATACTCATTCATGTTGTCAGAAGGTTCTACCAACAATGAGGTGGAGTATCAGGCTCTTATCACTAGCATCGACCTGGACCTCTAGATTGATGTTCCCCATTTTTATGTGAAAGGGGACTCCAAACTAGTCGTCAATCAAATCAACGGTGATTATATCATCAGAAATCCAGAGATCATACCTTTGTTAGAGCGCACTCTCCAGCTAATGGCCCAGTTCCCATCTCGGCCGGAGGTTACTCATGTCCCTCGACCTCAGAATGGTCGGGCTGACGCCCTAGCCAACCAAGCTGCATCACATACAGAGCCCGAACAGGATGATCTGATTATCCATGTGGCGCACTGAAGAGTCATAGCTCTCGTCGCTCTAGATAATGATGTTAGCCCACAGGTAGGCCACCTTACCCCTGGTGCCTCCACATCAGGACCCCCAGGTCCCCCGGACACAGTGATTGAAGTAACTCTCGATTAGAGGATACCCTTGGTTGAGTACCTCCAACATGGTTATATCCTGGAAGACTGGGCCGAGCGTGATCGAATCTGACGTCGTGCGTTGTAGTTAACTCTCCAGGATGGCCCGGGTCATGAGCAGATCCTCTACAAACATGGTTTTGATGGTGTTCTCCTCTGTTTCATTAAAGGAGTCGAGATTTCTCAGGTCATTCAAGAGGTTCATGCCAGTTCTTGCGGGGCTCATCAGACCGGGCCAAATCTATCTCACCAGATCTAGAGACTGGGGTACATATGGCCCTCCATGACCCATGACTACATAGAGTTCACCAAGAGGTGCCATGTGTGCCAAATTCATGCTAATTTCATGAATTGGACACCAGATCCTCTCCACTCTACCAAGTAATCTTGGCCATTTTCGGTATGGGGACTTGATGTCGTGGGACCTTATCCACCGGCGATAGCTCGCCAGTGTGGGTTCATCCTGACTACTACAAATTTCTTCTCCAAGTGGGCAGAGGCAATCCCACTCAAGGAGATCGAGACCCATTCCATTGTTAACTTTGTGAGCTCCAATATCATCTACCGATTGGGAGTCCCTCGTGTCGTCCTCACCAATAATGGCGCCAACATCCGAGCAGCTGAGCTGAAGAAATTGTACACCAAGTACAACATCCGTTCTAACCATACCTCCCGCTACCACGTGCAAGAGAATGGAAATATTGAGGCATTCAACAAATCCCTCTCTAAAATTTTTGCAGAAAATCGTTGGTCATAATAAGAAGAGTTGTCAGGACAATCTCCCCAATGCCCTCTGGTCTTATCGGAAGATGACTCGTAATTCCACCTAGGTGACCCCATATTCCCTGGTGTATGGAACGAAGGTCGTCCTGCCCATCGATATTCAGTTTCCCTCATTGCGCACAACTGTATATGAGCAGCAAGCACCAGATAAAGTAGCTGAAATCCATCTGGATGATCTAGAAGCACTCGATGAGAATAGGATTCGTGCCCTACACAATCTGGAAAGGCACTATAACAAAATGGCTATATCTTTCAACAATAAAGTTCACCTATGCTTCTTCCTGCAAGGCGACTTGGTACTGGCCCTCAGGAAACCAATGATACCCAACAGGAAACCACCCAAGTTGGAGACAAAATGGGAAGGACCTTACATTGTTCACAAGTTTTACTCTAATGGAGCATACTCCATGGTCATCATGGATGGTGAGCGTATAACTCCTCCCACCAATGCAAAATTCCTCACGAAATACTTTTCTTGAGCAGCACCATGGTCCTACATGACCTCAAACTACTGGTCTTGCATGACCCTAAACTACCATGTCCTACATGACCCTAAACTACTGGTCCTGCATGACCCTAAACTGCCGGGTCCTGCATGACCCTAAACTACTTGTCTTGTATGACCCTAAACGGCTGGTCCCGTAGGACCTTAAACTATCATGTCTCGCACGACATTAAATTGTACATCGTCCCGAAATATGTTAAACTATGCCTTTTTAGAACTAATCATGGCTTGATTCCCATATACATGGTATACATAGGAACGCTTAGACATTACGTCTTGAGTCCATCCCCCAAAATCTTTTCTTCAACTATTCACCCTAGGTATAGTTCTCCTAGAGGACCATGGTGTAGTGAATGCTTCTTTAGCTCCACTCATGTCAGGACTATGAGGGTCACACCACGCGCTCCCTATTCGTTCTTCTAGTATCTGAAACCCTCACCACACGACGTTAAACTGCATGGACTTTGAGAACTATGTGTGGCTTGATTCCCATCCTCATGGGATATGTAGGAATGCCCAGACATTTCGTCTGTTGGCCCAACCCAAAATTAAGAATATCCCCTCGGGTCGGGACACAGAATGTGGTACAGGATTTTTCCACAATTCACGTCGAGCTCATATCAATCCCATCATACATACCACTCTCGTGAGATATCTACCACTTTCACCACCCTTCTCGACATTAAAATGCATGGGAACATCTATGATTCACTCACTCCTTTTATTGGGACTCTATCATCTATCGAATCTAAAAGGACCCCCAACTAGCATGGATGCTCGGACCAAGGGCCCGCTTACCATTATGGGCCAACATCCTCATGGATTTTGAACAAAAAATTGATAAAATTCCTGCGTTGCGAATATGGTCAACGGTCAGAACTCATTTTTTGTTTCCATTTCAGGTCACACTATAAGGACATTGTGTTTCAAACATGGTCAGCAGTTATCCTTTTTTATGGTCACCACCTCGTATGTCCCAAAAATTGAGTGTAGTGATTTATTCTTCCCCTCTATATCTTCGATTTTCCCCCCAGTGATTCCAGCTATCCTACCTTTACATGATAGGTAAATCCAAGTCCCACTCCTTTTTTCCCACACAGAGCACTACTCATGTGGGCATAGGAGCAGTGATGAGGTGGTATTCGCATGAAAGGTAGTATGGCTACAGTCGGTCGGGACACCCGGCCTCAGGTTCCTCGACCCTTTCGGCCCCTCATCCCAAATCCCCATTTGGGTTTATGCGGTATAGTATGGGCTTATATCCTCATTCACATCGGGTTACTCATTGTACCATACACATCCCACATTGGGGTATCTTTCCCTCACTCCATGTCCTCAACACACGATGTTAAAACTACATGGCCTTTTAGAACTATGTGTGGCTTGATTCCCATCCTCGTGGTATACTAGGAATTCCCAGACATTTCATCTATTGGCCCAACCCCATCTATTATAAATCTCCCTGTTATCTAGGCCCCTTGGCATGCATTCTTCCATGAGAGGGATATATGGTGTGGTATGGGCTTATGTGCTCATTCACGTCAGGTTTGTAACAACCACTCCATGTACCTATTTCTCTTGAGAGTTCTCTATATCTTTGTTCTATAATCAGCTTTTCAAATTGGATGCTCTCAAGATGAGACCCTTGACCCTCTAAGGTGATTCACCAATGTGACCAAGAGTACTCTAGTTCAGTTCCTTGAGTGTCAAATTTTACTCGGACATGTTCCCACCCACCTTCCAGGCTTAGTGTTCCCCTTTACTAAGGCTTCCATCATCTTACATAGCTGAAAGGACTCCCAAATGACATGTATGCTTGGCCCAAGGGCCCTCCTACCATTACGGGCCAACGTCCTCGATGGTTTCAAATAAAAAATTGATACAAGTCTCGCGTTATGAATACGTTCAGCGGTCGATGCTCATTTTTTGTTTCCATTTCAGGTCACACGATATAGATACTGTGTTTCTAACATGATCAACAGTTATCCTCCATCATCCCACCAACCCCATTAATCCCAAAATATTGGTTACATGATTCACATCCTTTTCTACCTCATCATATCTAAAGAGGAATTTCGACACTCTTGGCACTGTTCCTCAGTGCACATTTTCACGGTAGGAGGACAAAGCTGTGGTAAGGCATTCTTCGGGGCTACGCATTGATTTGTCCCTTACATGCATTCCAGGTATTTCCAATACCTCTTCCACCCTTGTTTCCCACACCGATATCGGCTCATGTGGGCTTATGGATTGGATAAAGTTCTTCACCTATTTGGAAGAGTTTCGCTTCTCTTTGGTTCGAGCTCTAAGAACATAAACTAAGATATCTCTATGGATCCTCTCTCTTGTTCTACCTTTTTGGGATCACACACTTATAGGACTGCATGGTGTGGTGCGTGTGGGATTATGCCCCCATTCACATCGGTTTGAAATAGCCACACCATGTACGCCCCCTTATATAAGCTAGTCCCTCCTACCTATCTTCCTTCCAGAACTACGTATTGCTTGATTCCCACTCTCGTGGGATATGTAGGAACACCAGATCATCTCATCTTCAGGTCCATCTCGACTGAGAGTTAGCCTCTCTTGTTCCATATCCTCTAACCTTTTTTTGGCCCCTCTTCCTGAGGTTTCTCTCTCATAATTGCATGCAGTTAGGTGTGGACCTCATCCTTATTTACGTTGGATATTCTTTATCGCACTGTGCACATCCCCCCACCTAAACGTCATCTCTCTTATATATGTCCAGGTCATATGATGTTAAACTATGTCGCATGTTCCCATTACATGACCTTAAACTGTGACATTATTGTCTTGGTCGCACGATGAAAAATGGAACTACATCGTGGTATCATCACTTGAGGGGACATCATGTTTGGTATCGGTCACAAACCATACCATTTTTCAATTCCTACATATGGATTGATTCTTGTGGTGCGAGGTCCAGACCCACATGACCTTATTATCCCTAGCATGGGTATCTTACAATTTCATCCCTATAACTATGTATGGCTTGATTCTCATCCTTATGGGATACGTAGGAACGTCCATGCACTTTCCCTCGGTCCCAGGTTAACTTTATTTTTCGGTCCCTCGACCTAAAACCTCCCCAAGGAATATATGGTGGTCGGAACCCTAGGTTCCCATTCACGTTGGGTTTTATAATTACCCCACCATGTGTCTCTCGCATTTCTTACCATCCATGGTCTGAGATCTATGACCATAAACTAAAACCACTCCACATCCTTGTTTCAAGATGTTAAACTGCGTGACATCTTCTAGAACTACATTTGGCTTGATTCCCATCCTCATGGGATATGTAGGAACACCCATGCATCTTGTCTCTGGGTCAGGCCCCAGGAATCTAAAATCTTATCCCCTTTTTTGTCCCATTGGCCTGAACTCATTTGGGAATATGCGGTGTGGCGAGTACCTCTTAGGTTCATGTTCACGTCGAGTTTTTCAATAGTCATACCATGTGCTTCCCATATCTTTTCCCAGCATGGTCTGAGTTTTATGACCCTAAACTAAGATCTCCCTATGGGAACTACACGTCGTTTCTGGATACTTCTCCACCTTATGCCAAACCCATTAAATCAATCCCCACTTAATGGTCCAACCTAGGATCTTAGGTTGAAAGTGTGTGACCCCAAGACCCTTGTCCTTAAGAAGGGACTCGAATCCCTCTATCTGATACGTCTTATTGTCGTACTCAGATTCACTTTGACAAAGAGCCTGAAGTGTGGAGTTTTTCAGGAATGTTCCCCTCATTCCATGTCTAAGCTTCGTGAGCCCTTTATTTGGACCCTCATCCTCTCTCACATCCAAAGAAACCCCCTAATATTATGAATTCTCTACCTATAGCTTTCCTACTATCCTGGTCCAATGTTCTAGAAGACTAATGGATGACATTTTGAGTTAGGCCCTGCGTTTCAAACATGGTCAGCGGTCGGCCCTCATTTGTTATTCCCATTTCAGGATAAGTAAATAAGGATATTGTGTTTCGAATATGGTCAACAGTTATCCTTCATTTTTATGCCATCACTATAGTGTTTCGAATCTTGGGTATCTTGATTCACACTTCCCACTCCCCCATGCCGAGATTAATTCTGACGCCCCTTGTGTTACCCAGCTTATGCACTAGAGAACATTGGAAGGACATCACGTCGATTGTTCAGAGGTCCTTTTCCTCCAATTAGGTGTCTCCCATTTCTTCCTAGAAATCCAAATTAGATGTTCAAAACTCAGATTCCCGAAGCATGGTTGGCACTCTTTCATTCAAATGAAGAAATAGTGAAAGCATCCCTTGTTTCTCACATCGGGAATGACCCACGTGAGCTTAGTAATGTATTTCTATTTATTTCAAGATTGTGGTTGAGATTTATTGAACCAGAATAAAAAGTAAATGAATCTGTTCATACATGCAGTTCGGAACAAGAGGCAGTAAAAAAATGAGTTTATGACTTCGACAAAAACAGGGCCCTTAAGGATCATCATCTTGGATGGATCGCTCTAGTTCTGCTACCTTTTACCTGGTGGCCTCCAGGATTGATTCCCTCCCCCTAAGGACCCTCTCTTAATCAGCATCCGCAGAGCACAATTCACTAACCCTAGACTATTCTTGTGCCAGTTCAGTTTGAAGTGAAGTTATTTGGTGACCCTCGTCCACTAGCTGCTCTTAGGCATCCACCAGCTGGGCCCTCAATTGTTCAACAAGATCAAAAAAGTTTGTAATGAATACTTCATTTTCCTTCGCCTATTCTTCAATACATTGGACCTCTTATTCTGCCTCTAGAAATGCTTGAGTATTCCCTGAAACTTTCTGACACCGGCCAATATCGGAGCGTCGGCTACTCTCACGTAGCTTCTTGGCCATGTAGTCACAGACTGTCGAATGAAGATGGTGAGCATCCACCCCTCTAGTGTAGAGAAAGCACAACCATGTGTGGAGCGATCCCATCCATTTTAACCATTCTGTGTGAGGAAGACCGAGAAAGTGCTTGATACACTTCCACCCCTTGCACCATGTCATACGACTCTCATCGGCCACCCCCGAATCAGAATCATCTATCTCCTCAGGATCTGAAGGCCGATATTTGGGGAAAGAAACAAAGAGATCAACAACAGGGTCTTCTTCAGGTGTTCCTCCCAAGGGGTTTGGCTCTTCAATGTCTGGGCAACCTTCCTATCTCGCCTGAGTCTCGGCATCTCCTTCTCCGACTTCAGGCCCTACCCAGTCATTAATGTCACTAATATCGCCATCTATTTTCTAAACAAGTTCCCAGGTCATCAAAGTTTGGGAAGTGTGCCCTGAATGGGCCGACACATTTACCATCAAATTACTCGTGGATGGTCTGGGTTCAGCGGCCTGTCGAGCTTCCAATTTCGTGATCACTGCACAAACAATGAATTCCCTGATTAGATGGGTTCTTTGATAGCTGATACAAGAATTTAAGTGATAAAACTTACAAGAACTCAGTGCATCGGCCTCTGGCGTTACCGCCGTTGCAGGAGCTGTCAGGGTTGGGGATCCCTCAGCACTCGTGAGCACAATAATGGGCATCGGCTCCCCACCTTGTTCTATTGGCACTTCCTACCCCCCTTTGGATAGAGCTTCTTGGTCAGCGCCAATATTCACCTGATTAGGATAAAGAAATCTGATTTAAAGAAAAGAGCAGAAGAAAAGGGGAGGGGGGATGGATAAGGAATGAGGCATACCTCAAGTAGCTCAGTTATGTCCGCATCAGATCCAGCAATACCTCCACTCTTCCAAAGGATCCCTTGTTGGGCCGCCCCTTGAGACCCTCCACCTAAAATCTCCTCTTTATCCCCTACTTATTCACCCTCTCCTTCTTCCTCCTCCTCTTCTGACTCACTACCCTCTGGATCCTCGTCACTATTGTTATCCTCGGGAAACATCTTTTCTGGATCATGCTCATGGCCAAGAATCCCCTTCACCAAGAAAAGTGGTTCCTCACAACGACCCTGTTGATGTGCATATGCATCCATGGCTGTCAGGTACGCGTACTGATGATGGATGTTCACTCAATCATTGACCCGAATGAGTCCAACCTCTAGAAACTATATTTCGTCTCGTAATATATTTTTCCATAGGGATTTGGTGCCCATCGACTTCTATAGGGTTAACCATGCTGACCAAAATGCTGGGAAGATTGCGTCATCAGAAGGTCGGAGCAGGTACCTTATCTACTTCCCAGGAATCTTCTTGACCGCTTTGTGATCCCCTCTCCCCCTAGGCGATGAGGGCATGACCACACCATGTGACGTTCCCGTTGTTATAGTCCTGGCCTGTGCGGGCCCGGTTGCCTAACTTGCTTCCAGGATTTCCTCCCCAATAGTACCATGTCTGCTCTCTCGCCACCCAGGTTCTACACTAGCTACCTTGAGTTGCCAAAATCGCTTCTGAAAAATCCCCTTAGGGTATGCTATGACCCAATGTTCGGCATATTCTGTCAAAAGGCCATCATCAACTTTGGTAGGGGGAAGAGTAATGACGTCACCAGATCCATGGGTTGTAAACATCATCCACATTTGGAAAAGAACACAGGGAAGTCTCTCCTCCCAAACACCTTTATACACCTCTTTCAGCATCCTATGGAGGCATCCAAACTGCATGGAAAATCTGGGTGACACGTAGGGCTCACAAAATATCTTCCCGTCAACCCGGGCCACAAGCACCCCACCTCTGATGCTCAATAAGTATTCCATTTTCTCCAGTGATCATTTCCTGTTATCTATCATTTGGCCTGTTAGAGTGGGGAATGGTAAAAAAGTAAAATTGGCATGATTTATGATTCTGATCCTTACCCCTCCTCATTGAGTGTCAATGACATGACCCCGGTAATATTCAGGAAGGAAGGTCGCAGGTCATTTCTCGGAGGATGAATGGAATTTGGAAAGGTATATCCACCACAGTGAGCCGCGATCCAGCCATGAAGGATATATAAGGGGCCACGGATCCTCCTCAGTGATCCCCCTCTCGAAATGCGCCTCAGAATGGCGTACAAATGGGCTAACATGGGGACTCCCAGATTGAACCTCTGATTAGCATCCTTGATGCCAACCATCACTAATGTCACTTGAAGAACTCCCATCCTTGTGTCCCTCACTGGTAGGAGCCACCCACTCAGGAAGGTTGCATGAAATCCAGCGTACCGAATGTTCGGTTCTCGACTCTCATTTATATTTAATCCCCATGATTGATATTCCCCAGGATCTAGTATCCTCAAGTACGATCCCCTTTTTCTCCTATGTGACGTGGTCAGACAATGTCTTCCTCGCCCCGGTATCTTGATTTTCAGATCTCTTTGTAGAAACAAACTGAACCATTTTTTAAAGGCGATGTCCTTCAAAAATACTTTAACCCCTATCGTCTCCTTAGCCAACTCCAACAGATGCCATGTTAGGATGGGAGTTCATGATTTGTCTCCCCAGATGTTCCTCATCAAAAGGAATTCATCGTACTAGTGCCCATCCAAAGGGATACCCCTGATGCAATGAATGTCCCAAAGGATGAATCCAACTTCCCCATGGTGAATATGGAAAGTATTGGTATTGGGGGACCATCGGGTAAAAATATCTGACCTGAGTTAATGCTGACGGTAGAAATGAAACTACAAAATCCACACCTCCTCGAACAATCCTATTTGTCGCAGTTCAGCCACAAAATGGTCACACGTCTGGCATACCCAATACACTCAGGCCCATTAACTTGTGAAATTGCCTCCTGACCACAGGCCCCAATCCTGCATCCAGGCTTTCGTTTAGTTAGTGACACTCTGTCAAAAAGTACTTGTGTAGTGGGCCAGAGAATCCTCTGTGACTGGGTCACTTCTCAAAATAGTTCTGGTCCTTGGGTTTAGGATATAAACATCCACATGTCGGGTTTCTCTACCAATATGGCCATTGTTAGTGATATTATACCGAGTGAGGTCATCCTCGCGGGTCACCCGTGATCGCGGTGTGTCGACTTCAAATCCTGGTATGGGTACCTCCTCCAAAATACTGAAGTCCCATATTGGTAAGTTGTCAAAAAAACACATACTCCTTCTAGGCTAGGGTCAACATGTTGAAGAGAGTCTGGTTGCTGGATTCAATCTTTCGAGGACCATAAAACTCAGGATTGGAAACCATCTCGGCCCTTAGAGTGGCGAAAGTAGCTTCTCTCTCAGTGTCCGTCTGACTATAAGAAATCTCCTTCTAGTAAAGTCCAAAAGCATCCTGTGAAATGAAGGCTACGGCGTGTGAAAAATCAGAGGATGGCGTGAAAATTTAGAGGATGGCGTGAAAAATAAAGGGATGGTGCGAAAAACTGAGTTAGTGGTGTGAAAAGGTGTTTTTCGCGCAAAGGCAAGGAAGGGTTTCACGCGTGAGAGCTCATGAATTACCGCACGAGAAAAATCTGTATGGGTTGAGGGACCCAAGAGGGTTTTTATTTGTACAGAGTGGGGTTTTCATGTGCGTGAAAACAATTTTGCACCATTTCGAGCTTTTTATGCGCTGAGGCTATTCTTGGCATTCTCGGACCCCAGGAGACTAGGAATCTCAGCGTTTCCCTCAGAATTTGACCTTTGAATCCGCTTGCTAATCCGATTCCAAGGGGGGAGCATTTATAGACACCAAAAAATGCTCCAATCCCAGAAAAGGGGTCTTTTCAGACAAAGAGAAGGCATATTTTGACTCGGAGGATTATTGCAGGAGGGTCAGAAGTGCCGCACGAAAAATCCAAGAGGTGTGTGGAAAAAATACCTTCTCACATAGAAAACAGCGGGATCTGAGGCCGAGTTCCATGATGGCGTGCCATATTACACACCAGCCACCTGGGAGAGCATACTTTCGTGACACCGACCCAGGCATGCAATCTTTCATGCTGGGCGACTTCTACATGGATGAAAGGACCCAGAACACCTATAAATAGAAGGGAACCCCTTCAAATTCTGAGGGTTGAATAATTTGACCTGCCTCCCATGCGCGAAATCAACATCTTCAGCGTGTAAAAATGGATTTTAGGTATAGGCTTTTTGCGACAGGTATCCCAGGGGTCCTCCTTCACGTGGGACCACTCGGGATTAACCCTCGCCTAAATCCCTATAAATAAAGGGTCCTGTGAACAATCTGGTTCCCTTTTGTGCAATTACCTTTCCTTGTGCGGAATTCATTCCCCTTATATGCACACTTATACCGGTCTTTTTCTCGCCCTTCCTTACGCACAATCCTTTTAGTTGGAACGCAAAACCTCATCTCCCTTTTCCATGCAAATCTATCGGATTGAATGCACACCCGATCAATTTCATGAAACTGTTCCAATTTCACGCAACCATTTTGGGACCACTCACCCCGGCCCTTTCGGTGCAACTACTCCATCTGCATGTGAGTCTCCCTCCTGGAACATACCTTATTCGATTCCCCTCTTCTAGACATCTTCGGGCGCCTACCCGACCCAAAAGATCTACATCATACCCTATTTTTCTATGTGACACTCATGGTTTGAACAAAGTAACTTCAAAGTCCCTTGGGCAGTGTTTTCCTCTACGTTGATTTGCCTCATGCTTCTTTGCATAGGAATTGTAATGGTTATTGCATCTTCACATAGCCATGCTAACATGGACCCATTAGTGGATCACTCCACTACACCCCCTCACTACGACATTACTGATGCCTTCCCTTCCCCAAGGGCGGGCGGGTATCAGTCATGTAAGTCCTAGGGGTGCGGAGTGAACCCACCTCATTCGAGCTACAAGACGTTAAATTGCCAAGCACCCTCGTCCTCGGCACATGACGTTAAACTGTGACTACGCCCCGTGTGTCAGATGTGGGGTTCCCCCACCTTGGACATTCTACATGCCCACTATTCTCCACAAGAGAGTGACTATTCCTCACATGGAATGAGATCCTCTTTATTAGAGTGGCGTATGTCCGTGGGGAAAGGGAAACCATCTTGGTGTAAATCCCTATCTTTTCTTATAAGAGGTAGTACCCCTACTCCTCCTTTATTCTTCCATGCCAAAGACTAAGTGGAGAGATGGGTACAATGATTTTGTTATCCCTTCCCTCTCCCTTTGGGATTTTTCGCCATCTGAGCCTCCACCTTGGAGTAAGTCCCGGTCTCCATCTCCCCAGAGCCGCTCCACGGGTAAGCCCTTGTTTCCTATTTGGGCCACTAACAATGTGTAAGCCCCAGTCCACTTCCAATAGACACACCTTTCATGATGTGATTGTTAGGTCTTTGTTGCCTCTTGTTTCTCACACTGAGCATGACTCACATGGGCTTAGTGTAAGAATCGACCATGACATCCTCTACGGGAATCCTAGAGTGTAACCCCCACACACCAACCCGAACTATGTAGACTTTGATCCTTTACAAGGAAAGGTTTGTAGGAAGACTCCCTGAGGTTCAAGCCCAACATCCATTGGTTCCGACCCCCTTTACGTTGGACCACCTTCGTCCCGCATGACATTAAACTGCATGCCCCATTTTCATCTGGCACAACATTAAATTGCATCCGCCAACCCCGAACTATGTGGACTTTGATCCTTGCCAAGGCAAGGTACGTAGAAATCCTCCCTGAGGTTCAAGACCAACACCCATTCATTCTGACCCCTTCACATCGGTTCACCAAACACAACCCCAAACTATGTGGACTTTGATCCATGTCGAGGAAAGGTACCTAGGAAGCCTCCCTGAGGTTCAAGCCCAACAACCGGTCATTCCGACCCCCTTCACATTGGTTCACCAAAAACCATCCCAAACTACGTGTACTTTGATATTTTCCAAGGTAAGGTACATAGGAAGCCTCCCCAAGGTTCGAGACTAACAACCACTGGTCCCGACCACTTCACATCGATCCACCTCTGTCCTACACGATGTTAAACTGCATGCCCCTTTTTTTGCGCCTCACACAGTGGTAAGTCATTGTGATCCATGCTCAGCGGTAAGTTGTTGTCAACTTCAGTCAGTGGAAAGTCGTTGTCAACCTAAACTCAGTGGTAATCCATTGTCATCCACCTTTTTCGGGACCCATATCTCTGGTTCGTCATAGTGGTTTCAGACCAACCTTGGGCTGCTAACCATGCGTAATCCACATATATCGTTGGGTCGTTGTCCTAAGCGCACACCCCAATCCTATACCCCTTTCTAAACTGCATGGACTTTGATCCCCGGCCACGGGGATACGTAGGAAGTATATTCGAGGCTCAATCCCATCATCACTATCACCCTCAAGTTGACTCCTTCCCATTCTCTATCCACTTCACTTAACCACCTATCACCCATCCTGATTCTTTCCCAGGCCACCACATTCTGATGAGATCATGCCAATTCACCTCTTCATTGCTCCTAGCAGTAACTGGGTAACTGACCACGCATTAGACCCGACATCAGTGTTACCTCAAGGGGTTAGACCTATCTAATCCACTCTAGTCAGTGTTTTATCAATCTGATCCGTCTTCACTAGACGTCAAATTCATGGCATACCCTATGTTAAACATGGGAAGCTGAGGAAAACCTCAGAGAAATGCCTATGGAATATAATAAGGGATATAAGATAGATGCATTAGTGTGCCAGCATCCAGAAATTCCAGTGGTGTCCAACATGACTACTCCCCTAACCAAAGGTTGCTGCCCTAGCTGGACCCCTTGGAATGTCCCGACTGAAGTAGTGTTATTAACCGACATCCCTGAAGATATAGAACTAGGAATAGTTTCACGAACAACGTATTAAATCTATAAAGGAGACCCGGACTAGGTGATGAATTTCGAGGAAGAATCCACAGAAGGAAGAATCGGCATCCCATCATCTTATTTTGATCAAGGAGCAAACATCCCTGAATAAGGAACAGATGTCTCCCACCTTTGGAAAGCTAGAATTCGGGGAAACAAACAATGTTTTCATCCTCAAATCAGATTGACCTGCGAGCCCCAGAAAAAGCACTAGAAATAGTGATATCACACAAAAAAACAAGGGTCATTAAAGTATAAAAACAATAGTGCAGAAAAGGCTCCCAATGGTCTTTGTTTTCAGAATTGGAAACCGGCATGCATAAAAACATCAGCAACATATATCAAAGTATTAAAGAATGAGATAACAACTCATCCCCCTTAATTTCAGTTATGAAAAATAATTATCTCATTATTTAGACCCTTACTATCCTCTCAAAGGAAATAAGAACCATCCATATTTCATACATAGTACATAAATAAGTGAGAACGAGGATTCCCTACCACAAGGAATCTTTCCAATCTTGTTGTGCACCGCAGGGCGAAGAAGAAAATTCCCAGAAACCAATGATGCACAAGGAACTCATGGATAAACCTAGAAAACACCAAATGGTTGTCAAAAACACAACTCATAAACACCCCAAACCAAAACCTCACCACCACAGTGGATCTAAATAGAATAATGGAAGGAAACCCATGGGAAATAGATGACAATTCACTACAGATCGCAAATAGGCATCCATCGAAACCAATGTATCAAAGCAAGAGAAATATGAATATAATATATCTTCAAGGAACCTAAGGTTTTTATAAAATGAGAGGAAGTGAGAGTGTCCAAATTAAAAGAGAATAAGACATGCAAGGGTTAAAAATAACCTAGAACTCGACACTTTCACATCATGTAACCCATTCATGATATGAATTCCCATTTTTTCAAATTCAGTCGAAAGTCACATCACCTCACCATTTATTAATTACACATCATGACTTCACCTTTCAAAACATTAATACATTTCAAAGAATCCCCCCTTTCCTACATATAATCCATGAAAATGGTTGTCTATACAAGCTATGAATCACTAACTCGTGATGTGAATCTAGGTCAAGTCATGAAACACTACATATAGTACTCTTATATCTCCAGTTCCACTGATCCCTCTAGACCTCCTATGATCATCTCAAACTTCCAAAATGGAAATTTAATAGGTTTTCAAGGTATGAACCATTACACAAAACCTCAACAATTAATGTCGTGGGGAACTCTCAAGAAAACATAGTCTCCCTACTTGAACTCCATGGGCCTAAGATTCCAATCTGTGTAAGATTTTTTTCAGCTCTAGGTTGTCTTAATACATTCATGGATCACTTGAACTTTATCTATAATCATCTTCACCATCTCTGAACCAACAAGAGATGTCTCTTTAATCTTAGTCCAACACAAGGGTGACCTACTGGTTCTCTGTATGAGGCCTCAAAAGGTTTCATTTCAATTATAGGGTAATACTTGTTATTATAAGTGAACTCTAAAGATGTTATTTGATCCTCCCATCTTAATCCAAAGTCTAAAACACAATCTCTCAACATATCTTCTATCACATGGATAGTTCAATTGGTCTTCCCATCCATATAGGGGGTGAAACATCATACTCCTTTGTAATTGGGTAGTGAATGCCTCTTGGAGGACTCTATACAACCATGACATAAAATACACATCACAGTAAAATTTAATCATTGAGGGTACCCCATGGATCTAGACGATCTCTCAAACATAAAACTACCTTATAATCTTTACAAAACACTACTCCCTAATGGTAAGGAAGTATGATGGCTTCATGAGTTGGAAAACAAACACCCAGATAGCATTGTGGCCTCTCATTTTTCATGGAAGGCCTACTACAATGAATATAGATACTTGTTCCCATTTCCACTATGGGTTCTCAAGATGTTGTTTCAAATATGATAGAACCTAGGGCTAAGTCTTCACCTACTGACACATGAGACACTGAGAGGTAAACTTGTTGATTCTCTACCTCATGAAAACCCACTAAAACAACCTCTAAAGGTTCATATATATCTTACACACACTAGGATGTGCATTCAAGGGGGGAGGTGTAAAACTCCCTCATCATCTCCTCTCGAATCACAACTGGAACCATCTTCCATATTTGGAAAAGTATGTGGTATTACCCTCCTTCAAAAAATCCATCTAGTGAATCTCTTGAAGATATCTAATCATGAACTACCTCACAGACAATGTCTCCCAACCAAGCCTCCCTCACGCAATGGAGAGCCAAAGGAGTAAACACCATCAAATAAAGATAAGTTTCACCCCTTTCCTTCACCAAGGTCAGCTGTAAAGAATAAAATTTCTCAGAATCCACCTCCACCAAATGAGAATAGAACATTATACTAAGGGAAGGTTCCACCATGTTGAACTTCCTAGTAGTATAGAAAATCTCAAAATCATAGTCCTATAAAAACACCAACCAGTGCCTCTGTGTCAAGTTCATATCTCTATGAATTAATATATACCTCTCACTTTGATGGTTTTAGTAAACCATAAATATCTCTCCCAAAAGATAGTTCATCCACATCTTTAGATAAAATACTATTACTTCTAACTTCAGGTCATGAGTCACATAGTTCTTTTTGTGGGGGATCAAATACCTAGCCCCATATGCGATCACTGCCTACCTCTACATCAAAATTCATCCAGGATTAGCTCTAGATGCATCTCAATACACTACGTACTTCATACCCTCCTCCGGTAGTCTCAACACATGAACATAAGTCAACCTTATCCTCAAATTCTTGAAGGCTCTCTGACACTTCTTGACCCAGGTAAATAGTTATATTTTCCATGTTATGGTGTTCAAAGGGGTTGAAATCCTAGAGAATTCTTCCGCAAACCTCCTTTAATATCCCACCAAGACAAAAAACTTTTTACCTCTAACATTATATTGGGTGGATCTGAAACAAGTAATGCATCAATTATCACTAGGTCTATAACTAATCCATGATCGAAAATGACATTCCCCATAAAGTAAACCTCGTAAATCCAAAACCGGAACATCAAGATCTCACCATAAATTTGATGATCCCTGATTAATTATAGGATCCTAATCATATGATCTTCATGATCATCATATGACATAGGGTAAATGAGTATGTAATCAATGAAGAAAACCATAAATTGGTCCAATAATGGATGAAAGATTTGATTCAGCATAGCTATAAACATAGTGACGTAATTCTTTAAGCTGAAAGGCATCATCAATAACTCATAGAGTTTGTAGCAACATTGGAACACCATATTCAGAATATCAACCTTATGAACCCTAAATGAGTGGTAGAAGGACTTTATATTAATCTTCGAGAACCATACAACGCCTCATAACTGATCTAAGAGGTCATAAATCCTCAGTAAGGGGTAATTTTTCTTTATCATTACTTGGTTCAGAAGATGATAATCAACACAAATCCATAATCTCTCATTATCCTTTTTCATGTACAAAACCGGAGATACCTAGGGAGTAACATTAGGTCTAATAAAACCCTTTTCTAGAAGTTCCTCCAACTTCACCCTCATCTCTCAAAGTTTGGTTGGGGCCATCTGATTAGTCGTAGAATATATCAGTGTAGTACCAAGGTGAAAGTCAATGTATAAATCCATCTCCTGGATCAGAGGTAGTATTAAAACATCCTTGGGGATACTTACATAGATTCCTCCACTATCAAATAAATAATAATGCCTGAATATCCAACTACGCCAAGGGATAAATTCAAAAATTGATGGTTGATGGGTGATGGGTTGCAGTCTCCTACTTATAAGACTCACTCACTTTTCCATGAGATCTCTCTCACCCATGAAGGAGAATCTTGTCTCATTTTTCTAAAGGCATATAACCCACCAATGAGGACAGTCAATTTGGGATCAAACTATGGAAAACTAGTCCATACCAAAGATAATGTCATATGGTTTCATAATGATGACCAAGAGGTCTCATGTAAAACTCTCTCCACCAAGCGATTACTCACTCTACTGGCAGATAAGTGATATCGAAGAATCACACCAAGTCAAAACCTCTAGAAAATGATGTGGGGATAAGTTCTAAACATGGAGATATAGATCCCACTAAAGAGGTATGGAAATGAAGGAGTGAATCACACCTATGTCTATAAGTACTAAATCAAGTGTAAAATACACAAAGATCGTACCTTGTATCATCTCATGAGATACTGTCTCATAAACCTACATTTCTTATAGCTACCCATGAACCTAACTGTAAGCTCCATGAGCCAAGTGTAGTTTTCTTGGCGGTGGTGGTGGAAGTAGATAATAGCATCACACTCGACCAATATCTCCTCTCTCTAAATATTTACATTATCCTCTACCATCACCTCCTCCTTGGGGGATTCCCTAGCCATGCTAGTGAGAACCCTGATCATGGTGCTACCTATTCCATAGTGGTCTATCCACTTTCTACCTACCCTCTTTGGAACATCAGGTTGGGAAATCACATGTCATATTACCTATCCTATCACATTCATAACATTTCTCTTATTTGGTTTAACGTAGTCATATGGTCAAACCCTACATAGCATGTACATGTGTTTGATACCATCAATGAGAAAGTATCCTTTTTTGAGATCCTAATGACTGGCATCTTTTATCTGATGTATATGACTCAACCCCATGACACTCACTACCATTTCCATATATCTGGAGTCCCTCTAAAAGTAATCTCTCTGTCACAAGTGCCTTCTATATCGATCCATCATGGGTGGGATTGCATATAGGGGCCACACAGACATTGATGTCTCTATAGAGAGACTTCTTGAACTCCAATGATTAGAAGTAACTATCTTGAACCATGTTCAGGGAGTACCTCATAAGGTTAGTAAACCTCATTGAGTACAAAACAGTCATCAAACTATTATGCTGCAGTTCCATAAGTTCTTAAATCTAAACTGAGTAAAAGAACAAGGGGTAATACTTCCCACAAAATAGATGTTAGAAGTTGGATAATGAGAGTGTCATCTCATTATGAGTCTACATGACTAGACTCCACAAATACCCAGATGCTCCATGAAAAAGGTTGGAGTCCTTCACAACCAATTAATTAGTCGAGGTCCTTGTGAGTCTGAAGACTCAAATACCTGGCTCATGCCAATCCTCCACTTTTCGGGGATCTAGCTCACCACAAAACCTCAACATCCTCTGGAATTGGAACTCACATAGTGCACTAAGCCTACAGGAACAGTCATCCTTCCTACTAGTAATCACTATTTATCAATAAGCATGGGTATGGTAAACTTCCCTCTTGGAGGAAACACCACGTGAGATGGACCCTGTACTAAGGCCTCATCACTCATCAGATCATCCTCAAAATCCTGAATCAATAACCTAAGCTAACTATCTTCATTGAGGCATACTGACATTGATCAAGATTTACCATAGTAAGATGAGAATATATATAGGATTCTAAATCAAGAATAAAAATAGAATGAATCAATCATATATGATGCATGTGCCATTGTTCCCTTCAACCAATGTCTCGGTATGCTAAGTTAGCAAGAAAGTAGTCAGAGACCTGGTGTATGGATATGTCGATCGCCACACCAACATTGGGTTCTCGTACCTGAAATACACTCTTGAGACACTCTAAAATTTATTCCCTAAGTTCCAAACCAATCCTCACCATGGGTCTATCTAGAAACCAACCCAAAGATGAACCACCTCTGATACCACTATGTAATAACTCGAACTATCGAGGCCTTCCTAGCCTGTGGAAGGCTGAACCATTATAACCCTAATCCAACCTCCAATAGGCCAATGGCTGATGACATGTTCAGAGAATGTATAAATTAAACGGGAGCCCTTTTCTTAGAGTACTTGTATGCATGCACCCAATCGTCTCCTTGCAACAGTGCATAGAAATGATAAAGGATATCAACATCTTGATTAAACTATGAAATTAATAACAAATAGGGAATACATCAAAGTAAGAAAGAATAAAACCAAAGTGAAAAGGGGAAAAATACACACCAAAATAGAAATAAAATCCCAACCTGACAAAAACTAAAATAAGAGAAAGCTGAGAAATATTAGCTCCTGGTCTCCAAAACCAACCATTTTATGTGAATTATATACCCTAGTATCACTACATTCCATCAATATCACCGATGAAATATTTTTCATCTATATAGTACATGACACATATAGGAAAATCCTATGTAATTTTGAGTATATACATACCTAGTAGGATGCCCTTAAAACCATAAAGGGAGCAAAAGAAAGATATGATATAAGTAGTCAAGTCAACCCAAAGCAAGAGGGGAAAGAAACCCAATAACATATATGTATATGTATATATATATATATGCTTAAAATAAACCCTGATGAGATAGAAACGGGATCTCCATATCACATCCTGGATAAGAATGATGAGTCTTCTTCAAGCTCCAATGGTCCATCATCGATGACCAACATCTCTTGTGTATATTTGAAGAAGTCATTAGTAGGAATCACACATCACCACTAATCCATAGCCTGAGGGGAACACTATTCAATAGAAATAGAGCCTGTACCCTAGTTTTTTATGGGGATTTCACTCAATAGATAGAGGACCCACACCAAGGTGTGACAGGAGGATTCCACTCAGTAGCTCGGTAGAAGACCCACGCCCTACTGTGTCCGGAGGATATCACTGAATGGGTAGAGGACCCGTAACCTAATACATCAAGGTGATTCCACTCAGTATATAGAGTAATCACAACCTAGTGCATTAGGGGGTTCCACTCAGTAGGTATAGGAATCACTCCCTAGTGATTCGGGGGTTCCACTCAGTGGCTTGGTAGATGCTGATAGAGGACAAGTGACCTAGTGCATCAGGGGGGTTCCACTCAATGGGTAGAGGACTCACACCCTAGTGCATCAGGGGAGTTTCACTCAACCAGTATAAAGAGTATCAGGGGAACCACAACATAGTATGGTTGGGGGTTTCTAACCCTAGCCTCTCTCACTGATGATCCTTTATGATAACTATCATCGTTAAGAATTTCTTAAAGAAGCATCACACACAAAAAATTCCATGTCATATCTCAAAATCCACAATAAAGGATTCCATCACATTCTATATAAAAAACTGCTCAGCATACACTATTTGTGGTCTAAATTATGATTCCAAATGAAGTAGATATGAGAAGAAGAAGTTCTAGAGGGAACTATATGGTGTACATAGCGCACAAACAACATGTGGCCCCACCTCGCTACCTGAACATGTGCTCCTATAAACATGTCCTAGAAACCATGTAACCATATATGGCATGTACGGGGTTGGACCGGCATGTATCAACCACTCGGGACCTGCTTGTGTGCTCCTGGTCATGAAACTACCACAAAACGGGGCAAGGCCAATGCCACACTTTTATCAGTGCTAACGAAAAAGCGCTGATAAAGGGGGGTACCTTTATCAGTGCTAAAAAATGTACTGATAAAAGTACACCTTTATCAGTGCTTTTTTTAGCGCTGATAAAGTTAACCCCTTTAACAGTTCATTTTTTAGCGCTGTTAAAGGTACCCCCCTTTATCAGTGCTTTTTCATTAGCGCTGATAAAGGGGGGTCTTCATCAGCGTTTTCTTAAAAGCGCTGATAAAGGGTATACTTCCAAAAAAATCATTAAAATAAATATATTAATATTTAAATATATAGATATAGTTATATTGATATAAATATAATATATATTTTTTAAATACAATTTTAAATATATTTTAGATAAGTATAAATATACAGTTACACTTAATATATAAGATATATAGTGAAAATGGCGTATAAAATAATTAAAAAAATATTTTTTATTAATAATTTTATAATTATTATGGATTAATAGTCATTTAATAAAAATTTGAAGACTATAAAAATAAAAAAAAATAAAAAAAAGATCCAAAATATGTTGAAAACGCAACTCGAACATCAAACGGCCATAACTTTTGATCCGGGTGTCCGTTTGAGCTATACCACATATCAAATCAAAGCCTGAGATGAGCTCTACGTCGCTGTGACCTAAGGGTACCCCGGGAAAGATTTTTTCGAGGCCAAAAAAGGCCCATAAGGCCTCTAAAATTGAGTTCATAGTTGGGGTACCCCGATTTTTTAACATTTTGTGGATTTTCATCCTCGTTTAAGGGGGTATTGTTGGCTTTTTTTGGTGGGGACTGAATTTATTCCAAGGTATTACATTCATATTGATATTATGTCTTTGAAATTTTATCGTTTTTTATAATGAACTGCTATTTATAATTAAATATATAACAATATATACATATTTTTTATATATTCACACATAAAAATTTAATTATAAATATAAATAATAAAATATATTTACATATAAAATATATTAGCTTTATCTAAATAATAACTAATATCCATTTTATTTAAAATAAAAATATGTGAATATTTATATACCTATATATTAATATAACTATATATATATATATATATTAATCTAACTATATATATATATATTAATCTAACTATATATATATATATATTAATTTAACTATATATATATATATATTAATATTACTACATATATATATTAATATTACTATAAATATATATATTAATATCACTATAAATATATATTAATATCACTATAAATATATATATTAATATAACTATATATATATTTATATAACTATATATATATATATATTAATATAAATATATATTACTATATGAATAAATATTACTATATATATATAAATAGAGATATATATCAATATAACTATATATATATATTAATATAACTATATATATATTAATATAAATATATATTACTATACGAATAAATATAACTATATATATATATATCATGAAATGGAAAACAAATCAAAATAGAGGAGTGGTAAGGGCTTAGGCGCGCAGGGGGGAGGTCTTGAGTTCAAAACCTGGTGGAGGCAGGGGTGCGTGTGCATGGGAGAATATGTGAGCTAGCATTGATGAAGGGTGGAGGGGGTGCATGGGGGCGCTGGAGGGGGGCAGAAAAGCGCTCTAAAAGGGGGCGCACAAGCGCTATAAACCCCCCCCCCCCATGATTGGCCGGAATTTTTTAAATGTATTTTAATTTTATTTAAATTTTTTTAAATTTTTTTTAACTTTTATTAGTGCTTTTAAAAAAGAGCCGATAAAAGGGGTCATTTATCAGTGATAAAAAGAAATAACTGATAAAGGACCCTTTTATCAGTTCTAAAACAAAGCGCTGATAAAGGACCCTTTTATCATCGCTTTGATTTAGCACTGATAAAAGACCCCTTTTATCAGCTCTTTTTTTAGCACTGATAAAAGGTGTCTTTATCTGCGCTTTTTGGAGCGTTGATAAAGGGGACCCCCCTTATCTTTGCTGGATTTAACAGCGCTTTTTTAGCGCTGATAAAAGGGGTATTTGTAGTAGTGTGATCGTGTTCTTTGGGTTGTGATTGTGTACCTGGTTGTGCCTGTGTACTCCTAGAGTGCACAGTGTGTCCTTCCACACGGGGTCCCAAGGCGTGTGTTAGCTGGATCATGTCTTGGCCACCTGGGGAGGGTCACACACTGTGTAGATCTAAACATGCATCATGTGATCCTTATCTTCCCTAAAACCCTAGTGGCGCAACCAGTGGGGGAAACATGACATGTATTCTTATACTACACACTGTATAGTCGAGTTTTCTGTAGAAACTCAATTTCTCCACATGGAAAAATTACCTGGAGGGTGTTTTTATTTTTTTATTAAATTAAAGGGGGTTTGGTTTTGTTTTATATGGTAAATTGGTGTATGAAGCGACATATGAAATGGAGATTTTGGGATAAAACCCAAAACTGCCATTTCGTCTGGCACTTTGCGGATGAAATGGTAAAAGCGCCACATGAATGGTGCTTTACGGAAAAATTATAAAAGTCACACTTCATGTCGAAGTATTCTCCAAAAAATTAAGTTAAAATCACCACTTCATGTGGAGCACTTCCCTTAATTTAAATCCCTAAGGGTGCCACTTCAAGTGGCGCCCTCATTTTCGCTGCCTATAAAAGGGTGAGCCCCCATCCCTTCATCCATTCCAACGATGCCTAACACCCCCTCTAAAGCCCCAACGCACCTATAAAGCCCTGAGATCCTCCTCCAAAGCCCCAATGGACCTATCTCTACCCTCATTCAGGCGTTGCCCTCTGATATTGAGGTAATTCTATTTATATTTCAATTTTTTAATATTTTAATTAATTAATTTAATTGTTTAGTAATTAGTTTGTAATTAATAAATAGTTATTATATTATAATTAGAACCTAATAATTATATAATTTTAATTAGTAGTTAATTTACTAGTTTTTTTTGTAATTATTAATTAGTTAATAATTATATAATTTTAATTAGTAATTAATTTAGTAGTTAGATGATGACTAATTAAGTTAAAATAAATTAATTATTATTATTTAAATGTTAGTACTGATTAACTAATAATAAATTTATAATATATATACTAATTAAATATTAATAATTTATAAATACTAATTAATTATGATTAGTTAAGTATTAAATAAAATAATAAAATTAATTAATAAATTATTAATTATTAATTAATTAATAATTAGTTATAATTGTTAATTTTTAAAAATTTATGAATTATAATTATTAATTATTAATTAATTAATTTTAATTTCTTATTATTTAATTGTAATTAGTAATTAAATAATTTTAATTTTAATTAAGTATTTGTAATAAGTAATTGAATAATTGTAGTTAGTAATTAATTGCATATTAATTAGTAAATATCATTAGCAAGTAATTCGAATAATAATTATCAGTTAAAAATACAATTTAATATAATAACTAATTAATTTTATATTTATTTATAATAATCAATTACATAATTAATAATGAGTTATAATTAATAATTAACTAATAATTATTTAAATAATAGTAATAATTAACTAACAAAAAAATTATAATATATATACTAATTAAATAATTATTATTTATAAATCTGAATTAATTATGATTAGTTAAGTATTAAATAAAAGAATAAAATTTAATTAATTTATAACTAATTGTTAATTAATAATAACTACTAATTAATAATAATTAATAAATATTATTACTAATTGATTATAATTACTAATTAATTATTAAGTGTTAATTTATTAATTATAATTAATTAATTTTAATTTGTAATTATGTAATTGTTATTAGTAATTAAGTAATTTTAATTTGGAATTAAGTATTTGTAATAAGTAATTAAATAATTGTAATTTGTAATCAATTAATTATTAATTAGTAAACATTATTATAAAGTAATACGAATAATAATTAACAATATAAAATTAAATTAAATATAATAACTTGTTAATTATATATTTATTTATAATTAGAAATTACATAATTAATATTGAATTATAATTAATAAGTAACTAATAATTTTTTAAATATCAGTACTAATTATCTAATATTAAATTTATAATATATACATACAAATTAAATAATAATAATTTTTAAATATCAATTAAATATGATTAGTTAATTATTAAATAAAAGAATAAAAGTTAATTAATTAATGATAAATTATTGATTAATGAAAATTACTAATTAGTGATAATTACTATATATAATTACTAATTAATTAAAATTATTAATTGGTTATAAATTTATGAATTATAATTATTAATTATTAATTAATTAATTATAATTAATTAATTTGTATTTAAAATTATGTAATTGTAATTATTTAATTATTAATTTTAATTAGCAATTAAATGAATTTAATTAGTAATTAATTAATTATTAATTATTTTTAATAATTTAATAATTAAGTTTATTTCGTAAGTTGATGCACTTGGAAGATAATGGGGAATTCATCTCTCCTCAATTGAGAGGTTCTCTCTCCTACCAATTGCCATCTGGTGTAGCACGACAATGAAATTCTTGGGCACTTAGAGTTGTTTGTAGTGTGTGGTGCCAAATCTCATAAGGATGCAGATGGGTTAATCCCTAAGAGATCTAACAGGGTGGTTTCATCTGTTAAAGGGGATCTGGTTACAAATTTATATTGGGAAGTTAGATGTAGGACCCCACACTCATAGGTTTTCAATGTTTTGGTTAGTTGTGAAGCTGATGGAAGTGATGGCGGTCTTGTGGTGGGGCAGGTAAAGGTTTCAAGCGGTGATTGAGAGGTGCTGCAATGAATCTCAGGCAATGATCTCGAGATGCAGTTGGCATCCAGTTGGTGGTACAAGGATGGAGGATCAAGGCTAGTGTGTGCTGACAATGGTGAAGCCGTTTACGGGACGGACAGTGATGCACTGAATCTGTTGATGATGGTGCTGGTGTCGGCTGACTTGTGGTGGTCTTAGCTTTTTCTTGTTAATATTTTTTTTATTTCCCACGCAAATCAAAAGTGGACCTTTCAAAAATAAAAATTGGATCTGGATGTATGGAATACAACTTATTCTAAAAGTATAGTTTTAACATTAGTTTTTGATAACCAATGTTGAAAGTGAATTTTGATGTCTCAACTTTATATATATACATAGAGAGAGAGAGAGATAAAGAGACTTTCAACATCAGTTTCTATATTAACGGGCATTAAAATTCACTTTCATCATCATTTATTATTAAAACTAATGTTGAAATTATTTTTCAACATCAGTTATAATAATAACCAATGTTAATGTAACTTTTCACATTGATTTTTTATAATCAGTGTTGAAATGTTGATTAAATATTGATACTGGGACATTCAATGATAGTTATTATAAAAACCTAACTTAAATGTCTTGACTAAATATAGATATATAGAGACTTTTAATGGTATTTTATCATATGAACTGATGTTTAAAGTCACTTTCTATGTTGGTTATTTTGAAAATGGTGTAGAAAGTGACTTTTAGCTTCAATTTTCATAGAAACCAATGCTGAAACATAATTAATTTTTATCAATAATATTAATATAAAATATCCCATGACATGTAAATAGATATTTAGATGCATAAAATAGAAGTAAATGACAACAATTAACAGAAAAAAACTCAATGAAAACTTCCATACGACATCATTTACCAAGATAATACACATACATAGGACTTTTAAATATATACCTACAAATTAATAATGTTAATAAAATAGTTTGAAAATAATTATAGGAGGCGGTTTAAGTCATTTTTAGAATATAGTGAAACATCATTAAAATCCCACAAAAATAATAAAATTTATAAAATTCACAATACAACATATTGGTTTAAAATACGAGTTTTCATGGAACTCACCTTGTGAAAATATTTCAATGTTTCAGTTTTTTTGTCTCAAAAATGAACCACAAAATATAATAATCACATTCAAAATGTCCTATTTAATAATTAAACCTCATGAAAAAATAATTTCAAAATAATAAACACTATATATGTAAGACAAAACTATAATTAACTTATATAAAATTTATCTACTTTCACTCAAACATAATTAATATCATTTGGGTTCTTTATAGATAAGTGGCCCCTAATAAAAACTTTCTATGACCTGTTTTATTTTCATATGTTAATTAACAAAAAAAATTATAACATGAAAAATTTAAGATTAAAGAACTAATAGAATAAAATAAAACTTAATAATTAAAAAAAACCTCAAAAAATTAATGAACTTCAACCAATAAAGAGTATAACCAATATGGTGCACATTCATGTGTGAAAAAATATGTACAAAATGAAATTTCCACTAAAATATGAAAACTTTAATATGAATGAAAATATATTGAATAATAGTTCATAATTATATAATTCTTCTTACTTATCATGGAATGGAAGGAACTAATACTTAATCTTTGTGTTTTCCATTATTATAAATATATATAACTTTAGTAGGCTTATTCAGATATTGCAAAGTCATTGAAATATATTATGGATCCATAAAACCATAAATTAAAGTTCTCACATTTTTTATGAAAATATTTTTTAGATATATAATTAGATAAGTAATAAAATAAATCACCATAAGTTATATTTATTTAAACAAATGAAAATTGAAATTGAAATTTATTAATAAGGAAAATAGCTGAAACACATGCATTGAGAGATCATCACTAATAAAAACATCCGATTTTTTATTTCTAAAATATTCTTAATGGATATTCTCTCCTACATATATTAAAACTCATTTAAAACTCATAAAAATTTTCCAACATAAAATAATTCACAGCTAATTTTGTTAGTTCTCAAGAAATCTAAGAAGTATCTGAAGGTACTGGTTCTTGGAATTTTTGTTTCTTTTCCATTGATAACTTAGATTTAAAATAATTCTATATAAGGTATATGTAAGAAAACATTACAATAATTTTAAAATTAAAATTAAAAAAAATGTAAAAATGACACATAATTTTTTTGTTAGCTTATGAACAAGGCTAGCCGACCATAGTAAAAAATGACCCATACTTTGTAATGACCTGAGAATTTTATCAATGAAATTTTCATTCTTATAATTATTTAATATAGTATAAATAATATAATTTCACATAAATAACACACACAAAAAACTTTATAAATGAATAATGAATGAAATAAGTGGTATTTCTAGAAATTAAGGAACATATACCAATGGAATAGTAACTTGACCTTTGGAATAGTAATATGACCCTTAAGAATAGTAAATTGGACAATAGGATATTAACCACACCTATGAAGGTATAAATAAAATTTAAGAATCTTATAAATGAAAATATGAAATATTTATATCATAGTATAAGTAAATAAATGTTTTGAAAATGATAAATTCGGAGTTGGTATTTTAATAAAACATAAACGTTTATTTACAGTTTTATAATAAATATAATAATTTAAATGAAATTTTATTTTCATAAAATATATTCATTAATTAATTTTTTATTGTCTTCTTATTATAATATAATTTTATGAGACCTTAATTAATTTTTCAAAGAGTTATAAAATCAGTTATAATTTTAAAATTGGTATTTTTCAAGTAAATCTTTATTTTATATAAAAATTAAATTTCTAATATTTAGAAAATTATTTTCATAAAATGGAGTTCATTTTTTAATTCTACTTGTCAAAAAATGGTTCGGGTGATTTTTTGGTATTTTTCTAAAATAGTTTATTTTTTGTGAACAGTGAAATATGACAATTTATTGTATATATACATTATAAGTTAAATACACTATTCCTTGAGTAATCACTGATTTAAGAACCATAATATAAAATTATCCTTCTCTATTTAATATATTTATTCATGGAATCATCACTATTTCTGGTCTTGATCTAAAATAATAAACTAATTAATAAATTAATCAAAACTACCCCACTCCTCCCACTATAAATACAACCCCTCACCATCTCTTTTTCTCACACCTCTAAAGCCTTTAATCTTGTCTAAATTCTACCCAAAAATATTACGAAGTCTCATCCTCATGCCTAGGATCATTTTTTCACATTAAAAGACCAAAATCAAGTTCCTCAAATAGGTTCTCAGGGAGAGGAATTCAAGAGGTAAAAACATCTTTCCTTTTATTTTAATTTTCATCTAATTTATTTTCTTTTCTTACTCTCTCCTCAAATACCCGTATCCATGTGGAATTGTAACTACAGTATCTCCCATATATTTTAATTTTATTATGTTAATGGAATAATCCATCATCATTTCTTTCCCCTTCCATTTTTTCTGAAGGTAAAAACATCATCTGTGATGTGTTAATTTATCACATTCAAGGATGATGAGTTTTCAATTTATTTATCGCCTTCAAGGCTGGTCGTAAAACCATTTTTATGGTTAACACATATTATAATATATTTATTACAGATTATTTAATGTTATGTAACCATTATATATACATGTTATTAGATAATAGAATAAAACTAGTTTGTGATGATAAAGAAAGCACCAAATTAATCTAATGCTAATTATAAAAAAAGATTTCAGCGACCGCCAAAAGTTATCACTAAAGGCCTATAGTGGCCACCTAGAATCAGAAAAATGGTGGTCACTATATACCACCTATATCAACTACCAAATGGTGGATGATATAGGTATTTTAAAAAAAATCACAAAAACATTATAAAAATCACTATATTTGAAAAATAAAAAAAAATATCTTTTAATCTCTTCATCTTCCAAGACCCAAATCCATCATCAAATAAAACTGCATGAAAAAATTTATAAAATAATTAGTACAAAAAAATATCCTAAATAATAATTTAAATTCAATAACATATTTCAATTAAAGCTTAGTACAATAGATATAAGTAATTTGATTTTGAAAATATCTTAATAATTTTTAATACTTTTTTAAAAATTTAAAACGACTTATTCTGTCATTTTGAAAAGACCTCACATCCTATTGATGTTTCATATGCTCGTACATGTCACAAATAATAATAATTCAGTTTTCCAGTGATTTAATGACATTTTGAAGTCATTTTCTATGCATTTTACTGTTCAACACACGTTTTGATATTTTATGACCCTAAAAGTGTGTTTTCCATCATCCCGATCAAACAACACCACCAATAGATGTAACGTATACTATAAAATTTCACAATTCACTCCATATTTGCTTTTGTCTGATTTTAAGGCCTTCGAAGGTCGTTTGGATGGTTTTGACCCCTGAACACACCTTTTTAAAGGGTGTCAAATATTTAAAAACAATACATTCAATCATACTACACACACTACACATCCAATTGAAGTTTCGTCTCCTCAAAAATGTCATTAATAATATTAATATGATTTTCCTATGATTCCATGTCATTCCGAGGTTGTTTTCTATGGATCTAACTATTAAATGCTTGTTTTAGTGTTTTATGAGATTATAAGTGCATTTTCTATCATTTTGGACAAATGAAACCTCTGATTGACATACCATCTAGTTGAACATTTCAAAATTCACTCCATCCTTGTTTCCTTTTGATTTCATGGCATTCCAAGTTCTTTCGGTTGGTTTTGACCACCCGACACACCTTTTTAAAGGGCGTCAAATCTTTAAAAACCTCATATTCAGTCGTACCACGCACACTACATGTTAAATTAACATTTCGTCTCCTCATACACATCATAAATAATAATAAATTGTTTTCCAATGATTTCATGTTATCGTGAGGTCATTTACTATTGATATGACCATTAAACATTTTTTTTGGTGTTTTGTGAAACTAAAACTGTGTTTTCCATCATCACGGTCAAACCACACCTCTGATTGATGTACAATCTTCTTGAACATTTCAAAATTAAATCTGAGGTTGTTTTAATTTGACTTTACGGAATTTCAAGGTCGTTCTTCTAGTTTTGACCACTCGACACACCTTTTTAAAGGGCCTCAATTCTTTATAAATCACAGATTCAGTAGTATCATAAAAAACACATGTTCGATTGACATGTCGTCTCCTTATACATATCAAGATTATTAATAAGATAGTTTTCTAGTGATTTCAAGTCATTACGAGGTCTTTTTCTATAGATATGACTGTTAAACATCTATTTTGGTTTCTTATGAAACTTAAAGTTCATTTTCCATTAGCATGGTCAAACAAAACCTTTTATTGAAATACAAACTACTCGACCATTTTAAAATTCACTCTACAGCTATTATCGTTTGATTTTATGGAATTCTAAGGTCGTTTGGTTGGTTTTGACAACCTAACACACCTTTTTAAAGGGGATTAAATCTTTTGAAAACCACATATTTAGTCATACTATGAACACCAGATGTCCATTTGAAATTTTATCTACTCATACATATCATGAATAATAATTAGACAGTTTTCCTATGATTTCATGACCTTTTGAGTTCGTTTTCTTTTGATCTGACTGTTAAACACCCATTTGGGTGTTTTATGACACTAAAGGTTTTTTTTCCATCATAGAGAACAAACAAAACCTTCGATTCACATAACATTTTCTTGAACGTTTAAAAATAAACTCTACGGTTGTTTTCATCTAATTTCATGTAATTCTGAGTTCATTCGGCTAGTTTTGACCACCCGACATAGCTTTTTAAAGGGTATCAAATATTTAAAAACAACATATTCCATTGTACCATGCACACCGCAATCCGATTGACGTGATGTCTCCTTGAACACATAATAAATAATAATAAGATAATTTTCTTTTGATTTTAAGTCATTTAAATGTTTTTTTCTATGGATATGACCGTTAAACCCATGTTTTGGTGTTTTATGACACTAAACATGCATTTTCCATCATCATAGTCTTATTATACCTCTGATTGACATACCTTCTACTCAACCATTTCACAATTCACTTCATGGTTGTTGTTTTTGTTGTTTGATTCCATGGAATTCTGAGGTCATTCGATTGGTTTGGACCACCCAACACACCTTTTTAAAGGGCCTCAAATCTTTAAAAACCATAAATTTAGTTGTACTACACAAAACACATGCCATATTGATGTAATGAATCCTCATACACATCAATAATAATAATAATAATACAGTTTTCCTCTAATTTCATTTCATTCTGAGGCCGTTTTCTTTGGATCTGATTGTTAAACACCCGTTTTGGTGTTTTATGACACTAAAAGTGTGTTTTCCATCATCATGGACAAACAACACCTCTGATTGATGTACCGTCTACTTGAACACTTAAAAATTATCTCCATCGTTGTTTTCATCTCATTTTATGGAAATCTGAGTTCTTTCGACTAGTTTTGACCGCCTGACGTACCGTTTTAACAGGCGTCAAATATTTAAAAAACACATATTCGGTCATATCGTTCATACCGCACATCTGATTGATGTGTCGTCTACAAACACACACATCAAGAATAATAATAATATATTTTTCATGATTTCACATCATTCTGACATTGTTTACTATGGATATGGACATTAAATGTGTGTTTTGGTGTTTTATGACACTAAACATGTTTTTTCCATCATCGTGGCCAAATGAAACCTCTAATTGACATACCCTCTACTAGATCATTTTAAAATTCACTCCACGGTTGTTTTTGTTTGATTTCATGGCATTTTGAGGTCATTCGACTGGTTTTGACCACCTGACACACCTTTTTAAAGGGCCTCACATCTTTAAAAATCATAGATTCAGTCATCACTCACACACTACATGTCTGATTGACATAAAGTCTCCTTTTACACATCACAGATAATAATAAGACGATTTTTCTATGATTTAATGTCATTCTAAGGACATTTTCTATGGATATGACCGTTAAATGCCCATGTTTGTGTTTTATGACACTAAAAGTGTATTTTCCATCATTGCGGACCAAATAGACCTCTGATTGATGTATCATCTACTCTACCATTTAAAAATTCACTCCACCATTGTTATTATCTAATTTAATTTAAATCTTAGTACGTTCGGCTAGTTTTGACCACCCAACACACCTTTTCAAAGGGCGTCAATTCCTTAAAAACCACATAATCCGTCATACTGCGCACACCACATGTCCGATTGAAATTTTGTCTACTCTCACACATCATGAATAATAATAATATGGTTGTACTATGATTCCAAGTCATTTAAATGTCGTTTTCTATGGATCAGAACATTAAACGCATGTTTTGATTTTTTACGACACTAAACATGCATTTTTCATCATCGTAATCAAAAGACACCGCTGATTTACATAACATCTACTTGACCATTTCAAAATTCACTCCACCATTGTTTTCATCTGATTTCATGGAATTTTGAGTTCATTTGGATTGTTTTGACCACCCAACACACCTTTTTAAAGGGGTCCAAATCATTAAAAACCACATATTCAGTCATACTGCTTACACCACATGTTTGATTGATGTTTCATCTACTCACACACATCAAGAATAATAATAAGATAGGTTTTCTATGATTTAAAGTCATTAAGAAATTTTTTTCTATGTATTTCAACCCTTAAATTCACATTTTGGTGTTTTATGACACTAAATTTGAGTTTTTGGTCATCACAGTCAAACAAAGACTCTGATTGACGTACCATATGCTCAACCATTTCAAAATTCATCCTCTGTTGTTTTGTCTAATTTCAAGGTAATATGAGTTCTTTCAGCTGATTTTGACTACCTAACACACCTTTTAAATGGGATTTATATCTTTAAAAACCACATATTCAGTCGTAACGTGCACATCACATGTATAATTGATATTTCATCTTCTCACACAAATCATGAATAATAATAAGATGGTTTTATAGTGAATTCAAGTCATTCCAATGTCGTTTTATATGGATATAACCATTAAATGCATGTTTTAATGTTTTATGACACTAAACATGCATTTTACATCATCATGGTCAATCAACACCTCTGATTGATGTGATTACTACTCAATCATTTCACAATTCACTCCAAGGTTGTTGTCGTCTGATTTCATGGCATTCTGAGTTTGTTTGGCTAGTTTTGACCACCTGACGCGTCTTTTTAAAGGGTTTCAAATATTTAAAGACCAAATATTCAGTCATACCATGCACACCACATGTTTGATTAATGTTTCGTATACTCTCACAGATCATGAATAATAGTAAGATGATTTTCCTCTGATTTCAAGTCATTCTGATGTTGTTCGTTATGGATCTGACCGTTAAATGAAAGTTTCAATGTTTTATGAAACTAAATGTGTGTTTTCCATCATATCTATCAAACTACACCTCTAATTTATGTATCGTCTACTCGACCATTTCAAAATTCACTCCATGGTTGTTTTTGTCTGATTTCATAGCATTCTGAGTCCATTTGGCTAGTTTTGACCACCTAACACACCTTTTTAAAGGGCATCAAATATTTAAAAACCATATATTCAGTCATACCGTGCACATCACATATCTGATTGATGTGTTGTCTACTAATACACATCACAAATAATAATAATACAATTTTCTTCTAATTTCAATTCATTTTGATGTCATTTTTTAGGGATATGACTGGTAGATTCACTTTTTGATGTTTTATGACACTAAACATGTGTTTTCCATCATATCGGTTAAATGAACCCTCTGATTGATGTATCGTCTACTCAACCATTTCAAAATTTACTCCATGGTTTTAGTTGTCTGATTTCATGGAATTTCATGTTCATTCGGCCATTCTTGACCATCTGATGCACCTTTTTAAAGGGCATCAAATCTTTAAAAACCACATATTCAGTCATATCGTGCACACCATTTGTTCGATTGACGTTTCTTTTACTCGCACACATCACAAATAATAATAATATGGTTTTCCTTTTATTTCAAGTCATTATAATGTCTTTTACTATGGATCTGACCTTTAAATGCATGTTTTGGTGTTTTATGACACTAAACATGCATTTTTCATCATCACAATCAAACGACGTCTCTGATTGACATAATATTTTCTCAACCATTTCAAAATTCACTCTTCGGTTGTCTTCATCTTATTTCATGGAATTTAGAGTTTGTTCAGCCTGTTCTGACTACTTAAGGCCCCTTTTTAAAGGGAATCCAATATTTTAAAACTACATATTAAGTCATACCACACATACCACATATCTGATTGACATGATGTCTACTTGAACACGTAATGAATAATAATATTTTTATCCAGTGATTTCAAGTCATTCTGATGTTGTTTTCTATGGATCTAACCCTTAAATGCATGTTTGGGTATTTTATGACACTAAACATTTTTTTCTATCATCGTAGTCAAACGACACCTCTGATTGACGTATTTTTTGCTCGACCATTTCATAATTCACTCTTCCATTTTTTTGTTTGATTTCAATGAAATCCTAGTTCGTTCGGCTGGTTTTGACCACCTGACTCACCTTTTTAAAGCTTTTCATATCTTTAAAAACCACATATTTAGTTGTACCACACACACTGAATGTCTAATTGACGCATCGTCTGCTTAAACACATCACGAATTACAAAAATTCAATTTTCTGTGATTTCAATTCATTCTAATGTCTTTCTCTATGGATCATACTGTTAAATGCATGTTTTGATGTTTTATGACACTAAAAGTGTGTCTTACATCATCACAATCAAACTACCCCTCCGATTGACGTATTGTCTTCTCAACCATTTAATAATTCACTCCATGGTTATTGTCATCTGAGATCATGACATTTTGAGTTTGTTCGTCTGGTTTTGACAATGAAAAATACCTTTTTAAAATCCATTAAATATTTTAAAAACCACATATCTTGTCATACCTCACATATCACACATCTGATTGATGCGTCATCTTCCCACACACGTTATAAATAATAATAAGGCAATTTTACAGTGATTTCAAGTCATTTTGATGTTGTTTTCTATGGATCTGACTATTAAATGAATGTTTTGATTTTTTTATGACACTAAACATTAATTTTCAATCATCTCAATCAAATGACACCTTTTATTGAAATACCTTCTACTTGAGAATTTCACAATTCACTTCACAGTTGGTTTTGTCTTATTTAATGGAATTCCGAGTTTGTTCAACTGGTTTTGACCACCTAACACACCTTTTTAAAGGGTTCTAAATCTTTAAAAGTAGAATATTTAGTTTTACCACACACACCGTACATATGATTTAAATTCCATCTACTCGCACATGTCACAAATAATAATAAGACATTTGTTTTAGGATATCAAGTCATTCAGATGTCATTTTCTATGGATCTGACCGTCAAATACACATTTTAGTGTTTTATGACACTAAAAGTGAATTTTTCATCATCATGGTCTAACAAAACCACTTATTGATGTAATTTCTACATGACCATATCACAATTCACTCCAAATTTGTTTTCGTCTGATTTCATGGAAACCTGAGGTCGTTCGGTTGGTTTTAACCACTAGACACACCTTTTTAAAGGACGTCGAATCTTTAAAAAACACATATTCAGTCATACCGAGCATACCACACAACCTATTGATGTTCTGTCTACTCTCACATGTCATTAATAATAATTAGACTATTTTCCTTTGATTTCAAGTCATTAGTATGTCGTTTTCTATGGATCTAGCCGTTAAATGCATGTTTTGGTGTTTTATGACACTAAAAGTGCATTTTCTATCATCATGATCAAATAAAACCTCTAATTGACGTAATTTCTACAAGACCATTTCAAAATTCACTTCATAGTTTTTTTCATCTAATTTTACGGCATTCTGAGGTTATTTGGCTGGTTTTGACCAACTGACACACATTTTTAATGGGCGTCAAATCTTTAAAAACCACATATTCAGATATACCGCACACACCACACATATGATTGATATTCCATATCTCTACAAACATCGTGAATAATATTAATAATAATAATATTTTCCTATGATTAAAAATCATTCGGGGGTCATTTTCTATGGATATGACCATTAAACATTTGTTTTGATGTTTTATGACACTAAAAGTGCGTTTTCTGTTACTACAGGAAAACAACACCTCTGATTTATGTATTGTCTACTCGGCCATTTTAAAATTAACTCTATGGCTTTTTATCTGATTTGACATAATTCCGACGTCATTAGGTTGGTTTTGACCCCCCGCGTGTTTTTAATGGGCATCAAACCTTTAAAACTGCATTAGGTTCTTGAATGGATTTTGAATCCATGGGATATTTTTATTTGGTTGTATAAGGTTTTGGAGTAGGTTTAGGTGTTAAAGAAGGAGTAGTGAATAGAATACAAATTCTATTTTTCACTATCTATAGGTCTTAAATGCTTAATCTCGTTATTCTTTAGATATATCTTGAGAAATAGACTTTGTTGAAAGCGAGAAATTACCTGGGGTACTTTCTGAGAGACTCAAGATAATTTTCTTTAGAAACTTCATACTTAATACCTTTAAAAGTTTTTATGTTTGTAGATCCAATAGGTTTTATAGAAACTTTTTTTTACATAGATTTCAACATGAAAAACATAGATTCTAGAAAATATGATATAATTTTATCATTATATTGCCAAGATAATAGATTTAATTAGTATGACATCTTCATTATCTCTATAATATATCACAGATTATAGCCTTTATAGTTATATTTTAGTACTAAAATTATATAGATAATATATTATAAGATCAGGCTAGTAAGATCCAGTAATGTCACAAATTTCATCGTTTATTTTAGAAAAGAAGGATTCCCCTTTTGGATTTTATGGATAGTGCATTTACTTTATGTGAAAATAGATTCATAGTGCTCCTTCAACTGGTTGACCATTCAATCATACAAGGTATTCCATCATCAAATAAGAAATTAAATAATTTAAAAATATTCCAAAATAATCTGAACATCATTGAGACTTGTCCTAGACACCTAGATCACTCACAATAAACTTTACATCCACTATCTTAATTATTACAGCACATCCACAGATATTATAGAAAATATGTTTAGGTTCTGAAATTGATTCTTTAAGTTAACAAATTTTCAACTATTGTTTTCTGGAAATTGGATTCATTTTAACTTTCCTAAAGATCACCCCCAGATTTGGATTTGAAACTTACTAATCCACAATCTTCTAGCATGTGTGCACTGATTTTTATAATTCCAATTTTCATGAACTAATTTTAGTATGTGTACACATATTCAATAAAATATAATATTTATTTATTCAAGGTGGTAAATTCATCAAAAAATCTCTACCACTGGTTATATATAAAAAAGTATCATACTTCATTAGATATGATTCATTCAATAACAAAACTTCTTATAGGAATTATAGATCTTCCTGGAAATAACATATCTTCAAGAATTTATTGATTAAACATTATTAACGGAATCCTTGCTATATTTTATAGGTATATAAAAAAAATATAATCAAGAACTTGTTCCACAAATAAATTGAAGTGCTAATAAATTGAAGTGTTATGTAATATATTATGATTAAAAATCAAATAAACTTTAAAATAATGAAATAAATCACAATAATTAAAATAATAAAACACAAAGTGGTGTAAATAAAACTAAAGGTTCAGGAATAATTATCAATTACTAATTCATGTATGATATTAAAATCATAATATAAATTACCTCATGCATGAGGTTCATCCTTGTCTGGATCACCAATAAACTCATTGCGATGTCCACCAACTATATATGAAGCCTAAAACATATATATATATATATTATTTATCTTAATTATATTAATAAAATTAAATATGAGTATGGTTTATTTACTTTTTTACCTATGGAACCACTTTTTTACCATCAATAGGACACTGCGTCATCACTTTATCAATACGTGCTGACATCTGTGATAATTTTTCCTCGTACACTACATGTAACTGTTGAAACCGCTCATCCATATTGTGATTCATATCCTACATGGAAGTATATATATTAGTCTTTGTGTGCATACCTACATATTTTCATGCACCAATAACCTCTTCTCTAATAACTAAACATCATGGGACACCAGTTCCATAAGTCAAAGAATATCCATAACCATCACACCCCATGAAATGCTGAAATATCTCATCTCTTCATACAATACTACGACGTTGATCCTATAAAAAAAATTTTAACTCAACATCAGTATAATCCTTTAGAATATATATAATGAATTAATGAACAAATAAAAAAAATTATATGAAATAAAAATACATTTGTTACTAAATAATTTTCTTACTATAACACTGACAACAATGGGATCACCCGCTCGATGAGTCCTCACCCATATCAACATACGATCAGTCGACTCACCTTTATGGTGTAACTATAATAAAGGTGTCCACTAAATACAAATTTATATTCATGTTATACTAAAATATTTTTAATATATGGATTAATAGTTAATTCTAAACTAACATCATGTCTAAGTTGTGACACGTGTCAAGTACCAAGTATGGAAGGCGCACCCCACATCACCAGATTACATGAATGACGAGCGAACTCAATCTAAATTCAACTTATTCAGTTAATAGGTATAGGAAAAATTAGAGTCATTTGTAAATTAAAATCAATAAAGTTTACTATTGTCACCTCACTTGACCAAAATGAAACATGACCCTACCAATACATGGGAAGAATGCCCCGAGGGACTCGCTATAGATTGTATGACACACATTCAAATGGTATCCAGTGATATCTCTTTACCCTTCCCTTGTAATCCTTTCATAATTCAGATACTGTAAATTATATTTATCAAATAATTTACACATATAGATTATAATGTAATATCTTACTTGAATTAACTATGCATATGTGTGCATGCACCTACACATAAATAAATTATATAAATAATTCATTCGAACAAGAAAGAGATGTAGGTAAATGTGCTAAAGGGTTAGACCAAATCACATAGAGAAGTGATGGATGACAATGAGTTATGGAGTTGGAAGGATAGGATTGGTCAGAATATGGGTAGGACATCCACAGAGGCCAAGAAGTGTGGAAATGGTAGACCTAAAAGAATGGATAACCCTTGATCCTTAGTGGGGTGTGGGGTCAGATGTCTCAGATTAGGAGATTGCAGAGTTAGAGGGAGGGGATGAGGGAAGTGGTGGGGATGAATGATCTTGATCATCCATGTGGGGAGGGGTGGAGATCTCTGCGGTTCCATAGAAAATATATACCCCAATCAAGGAAATATGATTTTGTAAATTTTAATTTCATCATTTAGACAAATTACTAATTTGGTAGTGTTTTTTAAATAGACCCACTAATTATTACTCCCTTTGTTTACTTCACTTAATGAACTCCATATTTATTTATTTTTCATGAATAATTTCTATTAAAATTTAAAATGATACATTGTCTTGTAAAATTTTACGGATATGAACAAGACGTGTTGCATCATGAAACAGGGAAGTCCAAAAAGATAACAAACACTTTTTCCTAGTGAAATATTCATTTACTTGTCTTCGATAATTAGTCAAGTAAATAGAAATATAGAAAATCACTGTCCAAAAAATCATCATAACATACTCAATTACTAAAGTTAATAAGTGAGACATTACTGTGAAAGATCAAAAGGTCATATAAGTCCCTTCTCATAGCGCCTATGGTAGTGTGAATATTAAACAAGATTCAAGAATTAAGGTTAGATGTGTCACATCACATATTTTTTATTAAAGTATTATATATATTGGTTCTTCTAGGGAATGCAGTATAGAATACGGTAATGTCCTACTAGGAACCAACTCACCCTCTTCATGTTGGATCCATGATCCAATAACTCTCTTTTGATAATAATAATTATCTTTATTTAATTTTTTTAATCGGTTTTTTTGTTTAAATTTTAAATATTGTATAGGAATTTGACTTCTTTATGTGTAAATCTTCAAGAAAATGTTATTTCCAATGAAAGTTATGTTAAGACCTGAGATAGCATCACGTGAATTTTTTTCATATCTCAAAACACTCCATTTTTGGTTATTAATGGGTTGAATTTGGATTTTTGTTTTTATATTTTTTTATGACCATTATTAAATTTGAATATCTTACCTTTTTAAATATTACTTATATGTTGAAAAAATAGATTTTATTTAAATATTTACAATTGAAAGAAGAGAGTTAAATTAAATCTCTATAGGTTTTAGTTTGTTTGGGAATCAATTGAGATAATGAAAAATTACTATATAATGGAAGTGATAAAGTTTTATTGCATTGATTACTAACCTAAGATATTGTTTGTGTGACTCGCCATGCATTGCTTTGGTTTTATTGTTTTCTTGTTTCATTTATGGTAGCAACATGGAGTTAACAGAACAATGTGATTTAAAATAGATAGGGGAATATATATCATTATACTGGAAAGAAAATATAGACTATGAACACAATCCAATGATTTCTTTTTTATTCTGATGCCATAATTTTACTATGTTAACATGCTATTGAGGGTCAATTCAAGAAGCCATTTTGTATAGAATTCAATATTGACATTAACATAATGAAAAACACTGAAGCACTAATACACTACCTCTATCTGACATGAACAATGATATAATGTGAATACTTACTACAAATCAACATAGAAAACACTAAAGGCGTATCTATATTATAAACTAACATAATAATAAATCTTATCTAATAATTTATTGATTTTTTTTCATAAAATAGAATCAGAAACTTGATGAATTATTTATCAGATACATGGAACTAAAACTAATTAATTACTAAATTGGATAAACGTTTCCAAACTCACCTGGAGTGGTTGTTGGTAAAGCGGGTGACAGATTTAGGAATCCATGATAGGGGATCAATGGGGGAATAAGGCCTTGATAAAGACAATTGAAGAGTGGTTGTGGGTAAAGGGAGAAACTATATGAAAATATAGTAAATGTGAGTTCTGGATTGAGTAAGTATCATTCTTGGGGAACGTTATCACAAAAAAGGAATATATGTGGACCCTTCCAAGATAAAGACAATTGAAGAGTGGACTATGTAAATATCTATAATTGAGATCTATAGTTTCTTTGGTCTAGTTGGGTATTACCAATTATTTTTTAAGAACTTCTCATTGTTTAAAAATACACAAAAAAATATGACTCATAAGGGAGTAAAGTTTTTCTAGACTAGAGAATATGAATACTTCTTCAAAGAGTTGAAAATGAGGCTTATCACTACATCGATACTCACACATCCAACAAGTGGGGAACTTTTTATGGTGTACAATGATGCTTCAAAGAAGGGATTATGATGTGTACTTATGAAAAATGATAAAGTGATAGCCTACGCCTCAAGGTAGTTGAAAATTCATGAGAAAAAATATCTCATACATGATCTGGAATTGGCAGCTATGATACTTATATTAAAAATATGGGGGAATTATCTATATGGGGAGAATTGTTAGACATATACTGATCAAAATATCCTCAAATATATATTCACATAGAAGGATCTTAATATGATCCAATGAATATGGTTAGATCTCATCAAGAATTACGACTTCTCTAACCACTACTATCCTGATAAATAAAATAAGGTTGTGAATTCTCTAATTAGAATGGATCATGTATCTTTATCGATGATGACTGTTGAACTCACCTGTTTTGATAATCCTAAATTATGTTTCATTTATGTAATAATCATTTTTTCATTTTATGATAATCATAACTCATTAATGTTTCTTGTTTCTATAAAGTAACATCCATATACTCCTAATTTCACTGCTTGATTGGTTAAGTTTACAGTACAGAATTTATCTAAGTGCATGGTTACCATTGTAAGGTTACTGATACAAAGGTTACCATTGAAAACGTTACCATTACATGGTTACTGATACAAGGCTACCATTTCAAAGGTTACCATTACATGGTAACCAATGCAAAGGTTATCGTTGCATGGTTACCGATGCAAGGATACCGATACAAAGGTTACCGTTACATGGTTAACGATGCAAGGCTACCGATGAAAAGGTTATCATTACATGGTCACTGATGCAAGGCTACTGATGGAAGGTTATCGATGGAAATTCACCGATGGACGGTTACAGTTGGAGGTTGTCGATGTGCACCTACTGTTGAAGCCTACTGATATGAAGGCTACCATTACTAGTCTATCAATGCTTACTCTTCCATACTTTTTGAAATTCTTAATATTATTATAACAGTCATATTTAATAAATTAAATACTTCTGACATTAATTAATGTTGATTTTAGATGCTCTAGGAGACCGTAGCTGGGATAGTATGAGGTATGAGAAAGATCGCACATGATCTACTCATTCCCATTGTAGAACCTCAATTATAAAAAGAGGAGACCAAGAAAGAAAGATAGATAGGTGCATGTGAAGTATAGTGGAATACGAAGTTCCAAATAGCTTACTCGCTAGATCAAATCAGAACCATCGAGCACTAACACTGTGAACCCACAAGCATCACGAAGATCATTTTGTGACAAAATCACTTCTGCCTTCTCTGCCTCATCAAATCTTGATCAACACCAGAAGAAGAACACTAAAATCTAGAACATGGAGTTTTGACACTCTGTTTTGAAGACAGTTTTCAAAGAAAGACTCCAACATCAAATTATTTACTCTGAGGAGTCAAGAGTCAAACTGCTAACACATAGAGCTTTCTAAACTCAAGCTTATTATCTTAAGCTCTATTGTGTTCCTTTATTTTACATCTATGATAAGTGTGTATGTTTTTCTATTACACACAATATCTCATGTGCTTGAACTATAGGATAATGAATATACTCACATCAAACTTCACCTACATTTTTGTTTCCCATGTATAACTGTGGAAGATACCATGTGTGGTCTGTGGTATTTTTTATCCCAAGAAGAACTATGGAAGAGGGTGTGAACCCTAGAAATTTTTTGAAAACTATTGTAAATCTAAATATAGGCTGTTTATCAAGTTTATTGTTAGTAAAAACTGTTTGGTGGTAGGTGACCACCAAGTGGAGAGGATTAAGTATCGACTTGAGACTGAACCTCTTGTTTCACTTTAATGTGCCCTATATTTTGTGATACTCTGTTTTATTTATTTTCTGCTACTTATAATTTCTAATACATAAAACTGTTTTTCATTCTCTTTGATAGTTAGTTTTGGTTAGTGTGTGTATATGTTGAATTTAGTAAACTTGTTTCAAAAGTTAAAGGAGTTTTTTTACACCAACTAAATTGAGGACTAATCACCCTTTGAGAAACCAGTTGACCAACTAGACATTTACATCTCTAATGCCTTAATTAACTAAGCCATTTTGAAATTGGGGGATCCCTTTTTAACATAAGTTTTAAATATAAATTTTAAGTAGGAACTCAATTTACTCCCTCTTGAGATTCCAATCCGACCAACAATGAGAATTGATAAGGAGTCAATTTTCTTAGAACAAAAAATGATATAAATTGGCATGCTTAAGTAAGGAACACCATAAATCCTTTCAAAAATGATTGTTCAACCATCCCTTATATAGAAAAAGTATGATCAAAGAAATGATGTTGGAATTCAAAAAAATGTGGAAGCTATCAGAAATGGTAAATCCTCAAAGTTCCAAATGGATGAGAAAGGATTCAAAATATTTCGGTCACAATTATTTGTATCATCCAATCAATAAATAAATAAAGAGATTCTAAATGAAACACATATCCCAACCTTTTCTATTTATAGAGAGAGAACAAATATGTATCTAGATCTCCAAGAAAAATATTTTTGGAATAATATGAAGAAGGAGATTGTTGAATATACATCAAAGTGGATGGTATGTTATTAAGTGAAGGATGAAAAGAAAAAAGTCTAAAGGGATGATGCAACCATTACCCATACCAACATGGAAATGAGAAAAAATCACCATGGACTTTATCACTATAATTCTGAAGACATCTAGAAGAAACAATGCTATATGTTTCATTGTGGATCATCTTACAAAGACTTATAACTTTATCAAAATTCGATAGGACTTCTCCTTGGATAAAATTGCATGAATATACATCAGATAAGTGGTAAGGCTGCATGGAGTACCACTATCAATTATATCATGATCCGTGATTCACCTCTAATTTATGGAAAAGTGTGCAAAATTCTCTAAACACTGAGCTAAACTTCAAACTAATGGAAAATATGAGCAAACTATTTAGACACTGGAATATATGTTGAGATAATGTTCTGTGGACTTCAAGGGAGGGTGGGAACATCATCTACCTCTAGTCGAGTTCTCTTATAATAATAGTTTCTACTTGAGAATCCAAATGCCTATATATGAAGACCATTTTAATAAAATATGCAAAACATTGACATTTTGGGATGAAGTCAGTGAACGTAAACTGCTAGGACCTGAAATGATCAAAGAAATGGTGGAAAAGGTGAAAACCATTCAGCATCACATCAAGGTAGCCCAAAGTAGACATAAGAGTTATATATAAAATTGTTGAAAAGACCTAGAGTTTAAGGTTGGATACATGTTATTCCAATCAATATCTCCATAGAGGAGGATCATGAGATTTGGGAAGAAGGGAAATATGAGTCCCCAGTACATCATCCCCTTAGAGATTCTTGATCGATTTGTAGTTTTGTCATATAAACGAGCAATTTTAGGAACCATGTATCAATTAAATGATGTATTCCATGTATCCCTCTTGAGTAAGTACATATTGAATCCCTTACATGTACTGAATTCAGAGGTGGTACAATTGGATAAAGATCTCTCTTATGAGGAGCATCCAGTGAAGATATCAAATCGTAGAGATAAAGTTATACACAACAAGACCATTCACCTAGTCAAAGTACTATAGAGGAATCATAAGTATGAATAGGTAACATGGGAACCAAAGGAATCAATGAAGGAGAAGTACCCTCACTTGTTTTTACCTTAGTCTGTAAAATGAAATTTTGACTTTGAAATTTCATAAGGGGGGAAGAATGTAACAACCTGATAATTTCATCAATGAAATTTCCCTTCTTAAAATTATGTAATATAGTATAAATAACACAATGTCACATAAATAACACAAAAAAACTTTTTAATTGAAGAATAAATGAAATAAGAGGTATTTCTAGAAATTACGAAACATATATCAATGGAATAGTAACTTGACCCTAAGAATAGTAATGTGACCCTTATGAAAACTAAATTGGCTAATAGAATAGTAACCTCACCTATGAAGGTATAAATAAAATTTAAGAATATTACAAATGAAAATATGATATATTTATATCATATTATAAGTAAATAAATGTTTTGAAAATGATAAATTAAGAGTTTGTATTTTAGTAAAACATAAGTGTTTATTTACAATTTTATAATAAATAGATTGATCTAAAAAAAATATTTTCATAAAATATATTCATAAATTATTTTTATGTTTTCTTATAATTATAATATAATTTTATGAGACCTTAATTAATCTTTCAAAGTGTTATAAAATCTGTTATAATTTTAAAATTGATATTTTTTGAGTAAATGTCGATTTTATTTAAAAATTAAATTTAACATATTTTGAAAATTATTTTCATAAAATGGAGTTTATTTTTGAATTATAAACATTTAAAAATGGTTAGGGTGATTTCTTTGATTTTTCTAAAACAGTAAAAAAATTGTGAATGGTAAAATACGGTAATTTACAGTATATATACATTATAAATTAAATACACTACTCTTTGAGTCATTTCAGATGTAAGCACCATAGTCTAGAATTATACTTCTCTATTTACTTTATTTAGTCTTGGAATCATCACTATTTTGTATCTTGAGCCAAAAATTATAAACTAATGAATAAATTAATCAAAATAGCCCTCTCCTCCCACTATAAATACCACCCCTCCCCACCTCTTTTCCTAACACCTCTAAAGCCTTGAAGTTTTTCCAAATTCTGAAAAAAAATCTTCCCAAGTTTCTTCCCCATTCTTAGGAGCCTTTGTTCTAAATAAAATACAAAACTCAAGTGTGTCAAGGAGGTTCTCAAGTAGAAGAATTCCAGAGGTAAAAACCTCTTTCCTTTTCTTTTAATTTCCTTCCAATTTATTTTATTTTGTTATTCTCTCCTTTCCTACCATTATCTAAGAGGTATGGTAACTCCATTATCTCAAATATACTAGAATTTTATTATGTTAATGAAATAATCCATCAACATTTCTTTCCCCTCCCTTTTTTCTAAAAATTAAAACATCGTCTGTGAAGTGTTCATTTATCACATTCAAGGATGATGAGTTTTAAATTTATTTTTTTCTTTAAAGGATGGTCCTAAAACCATTTATATGGTTAAAAAAGATTAAAATATATGTATTTTATATTATTTAATGTTTTTTAACCATTATATATACATGATATTAAATAATAGAACAAAACTAGTTCTTGATGATCGAGAATCCACCAAATTAATCTAAATGATTATCATTAATGCTTCATCTAATGATTCATCCTCTTACCTTATAAAAAATGATATATAAGACCATTTAATATTATTAAAGTTCATTAATAATATATAATTTTAATTCTGTACAAATATTCTCATTTTACATGATTTTCCATACATGTATACAACTAAACTGATCTTGAAAACGATGGAAACGAACACTCCCAGATGATAAAATTGTATAATATAACTCATCAAAATGGCCACAAATGAACTTAATAAAATTATAATAACTAAAATAAATCACTACTACAAACACAGCCTTTATCAGCGCTAGAAAAGCGCTGATAAAGCCAGCGTAGATAAAGGGGGGGGGGGGGTCCCCTTTATCAGCGCTCTGAAAATTGTTGATATAGGACCCCTTTATCAGTGCTAAAAAAGCGCTGATAAAAGGGGTCTTTTATCAGTGCTTTTTTTAGCGCTGATAAATGGGTCATATATCAGAACTTACTTTATCAGCGCTTTCGCTTTAGCGCTGATAAATGACCCTTTTATCAGCGCCTTTAAAAAAGCGCTGATAAAAGTTAAAAAAAATTTAAAAAAATTTAACAAAAATTAAAAAATACTGCCAATCGGGGGGGCTTTTATAGTGCTTGAACCCCCCCCCCACTTTTACAGCGCTTTTCGGCCCCTATACAACAGCCCACGCACCCCCCTCCACCCTTTAACAGCGCTTGCTCCAATATTCCCCATGCGCGCGCACCCCTGCCTCCACCAGGATTTGAACTCGAGCCCTCCCCCCTGCGCGCCTAAGCCCTTACCACTACTCTATTTTGATTTTCTTTCCAATTCATGATATCTATATCTATATATATATTTATATATTTAGTTATATTTATTCATATAGTAATATATATTTATATTAATATATATATATAGTTATATTATAATATATATATAGTTATATTATAATATATATAGTAATATTAATATATATATATATATAGTGGTATTAATATATATCTATATCTATATATATATATATTTAGTTATATTTATTCGTATAGAAATATATATTTATATTAATATATATATATATAGTTATATTAACATATATATAGTCATATTAACATATATATAGTTATATTAACATATATATAGTTATATGAATATATATATAGTGATATTAATATATATATTTATGGTGATATTAATATATATATATATATATAGTAATAATATATATATATATATATGTAGTCATATTAATATATATATATAGTTATTAGATTAATATATATATAGTTAGATTAATATATATATATATATATATAGTTAGATTAATATATATATATAGTTAGATTAATATATAGGTATATAAATATTCATATATTGGTATTTTAAATAAAATGGATATTAGTTATTATTTAGATAAAGCTAATATATTATATATGTAAATATATTTAATTATTTATTTAAAAAATTTAATTTTTAGGTGCGAATATATAAAAAATATGTACATATAGTTATATATTTGATTATAAATAGCAGTTCATTATAAAGAAGTATGAAATTTCAAAGAAATAATATCAATATGAATGTAATACCTTGGAATAAATTCAGTCCCCGCCAAGAAAAGCCAATAATACCCCGTTAAACGAGTTTGAAAATCCACAAAATGTTAAAAATCTGGGTACCCCGACAAAAAAACTCAGTTTTGGAGGCCTTATGGGCCTCTTTTGGCCTCGAAAAATGCTTGACTAGGGCCCCATGGTCACAGCGACGTAGATCTTGTCACAGGCTTCGATTTGATATGTGGTAGAGCTCAAACAGACACCCGGATCAAAAGTTGTGGCCGTTTGAAGTTTGAGTTGCGTTTTCAACATATTTTGGATCTTTTTTTAATTTTTTTTAATTTTTTCAGTCCTCAAATTGTTATTAAATGACTATTACTCCATAATTATTATCAAATTATTAATTAAAAATATTTTTTTAATTTTTTAAGAAGTCATTTTCACTAAATATCTTATATATTAAGTATAATAAGTGTAAATGTACATTTATACTTATCTAAAATATATTTAAAAATCATATATTATATTTATATAACAATATAACTATATTTATATATTAATATATTAATATATTTTTAAATTTTTTTTTTGAAGCTGACCCTTTATCAGCGCTCAAAAAAGCGCTGATAAAGGCCCCCCTTCATCAGCGCTACGAAACAAGCGCTAATAAAGGGGGCCCTTTATCAGCGCTAAAAAAAGCGTTGATAAAGGGGGGTCCCTTTATCAGCGCTGATAAAGGGGTGCCTTTATCAGCGCTTTTTCGTTAGTGCTGATAAAGGGGGGCACTGCGAAAAACTGTTTTTGTGGTAGTGAATGTATAAAATCTTCTGAATTAATTAATTAATGGATTTAATTTGATTATCTAGGAAATTAAGTTCAAGTGTAGAATACTTTCAGACATAAGGTAAGAGATTCTCTCTAAACCCCCATTTTTCCTTCAGGTTATGTTTTATATCTCTTCAACCCAATGTAATTCTTATTTATTTTTATAATTCTTATAAATTCAATTTAAATGTTCTAAACTCATGTATCCATATAATTTTATCCTTCTTTGATAATGAAATACATGTTTTATAATGTTCCCTTCTTAATTCTTCTAGATAAGCAAGCTCAATTTAAGGGAACTTCTCGATTTATTACCCATTTTCAAGGGTACTCCATAATCTATTTTAATACAACATTAATTTTCTAAAATCACTCATTTTATCAAGATAATATATCTTGGTTCATTTCTATTTTTATATAAAATTTTATGCCTTTTTTTCTTTAAATTCTCTTTAATATTTTTGTTAAACCGAACTAAAACGTTTTGTTTCTAAATTTACTAAAACACTATTTCTACATGTTTTCACTTTATTTTGGAATAAATTAAAATAATATATTCCTATTTTACGTTATAAATGTCCATTTATGATTTAAATTCATTCTTTTATGGAGACCATTATGATATTCCCTTTTGTTATACCTTTGGACATGATTATGATACCCAATTCTTTCAATGAGTAACCCTTATGTTTATGTTTAATTTACTTATTTATTATTATTTATGTGGAACACATATTAATGAACATGTTATGATGAGTTTTCCCAGATAGATATCTAATTAACTGGGTAATGTTTAGTCTCATGATACATTATTTGAATAGTCTTGGTGGTTAGCCTTCACTCATGCTCCATGTGCAACAGTCTTGGTGGTTAACCTTGACTCATTCTCCTCCATGTGTAATGAGCCTTGAATCATGATTATTTCATGTTTTATGTTTCTTACATGGTATTATGATTCCATGATTACATGATCTCATGTTCTATATGCTATTATTTCATATGTTTATTCATATCTCATGCCTTTCTATGTCATTATGTTTTTCCTTCTGACCCATGTGATATGCGTTATTCTTATATTAAATATATTACTAGGATTTTAGATTACCCCTTTGTTCATGTATTACCTAGGTTATCCTATGTAGATATAAGGTATTAAATTATGTTATTATCTCATTATGAAGATTAAATAAAAGATGTTTTTATTTTGGTTTCATGCTTTCTAATTATGTATCAAATCTTCCAAAGACAATAGACTTTATGATCCTTGGTTTGTATTTGAAGGATAATTATGATTAAAATCATGTAATAATATGTGAAAACGGATAGGTTCATTATATACTCTGTCCAATTGTGGACACCTCCTCGATAAGCAATGAAACTAGAGAAATTATATCAATAATATTATGTAACGTTGTTCTTTACTTGATCTAAATACTTAAGTTGATGATGTAAATAATAACCTAGATTATGTATTCTTTAGTGATCTACACTATTTACCTAACATACAACTCATAGTACATAAGTGGTTTTTAACAAGGAGGTGGATGATCTGGATAGGTAGGATGTTCATGTCTCTCTATTTTGGAAAACATTAACTGTAAAAATGATTTAATTCACCCGTATATTGATTAATTAATATTTTAAAGATTAATATTTATTAAATATATTTATCCCTTGTATTCTTCCTCCATTAATATCATACTAGTATGGAGAACAAAATCTAAAACTGATACCCACCTCATATCCTCTTACGTGGCTAGATTGTTCTTAATTTCCTAAAGCAGTCACAAGAATGTTCATCCTACCATTAGGGATAAAGATTACCTGCATATCTTTCTCCTAATGGAAGACCTAAAATGATATATATAATTTTTATATTAGTGTATTAAATTTAAAAAAATACTAATATTCAAGAAAAATAATAATAAACTTCTCACAATATTATCGACTATTTGTTTTGATGGATCTGTATGAAACTTACCCTTTTTTTATTCTCACAATTTTCCATTTTTCATGGTGAGTAGGAAAAGATGGAGGGCCAAACTAAACCTCTTCAGAGCCACTACTAGATTTATCTATTAATTCCTCAAACTTATCATCAATCATTTTACTCACTAGTAAAAAAATACCCTCCATGTGACAAAGCATGAGGGTATATATCTATTAGAAAAAATAATAATAAATCAATTTAGATATTTTACCATTACGCACTCCTGAAACTATTCTTTCATTATCTGGTCGATGCTCCTCCAATCAGGATATAATGTGTTAATATTATAATGGTTTTTTATAGCCATGAAACTCCTAAAATTATTTTCATTTTTTCTTATTGGGTTATTCTTATCATCAAATTCAATTAGAAACCTCTTCTCCCTATGATCTAGAGAAATTTTTCTAAATATGTAATATAACATCTACCAACTTTGGGTATCTTCTTCTATTATATATTGGTTCTAGAAGTCCTTGAGGTATATTAAATGTATTTAATATCCCTACTATCTGACTATCAAGCATCATGTCAGGACCAAAATGCTTCATGTTAGATTTTGAGTCTCACATGGGATGAGGAGGACTTCCATTCATTAGTATATATACTATATGGGAACTCCCTCATATAAAGTCCGTTTATAGTGATGGGTAGTGATCCATAGGGGAAATAAAACTATGAGGTGAAGATACAAAACAAATAATATTTTTTGTATGTAGGGATGACAGGCCCTATATCTCATGTTAAATATTTTGGAAGGTTTGAACCACTCAGTTAATGTTGAGGAGAAGATTTTTGGATATAGGTTTCAGTGATCCCCAAGGTTCGTGACATGGGTTTAATAGCCTTCCTTCCTGACAATCAGTTGTCACGTTTTGACCCACACACATCACTTCATGATGCGAGATCTCAAGTCCCACATATGGAAAGGGGGGGTTCCATGAATTCACACACACACACACACACACATATATATATATGAGAGATCCCCCCCCTACAAGAGGAATTTTCTAGTGATATGTAGTGATGTATAGGGGGAAAAACATGATGTAATGAGTTAAAGTAGACATTATCTTATGTATGAGTTTAATAACCCTCTTTTCTTACTATCTGGAATAATGTTGTTGTTGGATTTGGTGTCTTAGGTTCAACTGTTTGTACTTTGATTACATGAAAATTCGATGTATTTAATATTAATAAAACTTATTATTACATGTTGTTTGTTGTTCTGCATGAATCTAATGTAATAATTTACTATAGTATATGTCACATTGATAAGGTCATATAAGCTGCCTAATATGATGAAAACCTTGATGTGATATTATGATATTCTCAAATAATTCTCTATGGTTGGATAACGTACTATGACGGGACACATGGTACATCGTCCATCAGGTGCTAGTACTCGTAAGTAGATGCTACTTTTTCTCATGAAGTTCTCAATTTGTAATCTCCAAGTCAAGAGATTATGAGAAAAAACCCTCCAGAATTAATTATTCATGTTTTGGTGTCATCGGATATTCATATCTATGAGCATGTGTGACGATCCTTAGAATTTAAGATTATTATTAATGCATGTTACAACTTGTGTACTTATATGTATTTCATAAACCATGACAATATCAGTTCATGGAGAATTTGGATACGTTGGGTTTGTCATGAGTGACATGTCATTAATGAATAAGTCAAGGAAGGATTTGTCCCTTATATCTTTATGGAAGCTGATTTCTTAACCCTTTGATTGGAATAGAACTGCCGCATTAAATTCCATGGCCATGGTGTAACGATGTGTTTATTTTAGATAGTCAAAGAAAGGCATATCGAGCATACTGGTTGATGACACAGATGTGATACCTACTTGTGGATATATTGTGAAAAGGGGATTATATTACACAGTGAGCATTCATATGTGATTTTCGACGTTGCAACTTAAGTTCTTTCTCTTTGGTTCCTTAACCTATTTCTAGACAGTGACCTTGGACTTTACGCAAGCCCACCTAATTCCAATGATAAATAATCATAGAGGTTCACACACTAAGTGTTTCCATTGATCTTGATTAAATTCTATTTGAGTTTAATTAATGGAATTAATATTATTCTCAAGTCTGAGGAATAATTTTATTCAAGTTATATTGATCACATAAAATAAATAAATAATTATTCTTCGGCCTAGGAATAAAATATTTATTTTATTTATTGAATATTTGAATAAATATTTATATTCTAGATTTTGAATAAAATATTTATTTATGAATAAAATATTTATTCATTTATTTAATAAATGATAAAGTAGTTTGAACAAACTAAGAGCGAGTCTGATGAAAAATATTAATTAACAAGACCATTACATAATTTTTTTTATTGCGCAAGTTGGAGTGCGCAAAAAATAGTATAATTATTATTATGTTGAATGGGGTTTATTAAAAGTAATAAATGTTATTTAATGTTTGGTGTGAAATTAAATAATATTTTAACTTAAATCCTAACTCTATAAATAGACGTCAATGTAAATTGAGTAGAGCATCCAAAATTGAGAATAGAGAATTGTTACGCACAAGGAATTCTCTCTCAAATACTCTACCTATATCCCTATCAATAATGAGAAGTGAAATATATATTTATTCAAGACTGAAGAATAATGGATCAATAACAAACAACATAAGACATTCAATTCACCACGCTAGCACCCGAAGATCGATTGGTGTTGCTCGGAGATCATAGGAGCATGTGTGGATCACCACTAGAGGGATTCTATATGTGGATCCTCATAGTGCAATGAAGTTAATCCGAAAGGGTCTTTTTGGATGATCAACATTCACTAAAAAATAAATCTCTTAAGCTTAGGTATTTATTTCTTCAAATATTAAATAAATTAATTATAAATTTTACATGAAAATCCTCACTTTTGGTTTCGGGCAATGATTATTAAAAGAAATTTTAATATATATATCCAACCTTCACATGATTCTATTGCACTAGAAACCATCAAGTGGAATCAGAGTGGTCACATATAAATTTATAATTATTTATTTGATTATTGATCTATGCACAATTTTGGTTAGATTTTCATTTCATGTTATTCATTCCTTAATACAATTTGAATTAACATGTTATTGACATATTAATCATGTTAATTTAGTGTGTCATTTTCCTAATGGTTTATGAATAAATGAAGAATGGATGGAGATTCCATCAAGAAGTTCCAAATCATTAGCCAATAAAATTTGGTTACATAACATGCAGTTGTAGCACACGTCGTGTACCCATTCAAATTTTATCTAGATGCACCAAGAATTTAATTACATGAAGTGATTTTATTGCACACATTGTGTTGATCTAGTCATCTTGGCACACGATAAGTAGATACAAGGTGTGTAACTAGCATGTACACACCATGTAGTCTGGCCGAGTCAACACGCCGAAGCCCCAGGCATGTGACTTGGATATATGGAATCTAAGGTAGATGGTGTGTAGCTACATGTACATGTTGTGTAGTCTCCCATTAAAGGAAAAAATTAAAATGAAATTAAATTTAAAATTATAGCATTAAAACTTCATTTATTGATTATAACACTATTGTGTGTTTGAAAATTTAATAATTATTTTAAATAATTTTAAATGATCAATTAATTTATTGTAATTAATATTTCATTATTGGTTATTCCATTCATTTTCCATAAATCCCATTAATTATGAGTATCTCCAAATAATATCGGATTATCATTAAGATGAAAGGTAATTTATTTATTTATTTATTTATTTATTTATTCATGCATGTTTATCTTAAATAATAAAAGAATGAATGAATGATAGTTATTTACTTTTGTGTATTTATTGCATGTATGGCCATTTATGAGCTTGACCAAGACCTGTGTATGTGTTAGGTGTTTTAATTTTATTTATTTCATGAGTTTTAAATTATTTATTATTAAATTAAATGGTGTCTTACGAGTCATCCCTCCCTCTATTTTTATGGAGGACCTGTGTGTCCAAGGATATTTATGTAATTCCCTTTAACCAATCCTTTGTTTCTCCTCACTTACATGTGAGTAATAAATATTTTTAGTTAATGGAGCATCCCAATGCACGTGGAGGCAGTTCAAGATGGAACCATAATGATGCCCACTCAAATGATACACAGGTGGATAGGTGGAATGTTGTAACTCATGCCAAGATCGACAATAGGAGTTATTTCATCTAGGTCAAAGGTTGATTTAATGTCCGTTCATTAAATCAACCATTATATAAATATCAAGAATGGGTTATTTAATAAATTAGTTATTTCTATCTATGGATGCAAGGTCTTGGTCACATAAATAAATAAATAAATGTGTAAAGATGGAAATAAAATAAATGAGTTATGCGTAAATGTTTTATACAATATGGTTAATTAATTAAGTAACATCCACTTAATATTAAAAATATGTGTAAAGGATAAAACAAGATAAAATTTATGCATAATAAATTAAAATCCCTCAATTAAATATTAAGTCGGACTAAGCCTTCCATTACTTGATTGGTAATGAAACCATAGAACTAAGTGTAGTACATTGTGAAATTATGGACACTTAATTTTATTGGGGATTTCTCATGAGATTTTTGGGTTTACTTAACCGAAATTGTGTTGAGTTTAATATAAAAGGTCTGTTCAATACAAATTTGGAGGCAGGTGTTGTGGAAATACAAATCAATATTTTAGGATAGGGGGATCCACTCAACAGATCAAGGAGATGAAAATCCACAGTTTGTAAGACTTCCTACCTAATTACTTTATTGTGCTTTTCATGGCCAATGACGGGATCATTAATAAAAGTAATGGGGATCCATTACACTAGAATGTTAAAGTAACTAGTCATTCCGAGTTCAATGATGAGGGCTATTGAGACTTGATAAAATAGTGGTAGATTTAATATATAAATAATTAAAAACATTTAATTTATTATATCTCACTTATTTTGTAATCAAGGAAAGTAGTAACAATATGATACTTTTAATAGTAGAATAAAATGACAAGTTCATCATTCAAACTATCCCTATGATAAATATTGGAGAAATATTATCTCATAATTGGAAGTAACTTTTAAGAGTGGTTTAGATTCCTTCAGGTTGTGTTATTCCATGAATAGAAATCTTATGTGATAGAATCCTCAATGCCCGATCCTCCTACTAAAGTGATGAGTGATGAAGAGTTCCTTATCTTAGAAAAACATTTGAGATATGTGGTTTATGTTCAATGTTTGATGCTTTCATCAATGTCTAGTGAACTAATGAAGTCTCACAAATACATGGATGTGTATAGAATGCTTGAGAATCTCCATGGTTTTTACTATGAGAGATCTATACAGAAAAGATTTGATATTTCCAAGGAATTATTTCAGAGCAATCTTGGAGAGGGTTCCCCATCTAGGCCTCAAGTAGTCAAGATCATTGGATACATTGAGTGATTAGATGATCCATGGCTTAAACTCCCATAAGATCTGGGAACTGATCTCATTATAACATCACTCCCTCAGAGCTTCTCTAGCTTTGTTGTGAATTTTAATAAGAACAACATTGAGAATTCTCTATCAAATATTATTACTCTTGTTCACCAAGAATATAAGGATATGAAGCATAAAAAAACATCCATCCTTATAGTGAACAAATGGAAAGGGAAAGAGAAGATATTTATGCCCAAATCATCTTCACGCCCTTCTAATAATAGGAAGATCAAGGGGCAAGAAAAGGAATAGGATGATTTCTGTTTCACATGTGTCAAGAAGGGCCACTAGAAGAAAAACTGCACCCATCTAAAGAAGCAATAGTAAGCTTCAGGTGTGTTTATTATCGAGTGTAATTTATCTATTTCAACAAATTGGGTATTAGATACAACTTTTGGTTCTCACATATGTATTCAAATATAGTAATCATATAGATTTAGAATGATTGACTGAGGATAGGTAGATCTTTGAGCATCCAAAAGAGCTAAACTTTTTCTTGTAGCTATCAGGGACTACCACCTCACATTTCCAACCAGAATGATCTTGCTTTTAATGGGTTGTTATTATATTCCTTCAGTTACCAAAAACATTATTTCTATATCCAGACTTGATACAAATGGATTTATTTTCAAATTTGGGAATGGATGTTACTTTTTTTATAAAGATATTTTTTTTATGGTAAGACTCATTTAAATAATGGTCTTTATGTTTCGGGTTACACAAACCAAATAATTGATATTGATAATGCAGTTACTTCACATGACTCATACCACACCCAGCTTTTACATCACTGGCTAGGTCATGTAAATGAAAATATCTTGACTAAATTACATCATGATGGATATTTAGATTCTTTTGAACTAAAATCACTTGGTTTATGTCATTCATTTGTACAAGGAAAAATAACTAAATTCCCATTTAGTTGGAAAGGTGAAAGGTATAAAGAGCTTCTTGAATTAGTTCATACTGATGTGTGTGGACCATTTCCTATTGAAGTAAGGGGTGGGTACTCATACTTCATAACTTTTACTGATGATTTTATTAGATATGGATATGTCTAATTAATGAGGTATAAGTCATATTCTTTTGAAAAATTAAAGGAATACAAGAATGAAGTTGAGAAACAGCTTGGAAAGAAGATTAAAAAAATCTCTTAGACTATGGTAGGGAATATCTTAATCAATAATTCATTGATTATCTATGGGATTTCACAATTTTATCTCAAATAAATCCTCCTTATATGCCTCTGTGGAATGGTGCAAGTGAAAGGAGAAACCACACCTTGTTGGACATGGTGAGATCAATGATGAGTCATGTGAGTATTCCATTATCCTTTTGGGGATATGCATTACAAACAAAAATATTCATACTAAATCGAGGTCCAACTAAAGCAACAAAAATTATACCATACCAATTATGGAATGGAAGGAAACTTATGATATTTTAATTATATGTGTGTGATTGAGAAGCATTTGTTAAGGCCTCTTCAGGTAATAAGCTTGCACCCTGAGGAAAAAAATGCATCTTTATAGGATATCCTAATGAAACAAAGGGATACTACCTATAAAATTTTTCAGACAAAAAGGTTGTGGTTTATAGACGTCCCACTTTTCATGAGGAGGATTTTATCTCTAAAATAGATAGTTGGAGTGAGATAGACTCTAATGAAGTCCAGAATCAATATATACAAGATTTGACATAGGAAAAAATTACACAAAGCCTTGTGGAAGAAAAAATTGTTCCAAAGACACAATTATTGTGTAGGAGTACTATTAGAACCATAATGATATGATTTTCTAGTCACCAAGGATAGTGACTCATTATTAATTATTAATAATTATCCTCTAACCTAAAAGGAATCATTAAGTAGCATATACGTTTCCAATTAGAAAGAATCAATGAATTCTTAAATGGATTCCATGTACCAAAACCAAGTTTAGAGTTTGTTAGACCATCTAGTATATGTAAACACCATTCATTGTAAATTGGTATTCAAGAAGAATCTAGACATTGAAGGACAACTCAGTACCTATAAAGTGTGACAGGTTGCAAAAGGGTTTAAACAGCGTCAAGGAATTGACTATGAAGAAACCTCTTCACCAGTTTCAATATTGAAATCCATAATATTTCTACTTTACATTTTGACATTCCATGATTATGAGACTTGGAAAATGGATGTCAAAATAGCCTTCCATAATGGGAACCTTTAGAAATATGTCTATATGACATAGACCGAAGGGTTTCTGACTCTTAAGGATGCTAACAAGGTATGCAAGTTGAAAAGATCCATTTATGGATTAAATCAAGAATAAAAGTCATGAAACATCAATTTTTATGAGTCCATAACAAAATTTGGTTTTATAAATAATGATTGTGTGACGTGTATCTATAAATGGTTTAGTGGTAGTGTAGATATTTTCTTAACAGTATATGTTGATGACATGTTACTCATTAGAAATGAAATACCAGTCTTACAGTCTATTAAGGAGTGGTTGAATAAATGATTCTATATGAAGGACTTGGGTGAGGTGGAATATATTCTTGGGATCAAGATCTATAATGACAGATCCAATAGATTTCTCAGCCTAAATCAAAGTACATACATTAACAAAATACTAAAGATATTTAGTATAAAACAATCTAAGAGGGGATTGTTTCCAGTATCACATGGCATTAATATTTCAAAGAAAATGTGTCCTTAGACACATGATGAAAGAAAAATAATGATAAGGATTTCATATGCATAAGATATTGGGTTAGTCATGTATTTTATTCTATGTACTGATCTAGATGTTTCCTACACATTAATCATGGTAGGAATATATCAAGCTAATCCAAGTGACTACCATTAGATGATATTCAGTACTGTCCTTAATTATCTAAGGCATACTGAGGATATTTTCATTATTTATGGAGTAGATGAGAAAATTTTCATCAGAGGATATGTAGATGCTAGTTTCCAATCTGATCAAGATGAAATAAATTCATAAATGGGATACATATTCACTTTGAATGGAGGTTCTGTGTGTTGGAAGAGCATAATGAAGGATGTAGTTGTAGATTCTATAGCAGAGTTCAAGTATATTACGGCTTATGAAGAAATTAAATAATAAGTATGGATGTGAAACTTCATTAAAGATATTGATGTGGTACCTAGCAATAAATATTATATCACACTCTATTATGATAATACTTTAGTGGTGGCTCTTCCAAAAGAGCCAAGGTCACATCAGTGAATGAAGAACATACTTCAGAAGTATCATCTCTTGAAGGATTTTTCTCAGAGAGGTGAAATTTTAGTGAGTAGTATTTCAATAGAAGATAATGCGGTGGACCCCTTGACTAAAAGCTTGATTTATAAAAAACATGACTATCATGTGAGGTTTACCGGACTGAAGGTCGTAGGCAGGTGTATCTAGTCTAATTGGGAGTTTGTTGGAGTTGGTTTCCTAGGACCAACTCTTTTTACTTTGATTACATGAATATTTTATGTGTTGAATATTAATAAAACTTCTTATTACATATTTTTTGTTGTTCTTTATGAATCTAATTTAATAATTTCCTAGATTATATGTCCCATTAAAAAGAAAATATTATTTCCCCGCTATGATGAGAACCTTGAGGTTCTATGAATATATTCTCAAATAATGTTATGTGGTTGGATAATTTACCATGATGGGACACATAGTATATTGACCATTAGGTGAGAGTACTAATAAGCAGATGAGGCTTCTTATCATGAATTATTCACTTGATAATATCTGATTTGGTATATTATGAGTACAGGATTTCCATTAAGAATTTTTCATGTTTTGGTGTCATCGGATATTACTATCTATGAGTGTGTGTGATGATCCTTATAATTTAATATTATTATTAATTTATGTTACAATTCATGTTCTTGGATGTATTTCATAAACCATGATGATAACAGTTCATGGAGAAGTTGGATACATTAGGTGCATCATGAGTGAAAAGTCATGAATGAATAAGTCGAAGAAGGATTTGTCCCTTCCATTTTTATAAAAAATGATATCTTATCCCTTAAATTGGAATAGAACCATCACATTAAATTCTATTTCCATGGTCTTACGATGTGTTTATTTGAGATAGTCAAATAAATACATATCGAACATATAGGTTGATGACACAGATGTGTAACCTTCTTGTTGAGATATTGTGAAAAATGGATTATATTACACAATAAGAATTTATATGTGGTTGTCGATGTTATGAAATTATTTACTTTCTATTGGGTGCCTTAACCTATTGTTAGAAAGTAATCTTGGACTTTAGGCAAGCCTTCCTAATTCCAATGAGAATGAATCCTAGAGGGTCACACACTAAGGGTTTCTGTTGCTATTGATTAAATTCTATTTGAGTTTCATTAATGGAATAAATATTATTCTCAAGTCTAAGGAATAATTTTATTCAAGTTATATTTATTGAATTAATTAAATAAATATTTATTCACCCTCATGTGAATAAAAAAAATTTCGTTATTTATTGAATATTTTAACAAATATTTATTCTCTAGATTGTGAATAAAATATTTATTTATGAATAAAATATTTATTCAGTTATTCAATAAATTATAGAGGAGTTAAAATGGAAAAAGTGTGATTATGATGAAAAATATTAATTAATAAGACCGTTACATAATATATTTTATTTCACAAGTTGGTGTGCACCACAAAATAATAATAATATAACTATTGCTATGTGGCATGGGGTTTATTGAAGGTAATAAATGTTATTTAATGGCTGGTATACAATTAAATAATATTTTTACTTAAATCCTAACTATATAAATAGAAGACTATGTCTATTGTGTAGAGCATCAAAAATTAAGAATAAAGAATTGTTGCGCCCAATGAATTCTCTCTCAACTCCTCCTTTATCCCTCTCAATAATGATAAGTTCTAGAGATATTTCTTCCAGATCGAAGAATAGACAATCAAGAATGAATAACACAAGACATTTGATTTGCCACACTAGCACCTGGAGATAGAGTGTCATTGCTTGGAGATCATAAGAGCGCATGTGGATTACATCTAGAGAGATTCTATCCTTGGATCATCACAGTGAAACAAAGGTAATATGAAGGGGTATTTTCAAAAAATAAATATTCACAAACAAAGAAAGTTCCCAAGATCAAGTATATATTTCTTCAAATATTAAAAAAATTAATCATAAATTTTACATGCAAGATCCTCACTTTTGGTTTCGATAAATTTTTATTAAAATAAAATTTAATATATTTCCCACCTTTACATGATTCTGTTGGTCTAGGAACCATCAGTTTTAACCCACACATGTCATTCCATGATGGTAGATCTTGAGTCCCACATAAGGTTAGGGGGAGTTCCATGCATTCATATACATACTATATGGTAACTCTTCTCCTATAAGAGGTCTTTTTTAGGGATGGGAATTGATCCCTAGGGGAAAAACCTTTAGGAAGTGATCCAAAGTAGAAAATATCTTATGTATAGAGTAATGAAAATTCTTGCATGTAGTATCAGGGAGCTGGAGTTAGTGTCCTAGAACGAAATTATACATACTTTATGATTACCTGTATTCATTATTTTGATTAATTAATAATTTTTTTATCATATCATTATTGTTCTTCTATGTGACATAGTATGTGACAATTCCTAAGTGTACATGTCAGAGTAAAAGGTCATAACAACTTCCCATTATGATGAAAACAAAGAAATTTCATGAAATTATTACTATATATAAGTTTTATAGTTGGATGATATGATTTTATAGGAAACAAATAATATAGGATATCGGGGGTGGAGACTCATAGGACTTTGAGGCACTTTCTCATGGTGTATTTCCATGGAAATATTTAGTGCAAGAGATTATTATAACATGACCCACCATTAAAAAATCAATATTTATATGTGTCATTGGATATTCCTATCTACATATGTGTGTAATGGTACTTATAATTTAAGATTATTATTAATTCATGTCATGAGTCATGTACTTTAATATATTAACAAAAACTATGATGACATAGTTTTTCAGTGAAGTAGGATATGTTGGGTGTGTCACGAATGACATTATGATAATGAATAATATGAGAAATGATTTTTTCATTATGTTATTTAATAGAAATTGATGTATTAGGACCTTTGATAAGAATGAGACTGCATGATTAATTCAATTGGCATGGAAATATAGTTCATTTCCAGAAATATAAATAAAGATACATTGATCACATAGGTTGATGAAATAAGAATGAAACCTACTTGATTAGATATATTTAGATAAAGGAATTATATTACATAGTGTACCATCATAGTAGTTTACATGTAGTTGCAACATTAACTTCTTTATCTTTGGGATCCTTGGTATGTTGCTAGATGCTAACCATTTACTTTAGAAAATATAGCCTAATGCAACTAAGAAAGGATCCTAGAGCGTCACACACTAAGGGTATTCAAAACCTAGTTAAATTTCATATGAATTTAATAACTTGGATAAATATTATTCACATACGTGGTAAATAACTATTCATGTTTGTTTAATAGTAAATTTCCAATCACCATTTATTCAAAAGAATATATATATATATATATATATATGAGTTGAATATTTAATAAATATTTATTCACCATGTAATTATTTATTTAATTACATGAATACATAATATTTATTTATTATGGTTTATTCACAAGGTTAAAAAATATTTATTTACTTATTTATTTTAATATTTAATAAATATATTTTCATTAAATCATTGAATATAATATTTACATATTTATTAGTGAATAATACTATGATATTTATTTAATTAAATAAATAGTCATTATTCAAGGCCCGATAAATATAGAGGAGGATTGATGGATCGAGTTTACTAGTTTGATGAGAAATGTAAAATTAAATATTATATAAATAAATATTAATTTATTTATTCAATAAAATAATATTTATTTTATTTGTGATTTTAGAGCATGTCAAGTAAGTAATAATAATTCTTCCATTATTTATACATTGGGTTCATCAGGATTAAGAAAATATTAAGTGTTCTTGTGCAATTATTTTTTTCTAACCCTAACACTATTTAAAATCGTTTATGACATCCTCCAAAAGCCTAGACACATTTTTCATTATGCACAATGAATTATATAGAGGATTATCTCAATCCCTATAGAAATATTTCCTAGAAGGATTTGAATAATGCAGAGAAATTATACTCCTCCACCAGAGTAAATCCTTCTCCACTTGAAGGATTCATTTGTGATAAACAGTTGTTACTGCAAACATTAGATTCAACTATGTTGGCACCTAGATAATTCTATGACGATGATTAGAGGTTAATGAGACATACATGGATCATTGTTTTATGGAATATACCATTGAAACCTATGATGTAATGATGATACAAAAAAAGGTATTCATCTAATCATCGAAAATGAAGAAAGAATTCAACAGAAGGAAATTATTTAATTGAATAAACTAATTATAAATTATATGTGAAAATATATCCTCTTCTTAGTTCCTGGTTCTTGTCAACTAAACATTGTATTAATTTTGTTTGTCATGATGATTCTTTATCATGTTTATAATATATTATTCATCAATTGTGACAAAATGAAGATTTTTATATTCCCAATAGGTGTTCCCACTACGTCAGGAACCTTCAAGTGGTATCAAATTAGTCACATAATAATTTATAATAATTTATTATTTTTAGATCTATTATACACAATTGTTGTTAATTTTTTCAATTATAGTTTATTTATTATTTAATATAGAGTTTAATTAACAATTTCTCAAAATATTAATATTCTTAGTTCAAGATTTATGTCATCTTAAACAAATTAATAATAATGAAGATTGATAAGAGATTCCATTGGGAGGGGCAGAGGATTATGGCCAGTAGACATGGATACACGGCGTGTGACTGAAAGTACGCATCATGTACCCAAGTTCACTAAACCTTGATATGTCATGGTATACATGATATGCCAAGTAGTAATAGAAAATGATGCATTTAATTCACATTCCATGTTGACTGGGCCATCCCAACACACAGTTTTTCAGACCACATGGCATGTAGTTGTCATACATGCAGTGTAGTATACAAAGATTAGCAGTTAAATTCACACTATTTGTGTGGTAAAATATGTGGCATATGACACATGATACTAATGTGATGTATCATTAATGAGATACTCTATGTGTTTCTATCTTACACACTGTGTGATTCATTAATCACCACTTTCGAAGAATATGCCGAGTTTACAGGTAGGTTACTCAGACACATGGTTAGAAGAATACACAACATTTATCTTCTTAGTACATGGAATGTATCCTAGGTGAGATATATGATGAGTCCCTATGAGTCCACCCCAGATACACAAAAAGTGACAAACACAACATATATATCATTCGTACACACCGTTTAGTCACCCAGTAAAAGAACAGAATTAAAATTGTATAAAGAATAATTAATTGTTGTATTAAAACCTAATTAAATTATTGGTAGATGGTGTCTTGAATATGTAACAAGGTTTCTAAAATTAATAATTTCTTAATTTATTACATGTAATTATATTTAAATGTTGGTTAACCCATTAATTTTCTATGTAGAAATTAATGATGGGTATCTCCAAGAGACTTTAAATGTGATAGATGGAATTAATTAATTTAAGAGAGTTTATCTTAATAATAAATAATTAATTGATGTGAATTCTAGACAGTGTAATTTTTTTTATTCATTGCATGAATTTGGATAATTGTGATCTTATACCAGCCAGTTATGTGATTGGTATATTTACTTTATTATTATTTCATTTTTTTGTAATAATTTATTAAATTAAATAATGTCATGTGAGTCATTTCTCTCCTTCCATTGTGTAAGTGTATGCATGTCTGTAATTTATTTTATATAAACCCCCTTTAAAAAAACTTTGGTTCACCTTATATTTGTGTGAGTAAAATTATCTAATGGATAGATATTAAAGGTGAGTAGATGTGGTTTAAGATTTAAGATGGGTAAAAACCAATCCAAGAGGTACATATGAGCACAATTCTTCGACTAAAACCACACATGGTTCTAGGAGTTTATTCCCTTTGTTCAATTGTTGGTTTTTCACCCACTAGATAAACCAACTGTTAGAAAAAACTCACTATTTTCCCACTTTATTGATTTTATTTTTATTAGTTTCATGGTTAATTATTTATGAATGTTTAAATAATTAAATAAATAAATTAACAATAATGTGATATAGAATTAAAATAAATATTATAATATGTGTAAAATTTATCTAGAAATGGTTAATAACATAAGTAAAATCCTCTTAAATATTAACAAGAAAGTAATAGGATAAAATGGAAAGTTTACACATAAATATAAAAATACCTCAAATTAAATATTAAGTTGGTATAGTCTTCCACTATGTAAGTTAAAAATGAGCCATATTTTAGAGTGATTGACCATCCGAATCAAGGGTACTTTCAATTATCAAGTAATTTTAACTTGATTTTTTTAGGTTAAATTAACTTAGTTCACATCAAGGGTTGACAGCCCAAGAAGAATTTTGTGTAAATAAGATGAAAATCACTATAGAAAATCTTATCAAGGATTTCAAAATTGGGGAATCTACTCAACAAATCAAGGAGTTTTAAGTTAATGAATTTGGAAAGTTGTGTTTACCTAAATCCCTTTAAATGACTTTCCATGTCTATTTTTGGGTTATGATAAGGGGAATATGGATCCTTGAAACTATAATATACAAGCGACGTGATATTTTAAAATTAATAGAGAGGGGTTTTAGGTTTCAATAAGATAGTAGGAGATTAATATATTTAAAATTTATTATCTAATTTAGTAGTCTAGATAAATTACTAAAATTCAGCTCTTATTTATTATAGAAATCGAAAACCACACAACTTTGACTATATCACTGTGATCCATATGAGAGAAGGATAACCTTCTCACCGGCTCTAATTTCTTGGAATAGTATAGTAATTTTTGCATTATACTATTCCAACAATGAAAATTATATATGCTTGGAAACCCCATTACAAAGGCTTCTAGTAAAGAGTTCAGTGGTGAAGAACTGTCTCTCTATATGAAACATTTGGATGATGCGATAGATGTCCAATGCTTCAGGTTTTCATCCATATCTAGTGAGATTCCAAAGCAACATGAATACATGGATTCATAAACCATCATGTCTCACATTCATGATCTTTATCAAGAGAAGGTGAGACAATAGAGATATGATATCTCCAATGCACTGTTTACATAAAATCTTGGAGAGTTGGTGTAACATCCCGACCTGAAACACCAGGTCCGAGCCGGGAGTCCACATAACCTCATGCACACCTCCCCATACATAAGAGGGTTCATACTAGAAGTGAGGGTTTAAATATGATAGTGGGGAAAATATTCCCTCTGTATCATGTAATAGATTAGGACCATAAATAATTTTAACAATAATATAAGAATGAATAAAAAATTGGAGTAATTGTGAAAACTAAAGATGACATACATGGTATATAAATTAGAACTACCAAAGTGTGAAGATGTCTAGAGTAATTAAAGTAGAAAAAAATAATATATCTATGAGTTCCTACGGTGTCTATCCTGATCTGTTCCAAATCCATGCCCCACGTGCTCAATTATCCACCACATGACCCTTTCCCATCACCAGATCTCTCACACAATCTACAAACACATTGAAATGTTTGAGTAGGGTGTCAGTACAAGACTCAATAGGACACCACGGATGTGTCCTTAACCTGATGTTATCAATTATAATAGTGTATTATATAATAATGATCAATTTGTAACATGCATAAACATACAATTCCAAAACTGAGCGGTTGTGCGCTAACTAAGCCACCACAAACCCTCATTCATGCCTTCTTCAGCTCCATGTCGAAAATCATTAGAAAAATCATGGAAATGTCTCAATATCAGATCCAACCTCAATCCTCTTGATAGTCGTACAGTCCCTAATCCTCTAGGTAAGTCCACACTATGACATCATTCCCCAATGCTATCTTTGGGTCAGATCACATAGACTATCATGCAAACCTCTTTCCACATAGGTCTGATCACTCATAACCTTCATTCCCCATGGTCATCACATATAGTTCTAATCACTCATGATCATCATGCACCTAGGTCAGGCCACACTAGGACATCATTCCCTATCATCTATCTCAGTCTTGTCATCATGTTACATGTAGCGTCTGAACATGCTCCCCCACTAGGGATACTAAGCCACAACGGGTCCACCTATCTCATAGGTAACATGAAAAAGCAACAACAATGCATCATATACCAAACATATCTCAAGGTAAATATGAAATCATATCAAGGCACACATCATGAAAAAAATATAGAGTCACCATAAATACAACATGTGAATCTAACATCAACATGGAATCTAGTTATCTCAACAATTTTCATGGACCAAGGTCATACAGTGTCACGTGCTACACACACACCCACAAGAAATCACAAGTCAAGAATGAATATAAAATATTCCAATATGATAATCATACCATGAAAAAATTTATAAAGATATCCCAAAAAGGTAAGGAAATTCCTACCTCATGTTTTTTCAAGATGATATTAAGGTTTACAAAGGTTTTTGTCACTTGAACTATGCTTGCACCAACAGGAAGATGATCACATGCCAGTGAATCCTTAAACGATCCTCGTTTTGACATTATTAAGAATTATTTATATATTTGATAATTAAAAATATTAAATTGAATATGAATAAATTACCTCACCACCTTCAAGGAAAAGGTTAGGAATAAAATTCTACTCATCAAAACAAATCCAAAAAAACTAAAGACACATTAATCCAATAAATATTGAAGAATATATTAAGGAGATAAGTTTATAAGAATAAAAAATAGAAGAGAGAGAGAGAGAGATAGTAAGATAGAGGTGATGGTATGAGAAATAACGGGGCTCCTACCCATTCTAAACACACCACCCCAAATCATATTTATAATACTTTTTCATCAATTAATTTAACAACATAAATAATTTGCATCACCTATTTATCAATCTCTCCTATTAATTCTATGCATCGACGCCATCACCATATTGGACACTTCATGAACCTACACCATGAGCTAGAATTAAATATCCAACATTGGTCTTGAAAATACCATCCCAATTCCAGGGTCATATTACCACTGACGACACGTCAATTTGACACCATACAAAGGAGTTATGGTCGAAACAATGTTTTGAAAAAAAAATTAATTCAATTACCTTATTCAAAACACATCAATAATTTATATAATTTTAAACCTATTCAAAACATATTTATTTATCCAATAAATATATTCAATACAACTATATATATAAATTAATTAATTGTCACAAAAAGAATATTTATTTCAAAAATTAATAATAATAATAATAACGATTATTATTATTATTAAATATCTCACATTAATAATAATAAAAATAATAATAAACTATATTATTGTTGTTATTAAATCACTTTCATTATTTTCACTATTAATATTAATTTTCATAATTAATAATAATAATAACAAAAATTATTGTTTTTATTATTAATTATCTCTAATCATTATCACCATTAATGTTTCAAAAAAACCAACATTAAATACAAAAAATTTAAAACATCCATTTAATCCATGATTTAACGTGAAGTAGATGACAGTGTGTCTAAAATCATCCATTAATGGTGTTTCATATTTAAAATCAATCAAAAACATTTCATTTTGAATCTTCTAGATTTATGAGGCATCATTAATGGTCATATTCACATTGAAATGTTGAAGAAAATAAATTAATTTTAAAATAAAATAATTTTAATTAATTAAAAGAGGAACAATAATGTAATTACAGTTTTAAAGGGTATTATCATGTGGATGTTTTCAAACACCCGACGTTAAAAAAACTTATGTCCCACCTAGGGGAAACCCCAAGTTTTGGACCTAATGGTGGTCTCATATTTCTCATACACCACACCTTTTTAGAGTTATTAATTATTTATTATTTTAAAATGTATTAAATATTTAATTAAATATAAAAATGGTTTTATCGCATGTGATGTTGTCAAACATGCGACGCGCATAAATGTTATACCCTACCTAGGGTAAACCCCATGTTTTGGACCTAACGATGGTCTCAAATTTCTCATACGACACACCGTTTGAGATATATTAATTAATTATTATTTGAAAAATGTATTAAATAATTATTTAAATATAAAAAGGGTTTTATCGCATGCGATGTTTCCAAACACGTGACATGCATAAAAGTTATATCCAACCTAGTGTAAAACCCATGTTCTGAACTTAACGTTGGTCTTATTTTTTTCATACAATGCACCATTTAGGATATATTAATTATTTATTATTCAGAAAATTAATTAAATAATTAATAAAATATAAAAAGGGTTTTATTGCATTCTATGTTTCCAATCACACGACGCGCATAAAAGTAGTACCTTTCCTAGAGTAAACCACCCATTTCAGACCTAATGGTGGTCTCCAATTTTTCATATAATGAACCATTTGGGAGATATTAAATTATTATTAAAAATTATAAAATAAACATTATGAAATAATTTATTCCCATGAGCGATCCGTCCAAACATCCAACACTTACAAATGTTATACCCCGCATAGGGTAAACACCATATCCCGTACCTAAAGATGGTATTAGATTTCTTATATGACAGATCATTTTGTAGTTATTCAATTATTTGAATAAAAGTATTCACTTGTAATATAATATATTTATTATTTTTATTTCATCTTTTCTGATCCTTTACGGGCCTTAGAATCTCGCACCAACTTAGTATCTGACTCTGAAAATATTTTATTGAATATTCCAAAGTGTAAACTAGTCTTTTACCCTTACGCAAATCCTTTAACACATTTATTAAGTTATTTTCATTGATAAATCATTTTTTTCACATAAGGTATTTATAATTTATCAATAAGAGTGTTTTTATTATCTTTTTAAAATTAAGGATGCTATAATTATCCCCCTCTATCGACTTCTCATCCTTGAGAAGTATCTCTAGAAGTCTTTCTCAAACAACTCAAACCACTGATTTCAAACATCAGACTCATACTTTCACGTCTCCATAATAGAAGGAAAAGTATGAGAATAACTAGTCCTAACCAATCAATGGTATCATACAAAGGCTTCCCTAGGAGTCTTCCCGCAACTCAAGGTATAACCCTCCTAGAAATAACCCTTATCTCTATCCCTGCATGTTAGTCACAATCATCATATATATACTAACACAAAAATATGCTCAGTTTACCTAATTAATGCTAACAAATATATATCATAACATCATGCATCATAGATATATCACACAAAGAGAAACTATCTTGAATAGATCACACAAATAAATGCATTTAATTACTAAACTACTATGCAGCACAACAATAAGTATATATACGACATGTGAACCTACATGTATAGGCATGATGCGTGAATGGACTCGAAATCTCATAAATCATATATCAACATCATTTGCATCACCCAAGGTGAGTTTAATCAATGGTAACAACAAAACATAAATTCTCATTTTATGGTAACTTGAAGGTCCACTATAGAGTGCTGGTCAGGCACTGTCATAGTTCCCCTACCCAAGTCCCGACCGTCCTATCTACGGTCTATCACGTCTCATCCCAAGACAAAGATAAGAACAAGTTAGTGAATCATGATGCTCTGATACCATTTTGTAACATCCCAACACGAAACACCAGGTCTGAACCGGGAGGCCACATGACCTCATGTGCGCCTCCCCATATGCAAGAGGGTGTCGACTAATAGTGAGGGTCTAAATTCAATAGTGGGAAGACTATTCCCTCTGTATCATGTCATCAAGTAGGAAAATAAATAATTTTAACAATATTAGAGGAATGAATAAATAATCAGTGTAATTACAAAAACTAAATATGACATACATGGTATATAAATTAGAACTCCCAAAGTGGAAAGATTTCCTGAGTAATAAAATTAGAAAAAATAAGAGAACTATGAGTTCCTCCGGTGTATTCCCCAATACACACTAGCTATATACTCCACATGCTCAGAAATCCACTATAGGGCCCTTTCCCTTCTCCAGGTCCCTCGTGCAATATACAATCGCATCGAAATGCCTGAGTATAGTGTGATTCCAAGACTCAGTAGGACACCACTAATGCATCCTTAACCTAATGTGCTCAAGTATAATAGTTTATACCATAATAATGACCAATGCATAACAAGCATAAATATACAATTCCAAAACCGATAAGTTGTTCACTAACCAAGATACCATAAACCCTTGGTCAAACCTGCTTTGGATCTATACTGAAAAAATAATAATAATAATGGAAACCTCTCAATGTTATATTCATCATCATGATGCTCGATAGTCATACATGCCCTAGGCCTCCAGTTCAGGCCACACGCTATCTTTGGGTTAGATCATATATACAAGCAAGCCCACTATTATCATGAAGGTATGATCACTCATGACTGTCATGTCCCATGACCATCACATATAGTTCTCATCACTCAGGATCTTCATGCCCCTTCTTTCATCTTAGTCTCATCATCACATCCTATGCATCATCTAAAAACGCTCCCCCTCTAGGGATATCAAGCCACAAAGGGTCCACCTGTCTCATAGGTACCATGAAAAAGAAACAAAAACACAACATATACTAGACATATCCAAAGGAAACAATGAAATAATATCAAGGAACACATTATGAGAAAATATATAATCCTCATAAATACAATATTTAAAACAAACATCAACAAGGAATCTAGCCATCTCAATAATTCTAATGGAGCAAGTTCATGTGGTGTCATGGGCTACACACACACCCAAAAGAAATCACAAGTCAAGTATGAATATTAAATATTCCAATACGATAATCATAGCATGAAAACATGTATTACAAGATCCCAAAAAGTTAAAGAACTTTATACCTCATTGTTTTCCAAGTACATTTTTAGGTTTACAAAGGTTTTCATCACCTGCACCATGCTTGCACCCAACTAGAAGTTGATCACATGATAATGACTCCTTGAACCATATTTTGACATTATTAAGAGTTATCCTTATCTTTGATAATTAAAAATATTAAATTAAATTTGAATAAATTACCTCACCACCTTCAAGAGAAATCTTATGAATGAAATTATATTCATCGATATGAATCCAATGGAATTGATGACGCATCAATCCAATCAATATCGAAGAATATATTGGGGAAATAATTTTATGAGAATAAAATAAAATAAAAGAGAAAGAGAGAGAGACATAGAGTAATATATAGGGGAGGGCATGAGAAATAACGGGGTCCTACCCATTCCATGAACACCACCCCAAATCCTATGTATAATACCTTTTCATCAATTAATTTAATAACATTTATTATTTTTTTCACTTATTTATCAATCTATCTTATTAATTATGTGCCCCAACCCCATCATCATATTGGGAACTTCATGGACGTTCACAATGATCCTAAATTAGATATCCAACATTGGCCTTGAAAAGACGTCTCAATTCTAGGGACATGATGCCGCTGATGGCATGCCAATCCGATACCATACGAAGGAGTTATGACCGAAACAATGTTTTGACAACAAAAATAATAATTTCATAATTTATTATTTTATTCAATTACCTTATTCAAAACACATCAAGTTTTTATTTAATTTAAAACCTCCTCAAAACATATTTATTCATCCAATAAATATATTAGAGACAACCATATATATATACATTAATTAATTGTCATAAAAAAATATTTATTTCACAACTTAATAATAATAATAATAAAGATTATTATTATTATTAAATATCTCACATTAATAATAATAATAATAATAATAAAATTATATTATTATTATTAAATCACTTTCATCATTTCCACAATTAATATTATTTTCCATAATTAATAATAAAAAATTATTATTTTTATTATTAATTATCACTAATCATTGTCACCATTAACATTTCAACAAAAACCATCATTAAATACCAAAACTTTTAAATGCCTCTTTAATCCATGATTTAACATGATGTAATTGATGGAGTGTCTAAAATCGTCTATTAATGGTGTTGCATATTTTAAATCGGTAACAACTGGTGTATTTTGAATCTTTTGGATTGATACGGCATTTTCAATGATATTCTTCACACTAAAACACTGAAGAAGATAACTTAATTTCTAAATAAAAAACGTTAACTAATTAAAATCGTAATAATAATAAAATTTAAATTTAAAATGGTATTATCACGTGCGATGTTTCCAAACACCCGATGTGCATAAAATTTATATCCTACCTAGGATAAAACTTGAGTTCTAGACCTAAAAGTGGTCTCATATTTCTCATAAAAAACATCATTTGAGAGATATTAATTATTTATTATTTTAAAATTGATTTAATAATTAATTAAATATAAAAAAGGGTTTTATCACGTGCAATGTTGTCAAAACATGATGTGCATAAAAGTTATGCTCCACCTAGGGTAAAACCCACGTTCTAAACCTAATGATGGTATCATATTTCTCATAAGGCATACCGTTTAAGAGATATTAATTATTTATTATTTAAAAATGGATTAAATATTTAATTAAATATAAAAAGGGTTTTATCGCGTGCGATTTTTCCAAACACACAACATGCATAAAAGTTATATCTCACCTAGGGTAAACTCCCTATTCCAAAACTAACATTGGTCTCATATTTTTCATAAAAGTCATTGTTTGGGAGATATTAATTATTAATTATTTTAAAAATGGATTTAATAATTAATTTAATGTAAAAAGTGTTTTATCATGGGTGATGTTTCTAAACACGTGACACGCATAAAATTTATACACCACCTAGGGTAAACTCCCTATCCTAAACTTAATTATGGTATCTAATTTTTCATATGATGCAAGGTTTGGGAGATATTAAATTATTTTTTAAAATAATAAAATAAAAATGATTAAATAATTCATTATCATAATCAATCTGTCCAAATGTATGATGCTTACTGATGTTATACCTATCCTAGGGTAAACACCACATCCTGAACCTAACGGTGGTCTCATATTTCTTATATGGCACACCATTTTGGAGTTATTTAATTATTTTAATAAATTGTGCATGAATAATATAAGATATTTAATATTTTTATTTCATCTTCATTGAGGATTTACAGGCCTTGGAAGATCACACAAACTTAGAATCTCACTACAAAAATATTTGATTGAATATTCAAAAGTATTAACTAGGATTTTACCCTTACGCAAATCCTTTAACACATTTATTAAGTTATTTTCATTGATAAATCCATTTTTCACATAAGTCATTTATAATTTATCAACAATAGGGTTTTTATTTCCTTTTTTAAATTAAGGATATTACAGTCGGCAAGAGCTAGGCCTCATGTAGTCAAGATGATTGGTGATATTGAGTGCTTGGACATCTTGGGATTTAAGATCCCTGAATAGCTATGCACATATCTCATTTATTTCTCACTACCTAAGATCTTATCCAATTTCATTATTAATTATAATATTATAAATAGTGATATGTCTCTCTTGGAACTCATTACATTACTTTTCCAAGTTAATAAGGAAACGAGGAATGAAAAACTTATGGTCTTTGTGGTGAATAAAAGGAATAACAAGGAAAAGGGTCCCAAGAATCATTCCAAGTCTAAGGCTCCCAAGTACAGTCCTTCGAAGAGAAGGAAGATCCAAATTCATGAAAATTAAAGGGATAGCGTATATTTTTCATGTGGAAAACTAGGCCACTTGAAGAAGAACTTCACTGAATTAAAGAAAAAAGGGAAATTTTTAGGTGAATTCATCATCACATGAAATATTTATTTATCTATGCATTGGGTATTAGATATATCTTATGGTGTTCACATCTGTATTCAAATATAGGAACCAAATATATTTTGAAGGATTTACATAGGAGAGGTGGATTTATGGACCGTAAATGGTCCAAGGTTGGCTAATCTAGCCATTAGAGACTACCAACTTCTATTTATAGCTGGGATAGTCATGGTTTTAAAAGATTATTATTATATAATAACTATTACTAAGAACATAATTTGTGTGCCCTACCTAGATACATATGGTATTATTTTTCACGTTTATAAATACAATCTATTTATTTTATAAATAAAATATATTTTATGGTATGGAAAATTTAAATAATGTTCTATATGTATTAAATTATTAAAACCAAGTATTGAAAATTTATAATGAATCAAGTTCACATGACTCATTTAAAACCCAATTGTGGCATCATCATCTTGGTCATATAAATAAGAAGTGTTTAGTAAAGCTCTATCAAGGTGGATACTTATACTCTTTTGAGTAAAAACCACTTGACATATGTCATGCTTGTTTGCAAGGTAAAATAACTAAACCACCTTTTTGGGAACAAGGTGAAAGGGCTACATAGATTCTAAAAATAGTACCCACTGATGTGAGAATACATTTTCTAGTATAAGATAGTGGTGTTTATTCTTAATTCATTACTTTAATTGATGATTAAAGTTGATATGGATATGTCTACTTAATAAGGTACAAGTCATAATATTTTGATAAATTCAAAGAATTCATGAATAAAGTAGAGAATAAATATGGAAATAATATAAAAAACTTTGATATGATCGAAGTGGTGAGTATCCTAACCAAGAATTCGTCGACTCCTTATAAGAGTGTGGGATCCTATCATAACTCACTACTCCTTATACACCATAGGGGAATAGTGTTAGTGAAAGGAGGAATCATAACTTTGTTGATATGGTAAGGTCGATGATGGGACAAAAAATTATTCCTTTATCCTTCTTGGGATATGAATTACAAACTATAGAATACACACTAAACTATGTACAAACTAAATTATAAAATAGTATTCCTTTCGAGTTATAGTGTTGAAAGAAACCTATTTTGTCACATATTCATGCATGGGGTTGTGATATGTTTGTTTAAAAAAATATAGAAACAAAATATAATCCTGAGGAACAAAGTGAATATTTATAGGGTATCTTGAGAAAACAAGGGGAAACTATCTATACTACCCCTTAGAGAAGAAGGTGACCATCGCAAGACAATCCATTTTTCTCGAGAGGGAGCACATCCTAAAGAAGGAAAATGGGAGAAAGATTGAATTCAATGAAGTTGATTCTCAAGATACACAATAGTTGGTGATATAATACATTTCACTGGTCCCCATGGAAGATTTTATTCCAAAAACAAAAGTATTGCGTAGGTGCACCATGGAGGTTAGAGAAAAAAAAGATATGGTTTTCTAATCCCTAAAGATGGTGAATCATTATTGGTTAAAAATAATGATCATCTTTCCTAAAATTAGGTAATATAAAGCTCAAGAGATATAATATTTTAAGAAGTAATGAATTTTGAGATAGATTCCATGTATCAAAATAAATTATGGGTTCTCCCATTGGGTGGAAAATTGGTATTCAAGAAAAAACTAGATATATAAGGTAAAATGAATACCTATAAATCATGAATAGTGGTGAAAGGGTTTAAAAACATCAAGGAATTGATTATAATGAAACCTTTTCTCCAGTTTCTTTTTTTAAATCCATCAAAATTATATTTTCCATAGCATTTTTCCATGACTATGAGATTTGGAGATGGATATAAAAACATATTTCTTTAACAGAAACCTTTAAGAAGTTATGTATATGACACAACCTGAAGGGTTCATGATTCCAGGAAAAGTCAATAAGATATGAAGGTTATAAAGATCCATTTATGGGTTAAAGAATCTAGGTTATGAAATATATAGTTCAATGAATCCATAATATATTTTGGTTTCATAAAGAATGTAACACCCCAACCCCAGAAGCCCAGATCCAGTACATTAATTTAATATATTTCCATGATTACAAGAAATAAAATTTCGAATGACTGATTATTTTATCAGTTTTGGAAGACCATATTACATACATGATACCTAAAGTACATTTGTAAAGATAGAAAATAAAACATGATACATAAAAAACTGAAATAAACTACTTCCTTGAAAGCTTATTCAAGGTTTTATTCTTCATAACCTGGGAAAATGAAACATAATAACGGTGAGATAAAATGGTTATTAATAGTTGTATATATTGGAGTCATGAATCAATAATAATTGAATCATAATCAATTAGAAATAATTAATATGGCATGATGAATAAATGAAAACACTTTCCAACAATAAGTTGAGAATAGAGATGCAGCCATAGATTTTTTCATAGTGAAAAACACGTGGATAGTAATAACTAAATAATGAATAAATAGAATTATTATTATATGGAAATAATGTATCTGTAACATGAACCATAATACATTCAAGATGGTTTATGTCTGTCGGTAGATTCCCGTTTGATTTTTGGAAACAATCTCAAAGGGTTTTTTGCCAACTAGTTTGCCTCATGAGACTTGTCGATGCATCGAGAGGATATAGCCGGCCCCACACAACTCTTTTAGTCCAAATAATTATTTATATAAAGATTTAATACAAGAAAAATATACCTTTTAAATATCCATATTGATTAGAGTATGCAAATTCATCAATATTTCCAAAGTTAAAGTAGCATTCAAAATAAACATCGTTTGTGAAATGGTATACGGCTTAAGGAAATAACCATATCCATGACACAAGAAAATGTATATTTAAAATAATTATAATTTCAAATAAAAAATTATCTCAAAGTGGTATTAGATACACCACATAATAAATTTTAGGTGCACAATACCAAGTAAGTCACAATGAAAATGGAAATTGAGACAAAGTCACTTACCACATTGTAATCAATTGAATCATATGACCAAAAATTAATAATCACAAAATGAATCACAAAATAACATGAATATAAATAGAATAAAGATATTATATATCAAATTTCAGTACACATACACCACATGAAAAAAATAAGTGGTGAACAATGGAAATCCCACGGAATTAAAAGTGAGATGAGAAACCACTTACCTTATAGGAGAATGTGTTCTTCGATTGATCTTAATGACATGAATAATAAAATTTATCTTCATTAATTAATAATTAAAGAACTTACTCTACATTAAATTAATTTATTTTTACCTTATTAGGTTCATTCATGTCCTTTTTTTATGGGTTTAAGAGGTTCAATTTTATTGTTTTGGAAAACATTTCTTCCTTGGTTTTCATGATTGATTTACTTGTATTCATGAATAAAAGATTGTTTGAAATGTGATTAAACATAGATAATTTCTAATATATATTATTATTTAAATTATATATATATAAATTATCTTATAATTATTTTGGTTATATACCATGAGGATGACTCATTAGATAAAAGTTAATGATAAATGCTTTGATTAACTTGACGGTTTTGTGCATAATGAACTTGTTTTCTGTTATTATTTTATATTATGAGTGTGTAATGATTTAAGAAAATTAAATAATATGAAATAAATACATTATGATATGGTTTAACCATAAAAAAAATTCTTGTCCATAATTCAAGATGGTAATAGAAATTGAAAATATGTCGTCCTTAAATGTGATAAATTAACACATCTTAGACGGTGTTTTCATTTTTAGTATAAGAGGAGGGATAAAAGAGAGATGATGATGAAATATTACCTTATAATAATAAAATTCTAGTTCATATAAGTTAATTTAATTATAATTTCATTTGTATTAGGTTAGGTGAGGAGATAGAAACAATAGAATGGAACTTGTTGAAGAAGTTGAAAGAAAAAGGAAGAGAGGTTCACCTCTTGAGTACTCCTCCTTGAGAATCTCATTAAGGCATTTTATTGGACTTTTGGTGAGACCAGTAGGTCTTGCATGTGGGAGAGGGATTGGGAAGGGTATTTGGAAGAAATTATGTAGGTATCGAGGCTTGAGTTGTGTGAGAGGAAGAGAGGGTGAGGGTGGTTTATATAATGGAGGAGGGGAGGGTTTTTGCATTATTTTAATCATTAGTTTATTATTTTACCCAAGATAAGGAATATTATTGATTATTATGAGAAAAAAAGTAATAAATGCATGTTAGTTCAAACCAATGTCCATTTACATCATCCATGATTCAATAATTATGCATAAATTCATTTATTTAGAATATTTCATAAATTATCAAATTTTACTATTGACCAAAAATTCAAGTATTTTAGAAAAATCCCAAAAAATAACCTATTTATTTTTTGAAGTTTAGAATCCAAAAATAAACTCCATTTTTCAAAAAAAAATATAATTAAGAGAAATTTAATTTTTAATTAAAATCATTATTTAATCGAAAAATACCAACACTTAAAATATTCACCTTCATTTTTAAAGTGCCTAAATTTTATTTATACTTTCATGGATAAGGTTACCATTTATAAGGGTATTGTTACTATTTATAAGGGTAGGGAACTATTTATAAGACTATATCCTAAATAAACAAGTGTTGTTTCAAGGAGACTCAGTTCTTTATTCAATATAGTCTATCTAATGAATTGAAAGTATTTAAGAGAAGCATACCATAAAATGTTTGGGGTGTTATATTTTTTTCCACCTTTGGAAATTTCTTCCTCGAAATTTTTCATGTATAAATCCCTTTAAAAAGATGTGGGTGGTTCTTCTACATAACATACTCAGGTTCCCACATTTCTTCCACTATTTTATGGTTTCTCCAAATAAATTGTACTATTTGAGTTTTGCGATTTATTAATACCTTCTCCCTTGTCTCAATAATCTCAATAGGCACTTTACAGTATTAAAAATTAGGTTCCATCTCTATTTCTTAATAGGTGAGTACATGCATTTGTTCTGGCATGTATTCCTTTAACAACAACATGTGTAACACATTATTAACTTTGGAGAGTCTTTGTGGCATTGCTAAACAGTAATCTATAGCTCTGATTCATTTAAGAATTTCAAATGGTCTAATATACCTAGGGATCATTTTCCCTTTCTTACCAATCCTTAAGACACCATTCTAGGGAGATACTTTTAGAAAGACATGATCTCCTACTTTAAATTCTAAATCCTTTCTCTGGTTTTCAGCATAATCTTTTGCCTACTTTGGGATGCTTTAATATGGGCCTGAATTTTCTTTACCTTTCCATTCATCTCTTTGATGAGTTCTAGGCCTATAAGTTTCCTCTCACCAACTCCATCCCAACAAGTTGTATTTCGAAACCTCTTACCATATAATGCTTCATATGGAGTAATTTGAATACTAGAATGAAAACTATTATTGTAGAAAAAATCCACCAAAGGTAAGTACTGAACCCACATGCCTTGAAAGTCAAGATTCCATGATCTCAACATGTCTTCTAGTGTTTGAATAATCCTTTCAGATTGTATATCGGTTTGGGGGTGATAAGCAGTATTCATATGAAGCTCAGCCTCCAAGTCCATCTGGATACTTTTCCAGAATTTTGATGTAAATTAGGGATCTCGATTGGTCACAATTGATATAGGTGCACCATAAAGTCTTATAACTTCATTAATATAGATTCTTTCTAGGAACTCAAGTGGAAAATCCTCTCTTATAGCAAGGAAATATGATGATTTTGTAAGACGATCAACAATTACCCATATTGAATCATTCCTTCTAGGTGTCCTTAGTAGTCATATGAAAAATTCTATCATAATTTCATCCCACTTCCACATAAGAATTGGTAGAGGTTTCATGACCCCTCTAGGATGTTTTCTCTCGGCCTTAACTTGTTGAAAAAATAGATACCTTGACACATTTTCAGAAATTTATCACTTCATGTTATCCCAACAAAAATGTTCTTTCATATTTCTATACATATTGGTTCTACCAGGGTGTATAGAAAAATTTGAGCTATGAACATCATCTAATAGTTCCCTTTTTATCTCAGGTACTAATGGAACACATGACCTGTTCCCAAATTTCAGAACTCCATCCTCATACACAAAGTTTGCCCATCTTCCATCCTTAACAAATTTAATTTTCTTTTATAGATTCTCATCATCAAATTGAGAACTTTTTATCTTCTCTAGTAAATATAGTTTAGAAATCATTTGAAAGAGGAAAGTTGTGTCCCCTTCCTTAAAAATTCTCATATCCATCTTTAGTAGATCCATGAATATATGATCTCTATCAATACTCATTTAAGTCAGAAGTCCATGTTATTTCCTGCTTAATGCATCTTCCACCTTATTTTCCTTTCCTAGGTGGTAGTGTATTGAAAAATCATAATCTTTGAGTAACTCGACCCATCTCCTTTTCCTCATGTTAATTTATTTCTATGTAAAAATTTATTTCAAACTCTTATTATATGTATATATATCATATATTTGACCACAGAGATAGTGTCTCCATGTTTTTAGAGAAAAGATTACGGATGCCAACTCAAGATCATGAGTTGGATAATTTTTTATGAGTCTTAAACTACCTTGATGTATAAGCAATAACTTTATCATTTTTCATAAGGTTGTATCCTAGTCCAATCTTTGATGCATCACTGTATATCAATAATCCATCATTTCCATAGGGAAGGGTCAAAATTATAGCATTGAACAATCTTATTTTCAATTATTCAAAGTATTTTGAACATTCTTTCATCCATTCAAACTTAACCCATTTATGTGTCATCTTGGTTAGTGGGTTATCCAGTCAGGAAAATTCTGAATGAAACACCGATAGTAACCTACTAAGCCAATAAAACTACATACCCCGGTTATATTAGTTGGCATGGGCCATTCTTGGATTTCCTTTTTATTCATAGGATCAACTAAGATTCCATCCTTAGAGATAATATGGACAAGAAAAGAAACTGATTGAAGCCAAAATTCACACTTGCATAACTTCCCATGTCATTCATTTCTTCTAAGAGTTTTCATAATGATATGCAAGTGATTCTCATGGTCTTCGTAGATTTTGGAGTATACCAGGATATCATCAATAAATACCACTAAAAATTCATCAAGATATTATTTTAAAGGCCTATTAATTAGATCCATGAATCTCGAGGGTGAATTAGTCAGTCCAAAATGCATTATTGTAAATTTGTAAGGAACATACCTGGTTTGAAATGTTGTTTTAGCAATATCTTCCTTCCTCACACGGAGATGATGATATCCAGATCAAATAGAAATCATAGAAAAATATTGGTCTCTCTGAATTTGATCAAATAAATCATCAATGTAAGGAAGAGGATACTTGTTCTTTATTAGAAAATCATTGATCTCCCTATGGTCAATGCACAACCTCTTAGATCCATCATTCTTCTTGACAAATAGAAGAGGGGATCTCCATGGAGAAACACTTGGGTGGATAAATCCTTTATCAATCAATTCCTCTAGTTGTTTCTTGAGTTCTACGAATTCCACAGTGGCCATTCTATATGGAGTATTTGATATAGGTTTGCACCAGGAATTAAATCAATAGAGAAATCAACTTTCCACTCTGGAGGATGTCTAGGTAAATCCTATGGAAAAACATCAATATATCTTGAAAAATATGTGCATCTTCAATTTTAATATCCATAGATGATATTTTATCTTCCTTTCCAATAATTTTATTTATAAGAGATACAAGAGGTGGATCTGTATAAGTTTCAGATTATGATATTTCTACTATAAAGATAAGGGATTCTACGCAATTCTCAAAAAATATAACTTCTTTGTTCTTGTAATAGATTTTTGCATCATGATTTGAAATCCAATTCATATAAAAAATTATGTCAAATTCAATCATAGGTATTATGATAAGGTCAACAACTAAAGTATGTTTGTGTGTCACAAAGGGGACTGACTGACATATCTTTGTAGCAATGATACTTCCTTTAGAAGTTTTTTCTGGAAACTCCTTTATTAAATCAAATTAAAAATATCTAATTTTATTGAAACACTAGGAAGATATAAAGGAATGTGATAATCAATAATCAAATAAATCATTGGCTAAGTTTTAGGAAATAATTAATGTACCATCCACCACATCATTAGAAACTTCAACCTCTGTGGTTGTAATTGCATAAGCTTTCCCTTTATCTCATGGACTTTTCTGAGGAAGGTTTCCTTGGTGTTTAGGAAACTCGTTTTAATTGTGTCCCATCTCTCTAAAATTGTTTCATTGAACATCATTGACTTGTTTATTCCCCTTGAATTCATTAGATCGATGACCCTTTTCTCCAAACTTATAGCATACTCTAATGTTTTTCAATCATTTCTCAAGATGATTCTTTCCATAGTTCTCACATAATGAGAACTGCTTCATTCCCTTATTATTATTTTTAACTTCACCTTCTCCATGTTTATTAGAGTACTTCTTCTTATCTTGGTTTCCCTTGAACTAATTTGATCTAGAAAATTCCTTCTTCGTTTTAATGGCACTTAATTCAATTTCATCATATGATGAAAATGTTTGAGAAGACAATTCCCTTTGAAGACTTGGATTAAAACCTCAAAAGAAATGATCAATATTGTCTTCCAAATCACACAAATAATCTATTTCATACCTATCTAGTCTTATGAAGGTTTCTTCATATTCATCAACACTCTCTTCTTCCCTTTTTTTAAGCTAAGGAAATTCTTCTTCATTTCAGTTCATTTCTCACGAGAGAAATATTTGTCGAATAATATTTCCTTAAAATTTCTCCATTCCATATCTTCTATTTCTTCTTCCTTCGTAGTATTTTTGTTCTATGACCACTATTAATCAGCATCTCCCTTGAGGCATTATCCTTCCAACACTACCTTTTCATTTTCATTACATCTTATGCCAGAAACATATTTTTCAAGGGACTTGATCCACTGCTCAACTACCACTGGATTATTAGTCCCATTAAAATACAGAGGCTTATGTCAATTGAAATGATCCAATACAGGTGTAGTATGGTTATTCGTCACAACCTGGGTAAGTTTTCCCAATATGGTCATGATCTAATCAGCTCTAATACTGACTGTGTTGACTTGCTTAGTGGGGAATCCCTAAATTTACCACAGGTATTGATTCCCTTTATTCCATTTGGATCCATCAATAAAAAATGGAATACACTAAATTAGATTATAATTCATAATTTATAACTATAAAAAACTTAACATAATTTGAATATTAATGCAAATCTAATCTCATAATCATAAACATGGTTTCTATTTACTTTAAAATCCTTCATAATAGTTTATAAAGAAAATGAGAATTATCCTAAGAATATATGCTATAAATTTCAAACCAGTTGCATAGTAAGTTCTGTTGTCATGTACCAAGATACCCTGAGTCAATCCCAAAACTCCTTATCGAATTTGTTACTTCTAGATACATTTGTGCCAGAACCACGTCCATGTGTAGTATCCAGACAGGGATGTATTTTCGAGGAAGACCCACATAGTCTCTACCTTACCAAAATTCTAGGATGTTACTCTATCTTATCCTCAATGTCTATCTTAGGGTTATTTCCTCTAAACTATTTTTCCTAAATCTAGTTTCCAAGGTTACTGCTAAACTTCCTATGATACAAACTGTAACACCCCAACCCCAGAAGCCCAGAGCTGGTGAATTACTTTACTATATTGGCATGATTATAGGAAATTAAATATTAAATGACTAATTAGTTTAGTAGTTTTGGAATACCATATTAAATACATCATACCCAAAGTAAAATTTTGAATATATAAAATATAGCACAATATATAAAAAATTGAAATAAACTGCCTCCTTGAAAGATTTTTCATCGTTCTCTTCTTCATAACCTAGGGAAAGGAAACATAATAAGGGTGATCTCAAATTACTATTAAGGGTTAAATATAGTTGAATCATGAATCAATTATAATTTAATCATAATCAATTACATATAACTAATATGGCATGATGAATAAATAAAAACACTTCCCAACAATAAGATGAGAATAAAGATGCATCCCTAGATTTTGTCATAGTGAAAACCTCATGGATAGTAATAAATAAATAATTAATAAATAGAATTATTATTATATGGATGTCATGTATCTAGAACATGAACCATAATACTTTCAAGACAGTTTAAGTATGTGGGTAGAAACCTGTCTGATTTTTGGAAACAAACTTGAAGGGTTTGTCACAAACTAGTTTTCCTCATGAGACCTTTCGATGCATCGAGGGGCTATAGCGGGCCCCACCCATCACTGCCAATCCAAATAATTATTTATAAAAATATTTAATACAATAACAATATACCTTTTAAATATCCATATGGATTAGAGTATACAGATTTATCAATATTTCCAAGGTTAAAGTAGCATTCAAAATAAACATCGTATGTGAAATGGTATAGGGCTTAAGGAAATAACCATATGCATGATACAAGAAAATGGATATTTAATAGAATTATAATTTCAAATGAAAAATGATATGAAAGGTGAAGTAGATAAACCACATAATAAATATTAGGTTCAAAATACCAAGTAAGTCTCAATGAAAATGGAAATTGAGACAAAGTCCCTTACCACATTACAATCAATCAAATCGTATGACCAAAAATTAGTAATCACAAAATTAATCATAGAATACCATGAATATAAATAGAATCATGCTATCATATATAAAATTTTAATACACATACACCACATACAAGAAATAAGTGGCGAACAATGGAAATCCCATATAATTAAAAGTGATATTAGAAACCCATTACCTTATGCCTGAATGTGTTTTTTGATTGATCATAATGACCTGAATAATAAAATTTAGCTTAACTAATTAATAATTAAAGAAACTAATATACGTGTAATTGATTTATTTTAACCTTATTAGGTTCATTCATGGCCTTTTTGATGGGTTTAAGAGGTTCAATTTTATTATTTTGGAAGCATTTTATTCCTTGGTTTTTATGATCAGTTTACTTGTATTCAGGAATAAAAGTTTGTTTGAAATGTTGTTAAAAATAAAAAATTGTTAATATATATTATTAGTGACATTATAGATATATAAATTATCTTATAATGATTTTCTTATACACCATGAGGATTAATCATTAGATAAAATTTAATGATAAACACTTGGATTAACTTGGCGATTTTGTGCATAATGAACTTATTTTGTATTATTATTTTATATTATGAGTGTGTAAGGATTATAGAACATTAAATATGATGGAATAAATAAATTATGATATGTTTCAACCATGAAAATTTTTCATGACCAGAATTCGAGATGGTAATAGAGATTGAAAACACGCCGTACTTTAATGTGATAAATTAAAACATCTAAGACTGTGTTTTAATTTTTAGTATAAGAGGAGGGGGAAAGAGAGATGATGATGAAATATTTTAGAATAATAAAATTATAGTTAGTGTAAGGGGCTATAATTATCATAGAATTTTGATGAGGTTATGTGAGGAGAGAGAAACAAAATAATGGAACATGTAAAATAAGTTGAAAGAAAAAGGAAGAGAGGTTCACCTCTTGAATACTCCTCCTTGAGAATCTCCTTAGGGCCTTTGTTTCTGGCCTTTTGGTGAGACCAGAAGGTCTTGGACGTGGGGGGTATTGGGAAGTGTATTTGGCAGAACTTAGGCAAGGATCAAAGATTGGTTGGTGTGAGAGGAAGAGGGGGTGAGGGTGGTTTTTATAGTGGAGGAGAGGAGGGTATTTGCATTATTTTAATCATTAGTTTATTATTTTTTCCAAAACAATGAATAGTATTGATTCTTGCCACCCAAAAAATATTAAATGCATGTGAGTTCTAACCAATGTCCATTTATATCATCCATGATTCAAGAATGATGTAGAAATTCATTTATTTAGCATATTTCATAAACTATCAAATTTTATTATTCACCAAAAATTCAAGTATATCAAAAAAATCCCAAAAATTCACCCTAATAATTTTTTGATTTGTAGAATCCAAAAATAAACTCCGTTTTTCAAAAATAATTTTCTAAATATGAGAAATTTAGTTTTTAATAAAAAAATTCATTTAATCAAAAAATACCAACACTTAAAATATTCACCTTTATTTTTAAAGTGCCTAAATTGTATTTATACTTTCATGGGTAATGTTACCACCTATAAGGGCCATATTACTATTCATAAGGGTAGGTTACTATTCGTAAGGGTGGGTTACTATTCATAAGGGTAAGTTACTATTCACTGAAAATTAAGATGATTCTATCAGACTCCGAATATCCCCCTGATTGCAACCATGTATGTCCGTTTTTCGAAATTCGAAGCACAGAAGTGGAAAATTTAAGTTTAATGCCTAGGTTATGACTATCTCCTAAATAACCAAGTGTTGTTTCAAAGAGACTCGTTGCTTTACGAAATATAGGCTATCTAATGAATTGAAATTATTTAAGAGAAACATTCCATGAAATGTTTGGGGTGTTATAAAGAATTAATGTGAGCCATGTTTTTATAAGTGGTTTAATAGGATTGCAGTCATATTCATAGTTGTTAATGACATATTACTTATTGGAAATGACATGTTAGTAATATAGTTAGTTAAGAAATAGTTAAACAAGTGTTTCTCAATGATGGGATAAGGTTAAATAGTGTATATACTTGGAATCAAGATCATTAATGATAGATCAAAAAGGATATTTAGACTAATTCAAAGTATATACATTGAGTAATTACTAAAGAGATTTAGAATGGAACAATCCAAGAGGGGATTGGTTCTAGTGTCACAAGGTATACATCTCTCCAAGAAAATGTGTCCTCAGATACAACATGAGAGAGAGGGAGAGATCATGATTAGGATCTCATACACATTTGTGATATGATTTATCATGTATTCCATGTTTTGTATAAGGATTGGTGTTGCCTACACTTTAAGCCCAGTAGGTAGATATCAAGTTCATATAGGAGAACAATATTGGTTTGTTGTTAAGGATATCCTTTAAGTATCATGGTCCTACTTAGGATATGTTCTCGGTATATGGAGGAGATGGGGAACTATTCATTAGAGGATATATTGATGCTGTTTTCTAAATAGATTAGGATGATCTAAAGTCATGGACATGATATGTATTCAGTCTAAATAGAAGATATATGGACTGGAATATTTTATAGAATCCATTTTTTGTTGATCTATAGTGGATTTTGAGTATATAGCAACTTCTGATGTAGTCAAAGAAGTAGTTTAGACTCAAAAATTCATCCAAGAGATTGATGTTGTGCCTGGAAATAGAGATCTTATCATATTGTATTGTGGTATACTACAACAATGGATCATGAAAATGGTCCAAGTTTATATCAATGGATGAAACACATACTCTTTAAATATCACATATTGAGATATTTTTCTCAAAATCATGATTTTTTTTGGAAGAGTTTCTATGATGGAAAATGTGGAGGACCCCTTGACTAAGGATTTATCTCATCAAAATCATGAATAACACACTACTACAAAACACGCCTTTAATAGTGCAAGAATCATCCTTTATCAGCTCTAGAAAAGAGCTGACTACCTTATCATGGTTAAAAGTTCATGGCTTTTATCAGTGATAATAAATGTTAGATTTATCAATGAAAATAAAAGAGCTGATAAATCACACTTTTATCCGTGCTTTTAGAAGTGCTAATAAAAGAACCCATTTATCAGCACTTTTATTTGGTGTTGATAAATATACACTTTATCAGCGCTTTTATTTTCACTAATAAATATAGACATTATCAGATCCTATATAAGCACTAGAAAAGGTCCCCTTTATAAGCACTTTTAAAAGTTTTGATAAAGGGTAGCTTTATTAGTACATTTAGTAGTACTGATAAAGTTGAAAACTACATTTTGATGTTGTAGCACACTGCATCACCAGAAACAGGAGCAATGTGCTACAACAAAACACTAAATCAATAGAAATAGAAAAAAATTACCATAATAAGATAAAAATAATGAATTTAAATGAAATAAAATTTCTAATACAAATACAAGAAAAAGAAAACACTATTATACAGTATGTCAGTTGTTTTATTCTCTAAAATTAATGTAAATTTTGAATAAAAAGGTGCACTTGGAGTAATACCGGTCACACGGTGGGTCTAATTGAGGTTTGATTAATTCTTATACATAAAAAATGGCTTATGGATCACTTTTCTAAAGTACCAAAACAATCAGAATGCAGTTTCTCAGTTTTGAATATGTTGGTTGTTTTTTTATTAAAATTAATGTGAGTTTTGAATAAAATGACGTACTTAGAATCATAATGGTCACACCATGTGTTGGATTGAGGTGTTTTTGATACCTAAAAATCACAAATTACATATAGATTTTTTCCTTAAATTACCAAAACAATACGAATGCGTTTTCTTGGTTTTGAGTATTTTAGTAGTTTTTTACACTAAAATAAGTGTCAATTTTGAATAAAAAAGATGCACCTGGAGTCATACCGATCATACTATGCTTTGTATTGAGGCGTGGATGAATGTTACGTGTCCCAAATGACTCATGTATCATTTTTCTAAAGTATCTAAACAATTTGAATTTGTTTCTTTGGTTTTGAGTACGCCACATGTGTTTTTTACTAAAATGTAATTTTAATCTAGAAACACACACTTTGACTGATACAGGTGGAATTGTGTTTGGGTTTGATAAAAGATTAATTAATACACATCAAAAATGAATTATGAATCATTGTCACAAATTATCAAGACAATTCTAGTGTTTTTTCTCATATTTTAGTGAGTGACGCTTTTTTGTATTAAAATGTCAATTTTAAACTGATGACAGACACTTTGGGTCATATTGGTCACACCGTGCATCGTATTTAGGTGTGGATGATCCTTACACATAAAAATTATGTATAGATAATTTTCATAAAGTATCAAAATACTATGAATGTGTTTTCTCGGTTTTGAGTATGTTAGTTATTTTTTACTAAAATTAATGTCAATTTTGAATAAAAAAGACGCACTTGGAGTCATGTTGGTCACATCATGCTTTGCATTGAAGAGCGTCTGAATGATACATGTCCTAAATGACTCATGGATAATTTTTATAATGTATCAAAATAATCGGAATGTTTTCCCTGGATTTTGAGTATTCCATGTGAGTTTTTTTTCTGAAATGTCATTTTAAACTAGAAACACGCACATTGATCCATATAGGTGGCATCATGTGTGGGTTTTACATGAGGCTGATTCATGCACATAAAAAATTAATTATGCATTTTTGTCCCAAATTATCAAGAAAATATGAGCGTGTTTTCTTAGTTTTCTGTGAGTGATACTTTTTTGTATTAAAATATCAATTTTAAACCGATATGGATAGTTTGAGTCATACTGGTCACATCGTGCCGTTAGATTAAGGCTCGGTTGATCCCTACATGTCACAAATGATGTGTGGAGAGTTTTACTAAATTACCAAAACAATATGAATGTTTTTTCTCAATTTTGACTATGCCACACGTGTTTTTTAATAAAATTTCATTTTAAACTAGAAAGATGCACAATGGATCTTATCTTAAGTGACAAGTGTTATGTGTACTTTTAAAAATTATTATCAAAAAAAAATCATGGTTTGATTTTTATTTTACTTAAATTTATAACAATTTTATTGTTATTAAGCCAGTACTTCTTATCCTCCTTCACCTTGGTCTCCACCTCGGTCTTCGCCTCTACCTCTTCCTCCATGTTAGTCTCCAACTTCGACTCTTCCTCCGCCTTCACCTCCACCTTCGGCTCTGCCTTCGCCTCCGCCTCCACCTCTGCCTCCATGATTTCCCAAAAAAATTATTGTTTGGATTTTATCACTTCTAAAGAAATTTATTTCCTCCATTACCCTTATCCATGAGAAAGATATCAAAAATAATATATAAGAATTATGAAACTAATGCTTCACACCCCAAATATCTTTATAAGTTCATAACTCGTACTAGATCACAAACATAGAAGGCAATCGCCTAAATTTTTTGTCGGCATACATTCTAACAAAAAGTACGCTCCCCACTCATCTCTAAATAAAATGATTTATTCTTTTGAGTAACTCAGTTTTCGAAAATCTTGATAGTACTGAGAAAATATATACAAATAAATTATTATGAAATATATTTCATGAAATATTAATTACCTTTAGAAATTACCTATTGGGGGATGCTGGTATTTTCATGATTTATTATTTCTCTCATAAATTTTCAAACATAATATCCATAATATATTGCATTATCTTTTTTTGAACACTATATAAACATTGACCAAGATCAATAAATTGTTTTGAAATGTTTTGATAGTTAATTATTTCTATATATACCTTAATTTATTTCCATTTTTAGTAATCCATGGGATTTATATTTTTAGACACAGTCTTTATGCCATGATCTAGCATGTATTTAGAACCTTCCTTATCATAAAAAAATTCTCATTAAAACACTGACTGAATATATAATTTGAAGTTTATTTATAAAATTTTGATTTTAGTGTATTACATATTCACAGTACATATCATTTGTGGTTGGTTGGTTTCAAATCCATTCATTAAATCCAAAAAATAAATATTTTGGGTGTGTATGTTGACTGCTATCAGCATTCAGTGCTTTCTAAAAAACAAAAACAATTAAGTAATGCAAAAATTAAAAATATATTTTATGTGATTAGATAGTAGAGTTTTACCCTTGCAATGTAGGCATAAAAAAGTGACAATCATCTGGTGTCTTTTTTTTAAACTCTTTCAGTAACTCGTCTTTTTTCTTCTTAATTTCTTCCTTATTCAAAGTAATTTCTTTTATATAAATGATATAGGTATTAATTAATTAAAATTGTGATTTGAAAAATATTCCCTTTATATTTTTGTAATATAAACACATGTACAAAATTTGAATACTTATTAACTTTAATAAACATTTTTATCTCACTATTTGGGCATACATATTATGAAAATGTACCTTATGTATGTATTCAAAACTGAGATGCCCAACCATTCATTCTTGAGAATTTCAGTTAGTTTTTTGAGACCAATTATGTCTATGAAGGAAACTCCATATATTTCTTCTTCATATTCATTTTAAGACATAGTTTTTTCTTTAAATGTAGTCTCTGCATGAATTAGTAATAATAATAAATATTTCTCTAGAACTGGTGGGGATAAGGTACTCTTGGAATGTTGTTTTTTTCTTGGTCAATTCACTAGATTTTATTGATTCGGCTTTTCATTTATTCACCGGTTTATCCATTTGTAATACCATACCTCACTTTAGACCTTTTACAATAAATTATTACATGTTTTTCATATGAAAATATTTGTTAAAGATGTATCTTATGTATCTTTATAAGATTATATGACCATGATATGAAAGCTCTAATATCATATTCAAATGTTGTAATATTCAGACCATCATGTGGAATTGTAAACTCAGCAGTAAGCTCATAAGCTACCTCAATTCCCACTCTCATGTGATTTTTTGGAAGGGGCTGATTGTGTAGCTAGTCTCCCAAGATATTATACATTGTACCCATTGCAACATGGCAGTACATGGGTTTTGATAGATAAAAATCATATACAAGTGTACTCTATAGAGTTTTAGTAATATAAAATTATATAATGTTGTTTGATTCACATTTAGGAGAATGGATAATGAAAAAATTGATTACCTCAGGTAAGGTATGCATTTAGGTGGAATAAAAAACCTAAAATCTAGTGGGATCATTTGGTTTATGTGTAGATATTTTCTCCACCATTAGTTCTCTTTGATCATCTCATATACATTGGTCTGTCAAACCAGACCAAAAAATAATATCTTTTAGTGAGTCTATTTGTGTATGTATTAATCTCATTATATTATATGTATCTTCATGTGGTTTTATCTTCTAGAAATATGTTTGAGGAGAGACTCCAAAACCTAATCCTTTAATGTGACAATATTTTTTAGGCCACTTCAAAGCTACTAAAAGTCACATTTCTTATTGTACGGTTGTTGCTGATTCTTATGTCTAAACCATATAAAGAAATATAAAAATATTAATTTTTATATAATGTTATTATAAATCATAAAAAATTAAAATTCTTTCATACTTAAACATGCTTCCCAAACTGATTTTGTGTTTTCATCAACTAATATACATCCTTATTTACATGAGCCTCATTCCATATCACATGACATGGGATGGAAGTGGATTCATATTTTGATTCATCAATCTACATATAAATAAAGGATCATATTTTGTTTCATATAAAATAATTAAAATTTTATTATTGATTTAAAATACATACCAATTTCTTCTCTAATAAAGTGTACCCCATCCTTCCTTTGTGATAGGGGTACACTGGTTTGGATGTAAATTCATTATTTTCAGCACACTTTTTTTCATAAATTAACAATTTTTAATCAAGTTGGATAAAATAAATAATGTCAAATAATATATTATCGACCACAATGATCCTGAAATTATTTATCATTATGACGATTACTGAAAGAAATTCATGTTTCCTTCTTTATTATGTATTCATAACTAAGTGGTGGGTGGGGATTTATTTCCCCCTCAGTATCCCTAAGATATAACTTCACCATAAGAGTCTGGAAGCCTCTATGGTCTTTTCTAGAATCCATTAAGACAAATTTATTACAGAAATATTCTAAAATAAAAAAATATATAAGGAATAATGAAAACTAAATCAATGTTTCATTATATAATTTTTTATTAAAATAGAGTAAGGATATTGTGACATTACTGTTATATCTTTCCAAATTATTTCCTTCATTATAGGTTAGACGTGGAACCATGAGTCAATATCAATAGGAAAATTAATCCTCATTGTGACCCCAAGATAACTAATGAATTTTGACATATTGGGGTCAATAGGTTTTCCATTTTGATTCCAACCAACCTCAAATTTTATACCATGACTTCTTTCCTTGATAATTTTATTCAAAACTCTGATGCTGAATCATTATTTTTTCATCAATATGTTATTGATCCCCAAATAATTTTTCATTTTTAACATCAATAGTCTATTCTTTCTCAGGATTGGAAACATCATCATGTTCAAATGACATTGTATGTATGATTAGTAAAATATTTAATTTGTCTTGAATAAAAACAATTCAATACACTCCATGCAAAAAATTCCACAATTGCATGCATCTTTCACGAAAATTGTTACTGTATTGAATAGAGATATAATACTTCAATACAACACTACTAATAACCTTCACCTCATTTATTTAATCCATTATTATATGCTTGATTTACTTCCATCTCTTGAGGATGGATTTGAGGCTACTCATTCCCTCTTTCAAACTAACTTGCATCCCATCATTGTTTATGAGGTATGTCATCAGTGTACTTTGGAACCAAAATGTTGGTTGGAAGTCTAGTTTGAAAGAGGTATTCTAATCCATATTCAAGATATAGAATATAATCAAGCATCTAAGAATTAAAGTTTCCCATGAACTTACACTAATGGAATCACTCAAAAAAGTCTTTTCATTTAAAGAGGAATTGGAATACCTTTACTCTAATGGTCTTGAAGAAATAAATGTCACCCCACTTACATTAGAAATCACTTATTTCTACTCATGGATTCCTCACCTTCCAATTTTGGATATTTTTTTAATCCACCATAAGATCCCTCCAATGACATACATACCTTTAAAGGGTGAATTTTTCAACTTATTCTTAGTATTGATCTATAATTTTTTTACTCTTATAAATGAATTGAATCTATTCAATGAAATCCTAAATATATTATTATGATATATTACCATAAAATCTTAGAGGAACCATAGATACATCTCATGATTGAAAATTATAACACATAGCTTGAAGTAGATCTACAATTACCTATAAGAATGTCCTACTTTATGAATCATAATGATATTATCAGTTGTAAAATAAAATATTGGAGAGAGTTATCCCCACAACTCAATAATATTATATGATGAAACTTTAATCATACACCATGACTGGTCTCACCAAATATTATAATAGATATCGTATTCCTTTTATCATATTTAACAATTGAGGTGATATTGTATTTGTTCTTTGATCCTTTATTTTCACACAAACCATTGATAGAGTCATATTTTACGACATTATAAATTATATGATAAAACTTAGTTTAAATCCTTATATTTCTTATATGGAATACCATATGATATATAATATTCATATGTTATGGGTGAACAAATAAATCATTCATGTCATAATATATGATATTGACATAATAAAATATGACATTTATTTATTTAAAAAAATAATAGATTAAAAAAATTTATCCTTTAAGAACAAGTCTCTAATACCACTTATGAGTTTTAGGGCATCATCCTATGATTATTAGAGGGATAAAAAACCTAAACAATGGTCAATTTATCTCAAGGATAAATGTGAATGGAAATAAAGAAAAATAACACATATGGAATACTTGTAATATAGTATCAGTGCAATCCATTTTTAAGCTTCAATGGAATATGTTTGATTTATAACACTGAAGTAGAAAAAAAAGTATTCTAGCCTTTGAGGATATTATACTATCATTAAATCATAGAAATATTCTTGAGGACCCATGATCATCGAAGGAGTTCTAGTGCCTTAACCTAGTGAAAAACATTGATCAAAGAATAATAGATGTTTGGCTATGGAATGAAACAAAGGGTTGATTACAATAGGGGGATCACATCCCTTTATAGGGACCCCACATTTAATAAAGAGTGCCTTGATCATTGACTTCCATATCATGGAAACTGATAATTTCTTCATGTCAGAGTACTTCTTTCATTGATTGTTTCAATAAATGTTTCAAGTCATCTATGATTCTCTTTATGATTTATAATTGATGAGAAATAATTTGGGAGGATTAGCCAAATTTATTCATACAATATCATATATTTAATTCCCCGCCAAAATCTACATTGTTCATATGTCTTAGCCTCTGATAAAAGTATATATAAGCCTAAATTTCCATTTATGATTCAAGGAAATCAGAAAATATGATATCTATGTTTTGTGCATTGTGGACATGGATAACAAATTACATGACTTATAGGATATAAATATCCAAACCATCAAATGTATACTTTAATCAACTTTTGTTCTCTCTATGGTTATTCACCATGTTATATGACTTTTCAAATTTTTTTTTATCCTAAAAATTAATTATCTCTTTATTTTCATTAGTAAATATATTAATAAATCACATGTCATAGTTTTCTTGATCAACTATCCAACCATGGATAAATCACTTACTTTTTGGAAATACACTCTTTATATGTTGTTGTGTATTTCTAAGTCCATTTACCCAATGATTTATCAACTCTATCCAATCTAGGAAATTTTTAAAAAAATCGTTGAGCATGCGTTTCTCACCAAAGAAATTCCCCATCACGCTTTGTAACCCATGGTTAATTTTTAATAATAATCTTGAATTAATTAAAAAAACTCTCACAACAAGCATCACTAAAATAATTTTTGGAATGTGACTAATTAATTCAATATTTTTTTGAATTCAAAAAAAAAATTATTCATTAAAATCATAAATCTAAATAACCCATTTCATGGTTTAACAATTTACATGAATAACCAAAATCTACAAAACTTGTTTTAATGATTTTTACACTTACCTTGGTCCCTATATGTTCATCACCCATAAATGAGGGCCAAAACTTGGTATCCCCTAATCCTTAAAAACCCTAATAATTAAGCCTTTAGAATCTATAATCTAGTATTTAAGATGGATTAAATTTCATAAATTACCTAGATTTTGGATCCCTATATTATTCAAATGAAGAAAAAACTGAGGGGGGGTGGGAGGTCTCCTTGTTAATGTTGAGAGGAGAGTAAACCATCTATGTGTGTCTCTAGAGGAAAATGGGCTAGACACTCGAATACATATGAAAGGAGAGAAAATATGAAATAGAACCACACTCATTGTATTTTAGTAGTGATGAGAAGAGATGTAGGGTTCATCATGGTTAAGAACGTCACAAAAATTCAAAATAAGGAACCCAAAACATCAAACAATAATAGAGGAAGAGTAGAAAATAGAATACATTGGATTATATCCTTGATTAATCCGAGGGAACATAGAGGTGTCACACCGGCAGTAGAGGAGTTCTGCAAGAGATTGAGAACCGCGAGTGACTGAGATGTGATTGGGGTTTTTTTTAAATAGATTGGGGACACTTTTAATAGTGCTTTCAAAAAAGCACTGACAAAGATCCCTTTTATTAGTGTTAAATTTACAAGCGCTGATAAAATGAATATTTATCAGCTTTAACATTTTAGCGCTAATACATATATCTTTTAACAGCACTTTTTTTACACTAATAGAGATTGATCTTTATCAACGCTAAAAAAGCATAGATAAAAGTTTTATAATTATAATTTTTTAAATAACTTTATTATAATTTTATAATTATTTAAATAAATTTATTATAATTTTATAATTATTTAATTAACTTTAATGTAATTTTATAATTATTTGAATAAATTTATTATAATTTAATAATTAATTAAATATATATAATTAGTTATTTATAATTATATAAATACTTATTTAAAAATTAATATTTATTTATTTATAATAATTATAAATATAGTAAATATTCCTTTATAGATATATTTATTTATAAATATTTTTTAAAAATATTTTTTTATCATTATTGATGGATATATAATCTTAAATACATGCATTTAAAAAATGAGTTAAATTGAATAATCCAAGATGAGTACACTTTAAAAATATTGAAAAAATGGATATTTTTTATTAATTAAATATAGGTTATTAAAAAAATATGGATATATATATATATATATTTAAGTGGATTAATACATATTGAAAATACTAAAACATAGTGTGTGTGTATATATATATAATAGAAAATGATCAAATTCAAAAATAAACTAAAAATAAAAAACATTAAAAATGAATACCCTAACTGTAGTATTAAAAACAAATAAATAAAATTGACTGATTAAACACATAATATATATTAAATATATTATGTTATAATGAAATTCTAAAATATACTAAAATTTGAATTAATTACATAAATATTAGGTGTATGTGTTTCTATATACTACGTAAATATATTTTTGTGTGTGTTTGTGTATAAAAATTCATTAATATATAAATATATATATGTATGTGTCTGTACGTGAAATAAATGCAACACACGATGTATGATATAGGTTAAATTGAAAAATCAAACAACACTAAAAATGAATAAGACATTAATATGTTTTTAATTAACATTTTATATATATTATACTTATTAATTTTATATATCTATATTTAATATATACTATTTATTAATATTTATAATCTATTTGTACGTATATTAAATTTATTCATTTTTATCAATAATTATTTAATTAATTAAATGTTTCATATTCTCCTTAATTTACTCATTTGATTTTTATTTGTTTAATTTTCCATTTTATTTTGGACCTTTATCAGCACTAAAAAATCACTAATAAAGGGAAACTTTTATCAGCTCTAAAAACACACTGATAAAGGGCACATTTTATCAGTGCTAAAAATAAATCATTGATAAAGTTTAACTTTTATTGGTACTAAAAAAAGTGCCGATAAAGGGTTCCCTTTATGACTGAATTTTTTAACACTGATAAAGGGATTCCTTTATCAGAACTTATTTTATTGCTGATAAAGATGAATTTTATAATCAAGTTTTTCTATCTCTGATAAATTCCAGTGCTTTTATCGGTGTGTTTTGAAGTAGTGGCATGTGAGATCTAGTGAACTGAAAGTTATTAGTAGTTGGATCTAGTGAAGGTGGGAGTCTATTGAAGTTGGTGACCTAAAACCCAATTCTACATACTTTAAGATTACTTATTTTCATTGTTTTCAGTAATTAATAATGTTTTTATCAAATCATGATTATTCTTCTACCTGAAATAGTATGTGGTAGTTCCCTAAGTATACATATAACACTAAAATGTTATAGTGGTTCACCACTATGATGAGAACCTAGAAGTTCCATGACATTATTCTTAAATATAAGTTCTATAGCTAGATGGTATAATTTGGCAGGGCACAGATGATATTGATTATCAGGGGAAGATACTCATAGGCCATGGAGACACTTTTTCATCATGTATTCCCTTGGTAATATTTAGTAAAAGAGATTATGAGAACATGAATTGCTAGTAGGAAATCCACATTTATATGTGTCATTGGATTTTACTTTATGAGTACTTGTGTAATGGTCCTTAGACATTAATATTATTATTAATGCATGTCATGAGTTACTAACTTTTATGTATTAATGACAATCATGAAGACATATGTTCATGGTGAAGTAAGATACATTGGGTGTGACGCGACTAACATTATATAAATGAATAATGCAATAAAGGATTTTCCCATACTATTCTTTAAAGAAATTTGATATCTTAGGACCTTTGATAGGAATGAGACTGCTATATTAAGTCAATGTCCATGGTGGTACTGTCGATAATTTTTTTCTAAAAAGTTAAAGAAATAGACATCAGACACATAGGTTAATTACACTAGCATGCAACCTTCTTGATTAGAGATATTGAGATAAAGAGATCACATTACACAATGTATGTTCATAGGAATTTATATATCATTATGACATCAACTTATTTCTCTGTGGGAGCCTTGGTGTATTTCTAGATGTTAGCCTTGGACTTGAGGTAGTGTGGTCTAATGCCATGGAAGAAAGGGCTTAGAGGGTCACACAATTAGTGCATTCAGAACCTCAGTTAAATTCTATAATAATTTAACATGTTGGATAAATATTATTCCCATGCATGGTTTAACTATTATTAATGTTTACTTGATCGCAAAAATTAAATCACCAATTATTCTAGAGAATATATATGTGAGTTTAATATTTAGTAAATATTTATTCTCCAGTTAATTATTTATTTAATTACATGAATACATAATATTTATTCATTCTGGTTTATTTTCAAGGTAACAAAAGATTTGTTTATTTAGCTACATGAATATTTAATAAATATTTATTCATTAATTTAGTGAATATAATATTTATATATTTATTGGAAAAAAATGTAGTGATATTTATTTAATTAAATAAAAGTTCATTATTCAATTCCTCATAAATATTGAGGATGATTAGTGGACCGGGTTTAATGGTCCAATGAAAAATGTAAAATTAAACATTATTTGAATAAATATTAATTTATTTATTCGATAAAATAATATTTATTTTCAAGTAAATAATAATAATTCTATTATTATTTAGACATGGGGTTCACCAAGAATTAAGAAAATAATAAGGTCGCTTGTGAAATTATTATTTTCTAACCCTGGAATTATTTAAACCCGATTATAACATTCTCCAAAATTCTAGCCACAATCTTTCATTATGTGTAATGAATTATAGAGATACTTTTATCAATCCCTAGAGAGCACTTCCCTAGAATTATCTAAATAACGTGGAGTAATTATCCTACTCCACAAGAGTGAATCCTTCTCCCTTTGAAGGATTTAATTGTGATCAGTAGCAATTGCCAAAAGTATTAGATTCATCCATGCTATAACTTGGAGTATTCTACGATGAAAATTAGAGGTTTTTGAAACATGTTCAGATCATCACTGGAGGGAATATACCATTCATTATTTTGATATAATGAAGATATGACAATATTTATTCATCCAATCGTCAATAATAATAAATTATTTAACAAAAATAACTTTTTTAATTAAATAAATTAATTATAAATTATATGTGAAAAGAACCCCACTTCTTGATTCTGAGTTCTTATCGATTAATCTTCATATTAGTTCTATTGATTATGAAGATTTTCTTTCATATATACCAAAAATTATTCATCTATTACGAAAAAAATTCAAATTGGTTAAGCCCAATAAGCACTTCTGCTATGAATGAAACCTTCACAGAGTTGGGACAGGTTCAAACCACTCAGGTAACATTGAGGGGGATATTATTGGATATAGGTTCCAACACTCTCTAAGGTTCATGAAATGGGTTTAAAAACTCTATTATATAACTATTATACATTATGTCTTGACCCGCATGTTTAACATAATGACATTAGTTCTCAAGTCCTATATGGTGTGAGGGGAGTTTTATGCATTCATATATATACTATATGGTACCCCCCCTATAAGAGGCCTTTTCAAATAATGGGTATTGAGACCTAGGAGAAACAAATCTGTGAGCCAATGACCTAAAGTAAACAATATTTTTTTAATAGAGTGATAGGATGTCCTACATCTAACTAGTGAGGGTGTTTACCTTGATTGGGACCAAAAAGTGGTATTATAAAAATGGATTTTGTTAAAGTAATCTCTATTTGAAGTAATGAAATCCTCCATTAACCATAAATGGATTTCAATATTTGATGAAAAAACATTCAATTATATAAGAATTAGATGAAATGGTATTCTCAATCATTGGGTATAGACATCAACATATCTTTCATTCATGGGATTTTGGCTAGCATGGAGAGTAGATAATTATCAAAAGAAAAGAAAAAAAGGGTGTTTCATGTTGACCTTATAGGATTCAATGTGTTGGTAGGATCATTATCTAATGATATATACATGAAATATATGTTTTTTAAATCCTTACACGCTATGTGGGAACAAATTCGTTACATATATGAAGGAAATTCCAAGGCACGTGAAGTTGAATTTAATGTTTTATGGAACATGTATGAGGATTTGAGGATGAACCTAAATGAGACTGTTGATGCATTCTTTGATCAGGTTAACGTTATTATTGAATATATGCATATAATCAAAGAAACTCCTGATTATATAAAAATCATTGAAATAATCCTTTGAATATTACCACCAATTTTCAATGTGAAGGTATCAGTGCTCAAAGAAAATACCCAAAGGAAGTTTCATTGGATATCCTTCATAGAAGTCACATTGCATACAAGATGAGTAATACTTCCAATGATTCAACATCAAATAAGAATTATCAAGAGGTATCATTCATGTAAATGAAGAAACTCAGTTTGGAATAAGATCCTCATGAAAGGTAAGTTGATGAGGTGATATCTTTCTTATCTTGAAACCTTAAATAGATAAAATGGAGATTCAAATGAAAGATTCCACTTGATTTTTTTTTATTTGTAAAAGTTAATAATAAAACTATAATGCTCCCAAATAAATTTTTATATGATGATGAAGATGAATTACCCACTAAGAAATCATATATGGATGTAAAAGGTAAAGGGATTTCACAATAGAAGTTCTTCAAAAGAAAGAACTTGTTTTCACATGAAGATTCTAGATTGTATGAAATTGATGTAGAGGAGATTGAGTACTATAAATACCTATCCAAGTAAGTTATTTTAGCTATCAAAAATATACTATAATCACCAGAAAATAATTATGAATAATATGAACTTAAGTTAATATTTAACCTCAAAGTTGAGTTAGAAGTTTATCTTGAAGAGATTTATGTTTAGAGTTAAAAAACAAAGAAAGAAAATAGCGTTTTTTGCGACTCAAAACTTTATATGTAGCATCAAGAAGAAGAGAAATATAAGTTAAAGTATGATATCTAATAACTTAAGTTTGTAAATTCTAGAAACCTTGTGAAGGAATTTGATATCAAGCTCAAAATTGTAGAGAGGGTCTAGATTATTTATGGATTGATCGATTCTATGAAAGATTGTGTCAAAAGAATTTAGAAACCTAAAAGTTAAGTCAGGCTAATGAGATGAAATCATGATTATCATAAAAGAATTTTAACCCTCATAATGACATAAGAAAGTTTGATTTCACTAGACACTAGAGAATCTAAGGAGTTATCCGAGGAGTCATTGGAAAAATTAGTCACTTACCCATAAGTACGGTAGTTCAAACATAAGGGTAAGTTTTTTGAGACAAGGAACAATATAGTAAACAACATATCCCAAAAAATTATTATTGAGAAATACCAACAAAAGGTATATTATATGGAAGTAGTTCTTACATAGGTATATATATTCAATATGGATTTTTTGTGTCTAGGTGAAGATAATACACCCTATGAGATGTGGTATAGGAATAATTTAACATTGAAATACATTAAATTTTTCAAAATTAAATGTTTTATTATTATCATAGAGAAGAGATAAAAGTTTAAATATCATTGGGGTGAAAGTATTTTCCTTGGATATTTATCCAAAATAAAATTATATAAGTTCTATAAAAAGGATTGGTGAAATCATTTAAAGTCACAACATCACTTTTTTGGAGACTGGGAATACTTTACAATCTAATGAGTAGATTTAACATAAAATAAATAATGAAACTTCAGAGGAAATTAATGCTAAAGTGATCATCCTAGGGGGATCACATGGATTTTAAGTAGACTCAGAGGAATATGTAAATAAATAGTAAATTGAAGTGGGATCATAAAATCTAATAAAGTCAAGAAGTGGGGTTGAAATATATAAATAAAATATATTTGGTGATCAAACTGATCTTTTTCAAACTCATAGGATAAAGGATCTATGAAAAACCGCTCTATTATCTTGAGTAGAGACTAAATTTTTTGAATAGGTTACAAAATATGATGATCATGTCAAATAAATTCATGATTGACTTTAATAAATTGAAAAGTATGAAATATGGGATATTGTGCTAAGGTTGGAATAAAAAAATATCATCAGAACCAAATGGGTGTTTTATAATAAACTCAATGAGGATGGAAAGGTGACTCAAAAAAAAGAAAGAATAGTGTGAAAAAGATATTACCAAATATAAATCACTAATATTGATGAGATATTTACCCATGTATCCTAGTTGGAAACTATTCATCTAATATTATAAAGGTCAGTGAAAATAAATTTTAAGGTGTATTAAATGGATTTTAAAAAAAATTATTTAAGGGAACACTTGAGGAGGAAGTTTACATAAATATAATAGATAGTTTTCTTATCGATGAAAATGAGAGAAAATATTTTTGATTGAAGAATCCATTGTACAGGATGAAGAAAGATCTATGGTCATAGTATTCTAGTCTTAATAAATATTTGAGAAAACTTATATTTGAATGAGGTGAAGTTTATAATAATATCTACTTCAAGAAGAAGAATTATCAAATTATTTTGGTTATCATTTATGTAGATTTCATAATTTTTAGAGGATCAGATGAGTCACAATTCAAGATATTTTCTAAACATATGGGGTGTGAGATTGAGATATCCATAATAATGGATTTAACATGTTTCCCCCAGCTAATATATGTCTCAAGGAAGGTATGAATCATTTATTTCTCAATTAATATATTCTAAAGGTATCCTTAAGAGGTTTTTAATGGAATATTCTAGGATGATGATGACACCAATAGATAACCAAATCAGGTTGTGAAAATATTATGAGGATAGGGAGGTTGATGTAATTGAATATAAATAAATCATTGATAGCCTATTATAACTAATAGTGACATGACCTAACATTGTTCTTTATGTATGTCAAGTATAAAAATACCATAGTTGTCTTAAATAAATCCTCATGGTATTATTGAAGAGGATTCTCCATTACATTAATAGAAAGATGGAATCTAGGTTGTTCTATCTTGAAACACCATAATAGGAGTTATTTGGATACACATATATGGATTGGGATGGTTCATTCGATGAATGAAAGCCGGCATTGGGTGATTAATTCTATCTTGGAGGTTTACATATTTTATAGTTGAGGAAGAATAAATGATACATTTCACTAATAACCATGAAGGATCAATAAATTGTGGCTACTAAATAATGTACTCAATTAATATAGATGACGAAAAAACTTGAAGATGTCAGAGTGGCTGTGAAATCTCCTACTATAATAAAGTGATATAACTTGAGTGTTATCAATCTTATAGAAAGTATCGTTCATCATTCAAGGACAAATAACATTGAGATAAAGTATCATTTCATCAAAGATAAATTTGAAAAAGTTTGGTGTAGTTGGAGTATGTGTCAACAAAAAATCATATTAAAGATATCATGGAAATGGAACTGCCCAAGGATGATTTTGAGAGACATTAGTTGGATCTTAGAGTCCAACTATCCCCATCCAACTTGATGGTGTGGAGAAGGGAACCTCACTCCCCCATGAGAAATTTTATTTATATAAATGTTTGATAACTCTCTTATATTAACTATTTAAATTTCTAAACATATCTTTTTAACTTTAAAATAAGTTCTCTTTGGGTTAATTGAAAAGGAAGGAGAGAATGTCCATCAACTATTGTGGAGAAGTTGTCCATGATTTTAAATTAAGATGGCTGGTAGTGTTAATTCTTGTTGATAAAGGAGCTTTCCATACCGATGCTTTAGAAATGGATGTCTATTAAGGGGGAGAAGATTAATTTGGAAGTGTTGAAGAGAATAAATATCAAGGGTGTATTTTCAGGAGGAAATTTCTATTTAAATCTTATTTATGACATTGATCTTGACTCTTGTGGGTTTAGAGAGAATGATTTTTGAATTATTAATGAACTATCTATTTTTCAAGTATTTATGAGTTATCAAAAAACCCAATGGGGTTATTTTTATAAAAAAACCTTTGAAGTGTTTTTTGGGTTGTGCTTATTAAAAATACCAAATAAGGAACTTCCAAAATAGATTACACAGTCATGAAGAAGGCTTAGGGGGCTTTGGAAATAGCTATAGGAGTAATTTTTTCAAGGAGGAAATCATGTCACAACCACATAGGTCACATAATCAGAAGGATATACTATTGTATAGGATGGTGTATAGGGTAATTGGGAATACTGTGAAGGGTATCCCAAGAATGTAAAGCTATGGGCTGTTTGGAGATAAATGTTGGATCCCACCGTGGGAGAAGGTGTAACACCATGTATTAAAAGTATGCATGTGCGATATTGAGATTCAGAAAAGTGTTGAAATGGATAAAGGTAAATAGGATAAATTTTAGGTTTCATACCTATAATACATAAGAGTAATTATGTGATATAACAGAGTATATTTAAGTATATTACACACCATTAGGAGGATGTTCATGCCATAAAATGCATGTGAAACATTACCTTTCACCACAAAAATTAGATCTAACCACGAAGATAATGCATAAGAAAATATCCAAAGTAGTGAGTAAATGAGTAATTAGTAGTTTCACTATGAATTGGGGGGTTTCTCATTGACTCATAGTATGATATTAAATATATAATAAGATATGATTCATAACATGTACAGTCAAAGGAGAATAACACACCATGAAGAGGACCCCATGAAAGTTAGGGTATAGTCTATTTTTATTTGTTTTCATGATGAATAACAAGGTCGCACTATAACATATTTTAGGATCAAATTAAATCATATGGTCCTTCCATGAAGGACATATTTTTGTCTTGAACTTTTATTTCCATATTTTTTGATTTGATTGGTATAGTATGAAAATCATGAAGTTGGATTACTGTAATGAAAATATTTTCCACAAAAATTGATTATTGTAGTTTTTTTAAAGCAAGGGGATAGATATATTTTTAAAACAATAAGAGAAAGGATAGAATATTAAAAAAAGTAGATAGAATAGGGAGATTTATAGGTTGATTTATGGGAGAAGCAAAAAATAAAGAAGGTTGAATTTTCAGATGGGTGATGGAATGTATTAAGAAAAAAGGAAAATTAAGTTCCAGATTACTACTATAAAGTTGAAGAAGAATAAAAGGGGGTTCCATGAAGATTTATCACAAGAATTTTTTTCATTTATTCAAGTGGAAAAAGGTGAATCAAAGAAATACACCATCACTGGTGTAATATTATTTTTTATATGAATTCTTGTAAATGATGAAAAAAAATAGTCATATGAAAAAATGATGTTAGTCTTATTCAACTAAAAAAATGTGTAACTTGAATTAATGAATATAAAACATAATACAAAAATGAAGAAATTATCAACATAAAATAATGTATAATTCTTTTTACCTGTATTTGATTAGAATTAAATGATTCTTAGAAGTAAAAAATAGTCACTATAAAAAATTATTTCATACTTCTTAAACCAAAAAATGTGTAAATAAAACTGATGAATATAAAAATTAATACAAAATGGAATGAATGATCAACATATACAGATATCCAAGTTAAAAAATATTCTTTTTAAATGAGTTAGTTTCATAAAGAAAAATAAAAAAATTATATTTACCTGAATAATTAGGTGAGTAATGGATTTTTTCCCATATCCTTTCTACGTGATCATTTCATATAGCATGGACTATTTCTATATCACAATCATTGTTATTATCAGGTAATCGTGTAATAGATAAAGAAATCTCACATAAGTCCACAACATCATCAACACCTCATAACCCAAATGAATTTCCTATTACAAAACGATGAACCATAGATCATTAAATGGGTCAATAAGATATTATATATTCTTCAAACACATCACCATGATAAATGGTTCCTCTTTATAACTAAATATTTTCAAATCAGAAATTATAAATCCATAATAATCATGTTTCACACCACTATTACTATCAACCCAACTACACTTAAATATAGGTACTCAAAATTTAGTATAATCAATTTCCTATATATCTTCAACAACTAAAAAAAATATTTTTGATATAGAAATTGGGTTTTTATCTTTTTTACTCAAAAATTTAATAGCTTTAGTGAAAACTATTACTTCTCTATTTTGAAAGCTACTCACATTATCCTAATTTTTATGTAAAATATGTGTCCATTTATGTTAAAACCAGACCATACAATCACATTAACACATGGTCCAACAACTAACCCTTTCAAGGTTTTATATTTAGATTAATCAATGTTTTATTTATCCTTAAACCACGAATCAAAAGTAGTTTTTTCCTCATTAAACAGCCACTTTTAATTTATTTTCAGATATAATACCTTAAATAAACAAATTTGTGATGATATATATAGTTTAACCTTACTTGTGTTATAAAAAATATATAAATGTGTCTGCATCACTACATCACATGTAGTTAATATTGATTTTTATCCACAAGTCCCCTTATCTTCACTATTTACTTCTAGATGCTAAGATATAGGGAGACCAATGTGATCCACTTCATATAAGAGTTTAATAAAAAAACTCATCCGCCTCCTCCGATATATATTTTTTAACAATAAAGGCTTGCGGTCAAAGCATATTTTTAATATATCCCTTCAAAAATATTATATATCACTTAAAAGGATACATCTAATGTAAATGTATTGGCCCACATATCCTTATCTATCATACCAAATGAATATATAGATAAACCATTATATCAAAAAAATGGTGAAAAATACATATATAGTTGAAAAGTATAAGAGAAACTTCATTCCCTAATGCACTTAACAAATTTGGATCCATGAGTTTACTAAAAAAATCACAACTAGATGATATACTTTATGACTAGTATCAACAATATTTTATGTAGTGTAATTGGTAGTAGTTGTTGTATCAATACATGAAATTCATTAGATTCCATCTCTATTAAATTAAAATCCTTCAATGACACTAAATTTTTTATATTTTAAGAATACCTACTAGGTACTTTAATACCATACAGATATTGATAGAAATTCATCTTTTCACTCTTTCATAACATGTTACAATTCATAGGTATATATGTTATTTTTTTCATTCACTATGGGTGCTAAGTCTAAGTGTATTCCCAAAGATATTTAGTCTAATATTCCATGAAATAAATAATTTTTTATTTCCTTTTAATTCTAAAAAAGTTCTAATAAAACTATCATATATGTTTTTCTCAACATGCATAACATAAATTTTATGTTTTACCTCCCAAAATATTCAATAAGGTAGATCTAATAATATGGACTGTTTCTTACATGTATTTGTTTGATGGCCCAAAATATTTTATCTTCGAAAATGTGAAATCAATTTTTTCACCTTGTTGTGATATTTTTCAACTGAAAAAGGTTATAGGAGATAACCATACTCTTATAAATGATTAAATGGATTTTTAAATCTTTAATAAGGGTGATCAATTTTCAAAAATATTCAATAACCCATGTACAATTTATAAGACTATTTTGTATACATATTTTGATGTGTTTTCTATATATGATTTCATTTCATATTAATTGATTGAATAGATTATCTATGACTAATGTTAATGTCTTTAAAATTAATATGAAGGATTAACATTTTGAGAAATACCAAGTAACACATGGAAATTGGGGAACAAAAGGACACTTTACGCTGTGAGCGAAATGAAGCAACATGACACCAAATTTTGAGGATAATCAAGGAGCACTTATGGAGGCACAAAACTAAAGAAGCAAAATGAAATGGAGATTCTAGTGCTGAAATCAACATTACACATTGTATAAATTCATTACACAATGTTTAACTTCAATCCATTAACTTCATATATGAATAATGATTACACAACATGTAATCATATTACACGTTATGTAAAATCCTAACATAGCAAAAAAACACTAATTTCTAGTGTATCATCCGATGGGATTTTTTGAAGTTGTTTGACCCGTAGAGGCTATTAAAGGTCATTTTTTACCATAGGAGTCATGGTGATGAATTAATTCCATATTTATATGGGGTTCATCTAAGAGTTTGGGGGGTCTATTCCACACTTAAGGCATGACCATTGGGAGGATTTTGTAGGGTTCTGTCCAACCGTAGATAGGTTCTTCATTTTGTTTTGATTTTATTTTATTTCTTCTTCTTTCATGTAATATTTAATTATATTTAGTTTCATACCAATATTTTTGTTTTATTTATTTTTTTATTGTTATTTTTTTTTCAATCTCTCTCCTATGGGTTTGGTTTTAATCATTGTTATTGATCACCCGACGATGGTTGGATAAAACCAATAAGGGGAGTGGAATCAGTTAAAGGGGGTGTGTACAATAATTATTTTATTTGTTATTGCTTGAAAATATGATTTTATTTGATAGTATAGTGTTATTCCTACTTGTATATTTTTTTCATCAATGAATCATTGACCACATGTTTTCAATAATAAATGAACCCCAACATGATTGAGATGATCCATTCACAATCATTGAATGGAATTACTCTTCTGTATTTGGTAATATGAACATAATTGAATTTAGATATTTTGATTCATTTTGTAACATCCTAAGTAAGAAATGAATAATATATTTTATTATATATGTCTATTTATGAATTATATAGTGTTTTAGAGGTTTAAAATGAGAATAAATCCAATCTTAATCATGGAATAGTCTAATATTTTTTTAAAGATTGTTTTACCGCCTTTTGATGGAAAACCAATTTTTAAATCATACTTTTGACAATTTTATAGATCTATTTGTCAAAATAAACGTATTCATTATAATTGGGACATTTAAATTTACTTTGGATAAATTTTTGGTATTTTTCTGACAATGTTCATTTTTTAATGAATAGTGAAAAATACTGCATTTTACTTCAAAACTGCTTTTTCATCTAATTTAATTATATGGTTATATTGTCCTTTTAATTTGTTTTAAAGTTTAATTAGAATATATTTTTACCATTTAATCCACTGGTGGTCATTATAATTTATTTCACTTTGGAATTGGGCATAAACAAGTGCCAAACTTTTCATAGATATTGTTTAAAAAAACCCGCTATTTGTTTAGACAACGGGAATCATTTTTTAAATTAATTACTTTAATTTTTTTATTTTGAATTTGGTAAAATGGGTTTCATATTTGGAATCAGAAGGTCCAAATTATATAATTAAGACTCTTTTGTTTTTGGACATTATGAATAGTAACGATACTAATTATCTTTAATTATCGTGATTAATTAGTAATCGGGTAGTTAAGGATAATAAAATAATATCATAATAATAAAAAATGACCCCAACATGTGTCCTAATGCTACTGGTTGTGTCATGGCAGACCATGGGATGCCTTGTGCCAAACTTAGGGACCCCATGGAATCGCTTTTGGGTGATAGTGACACTTTATCATTTTATTTTTAAAGAAAGGAGAATATCACAAAAGTATGTAACACCTAAGTAAAACAATTTTAATTTTGTCTACATAAATGATCTCTTGGACTATAAATAGTAATATGAAAGCTAAAAATATTTCCTACATAATATTATTTGTTTTATAATTTTTAGACATTAAATAAATTAAATTTTTTATGACACCATGATGATGAAGCGATTACCTCATTAATGAACGATTTAAATAAAATGAAAAGATAAAGTAAAATATAAGACTTAAAATTGTCAAACCCCTGTTTTATGAGTATATTTCGAACCCTTATCACCTTATCCTTGAAATATACCAATTTGGGACCTTTAAAATCCGAAACTCACTATAATATAAAGTAACATTTCTTGACTTTCCAAGAGTCCCCCTCCTCCCTCTTATAAAAGGCCCCCACATCTACCTTTTTACCCACACCTCTCAAGCCATTGGCTCAGCCAAGATCTACTCATTTTATCTCTCCACATCCCTCTATTCATCATAGAAGCCTTACCTTAGGAAGAAAGATCTTCAAGAAACCCTTTCGGTTCAAACCAAGAGAAGTTACCCGATTTAAAGGTAATGTCTTCACTTGTGTTCTTTTGTTTTATTTTTCTTCTCCAAACCCCTAAACTCTTTTTATTCCTTTATTTTGTAACAAAAAAAGTATATTAAATATACTAGGATATTTTTATGATAAGTATTCTAGCTACACTTACACACACCTTCGTCTAATGGTTAAAGAACATACTGTTTTTGTGGATGGGGAATTTCTGCCTCACGAAACAATGATTGTTCAATCTTATTTTAACACATTTCATGGTAGACATTAAGATGTCACTCTATTTATATATGATATATATTATGTTTATGTTTTCCTTATGCTTCTGTATTTTTCATTTATGGCATACCTTTATGGTTTCCATTATGGGTAAACGTGATATCTTCATTTTAGGAAATGCGGACTACCGCCCCCTCAATGTGATTTGATTTGTTAATGCCATATGTGGGATGTATAAAGGATAGAGTTAATGATATTATATATGATATTATACTAGAATTATAATATACCTTTATATCATTAAGAATTAATTCCATTAAATATGAAATAGAAATGAAAGTAGCATTCATGCGTACATACGGCTTACCGTCTCCAATAACGGTGCATTTCATTTCTTACCTCTAAATGTTATGTAATATTATAAATGAATGTATATAATGGATATATATGATATATATGATATCTAAATCATTAATATAATTCTATATATAATGTATATTTTACCACATGAACAACTTGTAATTATAAGGAGTTTATTTTTGGCTCAAGTACCAATGATCGAAAAAATGACCGTTATTAACTTAAATAATTACATAGTGTTCATAACATGGTAATAAGTGATATAAAAGGAATAATTAAATTGAAAAAGGTTCTTAAGGAAGTATAAATTAACTCAAGTTTATTATTCAGGAGATTAAGGAATAACCGAGTGAAGTCGAATACGAGGTAAGGGACTTCGTCTCAATCTCTTTTCATTGAGGAATATTTTGTTTTATACACAAATTTATTTTATACGGTGTATAAAACCCTTTGAATTTTACATTTATTCAAAAATAATCTTTTTTATACGAAGCGTTTTACTAAACGACAAAATGGAATGTTTTGTCGTACGTATGCGGCGACAACGACTTCTTCGCCGCTGTGACCATTATTTGAGTTTCGGCTTCCTCTACAAGACATAACTTTTTTAAATGAAAAATAAATACCATGTTTTACTTTTCTTTTATTTTGGTATTGAAAATGGTTTTGATAATATTTTTATTATATCAAGGTTTTATTGATATCTTGTGATTGAAATGTGGAAATGGTATGTTTCCTTTATGCATGTTTTATGTGATACAATTATGTTATGGTTCTTGGGAATTGTTTATGAAGACAGGTGGTTCTGTGATAAACTAAGGGTGGGTGAGCCCGATATAGCTCTCTAATTCATTGGGTAACACAAAGGAGTTAAACTTTAAGGTTTCTCCGATAAGATTTAGGGAATATACTGTGATGGGTATTCCAACCGTAACCATGATGGTTACTCCCTACGTAAGAATGTTATGAATGCCTCAAGTTACCTTTATGTCTTATGATTTCTATGAGTTATTCATGATTTGATGAGGTATGTTAAAGTGCTTATGTTTTATGAGTAAAGTATGATTTCATTTATTCTTATGTATACATGTACTAATGTTTTCATTCCGTATTTTTATATACATTACTGAGCTTTTTATGCTCATCCCAAGTTTTTGAAATGTTTTTCACAGGTCAAGGGAAAGGTACATGATGTGATGATAGTGCCAAGGAAGTTTCATGAAAGAATCCATGTTTTGTTTTAAATATTTTTCCTTTTATGGGAAAAGTGAATATTGTCTTTAATGTAACCACTTTGTTTAAATGTGGAATGTAATTCATGATTTATGATCTAATTCACTAAAAATCTAAACCTGAAAATATCCTCAATGTGTAATCTTGTAATAACTCATGATTAAGTAAGGTTTAAGGTTGGGGCCTTATAGTTGGTATCAGAGGTCAGTTTAGATAACTTTAGGAGTTAGAAATCCATTAAATTATTATCCAAAAATATTTTTTTATGGTCAAATAGAAATGATATATCATTTGAAGATTACCATGTTGATTTATCTAAGGCATGTTTGTTCATAATGGTTTTCCGTAGAGGAAACAGGGAAGCAGTGCTAGTAAGTCATACAGAAGGAAATGACCTTCCGAATCAGCATCCTGAGATGGTCGGAATTGGAACTGAACAGTTTTTTGCAGTAATGGAACAGTTGACTCAAGCGATAAATGGTGGTGGTATCCATGCACGAGATCAGCCAGATCAACCAAAGAGGAACATGTTAGTGGTGGAACATTTCATGAGGAAACATCCCCCATCATTCATAGGATCATCTGTCCTTGTGCTAGCTGAAGGGTGGATAATAGCACTGGAGAAGATTTGCAATGTCATGGGGTGTTTAGACAATCAAAAGGTTAGTCTTGTTGTTTACCGTTTAGAGGGTGAAGCAGATCAGTGGTGGTTGATGGTTAAAAATTTTAGGGAAACTGATGAGATTGATACTATCGACTGGGATGAATTCAAAGGTATGTTTCTTGAGAAGTATTTTCCTAAGTTTGTTTGACTTAGGATGGAAAAACAATTCTTGGAATTGAGGAAAGAGGATGACTTAGTGGCTGCTTATGAAGAAAGGTTAACTCTATTGGCAAGGTATGCTCCAAATTTTATCCGAGACCTTGATAGTAAAATCAATCATTTTTACTTAGGATTAAATCCAAAATATTGAAGGGCTTTAGATTCTCAAGAGTTCAAGAGTTATGAAAAGCCTATTCGATGTTCTGAGAAGGTTGAAATGGAGTTTTCCGATGATCAAGTGTTCTATAACAACCAACAGAAGAAGAGACCGAGGTGGAAGGAGAAAGGGAATAATTCTTCAAAAAGGTCTGATGGTAAGAAAACTAAGTTTCCAGTTTGTGATAAATGAGGTAAAAGGCATGATGGGGAATGTCTTCTGAATTCTGGAAAGTGCTACCGATGTGGTAAGATGGGACATAAGGCTTGTGATTGCACTGAAAAAGATCGGGGTGATGGTAAGACCAAATTTGATTTACAGTTAATAAAATGTTTCAATTGCAATGAGATGGGTCATTATGCAAATGAGTGTTTGACAAAGAGCTCAAATTATGGGAAGCAATCAGACTAAAAGCAAAAAAGGAGTGGTGAAATCCTTTGCAACTACTTCAGCAGATGTTGGACTAGCAAATGAAGTGGTATCAGGTACTTTGTTTGTTTTTTCAGATTATTCCAATGTGGTGTTTGATTCGAGGTCTACACATGCTTTCATCTCTGAAAACTTTTATAGTAAATTGGGAATTCCATCTCAAGAGTTGACTCCTGAACTTGTGGTAAAAACACCTGGGGGAAATGTTGAAGAAAAAAAGAATTTATAAGAGTCTTCCTATCCTTATTCGTGGAAATAACCTACTTGAAAACCATATTGTTTACCTCTAGTAGAGTTTGATATTATCCTGGGTATGGATTGACTCTCTGTTTACCATGATAATATTGATTGTAGAGCTAAAGAAGTTTCTTTTCAGAAAGACTTTCAGTTTGTGTACAAGAATGAACCCTTACTGTTGATAACATATCAAGAGGCTGAGAAACTTGTAAAATATGGAAATTAATGTTACCTTGCACATATTGTTGAAAACAAAGGAACCGTTTAGATTAATGATGTGCCAGTGGTAAATGAGTATCCTGATGTTTTTGCTGATGAGTTTCCTAGAATAATACCAGATCGGGAATTTGAATTTACTGTTGACTTAGTTCCTGATTCTAAGTCAATTTCAAAACCCCCTTATCGAATGGCTCAAATTGAACTTTTAGAATTGAAGGAGAAATTGCAAGATTTATTAGATAAAGGTTTCATTCAACCTAGCACATAACCATGGGGAGCTCCTGTCTTATTTTTTAAGAAGAAATATGGTTCTATGAGACTTTTCATTGATTATAGAGCCTTGAATAACATCACTGTTAAGAACAAATATCATTTTCCTCATATCGATGATTTTTTTGATCAACTCCAGGGAGCTCAGTATTTTTTCAAAGATTGACCTGAGATCGGGGTGCCATCAGTTGAAGGTAAAGGAAGAAGATGTTCTGAAGACCGCGTTTTGTATAAGATATGGCCATTATGAATTTGTAGTAATGTTTTTTGGGCTAACCAATGCACCTACTGTATTCATGGACCATATGAATAGAATTTTCCTTGAGTTATTGGATACGTTTGTGGTTGTTTTCATTGATGATATTTTGGTGTTTTCTAAAAGTAAAGAGGAGCATGAAAGTCATTTAAGGGTTATTTTTCAAACCTCAAAAGAAAAGAAATTGTATGGGAAATTCATCAAGTGTGAGTTTTGGTTGCAACAAATTTCTTTATTTGGTCACATTGTTTCTAAAGATGGTATAACTGTTGATCTTGAAAAAACAAAGGTTGTTGAAGAATGGCCAAGACCCAAAAATGTAACTGAGATTCTTAGTTTTCTTGGTTTGGTAGGCTATTACTGAAGTTTTGTTAGAAATATTTCTCAGTTATCTAGTCCAATGACTAAGCTAACTCGGAAGGGTGTTATGTTTATCTGGACAAAATAATGTGATGATTGTTTTCATGAATTGAAAAGAAGATTGGTGAATGCTCTAGTTTTGGCACTACCTTCCAAGAATGGTGAGTTTGTTATCTACAATGATGCTTCATTGAAAGGACTTGGTTGCATCCTAATGCAGAATGATCAGGTAATTACTTATGCTTCACGACAGTTGAAAACTCATGAGATAAATTACCCTACACATGATTTGGAATTAACTGCTGTTGTTTTCACTTTAAAAATTTGGAGGCATCATTTTTATGGTGTAAAGTGTGAAATATATACTGATCACAAAATTTTAAATCATATACTCACTCAGAAAGAACTGAAAATGATACAGAGAAGATGGATAGAATTAATCAAGGATTATGATTGTACAATTCACTACCATCCGGGAAAAGCAAATAAATTGGCCGATGCTATGAGTTGAAAAAATAATGCTTCATTAACAATGTTGCATTTGGAACGTGATCCTTTGGTTAAGGATTTTATGAAATTTGACATAGAAGTAGTTGGTGTAGGATGTTATTCTGTTTTGTTTCAGGTATTAGTGAAATATTCTCTATCAGACAGAATTAAGTAAGCACAGAAGCAAGACAGTGAGTTGCAGAAAAAGGTAGAGCTGGTTCAGAAGGGTAAGCTACCTGAATTCAACATTGATAATGATTGTGTTTTGAGATTTGGGAAGATATTTTTTGTGCCTTGTGATTCACAGTTGAAGAGAGAGTTGTTATGTGAATCTCATAGTTCTCTGTTTTCAGTTCATCCAGTCAGTACTAAGATGTATAGAGATCTTTGGGAGTATTACTGGTGGGATGGAATGAAAAGAGATATTGCTAATTTTACTGTGAAGTGTTTGACTTGTCAATAGGTTAAAGCAGAGCGGCAGTTACCGAAAGGGATGATTCAGCCTTTACCAGTGACAGAGTGGAAATGGGAGAATATATCCATGGACTTCGTTGTGGGATTGCCAAAGACACCTCGAAGTAATAATGCAATATGGGTTATTGTTGATCGCTTGACTAAATCTGCTCATTTTCGTGCTATACAAGATACTTTTTATCTAGATCAACTTTCTCATTTATATCTTAAAGAGATAGTCAGGTTACATTGAGTTACCCTCTCCATTGTATCTGATCATGATCCCAGGTTTACTTCTAACTTTTGGAAAGGCCTTCAGAAGTTGTTGGGTACTGAATTAAATTTTAGTACAGCTTTTCATCCTCAGCCAGATGGGAAGTCAGAATGAACAATTAAGACTTTGGAGGATATGCTACGTGCTTGTTCGATGGATTATCAGGGAAGTTGGGACCAGCATCTTTCATTGGTTGAGTTTTCTTATAATAACTATTTTCATTCCAGTATACAGATGGAACCATTTGAGGAATTATATGGGAAGCGGTGTCGAACTCCAGATTTTTGGGATGAAGTGGGTGAAAGGGAGTTGATGGGACTATAATTGGTAGAAGAGTTGGCAGAAAAAGTTCAGATGATACAGAAACACATGAGAACAGCTCAGAGCAGGCAGAAAAGTTATGCAGACAACAGGAGGAAGGATCTCTCTTTTTAGGTAGGTGATCATGTCTTCCTCAAAGTTTCACCATGGAAAAGTGTGATGAGATTTGGTAAGAAAGGAAAGCTCAGTCCAAGGTTAATTGGACCATATGAAATTTTGGGGAGAGTTGGATCAGTTGCATGCCGAGTGGTTTTACCTCCGAGTTTATCTCAGGTACATAATGTTTTTTATGTTTCAATGTTAAGGAAGTACATTCCAGATCCATCTCATGTTTTGAGTCCAGTGGTAGTTCAGTTGGAAGAGAACTTGTCTTATGAGGAACAACCGGTACAGATTATTGACCACAGGGAGAAAGTGTTACAGAATAAGTTGATTCATCAAGTAAAGGTTTTGTGTAAAACCACATGATTGAAGAGGCAACATGGGAATCTGAAAATGCAATGAGGGGTAAATACCCCCACTTATTCGATAAGTAAATAAATTGAGGGGATACAATTTTCTAAAGGGTGGAAGGATGTAACATCCCAAGTAAGTAATGAATAATATATTTTCTTATCTATGTATATTTATGAATTAGATAGTGTTTTAGAGCTTTAAAATGAGAATAAATCCAATCTTAAGCATGGAATAGTCTAATATTTTTTAAAAGATTGTTTTACCGCCTTTTGATGGAAAACCATTTTATAAATCAAAATTTTGAAAATTTTATAAGCTCTATTTGTAAAAATAAACTTATTAATTAGAATTGTGACATTGAAATTTACTTTGGATAAATTTTTGATTTTTTTCTGACAATGTTCATTTTTTAATGAATAGTGAAAAATACTGCATTTTACTTCAAAACTGCTTTTTCATATAATTTAATTATATTGTTAGATAGTCCTTTTAATTGGATTTAAAGTTTAATTAGAATATATTTTTACCATTTAATCCACTGGTGGTCATTAGAATTGATTTCACTTTGGAATTGGGCATAAACAAGTGCCAAACTTTTCATAGACATTGTTTCAAAAAAACCCGCTATTTGTTTTGACAAAGGGAATCATTTTTTAAATTAATTACTGTAATTTCTGTGTCTGGAATTTGGTAAAATTGATTCCATATTTGGAAACATAATTTCCAAATAATGTAATTAATACTCTTTTGTTTTTGGACATTATGAATAGTACTGACAGTAATTATCTTTAATTATCGTGATTAATTAGTAATCGGGTAGTTAAGGATAATAAATTAATATCATAATAATAAAAAAAGACCCCAACATGTGTCCTAATTCTACTTTTTGTGTCATGTCCGATCACGGGATTCCTTTTTCCAAACTTAGGAACCCCATGAAATCACTTTTGGGTGATAGTGACACTTTATCATTTTATTTTTAAAGAAAGAAGAATATCACAAAAGTATGTAACACCTAAGTAAAACAATTTTAATTTTTTCTACATAAATGATATCTTGTACTATAAATATTCATTAGAAAGATAAAAATATTTACTACATAATAGTATTTTTTTTATAATTTTTAGACATTAAATAAATTAAATTACTTATGACACCATGATGATGCAGCGATTACCTCATTAATGAACGATTAAAATAAAATGAAAAGATAATGTAAAATCGAAGACATACACTTATCAAAAATCTATTTGATGATTATATTTCTAACCCTTATCACCTTATCTTCGAAATATTTCAATTTGGGACCTTTAAAATCCCAAACTCATTTTAATATAAAGTAACATTTCTTGACTTTCCAAGAGTGCCCCCGCTCCCTCTTATAAAAGGCCCACACCTCTACCTCCTTACCCACACCTATCAAGCCATTGGATCGTCCAAGATCTACTCATTTTATCTCTATAAATCCCTCTATTAATCATATAATCCTTACCTTAGGCATAAATCTCTTCAAGAAACCCTTTTGGTTCAAACCAAGAGGAGTTACCCGATTTAAAGGTAATATCCTCACTTGTGTTCTTTTGTTTTATTTTGCTTCTCCAACCCCATAAACTATTTTTATTCCTTTCTATTGTAACAAAAACAGTATCTTAAATATACTAAGATGTTTTAATGAGAAGGATTCTAGCTACACTTACACACACCTTCGTCTAATGGTTAAAGAACATATTGTTTCTGTGGATGGTGAATTTCTGCCTCACGAAACAATGATTATTCAATCTTCTTTTAACACCTTTCATGGTTTCCATTAAGATGTCACTCTATTTATATATGATTTATATTATGTTTATGTTTTCCTTATGCTTCTGTATTTTTCATTTATGGCATACATTTATGGCATACATTTATGGTTTCCATTATGGGTAAACGCGATATCTTCATTTTAGGAAGTGTGGACTACCGCCCCCTCAAAGTGATTTGATTCGTTAATGTCATATGTCGGACGTATAAAGGATGGAGTTAATGATATTATATATGATATTATATTGGAATTATAATATACCTTTATATCATTATGAATTCATTCCATTAAATACGAAATAGAAATGAATGTAGCATTCATGCGTACGTACAGCTTACCGTCTCCATGAACGGTGCATTTCATTTCTTACCTCTAAATGTTATGTAATATTATAAATGCATGTATATAATGGATATATATGATATATATGATGTCTACATCATGAATATAATTCTGGATATAATGTATATTTTACCACATGAACAACTTGTAATTATAAGGAGTTTATTTTTGACTCAAGTACCAGTGATCGACAAAACGATCGTTATTAACTTAAATAATTACATAGTGTTCATAACATGGTAATAAGTGATATAAAAGGAATAATTAACTTGAAAAATTTTCTTAAGTAAGTATAAATTAACTCAAGTTTATTATTCAGGAGATTAAAGAACGACTGAGTCAAGTCAGATACGAGGTAAGGGACTTCTTCTCAATATCCTTTCATTGAGGCATATTGTGTTTTATACACAACATTATTTTATACGATGTATAAAACCCTTTGAATTTTACATTTATTCAAAAGGAATCTTTTTTATATGAAGTGTTTTACTAAACAACAAAAGGTAATTTTTTGTCGTACGTATGCGGCGACAACGACATCTCCGCCGTCATGACCATTATTTGAGTTTCGGCTTCCTCTACAAGCCATAACTTTTTTTAAAATGAAAAATAAATACCATGTTTTACTTTTCTTTTATTTTGGTATTAAAAATGGTTTTGATAATTTTTTTATTATATCAATGTGTTATTGATATCTTGTGATTGAAATTTGTGAATGGCATGTTTCCTTTATGCATGTTTTATGTGATACGATTATGTTATGGTTCTTGGGAATTGTTTATGAAGACGGGTGGTTCTGTGATAAAATAAGGGCAGGTGAGCCCGATATAGTTCTACAATGCATTGGGTAACACGAAGGAGTTAAACTTTAAGTTTTCTCCGAAGAGATTTAGGGAATATACTGTGATGGGTATTCCAAACGTAACCATGAGGGTTACTCCCTACGTAAGAATGTTATAAATGCCTCAAGTTACCTTTATGTCTTATGATTTATATGAGTTATTCATGATTTGATGAGGTATGTTAAAGTGATTGTGTTTTATGGGTAAAGTTTTATTTCATTTATTCTTATGTATACATGGACTAACGTTTTCATTCCGTATTTTTATATACCTTACTGAGCTTTTTATGCTCATCCCAAGTTTTTGAAATGTTTTTCACAGGTCAAGGGAAAGGTACATGATGTGATGATAGTTTCAAGTAAGTGTCATGAAAGAATCCATGTTTTGTTATATATGTTTCCTTTGATGGTAAAAGTAAATATTGTCTTTAATGTAACCACCTTGTTTAAATGTGGAATGTAATGCATGATTTATGATCTAATTCTCTAAAACTCTAAACCTGAAAAGATCATCAATGTTTAATCTTGTAATAACTCAAGATTTAGTAATGTTTAAGGTTGGGTCCTTATACATTTGACCATCATGAATTGGTATTATAGGGTAGTTTGATAGGGAATGAACATTTCTTCTATTGATGAAACTGTTTGGTTGTGCAACTATTTCATACTATTATTTTGTGATCCAGGATAAATTTATTTAGCAAAACCACCCCTACTACTGATTCAAACCTCTTCTATTTCTCTATTTGAATTTAATTATTTCAATTGCATCATTATTTTAATAAAATAAATCAGAAATTTGAGCGACCTGAAATTTAGTATATAGTTTTCATTGATGTGTTCCCCACTCTATTCTGGTTCGACCCCGCACTTCTGTTATACTACGCCTATGTAGTTAGTACGGTTTGGGAAAATATAAATTTATAATTTGAATCACACCCAGAGGAATTAGTGATGCCTTTTTTTGTATCAACAATATCTTTCTCCCATTCTATAATTGATGTTATGTAGTCCCTTATTCATAAATTGTAAAAACATTATATCCCTTAACATTATATCCAAATAAGTTTCCATATATAGAAAAGTAATTTATAATGAACATTACCATAAAAACAAAATAAAATAATATTTCTTGTATACATCAAATAATTTAACACATATCTCCCATATAAATTACAAATTATCAATCAAAGGTGACACATAAACATCAATTTAATTTTCGGACTATTTTGGTATAGAAATCATCAATCTCATCATAAAATATTTTTTCATTATACATATATGTGGGGATAGGTTGAAAACTACCAACATAAATGTCTTAGAACTATGTTGGCTACTGAGGCTCCAATATGGATTCATTCCATCTATGCACAGTCCCATTCTGATATTTCTAACTTCATTTCCAAAATTAAGAAATTATTCATCAGGTCTTCTTTATTTTGGTGAATTAATAGGGTAACATAAGAATCTATTAGAGATTCATTCATTTGTATGACATCCCAACCTATTTTCATCATTTGAATTTAAAAATAAATGCTTTAAATGAGTAATTATTAGAGGATACAATATTACCTTATCATGAGGTTTGGTTCTTGTTTTTTAGAATGAATCATAGTTATATTTATAATCTATTTTATATTGTGATGTTTCATATTTAGGACATTTTGATAAACCGTCATATTATTTCATATATAGTACACAATCATTGGGAAAATCATGTATTTTATTATATCCCAATCCCATTGTACATGATAATTTTTTTCATCATAATTAGAATATGGAATCTTGTTTCCATTTGGAAGTAACTCTTTCAAAAGTTTAAGCAATTCAGAGAAACTTTTTTCACTCTAGTAATTTATTTCTGTTAAGTTAACCAATATGAGTATAGATAAGAACACTATGAATTTAGTACAACCTATAAATAATGATATTTCATCATATCTATATAATCATTTAAAAATTTCTATTCTTCCAATGGTTTCATCTCCCACTTCATGATTTATTCATCAAGATGATCCTCTGTCTCATATTGAATATCTTCATCAATGTCAAATCTTGAATTTTGTTATTTCACCATTACAGATCCATCATTTATAACTATAATTAAACCCATATAAAATTAGATGGTCTTTAATGTTTTTAGAACCTAACTTTATCATATTAAAACACTTAACAAATGGATAGAAAAACATGTATCTATTTTCAAGATTTAGTTTATAAAATTTCAAGAAATCGTCAACTCATTTCTCATATTCATCACTTGTTATTCATTCATTTATCTAATTATGATCCATTAATTACCTAAAATAACAATTAAAATTATAAATATAATAAAACATATGAATATTGAAACATATATATAAATATATAAATATATATAAATATATAAATTTAAAACATTTAGATTAAAATTATATATACACATAAAAATAAAATATATAAACACATAAATTTATTAATATAATACATATAAAAAATTAAATAATGTGTATAAAAAATTAAATCACACACAAACAAAAAAAGAAATTCACACAATGAATAATGTGACATCCCAGACCTGGCTACCACGTAACCCATTCCCCGAGCCCAATTGGCCACATGACCCATGGTGTGTTTCCCCTTAAGCCAGGGGTTGCCGACTAGAAGTGGGGTGTAAAGGTAAATCTGTAGGGACACTATACCCCCAGGTCAGAGTACACATCGAATGTAAAAAAACATACATTATGAAAAACATAAACATATAGGCAGATAAAATAAATAGCGGAAGATTGAATAATATACCAAAATCCTCATAGGTGGTGTTGGATACAGATATGAATGCATGTAATGCCAGTAAAAATGGGAATAGAAAACAAGAAGTAGGCATACTAATACAGAAGTACAGAATATAACAAAATATAAAATATGATCCAAAGCATCTCGATCTTAAGCCCGTTCCTCTACTCATAATCTCCATCTAAGAAAAATAGTCAGCATCCAAACAATTGGTGTTTTCCCATGTCTATACTTGTAGGTAAACCGTCTTCTCAGGTCTGAAAGGTGGACCAAGTAGGGAGTGAGATAAATCTCAGTAGGCCACCACAAATGGTCTTTATGTGTAATCTGAGTGGCAGTCATAAGTAAATAGGGTGCATCTAATATTAGGAAAGTAAATTAGTACCAAATAAACAATTTTCCCCATGTTGAGGTTCCCAAAGGACACATGGCGGGTCTACCTACTTTATCTCAATACTGGCATGTCTGAATAATTCACAAGGTATGTATATATATATATAGATTATCACTGGAATGAGGTAAGAATGCCTCTCATACATACATATAAATATATATATATATATATATACCATAACTGGAATGGGGTAAGAATGCCTCCCACCCATAGAAGATACTTTCATAAGGTAATAATGCCTCCCATCTATAAACGATATTGTCATGGGTTAATAATACCTCTCATACATACAAAGGTTATAACCGGCATGAGGTAAGAATGACTCCCACCCATATATACATAGAGGTTATCAATGGTGTGGAGTAAACATTCCTCCTAACCATATATTTCGTAAGTGGCATGGGGTATGAATGCCTCCTATCCACACATTCACATTTTAATTCATAAGCATAGAAAGTTCATAATAATTCACATTATATAATGTAAGGAAAACCATCTAGCATTATTTCAAATTAAACAATCAAACCAATTGTGTAATTCCCTTAATAATAAATCACGTCAAGGGAAATCCATGCCATCCCTTGAAACCATTATATTTAAGCCAAATCACTTATAAGGTTTAGGCCAACTCATCCAAGCCAACCTACAAATCCAACCATACAATTTTCCTAACATGGTAAATCAATTTTAAGTTAAGGTGATAAGGTCCAAATGTCAAAATGAATTCTTAACCAGAAGTATCTAATCGCTGTTGAGGCATCTTGGTAAAATCCAAATACAAATGTTACAATGTCCAATTCAATTATAAACCAACTTGGGATCTACAAACCATAATTAGACATTTTGGGAAAAGTGGCCTACAATTGCCAATTTGGGTGGTACACCCCTTGGGTGTCCATACAAAGAAAGGGTTATATATAAAAACCTAATCCAAAACCAATTCACAAATATCAAAGATCTAGTGTCATACATACATGAATGAATCAACACAACAATGGATCTCGGTAATGGTCGGCTCATGTCATGATGGAATAAATACACAATGACCAAAACGCAAATGTAAAACTATATGACCACCTACCTTAGGGTCGTAGATGATGCCTTGATAGATATAGAACTTGTATTTGGAGAAGATTAGAGTAGCTCTGAGTTTCATTCCAACTCCCTGAAAATAGGGTGAAAGATCCAGAATCTAAATAGAGCAACAGATAGAAAAATTTAGCAAGGAAGGAGGAGCACACAAGTTTAACTTTACCTTGGCCTATCCAATGCTTCTATCGGATCAAGAATTAGTCATCTAATGGAGTATTATAAAGGATACAAGGATGATAATCTTTTAGAAACCTATGGGAGGAAGAGGGAGACTTTTTCTTCTAGAGGTGAGGAAAAGAGAGAAAATTGGAACTTAATTAACGGAGGGGAAAATGGTCATTTTGACTCAAAAAACGGTCTCTCATGGTTTCTTCGCACATTTTTTCAAACCATGCACAAACTATGTGTACTTCACTACATAACATGGCACATCGCATGGTCTCTATGCATGGTTTCACTAATCATTCATATACCGTGTAGATCCCTACTACAGCAGCTGCATGGCTGTGCACTTGGGTCGCACAGTTGCAAACTAACTGTGTGACCCAGTCTTCTTTCCCCTTTTCAGAGCTCCAAGCTCTGGAAGTTCCCCAAATTCTCCCATTACCTCATTATATTGATTATAATACTTCATTAGGACCATTTAAGTTGTTTTAAAAGAAAAACTATTGATTTGTACTTTGGTCAAAGAGTCAGGTCACTACAACCTACCCTACTTATAGCAACTCATCCCTGAGTTTCCCTTATGAGGGTAAAGAGGTCCAGTCAGTAAATATTTCCATCCACTGAGATCGTATATCAGATTCCCACTCCCAAGTCTCATCTTGTACCTTGTTGTGCTACTATAGCACCCATACAAGAGGAACAAACCTACCTCATAGTGTCTGCATGCTTCGATCAATAATATGAACTGGATACTCCTAGAAGGAAGCATCCATATCCTGCTCAACCAAATTTGGCTAGAAGATGTGATATGGGTCTGGAAAATATTGGTGAAGCTAAGATACATGAAAGACATCATGCATATACCGGTATCTCTGAGGAAGTTCTAATTGGTAATCCAATGCTCCGATCTACTTCACAACCTCAAAGGACCCAATGAATATCGGTGATAGATTACCCTACTTCTGAATATATCTATTCTCCATGATCATGTTGTCGAGCACATCAAATTAGTTGTTTAGTTTTTACTATAATTTCTCCAGTATAACAGGAACCTTTGGTCGTCTTTTGAGAGAGACTTGGATCATTAATTAAAAAAAATATGGTTTTTATTATTAAAATTAAAGGGTAATGGGGTTTTAGAAAACATGGTATTTGATTATTAAATATTACAATAGAAAAAGTAAACCGATAAAACAAATAAGAAATGAACAAGATTAATTAAGCATGATCAACCTGGGGGAATCTCATGATGCTCATCCTTAATTGATTCAAGAGATAGGGTTATGATATTTTAATCCCTGGTTTAAAACATATGTAACAATAATACTACTAATTTAATACTAGGATAACTCTTATGGTTCAGTCTAAAATACAAAAGAATTCACCGGTTACCACCGATGATTGAGTGATCTGTGTTTGGATTCATAACCAAAATTCACCAGGGAAACACACAAAGAACTTGATGTGTTTTTCAATTTTATATGTTATTTATTTTTGTTTCCATGAAATGAAATTAAATGTCCACAGTAGTGTTTATTTGAGTTCAATTGACCAATATGAACAACAACAAAACATAATTAAAAGGGGGAAGAAAAAGGGATGAAGGGTGTGTGAAACAACACAAGAAATGGTACCCCCAAACATGATCATATGGGTTGGGAATGAAATACCAAAACATAACTCAATAAAAGAATAATATAATATGAATAAAAACAAAATGAAAAAATTTAATTAAAAATGTCTTTCAAATATTACAAACATGAATCTTGGGATTTACAGCATGTTCCTCCCCAGGTGATCATGAAATGTTTAGAACTCCATGAGAGGGTAGGAATACAATGATGAGGAAGTATCACTTACCATGTCCTCTAGAACTTCTATAATTTAGTATAATACTCCTTTGGGACTCCAAAATGGAAACACCCTACCTTTTGGTCGAACTCCTAAATGAGGTACCCAAGGTGTTCTTTTATATCCAAAATGGGAGGTGGTTTTGGGAACCCTGATTTCAAGAAACCACTAGTCCCATGGTTTTAGGCCACTAAAAATATTATCTATATTTCCAAAAAACTAATTAATTGTTGGAAAAAATCTTGTATTTCTCCCTATCAAATTTTTCATCCAGATATGGTATATAATAAGATATATTTCCAAAATATAGAGGCAAACTTTTGACTTTGTGCAGATTCCTTTTATTAGGAATATTGGTTCTAATGTGTCTTTTAGTGGACTAACTGGGCTTGGGTTCCTTCATGAAATTTGTATAGAACTGAATTTTGGATTGCCAAAAAAACATTTAGCCCAATTGGACGCATGGATCAGTATAATTATGCAGTTGAGTTTATAGATGTTCTTATATTCCTATGCAATTTGGCCCATTTTCATCAACTCCATCTTAGGCCTTCCAAATCACCTCCACCTATAACAAAAACATAAAAACAAGTGAAATAGATCTTTTTAATAGTGATAATAATTAAATTATTGAACCAAAAATGAAGTGAATCATTTTATTATACTTGTAATTTTCAATAAAAAACCAGTTTAATACATTGGTATAAGGGAGAAATAAAATAGTGAATCATGGTACGATCACACCCCCACGCCTAAACCTTTATAATATTGGGAAATTTCTAATATCTTATTCATGTACCATTCCTAAATAAAATGTGTAAAAACTTCAAAGATTATTTTTAAATTAAATTCATCATGTATTTTTTATGGAATCAATTTTCCTATCATTTTTATTCTCTCACATTCAAATTTGTTAAACTTTATTTGTTCACCCGTGAAACATGTCGCAACCTACCACACCTAGATATTTTCCCTATTCACTCAAGGAACATATTAAAGTGTATTTATGCTCTATTCCCAGAGTTCATGTGATCTTGACATATGTCTTCCAATATTCTAAGTTCTCTACCAGAAGAAACTAGTGTGCTACTCAAGAGTACTTCCAACATGTTGTTATGAGGTTCAAGGGTTGGTGGGATTTAATGTTTAAAAATATAAGGAAAGAGAGGATTTTTGAATCTCATACGTAAAAAACATGTCAAAATTCAGAAAGATTTCATAATAAATGTACACACTCAACCCATCACAAAGTGCATCACCTCCGACTCACTATCCCCATTGTCAATTTGTGTGGGTTACAACCAAGAAGTGAGTAATAATGAGTAAAAATTATCTTTTCTCCATTTTTTTTCTTTTGTTCTATTTTTTTTATGTAAATAAATATATTTTTTTATATATAGTTTTTTTGGATATAAAAATGGAAACATGTGTAAAAAACTGATGCAATATGGCTTGTGAACCCACTCCCCAAGGAAAATGTAGCCACCCTTAATATCAACCCATAACAATTATTCTCTCCCAATAATTCCCTTGGAAACACCCACTACCACACACTTACTGAAAATAAAACAATATTATACACAAGAGATGGGTAGGTAGGGATAAATTATCTTGTAATGTGGCTACCTGAAAAACATTTCATGGTCTCTAAGTCCTAAAAAGGGTAAAATTTCAAGGTGGCTTAAAATATAAGTTAATTGTACAAAGGAACTTTTAATGAACGGTTGCCTCTATCATGAATGTAGCATACTCAAATCTTATAGCTTCAAATAGAATCAAGGAAATTTCTAGTTTCTATACAAGAATTGATACTCTCAATAGAGTGATTAGAAGGAATAATATGCAATAAAGGGATGAGAATGTCTCTCGGGTAAGAGATTAAAATATTAGTCAGTTCTAATGAGGCATAGGATTCAAAAATTCATTAAAAACCTGAGAATGATTTGAAAATAAAAATTCTAGAAAGATATTCTATATCAACATTCATTTGAAAAACATTTTTTTCAAAAATAATGAAATTTTCCATATAATCAACTCAAGCATGAAAAATGATTTTGGATATTCTTTTTAAGATCAATTTTTTTCTAAAAACACAAAATAAAGAAAAATAAATCAAAAATTAAAACATGCACATTTTTTTGTTTTTTTTTGTTATTTGTTTTTTTTAATCCTAACTATGTCATGTCACCCTCCCTCACACCTAAAAAATACATTGTCCTCAATTCAAGTATTTGAAATAAATAGACAAGTAAATAAAGGTATGGAAAAGGGAGAAATTGCTAAGTGGTGTCATATGTGGCATCAATCAGTTGGATTTCATCCACGATATACTTTATAAAATCCTCATAGAAGTGTTTTAGCCTCTTCTCATTGAAATTAAACCTCTTCCTACTCTTCTCATGGAAAACCTATATAGAACCAAAAGGGTAAACATTAGTAATAGTATAAAGACCGATCCATCAGGAATAAAGCTTACATGGGTGGAGCTTTAGCCTAGAATTACACATGAGGAACTTATCACCAATATAAAACTTATACTGATGAATCATACCATTATGGATTGCCTTTGTTTTCACTTTATATATTTGGGAGTTCTCATATGCATCACGTCTAATTTCTTCCAACTCCTGAATCTGTAACATTCTATACACACCTACATCTGAGAGATTCATATTACATTATTTCACAACCCAATATGTATGGTTCTATACCTCCACCAGGAGGTGAAAATTATTTCCACACACAATCCTATATAGTGAAATTATGATTGGGGATTTAAAAGATATATAGTATTCCCAAAGTGCATCATCCAAGTGTAAACTCCAATCTTTCCTGTTGGGTTGTACCGTTTTTTCCAATATTTCCTTAACTTCTTGATTTGAGATTTTTTCTTCTACGTTAGTTTGGGGTGATATGCAGTGGATACTTTATGAACAAACCCATACTTATGAAGAAAGTTTTTCATGTTACGATTGAAAAAATATGAACCCTAATCACTAATGATGAATATTAGAAAACCAAACCAACTGAAAATCTGGGACCTCACAAAATCAAAAACCACATGAGAGTCATCAGTCCTAGTAGCCTTTTCTTCACCCATTTAGTACTCAATATAAAATAATATGTACACAAATCCAAATGAATTTTAAAAAGGCCGCATGAAGTCAATGCCCCATGCATAAAAGATCTCATAAAATAACATGGGTATTTGAACATTTCATTCCTCTTGGAGATATTTCCTATTAATTGACATCAAGTATATGACTTACAAAACTGATGGGCATCTATATACAATGTTGGCCAATAAATTCCCAAGTCAAGGACCTTTCGAGCTGTACATTGAGAGAAAAAGTGTCACCCACAATCCAAAGTGTGGCAGAAGGTCAAAATAGTGGTCAACTCATGGTAAGGGAACACCGACGAACAACATGGTCACTACAAAATCTCCATAGGTAAGGTTCATCCCAAATGTACTATCTTGAATCAGGCTTAAGTCTCTGGGATTGTGAAGTTCTGAAATCAGTGGGGACCCAAGATGTTGCTAGAAAATTCACAATGTTCTCATACCAGGGGGTAATGTCCACAACATCACAAAGGTTCTCATAAGGTAAGAATTATCCAATGGGGAAGGGTGAGTCAAGATGGTGGTCTAGTGGTGGGTAAATCCTAATAATGTAGTCAGCTACCACATTTTCCACTTCTCTCTTATCTTGAATCTAATGGTCAAACTCCTAGAGGAGGAGAATCCATTGAATGAGGTGGGGATTTGCTTCAGGTTTCTTTAAGAGGAAACAAAGGGCATCATGATTAGAAAAGATAATGATTTTTTTACCCAATAAGTTATGAATGGAATTTTTTCAAGAAAAAAACAATATAAATAAGTTCTTTTTTAGTGTTTTTGTAGTTTTCCTAGGAAGTTTCAAGGGCACGTGAGCCATATGCAATGACATGTGGAGTCTTCTCAACCCTTTTTAATAAAACTACCTCAACTGCAAATGTAAGGGAATCACACATAAGCTCAAAGGGAAGATCCCACCTTGGTGTTTGGATGATGGGAGGTTATGTGAGACTCTTTTTTAGTTAATTTAAAGAATTCCCAAAGTATTTATCAAAAAAAATTTCAGAATCCTTTTACAACAATCGAGATAGTGGAAGTGCGATCTTACTAAATTATTTAATGAATTTTCAGTAAAAACCAGAATGACCCAAGAATGATCTCACCTCACGAACACATTTTTGATATGGAAGGGATTAAATTAATTCATTTTTTTATTTATCCACTTGAATTCATTTATTTTAAATAACATTACCAAGAAATATCCCCCACTCAGCCATGAAATGGAATTTCCCATAATTTAATACAAGATCTTTTTCTATGTAATGGAAGAGGATGAAACCTAGGTGTGCCAAACAATCATCAAATGAAGTTCCATAAACTGTGAAATTGTCCATAAAAACTTCCATGCAATTTTCAAGGTACTCTAAAAAAAATACTCAACATACATCACTGAAAAGTACCAAGAGAATTACATATACCAAAAGAAATTATTTTGTATGAAAATTTATTGAATAGACAGGTAAATGTTTCCTTTTCTTGATCCTCAGTGGCTATATAGATTTGGAAATAACCCGAATATCCATCAAGGAAACAATAATGGGACTTACCAACCAATCTTTCTAACATTTGGTCAATGAAAGGTAGATGAAAGTGGTCCTTTCACACGGCTTGGTTCAGTAAACAGTAGTCAATATAGACTCGCCAACTATTTTTCACATGTGTTGGAACCAATTTATTCCATTCATTTGACACAACCATTATTCCAGGTTTTTAGGAAAAATTTACACTAGGCTAACCCATTTACTATTAGATCTAGGATAAATGATCCTAGCAGAAATTAATTTACTAACTTCCAATTTTACCACTTCAAGGAGAGTGGGATTTAATCCGAACTGATATTTCCTTACAAGATTATCCTCACCATCTAAATGTATATGGTTCATACAAATAGATGGGATATTCCTAAGAATATCATCCAATGTCCATCCAATTGACTTTTTACACTCACTTAAAAGGTCAAGAATTTTTTATTCCTATAATAGAGAGTGTTTATTGGAAATAATGATGGTAAATTAGTCAATACCCTCAATATAGGAATATTTTAAATTAGATGGAATTAGTTTTAATTCCAACACAGGTGGTTTTTGGATTGAGGGAGGGGATTTAGGGGGAGTGAGGTCCATGAAACTGTATATTTTCTCATGTTTATTCTCTTTGGATAGAGAATCTATTGAAATGAGATTATCAGAATCATCAACAGTCATGGGTACCTCAGAATGAACACACTCATCAACTAAAGTGTAGATTATACACTTTTTAGGACCCACACAACACTCAAAACATAAATCAAAACTCAAATCATCAAGGGGTGAAGAATAATAAAATGAATCAGAGTATGGGTCGAGGAGAGAATTGTGTGTGTGTGTGTGTGTGTGTCATTTGAGATAACTTCCATTGAATAGATAGGAAGAGTGGAGTGCTATTCAAATGGGTGTTTCATAGACTCAAGGATGTTAAAACTTACCTTTTCTCCACTGAACTCCATGGAAAGTGTATTATTGTGTACATTGATGATTGTATTTTTTTTTCAAGAATGGCCTTCCAATTATGAGAGGGGCATATCATTGGGTTTAGGTATCCTATATCTCAAGAATGTAAAAGTTTGTGGGTAAAATGGAATTCATCACTTTTACGAAGATGTCCCTAACCACTCATGATGGGTGTGTTGTGCTCCAGTTGGAAAGTTTCAATATGATGCATGTTGGTTTAAGCTCTCCAACCTACAAATAATTGTACATAGAGTAAGGCATTACATTAATTGAAGCACCTTAGTCTAACAGAGAATCTGAAAATAATGTCTCCCCATGGTGTAAGGTATTGTGCAAGTTCCTGGATCCATGAATTTAGTTGACATTGCTGGTTGAATTAATACTGATACATTCCTTCCCCATTTGACTCTCTCATTCCCCTTTATCCTCCGTCTATGGGTGAAAAGATCTTTAAGAAATTTGGAATACTGAGGTATTTTTTTAACTGTATCCAATGAAGGAATTTTAACTTACACCTTTTTAAATGTATCCATTATTTATTTATCAATTTCATTATCAAAAATCTTCTTATATTTAGAGTCTTTGGCGGAAAGGAAAAGGAATAGATTGTTCATGGGAATCCTCAATGATAATTTGTTTAACCTTTTTGTTTTGTTTTTCTTTATTAGAATATTTTATGGTTGGATAAATATTATTTTCAAGAGGGGAACATACCTATTGCATAGAATCATTGGATGAAGAAACTTCCTTACCACTACAAAGTGTGATTGAAAAACTATTACCTTTGTCTTTTGGATTGGAAAAAGGTTGGGATAGTTTTTGTATAAAACATTGCATCTTAATCTCATCAATGGAGTTTTCTAGTTGTCCCACTTGAGTTCATAGTTCCTGAATTACTGATTGTGTAGTCTATCGAAACTGGAGGTTTTAGGTTTCCATTTCCTTCACCATTTCCTCAAGTCTTGGTTTAGATTTGGGAGGAGGGGGATTTTTTTGAGATGTTGAGGGATAAGAAGGTTGAATTTCTTGGCCATGTTGATACCAATTCTTCTTGGGGTAGCTTGGGTTTCCTTTTTGTTTGTATTATGGTTTTGTTTTCCACTCGGGGTTTAGATTTTTCCTGAATGGTTTTTTCTTGAAGGGTGGTGCTTGTTAGAATGGGAATCTAGGTAATACTACTACACAGGACTCAGATGAATCCTAAAGTTGTGGGAACTGGTTAGAAAATTGATTGTTATCAGAACAAATACCATAATGTAATGGAATAGGAGGAGAGTGTGAATTTCCTTTTACTTGATCTAATTTCTTTAGAAGGGTATGCATATCATCAAGTTTACTATCTATATTTTATTTTATGGATGAATGACTTACCTCCTGAACTCTTCAGGTTGGTGAAATTTCTTGTGGGCCAATTTTGTTTTTCATTTTGAGCCATGTTGACTATTAAGTCAGGAGCAGCAGAATAAGTTTCATCAGCAAGGGAAATACCAACTATAACATTTATCATTCCAAGATCCATGGGGATAAGTCCCTTATATAAGTATTATATTAACATTTTTTCACTAATCTGGTGGTGGGGGCAGTTTGAGAAAAGTCTTTTGAATCTCTCCCAGTATTTATGAAGGGTATCTCCTTGTGATTGCCTAATGCCACGTGTTTCTTTCATAATTGATGTAGTTCTGGAGGTAGAAAAAAACAACTCTAAAAGGTGTCTTTTCAGGTCATTCCAACCCCTAATTATGGTAGGAAGATATTATATCTAGTCTTTGGCTACACCATCAAGGGATAAAGGGAAATCCCTAAACTTAATTAGGTCTTTAGACACATTTTTGGGTTCCATGGTGGAGTACAGTATGTGAAACTCATTCAGATGTTTGTGAGGGTCCTCACAAGGAAGGCCATGGAATTTAGGAAGGAGGTGGATGAGGCCTGAGCTTAGTTAAAAGTTGTATTCTTCCTTAGGATATTGAATATTCACAGGTTGCTACTCCACATCTGGGGTGGTCAATTCTTTTAAAGTCTGGTTATTTGCAACAATTTTTTCTTGGGTTTGATTTGGTTTAATTTTTTACTAATTTGGGACCACTTAAGGTACCACAATGGGTTCCTCAGTATTACTTGAATTTCCTACTCTATATGACCGAATTTTTTAGTGAAGTGACTTTTCAATTTCCGGGTCAAATTCCAGTCGTGTTTCTTTGCTAGATCTTATCAAGAAACAGTGATGTCCAGTTTGATTGATTGATTGATTATTGTTTTATTTAATTTTTTTGGAAGATGAATGAAATAAAAACACTTAATAAATTAAAGTATAGAATAAAATATAATGTTATACTACAAAATTAAAGATAGAGAGAGATATGAAGAACACAAAAAAAAACAAACAGAAATAAAAACAGAAACAGAAATAATTAAAAGGGATGAGGGATATTGAAAGGAGTACTAATAAATAAGTAAAACACAGCAATATATGGAAGGAAATATATAAATAAATGATCTTGGCTCCCTAAAAATAACACCAAAATTTGATCCTGTTGTCGAGAACGTCAAATTAACTGTTTAGTTTTTTCTGGAATTTATACATTATAGCAGGAACCCTAGGTCGTCTCTCGACATATCCTTGGATAATTAATTAAAAAAATATGGTTTTGATTATTAAAATTACATGGGAATGGGTTTTTGGAAAACATTTTATTTTATGATTAAATATGACAATAGGAAAGGAAAAGTGATAAAATAAAGTAGAAATGAACAAGATTAATTAATCATGATCAACCCGGGGAAATATCATGATGCTCATCCTTCATCACTAAAAGAGATAGGGTTATGATATATTCATACTTGGTTCATAACACATATAACTAGAATATTACTGAGTTTATACTAGGATAACTCATACGGTTCAAACTAAAGCACAAAATGATTCACTGGTTACTACCGATGATTGAGTGATTTTTGTTCGACTTCATAACTGAAACTCACTAAGGAAACACACAAAGAACTCGATGTGCTTTCCAGGTTTGTATGTTATTTTTTTTACCATGACATAAAATTAAATTTTCATGTTAGTGTTTATGTGATTTCAATTAACCAATATGTACCATACAAACACCATAATTGAAAGGGATAAGAAAAAGAGATGAACGGTGTGTGAAACATCACATGAAAGGGTACCCCCCAAACATGATCGTATTAGTTGAGCATGACATACCAGAACATAAATCAATAAAATTAGAATATAAAATTAATAAAAACAACATACAAACCTATAATTAAAAATACCATTGAAATATTACAAACATGAATCACGATATTAACAACATGTTTCTCCCCGGGTGATCACGAGGAGTGTGAAACTCCATGGGGGGAGGAAGACAATGATGATGAATTAGTACTTTACATGGCCTGAATAACTTCTATAATTGATTATAAAAGTACTTTGGGAATCCAAAATGGAACCACGTTGTATCCTGGTCAAAATCCTAAATGAGATCTCCAAGGTGTTCTTTTAAAGCCAAAATGGGAGATGGTTTTGGGAACCCTGATTTCAAGAAACCAATTTTCCCATGGTTTTAGGCCAATATAAAATATTATCTCACTTAAAAAAAACTAATTACTTGTTGGTAGAAGTATTGTATTTCTCCTTGTCAAATTTTGTGGCTAGATATGGTATATAATAAGAGATATTTCCAAAATAAAGATGAAAACTTTTGACTTCGTGAAGATTAATTTTATTGTAAATATTGGTTCGTATGGGCCTTTTAATGGATGAATTTGTCTTGGGTTAATTCATGAAAGTTGTATCCCACTGAATTTTGGATCACCAAACAAACTTTAAGCCCAATTGGATGCAAGGATAAGTATAAGTATATGGTTGAGTTGATAGATATTCTTAGATTCCTATGCAATTTGGCCTATTTTGCATCAACTCCATCTTGGACCTTCCAAATCACCTACACATATAAAAAAACAAAAAAAATTGAAATAGATATTTTTTAATAGTGATGGTCATTAAATTATTGAACTAAAAAGGAAGTGAAATTTTTATTATACTTGGAATTTTCAATACAAAATCAGCTTAATACATTGGTATAAGGGTGAAATAAAACAGTGAATTGTGGTACGATCACCCCAACCAGGGTGAGACTTTCAAGAAAAACCAATCTCCAACCTCAAAATCAATAGGTTTTCAACATCTATTGGAATAAGGATACTTTTTATACTGAGCTGTCAACATGTGCTTCCTGGTCAGTTGGGCCTTCTCTGAAGTCTTCTATATGAGATGAGGCCCAAGCACTACTATTTCCCCTACCACCAACCAACATGGAGATGAGCGAAAAGGCCTACCATACAAGGATTAATAGGGATCCATCTCAATGGTAGCATAAAATTTGTTGTTATATTCGATCTCAATAGGAGGAATATGTTTCTCCTAGGAACCCCCAAAGTCTAGAACACACGCACATAGTATATCCCCAAGAACCTGAATTGTATGCTATATCTATCCATTGGTCTGAGGGTGATAGGTTGTGTTCAAAAGTACCTATATACCCAAGGTATTATGTACCCCCTTCCAAAAACATAGTGTGAAATGAGCGTCTCTATTGGAAATAATAGAATGAGATTCTTCATGAAGATGTACCACCTCCTTAACATAGAGTCTTCCCATCTCATTTATAAAAAAGGTCTTTCATACATGTACGAAGTGTTTGTCCTTCGTTATATGGTCAAAGAAAACCCACAATATGTCATTTTCACAAGGTGATCTAGGTAAACCAGTCACAAATTCTATCGAAACATCATCCCATTTCTACATAAGAATGGACAATGGATAGAGAATCCCTATCGAATGTCGATGTTATGCCTTCACCTATTAACAGGTGGAACACCAAGTAATGATGTCGATTATCTCACACTTTATACTAGGCTACCAATATTGACAATGTAGATCTAGATACATTTTGGTTACACTAGGGTGAACTTACCATGATGAGGCATGGAAATCCCTCATCATCTCCTCTCTGATGTCTGTTGGGACCCATATATGCCCATGGAACAGAAGAGTATCATCACCATTGATTGTCTAACCAAAGGATGTATCGTCATCTGAAACACTTTCCTATAGGAAAAGGCCTTCAAGATAAGATAGATGTCTCAGTCTTACTCATTCCAGAAGAGTATATTTCACCACTAAGGCTGAGATAATAGTCTGACCATGGTCCTATTGAACCTCAACATGCATCTCTGAGAATAAGGCCATAAGCTTCCATTCATCACTAGACTTCCGAACTATCAGTGTATTATTCTTTCAACTCAGATCATCGTCTACTAAATTCTCGTTCCCTATAGTATAGGAAAGTTTGAAAAAAAATTATTTTTGGTAATCGACCCACCTATGTTGTTTAAGAATTAGATCACGCTGAGTGAAGATGTATTTGAGGTTTTTATGGTATGTGAACACCAAAAAATGCTCTCCCAATAAGTAGTATCTCCAATAGAATAATTCATGAACAAAATTAGTGAGCTCTAGGTCATTCATTGATTAATTCCACTCATGAGTCCTCAAATAAAGAGAACCATATGAAATGAGTCGCTTGTCCTTCATCAAAAAATCTCCAATCTTGATACATGATGCATCATAATAGACTATATAATCCCTTCCTAACTCTAGAAGAATCAGTATTGGTTCTGAGGTAAGCCTTCCCTTCAACTCTTAAAAATATGATTCACAAACTTTTGACCATTCAAATTTCACACCCTTCTTCGTCAAACCTGTAAAAAACGCTATAAAGCATGAGAAATCATGAATGATGTTTATTTAGTATCAGGAAAGCCATGAGAAACTCCAAATATCAAAGATATTCTTGGGATGCTCTTAAGAAACCATATCCCTCACTTTATATAGGTTAACAAAAACTCCTGACTCTGAGATGATATGACCTAATAAGTGAACTTTATCGATCCAGAAGTGGAATTTACTGAGCATAGCATAGAGATGATGCTCTCTCAGCGTATTCTACACAATCTCAAGATGGGTTGCATGGTCATGTTTCGAGAGAGAATACACTAAGATATTATCAACAAAGAAAACCAAAAATAAATCTAGATACAGTTGGAAAACCTGATTCGTAATATCCATGAAGATAGCTGGTGTATTCGTGAGTCAAAATGGCATAACCAAGTACTCATAGAGACCATACCTACTCCGGAATACTGTGTGAAGTATGTATAAAGTCCTGAAACACACATAATGATATCCCTAACTCATATCCATCTTTTAAAACACCTCTACTCCTTGAAGTAGATCAAATAGGTCATCTATTATAGGAAAATGATACTAATTCTTGATAGTCAACTCATTTAACCAATGGTAATCCACACAAATCCTAAGGGTACCATCTGTCTTTTTGGAAAATAGGATAGGTGAACCCTGAGGAGAAGTTCTATGGTGTATAAAAACTTTATCTTATAGATCCTCCAGTTGAGTCATGAGTTCCAAAATCTCCTTAGGTGCCATCCTATAAGGAGGAATGGTCGTAGGTGATGCTCTCGGCACAAGATAAATAGTAAACTCTACCTCTCACACTTGAGGTAGAACAAAGAAGTTGTTAGCAAAAACATCTCTGAAACTCTCTACTATAGGTGAAAAAACAATGGGTTTCAACCCTTGGTCATCAAAGTAAAGACTGGAAACCTATTTTATAACACTACACAGCCTCTACTACTTGGGTCCTACCCATGTCGCACCAATATCCCATTCTCCCTTATTCACATATGTAATTACCTCTGGTGATGTAAACATAACCCTCCAATGATAGAAGTCAGTGTGGGTGATGTAGGTAACTAACCATTCCATACCAAAGATTATATCAAAACCCATCATGTTGACAATGTACAGGTTCCATTTGAAAAGGTAACTTTTTATCTCAAGGGGGAAATTCTGACAGTGGCGAACTCCCTCTGAACGAATACCTAAGGGTGTATCTAGAATCATAACACCATGATAGTACTCAACGTTGAGGCCCAAACTCCTAATGTTGCCTCCGATATGAATTATTGAGATGTGGATGTATCAAAAAATCAAATACTAAAGTGGAGGCTACCAGAATAGTACCCCATATAGTATATGGTATGGTGATCTTCTCTTACGGCATAGACTTGACTACATGTAACTAACTTGTACCATAGCCCTGAGTCACTGTCTGACTGCCTTGAGTAGGCCCTCTCTAATAGCACTTATAATCATAAGCCTGGTTACCTCTAACTTAACCACCACCACATCCTGATTGACCGGTGGTATCCCAACTGCTTGTTTTTCATGATCTTACCAACCCCACTCCTGACCAAGGAGTAGGTGAAAATCCCTACTCACTAGAAACTATAGGGAATGTTATGTATAAATAGTGGAGATGGGCCATCTTTCCATAGCCTCTTAACTCCATTGGATTATGCATACACTAAAATTACTTGGTGCTCTGTACTAGTGATAGATAGGAGAACCACCAGCATGAGGATCCTGACCACCGCTACTCCTGTGAGACTCTCTGAAACATCGCTTTCACCCATAAGAAGATCCACTAGAATCCTTAGGTATAAAACTGACCTAGATTTCACCCTCAACATCTACCAAATTTTTTTCTTCGATTAGGTCATGTTTGAAAATTTTTGAAATATTTTTCAACCTAAAAACATTGACTTGCGACCAGATGGGGTGACATAGAACATCCTCAAAACAGCTAGCATCCATATTCTCATCAGCATCTAGAGAAAGAGTGAAATGTTGTAGCTCAGTGAAATGGGATGAGTAATCAATAACTGACATGGTCACCTACTATAGATTCATGGACTCTTTAGCTCTATCATCCCTTAGATTCTGGGGAAAGAATTTTTCATAGAATACAGTTTGGAAGTCAGTCCAAACCATCTCTCTGTGTTAGCCTGCCTGGGTGATGACATCCCACCACCTCTTGGTTGAGTAACATAGCATGTAAGCATCTAATTTGACCCTCTACTCTGGATGCATCTCTAGGTGATTGAATATAGAAAGGATATCTTTGATCTAAGACTCCACAATGAGTGGTATTCCATCCCTTGATAAATTAAGAGGATCTTGTTGCTGAAACTCATGAGTCAACTCAGCCATGATCGGGGTAGCTTTCACTCCACCTTTCATATTCTGCATCATACTCAATAATCCCTCTCAAAACTGGGTGTTGGTTCCTAACTCAAGTATAGAAAGAGGAACCAAAGGTGGCTCAACTAGAAGAACAATTGGCGGCTCAAGGCCCGCCACCTCAGAAACATGATCGTCACCGCCTTCAAGGTGCACGACTCAAGGATGTCATGGAATTATAATGATACAATTCCAAATGAATATTTAATAAGGGATTTAAACATTTTTAGGTGATTTAATTCAAGAAACTATGATAGGTACTACAACCTTCCTATAATAATGAACACGCCTATGTTCCTTCTTCAAAATTCAATACTAGATTCTAGAACAAACCATAACAGGCCATAAGAATGGAGAAACACCCACTACCCACTACTATGGTTGGGTTCAGGTCAAATTTCTAAGTTAGGCATCTGTAAAAAGGTTTTTCTCTAGTTATAAGTCTATTCAATCGGCTGAATCCAATGATATGTCATTTTCCAGCCCATAAGGGCCCATACACCTTATGAGTTAAAATATGACACTCACTTGGAGTTTATTTTAATTTCAATTTTTCTTATCCATGTGATTATATCATTCCTCAAATGGTTGAGCTAGATATAATTACATTTTTCGATCCATAAGGGCCCATACACCTTATGAACCAAAGAGTGGTACCCTCTAAACTCACACCACAGAATGATCCAGATCCTATAAAAAGGTTTGAGTACAATTATATATATGTAACAAGGCACAAAAATATGCAATATAAAATGCTCACTGAAAATTTAAATGTGACATGGGAAAATTAATGGCCTATTTATATTGTGCCAATAGTGATGCATGTTCTAATAAATAACCCCCATTTCATCTGGTCGAGCAATGAAATCAAAATTCCAATATCATCAATACCAATAACATCATAAAACATGTGAAGCACCCAATGGTGAAATGATATCAATAGTAATAGTAGAATCAATAATAAAAATAATTCAAGCAACTTGGATCTTACCCCGTACATAGGTTTGCGATGCCCGAGAATATATTGTGAACAAGTCCCAAGCATTACCAATCTCTAATCTACTATCACCAAATAGTAAATCAAGAAAGGAAACCATTTGATACCACTTTGTGACATCCTGTACCTAGATACCACGTAACTTATGCCCCGATCCCGGTTGGCCACATGACCCTTAACATGTCTCCCCTTAAGCTAGGGGCTACCGACTAGTAGTGGGGGAGTGAAGGTAAATCAGTGGGGAGACTATACCCCTAGCTTTGAGTACATAGAGGATGTAACAACAACATAAAATGGAGGTAACATAAACATAAAAGTAGATGAAATAAACAGAGGAAGGCTGAATAATATAATAAAAGCCTCATAGGAAGTTTTTGATACAGATATGCATGAATGGAATTCTATTACAAAATGGGAATAGAAAACATGAAGAAGACATAATAATATAGAAGTAAAAGATATAAAAAAATCTAAAATATTCTCCAAATCATCTTGAGCCTAATCCCAGTCCTCTACTCCTAAGCTCTATCTAAGAAAAATATTCAACAACCGGATGAGTGGTTGTAAGAACTCGGGTTTTTAGAACGGATCAAAATTCCGACCCTGCTTAAATTTTTGGCTTGTTTCCAAGGAAACTGGATTAAATGGAAAGTTTCTAGAAATTTCCAAACTACACACCGTGTACTTTAAGTACACGCCGTGTATGTCTAGGCGAGTGGCCGACCGTGTACTCGCCGTGTACATGCCGTGCAGGTGACCGTGTAGAGTTTTCTTACTACACGGCATGTAGTTTTGAACACACCATGTAGACCGTCGATTGTGTGAATCCATACATGGCGTGTAGGTCGTTGGCCGGGTAAGAACCTGGGACACGTCGTGTTCCCTTTGGACACTCCGTGTAGTCTAGCTATGTATGAGGGATATAAATGGCATGTGGGTATGTCGGTGAGGAGGAGAGGAGGAACCCAGTACACGCCGTGTACCCAGAGGTACACGCCGTGTACTCATGTCGGCAGGTTCGGAAAGTAAGTCGGCGGAATCTGTCCGTCTAATGAACAGTTAAATGAACCATACAAGGCATGTAGTCCCAAAGTACACGCCGTGTACTTTATTTTTTTTCTCTTAAAACGGGAAGTAGCCACGTATTGAGGCAGTACCTCATATCCTCTTCCCGGATACACGAACCAGGTCGGCCAAACCTCTCTTCCCCTCCCGATCATCCGTTCGAGACCCGTTTCGATCGCTGATTAGTGCGTTGGAACCCCCTCGGTAAGACCTCGATTCCTATTTGGCCGTTTTGTCTGATTTTATTTCTAGAACGAGTTATAGCCCTTTGAGCAGTTTTGAATCTTTTTTAGATTTACTGCGTTTTAGACCAAATTGGTGGGTGTTACCGGAGGAGTAGCATCGTGCGAGTCTTAGGTAGGTGGTGCATACCTCATTTTGTGTTTTTGTGGTTGTTTGGGTGAAGCGGCTTCGGCACGTTTTCGGGTATTTTTGAGCGGGACCCGTTTTATCTGCTTTTTCATACTGTATTGTTTATGGGACCTCTAGGATGCCTTTGGGTATGCCCGGTTACCAGTTTGCGTGAGCGGGGCTGGGTGAGGGGTCGTGGCTCATCGGGGCATTTTGGCTGGGGAATGCCAAAATGGTTTTAATTGCAATATTATTGTGTTAAACTATTAGTTTAAATTATTTAAGCCTGTTATAATTATTGGAGGCATTTAATACCTCAGTGCTGGTATGGGACAACACCTGGTATAGTGCAATTCAACTATTTTGTTTGTTTTGCTGGGTTATGTTTTTTTTCTGTTTAAACATGTTATATATGAAATTGCTGGATTGCATCTGCTGGACCCCTTTGGGTTGTGTTGGGCTTGGCCTGGTTACATTTGAGTGATGTTGATCACAGGTTGGGGATTTTCCCGGGTTACTTTGGGTGGTTTTGACCACGGTATTGGGCGTCATGGACGTCATTTTGAGGCAGTACGACTGTCAGGTTGGGCATGCCCCGGGATACTAGGGTGGCGATGCCATTGGACTTGATCGACATGGTCGCAGGGACACAAGGTGTCAGATGTTTTGGTGGCTTAGGACTATTTTAGTGATTACCGCTCACTGGGACTTTGAGTAGTGTGCACACAGAGATACTCCGTGATGAGGTGGTTTTGACCACTCGTGTGGGTAGAGGCCCCCGCAGTTGCGGTTAGGTATTTTTGGTTGGGGTGCTTACCGTAGAAATCCATGTGGGAGGTGAGGAGCCTTCAGGAAATGGGCATGCCTTCGGGACTTCGGTACTTGAGACACGAGGTGTCAGGAGGCACATGGTGCCGGGTTACTATTTGTGGGTGTGCCTTCGGGACGTCGGTACTTGAGACACGAGGTGTCAGGAGGCACTCGGTGCTGGGTTACTATTTGGGGCATGCCTTCGGGACGTCGGTACTTGAGACACAAGGTGTCAGGTGGCACACAGTGCCAGGTTACACGACAGAGATTCTGGAGTTGGCTGAAGTAGGTGACACTCCATGGTGGTTGTTGAGCACCAGTGGATTTTGTATTTATTTTTGCATTGTACTGATTACTTCTTTCCTGGTAAATGCATGACTGCTTAAACACATATATTTGGAATGCACCGTTGGGTGGTATCCTACTGAGATTTGTCTCACACCCTGCACGGGCCCTTCGGGACGCGTGCAGACTTCGTGGATTTACATGCAGGAAAGGGGCCAGCTTCCGGAGCTGGGTTACGTTAGTTGTTGCGTGGAGATGGTACAGACCTTGAGGTCATACCTAGCTGGGGTTTACTTGTTGTGTTTACTTTTCTATATCAGCATACTTACTTTTTGTAGCTACTGTTGGTTATCCATTGGCGCCCTTTTTTATGTTGACCTGCTTTGGATGCATGTTTTACTGTTCAGTAGTAGTTACATGTTATCAGCATGCTGTTCTGTTTACTTTTCACTGCAGTTGTTTCCTATATTGCTTCCGCTGTTTGTTGATATTGGATATTCTTCTGCTCTGCGGGTTGGGTTCGAGTCTACTGAGTCTTTGTTTCCACTGCATCTTTACTGTTATACTCAGACCAGTACCCTTACTATGATCCTCCGAGAGTTTATAGACTCCCAACTATACATATTCAGACCCTCGCTGCTAGTCGGCAGCCTTTGTCATTCAGGGGAGGTGCGCCTAAGGTAATGACACCCGACCCGCTCTATAAGGCCCCAGCCTTAAACCTTACTTAATCTTGAGTTATTACAAGATTACACATTGAGGATCTTTTCAGGTTTAGAGTTTTAGAGAATTATATCATGAAACTTACATTACAATCCACATTTAAACAAAGTGGTTACATAAAAGACAGTATTCATTCTTCCCATCAACGGAAACATATTGAAAATAAAACATGGATTCTTTCTTGACACATCCTTGACACTATCATCACATCATGTACCTTTCCCTTGACCTGTGAAAAACATTTCAAAAACTTGGGATGAGCATAAAAAGATCAGTAAGGGTTATAAAAATATGGAAAGGAAACATGAGTTCATATATACATAAGAATGAAATCATACTTTACCCATAAAACATAGGCACTTTAACATACCTCATCAAACCATGAATAAATCATAGAAATCATAATACATAAAGGTAACTTGCGGCATTCATAACATTCTTACGTAGGGAGTAACCATCTTGGTTATGTTTGGAATACCCATCACAGTATATTCCCTAAATATCTTCGGAGAAACCTTAACGTTTCACTCCTTCACGTTACCCAATGCATTGAAGAGCTATATCGGTCTCACCCGCCCTTAGTTTATCACGGAACCACCCGTCTTCATAATAATGCCCAAGAACCTCAACATAATCGTATCACATAAAACGTGCATAAAGGAAACATAACATTCCCACCTTTCAATCCCAAGATATCAATACAACACATTTATATAAAAACATTATGAAAACCATTTTCAAAACCAAAATAAAAGAAAAGTAAAACATGGTATTTATTTTTCTTTTAAAAAGAAGTTATGGCTTGTAGAGGAAGTCGAAACTCAAATAATGGTCACAGCGGCGGAGAAGTCGTTGTCGCCGCATACGTACGACAAAAACATTCCATTTTGTCGTTTAGTAAACGATTCGTATAAAAAAGATTCCTTTTTGAATAAATGTAAAAGTCAAAGGGGTTTATACACCATATAAAATGAGGTTGTGTATAAAACAAAATATTCCTCAATGAAAGGAGATTGAGACGAAGTCCCATACAAAGACGGTATCCTTGGTTTAAGGATAAATCAATTACATAATTATGTGTGACAAACGAATACACCAAATATAAGTGGATATTAAGTGTAAAATAATCAAAGGTCATTCACACATATTCAAAGGATGACATATTCAATAACTACATGTTGAACCCAAAGAAATCGAAATTGGGTTAAGAAGTTCCCTTGACAGCCTAACGGCGTCACATCAAAATGAGTTGATGAGAGATAAAAAGTGTATCTCATTACTTGGACATAAAATTTACATCAATAAGGATATATGAGAACATATCCCAACAAAACAATATGTAAATTAAAAGACCCAACAAAAGAAGTCTTTTAAAAAGAGGAGGGTGAAAGGTTCCCTTACCGACTTGGATATCTTTCAACACATACACCCCATGAAAAAAGGACAATACATAATTGATGTAAATACTCATAAAACGAAAGTATATTCCAAAAAGAGTAGAATAATGGGCAGTACATACACCACTCAAAGGAAATTGTGGAAAATATAGCATAAATCTCACGGGAATAAAAGTGAGATGAAAAATCCATTACGAAAACTCAGCAGCCTAACGGCGCCACATAAAACTTACAAAAATGAATTGATGAGATCAAATAGGGTATCTCATCATATTAACATAAAGTTTATAGAAATTAGAATATAAAATAACATCCCCCAACATAACAAAGTGGAGCTTAAAAGAAGTGACATAAAGTAGAGTACTTAAAAAGAAAGAGAGGGGTTAGATCTCTTACGAAAATTCGGCAGCCTAACGGCGCCACTCAAAACATCCAAAATGGATTGATGAGAGAGAATAGGGTCTCTCATCATATGAACATAAAAATTAAAGTAATATTAATATAAAATAACATCCCAATAACAAGAAATATGAGCTTATAAGGAATGACATAAAACAGTGTACTTAAAAAGAAAGAGAGGAGTAGGATCCCTTACCTCAAGTCCAACTTTTCTTGTTCGTTTCTTTATATTCCGGAATAATAAACTTTGGTCAATTAATAATTTCCTAAGTACCTCCTTTAGAGATTATTATTCAGTTCATATCACATATTATAATGTTATAATAATTGTTTAATAATGTTAGTTCATATCAGACGTTTTTGCCGATGTTTGGTACATGAGTCAAAAATGAACTTGTTTGAAAAAAGATTGCCCATGTAGTTATAAGTAAATAATTTCCAGAATAGTATTAATGATTAAAATATCATATATATCCAGTAAATATTCATTTCATACTATTCCATATCATTTGGAGATAAAAAACGAAAAGCACCGTTCATGGAGATGGTAGGCCGTACGTACGCATGAACGCTACTTTCATTTTTTGTCATATTAATGGAATTAAAACAAAATGAGAGAGATATATATATGTTATAATTCCATAATGATATCCATAATTTTGATTTAATATATTACATATATATATACATTATATATATGTACTTATAATATTACATAACATTTTGAGATAAGAAATGAAATGTACCGTTCATGGAGACGGTAAGCCGTACGTACGCATGAACGCTACTTCCATTTCTATTTCATATTTAATGGAATTAAAACATAATGATACATAATAGTATTTTAATTCCAGTATTTTATCATATATAATATCATTAAATATATCCTTTATACGTACCACATATGGTATTAACGAATCAAATCACTTTGAGGGGGCGGTAGTCCGCACTTCCTTAAATGAAGATATCGTGTTTACCCATAATGGAAACCATAAAGGTATGCCCAAAATGAAAAATACAGAAGATTAAGGAAAACATAAACATATTATATATCATATATAAATATTGTGTCATCTTAATGGCCACCTTTGAAGGTGTTAAAAGAATGTTGAACAATCATCGTTTCGGGAGGCCGAAATTCGCCATCCACGGAAACAGTATGTTCTTTAACCATTAGATGTAGGTGTGTGAAAGTGTAGCTCGAATCCTTATTATAAAAACATCCTAGTATATTTATGATACTGCAGTTTTTACAAAATAAATGAATAAAAAGAGTTTAGGGGGTTGGAAAATCAAAATAAAACAAAAGGACTCAAGTGAAGACATTACCTTAAAATCGGGTAACTCCCTTTGGTTTGAGCTCAAAGGCTTCCTTGGAAAGACTTCTGCCCAAAGTGAGGCTTCAAGGAGTAATAGAGGGAAGTGGAGAGACAAAATGAGCAGAGTTTGGTCGAGCCAAAGGCTTTGGGAGTGTGGGTAAGGAGGTAGAGGTGGGGGTCTTTTATAAGAGGAGAGGAGGGGCACTCTTGGAAGGTAAAGAAAAGTCACTTTATTTGAAAATGGTATTCGGATTTAAGAGGTCCCACATTGATGTGTTTCGAGGATAAGGTGATAAGGGTTCTAAATCCACTCATCCAATATGTTTTGGATATGTGTAGGTCTTAGATATTACATTATCTTTCCATTTTATTTAAATCGTTAAATAATGAGGTCATCACTGCATCATCATGATGTCATAAATAATTTAATTTATTTAATGTCTAAAAATTATAAAAAAATACTATGATTTAGGAAATATTTTTATCTTTCCAATGAATATTTATAGTCTAAAATCTTATTTTTATAACCCCATGTAAAAATTGTTTTAGTAGAATATTTCATGTTTTGTCTCATTTTTACTTTAACATTAAATAAAAAGATATTAATGTCATTTTCCAACCAAAGTGGCTTCATGGGGTCCCCAAGTTGACCCATGGGTTTTCTTGGTCGCCAATGACACATACAATGAGGTTAGGACATGTGTCAAGTTCATTTCATATTATTAAAACATTATTTTTACCTTAAACTACACTAATTACCTCTAATCGCAATTAAAAACTTAATAAGTTACTATTCACCAAAAAATTATTTTTATCCCATTGAACCATATTTTACTTCTTAATGACAACCATGTATGTCGGATTTTTGAAATTCAAAACAAAAATATGGCAAAATTTCATTTAAAAGGAAAAAATCAGTTTTTATAAGTACCACTTAGTGGTTTCGCTATTCATCAAAAATTGAAGTTTTTCAGAAAAATCCCAAAAATTCACCCTAAGCTATATTTGATATTCTGAATTCAAAAATTAAGTCTATTTTAAAAAATTCAAAACATATAAGTCACATTAAATAATTTAATAATTAATTCCTGCTGTCAGAGAAAATAGCGTGTTTTTATGAAACAATAAGTATCAAAAGATTGACACTAGTTTAAGTCTGATTTCAAAGTGAAATTAATTCCAACGACCACTATTGGATTTAATGGTTAAAATATATTCTAATTTCACTTTAAAACCAATTCAAAATATAATCTAATAATATAAATAAATTATATTAAAAAGTGGTTTTGAATTAAAATACAACATTTTACACTATTCATTAAAAAATTAACTTTATCAGAAAGATACCAAAAATTTACACAAAGTAAATTTTGATGTCCCTATTCTTAAGAAGAGTTTTATTTGGTCCAAAAGTATGTATAAGAGTGAAAAAAACTATATTTAATGACGGTTCTCCATCAAAAGGCGACAAGTGAACCTTTAGTGAAAACTAGGGCATATACGCCTAAAATTGAATTATTTCCGTATTTTATGCCTCTATCTTTTATTGGATAAATGTAAAAACATTTAAAAACATATATAATCAAATTTTAGTTATTTCTATCCATTCTCGCCAATACAACGGATACATGTTAACTACCATTTAAAATAATATTATTTTATTATTAGAGTGCAACGTAAGATTCCCAAGAAACTCGTTGTTGTGTGTTGGGTACGCCATCGAGCATAGCGTCCCCTTTAAAGTCATATTAATATTTTATTCAAAAATATGGATAAATATGAAAATTTCATATTCTTTATTTACCTGGGGTGTTACATCCTTCCCCCCTTTTGAGAATTTCATCCTCGCAATTTTTAAAATTGAGCTTAGAAACATCCTTGAAAGTCCCACATCGGAACAAGAGTCGGTAAAACAATCACTTTAAAATAAATGAAGATAAGTACAGAGGTCACCCGAGTTAACCCATATGTAGAAAAACATGGACATGGAAGAAAAAGAAAAGGGTCATGTTCTTGAGGGAGAGTGATAGTAAACATGTCTAGGAGAAATTTAACCATAAGAAAATCACAAACTTGTGATGGGTTAAACGGTATTCGATTCCCCAGTAGGAAAAGTTAATAGACAACATTTTTGTTTTAAGTTACTTTTTATTGAGGAATTTATTCATAAGGAAACATAATCACTTATCATGTTGACTTTCAACTTTTACTAGATTCCTTAATCAAACTCATATTTTTTTCCAAAAGACGAGTATTTAGGGAGACTTGTTCGCATTAAGAGTACTATAATCAACTTCTAGAGAATCACCTAATACACCAAAGTGAACTATATACTTCCCATTTCATTAGGCTTTAACCAAAACTGAAACCAAAAGGTTAGTACAAGGTCAGATAATCCAGAAAAGGATAACCCTTTAAAAAGAAAATCTATGCTTAATCTCCAAAATTTGTCCAACAAAACCCAAAGTTCAACGAGGACCATCCGATAAACAATTTGTCCATAAAATTCTTCAAAGTAAACCAATCTAAGATTGAAACCCAAATATTTGAAGGATTTAGTCACATTGTCTTCCAAGTTAAATCGTAACATTTATCTCCAAACAACATCAGTTGCTCCTAAAGTCTCGTATTGAAAAGTAATTAACCTAATCACATATCCTCCATGATAGGTTAATCATTTTCATAAATAACCCAAAATCAACTGACTATTAATTCATAAAATCATATAACTAAAAAGAATCAGTCAAACTAACCAGGGACTTCACGTAGTCCAGTGGTAGGTGATAAATACCAGTCGCAGTTTGGTTGTGGGTTCGATTCCTGCAGCTTTGTCCGACGTGATGGGTAGTCACACGGTCTGCGTGTTGTCCTTTTTCCAAAACTATATAATTCTCAAATCATTCCCCAAAAAGGGATAAAATCATCAAAAATAACCATAACATAATTTAACCTCAATTTTATCTCATGCCTTTCACTTCAATCATAACATATAGTATCCCATAATTACCTCAAAAGTAAGGATCATATAAACCCAAATGGTTCTTTATAACTATGTTCACAAAAGAAAAGATAACTATTCATTGAATAAAATTTTCCTATTTTAAACATCAGGGTTACACATAATATAAAAAGTCTTCTAATGTAACCCCATCATCAAAAGAGACTTAATACTCTTAAGAATTTCACCATAAATCTTGAAGACCTTATATGTTGACATCTTACTCATTCAACATTCTTCATGATCCATTAACCATTCCTTTCCAACTTATTTCGAAATACCTCTTTCCTACAAACAAAATCATGAATCATATCCTAAGATTCCAAAATAGGAAAACAATAGTCATGAAATAATACATACATTTGATTGGTCATTGTCAGTTTCTTCATCCTCAATAGGAATGGCATTAGGTATTGGTAAACGAACATTTGTATTCTCTTGGTGATCCCATTCACGAAACTTCTTCATAGGACATGTGTTTGCATAATGACCATGCACACCACATTTAAAACATTCAATTGATCCCTCAGAAAGAACTTCTTTCCCTTTCCTCGAGTCAACTGGATGCTTCCTTTTTCCATGGCAGGTTCTTGCTTTATGACCTTCATTTACACATCTATAGAATATTTCTGTCCCTTTGAAAAATTTCCCTAGGTCTTTCTTTCCACATCTTTGACACATAGGTTTTTGAACACACTTACCTTTATGATTATTACCTGTACTTCCGTAGGGATTTGTTTATCGCATATATGATGCCTTAGATAAATCACCAACGTTTAGGTGGTAAATCATGACTCCAGATAGTTGGTTGAGGATAATCACAAGAGTTCTCATTGTATCTCTAATATCATTCAGTTGCTTGCTCAAAAAACTGTCACATTTTCCTTCACATCCACTGTTACTTTGGTGCCTGGTAGATCCAGCCATTTACTAAAACCAAAAAGGTCAGTGTGAGTATATCAAAAAAAACCATCATGTACTAATGAGGAAGATAAACACTAAGATATACTTACTCATTAACTTTATCTAAAACTAGGAATCTTTCTGAAATCCTAACCATTATGGTAATGCCACTTATGCTTAAAGAATACCCTAACCTCTAAAGTTATCTAAACCGACCTCTGATACCAACTATAAGGCCCCAGCCTTAAACCTTACTTAATCTTGAGTTATTACAAGATTACACATTGAGGATCTTTTCAGGTTTAGAGTTTTAGAGAATTAGATCATGAAAATTGCATTACATTCCACATTTAAACAAATTGGTTACATAAAAGACAGTATTCATTCTTCCCATCAACGGAAACATATTGATAATAAAACATGGATTCTTTCTTGACACATCCTTGACACTATCATCACATCATGTACCTTTCCCTTGACCTATGAAAAACATTTCAAAAACTTGGGATGAGCATAAAAAGCTCAGTAAGGGTTATAAAAATATGGAAAGGAAACATGATTTCATATATACATAAGAATGAAATCATACTTTACCCATAAAACATAGGCACTTTAACATACCTCATCAAACCATGAATAAATCATATAAATCATAATACATAAAGGTAACTTGAGACATTCATAACATTATTATGTAGGGAGTAACCCTCTTGGTTAAGTTTAGAATACCCATCACAGTATACTCCCTAAATATTTTCGGAGAAACCTTAACGTTTCACTCCTTCGCGTTACCCAATGCATTGGAGAGCTATATCGGGCTCACCCGCCCTTAGTTTATCACGGAACCACCCGTCTTCATAATAATTCCCAAGAACCTCAACATAATCGTATCACATAAAACGTGCATAAAGGAAACATAACATTCCCACCTTTCAATCACAAGATATCAATACAACACATTTATATAAAAACATTATGAAAACCATTTTCAATACCAAAATAAAAGAAAAGTAAAACATGGTATTTATTTTTCTTTTAAAAAGAAGGTATGGCTTGTAGAGGAATCCGAAACTCAAATAATGGTCATGGCGGCGGAGAAGTCGTTGTCGCCGCATACGTACGACAAAAACATTCCATTTTGTCATTTAGTAAACGCTTCGTATAAAAAACATTCCTTTTTGAATAAATTGAAAAGTAAAAGGGGTTTATAAACCATATAAAATAAGGTTGTGTATAAAACAAAATATGCCTCAATGAAAGGAGATTGAGACGAAGTCCCATACAAAGACGGTATCCTTGGTTTAAGGATAAATCAATTACATAATTATGTGTGACAAACAAATACACAAAATATAATTGGATATTAAGTGTAAAATAATCAAAGGTCATTCACACATATTCAAAGGATGACATATTCAATAACTACATGTTGAACCCAAAGAAATCGAAATTGGGTTAAGAAGTTCCCTTGACAGCCTAACGGCGTCACATCAAAATGAGTTGATGAGAGATAAAAAGTGTATCTCAATACTTGGACATAAAAGTTACATCAATAAGGATATATGAGAACATATCCCAACATAACAATATGTAAATTAAAAGACCCAACAAAATAAGTCTTTTAAAAAGAGGAGGGTGAAAGGTTCCCTTACCGACTTGGGTATCTTTCAACACATACACCCCATGAAAGAAGGACAATACATCATTGATGTAAATTCTCATAAAATGAAAGTATATTACAAAAAGAGTAGAATAATGGGAATTACATACACCACTCAAAGTAAATTGTGGAAAATGTATCATAAATCTCACGGGAATAAAAGTGAGATGAAAAATCTCTTACGAAAACTCAGCAGCCTAACGGCGCCACATAAAACTTACAAAAATGGATTGATGAGATCAAATAGGGTATCTCATCATATTAACATAAAGTTTATAGAAAGAGGAATATAAAATAACATCCCCCAACATAAAAAATTGGAGCTTAAAAGAAGTGACATAAAGGAGAGTACTTAAAAATAAAGAGAGAGGTTAGATCTCTTACGAAAATTCGGCAGCCTAACGGCGCCACTCAAAACTTCCAAAATGGATTGATGAGAGAGAATAGGGTATATCATAATATGAACATAAAAATTACAGTAAGAGTAATATAAAAGAACATCCCAATAACAAGAAAGATGAGCTTAGAAGGAATGACATAAAAGAGTGTACTTAAAAAGAAAGAGAGGAGTAGGATCCCTTACCTCAAGTCCAACTTGTCTTGTTCGTTTCTTTATATTCCTGAATAATAAACTTTGGTCAATTAATAATTTCCTAACTACCACATTTAGAGATTATTATTCAGTTCATATCACATATTATAATGTTATAATAATTGTTTAATAATGTTAGTTCATATCAGACGTTTTTGCTGATGTTTGGTACATTAGTCAAAAATGAACTTTTTTGAAAAAATATTGCCCATGTAGTTATAAGTAAATAATTTCCAGAATAGTATTAATGATTAAAATATCATATATATCTAGTAAATATTAATTTCATACTATTCCATATAATTTGGAGATAAAAAATGAAAAGCACCGTTCATGGAGACGGTAGGCCGTACGCACGCATGAACACTACTTTCATTTTTTTCATATTAATGGAATTAAGACAAAATGAGAGAGATATATATATGTTATAATTCCAGAATGATATCCATAATTTTGATTTAATATATTACATATATATACATTATATATATGTACTTATAATATTATATAACATTTTGAGATAAGAAATGAAATGTACCATTCATGGAGACGGTAAGCCGTACGTACGCATGAACGCTACTTCCATTTCTATTTCATATTTAATGGAATTAAAACATAATGATACATAATAGTATTTTAATTACAGTATGTTATCATGTATAATATCATTAAATATATCCTTTATACGTACCACATATGGTATTAATGAATCAAATCACTTTGAGGGGGCGGTAGTCCGCACTTCCTTAAATGAAGATATCGTGTTTACCCATAATGGAAACCATAAGGGTATGCCCAAAATGAAAAATACAGAATCTTAAAGAAAACATAAACATATTATATATCATATATAAATATAGTGTCATCTTAATGTCCACCTTTTAAGGTGTTAAAAGAATGTTGAATAATCATCGTTTCGGGAGGCCAAAATTCGCCATCCACGGAAACAGTATGTTCTTTAACCATTAGATGTAGGTGTGTGAAAGTGTAGCTCGAATACTTCTTATAAAAACATCCTAGTATATTGATGATACTGTATTTTTTACAAAAGAAATGAATAAAAAGAGTTTATGGGGTTGGAGAAGCAAAATAAAACAAAAGGACTCAAGTGAAGACATTACCATAAAATCGGGTAACTCCCTTTGGTTTGAGCTCAAAGGCTTCCTTGGGAAGACTTCCGCCCAAAGTTAGGCTTCAAGGAGTAAGATAGGGAAGTGGAGAGACAAAATGGGCAGAGGTTGGCCGAGACAAAGGCTTTGGGAGTGTGGGTAAGGAGGTAGAGGTGGGGGCCTTTTATAAGAGGAGAGGAGGGTCACTCTTGGAAGGTAAAGAAAAGTCACTTTATTTTAAAATGGTATTCGGATTTAAGAGGTCCCACATTTATGTGTTTAAGGTATAAGGTGATAAGGGTTCTAAATCCACTCATACAATAGGTTTTGTACATGTGTAGGTCTTAGATATTACATTATCTTTCCATTTTATTTAAATCGTTAAATAATGAGGTCATCGCTGCATCATCATGATGTCATAAATAATTTAATTTATTTAATGTCTAAAAATTATAAAAAAAATACTATGATGTAGGAAATATTTTTATCTTTACAATTAATATTTATAGTAAAAAATCTTATTTGTATAACCCCATGTAAAAAATGTTTTAGTAGAACATTTCATGTTTTGTCTCATTTTTTCTTTAACTTTAAATAAAAAAGATATTAATGTCATTTTTCAACCAAAGTGGATTCATGGGGTCCCCAAGTTGACCCATGGGTTTTATTGGTCGGACATGACACATCCAATGAGTTTAGGATATGTTTCAAGTTCAATTTATATTATTAAAACATTAATTTTACCTTAAACTACACTAATTACCTCTAATCGCGATTAAAAACTTAATAAGTTACTATTCACCAAAAAATTATTTTTATCCCATTGAACCACATTTTACTTATTAATGAAAACCATGTATGTCGGATTTTTGAAATTCAAAACACAAAGATGGAAAATTTTCATTTAAAAGGAAAAAATCAGTTTTTATAAGTACCACTTAGTGGTTTCGCTATTCATCAAAAATTGAAGTTTTTCAGAAAAATCCCAAAAAATCACCCTAAGCTATATTTGATATTCCGAATTCAAAAATGAAGTATATTTTACAAAATTCAAAACATATGAGTCACATTAAATAATTTAATAATTAATTCCTGCTGTCAGAGCAAATAGCATGTTTTTATGAAATAATAAGTATCAAAAGATTGACACTAGTTTAAGTCCGATTTCAAAGTGAAATTAATTCCAACGACCACTATTGGATTTAGTGGTAAAAATATATTCTAATTTCAATTTAAAACCAATTCAAAAGATAATCTAATAATATAAATAAATTATATTAAAAAGTGGTTTTGAATTAAAATACAACATTTTACACTATTCATTAAAAAATTAACTTTATCAGAAAGATACCAAAAATTTACACAAAGTAAATTTTGATGTCCCTATTCTTAATAAGAGTATTATTTGGTCCAAAAGTGTGTATAACAGTGAAAAAAACTATATTTAATGACGGTTCTCCATCAAAAGGCGATAAGTGAACCTTTAGTGAAAACTAGGGCATATACGCCTAAAATTGAATTATTTCCGTATTTTATGCCTTTATCTTTTATTGGATAAATGTAAAAATATTTAAAAACATATATAATCACATTTTAGTTATTTCTATCCATTCCCGCCAATACAACGACTATATGTTAACTACCATTTAAAATAATATTATTTTATTATTATAGTGCAACGTAAGATTCCCAAGAAACTCATTGTTGCGTGTTGGGTACGCCATCGAGCATAGAGTCCCCTTTAAAGTCATATTAATATTTTATTCAAAAATATGGATAAATATGAAAATTTCATATTCTTTATTTACCTGGGGTGTTACATCCTTCCCCCCTTTTGGGAATTGCATCCTCGCGGTTTTTAAAATTGAGCTTCGAAACATCCTTGAAAGTCCCACATCGGAACAAGAGTCGGTAAAACAATCACTTTAAAATAAAGGAAGATATGTACAGAGGTCACCCGAGTTAACCCATACGTAGAAAAACATGGAAATGGAAGAAAAAGCAAAGGTTCATGTTCTTGAGGGAGAGTGATAGTAAACATGTCTAGGAGAAATTTAACCATAATAAAATCACAAACTTTTGATGGGTTAAACGGTATTTGATTCCCCAGTAGGAAAAGTTAATAGACAACATTTTTGTTTTAAGTTACTTTTTATTGAGGAATTTATTCATAAGGAAACATAATCACTTATCATGTTGACTTTCAACTTTTACTAGATTCCTTAATCAAACTCATATTTTTTTCCAAAAGACGAGTATTTAGGGAGACTTGTTCGCATTAAGAGTACTATAATCAAATTCTAGAGAATCACCTAATGCACCAAAGAAAACTATATACTTCCCATTTCTTTATGCTTTAACAAAAACCAAAACCAAAAGGTTAGTACAAGGTCAGATAATCTAGAAAAGGATAACCCTTTAAAAAGAAAATCTATGCTTAATCTCAAAAATTTGTCCAACAAAACCCAAAGTTCAACGAGGACCATCCGATAAAAAATTTGTCCATAAAATTCTTCAAAGTAAACCAATATAAGATTGAAACCCAAATATTTGAAGGATTTAGTTACATAGTCTTCCAAGTTAAATCGTAACATTTATCTCCAAACAACATCAGTTGCTTTTAAAGCCTCGTATTGAAAAGTAATTAACCTAATCACATATCCTCCATGATAGGTTAGTCATTTTCATAAATAACCCAAAATCAACTTACTCTTAATTCATAAATCATATAACTAAAAAGAATCAGTCAAACTAACCAGGGACTTCACGTAGTCCAGTGGTAGGCAAAAAATACCAGTCGCACTTTGGATGTGGGTTCGATTCCCGCAGCTTTGTCCGACGCGACGGGTAGTCACACGGTCTGCGTGTTGTCCTTTTTCCAAAACTATATAATTCTCAAATCATTCCCCAAAAAGGGATAAAATCATCAAAAATAACCATAACATAATTTAACCTCAATTTTATCTCATGCCTTTCACTTCAATCATAACATATAGTAACCTATAATTACCTCAAAAGTAAGGATCATATAAACCCAAATGGTTCTTTATAACTATGTCCACAAAAGAAAAGATAACTATTCCATGAATAAAATTTGCCTATATTAAACATCAGGGTTACACATAATATAAAAAGTCTTCTAATGTAACCCCATCATCAAAAGAGACTTAATACTCTTAATAATTTCACCATAACTCTTGAAGCCCTTATATGTTGACATCTTACTCATTCAACATTCTTCATGATCCATTAACCATTCCTTTCCAACTTATTCTGAAATACCTCTTTCCTACAAACAAAATCATGAATCACATCCTAAGATTCCAAAATAGGAAAACAATAGTCATGAAATAATACATACCTTTGATTGGTCATTGTCAGTTTCTTCATCCTCAATCGGAATGGCATTAGGTATTGGTAAATGAACATTTGTACGCTCTTGGTTATCCCATTCACGAAACTTATTCATAGGACATGTGTTTTCATAATGACCATGCACACCACATTTAAAACATTCAACTGATCCCTCAGAAAGAACTTCTTTCCCTTTCCTCGAGTCAACTGGATGCTTCCTTTTTCCATGGTAGGTTCTTGCTTTATGACCTTCATTTCCACATATATAGCATATTTTTGTCCCTTTGAAACATCTTCCTAGGTGTTTCTTTCCACATCTTTGACACATAGGTTTTTGAACACACTTACCTTTATGATTATTACCTGTACTTCCGTAGGGATTTGTTTCTCGCATATATGATGCCTTAGAGAAATCACCAAGGTTTAGGTGGTCAATCATGACTCCAGATAGTTGGTTGAGGATAATCACAAGAGTTCTCATTGCAGCTCCAATATCATTCAGTTGCTTGCTCAAAAAACTGTCACAGTTTCCTTCACATCCACTGTTACTTTGGTGCCTGCTAGATCCATCCATTTACTAAAACCAAAAAGGTCAGTGTGAGTATATCAAAAAAACCATCATGTAATAATGAGTAAGATAAACACTAAGATATACTTACTCATTCACTTTATCTAAAACTATGACTCTTTATGAAATCTTAACCATTATGGTAATGCCACTTATGCTTAAAGAATACCCTAACCTCTAAAGTTATCTAAACCGACCTCTGATACCAACTATAAGGCCCCATCCTTAAACCTTACTTAATCTTGAGTTATTACAATATTACACATTGAGGATCCTTCCAGGTTTTGAGTTTTAGAGAATTAGATCATGAAACTTGCATTACATTCCACATTTAAACAAAGTGGTTACATAAAATACAGTATTCATTCTTCCCATCAACGGAAACATATTGAAAATAAAACATGGATTCTTTCTTGACACATCCTTGACACTATCATCACATCATGTACCTTTCCCTTGACCTGTGAAAAACATTTCAAAAACTTGGGATGAGCATAAAAATCTCAGTAAGGGTTATAAAAATATGGAAAGGAAACATGAGTTCATATATACATAAGAATGAAATCATACTTTACCCATAAAACATAGGAACTTTAACATACCTCATCAAACCATGAATAAATCATATAAATCATAATACATAAAGGTAACTTGATGCATTCATAACATTCTTATGTAGGGAGTAACCCTCTTGGTTATGTTTGGAATACCCATCAGGGTATATTCCCAAAATCTCTTCGGAGAAACCTTAACGTTTCACTCCTTCGCGTTACCCAATGCATTGGAGAGCTATATCGGGCTCACCCACCCTTAGTTTATCACGGAACCACCCATCTTCATAATAATTCCCAAGAACCTCAACATAATCGTATCACATAAAACGTGAATAAAGGAAACATAACATTCTCACCTTTCAATCACAAGATATCAATACAACACATTTATATAAACACATTATGAAAACCATTTTCAATACCAAAATAAAATAAAAGTAAAACATGGTATTTATTTTTCTTTTAAAAAGAAGGTATGGCTTGTAGAGGAAGCTGAAACTCAAATAATGGTCACGGCGGCGGAGAAGTCGTTGTCGCCGCATACGTACGACAAAAACATTCCATTTTGTCGTTTAGTAAATGCTTCGTATAAAAAATATTCCTTTTTGAATAAACGTAAAAGTCAAAGGGGTTTATACACCATATAAAATAAGGTTTTGTATAAAACAAAATATGCCTCAATGAAAGGAGATTGAGACGAAGTCCCATACAAAGACGGTATCCTTGGTTTAAGGATAAATCAATTACATAATTATATGTGAAAAACGAATACACCAAATATAAGTGGATATTAAGTGTAAAATAATCAAAGGTCATTCACACATATTCAAAGGATGACATATTCAATAACTACATGTTGAACTCAAAGAAATCGAAATTGGGTTAAGAAGTTCCCTTGACAGCCTAACAGAGTCACGTCAAAATGAGTTGATGAGAGATAAAAAGTGTATCTCATTACTTGGACATAAAAGTTACATCAATAAGGATATATGAGAACATATCCCAACATAACAATATGTAAATTAAAAGACTCAACAAAAGGAGTCTTTTAAAAATCGGAGGGTGAAAGGTTCCCTTACCGACTTGGGTATCTTTCAACACATACACCCCATGAAAGAAGGACAATACATCATTGATGTAAATACTCATAAAACGAAATTATATTACAAAAAGAGTAGAATAATGGGTAGTACATACACCACTCAAAGGAAATTGTGGCAAATGTAGCATAAATCTCACGAGAATAAAAGTGAGATGAAAAATCCCTTACGAAAACTCAGCAGCCTAACGACGCCACCTAAAACTTACAAAAATGGATTGATGAGATCAAATAGGGTATCTCATCATATTAACATAAAGTTTATATAAAGAGGAATATAAAAGAACATCCCCCAACATAACAAATTAGAGCTTAAAAGAAGTGACCTAAAGGAGAGTACTTAAAAAGAAAGAGAGGGGTTAGATCTCTTACGAAAATTCGGCAGCCTAACGGCGCCACTCAAAACTTCCAAAATGGATTGATGAGAGAGAATAGGGTCACTCATCATATGAACATAAAAATTACAGTAAGAGTAATATAAAATAACATCCCAATAACAAGAAATATGATCTTAGAAGGAATGACATAAAAGAGTGTACTTAAAAAGAAAGAGAGGAGTAGGATCCCTTACCTCAAGTCCAACTTGTCTTGTTCGTTTCTTTATATTCCTGAATAATAAACTTTGGTCAATTATTAATTTCCTAAGTACCTAATTTATAGATTATTATTCAGTTAATATCACATATTATAATGTTATAATAATTTTTTAAAAATGTTAGTTCATATCAGATGTTTTTTCCGATGTTTGGTACATGAGTCAAAAATGAACTTATTTGAAAAAAGATTGCCCATGTAGTTATAATTAAATAATTTCCAAAATAGTATTAATGATTAAAATATCATATATATCCAGTAAATATTCATTTCATACTATTACATATCATTTGGAGATAAAAAACGAAAAGCACCGTTCATGGAGACGGTAGGCCGTACGTACGCATGAACGCTACTTTCATTTTTTGTCATATTAATGGAATTAAAACAAAATGATAGAGATATATATATGTTATAATTCCAGAATGATATCTATAATTTTGATGTAATATATTACATATATAAACATTATATATATGTACTTATAATATTACATAACATTTTGAGATAAGAAATGAAATGTACCGTTCATGGAGACGGTAAGCCGTACGTACGCATGAACGCTACTTCCATTTCTATTTCATATTTAATGGAATTAAAACATAATGATACATAATAGTATTTTAATTCCAGTATGTTATCATATATAATATCATTAAATATATCCTTTATACGTACCACATATGGAATTAACGAATCAAATCACTGTGAGGGGGCGGTAGTCCGCACTTCCTTAAATGAAGATATCGTGTTTACCCATAATATAAACCATAAAGGTATGCCCAAAATGAAAAATACAGAAGCTTAAGTAAAACATAAACATATTATATATCATATATAAATATATTGTCATCTTAATGGCCACCTTTGAAGGTGTTAAAAGAATGTTGAACAATCATCGTTTCGAGAGGCCGAAATTCTCCATCCACGGAAACAGTATGTTCTTTTACCATTAGATGTAGGTGTGTGAAAGTGTAGCTCAAATCCTTCTTATAACAACATCCAAGTATATTTATGATACTGGATTTGTAACAAAATAAATGAATAAAAAGAGTTTAGGGGGTTGGAAAAGCAAAATAAAACAAAAGGACTCAAGTGAAGACATTACCTTAAAATCGGATAACTCCCTTTGGTTTGAGCTCAAAGGCTTCCTTGGGAAGACTTCTGCCCAAAGTGAGGCTTCAAGGAGTAAGAGATGGAATTTTAGAGACAAAATGGGTAGAGTTTGGCCGATACAAAGGCTTTGGGAGTGTGGGTAAGGAGGTAGAGGTGGGGGTCTTTTATAAGAGGAGAGGAGGGGCACTCTTGGAAGGTAAAGAAAAGTCACTTTATTTTAAAATGGTATTCGGATTTAAGAGGTCCCACATTGATGTGTTTCAAGGATAAGGTGATAAGGGATCTAAATCCACTCATACAATATGTTTTGGACATGTGTAGGTCTTAGATATTACATTATATTTCCATTTTATTTAAATCGTTAAATAATGAGGTCATCACTGCATCATCATGATGTCATAAATAATTTAATTTATTTAATGTCTAAAAATTATAAAAAAAAATACTATGATGTAGGAAATCTTTTTATATTTCCAATGAATTTTTATTGTCACAAATCTGATTTGTATAACCCCATGTAAAAATTGTTTTAGTAGAACATTTCATGTTTTGTCTCATTTTTACTTTAACTTTAAATAAAAAGATATTAATGTCATTTTCCAACCAAAGTGGCTTCATGGGGTCCCCAAGTTGACCCATGGGTTTTCTTGGTCAGCCATGACACATCCAATGAGGTTAGGATATGTGTCAAGTTCATTTCATATTATTAAAACATTATTTTTACCTTAAACTACACTAATTACCTCTAATCTCGATTAAAAACTTAATAAGTTACTATTCACCAAAAAATTATTTTTATCCCATTGAACCACATTTTACTTCTTAATGACAACCATGTATGTCGGATTTTTGAAATTCAAAACACAGAGATGGAAAAATTTCATTTAAAAGGAAAAAATCAGTTTTTATAAGTACCACTTAGTGGTTTCACTATTCATCAAAAATTGAAGTTTTTTAGAAAAATCCCAAAAATTCACCCTAAGATATATTTGATATTCCGAATTCAAAAATGAAGTCTATTTTACAAAATTCAAAACATATAAGTCACATTAAATAATTTAATAATTAATTCCCGCTGTCAGAGCAAATAGCGTGTTTTTATGAAACAATAAGTATCAAAACATTGACACTAGTTTAAGTCTGATTTCAAAGTGAAATTAATTCCAATGACCACTATTGGATTTAATGGTAAAAATATATTCTAATTTCAATTTAAAACCAATTCAAAAGTTAATCTAATAATATAAGTAAATTAGATTAAAAAGAGGTTTTGAATTAAAATACAACATTTTACACTATTCATTAAAAAATTAACTTTATCAGAAAGATACCAAAAATTTACACAAAGTAAATTTTGATGTCCCTATTCTTAAGAAGAGTTTTATTTGGTCCAAAATGATGTATAAGAGTGAACAAAACTATATTTAATGATGGTTCTCCATCAAAAGGTGATAAGTGAACCTTTAGTGAAAACTAGGGCATATACGCCTAAAATTGAATTATTTCTGTATTTTATGCCTTTATCTTTTATTGGATAAATTTAAAAACATTTAAAAACATATATAATCATATTTTAGTTATTTCTATCCATTCCCGCCAATACAACGACTACATGTTAACTACCATTTAAAATAATATTATTTTATTATTAGAGTGCAACGTAAGATTTCCAAGAAACTCGTTGTTGCGTGTTGGGTACGTCATCGAGCATAGCGTCCCCTTTAAAGTCATATTAATATTTTATTCAAAAATATGGATAAATATGAAAATTTCATATTCTTTATTTACCTGGGGTGTTACACGCTCGGCACTGTTCGGGTGGCTGGCCGGGTCGGGACGTTACAAAGTGGTATCAAAGGAGTTCTTAAAAAGGATTTAGTAGCAGTGTTTTTCTATCTACTAATGAGATTGAGACTTCTCTTTTTATTTCTGCTGGTTTTACTATTTGTGATATGATAGACTGGAGATAAGTTGTGGTTACTGGGACTGGTTTTTTTAGCTAGTGCTTAAGTGCCTGCAGCCCCAGGTACGAGGGATGGACCTAGTTTCCATGGGTGGGAATTGCTGTTTGCTTTTTCTCAGATTACAGTTTATACGATTTCCACCTCGGTGGCTCACTTGGTGTGTGATGTTCTGCATTGTGATATGTGACCCTTGACCCGGTGTGGTTAGGGAGAATTGGACCTTGGACCGGTATGGCAAGGCTTGTTGCTTGGATTTTGATAGGCACATTTCTAGGGTATTTCAATTTCATAATTGCGCGTATGCTTTGTGAAGTGATAATACAATGTGAATAAAATAAATCAATTTCCATGCTTTATCTGCTTTGAAATGTAAAATGGTTAAATTCCTGATAGAATTTCTAGTTGTTGCAATGTCTATTCCATGCTTTATTTTTTTTTGTAGAATTGCATGTGGCAGGGTTTCGGGTCTGACTCTTATGAGAGCAGGCAGGTACTATGATTGAGGCAGTGTAACTATTAGGATTGGGCAACTCGGTCGTCGGTTGAGGAAACGTGAGTTGTCGGGACAGGAATGGCCTGAGGTGCTATCGATACTTGGCTCTGTTGAGCGGGTAAGGAGGCCATGAGGCCGGGATGCTGTGGGGCATGGGTTGCGGTGAGGGGGAGTAAGGGTAGTTGTTATGCACTGCCTTTTACTGCTTTCCTTATCTGCGTAAAATATATATTGGTATATATATATGGGTTGTTTGACCATTTATGGTATTCAGCGGGTTACTCCTTCACGGATCGATGGAGCGGCAGGTAGGAGATGGTACAGTGCCGCAGGATCAGGGTCAGAATTCGGTACAGGGAAAACAAGAGCTGCAGGTACAGGCTCAGGGACAGGATCAGGTTCAGGATCCAATGCAGGCAGGACAGTAGACGGGTTTGGCATTGTTCGGGTCGTGGCTCAACGGGTAGCTCCGGGCGAGCCTAGTACGCGTCTTGCAGGGGATGGACAGTGGCGTTCAGGGTGCAGAGCCTTCTATGGTGTATCTGACGCGGGAGTTCTAGTCGCAGCACCCGCCACTTTTTCAGGGAGAGGTTGGTCCGCAGGAGGCTGAGAACTAGATAGAGAGTATTCAGATGATATTCGAGCAGCTCGAGACGCCTCCAGGGCGAAGGGTCAAGCTGGCGACGTACATGCTGAGAGGACCGGCGAAGCGTTGCTGGGATGTACAGGTTCAGGCTCGTAGACATGAGGGACTGGCATGGCAGGACTTCGAGGGCAGGTTCTTTGAGAACTTCTACCCAGAGACACTGAGGGCAGAGAGAGCTCGGGAGTTCTTGAGTCTTCAGCAGGGGGACATGTCCGTCATGGACTACGCAACTACTTTTACAGAGTTGTCCCGTTTTGCACCGGGTATGGTGAGTGACGACGCAGCTAGGGTAAGGCGCTTCGAGGATGGCTTGCGACACGCCATTCGGGTCTAGGTGGACATTTTCAGGCTGGGTTCTTTCTCTGAGGCGGCGAATCAGGCGCTTATAGATGAGGGCAACGAGAGGGAGAAATCTCGCTTGGGCAGGATGACAGCTTCAGCTGACGGTTCAGACAGCAGGAAGCAAGGACGAGATGAGTTCCAGCAGGGCAGTCCAGACAAGGATTCAGCTAGACCACCTCGTGGGAGTTCTTCGGTGATTTTCTTCCATTGTGGACATTCGGGACATGTTCGGGCGCATTGCGACAGGCCTACTAAAGAGTGTCGGGCATGTGGACAAGACGGGCATCCGGAGAGGTTTTGCAGGCAGCCTTCTCAGATAGCCGGCAGGCAGGGACCAGGATAGACTGCAGCGTCTGGAGTTGGTTTAGGTTCAGTACCTGAAGAGGGTAGTCGAGGTTTAGCTATGCGCGGAGGCCGTGATAGAGATAGTGGGACCCAGCTCAGGGGTCAGTGGCCAGTGACTGGAGCAGCACCGCAGGGAGGTCAGGCCTTAAGTAGCTGTGTTTCAGGCCAGGTGCACCCCGTGGAGCTGCCAAAGGCTGAGCAGGCCGGTGAGCCAATGATAGTTAGAGGTACACCGCGGTGTCACCGTGATCTCCATGTTTCCTTTTTGGCATGACCTGTAGAGGTATGTCTGTTTTGAGTGCACGAGGTGCATAGGATCTTTGTGGACTGACTAGATGCTAGTCAGTGGGTTGGAACCATCTCGGGTGCATGATATATATATATATATATATATATATATATGTATGAGGTGTCGTGGGCATCGGGGCATCGTGGATGTGGGTTACATGAGGTTTTGTGGGCATCGGGGCATCGTGGTGCAGGTTACTTGAGGTGCTAGGCACTAGGACCTCGTAGAGGCGGACACCGATGCGGTGCGGGATACTTTGGGTGTCGGAAGCGACACAGAAGCACCAATGAGGTGCAGGGGTGACAATGCATCACGGGAGGATTTTTATTCCGGAAAACAGGTTAGTAAACCCTGTTTGTTTTACATTTTGTTGTGTTGAGACCGAGTAAGGAAATTCCTAAGGTGGGGAGCCCCCTTGAGGAATTTGGCCGGAACCTTTGAGACTGGGGTAGTCCGGGTTCTTTAACTGGGGTGGGCATGTTCTGTGCCATCTCCTGGTTTCGTTTGGTAGCTCGGGGATGAGCTACGTTAAGGTGGGGAGTTTGTAAGAACCCGGGTTTTTAGAACGGGTCAAAATCCCAACCCTGTTTAAATTTTTGACTTGTTTCCGAGGAAACTGGATTAAATGGGAAGTTTCTGTAAATTTCCAGACTACATGCCGTGTATGTCTAGGCGAGTGGCCGACCGTGTACTCGCTGAGTACATGTCGTGCGGGTGACCGTGTAGAGTTTTCTTACTACACGGCGTGTAGTTTTGAACACGCTGTGTAGACCACAGATCATGTGAATCCATACATGGCGTGTAGGCCGTTGGCCGGGTAAGAACCAGGGACACGCCGTGTTCCCTTTGGACATGCCGTGTAGTCTAGCCGTGTATGAGGGATATACATGGCGTGTGAATATGTCGGTGAGGAGGAGAGGAGGAACCCAGTACATGTCGTGCACTCATGTCGGCAGGTTCGGAAAGTAAGTTGGCGGAATCTTTCCGTCTTATGAACAGTTAAATGAACCATACACGGCGTGTAGTCCCAAAGTACATGCCGTGTACTTTCGTTTTTTCGCTTAAAATGGGCAGTAGCCTCGTATTGAGGCAGAACCTCATATCCTCCACTCGGATACGCGAACCAGGCTGGTCGAACCTCTCTTCCCCTCCCGATCGTCCGTTCGAGACCCGTTTCCATCACTGATTAGTGCGTTGGAACCCCCTCGGTAAGGCCTCGATTCCTCTTTGGCCGTTTTTTCTGATTTTCTTTTTATAACGAGTTATATACCTTTGAGCGGTTTTGAATCTTTTGTAGATTTACCACGTTTTAGACTGAATTGGCTGGTGTTACCGGAGGAGTAGCATCGTGCGAGTCTCAGGTAGGTGGTGCATACCTCATTTTTTGTTTTCGTGGTTGTTTGGGTGACGTGGCTTCGGCGCGTTTTCGGGTATTTTTGAGTGGGACCCGTTTTATCTTCTTTTTCAAACTGTATTGTTTATGGGACCTCTGGGATGCCTTTGGGTATGCCCGGTTACCAGTTTGCGTGAGCGGGGCCGGGTGAGGGGTTGTGGCTCATCGGGGCATTTTGGTCGGGGAACGCCAAAATGGTTTTAATTGCAATATTATTGTGTCAAACTATTATTTTAAATTATTTAAGCCTCTTATGATTATTGGAGGCATTTAAGACCTCAGTGCTGGTATGGGACAACACCTGGTATAGTGCAATTCAACTGTTTAGTTTTTTTTGCTGTTTTATGTTTTTTTTGTTTGAACATGTTATATATGCAATTTCTGGATTGCATCTGTTAGACCCCTTTGGGTTGTGTTGGGCTTGACCCGGTTACATTTGAGTGATGCTGATCACAGGTTGGGGCTTTTCCCGGGTTACTTTGGGTGGTTTTGACCACAGGATTGGGCGTTATGGACGTCGTTTTGAGGCAGTACGACTGTCAGGTTGGGCATGTCCTGGGATACTAGGGTGGTGATGCCATCAGACTTGAGCGACATGGTCACAGGGACACGAGGTGTCAGAAGTTTTAGTGGCTTAGGACTATTTTGGTAATTACTGATCACCGGGACTTTGAGTAGTGTGCACACAGAGATACTCCGTGATGAGGTGGTTTTGACCACTCGTGTGGGTAGAGGCCCCCGTAGTTGCGGTTAGGTATTTTTAGTTGGGGGTGCTTGTTGTAGAAAGCCACGTGGGAGATGAGGAGACTTAAGTAAATGGGCGTGCCTTCGGGACGTCGGTACTTGAGACACGAGGTGTCAGGAGGCACATGGTGTCGGGTTACTATTTGTGGGCATGCCTTCGGGACGTCGGTACTTGAGACACGAGGTGTCAGGAGGCACTTGGTGCTGGGTTACTATTTGGGGCGTTCCTTCGGGACATCAGTACTTGAGACACGAGGTGTCAGGTGGCACACAGTGCTGGGTTACACGATAGAGATTCCAGTGTTGGCCGAAGCAGGTGACACTCTATGGTGGTTGTTAAGCACCAGTGGAATTTGTATTTATTTTTGTATTGTACTGATTACTTCTTTCCTGGTAAATGCATGACTACTTAAATACATATATTTGGTACGCACTGTTGGGTGGTATCCTATTGAGATTTGTCTCACACCCTGCACGGGCCCTTCGGGACGCGTGTAGACTTCGTGGATTTACGTGCAGGAAAGGGGCCAGCTTCAGGAGATGGGTTACGTTAGTTGTTGCATGGAGATGGTACAGACCTTGAGGTCATACCTAGCTGGGGTTTACTTGTTGTGTTTAATTTTCTGTATCAGCATGCTTACTTGTTGTAGCTACTATTGGTTAGCCATTGGCGCCCTTTTGTATGTTGACCTACTTTGGATGCATGTTTTACTGTTTAGTAGTAGTTACATGCTATTAGCATGCTGTTTTGTTTACTTTCCGCTGCAGTTGTTTCCTATATTGCTTCCGTTGTTTGTTGATATTGGATATGCTTCCGCTCTGCGGGTCTAGTTCGAGTCTGCTGAGTCTTTCTTTCCGCTGTATCTTTACTGTTATACTCGGACCAATACCCTTACTATGATCCTCCAAGAGGGTATAGCCTCCCCACTATACCTATTCAGACCCTCGCTGCTAGCCTTCAGCCTTTGGCGTTCAGGGGAGGTGCACCTAAGGTAGTGGCACCCGACCCACTCGGCACTGTTCGGGTGGCTGGCTGGGTTAGGACGTTACAGTGGTGTTCTCCCCTATCTATACCTACAGGTAAAAATTCTTCTCTAGTGCCAAAGATGGCCTAAGTAGGGTGTGAGATAAATCTCAATAGGCCACCACCAATGGTGTCTACATTTAATTTAAGTTTTTATCGTAAGTAAACATGGTGCATCTAATAAAAAAAGTAAAGCAATATCAAATAAACAATTTACCTCCCGCTCAGGTTCCCAAAGGACACTTTATGGGTCTACCGTCTTCATCTCAATGTTATAATGTCTGAATAAGTCATTAAGTATATATATTTAGGTTATCACTGGCATGAGGTAAGAATTCATATCATCCATACAAATATATATACCATAGATAGCGTGGGGTAATAATGCCTCCCACCCATAGAAGATATTGGCATGGGGTAAGAATTTCTCTCATCAATACAGGATACTGGAATAGGGTAATAATTCCTACCATCCATACAGAGTTTATAACCATCATGGGGTAAGAATGAATCCCACCCATATATACATAGAGGTTATCAATGAATGCTGTGGGGTAAACATGCCTCTGACCCATACATTTAATAACTGGCATGGGGTATGAATGCCTCTCATCCACACATTAACATTGTAAGTCATAATCATAGAAATTTCATAATCATTCACATTAAATAATGTAAGTAAAACCATATTACATTATTTAAAATTAAACAATAAAACCAATTATGCAATGCATTTAATAATAAATCAAGATGAGGGAAAGACATGTCATCACTTGAAACCATTATATTTGAGCCAAATCACTTATAATTCTTAGTCCAACTCATCTTAGCCAACCTACAAATCCAATCATCCAATTTTCCTAACACGGAAAATCTATTTCAAGTCAAGTTGTCGTGGTCCAAATGTCGAAGTCCAATACTCACATACCCATTTGGACAATTCTTAATTGAATGGGTCCAAGCACCATTGAGGAACTTTGGTACACTCCAAATTCACATGGTACAATGGTTAATTAAATTATAAACCAAGCCGGAAGGTACAACCCATAATTATACATTTTGGTAAAATTGGCCTAAAATGGCCAACTTGGGTGGCACACCCCTTGGGTGTCCATACAAAGTAAGGGTGATCTATAAACCCCTAATATAAACCCAATTCACTTATATCAAGGATCTAGGGTTATTTATACATGAATTAATCAACATAAAAGAGGATATTAGCAAAGTCCATCTCATGACATGACATAATAAATACGAAATGGCCAAAACTCAAATGGAAAACTACATGACCACCTACCTTAGGGTCATAGATGATGCCTCTCTAGATATCAACCTCATATTTGGATCATATTGGAGTAGATTTGAGTTTCCGTTCAATGACCTAAAAATAGATAGAAATATCTTTCATCTAAATAGCGCAACAGATGGAGAAATTTAGTGAGGAAGGAGGAATATGCAAGGTTAGACTTACCTTGGCTTATCCAATGCTTCTCTCGGATCGAGAATTGGTCACCAGATGGAGGATTAGAAATCATACAAGGAGGAGGAGATTTTGGAAACCTATGAGAGGAAGAGGAAAGATCTGTCTACTAGAGGTGATGAAAATAGAAGAAATTAGAAATTAAAGCGAGGGGAAAAGGGTCATTTTGCCTCAAAAATGGGCTCGCACGGTTTCTACGCATGGTTTTCCAAACCATGTGCAGACCCTGCGTACTCCACTATCCTACTGGGAATATAGTATGGTCTCTGCACATAGTTTCACTAACTATGTGTATACCATACAAATCTATACTACAGTAGTTGCATGGTTGTACGTCTGGGTCGCACGGTTGCAGACAAACTGTGCGGTCCATTCTGTTTTCCCCTTTGTAGAGATTAGGGATCTAAAAGTTCTACGAATGCTCTCATGACCTCCTTATCTTGATTATATGACTTCATTAAGACAATTTAAGTTATCAAAAAAGAAAAAATAATGATATTTACCTTGTTCAAAGATTCAGGTTGTTACAAATATGAATAATATATACGAAAAAGTAAACCAAAACTCATAAAAATTTATTTAAACATGTAGTGAAAATTAAAAATCAACTAATCATGTATTCAAAAAAATTTATAAAAATGAGAAATATACTAATCGACTAATCTGTGAATTAATAAAATTTAAACATACAAACATTTTTATAAATATCTAATCATGTAAACTTATAAACATTATAAATTTTTAAATATTTATATAAACACATAACCATATATTCATATTTTAAAATAAATACAATATTAATTTATAAAAATTTAATTAAAAAAATTATAATGTATAAAAATAGATATAATATATAAATAAATAAATATAATAAATAAATAAAACATTTATACCAATAATAAATATATTAATAAAATTTAAATCTTATAAACATGTAATAAATCTTCTAAATGTTGCAAATAAAAAATTAAGTCACAAAAAAGAGAGATGGTGGTAGTAGATATGAAATAAAGAGCGACAAAATAGTGGTAGATGAATTTCATATTATATTAAAGGGAGGAGTGTGGATGAAAATAGATATTGGTGGATGATGATAGTGGAAACTAGATGAGAGATACATAATGTGGCTAAGGATGGTGGAATATGGTCGAGGGTGGTAGATCATGCCCGAAGTAGTGTGAACGTGGTCTAGAGAGGAGGAAAACTATAAAATGTGGAGGAATTCTGGTGGTGGAATCAGATAGAGGGTTCTTTAAAATCATAGATCTTAGGGTTTCAGAAAATTAGGCATCTTCAGGATGAGGATAAAAGAAAGATGTGTGTTTCTAAAAAAATAGAAGTATTTAATGTAAGTTATATAATAGCCAATGTTACAAGTGACTTTTAACATCGGTTATTATATAACCAACATCAAACTCTATGGGTTTTAGCATTTATTATTATATAACTGATGTTAATACCCACATATACATGGTTTTAACATCATTTATATTAGTAAATGATGTTAACATCTATCATGTTAGGGGTTTTAACATTGGTTATTAACATAACCAATGTTAAAAATATTTTTTACATTGGTTACATAATAATCAATGTAAAAACCACAACTTGAAATATACATTTTATACTAGTGTTATGTGCCTGGTCTTGGTTTTTTATTTGGGTTACACTTATCTAAGAGACCCTAATAGGATTTGGCTACCAGAGGAATAGGGTTGCGTTAACCCATATAATGGATTGGATAGAGTTTCTCAATCAAATATCTAAGACTCATATATGATATGATTGAGATGACACCCTACCTAAATAATTAAGTGGTGAGAGAAACACAAAATTGGACTCATTTATTAGTGAAATATGAATCTTAACCCACTAATGGATATGATTTGATTCTTAATGGGTCATTATTTTAGTGGGATCACTTTTATTAAATGTCCTTATAAAATTCTTGTAAAACATGATACTCATCTAATAAAAGGTTTTTTTGTTGATGAATAGAACCATCATCATCAAGAATAACTTTGAGATTAATCTTTATAAAGTAGAATCATAATATAAATAACTTTTTAGATAGAAAGATTAAGAAAAATTCTTAAGTAATAATGATATATGTGATAGAGAAACAACTTACAGAATAAGAAAACTATTGAAGTTGTTCAACAAGTAAATTTATATTATTAGTCCACCTACATGATCCTTGAGAGTTTACTGAGAGAGAGGGGTGAATTATATATTTTAAAAAAAATAAGTTTATTTTTGAACAATCTTATCAACCTATTAAGATAAGTGATATCCACTATCCATACACATCCAACAAACACCAACACAAGGAACACAGTGATTTACAAGTTCCATATCTCAAAAGAGAAGGTTAATCCTTTGTGTGATTTGGAATTTTCTAATACCACACTACCCACTAGAATTAACTTATAGATATAGGAGAGTATGTTTTATCCTTGAACTCATATTACATGTATCCCGATAAATCTTTGGTGCATCCTACACACAAGTTCATCCCACAATTTACAATGATAGAAAATATTGATTAAAATGAATAAACATAGACTAAAAATATTGTTTCCAAGTTATTTGTGTACCAAGTTATTCTTTTTCTTCACTCACACGATAAAAAGTCACTTCGTCACATTATATTCACAAAACATGCACAGAACTTCTTCTAATCCACTCTTCTTCTTCTTCCCTTTTATATCCTCTGGATAATCTCTTGTGATTCTCTATAAAGTTCATATTCACAACATTTTTTCTTCTCTCTACTATGAAATTATGTATCCTGTAGAAAAAATGAAAATCCAGTAAGTTCAAATTTGAATTTCAAATTAGAATTTGAATCTTCAACTTCCTTTAACCAAATTTTGAATACTCCCACTTCAAATCATGCCATTGGATCACCTTGAGTCTTTTATAAATATTTGATGAGATTAAATGACTTTATATATCAATTTTTAGAGGCTCAAAAGTCATTAAATGAGACACGTCATCATATCCACTCGAAGTGGGAATTTTCCTTAGACCATAGTTTAAAATACGGTGTGTTCGACCTCATTTTGGTCTAACTGCAATGAACTACTTAGAAACCTCTCTTAAAATTCCTAGAATCATGGAATGTTTACCTAAATAAATTTGGGACAAATGAATTTTATTTAACCCTTGAGACTTTATATGGTGTACAACTGCCAATTTTCAGATATCCAATCATTTTCCTCTTTAATAAAACAACACCTCCACTTTTCAACATTCTCTAAAATAACCACCATTGATACGCAATGGAATAAACCTTGTCATTTTGGATTCCCAGACATCCACTAATATTTTCTTTACAACAAAGTCAAGATAACCATTTTATATAGGAGAAGTTATTTACCAAAAGGGTTGGGGTCAATCCCTTTATTAAAAAATAAAAACACAACACAAACTCATTTTAAATTGGGTAGGGGAAACCCATTACATTCAGTGGAGCCAGAGGGATCAACCCACTAAAAAGCTCAATATAGCATCCTGAAATCCCAGAGAGAGAACCCATTACATTCCCTAAGACTAGATAAACTAATTTCTAAAAAACACCAATCCAACAAAAGCAATCCAAAGGCTCACATAGGATCCTGACTAAAACCCAAAATCAACCACCACAACTCCCCTTCCTAGAGGTCATTGTCAGCCCTATGTTTCTAGATAGCCTTGATGTTCACCACCCACCCACAGACCACCTCACACCAGTCTCCCCAATACTCCATAACATCAATCAGAACCGATCTTGAACAGATCTAGTTCCAAGCCAAACCATCCGAAGTCGCTCCGCGAGGAATGAGAATCCACAAAATAATCCCAGGGGGGAGAGCCACTGAGAATACACAAGGGGAGACGCTGAAAAATATCAGAAGGGTCCTGATGCTAGATCGTTCCACGCCATCATCTCCTTCGTCAAAATAAGCCTGCCATCATCCAGCACCATCACACCAGGACTGATTCTGACCAGATCTGGTATTCTAAACCAGATCTGGATTTGTGGAGGTAGACCACTGCACCACCAATGTGCTTCCACTGAGGACTATCACAATAATGACCGTAGATCACCACCTTCACCGACCTGATGCAAAACCATTTGGGCACCTACCGCATCGCCAAACCCAAATCGGATGTCTGGAAATCATAGGAATGGATAATCAGTGTCTGGAAAATCCTATACTATAGAGAAACTCTCGCTCGCACTCTTCTCCTCATAGGATAAGCAATTTAATCAATACACCATATGAAATTCTCATTTTGATGTTGCTCTCTCCATTTTTATATGATAAAAATCACTCCATTTCACCATGGATTCTCTCCCCAACACTAATAATCTTCACCATTTTACACAATAGGGACTCTCATATGAAAACACCTTAATAATGCATGTGTCCAGAGTAACTCTCCATTTTCCCTACCCATAGAATCACTGCACCTATTTTCATTATCTAGTATGATGTGGTGATCTCACATGTAACTTCCAACAACTAACTTCAACCATCAAACTTCTTCAATGGACATAAAATCATTTCATAACTTTGGAAAAAAAATCATCTCAAATGAATCACCATGAAACGCATGAGATTGAACATGATTTATATGTTGACAAAAAAAGACAACACACCAATCATATCTACTTAATCACAATAACACTTCTCATTTAAACCTTTATAAAAATATTCTCAGACATCATATTAATACCTCTTAGTCATAACAATATCCCCCTTCAGTTTTTTGTCAAAAAAGAAAAATAAATCACTATCATACACTAAACTATAATAAATGTATAAAATTAAATAATTATAATCCTACGTGAGTTAAATTGGTGTAGGAAACAAGAACATTGAATAAATAATACCATATTTTCCATTAAACAGTGGTCAATATTCAAATTCTTCAAACTTGATCTCATTGATTATTTATTTATGAAGTGATACCATTTTAAAAATTCATGTGAGAATAAATACTTCATTATCACCATATTTATCATGAAACGTTTCCTCTGTTTATGAAAAAATACCTACATGCACTAAAAGAAGATTTTTAAAGTATTCCACATAAGAAACATGCTAAATTCATAGATTTCCCCTTTTAGAAACTCTGTCAAAATATATGATCCATCAAAATATGTTGAAAACATAACATTTTATTAATTCACATATATAGTTTTATCACCCTTTTTACATCAAGGAATAAAAATATAAATAGATTTATGTTTTATTCTCCACCTTTGACAACAATCAACAAAATAACAAGATGAGAGAGGGGATGAAAACAATATAACTTGGCCTTGAGATGGGTGAGGTTGAGTGTAACACCCCAAAATTCTAAATAAAGAACATTCTACTCGATAGCATATGTGACACGCAAAAATGATCTTAAACAACTCATGAAATATATTTATTTAAATTTAATCACGTGTATAACTCACATCACACGCAACCCCAAGTCTAAAAGAATTTTAATAGAGAATACCGTTATAAAATACCTGTTAAATTGGACGATATGAATAGTAATAACTAAATTATGAAAAATATATCATTTAAAAATTTATATAATAAATAAATATATATTTATTATAAATAAAAGTAGAACCATTTGAAATAAAAAAGAAATGTTTTCTGAAAAATTTATTTTTCAAAAAGGTGGTTTAGTTATGCTGGTTTAGTTGTACTTTACGCACATAATTTATAATAAATTTTTAAAAAATTTAGAAAATTTATTTTTTTAAAAAAATAATTTTTTAAATGAGTATATCAAAATTATATTAGGGTCAATTTTTGATATTTTTTTGGAAAATTTCATTTTTTGATGAATAGTGAAAAATATTGAATTTTAATTGAATATTTCCTTTTTGTTTAAATTATTTATAAAGTTAAATTATATTTCTTACTGGTTTTAAATTAAAATTAGTTCAATTATATATCTATTAACCCAATTTATGTCATTATAATCATTTTTATATTTAATTTTGATATAAAAACTTTGTAAACTTTTGAACATTTTCTCTCTAAAAACCCTCTTTCTCATCGTGCCAACGAGATTCATTTTAAGTTAAAATTTTAAAGTTCTATGAATTTAATTTGTAAAAATAGATTCAATATTTTGAATAAAAGTAATTTCTACTATTAAATAATGTTAACTTAATTTTTCACTAAAATTAATAGTGAAAATAGTATAAATTAATTATTGCAGTTAAGGTGAAAATGGGATTTTTAGGGGTTAAACTAAAAATATAAGGGTTTAAATGATCTAAAAACTTTCCTAAAATGTCTTTTATGTCCATATTTAGACCTTATAATGTCTAAGGATAAATAATACTCTATTTTGGACCATTTTTCTTGTGAAAAACGTGGGTACACCTTTTTCGTTTCAAAAATTACAAATGTGCCACTCACCTCGCTTATAAAAGGTCATCGCCTCTCCTATCTTCTTCGGACCTTAAAAACCATTTGGTTAATCCAATAACTACACAAATAAATTACCAAATTCCATCCCATAAACCTAGAATCCTTGTTTTTTTCTTAAATCTATTATAATAATACTTTAGATATAATACTAAAAGGTGGTCTGAGAAGAGGTAAAATTCCTAACTATGCATTTTTTTATTTCATATTCCACCTCCTTAAAATATTATTAATTTTTTATTATATAATAACACTAGTATATAACATATAATTATATATTATTATATTAATTTTATGGCCTATATTCATTTACTCTTCCCTCAAATGGGAAACTATAGCATCGCTCGTGTGTACGATGGACTACCGCCTCACAAACTGATGTGGCATGTTTCCCATAAACACCTCCTACGGTTGGGTATGATGATGAATATAAAGTATATATTTTTTTTATAACATAATTATACTTATTGAATCATTATATCGTGTATACCTTTTTTTACTTTTCATTCCACATAGGATACAATAACATCGCTCGTGTGTACGGAAAACAACCACCTCACGAAGCAATATTAGTCATTTTTTACTAAGGCATTACATGGAAGGTAAAAAGAAAAAGTTAATAAATATATATTATCTAAATGAAATAATTATGATATTAATGAAATATTTATCATTCTGAAAAGATAATATATCATTTTCTTTCTTACATTGAAAAATGATAACGTCATTCGTGTACGCATGAATTATCGCCTTCACAAAGCGATGTGACTCTCTTTTCATCACCACACCACATGGATGATATATATAAGTATATTTAAAGGAATAATTTTTTATATATTAAATTATTATCATTATTTAAAGATAAAATATTACTTACCTTCTTTCCATAAAGATCATTGAAAAATGGAAATGTTACTCATGTGTATGTACAACCTACCGTCTACATTATTGTAACATAGTTCACTTTTCATAAACATAATTAATTATTGGTTTTAAAATTATAATTTATGCATAAATATGATAATTATTTAATTATTATTATTCTTTAGATGTTTAAATAATGACCACTTTGTCCATAGTCAACCTACCAAAGTCATTTTTAACACATAAGCCAAATATCGTTGGAACATATGATGTAAACATAATTGAATAAGTAATCATATATAAAATGGTAATAATTGAAATAAAAGGAATAATAAAATTAAAAAAATAATAAATTAAATAAATAACATAATTTTATTATTTAGTAATATAAAGAACGTGTGTGATGAGTCGGACTCAAGGTAAGGGACTCCGTCTCAATTTCTATTTATTGAAAAATATTGTAATGTTGTACAACTAATTTATTTTATATGGTGTATATACTACCCCTTTGACATTTAATATCATGAATAATTCATTATTCATGGTATTTTAAGTTTCAATTTTAATTATTTTATCTAAGTGGATTTGACTAGAAAATTAACAAGAGGTAATGAATTCCATAACTCAATTTCTTTTCCTTGGGTTATATTACTTCTTCATTATATTTGATATTCTATTATTATGCATGTGTTTAACTTTGAATACATTATTTTTTATATCCACTTGTTTTATTTTGATTTACATTTTATACATATAATAGATTCATTGGTGAATTCTCACTTCAAAGTTATGATCTTTGTAAGGGTTTCTCTCACAATCTCATTTTAATAAATATTTTTTATACTTTAATTTCCATTGAAGTAATTTTTTTGATATTTGTTCAAAAACCCATTTCATTTTATTCTAATCTATTTATTACTGAATATTTTCAAGTATTAGTACCATTTTATCACTCTTCGGTACTTACAATTATTGAGAAAATATTTTTAATAAAATCTGACTTTATTTCTCTCTTAGGTCGGAAATCCTTTTTCTTTGAAACCCATTTTCTCAAAAAATGATTCCAAAAAATGTTTTTAACCATTTAAAAATTATTTATTAAATTTATGTTTAACCATTTTTAATTTTTACAAAATATTTTTAATGGAACATTCATGTCATTTTCAAAACAATGCATGTTTGTCTTTTATTGAAAACATGAAAGGAATATTTGTTCTTAATGTGTATAATATGTAAAAAACTTATACTATCATGAAAACTTAATGTTTTAAAATTTAATTTATAATTTTCAAATTTTATTTTGAATAAAAATTATTTTATAATTTTTTTCAAACATTTAGTTAAAAAATTGATTTTTAAAATGAAAAAGATATTTTCCCCATGATTGTTTTTAAAGATCTTTTTTTGGTATTTCTATTCATCAAAGAAAACAACCCTTTAAATATACTCCACTATAGAAATATTTTATTGATACCATCCTTAATATTTTTGTGTATGTTTTATGATCATTTTTACCAAGGAGATTATTAACATTCACTTTCTTGATTCTTTTTTGCAGTCATCAACTTTCTCTTGAAATATTCACTTTCCTATATTCATTGGACATTAAATCTCCCCCAAAATATCCATATTATTTATCATGGATATTCTTATTGCATTAATCATATCTCATTTCTACATACAGTGTTTTACTTTGAAAGTTATTTGATTGACTAGGGAAATATTGATAAATCTGTATTCTTTACTCAATACTAATATTTGATGATAAGGTACATTATTTATGAATTAAATAGATCATTTGATAAATAAGAAATGATTCAAAACTTCAAGTGGTGGTAGGGACCCAGAATTATATATCCCCTTGATGCATTGGTAGTCTCATGAGTGAAATTGGTAATCTAGCATTAAACAAGTTTATACCTATAGTTTTAAACCGTCTTGTGAAAGGTATTGACGATAGAGGTATCAAGATTCTTGAGATCATGATGTCCAATAATTAATAATTTCCTTAATTTATAATTTATTTATAATTATTATCCATGATATTTTTACTATTATATTATCTATGGATGAATTTCATTCTTAGTTTTTTATTAAATGGCATGTGTTTTCAGTTATTTACCTTGTTATATTGATTATGCCTTATCTTATCATGATAATCAAGTTATTTAAATGGAATGTTTATTCAAATATTTACCTTTACATATTGATTATGTATTATCTACTTATAATAACCAAGTTATTGATTATAGGGGATGTGTGTTCAGTTATTTACCATACAACATCGATTATTCTTTATTGATTCATAATAACTTTTATTGTACATAACCCTTACTGAGAATTTGAGCACATCCTTATTTTGTTTCCTTTACCAGGAATCCATGAATTGTACTATGATTGATATGTAATGATATGTTATCATGTATGCATCTTTTTACTAAGACTACTAAACTATTCGGTCCTTTGGGATGTGATTTCATGTATCTTATACCAATGCAATAAAGCAGACATCAGCTCTGGACTACTAGGGTCAAGGTCACTACTATTGGAATCTAAGGAATTTTAGATGAAACCTTAGAAACTAGATTAAGTAAAACATAGATTAAAAAAAATAACCCTATGATAGACTTTGAGGATAAGTATAGATGAACATCCTAAAGTTTTTGTAAGGAAGTGATTATATTGTTTTCCTATAAATGTATCTTTGTATGGATACTAAAAGTGAACGTGGTTCTAGAACAGATGTAACTAGGGGTAATAACTCTGAAAAGGGTGCATTGGGATTGACCTGATCATCACCTGGTGTATGAAAACGATCCTTACCATGCACCTGGTTTGACACTCCTGGTGGATATTTTTTAGATAATTCACATTTTCTTTATACACCATTATGAAGGATTTAAATAGATGATGAAAATGAATGACATAGGTTAAACCTAAGGTGTCTTACATTGAAAATAAGGTGTTGTTATCTAAACATCATATATATGATTATATGGTTTTACCACTATGATTGTTGTGGCTCACATTATACTTTTGGTTTTAGTCAATGGCTGGAACCCGAAGGAATCATGTTAATATTAAATATGAAGGACAAAGTGGTAACTATGAGCAACCAAATTGGGTGATGATAAGAGTGAAATATATCATGATTATGCATAATCAATTATCCCAAAATATTATTAACAACTTATAAATTAACCAACTATTGTACTCACCAAAGTAGTGAAGGATGGATTTCGATAAGAGCTCAAGTGATAGAGACCATGTATTAAAGAAGGATCGATTTCCATCATGTGAGAAATGTGGAAAGAGAAACCTAGGAATATGTCTCAATGGAAGAGTAAAATTATTTATGTGTGTAAAATAAATGAATAAAGAAAATAATTGTCAATGAAAACGAAGAGTATGATGGAAGGAAATAAATATCTTCCTAGGGATCCATTTATAGTTCATTGTCTTAAATATGGGGAATGTGGGAATTATCTAATTCAATTCCCTCTTCTAAAGGTTAAACCCTAGACCAAGGAAGGACCTATATTGAAATAAAATGGATTAATTATTTATTTATTGGGGTTTAATAATTAAATTGTAGAAGTATTTTACCGATGGAATTTTGGTTATAAGAATCATGAAACATCAAAGGATTCAATTAAATTTCAGATGCATACATGTCTTAATTAACTTAAGAGTTATGGATACCATTATGAGTTTATGAGGTTAAGGTTGGTCATAAGTTAAAATTATTAAACACCCCTTTTGAAAATTTGTCTGGTGGGAATATAACATGATTAAAGATATTTTTGGAAAATATTTATGAGAATAAAAACCATTGGTCTAGTATATGAAGGATTTATTTGAGGAATATTACCTTTACTTTTTGGACATAAGATTAAATGTATTGGTGACCTTTAAGGTTTATCTTATCTTTATTGTTGTATTAATTATGGTTCATCGCAATTTTTGAATGTTATAGGAATTATATGGATATATATTTGGAATATTGATAACCCGCATGTCAGGTGACAACCTGACACATCTGGAAAATCCATGGGGCTTGAACCCATGACCGAATGATGATAAGGGTTTAACTCCCGCCACTGGCCTACATGATGTTCTGGTTAATATTTCATTTTTTTATTTAAATGATTTGATGGATAATTATTAATGTTGAACTATTTTATTTGTTGTTTAGGTTTAGATATTAATGTATTATATTGATAACATGTGCTAACTATATTTGTTTAAAAAAATAGTTATACATAAATGAAAACACTTGTCACTCTTTTATAGATTTTTGGATTCGTTAAAAGTGAATTTTTTTTCTTCAAGCATAAAAAATTATTTTTTGGATATTCATTTCTTATAGTAACTGATGAATTCAAAATTGATTAATGCACATTTAAAGGATGAAATTGTGTTTATGAAATTGAAAGATATCATGTAAGTATATTTCATTATATTCTTAGAGAGTAAAATAATTCCTCAAATTTAAGAAAAGGGTATTTAAAGAAAAATGATATTCTATTACCTTTATATCTGATTAATAAAATGGTCTTTTAAATCACCATATATTTATGGTTTTTTAGTCCTTAACTTTTCATTGATTGTTCACTTCCTTGTGATCAATGACCCTGTCAATCTCTATAATTGTTTACGCTATTATTCTATGTCCATGTCTTCACTTTCCACCATTGTTCTACTAATTAGAAACATAGTTATGTTTTATTTCATATAAACTTTGTACTTACCTTTCTCTCTTATTAAGATGATTTTTTATTAAATCTTGTATAATCTAGTTTTTTCAACAATAGTATTTTTAAATATTAAACCCTTTATTTCTGAGATCAAGTTTATAATACAAGGATTCAATTTATTTAAGTTGAGGAGAATGTAATAACATGAAATTAAAAATTAATAACATTATACTCAATAGTGTATGAAACATGAAACACCAAGTTTAAACACCCCATAGAATATATTTCATTAAATTTAATCTTTTTGATAGCTTGCAGAACATGTGACTCCGAGTCTAAAAGAATCGTAATACTGTATACCATTATAACATAGATGTTAAATTGGTGGGTATGATTACTAATAACTAAATTAATAGAATTATATGGTTTTAAAATATATAAAATAAATAAATATTTATTTATTATAAATAAAATTATAACTATTTGAAAGAAAAAAAGAAATGTTTTCTTAAAAACGGTATTTTCCTAAAAGATGGTTTAGTCATGCTTTGCGTACATAATTAATAATTAATTTGTAACAATTTTAGAAAATTTATTTGAAAAAATAAACTTCATTTTTGAAATTAGTGTATTAAAATTATCTTAGGGTTAATTTTTGGTATTTTTCTAAAAAGTTTCATTTTTTATGACTAGTGAAAAATTATAAATTTTAATTAAAAACTACCTTTTAGTTTAAATTATTTATAAATTTAATTAATGTTTTTTATTGTTTTTAAAGTAAAATTAGTTAAATTATATATCTATTAATCCAATTTATTTCATTTGAATCATTTTCATATTGAATTTTGAAATAAAAACTTTGTAAACTTTTAAACATTTTCTCTTTGAAAACCTGTTGTCTCATCACATTTGTAGGATTAATTTGAAATTAAATTTTTCCACGTATGTGAATTTAATTAGGAAAAATGGATCCCATATTTGTAATCAGAATAATTTATATTATCTAATAAGGTTAAATTAATTTTTTTACCAAAATTAATAGTGAAAACAATAAAAATTAATTATTATGGTTCAGGTAAAAATGGGTTTACCAGGGGTATGATGATAGATATAAAGTATATATATTATTTTTCTAACATATTTATACCTCTTGAGTCCTTATATAATATATAACTCTTGAATTTATATTTCTAATGGGATATGATAATGTCTCTCATGTGTATGACGTACTACCGTCTCATGAAGCGATGTGAGTCATTTTTCACTAATGCTTTATATGGAATATAATAAGGATAAATTTAATGAATATATGTGATATACATGAAATAATTATTATATTCATGATATATTTATCATTCTGAAAATATAATCTATCATTTACATTCTTACACTGAAAAATGATAACATCGTTCGTGTATGTGTGGACTACTGCCTTCATGAAGCGATGTGACTATATTTTCATCACCACACCACTTGGATGATTTATATAAGTATATTTAAAGGAATAATATAGTATATATGATATTATGATAATTTTAATAGATAAAATATTATTTACCTTCTTTCCATAATGATTATTGAAAAATAGAAATGTTACTCATGCATACGTACGACCTACCATCTTCATGATTGTAATGTAATTAATTTTTCATAAACATAATTAATTATTGGTTTTAAAAAGTATAATTTATTTATAAATATAATAATTATTTCATGATAATTATTTTTTATATGTTTAAATAATGACCTCTTGGACCATAGTCAACCTACCAAAGTCATTTTTGACACATAATCCAAATATTATCGAAACATACAACGTAAACTTAATTGATTAAGTAATCATGTATAAAATATTGATAAGTGAAATAAAAGTAATAATAAAGATGAAATATGTTATTAATAAAGTAAATAATTAACATAAGTTTATTAATTAGGAAGATAAATAATGCACATGACGATTCAGACTCAAAGTAAGGGGTTTTGTCTCAATTTCTCTTCATTGAGGAATATTGTAATGTTATACACTAAATTTATTTTATATGGTGTATATAATTCCCCCTTTAACATGTAATATCATGATCAATTCATTGTTTCTGATATTTTAAGTTTCAATTTGAATTATTTCATCTAAGGGGATTTGAATTGAAAATTAACAGGGGTAAGAAATTTCATAACTCAATTTCTTTTCATTGGGATATATTACATCTTCGTTGTCTTTGATATTATATGATTATGTGTGCATTTAATTTTAACTGCATTAAATTTCATATGCAGTTGTTTTGTGTGGTTTTACATTTGATACACATAACTAATTCAATGGTTAATTATCACTTCAATGTTATGATATTTTCAAGGGTTTCTCCCGTAATATCATTTAAATTCAGATTGTTTATACTTGAATTTCTATTAAAAAAATTATTTGATCATTGTTTAGTAAACTCTTTAATTTTATTCTAATCTATTTATTACTGAAAATTTTCAAGTATTAGTACCATTTTTTCCACTCTATGGTACTTAAAATTATTAAGAATTTTGTTTAATGAAATTTGACTTTATTTCATATCTTCGGTCGAAAATCCTTTTTCATCAAAACCCATGTTTTCTAAAAATGTTTTTAAAGAAAGTTTTTAACATTTTAAAAATTAATTATTAAACATATTTTTACCCATTTTTACTTTTTAAAAAAAATTGAGAGAAATTTTCATTTCATATTAAAAAGAATGCTCATTTGGATTTTATAAAAAATATGAAAGGAATATTTGTTTTAATGTGTATGACATGTAAATAATTTCCTACTATCATGAACAATAAATATTTAAAAACCTAATTTATAATTTTCAAAGTTTATTTTCTAAGTAAATTCTTTTCAACTTATTTTTTGAACCTTTAGTTTTTAAAAAAGGTGATTTTCAAAATGAAAATTATATTTTCCTAAAGAGTGTTTTTAAAGATATTTTTATGGTATTTCTATTCATAAATGATAAAAACCCTTTACATATACCCCAATTGGGATATGTTATATTTATATAATCCTTATTCTTTATATGGATGGTTTATGATCATTTTTACTAAATAAAGTATTGGCATTCCCTTTCTTGATTTGTTTTTGTATTCATTAACTTTACCCTAAAATATTCACTTTCCTGTGATTATTAGACATTAAATTTCAACCCAAATATCCATATTATTTATAATTTATATGGTTATTTCTTAAATTATATCTCATTTATATATATGGTATTTTACTTTGAAAGTTGTTTTATTGAGTGGGGAATTATTTATAAATTTGTATTCATTACACAATATGGATATTTAATGATAAGGTACATTGTTTATGAATTAAATTGATAATTAGATATATGAGGAATGATTTGGACCGAAAAATGATAGGTAGGGCCTAAAATTATATATCCCCTTGATTCATTGGTAGTATCATGAGTTGAATCGGTAAGCTTTCATTAAATGGGTTTCTACCTATAGTTTTAAACTATCTTGTGAAAGGTATTGAAGTTAGAGGTAGCATGATGAATGAAATATTGACATCTAATAATTAATCATTTTCTTCACTGAGAATTCAGTTATTATTCTTATCCATGAGATTTTTTCTATTATATTATCTCCGGATGCATTTAATTATTATTTATTTATTAAATGGCATGTGATTTAAATTATTTACCTTTCCATGTTGATTATGCATTATCTTTTCATGATAGTCAAGTTATTTAAATATAATTTTTGTTTAGTTATTTACCTTACTATATTGATTATGTATTATATAATTATGATATCCAAGTAATTTATTAAATGGAATATGTGTTCAGTTATTTACCATTTAATATTGATTATTCTTTAGTGATTCATGATATATTCTATTGTACATAACCCTTACTGAGTATTTGAGCACACACTTATTTTTTTTCTTTTCCCATGAATCCATGAAGTGTACTATGATTGATATGTAAAGATATTATAGAGGTAATAATGTTATTATATGAAAAAAATTATGTTGTAATTTTTGTTTTCAAATGTAACTTGAGAATCATGTATGTATCTAGTTTACCAAGACTACTAAACTATTTGGTCCTTTGAGATGTGATTCCATTCATATTATTAAAATGTAATAAAGAAAACACCAGGTCCAAGCTACTGGTGTCAGGGTCGCTACATTGAACATCCAAAATCAAACTATGTTGAGAAACTCGTTATTTTAATGATCACAAATCATGTTTGTTATATTCTTAAAGATTTCAATGTTTTATGAAATTAAATTATTTTCTGCACAAATTGTGAAAATTTAGCTTATGGTTGATCTACCATTAGTTGAAAAGTTTTAATATTGGTTATACTAAGCTACTGTCAGATTGTGCTCCATTAAATGGAGCTACCACCAAGCACTGCTACCACCACACAGTACTTATGTTCATTTTCTACAATGACTATTAGACATTTCTACCATCAAGCACTCCTGCTGCTAGTATATTCTGCCATAAATTGATGCTACCATCAAGGAAAATCTACTTCTATCGATATAGTTTAAATGTGCTACTACTAGGATGATTTGTCATTAGATCATGCTACTACTAGGCTATGCTACCACTACCACCACAACATTTTTACCATCAAAGAATATGTCGCTCAGAGATGCTAACACTAGTAAATTACCATCATAGGCTATTACCATCAATTCAATATTCTTCTTTCATGTCATATACCACTATTTTAGCTGCCATATCTATCTAGAATAAATTTCAAAATTAATTATCCAATGGATATTTTATGCATTTAATGTTGTAAATAAGCATTTGGATTAAGAATTATTATTCTTAAAACAAATCCACAAAATACTTAAAGACAAATTCAGTCTTTCTAGATTATCTGGTTAGTTTGAGGATCCATATTATTTTATTATTATTTTTTAATGGATAATTGGATCTCTTAGAATGATATATATTCAAAATATACCCCTCATTCATGATTATGATGTATGTGTTTAGTTGAATACATGAAAAGAGTTAAAATATACGGTGACAAAAAATAGAGAGAGAATAAAGGATTTTCCAAAGCATTTATGATACTATATTTCACTATACATTCTATGAAAACCTTACAGAATATTCTTATGAAGATCTTCAAATACCGTTGAAAAACCGAACCTATTTGTATTGATTTTCACCACATTTTCTCATCTATAATATTTTCTCTTTCTATTTTTACTTTACTTTTGAGCTATGTTTAGTACTACTTTATATATCTGTAAATCACAGTCTCTTGTACTAAACTAGAGTAGTTCCTGACACTCTCTCTTAATATTTTTTCATATGTATTCCTATGAAAAACTATATAAGAGGTCATGTGTAGCTTGTATATATTTTATCCCATGTATAAGTGTGGAATAGGATTTTTTTTCCTAGATGTCCTTGTGACCTATGGTTTGTAAAACCCAATCTAGATTGTGGATTAGTTTATTTTTATAATAAAATACTTAGAAGAATGTGATTTACAAGTATAGGGGATTAAGTATTGGATTGAGAACAAACCCCATGTTAAATTCTAATTTGATTTATATATTTTTTTTATTGATTTTAAATCAAACCTATTTCAATTTCATCAACTGTTAAACAAAACTAAACTCTAATAGTTAACTCAAACTAGTGTTTTATATACTGTGTTTGATATGAGTAGATTGTTTTCAGGAGTTAAAGTATTTTACAAATTATTTTAACCAAGTTGTGGTCGTGCTTTTTAGAACCTTTTCTATAGATCAAATTATATATTTATACTATTTTTTTTAATTTTTACTTTTTTATCAAATTGGGGGATTTAGTTTTAATTTTTTTAAAATAGAAATTTTATTATAAACTCAAATCACACCCTATAGAGTTTTTCACTCTAATAAACATTTACTATCAAAGTATTTCAAAATATCTTTTAACTAGGATATAGTTTCATTTAATGATCTTAAAATTTTGTTTTATATAAATTTAATTCTTTATGGATAACAATAGACAAAAATGAATTAACACTAATAAAACTCTTAATTTTAATATAAATAATTATGCTTAATGTAATATTAAAATAAAAATTCATATAGAAATTATGGGATTTGATATTTGGACTATTATTAAGGATAAATATTAATTACCTAAAGATCCTAGAAGATATTGGATTGATGCAACTAAAACTGCCTATGATTGTAACTATAAATCTATGAATGATTTATATTCTACATTATAAGATGAATAATTCAATAGAATGTTTACTTTTACTACTGTTTTCAAAATTTGGGATATACTAGTTGTTTCTCATGAAGGAACTACTAATGTTAAATAATTTCACTTAAATACTTACACAGTTTAATATGATACATTTAAGATAAGTCCTAATGAGACTATTTATGATATGTATCTCAAGTTCAACGATATTTTAAACACAATTCATTCTATTGGGAAAACCATTGATATCTTAGATCATGTATTGAGACATCCCAAATGTTTACCAGATAGATAGAGAGGAACCTTAGTTTCAATAAGGGAGTCTTGTGATATAAGTAAGCTAATAGGGAAATAGATTATTAGAAATATCATGATGTATGAGTAGGAACTAAAAGTGAAAAAATAAGAAGATGATGAACTAAAGAAAAGGCCAGTATCCTTTAAGATTTATGATTCAAATAAAAAACATAAAAAAGATCCATTGATGTTGAATCAGTATCAGATAATGATGAAGAGATGGATCACTTGGCCAAAAATTTCAATAAGTTTTAAAAAAATAATAAGTTTTTAAATAAATACAATTATAAAGGTAAATATGATAATAAAGGAAATTAGAGAAAGGACTGGATATAGGATGATTCACCCAATGATATAATATTCTATAAATACAAGATAAAAGGGAACATTAAAGTAGTCTATACCAAGATAAAATATAAGAAAAATTACAAGTAAAATGGAAAGAAATATAAAAAGGCTATAAAATCCATCTGGAGTTCCTCAGAGTAAAAATCAAGTGATTTAGACTCAAGAAGGAAAGAAAAAAATGATAGAGAAAATATGTGTTTTATGAAAAACACATCAGAGGTATAAAACATTTTTCCTACATCTCTTTATCATATTTCCAACCTTTATAGATTGAAAATAGTGAATAAAATATGTCATTGCTTAATTATTTGAATATTTTAACATGATGGAAGACACATTTTATGAATTTAAAGATAAATTCAAAAGTTTTAAGAAGAAAAATTCTATTTCTACTCACTTTAAAACTGATCTTACAATAGAGAAGGATAAGAATGCTCAGCTACTTAAAGAAAATAATGAACTGAAGTTATCATATGAGAAATTGAAGAAATATCTGTAGAGTTTCACTAATATAAGGAAAACATTAAACCATATTCTTGGAAAACAAACTTCACTTAATTTTACCACTAGAATTGGATATTAACATAGAAAGAGGATAATTAATAAAAATAATTTTTTCCCATGTTCTAGTTATGCTAATTAAGTTAGTAGTTATTATTTAGTAATACCTAATAAAGTTTTTATTTCTATAATTCTTGGGTCTTATTATAGGAAACTAGTTAAAAAATTATAGATTTTTAAATCAGTTATTACTAACATTTTTGGAACCAAGAAAATATGGGTACAAAAGTCATTTTTGGTTTAGATCTTTTTTGTAGGAAACATGTTTAAAAAGTTCCAATAAAAACTTATGGTATCTAGATAGTGTATGTTCCGTAAATATAACTGGGGGCTACTAGAGCTTCAAAAATATGATCAAAGTTGATTTTGTACATGTCACAATCAATGATACTTCCAAAGGGAAGATAATTAGTCTTTGTTAAATTGGTAACTCTAATAGTGTTTTAATTTCTAAAGTTTTATTTTTGGATGGATTAAAATATAATCTACTTAGAATTTTACATTTGTGTGATGATGGTTTACATGTTAAGTTTTAAAATAATTCTTACAAACTTTTTGATTCCAAACATGATTCAGTTTTTACTGCTTTGTGAAATGATAATGTTTGTGCTTTAGATTTAAATTATTTACTTTCTTAGAAATTTTCTTATATAACTTTTTTTCATAATGAATATTGGATTTTGAATAAGATACTAGGTCATTTTAATATTCACTCACTTTTAAAGAAAACCAAGAAAGTTCAAGTGAAAGATCCACCCAAACTAGAATCCCCACTAGATAAATTTTATAATCCCTATCAGAAGGTAAAGCAGCATAAAATCACTTTCAAACCAAAAAATATGTGTCAGTTTATCAACTTTTAGAGTTGGTTCACATGGACTTTTTTGGACATTCTATTGTTTCCAATTTAGCAAGAAATGATTATTCCTATGTTATAGTGGATTATTATTCAAGATACACATGGGTATTTTTCCTTTATCATAAAAGTGAAGCTCTTTCCTATTTTTCCAAATATGATAAATCTGTAGAGGATCATAGTGAACTTAGAATGAAAACCTATAATAATTGATCATGACTATGAGTTTTAAAATCAATAGTTTGAATCATTATGCTCACAAAATGTCTATAATCACAACATTTTTTCTCTTAGGACCCCACAATAGAGTGGTGTAGTAGATAATAAATAAAACCCTTCAAGAAATTTCTCAGGCCATGCTCAATGAGTATGATTTACCTATTTATTTTTGGGAAAAGATATGAATAAAAAAATTTATATAATTTATAAAGTTTTAATTAAACCTCTTTTAAAGAAGAAATCTTATGAATTATGGAATGGTATAAATTGAAGGTTAATTACTTTAGATTTTTTGTTGTAAAGTCTTTATACTCAACCAAAAATATAATTTAGAAAAAGTTTCTTACAAAAGAATTGAAGGAATTTTTATTAGATATTCTACAACTACTAAATATTATATGGAATTTAATAAAAGTTCTAATAATGTTAAATAATTCGTACATGTCAATTTTTATTAAACAGATCCACATAAGCCTAAGACCTATTTAGAAAATCTTGAAGATGACATATCTGGTATCGACATAAGTGATAAACCTGGTGAAAATTATAAAAAAATAATGTATATAAAACTTTTAGTTTTAATGAAAAACCTGATCCTTAACCTATATAATATATTTAAGTATACATTACTTCGCTCTCTAAAGTTTTTAGGACTCGTAGGTATCATCCCTTATATCTAATTGTAGGTGACATAGATAAAGGAACTCAGACAAGATCTTCTCTTAGAAATAAGTTTGAACATTAATTTTCCTTGTTAAAAGTTAAACCTATGAACATTGCATATATAATAGATGATGACTTATTGGTAATGGAAATTCAAGAAGAGTTAAATTAGTTTTAAAGAAATAGAGTTTGGGAACTAGTTGAAAGACCCAAAGACTACCTAACTATCAATACTAAATGAGTGTTTAGAAAAAAGGTTGATGATTTAGTAAATATAGTTAGAAATAAATATAGATTGGTTTCATAGGGATATAGTCAATAAAAAGGTATTGACTATAATTAAACATTTACACTGATAGCTAGACTTGAATCCATTACAATGTTTCTTGCCTTTGCATCACATTTGAAATTCAAACTATATCAAATGGATATCAATTTTTCATTCTTAAATGGTTATATTGTTGTGGGTGTTTTTTAGAACAACCCCCTAGATTTCAAAACCCCTATTTTCCAAATCATGTGTATAAATTAGAAAAAGAATTACATGGTTTAAAAAAAGTTCATAGAGCTTGGTATGATAGAATCAAATCATTTATAATTTCAAAAGGTTTTACCAAAGGTATAGCCGATGCTACTTTATTTATAAAATTAATTTCAAAATATGTTTTAGTAGTAAAAATTTATGTTGATGATGTTGATTTGGTATCTTCAATAAATTCTTTGTGTATTATTTTTCAAAAATGATAAAAAGTGAATTTGAAATGAGTTTTATGGGAGAACTTAAATTCTTTCTTGGTTTTTATATTTCTAAAAAAATAAATATGGAATTATTTTAAATCAAAACAAGTATAGTAAATATATTTTAATTTTGTTTTTAGAATGGATAGTACTAAAGGTAGTGATACTACCTTGAGTACTAGAAAAAAATTGGATCTTAATGAAACATGGAAATCAGTTGATCAAACTAATTACAGAGGTTTGATTGGAATCTAACTATACTTAACTAATAGATGAACAAATATACTGTTTAGTGTGTGTATATGTTCTTGTTTTCAAATAAATCCAAAATAATCACACTTAATTTCAATTAAAAAAAAATTTTAAATTCCTCAAGAATACAACTAAATTATGACTATTATATCCTAGAGGACATGTATTTGAATTAGTTATTCATATTATGATTTTTATAGTTGTAAGTTATATATAAAAATAACCTCTATAACATGTAACTTTTTAGGAAAGTCTCTAGTTTCTAGGTGCAGTAAGAAATAGAACTCTATGGAATTATCCACTACTAAATTTGAATAAATAGATCCAGGTAGTTGTTTTTCACAAATTATGGGGATGAAACACACTTTACTAGACTATGGATATCAATTTCAATATTTCCCTATAAACTGTAATAATACAAGTAAGATAAATATCTCTAAGAACCCTGTATCTCATTCTAGGAAAAAATATATTTATATAATATATCACTTTTTTAGAGATAATTTTCAAAAGGGGGTATAACTCTTGAATTCATTGGAACTATGAATCATCTTGCTGAAATATTCACAAAGCCTTAAAACTTTTAAAGAATAAGATATATTATAAATGAACTTGGAATGATAAATCATGATTGGTCTTTTTTTTAAAGCTATGTTACTTATGGTATAAAATTATATTGTGTTACAACTATGGTTGATCTACCATTAGTATCAATAGTTATTTGACCGATCATTTTCCATTCTATTGTAAAGTTTAACCATGGAATAGTCTCATCACATGATATTATTAGTTATACTACCACTATAATTGTATCATTATCTATGCTACCATTAGTTTTATATCATTAGGTATTCTAATGTGACACTTTCTAAAGTAAGGATCCACCATTGGTATGTGACTGTAGTGTTCTACCAAAGGTATGATAGCATAGTTATGCTACCATTTACATGCCACCATTAGTATCTACCATTTCATGATATTGTGAGCACTACCGTTGGTACCTACCATCCCATGTGTTATTGTTCCTTTTTTCTACTATTACAAACTATCAATTAAAATTATTATTTTTATAAAATTTTATTACATTTATTTAAAATATGTTTTCAAATTTTGAAATCCCTAAATTATTGATTTCTCATAATACAATTTTGAGGATCTCATTCTCATACACACCTCCCTTGAAATCTCTCACCTTCTCCCTTTATCTCTCAAACTTATATGCTTTTGACCATCCACTTTCAAACCTTTTCAAAAATGGTGTAAGTGAAATGTCCAGTTGTTTCACTTGATGAACTATGTCCTTCAAAGAAATCAAGAGGGGAATATATTCACCTAGTAGAGACAAATAATATGAAGTTTTCATCATTGCTTATCATCACTAAAAAGGAAATAAATGTTGAATGGTTATCCTAAAGTAAGTCACTTATACTGAAATTGATCCAAGACTAAAGATGGATCAAATGGTTTTCTAGGAATTACTAACCATTTTATCCTAGGTTGGTTCACCAGTTCTATATGTCTACTAAGTATGTGTTTAGAGAAAATAAAGACATGATTAAGGTATTAATATGTGAAATAAATCTTGTTTTTCATCAAACTAGTGGTCCAAATTCTTGAACATTCCCCACCAAGGTATATATGTGGATTATGAGGGTTAATGTCCCATTCATGAAGATTTTGTGACTGATTATTTTCTTATGGAGCTTACTGGGAATGTGGCTATGTGAAGACCAGCTGCAGTGGACTTATATGGGGATTTTTGTTTGTTATTAAAGTATATCTAACATATGATTTCTCCTATGAATGGGGAATTTAGCATTATTATGTTTAAATATATCTTTTTCTTATTTATTATAAAAATAGGAGATAAGATTAACCTATGTATATATCTAATGGTATATATGATAGAGCTTTGCAAACCATATTCTCAGTCTAATTCACTAGCATATCCTAATATGATATCTATCTTGTTATAATCCAAAGGTTTTGTACCTAATAGTGAAGAGAAGATAACCGGTTGTCGTAGTCTTTTCTTGAGTCAATAAACCTCCAAAAGGATGAAGGTAAATTGGAACCATTGGTTAAGTAAATGGGTGGAATATAATGAAAATCTATATAAAAGATTCAATATTATTAATCACTCTACTAGACTAAGAGATATAGTCAACCCTGGCTTGGAGCTAGATGAATTGGTGATATATTCTACTCTTTGGATCCATTTATTCACTAATATATATACCTATTCAAACTGACTCTATTGTAGTGATCCCCTTTAGCCTCACTCTTGTTGAATATATGAGACAACTTAGACCTGTCGCATCTCTTGGCATTGTATTTCATCCACCTACACCTCCAACTCCACCTACCTCCTCTTATGGTTCTCCTACCATTGGAAAAGGAAAGGATATAGTGGATCCTACCTCTCTCATAAATAAGGAGGATTTCTTATATTCCTATTAGGATTTTACAGGGAATGATTTTTTGTTAATCCTTTTTTCTGATGTTCTATGTACTTTTTTATGATTAATGTAAAAACTCTTTCTATTCATTCTTTTGTTCTTTATTTGTTGCATTCCTAATTATTTTTACCTTTTGGATAATCTCAAAAGGGAGAGTACTAAAATGAAACTTCATATGGATAATTAAATAGTAGATTAACCCAAGTAATTATATGTCTTGAATGGATAACTAAGTGTATCACATATGGACTTGAAATGTTAAGATGGTTTTTCATATTTTTTTATTATTGTCAAGGATTTGAATATGGTTTATAAATGTCATGATTTTTGATCATAAAAATGGGGGAGATTATTGAGAAACTCCTTATTTTAATGATATCAAATCATTTTTGTTTTATTTCTAATGATTTCAATGTTTTATGATAGTAAATTATTTTCTATCCAAATTGTGAACATTTAGCTTAGTGTTGATCTTCCATTAGTTGAAAAGATATACAGCCAACTATATTGGGATACCATCGAATTTTTCTACCATTGAATGGGGATACCACCAAGAACTACTACCATTTCATGGTACTTATACCCATTTTCTATCACCATATCATTTCTACTATCAAATCATCTTCTGATCAAAGATGCTACCGCTAGTGAACTATTGTCAGAGGTTTCTTTCACTACTTCAAGATGATTCCATCAGTGCATCTATCACTAGTGGATCTATCGTGGATATCTAGAATTAAATTCAGAATTAATTATACAATAGCTAGTTTAAGAATTTAATTTAAGAAAAAAGCACATGGATTAAGAATGATTATTCTTAAAACAACTCCATAGAAAACTTAAAAACAAATTTCCTCTTTCCAGATTTGTTGCACAGTACAAGGATCCAGATTATCATATTATTATTTTACAATAGAGAATTGGATCTCCTATAACGTTATATATTCAAAATCACCCCCTCAGTCATGATGATGATTCATGTGTGCATGGTGAATGCATGAAAATAGTGAAAAAATATAGTGAAAACCAACTGATAGAGAACAATGGATTTTCCAAATAATTTACAATACTCTATATCACTACACTTTCAATGAAAACATTGTAGAATATTCTCATGAGATATTCAAAGAAACCTGAGAAATAAAACCTATTTGGATTGATTGGTACCAAATTTTCTCATATTTAGTCATTTATATTTCTATTCTTACTTTACTTTTGAGCTCTTTTTAGTACTAGTCTGTATATTTATAAAACACAATATCCTTTACTAAAATGAAGAAGTTCTTGACACTCTATCTCAATTTTATTAATCTATATTCCCATGAAAAACTATATAAGAGGTCATGTGTGACCTTTATTTGTTTTATCCAATGTATAATTATGGAAGAGGATTTTATCATGGACATAATTGTGAGCTATTGTCTGTAAAACCTGATCCTAGATCAATTTATTTTTATAAAAAAATGCTTGGAAGCGGGTGATTTTCAAGTAGAGGGGATTAAATATTGGATTGATAAAAAACCCCTTGTAAAATTCCACTGTTCTCTATAGATTTTTTTCTTTATTTTAAATCAAACATGTTTTGATTTTCTCAACTTTTAAGAAAAACTAAAATATGATAGTTAACTCAAACTAGTGTTTTATATACAGTGTTTGATATGAGTATATTAGTTTAAGTTAAAGTATTTTCCAATGCTTTTAATTGGGTTGTAGTACCCCCAGTTTGAGGTATGTGACCCCTGTTTCGGTTCTTTTGTGATTTTTGAAGTGGTTGGTTGAAGTTTGGACAATTCTGGGAAAATCTTTTAAAGTTGTGGAGGTTGTGCAGGGGCGCACAGTTGGCGCATGGTCTGAACAAACTGTGTGGCCAGCCCCAGAAACAGTGCACCCTTGACAGTGGGCTCTACATGGGCGGTGCATGGTTTGTCAGACCGTGCGAGCAAGCTGTGCGAAGTCCCTGGGTGAGACATTGGCAACTGCACTGTTGGCGCACGGTTTTACTAACTGTGCGGGGTAACCGTGCAGCCACTTAAAGTTTGGGTTTTTAAGTACCGGGCCACTCGGGATTTCCCATTTTCCCCTCATTCTTCTTCCCACTAATGGATCACGTGGGAGTTCCAGTTTTTAGAGGTTGGGAGAGCTCCTTATCTCATTTTGGAGGCAAATTGAAGGGGTTTCTTGGTGGATCGAAGGTGGTTCTCCTCGGGTAAGTCCCTCTTTTGGTTCTTTGAGGTTTTGGTTAGGGTTATCCCTCTCCCTCTCTTAGTTTCCTAGATATACAAGGGTTTTATGTAGATCTAGGGTTGTTTTTCCTTTGTGTGTTAAAGGTTGATCTTCTTGATGTTAGGGAAGGGTTTTTGAGGTGTTTTAGAGGAAGCGTTCACCTGGTTTGGAGTGTGTTTCGGCAAAGGGTCGATTTCAAAAAACCCTAAGAGGTAGGTGGCTTCCCTCTCGACTCCACTAGATTGAAATGTGAAGTTAATTTACAATTAAATTGGTTGCTTTAATTTAATTGTAATCATGTTGTGTGAATTTTGTTGGAAAATCAAATGGGTGATGATTTGGGGGTTTTGGCATGAAATTGGGGGTTTTTTTTAAATGGGATCAATTGGTTAATTTTAAATTGGTGATTTTAAATGGTAATTATTGTGAGCATGAATATTGATTTCAATAAATGGTTGATATTCAAATGTGTTTGGAAAGGAAATGGTATTTGTTGGTATTGACAATAATGCATGATTATTGTTGTGGCTTGTGTGGAAATGCGTGATACCATTGGGTGGATGATGTTGGGACATGGTGGAGTAGACGAGAAAGTTGCACTATAAAAAGGGGATGGATAGTGGATGGAAGGGCCACCATCAATAGAAAGTGGGTGGGAAGTACCACTTGAGTGGATTGGTAATGAATCGGTTGGACGGGAAGTGTCACCATGGTTTGTTGTGTGCTTTGTTGGTGATGTTTGTAGATGGGGATTGTGAGTGAAATATGAAAATGGTAATCGGCTTGTGGCATGGTTGAATTGGCTTCCTTGTGTGGCATGGTTGATTTGGCTTCCTTGTGTGGCATGTTTGGCTTATGGCATGTTTGGCTTATAAACAATTGGTAGCTTGGTTTTTCTTTATATAAAATTTTTTATATAAATGTGTTAATGGTTTTATCCTAGTGGAGTATATAGGGAAGTCAGTTGGGGATATCCTACTGAGTAGTTGTAATCACCCCCTGCTTTGTCACTTTGGTGTCTTTGCATATTTCGTATACTGTGACGTGGGAAAAGGTAAGGCATCTCCCTCTTTTAGTGGTGCATTATGATGTTTTGGTGGAGCTTGGAGCTTAGAGCTTGGTGTAGAGCTGTGGTGGTGTCATGGCTCATGGTGTTTTGTTTTTTAGTTTTCACTTTGTACTCTAATGTTTTGTGGACATGTCTAGTTGAATGGTTTTGGGGTTTGTGATGGAATTGTTAGTACCACATGGTTGGGTTTGAAAGTGCATGCATCTTTAATTGTTGGTTGGTTGAGTTTGGTTATCTTCTTAAGGGAAAATCATTCCCCACTGTTCCTTGAAGCCCTCAACATTTATTTCCAGCCTTTGGAACCTTGGGAACATCACTTAAGGCCAAGTAACCCTCACCGCCTCCTCAAGCCAATGAGGTAGGGGCGGGCTGTTACAAGTGGTATCAGGTTGTTCGATCCTTTGGAGTTGATTCTCGGATTTGCAGTTGACATTTGTTGTGGTATATTCCTTGAATCGGGATGGTATCAAGGCGTAGGAATGTAAAAACATGGAATGTATAGCATAAAAGGACGTAGATAACCCTTTTATGATGAACTTCAAGTTACCAGGGAGTTGGGTACATAAGTGTTTTAGAGACACTTATAGGCATTGGCAATGTCATTGTCACGGGTGTAGCCAATGAGATGTGCATGGTATATATGGTAGGAATGAATTCCCTATAGGATGCATATTTCATTGGGAATAATGATTTATGGGATGAATTGAGAAATGTTTTTTAAAATGTGTGAAATTGTAATGTGAATAAATTTGGTATTTTGAAAATTATTTGGTTTTCAAGAGTGATGAAACATGGAAAATGTGGAAAGGTGGAAAGCCTCATTGTGATAGTGTTTTGTAATGCGATTTGAAATGGGAATTTCTGATGTATACATAAGTGAGACTCATGGTTTTTTGTTTTCTATTTATAGAAATGGCACCGGGTAGGCATCGTAGAGACCAACCAGAAGTGGCCGATGAGAACGTGGTTGCACTTGAGCCCCAGGTGAACCAGTAGTTAGTCCAGGGAATAGTGAAAGCTTTCCAAACTGTGGGAAGTGTGAATAGAGAAGAAGATACAAAGCATGTTTATTATGTGGCTTAGTTTCAAAAGAAGGATCCACCCATCTTTAGGGGATGTTTTGGACCTGGAAAGGGCAGAGGCGTGGCTGTCCCGAATGAACAGAATTTTTGAATTATTGGGGACGCTGGTAGAGATAAAAGTAAAGCTAGCAATTTATAAGCTAGAGGATCTTTCTCTTCAGTGGTGGGAGTTGGTATTCCAAGCAGGGATGAACCAGGGTATGATGTGGGAAGCCTTTTAGGAATTGTTTAATAAACAATTCTACCCACATACGTTCAGAATTCAGCACACAACTGATTTATTCAGTCTGAAGCAAGAGCATATGTCTGTGACAGAGTATGCAGCTAAATTTATGAGCTTATTATGGTTTTCACTTGAGGTGGTGGGTAGCACATCATTGAAGGAAAGTATCTTTTAAGCGGGGTTAAGTCAAGAGATCCATTCAAAAATAGCAGTGTTGTGTATTGGTGATTACACAAAGATGGTGAATCGAGCATCAGTGGCTGAGTGTGGTCTATTGGGAGCTCCAAGTGGAGGAAGCATGGAGGTACCCATAGTGAATAGTGGGAACTATAACTCTGGGTTCAAGCATAGGAGGGAAACTTATTCCTAGGGTAGGAGTATGTCACATAATCTGATGGCAAGATTGGTAAATCTTCCTCTGAATCCCCAGAGTAAACCAGGATGTTTTCAATGTGGCTCTACGGAACACATCACGTAGGATTGTACGACACAACCTTGAGCATGTCACAATTACAAGCAGATGGGGTATATTTATCACTATTGTAGGAATTTCTGAGGTCAGGTGCATGTGACACTCCTCAAGGATCACATATGTCGTATGCTTCGACGGGATAGGGACAGCAGCATACCCATTTTCAGCAGACAAAGTCAGTCATGGTGATTCTTGGAACACCACAACTCCTCAGTAGGTAAATAAAGAGAAGAGTGTGGTAACCAAGGCGTTTTTCGGAGCCGATCAAGTTGTGGTGGATGATCAGTCGGGACCATCCACGGTGCGAGGTACTATTCTTTTAAATTATACCTTAATGCAAGTGTTGTTTGATACAGGTGCTTCACACTCTTGTATTGATACATGTGTGTTTGAGTTGCTGGGTTTAAGGGTAGAAATGATGCCTTCGGTTTTGAAACTTCAAACTCTTCTGGGTCAAAGAGAGTGTTGAGCCTTCTTGTGTAGATCATGTTGTATCATTGTGGGTGAGGTTGAGCTAATGTGTAATTTCTTAGTGATTGATATGGATGGGTATGATGTAATCTTGGGAATGGATTGGATGGTCTAATTTAAGGCCCACATCGATTGTAATGCACTAACATTGGATTTTACGACACATGATGGCGTTATACATCTCTTTAGAGGAGAGAGGCATGAAAGGTAGGGTACAATGGGTTTGTTGGCACCAGTAGTGGGCACGTTATCATATCAGTTGGTAGTGTTGTTGTTGGAATCGGTAGAGGGTGTTGAGCAGAGTGTTCTTCTGGTAGTGGTGGATCAGTTCATGGATTTTTTTCCCAAAGAATTCTCTAGGTTACCTCCCATAAGAGAAGTGGAGTTTACGATTGATCGTTTTCTGGGGACCAGTCCTATCTCACTTTCATCTTACAGAATGGAACCTACTGAATTGTGGGAATTTAAAGTCTAGTTGGAAGAGTTAGAAAACAAAGGGTTTATCCGGCCTAGCACGTCTCTGTGGGCAGCGCCGGTGTTATTTGTAAAAAATGCGGATGGAACTTTGAGGCATTGTGTTTATTATCGTAGACTTAACCAAGTTACGATAAAGAACAGATATCCACTTCCACGAATTGATTATTTGTTCGACCAGTTGAGGGGATCCCAGTGGTTCTCCAAGATCGACCTGAGGTCAGGATATCATCAATTACGGGTGAGAAAGGACGATATTCCTAAAACATCTTTCAGAAGTAGATATGGCCATTCTGAATACGTGGTTATGCCATTTGGTCTAACTAATGAACTAGTGGTGTTCATGGAATTGATGAATAGGATATTTAAGATATATCTATATTCATTTGTGGTGGTGTTTGTAGATGATATTTTGGTGTTTTCAAAGACAAGGGTGGAGCATGAGTAGCACTTGGTGATAGTGTTGGGGATATTGAGGGATCATCGGTTGTATTCCAAATTGTCAAAGTGTGACTTTTGGATACAGGAAGTCCATTTTCTTGGCCATGTGATTTTAAAAGGGGTGTTTTAGTGGATATGGAAAAGATATAGGTTGTTATCTAGTGCCAACCGCCAAATAATGTGTTTGAGGTATGGAGTTTCCTTGGTCTAGCTGGGTATTATCGGTGTTTTGTTCATGATTTTTCACGTTTGGATTCACCAATGATAGCTTTGACAGGAAAGAATGTTCCATTCCAGTGGAATGAACAGTGCCAGTAGTGTTTTAAAGAGCTAAAGGGACACCTTAAATCAGCACCAATCTTGGTTTTTCCAGAACTAAAAAAAGGGTATGTGGTGTATTGTGATGCATCGGGATTAGGGTTGGGGTGCATTATCATGCAATGGAATCATGTGGTTGCGTATGGATCACGGCAGTTTAGGGTGCATGAGAATAACTACCCAACTCATGATTTGGAATTGGAAGCAGTGGTCCATGATTTTAAAGTGTGGCATCATTATCTCTTTAGTGATAAATTCACGGTATATACAGATCATAAGAGCTTGAAGCACATTTTCTCACAAAGGGATTTGAACTTGAGGCAAATGAGATGGATGTAATATCTCCAGATGTTTTATTTTGACTTGATGTACACACCGGGTAAGGGAAATTCGATGGAGGATGCATTAAGTAGAAAATCATATGCTCGGGTGGTGAAACAGGAATCGGACCAGTGGCATCTAATGCCAGTTATAGCTGACATGCGGTTGGAATGTGAGGACCAGGACGATAGAGTGGTCTTCTTTACAATTTTTTTGATTCCTGACTTGGTTAGCCTTGTCAAAGGGGAACAAATATCTGATTCTGAGTATGTGACCATGAGGTTGAAACTCAATGGTGGGGAGACCATTGAGGGTTGGCAACTGAATGGAGATTCAGTTTTGTGTTTTCAAAATTGGATGGTTGTACCAGTTTCTTTTCAGGAGGATCTTCTCAAGGCGTATCATCATTCTAGGTGGGTTGTTCATCCTAGAATTTAAAAAATGTATAAAGCGTTGAAAGAGAAATTCTGGTGGGCTAGTATGAAAAGAAGAGCGGCTGAGTTTGTTTCGATATGCTTGACTTTCCAGCAGGTTAAGGCAAGGAATTAGAGTCCAGTAGGAATGTTGTAGTCTTTACCAATCCCTGTTTGGAAGTGGGAGAAAATAGTGATGGATTTTGTCACAGGTCCCCCAAGAATGATCAGAAAGCACGATGCCATTTGGGTGATAGTGGATCGGCTAATGAAGTCACCCCATTTCATTCCAATTCACTAATCTCATACAGTGGAGGATCTATCCAAAATATATATCCAGGAGGTGGTAAAGAGGTATGGTGTTCTAATTTCGATCGTATCTGATAGATATATGAGGTTTACATCTCATTTTTTTAAATGCTTACAGCAAACCCTTGGAACTAAGTTGACCATGAGTATGGCATATCACCCTCATACGGATGGTAAATCTGAGAGGATGATACAAACTTTGGAGGATATGTTGCGGGATTGTGTCATGGATTTTGGTGGCTCGTGGGAAGAGCACTTGACATTGGTTAAGTTCTTGTACAATAACAGTTATCAGGCATCAATACATATGGCTCCGTTTGAAGCGTTGTACGGGTGGTCGTGTCGTTCTCCACTATGATGGGTGGAAATGGGTGAGTCCTCGATGGTTGGACCGATCCTTGTCCAAGAGACTATGGAGAAGATCAAGTTAATAAAGAAGAGAATGGAGATGGCTCAGAGTCTTCAGAAATCGTATGCGAATCATCATCGACGGCCATTTTTATTCGAGGTGTGTGATCATGTTTTCTTGAGAATATCTCCTAGTTTGGGACATCATCGGTTTGGGAAGATGAGAAAGTTATCTCTGAGGTATATTAGACCTTTTGATATTATTGAGTGGGTTGGTGAGGTGTCTTATCATTTGGCTTTTCCACCTAGGTTCAGTGCGGTGCACAATGTGTTTCATGTGTCACAGTTTAAAGAGTATCAACTGGATTCGGACCATGTTATTTGATGGGATTATGTTGAGCTAGATTCAGATGCTTCATTGGTGCATGTGCCAGTGCAGGTTGTGGATAGTCAATAGAAAGTCTTGTGGGGTAAAAGCATCGGTCTAGTTCGGGTTTTGTGGTAGCATAGCTACATCCAAGAGGAGACTTGGGAGTGGGAGAAAGAGATGGTCGAGCAATGGCCCGAGATCTTTCAGAAAAGGGTGGGTTCACTAATTTTCAAGGACGGAAAGTCCAATGGTGGGGAGAATTTTTTACCCTCGGTTTGAGGTATGTGACCCTTGTTTCGGTTCATTTGTGCTTTTTGAAGTGGTTGGTTGAAGTTTGGACAATTATAGGAAAAACTTTTAAATTTGTTGAGGTTGTGCAGGGGCGCACGGTTTGCACACGGTCTGAAAAAACCGTGCGGCCAGCCCAGGAAACTGTGCACCCATGATAGTGGGCTCTACACGGGCGGTGCACAGTTTGTTAGACCGTGCGGGAAAGTCGTGCAAAATACCTAGGTGAGACAGTGGCAATCGCACGGTTGGCACACGGTTTTCCAAACCGTGCGGGGTAACCATGTGGCCACTTAAAGTTTGGGTTTTTTAGTCCTAGGCCACTCTGGATTTCCCATTTTCCATCATTCTTCCTCTCACTCGTGTCTCACTCAGGATTTTTGGTTTTCAGAGGTTGGGGGATCTCCTTAGCTCATTTTGGAGGCAAATCAAAGGGGTTTCTTGGTGGATCAAATGTGGTTCTCCTCAGATAAGTTCCTCTTTCGGTTCTTTGAGGTTTTGGTTAGGGTTATTCCTCTCCCTCTCTTAGTTTCCTAGATCTATAAGGGTTTCATGTATATCTAGTGTTTTTTTACTTAGGTTGCTAAAGTTTGAGCTTGTTGATGTTAGGGAAGGGTTTTGGAGGTGGTTTCGAGGTGGCGTTCACCCGGTTTGGAGTGTGTTTGGGCGAAGGGTCAATTTCACTAAACCCTAAGAGGTAGGTGTATTCTCTATTAACTCCACTCGGTTGAAATGTGAAGTTAATTTATAATTAAATTGTTTGCTTTAATTTAATTGTAAGCATGTTCTGTGAATTTTGTTGGAAAATCAAATGGGTGATGATTTGGGGGGTTTTGCATGAAACTGGGTTTTGTTAAAATGGGATCAATTGGTTAATTTTAAATTGGTGATTTTAAAATTGTAATAATTATGAGAATGTGTATTGATTTCAATAAACGGGTGGTGTTGAAATGTGTTTTTCATGGAAATTTTATTTTTTGGTATTGACAATAATGCATGATTATTGTTGTGGCTTGTGTGGAAATGGGTGATATCATTGGGTGGATGATGTTGGGACGTGGTGGAGTGAATGAGAAAGTAGCACTATAAAAAGGGGATAAATTGTGGATAGATGGGCCACCATCAATAGCAAGTGGGCAGGAAGTACCACTTGAGTGGATTGGTAATGAATGGTTTGGACGGGAAGTGCCACCATGGTTTGTTGTGTGCTTTGTTGGTGATGTTTGTAGATGGGGCTTGTGAGTGAAATATGAAAATGGTAATCAGCTTATGGAATGGTTTAATTGGATTCCTTTCATGGAATGGTTGATTTGTCTTCCTTGTGTGGCATGTTTGGCTTATGGCATTTTTGGCTTATAAACAATTGGTAGGTTGGTTTTTCTTTATATAAAATGTTTTATATAAATGTGCTAACGGTTTTATCTTAGTGGCGTATGTAGGGAAGTCAGTTGGGGAAATATTACTGAGTATTTTTACTCACCCTATACTTTGGCACTTTGGTTTCTTTGCAGATTTCATGTATCATGACGTGGGAAAAGGTAAGGCATCACCCTCCTTTAGTGGTGCATTATGATGTTTTGGTGGATCTTGGAGCTTGGAGCTTGGTGTGGAGCTGTGGGGGTGTCATGGCTCATGGTGTTTTGTTTTTTAGTTTCCGCTTTATACTCTGATGTTTTGTGGACATGTCTAGTTGAATGGTTTTGGGGTTTGTGATGGAATTGTTAGTACCACATGGTTGGGTTTGAAAGTGCATGCATATTTAGTTGTTGGTTGGTTGAGTTGGGTTATCTTCTTAAGGGAAAATCGTTCCCCACTGTTCCTTGAATCCCTCAGCATTTATTTCCAGCCTTTGGCACCATGGGAACATCGCTTAAGGCCAAGTAACCCTCACCGCCTCCTCAAGCCAATGAGGTAGCGGCGGGGTGTTACATGGGCTATGATAATGCTTTCGAGAACCTTTTCCAAAGATAAAATTATATATTTCTATTATTTTTTTAACTGAGAATTTTTTATCAAATTGGTTTCTTTAGTTTTTAAATTGTTTTTTAAATAGAAATTTTATTAAAAACTCAATCCACCCCCCCCCCCACACACACACACTCTTGAGTTGTCCACTCTGACAAAAATCATCGGATTCCTAAATGAATTCTTATGAAGTGTCTTGGTGAACACATCAGCTATTTTATCCTTTCTAGGAAAAAATTACAACTTTCATTCATTTTTATCTATAAGATCCTTGATGAAATTATATTTAATATCAATGTTCTTATATATTGAATACTAAAATGGTTTCCTTGTAATATTGATAATAATTTGATTATTACAACCAAGATCAAGTGGAAACCTCACTTCAAACTTGAGATCATCCAACCATGTCTTCATCCACATTAATCAGGTTGTGGTATTTAGAGAAGATGCATATTTTTCCTCAACAGTTCTCAAGGTGAATGAAATTTTCTTCTTAGTTTTCCAACACACACACCTATCTCTAATATTGATCAATCCATAAAATTCTGACCTCCTATCATTAACACAACCTACCTTATCTACATATGTGTAACTGAATAGACTTCCCTTTACTGTCATATTTCAAACCAAAAAAAAATTCACTGATGATGTAACTAAGAATCTTATTTTTTGGAAATAAAATGGGACTCTTTGGATCAATTTTATACCTTGTATCGAGACTAAAAATGTAAAAAATATCCATCCTTCAATATTTAAAGTATATAATACTCATAATAATATTATTAAATTTCTTTAGATCCACTTATTTTCCTTTCTCATATTTAAAAATTTTTGGTTCCCAATAAAATTATGGTGGAAACCAACTTTTAATACTCTATTACAAACCTTTTTAAAAGTTCCTTAGCATACATCACATGAGAAATAAAATTATAACCTCTCTCTTGATATACTTTTAATCCAATAAAGCACATCGTCTCCCCAAGTATGGACATTTAAAAAAGCTTCTTCATCTTCTCGGTAAAATTTTCACAAACTCATTTATTATTTCCAGAAATAAAAAATATGGAATCAATATAAATAATAACAATAAGAGATATATCTTTTTCATCCTTAATATAGAGATTGATTCCCACTCTTCCCTTTCTGAAATTTAACTTCTTCAAATAGGTGACCAGATTCGAATTCCAAGCTCTTGGGACTTATTTCATCCCATATAAATCCTCTTTTAACCTGGGAACACAATTATTATCTTCTCTAAGAAAGAACCCACATTGTTGTTTCTCAATAGAGACCTTCTCTTCCCATTCACCATTGAGGAAGGCAGACTGGACATCCATTTGGAATATCTTGTATTGTCTTTGTGTTATAATAGAAAGAAATATTATAATGGTTTTATGTCCTATAACTAGTGTAAAGGTCTCATTAAAATCCATTCCTTCAACCTAATAATAACCTTCATGCACTAATCTTTATTTCTTTCTCACCACAACACCTTTTTCATTCATTTTGTTTCAAAATTCCCATTTTTTCCAATAACATTCTACACTTTGGGATTTAGTACCAACTCTTAAGTCTCATTATTTTAAATATGATCCAAATATTAATTCATATAATCAACCAATTCTTGATGCTTTAATGATTATTTAATATCTCTAGGTTCAACTTGAGAAAACAATGAGGTATGAGTTTTTTTCCTCAAAGTTATCCTAGTTTGTACCTAAATTACTTGACCTATAATGATTTTTTGAACCTGAACTTGCTTTCTAAATCTTGGATAAGATGAATGTGATTTTTCCTCATCACTTGAAATGTCTGAATCTACTTCTCCAACCTATATATTTTCTAAAATTTCTTCAAAAATATAAACTTCTTCAGGTTTTTTAACAAAAAAATAATTATCATTAATTTTGTAATTTCCTTCTTGATAAGAAACTTATTTAATTGAATATTTTAGAATATTCACATAATAAGGGTCATCGATATTTTTAGTTTCCTTATTTTAACAGTGATATCCTCTTATATTTGTAGGATATCATAGGAAAATTCCATCAAAACCTTGCTTTTCAAATTTCCAAAGATTTTCACCTTTTACCTTGATGACACAAGGGATTAAAATCACTTATAGATACTTCCAAATTGGATATATTTTGTAATTAATATCATAAGAGGTCATTTCTATGTTTGGTTTATAGAAATAAAGATTTTTTATGTGAATCACTTCTCTAATATCTTACCTCTAAAAGTATTTAGATGTTTCATGCTCTATTAGCATTTTATGATCCATCCCCACTAAACTTATATTATTCTACCCAACCACACCATTATGTTTTGGTGTGTATAATGAATTAAGTTCATGTATAAAGTCATGCTTCTCTAAATAATTTTTAAACTTCCTATTTGAAAACCTAGTTCCATTTTCTATCCAAATATTCTTCAAATGAAAACTGAATTTCTTTTATTCACTTATTCAATAACATTTAAACATATTCAAGGACTATGAATTATGTTTTATAAACATAAAACAAGTCATATGATTGAATTAGTCAAATAAATAAATAAATTACTTATCTCCATTTGTTTATTGCTTCTTAGTCAGCCCAAAAAATAATAATGAATGAGCTCTAGTGGTTGAGTAGACTAAATTTCTACTTTTTATGTGAAGAGTTAAAAATATTCCTATTTTGGAATATTGTGAACATAAATTATATTTCTCTATTTATATTATTAACATCATGAAAAACATCTCCTTGAGTGATATGGTTCATGTTTATTTATCCAAGATGACTAAGCCTTCGATGCCACAAAATATTTTCATCCTTCAAGCTAGGATAGTATGAGTTCCCAGTATCACCCACTTGAAATAAGTTAGATTTAGTTCATTGTCCTCTTTTTACCATTATTCCATATTCTAGTAACTTTACCAGGAACCCATATTTTATAAAAATATTTTTTTTTACTTTATCAAAAAGTTATGAAACACTTAATAGATTGTGTTTTAATCCATTAACAAAAAAAGTGTTTTGGGATTTTAGCTTTTTGTTCCTAATAACTGTTGATCCAAATCCTTTAACCTTTAGTGACATATCATTTTAATTGATCTTTCATTTAAATTTTATATATATATATATATAAATATCTTTTCATGTTAGAGAAACATCCACTATCCAAAATCCAAGGATTATCCCATTTTGATACTTTAAGGTCCTCTTCCATAACTAAGAATTTCTCCTTTCCTTTTCTTAAATTATTACAATTTTATTTAGTATTAAAACTCAATTTTCTTAGGGATATTAGAATTAAAATAAATTCGTTTTCATAGTGACCTGGTTGGACACACCTTCCACAGTCTTCTTCAAGAGATTCAAATTAATTATATATTTTTTCCCTAGGATTTATAGTCTTTTTATGAATTTCCTTCCTTCGAGTGGGTTGAATCCCACTAAAAATATGACTAACAAGACTCATAGTAAAATTATGATGTTGGTGGTAGAACCAACACATATGTTTCATATTATCAAAGCCTCTACAGTATCATAAAAATCAATAAAAGTCATACTTACCACTGTAACCAGCATGTTATCCAGAATTTCGTACTTGACTTCTATCCATCATTAAGTCACCACTATTTGTTTAATTATGAAAAAAATATTAATTACTATTTAAATATTATAAATAAAATTATAATTCATTTATTATTTTCTGTAATCACAAGTAGTGGTAATTTTGACTTCAAGTTGTTGTTCTTAGAATTTCCAAATTTTTGAGTGTCTCTATATTTTGCTACATACTTGGCCTTATTGACTTGATTATTATTCTCAAAAAATTTACCATATTTTTAAAAAATATTATCACCCTTAGAGTATGATAAATTTTTTTCATCACAAACTTCATTCTTCTTAGAAAATTAACTATATTTTGAAATATAGTTCTGGAAAATAGATATAGAATTATTCAATTCTTCTTCAGTTTTGACCAAATTTTATTAATTACGGTCAATATCCTTTTAATTATCCTTCACTATTTCTTAAAAATTGATGTTAAGAGTCTTATAATCATCAATAATATTCTTTAATTCATCAATATCCTTTATAAATTTGGATCTTTCTTCTAAAAAAACATATTCTTTACTACTGGATGATTGTTTATCCTTTATAGAATTTATGATTTCTTTCTCTAATTTAGAGATCTTTTGAGATAAACTATCTTAATACACTCTTCAGTATGAACTCAATATCAGTATATTCTTATTCACTTTAATATCTAATTTCATCACATTTTTCATCTTTATCATTTACTTTAGCAATGATAAGTTTCCTACCAACTTCATCATAGGAAGTCTCATCTTCCTAATCATCTTCATTATAGATTTCACTAACTTCACAGAAAATATATTTATCTTTTTAAACTCTAAGAAATACTTTACCTTCCTTTTAAAATAAAATTTTGACTTATCAGTATGTGTATATTTCTTCTTAAAAGATCTTCTTGGTCTTTGTTCTTTATCTTTACTGACTTCGTCTTCTTTAAATATTGGATAATTTGTATTAAAATTTACAATTGTATCCACACTTTAATAATTTCAATTCATTATTACCCTCAAACTTTCTATTACCTATTATCATATTTATAGAAATACTAGACATCATTTTATCAAACTTCAAATCCATATATGAATATAAATGAAAACAGACATATTTAACTTCATCAACCTTTTCCTCATGATTATATTTCTTTGAGTCTTTAAAAAAGATATACTTTTCAAAATTATCATTATTCTTGAAAAAATTATCTTTTATAATATCATTGAAAATTATAATGTTGTGTAAGTAATCAAGAGGGAGTGTTTTTGGACCTTTATCTTCCAAATTTGAGACTTTTACATTAAATTTATTATGTAGGATACACAAGATCTTTTCCATCATAATATAATCTTCTAACTTCTCTCAAAATCCTCAGATCATGATTAAAATATCATTAACCATTATAAATAATTCATCCACTATTTTATCATCATACATCCTAAGGTCTCTATACTCTAACCTATAAATCTATAATTGTTCCCTCTTAACTTTGGATTTTTCCTTCATAGATGTTCTCAATCTTGTCTCATATGCCTTTTGATATTTTAATTCCTTTTAATTTCATAAATTAATTATCTAAAAGAGATTAAAAACATCATTCTAAACACATCCATCATTTACTAGATTATTCTTATATACTATCATCATGGAAGCACCTTCAACACCGAATATGAATATATCAGTTGTAGCTTCTAATATATCATAACTAATAGATAAAAGGTATTTCAACATCATATCCTTCCATATATGATAACCTTTCCAATAAAATACAAGGATCCCCTTTCTGTTCACTGAATTTTAATGATCAATTATATAAAATATAAATAAGTGACCAATTATTAAACTATAGAGAGACTTCAAACTCAAACTTCTAAAAATTCAATCACAAATGAAGGTAACCTTTATATGATACTACTTGTTAATCCACCTGTAGGATCATTGAGAGACCACTGAGAGGGGGTGTACATCAGTGATATTAAAATATTTTTTAGTTTATTTTTAAAAAACCATCTCTAATTATTAATATGATTAATACATTCTATCTACACACATTCTAGACACACTAACACAATTAACACATTGATTTACAAGGTTCACCTCTCAAAATAGAAGTCTAATCCTTGGTGTGATTTGGGATTGAACAAGATCACACTAGCCACCAGAATTGATTTATAGGTATATATAATTATCTAACGTAGGTTAACCTACCATGTCACCTGGTTCGACTTGAAACAAGTCCTAAGACGTGTTCTCGATCGCCTTGGGCTGGTGACTAGAAGTAGGGTATCAATGCTAACTCGGTGGGAATGGTTTCACCCTTAGAATCAAATAAAACATGAAAATGATTACAACTAGGAATATAGCATGACTCTTCCATAGGTTGGATGTACAAACCATAAAATTAATAGGTATTATAATATAAACCATTCCAAAGAAAGTATAAATTGCATCAGCGCAATAATAAACCATAAATAAATGAAAAAAATGAAACTAAAGTAAGAAATCCAACTGTCACATAAATAAACATAAGATTCAAAATTATATCCCAGGATGAATTTTCCAATACATAGCTATAAATCCCAAAATATAAAAATATAAAATATTCCAAAATGTTCATAAAAGAAGACACCATGTGACCCTTTTCTACCACTAGACCCATGCCATATAAGGTGACAATAAATCAAGAAGTCGTGTTATGAGATGCATCTCATTTTATTTTCCCATTGTTAGAAAATAAAAAAAATAAATTCATAAAATAAAATATATGGGGTGTTAGGATAAGAAAATTAGGATATTAACATGAATCTATATATCACTTTTCACAATGTAAACACATAGTTATAATTTGAAAAAAAACAATGTTTTGAAAGAAAAATGATTTCTCGAAAAAAAAATTAAAAAAACATTTGGTTTTTCATAAATAAATCCATAATAATAAATAACATGATAAAATTAAATCATTGAATATAGATAAGTGAAATAATATATAATAATAATTATCATAATTAAACAATACATGGGCCTAAAATAAAAGAAATCCATAATGAGCTCAAAGTATATGTCCAACATGAAGAAGATTTGACCTATGGGATCTATGTGTCTAGGAATTGGTCAAAAAAATTGGTTGTCCTATATGAAACTAAACAATTATTAAGACCTGTGACTCTTAATTTATCACTTAAAATGACCCCTAGAAAGAATCATGGATAAATATGGGGTAACACCCATCCCAAAACCACACACCCAAGGTCTCCCATGTTCACCCATAACCAAATTAATCACACACAAAAATATACCATGATCAAGTAATAAGGTATATAATAAAATTAGGTTTCAAAATATCTTTGAAATCTCATTTTAAAATGATATATTTCTTGAATATTTTTTATCAAATGCTTTATAAGCATGAAATTTATATTCAATGAGAAAACTAAAACAAATTATTATTTTTCTGCTACACACCAAGAACAACAATAAAATCATGTGTATCGCCTTTCAATAAATCAATCCAATTATAATATATTAATAAAACCAAAGGAAAACTAAATAATAATGGTAAGGAAAAGGAAAATTCTAGATATATAAAGTCACTTACCTCAAGAGTGATAAAACATTGTTGCTTTCACAAAATATCACTAGGAGGGAAGAAGTGGAATCCTCACTAACCTAAAACACAAATAATATCATTAAAACATCATCTCAACCCATAGGTTTGGACCTCTATGGTCATTAGGGATTTGGGGATGATAATGAAATGGTAGAAAATGAGATTAGGGGTAAATAGAATGAGGAAACCAAGATGGATCAAGACTAACCATGAAGGAATCCGCCAAATCTCTATGGGAGAACACCAAAATAAATGTGGGGGTAGAGGAAATATATGGTAATGAACTTGAGTCATATGAAGGATGGAAAATAAGGGGGATTTAAAAATAAATGGGGATATAAATGTAAAATTACATTTTTTAACAAAACAGGGTAGGCCACAAGGTTTTCCAAACTATGCGCCAACAGTGCGGGTTACTCCTCTTTACTACTTTGAGTTGCATAGTTTCTTGGAAGGACCTACATGGTTGGAAAATACCTATATATACTATATGAAATAATATTGGTCCTTTTCATTCCCTATCACATAGTCATTTTCACGTTTAGTACTAACCATGCGCTTATGATGCACTCAGGCTTTCTTTCTCCAAATTTACCTTTTTTAGCCTCAAACTCCCAAAAACTCCAAAAAACATAAAATAAAACAAAGGTATAAATTAAATACATACCTATGACCTGATGGGTGTCACAATTATCTCCACTATTTCACTTTATGTCCTCAAAAAATCCTCAAATCTCAGCTTCTGTAATAATATGAGGCCAAAAATCTCTCACTAAGACATCTCACACACAATTCTCATCGATATCCCAGCCATGATTCCAAAAAACATATATTATAGGAATTTATTTTCCTTGGAGAACTTTGTATTGATGATGTAGGATATGAATAAGCTGAATGACCATAAATTTGTTGGGTTCCAACTTCAAACTCTCACATTCCACCACATGATATGGGTCTGGATAATATGGATTCAGCTAGAAAATATGGAATACATCACAAATTGAGGTCATCTGGGCTAGTAAGGCCAACTAGTATGCCACTTTCCCAAGACTCTCTACTATCTGAAAAGGTATAACATAAAATTATTTCATCTTACCCCACTTCCCCAAATGATAGTGCTGCAACCGAGGAGAGACTCTAATAAACACTTCATCACCTATATCAAACTCAAGAAGGTGTTAATGACAGTTAGTGTAAAAATTCTAGTGACTTTGATCCATATATAACCTTTTATGAATTATATTAACCTTTATTATTGTCTATTGAATAATACTTGGTCCAAAAAATTAATTTTTTCCTATATTAGACCAACACATAGGGGACTAACACTACCATCTATACAAGGCCTCAAATGGGGATATTTTTATTGAGGATTGATAGATATTATTAAATGGAAAATTATTTAATGAAAAATGATTCTCCCATAATACACTAAGGTCTAGGATGAAATAAAAAAAACATATCCTAAAGAATTTTTATATCCCACTCTATCTATACATCAGTGTATGAAAGGTAGGTTGTAATTAATTTTAATTGGGAACCCAAATCCTCCTAAGTTCCTTCTAGAAATGGAATGTGAAGTGAGGTTATCAGTATGAAACAACCATTTAATGCACACAATGAAGCTTAAAAACTTCTTAAATATAAAGAAACCCAAGTTCATCCACTATCATTATAATGACTTGTATGTTTTTCTATAAATATCTAAAATATATGTAGTATTATTTTTGGATCTAGGAACTAAGATGGTATGAGATTTTGAGGCCCAGTGAGCTCAGAATTTATATTTGAAAAATATTAATATATTAATATCACAGATGAGTAGTTTTCTTAAAAAATATAAAAATAACTCCTAAAAAGAGTCTCGAATTAGAAATTTAAGACCGATGTTGAGTTCAAGATGTAGTCTTTACCCTAGGTGCAATATAATCTTTGTTGGCATCTGATGTTTTTGAAAAAATTATTCCGAGCATAAATAATAAATTAATTGATTTTATTTAAAGTGAAACAATGACCTAATATTCCTCTACTTAATCATTCTTATGTACAATTCCCATTATTATCTACAAAACCCTAAGAATTGAGAGAGATAATTAGAGTAAGTCTTGGATAATGATGATGAAGGATCAAGGATCATTCATGCCAATGGAAATCAAGGATCTCGCCAACTACAATGATTAAAATTCATTATTTTTCAGTGATAAATCCCCATGAGGTAGTGAATTTTTATTATGTGCATTTATCCCCATTTTCTTATCCTATGATGATTGTGAATCAATCAACTAAATAATTTATTCATGTATCGATCATATTATGGGTATGAGATTATTATGTTGGGAATTTAGGGATTTCATTTAGGGTTTAATTATTTCTCTTCATTCGTCATTCTAATAGAAAAAAATCAAGTCTAGCATGAACATTTTCTAGGGTCTATTCCTCATGTTTTTGTTTTGTTCATTTCTTCCCTCGTTCTTCATGCATTCACCGCTAATGTTCTTTTTGGCTAGTGGTTTTAAAAAAATCAAGAAATAAATTATTTCACACTAGTTTCTTGGTGAAACAGATTGATACCACATATTTGGGTTCAGTATTTATGATTGATTATGATGTGTGGTGATGAAAGTGGATCGAGTTCAGATTTTGGGCCTCCAATTGTATTTTTGGAATGCGACTGTGGAACGGTTCAATGACGGTGGTTTATCAGTTACTTTAGATATCTAGAAATAGGATCTCAGGTAGATATTGATCTCTATTGACTTGGATCCATGGTTTATAGAAATATTCATGGTGAAAATTGACACAATAGTGGTGAAGGAGGAATATGTGTGAAGGTCTATGAATTCTGGAAATTTCCATATTACACAACGTGTAATGGAAGAACATGCACCATTTTTGGGACCATGGATGCAGAACTAGAGTTCTATGTGAAGTTAAATATCATACATCATGTGACATGTCTCACATTTCATGTGACCATTAACTAGTGGCTTGATGTGTATCTTAGAGGATACACGGGCACAGACACATCCAAGTACATGACATGGCCATAGTAAACCGGATGATCCATGTACTTAGACATGGTCTGGTACACAGACATGGCTAGGTACATGGAAACAATAATATGTACATGGGGACCGACATAGGCATGGGATATGATACATGGGTAGACCCAGTTCCTAAGGGGAATTCTATGTACTGACAATACACATCATGTACTTCTTCAAAGATGACTTAGAAACCTTTCCCCCTTAGTTTGGACTAGTTTTTTTAATGTTTAATTCCCTAGATCAATCCTTATGAGGGTATATTATGGTATTACATCCTAAATAAAGTATTTTGATCCTCTTTAAGGGATTATTTTTTGGATAGAGTTGTAGGAATCCCTCCTAGAGGCCAGGATAAGATCCTCTATCATATTTTCCCTAGGTGGGGTTCTTAAAATCGGAATGAAAAACTGTATATGGGTGTCCATCCCCTACTTAGAGGGTTAATCCAGATTGGGTTAGTTTATATTACCATATTTCCCTGGGTTTAGTCCCTATTCATGTATTAATCTCTTCAGACTTATAGCATGTTCTTTATCATGGTGAGACCCGATGAGCATGACATCTTGGATAGACGCCATCAGTGTTATTAGACTTGTGGAGTGAGTTCTCTTGAGCGAGTGTGGATATGGACTCTCAAGCATAATATTAGGATTGAAATGTGGTTTTGACCTAAACTTGAGAATTTTTATTTAATATGAGTATATATATATATGTTTTTTAGTATATCTATTTTCTGATTGACGTATCATATGATGAGATGACTACTCTTGATGATTTATACTTAGTGATTTTGGGGTGTCCTATTGAGTATTGTTATACTCACACTTGTATGGGCTCTACCTACACATTTCATGTCTTATAAATAATATTGATTGTTCAATGGGGTTATAAGTGGACCAATAGTAGATAGAGATTATATTTGGATAGATAGACTGTGGTTTATACTAGGAGTTACATTTGATTGTACTGCACACATTTTAGCTAGTTGGACTTCTTTATAGTTTTTGATGGGCTTATATTTGGCCATGTTTTCTTTCTAGTATTATTAACACACTCTAATTATAGGATTTATATTTATGTATGCATTCCATATCAGTTTTATTTTACATTTTAGCATTTTATGGTCTTAGAGATGTGTGTGTGTGTAGCTACCTTATTCTAAGGCCTCACATGCGATTGTTATGCATAATCGATGCTAGTTGTCAGCCCCTAGCCTATTAGAGGTGGGATTGGGGTAGTCACATTCATCTTATCTCTAGCCATGAGGGCCCTGATGGGTCATTTTGTGATAGAGTGGTATCAGAGGGTGTTCCATATTAGGACCAGAGTTTAGAGCTTTGTCTAGATATGAGATTGGTTTGTGTTTTATTGAAACAGTGTTAAGTGTTTTGAGTTCAGCTTTTAGTCCAGGGAATCTAGTGTTGGTGCAGCGGCTGACATATCCATACACCAGGACTTTTATCACCTGCATTTTGAATTGGTACATATATACATTGGTTGTAGGGAAAACATTGGTACATGTGTCATATAAGAATGGGTTGGGTTTCTATGTCCATATTGAGTCATTTCCTCAAATATACTCATAAAAAGTAGCACATCTTGTATGTATCAGGATTCCCCCCTGATGATTTTTAGCTAGTATTAAGTATTAGTATCACAAGGATGATCCCCTGAGTGAAAAGACTTTGATACAGGGACCTATTCAGGGGGTAGTTCTTTTGGGTGGTTTGCAGTCATACTTCTACATGTCAAGCAACAAATGGTACCCATATTACCAGTATATGAGATGTGTAGGCTGATCACACTTCATGAGTTTTAATGTCAGCAACCCCTCAGGTTTAGGGGAGAGATATACCCATAGGAAATTTAGTATTGGCTCTGGATTATTAAACGATTCTTTCATCTCATAAGGACACTTGCAGACCAGATGGTGGTCTTGGCGATGATCCTCTTATCCATGGTTCTGTAAAGTGTTGGTAAAGCCTAGTGGTTCTATCGTATGATGAGGAAAATATTTCATGGATAGAGTTTTAGCATCTATTCAAGGATGAGTAATTTATAGCTACAACATGAGCAGTACACATCCAAGAGATTTTACAACTACAATAGAGAATCATGACAATGGATGAGTATTCATTGAGGTTTACCAACCTCTCACGATACTCGATGGATATGGTTTGGGATCCATTATTTTTGGCATAGGCCTTTGATTGAGTTATACACAAATACATCTAGGTCATTGTGATACCTCTATGAATTCCTACTTATATTGGGGTGCTAGAGCATTATTTGGTGATATAGAGATTTCGGCCTGAGTAGATACCGGCAGTGGGTGCCAACAGTGGGCACACTGAGGCTGAGACTTTGGAAGCGGGTAGATGATGAAAAATTCAGGTATTTGGAAATTTTAGATATTTTATAAGGTAATCTTAGGAATAAGGGTCTACTATTAAGGGATCTCAAGATGGGTCCAGTCATCCTAGGGAGGGGTGGTGATACTCTTATAATGGTCAGAGACATATCACGCGGGATTTTCTGACCCATCATATGACTGATAGAGAGATAGTGGATGAGCCACCAAGGTAGAGGCATAGCAGGATAAGGTCGGTCTTTAGGTTATTATACATGGAATATGGTAAGAGAGAGAAGTGGGAGGTGGCATATGGTTTGACATGTTACCACCACCTCCCACCAAGTGTTCCCCTCCAAGCTCAAGGAGCTAGTGGTCAGGGGTGAGGACAGATACATGTTATAGAGACCTATAATCCAGAGGCTCCAAGTATGATTATAGGTATGATCTATTTCTTTTATACCTTAGTTTTAGTTTTTATATACATAGGTGTGATCCACTCTTTTCTTGTTACATCCCTAGTTCGAGACCTAGAGATTCTGGTTGATCCCTTGGCTTGACCCTTATGCTTGGAGAATCCTATTGAAGATGAATTTGTGATCACAAACTTTTATCAATAGTGTGATCTAGAACTTAGAGAGAGATTCTTGTGGGATATCCTTGCGAGAACAATGAGGACTTATGACTTCATCTTAGGTATGGACTGACTACACACCATTCATGCGTAGATTGAATACTTTTAGTATAGGATGTAGTGTGTATGTGTTATGGGATGATACTTTCCTTTGTATGTGATAAGGAGACTCATACAGATAAGGATAAACTTACATATAGGATGGTGTAACCGATTACTCATTAGTTGGATAGAATGAATCTTAGAGTAGTGGATGCTCTGGTCTATTAATTTCCTATTGTAGTGGTTGAGTATGAGGAAGTATTTATTGAGGACGTTTCAGGCTTACCTCCCCACTGAGAGTTGTACTTATACATCTACTTATACCTAGGTATGACCCGGATATCTACACCATCATATTGGATGTCTTCCATAGAGATTCACAAGCTAAGGTTGTATTTGGAGGATTTAAAGAGGAAGGGCTTCGTGAGACCCAATGTTTCCCCCTAGGTAACTCTAGTATTATTTTCTAAGAAGGTGGATGGGAGCTTTTTGTTTTTTAGGGATTATCGGTGCCTCAAATAGGTGAACATAAAGAATAAGTATCTACTACCAAGGATTTATGACTTTTTTAATTAGTTAAGATGGGTGAAATGGTTCTTGAAGATTGGCCTCAGATCATGCTATCACAATATGTGACTATAGGTTGAGGATATACCAAAGATGACATTCATATGTTTCTATGGTCACTATGAGTACTTGGCGATGCTTGTTGGCATAAAGAACACCCTAGAAGTGTTCATGGTACTCATGAGCCATATCTTACATTATTTTTTAGACTGGTATGTGGTGGTCTTCAGAGATGATATCCTAGTGTACTCAATGTACAAGGAGGATCATGCGAGACACTTGAGGATAGTTTTAGACACACTCTGAGAGAACTATCTTTATGGGAAGCTCTCAAAGTGTTAGTTCTTGATTCAGGAGGTCCAATTTCTGAGACATGTTATCTTAGCTGATGTTGTAGCAGTGGACCCAGTAAAGTTTATGTTATTGTTATACTAGGAGCCACCGAAGAGTGTGATGGTGGTGTGGAGCTTCCTTGGGTTAGTAGGATATTGTAGGATATTTTTTCCTGATTTCTCGAGGATTTCGACACCTTTGACTAATTTTACTAGAAAGGGGTGGCATTTAATGTGGAAAAAAGGGTTCCAAAAAGATTTTTAGGAGTTGAGGAAATAGTTGAAGAGAACCCCCATCTTGAGATTTCTAAAGGAGGGTTTCAAGTATATAGTGTTTTGTGATATTTTAGGGACCAGACTTAGTTGTGTGCTAATAAATTGGTAGGTTGTGATTGCCTATGGGTCTCAACAGTTGAGACCACATGAGAAAAACTATGTGACACATGATCTTGAGTTAGAAGTTGTAGTATTATCCAAAAATATGTGTCAATAATACCTTATGGGTGAGTAGTTTATCATATATTCTAACCATAAGAGTCTCAAGTATATCTTCTCTCAGAAGGATCTTAACTTGATAGAGGTGATGGACAGAGTTCCTCCGGGACTATGACTTTGAGATAGTATATACTCTTGGGAAGGGGAATGTGGTAGCATATTCTCTCAACATGAGATATTGTTCTTAGTTAATGGCTGGGGTGTTGAAGTAATTAGTTGCATTATAGTTGTCCTTAGTAGAAGAGGATGGAGATTCAAATATTCAATCTATGGTTTTTACCCCACCACTTTTACAACAATTTTGGGAAGATAGGGATAGAGATATTGATTGTGAGACCTTACATACTCAAATATCCATTGGATGTGATCCTGATAGATTTTTTGAAGCTAGGGAGCATGTTATCCTTTTTAGAGGATGAATAATGGTACTAGTGATTCTAAGAGAGGAGATTATGAGGGAGTTTCATACATACCCTTTGGTGATACATCTAGGTGTGGTGAATATGCACCAGGAGCTCCAACATCAGTTATAGTGGCCATACATGAAGAAGGGTATAGCAGAGTTTGTCTCTCGATGCCTCACTTTTCAGCAGGTGAAGGCTGAGCACCAGGTTCCAGTAATTTTAGCTCAACCCAATAATATTTCAGAGTGGAAGTGGGATATAATATTTATAGAATTCATGATAGGGTTACCATGTACATCTAGAGGAAATGATTTCATCTGGGTGATCATAGACCAACTCACTAATTCAGACCACTTCCTAGCTATTCGAGAGTAGAGTTCTGTAGAGATCTTGGGATGCCTTTGCATAAGGAGAAACTCTGGTCCCACAGAGTTCCCTCAAAGATCATTTCATACTATGATGCTTTATTCACATCATGATTATGGATAGGATTTTAGGATGCCTTTGGGAATTAGTTTCATTTAAGCATGTAATTTAACCCCCAAAATGATATGCAAACCAAGCAGACCATTCAGGTTTCGGAGGACATGTTACGGGCTTGTATGTTGGGCTTCATACATAGTTGGGAGGATCAACTACCCTTGGTGGAATTTACATACAATAATAGCTACCATTCTACCATCAGTATGGAACCATTCGAGTCCTTATACAAATTAACCTTCTGGTCACCACTTTATTGGACTAGTCCAGGTGAGTCAACACTCATGGGCTTGAATTTGGTGTGAGCTATAATAGAGAAGGTGCAGATCATCCAGGAGCAGATGAGGATTGCAAAGAGACATCATAAGTCCTATGAGAACTAAATAAAAAGGCCTTTTTAGATCAAGGAGGGATACCATTTGTTATTAAAGGTATCACCACGATGTGGATTATAGATATTTTTTCAGGACAGCAAGTTGTCTCCAAGATTCATTGGTCCTTTTAGGATACAACGTAGAGTCGGCAAGGTGGTGTACCACCTAGATCTACTGCCATAGTTAGACCAGGTACACGATGTATTCCATGTGTCATATATGAGGAGATATGTTCATGACCTGTCGTATATTATAGAAAGGGAAAATATGGACTTCAAGGATGAAGATACATTTATATAGTACCTGGTAGGGATTGAGGATCAGCAAAAGAAGATTCTCTATGGGTGAGAGATTCCTTTGGTGTGTGTCTGGTGGCAGCATAAGAATATTTAGGAGATCACCTAGGAGAGGGAGACCTATATATGAGCTTAGTACCCACATCTTTTTGAGTATTCCTTTTTTCTTTTTGGGATTAAAATACCTAAGGTTGGGAGAATTTAATGTAACGCTCCGACCCCAGCTACCCAGAGTCGGTGCATTACTTCGTAACATTGGCATGGTCACAAAAGATCAAGTCTCGAAAGACCGATTAGTTTAGTAGCCTTGGAAACACTAGATACATTAATAAGTCTTACATTACATCATAAAGTAAAACAAAACTACAACATCTTCTCTTTATATCCCCTTATATTATCCCTGCAGGTCATTCATATTATACTTCTTCACATCCTGAAAAATATTAAAACATTGAAAGGGGTGAGCTCAGATGCTCAGTAAGGATAACAATATAGCGGAAACTTTCATAAATAAACATTAACATTTAAGGAAATGTACAACTAAAACAAAAGCCTTTTAAACGTGAACTTTAGCATAATATGGCAAAAGTAAACTGAAATAATGCCATTTACTTACTCACATGGATATTCTACTAGTCGAATAATCACATGAAATATCAATAACCACTTTGATAATAATGGAATGCATAATGCCAGACTATCATAACCACGTAGCCAATGCCTCGTGCCAAGACCACAAATAAGATTTTGTCACGGCCTCATGCCAAGACACTATTTTGTCTCATGAGACCTACCGATGCATCGAGGAGCTATAGCGGGCTCCACCCGTCACTTATTAAGTCCAATGCATTCCTCATATGAATAGGTTTAAACATATCATAAACCATAACATAATCATATCACATAAAACATGCATAGAGGAAATATAAAATTTCCACATTTCAATCACAATATATCAATACAACACATTGATATAATAAAAACACTTTCAAAACCATTTTCAATACCAAAATAAAAGAAAGTTAAAATTTTGTATTTATTTTTCATTAAAAAAAAGTGATGGATTGTAGAGGAATCCGAAACTCAAATAATGGTCACGGCGGCGGAGAAGTCGTTGTCGCCGCATATGTACGGAAAGAAAAAAATTCCCTTTTTTCGTTTAGTAAAACTCTTCATATAAAAAAGTTTCCTTTTGAATAAACGTAAAAGTCAAAGGGGTTTATACACCGTATAAAAGAAAGTTGTGTATAAAACCAAATATGCCTCAATGAAAGGAGATTGAGATGAAGTCATTAAAAAGATCATTTTTAAAATAAAATAGATCTATTATGGGTTTTCACTGTAAGTAAACATAAATAAATTACAAATACAAGATAGGACATAATAATTTTAAAGTAGGAGATTAACCCAAAGAATGGAAATTGGGTTAAGAAATTCCCTTACCTCGTATCTGACTTGACTCAACCGCTCTTTAACCTCCTGAATAATAAACTAGAGTTAATCTATACCTTCTTAAGAACCTTTTTCAAGTTCATTATTCCTTTTATATAACTTATTACCATTTCATGAACATTATGTAATTATTTAAGTTAATAACGGTCATTTTGTCGATCTTTGGTGCTTGAGTCAAAAATAAACTTCTTATAATTACACTTTGTTCATGTGGTGATATATCCCTTATATCCAGAATTATATTCATGATATAGATATCATATATCTCATATATATCCAGTATATACATGCATTTATAATATTCCATAACGTTTAGAGGTAAGAAATGAAATGCACCATTCATGGAGACGGTAAGTCGTACGTACGCATGAACGCTACTTTCATTTCTATTTCGTATTTAATGGAATGAAGTTATAATTATATAAAGGTATAATATAATTCCAGTATAATATAATGTATAATACCATTTACTCCATCCTTTATACATCCCACATATGGCATTAACGATTCAAATCACTTTGAGGGGGCGGTAGTCCGCACTTCCTAAAATCAAATTATCACGTTTACCCATAATGGAAATCATAAAGCATGCCATAAATGAAAAATACAGAAGAAAAAGGAAAACATAAACATAATATATATCATATATAAATATAGTGACATCTTAATGGCCACCTTTTAAGGTGTTATATGAGTGTTGAACAATCATCGTTTCGTGAGGCAGAAATTCATCATCCACAGAAACAGTATGTTCTTTAACCATTAGATGTAGGTGTGTGTAAGTGTAGCTCGAATAATTCTTATAACAACATCCTAGTATATTTAGGATACTGGTTTTGTTACAAAATAAATTAATAAAAAGATTTTAGGGGGTTGGATAAGAAAAATAAAACAAAATAACATAAGAGAATACATTACCTTAAAATCGGGTAACTCTTTTTGATTTGAGCCAAAGGCTTCCTTGGGAAGAATTATGCCCAAAGTGAGGCTTCTAGGAGTAAGGGAGGGAAGTTGGGAGAGTATTTGGGAAGAGTTTGGCCGAGCCAAATGGCTTGAATGTGTGAATAAGGTGGGAGTGGTGGGGGCCTTTTATAAGTGGAGAGGAGGGGCACTCTTGGAAAGTAATGAAATATTACTTTATTACACAATGATTTTCGGATTCCAAAGGTCACACAATTATATAATTCAAGGATAAGGTGATAAGGGTTTGAAATCTACCCATACAATAGGATTTGGACAAGTGTAAGCCTTGTATTTTACATTATCTTCTCATTTTATTTAAATCGTTAAATAATGAGGTCATCACTGCATCATCATGATGTCATAAATAATTTAATTTATTTATTGTCTAAAAATTATAAAAAAATACTATGATGTAGGAAATCTTTTTATCTTTCCAATGACTATTTATAGTCAAAAATATGACTTGTATAACCCCATGTAAAAATTGTTTTAGTAAAACATTTCATGTTTGTGTCATTTTTTTACTTTAACATTAAATAAAAGGTATTTATGTCATTTTCCAACTAAAGTGGCTCCATGGGGTCCCCAAGTTGACCCATGGATTGTCTTGGTCGGCCATGGCACATCCAATTAGGGTATGACATGTGTCAATCTCATCTCATATTATTAAAACATTATGTTTACCTTAAACTACACTAATTACCTCTAATCGCGATTAAGAACTTAAAAATTACTATTCACCAAAAATTATTTTAATCTCATTGAACCACATTTTACTTCTTAATGACAACCATGTATGTTGGATTTTTTAAATTCAAAACACAGAAGTGGTAATATTTCTTTTAAATGAAAAAATCAGTTATTTAACTACCACTTAGTGGTTTCACTATTCATCAAAAATTGAGGTTTTTCAGAATAGTGCCAAAATTTCACCATAAGCTATAATTGATAATACAAATTCAAAAATTATGCCTATTTTACAAAATTCCAAACATATAAGTTTCATTAATTAAATTTATAATTAATTCCCGCTGTCACAACAAATAGCGTGTTTTTAAGAAACAATATATATCAAAAGATTGACAATTGTTTATGTCCAATTTCAAAGTGAAATTAATTCTAATGACCACCATTGGAAAAAATAGTAAAAATATATTCTAATTTTACTTTAAAACCACTCAATAGTATAATTTATCACTATAAATTATTTTTATTAAAAAAGTTGTTTTTAAGTATTTTTCAATATTCATAAAAAAATGGAAGTTCTCAGAAAATTACAAAAAATTTAACTTAGGATAATTTCGATATTACGAATACAAAAATGAAGTCTATTTTGAAATATAACATTTCTATAATTTCAAAAAGTGGGTATTACTATTTATAATGGCTACTTTGATTAGTTGCGGTGTGTTAGAACTCGATGTTGCGTACAATGCAAGCTATTGCATTATTGAATGAGAAGCGTTTCATGGAAGCTCGGGGTGTTACATTCTCCCCTCCTTCAATAAATTGCTTCCTCGCAATTTGAATTTTTATTTGAAAATAAAAGGTTGAAAATAGAAAATACCTTTGTAGAAAACCCACATCGGAAATAAGGTTAATAAAATTTAGCCTTAATAAGAGGAAAATGGAAATAAAAAAGTCACCCCCAAATTATGATCTCAATAAGGAGAACATTGGTGGAAATTAGAGACATATAATTGGAGGAAAAACATAAATATTTGTAGGGAGTGATTGAGGTCATCAATCACAAACAAGTGTAAAATTGAGGGCCTCAAAGCCTTCAATCTATGTTGATTTAAAATATTATCAGTTCAATAAGACACAAGGTATTAGGATAGAACATTTTTTGTTTTAATATCCCTTTACTAAATTTAAGAATTAATTTATTCATAGAATAATAGATAGGTATATATATATATATATATGCTTGACAAGTATAGCTTCAACCTATAACTAATTTCTACCATAAACTCATCTTTCACTCAAAAAGATAATGGAACTCAAAAATATTATATTTATCCTAATCGTACAAGGTTAAAAGTACTAACACATACCATTTATATTAGGAAAACTATTTTGTAATAACCAGGGACTTCCTGTAGGCTAGTGGTAGGTAATAAAGGTCTGTCGCACTATGGTTGTGGGTTCGATTCCTGCAGCTTTGTCCGACACGACGGGTTATGCCCCACCCTTCAGGTTGTCCTTTTCTTAAAAATATAGTATTATAATATTCCAAAAATAATCTTCAGAAATTTTTTAACCTTAAACAATATTATTCAATGTTCATCTTAATTCATTCCAACCTTTATAGTTATCCAAAATACCTATATCCAGACTTTCTCTAAAAGGTCTCTAAATTCCAAAATCAATTGTAACATCAGATTCCCCAAACAAAGTAAAGTTTCTCTTATTGTCACATACTAAAAATATGATTACCTTCATCATATTAAATCCTTAATGAAAACAACATGTACTGCAGTACAATCCTTATATATATCACATTATTCTTATAACCATAATCTAGTTCTTGAGTCCAAAAACACAAATACAATAATTATTCAACTTCATCTGTAGTAACAGCATAAGATTGGCATTGATCCCTTAGCCTTTTCTGAGGTAAGTTTCCCTAACACTTAGGACATTCATTTTCATAATGCCCCATTTCCCTACAATTGTAGCATTCAACATTGATAGCCTCTTTCTTTCCCTTACAATCACGAGCATGGTGACCTTTTTCTCCACATTTGTAACAAACTCCAATTCCCTTTAGGAAAGTACCAGGGTGATTCTTCCCACAATTATCGCATAATGGAAAATCCTTCTTTCCCTTTTTCCCTTTATCTGTCTCTTGTTCCACCATTCTCTTCTTCTCTTGCTTTACTTTATTGTCATAAGACATAGAGAATTCCTTTTCTGTCTTGATAGCACACGAGACTATATCTTCGTATGTTGAGAAAGATTGTGATACTAAAGCTCGACGGAGAAATGGTTTTAACCCATCAAAGAAATGATCAATCTTACTTCTTGGGTTACGTATATAATCTGCATCATGTCTCGCTAACCTTGTAAAGTTAGCCTCATACTTTGCGACATTCTCATCCTCCTTCTGCCTCAGACTCAGAAATTTCCTTTCCATATCTGCTCGGTGGTCATGTGGAAAGTATTTTTCTAATAAAATTTCCTTAAAATCCCTCCATTCCATACTTAATACTTCTTCATCTTCCTTTGTGTTTTGAATCAGCAACCACCATTGATCGGCATCTCCAGTGAGGCGGTAAACTGCCATGATAACCTTTTCCCTTTCACTAATCCCCAAGGCGTGGAATATTTTCTCTAAGGAGTTTATCCATTGCTCAGCTACTAATGGATTTGTACCCCCATTAAATGTTGGTGGTTGTTGCCTCATGAAGCGGTCTAACATTGATCCTCCACGTTGCGGATCAGGGTGCTCCATACGAGTAAGGTTATTATTCATAACCTGAGTGAGTTGTCCCAGTATGGTAATAAGTTGATCAGCACCGGTTGTATCTCCAGATCCAAAATAATTATCTTGAGCAGGAGGGAAATCCCTACACGGAGTGCGTGCATGGATACGGTTTCCATTCCTTCCACTAGGCACCATTTCTAAACAATGGCATAAACTAGATTAGTTTATGAATCAAAATACATAATTCCATACTTGTAAAATACTTTACATAAATTGAACTATTTATGGATATAATACATAATCATAAAAATGTTTTCTTTGAGGAATTATATACTCATAACCCTTCATAGTGGTTTGTAAAGAAAATGAGAATTATCCTAAGCATATCCCCCGGGAGTGTCGTAACAAAGATTGCAGCAAGGCCCGTTATCGTGCACCAGTTCCCGTACGAGTCTAGCTCAAAGCGGTGTTTTTGGGTTTTACCCCTAGGTACATATGTGCCAGAGCCTCCTCTACCTGCTTGTATCCAGACAGGGATTTATTGCTCAGAAAACTCACAAAAATATCTACAACAACAAAATTCTAGGAAGTTCTTCTATACTAATCCTCAAAGTCTATCTTCGGGATATGTGCTCTAATCAGAGTTTATCTAAATCTAGCTTCCAAGGTTTGTACTAAACTTCCTCTGATACCAACTGTAATGCCCCGACCCCAGCTACCCAGAGTCGGTGCATTACTTCGTAACATTTTCATGATCACAAAAGATCAAGTCTCGAAAGACCGATTAGTTTAGTATCCTTGGAAACACTAGATACATTCATAAGTCTTACATTACATCATAAATTAAAACAAAACTACAACATCTTCTATTCATATCCCCTTATATTATCCCTGCAGGTCATTCAGATTATACTTCTTCACATCCTGAAAAATATTAAAACATTGAAAGGGGTGAGCTCATATGCTCAGTTAGGATAACAATATAGTGGAAGCTTTCATAAATAAACATTAACATTTAAGGAAATGTACAACTAAAACAAAAGCCTTTTAAACGTGAACTTTAGCATAATATGGCAAAAGTAAACTGAAATAATTTCATTTACTTAATCACATGGATATTCTACTAGTCGAATAATCACATGAAATATCAATAACCACTTTAATAATAATGGAATTCATAATGTCAGACTATCATAACCACGTAGCCAAGGCCTCGTTCCAAGACCACAAATAATATTTTTTCAAGGCCTCGTGCCAAGACACTAGTTTTTCTCATGAGACCTACCGATGCATCGAGGAGCTATAGCGGGCTCCACTCGTCACTTATTAAGTCCAATGCATTCCTCGTATGAATAGGTTTAAACATATCATAAACCATAACATAATCGTATCACATAAAACATGCATAAAGGAAACATAACATTTCCACATTTCAATCACAAGATATCAATACAACACATTGATATAATAAAAACTCTTTCAAAACCATTTTCAATACCAAAATAAAAGAAAGTTAAAACTTTGTATTTATTTTTCATTAAAAAAAGTGATGGCTTGTAGAGGAAGCCGAAACTCAAATAATGGTCACGGCGGCGGAGAAGTCGTTGTCGTCGCATATGTACGGAAAGAAAAACATTCCCTTTTTGTTGTTTAGTAAAACGCTTCGTATAAAAAAGTTTCCTTTTGAATAAACGTAAAAGTCAAAGGGGTTTATACACCGTATAAAAGAAAATTGTGTATAAAACCAAATGTGCCTCAATGAAAGGAGATTGAGACGAAGTCCTTAAAAAGATCATTTTTAAAATAAAATAGATCTATTATGTGTGTTCACTATAAGTACACATAAAGAAAGTACAAATGCAAGATAGGACATAATAATTTGAAAGTAGGAGATTAACCCAAAGAATGGAAATTGGGTTAAGAAATTCCCTTACCTCGTGTCCGACTTGACTCGACCGCTCTTTAACCTCCTGAATAATAAACTAGAGTTAATCTCTACCTTATTAAGAACATTTTTCAAGTTCATTATTCCTTTTATATCACTTATTACCATTTCATGAACATTATGTAATTATTTAAGTTAATAACGGTCATTTTGTCGATCTTTGGTACTTGAGTCAAAAATAAACTTCTTATAATTACACTTTGTTCATGTGGTGATATATTCATTATATCCAGAATTATATTCATGATATAGATATCATATATCTCATATATATCCAGTATATACATGCATTTATAATATTCCATAACGTTTAGAGGTAAGAAATGAAATACACCATTCATGGAGACGGTAAGCCGTACGTACGCATGAACGCTACTTTCATTTCTATTTCGTATTTAATGGAATGAAGTTATAATTATATAAAGTTATAATATAATTCCAGTATAATATAATTTATAATACCATTTAATCCATCCTTTATACATCCCACATATGGCATTAACGATTCAAATCACTTTGAGGGGGCGGTAGTCCGCACTTCCTAAAATGAAATTATCGTGTTTACCCATAATGGAAATCATAAAGTATGCCATAAATGAAAAATACAGAAGAATAAGGAAAACATAAACATAATATATATCATATATAAATATAGTGACATCTTAATTGCCACCTTTGAAGGTGTTATATGAGTGTTGAACAATCATCGTTTCGTGAGGCAGAAATTCACCATCCACAGAAACAGTATGTTCTTTAACCATTAGATGTAGGTGTGTGTAAGTGTAGTTCGAATAATTCTTATAAAAAAATCCTAGTATATTGAGGATACTGGTGTTGTTACAAAATAAATGAATAAAAAGAGTTTAGGGGTTGGATAAGCAAAATAAAACAAAATAACATAAGAGAAGACATTACCTTAAAATTGGGTAACTCTTTGATTTGAGCCAAAGGCTTCCTTGGGAAGAATTCTGCCCAAAGTGAGGCTTCTAGGAGTAAGGGAGGGAAGTTGGGAGAGTATTTGGGAAGAGTTTGGCTGATCCAAATGGCTTGAATGTGTGAATAAGGTGGGAGTGGTGGGGGCCTTTTATAAGTGGAGAGGAGGGGCACTCTTGGAAAGTACTGAAATATTACTTTATTACACAATGATTTTCGGATTCCAAAGGTCCCAAAATTATATAATTCGAGGATAAGGTGATACGGGTTCTAAATCTATCCATACAATAGGCTTTGGACAAGTTTAAGCCTTGTATTTTACATTATCTTCTCATTTTATTTAAATCGTTAAATAATGAGGTCATCGTTGCATCATCATGATGTCATAAATAATTTAATTCATTTAATGTCTAAAAATTATAAAAAAAATACTATGATGTAGGAAATATTTTTAGATTTCCAATTACTATTTATAGTCAAAAATATGACTTGTATAACCCTATGTAAAAATTGTTTTAGTAAAACATTTCATGTTTGTGTCATTTTTTTACTTTAACATTAAATAAAAGGTATTTATGTCATTTTCCAACTAAAGTGGCTCCATGGGGTCCCCAAGTTGACCCATGGATTTTCTTGGTCGGACATGGCACATCCAATGAGGGTAGGACATGTGTCAAGCTCATCTCATATTATTAAAACATTATTTTTACCTTAAACTACACTAATTACCTCTAATCGCAATTAAGAACTTAAAAGTTACTATTCACCAAAAATTATTTTAATCTCATTGAACCACATTTTACTTCTTAATGACAACCATGTATGTCGGATTTTTTAAATTAAAAACACAGAAGTGGTAATATTTCATTTAAATGAAAAAATCAGTTATTTAACTACCACTTAGTGGTTTCATTATTCATCAAAAATTGAAGTTTTTCAGAATAGTGCCAAAATTTCACCCTAAGCTATAATTGATATTCCAAATTCAAAAATGATGTCTATTTTAAAAAATTCCAAACATATAAGTTTCATTAATTAATTTTATAATTAATTCCCGCTGTCACAACAAATAGCGTGTTTTTAAGAAACAATATATATCAAAAGATTGACAATTGTTTATGTCCAATTTCAAAGTGAAATTAATTCTAATGACCACCATTGGATAAAATAGTAAAAATATATTCTAATTATACTTTAAAACCACTCAATAGTATAATTTATCACTATAAATTATTTTGATTAAAAAAGTTGTTTTTAAGTATTTTTCACTATTCATAAAAAAGTGGAAGTTCTCAGAAAATTACAAAAAATTTAACTTAGGATAATTTCGATATTACGAATACAAAAATGAAGTCCATTTTGAAATATAACATTTCTATAATTTCAAAAAGTGGGTATTACTATTCATAACAGCTACTTTGATTAGTTGCGGTGTGTTAGAACTCGATGTTGCGTACAATGCAAGCTATTACATTATTGAATGAGAAGCGTATCATGGAATCTCGTGGTGTTACATTTAATGTCTCAGTTTTTTCCATGTAAAGCTTTGAAATATATCTAGTAATATGTATCAGAGCTAGGTGTTGACATAGTGTAAGATTCTGAGGCCCGATGAACCCGTAATTAATATTTGAAAAATATTAAATATATTAATATCATGTGTGATTTTTTTTCCTAAAAAAGAGAAATAAATTCTAAACAGATTCTAAAACCAAAAATCTAATACTGCAGTTGAGTTTAGGATGTGGTCTTTAACCTAGCCATGACATAATATTTGTCAGCATCGAGTGTTTTTTAAATATTTTTCACGAGCATAAATAATAAATAAATTTTATTTAAAGTGACATGTAGACCTAATATTACTCAAATTAATAATTATTATGGCCAATTCCAAGATTTATCTTCATAACCAAAATAATTTAGAGAGAGTGTTGGAGGAAGTATTGGTGGATGATGATGACATATCAAGGATCCTTCACACTAATGAAAATCATGGATCTGGTCAATTAAAATGATGAGGATTCATTATTCATCAGAAATAGATCCATATTAAGGTAGTACATTTGTATTATGTGGATTTATCCTCATTTTCTTATCCTATGATGAGTTATAATCAATCAACTAACAGATTTATTCATATATAGATCTTATTACAGATATTGGATTATTATGCTGAGAATTTGGGGGTTTATCTTGGTGTTTAATTATATCTCTTTGTTCATCATTCTAATAGAAAATAATTGAGACCAACCTGAACATTGGATGAGTTTTGTTCCTTATGTTTATGTTTTGTTTATTTCTTCTCATGTTATTCATACGTTAACCAACAACATTCTTTTTGGCTAGTGGTTGGACAAATACTGGTAAATCAATCATTTCACACCCATTTCTTGGTGAAATGGATTGATATCGTATATCTTTGTTTGGTATTGATGATGCATCATGATGCATGGTGATCATAGGGGATCGAGTTTATATTTTGGGCCTATGGTTGTGGATTAATCATGCAACGGTGGAACAATTCAACAATGATGGTTTACCTATCATTTTGGATGGACAAAAATTGAATCTCTGATGTAAATAGATCTTGATTGACTTAGATCTATGGTTTCTGCAAAAATTCATGGAGTAAATCAATGAATCAGTGGTGAATGAGGAACTTGCATGAAAGTATAAAGATTCTAGAAATTTCTAAACTACATGGTGTGTAATAGAATAACACACACCATGTGTGGTTCCCTAGCTATGGAACTAGGGTTCTGCATGAAGTTAAATATCACACATTGTGTGACATATTTCACATGTCGTGTGACCCTTACCTAGTATATCGACATATGTATCAGAGGATACATGGTAATAGACACATCCAGGTACATGAAACAACCAGAGTACATGGGTTGATCCATATACTCAGACACGACCTAGTACACTGACATGGCCAAGTACATGGACACAACCACATGTACACAATAACAAACATGGGCACGAGCCATGATACATAGTTTGAACTAGTGTCGAAGAGACACGTCATGTACTGACATTACACATAGTGTACTTATTCAAATATTTCTCAGAGACCTTGATCCCCTTAGTGTGGACAAGTTTCCTTAAGGTCATGTTCCCTTGATCCATACCTATTAGGGTATAGTATTGAATTATGTTCTGAACAAAGGATTTTGATCCTCTCCAAGGGATTAGTTTTGGATAGATATGTAGGAATCCATTCCAAAGGATAGGATGGGATCCTCTATCATCTTTTTTACTAGGTGGAGTTCTTGAATTTTGGGTGAAAACTATATACAGGCATCAATCCCCTGCTTAGGGGGATAATCTAGATTGGTTTAGTCAGTATTAATCAATGGACTTGGGTGTGATCCCAATCATTGTATCAATCTATTCATACTTACATAGTGTAATTTATCATTGTGAGATCTGATGAGCATGACATCTCAGATTAACTCCATCAGTGCTTTCAAACTCATAGAGTTAGTTTGTCCAGGAAAGTGTGGTTATAGACTCTTGAGAAGAATCTTCGGCTAAAAATGCAGTTGTAACCTTAACTTTAGACTCAGTTCTGAATATGATTATATCTGTATGTTTTGTAGTATTTAACCTTTTATGATTGAAATATCTTGTGATGTGATGACTACTCTTGATTCTTTATTCTTAGTGATTTTGGGGTGTTCTACTTGGTATTGTTATACTCACCCATGCATGGGCTCTACCCGCATGTGTCATGCCTTATGCAGATGATCATCTATTCAATGGGGTTCTTAATGGAACAATAGTAGATAGAGATTATATTAGGCTATAAATACCATGTTTCACACCAGGAGTCACATTTAATTGTAGTCCCATCAGGTTTAACTTCTTTACATTTTTTTAGTGTGCTTATATTTGGCCCTATTTTCTTTACAGTATTATTGATGTACTCTAATTATGGTATTTATATTTATTCATGAATTTGGAATCAGTTTTGTTTTATATTTGAACATTTTATGGTATTGGATATGTGTGTGTGCATACAAGTACCTTATAATAAGGCCTCTAATGTGTGTGTTATGTCTACTTTGTGTCATTTGTTAGTCATTGACCAATTTGATGAGAGTTTGGGGTAGTCACACTTAGTTTATCTCCAGAATGGTAGGCCCTGGTGGGTTAGGTCATGAAAATAATTGACCCCTTAATGGGAATAAAATGGTTTGATTTCATTAATCAGTTAATTATTACTCATATAGAATCCTTCCCGCTTAGATACCATGGAAATATGATAGCAGAATCTTTAGAGATATCATATTATTTTTACACCGAGATAGGGAGAGGTTGAAATAACTCAGTTGACTTATGGTGATTATCTTTGATTCTATAAAAAGTGAGGTATCAAGATAAAAAATACACAACTTCTTATTTCATCCCAGGCCACCAATATCAGCATTTCAAATCATAGGAAATCTTGGTATCTCTCAGGTAAATAACCTAGCTAGATTGGAAACCCCCACTCATTAGATTCTTACTCAAATCAAAAGGGACTATCAACTACTTTTGAAAATAGAGGAGGCTATAGAGAGACCAATAAAAATCACTTGAGGTCTCTCTAACATTTATGATTCCTCTAATTCTCTAGGATTCTAGGTCCACTTATTATCCTAGTTGAATATGTTCATCAAGAGAGGAGGTGACATGCATGCTGGTTAAAAACATCCATTCATCCTCCACTTCTATTTGAAAATTAATTTCAATAAATAAGCTTATCAAACCCCATTATTCCTCAGAATCTTCCACTTCCTGAGTTGATATTTCCATACTTATCACATCGTCCACCACACTCCCATTTCCTAAAGTGTAAGCTACATCAAATTTAAAATTATTAAGATACTATACCCACTTCCCCTATCTGAGATTCGGATCCCATTGGGTAAATACATAATTCATACTTTTATGTTCTGAGTACACCATTCACTTCTCATTTAAGTAGTAGTGGTGCCACATTTTTAAAGCATGCATCACTATCTTCAATTCAAGATCATGAGTGGGTTAATTCTTTTCATGAGGGTGAATGTGATCCATAGACTACCACATTGTCAATATACATCAAGACACACCCAAAACCTATAACAAAAGAATCACAACATATGAAGTAACCCATGCATGGTTTTAGGAGGATCAATACTAGGGAATAATTCAACCTTGTTTTTAGATCCTCAAATGACTTCTAGCATTTCTCACTCTATTAAAATTTTACTCTCTTCTAGGTCAGAGCTATCAAATGATATGATAACTTGGAGAAATACTGTATGAAATTTCTATAATATCCCTCTAAGCCTAAGAAACTCTAGATATCGAATAATTTCTTGGGTCTCTACCAAGATATCATAGTTTGGATCTTCTTCGGGTCTACTAAAATTCCCCGTTCATATATCACTTGACCCAAGAATTTCACATCATAGATCCAATAATATCATTTGGATAGGTTCACATATAAATTATAGTACCTCAATGTTTCCAATAAAATATCCAAATAGACCTATTTATCCTATTTTGTTTTAGAATAGAACAAGATACCATCAACAAATACACCATGAAGGAGTCGAGATATTGATGGAAGATCTGATTCATCAAAGCAATAAAGACTAAATGGACATTAGTGAGACCAAAAAACCCAAACAGGCACTCAAAATGGATATATCGACTCTAAAGGATAGTATTAGAGATATTTTTCTCTATCACCCTCTAATGGTGGTACCCTGAACTTAAGTCAATATTTGAGAACCACTTATCACCTCTGAGCTAATAAAATAAATCATCAACTTGAGGTAATGGATATTAATTCTTAATCACTACTAAGTTGAACTTATAATATTCAATGCTAATATGAATTCTTTTATTTGCCTTATTTTCAAATATAATTGAATATTTCCATGATGACATACTCAGGTGAATGAACCCCTTACTATTGAGGTCTTATATCTGAACCTTCAACTACTTTAATTCATAAGGGGCTATTTTGTAAGATGGAAAAGATATAGGCTCTATCATAGGGATTAGTTTGATGGTGAAATATATCTCCCATAGGGGAGATAACCTATAGAAATCATCAAGGAATACTTAGGGGTATATATCCACCACCAACAAAGCTATCCAACTAAACTCCATTCTGCAGCATCAAGATGAAACTTGAAAAAATTACATGCAATAGATCCTACCACTAAAATAATTGGAACTACACTACCTAACCTTGAGTCCCACTCTCCTTGAAATGTGTGACTGTTCCTAATAGAAGAGTGAAACAAAAATCTTCTAGTGATATAAGTCCATCCAAGATTCAATTATCACCATCCAGTCCATGTTGAAGATAAGTTCATAGATGTCCACATCCATAACTAGAAAATCCAAAACAACCACATCAACAGTGGAGATCACACAATACTCAGATCACTTAAAGTCATACTTTTTCTTCTTTCCTAGTAGAGTGGAGAGATCCATCACATATGAAATTAACTCAAACCATAATCCCAAGGAATTAATAAAATTATGAGAAATGAATAAATATAATGAACCAATGTCAAATAAATCCAATTCCATGGTTGAATTAATAAACAGCGTACCTATAATGGTCATTGTACTTACCTCGGACTCCTTTGGATCATGATTTTTCATATAAATTAACCCAAATTTGAGCCCACTTTGATTTTTCTTATTGGAAAGAGAGTTCCCTTTTACTTGGGAATGATATCCCACTCCCTTTTAAAAATCTAACTGTACCTTGGAACCATTCTCCTAGGGAGAGTACCTTTAATATCAATAAATATTTCCTTGTCATCCACACTGATGGAAATTCATCAGAGTTTCCAAGAAATATTTCTTAGTATGCCCATCCTTCCCACACTAATAACACACATCTAGCTTTTTCCCTGAGGAAGCTGATGGAATAGGGTCATAGGGACACTGCACTCTACTGCTACTACCTTGTTGCAACTCCTCACACTTACTATTTTCCCCTAAATAGGAACTCTGGATTCCACCTGTGGTAGTGGGTGTACGACACATACCAGTTAGCCCTGCAATATCTTTCTCATACATAGACACCTTTTACACCTTCATCATAGGTGGTAAAGAATAAAATAATGATCCCATGACATATTTTTATTTTAAAATCCATCTCAAAATAACTCTCCTTTAAGTATTCATTCACTAGGATCATAGGTGAAATATATTCCACTTTATAAAACTGAATATAGTAATCCATCACAGACTATCCCCCTTCTCCAAGGAAAAAAACTCCATGGAATATTTCACTCATAAGGTCTCTGAGTAAAACCATTGGTTAAACATATTCTTAAACTTGGTCTAAGTAATATCTTCATGTATCATGGAAAGTACTATTGAGTCCCACCACCTTCATCATGGTCTGTAACATACATATTTTTCAAATCCTACCTTTGACATATCAGGGGTTTGGGGAAATCAGAATATACATTCAATATTTTCCAACCATTCTTCTAGTTCTTGAGGCCCTAGATCACTATAAATCATAGGTGAATTTTTCTTTGCGAACACCTGGGCATGATTCATTGAGTCAACTTTCCCTGATTCATTACTACCCTTACCAAGTGACTAAATGGTTCTGATCATTGATTCAATGAGATGAGGGTCCACAGGAGGATTGGTCCATATAATTTTCTCTATGGATTATTTCCTCTGATTATCTGAGTACATTCAAGAAGGAATAATCTAAAAACATAAAACACAAGAATCAAATCAATTAAAAATTAATTTAAAATAAAATTTAGAAAAGAAACTCAGGGAATAATCCCAAACACATAACAAAATAAACCATCTCAAAGTCCTTTAAATTACTCACAATAAAAATCAACCAAAAATAACATCCTTGAACACCCTAGTAACTTGAGTTCTAGCATGAATAAGATCTATCCAATCACTCCCTTACACCCTCACTCAAGTCCCAATAGTCATAATCCATACTAATAAATTGTACAAATATCATGAGGGCACTCTGATACTATTTTGTAATGAACCAACCTGGTTTAACCTTCCAATTTAATTGGGTTATATCACCACCAGTCCCAAGGTATATTCTTGATTACCTTAAGAATGTGACTAGAACCAGGGTATCAATGATAACTTGGTGGGAATAGTTTCACCCTTATAATCTAATAAAACTTACTAAGTATTTCAACTGATAATCTGACATGACCTATCTATATAATATATGTCCACACCATAAAATATATATATATATATATATTAAGTATCTGGGGGTACAATTACATAAAACACACACACACCTCATACACAGGCCTGAAAGGTATTCCATATCCCCTCAAGGGGATATCCCACCCCTCAATACCAATATATTTATATATGAATGACCTAAAGGCCCAGAAGGTATGAACCCCAATACATGATCCAAATACCCATATTTTTTACTTCCTAATGACCTAAAATCTCTAGCTCAATTGTGCACTCCATCACATATCCTCCTTTCCTCTTCATTTTTCCATCATCGTCCATCATCATAGCCACACAACAATAAACCATAAATAGATGATAAAATTTAACTTAAAGCAGGAAATCCCAATGTTGCATAAATAAACATGAGAGTTTAAACTATATCCCACTCTAAATTAGTCAATATATATCTATAAATACCAAAAATACCAAAATATATAGGATACTAAAATTCCCAAACAAGCAGTCTCCATGTGGCCCTTGTCCAACACAAGACCCATACCATGAAATAAAACAATTCACAAAGAATCCCTACTATGATATGAAACTACTTTTCTATTCCTTTAGTTAGATAGAACAAAATTTGTATATGACTAATGATATATGTAGTGTGTGAGGAAAAGTCTAGTAGGATACCACCATGATTCTATATATCACTTTTTAGAATGCAAACCCATTTCTCTAGTTTAAAAAATGATGTTTTGAAAGAAAAATCATTTCTCTAAAAACAATTTTTAAAAATCCTTTGGTTTTTCATAAAGTATACCATAATAATGAATAATATGGGAAAATGAAATCACTAAATATATCTAAGGGAAATAAGAGATAATCAACATGATCATAATTAAAAAATATATATGGACCTAAAATAAAATCATTCCATAACAATCTCAAAGTATATGTACAATATAGGGGATCCCCAACCTATGGCTTCTAGGTGTCTAGGACTCACTCATGGAACATTGGTTAGACTATATTAACCTAATGAAGTATTAAGACCTAGTCCCCTCAAGTAATCACCAAAAACAACCCTTCTCTAGAATGAGACCTAAATCTAAGGAAACACCCATCTCAAACCCATACTCACAAGGTCTCCCATGTGCACCCATAACCAAATTTTTCATATATAGAAAATCTCATGATCAAGTAATAATGTTTCCAACAAAATAACATTTCAAATTATCATTGAAATCTCATTTTAAAAAAATATTTTTCTTGAAGAAATTTTATCAAGTTCTTTATAAGCGTAAAATTGATTTTCAAAGAGAAAACCAAAATAAATCACTATTTTTCTAATTCATACTAAGAACAATAATAAAATCATGTGTATCAACCCTATAAAAATCAATAAAATAATAATATATTAATAAAAACATTGTAAAACCCAAGGTAAAAGGTAATCCAAAATAAAATTCTAAATATGTAGAGACACCTACCTCAAAGGTGATGAAACGTTTTCTCCTCCATAAAATATCTCTTGGAGGGAAGAAGAGGGACCCTTGCCATTATAAACCAAAAAATATATAATTAAAACTCCATATTAACCCCTATGTTCAACTCTCCAAGGATTTTAGGGTTGGGGGATGAGAAATAAATGGGAGAACATGAGAGTGTGGGGAAATATAAGGAGGAATCCAGGATAAATCAAGACTTTCCCTGAAGTAATCCACCAAATTTTCAAGGGAGAACACTAAAATAGAAGGTGGGGGAGGCCACAATAGGAAGAGGACCTAAGTCTTATGATGGAGTAAAAATAAGGGTAGGGGAGTTAAAAATAAATAGGGGTATGAATATAAAATCACATTTTTAACAAAACACGGTAGGTTATATTATTTTGAAACATGGTTTTCCAAACCATGTGTCAGTCGTTCGGGTCACCCCACTTCATTGCTTTAAGTCACATAGTTTCTAATAAGGTCTCACATGGTTGGAAAAACCATAAAGAGACCATGTGGAACTACACTGGTCCCCTCTACACTCTATCATATGGTTAGCAGAATAGTTAGTACTAATCATACGTAAACCATGAACCTAAAGTTTTTCTCTCTAAATTTTCCATTTTTTCCACCAACTCCCAAAAACTCTAAAAAAACTTAAAATAAATAAAATCTACAAATTAAATACATACCAGTGACCCTGTGGGTGTCATGGTATAAGTGAGTAGGTTTTATCCTTAAACTCTCATTATATTTCTCCTGACAATGCTTTGGTTCATACACACACTAGTGTATCCCATACTTTAAAATGGTATAAAATGTTAATAAAATTTAAAGCATATTTCCCCAAAAATACCATTGTAGTGTTGTTTTTATGTTGATTTCTTCTTCTTCTTCTCTTATGTGATAACAAGTCACTTATTCACTTTGTATGAACAACACATGCACACAACTTCTTCTATTATATTATTTTTCTTCCCTTTTCTATCATCTAGATAATATCTAATTATTATCTATAATAAAATATCTACAAAAATATTTCTTCTATATGCTATAAATTATATATCTTGTACAGAAACAACAAATCCAGGAAGTTTAAATTCGAATTTCAAATTTGAATGTGAATATTCAACTTCTTTAAACTAACTTTCAACTAACCCTGCTTCAAATCGAGCCATTTGATCACCTTGATTCTCTTAGACATTTTTGATGAGATTAAATGACTCCATTGATCAAATTTTATAGGCTTGTAAGTTATTAAAATAGACACATCATAAGATCCACTTAGAGTAGGAATTTTTGTCAAGTCACAGTTGGCACTATGGCATGTTGGACCCTGTTTTGGTCTAACTACTTGGAAACAATTATTAAAATGCTTGATACCATGTAATATTCACCTCAATATATCTTATATAGGTTAAATTTATTCACCCTATGGGATTATCTATAATGTATATCTCTCCATTTCCAAACATCAAGTTGTTTTCCTCTTTCATGTAACAACTCCTTGAATTTTCAATATTCTTAAAAACATCCACCATGGATACACCATGGAATATACATTTTCATTTTTTATTCCTAGATAGTTAGTATGATAAGATCCATGGAATATTCAAGATAGTTATTTAAAATAAAATAATATCTTAAATCAAATCTCCTTGTGAAATGCTCGTTTTGATGATGATCTCCCCATTTTTAGATTATGCCAAATACTCTAGGTCACCACGACTTCTCTCCATAACACAAATGATTGTCACTGTTTTACATAGGAGAAACTATAAAATTAAAACACCTTATAAAATTCTTGTATCCATAGTAACTCATCATTTTTAATTCCCATAGAATCACAATGCTTGTTTTCATAAACCACTGTAGCATGGTGATCTCACCTTCAACTTCCAGCAACTATCTTCAACCATCAAACTTATTAAATGGACTTAAAATCCTTAAACAATTTTAGAAAAAAAATTATCTTAGATGAATAACCATCGAAAAATTGATATTGTACATTATTTATATGTTTATAACAAAAGGAAACACGCCAATTATATCCACTTCACCACAACAGAACTTCTCATTGACAACTTCATAATTATATTATTAAATATCAACTCAATACCTATTGGTCTCAAAATAAATGATTATGAAAATCCTAGATGAATTCAAAAAAGGTTACAAATTCATTAGATATAAAATGACCTAAGGAAATTTAGTCTCCAATCATATTCTCAATGTGATTAAGTGTGATAATGATATGGTGAGTATGGAGATACCCACTAAGGATTGTTCTTGTTGTAGAATTCATTCTGTTGGAAATGTTTTAAAAATGATAATCATTTCAAGAAAATTTTACCCTATTTTATCAACATGTTGATGAAATATGAACTAGGGAATGTGATGTCCAAGTTTAGGTGTTATATTGATAGTACAAGTGGGTAAAAGTTAGAACTAGAAGAATAAAAGTTAGTTAGAGAGTAAAAAAATGTTTCTTTAAGTATCCAGTCAAAGTCATTAAAACATAAAGGTATTATTAGGAAATAGGAGTAATGATTCCATTATATGTAATTAACCATAATACTTTAAAGAGTTTAAGAAACACCATGGAATTTCCATTCTAGGTGTTAGTTTTATAGAAATTAATCATTCAATTTTTAAGGGTATATGGTACCAAATGTATACTTTACAAATGTAGTAATTATATAAGAGTTAAAAATAAATAAAAGAATTGATAGCGCTTATATTTTTCATCCAAGTGGTGGAGTAAAGAGTTATTACATCAAGGATTTGAATGTAAATGAATTCATTATTGTTAAATGGATATAAAAAATGGTGTGTATACTTATCTCATTTATCTTATATGGTAAGGTATTTAATTGTTAACAAAGTATTATTATTAATAATATGAGATGATGAATTCAGATACACATGGTTTATGATTAATCATGTCATGAACTAGGCTGGGTCGCCATCCAACCCGGCGCCCGACCCGGTCTGTGACATGGCCCAAAGGGCGTTCCCGATCCCCACGGGCTGGAACAAGTACCCGGGTATCAAAACATTACATGGGAACGATTTACCTAAAATAAAAGAGAGAAAAACAACTAACCAGATAAACAAACTGAAACTAGAAACAGACAACCAAACACGACCTTAAACTATAAACAGGTTTAAAGTCTACAATTCAACTAAAAACCCAAAGTGAACAATAACAAGGATAGTGAACTAAACTCCAAAACCAACCTCCAAGAGACACGAGAAGTCGCATCCCCAAGCTACCAACACCAACCTACACATGAAGACCAACAACATCCAGAACCACCAACAATAAGCACGATGTCACAACCTGGACAACACAAGAAACAAGGTCTTCATACACCCAAAGGTTTATTTAGGGTGTGAGCCAAGATCCCAGTAGAATGTCACCCAATAAAATGGTTCCATGCCACAACATCAAAAAGATAATTTAACATGCTCATTTAAAACCATACTTTTAAAACCCTTTTAAGGAAAACTTTTAAAAACTAAAAGTGAAAAGAAAAGAGTACTGAAACAAAAACCATTTCACAATACTACTTTAAAATGGAAGGGAAACATTTATAAATAACAGGAACAAACTCAAGTGGTCCTTCGTATGCCGACGGAAGGCACCACGTCATGAATAGTAGAGCACTGCGAGTAAATACCCTGAGGTTTATCTAGCTCGAGTGGGACCCTAGAACCTCGTGTCTCGGTGAAACGTGGATTAGAAACCACGACCCTCATAAAACGTGGCTTAGAAGGCCACAACCCTCAGAAAATGTGGCTTATAAGGCCACGACCCTCAGAAAACCATATGTTTAGTTGGTGTTGAAATCGTCAGTCCTGCCAGTGAAATCGGGTCGAGTCACCTCCGGAACACTATCCCACTAGTCTAGTCCCCCCTCCTAGCTACCCGGGGTTTCCCCTTGTTCTCAATCAAGTTTCACATTTATAAATCAGTAACACAACACATTTATGCACAAAATTCAAGCCAAACAAGGTACACAGTGTGCCACCACTTACACACCCAAACCCCACTCTAAAAACACACATACTAAACCATTTGATAAATATTCCTTGCACCACTTATGCAATTTAATTGTTCATAGAAAAATTCCAAAACAATTTTCAAAGGCACCACCAAACTTTACACCAGAATACATGTTCCAAAATCCCCCTTTTTAGACCAAACACACACCAAAACTGTTTCACATCATAAATCACATCCCATGAATGACTTAATAAATTATTTAAACAACTAATAGAAAGTTTCTAATTGGAACATCAAGGGTTTCACATAAAAAATTCCTAATTTTCACACAATAATGACACCTAAAATTTAACACATTCTTAACTATATTAAACACCACGTCCTCACATCACATTCAATTAAATAAATTCAAGTAAACAATCTATAAAACATTTAACATTAACACATGACAATTTACACCAAAAACATACTTGATCTCATGCCAAAACACCACTTAAAAACCAAATGTGCAGCACAACCATTCCAAAACATGTTTTCCACTAATCCAACTATTTAAAATTTAAATAAAAAGGTGTTACATAAGTTCAATGTCCATAATAAATAATTTTTCCTTTAAGACATTTTTTTAACACTCTCACCATAAGTGCTTTAGAAAATATTTTGCACTTTTATGATCGAACCCGAAAACCTTTTTCAAGAAACACCACAATATGATACGCACGACACACAACAAATTTTTTTCAAGAAAAATACATTTCTAAATCAGATTCATATTAAACTTTTACCAAATTATATTTTCCACACCTAAAATAATTAATTGCATGATTCCAATAACTCTCACAACAAGACTCATATGACGGGTAGACCCAATATCACATGTGCATGTGAAAAATATTTCCAAGGACATTTCATGCAACGTAAACAACTTCTAAAGCCCATTTATTTTAAAAACATTACATCAAAGCACACACCAAAACCTAGACAATATCTATATTAGAAATCTGACTTCAACATTTAAACACAAACCAATTCAAAAACACCAAACGCATCACATAATAAAACCAATGAATACATTAATAAATTTAAACAAACGTATTAAATTAATCTAATAATTCTAAGGCATGAAAAAACCTACCTCAGGTGTCGAAGACTCCAACACTCAGCGTGAAACATCAATTACTCACCGATTGGACCACAATAACTTCAAAATAGACCCTAAATCAAGAATCCGGACAAACCCATGAGAATTAAACCCCTAATAAAATAAACCCTAGCTGAAAATCCTATAGAGAACGAGTAAAGTTTACCTAGTTAGTTTTCACTTGTGGTGAAGGATGAAGAGTGACAAGGGTGGTCTGGGAGGCTACCACCCGATGAGTGGGACCATTGGAAAGGAGCTACGCCGGTAGGAAAAACACACTGGAGGGGGATCCGGGGTAGCCCATGGGTCTCACAAGGGGGCTCCAGGGGTGGACGGTGCATCACATCCGAGGGAGCTAGGACTGCCCAGTGGGTCGAACCAGGGGGATTCGGGGGAGGTCAGGATGTCGCACCCGATGGAGCTGCTGGTCTAGGGGTGTGCGCCAAGGAAAATTGATGGAGTAGACTGGCTAGGAGGGAGGTAATGGTGCAACCAAGAGAAGGAGGAGGGAGCTGGGGTGTGATGAGGCCAGTTGGTCGGGAAGGAGGCAAATCGGAAGGCATGAAGGGAGAGGGAGGCGACCTGGTAAGGGAAAAAAAGGAAATTCACGACGAGATACAGAGGGGAGAAACCCTACCCCCAAAAAAACTAAAATAATATCTAAAATAAAGTTATAATAATAATAATAACTTAAACAAGAGTAATAATAATGAATAAAATAACTTAATTTCCATCAGTAATAAAAAAAATAATACTCAATAATAATTAATAACATCTTTAAATAATAATATTACCATTATTAGTGAAATCTTCTTATTTTTTTTATTTTTTTTATTTTACCCCTCATTTAATTTTATTCATTATTAATTCATTTAATTCAATTTTATGAACATATAGAAGGCACACGAGGAGTCGGGCGAGGCTGCGCGGCAACCTAGGTGAGGTCGCACGGCTTCGACAGCGGTGCGTTGAATGTTGTCAAGGCTGAATCACATGTTTTTAAATAAGAAACCACAAAATTTAAGTCGGGCTTCAACTTGGACTACTCGATACCCAGAAAATTAATAAAATAATGTATTTAAAGACGGAGGGTGTGAAAATTCTCCCCACCATAAATCTTTCCATCCCCAGAAATCCAAAACTAAGGCTGAGACCAAAAGTAGGAAACGACACCCCCTTAAGGTTTAAGAGGATCTCTATGAAAACAAGGTGAGAGGAAAACACATCGTTCTCAGAGAAGGTTACTAAACTGACAAACTCAAGAAACTCATAAAAAGACATTCTAATATGTGTCGCCCACCCCAAAGAGGTAGAACACCTCCAGTTGATTGGTCAAAGAAAGGAACTCTTGAACCCATAAAAACCAACTTCACAAACTGAAACACCTCAAGCACTATTAAATTAAAACCATTTCGTTTGACTATAATGAACAAACAAGACCAAGTACATCCAAGGAACACTTTGATCACCTACCACCAAGTCATCACTAAGAACAGAAGTTAAAATCCAACATGGGAAAGCTCGAAGGAGCTCCCCACCATTAGAAACCTACTGACGCCTAAGGTGAGACTAGAAACTGACACGGTGAGGCCCTGGCGGACTCCCCAAAATTAAGAAAAAGGCCCACCCATTTCATTCCAGAGACTATTATGTGAGACCCATCATGGGTATCCCCACCACTAGAACTGAAAGGGAATAAAAAACTTTGAAAACTTCCCAACGGTGACCAAACACCCCACCACAAGGGGCGGGGAGGGTGGGGCCTAACTACTGGGGCGTCAAACCAAGACCAAGACAAGCCAGCATCTTCACATCCCTGGGTGAGTACTATTCAAATTTGAGACCGATTTACCCAACAGACTCCATAAGGACCACTAAAAGCATTTACATCTAGTGAGACACCACCCCCGGGACTTTAAAGTATCAAGAACACCACACATCCTCATAGCCATGAGAAACCCCACGCACCCAAACGGTTCATTCAGAACGGAACCACAGGAAACAACTTAATCTTCTTTCACCTTCAATTCCAATGATGAGAATAAATTTGGGGTCTCATACACTCCCGGGGTTCCTGGCCACGCGCCAGCTTCACTCCAAGGCCTATGGCTGGAGCCCTGAGGTTTGAAGCATCTTCTGCCTCGCAGTCAGGCATGGAAGACTCCCGAACGGAGCTTCTCCTTTTGGTGTTACACACAACCACACTACAATCGAGACAACACCAACAAACACAACACACCACGGAATATAACTACTCCCTCATGGAACATCCACTAGAACAGAGGTTTAGATGATGCACATACATCACATATTCACCTTAACCATGAAACATAAAGAGAAAAGATGCACGAAAAACACTCCCCCTTCGAATAAAAAAATTAAAACACCTGAGAGGACATTCTCCTATGAAAACAGGGATTCCCGAAGGATTATACAAAATCCACCATTGCTCTTCAAAGGGACTCACATTGCAAGACGTCACCAAACATGACCCTTGCAGCTAATGAAAGTACTAAAAATCCCTTCAAGACACTAGTCAACATTGAAAATTCTAAACCGCCTTCACCCTTCCCTACTAGAATTCCTTTCACTGCTTCCAGGGGAAACCTTCAGACACAACGATTTCAAACCCCATACCTAACAACTAAGACAACTCAAAGAGACCAAAGCTCCCTTAAACTCCTCATGCGTCTGTCATCCCACTGCGAGAGGATCTTCTTAACAGAAAAAGGATAAGGAACAAACTTATCCCTATCACTAAAAGGGAGAGTCCCCACTTTAATCAACTGGAGGGTTGGCCAACAGCGAATTTCATGTTGTCGCACTTCAATCGCATGTTAACGCTTTATAGGGGTGTACACTAGTTATGAAAGAAAACCATGGACCCTGTCAAACTGGTCCAATGGACAAGACATACCATAAGAGAACACCAAACGTGTAGGGGGGACCACTACAAGGGCTTCCTGAAGCACTTTTCAAAAGAAACCACTAACCACGCACTTTAACACCAACTTACAAGTATGAATTCAAACTCAAGACACAAATAATCCAAAAAAGGATTCTCGTCTTGAAACGCTTCACATCTGACATTTCAGAAACACAAGGAAACACCACGCAATCACCAGTTATTAACACACTGAATTCTCATTCAACCAAACTTTTGAAAATAATCCAAGCTAGTGGGTTGCACAAAAACCAATGGTGTCCCATGAGCCTCGCACATGCATGTTCTTGTACTGCACCGGCACCCACCTCATGTCCATCCAGGAACTCATCCGCTCATGCCATTAACCATTTCCCTTTTCAAATACACTCATGCATGTGGTTGCCCATGAGAGTGTCAAGGATCAAAACCAACCATTAAATTTTTTTTTCAAAACCAAAACATCCAACCCACACTTTTCCAAACTCATACATCATTTTCTTTTAAAAGTTCATTATTTCAAAAAAAAATCCAAGAACAAATCATTTTTACTTAAAAAAAAATTTCCACAATTCCAAAACAAAGGAACGAGGAACAGTGCAAGAGAAAACTAGTGTCAGTGGGTGACTAGAACATATGGTTGGCGGCCATACGCCAATCACGCCATCGACACGGAGAGTATTTTAGGACAGTTTCCCCAGCTCCACATGGAATTCGAGGACTTTTGAGCTCACTGGGACCACTGACCATACTCCCTTTTCATTTCCCCTAAACAATATTAACCACAGGGACCAAAGACACGAAAAAAAACTCAACTTACTCTGGTAACTCGAGTCCCGCCACGAGGTGTGCTGGCCAGGCACCTTTCTCGTAACTAGAACGTCAAGTTCCGACACCATTAAATTTTAGTTTACACTCTATCCCAAAGGTACATGAACAAAGAGAGAAAACCTTTCCTCTGATACCATTTTGTCACGAACCAGGTCAGGTCGCCATCCGACCCGGCACCCGACCCGGTCCACGACATGGCCTGAAGGGCGTTCCCGATCCCCACGGGCTGGCACAAGTACCTGGGTATCAAAACATTGCATGGGAACAATTTACCCAAAATAAAAGATAGAAAAACAACTAACCAGATAAACGAACTGAAACTGGAAATATACAACCAAACAAGCCCGTAAACTATAAACAGTTTTAAAGTATACAATTCAACTAAAAATCCAAAGTGAACAACAACAAGGATAGAGAACTAAACTCCAAAAACAACATCCAAATGACACGAGAATCCAAATCTCCAAGCTACCAACACCAACCTGCACGTGACGACCAATAGCATCCAGAATCACCAACACTAATCACGATGTCACAACCTGGAAAACATAAGAAACAAGGTCTACATACACCTAAAGGTGTATGTAGGGTGTCATCCAATAGCCCAGTAGGACGTCACTCAATAAAAAGGTTCCATGCCACAACATCAAAAAGATAATTTAACATGCTCATTTAAAACCATACTTTTAAAACGCTTTTAAGAAAAACTTTTAAAAACTGAAAGTAAAAAAGAAAAGAGTACAGAAAGAAAAACCATTTCACAATACTACTTTAAAATGGAATGGAAACATTTATAAATAACATGCACGAACTCAAGTGGTCCTCTATATGCCGATGGAAGGCACCACGTCATGAATTGTAGAGCACTGCAGGTAAATCCCCCAAGGTTAATCTAGCTCGATAGGGACCCTAGAACCTCATGTCTTGGTGAAACGTGGATTAGAAACCATGACCCTTAGAAAACGTGTCTTAGAAGGCCACGACCCTCAGAAAATGTGGCTTAGAAGGCCGCAACCCTCAGAAAACCATATGTTTAGTTAATGTTGCAATCGTTAGTCCTACCAGTGAAACCGGGTCAGTCACCTCCAGAACACTAGCCCACTAGTCTAGTCCCCCCTCCTAGCTACCCAAGGTTTCCCCTTGTGCTCAATCAAGTTTCACATTTACAAATCACTAACACAACACATTTACGCCCAAAAGTCAATCCAAACAAGGTACACAGTGTGCCACCACTTACACGCCCAAACCCCACTCTAAAAACACACATAATAAACCATTTTATAAACATTCCTCGCACCACTTATGCAATTTAATTTTTCATAAAAAAATTCCAAAACAATTTGCAAAGGCGCCACAAAACTTTACACCTGAATACATGTTCCACAATTCCCCTTTTTAGAACAAACACACACCAAAACTGTTTCACATCATAAATCACATCCCATGAATGACTTCATAAATTATTTAAACAATTAATAAAAAGTTTCTAATTGGAACATCAAGGGTTTCACATGAAAAATGCCTAATTTTCACACAATAACGACACCTAAAATTTAACACATTCTTAACTCTATCAAACACCATGTCCGCACATCACATTCAATTAAATAAATTCAAGTAAACAATATATAAAACATTTAAGATTAACACACGAAAATTTACACTAAAAACATACTTGATCTCATGCCAAAACACCACTTAAAAACCGGATGTGCAACACAACCATTCCAAAACATGTTTTCCACTAATCCAACTATTTAAAATTTAAATAAAAAGGTGCGCCATAAGTTCAACTTTCCATAATAAATAATTTTTACTTTAAACCATTTTTTTTAACACTCTCACCTTAAGTGCTTTAGAAAATCATTCGCACTTTTAAGATCGGACCCGAAAACCTTTTTCAAGAAACACCACTATATGATACGCACGACACACAACAAATCTCTTTCAAGAAAAATACATTTCGAACTCATATACATATTAAATGATTACCAAATTATATTTTCCATGCCTAAAATAATTAATTTCATGATTCCAATAAGTCTCACAACAAGACTCATATGATGGGTAGACCCAATATCACATGTGCATGTCAAAAATATTTCTGAGGACATTTCATGCAACCTAAACAACTTCTAAAGTCCATTTTTTTGAAAAAACATTTCATCAAAGAACACATCAAAACCTAGCCAATCTCTATATTATAAATACAAATTCAATATTTAAACACAAACCAATTCAAAAACACTAAACACATCACATAATAAAACCAAGTAATACATTAATAAATTTAAACAAATATATTAAATTAATATAATGATGCTAAGGCATGGAAAAACCTACCTTGGGTGTCGAAGACTCCAACACTCGGAGTGACATCAATTACTCGCCGATTGGACCACAATAACTTCAAAATAGCCCCTAAATAAAGAATTCGGGAAAACCCATGATAATTTAACCCCAAATAAAATAAACCCTAACTAAAAACCCTATGAAGAATGCATAAAGTTTACCCAGATAGTTTGCATTTGCAGTGAAAGATGAAGAGTGACAAGGGTGGTCCAAGAGGCTACCACGCGATGAGTGGGACCATTGTAAAGGAGCTATGCCGGTAGTAAAAACACACAGGAGGGGGATTCGGGGTATCCCACAGGTCACACAAGGGGGCACCAAGGGTGGTCGGCGCATCGCATCAGAGAAATCTAGGACCGCCCAGCGGGTCGCACCAGGGGGAGCCGGGGGAGGTCATCATGTCGCACCTGAGGGAGCCGCAGGTCGAGGGGTGTGCGCCGAGGAAAAAGAATGTAGCAGGCTGGCCGGGAGGGAGGTGATGGTGAAACCAAGAGAAGGAGGAGGGAGATGGGGCGCGATGAGGCTAGCTGGTTGGGAAGGAGGAAACGCGGAAGGCGGGAAGGGAGAGGCCGGTGACCTGGTGAGGGAAAAGAAGGAAAATCATGACGGGATACAGGGGGATAAACCCTACCCCAAAAAAACTAAAATAATATCTAAAATAAAGTTATAATAATAATAATAATAACTTAAACAAGAGTAATAATAATGAATAAAATAACTTAATTTCCATCACTAATAAAACTAATAATAATACTCAATAATAATTAATAACATCCTCAAATAATAATATTACCATTATTAGTTAAATCTTCTTATTTTATGTTATTTTTTTATTTTACCCCTCATTTAATTTTATTCATTATTAATTCATTTCATTCAATTTTCTGAACATTTGGCAGGCGCACGAGGAGTCGAGCGAGGCTATGCGGTGACCCAGGCAAGGTCGTACAGCTTCGATAGTGGTGCGCTGAACGCTGTCAAGGCCAAATCACATGTTTTTAAATAAGAACCCAAAAATTTAGGTCGGGCTTCAACCCGGACTACCTGATACCCAGAAAATTAATAAAATAATTTATTTAAAGATGGTGGGTGTGACAAATTAGATTTTATAACATATTTTTATAAGAAGATAAGGATAAAAATGTTTTATTCAGGATAAAATATTTTATCCAAATTTTTGTTAAAATATAAGGGAGTTGATCCCACTACCTTCGGTGTAATATTTTAAAGAATAATCTTATTTTTAAAGTAAATTCCCTAGACACATAGAATACCATATTAGATATGAATCTAATAGTTTATTTGTTAAATATTCCTATAAATAGTAAATAAGTATTATTTTCTAAACACAATGGAGTCTGTGTATATTATCCTGATATTATCAATATAATATAGAATACCATAATATACTCCTTTAGAAGTATTTTTAGAATTTGAAAAGTTAAAAACTAAAAAATAAAATATTTTTTATTCAAAAATCAAAATTTAATGTCACCTTATATCCTAAAGGAGTTTATTATATTTGTTGGTAAAATATTTGTTTAAAGAGTTACACTAGTTACCAAAATATTTAAAAGAAAAGTTTGATGGAAAGGGTTCCAAGAATAATTATGATATACTTCAAAATAGTTCCAAGTAGAAAACAGAAGTTATTAACATTGTAACATTCGATATTGTGAAGTTAAAGATTTTAAATATGTTTAAGGAGTTGAACATTAGGAATATGTTTTCTAAGTATCACCATTATTCAAATTGTCTACATAGATGTTACTCACTAATGATTTTAGTAAGAGGGTTTTATTAGGTTGTCACATAGTGATGTGGTAAGAATTTCATAGAGATGTTATGTGTTTAACAAAACCCCCTGAAGTTGAAACAAACAAAAGGATGATCTAGCAATTTATCATCTTTGATATGTTATATATGTGCTTATGTATGTTTTTTTAAAGTATTCTTAAATGGGTTTAAGAAAATAAAATGTATCATGCTATAAAAAAGGAAATATCTAATTTATCATCCTTTCATATTGGGTGCATATATATCTATATATACATCGATATATATATCATGAATTAGAATCATAATTTCCCAGTGGGGAAGATGGACCTCTCTGTGCGAAAACCTAGCTGGGACCTCTCTGTGGCGGCGATGGACACCTTTACGCCGGCTTCTCCCCCACCAATGGGTGAGGAGGGACCCTCATCACCCAGAAAAGGGATGTCTTCCCCCTTAATCCCCTTCACGAAGTCCGATTTACTTCCTTCTTTTCCTCAAGTTCCTCTCGGATCGAAAGTTTTGAAATTGCTTGATGGATACGCTAATCTCCAGTTATCAGCCACGAAGTTCTTAGAAACTTTGTATCTTCTGAAGAACACATTAATTGCTAGGTTTTTTCAGTGATGACCATTAGTGGAAACGTTTTATAGGAACATCTTTGGCGCTTGGGATTTGTAGGATAGGGCGATAGTGGGTCTGTTGGATAGTCGACATATTATGATACGATTCTCCTCAGAGGCTGATCTCTTCAAGGTGTGGTCAAGTGCATCTTGTAAATTCAATGGTTTCAGATTTTTTCTATTTCGATGGTCCTTAGATTGGAATATGAAGTGTGATCCTTCAATTATGGTGACTTGGGTAATTTTTCCAAATCTCCCCCTGCCATTTCAAAATCATTTGGTTATGCGTATGCTAGGGAATTTGCTCGGCAGGTACATGTGTTCGGATAGCTGAATAGAATCTCTCTATTACCCTATAAATCCACAAGTATGTGTTGAAGTGGATGCTTCAAGGGTTCCATTTGAGTTTGTATAGATCGTTGTGGGTGAGGAATACCGCCGCAAACAAAGGGTGGTTTATGAAAATTGGACTGATTTCTGTTCTGGATGCAATCTATTTGGTCATTCACTGGATTTCTATCATAGGGGGGCTCAGTGCGCTTTAAGGAGGGGAAATTATCGTGGGAAGGAACATGGGGTGCAGGGAAAGGGAGAGACGTTGAAGCAGAAGTATACAGCGGAGGAAGGGAATATGGGTGGGGGAGATGCTTCTGGCAGTTTTTAATTGGAGGAGGAAACTCTCAATAATTCAGCTACATGTGAGGGGGAATTTGTGGATGGGTCTAGTTGGCCTTCTAGTTCTCCGTCTCTTATTAAGAAGACTTTGGTGCCTCAAACCAATCCTTCAGTCGCTAATGTGTTTAATAGGTTGAGGCTGGACTTGGACCGACATTCTACTATGCTTGGTGTGGAGGTGTGTAGTCTGGTTCAGTAGGACTTGGTTAGTGTGGAAACCCAAGAGTATAGAAGTCAAGAGGCTATGTTGCAGATGGCAGATAGGGGGGAGAATAATCTGGAAAATCCAACGGGGTCGGTTAGTGGTGTTCTGTAGCAGGGGTTGCAGGGGACTGATTTGGAGGAGGATTGGAGTTCTGGTGAGGGGAAGGCAGGGGGTCCTGCTTCCAAGTCACAGATCTCAATTCCCCAGGATAACAAATTTGGGAGACTTGTTGAGGCAGACTTGAGTGCTTTTCCCAGTTACACACCGGAGGTAGTATGACAACCCTGCTTTTTATTACAACTTAAACATGATTTATTACATAAAACTTCACTTGATACAACAAAGAAGATCGATAGGTTTAGTGTCTTTGGAGATTAGGATCATTACATAAAAACTTAAAACATGAAATACAACATCTTTATAGAAAACTTCTTTTACATGACCACTACATTCCCTCGTACTTAGCATTGCATGGGATAACCTGAGGACATGCATAAGAAAAGGGTGAGCTATAAAGCCCAGTAAGGGAGTACACATGGAATAACATGAGGAGTACAATACATGTTAGGAAATAGTCATGTCAATAGAGAATAATAGAAACATGAATATAAAGGTATGATAAATCTCGATAATCATAACATGGAAATGTGGCAACAACACTTAACATTGAATTAGCAAGAGTTGTGGCTCATTGCACATGGAGCATGAGTAAACCCTCATTGCACATGAAGCACGAGTAAACCCTCTTTGCACTTGAATTAGCATGATTCAACACTCATTGCACTTGATGTATCATGATACTATACTTTACCCAATGCATTGGAGCGCTATAAGGGCGCACCCTTCTTAACCATTTCATTTCATGCATAAGTATGCCACATGGATCATAAAACATGGATTCATAAAACATAATAATTTATTCCATGATAAAGGAATGTGGAATTCATACATGAAAATATACAATCAATAAGTAAATGTGCATAAATGTGAATACCCTTGATGGAGAAATGGGCATGGTATTCACTACACAATGACATTGGCTTAGAAAATCGGTGCGATTTCGGCAGCGTAATGGTGTGACATAAGAATTCATAAAAATGGTTGATGAGAGAGAAAGGGGTTCCTAATAATATTTACATTTAATGGATAGTAAGGAGGTAATATAGATACATGTCCCAACAATTGAAATGGAATTTAGATTCATGATACAAAAGTATTGCTTGAATGTAAAAGAAGAGAGAGGAGTTCCTTTCAGAATTTCGGCATAGTAACGGGTGTACATGAGAGGCATTTAATGAGAGAAAAAGGGGTCTCCCATAATTCAAACAATAAGAGGGCAGTATTGGGGAGTTGCGAAACCATACCCCAACATTCATAATTGAAATTAAAAGGGCAAAACAACTTAAAGAAAATTGACAAAAAATGAGAAAAGAAGAAAAAACCCTTACTTGGAAGTGTGCTTCCAAAGGCTAGAGAGAGGCTTGTGAGAGGCTTCTTGGGAGCTTGGGGCACCTTGGGAGTATTATAGAGAGAGTAGGGCAGAGGTTGGACGAACTCCAAGGGATTTTAGTGAGGAGGGAGTGGGAGCTTGGGTGGGTTTATATAGGAAAGGTGACAGAATTCTTTATTATTTAGGTTTGGGACCCCTTATATTAAAATAATCCAAACCACAAACCATCCCATGGTATTTTCCCATGGTTTCTGGAAAAGGAAAGAGGAAAAAATATTTTACAAGGCCAAGGTCTGAACTTATTAAAAAATTAGGGTTTCTTATGTGGAGGTGAGTCACACTCCTATGGAAATTAATTTAAAAGGCAAAGTGTTGAATAAGTCTTGAGGGGTTCATTAATGCTTTGAAAAGTAAGTCAAACAAACCCAAAATCACATTATTTTAATGATAAAACATATATTGGCCGAACATAAGGATTATGGTATTTTATTACATCATCATTGGGTCATTATGATGTCATAAAACACATTATATAATTAAATGGTATTTAATTTTTACCCAAAAATTTGACTGTCTCAGAAAATTATGAAAAATTCACCATTGGATAATTTCGACATCATGATTCCAGAAATGACATTTATTTTATCTAAAAAAAATTCTAAATATGTTAATTTTTCACTTTTAAAATAAAAACCAACATTTATAAAAAATTCACGGGTTTTGACAGAAATGGCTTTCAAACCTTAATAAAAAATTTAATTGTATTCATAAATTTATAAGATCATTTATATTTAATAATAATTAATTTAATATTAATAATAATATTTTAATAAAATATTATTTAATTCAAAAATCCCTTAATTTAGTAAAATAGATTTCTTAATTAAATAATAATTAAAAACACCATTTGTACTTTAAAAACTATTTACAATGTATCAAAAATGATTAGAAATTATATTCATTATTATATACAAAAATAATGTACATGAACATAGTACTACTTATTTGTTACATAACCCCTTAAAACAGCCGCATAAGACCTAAGGGTAAGGTGTGCAATGGTGACAGACTCTTGGGGCGGCTCAGATAACATCGCTCGAGTGGTAATTTCAATCAACTTCCACTTTTCCCGTAGACAGTCACGTTCGAGCTTGACATAATGAAGCTCAGCTTGGGCTTGGTCAAGGGCGATGCCCAAAGATGCCACCTCTTTTCTGAGCTCCGACAAATGGGCTTCGTATGGGGAAATTCTACTGGATGAGGCCATCACTTCCTTTGTCTGAGTAAAAATTGGGTTCGTTAAAGCCTTACATTTATACTAATCATGTGATCACTGTTCAACGGCTATATTAACAACGGTCAAAATTCTTAACATGAAACCAAAGAATTTGACATCTTATAAAAACATTTTTCATAAAGAGACATTTAACTGGATCAAGAGGGATTTTCCATTAATGAAACTTTGGGTCGTTACAATATTCCCCCTTAAGAAATTTCGCCCTCGAAATTTTTCTTTTCCCACACTAAAACAAATGTGGGTAACTCAGCTTCATCATATCCTCCGACTCCCAAGTTTCTTCTTCAAACTTGTGGTTTCTCCACAACACCTTGACGAGGGGCATTCTCTTATTTCGTAGAACTTTTTCTCTACGATCTAATATCTTCACTGTTTGCTCCTCATAAGAAATATCATCTTCCAATTGTACCACATCGGAAGAGAGTACATGTGAAGGGTCTGGTATGTACTTCCTTAAGAGGGATACATTAAAGACATCATGCACCTTGGCCATAGTAGGTGGAAGTGCTAGTCGATAGGTCACATCCCCAACACGATCAAGAATCTCTAAGGGGCCGATGTACCTTGGACTTAACTTCCCTTTCTTTCCAAACCTCATGAACTTCTTCCACGGAGATATGTGTAAAAACACCATGTCTCCAACTTTAAACTCAAGGTCTCGTCGACGATTATCTGCATAACTCTTCTGTTGACTCTGGGCTGCCTTGATATGATGTTGAATGGTTTTTACCTTCTCCACCATTTCTTCGACCATTTATGGTCCAAGCAGCTTACGTTCACCGACCTCATCCCAACATGTCAGTGTTCGGCACCTTTTCCCATACAGGGCTTCATATGGTGCCATTTGGATGCTCGAGTGGAAACTGTTATTATAAAAGAACTCAACCAGAGGAAGATGTTGATCTCATCCTCCTTTAAAGTCCATTGAGCATGCTCTCAACATATCCTCAAGTGTTTGGATAGTCCTCTCTGATTGGACATCAGTTTGAGGATGATAGGCCGTACTAAAGTTCAGTTCAGTATTCAGAGCATGTTGAAGACTCTTCCAAAACTTAGAGGTGAATCTTGGATCTCGGTTGGACACAATAGATATTGGTACTCCATGAAACCTTACCACTTCCCTGATATATATCTGTTCCAGTTGATCCAAAGAGAAATCATCTCGAATAGCAATGAAGTGTGCAGTCTTTGTAAGACGATCCACAACAACCCAGATTGCATTGTTGCCTTTGGATGTCCTTGGAAGTCCGGTGACAAAGTCCATGGTGATGTTCTCCCATTTCCATTCAGATATGGGCAACGGTTGCATCATCCCCTTAGACTTCTGCCTCTATTCCTTCACTTGCTGACACACCAGGCACTTTGATGTATATTCGGCGATCTCCTTCTTCATATTATCCCACCAAAATTTTTCTCGGAGATCTCGATACATCTTTGTGCTCCCTGGGTGAATAGAGAAATTTGAACTATGTGCATCATCCAAAAGTTCCTTCTTCAGCTCCAGACTTGATGGAACACATAGTCTTTTCCCAAACTGCACAATTACTTCTTCATTAACATTAAACTCCGAGGATTTCCCCTTTTTGATAGCTTCCACTTCTTCTTGAATTCCCACATCATCCTTTTGAGCATCCTTTAACCTTTCCAAAAGATATGGTTGAGTAATCATTTGTGAAAGGATTGATGATGTTCCCTTCTTTATGATTCTCACGTCCATCTTCATCAAGTCTAAGAAGATTGGATCCTTCTCAATTCTCATCATTGATAGAATTGCTGGATCCTTTCTACTTAGGGAATCCGCCACCTTGTTTGCTTTCCCAGGGTGGTAATGTATTGAACAGTCATAATCCTTGATGAGCTCTATCCATCTTCTCTGGTGCATATTAAGCTCTTTCTGTGTGAATATATATTTAAGACTCTTGTGGTCCGTATATATCTCACATTTATCTCCATAGAGATAATGCCGCCAGATTTTCAAGGAAAATATCACCACCGCCAACTCCAGATCATGCGTTGAATAGTTTCTCTCATGGATTTTCAACTGCCTTGAGGCATAGGATATCAATTTATCATTCTGCATCAGCACACAGCCTAAGCCCTTCTTTGAGGCATCACTGAATACCAAAAAAAGTTCCCCACTTGTGGGTAAAGTGAGCACGGGCGCAGTGATAAGCCTCCTTTTCAACTCCTTGAAGCTTTCATCGCATTCATCACTCCAAGAAAACTTTACTCCCTTTCGAGTTAGCTTGGTAAGAGGGTTGTACAATCGTGAGAAATTTCTCACAAATCGTCGATAATATCCAGCTAACCCCAAGAAGCTACGGATATCCGTTACCGATGTTGGCCTCGTCCATCCCTCAATTGCATCTGTTTTGGAGGGGTCCACAGATATCCCATTGCTTGTGATGATATGGCCCAAGAATGAGACTTCCTTCAACCATAACTCACACTTTCTGTACTTTTCATAGAGCTTCTCCTTGCGCAAAGTCTCTAGTACAGTTCTTAAATGCTCCTTATGGTCCTCCTTGGTTTTGGAGTATATTAGAATATCATCTATAAAGACTACCACAAATTTGTCAAGGTAATCTCTAAAGACTCTATTCATCAAGTCCATGAATATTGATGGAGAATTGGTGAGTCCGAAAGGCATTACTATGAATTCATAGTGCCCGTATCTTGTACGAAAAGCAGTCTTGGGGACATCTTCCTTCTTCACCCTTACTTGATAATATCCCGACCGCAAGTCCACCTTGGAGAAGTATTGTGCTCCAATCAGCTGATCAAACAAGTCATCGATTCTTGGGAGAGGATACTTGTTCTTTATCGTGATTTTGTTAAGTTCATGATAATCGATGCAGATCTGCATTGACCCATCCTTCTTCTTGACGAAGAGGACTAGTGCACCCCATGGTGAAGCACTTGGTCGTATAAACCCTTTATCCAAATTCTCCTGTAGTTGTTTCTTCAGCTCTTCAAGCTCAACAACAGCCATTCTATATGGATTCTTGGATATTGGTAATGCCCCAGGTATATGTTCAATTGCGAACTCAACATCTCTTCTAGGAGGAAGACCAGGCAGTTCCTCGGGAAACACTTCCGCGAATTCCCTCACAATAGGCATTTCTTTAAGGATGTTTTCTTCTTTGGACTCAATCATCTGAGCCAGATACGCGTGCTCATAGGGTAGTAATATCCATGCTTGAGATGATGGAGCTAAAGGAGATTCATCTTCCTCTTGACACTTGTAAAGAATCGGGGGTCGATTCTCCATATGGAGTGTGATTTCCCTCTCCCGACAATTTATGTTAGCTCTATATAAGGAAAGCCAATCCATACCAAGAATTGCATCAAATTCTACCAAAGGGAGTATGAAGAGGTTCTCCGGGAAATTAAATCCACATATTATAATAGGGGAGGACTTATATTCATGGGATGCAATGATTTCCCCATTTTCCGTACTCACTGACATCTTTACTTCCATGATTTGTGGTGGTGCTGGGATTGTTCTACTAAACTTTCGAGATATAAAAGAATGCGTAGAACCTGAATCAAAAAGTACATTCACTATTCTTGAATGAATAACTAGTGTACCTGTCACCACTTCGTTGTCGGGGTTCACTTCGGTAGAAGTGATGGAAAAATCTCTTCCTTGCTGTCTTGGAGGTTGTTGGTTGCCTCCGATAACCCTTGGATTAGGGAACTGATTTTCAAAATGACCCGGTTCTTTGCATTTATAGCATTGAACAACGCGTTGAGGTTCGAACGGAGCGTTCCTCTCCTTTGTCGCAGCTGCGGGTCCTTCTTGCCGACAGTTAATAGCTAGGTGCCCTTCTCTTCCACACCTGAAGCATTTTCTCGTCCCCTTAAGGAAATTTCTAGGGTGCTTCTTCTTCACTTTTGGGAAGTGGGGTGTTGGAACTTCTTAGCGTCGTTGGATTTATCCATCGGACCACCAGCATTGAAGTACACCTTACTCTTCTTGTCCCCATGATACCCTTATGATTCTCCGATCTCCATTTCGACCTTGAGGGCACATCAGACAATTTCCTCATAGCTGTCGAAGTCACGGATCGCTAATGATTTCCTAAAGCTAGGCTTCAGCCCACCAAAGAAGCGTTCAACCTTGCATTCGGGGGTAACGACGAATCCGGAAGCGTATCGTGCAAGCCTTGTGACGTTTTCCTCATACGCTCCCACAAATTCTTCATTTTTTTGCTTGAGGGAAAGGAAGTCCCTTTCCGTATTAATATGGAGGGTGCGTGGAAAATATTTATTGAAAAAAATCTTTCGGAATTCCTTCCATTCCAAAGCCTCGATCTCCTCCTTAGGCTTCGTATTTTTGATCAATGTCCACCATTTATCAGCTTCACCCTCCATACTATAAGCCTCCAGGAGAACCTTCTCTTGTTCAGAACATTGGGAGATGGAGAATATCTTTTCAATGGAGTTGATCCATTGTTCAGCGATCGTGGGATCGGATGATCCACTAAAAGTAGGAGGCCTTTGTCTCATGAAGCTCTCGATAGAGACTTGTTCTTTCTTAGGGGGGTTTGGACGTTCCTCTTGAACCGTGTTTCTATTCAAAACTTGAGTTAGCTAAGAGAGAAGCGTGACAAAGTTCACGATTCTCGTTCCCATTGGATTGGGTATCTCATTAGTACAATCATCACACTGATATTCACAACGGTTGTTAGCCCGAGTCCTCCTATTACCGGCCATTGGCTGGAATAAAAGGAAATTTAGGGGTAACACATAAAGGGTAATCAAAATACAAAAGTTGATGACTTATAAATAAACTTTTATTTCCTTAACTCGTGAGTCTATAGGATTCAATCTAGGCTTTTCATGATCTACTTTCTAACATATATTCTTAGGGACATTTTTCCCTTAATAAGGGTTCATACTAAGATTGTGAATTTATCAAAACATATCCCCTGGGAGTGTCGTAACCAAGAGTGCAGCAAGGCCCGTTGTCGTGCACCAATTCTCGTTCGAGTCTAGCTCAAAGCGGTTTTTTCAGGTTTTACCCCTAGGATACATCTGTGCCAGAGCCGCCTCTACCTGCTCGTATCCAGACAGGGATGTATTTGTTTGATAAACCACTTAATTAGTATTTACCATAACTTAGGGATGTTTTTATTATACTTAGTCTTGTATCCAAGGCTTTACTAGGGTTTCATAATCCCAAAAATAACTAAACCTATCCTCTGATACCAACTATGACAACCCTATTTTTTATTACAACTTAAACATGCTTTATTACATAAAACTTCACTTGATACAAAAAAAAGATCGAGAGTTTTAGTGTCTTTGGGTCTTAGGATAATTACATAAAAACTTAAAACATGAAATACAATATCTTTAATGAAAACTTCATTTACATGACCACTACATTCTCTCGTACTTAGCATTGCATGGGATAACCTGGGGACATGCATAAGAAAAGGGTGAGCTACAAAGCCTAGTAAGGGAGTACACATGGAATAACATGAGGAGTACAATACATGTTAGGCAAATAGGCATGTCAATATATCATAAGAGAAACATGAACATAAAGTCATGATAAAGAATGATAATCATAACATGGAAATGTGGCAACAACACTTAACATTGAATTAGCATGAGTCGTGGCTCATTGCACATGGAGCATGAGTAAACCCTCATTGTACATGAAGCACGAGTAAACCCTCATTTCACTTGAATTAGCATGAGTCAACACTCATTGAACTTGACGTATCATGATACTATACTTTACCCAATGCATTGGAGCGCTATAAGGGTGCACCCTTCTTAAACATTTCATTTCATGCATAAGTGTGCCACATGGATCATAAAACATGGATTCATAAAACATAATCATTTATTCCACGATAAAGGAATGTGGAATTCATACATGAAACTATACAATAAATAAGTAAATGTGCATAGAGGTGAATACCCTTGATGGGGAAATGGGCATGGTATTCACTACACAATGACATTGGCTTAGAAAATCAGTGTGATTTCGGCAGCGTAACGGCATGACATAAGAATTCATAAAAATGGTTGATGAGAGAGAAAGGGGTTCCTCATCATATTTACATGTAATGGACAGTAAGGAGGTCATATAGATACATTTACCAACAATTGAAATGGAATTTACATTCATGATACAAAAGTATTGCTTGAATGTAAAAGAAGAGAGAGGAGTTCCTTTCAGAATTTCAGCATAGTAACGGGTGTACATGGGAGGCATTTAATGAGAGAGAAAGGGGTCTCCCATCATTCAAAAAATAAGAGGGAAGTATGGGGGAGGTGAGAAACCATACCCCAACATTCATAATTGAAATTAAAAGGGAAAAACAACTTAAAGAAAATTGACAAAAAATAATAAAAGAAGAAAAAACTCTTACTTGGAAGTGTGCTTCCAAAGGCTAGAGAGAGGCTTGTGAGAGGCTTCTTGGGAGCTTGGGGCACCTTGGGGGTATTATAGAGAGATTAGGGCAGAGGTTGGACGAACTCCAAGGGATTTTAGTGATGAGGGAGTGGGAGATTGGGTGGGTTTATATAGGAAAGGTGAGAGAATTCTTTATTATTTAGGTTTGGGACCCCTTATATTAAATTAATCCAAAACACAAACCATCCCATGGTATTTGCCCATGTTTTCTGGAAAAGGAAAGAGGAAAAAAATATTTTACAGGGCCAAGGTCCGAACTTATTAAAAAATTAGGGTTTCTTATGTGGAGGTGAGTCACACTCCCATGGAAATTAATTTAAAAAGTCAAAGTGTTGAATAAGTCTTGAGGGGTTCATTAATGCTTTGAAAAGTAAGTCAAACAAACCCAAAATCACATTATTTTAATTATAAAATATATATTGGACGAACATAAGGATTATGGTATTTTATTACATCACCATTGGGTCATTATGATGTCATAAAACACATTATATAATTAAATGGTATTTAATTTTTACCCAAAAATTTTACTGTCTCAAAAAATTATGAAAAATTCACCGTTGGATAATTTCGACATCCTGATTCCCGAAATGACATTTATTTTATCTAAAAAAAATTCTAAATATGTTAATTTTTCACTTTTAAAATAAAAACCAACATTTATCGAAAATTCACGGGTTTTGACAGAAATGGCTTTCAAACCTTAATAAAAATTTTAATTGCATTCATAAATTTATAAGATCATTTATATTTAATAAAAATTAATTTAATATTAATAATAATATTTTATTAAAATATTATTTAATTCAAAAATCCCCTAATTTAGTAAAATAGATTTCTTAATTAAATAATAATTAAAAACACCATTTGTACTTTAAAAACTATTTACAATGTATCAAAAATGACTAGAAATTATATTCATTACTATATAAAAAAATAATGTACATGAACATAGTACTACTTATTTGTTACATAACCCCTTAAAACAGCCGCATAAGACCTAAGGGTAAGGTGTGCAATGGTGACAGACTCTTGGGGCGGCTCGGATAACATCGCTCGAGTGGTAATTTCAATCAACTTACACTTTTCCCATAGACAGTCACGTTCGAGCTTGACATAATGAAGCTCAGCTTGGGATTGGTCAAGGGAGAATCCCAAAGATGCCACCTCTTTTCTGAGCTCCGACAAATGGGCTTCGTATGGGGCAATTCTACTGGATGAGTCCATCGCTTCCTTTGTCTGAGTAAAAATTGGTTTCGTTAAAGCCTTACATTTGTACTAATCATGTGATCACTGTTCAATGGCTATATTAACAATGGTCAAAATTCTTAACATGAAACCAAAGAAGTTTACATCTCATAAAAACATTTTTCATAAAGAGACATTTAACTGGATCAAGAGGGATTTTCCATTAATGAAACTTTGGGTCGTTATAGGTAGTTCGAGGAGGAGAACATGAATGCAAGGGAGATGAACACATTAATTCGGTAGATGAAACACCAAGCCCGAAGAATAGGGGAAATAGGAGGAGGAAAGGTAGGAAAGACTACTCATACTTACCTCCTCTATTGGAGACCCATTATTCTAAGAAGGTTAAGTTCAAAAAGGTTGACAATTAGGAGGTGAGTCATGAGGGATTAGAGGACCAGGTGGAGCATCACTTGGAACTACTGTTATGTTCTGAGGAGAAAGTAGTTGAGAATATATTACTCCTCAATTCATCTGAAGAAGAGGCGGCTAAAATTATGGGTAGACCTCTAGAGGAAACACTCAATGAGGAGTAATACAATTGGGTGGACAAGTAGGATCTAATTCTTATCGGGGGGTTCAAAAAAGGGAAAATTTGCATTGAGGATTATATACAGATGTAGGACCAACTGGCCGCTGATTTTGAAAAATTGGTGGCAAAGACTCCTAAGTTGCAGGTAATATCTATTTCATGGAAGTTGTTTAGGGAAAAAGACTCTGGTAAGATTAATTTTATCTTCAATTATTCTGGTTAATTTAGTGGTGGTTGCTATCTGGTTTGGGTGATTTATGGTTTGGTTTTAGTATGATTTTGGACCATCTTTTCATGTGTTTTCTGAAGTGATTATGGTGTGATGCATCTCGAATTTACTGGATCTGCCTCATATGGGGTTTAGAGAATGAAGCATGAAACTGTTCATTCTATTGGTATTTGGAAGACTGAGAGGGAATGGCTTCGCCATCGGTACCGGGCCTGAGCCTTGTGTGGGACAGTTAGCCGAGTGGTATGCATTGTTGAAGGTTTTTTGACACGTGGTAGGTTCTACAGAGAGGCGAATCCGGTTTCTATTTTTGGGACTTGTTTTGCCTTATTTTTGTTGTATTTCTGGACATTGTGGTTTCTCACTTTTCCCTTAAAAGTGTTTTGATAATAAAAAATTTAATTTTTAGTTAGAATCATAATTGACCTATCAAAGTACAACATTGAGTTATCCCTAGATTGTTTTCATCATGGTGTATTATAGTTTGTAATGAAATGTTAAGGTTAGTGTGAGTACAATTCTTGTATCAGGATAAAAAATATGCTCATATAGCACAAAAAAAGTTTTGTACGCTGGATAACCCACAAAGTATACCACATGAAGTGTCATACAATATGTCTTTGGAATACTAGGGGTGCATGGTTCATATTTTGAGTCCCCGCTACCTTAGGATGGATAGATACCTAGCATGTGAACCTTTTAACCTTGATACCTTTCTTATGAAATCCTTGAGGTTTAGCTAATCAAGGGGTGGTTAGGTATAATTTTTATCATGTCATCATTTGGAGATCAATCAAGATGGGATTTTCCTTTCATATTATGAGTATGACATCTAGGCCCTCAATCAAGATAGACTATGGAAATGTACGACTACACTTAGTTAGTATATATGATGTGATTATCTATTTAGGTGAGGATCATGTGATGTGATCAACCAAAATAGTGAATGACATGTGATTTATTCATCGGTCTAGTCATTCTATACATAGAGAATCAATAATGTATGATTTGGATATATTATATTGACATACACTATGTCACATGGTCACTTGATTCCTTAGATAAAGGGATCTTATAGTAATTCATGCTTACATATGATGAAATTGGTGGACACATGTATAGAGATACATGTGTTTGATGGATATCATGTTAATCCCAATTATATCATGAGTATCATTGATGATTTTATAGAGGCCACTATTTTCTTAAATTTATGGATGTAGTGATTTATATTTTTGTCAATGCTATAAAGGTCTATGGGGTTACATTTTTTAACAAAACATGGATTGAGTTTGACTTAGAGATATGCTTTAAAAATGTTTTAGAGTTTATCCAAAAGAGTTCTAGATGGGTATTCACAAGGAATTTTAGATTGTGTGATACAAAGTGAATTTGATAATATATTTCCCAAAGTGTTTTGGAAAATATCCAAAAGGGTTTTGGAAAATATCCAAAAGGGTTTTGGATATGGTTTCACAAGTTATTGTATATGATACATTATAAGATGAAATGACATTTAGTTTATGAGGCTTTAGTGCAAGTGAGAGATTGAAGGATATATTCCCTAAAGCCTACATTCATGTGATTCTTCTAATATATATCATATGAGGTGATATGGGTATATCATAAGGCAATTAAAAAGATAACATGCCACTTCCTTCTTCCAATCATATAGTATGATTAATATATATCATTTTCCATGATATTATGATATCACAACTAATATATTTGAATGGAAGTCAAGTTCAAGTAATATTATATGTTGGATATCACCAATATATAGTGTTTCATATTATGAAACACATGGGTAAAGTGATTCATTCATGAAATGAGTTCATAGGTCGGTAGTAACATTAACTATGGGCACTATGGAAATTTTCTGGACTCCCCCTTTTGCAGGTTGGATAAAATGCAACCTTGATGGCACCTCAAAGGGAAACCCTGGACTAGATGGATATTTTATCGCTTTCCATGACCACAATAACGACTTGCTTGATGGATGTTATGGCTCTTGTGGTCATACCACTTCCCTTGAAGCTGATATGATGGCACTTATTAAAGCAGTGGAGATTGTTCATCAATGAAATTGGAGTAATATCTGGTTTGAAAGTGATTCCACTACTATTGTACATGCTGTTAGAAAGAATCAGATCCATCTTACCTGGAATATTACTCTAAAATGGATCAAATTTATTGACACTCTATCCTCAAATAACTTTATCATTACACATGTTTACCATGAAGCCAACTCTCTTGCTGATAGACTTGCAAATCAAGGTATTCTTGAAGCCTTCGGTGTGCATGTGACCACAGTTGCTGATGATTTTCTCATTATTCTCAATAGAGATAAATGTAAAATTCCCTCCTTTAGACTCTTGTAACTTATTTTGTTTAATTAAGGCTTTAATGCTTTCTTTTCTCAAAAAAACATGAGTTAATGCATGTAATGATTAGGTGTATCTTGGTGGATATATAAGGAGGTGATCACCTTGAGATGATGATGGTCTGAGACTACCTTTGATATTATTGATACTCTCATACCCTTATCTAACTTCATATTCCTCCCATTACCATTGTGAGTCACGATCATGTCATGGAAGATAGGTGGATCCCACTCAAGTGTCAAGTGATTTTGCATGACCCATGAATACACAATCGAGGAGGGACATCATACATCTTCCTCTTAGATTTTATTTATTAAACATATAATAATTAAGGTTGTGGTAGATATTTGATTTAAGGTACACATGTTGGATCTTTATTTTATATAGTATAATAGTTTTAGGTATTCTAACATGGTCAATATTGTTTTGGGTTTCTTTATTCCTTTTTTGTATTTAATGAGTATCTTAGGATCCTATTAAACCCATAACAATACTCCTATATTTTTTATTCTTCTAATTTATGAGGAGGTTAAGGTTTCTCTTAATTCCCTATTTCTTCTTCCTCTTTTATCACCACCGATTGGATGGTTTTCTCTTAAAATATTCACTCCATATTCTCCTCAATGGGTGATTCTTCTTCTTCTTATTCTTTACTCTCCAAATCTATAAGTGGTCAAATAGACATAAAATTTCAAAACTAAGGGAGTTAGAAAAAATAAAGCAATGATGAATTAAATGAAATAAAATAAAAGGAATGTTCTATTCCCTTCAATGATTTGGTCATGATCTCTTGATCTTCATAAAATGCCTCTGGAAGGAAGTTTTTAAGATTAGGGAGAGGAAGGTTCTTCAATAAGTTTCCCATCTCCTAAATTTATTATTTAAATTTGGGAAGTAATATAATTCCTTTTGGAACCTAATATTATTGTTAATATAACTATGAGAAATACTCATAGAAATCATTGAGTTCTGTGGACAAGGCTTCAAGACAAGGATTCTCAATGACTTTATTTAGATCATTTATGAGATATCATAATTCCTTTATAATGTAATTTGAGATTCAAAATCCCCTCACTTTCATAATAAATAATTAAACAATTCCTTCCAAGTGTGAGGGTGTGTTAAAATAGATTCATTTTTTAAAAAAAATTAATTAAAATTGAAATAATGAAAGTATGTATAAAGTAAGAAAATAATAATTATATGTCTAGCTTAGATCCCCTAAAATGGTTCCAAATATTAATGGGAATAAAACCATATTTAAGGGTTTAAATTTCAATTGTATTCTAATTCCAAATGGATACATCTTATTGGGTCGACCATAGGTTGTCTCTCGAGGAGCTTCACCGACCACTCATTATTAAATTCACTAATGAATATATTTTTTGTATTTTATGTATTTATTAAAACAAGGGAGATGCATGGGTTTTTTTTCTTGTGAAAAAATCATGAAATGTAAAGTAAAGAAATAAAAACGTAAAAAGTGTTAGAAAAAAGGTTCTTAATCCTAAGGTTGGCTACTCAGGTTCCTTCATTATTCATTTTGTTGTCTAAATTCCATTTGATTACCCAGACATCATACATGATCTACCATCCCCATATTTGAGTGTGAAAGTTAGTATTATTAGGATATCTCTTTGGCCCACCAAATCTCACCTCCTATAATAGTCAATAATTATAAACACACATAAATCGAGTATGTGACACAATCTAATCCATGGCTCCATCAAGTGTTATTTCATCTCTCAACCAATCCAATTCCATTATTTAAAGAGATATCCAAGAAAAGGGATGTAATAAGAGTATGGTGAGAAATAAAATTAGATATAGTGTTATGACATGGATAGGGGGAAAATTTCCACACCTACCCACAAAAATCCCACATGACTCGTTAAAAATTAAAAATAAACATTAAGAATTAGAAATAGGGATTTGGGAACACAGAGCACACCCGCCCCCAAGGAAATTCATCCGGTTAGATACTCACTATCATGATCATTAAATATCCATGGTATAAGGCAGAAAAAATAAAAAGGAGAGGGGAAAAGAAAATAAGTGTGAAGGTACTATAATAAAATAAAACAATTGTATATTAAAAACATGAATTATAGAAGAAATAAAATTAAAAACCAACACTAATATTTTCCTAAGATGAGAGCCAAGGTTTATGAACCCTTTATAATGAGGATGAGGTTAAAGTTTATAGGTATTAGGGTGAATCTAATCTTGCATGGATAGTATCCATGTGTCTTAGATGAAAGGGTGATTTATTCCATAAACGAGGTTCCAAATCCTTCTCCCAACTTTTTTATTATTCCATGATATCTTATCTAACCCTTTTGATGGATAAAAAAAAATATGGGATCCTCTTTTTTTGGTTAACTATTTTTTTATGAAAAAAAATGGATAATATACCTTTTTTTTAAGGTCTCATGCATGGATCCCATGTGGAAAGCTGATGGAATTGATGGCTTGGATATATAGCTGAGTAGATGGTAGAACTATTTTTCTTCTTGGAAAAAAAAATTTGGATAATTAAAAAATATCACGTGTGGGTTTTTATGCCAAATATACTCTTAAATATGATCTATATCTCCTTAGTGGTAAAAGAATTTATCCTTACATATCCTATGAAATTCTCATTTTAATCTTATGTGGTAAGTGCATTCTTTGAGTTAATCTTATGCATCATATGAACTACCTAAGAAATCCTTACGTATGATGCACAATTTCCTCATGGATCTTATGTATTATCCCTATTCTAATACATAAGGTTAATCCGTTTACCTGAAAAAACATAAAAAATACATTTTAAAGTTTTTAATTTATTATTTAAGTAGAGAATAATTATTTAATCAATAAAATTCACAAATTTGGATATTTTTATATTAAGCTCAATATTTTCTCTATAAAATTAAATAAATATTTATTTATAATATTCTAATATAAAATATATATTAATTATACAAAAAAATTATTAAAATATATAAAAATATGGCTCAATCATGATCTCTAACTTCCTTCACGCGTTATCAAGTCTTCAATTCTTGACCTTCCAAAGCCATGTATAGAAATATAATACATCTTCCAAATTACTTCATGTATTATCAATTATTTATACATAAAGTCAATAAAAATTAAATGAAAAAAATAATTGGTAGAAAATCTAACTCAGAACCTCTATGGTTGAAAAAAATCTCATACCCCCATGAAAAAACATTCCATCACTCATAACACAAAGTATATGGATTAATATAGTAGTGACCACCTACCTAAGAAAGGAGTTAACCCTCAATCCATGCTCACCCATTTTTTAACAAAGTATATAAATTAATATAGTTTTTTTGATGAATGTTCATTCATATTGGTTCTTGAAACAAGTAGAAATGGTGAAGAGAGTTATGGTAATGATGTCAGTTCACTTTCAGATGGCATACAAAGAAGTTGTTCCCAGTTTCAGTGACCTCCTCCTCTACAGTTCAGAGGTGTTCTTGTAACACCCCGAGATTTTATGAAAAATATTCTTATTAATTTTATTGATGTCTTGTGTTGTATGCTACAATAAAAGGATCTTGCACTACATGCATCCCTAACTTGTCTTTCATTACACACAATCACAACCTTCCACGATAGTGTGTGTCGTACGCAATACCGAGTTTCACTAAACAACGATATGTTATATAAACTAGCTGTTATGAATAGTAATACCCACTTTTTAAAATTTTATAAATTTTAAAATTCAAAATGGACTTCATTTTTGGATTTAGAATATCAAAATTATCCTAGGGTGAATTTTTGGTATTTTTTTGAAAACTTTCAATTTTTGATGAATAGTGAAAACACTTGGTTACTATTTAAAAATCGACTTTTTATTTAAATAATTCTTTATTTTATTTAAATTTATTTTAGGTCAAAATAGATACATAATACCTATATAAGTTCAATGTAATTCATTGGAGTCGTTTTATAATAATTTTATATATATAAAAATTTTATAGAACTTTTCACCGTCTTTTACCCACCTCCTAGGAGAATTTGGAAATTCACATAAAACTTAATTTTACCGCTTCTGTGAGTGGAATTTCGAAAATCCGAGAGACACGGTTAATATCAAGGACTAAAATGTGGTTCAATGAGATGAAAATAATTTTTGGTGAATAGTAACTTTTTACTTTTATTTACCACGATTAAAAGTAAAATAGGGTAATTAAGGGTAAAAATGATATTATTATTACCCTAACACATGTCCTAATTCCATTGGATAAGTGTAATTCGACCAAAAACAACCTTAGGAATAAAATATGACCATTTAGGTCCACTTGGATTAGATTAGGACATTTATTATTAATTTATTCAAAGAAGGGTTAAAATAGTTAAAATCAAAGTTTAATAACTAATTCATTTTTAATATATGGTTATACATAAGACAAATTCTACTATAAATCTTCATTAGAAATCTAAAAATATTTCCTTCCTAATGGTATTTTATTTATAATTTTTAGACATTAAATAATTTAAGTTATTTATGACACAATGGTGATGCAGTAATTACCTAAACAATGAAATATTAAAATAATTGATATTATAAATACCCAAATAAATGTAATTTTAGACTTTTTATGAATTCCACTAATTTTATAGGTTAATATGACATATTATTATTGATTTAATAAACTTTTTGTGAACTAATCATGATGTTATTATTTTCACAAAAATTAATTACCAAATAGTGTCAAAATTGACATAAAATAGTTTTTAAAAAAAATATTATATTATTAATTTCTATATTATTCCTAAAAATCTAATGTTCAGCCAAATGACTTAGATAATGATATATATATTAATAATGAACCACTTGGGGTTCGTTTGGCTTGTTATAGTAAGTTTATTAACCATATATTGTAAGAAAACAAGAAGACACGATAAAAGTTAAAGTTAAATCTAAATGATAAGGTTAAAATTGTAACCTAAACTTGTCTAAAATCTATTGGTTGAGAGGATTGCGACCCATACCCACCTTATCTTTGAAATAAATCAGTTTGGAGCCATTAAAACCGAATATGGCTTTATTATAAATTAATATTTTAAGTTTTTCCAAAGGTGCCCCTCTCCTCCCCTATAAAAAGGGCACCCCTTCCCTCTTCTCTTCACACCCTTTTGAGCCTTGAAGCTCGGTCAACCCCTGCCCATTTCTCTTATACACTTCCCTAGAAACATTCTAGAGGTTCTGGTCTTCTCAAAAGACCAACTCTACTTCCTTAAGAGAAGGCTTAAAGGAGGTGCGTCGAAGAAGAGGTAATATCTTCTTCCAATTATCTCAAGTTTCTTTCTTCTTCTACTTCTTCTTCTTTAGTTGTATCATTATAAAGTAATAAAATCATTATTAATTATATACTTATATGTTATTATAAATATGAAACAACCCTATTTCACCTTCTATCCATCCTACGGAAAACTAAATCACCGCGCGTGTGTACATACGGAATACCGTCTCCACGCTGTGGTGTAATCTTTTTTTTACCACCACCTTACTTGGATGGGTATAATGGTGTAAATAAATAACTATATATGATTATTGTAAAGTAATATTGATTATGAAATATTATACATACACTTAAATACAATTCCACGATCATGAGAATGATATCATCGCTCGTGCGTACGTACGGACTACCGTCTCCACGACGCGATGAGATTCATTCTCCATGTTAACCATTCATGAATAGTTATAAAGTATATATAATAAGTAATCATGAAATATATGACTTAATAATGCTACTGGATTTATGTATATATATATATATATTTATTTATTTCATCTACTTAATTCCATTCAATTCAATAAGGAAACGAAAAACAGCGTTCATGCGTACGTACGGCCTACCATCTCCATGAACGGTGTATTTATTTCTATTATCGATCTATCATATATATATATATATATGTATATGATGAATATATATTATATATAAATCATTTTTTACATTCTGGAATTAAGTAAATCAGGATATAAGTAATAATATCAAGAACAACAAGTCGAAACACGTACAATAAATGAAACGATTTTACCCAAATCGCTGCTTTTACATCGAATTTACAAAAGAACAGGTAATATAAAGTCATAAGTAAACCATATATGATATCATAACAATGAATATGATTCTGTAATAAGTCAATGAAATTATTTAAATCATTATAAAGGAGGTTCGGAAACATACAAAGCATATCAGACATAAGGTAAGGGATAATTATTCCAATCTCATTCTTATCCGAGATTCTTTATTCGTAAGTATTTACTGGGGTTATGTTTACCATCCATGTCCATGTTTTATAAAAATGTTTTCATAAAATGTTTAGTATTCTTAAATGTATGTTTAAAATCATTTTTACCCTTTTATGACTTTTACCACAAGGTTTCAAAGGAATCTTTCTTTTGCTTACCATATGAGGTAATTTTTGACTTTTCTGACAAAAGTATAAGGAGAATGTTTTTCTTAACTTATACGGCATGAACGGATTTTTACGGTTTTATAACTCATTATTTTCATAAATCTTACTCTACAAGATTGCATTATTATTTTCAAAAAAACCCTTTTCATTCAAAATTGCATGGAATTTTGTGAAAAGAAAATGATTTTGAAGAAGAAAAGATATTTTCCTCAAAAATTCATTTCAAGTGTTTTATCAAAACCATTTTTCCATCTAAGATGACATTATTTTCATATGTGTATGTTTCAAGTATAATTTCTCTATGGTTTACATGGTTTCACTTTTATTATGATGAAATGATATCCATTTGTTTTATATGGATTATGTTATGATGGGATGATGTTTATAAAACCCATTTTATTATTTGGGTTATGATGAATGATTTATGCTTATGTTGTGGCATAAGTAAGAATGATTTCATTATGAGATGGGTGGGACCTATATCTCCCTCCAATTCATTGGGTAAAGATTTATATCTCATGATATAGACATGGATGGAAGGGTAATTTAATCTGGTTCAGTATTACAGGACTAGAACGAGGAGTGAACTCGATTCAGAATGGGACTTTGTCCACTAAGATGGTCTTGGTAGCAATGTCTTGGCTACTATAGAAATCATAACATGTGCTTAATTGATTCTACAATTACATGTTTTATTACCATGCTAGTTTATCATGATTAATTTTCCTTTATGATCTATTCCTTGTGTACTTCCAAGATTTATGTCGTTGCTCATGATTTTGATGTTTAGATGTTATGTTCAAGTTTTTGCATTAAAATTTTTATGGATTGTTTTATGTTCTCTATGCTTAATCTAACTGAGAATTTGATCTCACCCTTTATATTTTTTCTTTTCCCCAGGATTTAAAGAGAGTTTTTAGGTAAGAAAACAAAAGGGGAAGATCTTTATGGGAGATGTTGAAGATCTTTCACCAAGATTAGAAGATTATTTTCCGAGTTTCCAAAGACACTAAACGATTACGGTCCTTGTGTGTCTATTTTCGTTATGTATTAAGTATTCCTCAAAAGTAATGTAATTCCCATGTACGTCAAGCTTTGGGTCTCTACAGCTGGTATCAGAGGAAAGGTTTAGTTAACCTTTGGAAACTAGGATGCGAAAAATTTAGTGAGATCCCTAGAGATATTTCTAATTTATGTCTAGGGATGTCCCTAAGGTTAAGTATTAGTATAGGTTATAGTCCTAGAATTATGGTAATGATATTAGAATTAAACCTAATATGTTAGATATTGAAGGTACTCCCCATTTATTATGTTGTTTTCCTAGCATGATTTTTGCCTCTCACGCTATTCTTTTTGGGTTTTAGACGATGGCTGGAACCCGAAGGAACCGTGTTGATCAATGTAATGGACAATGCAATGATTGTCCTCCTGACCAAACCAATGTCATGGGAGATGGAGTGAAAAATCTTATTGCTATACTTACACAAGCTATGAATCATTTTGGACTTCAAAATGAGCAGAAAAGGGAACAATATTCTATTGAGTCCTTCATGAGGCAATGTCCACCTTCTTTCAGTGGGTCTTCTGATCCACTTGTTGCTGAACAATGGATCAGTATCATTGAAAAGATATTTTCCATGCTTCGCTGTTCGAAACATGAAAAATTCATTCTGGATATTTACCATTTAGAAGGTTAAGCAGATCAATGGTGGACTCTAATTAAAAATACAAGTCCCCATGATGAAATTTAATCCATGGAATGGGATGAGTTCAAGAACTTGTTTTTTAGTAAGTACTTCCCTCTTATTCTTCGAACAAAGATGGAAAAGGAGTTCCTTGAGCTTAAACAAAAGGATGACGAATCTGTTGGTATATATGAAGCGAATTTTACAAGGCTTGAAAGGTATGCATCTGGCTTTATTATCCAACCTGAAAGTAAAGTTGATCGATTCTTTAGTGTCTTAAAACCAAGTCTTCGAAGGGAATTAGTTATAAGAGACTTTAGTAGCTATGAAGAAATTGTGTGTTGTGATATCAAGGTAGAACTGGAAGTTGGTGTAACATATCCATATCATGGTTTTGACAAGAAATGAAAGATGGAGTTCAAGGAGAAATCTTAGAATAATGGTGAAAATAAGATGAATATTTCTTTATGCTCAAAGTGTGGAAAGAAGCATGGTGGAGATTGTCTTAAAGGGACTAGAAAATGTTTTAAGTGTGGAAAAGAAGGTCATCGATCATCTGAGTGTTGAAGTATTGGAAAAAGGGTTTCTAATGATGTTAATAAAGAAAGATTGCAGGGAACGCACCAACAACGCTTCAATGCTTCAAGTGCAAGGAAATGGGGAATTATGCAAATCAATGCCCTAATCCAAGGGTTAATGATGATCAACGTGAGCAACCTCTTAAGGCAAAGGATAAAGGGAAGTCACTTGTGATCACTATTTATGATGTTGAGTATGAAAATGATGTTGTGTAATGATTTTGTGTTTATGTAATGGGATTTCAAAATAGTATCATGGAATCTCATTTATGGTATCGTGGAATTTTGGAATATCTATGTATTGGTTTTCAATAATTATATGGTACTGTTAACCATGAAAAGTGATTGAAATATTTTTAGAAAGTAGATTATATGCGCATAATGAAGGGATGCGGAGAAAATAAATTATTTTATAGTATTCATGAGCTCATGATTGATATAAGGACAAAGTGATATCATGGTTTGAGTATATTGATTTTTTTTTTGGTATGTGCAAAGAGTTAAATTTTGACAGCATTCATGTTTTCACTAAGGTTTAATGGGTATTCATTTTCCAAGAGAATACATGATTAAGGTATTCACATGTTTGGAATGTGACCAACAAGATATATATTATGATATATGGGGGATAAATGATGGTATTCAAGTGCTTGTTGTGTGACCTCTCAAGTAATCATTTTCTTTACACTATGAGAATGGATAGAAGTATTTTCGATAAGCTAAAGGTTGGAATGGATTACTTTTGACATCAGATAGAATTGTTTAAGACTAGAATTTTTTTTTGGAATGTTATAATAATGTAGTTTTAGAAAAAGGATAACCTGTAGGATGGGCGACAACCCGTCGCATCGGACAAGGCTGTGGGAATCGAACCCACAACTGAAGTGTGAGAGGCCTTTATCGCCTACCATTGGCCTACAGGAAGTCCCTGTTTAGTAGAAACCAGTTTTATTATATTAAGCAGTATGATATATGAAGTATAAGTTCATTTTAGGAACCATATATGATTAATCTCACTATAGATGGACTTATGTATTTTTGATAACTTTTTCTAACCTTTTGTTTGAGACAGATGGAATGGCCCATCATTCTATCACATGATCTGCTAACACTTCAAGAATGAAAAATTCAACCTCATTTCTTTAAGAGATGAAGTGGAAATTTTCCAAGGAACGACCAGCGGTGAGACTGTACCAAAATCAAGAAAGTATTTCTTGTAATTCCAATTTCTTCAACTTTAGGGAAATGATCTTGAAAACCAAAAATGTTGTCCTAGTGACCTTATATTCGATGAATCAGATGGCACCTTATATCATCACAAATCTATGGCTTTGTGATTGTTAGATTTTTCATATCCATGTTCTCTACCACTCCCCATCAGAACATGATGGTTAGATTTCTCTTCCATATCCATATTTTCACCTATGTTCTCCTATGTGGAAACCCAGTGATTAGTAAATTTGGGTGACCGTTACGTTTCATACTTTAGTTTTTAAATATTGGTTTTGGTATTCCTTTTTACTATGTGGGTTTCTATTAAAGAAAATTTAAAGTAGTAAACCATTTATAACCCCGACGAATTTTGAGGGAGAAATTCATTTTAAGTGGGGTAGAATGTAACACCCCAAGATTTTATGAAAAATATTCTTTTTAATTTTATTGATGTCTTGTGATGTATGTTACACCAAAAGGATCTTTCACTACATGCATCCCTAACTTGGATTGCATTACATGCAATCGCGACCTTCCACGATAGTGTGTGTCGTACGCAATACCGAGTTTCACTAAACAACGATATGTTATATAAACTAGCCATTATGAATAGTAATACCCACTTTTTAAAATTTTATAAATTTTATCTTACGAAATTGAATTCATTTTTGGATTCGGAATATCAGAATTAGCCTACGTTGAATTTTTGGTATTTTTCTGAAAAATTTCAATTTTTGATGAATAGTGAAAACACTGGGTTACTATTTAAAAATCGACTTTTTATTTAAATAATTATTTATTTTATTTAAATTTATTTTAGGTCAAAATTGATACATAATACCTATATAATTTCAATGTAATTCATTGGAGTCATTTTATAATAAATTTAGATATATAAAAATTTTATTTAACTTTTCACCATCTTTTACCCACCGCATAGGAGAATTTGGAAATTCACATAAAATTTAATTTTACCGCTTCTCTGAGTGGAATTTCAAAAATCCGAGAGACGCGGTTAATATCAAGGACTAAAATGTGGTTCAATGAGATGAAAATAATTTTTGTTGAATAGTAACTTTTTACTTTTATTTACCACAGTTAAAAATAAATAGGGTAATTAAGGGTAAAATGATATTATTATTACCCTAACACATGTCCTAATTCTATTAGATAAGTGTAATTCTACCAAAAACAGCCTTAGGAATAAAATATGACCATTTAGGTCCACTTGAATTAGATTAGGACATTTATTATTAATTTATTTAAAGAAGGGTTAAAATAGTTAAAATCAAATTTTAATAACTAATTCATTTTTAATATAGGGTTATACATAAGATAAATTCGACTGTAAATATTCATTTGAAATATAAAACAATTTCCTACCTAATGGTATCTTATTTATAATTTTTAGACATTAAATAATTTATGTTATTTATGACACAATGGTGATGCAGCAATTACCTAAATAATGAAATATTAAAATAATTGATATTATAAATACCCAAATGAATGTAATTTGAGACTTTTTATGAATTAAACTAATTTTATAGGTGAATATGACATATTATTATTGACTTAATTAACTTTGTTCGAACTAATCATGATGTTATGATTTTCACAAAAATCAATTACCAAATAGTGTCAAAATTGACATAAAATAGTTTTTAAAACAAATATTATATTATTAATTTTTATTTTATTCCTAAAAATCTAAGGATCGGCCAAATGACTTAGATAAGGATATATATATTAATAATGAATCACTTGGGGTTCTTTTGGCTTGTTATAGTAAGTTTATTAACCATATAGTGTAAGAAAAAAAGAATACACGGTAAAAGTTAAAGTTAAATCTAAATGATAAGGTGAAAATTGTAACCTAAACTTATCTAAAATCGATTGTTTGAGAACATTTAGACCCATACCCACATTATATTCGAAATAAATAAGTTTGGAGCTATTAAAAAATGAATATTACTTTATTATAAAATAATATTTTAAGTTTTTCCAAAGGTGTCCCTCTCCTCCCCTATAAAAAGGGCACCCCTTCCCTCTTCTCTTCACACCCTTTTGAGCCTTGAAGCTTGGAAAACCCCTGACCATTTATTTTCTCTACTTCCCTAGAGAAATTATAGAGGTTCTGGTATTCTCAAAAGACCAACTTGACTTCCTTAAGAGAAGGCTTAAAGGAGGTGCGTCGAAGAAGAGGTAATCACTTCTTCCGATTCTCTCAAATTTCTTTCTTCTTCTACTTCTTCTTATTTAGTTGTATCATTATAAAGTAATAATATCAGTATTACTTATATACTGATATGTTATTATAAATATTAAACAACCCTATTTCACCTTATATACATCCTACGTAAAACTAAATCACCGCGCGTGCGTACGTACGGAATACCGTCTCCACGCTATGGTGTAATCTGTTTTCGACCACCACCTTACTTGGATGGGTATAATGGTATCAATAAATAACTATATATGATTATTTTAAAGTGATATTTATTCTGAAATATTATACATACACTTCAATACAATCCCACAATCATGAGAATGATATCATCGCTCGTGTGTACGTACGGACTACTGTCTCCACGACGCGATGAGATTCATTCTCCATGTTAACCATTCATGAATGATTATAAAGTATATATAATAAGTAATAATGAAATATATGACATAATAATTCTACTGGATTTATGTGTATATATATATATATATGTATGTCATCTACTTAATTCCATTCAATTCAATAAGGAAATGAAAAACAGTGTTCATGCGTACGTACGGCCTATCGTCTCCATGAACGGTGTATTTCTTTCCATTATCGATATATCATATATATATGTATATTATGAATATATATTATATATAAATCATGTTTTACATTATAGAATTAATTAAATCAGGATACAAGTAATAATATCAAGAACAACAAGTCGAAACACATACAATAAATGAAACTATTTTACCCAAATCACTACTTTTACATCGAAATTACAAAAGAACGGGTAATATAAAGTCATAAGTAAACAATATATGATATCATAACAATGAATATGATTATGTAATAATTCAATGACATTATTTAAATCATTATACAGGAGTTTCAGATACATACTAAGCATATTAGACATAAGGTAAGGGATAATTATTCCAATCTCATTCTTATCCGAGATTGTTTATTCGTAAGTATTTACTGGGGTTATGTTTATCATCCATGTCCTTGTTTTCTAAAAATGTTTTCATAAAATGTTTAGTATTATTACATGTATGTTTAAAGTCATTTCTATCCTTTTATGACTTTTACCACAAGGTTTGAAAGGAATCATTATTTTGTTTACCATACGAGGTACTTTTTGACTTTTCCGACAAAAGTACGAGGAGAATGTTTTTCTTAACTTATACGGTATGAACAAATTTTTACGGTTTTATAACTCATTATTTTCATAAATCTTACTCTATAATATTTCATGATTATTTTCAACAAATCCCTTTTCTTTCAAAATTTCATGGCATTTTGTGAAAAGAAAATTATTTTGAAGAAGAAAGGATATTTTCCTCAAGAATTCATTTCATGTGTTTTATCAAAATGATTTTTTCATCTAAGATGACATTATTTTAATATGTTTATGTTTAAATTATAATGTCTCTATGGTTTAAATGGTTTCACTTTTATTATGATGAAATGATATCCATTTGTTTTATATGGATTATGTTATGATGGGATGATGTTTATGAAACCCATTTTATTCTTTGGGTTATGATGAATGATTTATGTTTATGTTGTGGTACAAGTAAGAATGATTTAATTATGAGATGGGTGAGACCTATATCTCCCTCCAATTCATTGGGTAAATATTTATATCTCATGAGATATACATGGATGGAACGGTAAGTTAATCTGGTTCAGTATTACCGGACTGGAACGAGGAGTGAACTCGATTCAGAATGGGACTTTGTCCATTAAGATGGTCTTGGCAGCAATGCCTTGGCTACTATATAAATCATATCATGTGATTAATGGATTCCAAAATTACATGTTTTATTACCATGATAGTTTATAATGATTGATGTTCCTTTATGATCTATTCCTTGTCTACTTCCAAGATTTATGTCCATGCTCATGATTTTGATGTTTAGATTTTATGTTCAAGTTTTTGCCTTAAAATGTTTATGGATTGTTTTATGTTCTCTATGCTTACCCTTACTGAGAATTTGAGCTCACCCTTTATATGTTTTCTTTTCCCCAGGATTTAAAGAAAGGTTTTAGATAAGAAAACAAAAGGGGAAGATCTTTGTGGGAGATGTTGAAGATCTTTCACCACGATTAGAAGATTATTTTCTGAGTTTCCAAAGACACTAAACTATTACGGTCCTTGTGTGTCTGTTTTCATTATGTATTAAGTATTCTGAAAAAGTAATGTAATGTCCATGTATGTCAAGCTTTGGGTCTCTACAGTTGGTATCAGAGGAAAGGTTTAGTTAACCTTTGGAAACTAGGATGCGAAAAATTAGTGAGATCCCTAGAGATATTTCTAAGGTATGTCTAGGGATGTCCCTAAGGTTAATTATGAGTATAGGTTATAGTCCTAGAATTATGGTAATGATATTAGAATTAAACCTAATATGTTAGATATTGAAGGTACTCTCCCTTTATTATGTTGTTTTCCTAGCATGATTTTTTTCTCTCACACTATTCTTTTTGGGTTTTAGATGATTGCTGGAACCCGAAGGAACCGTGTTGATCAATGTAATGGACAATGCAATGATTGTCCTCCTGACCAAACCAATGTCATGGGAGATGGAGTGAAAAATATTATTCCTATACTTACACAAGCTATGAATCATTCTGGACTTCCAAATGAGAATAAAAGGGAACAATATTCTATTGAGTCCTTCATGAGGCAACGTCCACCTTCTTTCAGTGGGTCTTCTGATCCACTTGTTGCTGAACAATGGATCAGTACCATTGAAAAGATATTTTCCATGCTTCATTGTTCGGAACATGAAAAATTCATTCTGGCTATTTACTGTTTAGAAGGTGAAGAAGATCAATGGTGGACTCTAATTAAGAATACAAGGCCCCATGATGAAATTGAATCCATGGAATGGGATGAGTTTAAGAACTTGTTTTTCATTAAGTACTTCCCTCGTATTCTTTGAACAAAGATGGAAAAGGAGTTCCTTTAGCTTAAGCAAAAGGATGATGAATCTGTTGGTATATACGAATCGAATTTTACAAGGCTTGCAAGGTATGCATCTGGCCTTATTATCTAACTTGAAAGTAAAGTTGATCGATTCTTCAGTGCCTTAAAACCAAGTCTTCGAAGGGCATTAGTTATAAGATCCTTCAGTAGCTATGAAGAAATTTTGCATTGTGCTATCAAGTTAGAACTGGAAGTTGGTGTAACATATCCATATCATGGTTTTGACAAGAAACAAAAGATGGAGTTCAATGAGAAATCTCAGAATAATGGTGAAAATAAGATGAATGTTTCTTTATTCTCAAAGTGTAGAAAGAAGCATGGTGGTGATTGTCTTAAAGGGACTAGAAAATGTTTTTTAAGTGTGGAAAAGAAGGTCATCGAGTAGCAGAGTGTCGCAGTAATGGAAAAAGGGTTTCTAATGATGTCAATAAAGAAAAGACTGCAGGGAATGCACCACCAATGCTTCAATGCTTAAAGTGCAAGGAAATGGGGCATTATTCAAATCAATGCCCTAATCCAAGGGTTAATGATGATCAACATGAGAAACCTCTTAAGGAAAAGGATAAAGGGAAGTCACATGCGATCACTATTTGTGATGTTGAGTATGAAAATTATGTTGTTTAATGATTAAGTGTTTATGTAATGGGTTTCAAAATAGTATCATGGAATCTCATTTATGGTATCGTGGAATTTTGGAATATCTATGTATTGGTTTTCAATAATTATATGGTACTGTTAACCATGAAAAGTGATTGAAATATTTTTAGAAAGCAGATGATATGCGCATAATGAATGGATAAGGAGAAAATAAATTGTTTGATAGTATTCATGAGATCATGATTGATATAAGGACTAAGTGATATCATGGTTTGTGTATATCAAATTTTTTTTGATTTTGGTATGTGGAAAGAGTTAAATTTTAATCGCATTAATGTTTTCACTAAGGTTCAATGGGTATTAATTTTCCAAGAGAATACATGATTAAGGTATTCACATGTTTGGAATGTGACCAACAAGATATATCTTATGATATATGGGGGATAAATGATGGTATTCACATGCTTGTTGTGTGACCTCTCAAGTAATCATTTTCTTTACACTATGAGATTGGACAGAAGTATTTTCGATAAGCTAAAGGTTGCAATGGATTAAGTTTGAAATCAGATAGAATTGTTTAAGACTAGAATTTTTTTGGAATGTAATAATAATGTAGTTTTAGAAAAAGGATAACCTGTAAGATGGGCTACAACCCGTTGCGTCGGACAGGGCTGTGGGAATCGAACCCACAACTGAAGTGTGACAGGCCTTTATCGCCTACCACTGGCCTACAGGAAGTCCCTGTTTAGTAGAAACCAGTTTTATTATATTAAGCAGTACGATATATGAAGTATAAGTTCATTTTAGAAACCATATATGATTAATCTCACTATAGATGGACTTATGTATTTTTGATATCTTTTTCTAACCTTTTGTTTGAGATAGAAGGAATGACCCATCATTCTATCACATGATCTGCTAACACTTCACGAATGACAAATTCAACTTCATTTCTTTAAGAGATGAAGTGGAAATTTTCCAAGGAACGACCAATGGTGAGACTGTACCAAAATCAAGAAAGTATTTCTTGTAATTCCAATTTCTTCAACTTTAGGGAAATGATCTTGAAAACCAAAAATGTTTTCCTAGTGCCCTTATATCCATTGAATCATATGGTACCTTATATCAGCAAAAATCTATGGCTTTTTGATTTTTGGATTTTTCATATCCATGTTCTCTACCACTCTCTATCAGAACATGATGGTTATATTTCTCTTCCATATCCATATTTTCACCTATGTTCTCCTATGTGGAAACCCAGTGATTAGTTAATTTGGGTAACCGTTACATTTCATACTTTAGTTTTTAAAAGTTGGTTTTGGTATTCCTTTTTACGATGTGGGTTTCTATTAAAGAAACTTTTGGGTAGTAAACCATTTATAACCCCGACGAATTTCGAGGGCGAAATTCATTTTAAGGGGGGTAGAATGTAATACCCCGAGATTTTATGAAAAATATTCTTTTTAATTTTATTGATGTCTTGTGTTGTATGATACACCAAAAGGATATTTCACTACATGCATCCCTAACTTGTCTTGCACTACACGCAATCGCGACCTTCCACGATAGCGTGTGTCGTACGCAATACCGGGTTTCACTAAACAAAGATATGTTATATAAACTAGCCGTTATGAATAGTAATACCCACTTTTTAAAATTTTATAAATTTTATGTTTCGAAATGGAATTCATTTTTGGATTCGGAATATCAAAATTATCCTAGGGTGAATTTTTGGTATTTTTCTGAAAACTTTCAATTTTTGATGAATAGTGAAAACACTCGGTTACTATTTAAAAAACCGACTTTTTATTTAAATAATTATTTATTTTATTTAAATTTATTTTAGGTCAAAATTGATACATAATACCTATATAAGTTAAATTTAATTCATTGAAGTCATTTTATAATAATTTTTGATATATAAAAATTTTATTGAACTTTTCACTGTCTTTTACCCACCTCCTAGGAGAATTTGGAAATTCAGATAGAACATAATTTTACCTCTTCTGTGAATGGAATTTCAAAAATCCAAGAGACACGGTTAATATCAAGGACTAAAATGTGTTTCAATGAGATGAAAATAATTTTTTTTGAATAGTAACTTTTTACTTTTATTTACCACGGTTAAAAGTAAATAGGGTAATTAAGGGTAAAAATGATATTATTATTACCCTAACACATGTCCTAATTCTATTGGATAAGTGTAATTCGACCAAAAACTACCTTAGGAATAAAATATGACCATTTAGGTCCACTTGGATTAGATTAGGACATTTATTATTAATTTATTTAAAGAAGGGATAAAATAGTTAAAATCAAAGTTTGATAACTAATTCATTTTTAATATAGGTTTATACATAAGATAAATTAGACTATAAATATTCATTAGAAATATAAAAGTATTTCATACCTAATGGTATTTTATTTATAATTTTTAGACATTAAATAATTTAAGTTATTTATGACACAATGGTGATACAGTAATTACCTAAATAATGAAATATTAAAATAATTGATATTATAAATACCCAAATTAATGTAATTTGAGACTTTTTATGAATTACACTAATTTTCTAGGTTAATATGACATATTATTATTGATTTAAATATCTTTTTTCTAACTAATCATGCTGTTATGATTTTCACAAAAATCAATTACCAAATAGTGTCAAAATTGACATAAAATAGTTTTTAAAACAAATATTATATTATTAATTGTTATTTTATTCCTAAAAATATAAGGTTCGGTCAAATGACTTAGATAAGGATATATATATTAATAATGAACCACTTGGGGTTCTTTTGGATTGTTATAGTAAGTTTATTAACCATATAGTGTAAGAAAACAAGAAGATACGGTAAAAGTTAAAGTTAAATCTAAATGATAAGGTTAAAATTGTAACCTAAACTTCTCTAAAATATATTGTTTGAGAGGATTTAGACCCATACCCACCTTATCTTTGAAATAAATCAGTTTTTAGGTATTAAAAACCGAATATTACTTTATTATAAAATAACATTTTAAGTTTTTCCAAAGGTTCCCCTCTCCTACCCTATAAAAAGGGCACCCCTTCCCTCTTCTCTTCACACCCTTTTGAGCCTTGAAGCTTGGCCAAAACCTACCCATTTCTATTCTTCACTTCCCTAGAAACATTTTTGAGGTTCTGGTCTTCTCAAAAGACCAACTCTACTTCCTTAAGAGAAGGCTTAAAGGAGGTGCGTCGAAGAAGAGGTAATCTCTTCTTCCGATTCTCTCAAGTTTCTTTCTTCTTCTACTTCTTCTTCTTTATTTGTATCATTATAAAGTAATAACATCAGTATTACTTATATACTGATATTTTATTATAAATATTAAACAACCCTATTTTACCTTCTATCCATCCAACGGAAAACTAAATCATCGCGCGTGCGTACGTACGGAATACCGTCTCCACGTCGTGGTGTAATCTGTTTTCGACCACCACCTTACTTGGATGGGTATAATGGTGTAAATAAATAACTATATATGATTATTTTAAAGTGATATTGATTCTGAAATATTATACATACACTTCAATACAATTCCACTATCATGAGAATGATATCATCGCTCGTGTGTACGTACGGACTACCGTCTCCACGACGCGATGAGATTCATTCTCCATGTTAACCATTCATGAATGATTATAAAGTATATATAAAAAGTAATCATGAAATATATGAAATAATAAAGCTACTGGATTTATGTAAATATATATATATGTATGTCATATACTTAATTCCATTCAATTCAATAAGGAAACAAAAAACAGCGCTCATGCGTACGTACGGCCTACCGTCTCCACTAATGGTGTATTTCTTTCCATTATCAATCTATCATATATATATGTATATGATGAATATATATTATATATAAATCATGTTTTACATTCTGAAATTAATTAAATCAGGATATAAGTAATAATATCAAGAACAAAAAGTCGAAACACGTACAATAAATGAAACGATTTTACCCAAATCGCTGCTTTTACATCGAATTTACAAAAGAATGGGTAATATAAAGTCATAAGTAAACCATATATGATATCATAACAATGAATATGATTCTGTAATAAATAAATTAAATTATTTAAATCATTATACAGGAGGTTCGGATACATACGAAGCATATCAGACATAAGGTAAGGGATAATTATTCCAATCTCATTCTTATCCGAGATTGTTTATTCGTAAGTATTTACTGGGGTTATGTTTATCATCCATGTCCATGCTTTCTAAAAATGTTTTCCTAAAATGTTTAGTATTCTTACATGTATGTTTAAAGTCATTTTTACCCTTTTTTGACTTTTACCACAAGGTTTGAAAGGAATCCTTCTTTTTCTTACCATACGAGGTACTTTTTGACTTTTCTGACAAAAGTACGAGGAGAATGTTTTTATTAACTTATACAGCATGAACGTATTTTTACGGTTTTATAAATCATTATTTTCATAAATATTACTCTACAAGATTTCATGATTATTTTCAACAAAACCCTTTTCTTTCAAAATTGCATGGCATTTTGTGAAAAAAAATGATTTTGAAGAAGAAAGGATATTTTCCTCAAGAATTCATTTAAAGTGTTTTATCAAAACCATTTTTCCATCTAAGATGACATTATTTTCATATGTGTATGTTTCAAGTATAATGTCTCTATGGTTTACATGTTTTCACTTTTATTATGATGAAATGATATCCATTTGTTTTATATGGATTATGTTATGATGGGATGATGTTTATGAAACCCATTTTATTCTTTGGTTTGTGATGAATGATTTATGTTTATGTTGTGACACAAGTAAGAATGATTTCATTATGAGATGGGTGGGACCTATATCTCCCTCCAATTCCTTGGGTAAAGATTTATATATCATGAGATAGACATGGATGGAACGGTAAGTTAATCTGGTTCAGTATTACAGGACTGGAACGAGGAGTGAACTCGATTCAGAATGGGACTTTTTCCACTAAGATGGTCTTGGCAGCAATGCCTAGGCTACTATAGAAATCATAACATGTGCTTAATGGATTCCACAATTACATGTTTTATTACCATGATAGTTTATCATGATTAATGTTCATTTATGATCTATTCCTTGTTTACTTCCAAGATTTATGTTGTTGCTCATGATTTTGATGTTTTGATTTTATGTTCAAGTTTTTGCATTCAAATGTTTATGGATTGTTTTATGTTCTCTATGCTTACCCTTACTGAGCATTTGAGCTCACCCTTTATATTTTTTCTTTTCCTCGGGATTGAAAGAAAGGTTTTAGGTAAGAAAACAAAATGGGAAGATCTTTATGGGAGATGTTGAAGATATTTCACCACGATTAGAAGATTATTTTCCGAGTTTCCAAAGACACTAAACTATTACGGTCCTTGTGTGTCTATTTTCGTTATGTATTAAGAATTCCTCAAAAGTAATGTAATGTCCATGTATGTAAAGCTTTGGGTCTCTACAATTTTATATGGCCATGTGTTTTGTGGTTGACTTTGTGGATTTGTTTTCACTTGTAGGAAACCTAGGGATCCACTACAATGCTACACTGCCTATGTTTTTTGTACCAATGGACTCCCCAAAGAACTTCAACTCGGTGCTAAATTTGATAAATTATGAATGGGATCGTCTATATAACATGTCAACCTTGTATTTGGTGTTGGTGCCTGAAATTCATCAGTGTAATGTGTCAAATGAGGAAGATTTTATCAATATTATTATAATCATAGCTGCTAGAGACCCTTTATTAATGGAGTTGTTTTGAGGGTAGATGCCTGATACTATTATTTGGGTTATGGGAGATCTGATTTTTTTCAAGCCTTGTGTAGATGTGTTTGGAATTCTTATTGGGAGATCATGGGGGTTTTCTATGGATTTTATTATGTATAATTAAAACCCATGAATCTTGGGGTTTGATTTTTTTGTAAATTTTTAACTCCAATGGATTTTTGTGAAAGGGATTCCATGTTTCTCCATTGAAAACTGTGGAATCCAAAATAAAAAAACACTTTATGAGTAGTATGTCAACACCAAAAACATGTGAAAGGTCTATTACATGTACCCATTACTCCCATAAATAAAATCTCTATCATCTGAAACCTAATAAATCATAAAATTTTAATAAAATTGAATAAATACCTAGAAAAACGACCCAAGAAATATACCTCCATCAAAACAGTGGTAAACAATGTGATTTCAACTCATTTTAGCCTCCTCTAGAAACCACACACAAAATCTACGTGTAATCTATTGGGTTTCTTCAAGATACAATGAAATTTTACATAAATCTCTAATTCTAATCACTATAAATCAAATGGAAACTAGTAAGAACAAGAACAAAGGGAGAATATAAGGAAACATAGCTTAATTGAGTTTACCAAATCCATTTAATTCATCATAGATCAAGTGAGGGATCAAGAATAAAGATAGGATGGATAGGTCAGAAAAAATTACCCCTCTAAGTCACCCCATTCAGATAAAACAAAGGGAGTGACTATGAAAAGATGATAATGACTCTAATTATTAAAAAAAGAGTAAAGATCATTGGGTACCGAGTGCACTTGCACTGGCCACCTGATGTCCAAACTAGGGGAACACCATTGGATTCCCAACCAAGTATTTGATGGCTACAAAACCACCCACCTTCTACTTTTTAACTGTATAATATCCTAAAACTTTATTTAGGAATTTTTTAACCAAGGATCAACCTATAAAATATCCCCTTTTCCATTCTGAACATGCCTAGCTAACCCCTTCTCTGATCCTAAACAAACATTTTGAATTCCCTCAGGTTTCAATTTCATTAAAAACTGGGTCGTTCCTTTTTCCACCAAACCATAATGACATGGGTCATTATAAAATATCTATCATATTGTTTCCCATCACTAAGAATATTTCTGAATCTTATATCAAATCCCAGTCCCTTAATCAAAATATGATATCATTACTCATTCATGGTCCAAAATTGAATACCATTTGATTACTCATACACTCAATCCAAAAAAAACTATCTTTTATTTGAAATCTCTTTCTCCCATCTATAACACCCCCCATCATTCCTTAAATGATGTCCATAACATAAATTCCAATTCATATTACCCAATTATGTATGAAAATCATTGATCTTGCCTCTTATGCTAACTTTCTCCATAAATTCCACAACATGCATCCTATAATGCCATAATTCCCATTCTAAACACAATGTCTTAACTCTAGATGATTTTGAGAAAACACTCCCATATCCGCCCCAAATCCCAATCTCATTTCATGGTATTATAACCTAAGAAACTATATAATTAACCAATTTGTTGACATAATCTATCTAATAGCATAGACATACTCATGATTCAATCCCTTATTGAATCATTCATCAAATTATGCAGTGATTCAATCACCCAACACATTGATTTTTCTTGAACACTATATATAAATTTCAAATATGGTATTTATTGAGGAACTAGATGGAACCTGTTTGTATATAACTAATATTTCAATAACATTTCAACCACCCACCTACCAATATCACTAAATCAGGACATTTTTAAGTCAAGGTTCACATTCAGATTAATCATTAAGATGATACCCACTATAATAGTATCCATATCAATATCCTTTAAAACCAAACTGCATGATTTCTAAATCCCATGTATATTTAGTCACCTAACTTACTACCTGGACATAAATAACCCACTTATACTTTAACATCAATGTGAATGTCGACCATTACCAATTAAGGTTTACCTAAAATTTCACCATTGATGTTCACCAAATTTCTATCAAAATGAGGGACATACTCTCAAATGGTCAATGGTTCCCTCACCAACCATATGACTTCCCTTATTATTATATCCCAATTATTGATTTTCCTATATAACATTAAAAATAAATCATAGTTACTCACAATTAATTCTTTTTATATACCCATATAATCACTCTACTCCATATTCTAGAGCCTTAAAACATAGAGGCGTCCCACACTATCATTATTCAGTCATACCTATAATCTTTCACCCAACTCAGAATTCCTAATAAACATACCATATAACCAAAGAATTAATTATATGTTGATAAACTCTTGGGATTATATACATAGAGGACTCTCTATCACTTCATGAGAAACTTCTAAATTTTTATTGATATCATTTCCCCATGGATAGGGATTGCCTCTCTAATTCCCTATCAAACACTTTAAGCCACCCTACTCATCGCCACTTCACTAAGCTCACAAGTTCCTTCACCTTTTTTAAGAACATAATGAAGTTCCACCTCATTTTAAGGCACACACAAGTGTAATCATATTTCAAATCACACTGAAGTCCTATGACACAACTCCAAGATGTCAAGGACTAAAGAGTCTTAGGCTCCCTTCCAATAAATATTCATCTCTTAGTTATATGAAACTCATACGATTTTTAAAAAACCCAACACATGGATTATTTCATCAAACCATATTTGGAAGAGGCCTTTCATGTAACCAATATGCATTACCATCATCTATAGTGAGTTCAAACAATATTTACTTAGTAATTGGATCTTTTACTCTAATTATGGAGTAAATCCTTAAGTAACCCTCTCATAGGAAATTATTCATAATTTGTTACAATAAATATTTATCAAGAGTAGTCATACTACACCAAATACCCAATTAAACCCCTCTAAATCATTCCCAACTAAGTCTTATATCATTAATTTTGGGCTCACATTATAAATTAACTAACCATGTATCCCTTTCATGTCTAGAATATTCTTATAGAAACACTCTCCATGCTTTCCTTTCCCAAGTCACCCTAAACTAATGAGCTCTTACCCATGCTTGACTCACCCTAGATTGAGTCATTTAAGGTTGAATCACACTATTCTAAGGGAAATACCATCCTAATATCTACAATACCAAATCCTAGTAACTTGGAATTTTCACCGAATATGTGTTCACGAAGCACAATCTCAGTGTTTTTTCCAAGTTCAAACAATTTCTTTCACTATCTACCAATTCATAAATAGTAAGACAACCAAAAAAAGAATATAATACCATTTTATAATGATAAGAATTGGCTCACCCGAATAGTGACTAAGCCAGAGATGTTTTTTAGCCACGAACATTTCTCTTTGTATGTCATAGGTTATGGAGTAGTAGTGATATTCTATAATAAATTTTGGGGATAATATACACTTGATATCATTTCCATTAATGATAATAAATAACCAAGACATAATACACAAATACATATCATATTATGCCTATATAATTAAATCTAGAGTAAAACCATAACAAAATAACATACACTCATGCTATAACAAATGCATAATATTGGACATAAATCACATACCTGCAAACATGATTACCAAATGTGATTATCATGTAACTCCCAAATATTTTGAGGTATGTATTGTTGAAATTGTTTCCAAACCATGTGTATTTCAATAATTTTTAGATGTTGGATAATTTTTTAGGGATCGAGGTTTGGTATTTGAGGATTTAGAACTAGTGTGGGATGAATTTATACTATAGGAGGAAGACTACACCACAACATGGGGAATTATGGTGTAGCATGGGATACATAAGCTTAAAATTATGGAGAAAAATCAAACCATATTTTAGCATGATGTGTTACACCATGAATTCTACTTGAGGTGTTTACTCCCGTACTATAGCCTAAGGGGTTGTGAAATGAAGACAAAAACCATGCTGAAATCAGTTGGTTGTGGTTTCTTTGTACCACTATAGAGGTGGTTATTTCATTATGAACTGAAGGGATACACCAAAAAATTCACTATAAAGGATAATTGCATCGGAACCCCAATTATCACACCGTAATGGATCCTTGTGTAGTTTTCTTTATCATTTTAATTAAATGGGTTTAAAATGTTAAATATTATAAATAATATTTTCCTCTTTTATTTAGTAGGATGGATGAACCACCCCCTCCCATCCTGTTTCCCTCAATTTGAAATATTTGTTTATCTTTTTTTCATGCTCTGATATGAGTTCTACCTATATTGGAGGATTTATAGAGGTGAGGTTAACCATTATCCTCTATATATTATTGGTTTCTATTTTTATATATAAATCTTCTTCAGATGTCCCTAATTTAAAGGGTTTTTCAAATTTTGGAAAATATTTTGATTAAATATGAATTATCTAATGTTCTTTGACATGCTAGCTTATACTAAGTCAAGGTGTGTGGTGTCTAAACTTCCTCATCAATTTATATAAGTTTCATGAGAAATGTGATATATAGCTTCCTCAAATGTGTGTTCTTGGCCTAAAACTAATTTGAATTGTTTTTCATTGGCCCATATATGTAGGGTAAGAATATTTAGGGTCATGGGTGGTCCTATGCATGTTGTACCTTGATGTTGTGATTTTAGATGGTCATGTGCTTGAGATAATGTGTTATGTAACTTATACTCATAACCCAATATGGTGTTCTTTGAGTTATATTATTATGTTTTAAACCTTGATATGTTCCTTTTTTCAATTTGATAAGAGGATATATATACTTACCTTATAGGTTATCCCAGAATTGGATTTGAAATAGATTTATGGGTTTTTATTTCACACTTTGTCTTGTTGGAACATATAAGGGTTGATAATAATCCTTTTTTATTGTAAGTTTTTGGGTATATTATACCCTGGAATCATGTTATAGAAAGGGATTAGGTGTTTGGATTTACCTATTATTTATTATGGTGGGTGTTAAAAATTATTTTTATACCAAGAGATGTATTTGGGGAGATTATGAAAAATACAAGGTGTGTTTTTTGAAATCAATTTATAAAAAGTTTCCTCTAGAATTTGGTATTTTTTCTAGAGAAGAAAATTTTAAAAAAGTAAGTGGATGTGTTTATTATATCATATTTTTATTAATACAAAAAATATATTGAAATTTATATTAAATAAATTTCAATATATGAGGTTAAGGTTATTTGTTTGTTTTAGAGATGTTTGAGAAAAGTCCATAGAATACTAGGAAAGAATTGAGGACATTATGAAGAATTATATAATTATTGAGTTGAAGTTGAAATTGTGGATAAGTATTGAAGACCATGTACTCTTTAGGGGTCATTGAGAAAACCTTATAGGTAATATGATTTATATGGGGGTTATTTTGATTCTATAGGGGTCACTGACATACCATATGGTTCATTCAGAATGAAAAAGATAGATTTTTTTTACCAAAGGGTAAATACTATAGGATTCATTTCCTATCTACATAGGGTCTATTTCCCATTTTCATAGTTTTCATTTCCTAGTTATGTATAGTTCATTTTTTATATACAAAAAGGTCATTTCCCAAATCTATATGGGTTATATTTAGTAATATAAGAGTAATTTACCAACCATAGGGGTCATTTCTCCACATTTTAAGGGTGATTTTTTAAAACAAAGATAGTTCAAAACTTCGTTAAATTTGGGATTTCTAAAATTATATAGGGAATTATCTTTTGGAAATTAACAATGAATTATTATATGGATTATTTTTAGAAATTATATAAATTTTGAAATATAAAATTATATGATGTTTAAACTAATTTTCATCAATTTAAATATCAAAAAATGGGATTTATGATTCAAGAAAATAGAGAAGAAAGTTTGTGTCATGAATTTGTTAGTTTGACCATGAAGAAAAGAGAAGGTAAATATAGTTGGGGATAAATATTTGAATGTATCATGATTCATGTTGTTGCACCATGATTCTTCCTAGAAAAGATTATCAACTAAATCAAAATAATAGGAAATAAGTCGGAATAATAAGAAAGATTTGAGAGAAGTTAGATACATTTATTTGCCTGAAATTATAATTTTAAATTTGAAATTCAAATAAGTAAGTCGTTGTTACTTGATATATAATATTTATTATGTTATGAAAATATTATGGGATGATAATATGAACTAAAAAAAGATTTATAGATTATAAAATGGATAGAAATAAGAGGAATAAGAATATACTTGTTATTCTTCAAGTTGAAGAAGAATAAGAATAAGAAACAATAACATGGTAAAAAATTGATTGTAGCTTCATATGGAAGAAAATTCTCATATTATTGAAAAAAAATTATGTTAGGTGGTAGAGAAAGATAGAAATATCCAACCATAATACTATAAATAAATAATAGAATCTCATGAATTAACATTATAAAATGTAGAAGAAAAACAAGAATGAGATAAAGTGAATGATATGATAAGGAGAAGGAGATGTGAGTCATAGAAGAATACCACTCTTCTATTGAACTCCAGGTTAGACATCCCAATGACCTAACTTTCCCAACAGACCTGTTGTAAATTTATAGAATAAATCTTATCCCCTTACACACATTATTCCCCTCTATTTAAAGGTACCCAAAAAACTAACAACCCCATATAAAAAATGAATAAATGAAAAAAGACAAACCTACCTTAGGCAGTTACATACATAAACAGTCTCACTATCTAGCATTACCACCCCATTAAAAACCACCTTGTCCTTAAGGTGGAACTTTGAATCTTGGATCAGAAACTAGAAAATTGGAATGGCAACCCCAAGGTGGTGGATTCGGTGGTGGTATAGATATCAAACCCTCAACTACTACTCTAGAAGTTGTAGCAGCAGAAAAAGGAATATGTAATTTAGTAGAAAAAATCCAATATACTGTCCAGTTTCCACCTCCTATTCATGAGAAATAATTGCTCACATACCTTCTATTAGACACTCATTCTAGACCCATTATCAAGAAGATGCCAATATTCAAACAAAAAAAGTAAGGATAGGGTATAAAATTTATCCACTTGGACTGAAGTACCCAAGATCTTTCTTCCAGTGGAATTGCAACTAGAAAATTCAGTTTTTTCATTGTTAGGGTGAAGTGCCCAAACTGCTCCAGGTTTTTCTCCCATTCTAGAGAGGTTATAGATATCACTAACAATCATACCTTATTCTCTTCACACTCCAACTAGACCCAAATAATTTTTTGATGCCTATTCGAAAGTAAAAGTAGAGGTCTTAAATGCCTTCAAACCTTTGTTAGCAATGTTTTTAGCAATCTATAGATGATTAAGTTATTCAAGAGTGATATCATCAATAATTCCATTCCAAATATCCAATACACTTTCAAATAACCCATACTGCACTACTAAGGTACCACTATCAAAGAATATAAACAACTCGGATTTAGGAACCATGGAAAACTTCAATTCCCCAAAAATAGAGTTTCCTTTGGGTAGTTCGGCCATACACCATGAAGCTAGTGTTGGTGCCACTATCCCAGCTCGACCACCAGATTCCAGATCATTTTTTCCAATCTTCTAAAAAAAAAATTCATCCCTACTGACACTTTTAAGTTGAATTTCATGTTTAAAAACATAAAAATTATGCTCTAATCATTGAATAATCCCTAGTGGTACTCATGTATACTTATGTTGCATTGTTTCTCCGCTCAGTCCCACTACGTGTTCAATAGGTCTGCACTCCCTACTGGTCATCCCAATATACCATATCCTCCTCATAATTTCCTAGTATAGATAAAAAAAAGTTTCCTCAACAACCTGCATGTATTTTAACCAACACCATACTTGACTCCTTCTTATCCAGCATCCCTTCAAAACTAAAACACAATTAACAAACTTAATTTGGTCGCCTCCAACCAGTTTATATAGCTCTACCGCTATTTCTCCTTCAGCTGTACATTTCATCTTTATAACATAATTACACCTAAAAAAACCTACTATATTAGCAAGAGGTATGGGTGTGAGTCTTCTCCTTATTTGGAGTCCATACATCAAGACCCAAGAATAAAATTTATATCTAAAAATATGAGTCACCCAGTCAGCTTGAACTATCTAATTTCCTATAATATCTAGTAAATGAAATAGCTCCATTCAAAGTGGTGGTGCTAGAGCCTAAACACTTGTGATGTCATTGGGAGGAACTACATTTTTCACGACTTTCTTCCTCCCCACCCCTTATGACCAATCTAAACTAGAGACTATTTTCTCTACTAGATTGCTACCAATGTACCCTTCCTATCCAATCTGAAATTCTTCCAAACATACCGTTAGTTCTTCCTCTGCGAAATGATCAACTTCCTATTTATCTCATGTTCCAGTACCCAACCAGTCCTTGATTTTGTGAACCTAAATTAAATAAATATTCTCTTATTATAAGAACTGAATTGTTGAAACATCCTCCTTAATGTCTTCCTGAGATTTCATGGATTGTTGTTTGTCACACTATCGTTGGGAAAACCAGTTTTCTCTTTGACAGACCCATACTTCTCTAACAGCACTAACTTCAGCTGCTCCCATTCTGATATGATATTTTTATTTATGTAAGACAAAAACCAAATAAAAATTCTGTACTCTAAATTTAACTACACATAGTGTAATTCCATGCCCTCTATTGTACGATTTTCCAAGAAATGTTCCCTTTATTTTTTTATCTAACTAAGTGGTTCTTCACATAAAAAAATATTGAGATCATATCTTATTGAAATAATTCTCCTTCTATCAAAAGGTGTCAATCCAAAAAGAATAGGTCTCACCTCATGTGATTGAAAAGCCTCTATCTGGTCCCATGATGTATGCCTCAACTCTTTATAACTAATCAGACGCCATGCATGAACATCAGAAACAACCTTTTGTTCTTTCAGGTCCAATTTTAGATCACTAAATAGCTACTCAATCTTCACTTTTATTCTAGTAAATTCTTAAAAAAATTATTATTGTCTCTATCCCTCGACTGTTCATCCTCACATCATCCAGTCTGCACACAAAAAATTCATAGCATTTTCTAACTCTATTCTGAATGGCTACATCCAACGAATGTGTCCCATAGTGTGAACATGATTTTTTTTAACTATAGTGGAAAGCCTTCACATTAATCTACAACAAAAAACTAGAATATCATTTCCTCTAACATGCATCTCTTCCTATTCAATTCATGCCTCACTACTGCATTGAAGGTAATTAGCTTGTCCGTCTACAGCACCAACGTTATACCCACTCCCCGGATAAGACGGTCTCCTTGTCGCAATCATCCCCCTCTATATTTTCTATAACAATCGTTCCCCTATTTTTCCAAATCTGTTTCATAGTCCTAGTTCATTCTAGAAAATTTCAAAATTGAATGAATACTCTTGTACACATGGGATACTTAAATCCAACACATTTTTCATCCAACTCAATCAACTTCTCAACTAGGTCATGTCTTCCTAGGGATAGTGTATCCTCTTTATTTGTCATCTCAATTTTTCTCCAGTATTGCATGTGTGTACTCCTTGCATCGATTGATCCCAAATGAGTTCATGTCACCATCAGCATATGCGGCTCCAGAAAGATGTTTTTCTAGATCCTATGATGCCTCTCCTCCATTAAACACGGTTCCCTATAGGTGATCATCTTATTTCTATGTTTGGTTCTATTACAGAAATGTTCAAGTTGTTTCCATCTAGACTAAGTGTCTTTAATTTCTCTCTCCTTTGATCATCTCTTTCACATAATCAGACACCCCATCAGAGTCACAAAATTGTTAAGTGTCAAAGAAAGAGAGAAATATCCAACCATAATACAATAAATAAATAATATAATCTCACTCCTTAATAGTATAAATTGTAGAATAACAATAATAATGAGATATAGTGGGAAATAGGAGAAGGAGAAGGAGAGTTGGTTTCCCACTTTTTCGTAAAAGTTCTTTTGAAATAAAAATAATTATTTCTGGTAGGAGAAGGAGAAGATGTGATTCACAAAAGAATAACACTCTTCTTTCGAGCTATGGGTTATACATTCCAACGACCGAACTTTCCTAATAGACCTGATGTAAATTCCCAAAATGAATCATATCCCCTTACACACATTATCCCCCTCTATTTAAAGGCACCCCATGTCACACTCCGAACTTTTTAGTTCTTTTATTTTATACTTTTCTTGTCTTTTTATCTTTTGGTTGAGGTTTGGGTTGGGTTCCCAATTTGAATTTTTGATTTTTTGAGTTTTCAGGTGGAATTTTGGCTTGTTCATGGTTTGGGTGCATGGTTTGGGAAACCGTGCGCCCCTACCTAGGTAACCACATGGATTGTTTTTGGGTCTATAGGTAAGGTTCATAGGTTTTTCATGGTTTGGGAAACTGTTCGGCAACCATGTGTGAGGTTATGTCCATTTAAACAGTGGATACCGCATGGTTTTCACACAGTTTTGAAAATCATGTATCCAAACTATGTGATATTCCTAGATTTGTAAAATATTAAAATCTCTAATCTACACTCCCTTATTTTTACCCCAAATCAATCCCCCTACCCTTGGGTCGTTTTTATTGGACAAATGGGTCTCAACCCCCCCCCCCCCTTCCCTTTGGTTATCTCACTCCATGGATGCATCTCCAAGGTTCCAATGTGATTTTCTTAGGGTTTTTTGGCCTCTTTTTTCCTCTTACTCCTCTCCTCTCTTAGTTTCTTGGATCTTACTTAGAGGGTTCTTGTTTGGAAAAAAACCTAGAGGCTAGGTTTTTTGTGTTTTGTTGTTTTTCTTTAGATCTAGGGTGTGTAGATTGTTCCTTGGTCCCTATTCTTCCTTCCTTTTAAGTTTCATCGCATCTGTACTCTATTGAGGTAGTTATTTCCATATTTTTCCTTTCCAATTCATTCCATTTGATACTTAGGTATTTTTAAATAATATATAAATGTGTTTCTCAAGTTTTTAGTGTGATTTTTGGGATTGTTTTGGTATTTTTGTATTGGAAAAAAATTATGGAAGTGATTTTAAAGAGGTTTATTTTAATATTCTATATATTTATGCACATAAGGTGTTTTTTAAGGTGTAAATTATTCTTTTAAAATTAAATTGATCACTTATGGTGATATTTATCCGTTATTATATTTCATTATCTTAGTTGAAGTGATGTATTGGGAATGGTGTGTGATTTGAGTGCCTCTTTATAGATTGATGGCTTATAGTGAAATGTTTTGTAATGATTCTCATGGTTTTTAAAGGTTTGTTTATGATTTTGAAAATATGTGAAATTGTTGGGTTTGGTTTGTTTGAAAACAAGTGGTGATTTTGAAAAATGGTTTTAGATGGTTTTTATGGATGGTTAGAGTGTGTTATTATATGTTGACACATCCATGGGTGCACGGGGTGCACACATGGATGGGAATTCAAATGGATATGGCACTTTAAAACAATGTTTTCCTTGAACCTTGGTTTCTAAAATGGTTCCTTTATTTCCAAATGGTGTGTTGGTTCCCTTTGTGATTTTAAAAGTATCTTCAAATTTGGTCTTAAAAGCTTGTCCCATTTGGAAATTGAGACATTTTTTAATGAACGATTGGCATACAGGCCTGCTTTTCACTTTTCATAATGTTTTATGTTTTACTATAGTTTAGAAATAAATTTCTAATGTATTTGAATTGATGATGTTTAAGGCCCATTTGTAAATTTGTTATATTTTTTAAATGAGTTGTGGTTTTGGAAGTAAAAATGTATGGTTGGAATATTAGAATGTTTTAATAAATTTTTTGAAAGATTATATGATATAACGGCCCGGTTTGAACTTTTGAGTGGCTTATTGTGAGATGGAAAAACCTATGAAGGATTTACCAATAATGGTTATCGTGTGGTTGTTTTCATTGTTTGGGGTAGGTAAGTGCGGTGGTAGAAGGTAAGGTGAGTCATACGCATGAGGGAATCCTACATACACAGTGAACTATTATCATAGGACTCTTGGTCACCTTTTAGAGGGTTAAGTGATGGTTTATTGATGACCTCGATTAGATGGTTTGGTAACACTTTGGACATTATAGGGATTGGTGGTATTGTTCTACTAGATTGGCAGTTAGAACTTCTAGTAAGTTGTTGACTATGGAGTTGCACCATATGTCAATAGGTGAGTCCCACCTGAGTACATCTAGGGATCGCTCTAGGGATGTTCAGGAAAATCCCATGATTATCTTTTTTTTCTTGTTTTTTTCTTTTTCTTTCTACATGGCCCCTTTTTCATTACTTGGTATGAATTTTGATTGGGTTTTATTTTAAAATGGGTTGTGGAAAGTGAAACTGTTTTCAAAAAGTCATGTTGTGTGTGTTGTTTCAAAATAGAAATTAATGAAAAAACTATATTTTTTTGTTTTAAAAATGATTAAAATAATATTTTATAAATGTAATTAAAACTAATTATTTTGGACTATTTCAAGAAAGGAAATACATGGACTCTGTGGTGATTGCCTACTAAGCTTTGTAATCTCACACCCTACTTATTTCACTCGGTGTCAGTAGACCTGAGCTATTTTGCAGGTTTAGGTTCCTGGTTTGTATACTCTCTTTTGGAGTGGGATGGTCTTGTAGTTAGTGTTAACCAAGAGGTCACGTGGAGATATTATGGCATAGTCTAGTTATAGTTTTGTATTCAGTTTCTGTTTTTTTCAGTTATTGTATATGGATTAGTTTATGTCTTTATTTTTTATTCAATTAGTGTTGGATTTTACTGTATTATCAGTTTATTTTTATCCTGGTTCATTGGGAAAAAAACATTCCCACTATGATTTACTTTGATGTATGGCACTATTTTCCAGCCCATGAGAATCAGGAATGCCATTATGGTCATGTCTTGGACTGAGTCAGATGTCGGGTTGGATGGAACTCTGGCCTGGTTCATAAAAAATGGTATCATAGTAGGCCCTTTATTATTTGGGGTTTTAGGTAGTTGGATATTAAGACTATAAGAACTTGAGAGGTAGGTATGGGAAGGATTTCGTGAACCCATGCTCGTTATGATCCTCAAGTTTCTAGGGGTAGTCTAGGGTTTGATTTTTTTATCTTTATTTTGGATTGAGGAATAAAAATGGACTTGATCTAGTGTCATTTTGTGATCCCACATAGAGTAGTGACCCATGTGGAGTCCAGGTGAATAGTTTAAGGTCTTCTTAGTTGTTAATTCCTACTTGGGGCATGGCTCACTAACCATGTCTCCAAGTTAGGTATGGACACTGGTTCTTTATTCTCATAGTTTTATGTGATTTGTGTTTTTTTTGTTTTGGTTGGTGTGAGATAGTTGTTAAAATGAAAATGGTTTTTGAAATGGAAATGATTTCTTTTAAGTGGTTTTGAAATTGGAAAGAATTGTTTTTAAATAGAAGTGTTTTGGATTTAAAATTTGGTAAATTCTTTTGTTTTGATAATGAAATGGAATGTGTGGCCCTTTTCACTCTTTTTGAATGTACACATATGTGTGTATTTTTATGGTAAGTTCATGTTGGTACTCATGCATGGATGATGTAAATGGAGGTGGATGGACACATATGTGATGGTTCATAGGATTTCAGGGGTGAGCATTTGAGATAAAAGGTTCTTCTTGGTTTTTACGAATTGGGTTTTGAGTGAAAAATGATTTTAGGAATTGGTTTTGGTTTTAAAAGTGGGTTTTCATTTGTGAAATGTGGTTTTTGATATTGGAAAGTGTCCTGGAAGAAGGAAGTTTTGAAATTGGATTGAAATAGTGTATTTTTAAAAGAGGATTTTTTATTGTGTTTATAGTGTTTATATTTTGAACTAGTTTTTTTTATTGAGATGCTCTTTTTGTAAAAGTTTTGATTTTATGTTGGTTTTTATCTTTGTGATATTGTGCTATTGAGAATATGCCTCCTAGAAAGGTCCCTAAAATTTCTAGTGTTTTTTGCCTAGTTTTTTGTTCTTATCAATTTTTCTCATTTCCCTCGGTGATCAAGGTCTGTTATAGGCATTGAAATGGATAAATGAACTTGAGAATGTCTTTATATCATTGGGAACTCCGAAGGTTGGGAGATCTTGGAGTGATCATAGTGGTTCCCCAACTGGTAGAGGTGTGTGTTGGAGGAGCCTGTACCTATGAGGTTTCTTTCATTGGTTCCAATTTTCTATTTGTAAGACCATTCATTTGCATGATTTATGTGTGGTAGGTTTGAGATTTGATATCTTATTATATAAATCCTATGAAGGTATGGTATTGTGTTGGTTTTTTGGGACACTTGGGAAAGCTTTGTTAGAGCATTGCTGGAAGAATAAGTCTTGATCGGGGGATGTTATCGGCTGGCTGTGAGGTAGTGGATGCTTAAGTCACTAGGGCTCCAGCCATAGGCCTCAAAGTTAAGCTCGTGCACAATTAGAAATTGTTTGAGGTGTTGGTAAACCTCATCCCAGTTTTTATCTCCAGTTTTGGAGTGGAGATGATTTAAGTTTCTAGTTGCGGTTTTCCACTTGTAGTGAGTTATTTGTAAGAGAATCAGTAGTATTGTTTTTTTATTATTTTATCTTTGAACCTTGGATGTGGATCTTGAAATGGTTATACTCTTTTTAATTGGTTTTAGTCTTCTATCATGATTGTTTGGAGATATTTTTTCTAGTGTAAAAAATTGATTTTTGTAGCTTGTATTCAGGTTGGATGTTGGCTCGAGTTCCTTTCATGGGTTTCCTCATGGTGTTGGGGGTTTTAGCTGATGTGGGAAATTTTTAGTTTTGGTGGTGTTGTTGTTTATCTTATATATATAAGATGAGTTAGTTCATGTTGGTATTTCCCTATTATGGTGGGATCATTGTTTGGTTGGTGTAAGAGAGTTTGTGTTAAGCCCTCGTGTTGGTCTCCTTTGAGGTGGTGTTGTTGAGAGTTCCTACATTAGATCAGTCTGAGGTTATTCCATCATGTTAGTTGAGTTCTTATGGTGAGGATAACCCTATCATGTTATCCCATTTTTTTTGTGACATGGTTTCATCTAAAGTGGTCGGGTGTGACTTTTGAAGTGAAAGGTCACCCCAGGGTTCAAGGTTTCTTTCGATTTTGATCGGGCTAGGAACTGAGTTTTATTTTATCTTTCAGTTGGGTGACTTTCCTGGGGAATAAAGTGTTTGTTTTGGGGATAATTATTACACCCAAAACTTTTTATTTATTTTATTTTATCCTTTTCTTGTCTTTAGATCTTTTGTTTGAGGTTTGGGTTGGGTTCTCGATTTAAATTTTTTAGTTTTTGAGATTTTGGGTGGCATTTTGGCATGTGCACAGTTTGGGAAACTGTGTGCTTCTACCTAAGTAACCGTGTGGATTATTTTTGGATCCAAAGATAAGTTGAAAAAGTTTCACATGGTTTGGGAAATCGTGCAGCAACTGTATGTGAGGTTCTATCCATTTGGAAAGTGGCTACCACACGGTTTGCGCATGGTTTGGAAAATTGTGTGTCCAAACCATGAGATCTACCCAGATTTTTAAAATCTTAAGATACCTAATCTACTCTCCCCACTTTTTACCCCAAATTGATCCCCCATCCCCTTTGTTTGTTTTTTGAATCATTAATGGGTCCCAAATCCCCCTTCCCTTTGGTTCTCCTTCCTCCATGGATGCATCTCCAAGGTTCCAAGGTGAGTTTCATAGAGTTTTGGCCTCTTTTCCCCTCTTCAACCTCTCCTATCTTAGTTTCTTGGATCTTACTTGGTGGGTTCTTATTTTTCTAAACCCTAGAGGATAGATTTGTTGTTTTGAGTTGTTTTTCTTTGGATCTAGGGTGTGCAGATCATTCCTTGGGGCCTATTCTTCCTTCCCTTTAAGTTTTTTCGCATCCTCACTCCATTGAGGTAGGTATTTCCATATTTTTACTTTATGATGCATTACATTTGATTATTTTGTATTTTTAAATAATTTATAAATGTGTTTCACATGTTTTTTATGTGATTTCTCGGCTTGTTTTGGTATTTTTGTGTTGGGAAAAATTGTTGGAAGTGATTTTAAAGAGGGTTCTTTTAATATGATATATAGTTATGCACATAAAGTGTTTATTAAGGTTTCAATTGTTATTTTAAAATGAAATTGAGAATTTTGGGTGATATTTAGGCTTTGTTATATTTTGATATCTTGGTTTAAGTGATGTATTGGGTGTGGTGTGTGATTTGGGTTACTCTTTATGACTTTATGTCTTATAGTTAAATGTTTTTGAAAGATTATCATGGTTTTTAAAGGTTTGTTTATGATATTGAAAATATGTGAAATTTTTGGGTTTGGTTTGGTTTAAAAATAAGTGGTGATTTTGAAAAATGGTTTTGGAGGGTTTTCATGGACATTTAGAGTGTATCATTGGATGTTGAAACATTCATGGGTGCATAGGGTGCACACATGTATGGGAATTCAAATGAAGATGGCACTTTAAAACAATTTTTTCCTCTAACCTTGTTTTCTCAAATGGTTCCTTGATTTTTAAATGGTGTGTTGGTTTCCTTTATTATTTTAAAAGTGTCTTCAAATGTGTTCTTCAAATCTTGGCCTGTTTTGAAATTGAGACATGTTTTTATGAATAATTGGAATAAATTCCCATTCGGAACTTTTTATAGTGTTTCATTTTTTACACTAGTTTGGAAATGGGTTTTTAATGTATTTGAATTGATAATATTGAAGTCTCATTTTCCACTTTTTAATATTTTGGAAATTAGTTGTGGTTTTGGAAGTACAAAGGCATCTTAGCATGTTTTAAGAAATTTTTTGAAAGATTGTTTCATATAATGGCTCGGTTAGAACTTTTGAGTGTATTGTTGTGAGATGGGAGCACCTATGGAGGATTTCCCAATAAGGTTTATTGCATGAGAGGTTTCAATTTTTGGGGTAGGAAAGTGCAGTGGTGTAAGGTAAGGTGATTCATGCATGTGAGGGTCTCTTACTAACATAGCGTACTATTATCATGGGACTCTTGGGATTGTTTTAGAGGGTCGAGTGATGGTTTCTTTCCAACCTCGATTAGACGGGTTGGTACCCCCATTTAATTTATAGGGCTTGGTGGGATTGTGCTACTAGATTAGTAGTTAGAACATCCAGTAAGTTATTGACTATGGAGCTGCACCATATGATGGAAGGTGAGTTTTACTTGAGTATGTCCAGGGATCACTCTAGGGATGTTCAGGAAAATACCATGATTATCTATTTTTTTGTTTTATTTGTTTCTTTTTCTTTCTTCACAACCCCTTTTTGGTTACTTGGTATGGATTATGCTTGGGTATTAGTTTAAACTGGGTTGTGGAAAGTGAAACTGTTTTCAAAGAGGAATGTTGCGTGTGTTGTTTCAAAATGGAAATTTATAGAAAATCTATTCTTGGTTTTTTTAAATGATTAAAAACCTATTGTATACATGAATTTAAAACTAGTGTTTTTGGACTATTTAGATAAAGGAAATGCATGGACTCTTTAGTGATTTTCTACTAATATTTTTAATCTTTCATCCTACTTGTTCCACTAGGTGTTAGTAGACTCGAGCTGTTTTGTAGGTTCAGGTTCCTGGTTCTTGTGTTCACTTTTGGAGGTGGTTGGTATTGTAGTTGGTGGTGACCAAGAGGTAATTTAGAGATCTTGTGGCATGGTCTGGTTCTAGTTTTGTATTCATTTTATGTTTTTTTCAGTTATTTTATCTATATTAGTTCATGTATTTATTTTTTATTCAGTTAATGTTGGATTTTACTGCATTATCTCTTTATTTTGATCATAGTTCATTAGGAAAAAATTATTCCTACTATGATTTACTTTGATGACTGGAACTAGTTTACATCCCATGGGGATCAGGAATTCCCTTTGGTCCATGTATCGGACAGGGTCAGATGTCGGGTTGGATGGCACCCTAGCCTTGTTCGTGACACCCCAACAACTAACAACCCCCTCTAAAAAACTGGTAAAGGAAAAGACAAACCTTCCACTGACATTTACATACACAAACAGCCTCACTACCTAACAATTTATATCATTATATCTATATGGGAAGCACTTATATAGTTGATATACTTTAGTGTAACATGATTTCAAGGACAAACCCTACTCTTTGTAATCCACATGTTAATACTAGTGGATTATATGATCTTGGGTAAATTTGAATCATACCAAGGATTATCCATCACATTTTTCAAGGTGAACCTTATAATGTGTTGGTGTGTGTGATAGTAATCCATGTAACTCATATTAATATGGGGATAAGTTTTCTTCAAAATAAATATAAAAAGGAATGAAATCGTTGATTTTCCCCTAGTGATTTCTACTAATCTTGTTGGTGTTTTTTAAGTGTTTTTAGAGATACGGTTCCCTTCGAAGTCGATTGGATATTTAAAGTTTAGAGATAAATCCTTATTTTTTTTTGAATAATTTTCACTGAATTTCTATTGTGAAGGTGGATAGTCACAATTTAGTGACTAGAAAGGGTATTACCAGTTTTGATTAGAAAATTTATTATATATGGAAAGATCAAGTGATACCCTATTGGAGTTCATAACTAATGGATTTATTCCTCATACTGAAGGTGTTGTTATGATATAAACTGATAGAAAAAATGTAGAGAATGATGGATGAGCTCAGAATTCTATTTTGTCATCTCTTTCAGATAAATAATTCTTGAAGGTAAAGGAATCAATGCAGATAAAGGCATGTGGGGTAAACTATACAATATCTGTGATGGTAATAAAAAGATGAAGAAGGATGAACTATAGGTATGGATATTGACATATTGAAATCCTAGAACAATGAAAGATAAAACTTTGGATGACTTATTTACAAGGTTAAATGAAATTTTTAGCATAATTAGTGGTTTTGGTAAAAAAATTGGATGATACAACAATTTTAGACAAGATATTATGAATTCCTCCAAACATGTTTGATGCTAAAGTATTAGCTTGTGAATACTATGATCTAGGTACACTTTCTTTTGATGACCTACAAAATATCCTTATTGCATAATAAATTCATAGGGGAAGTGTTTTGAAGAATAATTTTAAGGATGGAATGGAAATTTCTTTTAAATCTTCAAGATACTATAAGAATAAGGAATAATCAATTCTGGATGAAGATGATTCTGATGAAGAAGAAGGTGTTAAATATAAGTTTAGAAAACTTTTTTCACTCATCTCTAGAAGTGTGAGAAGAGGAAAAGAAAATTTTAAGTGTAATTTTACACTTAAGTGTTTCAAGTGTGGATCAATTGGAAATTTCACTACAAAAAATCCAAAGTTGAAAGAATAAGAAGCTAGTGAATATGGGTAATAGATATGAAGGAGATCCTTTAAGAAAAAAGCTACAAAATTTGACACATAAAAGTTTTATTCAAAAAGGATGTAAAAACCTAGATCTTCATATCAGGTATGGATCTTTATTTTAGGTTGTTTTTGAGAAAGAAGTAAGAAATGTGAAATTTTCTAAGTACACGTCATGTACTTTTGAGTACACACCATGTACCCAGTTTTCTTGTGTAGCCATGTATTGGCCATGTAACAGGTGAGTATATGGTTATGTGGGTGACCTGGCATACCACCTAAAGTGGGGGCTGGTTGAGGCTAGTACACGGTGTTTAAATTAAATGAACACCCTATGTACTTTTCAATTTAATTGATGAGTCAGATCTTGGTTGTGTCTCATCTCCGGAAAACACTTCTTCTCCCTGTGCTTCATACAGAAGAGCAATGTATGGCCAATGAACTTCAAGATCCTCCCAGTTATCCATCTGTGCTCCAATTGAGATGTCGTTGGGTGTGTTGGATTCCTTCCAGTGATTTATCTCTTTCCCTAGATCCTCTCTTCTTGATTCCTCTTCTCTCATGGGTTATTCAAGGTTGACTGATTTTAACCTTTTTGTAGATCTACATTGTTCTAGGCCAATTCAAGGGCCTATTTTTCAAGAGTTTTCATCATAAAACATCAAGGTATTTGGTTTGTGCCTTTCTTTGATTGTCTTTGGATTATATGTGCTTAAAGTGATGAATACACATGTTTGGGGTATTGTGTGTTTTGGAATTTAACCCTCCTTAATACCATCTATGGTTTTTTTGATTGAGAAAGGGTTATTGCTTAAATATAAGATTTAATAACTTGATTATGGGTGGGTTTCCCATGTTTGATTTATTATGGTCGTTTGGTCTAGAATGCCTATTAGGATTTTTTGTTTTCCATTGCTTGTGTTGTTAGGATGGAGTTATTGTTTATTTGAGATTCATGTGATTTGCATTGTGAAAGTATGACCAATGGTAATTTGAATGTGAGAGCTTCCAGAGGTAGGCTCATTTATGTATAATTTTTTTGTTATGTTGACCCAGAGTTATTGAGTGTGAGAGCTACTGGGTGGCCATAGACCTGCTGGGTTAGACTATGAGAGCTACCCAAAGGGTCATTATTAAATGAATGTTGGACCCTAGGGAATTTACTATGAGAGATGCCATGTGTTCATTATATTTTATTGTTTATATGCAAACCAAGGGGGTATTGACCATGAGAGCTGCCCAGGTGGTCGTATGTAAAGGATTAGTGCTATGTGGGACTAAAGGGGTTAGACTGTGTGATCTTTCCCAGGGGATAATTATTTATTGAATTGATGATATGTTAAACCAAAGGGTTTATACTGTGAAAACTTTCCCAGAGGATTGCTTATGAATGATTGATTGATTGTGACAAGTCTTCCAAGCCAAAGCACAAGCTTGGACTCAGCCTTACTTGTTTTTTATATGGTATTTTGAGACATCTTTTTTGCTATTACATAGGGGATATAGAGCTTAGGTTGGATCCTGAGATTTCATTATTCAATAGATTGAATAATTAACGAATGTAAATGAATTTAATTGAAAACTATAGGATTGTTTACTTTTGATTACTTCCTAATTTATTGCTTTATTTCTGCATATTACCTGCTATATATATTCACTAACAGTTAGGCATAGATCTTTCGGTGGTTGCCTACTGGGATTCGTTTCACACCCTATTTGGGTCATGATTTTGGACCCAACCAGATTATATGGTTGTAGGTATAAATAAGGGAAAGCTCCCTTCTTCATCAGGTACTTGATTGCTATTGGAGATAGAGAGCATGGGACCAAGCTGAGGATTTTGATGTTGTTGGTGTTACTTATTTTATGTACTTTGGTTTTAGTATTGTATTTACAAAATTGTAACCTGTTTGGATACTTTCCAAGACACATGTGACATGCATCATTTATATATATATGCTCCAATTTCTTATTTTCTATCAGTCTTCTATTGTTTACTTCTATTGTATGGTATTACTACTTCTGCTACTGTTTATTATTTTTTATTATGTTGTGTATACTCTACCAAAGAGGGAATAGTTTTCCCATTATCAAACTTTTTCCTTTACTACTATTCTTCAGCCTCTAAAATTTGGGGAAATGTGCTTGAGGTCATGTGACCAACCAGGTACGGGGTACCTTTGGGAGGCACCCAGAATCGAGACATTACAAAGTGGTATCAAAGGAGGTTCTTTTCTGCTTCGTCTTACTGTTTGGAGACTATAAATAGGTACAGGAAGGAATGGGTAATTGGTAATAATTTGTGCCCGGGAGTAGGTAACTCGTGTATAGGGAAAATCCAAGTTACCTTGAATATTTCAATTTTTATGGTTTTGTAATTTTTATAGTTGATTTGATTTCACCGTTGTGTGACGCACTTGTTTTGTGCTATTATGATTTATATCATTGTGGTTCTATTTCTGTTGAAACCCGATGGGATGAGGTTATGCCATCTCATGCATCATATAGGCACTTTTTAGATATCATATTCCATGAATTATTGTCATGCCATTTAGGATGTATTACTAATTTCATGTTTTTGTGATAGATGTTATGCTAGATATGCATGTTTTGATAGAATACCTGCTAGTTTTGATAGGTTATTGGTATATATAAAGTTTCATTTGGATGGATGCCAAACTTTGGTCCTTGAGGTGTTATGGTCCCTCTTGGATTGGAATTTGTTGGATCATGTTTGAACTTTAATTGAATTTTTTCAAGTTATGATGTGAATAAGGATTCCAAACTTTGATTCGCAGGAGTATGGGCTCTCACGGGTCGTAATTTTTCATTCCTTGGACAAAATTTTAAGTTTTGAAGGGTTTCAAATAACATTCAGAGATGTATTATCCATAAATCCAAACAACACGATGTGTGGTGTTATGAACACACACCATGTGTTCTTATGTTCTGAAAGAACTGACTTTTCTTTAAGTAAACATCATGTACTGAGAGTACACGCTATGTAGTTCTTGACTGTGTGAGTAGAGAAACGGGGTTAGGAAACTTTTGGTAAAACACACCATGTCTGGATTGTACATTTCATGTTATATAGAACCATGTATCTGGCCATGTGACCAATGAAACAGGTGGATGAAACTTAGGTTGTGAACGTCGTGTCCCGTTTATGCGCATTGTGTAGATTCGACCATATAGATGACTGTGTGACCAACAAAATGGGTGGATGAAACTTAGGTTGTACATGCCATGTCTATCTTGTAGATGTTGTGTAGTTATCAACTGTGTATCCGTCTGTGTGACCAATGACATGGGTGGATAAGAATTAAGTGGTACATGTCGTGTATAGGGTGAACACGCCATGTAGTGTTACCTAAGAGAGAACCATGTAGTTATATCTGTGTAGAAGTACTTGGGAAGGTTGGGAAATTCAAGTACATTCCATTTCTCAGGATGAACATGTCGAGTGTAAGGGTGTTACATGACGAGGTTTGGAAAAGGTACACTCCATGTTGAAAGCATAAGGGAACACACCGTGTAGAGTTTATACACGTTGTGTAACCCTGTTTTGTAAAACTTGAATTCTTCTCAGGTTTTTTTCTTGTACTTATAATTTGTTGTCCTTGATAATAATGAACTAAGGTGTGTGCTTGACCTTGCAGAGTCATGCCGCCAAGACGTCCTCTGGTTGTGTGCTAAATAAAGAGCAATGATCAAACACTAGAAATGGTAGATCAGGGACTACCAGTATATCCTCCCATCATGCCTGTTTTGGCACCAGCTTCTATGCAGGATGTAGGTGTTGATGCATAGGTTTTTGAAGGATTTATGAGGATGTTACAGACTTTTCAGGGAGCACCACATCCTGCACCGTCTATGGTAGAGTTGACACGGGTGTTCTAGCAGTAGAATCCTCCCATTTTTTCTAGAGATGGAGGACCACAGGCTGAAAATTCATGTTTGGAGGCTATTCTTTCTATCTTTGAGCATCTGGAGATGCCTCTAGAGATGAGGGTGAAGATTGTGACGTACATGTTATGTGATACCACCAAGATATGGTGGGATGTTATCTCATAGGCGGGATGTCATTGGGATATGGCTTGGGAAGAGTTTCATAGGACCTTCTATGATTACTTCTATATCGAGACATTGAGGGATAATCAATCCCAAGAGTTCATGAATTTTGAGTAGGGAACTCTTTCATTGATAGATTACTCTTCTTGTTTTACAGATCTTTAGTGCTTCGCACCTGTTCTGGGAGGTGACGAGTTATGTTTGGCTAGACGGTTTGAGGATGGTCTCAGGTATGACATCCGATCGTAGGTGAATTTCTTCAAGATGACTTCGGTGACTACTATAGTGAACCAGGAGCTGATTACTAAGCACAATATGAGGGAGTTGGGAGCTGCAAGCCAGGGAAGTTCAGCATCTGGGGCTGGTACTCCTTCGACAGATAGTAGGAAGCACCGCAGGGACCTTTCACTCGGTGTTTCTTCAGGTAGCCAGGTGGTATTCTACCTGTGTGGGGAGAGTGGGAATATGAGACCAAATTTCCCGAAGAACCCTTTCGAGTGCCGATATTACGGAAATATGGTTCATCTTCAGCGTTTTTTCTAGATATCCTCACCAGCAATGGGTGATAGGGGTTTTGTTATGACTCCATGTTCAGGATCAGGATTATCAGTTTCTCATCAGTCAAGTAACTGTAGTTCGTCAATACATTTAGGTCGGGGATGAGGTCATGGTCATGGTATCCAGTCAGCAAGCTTCCAGCGATATTATGGTGGATCTATTCAGGGTAGTCAGGCAGGGTCACAAGGCCACAGTGCAGGTCCGATTTTTATAGTAGAGCAGACCCAGTAGGAGCAGGATCATGGACCCTCTATAGTTAGAGGTACAATTTTAGTTGCCTCAATTTCATCTTCTACTATTTTTTATACAGGGGTGTCCCATAGTTTCATATTTTTGTCTATTGTGGAGAGCCTCAGGATTTTTATCTTTACTTTTGAGGATTTTATGATGCTAGACACTCAGTTGGGTATTAGGAAGGCTAGTGTACGTCTATGTAAGGAGTTCCCTCTTGAGTTTCATGGGTGTCACTTCTTATGAGACCTATATTTCTTAGAGATGACAGGTTTCTATTTCATTCTTAGACCATTGGGTGGTCTTTTCTACATAAGGGAGAATGGGATGTCCAGGCGAGAATAGCTGGACCCAAGCATCATGGGTTAGGAGGAATTACAACCCCGATTTCTTGTTTATATCTGGATTACCAGGGGACTTCATAGATGGACTTTCCTCTAGTGGTGGATCATTTCAAGGATATCTTTATAGATGAATTTTCAGGTTTACCTATAGAGAGAGAGGTATATTTATCTATTGATCTCGTTCTAGGAGCGGCACCGGTGTCCATTCCTTCATATAGGATGGCTACACTAGAGTTACAGGAGCTCAAGAAGCAGTTGGAGGAGTTGCTGGAAAAGGGTTTCATCCGACCCAATACTTCTCCTTGGGGTTCTCCTATTCTTTTTTCAAAGAAGGCAGATGTTACCCTCAGACTTTGTGTAGATTATCAAAATTTGAACTAGTTGATGGTTAAGAACTGATATCCCTTGATGAGGATTGGTGATCTCTTTGATCATCTTTGAGGATCTCGGGTGTTATCTAATATTGACTTGAGATCTAGTTATCACCATTTGTATGTTAGACCATCAAAAATACCTCTTACAGCCTTTCAGATTAGGTATGGTCTATATGAGTATTTGGTTGTGTTGTTCGGTCTTACGAACACACTGGAAGTTTTCATGGTATTGATAAACCGAGTGTTCTATAGTTAGATTCTTTTGTGGTAGTCTTTGTAGATGATATCTTGGTTTACTCTCACACTTGACACGACCATGCTATCCATATTGATATCGTATTGTGTACACTTATAGAGAATCGGTTATATGCTAAGCTCTCAAAGTGCCACTTTTGGATGGACTAGATTCACTTCTTGGGTCATGTTATCTTAGAGAAAGAAGTATCAGTATACCCAGATAAAGTGATATAGGTGGTTTCCTGGGAGAATCCAAATAATGTCTTTGAGGTATGGAGTTTTTTTGGGGTCGGACGGTTACTAAGGTCACTTTATACTAGACTTTTAGTGCTTATTAGAGCCACTTATGGGTCTAACTAAGAAGGGTGTGAAGTACTTGTGGATATATTCATATGATTCAGCCTTTCAGGAGCTGAAATGAAGATTGACTTCAGCACCGATCTTGATTTTTTCAGAGTTGTGAAAGAGTTAAACCATTTACTATGATGCATCAAGTATTAGTCTAGTAGTAGTGATTATGTAAGGTTAAGGAGTCATTGCATATGGGTCTCGGTAGTTGAGGCCACATGAGAGAAATTACCCGATGCACGATCTCGAGTTATCTATAGTTGTGAATTCTTTACGTTGTTGGAGACATTATCTTTTGGGAGATAACTTTTTGGTATTCACTAACCACAAAATTCTCAAGTATATCTTTACCTAGTGAGATCTGAATTTGAGGCAGTGAAGGTGGTTTGAGTACCTTCAGTATTTTTACTTTGAGCTTGCCGACACGCTTGGGAAAGGCAACGCAGTGGCTGATGTGTTGAGAAAGAGGACTTAGATACATGCAGTTCAAGAGGCCAGTAATGAATGGTAGATTATGGCTCTATTCTTTGAGATGTATTTGGAGGTGCATGACAGATAGGGGTAGACGTTTCTTTCTTCTGTTGTTGTTACCTCTACTCTACTGGATAGAGTATGAATGAGGAAGATATCAGATTCTGAAGGCCTATTCCTATAGGAGTGTGTGTTAGAAGAGGACCCTACTCCTGGGTGGACCATAGGCGATGATATGATCTTGTGTTTTCATAGATGTGTATGGGTGTTGGTAGACATATGTGAGGAGTTGATGTGAGATTTTCATTCCTCAGTTTGGGAAGTTCATCTTAGTGTCACCAAGATGTATCGAGATATACACCATCAGTATTGGTGGCTTAGTATAAAGAGGGATGTAGCTGGTTTTTTTATGAGATGCTCCACCTATCATTAAGTAATGGTGGAGCATCAGTAACTGGACAAGCTTTTAAAATAGTTAACCATTCCTGAGTGGAAGCGTAATGATGTCGTGATGGATTTTGTGATAGATTTACCAAGTTCTCCTCAAGGTAATTATGTAGTTTGGGTTGTTGTAGATAGAATCACAAAGGTTTCACATTTATTTCTAATTAAGGATTCCATCAATGTTGATGAATTTTTAAGGTTGTAAATCCAAGAGATTATAAATTTTCATGGGTTTTCTCACTCTATCATTTCATACAGGGACACCCAGTTTACTTCTCGTGTCTGGAAGGGACTATAGAGGGCTTTGGGTATACAGGTACTTCTGAGTACGGCTTACCATCCCCAGAAAGATGGCCAGTCCGAGCACACAATTCAGGTGTTGGAGGACATTCTTTGAGCATGCATCTTGGATTTCATGGGTTCTTGGGAGAGACACATACCCCTAGTGGATTTTTTCTACAATAATAGTTTTTAGGCAATTATTTAGATGGGACCTTATGAGGCTTTGTATGATAAGCCATGCCGATCACCCCTATGTTGGCTGGAGGAAGGAGATGTAGCTATGTTGGGAACTCGTCTTTTCCAAGAGACCACTAAGCATGTTGAGTTGATTCAGAAGATGATGGATACTGCATATACTCGGCATAAATCTTATGTTGATTTACAGATATGACCTCTAGAGTTAGAGGTCAGAGATTAGGTTTTATTATGTGTCACACTGAGGTTGGGACACAAAAGGATTAGGAGACAGGGGAATATTTCACCGAGATACGTCAGGCCGTTTGAGGTTTTAGAGAGAGTCAGTCCAGTTACCTATCAGTTGAAGTTACCTCAGAGGTACCAGGCCATGCACGACATCTTTAATGTTTCTCAGTTACGACATTACTTTTCAGACATGTCTCGTGTTTTCCAACTCGAGGAGGTTGAGTTGTAGGTGGATGAATCCTTCTAGGAGCACCCTATTCGGATTGTGGATCGAAGCATGAAGGTTCTCTACGGCCGATATATTTCTCTGGTATGGGTGCTATGGAATCACGAGAAAGTACAGGATGAGAATTGGGAGAGGGAGGCCGACATACGATCACAATGGCCAGATTTTTTTGAAGTTTCTTCTTCACCACCCTTAGAAGGGAATTTTGGGGATGAATTTATTTAAGGGGGGAAGATTTTAAGAACCTGGATCTTCATTTTAGGCATGGATCTTTATTTTGGGTTGTTTTTAAGGAAAAAGGAAGAAATGGGAAATTTTATAAGTACACGTCGTGTACTCGGTTGCCACGTGTAGTCGTGTACTGGTTGTGTAACGGCTGAGTACATGGTTGTGTGGGTGACCTGGAAGACCACATAAAGTGGGGTCTGGTTGAGACTAGTACATGGCATGTACATTAAATGAACATGGCATGTACTTTCCTTTTTAATTAATGAGTTGGGTCAGGGTCGCATCTCATCTCCAGAAAACACTTCTTCTCCCCGTGCTTCATATAGGAGAGTGACGTACAACTAAAAAACTTCAAGATCCTCCCAGTTCTCTATTCGAGCTTTGATTGAGACGTCAATAGGTGTGTTGGATTCCCACCGGTGAGTTATCTCTTTCCCTGGAGCCTCTCCTCCTGATTCCTCTTCTCTCATGGGTTATTCAAGGTTGAAATTTTTTACCTTTTTTATATATCTACATCATTTTGGGCCAATTCAAGGGCCAAAGTTTAAGAGTGTTCATCGTAAAATATCGAGGTAGGTGGTTTTTTCCTTTCTTTGATTGTATTTGGATTATATATGCTTAAATTTCTGAATACCCATGTTTAGGGAATTGTGTGTTTTGGAATTTAACCCTGTTTAATAATTTCTATGGTTTGTTTGATTGAGAAAGGGTTATTCCTTAGGCGTAAGTTTTAATACCTTGATTATGGGTGCATTTCCCTTATTTAATTGATTATGGTCATTTGGTCTAGAATTCCTATTAGGATTTCTTTTTTTTTTCATGCCTCGTGTTGTTAATGTGGAGTTACCATTTATTTGAGATGCATGTGATTTGCATTGCGAAAGTTTGACCACGGGGAATTTGACTATGAGTTCTTCCCGAGGTAGGGTCATTTATGTATAATTTTGTTATTATGTTAACCCAGAGGTATTGACTGTGAGATCTGTCGGGTGGTCATAAACCAGCGGGGTTAGACTATGAGAGCTACACAGAGGGTCGTTATTAAATGAATGTTGGACCCAAGGGAATTGACTATGAGAGCTTCTAGGTGGTCATTATATTTTATTGTTGTTATGAAGACTAAGGGGTATTGACTATGAGAGATTCCCAAGTGGTCGTATATAAAGGATTAGTGTTATATGGTGCCAAAGGGGTTAGACTATGTGAGCTTTCCCAGGGGGGTCATTATTTATTGAATTGATGATATGTTAAACCAGAGGGGTTAGACTATGAGAAATTTCCCAGAGGGTTGCTTATGAATTATTGATTGATTGTGACGAGTCTTCCAAGCCAAAGCACAGGCTTAGACTCAGTCTTACTTGTTTGTTATGTAGTCTTTTAAGACATCTTGTTTTCTATTACATAAAGGATATAGATCTTAGGATAAATCCTGATATTTCATTATTCAACAGATTGAATAATTAACAAATGTAAATGAATATAATTGAAAACTATAGTATTGTTTACTTTTGAGTACTTCCTAGTTTATTGCTTCATTTCTGTATATTACCTGCTATATATATTCACTGATGGTTAGGCACAGATATTTTTGTGGTTGCCTACTGGGACTCATCTCATACCCTATTTGGGTCATGCTTTTAGACCCAAACTGATTATATGGTTATAGGTATAGATAATGGAAAGCACCCTTCTTCATCAGGTACTTGATTATTGTTGGAGCTGGAGAACATGGGACCAAGCTGAGGCTTGAAATGTTGTTGGAGTTACTGCTTTTCTATACTTTGGTTTTAGTATTGTATTTCTAGTATTGTGACTTGTTTTGATTATTTCCTAGAAACATGTGACATGAATCATTTATATATATATATATGCTCCAGTTGCTTATTTTCTATTAGTCTTACGTTGTTTACTTCTATTGTATGGTATTACTTCTTCTGTTATTGTTTAATATTTTTTATTCCATTATGTATACTTTTCCAATGAGGTCATAGTTTCCCTATTATCATACCTTGTCCCTCGCAACTATTCGACAGCCACTGGAGTTTGGGGAAATGTGTTTGAGGTCATGTGACCAATCGGGAACAGAGCACCTTTGGGAGGCACTTGGAATCGGGACGTTATAAAGGAAAAGTAATAATTTATCAAAATTCAAAAATATAAACTTCTTATTAAAATGTAAAGATGGTGAGAGTAGTGATAAAGAAGAGTAATTTGATACTTCCAATCATATTGATGAAAAAACTACTCATTGCTAAAGTGAATGAGGTGGAATTAACTAATGATTAAATAAGTTCTTGTAACACCCCATTACCTTTCTGTCAGGTATATTTTAACCTTTGTTTTTGTTTTCTTTTTTCATTTTTTGGATAATTCTGAGAAGGAATTGATAGGATACCTGTAATGGTGAAGTCAGTAATTTTTTTGGAATTTTTTGCATAAACCCTGTAGTTTTTGTAGTCTGTTGGGGATTTACACATCGTGTAATGGGGTTACCCAATGTGTAATCATAGCCTAGTAGATTTCATGAAATGGGTACACAATGTGCAAGGTTACATATTATGAATATATTACATGACATGTAAATATTAAAATTTTAATTTTTACTAAAAAGTTATGGGTTTTTTGTTGTATACAACATCTGAGAGTTTACATGACATGAACCAGGGTTACACACTATGTAATTATCAGGCCAGACGATTCTATTCTTATTGATTGGATGATTTTCATTCCATTTGATTTTCAGCTCTACCTATCTTGACCAAGATCCATCCCTATGTGATTTTGGAGATCTCCAATCCCTCCAGGTCATTTGTCCATTGATTGATCATAGTGTTGATTGTGGTGCATATCTCTAGGTAAGCGTTCTTCCTGTCTCTTCTGTATCTATCTCTTTTCCTCCTTAGGGTTTGATAGATCATCTTAGGATTGATGGATCTAAAATCCATGTTGTTGAATCTTGATTCTAGTTTGTGTTCTTAGATCTTTTTTCCCTTCATTTCCCATTGGCGATTCATGTTGTGAATGTTGTGATTCCATGAAAAAGGTAGGTAGTTCCATTTAATATTGTCCAATTGATTAAACCTTGAATTTCTTATTGTTTGAAATTGATTAAAATTGATTTTTGAAAGCCCAATTTAATAAAAATTGGAATTTGAAATTGATGGTATAGATTTTGGGGAAAACCTCAAACTCCAATGCAATAAGAATTTGGGGCATGTTTTGAAATTGATGGAAATTGTAAATTGATTTTAGAAAATGGATTGAATTGAATTGATAAAAACCTATGATTGGTTTTATGTTGAAAATGAAAGAATTGATGAAAACCCCATTTCTTGGTTTTGAAAGTTATTTGTAATTTTTAAAATTAAAAGGTAGAGATTTTGATGAATGATTTGAAATGAAATGATTTGACATTTTTCATTTGAATGATTTATCACATGAAATCCTGGGCAGTTAGTGGGTTATTTGGGACAAACATTCCATAATGGTAATTCCCTATCAAATATTGAAGTTTTAAAACTCTAAAAAACCCTAATTAGGAAGATATTATCCTCAATGGGATGTTGATGATTCCTATTCAGCCTTATCCTGAGGGATATGTGTACACATATTCTCTGTGATCACTAATATGAGATATGTAAGGATCTGATAACTTAAAACTATCGTAAATCAGGTTAGATGAACATGGTGATTATTGTGACTGTTTTGATTATAAATTTCATTGATTGTGAAACTTCTTTACTCATTCCTAATGATTTATATAAAAATTTTATATAAAGTTTTTATTTAATCCATGTTTGAAATGTTTTCCATCATTCTGAAATGAATCACATTTGTTTAAAATATGAAAATGTACTTCCATGCCTGTTTTGATTAAAATTGAAAACATGATTCTATTTATAATTATGGAATATTTTTATAGAACACTTTTTAAGACCCTACTGGTATTTTTATCTCACACCCTACCTTTTCCTTAAAACATTTGTATATTTTTTTCTTCTAGGTCTGAGCAACAGGAAAGCACCTCTTTGAGGAGGTGGGTGTTCTTGATCCCTTAGGTCTTGGAGTGACGTGTCTGTTGGGATGTTTAGTTTATATTGTTTGTTTTTTGTACTTTTATGATGTACTTTTTCGGTTTTGATATACCTATTTGGTTTATAGTATTTTCTCCTTTGGGAATTTTTGAGCATACTGATATATATCTATAATCTTTCATTGTTTTTTTGGAAAATGTGTTCCCTATTGTATATTGTATAATTCCATGTGCTAGTTTCTAACCTGTTGGGATTGGGAATTCCCTTTAGGATATGTTATTTCCTTCTTTTATATCAGGATACTATGGTATCTACATTGGTTTGTGACAAAGTGGTGTCGGAGGTGTAGGTTGAGCATCTTTCCTTGATGTTAGTATGCAGTTTGGAATATCTTATCAGAACTTAGGAGGTAGTTGTGAGTGAGTGTATGCACAACTCTCATTGTAATGAGCCTTAATTCACCATGGGTGGTTTTGGAAAGGAATATTGAGGATTAGTTTTATTATTTTCTCTACTTTTTATTTGGATTGGTTGAAATCCAAATCTTGGTTATCTATCTGATGGGATAAATTTCCCTATTACTCTTATTTGAGTTGTTGATCTGAGTGATATTCTATTTTCTCCAATGTTATTTGATGATGTTTTTTAGAATAATGACTCTAATAATACATGTGAATAAGATCTAGTAGGAATCTTCTAATGATCCATAGAGAGAAAATCCTCTTATAGACCAGAATTTGGTTGAGGTTTTTGTGTGTGTTGTCCAAACTCTGGGACAGGCACCTCCACCCATTCCCATTCAAGCTCCAACTATGGAACCTTATAAGAATGAGTCTCAGAATTGTTCTCATGAGTTACTTCACCAGATCCCACCAGCATTCCAAGGTTCTAATGATCCTCAATAGGATAAGGATTGGTTGAGAAAGATATAAATTATTTTTGAGTTCTTGGAGATGCTCGATGTGATCAAGGTGAAATATGCCACCTTCAAGATAGAAGGACATACAAGGAGATGGTGGGACTCGATGTTGATGGTAAAGAAGAATGAGGGTTTAGAGTGGAAGGAATTTAAGGTTATTTTCACTAAACAGTTCTATCCAGAGTCTATGGTGTTGGCTAATGTTATGGATTTTTTCAAAATCAACTAGGATGATAGGACCATGATGGAATATATGAATTGATTTGTTGATATTGTGAAGTTTTCACCTGAGATTGTATTGAATGAGAATATGAATAATCTATAGTTCAATATAGTACTTTTATATGATATTCATTCTTAGGTTTTCTTGTTGAATATCTCTTCTTATGCTGATGTGCTAGATAGGGTGTTGATGGTCGAACTTGATCTGGATGCTAAGTTAGGGTTTAAGGGAGTTCCTTTTTCTCTCAGTGGAAGTTTTGTGAGTTCCCATAAAGGGAATAGAAATCATGATGAGTATTGTGGTGGATCTTGATATCAGGGTTCTTTTATACCTCCTATAGTGCTTTAAAGAGTCCCTTTGACTTGCTACCGGTGTGGCAAGCTTGGGCATTAGAAATGAGTTTTTACTATGGCCCCCAAGATAAGTGGTTCTTGTGGTCATTCAGGACACTTGTATAAATTTTTCTATATATTTTCTACCCCACATAGTGGCATGGGATCATAAACACAAAACATTACTGGTGAAATCACATGCTTCAAGATCTAAGGGGTTCTAGCCATAGGCATCTAGAATGAAGCTTCTTCATGCAGTGGAAGAGTCTCCAGAGGAAGTGGATATGGGTTCAGTGACTGTGAGAAGTACCATCACTATAGATTCATATTTAGTGGAATATTTATTTGCTACTAGTGTATATCACTCATTCATTTCATCTCATATTGTGAATCTGCTAAGTCTTCCTACATATCTTTTATCTCTTATGATGGATATTACTACACCCCTCAGAATAAAGAGAGAGCAGGGTATATGTTGTCCTACTTATGTTTTCTCTTTATCATAGATTGATCTTACTTGGGATTTTCTAATTCTCGACATGAAACCTCTTGATTTCATTTTTATGATGTATTGGATCATTACTATTAAAGCTCTAATTGATTGTTATCTTTGATGGTTCACCTTTACTAAGATTGATTGGGAGTGTCATATCATTCAGGGAGAATGGGACCTGAGGTTGAGTTGATTCAGACCTTCTTATCTATAGTTTGGGAAATTTATATCAGTGTTTTATTTTGATCTAGAGAGATAATCTTTTATTGATGATCTCCCTCCAGTTTTCATTGATTTTCTCAACATTTTCCCTTCTGAATTATCTGGTTTTCTATCAGTAAGGGAGGTAAATTTTTCTATTGATTTATTACCTAGTACATAGTTGGTATCTATTCCTTCTTACAACATAGAACTATCTAAAATGAAAGATTTGAAGACTCGATTTGATGATCTATTAAAAAAGTATTTATATTAATGAGTGTGTCACCATTGGAAGAATAAGTTCTCTTTTTTAAGAAAGATGATGGAACTCTTTTCCTGTGTGTTTATTACCAAAAAAACTCAAGTGAGTTATAGTAAATAAAAAGTATCCATTTCCATGGATTGATGACTTGTCTGACTAGTTTAAAGGGGTGAAGTGGTTCTTGAAGATTTATCTTCAAATTGGTTATCACCAGTTGAGAATAAAGGTATATGACATTCAGAAAATCACCTTTCGGAGAAGTTATAGCCATTATGAGTACCTTTTCATGCCATTTGGTCTAACTAATTCTCATGTGGTATTTATAGATTTGATGAATAGGATCTTTAATGAGTATATTGGTACATTTCTGGTGGTCTTTGTGGATGACATCCTGATTTAATCTAAGTTTGAGGAGGATCATGTGCATCATCTAAGAGTAGTTTTGGAATTGTTGAGGAATCATTAAATTTAATCCAATCTATCAAAATGTGATTTTTGGATTCAGTAAGTGAAGTTATTGGGAAACATGGCCTCATAACATGGTATTTTGGTTTATCTTGAGAAGGTTAATTTTCTTATGACATGGGAGAAACAATGAAATGTTTTCAAGATTCAGAGATTCTTGGATTTAGCTGGATATTATCACCAGTTGGTAAAGGATTTATCAAAGTTGGATTCTCTGATGACCAATCTCACTTGAAAGGGAGTGAAGTTTTCTTGGGATGATAAATTTTAGAGTAATTTTGTTAGGTTGAAACATCTTTTTACTTCTATACCAGTGTTGAATCTTTCAGAGTCCGGGCAAGGCTATGTGGTCTTCTATGACGCATCAAGTTTGGGTTTGGGTTCTGTTCTTATGTAGGGTGATCAAGTCGTTGCCTATGGATCTTGAAATCTTAGTCCACATGAGAAGAATTATTTGATCCATGACCTTTAACTAACAGTCGTGATGCATGCACTTAAGATTTGCTATCATTACCTTTTCAGAGAATTTTTTTACCATGTATCCATACCATAAGAGCATGAGTTATATCCTCTCACAAAAATATTTGAATCTCCTCTAGAGGCATTGGGTGGAGTACCTGTAATATTTTTATTTTGATATTTTCTATACCATGGGGAAATGGAATGTCATTTTTTATGATTTTAGAAGGAAAATTATAACTTGTACTATGAAAAAATCATCAGAAGAGTGGAACTTGATGGATCTTTTTTCACAGTTTCATATTGGAATTTGAGAGACAACGTATGAGGTAGTTTTGTCCAGTTTTCAATTAATATCCACTCTTCTCAAGATGGTTCTTCAGGAACAATATCTTGATGATGAATTTTATATCATTATAGACTCTCTTTATGGTAGAGATACCATTGTTTATTGGTCATTATCTATGGAGGGTGTCATATGCTTTCAAAACAATATTGTTGTGTCATTGTCTATAAGAAAAGATATGATGGGGGGTTATTATAATTACCAATGCATTGTGCACCCAAGAACCACAAAGATGTTTAATGAAATGAGACAATGATTATGGTGGTCGAGTATGAGATAGGGCATTGCTAATTTTGTTTATTATTGTTGTACTTTCCAATAGGTCAAGGCTGAGCACCAGAGACCATCGATTTTTCTTTAGACGCTTCTAGTGTTGTCTTAGAAATGGGATGATATTTTTATGTACTTTTTGGTTGGGTTTCTATGTACCCAAAGAAATAATAATGTGATATGGGTTGTGATCGATAGGCTAACCAAATTGGATCACTTTATACACATTCAATATACAACCAAAGTTTAGGAGCTGGGACATCTCTATGTGATAGATATTTTTCATTTTCACTAAATTTCATCTACTATAATCTCTAATAGAGATCCCCATTTTACTTATTGTTTTTTGAGAGGCCTTTAGGAGGATCTGGGATATCATGTTCATTTTATTATGGCATATAATCTGCTGATAGATGGAAAGATAGAGAAGGATATAAAGATTCTTGAGGATATGCTTCATGCCTATGTCATTGATTTTGGTGGATCTTGGGATAACCATTTGGGACTGGTTTAGTTTTCCTATAATAATATTTTTTAGTCCACAATTAGAATGGATCCTTTTGAGGCTTTTTATGGCCGACCATGTAAATCTCTATTGTGTTGGTCAGAGATTAGTGAAAGTTCATTTTTTGGAATGATCTTGGTTCAAGAGATGAAAGGAAATATTCAATTAATTTTTCATAGGATTTTTACGGTACAGAGCTGATATAAATATTATTATGATCATCTTTGTAGACTATTAAAATATTCAATTAGTGATCAGGTATACTTGAGAGTTTCACCTTGTTTGGTTCATTGGTGGTTTGGGAGGAAAGGGAAGCTTTATCCTTATTTAATGGGACCTTTTTAGGTTGTTGAGTAGGTGGGGAGAGTGTTTTACTATTTAGAACTTCCTATATAGTTAACGTCGATACATAATGTTTTCCATGTATCACAACTGTGAAAGTATATTTTTTATTCATCTCATGTTTTGATCTTGAGTGACCTTGATGTTAAGCATGATTTATCTATGGATGAGAATCCAGTCTGGATTGATGATTCTAATACCAAGGTACTTTGTGGAAGGATGATACCTTTAGTACATGTGATATGGTATCATAGTTCTATTTATCATGATACATGGGAGCGTGAGGTACTGATAAGAGAGCAGTGGCCTCACCTTTTTGATATGGAAGCTTCTTGATAGGATTTTTGGGGACATAAAATTTTTATGGCGGGGAGGTTGTAACACCTTGTTAGCTTTTTTTCATGTATGTTTCAACCTTTATTTTGGTATTCCTTTTTCATTAGTTGGTTAATTATAAGAAGAATTGGGAGGATACCTATAATGTTGAAGTCGGTAATTTGTTGAAATTTTTATCATAAAATCTGCAGTTTTTGCAGTTTTTTTGGGATTTACACAGCCATGTAATGGGTTTAAACGATGTCTAAGAATTTCCTAGAAGATTCCATGAAATGGATACACTGCATGAAATGTTACACGTCGTTCATAGCTTAAGAACCATGTAAATATTAAAAATAATTTTTTTAATAAAAATTGATCAGTTTTTCAGCATATACAGCATCTGAGAATTTACATGACATGAACTAGGGTTACACACTATGTAATTATTGGGACAGGTGGTTTTATTCCTAATTCTTGGTTAACTTTCATTCCATTTTATTTTTATCCCTAAAACTCTCAACCTTGATCCATCCCTAAGTGATTTTGAAGATATCCAATCCCTTTGGATCATCTATTTAGTGACTGATCATCATGTTTGTTGTAGTGCATCTATCCAGGTAAGCAATCTTCCAATCTCTTCCATCTATCTCCCTTTTCTTATTTGGAGTTTGATAGATTTTCTTGGTATTGATGAACCTAAACTATGTTTTTTTGAATATTGATTCTAGGTTGTGATCCTAGATCTTTCATGTCTTCATTTTCAATTGGTGAGTCCCATTAAGGTCATTGGGATTCCATGAAAAAGGCAGGTGGTTCCTTTTAATATTTGACAATTGATTAAACCTTGAATTTTTTATTATTTGAAATTGATTTCAATTTATTTTTAAAAACCCAATTTGATGAAAATTGGAATTTGAAATTGATGGTATGGATTTTGGGGGGAAACCCTGATTCCAATGGAATTGGAATTTGGGGAATATTTTGAAATTGATGGAAATTGTGAATTGATTTTAGAAAATTTATTAAATTGAATTGATTAAAACCTATGATTGGTTTTACATTGAAAAGTCATGAATTGATGAAAAATCCATGTTTTGGTTTTGAAAGTGAATTGGAATTTTGAAAAGAAAAAATGGGAAATTGTGATGAATTATTTAAAATGAAATGATTTTCCCTTTTTTAATTGATTGATTTAACACATGTGAGCCTGTGTGGTTAGTGGGTTATTTGGGATAAATATGCTAGTATGGTAATTCCCTAGAAAAGGATTAATGATTTAAAAATATAAAAAACCTAGTTAAATAGATCTTATCCTTGATGGGATGTTTATGAGTCTTATTTGGAATGAGACCGAGGGATGTGTGTACACATATTTTCCATGATCACTAATATGAGATGTGTGAGGTTCCCATAACTATAAACTATCATACCGTAGTTAGAATTACCATGGTACTTATTTTTTAGTGTTTTTATTATAAATGTCATTGATTGTGAAACTGATTTACTCATGCATAATGATTTATATACGTTATTTTATATAAAGTGTTTATTTAATCCATTTTTGTAATTTTTTCCATCATTCTAAAATGAAGAATGTTTTGTTTTAAATATGAAAATGTAATATAATTCCTATTTTTTATTAAAACTGAAAACATGATTAGGTTTATCATTATGTAATCTTATTATGGAACACTTAGTGAGACCCTAATAGGATTTATAGATCAAACCCTACCTTTTCCTTTTGGAATTTGTAGATTTTATTATGCTAAGTCCAGGAAAAGGGAAAGTGCCTCTTGGAGGAGGTGTATGTTCTTGATCCCTTGGGGCTTAGAGTGACGTGTCCATTGGTACATTGAGTTTATCTTGTCTGTTTCTGGTACTTTGATGATGTATTGTTTGGGTTTTGATAAACCTATTTGGTTTCTGGTGTCATCTCCTTTGGAAGTTTTTGAACATACTGATATGTATATGTTATCATCTACTATTTTTTGGGAAAAAATTCCCTTATGTGCGTTGTATAATTCCAGGTGCTAGTTTCTAACCCCATGGGAATTAGGAACACCCTTTGGGCTATGTTAATGCGAGATCGGGTATTAGGGTACTAGGTTATCTATGCTGGTTCATGATAGTGCTTCTGGGAGTGAAAAATAAACTAAGATTTATTTTATATTAAAAATATAAATAAAGGAATTTCTTTCAAATATCTCAAATCTAGAGAAGTATATCAAAATTTTGAAGAAGGTCATTCAATTTTCTAAAAAAAATAATATATTTATGAATAAGAAAAATATAGGTTATTGAAATATATTGGTGGTTTAAATAAGTTTTTTTATGATGATAATATTTCAAAATTCAAGATGGAAGTAAGATTACTGGAAAAGAAGAATTAACTTGATATTTTTCAACAAAAGTTGATAGAGTATTAAAAATAACTCAAAAAATTCTTATTTAAATTTAAGATATCTATATAGGAATTTGGAGAAATCTCTAAAGAAAAATTTATGAAAGATTTTTAAATTTAAAAGAAGAGTTGGCCTTGAGAATACAAACAAATATTACACTCAAAGAGTGAAAAATATCTTCAAAGTGTTAGTGCTAAGTCTAAATTGAAGAAAAAGGTGAAGAAGAAAAAGTTTTTAGAAACATCAAGTGACTCAAAAATATAATAATTCTAGGAACACTAACTTAAATAAAAAAACTTCTACATATAGTAATACCAAAAAATAAGTAAAGAATCCTAGGTTAAAGAGGAAAATTTTGGGAGTCTAAAATAGTTTTGGTTCACAAAAAGAATCCAATATTGATTACTCAAAGAAGTAAGAAAAACAAGTTTCAACTTTATACCACATATTGTTTTCATATGTAAGTATTATTTTTATGGATATTGTTGGCACTATGAAGTATTTGGAAATATATAAATAGTTTTTTGGTTTAATAAGAAATATCTTAATGAATCTAGAAGGTTTGTGAGGAAAATTTTTAGTAGGATTCATTCTGATCAAAATAGAAAAGTTCATAAGTAGTTTGAAATTTTTAAATAGAAGTATGAGAGAATATTTCAATCATTTGAAGAATTCAATAAAATATATGACTATCTAGGTCACCTTGATGAATATTTTCTCACCATCTTACCAGCCCAATTGAGTATTAGTTTCAATAATCAGAAGTCTCAAAATAATTAGTACACTGGAAAATAAAATACTTTTGTAGTTGAAGTTGAACTTAAATATTTAAAATGGTAATGTTCATGGATTTTGAATAGTTTATGTTATTTACACATGACAGGAGACTTAGAACACTTGAAAGGTGTTAAAAAGTTAAATTAAGCCTCAATAAACTTTGGGTGTGATGGGTCACTTAAAATAATAAGTTTTTTTCCAACAATGATTGATAAAGAGATGTTAAAGTCCAAGAAAAATTTATACATTATTGGGATCAAACATTATATGTTAAGTGTTTCTTGAAAATGTGATGGAGGTAATGAAGTAATATTTTAGAAATATGGGTTCTTGATTAATAGTTTTAAATATGTACATGTTTTAATAAGAGTACAACGAACAAGGGGAAACCTGTTTCAGGTTGAAGATGTTGAAAATTCTTACTACCTATGCTTAAAAGAATAAAATATAATATGAAATAAAAGACTTGGTCATATTGGAAAAAATAACATGTGAAAGATTAATTGAAGATAGAATGTTTGTGGCGTGGTTGTTCTAAAAAGAGAAAGAAGCCTGATTTGATATGCATGTTAAAGGGGGAATATTATTAATTCTTCGCACAAGAAAGTTGATATTCAAACATCACATCCATTGGACCATATTCATTATAACATTTTTGGGCCTATAAGGAAGTAATAAAAAATAGAGATAAGTATTTTATTTACTTTATTGATTATTTTACTCATATCATATTAATTATGTTTATAAATCATAATTTAGAGGCTCTAAATATGGTTAAGATTTTTAGGAGTGTTAAAAAAGAGTTTGGGTTATCCTTAAAGAAGATCTAGACCGAAAATAGTGTAGAATAAACTAGTGGAAGATTTGATAATTATATTGAGAATTTTGATATTCACCATGATCTTAGTATACCTTACACATAAAAACAAAATGGTTTTATTGAATGGAATAATATAATCTTAGTAGATATGGCTCGGACCATATTGATTGAGCGTGATACTTCTCAATATTTCTGGAAATAAGCTATTGGTGTAGGAGTTCATATAAAAAATTGTTTATTACATAGACCAAATTTTGATATGTCACCATAGGAGATGTATTATAATAATCCCCATAGTTTTATATGCATAAGGATTTTTTTAACACTTGTGTAATCAAAGTATAAGGTGAAAATCTAGGGAAGATTGAGAAGAGAGTTGTTAATGGTATCTTACTTGGTTATCCTCCAAATAGAAGAGCATAACATTTTTACAAAAAAGATATTGGGAATATTATTTATATTGATGATTGAAATGTGTTGGAACACTCAAATAAATAATACACACATAAATAAGTAATCTAGTGATAAAGTTGAATCTATTTTTATTAAATAGCAGGATGAACTTTTTAAAAGTGATAAAAATTAAAAAGTTATGTTTGTTGAAGAAGATAATTAATCCATCTCTAGATATAAAGATAAACCTATCTCATATCATCCTTGGTATAGAAATTATATGGAGGTATAAAAAAATTAAGAACAAAGATATCAATTTTAGACAGTAACTTTGAGGACAAAAACACATACCTCTTTGTTTTCACATGTTGAACCAACACATGTGAATGAATATTTGGAGAATCAAGAGTGGTTTGATATTGTGAATGAAGAATTATATCATATGAAGAATAATGAAACTTGAGATTTGGTACCCAATCTTGAAGATAAAAATTTCATCAGGACAAAGTGGGTGTTCTAAAACAAGTTGAAAGAAAAGGGAGAAGTTATAAGAAATAAAGAAAGATTTGTGGGGAAAGGGTATTCTCAGGTTGAAGGAATTGACTTTGATGAGATATTAAAATTGGTTAATGTACTAAAAATTATAAGGATATTTCTTGTTATTATAGCACCAAGGAAATACAAAACTCTGCAAATGGGTTTCAAGTCATCCTTTCTCAATGGTGAATTGGAAGAGGAAGTTTATATCAAGTAATCAAGTGGTTTCATGCTTAGAGAAGATGAAAGTTGTGTATATAGGTTAAATAAAGATATATATGGGTTAAAAAAGCCTTAAGATAATGGTATTCTAATTTAGATACTTTCTTGAAATAGTTTAAATTCAGAAAAGGAAGAGTGGACAATAATCTCTATATCAAAGATTACAACATGGTATCTCTTATTGTTATTGTTTATGCACATGATATTATATTTTTTGAAAATGATGAATTTTATTATAAAGAGTAATATCCTATTGTATGAACTATCAAAGATACATTTATAATTTCCCAAGATATGTTACAATGGATAACTTTAGGATCGGTCTCAATGAAGTAGTGTGTTTATCCTTATGATATCTCAAAAATGTTTTTGTATTTTTTTCCTATTTTAAAATTTGTAAAAGAACCATCATAAAAAAAGATGAATAAAGGAAAGAAATACTGATGAAAATTAAGTTAAATGAGAATATAATAAATATAAAAGGATAAGAGAAACATAAATAAGAAGAAGAAAATAAAGTTAGCAAGAATAGAACCAGTTCCATAATAGTTAACCTCTCTACTGCCTATCACTGACCTAAATGTTTATACCAAAAACACTAAACCTCAATGAAATGATTATATTAATCTCCCTAACCAATATTTTAATCCAATTTAAGTATGATTCTTACATATTTTCACTTAAAATATTCATTTTCTCATGAAAAGATTGATGAAATAAAAATCAGAAATAATCCCGCTGAATGTTTCTGAAGTTTTGAAAATAAATGCAAGAATCTCAACAATTCATGAGAAACAATGATGTGAAGAAGAAAGTGATGATTAAAAAGATATTTAGTCTTGAGGTAGTTTTGATCATTGCCTCTTGGAACTAGTCCATATATTAACCCTCTATTTCTGGTGGTTGGAGATCACCACCATAGAGAGAGAATGGAACAAACGTTTTTTATTTACAAAACAAAATTGCAAAAGATAGAGGAGATAAATAAAAGAGATAGAAAGGGTATAGAACCCAAATAGGAAGCATGGGATACTAAAAAATTATGAATGATCTTCCATTCACTAGAAATGACCATGATAAATCGGTTGAAACTCTGTTTTGAATATCTACTGAGAAACTCATCCAAAAAATCGAACACGCTCGTCTTCATAACCCCTCAACTAATATATCAAGTAGCAACAAAGCCCAAATGTTTGAGGCATTATAATGAATACATTGGATTCATTCCACCACCGATTTTATGCCACAGTAAATAGAATAATCGATACCCTATCCTCAATACACCTACATGAGTAACAAAAACCTACTACGCCATAAATCCCCAAGCTTGAATCAAGTTTTTATCAAATCACCCAGAAACCTAAAAATGGTTTTTACTCACTATCTCATAAACATTAGAGAGGAAGGAAGTGTAATATATTCTCTTATGGGAATGAAAATTATTTTACTCACACCATAGATAAATATCTTCAGCGGCTGAATTATGTTATGTGAATTTGTCTTATGAGCAGCGCAATATGAATTCATCCCATGTGTATAAAATTTATCCAACCCGATGGAAAGTTGAAATCCTCAGTAATTTTTTTAAATAGAAGATAATAAAAATTCAAAATAATATTAACATTGTAAATAAAAACTCAAAATACAAAAGACATTAAAATGATAAACTAAAACAAAAAAATATTTTCTAATAAAAACAAATAAAAGAAATAATATTAATAATAATAACAATAACAATTGAAAAGATCAAACTATAACATATAAAATTAATATTTTAAAAAAAAGTTAGAGAATGCAGCAAATAAAAATGAAAAACTTGACACACTCATTATTCACAAATAAAATTAAACATTTAAACACAAAAAATAATCAATTTACTAATTAACAATAAATCAATCACAACACTGTGATTAATCACTTAAATACCAATATTATCATTATAAATATATTAAAAATATCAAAATCGACATGGAAAATGAATCAAATGAAATCCACATCAAATAGATTTCCTTAGAAATGAAAAGTTTATTTGAAATGTCTATGCTTGGTGAAGTGAAATATCTTTTGGTATTTCAAGTTTCCCAATAGAGAGATCATATCTTTCTTTCTCAAGAGAAATATGCTCAGGAACTTTTAAATAAGTTCTTCATGGAGGATTAAAATCCTTTTTCTACTCTTATTTTAGTGGGAACCAAATTTTACAAGTATAATAAAGGAAAAGAATTTAATTCAAGAGAATTTTTGAAGATGATTGGGAAATTGTTATACTTAACAGCTTTAAGACTGGATATTATCTATGTTTTCACTTTATGTGCTAGGTGTCAAAGTGTACCTAAAGATTCTCATTTTACTACTTGAAAGAGAATTATTAGGTACATTAAAAAACCAATAAATTTCGTATAGAAATATGATAGAAAATGAAATATTGATCTGTTTGGTTATACAAATGTAAATTGGGATGGAAATATCGATGAAATAAGGTTTACATTCAGTGGAGATTTATTTCTTAGTGAGAGGTATGTATGTTGTCACACTAAGAAGAAAATTTTTGTGACCATGAATACCACTGAAGTAGAATATGAGGATGAAACTCAAGCTACAGCCCAATAGATATGGATGAAGACTTAGTTGGAGTATCTCAAAGTAGAAGTAAAGTCGCCACTTCTTGTGGGATATAATAATCAATATACTATCAATTTATCAATAAATCGTGTTCAATATTCAAGATCAAAGCACATTGATGTAAAATATCACTTCATCAAAGCTATTATGGAGCATAATATATTAAATTTTTAATTTTTACCTATAAATGAGAAAATATTCAATGTGTTCACCAAACAATTTCAAAAGGATGCAATTCAAAAATTGAGGTTGTTGGTGGGAGTTTAACCTCATTCCTCTCAAGGATAAGGTATGGTGATTCCAACCCCTCTATCATCTTGTTCTTTGTATATTATTATAAAGGGGGGTAAAAAGAAAATATAAATCTCTTTAATGTTTATTACTTTACGTGTTTACAAAAGGGGGGGACTATTTTAGAGAGTATCCATTGATATGTATTTTAACTATTGGGGATAGATCACTTATTTAGGGGGTCGTGTATTTAGAGAGAGTTTTTTAAAGGGGAAAGTTATGAATTCAATATGTGGGTGTATGAATTTTTTTATATATTATATGTTTTAACTATTTTTGGTGAGAATGAATGCAGGAACCTATTATTCATGGGTTCTATGAACAATTTTTAAAAATCTAAGAACATTTTATTTTCAAGTGGTATCAAGGGATGAGAAAATTTGATTTTTTCAACAGGTTTCTCAAATGGTATAATTTTTTTTTAAATAAGTGGATATAAATAATTATTATGTATTTCATGGTATTATTGTTTAATGTTCTTGTTTATTGTAATGATTTCACTCACACTGGTTTATAATTATTTAATGACAATTCATTTCTAAGAATATGAGTTTGAAAGGGATTTATGTTCCTTGGTTTCCAATAAAATATAAAGGGGGAGATTGTTGTGTCCAAGATATGTATTTGGGGATATTATTAAATACCCAAGGTGTGTTTAAAAAAAATATATTTCTAAATAAGAAGTTTCCTCTATCATTTTTTACTTTTCTAGAGAAGAAAAATTAAAGAAACAGAGTGGATATGTTTATTGTGTTGTATTTTTGTTGTCAATGGATAAATAATAATTAAACTCATATTAAATAAAGTTAAATATGTGAGATGAATGTTATTTGGATGTTTGGAGATCTTTTATACAAGTATGAAGAATTCCAGGCAAGAATTAAGGAAATTCTTAAGAATTATGTAATTATAGAGTTGAAGCTAAAATTATGGATAGGTGTTGAATACCGTGCATACTATAGGGATCATTAAGAAAACCATATGGGTAATATAATATTAATTGGGGTCATGATTATTACATAGGGGCCACTCATATACTATAAGGTTCATTTATAATGAAGAAGAATAAATTTTTGGAAAAGGGAAAATACCATAGGGTTCATTTCCTATCTGCGTAGGGGCCATTTCCCATCTATATAAGGTTCATTTCCCAGCTGCATATGAGTCATTTTATATCTTCATGGGGGTCATTTCCTAGTTACATAGGGGTTATTTTAATCAATGTAATTATCATTTTCCATCACTATAGGGATCATTTTCTCACATAATAAGTTTTATTTATGAAGACAAAGTGAGTTTTGAATTTTTCTAAATTTGGGATTTCAAAAATTATACATGAAATTATTTTTCAAAATTTAATAGGGAATTATCAGATGAATTATTATCAATAATTAAAGATAATTAAAGCTATAATATCATATGATTATTAATCAAATCTTAATAAATTTAAATATTATAAAAAGGGATTTTTTATTCAAGAAAAGTGAGAAGAAGGTTCACACCGTGAAGGAGTTAGTTTCACCGAGAAGAAAAGAGAAGGTAGTTACAGTTGAGGATAAATATTTGGCCATATTTTGATGCATGATTTTGTTCCATGAGTCCACCTAGATATGAGGATCGATTGAAAGAAAATAAGAGTAATGAAATAAGAAGAAAAAGAAAAATTTAAGATTAGTTATAGATAATTACCTATCTGAAATTCAAAATTTAAAGGAGGGAATCATTATTACTTAATATATAATATTTTTCATGGTGTGAAAATATTATGGGATGATGATATTAACTAAAAATAAAGATTCACATATTATCAAAGAGTTATAAATAAGAGGATGAAGAATATACTTGTTGTTGTTAAAGTATAAGAAGATGAAGAAGAAGAAAGAATATTATTATAACAACTTGATGGAAGTCTCATCTTAAAGAAGACTCTTCTGTTGTTGAATGAATTTTATATCATTGTATATGTGTGGAAATAACTTACAAAATCAGGAGGATTTGGTGTAACCTGAGTTTAAAGATAAACCTTACTTGTTTTAATCCAAATTTTGACACTAGTAGGCCACATTATCTTGGGTGAAGCTGAATCGCATCAAGGATTAGCCATCTCATTTTGACTGGAAAACCTTGTGAAAAATTATTTTTCTGAATGTGATTGTATGTTGGTGTGTTTGAAAGTGATCCAATTAACTCATCTTAATGGGTAGTGAAGTTTGTTGCAAAAGAAACATAAAAATGAATTGAATCACTTATTCACCCCCTCTCGGTGATTTCCACTGATCTTGCAGGTGCATTTCACATTATACCAAACCTTGTTATAAATTATTTTTAATTATTTAGGTTATGTGATTGTAACCTTAGGGGATGATATAAAAGGGTTAAAGATGAATTATTGGTGATATAATTATATACATGGGTATTCCCTTCCCATTGTCTTTATATTAATATAAGTAAGGATCAAAATTCCTTAGGATTGATATTAATATAGGCATGCACTACCTTTCCCATTGTCTTTATAGTGATATGAGTAGGGATCGATATTACTAAGGGATAATATTGATATATACATGGTTTTCCTTTCCCCTTGTCTTTATTTTTAAATTATTAGGTATCAATATGTATCAGGAATGTGATTGGTATAGACATAGACTACCTTTTCCATTTTTTATGGTAATGACCCGACCCGGATATCTAAACAAACCTAATCTGGTTCACTATAAGACCTCAGGCACATCACTAGATCACTATAGGATGGCGAAAGCACCAAGGGATAAATTAAAAAAGTGTGGGATATGGTTTAACCTCATTCAATAAACCAATATATAAGTAAATAAATAGAGTGTCAGGCCAAAATTTTAGCATAACCCTTGGAGACATAAAACCCAAGAGATGAAAACATGGGTATTCATCGGTGGAACACATGTTCATCGAGTTACCTAGTCATCAAAATATTCTATATCTATATGAACATTAAAACTAATCAATACATGGTAAAAAAATCCATCAATCCAACAAAAAGTGTAAAACTAGGAAAACCCCACTTTACACATATAAAGAAATCCAAACATGAACTATAGAGAAAAATTAAAGTTCGGTGTGAGTAATCTCTCATAGATAAATCTTAATAAAACCCTACTACATCTTCTCCACATTCCCACTAAAAATTTAAGAGATTCCATCCTAACTCCACACACCATGTACAATGTTTATCCATACTCTAGTTCCCTCAACCCTCACGCGTAGGCCTTTTTCCTTTACTTGGGTCATGTAAAACAAAGTTTGAATTCCTTAAAAATTAACATTTATATGGTTGGATTACAACATATCACATTGAATTCACCACCCAATCTTAGATAATTTTTCATAAAGCTAAGTATAAAAAACAGGAATACAAAGTGGAAAGGTAATAAGTAATCATCGGTAGTCTATCAAATAATATACTAGCCAAACAATTTAAACATTTTTATTTATCATCCAACTAAAATGATAACATGTTTTAACAAAACACTAATAATTTTTATTTAAGCTTAAAGATACATTTTTCAAAAAATGGGTTTTTATACGTTACATGTGATAATGTTAAAATTGATTTTTCTTACACCTAAAAAAATTTATCTTATAAAATAGATTTAATATTTGGAATAATTAGTTTAAAATTATATAATAATTTCCATTTTATTTTTAGTAATTAAATGTAAATTACTTAGGTAATAATTAGTTACCATGGTAAAACCAAAAATGGTAAAAGTGAAAATTGTAAGAGTATAGGACTTATAAAAATATTTAAAAATGTGTGCAAATAAATTTTTGAGGTATGATCAAAATTATATCATCCCCCACTCAATTATTGTTCATTTTTTATCCTTATTTATATTTGAAACATGTTCTCTCTTTATATTAAGCTGAAATATTTACAAAAAAATATCATTCTCGCCACTTATAAAAGGGGCCTCTCACCATCCCTTCAAGACCACCCTAAAATTTTGGTTTCCTCTTGAAAATATTACCATTTTACTTCCCATATAATAATATTCTTTTTCATTGAGCTTATTATCATAGGATATTGTCTTAATACCTCCATTTATAAGGAGTCTTCAAAGGGAAATCAAAAGTCCTCAACATGGGTACTTTTTTCCCCTAACTTCTTTTCTTTTCATTCTCAATTTTATATATCTAGTTCTATAATTACTACATAATTAAATCAGTTTTTTTATAATAAATTATATTATACTAACTTAATAACTATTAACCACATTTCCCCTTTTCCGTTAATAAAAAAAATATGTCATATGTGCGTGTGTGGACTACCACCACCACAAAGTAACACATCTCATTTTTCATTTATCCTATTTATTATTTATTAAAATATATTTAAATCTATTTAAAAACATTAAAAATATCTAAATTATATCATTATGTTTCTTTAATAATGTTATTTTTCCAAGATAAACCACTTTTTTAATCATAATCATCCATTAATTATGGTATGTTCATGTTTGGGTCGGTGTAACCACCTACTTCAACAATGATATAAAATAATATCATGGATGACTATGAGAGATTAATTAATGATGATATATGATATAAATAAATCAATAATGATTTTATTTTTTTTAATGGTAACATTAATCTTAAATACATTAATTGTGATACCAATATATGTTTGTTAAAAATCACCAAAAGATAATCATCGACAATTTCATCTTTAAGGATCCTAACCAAAACCCCCCGTATAATGAAATTATAACACTATAAATCATTATAAATCATTAATTTAAGTACCTTTTATGATCTGGTAATGATGAATATTGTGAGAAGAATGAATAACAACACTAATATTACAAAACTAGTTCAAAATGATCAAGATTTCTTACACCCAATATAGAAAATAGATAATAAATAACTAATATACATGTACATAACAATTATAAATTAAGTTTATAAAAGAATAAAGATATGAATAAGGTTATAAAATAGGTGATTAGTATAGTAATTTTTTTGTACAGGAGATTTAAGTGCTTTGGTGGAAGTCAAGAATTAAGGTAAGGGTTTCTTGTCTCAATTTTCAATCCCTTGGGGACATAATTCTTATTATACATCATGTTTTATTCATAATGTTGCACCTAATTACCCTTTAATATTTTTTATCATGATCCTATCATTATTCATGGTATTTAATATTTCATTTGAAATTACATCCTTTAAGTGGTTTTGATTTGAAAGTTTCTAATATCGCAAGGGTTTGTGCTAACTCAATTTTATTCCATTGAGTTAATAACTTTACTATTGAAATATATTGTTCCAAGTTTGATTTATTATACCTAATAAATAATGTTTATTATATTTCCTCATTATTTTCTAGATTTTTAAAATTCAACCTTATAATATAATTATCAAATGATTCTTACCATAAATATTATGTTACTTGAAAGGGTTTATTGGTCTTAATTCCTATTTCTTGAGTCATATTTCTTGTTATACACCAATTTACTTTTATATGGTGTATATATTGCCTATTTATATCATGAATTATCTTTAATTCATGGTATTTTAATTTTAGTTCCAATCTATTTCCCCTTCAAGGGTCTTGATTTAAACGTTACTCAACCTGTAAGGCTTCGTTTACCAACCCCATTTTAAAATCGAGATCTCTCAAATGTGATAACCCATCTAGGGAATTTTTATAGTATTTATTTCTAATATCATAATTATTTTATTCCCCTATAGATATCGTTAGTTCACTTTGTTTCCTATTTGGATGGGAGCTGATTGTCCTTGTAGATCCTTTTTCCTTTGTTGGTCAAATGCTTATACTAATGCTCATGGTTCTACAAGCGTGAAGGATGTTTGGATTTTGGGTTATTTTGGTGATTGTTTGGTTGGTCTGTGAACTGTTCCTAGCATGGTTGTTAGCAGTTATAATTTTTCCTTGGTTCTCTTCATTCATTCCTATCAACAAGTTCATGTGGCCTTATTAATCATGTCTTCTTGATCTTCTCAATTCAGCTTTTGATCACTCTCTGATGTTTTTTGCTCAGAAACTATTTTATGTGTTCTGATGGTTTTTTAAATGTTTGTTGTGATTTCCTATTGGCCATGTGATTCCCTACACTTGATGTTATTATTCCCATAAGGAACCCATTTATAAATATGTTTTGTCATCCTACTTCTTCCTCTACTGAAGCTTGTAGTTATATGAGGTATTTGAGGATATTTTTTAATGCATTTTGGGAGATGTCCTTGATTTGAAGCAACAGCATGTCATTTTGAAGAAGGTTTTTGTACATTTTTCTGTTTCTTTCATTGGTTGTTTCCTCATATTTATGGTGAAACTGTATAGAGACAGATTCTACTAGGATTTGATGGTTGTTGAATACCGTATTGGTGTCATTGCGTATATGTCTACTACATTTTTCTTTTTCACTCATTTTAGTGTTTTTAGGCTTCCTTCTCTTAAAGCGGATATCATGTGTAACTGCTGGACTTCACCTGAGTTTGTTTCTTCATCTCACTTCACTTGGTTTTATATTCTCCCTGGAGGATATTAGCTATTAATTGATTCCATTCTATGTTTTGGTGTCTGCTGGACTTGGGGTGAGCTTATGCAGTTTATTTGTGCTAGTGACTACTTCTATTGAGCATCATAATTTTTGTGTTATATGGGTATTTTTTCCCTTGGTGGAATGTATTGTGTATATATTCCATATCCCTTCATGGAGGAAGTATTTGACATATCGATGAAAGGACGTCTCGAACATGTCTCATGCAATATGAGCTCTTGTTTGTTTTTTCTGGGAAATCTAAGATTGTATTCCCCTCAATACCATGTTGGTGTAAGCTATTTACACATCATGTTTGTATTTTAATCCTTTATTTCAATAAATTCCTTTGGGGCATGAATTGGGTGACCAATTCATGTCACTTCTTTTATAAAAAAAGATTCCATGTGAAATGGATATGACGCCCATTTGATTTCCATGGGTTCTTTATAATATGTTGATTATTGATTTTAGTGGCATGCATATATATCAATAATGATATGTGGGGTCCTATATATCCCACCAAATAATTGAAGAAAAGTTTAAATCTCATGAGATATGTATACACGGTCACAATTTAGTTGTTTTTAAGTCTGGTTATAAGTGTGTGACTCACAAAAGTGATGTATATGCGGATATAATTAAGTTGTATAGAATGCATGGGTTTTAGTGTGTGATTCATGAAGGTTATGTTTCTCTGTGCTTATGGTTTTTCCACAATTCTCAAGTATAAAGTTTTTCTTTTTTACAAGTAAATATCATGATATGTTCTTATGTTATATCATGAATTATATTATTATGATCTATGCTTTGTTGGGTATAAATTTCTTATGTATCTTGATTATACCCATATTCCCATCTTATTATCACTTGTAATATTTTATTTTTATCACTTATGATTTGTAACAACCCAAAGTTTAATCAAAGGAAATTTTCTTCTTATAATTATGTCATATAATCACATGAAATCACAACTCAATGAACTATTAAGTACTATGTGACATTTAAACATAATATTGTCACTTCTGTTATTTGAATTTCGAAAATCTGGCATACACGGTTGTGATTAGTAGGATGTTTGGAGTCCGATAAGAAAAACTTAATTTTTTGTGAATAGAAACTGACCCTTATGAATAGTAATGTTACCCTTATGAATAGTAATATGACCCTTATGAATAGTAAATCATCCAAAATAATATTAACCTCACCCAAGAATGTATAAATAAAATTTAGGCATAATATAAGTGATAATATGACCATAGTAAAAGTATTGGTATTTTTGTAAGTCATGAATAATTAATTAAAATTAATTAATTAATTTAAAATAAAATTTATTTTCCTAAAAGGTGTTCATAAATTAATAGTTTTATGTCTTCTAGTTTTAATATAATCTTATAAGACCTTATGTAATTTTTAAAAGCATTATAAAATTAGTTATAGTTTTAAAATCCGTATTTTTCAAATAAATTATAATTTTAATTAAAAATTAAATTAATCATATTTAGAAAATTATTTTTAAAAAATTGAGTTCATTTTTGGATTATACATGTCTAAAAATGGTTAGGGTGAATTTTTGGGATTTTTCTAAAATACTTGATTTTTTATGAATAGTAAAATACAGTAATTTGCCTTATATACACATTATATGTTAAATATAATATTTATTGAGTCATGGATGATGTAAGAACCTTGGGTTCAAACTCACATGCATATATTACTATTTTTTCACATGAATCATCACTATTTCGTGTCTTATGGAAAAATAATAAACTAATGATTAAAATATTAAGAAAACCCCCCTCCCCTCCACTATAAAAATCACCCACACTCCCCTATTCTCTTCACTCCTCTAAAGCCTTGTTCCTTATCTAAATTATACTCAAATCTCTCCCCAAGATCCTCCCCCACGTTCAACAGACCTTGGTCTCCTCAAAATACCAAATCCTCTCCCCTTAAGAGGCTCTCAAGGAAGATTAAATCAAGAGGTAAATTCATCCTTTCTTTTATTTCATTTTCTTTTCATATTCCTTTGTTATATTTTTTTTTCCTAACCTCTCCCCATCCAAATGGTATGAAAAATCTATTACCATACATGTACTATAATTTTTTTATGCTAATGGGATAATTCATTTTCATCTCACATTTTCCCTTCTTTTATACGAAAGAAACAAAAACATCATCTGAGATGTGTTAATTTATCACATTCAAGGACGATGGGTTATCAATTTCTATTACCATATTAAATTCTAGTCATTAAACCATTTTTATGGTTGAAAAAGACTATTAAATATGTATTTTATCTTACGTGATGTTCTGGAATCCTTTTTCACACATGATGAAAAATAATAATACAAAACAAGTTAATTATGAGAAAAAATGCCAAATTAATCCAAGCGTTTATCATTAATGTTTTATATAATGATTCAACTTCACTAAAAATAACCAAATGAATTTTATAACCATGTAATATATTGTATTTTCAATAATTTTATATAACTTCAATTCTATAAAACCATTCTCATCAAACATGTTTATCCGAACATGAATATAAGTGAACCGATCATTAAAACCAAGAAAGAAAGCGCTCTAAAACAATGAAATGAAACCTCTTAACTCCTCAAAAAGGACATGGATGAACTTAATAATCTTATAATAAATCAATAAAATGTATTGGAGATTCTGTATTTATTAATTAATGAACCTAATTTGATTATTCAGGTCATTAAGATCAAGCGAAGAACACAATTGCACTTAAGGTAAGGGATCCTCTCTTCCTCACATTTATTCAAGAATATCCTCTATGTTATGTCCTTTTATGTGTAGTTCCTAATGATGAGGTATGATTTATCACCTCCCCCATACTTCCCTCATGATTTATAAAATAATATAAACCTCTTTATCTCTCATTAAGCCAACCTAAGTACACCTGGTACCATGCTGATATTCCGTAAGGGATTCTACCCGAACCTCCATTATTCCTTTGGGTTATTCTTAATCTCTTTTTACCCAAATGAAATCCTATATTCTATTTATTTACATATTATAATTTCTATTTATATTTCCAAACTCACATATCAAGATCCATTATCCATTCTCTTTCGGGGATATACATGCTTTTAAGTGATTCTCTCCTCAATACTTCCTGATAAGCAAATCGGTTTTAAGGGAATTCCCGAATTCTTACCCAATTTAAAGTGCACTATATTATCTTTTTTTAATCCACCATTTTTTTTATAAAATCATTATTTTTATTATAAAAACCTTATTGGTTCACTTTTGGATTTATATAAAAGATTATTCTCTTTTCTATTTTAAATTATCTTTTGTATTTTCCTTAAAACAACACTAAAATGTTTTAATGATAAAATTTCTTAAATAATCTTCTTAAATGTTGTCACTTTTTTTTGACATAACTTATCATGATATATTTTTATTTTACCTTATGAATTTCCATGTATGTTTTAATTCTTTTCTCTGATTGACACTTGTATGATATGCCCATTCATTATGCTTTATGACATGATTATGATACCCATTTCTCTCCATGGGTACCCTTATAATTATGTATGATGGATTGTGTATGATTCATTATGTGGAAAACATATTCATGAACATGTTAAGATGGGTGATACCTGATAGAGCTCTAATTCATTGGTTAAATTTGAGTCTCATGAGACGTTATGTACAACAGTCTTGGCGGTTAGCTTTGAATCGTGCTCCCATGTGCAACGGTCTTGGTGGTTAACCTTGACATGTGCTCCTATAATTGCAACGAGCCTTTACTCATGTTAAGTCATGTTTTATTTTGCTTCCACATTCCCATGACTCCATTTTTATATGACCTCATGTTTATATGTTATGATTTCACATGTTCCATGCCTTTTTATATCATTATGCCTTGACTTCTAACCCATGTGCTAAAGCTTTATTAGTATGTTTTTTCCCTTATTGGTATTTTAGATCATCCCTTTGTTTATTTTATTCCTGGGTTACCCTATGAATATGTATGAGCACAATGAAAGTTAGGATCTCTTTATGAATACTAAATAAATAATTGTTATATATAGTCCCATGTTTTAAGTTTTATGTACCTAGTCTTCTAAGACACTAGACTTCATGATCCTTGGATTATAATATGATGTTTTATTATGCTTAAAATCATGTAATGTTATGTGTAAAAGGATAGGGTTGCTATATGATTACCCTTACTGAGCATTTAAGCTCACCCCTTTCTTATGTTTCTATTTCTTCAGGTTATGAAGAAAAATAATATAAACGATGTTTCTAGAATGGTATCTTGTGTGGTGGATTTTGTAGAAGATATTGAAGACTTGTTATGTCTTAATAATTTTCTTATATAGTTGAAAAATGTCTATTAGTTGAAAAAACATGGGCTTTGTTATTTATTTTTTTCCTAAATCTATAAGACTCTAAACCAAAAAGGTCTCATGAATAAATTGTAATGAAATGTTTTCTTTAAGTCATGTAATATAGATGGTCACATCGATGGTATATTATAGCCTGAATGGATTCACTTCAACTTCCAATCACATTAAATTTCAACCAAGGCTTTCCATTAAATAAAATCTTGAAACTCGTTAAGATTATAGTTAAAAAATAAAATCCAAAGTTTTCTAGTATAACCATCAATAATGGTTAAAAAGTATATAGAACCATTGTGAGACTAGATAGAGGTAGGTCCCCAAAAATATATGTGAACTAGTTACAACTTTCTAGCATTGGGATCCCATCTATCTAAGTTTAAAGACACCCATATATGTTTCCACAACACACAACTTTCACACTTTCCAGTTGTCATGACCCGACCCATCGGGGCTCTCCTGGTCAGTGATGAACTGAGTGTGACTACCTTAATACCACCTCTAATAGGCCAGGGTATATAGACCAATGCTGAGTGGGAATAACACTCAAATGGGAGGCCTTATTCTAAGGTACTTTTATGCAAACACACATCTATAAGCTCATAAAATGTTGAAAGGTAAAAATAAAAAAGATATTAAATGCTTACATACATCTAAATCCCACAATTATAATACAACAATAAAGTACTAAAAGTGATAAAAGGGCCAAATAAAAGCCCAACCCAGAAACTAAAAAAGAGTCCAACCTGCTCAGAAGGAGGGGACTACCATCAAATGCAACATCAGTATACACCTCAATCTTCCTAGCTCAAGCTATGCTCTACCTGATCCATGTCCTCCAAGGACACCATAAAAAAATTATCTACATAATACATTACATTTATGGGAAGAACTCATGTAAGGGTGAGTATAACAATACCAATACACCCCGAAATAACCAAACATAAAGCATTAAGAGTATTTATCTCATCACTATATAGGTATGTCAATCAATATATAATACATGATGATAAAAAATAATAAACCAAATATAATCATAAAAATACTATGTGTCATGAAGGTCTTAACCACTACTAGCCTAGGATCCTACTCGAGATTTTAGGTGACACTCATTTGGGGTAAAAAACTTTCTCCATGAGTATGATAGCACTGATGGTATCCATCTGAGATGTCATGATCATCGAATCTAGTCATGAAGAAGAACAAATAAAATTGATAGGTCATGTCCAAGATACACACTCGATCTGTATAAACCTCATCATAAGAATAGATATCAATACAAAGATGAGGGATCACACCCAAGGCCATGGAGTATACCAACAACCTAATCTGTATTAACCCACTAAGTAGGGGATCGACACCTGGTTAAAGTTGGTCATGCCGATTCCTAGAACCCCACCTAGAGAAAAAGATGATAAGGGATTACACCTAGGTCCATGGGGTATACTAAAAACTATATCCAAGAATAGTTCCATAAAGGGGTCAAAATCCTAGTCTAAGGACATGATGTCACAAAATAGCCTCATATAAATGGACCAAGGGAACACACTCAACCAATACTAGTCCAAGGAAGATCAAACAATCTCACAATGAAGACCAACTAATAATAATGAGAATTAAAACCTGTTTTTGAAGGAGTGCATGGTGTGTCCCTTGGGGTACAAGGAGTGTCTCACTAATCCTAGTACTTCATGTGTATCATGATCACACAACATGTAATTTTCAACAATACGCGGTGTGTCCCTAAGGGTATATAGTGTGTAGATAATGAGATGGAACTCGGTGTGCTTCCTACCCATCCCCATGTATTATGACCCGTGTTCATGTACATTTCATCACATGGTGTGTAGGGATCTAGATAGCCACTCGATGTTCCATCTACCCATTCCTATATACTTCCTAAGTAAACAGCATGTGGGGCCACATAGCCACCTGGACATGTACTCCCTGTATACACCGACCTAGTCGGCTAAGGGTCACATGACATGTGACACATGTCACATGTTATGTGATGCTTATCTTTATGTGGAAACATGTCACTACATAGGGTGGGCTACACGGTGTGTGTTCTTATAGACAACATGTTGTGTAGTCGGGTTTTTCATAAAACTTGAAGGTTTATCATGTGGCTTTTCCCTTGCCTTTAGCCTTTTATTTATCCAAAATTCACACCCCAAATCATGGATCTAACATTGACTGCTCCTTGCTCACTGTTGACATCTAGATTCCGGCCATACCCACCACTTGGTAAATTCCCTTCATTTCACCTCACTTTTGTTAAATTCCAAAATCAAATTGAAGGTCTCCGATTTGGCCATGATCGACCATTGTCATCACGCACCTCAATCACATCACCAATTCTAAATCTATACCTAATAAAATTATATTTTTCACTAAATATCGAATGTGAAACGATCATTTTTTGGGTATTTTTCAATCTGTCGGCCAAAACAAATGTCAACGATATACACATGTATAATGGGAGGGGTAGAAAACCACACAAAAAATACTAGGAATGAACCTCATCCATTTATGTAGGGTCTCGTGGGTGTATACCCTTCCTTATATAACTTAGTTTAGGTGACATCAAACCAAACCCAACATCAAGCACTCATTAACCTCTTAGGATAACAACATTTGGTTTCCCATGTGAACACACAAGGTCTTACAAAGGTATTTATTTGAAATTCCTTTATATATAGATCCTCCAACTGTACCTCTAGATCATGAAGCTCAATGGTTTTCATCATATATACTAGAACAGTTATCAAGGTCGTCCCTGGGTTCTAGTCTTTTACAGAAGACAAACTTTCAATGGGGGTGTAAACATGTCACATCCTCAGGGAAGGAATCCTCACTCCCCCCCACTACTACAAGAAATTGAAATATAATAGTATAAAATGATACAAGGTTCATACTATACAACTAATAAGAAGTCAATCGTATGCTTCTACACATGAGATCAACTTGATCTGTCTGGAATCACTCCTGATCAAATGATTAAACTCTATCCCACATTCTAAAAACTCTAATACACTAACTAGAGACAACCATATGATCTTGTATTGAAGGAAACGAGTATATATTGAATAAAATTTCGTATGGTATCTCTACATCTATGAAAATATTCTAAATGAGCCTCCCCCTCTTTCTATATCCTACTATATTCATGTTATAGTACTGATTGCAGTGTGTGGTCACTGATCCTCTTTGCACAAGACTCCAACAAAAAGGGTTGAGTAAAAAGGATCCAATGGAATCGCTAAGCCTTGAATAAGGGATACACTCAGGGATAAGTTTCTTATGACTCCATGTGAAAACTTAAACTAGGGAAATGAAGACACATGTCATACCTCAAACCATACTCAAAGCCTCCAAGTCACAAGTCCCTACTTTATATAATTCATCCTTTCATTTTCCCACATGTTTACCACAGCTATGGATTTCTTTGACACCTTAGTGCAATAAACTTCTATGAACACACGATTTTAAGGAGATCTTCCACCGCACCTTGACACTATCCACTTTCGGTGGCACTAACTTTCTCATATAGTTTTGGATCACATCACAAGAATTCATATCGATGGGGAAGCATCCATCTTTCTTGGGAATATTAATCTACATAAAACATTACCAACACGTGGTTTGACTGATGCCTCATGTCATCCTAGAAAATACTTGAAAAAAAGATGTAAAAATAGTGCATCATACCCACATTTAAGAGTAATACAATAAAACTAGAAGGAACATAGATCATACCTTAAAAAATCATGGATCCACTAGGTAAAAAGACTCCAATAAATTCATCTTACCAAGTTCCTATCCACCATATTTTTGGGCCTAGGGTGGTCCACCTGGGGTGGTGGTGGTAGTATTAAACCCAAACACCTACCACCTCCTTCTACTCCCTACTTCAACTGTTGCCTCTTCTTAGGTTGTCCATTGACCATATCTATGATTGTAGCATTATAAGTAGGACAATCCTACATGATATGTCCTCTTTCATGACAAGTATAACAACTCCTCATCCTCAACGGACTGAGTTGTCCCCAATTTTCTCATAAATGATGAAAACTTATGTTTTAGGACCTACATCTAATGCCTACTATCACTAGGTCCTACTGACCCTGGATCCTAGGAGACTCCTTCCTCAAAAGCTCATAATATGTGCTCAATCCCTATGCACCATCATCCAACACTAATAGATCCATCCATAGCTCAGTCTGACATGATAAATCCACCTAAACCAATGAAGGTGGTTCTAAAAACTGATCAAAAGGAAAAAGCTCCACCTTCTGTCCATACTAAAGAAAGACCACCACATGACCAAGCCCCTTCAGGGAGGCCTCATCACTTATTAGGTCATACTCTTGACAATAATTTGAAAACCTCATTGTCTATCATTGTGAATGCATAATGAAAGAATAAAATTCATACCATGGTCAATAAGTATATCTGGGGAGATAAATAAAGAAGCATATGGAAACCACAACCCATTCCTATATGATGCATGTACTAATGTTTTCCCTGAAATAAATTCCTATAAGTGTGGATCCAACATGAAGGTTATCAGAGTCCTGATGAATGGATACATTGAAAATTTCACTAACACTGGAGTCCCTAACCTGAAATATGAACCCAAAACATTTAACACTATTTAACTAGTACCCAAACCAAACCACACAACTAGAAAATCTCAAAACTCTATCCTTAAGGTGGAAACCTACTTTGATACCACTCTATCATGACCCATCCCACTGGGGCCCACTTGGTCGGTGATGAACTAAGTGTGAATACCCCAAGTCCACCTCCAATAGAACATGGGCTCGTGGCCAGTGTTGAGTTGTCATAATACTCAAATGGGAGGCCTTAACCTAAGGTATATGTATGCGCGCACACATCTCCAAGACCAAAAAATACCGAAAGTTAAAAATAAAACTGATACAAAATGCATGAAAACATCTAAATCCCATAATAAAAGTATGATAATAATGTATATAAAGTGATAAAGGGTAAAAATAAAAACCCAACCTAGAAACTGCAAAAGAGTCCAACCTACTTAGGGGTAGGGGACTACCATCAAATGAAACACCAATATACACCTTGATCTTTATATCCCAATCTATGATCAACCAGTTACATATCCTCTAAGGACTCTGTAAAATGGTCTATCATGTGTATAAGACATAACATGTGTGGGTAAAGACCATACAGGGTTGATAATAACAATACCCAATAGGACACCTTGAAATAACCAAACAAAAAGAATCAAGAGTAGTCATATCATCACTATATAGGTATGTCAATCAATATATGATACAAAATGATAAATAATAATAACCTCGATATACTCATAAAGACTCCAAGTCATGAAGGTCTTAACAACTACCAACCTAGGATCCTTCTTGTGATTCTAGGTGACACTCATCCAGGGGAAAACTTACTCCATGACTCTAATAGCACTAATGGTATCCATCCAATATTTCATGCTCGTTAGATCTAGCCATGAAAAAACACAAAGTAAACTGAGAGGTCTCATTTGAGATACACACTCGATTGGAATACACCATATGGGAAGAACATATATCAATACATAAATGAGGGATCACACCCAAGGCCATGGGTTATACCAAAAACTTGATCTGGATTAACCCACTAAGTAGAGGATTGATCCTGGGTAAAGTTGGTCATGTTGATTACTAGAACCCCAACTATAGAAAAATATGGTAGAAGATCACACCCAGGACTATGAGGTATATTAAAAACTCTATCTGAGAAAAATTTTATAGATGTGTAACAATCCTATGATGAGTACGTGATGTTTCACAATACCCTCATAAGAATGGATCAAGGGAATACACTCAAAAGATACTGCTCCAAGTAAGCTTATGCAAGCTCACAATGAAGACCAGCTGAGAAGAACAAAAACTCTGACTTGTTTTTTAAGGAGTACACAGTTTGTGCCTTGGGGTACACAGCATGTCTCACTAAGCCTGGTATTTCATGTGTCTTTTACTCACATGGAATGTACTTTTCTGCAATACATGGTGTGTCTTTAAGGGTACACATCATGTAGATGATGTGTTGTCACTCTAGATGTTTCCTGATCATGCCCATGTATTCTGACCCATGTTTGTGTACATCTTGTCACACTATGTATAGGTATCTAGAATGGAACTCAGTGTACCATCTCTATAATCTCTTTTACTTGTTAAGTACACAGTGTTGGAGTTAGTTCCCTATGACTAACTTCTGTGTAATTTATGATAACCTATATTCACTATTTTCAATATTAATAAACTTATTATCACATCAAGATTGTTCTTCTGTATAACATGGTATGTGATAAAGTCATAAGAATGGATGTGGCATTGAATGGTCATAGTAATTCCCCATTGTGATGAGAACCCAGAAGTACCACAATAGTATTATTAAATATATGTTCTATAGCTAGATGAAATCATTTGAGAGACAAAAATGATACAGTCTATCAGGGGTGGAGACTCATAGGATATTGAGTCACCTTCTCATAGTGTATGCCCTTGGTAATATTCAGTATAGGATATTATGAGAATGAGACCCGCTAGTAGGAAATCCACATTTATATGTGTCATTGGATGTTCCTATATGCGAACATTTTTATCGATCCTTAGACTTTAATATTATTATTAATGAGTATTATAAGTCATGTATTTTGATGTATTGATGAGAATTGTGAAGACATATATTCACGGTGAGGTAGGATGTGTTGGATTCATTGTGAGTAATATTTCATTAATGAATAATATAAGAAATTATTTGAACCTTCTGTTCTTTAACGGAAGTTCATATCTAAGGACCTTTGATGGAAATGATATTTCCTACATAAATCCATGTCCATAGTGTTTGATAGGAAAGTTCAATTTCCAAAAAGTCAAAGAAAGATACATCGATCACATACCTAAAAGAAACCTACTTGATTATATTTACCATGATAAAGGGATTATATTACATATTAATCATTCGTATCAGGTATTATATCATTGTGTCATTAAATTGTTTCTCTATGGGTGTCTTGGCATGTTCCTAGACACTAACCTTGGACTTTAGGTTGCTTCACTTAATGCCATTGAGAAAGAGGCCTAAAGGGTCGCACACTAAGTGTATCCAAAATATCAGTTAAATAATATATTATTATTTATTATTTAATAAGTTGAATAAATATTATTCCTTCACATGGTTTAATAATTATTCATGTTTTCTTGATCTCATATATTATGTCACCGGTTATTTGAGAGAATATTATGTGAGAATAATATTTAATAAATATTTATTTTTTGTTTAATGAATATAATATTTATTTATTTATTGGTGAATAATGCGGTGACATCTATTTATTAAATAAATATTCACTATTCAAGGCCCGATAAATATTATGGAAGAATGGAATATTGATATTATTATGATCCGGTGAGAAATAATATATATTGAATATTATTTGATTAAATAATAATTATTTTAATTCAAAAGTTTATCACATGTCAAGAAATAATAATAATAATATTATTATTATTATTATTATTATTATTATTATTATTATTATTATGGACATGGGGTTCCATGGGGATTAAATAAATAATAATGGGAACTTGTGAAATTATTTATTTTTAACCCTAGTAGAATATAAACACAATTATATTATTTTCTTAAGAGAGCTAAGTCATTTTGTTGTGCATAATGAAATCCGTAGAATCCTCTCAAAGACCTAGAGAGATCCCTTCTCTAAGAATTCTCTCAAGAACCGAGAGTGATACTCCTCCACCTTCCACTCTCGAGTAAAGAGAGATCAAAGAGAATACTTTGGAATCAATTCTCAAGGCGGTCAAAGGAGAATGACACAAGTGATAGGATCTGTCATTCTAGCACCTAGAGATTCCTACGCCGACGTTTGGATATTCATGGAACACATGTGGATCGCTAATATAAGGGATCTATTCTTAATTCCTACAACATAATGATAGTATGACGTAGATATGTTGTTAGATCCATCAATGAAGAAATAATTTCTCACATTATAATTCTTTAATTGATTAAATTAATTATAAATAATATGTGACGATCATGCACTTTGGTTTCGACATTGTATCCATTGTCTATATTATTTGATTCAATTTTTTTTATCACATCATTTATCATTGTATAAATCTTGGATTAATCATTGATCATAACAAAAAGAAATTTTTGGCATGTCCCATCAAATTATTCTTCTATGCTCAGAAACTTCAAGTAGTATCAGAGGAGTCACATAATTATTTATAATTATTTATAATTATTTAAAGATCATTGATTGATTTACGCATTTATTATTGGTTTTCAATTCCAGATTTATCATTCTTTAGTCAAAATTTCACGATCTACTTTCTTACTCTTTGTTTCTTGTAAATATATTCAAATTGATTAATTCTATGAATGAAATAAATTAAAATAACTCATTTAGAGGTTCTAAGGAGTCTGGCTAGATAACACAAGACTACATGTCATGTAACCTAGAGGTACATTCCATGTACTAGTGTTTAATTCACCAAGAATTAATTTTTAATTAATTAAAGGCATATGAATTTATTATATGTGGTGAATTTAATTATACACCATGTGTTGACCATGATAGACTGGCACATGGTCAGCTGAAGTAAATGTCATGTAACTTCTATACACAGTGTGTAGTCCTTAGTCACAGACAGGCCATGTATCTTATTACATGACCTACATGACTGGTGATTATGTAACTCAAAGAACACACAACGTTTAGCCCATATACATGCCATGTACTCTAATATTTTTTATGGCATGGTTACACATCGAGTCTCTAGGCCTGTGGTGCGGATAGATGATGAGAATATTACATGTTGTGTAAATTCCATTATACACACCATGTACTTTTAACAAATTATATAGAATTAAAATTAATTTATTATTATTTTAAATCCTTATCAACATGTTCTTGCACATTGTCATTAAGTTGATAGTACACTCCATGTGATGGGTTATATATATATATACATATAATTAATTAATTTGTATGTAATGTTCTGATATGCATATCATGTATAATTCATATTATAGTTATTATTCTACATGCATTGAAGCATAACAGGAAACATGAATATCATCTAAACCATGTGATCATTAAGTTTATAGTACATGTTTTGAAATTATATGATTGAGTCATGTATGCCACATGTCACAAGATTAAACATTATTCAAGTATAATACACATTGGGTTGTTCAGATGGGAACTCACCCTATTTCCCCCAAGGTAAATTTTTATTATATACAATTGATTTTAAATAAATTTATTTAATTTTTTTTAAAAATTATGATGGGTAATAATCTCAAGGAAATTCATATGAAAATTAAGATAAAATAATTAATTAATTAAAGAAGATAATTAATTGATTCGAGCGTGGTTTATCTTAAATAAAAACAATTAGAATTGAATGATAATTTTATTAAATGTGTAATTTTATATATGCATGTGGACGATCATGATCCTAGAATGAAACTTTTTATGTGATTGGTGTTATTTAATTTATTATTAAATTAAATTTTGGGGTGGAAAGCTACAACAAATACTTCAATTGGTTCAAAGTTTTTTCCAAAAGGTCAATGGTTAGTTTATCATCCTATAGATAAACTAACCATTAGTAAAATCTCATGATCATAACACTTTATTATTTTATTTTTTTCAAGTTTCATGGTTATTTAATTATGGATGTTTTTCACGATCACATGAATTTAGGAATTAACAAGCATGTAAGATAGAACTAAAATAAATTTTCTTATGTGTAAATATTATCTAAGACGTGGTTAATCACTTAAGTAAATCCAATTAATATTAACAATCATGTAATAAAGATAATAATTGGAAATTTATTCATAAGATATAAAATCCTTCAATTATATATATTAAGTTGGTATAGCCTTCCACTACTTCAGTTAAAATTGAACCATAGTTCAAAGTGCTTGACCGGCTAAATTTGAGGTGCTTTCAATTATCAGGGAATTATAACTTAAATTTTTGGATTGAATTGATATAATTTATATCATGGTTCGACTAAAAAAGTAGGACTTAGTGTAACTAAGAGGAAATGGTTGAAGAAATCCAATTTAAGGATTTCAGGATTGGGGAGTCCACTGACAACCCCGTAGGGCATCATTAATTTCCTATGGTACTATCCAAAAACAAATATATAAAACCCAAAATATGCTACTCAATTAATTAAAATTTAGTATAAATAAAGTTCATGGTTGAACCCACAGAGAGGTTGAATTTATTTTAATTATAATTTCAAAGGATTTAACTTTATTAAATTGAAGAAAAATGTGAGAGAAGACTGATTTGATTGGATTTGAAGAAAGAAAAATTTAAAATGAAGTAGATCGATTGATTGGTTTATGAAATATTTGAAAGCATGTAGGGGTAATATAATATCAGGGTTCAAGTGAAATTGGATCTTAGAATATAGATTTATTGATTCATTATTGGTGTCAGAGTCAAGATGAGGAATATCCAATGGTCATGGTGTCCCCTCCTTGATGTGACAATATCCTATTTCCCTTAGTCCGGTAATTTAGGGTGTTGAGAAATCAAGTTTATCTAGAAACCATGTTTAAACATGATTTCCCCTAAATTTGAAAATTTTCATGCCTTCTTTAGGATTATTAGTTATGTAATTTACATTTTCATTTTAATTATATTATCAATGGTCATGATAAAATAAAAAATAAAGGGATTGGAAGTTGATGAACAAAATCACACAAACCAAATACATTAATTGGAAAAAGGATTAAATCCAATGCACCTTACCCCTTCAATTACATCACCCAAGAACATGGAGTTATTACCCCCTCATCCTAGAGATGATAGGTTTAGAGGTAAGGAGAAAATAAAACATAAATAAAGAGAAAAAACTCAAAGAGGTGCAGCAACTTCACTCCAAGATTTGGCCTCCAGCCAAATCTGAATGATTTCAAGCAGAAGTCGGATCCTCTATTTATAGGTATTGGATGGGATCTGCCCAACCCATTACATAATGTGTAAGATTCACATCGTGTAATGTACTTACATGATGTGTAATAGTGTTTCATAGAATGTATTCATGTCACGACTTGTTTTTGGCGGCATCAACTTATCTGGATGAATTCACGATGTGTAATATAATTACACATCAGGTAATAGTGTTTCTTTATTTTCCAGCTCCTATTCTTCCTCCAAAAAACTAGAGTCTCACTGTGAGCTTCGCTCATGGCGTGAAGTGTCGTTTTACTCTATTCTTCACCTCTTTTTGTTCCTTTTTCAATTGTTTGTTGTATCATGCCACAAAACACAAAACAAGTTAATTTTATCAACATTTAGAAAGAATATTCATAAAAACACACAAATAAAGACATTAAAATACAATAAAATGTATGCATGAATTAAACTTATCATCTACTCAACAGATCAAAGAACTATGAGTTAATGCAGTTGTCATTAGAAATGCCTACCTAAAACCCTTCAAATTGCTTCACCAACCAAAGTTGGGTTGATGAGAAGGGTTACATGGATCCTTTTCACTATAATGTCCAAGAAATAGCATATTATAAAGCCAATGGTGAGGGATATTTGTTTTTGATAAAATAGTGGGAGATTAATAAATATAATATTTATTTGTTTGTTTAGATTTTATCAGATAAAGTATTAAAATTCTGATCATATTATTTATATAAATGATGATAAAAATGGATTCAAATATATCACTGTGATCCATACTTGAGAAGGATAACCTTCTCACCGATAAAAATTTCCAAGAATGGAAAATGCACTTACACGTTATCCTATTCCATGAAAGGAAATTGTATGTACTGGAAGAATATATTCCCGATGCACCTAGTAATGAGGCTAGTTATGAATATTTAACTCTCTATGAGAAAAATTTGAATGATTCCATATATGTTAAGTTTTTTATGAAATCATCCATGACCAATTAGATTTTGAGTCAACATGAGGACATGGATGTGTATAGTGTGATGTCTCACATTAAGGATCTCTATCAAGAGAATACGAGACAAGAGAGATATAAGATCCCCATTACTCTTTTTACGACTAATATTTGAGATTTGGTGCCAGCTGGGCCTCATATAGTCAATATTATTGGCTACATTGAACGCTTAGACATCTTAGGGATTAAATTACCAAATGAGTTGTGTAGAGATCTTATACTTTCATCACTACCCAAGACCTTCTTTGATTTTATTGTTAATTATAACATGAGAAATAATGAGAAGAGTCTTTCAGAACTTAGAACTATAATACTCCAAGTGGATAAGGACATGGGGAATGAAAACCCCATGGTCCTTATGGTGAATAAGAAAAAAAAATAAAAAGGATAAGGGGCCCAAGAATCATATAAATTCTAAAGCTCCCAAAAACTATCCTTCCAAGAAGAGGAAGATCCTTAGGCTGGTCAAGGAAAAGGAAAAGGTATGCTTTTCATGTGGAAATCAATGCCAATAGAATAAGAACTACACCTAGAAGAAAGTAGAAGCTAAAGGTTCATTCATTATCAATTGTAAGATTTCAATATCTACAAATTGGGTATTAGATATATCTTGTGGTTCTCACATTTTTATCCAAACATAAGAACCAATTAGATTCAAAAATATTTCAAGAGGATAGGTGGATTTCAAAGCTTCCAATGGTGTAAAGATGGCTACTCTAGACATTGGTGACTAACACCTTTGATTTATAATAGGAATGATATTGGTTTTAAGGGATTGTAATATTGTACCAACTTTTACCAAGAACATAATTTTTGTACCATTCCTAGATTCAAATGGTTTTATTTTAAATTTTGGAAATAAAAGTTGTTTCTTTTATAAAGACAGCATATGTTATGGTATGGAACATTTAAATAACGGTATTTATGTATTAAATTATGAAAATTGATTATTTTAAATAGATAAAAAATCACGTTCGCGTGACTCATATAACATCCATCTATAGCATCGCCATCTTGGTCATGTAAAAAATAAGTTTTTGACAAAGCTATGTCAATATGGTCATTTAGAATCTTCTTAGCTAAAACCACTTGAAAGATGTCATGATTTTTTAAAAGTAAAAATGATCAAAACATCATTCAGTGGATAGGGTAAAATGGCCATAGAGATTTTAGGATTGGTACACACTGATGTGTGTAGACCATTTCTAGTAGAAGCTAGAGGTGGATATTCTTACTTCACAACTTTTACTGATGACTTGAGTAGATATGGCTATGTCTACTTGATGAGGTATAAGTCTATAACCTTTGATAAATTAAAATAATTTAAGAATTAAGTATAGAATCAACTTGGAAATAAGATAAAGAATCTTTAATCAGAATAGAGATGGTGAATATCTTAACTAAGAGTTCATTAACTTTCTATGGGAGTTTGGGATTCTATCTCAACTCACTCCACCTTACACACCACAGTGGAATGGTGTTAGTGAAAGGAGTAACTGCACCTTATTATACATGGTAAGTTTAATGATGAGTCATGAAGATCTTTCATTATCATTTTGGGGATATTCATTACAAATGGTGGTATACACACTAAATAGAGTACCAACTAAAGCAGAAAATGGAATTCCCTTCAAGTTATATATTGTAAAGAAACCCTTTTTTGTATACATGTGTATGGGGTTGAGATGTGATTTTTAAGGCCTTATCAAGAAACAAACTAGAACCCTGGAGAAAAAAGTGTATCTTTATAGGGTATACTAAGAAAACAAAGGGATACTGCCTATAAAACCCCTCAGACAAGAAATTGATTGTTTCCAGACAAGTTGTATTTCTTGTGAGGGAGCACATCCTCAAAAATTATAGTGGGAGAAATATTTAATTAAATAAAGTTGATGCTCAAGATACACAAGAGTTAATAGAGGAACATATTCCATAGTTCCCTATAGAAGAAGTAGTTCTTAAAACACAAGTATTTTATAGGAGCACTAGAGAGGTAAGAGAACCAGATAGATATGGTTTTCTCGTCATCAAATATGGTGAATCATTATTGGTTGAAAATTATGAACCTCTCTCCAAAAAATAGGTAGTAGAGATCTTAGATCTTGCAAGATGGAAAGAAACCTTGAATTCTAAAATGGATTCCATGTATCAAACCCAATTTTGGGTTCTGGTTGATGAGCAAGTTGATGTAAATCCCATAGGGTGAAAATGGGTATTCAATAGAAAAATAAACATAGAAGGTAAGGTAAATACTTATAAATCAAGGCTAGTGGATGAAGGGTTTAATCAACGTTAAGGAATTAACTATGATGAAACATTTTCACTATTTTCCATGTTTAAATATATCAGAATTCAACTTTCTATAGCAGCTTACAATGAATATGAAATTTAGAAGATGTACATAAAAATTGTTTTCCTTAATGATAATCTTCAGGAAGATGTCCATATGACACAACTAGAAGGGTTTGTGACTCTAGGTTATTCCATAAATATTTAAAAATTTCAGATGTCCATTTGTGGATTGAAGCAAGCATCTAGGTCATAGAACATTTGATTCAATGAAGCTATAAAATAATTTGGTTTCATTAAGGAATAATGTGATCCATGTGTTTATAATAGGTTTATTGGGAATGAAGTCATTATCTTAGTAGTATATGTTGATGACATATTACTTTTTGGAAATGATATACCAGTCTTACAATCTATTAAGGACTGGTTAAACAAGTGTTTCTCCATGAAGGTCTTAGGTGAAGTAGCCAATATTTTAGGGATCGAGATCATTCTTGATAGATACAAGTGCCTGATTGGACTAATTAAAAGTACATAAATTAACCATATACTAAATATATTTAGTATAGAACAATATAATATGGGATTGGTTCCAGTGTCACATGGTATACATCTTTCTCAGAAAATGTGTCCTCAAACATAATAGGATAAAGCGAGAATCAGTAAGATCCCATACGCTTTAGTGATGGGACCAATTATGTATGTCATTTTATGTACTAGACTTGATGTTTTCTATGCATTGAGAATATTAGGTATATATCAAACTGATTCAGGAGAATAACATTAGTATTTTTGTAAGGTTATCCTTAAGTATCTGAGAATAACTAAGGATATGTTCCTGGTGTATGGAGGAGATGAGGAGCTAGTCATTAGGGGTGATACTGATGGTAGTTTTCAAAAAGGTTAGAAGGATATAAAATTGTAGTCAGGATATGTTTTTTGTCTCAAAATAGGAGTTGTGAGCTTAAAGAGTTAAAATAATCCAATTGTAATTGATTCTATAGAAGAGTTTGAGTATACAAAAACTTCTGATGCATCCAAGGAATCCATTTGGATGTGAAACTTTGTCCAATATCTTTATGTGGTTCCTAGAATTAAATACCCTATCATAGTGTATTGTGATAATACTGTAGTGGTAGATATTGTAAAAGATCCAAGCTCACACCAATGGACAAATAAATACTCCAAAATTATCACTTATTGAGGTATTTTTCATAGAGGGGTGAAGTTTTAGTAAGAAGTGTTCCCTCAAAAGAAAAGATGGTGGACCCCTTGACTAAAGTCTTATCTCAACAGAAGCATGAGTATCATATAAGAGCTAGTGGACTAAAGGTTATTAGCAGATGGATCTATTGCAAGTGGGAGTCTTTTGGAGTTAGTACCCTAGAAAAAACTTATATGTACTTTATAATAACCAATATTCATTTTTTTAATGTTAATAAACTTCTTATCACATCATGATGGAAAATTTTATGTAATATAGTATGTGATAATGTCCTAAGAGTGTTTTTTTCACTGAAAGGTCATATTAGTTCCCCATTATGATGAGAACCCAAAAGTGCCATGACAATATTCTTAAATATATTTTTTATAGCCGAATGAAATCATTTTAGGGATACAAATGATATAGGCTATAAATGGTGGAGATTCATAGGACTTTTAGTAGCCTTATCATGGTGTATGACCTTGTTAATATACAGTGTAGGATATTATGAGAAAAAGACCCACAGATAGGAAATCCATATTTATATTTGTCATTGGAATGTCCTATCTACAGACATGTGTATTGATACTTATACTTTAATATTATTATTAATGATTATTATAAGTCACATACTTAGATGTATTGAAGAAAATCGTGATGACACATGTTTTTGGTGAGGTAGGATACGTTGGGTGCATCATGAGTAATATTTCATTAATGAATAATGCAAGAAAGGATTTTTCTCTTCTATTCTTTAATGGAAGTTGATATCTCAGTCCCTTTGAGGAAAATTATATAGCCTAAATAAATCCATGTCCATGGTGTTCGATAGGAAAGTTCGATCTTCTAAAATTCAAAGAAAGAGAAATCAAGCACATAGGTTGATGGCATCTGCATGCAACCTTCTTGATTAGAGTTATCACGATAAAGGGGTTATATTACATAGTAAGCATTCGTATGAGGTATTATTTCATTGAGGCATTAACTTCTTTATTTATGGGTTATTTTACATGTTCATAGATTCTAACCTTGTACTTTAGGTTGTTTCGCCTAATGCCACTGAGAAAGAGTCCTAAAGGGTCACACACTAAGTGTGTCCAGAATCTCAGTTAAATAGTATATTATTATTTATTATTTAATAAGTTGAATAAATATTATTACTACACATGGTTTAATAATTATTTATATTTTCTTGATCGTATATATTCTTTCAATGGTTATTCAGAAGAATATTATGTGAGCAGAATATTTAATAAATATTTATTTTTTATTTAGTAAATATAAAATTTATTTATTTATTGAAAAATAATAGAGTGATATTTATTTATTAAATAAATATTCATTATTCAAGGACTAATAAATATTATTGAGGAATGGAAGACTGAGTTTATTATGGTCCAATGAGAAATAATATATATTGGATATTATTTTATTAAATAATATTTAATTTAATTTGCGAGTTTAGTGCATGTCAAGAAATAATAATATTATTATTATTATTATTATTATTATTATTATAGATATGGGGTTCCATGGGGATTAAATAAATAATAAATGGTACTTGTGCAATTATTTACTTCTAACACTAGTAGTATATAAACCCAATTATATTATTTTATTAAGATATCCAATTCATTTTATTATGAATAATGAAATCTATAGAATCCTCTTGAAGCCTTAGAGAGCTCCCTTCTCTAAGAACGCTCTCAAGAACGAAGAGTGAAATTCCTACACCTTTCACTATCAAGTCAAGATAGATCAAATATAATCCTTTTCAAGTGATTCTTGGGGTGATCAAAGGAAAACAACGCAAGCAATAGGATCTACCATGAAAGCACCCAGAGATTCCTATGGTGACATTTGGAGATTCCTGGAACCTGTGTGGATCACCGCTAGAGGGAATCTATTATTGATTCATACAATGCAATGGTGGTATGATGTATATCCATTTTCAAATATATCAAGGAAGAAATAATTTCTCTCAAGGTAATTTTTTAATTGATTAAATTAATTATAAATAATATATGATGATCTTGTGCTTTGGTTCGAGAATTTTATCCATTTTCTATATTCTTTGATTCAATTATATTGATCATAGTGTCCATCATCATGTAAATATCATATTAATCATTGATCATGACAAAAAAAAAATCAATGTTGGGCATTTCCCATCACATGCTTCCACTGTACCTGTAACCTTCACACGATGTGTGTAACCACATGGACACTTAGATGTGAACTCCCTATACACACCGAGATAGTTAGATAAGGGTAATGTGGTGTGTGATACTTATCTCTACTCAGAAACCCTAGAACCACACAGAGTGGAATACACGGTGTGTGTTCTTATAAACTACACATCATGTAGTCAGTTTTTTTCACAAAACCTGAAGGTTCTTCATGCAGCTTCACCCATGCCTCTGACCTTTTATTAAGCCACAATTCACACCAAAAATCAAGGATCTAACATTGGCTGCTCCTTTCTAATTGTCGATAGCTAGATTCTGGTCATACCCGCAACTCAGGAAATTCCTGTCATTGTGCCTCTCCATTATTGCATGCCAAACTCGAACCATAGGTCTCTAATCTAACCCTAATCACCCGTCATCATCATACACCTCGATTACATAACCAATATTGAATATGGACCTAATGAAATGATTTTATTTTCCAAAGATCAATTTTTTTAATAATCAATTTCTAGGTATTTATCAATCTTCCAGCCAAAATAAATTTCAAATATAGACATGTATAGAACGGGTGGAGAAAACCACAAAACACAAGATGAGGGAAAAACCTCAGATGTTTTTTGGATTGGAATTGATCTATTTCCATTGGAATGAAAAAAATATTCAATAGTAAACAATAAATAATAATTCCCCAAATCCATGGTAAAAGAACATGTACCCACAAAACGATCAACTTGAAAATCAATCTATTGGTTGATTTGATTTGTGTTCTTCTTTGGATAATAGAATAGTGAAATAAGTCAAAAAAACAACACCCTACTTCATGATTCATTTTTTGAACCTAATATTCTAATGTGGATGATTAATAATTTCCCTAGATTAGAAAATGTGTCTAGTTGGAAAACTCACACTAGCTATGCATGTCCAGTTTGTCACATTGAATTCAATCATAGAAGACTATCATACAAAAAAAGTGGTTTTTCATATGTCATCGTCTATTCTCAGATGTATCCCATAGTTATCATTTTAACAAGTCATGATTTGATGGATGAAATATTTTGAGGCCGCCACTAAAATTGTTATCTGGTTCAAAAATAATGTCATAATTATCACCTTTTGATACACCATTTGGGAAATATAATCATGTGAAAATTTCTAGGAAAATATTTCAAATATCATTATACATATCTAGTACACAATAATGGAATAAAATAAGTGTTTTTTAACTAATTTATTCAAAATTTGAATTGTTATATCATAAAATTGACCTTATGAACATTGAAAAGAATGTATGTGAAAATTTTATTTTTAAAATATTGATGAGTATGGAAAATAAAAAGATGATGTTAATTTTAATAAGGACTTAGATGAAATAAATATAAAGTGTGATATGTGGAAAAATTATAATGAAAAGTATCCTATAAAAGTTTTTTCATTGAAAAATCAATAAAAAAATGTTTTCCTTCAAAGTATAAAAAATTTGAAAGTATCTTATGGATATTCATTAACATTTAAATATGTATTAACTTAAAATATCATAAGTTACAAAGTCTTAAAATTCATGATTTGCATATTTTTATAGAGAAATTTATACCTTTGGAATTGTGTAAATTGTTGCATGTATGCATGCATTTTGTAAATTGTTACCTGATAAAATAATAGTAGTTGTAATTTAATTTTACACATTCTTCATATAGATTTTTGAGAAAACTTTAAACCCCGTTGATCTTGAAAAATTTTAATAAATTATTATAATGGAACTTTTTAATTAGTATATGATATTCTATCCATTTTTTTTCAACGTGATGGTTCATCTTACTATTAATTTGACAGAGGATGTTAAAGTTAGAAGGCTCATACAATATTGATGGATGTTTTTTTGGTGTTCCTTATTATTTTTGGCTTATTGGAAGTGGTTTGCATGGATCTGGTATCATTTTTTTGGTCACTTTTTTTAGGTTTGTTTAAATAGTGAATTCATTTCAACTATAAACTATGTTGGATTTAAAGGCATCTTATTCTATGATTTTTTTAGAATTAGTGGTATATTTTTGATAGGTTCACACTGGTATGGTGGAATTGATGGTGATGGGATTGATTCAAGGGGCATGTCTTGAGGTGGAAGGTGATTGGAATCTCACGGGCCAAGGATTTGGTTGTACTTGGCTTGTTTCATGGTTTTTTATTTTTTGAATTTAAAATTTAAAATTTCATCCTATTGAGGCTTCAGTCTAGTGGTGATAAGGTGGCATGATGAGCTTTCACTTTAGGCCTCATATTCAGCTATTATTTCATTTTGAAATTGAATTCAAGGATGAATCATGAATTCTATTTTGTGGTTTGTTTTGGTTGGTTTTTGGGTTTTATCTTGGTTGGTTTTTATGTGAGGGTTCACACTTAACCCAAAAAGGTGATTTTATAAATGACTAAAAATATGGATTTTGAGGATGTATCCCATAGAGAGGTATTGCTATCTTACTTATTTATCATTACTAAATTAAAATTTTCATACTCATTACATGTATGTTTTATCCTGATATGTTTATTTTTTTAACGAGGTATCTTGGTCATTTGAAGTCTTTTGTAAGAAATAAATCTCAACTAGAAAACTTTATTAATGAAGATTATATTGATGAAGAGTGTATCACTATATATTTAATGTATTCTTATAATATTGAAACATAATTCAATTGATTTGGACATGTTTATTATAACTCAAATAAATTTTAGTCCTACTATAAATCAATAAAAAATTTAATGTTAATTTGTTGAGTTAGGAAAATATCATTAGTTTAATTGAAAAAAATAAAGTTCACACAAGAACATAGATATATGTTACTCAATAGTGATATTCTAGATCCTTTCATAGAGTAATTTAAGATAAAAACAAAGATATAACATTGAATATAAACATAAAATGAGAAATAGATAATAAAAGTCATGAACAAAGACAATATTGATTGGTTTTTACATCATGTAAACTTATAATCAATTTAATATTCATAATATGTTGATATAATTATCTTATATAACTAGTAATAGTTTATATTTATACATATAGATCATGAATATTTATAATTGATCTGTAGTTCTAGATGATTTTAAATACTTTTCTTGAGGAACATTGAAGCGATGTTGGATATTAAATGATTATAATATTAATGGCTTCAAGTTTCATATAGTATTGTGTGAGGAAGGTTTAAAAACACAAAATAGTTTCATCTTCACAAAATTCACAGAGTTGGGATACTATAGAAATTTTATTGACATTATCAAATTAAATTATCATGCACAATTTCCAGTTGTGTTATTTAATTTAAAGTGGGTCAATATTTATAGGGGCAAAAGGAAATATTCATCACAATTTACTTATGTTAACTTTTATTGGTTGATTGATATTGGTGAGAATGAAGAACATGATCCATATATTTTGTATTCACAATCTAAAATGGTCTATTATGTGAATGATGGAGTCAATGAAGGGTGGAGTGTTGTATTCTATGTCAATCTAAGTGACTTTTATGATATAGGTGATGAAGTTGAAGAATTGTTTTGTGATAGAGAACTCTATCAATAATATGATATTAATCCATCTATCTATGATTATATTGAAACAATCGATCTTGGAAGGGAGTTTAATAATGAATAAATCATGTTAATTATATAGGATTAAAATAATATGGTCAATGATGAATTAATTGATTGTATGCTCAATTATCATTTAATTTATTTATTATTTTGGAAAGGACCATTCAGGAGATGTGTAATCACTGAGAGGGGGTGAATCAATGATATTCTCTTTTTATGTTTTCTAATTTAAAACAACCTTTACCTTTAGTTTGAGATAATTTAATCCAATAAAATACAACATGCAATAACACCCATGGAAACACAAGAATTTACAAGGTTTACTACTTAATAAGATTAGTCAATCCTTCACATGATCTGGAAACAATATGAGATCATACATCTACTATAAAACAATCATTTGTGGTTTATAATAAGTAGGGTATATCCATAACTTGAATAGCACTAAATTACTTTAATATTTCATGTGATTATTATGTAGATAATATGATAAAATAGATTTTGCAACAAAGAAATAGACCTTCCCTAACAAGTTTCAACATGTCATCAGTGTGTTGCTAGAGTTTCTTCACACTTGGGATCCTATAAGTTATTTCTTCCTATTTTTTTCTTGCATAATAACTTTAAATCCTTTGTTCAAAACTTGTTTGTTCAAACTTATTCATACAAAACTTCTCTATTTGGTACCTGTCAATTTAGAATAGCTCTGTCCATTGTATATTCATACAAAACCATTTTATCTAAAACTTCACTTCTTCTTCTGGTACCTTATTCATCTGGTGTCTCACTTATTTATCTAGAAAATAACTTATTCATCTATAACCTTATGTTTGGTACTTCTCTTTTTGTAATCTTGTGTCTAGTACTCCAATAAAGAGATCTCTCAATCTTTTTAGTTGGAACCTTAATTCATCAATAACACTTCATCATGCACATGATCCTATTTATGTGCTCTTAGTTTCTCTAAAAAATATAGGAGGAATGTGGACTAAAAATTTGAATGACCCACCCCAAATTGTAATTTACCACCCGAGTATTTATTCAATTAACTACCTTTAAATCTTCTAAAAAATCGGATTCAACAAACTTTATAATAATTTACCTAAAATCTTAACATTAGTGATCTTTAAATCTTGAAATATCAGCTAGAATCATGGTCTTTCCTTCATGATTACTGAGGCATTGAAAGTCCATCTCAGTATCTTCACAATTTATATATTTACAAAGTCTTTGTAATTATCATCAAAACTTCATATGGTTCTTCTTCATAGGGACTCATTTGTTTGGTAATGCTCTATTCAATATTCTTTTACAAGTTTTTTCTTTTTGTGGCTCCCCTCCATCTGAAGACCTCTTTTCCAATGAACTCATGTATATCTATCTAGTAATATTTTTCTAATGAACTTGCAAATGGTTATTTAAAGACCCATTTTATATGCATATTTTTAATCAAATTTGAATGGTTTTAAGTGTTTTATCAATTAATTAATCCATGGTTTTAAATGTTTTTCTCAAAAGTGGTAAATTATAATGGAAGGAATGAAAATGGTTTTATGAGAGTAAAAGAAAGTTGTTTTTGTATTTGAAATTTATATTTGAATTTTTTATTTATATATTTATTATGATTTGAATTTTTCTAACTCTTTTTAGGTAATTTGTCCAAAAAAAATTTGAGCTCAAGATATCCCATAAACCAAGAAAGCCCACCACTTAGATAGCCCATAAGGGGCAGCCAGCCAAGCCAGACTGGGAGGGGCCACTTGAGTCAGGTTCACAAGTGATGAAATACTGTGCGGGTGGACCATGGGTGATGAACCCTGTGGGTGAATTGTGAGCCCAGGGGATTGTGCGGCCCACATTTTAGTGTGTGCAAGTGGAACTGAGAGCCCATCCCCTATGCGGACTTCTAAACAGTGGAAGTTACACTCAGCCTTATAAATGCTCACCCGCCAATATTTGTTTTCAATGTGGGATCAGCGCTCCACCACACTCTGCCACTCCACCTCTTCTCTCTGCCTCGTACCTCCATGGATCTGCTACCCAACATCATTGATGGCCTCTTTTATCAATGAACCACCATTGCCTCCCTCTAGAATCCATGAGCTTGAGATCCATCAAAAATAGTGATGCATGAGGGCGCCTCTGATAATATCTTGGGAAGGTTAGAACCTCCATGAGCATCACTTTGAGCCTCCTATGGCCACTATAAAGACTAGAGGAGAAGAGGAGCATCACTGCCACCTCTCCACCATGTCTTCTCCCACTCCTCCACCTACCATATTCTACACCCACTGATACCCACTATAACTACTAATGAATGAGCTTGAGATCAAGCCTGATGGTCACTATTGCACCTCTAAACCACAATGCAGCCCATGAAAGCCACCACCGACCTCCTGCTACTCACAATTTTTAGTACCACCGATCACCACTGTTGTCATGCACTGTTCCACCCATTTTTACTACTCACGATCAAGCACCACTTCCACCTTGGAATTTCCACATCGAAGGTATGCAACCCATGAAATCCTAAGAAGACTTCTTCCATGTGCAAAATTTAAACACCCTCCATCTTTGGGAATTTCATATTTCACACCCACGGGTCTCATAGGTGTGATCTCAAAGAGAGATCTGAAGGGGGTCTTTATCTTGATTGAAGGAGGTTGAGGGCCTCTCCCTCATACTATATCAAGGAGTTCACACCCCACTTCTAAAGGATCTAACTTTTGTGACTGGGAATCCACCGGAAGGATGGTCAGCTGCACTGTTTTCCCTCCTTCTTCTTCTTCTTTATTTTTTTCTTTTTATTTATTTTGTTTTAGTTTTATTTTAAATTTTTATTTTTATTTTTATTTACTTAATTAAATAAATTCATACATATTTTTATAATTTTTATCTTCTATCACCACCACTCTTCTTTTTCTCTTCTTCTTCTTCTTCTTTTAATTCTTATTTTTATTATTATTATTATTACATTAACATTCTTATTTTTATTTTATTTTGTCTTCTTATTTTACTCTTTTATTATTATTCTTATTATATTTTATTTAAATTCTATCTCTCTTTACCTCCCTCCCATCCCAATTTTTTTTTATTTTCTTCTTTTTATTTTATTTTTCTCATCCACGTTCTTTTTATTTTAATTATTTTTTTCTCTCCCATTCCACCAAGTGATATATTACACCTGATAATGGGAGGCTGACCCGAGGCTTGATTTGGGGGAGGTCAAGGTTTTCTTGAATTTTTCTTAAAGTTTATTTTATGTTTATGGTAGATTTTAGTATCATGCATAAGTGATATGAATGTCCTCAGTGTGGTGATTTTCCCCCAATGACATGCAACTCAATATATTCCTATTTTTTAATCTCTTTTCCCTATCTTCATTGAATAACCCTTCACATTATGAAGTTGAGTGATATAATGGATGAGATGGAATCAATAGAGTCGAGTCCTGGAAGATGGAACGCCCTTGACCAAGGTGTTTCATCGACCTTGATTACAGGAGGATATGGAATTTAGATTTATTAGGCATTAAAATATTCCACAATTTCTAAATGAAATGAATATAAATTCATCATGAGATTTCATGTTTGAATTACTAAACTAAAATCAAAAAAATAAAGGTGAATAATTATTGAACCCAAAACCAAGTTCTTTCTTATTTAACTCATTTTGTTTAACATTGCATGCTAGTTTAGAATTTTATATTTAATTTCATTGCACTATCTTAAAAATTAATAAAAAATCCAAAAATATTTTACCATTATTTTCATAAAAAATAAAAATAACAAAAAAGAAATAGTTTATGTGATTTAGATAAAGTAGGTAAACAAACTAAGAATCTCCTCAAGTGAGACGGCCCTGGTCAGCCATTGTGTTTTACTAGGAAAATAATTTTCTTTTGTCAAGCCCTACGACTGTACTGTGTCAAAATAGGAATCGTTGTCGAGGATCTAATTAGTTATTTTCTTTTATTTTTCTATTTTCATATTAGATAGTTTTAAATTTATTTAAAAAATATTAAAAAAAATTAAAAAAAATCCATGATTTATTCAAATGATTATTATTCTTTATGGATTGAAAATTACTCACAGGTGTAAGAACTAGTATTTGAATCACCCTGGTCTCTATAAGATAGTGTTTCTATGTGTTCTAGATAGATTAGGGGATACTAAATCCAAATAAACATATAAGAATATTTCAAGGACCTCATATAGCATCTTAAGGAGACCCTAAATCAACTAGTGGTTAAAGGATTGGGTAGAGAGATAACTAAATTATGGGATTACTTCCTAAAATTTTATCAAGAAATGTATGAGATGCCAGTATAGTTCTCCTTGTTTCCTCCCAAAACCTTTGAAGAAGTTCCCCCAGAATGATTTCAAGATCAAGTGGATAAAACATAAAATCAAATACAATATTCAAGAGTTTGGAGAGATGGTGAAATATCTAAAAGTATAAATTTTTTGGATAACTACATATGCCAAACATCATTAGAGAAACCTAAACCTGAACTAGAAGATGATCCACTTGTCTTACCTGATTTACTTGAGGATTCCAAGGAGGAATAATTTCCTAATGAGCTACATATGAGAGATCATCAAGAACCGGATGACTTCTGGAATGAATGTGAGGGACTACTTGATCTCCCCATACCTTGAGAAGAAGAATAAGAAATGACACCATTAAAATAAGACACCAACCAAGTGGTGTAATTTGAAGTAAATATATAGGATCCTGACTACCTACCTATACTTACCACCATCCGAATCTAAGAGGAACTCATCACAAAATAATAGATTGAAACTGAACCAACTTAGGGATTTGAACCTTTCTTTGATTCTATCTATTCCGATTTTATTAAAACTGAATTTTGAATCACTCCCTACTATTTAGTATATATATATTCAGAAAATATTTTTTATGCCTTGGAGGAAGATGAATAACTAACATATGCACTTGTTGAGGAACACATAGAGCTCCCTGGTTTTCATGAGAATTCATTTGAGGAAACCCATGAGAAAATCCAAGTTACTAAGCCTGGGGAAATTAAAAAATAGCTACTCATATTGAAGGAGAAAAATTAATTATTAAAAAATAGAATTTAAATTTTATTCAAGTAAAAATACCTATTTACTTCACCTTTGATCATTCAATTCATGCAGCCTATGTGAATCCAACATTGGAAGAGAATAAGGAGGTTGCACAATTAACAACCAAGAAGGAGGATGATCCATACTTCATCCTACCCCCATCATGAAAGTTGTATCTAATTGTGAATAAGGGTATCTGGTATACTCTATCCATGTTTCCTTCCCCAATAAGAATAAAGAAGAACAAGTTGGGAAAATCCACATTTGGTGGTTCAAATCAAAGAAGATTCATCCACCATAAAACTTTGTATAATAGCCGGTACTTCCCTCTGGAGGTAGTAAAGATTTAGGGACCACTTGGGGGATAATACCAAGACTTATCCCTTTCTATTTTCTTTCTAAGAATTTAGATTTCAATTTCATTTTTAGGAAGTATTCCAGCATGAATCCCAACTCCCACTTATCTTCTTAAGCTTAAATGACATGATCCTTGTGCTTAATTGAGTAATTTTATTTTATAGGTTCATGATCTCACAAGTAAGCCCCTAAAATCTGGAGGAAAGAGGACTAAGATCCATGGGAAAGGGAGTTATTTTTTATTTTTTATCTTTAAAACTCACTAAATTTTTTACAAATCATGTTTTTATCTTTAAACTATAAAAATGAATGTATGCGCTTGGATTTATACTTTACTTGACTAATCTAAGAGACATGAGTTTCTTAGGAATCATGTGATTCCATGTTTTATATTTCAATGATAATGATATTGAATAAGTAAAATGGAGAATTTAATAATTAAATTGAAACATGGATATTAAAATGAGGAATCATTATTTGAAGTGATTAGTTTATTCATGTATATGAAATTTACTAACCATTTTTCATGCTTTGAATTTTTGAAATTTATGTAAATTGATTTATTATTGTTAATCATTCCTTAAGTGATTTTCCAATATGATATTTCCATTCCCAAGAGTATTTCTATACCAAGTACTTCCTATTTTATTCTTGATCATATTTATTGAGTGATCTTGGGACATGATACCTGCTAAAACTTGAATTTGAACTTATCAAGGCTATGGCTGTGAAAAAACACATTTAAAATGATTGAGGCATCCTTTAAAAAGACTTTGTCATTAAAATAAAACCTTTACATCAATTTTTGTTTAGTCCTTAGAAACCATTAATGGCCTAGTTAGGTATGATCCATGTTTCAAGCCATTTTTATCCATTCAAACCCTCCTCTTAGTATATACATGATATTTTAAAGTTGAAGTGTAGGGGTGAAGGGAACCATTGTGGAAGGGATGATTTTCATTATAGGGAAAAAATTAGGGGTAATTATTGTGGGAATAAATTAAGGTTTTTGATTCATTCATGATACTTCATTTTTCCCCTTTTGAAATAAAAAAAAAATTGACAAAAATAACCAAAAAGTTAAAAAAATGGGGTTGTGATTTGGGAAAATAAAAAATCACCATTACTTGAAATATGATTTTTATCACATGTGGTTAGATAGTGTATGTGAAGTTTATTCTAATCATAACTTTAAAAATAAGGAAATATATATATATAAGGTTCTTTGAAAATTGAAAAAAAATTGTATAAAAGTAGAGAAAAATTCAAGAGGGTTCACAAATCATTCATTATAATTAATTTGATCATGATATTTACTTTTAGTTTTGGGAGAAGTTGGGATTTGTTACATTTTTAAGGGGATAATTTCATGAAAATTTTACATTTAATATCATTCTTTATGCTTTAATATATAAACCTCCTCCTTGAGATTTAATTTTTAATTCCTAAAAACCTTAAACCTCATAGTCATTTGAATCATTAATGAAAGCCCTCACGATTTTATGTGACTTTGTCTTTAAAAAGTGTAGAAATTATTTATTTTACAAGCTTATGTATACGGAAAATGTATTCATGATATGAACATAACTCTACTTGAATTAATATCATGAATTATGAGTGAAAAGAATCAAAAGTGAGGTAAATCATGATTTAGCATGTTTAGTAATAATGAATTTTGGAACTTGAATGAATGAGAGAAAAAGTTCCATCCTTTTAAAATGTAGAAAAGTAAAATGATTGAATTTATTATTGATTTGAAAATTAAGAAATTAAATTAATTTTTTATGTGGAATTTTAAAATTTTGATTTAACATTTAAAATTGTTTTATTTTATTACTCTAAATTTTGAATATTTGTATCATTGGTGCCCAATAAACTCTTTTTTGAGATTTTATGTTTGAGTAAAAGCATGGTTTAAGTGTGGGGGTATTTTACATAATCATTTTATGTGCATATTTTCAATCAAATTAGAATGGTTTTAAGTGTTTTATCAATGAATTAATCAATGGTTTTCAATGTTTTTCTCAAAAGTGGGAATTTATAATGGAAGGAATGAAAATGGTTTTAGAAGAGTAAAAGAAAGATGTTTTTTATTTGGAATTTATATTTTAATTTTTTATTAATATATTTATTATGATTTGAATTTTTCTTAACTCTTTTTAGGTACTTTGTCCAAAAATTTACTGAGCTCGAGCTAGCTCATCAACCAGGCCAACCCACCACTTAGCCATCCCACAAGAGGCAGCCGGTCAGGCTAAATTGGGAGGGACCACTCGATTCAGGTGCACGAGTGATGAAATATCATGCAGGTGGCCTGAAGGTGATGAACCCTATGGGTGCATAGTGAGCCCAGGTGTAACACCCAGAGATTTTATGAGATAGACTCTTTTTAATTTCATTGATGTCTTGTGTTACACACAATTTAAAGTTCTGTCGATAGAATCCAACACTAAGTATAGATTTTGTTCAATGTAAAAAATTAACTAAGATTGGATTATTTTATACGCTACACCAAAGGAATCTTAAACTACACGTAAAACTGACTTAGTTTGCGTTACACGCAAGAGTGAACTTCCTCGATAGCTTGCGTTGTACGCGATACCAAGTTTTCACTAAACAATGATATAATAGTATTAACCACATTTTTAATTTTATGAAATTATAATTCATCTTACACATTTTCTAGAACATGGTATGAGAACAAAATCAATTTTTCGGATAAAAGAAGTATTTTTCAAAAAATGCAGTTTTTTCTGCCTTTTGATGACGCACCCATTTTAAATATAATTTTTGACATGTTAATAAGTTTAATTTGAAAAAATAAACTTCTTATTTTGAATCAAGATATAAAAATTTACTTTGGATAAATTTTTCATATTTTTCTGATAACTTTCATATTTTGATGAATGGTAAAAATACGCTAAATTTTACTTAAAAACAACTTTTTTCATCAAGATAATTTATATGGATAAATTATAATATTGAATGGTTTTAAAATATAAATATAATATGTTTTTACCATTTAATATAATTTATGTCATTATCATTAATTTTACATTGAATTCATATGTAAAAAAACTTCAATCTTTTTCAATGTTTTAAACAAAAAACAGTTTTTTTCAACAAAGAATTTAATTTTAAATTAATTACTACAACTTCTGTGTCTTGAATTTGTAAAAATATATTCTGTATTTAGAATCATTAGATCCAAATTATGTTAATATTCTACTTTTATTTTTTGTAATTATGAATAGTAATTACGGTTAATTTTATTTACCACAGTTAAAGGTAAATCAGGTAATTAAGGGTAAAAATAATATTATAAAATTACCCTAACACTTGTCTTAATATAATTGGATGATTATATTTCTCCCTAAAACATACTTGGGTCAAAATAAATAAAAAATTCTTTATCATGGTAATTTAATTATAATTTTTATGAAATATATAATTACCTTAATATCTTATACATTAATGATGTAGAAATTATTTATTTAGTGAAAAATAAATAATATAGATTTTATTAAAATAATAATACCCATAAAAGGCTCAAACTCTTGACCAAATATTATTTTTCGATTATATATAAACTATAAGCATCTAAGGGGTGACTTTTTGAACATTTGGATCTTTATAAAAGAGATTATGACACTTATATTATTTTATTTTAAATGATGTCAAAGTTGTCACCTTCATAATTTAATAAAGATAACATTTTAAAAGTTGTGTTTTTTAGAAGATAAATTATACTAAAAGTATTATTATGAAATATATTAGATTTTTATTTATCATAGTATTTTATTTTTAATTTTTATGAAACAAATAAGTATATTAAATAATTATTCAAAAATGTTGTAGTAATTATTTTATTAAGAGAAATATCAAATAAATGGTTTTAAAAATATTAAAATAAATATTATATGAACTAATTAATGTGATATGTGAATTTTATATATGAATATGAAATTTTATTAATATATTAAATATTTCAATTTGAATCAATCATCTGTGTGGATTTTATTTAAATTCAAATAAATGAATAGTGTCAAAATTGACACTATTGATATTTTATAAAAATAATATATTATTAAATTTTTTAAAATTCACAAAAATATTTAAAAATTAAAAATTAAAAATTATATGGTCTAAAATGTCATAAATTATCCAATTATGGACAATTCACAACACATAAGTATGTATTTATAACCATTTAAAATTTAGAATATTATTACCACAAATAAAATTAAATAGATTAAACAAGGATAAATCAAAATGATAAGGTTTAAAATAAAATAAAAACAAGTATAAATTTTATTGGTTGATGATATTACAACTCTATCTCATCTCATATTATAATTTTAGTCATTTTGGAGGTTTTTAAGTGGGGTTTTATTTTATTATAAATTAATATTTTTGAGGTTTCCAAAAGTGCCCCTCTTCTCTCTTATAAAAGGTCACCTCCTCCCTCTCCTCTTCACTCCATTTATAGCCTTCAAACTCAGAAAAACTCTGTCTATTTCCCTTATCCACTTCCCTAGTAACATACTAGAGGTCCTGGTATTCTTCAAAGACCAACTTTAGTGCCCTAATAGGTGGATTAGAAGAGGCACGTCGAGGAAGAGGTAATACCCTTTTACCGATTCTTTCAAACTTCTTTCTTCTTCTAATTCATTTATATGAGTTGTTTCATTATTAAGTAAAAACTACATTATCACTTGTATACTTATACTTTATTATGAATATTAAACAATCATATTCAATCTTTAATCCATCCTATGAAAAATAAAATTACCACTCGTGTGTATGTACGGTCTACCGTCTCCACATCGTGGTGTAATCTGTTTTTCATCACCAACATACTTGGATGTGTATAATTATGAAAGAAATATATATATATATATATATATATTATTTTGAAATTATCTTTATTCTGAAATATTATACACCATACACTTCAAATATAATTTCACAATCATGGGAATGATATCGTCACTCGTGCGTACGTGCGGTCTACCGTCTCCACGATGTGATGTGATTCGTTATATATGATCTTCATTAAATAATGATTATATAAATGAATTGAATGAATAATTATGATATATATTATACTAATTCCATTATGTAAATGAAATAACTATAACCTAAAAAGAGTAATAAGAATTTATTCGACAAAACATGCATAAGAACATAAAGAAGTTAACACTCGAATAACGAGTAACAATGAAATGTTACTAATAAACAGATAATAATATAACCATATATGATATCATAAAAATGAATATGATTATATAATAAGTCAATGACATTATTTGAATCATTATACAGGAGTTTTGGATACGTACAAATCATATCGGACATAAGTTAAGGGATAATTATTCCAATCTCGTTCTTATCTAAGATTGTTTATTCGTAAGTATTTACTGGGGTTATATTTATCATCCATGTCCATGTTTTCTAAAAAAAATGTTTTCATAAAATTTTTACTATTATTCCATGTATTTTTAAAGTCATTTTTACCCTTTTTTTATTTTTAACACATGGTATGGAAGGAATCCTTCTTTTGTTTACCATACGAGGTACTTTTTGACTTTTCCAGCAACAGTATAAGGAGAATGTTTTTTTAACTTATACGGCATGTTTTTTTAACTTATACGGCATGAATGGATTTTTACAGTTTCATAATGCCTTATTTCCATGAATCTTACTCTATAAGATTTCATTATTATTTTCAACAAAAAAAATTATTTTAAAATTGCACGGTATTTTGAGAAAAGAAAATGATTTTTAAGAAGAAAGGATATTTTCCTCAAGAATTCATTTCAAGTGTTTTATCAAAACGATTTTCCATCTAAGATGAAATTATTTAATATGGTTATGTTTCAAGTATAACTTCCCAATTATTTATATGGTTTGATTTTTTTTATGATGAAATGATATTCATTTTTTTATATGGGTTATGTTATGATGGGATGATATTTATGAAACCCATTTTATTCGTTGGGTTATGATGAATGATTTATGTTTATTTTGTAGAACATGTAAAAATGATTTTATTATGAGATGGGTGGGACCTATATCTATCTCCAATTAATTGGGTAAATATTTATATCTCATGAGATATACATGGCTGGAATGATAAGTAAATCTAGTTCAGTATTACAGGGTTGGAACGAGGGGTGAACTCGATTCAGTAATGGACTTTGTCCACTATGATGGGCTTGGAAATGAGCCTTGACTAATATGAAATGATTTTCTATGCTTATGTGTGTATTTTAAAAAGTTTCATGTATTATATTCTGATTATTGGAATTACATTTCACTTCTATGATTTATCCCATGACATGATATTATGATCTCTCATATGCAGGATAATATTTTCAAATGTTATATATGATTGGTATTTCCTTTGTTTACCCTTACTGAGCATTTGAGATCACCCTTTTTATGTTTTCATTTCCCCAAGATATAAAGAAAGGTTTTAGGTCAGAAAACAAAATGGTAAGATCTTTATGGGAGATGTTGAAGATCTTTCACCATGATTAGAAGTTTATGATTCGAGTTTCCAAAGATACTAAACTAATACGGTCTTTGGGCATCTGTTTTTGTCATGTATTAAGTATTCTGCAAAAGTAATGTAATGTCCATGTATGTCAATCTTGGGTCTCTACAGTTGGTATCAGAGCGAAGGTTTAGTCAACCTTTGAAAACTAGGATGCGAAAACTTTAGTGAGATCCCTAGAGATATTTCAAAGGTATGTCTAGGGATGTACCTAAGATTAAGTGTAAGTATAGGTTACAGTCCTAGAATTATGATAACGATCATGAATAACCTAGGATTAAGCCTAAAATATTAGATATTTAAAATACTCTCCCTTGATTATGTTTTTTTCCTTGTATGATTTTTGTCTCTCACACTATTCTTTTTGGGTTTTAGAAAATGGTTGTAAATAGGAGGATTCATGTTAATGGAGAATATGATGGACAATGGAATGATATTATTCATAATCAACCAAATGAAATGGTATTTTGAAGTAAAAACATTGTTATTATGCCTAATCAGCAATCTCATAATATGATCAATAATCTTAACTTTGGTAAGTTTTTTGACTCAGCTAATAAGAGAAAGATGGAGTTTCATGATGATCATAGAGGAAAGAAAGTTCAATTTCTCTCATTTAAATCATGTGGGAAGAGGAATCAAGGATAATTTTTCAAAGGAATTAGAAGATTCTTTGGGTGTGGAAAAGAAGGACACAAAGCCAGTAATTGTAAAGGGAAGGTTCAGTTAACACAATGGACAAGGATAATGGTATTGTTAAGACATAAATGATAGTTAAATGTTTTAAATGTGGAATGTATGGGAATTATGAAAATCGATGTCCTAAGGGAAAATCTCATGAAGGGAATTAGCATGGTCTTATGGGTAGTATTTATGTTAATGATGATGAAGAGACTACAAATGATATATGATATGAAAGAAATGTTGAGAAATAAAATTATGAAGCTCGGTCAATGGTTTAAGAAGATAGTGGAATGATTTCATGTTTATCAATAATAATGTATGCTACTATGGAATAAAGAAAAATCTAAGGATTGTTACACTATTGTTTTTCCTTGAGTATTTGAAAGTATATGTTGAATGGTACTAGTAACCATGAAAAGTGATTGAAATATTTTTAAAAAGCAGATGATATGCGCATAATGAAGGGATAAGGAGAAAATAATATGTTTGATAGTATTAATGAGCTCATGATTAATATAAGGACAAAGTGATATCATGGTTTGAGTATATAGAATTTTTGGGATTTTGGTATGTGGAAATAGTTAACTTTTGGCAGCATTCATGTTTTCACTAAGGTAATTAATGTTTCAAAAGAATACATGATTAAGGTATTAACATGTTTGGAATGTGGCCAAAAATATATATATTATGATATATGGGGGATAAATGATGGTATTCACATGCTTATTATATAAACTTTCTGGTAATTGTCTTCTTCGTACTATGAGATTGGATATAAGTATTTAGGATAAGCCTAAAGGTTGGAATGGAGTAATTTGGACATCAGATATTATTGTTTAAGTCTAGAAATTTTATTATTATTATTATTATTATTATTTTAGGAATGTTATAATAGTATAGTTTTAGAAAAAGGACAACCTATAGGACAGGCGACAACCCGTCACGTCAGACAAGGATGTAGGAATCGAACCCACAACTGAAGTGCGACAGGAATTTATCTCCTACCACTGGCCTACAGGAAGTCCCTAGTTAGTATAAATTAGTTTTATTTTATTAATTGGTATGATAGATGAAGTATAAGTCCATTTTTGGAACCATATATGTTTAATCTCACCATAGATAGACTTATGTATATTTAATAACTTGTGCTAACCTTTTTTTGATAGAGACGGGTGGAATTACCTTTCATTCTATCGCATGATTTGCTAACACTTCAAGAATGAAAACATCAAATTCATTTCTTTAAATAAGATATGAAGTGGAAAATGTTCATGGAATGACCAGCGATGATATTACTCTAAAATCAAGTAAGTATTTCTCCTTATGAAAAAAATTATTCAACTTTAGGGAAATGATCTTGAAAACCAAAAATTTTATCCTAGTACCCACTTATCCAATGAATCATATGATCTCCTAAATCATCATAGATTTATGGCCTTCTTATTGTTAAATTTCTCCTATCCATGTTCTCTACCACTCTCAATCAGAACATGATGGTTAGATTTCTCTTCCATATCCATGTTTTCACTTACTACCTGTGTTACCCTATGTGGAAACCAAGTGAATAGTTAATTTTGGTAACCGTTATGTTTCTAACTTTCCTTTTTAAAATGAATTTTTACTATTTTTTTCTTTACGATGTGGGTTTCCATGAAAGAAACTTTCAGGTAGAAAACTATTTATAATCCTGATGAATTTTGAGGGAAAAATTCATTTTAATGGGGGTAAAATGTAACACCCTGAGATTTTATTAGATAGACTCTTTTTAATTTCATTGATGCCTTGTGTTACACACAATTTAAAGTTTTGTTGATAGAATCCAACACTGAGTATAGATTTTGTTCAATGTAAAAAATGAACAAAGATTGTATTATGTTGTATGATACACCAAAGGAATCTTTCATTACACGCAACACTGACTTAGATTGTGTTACATGCAAGAGAGACCTTCCTCGATAGCTTGTGTTGTACGTGATACAGAGTTTTCACTAAACAACGATATATTATTATAATATTATTATAAACTAGTCTTTATGAATAGTATTAACCACATTTTTAATTTTATGACATTATAATTCATCTTACACATTTTCTAGAACATGGTATGAGAACAAAATCAATTTTTTGGATAAAAGAAGTATTTTTCAAAAAATGCAGTTTTTCCGCATTTTGATGACGCACCCATTTTAAATCTAATTTTTGACATGTTTATAAGTTCAATTTGAAAAAATAAACTTCTCCTTTTGAATCAGGATATAAAAATTTACTTTGGATAAATTTTTCATATTTTTATGATAACTTTCATATTTTGATGAATAGTAAAAATAAGCTAAATTTTACTTAAAAACAACTTTTTTCATTGAGATAATTTATTTGGATAAATTGTAATATTGAATGGTTTTAATGTATAAATATAATATATTTTTACTATTTAATATAATTTATTTCATTATCATTAATTTTACATTGAATTCATATATAAAAACACTTCAATCTTTTGCAATGTTTTAAACAAAAACCCATTTTTTTCAACAACGGGATTAATTTTAAATTAATTACTGAAACTTATGTGTCTTGAATTTGGAAAAATATATTCTATATTTGGAATCATTAGGTCCAAATTATGTTAATAGTATACTTTTATTTTTTGTCATTATGAATAGTAACTATGGTTAATTTTATTTACCATAGTTAAAGGTAAATTTGGTAATTAAGGGTAAAAATAATATTATAAAATTACCATAACACTTGTATTAATATAATTTGATGATTATATTGGGTCGAAATGGAATCTGTTGGAACTCACTTGGATGAGATTAAGACATTTAATTTATTTTATTTAAAGAAAAGTTAAATATGTCTCACTCAAACTTTAATAATTAAAATATTTTTAATATAAGCTTATAAAGAATATAAATTAGATTATAAATAATAATTTTAAAGATAAATTTTTTTTATTTATCATGTAAATTTAATTGTAATTTTTATGAAATATATAATTACCTTAATAGCTTATGCATTAATGATGCGGAAATTATTTATTTAGTGAAAAATTAATAATATAGCTTTTATTAAAATAATAATACCCATAAAAGACCCAAACACTTTACCAAAAATTATTGGTCGAGTATATATAAACCATAATCATCCAACGGTCGACTTGTTGAACATTGGTAGCCTTATAAAATAGATTATGACACTTATATTATTTTATTTTAAAAGATGTCAAAGTCATCACCTTTATAATCTAATAAAGATAACATTTTAAAAGTTGGTTTTTTTAGAAGATAAATTTGAATAAAAGTATTATTATGAAATATATTAGATTTATCTTTATCATAGAATTTTATTTTTAATTTTTATGAAACAAATAAGCATATTAAATAATTATTCAATAATGTTGTAGTAATTATTTTATTAAGAGAAATATAAAATAAATGGTTTTAAAAATATTAAAATAAATATTATATGAACTAATTAATGTGATAAATTAATTTTATAGATGAATATAACATGTTATTAATCTATTAAATATTTTGGTTCTAATCTATCATATGTGTGGATTTTATTTAAATTCAAATAAATGGATAGTGTCAAAATTGACACTATTGATATTTTATAAAAATAACATATTATTAAATTGTTTAAAAATATCAAAAATATTTAAAAATTAAAAATTAAAAATTTTATGGTCTAAAATTTCATAACGTATCCAATTATGGACAATTCACAACACATAAGTATGTATTTATAACCATTTTAAATTTAGAATATTATTACCACAAATAAAATTAAATAGATTAAACAATGATAAATCAAAATGATAAGGTTTAAAATAAAATCAAAACATGTATAAATTTTATTAGTTGATTATATTAAAACCCTATCTCATCTTATCTTCAAATATGAGTCATTTTTTAGGTTTTTAAGTGGGTTTTGATTTTATTATAAGTTAATATTTCTGAGGTTTTCAAAAGTGCCTCTCTCCTCTCTTATAAAAGGGAACCTCCTCCCTCTCCTCTTCACTCAATTTAGAGCCTTAAAACTCATAAAAACCCTATACATTTATCTTATCCACTTCCCTAAAAACATACTAGAGGTCATGTTCTTCTTTAAAGATCAACTTTAGTGCCCTAATAGGAGGATTGGAAGAGGGACGTCAAGGAAGAGGTAATATCCTTTACCGATTATTTCAAACTTCTTTCTTCTTCTACTTCCTTTATATGAGTTGTTTCATTATTAAGTAATAACTCCAGTATCACTTGTATACTAATATTTTATTATGAATATTAAACAACCATATTCCATATTCAATCCATCCTATGAAAAATGAAATCACCACATGTGCGTACGTACGGTCTACCGTCTCCACACCGTGGTGTAATCTGTTTTTCATCACCAACATACTTGGATGTGTATAATGATTGAAGAAATATATATATATTTTATTATTGTAAAATTACATTTATTCTTAAATATTATACACCATGAACTTTAAATACAATTCCACAATCATGGGAATGATATTGCCGCTTGTGCGTACGTATGGCCTACCGTCTCCACAATGTGATGTGATTCGTTCTACATGATCTTAATTAAAGAATGATTATATAAATAAATTGAATGAATAAATATGATATATTTTAAACTAATACCATTATATAAATGATATAATTATAACCTCAAAATATTAATAAGAATTTATTCGACAAAACATGCATAAGAACATAAAGCAGTTAACACCTGAATAACGAGTAACAATGAAATGTTACTAATAAAAAATAATAATATGACCATATATGATATCATAAAAATGAATATGATTCTGTAATAAGTCAATGAAATTATTTGAATCATTATATAGGAGGTTTGGACACTTACAAATCATATCGTACCTAAAGTAAGGGATAATTATTCCAATCTTGTTCTTATCCGAGATTGTTTATTCATAAGTATTTACTAGGGTTATATTTATCATCCATGTCCATGTTTTCTAAAAAATGTTTTCATAAAATGTTTAATATTATTCCATGTATTTTTAAAGTCATTTTTACCCTTTTTTGACTTTTACCACATGGTATGGAAGGAATCCTTCTTTTGTTTACCATACGAGGTACTTTTTGACTTTTTCGGAAAAAGTATGAGGATAATTTTTTTTAACTTATACACCATGAATGGATTTTTAAGGTTTCATAACACCTTATTTCCATGAATCTTACTCTACAATATTTCATGATTATTTTCAAAAAAAATCTTTTCTTTTAAAATTTCAAGGAATTTTGAGAAAAGAAAGTGATTTTTAAGAAGAAAGGATATTTTTATCAATAATTCATTTCAAGTGTTTTATCAAAACTATTTTTCATCTAAGATGAAATTCTTTAATATGGTTATGTTTCAATTATAATTTCCCTATTATTTACATGGTTTGATTTTTTTTATGATGAAATGATATCCATTTGTTTTACATGGTTATGTTATGATGGGATGATGTTTATGAAACCCATTTTATTCGTTGGGTTATGATGAATGATTTATGTTTATTTTGTGGCACACGTAAGAATGATTTAATTATGAGATGGGTGGGACCTATATCTCCCTCCAATGAATTGGGTAAAGATTTATATCACATGAGATAGACATGGCTGGAATGACTAGTAAATCTGGTTCAGTATTATAGGGCTGGAATGAGGAGTGAACTCAGTTCAGTAATGGACTTTGTCCACTATGATGGTCTTGGAAATGATCCTTGACTAATATGAAATGATTTTCTATGCTTATGTGTGTATTACACAAAGTTTCATATATTATTTTATGATTATTGGGTTTACATTGCACTTCTATGATTTATCTCATGACATGATATTATGATCTCTCATTTGCAGGATAATATTTTCAAATGTTATATATGATTGGTATTTCCTTTGTTTACCCTTTATGAGAATTTAAGATCACCCTTTTTATGTTTTCTTTTCCCAAGGATATAAATAAAGGTTTTAGGTCAGAAAACAAAAGGGGAAGATCTTTATGAAAAATGTTGAAGATCTTTCACCGTGATTAGAAGTTTATGTTCCGAGTTTCCTAAGACACTAAACTAATACGGTATTTGGGCATCTGTTTTTGTCATGTATTAAGTATTACGCAAAATTAATGTAATGTCCATGTACGTTAAGCCTGGGTCTCTGCACCAGGGGATCTCATAGACCACATTTTGGTGGGTATAAGTGGAATCGGTAGCCCATCCCTAGTGTAGACCTCTGAGTAGTAGAAGTTGTACTCATCCATATAAAGGCTCACCCCCTCCTATGCATCTCAATGTGGGATCAGTGCTTTACCATGCTCTTATTCTCCACCTACACTCTCCACCTTGTTCCTCCATGGCTCCACTGCCCGAAGTGACTAATCATGTCTATTCTCACCAAAACACCATGGCTTCCCCCCAGAATCCATGAGCTCAAGATCCATCAGAACTAGACAGGCACTAGAGCACCTTTGATCATCTCTTGGGAAGTCGAGAACCTCTATGAGCATCAATCAGAGCCTCCTCTAGCCACTATGAAGGCTGGAGGAGAAGAGGAGTTCCACTGACACCTCTCCACTACAGTTCTACACACTCCACTTCCTATCTTCTTCATCACCTGCCGATACCCACCATAACCATCGTTGGATGAGCTCAAGCTCAATCCCAATGATCACTATCATGCCTCCAAACCACATTGCAGCCCATGCAGGCCACCACTGCTCTCCTACTACTCGCCATTTTCATTGACACTGATCACCACCATTGTCATGCACTATACCACCCACTTACACTTCTCATGATCAAGCACTACTACCATCTTGAAATTTCCACATTGAAGGAATGGAACTCATGAAGACCGAAGAAGAAACCATCTACAAGAAAAATTTAAACACCCGCTATTTATGGGTGTTTCATATTTCACACTCACGGGTCTCACAGGTGTGATCTCAAAGAGAGATTTATGAGGGGATTCATCTTTATTGAATGAGGATAAGGGACTCTCCCTCAGCCTATATAAATGAGTTCGCACCTCACTGCTAAAGGATTGAACTCCCACAGCTAGGAATCCATTAGAAGGAGGTCTGACTGCACAGTTTCTCCTCCTCCTTCTTCTTCTTTATTTTCTTTTCTTTTTATTTATTTTGTTTTAGTTTTATTTTGAATTTTTATTTGAATTTTAATTTAGTTAATTAAATAAATTCATGCATGTTTTTATAATTTTTTTGTTCCATGACCACCACTCTTCATCTTCTCTTCCTCTTCTTCTTTTTCTTCATTTAATTATTCTTATTCTTCTTCTTAATATTCTTATTCTTATTCTTATTATTCTTATTATTATTATTATTTTAAAATTATTTTTTTTATTTTATTTTATTTTCTTATTTTAATCTTCTATTATTATTATTATTATTCTATTTTATTTAAATTCTCCCTCGCACACACAATCTCTCTCTCTCATCCCAAATATTTTTAATTTATTATTTTTATTTTATTTTTCTCACCCTTATTCTTTTTATTTTATATTATTTTATTTTTATTTTATTTCTTATATTATCTCTCATTCCACCAAGTGATATCTTACTCCTGATAAGGGGACGCTGACTCAAGGCTTGGTCCAGGGGAGGTCAAGGTGTTCTTAATTTTTTCTTAAAGTTTATTTGATGTTTGTGGTATATTTGAGCAGAATGCATATGTGAGGTGAATCTCTATGGTGTGGTGATTTCCCCCAATGACATGAAACTCAATCTATTTATATTCTTTTTTTAATAAATTTTCCCTATATTAATTGGATAACTTTTTACATAATGGAGTTGAGAAAGTTAATGGATGAAACAACATCAATAGAACCAAGTCCTGGAAGATGGCACACCCTCGACCAATGTGTGTCATTAACCTTGATTATAGGAGGAGGTGGAGTTTATATTTATTAGGCATTCAAAGATTCCACAATTTCTAAATAAAAATAATGGTAATTCATTATGAGATTACATGTCTTGAATTATCAAACTAAAATCAAACAAATAAAGGTGAATAATGATTAAACCTGAAACCAAGTTATTTTTTTAACTCATTTTGTTTAACATTGGATACTAGTTTAGAATTTTATATTTCATTCCATTACAATATCTTAAAAATTAATCAAAAACCCAAAAATATTTTACCATTTTTTTTATAAAAAAAATATTTTATGTGATTTAGATAAAGTAGGTAAATAAACTGAGAAGATCATCAAGTGAGACGACCCTGGTCAGCCATTGTGCTACACTGAGAAAATAATTTTCTTTTGTTATACCCTATTATAGGAATGCATCATTCATCTATATTTCTCTATCTGGTAAACTCACAAATGTTCTTAATTAGGTGAACTCATAATTGTTTTGTCAAGTAATTCCATAAAGATACTTCATCTGGTGAATTCATAAAATTCCTCCATCTAGTAAACCTACAAAATCAATCTTTCTGGAAAATTCATTCCAATAAAATCTGTTTAGAAACCTTTATCCAAAAAACTAGGTCTAGAAACCTCATGATCCTTTAATTCATTCCTTTGAACAAATTCAGCTATAATCATAAATACCTTATAATAGTCATGATTTATGGTACTTAAAAGAATAGAAAAGCATCTCCTCGTATACTTTGTCTGAAAAAATTAGTTTAATGTCCTTATAAAATTTTCAGACAAACAATTTTTTTCATATTTCATTCGATAATTTCATAATTTTCACTCTGGTTAATTTTCCTTCAATCTGGAACACTTAGTCTAGTAACTTCATAAATAATTCTCAACTTTTTCAAGTGATTTATGTACTAACAACCAAATATAACACTATAAAAAACCTTCTTCCAGTTAACCAATTTATTTCTTAGTTCAAAAACAAATAAAAACCTCTTAGTCTCAATAATATCCCCCTTTGGGTTTTTTTATCAACCAAGTAACATAAATAATTTAAGATTTAAAACCCAATAAATGGATCACCATTCAATAATTTTAAGCCTACATGAGTGATCTCGGTGTAGTAAATAAGAATCATTGAACAAAAATACAATATTGTCCATAAATCAGTGATTAAAAGCCCTTCCAAACCTCTTCCTGAACTTAAGAAGTTGTCATTATAGACCCAAAAAACAATCTTCATCCTATAATGAACATGTTCCTACATTCACTTCAACAAACTATTTAAATAGTTCACACATACTGACATCATATATTTCCCATTTTAAAAACTCATCCTAAATATATGCTCTTCCTTAATAGGTAAAACACATATCAATAGATATATTTATGTTGTCATATTTCTCCCCCTTTTCAATAATATCCAAAGAAAATATGAGATAGGGGATATAGAAATAATCTGTTTGATAACCTCCACCTTCTTATGCACCTCCAGGTACATAGAAAGCGTAAATGGGGTGACCGCATACATGATTTTTGGGCACAAAACCTCCTCCATATGCCACACTCTAGACTCCTCATCTAGGAAATAATAATGATAAAAGTGTAGGAGGTCCTTGAATCTAATCCCAAGCTCTCACACACTTGGGATCCCTTGCTAAAGAGATAGAACCTCCTACTTCTCTTTTTCCTTTATCATCGATTATAGGAATTCTAAACATAAATTCTTAAGAAATTTTGGTCAAAATACATTTTTATTTTGTGGTCACCAATATACATAATCCACCATTGATATGCACCTCCCCGCATCAAACTAACTACCAATAACACCTAAAACTTAGCCTGAGTTCAAATCAGACTAAAAGTGATCTCGAACTCCTCCAACCAGTGCTTTGTATCTAGATCTGAGATACTCCCATCATATTTTCCTAAACACTACCACCAAAAGTCACACAAGGACCTCTACCATGACACATCCTCCTCTGTCAGGTTTATCCTCTGATGATCAACTAGATTAGCCTATTAAACCTCTATTACCCAAGATACTCATGAATAACACCCATGATCCATTCCTGAAATCAAGGAGAAACCCTAATCCTAGTATCATAGAAGTTTTTCAATTTTTATTTATTTTATTTATTTTAATTTCCATAAATCAACCAAATTCATACATGAATTTGATCAAGCATGATACATGTACCTCTCCAAGGTCTCTACCCTACAAAAAGGTACACCTCACTAGAGCATTTAATAAGCTCAGAGTCCTTGTATCGAATCATGGGGGCCCCTAAAATCATGTTTCTTAGTCAGTCTTCCTAACCTATGTCGTGTACCAGGATCAACTGGAACTATTTTCCCACCAACCCATGAAATCCTCATAGTTTATAACTCCAAACTATATCCTATATCTCAACCAAAATATTTGATACCACTTTTTCATGACCCCCTCCCTCCAAAGGTACCCCTCCTGGACTTGCAATGAAAGAAGAGAGATAATGACCCCTGAGTCATACCTTCAGTAGGCCTCAGGTTGGTGAATAACACTAAGGGTGTAAAAATATCACATATGGGAGGCATTGCCCTCTATGTAATATATTTTCATGAGATAAGATAAATCAACCAAAAAATAACCCCATCAAATAATATAAAGATAAAGCCAGACCATTCCATAATACATCAACAATGTTAATAAATAAAAATAAGTCTTCCAGTGAATACCAAATGACTTTCATATGATAATGACTCAAAAAAAACTCCAAAACTCGAGCTAGTAATGTCCAAATCAATCTATAAATTCTTCCTAGAAACCTAAAAATATTTTATATACATAGGTTTAGCAAAATAAGTATACTCAATATGATCATACCCTAGTGCACGTGTGAAAAGAGCATACTAATGTGCTAGTGAACAAAATTTAGAACCAACATGAACCTAAAAAGGTCAACTAAACAATCCTAGAATCATCATGGAATTCTCACCAAATCATGTATACAATATAGTAACATAATATCAATAACCTAAAGAAAAGGCACCCTACAACCACTTCCCCGCTAATTTTACACTCTCACACTCCAACGTCAAACATCATGTGCTCCCATCCCTTTCATACATATCACATCACATATTTATTCATATCTGATGTGGTTTGGGGTGTATCCCAACCTAACCCACCCTCTCAAAGTCTAAAATCAGGTTCTAGCATTAGTCTTCATCACATCACATACTTATCACATCACATCACAACCAAATCACATAACCCGGATAGTAGGGTATCATATATGTGAAGGAAATCAACCTTGTTCCCTTATCCTATAATACATGACCACCACCACATAGCACATCCTAATCACCACTGGGTAATCTCCAACACCAACCCATATCATCACTGGGTAATCTCCAACACTGACTCATATCATCACTAGGTAATCTATTTCACCAACCTGAATCATCTCTACTACTAAAGGAAGAGTGGGGAAGAGGGGGTAACCATCCATCTGTATCGCCACCAACTTGGATATTGGGGAAAACACCCAAAACCCAAAATATTTTGAAATTGGTAAGGTTTTCCAAATCAGGTGGGGAATATATAGAAATAATATAAAATACATGATAAATAGATAACACACAATACCCAACCTACCTATGGATTCACATAAACTACACTAGCATATACCATAACACCACCATTTCACCACACAACATCCATCACAACTGTAACCACCATTATATGCATCACACTACACAACCCCCATGCATAACCACACAATTCCACTTCCAATTACATGTTCCACCATTTTTCATATTTGTAATGAGTTTCCACTAACTCCCATTTACTAATCCATTCATTCACATTTACATAACCCTTTCATTAATCATTCAATTCATTCGATCTAATTATCACACATCAATTCCAGGTCATTCTTATTCATTTACCAATCCATGATTTTTCATTTTCAGTACTATAATATATTCCATGGCTAATTGGACGACTAACACAACCACACCACACATAATAGCTCACTTGTCTCACATCAACCACTAATACAACACAATGTATGCTAAACCATCTAACCAAAGCCCCAACCATCTCACAACAATAACCACCTATCACAACCACCAAACCTCAACCTACATCACATCCACTGCTCATCACAACCATTGCACATCGCAACCACCATACAACACCACCACCACACAATAGCGTGCATCACATATAATACCAACAACCATCACACCATAACAGCCACACATTAAAACACATCACAGTTTCCATGATTTAGATTCAAAAATGGATTTATTTACTTCAATTCATTAATTATCATGGGTATTCTCACAAAAACTTACATATTTCCATGGGAAACCAATTAATTATCTAGATATAAGTGATTATCCATTTTAATTAGGATGATATTAAGTAATTACACAACAAGGGTATCACAACCATATCAACTACAACACAATTAAGTCTCCTAATTGTCATGATTTTCATAAATGGAAACAAGCATGTATAATCACATTAGTAATAACATCAAAAGTAGTAAAACATATCATTTAACCCCATTCTCATCAATTTTAGTAAATCCAATTCATTGTCTTGATTAATCTAACCCATACTATTTATCCAATGTAAGGAAAAAGAATACAATCCCCACACATGAACATAAATAGGGAGATAATTAGTATCCTCTAACTTAAGGGAGATTTCCAAATCTTCATGAACAACAAGGTGAAGGAGAAACAATTGGATGACCTCGATTGAACAAGGGGGCCTCAAATCAACCTGAACCATACCAAGTAATCATCAAAAACATAGCCCAAGAACTCCCTATAACTGCTACAAACTCTAAAAGATGAATTGGAGAGAATGAGTGAGAAAGGGGGATTTAATCACTGTGGATTGCCAAAGATCAACGTCTAGAATTTTAGTATCATAGATAAGAATGGAGGGATTGAAATTCTCCCAAAATCACCTATGGGTTTCCCAAAAACTAAGAGGAATAAAAAATAATTAAATTGATCCTCGATATTTATAAACAAGTTGTACCTTGGAATATTCATGGTGTGAAACCCATATTCACATCATTAGTTATCATGAGTACCTCCAATTAAAATCGTGAAACATATTCAGTCCATGAATCCCAAAAACTCTAAACCCGATGTACATCCAACAGTTTTCAAGGTGGTTATTCACACTATGAACAATTCCTTCACGTTGTGAGTTCATTAAACATAGAAATCCCATCTGAAACTTTAAGTCATGAATTTCCAGCCTTCAAACCACAAACAACCTCTCACGTCATGAATACCTATTCGCATTGTGAACTTGCTGTAGAAAAATTATAGCTCCAAACTCCACCAAACCCTCCTCAAGCCTCCTCTGAACACCTCCAACTCCCAAACCAGTAAATTAATGGGCTAAGAAGTCATGATCCATTACATCCATAATCTATTGAATTAGATGAATCAATATCTTTATCGTTTACATCCTCTACATCATCACTTATATCAGAAAATTTATTGTTTTATTTGATATAACTGGTTTCATCTTCTCTTCCTCTTATATTTTAATCTGATTATGAACCCTTTCTATCAGAATGTTCCAACACTTTCACATAAACAGAGTAAACAATATTTCCATTTTCCATGTTATAACACCTATATCCTCTACTATTTTGAAGTTATCTAAGTAAGATACCATCAAAACCTCTTTAATAAAACTTCCCATGATTCACACCTTTGACCTTGATGATAAAGGGGCTGCGAAACACCCTTAAATATTTAAAACTTGGGGTATCTTTGTAATACATATCATATGGATTCATATATAAGTTTGGACTATATAAATAATGATTCAAAATGAAAAATTCTTCTCTAATATCTTGTCTCCAAAAGAATCAAGAAGTGTCATGTTCAATCAGCATGGTTCAAGCCATCTCAACCAAACTTATATTATTTCTTTCAATAGAACCATTTTTTATGGTGTGTATGGTTCACTAAGTTCATGAATAATTCCATGTTTTTTAATATAACCTTTAAACTTCTCATTTTTGTATTCAACACCATTATCAATTCAAATATTCTTTATGGAGTATCCACATTATGTTTCAGCACTTCTCTTAGAACTCTTAAACATTTTGAGATCCTTTTATTTATGTTTAAAAAACCTAATACATATCATATGAGTGAAATCATCAATAAAAACTAAAATAATTATCTACATTTTTCAATTAATTTCTTATGGGCCCACATATTTCAGAAGGCATAAGATTAAAGGGATGAGTTGTATGTATCTCAACCATCTTATGTACTGAATAAAAAATCTTCCCTTTCTAGAATATTGAAAAAACACCAATATATTCTTTTTATCATGATAAGAACATATTGAATACTTCCTCTATTTTTTATTTTGTTCACATTCCCCTATCATATATTTCCAAGCCTTTTATGCCATAGATGATTTTTTTCATCATGCTCAGATGGCATGAACCATGTACCTCTCCAACCTGAAATAGATTTCTCTTATTTTGTTGTCCTATTATTAAAAATTTACCATATTCAATCCTTTTAACAATAAATCTATATATTCTGAAAAAAAACTACATTTCCTTCATCACAAGTTTGTGAGACACTCAATAACAAATAAGGCACTTCTGAATTTCAATTTTTCTTTTTTCCAATGAAAAAAGATCCAATTCCTTTGATTCTAAGTGACTCGTCATTTCCCAAAGTCATTATACCTTCTTTATAATCTTTTATATTTTTAAAAAAATTCAAATATATGGTCATATGTTAAGAACACCCACTGTCCAACGTTCAAGGTTATTCTCCTTTTGTGGCTTTGAGAGTAGTTTCAACAACTAAGGCCTTCTCTTTGCCTTTTTCCTTCTTCACATGAGGCTTTTGAGATTTTATTTATAAAATTTGTTGATATAGTATCATTACAAGACATAATTTATAAATATTTCTGGTTTGATCATATCTTTCAAAAATATTTACTAGTGGTTTAAATCTATTTTTAGTTTTCAAACTTGATTTTTTAGGCTATATTTTTTGAGTGGGTTGACTCCCCCAGAAACGCTACCTCCAATACCTCATGAATTAATTTAAGTGGTGATAATTAGAGAGAGAGAGAGAAAAGGGGAATCCACAGGTGTGTCTTTTTTTAACCCTTCACACAAGAGAACCCCCCCTCCCCATAAAAAGATGACTCCAGAGAGAGCCCCAACTAGGAAGAAGTTGTTGCCAGCAGAGATGGCAGAGTATCCCATAAGGTGACAACACAATTGGTGATGGTTTGACACAAAAATACATCAAAATGATTGAAGTTATTATAATTGAAACATCACATTTTCACTATATACCCAAATCCTCTAAAGTATTAGCAATATCCATAAAAAACATGTTTTCTTCTTAACATGCATGTTATTCAAAACTGTGTATCTGAAATCCAACATATTTCTAACCATAAAACTTGACACCTTATTTTGAACCAAAATTTTATTATAATACTAAAATATAATTCTTAAAATTATACTTCTTATCAACCTTAAAAAATTCTAGTTTTAGTAAATTTTTCTACAAACATTGATTTCTCAGAAATTTTAGAATTTTAGAATTCTCTTTCTTTAGCTACATACATGTTCCTATTTACTTGGTTTTTGTTTTTAACCTATGAGGATGATCTATATTGATACTTATAATATTTACACTTATTAGATCTTTCACCAAATTCTGGAATTAATTTTTAAAATTTTGATATTCCTTTTTAATCTTTAATTAATTTCTATTATACAAGGTCAAATTCTTTCTCCTTTACCCTTATATTTTATTCAAGATTTATGTTGATGTTTCTATATTTATAAAGTAATAACTTATTAAAGTTTTCAATAAATTTTGATAATATGTATTTTTATTCTTCAAGAATTTTTTCTTTATTATCAATTGGTTGACCATATTTCTTTAACTTCTTGTTTTCTGTCTCAAGTTTAACAATTTTTTAAAGACATTCTTGAAATTAATTTTTAAGCATAAAATCCACCTGATTTTCCTCTTCTTATTCTTCTTCTTTGAAGTTGTTGGTTTCATCATTGGTAAAACTCTCATCATTCACTTTTGTAATAAGAAACTTCTCAGCACCATCATCACTAGAATTTTCAGATTCCACTTCACTATCATTATCTTACTCATATTTGGACAAAAAAATTCTTATTTTATATTTTGATAACTTCTTATCATTTCATTTTGAATAGGAATTTGATTTTTCTATCTTCTTCTTCATATTTACTCTTGAATTTCCATGTTATTCATTAGTATCTTCATCTTATTTTATCCATAAAAAATTTTCTATGAAATTTACAATGGATCTATAGTTAAATCCCTTCAATGGTAACTTTTATTTATACTTATTCATTCCTCTTTTAACCTTTCTAGAAAAAAATACATGAATTCATAAAAAAATACTCACTTTATCTTCAGTATTAGAGTCATTGACTTCTTCCTTACAAACTTTCTTAGAATATCTTTTCTTAGAATCTTTGAAATATATTTCTCGATCAGTTGTTTCCTTGTTATTGATAGATTTTTCTCTTCTCATTTTATATATTATGAGAATACTATGAAAATGATATAGAGAGAGTTTAAAGATCAATATCTTCTAAACATGATACCTTAGCATCAAATTTATCAAAAATAATTCTTAGAATATTTTCCACAATATTCAAATCTTTCAATTTCTCACCAAAACATCTTATGGTGCTTACAATATCATTAACACTTGTAAAGAACTCACCAACAGATTCATCATCTCACATTTTAATATATTCAAACTTTAATCTATAGATCTATAACTTGGATTTATTAAATTTTTTATTTCCTTCATAAATATTTTTCAATTTTTCTCATATGTATTTAGTTGTTCCAATTCCTTTAACCCTTAGAAATTCACTTTTAGAGAGAGTGGAAAGTATAAAATTTCAGGATCATCCATCATTATCTAGATTCTTCTTATCGACTATTGTTATGGGGGAACCCTCAATAGGAAGAGTGAATCCATCTATAGAAGCTTCCAGAACATCATATACAATGTATAAAAGATAGGGAATCATCATTTCCTTTCAAATATGATAGTTATTCCCATAAAAAAAGGAATCCATTTATTATTGACTGAGTTATGAATATATATGGAAACCTTATTCAAACTCTACGCAGATAAGAATCAACAAAGGGAACCTACCTTCAATGCTAATTTAAAAGACCATTCAAGATCTATATGATCACCGATATAAGGGAAAATTAGTGATCTTCTCTTTTTATGTTTTCTACTTTAAAATAACCTTTGACTCCAGTTAGAGAGAATTGACTCTATTGAAACAAAACACACAATCACACCCATGGGAACACAATAATTTACATGGCTTTCTAATTAATAAGAGTATCTGTGGTCTTTAGAATGATCTATAAACAATCCAATATCACACATCTACTAGAAAACAATCATTTTTGGTTTACAGTAAGTAGGGTATATCCATCACTTGCATAGAATTATAGTCCTTTGACAGTGTGTGTGCTTCTTGCATAGATAATATGATAAAACATATTTTTTAATAATAGAATATATCATCACCAATAATTTTCAACATGTCATCAATGTGATGCTAGAGTTTCTTCACACTTATTCTCCTGAAAGTTAGTTCTTATTATTTTATTGCTTGTATAGCAGCTTACAGGCCTTTGTCCATAACTTCTTTAATTAAACCTATTCATCTGGAACTTCTCCATATAGTACATGTACATCTAGAACTGTGCCATCTGGTTCCTATTCATTTGTGACTACTTCATCTAGAACTTCATTTTTTCATTCGGTACCATCTTCATTTAGTACCTCACTTCTTCATCAGGAACCTTGCTTCTTCATATAGAACCTCGTGTCTAGTACTTATCTATTCGGAACCCTAAGTCTAGTAATCCAACAAAGGTATCTCTCAAGCTTCTCAGTTAACACCTCACTTATTCAACAACACCTCACCATGCACCTACTCCCCTTTATATACTTGTAGTTTATATGAAAAATACAAGAGGAGCGTGAACTCCATATTTGAATAAACAACACCAAATTTGAATTTCCCTCTTGATCCTTTATTCAGCTAACTACCTTAAAATCCTCCAAAAAAAATAAAAGTTAACAAACATCATAAGAACTTTACTCAAATCTTGACATTCATGATCTTCAAATCTTCCTGAAATATCTTCTAGAATCATGATATTTCCTTCATGATTATTAAGGCATTGAAATTATAGCTTAGTATCATCACAATGTATGACTTTAAAAAGTCTTTATAAATATACTAAAACCTTTATATAGTTCTTATTATTAGGAACTATTATGTTTGGTAATTATTTTTATAGTATTCATTTGTAATATTCTTCTTTGTTCAGTTCCCCTCGATTCGGAAACTACTTGTTCAACAAAATCATGTTTTTTTATTCAGTGATTTTTTCTGATGAACTCACAATGTTCATCCAGATTTCTTTTTTTTGATGAAATAAAAAAAATTATTCATCCATTGGACTCACAAACTTTTCTCTATCTAGTAATTCCACAATGATACTTCATAATATATATTCACATAATTCCCTCTTCTGTTAAATGTATAAAATCACTCTGTCTAGTAAAGTCTGTCAATAAACTCTGTCTTGAAACCTCTATTCAGAAACCTAATGATCCATCAATTCCTTACTTCAAATAAATTTATATAGAATTAGGATTACCTTAGAATAATCATGATGTTTGGTACTTTGAAGAAAAAAATAATATCTTGATTTACTTTTTCTAAAAAACTCAGTCTGGTTTCCTTATGAAATTTTCAAACAAAAAATTTGTCTCATCTTCCATCTAATCATCTCATTCCAATAATTTCATACTTCTCTCTCTGTTTGAGTCTCCTTTATCCTGGAACACTCATTCCAGAAACTTTATAAAGAAGGATTAAATTTTTCAACTGATTTATATACTAAAAATAAAATACAATGCCATAAACTAATCTTCTTCCTATTAACCAGATTATTCCCTAGTTCAATAAAAACTCAAAACCTCTTGGTATCAGTTGATTTGTGACAAAAAAATCTATCAACAATAAGATATTTATCTATCTATCTATGATGGTATTAAAACATTCTATCTTTTAAGGGAGGGTGAATATGATGAAATAATGTTAACGGTGGAGGATGATAATTATATGGTCAATGGTGAATTAATTGATTATATTCCCAGTTATCATTTAATTTATTTATTATTCATTTATTTAGAATACATGAATTCAATTAATCTATACACATCATTTTCAAATTTTTTTCTTGTTTTATATCATATATTATGTTTTAACTTGTTTTATATTCTTTTAGATGTAAAAATACCAAAAACCAAACAATTTAAAGATATGATTATGTCTTCAACAACTCCTATATTGTTAGACCCATCTGATATGCTCCCACCTTTATCAGGTACACTCCTTACTTTCAGTATGACCCCTTTCTATTTTCAATACTTGACTTTAGTAAATTTATAAAAAAAATATCAAAACACACCACTCCACAACAAAATAACTTGACTAACACCTTAATAATTTTTTTTTTCTAATTCACTCTAACTTATGGATCTATACTCTATAAGGTTTCACTTACCACATTACATAATCCCACTATCATAATCTAAATACTAACTCTCACTCTTAATTCCATGTTAATTATATCCACTCAAAATTCTATCTAATATTTCTACTTGAATTTCTAAACTCAGTCTTATAAAATTATAGAATACATCAATATCAAGTCAAACAATCAATTTTAAATACTTTTAATAAATTCTAAAAAATAATACAAATTTCAATATAGTTAGTCATTCTAGACACTGGTATTATAATTTCTCACAAAATTATTGTTTATCTACCATTAGTAAATTTTAATTTATGTTTCTAAATATGTACTCTCCCCAAGCCAATTATAAGGTAATTTTTTAAAAATACCATTTTATTTATGTCTTCTACTTCATGGATATTTGGGGGATCAGACGGAGCAGCTGAGGAGTATCAATTGAGCATATGGTGTCTAGGTTATTGGAGGGTGACTATAATTGGTATGTAAATTTTAATTTTCAATGATAATTCATTACATATGTATACTAATTTTTTCATTTGACATGTATGGGGTAACTACAGATAATTCCAAATGATTATAAGGGAAGATCTTAGGGAAATTAGCATATGAGACAACGTCCATTTCCATCACATATTATGATTGGAGGCACATTATAATCTCTTGTAAGAATGAGATTTTTTATAAAAAAGTAAGTCAAAATAAATATTTTTTAGTTTATTTCATTTAATATTCCTATCAAATGTATGTCTAACTAATTTTTCATATCTATTTCAGGGCATGTATGGGAACATTCCTTTATATATTACATCCTTGATATGAGCAGTAATGAATCTATTAAATTTATTGAATATGTTTATATTATTATGATAATTATTCTAAATATATTTTATATTCACAATATGTAATTAATACTAATTTATATTGCAATTTTTTTTAAAATATACATAGGATGTTCCAAAGGATTTTAGTCGATAGGAACATCAAGAGCGTGGATCATCTAGGAGATTCTAGCTTTACATAGAGGGATAGAGTTGATGTTGGATTTCTTTGTTCATGTGTTTATTTTTGGAAAACACATATATGCTACCTTTGTAGTATTTGATGATTGAAACAAATATATTTATGTATTTAAAATGTCGTATGATATAATTATTATAATCTTTATATCTTTTTTATTTTGATTAGTTATAGAAAGTATCGAATTTTGTTTGTTGTGTATATATTTATATTTTAAATTGTATTTAGTAGTGTATTCAGAGGTTCCTTGTTCCTAATTAATTTTTTTTGGTGTTTAGAAGTGATTTAAACCTCTGAAAAATAAATAAATAATTACCACTATTTATTTAGTGTTGGTTAAAACCGTGACTGTTTACTACTAAACTACCGTTAAGTAATTGTATGCACTGATAAACCACCATAAAAATATTTCTCAATGGTTATAATAAACAATAATATGTGTAGAAATATAAATCTAAGGTATGGAGTTTATAACTGTCACTAAATATTAAAATAATATCAGGATATAAACCACTACATTCATTATAGTGGCGGTTTGGAAACCACTATGAATTACAGATTTGCATCATTTCTACAAGAACAGAACTAATAAAAAAACATTTCTAATTAATATATGACTTGGTAAATCGTGATGGTTTTAGAAAGTGTCGTGGATCAATTAGTGGTGGTTTAAACCACTGTGTAATTCAAAAAATACAGTAGAATCCATTTTTCTTATAGTGTATGCTCATATTTTATTTATTTATTTTCATTAGTGCATCCACTCACATATATCTACTACACTTATGCTAATGATGAGTTGGTGTTGTCCTACTTGGTTTATTACTCACACCCTACACAGGCATCTCAGTGCACATGAAAAATTTGTTTCCTGGGATCCAACAAAGGGCAAGGGACCTATATCGGGCTACTGAGTAGGTGTAGTTGGTCAGGGATAGATGTGATTCTAGGACTTACTAGGATCATTTTTTAGTCTCACCTATTTATATTTTTATTCCTTTGGTATATCACATGTATATATTTTTCATATGTGGGGATCCTTCTATGGATGGATGTATGACTGATGTGTACCCATTTTGTTATAACATGTGATGATATTTACATAATTGGATTAATATTATAGATTTTTATCATTATTTTATTTTTTAATTCTTTTTTATATGTTTTGTTGATGGTTATAGATATTGAGGGTGTAGTCTCCCCACTGTATGGCTTGGTCCCTTGCAACTAGTTAGTAGCCTCTTATGTATGGGGAGATGTGCATGAGGCCATATTAAATACTTTCTTGGTCCCAATGAACCAGGTAGGAGAATTATAAAATGGTACTAAATCCTCTTTTCATTGATTTATCTTTGGAGCGTGGTATAATGGAGATAAGATAGTTAAGAATCTGTCAGGGGTCTATGATTATGTCTGGAAAGCACCGGTATAGTATACGTTCATATTTTCGATGTATGATATTTCTTTCAAGGGTTGTGTTGTTATAGTTTCATCTTGTTCTTCAAGTGATATTGTTATTTTTTTATTTATGGGTTTTTCCTCTTGTCTGGGGTGATAAGAGTGTATGGGTTCATACATCATGATTCAACACGTAGGTTCACATTTCATGTGTCTGTTTCCATGTGATTGATATAGGTTTAAATTAATTAAATTCAAATAATAATATATTTGATATTTTCCCAAATACATTATTAATGATATATAATTAATTTAACCATAGTATGTTAATGATTTTATTATAAATATGATTATGAATAATGTACAGGTAAATGTGGTGTGGGATTATTCTTGGGAGATCAGTGGACTGGGATGTTTGGTGACTTGTGGGTTGACCCTTAGGGAATGTATCATGTGGTTTTTTTATGTGTTTTTTCCTATTGAATTCTTAAATTTTATTAAGATTTAAGTTTTTTAAAAGTTTTTTCTAAGTATTTGTTTTTTATTTTAGAAAAATACCACCTCGATGATGTATTATGGTGCCACTCGGGGATTAGATTGAGGATATTATCAAGGTTGGGAAAGATCATGTTATACCTTTAGATGTAAAGGATTTCATATTTGAGCATGATCCTACTGTATCCCAGTGGTTCAAGCGGAAGAGGTGCTTCGATCAGGGGTGTTCTGTATAGTATTTTTTGGAGGCAGAGGTTTGCATCTAGGTGGACTTACTATGGTTTTTTTTTTTGAGACTTCCAAATATAGGATCCTATAGCTTTCTAGTGTATGAGAGTTCATCAAGATACTGAGGACTGGATCAAAATAATTTAGGGTATTTTCAAGATGGTAAAAACACTTGATGATTGATGGGTGAAGTTAGTGGACTATATACTTCAAGGACTCGCCAGAAGATAGTGGGGAGTTATGGTTCAAGATATAAAGTAAGAGAGATTATTATGGAAGGCCTTCAAGAACCTATTTTTTGTAGAGTATTTTGAAGAACAACTGAATCAATATTTGGAATTGGATTTTATGGAGTTTCATCTGGAAGCAATATCAGTGAAAAATTACACTACTCATTTTAAAAACTATATTTTTATTCCTTGTTGGTAGAGAATAAATACAAGAAGGACTATAGGTTTGAGATCAGCCTTTGTATTAATGTGAGGTTCGATGTTAGGATGTTAAACTTGAAATCCTATTCTGATGTGGTTTGTGAGGATATTACTATTGATAAGGTCTTGGTGGATAATAGTACATCAGGATATAGTCACTTCTTAAGTGTGTCAGTTGGAGGAATTTCTAGTATAGTTGGTAGTGCCTATTATAGTGGTAGGAGTATATCTGATGAGATACACCAGGGTGGTGAGAGGTAAGAATGTTAAGGTACAAGTTCATCACTTCCTCCCTCGGGGGGGGGGGGCTTCACCTATGTGTTTTCCATGCAGGTAATGGGGTAATTACCTCAGTTCTTATTCTAACCATCCGAGAGGCTTACATGTGTGTGTTAAGATAAGGCATATCCAGTATTTCTATATGAGGATTCCTCTATAGGTATTGAGTAGAGGATAAAGATAGACACATACTTCATGAGATTGGTTTGGTGGGGCTCAATCCAACAACAGGGCTTCATCTGGGAGGTTAGTCCATGAAGTTGGTCAAGGGTCTCAAGGGAAGAAGTAATTGTAGATGTCTCAAGGTTCGATTCCCTAGGCAAGACAGAGATCACATGTTAAAGATCACAAATATGAGGAAGGATAGGTGTATTCTTTGGACCAGGTTCTATCTAATAGATCAAAGGTTCCTTCTACCATGGGAGGTATGGTTCTGATTACTTCTACACTTTCAGTTGTCTTGTTTGATATAAGAGTGTCTTGTTCCTTTATATCTTCTCATGTGGTGTTTGTCTTGGGGTTAGTTTTAGATTTCACTTTGGGAATATTGGTTCTTGATAAACCTCAAGGTATGTGGTTTTACCGTATTCATAGATTCTCATCTTGTTTCATAGTAGTTAAGGTCTATGGACACTCATGGTATTTCCTCCTAAATATGATAAGTTTTTTAATCATCTTTGGGATGGAGTTGCTGATGTTCTTATCAGAACACATCGATTTTTATCAAAGGTGTGTGTATTTTATCTACCTTATGAGATGGGAGTATTTCATATTGGTTTAATGGGGTATGGAGGTAGGTAGAGCGGGACCTAAACTTAGTCAGAGAGGGGCTATTACAGCATAGGTGATAGTTATGATCCTTATGGTGGATCTGGTGATGGTTTCAGATACTTTTCACCTGGTAGTGTAACATTTTCAATATTTGTTTCTGGATGATTTATTAGGGATTCCTACTAAGAGGGAGAACAATTTCATGATCAATCTTGTGTTGGGTTAAAGGCCTATATCGATTCCTTTTTATCAAATGGAACCAGCTGAGTTGAGAGAGTTGAAGGTTCAGCTCAAGGACCTTAAGGTGAAGGGTTTTATCCATCTGAGTACCTATCCTTGGGGTGCTTCTATTTTTTTCCCAAGAAGACCAATGGTATCCTGATATTGTGTGTAAACTATCAAAAGATGAATCAGGTTAGGTAAAGAATAGGTATTCATTTCCTCATATAGAAGATATTTTTTATCAGTTAAGGGAATATTGATGGTTATCCAAGATTGAATTGGGATCGGGCTATGATATTTTGTGGATTAGAGTGGGGGATATACCAAAAATGGCATTTCAGAGTAGACATGGGTTATATGAGTACCTTGTGATGCCATTTGGTCTTATGAATGCTCCAATAGTGTTCATGGTTCCTATGAAATAGATTTTTTATCCCTACTTATACTCTTTCATTGCAATGTTTATTGATTATAGTTTGGTATACTCACAGACCCAGGAGTTTCATAGCGAGCACCTAGATATTGTATTGATAACACTTCAAGAACATCTATGTTATTAAAAGTACTCGAAGTGTCACTTCTATATTCATAAGGTGCACTTCCTTGGGAATGTGATATCAAAGATGGGGATTTCAATTGATTCAGAGCAGGTGGAGGTTGTGATGTCCTAGGCATGACCCAAGAATGTGTTTGAGATCATAAGTTTACTTAGAATATATAAGTATTATAGGCATTTCATGTCGGATTTCTCTCACTTGGAAGGTCCTATGATAGGGATGAAAAAATAAAGGAGTGAAATATGAGTGGACTGGTTAATGTGAAGAGGTCTTTCAAGAGTTAAAAGTGAGGTTGATGTCTGCTCTGATTCTAATTTTACCATATCCATGGAACCGTTGCACCGTCTATTAATATTTCTATAGGTTTGTCCTGATATCTATTTTGATTTAAGGATATTGAGTAGTCACTTATAGGTCTGATCAAATATGACCCCATAAGTGGAAATATCCTACCCATGGCTTAGAGCTAGTTGTGGTGGTTCATACCTTAAAGTTTTAGTGTCACTGTCTATTTGGTGATATATTTTTTATTTATAAAAATCATAAAATATTGAAATATATTTTCTCTTAGTGGTACTTGAACCTACGATGGAGGAATTGGATTGAGTACCTACTAATGTTTGACTTCGATATGAAGTATTCCCCTAGGAAGGGGAACATTGTGGAAGATGATCTTAGTAGGAAGATAAAGGAGAAAAGGATTATGTTATCTAATGAGGAGTGGAGGTTTATGATCTTGATCACTAACTAATGGACTAATATGTAAAAGGGCTAAGAGTTTGTGACCTTCTCCCCTTTGTCCATTACCTCCTCTTTAATGGTTCGAGTAAAGGCTATCTAGAAACCTAACTCAAATTGTTTCTTGATGCGGGAATGGATCATGGGTGATGATCTAGTCCTAGGATGGTCTTAGTATGAGCACTACTAAAAATCATACTTTTCCCAACGCTTGTATACCAACGGTTTCTTTGAACCGTTGGTATAGGTGGAGTTTTCCCAACGGTTTGATGAAACCGTTGGGAAAAATGGGAAAAAAAGAGTTTTCCCAACGGTTTAGTGAAACTGTTGGGAAAGATGAAGACTCTTATATCAACGGTTCTGTAGAACCATTGGTATATATGGTATTAAGAAGATTTTCCCAACGGTTTTTTGAAACCGTTGGGATATCTTAACTTTCCCAACGATTTTTTGAAACTGTTGGGATATCTTAACTTTCCCAACGATTTTTTAAAACCATTGGGAAAGAAAATCCCCAAATATTATCAATCTGAAACTCTAGAAATCTCGAAAAATTTTCCATAACCGAGAGCTGGATGCACCCTCTCAAAAAATTTTCCCTAAACCTCAACTATCCATAAGGTTAGCCTCTAAATCTCGACACAAACGCTACTTCCCAACACAACAGGTCTGGTTTCCAATGATTTTTTCTTCCCGTTAAAATCGGTATGTGTGAGTTCATTAATATTAGATTTGTTCTTCCCATTTAAATCAGTACGTGTGTGTTAATTTATTTTAGATTTTGTCATTCTATTTTGGTGCAATATAGTGTGTATTATGATCCCCTTATGAAAATAAGGTATATATAATTTTAGGTTACGGTTCGAACCCTACTTCCCAACCTGCTCTAGAGGGTGCTAACTCTATTTTCCAATGGGACATCTATCTTTGATTCAAGTAATTTTTGATCTTCCATTCTAAATCGGTAGGTGTTCCTTCATTTATTTTAGATTTTTTCGTTCCATTTTTCTGCAATGTATTGTGTATTATGATTCACTTATGAACACAATCAATATATCATTTTAGGTTTCGGTTTTGTTGTTATTTATCTGTATAGAATAATTTTGGTTGATATTGAAGAGGTCAATATGATACTGAGTTATTTTATCCTTGGTTTATTTTAAATTTAAGGTCTATTGAATTGATTTTGTTGGTTATCCATAAATACAGTTAGGGCTGTCCAGGTGGGGTGAGGGTGGGGAGGGCTGGGTTTCCAAGTGGCATGTGGGGGTAGGGGTGTCCAGGTGGGGTGGGGGGGCTAGGTTTTCCAAGTGGGTTGGGGGTAGGGTTGTCCAAGTGGGTTGGGGGGGGGGCTGGGGTGTCCAAGTGGGGTGGGGGTAGGGTTGTCCAAGGGGGTGGGGGTTGGGTTGTCCAAGTGGGGTGGGGGTAGGGCTGTCCAAGTGGGGTGGGGGAGGGGTTGTCTAGGTAGGGTGGGGGAGGGGACTAGGTTGTCCAAATGGGGTGGGGGTAGGTATGTTTGGGGTGGGGGAGGGTGTGCAGGTGGGGTCGGGGAGGGTGTCCAGGCAGGGTTGTCCAAGTGGGGTGGGGGGGTGTGCAGGTGGGGTGGGGGAGGGGTTGTCTAGGTAGGGTGGGGGGGGGGATGGGTTGTCCAAGTGGGGTGATGGTAGGGCTATCCAGGTGGGGTGGGGGGATGGGTTTTCCAAGTGGGGTGTGGGGGGTAGGGGTGTCCAAATGGTCTCTCTTTCGTTTAAAATAGATGTCATTTTAAGTGAAAACAATAAATGACATACGAAAAACCGACCAAATGCATTCGGATTCCATTGAAACATTAGGACAACGATCCATGGGTAATATGTGACGTGTACGAGTAAACCCCGCCTCAATCTGAGGCCTGGTGTGGCCAGCACCACTCAAAGTGTCTCACATTTATTTGAAATGGACAACATTTTAATTGAAAACAACTACTGGCATACGGAAAACCGACCAAACGCATTCGGAATGTGTTAAAAGTTTAGAAAAATAATCAATGGGTCATATGTGACGTGTACAAGTCAACCCTACCTTAATCTGAGCTTTGGTGTGACCGGAACCACTCAAAGTGTCTCATTTTTTTAAAATAAACAACATTTTAAGTGAAAACAACAACTGACATACGGAAAACTGACCAAACACATTCTGAATGTGTTTATGATTTAGGAAAATGATACATGGGTCATATATGACATGCACGAGTCAACCCCACCTCAATCCGAGATGCGGTGTGGCCATCACCACTCAAAGTTTCTCTCTTTAGTATAAAATGGACTTTATTTTAAGTGAAAACAACAACTGACATACAGAAAACTAACCAAACGCATTCGGATTCTATTGAAACTTTAGTAAAACAATCCATGGGTCATTTTTGACATGTACGAGTCAACCTCGCCTCAATTTGAGGCATGGTTTGGCTGGAACCACTCAAATTGACTCTCTTTCGTTTAAAATAGACTTCATTTTAAGTGAAAACAATAAATGACATACGGAAAACCGACCAAATGCATTCTTATTCCTTTAAAACTTTAGGAAAATGATCCATGGGTCATATTTGACATGTACGAGTCAACCCCACCTCAATCTGAGGCCTGGTGTGACCACCACCAATCGAAGTGTCTCTCTGTAGTTTAAAATGGACTTCATTTTAATTGAAAACAACAACTGACAAATGAAAAACCAACCAAACACATTCAAATTCTGTTTAAAATTTAGGAAAACATTCCATGATTCGTTTGTGATGTGTACGATTCAACCCCACATTAATCCGAGGCTATGTGTGGCCGGCACCACACAAAGTGTCTCAGGTTTATTTGAAATAGACAACATTTTAAATGAAAACCACAAATGACATACAGAAAATGGACTAAAAGCATTTGGATTCAGTTGAAACTTTAGGAAAACGATACATGGGTCATATGTGACATGTAAATGTCAACCCAGCATCAATCCGAAGCGTGGAGTGGCCGACACCACTTGATGTGTCTCTCTATAGTTTAAAATGGACTTCATTTTAATTGAAAACAACAACTGACATATGGTAATCCGACCAAACACATTCAGATTCTGTTAAAACTTTAGTAAAATGATCCATGGGTCATATGTGATGTGTTCAAGTCAACCGCACCTCAATCCGAGTTGCAGTGTGGCCAAAATCACTCTAAGTGTATCTCTTTTGTTTAAAATGGACAACATTTTAAGTACATATGGAAAACAGACCAAACGGATTCTGATTATGTTGATACTTTAGCACAACAATCCATGGGTCATATATGACGTGCATGAGTCAACCCCGCCTCAATCCGAGGCACGGTGTGGCCAGAACCACTCAAAGTGTCTCTCTTTAGTTTAAAATACACTTCATTTTAAGTGAAAAGAAACAACTAACATACGGAAAACTGACCAAATGCATTCGGATTCTATTGAACCTTTATTACAATGATCCATGGGTCATTTTTTATGTGTAAGAGTCAACCTCGCCTCAATCTGAGGCATGTTGAGGCTAGAACCACTCAAACTGTTTCTCTTTCGTTTAAAGTATACTTCATTTTAAGTGAAAACAATAAATGACATACGGAAAACTGACCAAATGCATTCAGATTTCATTTAAACTTTTGGAAAACGATCCATGGGTCATATGTGATATGTAAGAGTCAACCCTACCTCAATCCAAGGCCTTGTGTGGCCGAAACCACTCAAAGTATTTGTAATTATCATCAAAACTTCATCTGGTTCTTCTTCATAGGGACTCATTTGTTTGGTAATGCTCTATTCAATATTCTTTTACAAGTTTTTTCTTTTTGTGGCTCCCCTCCATCTGAAGACCTCTTTTCCAATGAACTCATGTATATCTATCTAGTAATATTTTTCTAATGAACTTGCAAATGGTTATTTACAGACCCATTTTATATGCATATTTTTAATCAAATTTGAATGGTTTTAAGTGTTTTATCAATTAATTAATCCATGGTTTTAAATGTTTTTCTCAAAAGTGGTAAATTATAATGGAAGGAATGAAAATGGTTTTATGAGAGTAAAAGAAAGTTGTTTTTGTATTTGGAATTTATATTTGAATTTTTTATTTATATATTTATTATGATTTGAATTTTTCTAACTCTTTTTAGGTAATTTGTCCAAAAAAATTTGAGCTCAAGCTATCCCATAAACCAAGTAAGCCCACCACTTAGACAGCCCATAAGGGGCAGCCAGCCAAGCCAGACTGGGAGGGGCCACTTGAGTCATGTTCACAAGTGATGAAATACTGTGCGGGTGGCCCATGGGTGATGAACCCTGTGGGTGAATTGTGAGCCCAGGGGATTGTGCGGCCCACATTTTGGTGTGTGCAAGTGGAACTGAGAGCCCATCCCCTATGCGGACTTCTAAACAGTGGAAGTTACACTCAGCCTTATAAATGCTCACCCGCCAATATTTGTTTTCAATGTGGGATCAGCGCTCCACCACACTCTGCCACTCCACCTCTTCTCTCTGCCTCGTACCTCCATGGATCTACTACCCAACATCATTGATGGCCTCTTTTATCAATGAACCACCATTTCCTCCCTCTAGAATCCATGATCTTGAGATCCATCAAAAATAGTGATGCATGAGGGCGCCTCTGATAATATCTTGGGAAGGTTAGAACCTCCATGAGCATCACTTTGAGCCTCCTATGGCCACTATAAAGACTAGAGGAGAAGAGGAGCATCACTGCCACCTCTCCACCATGTCTTCTCCCACTCCTCCACCTACCATATTCTACACCCACTAATACCCACCATAACTACTAATGAATGAGCTTGAGATCAAGCCTGATGGTCACTATTGCACCTCTAAACCACAATGCAGCCCATGAAAGCCACCACCGACCTCCTACTACTCACAATTTTTAGTACCACCGATCACCACTGTTGTCATGCACTGTTCCACCCATTTTTACTACTCACGATCAAGCACCACTTCCACCTTGGAATTTCCACATCGAAGGTATGCAACCCATGAAATCCTAAGAAGACTTCTTCCATGTGAAAAATTTAAACACCCTCCATCTTTGGGAATTTCATATTTCACACCCACGGGTCTCATAGGTGTGATCTCAAAGAGAGATCTGAAGGGGGTCTTTATCTTGATTGAAGGAGGTTTAGGGCCTCTCCCTCATCCTATATCAAGGAGTTCACACCCCACTTCTAAAGGATCTAACTTTTGTGACTGGGAATCCACCGGAAGGATGGTCAGCTGCACTGTTTTCCCTCCTTCTTCTTCTTCTTTATTTTTTTCTTTTTATTTATTTTGCTTTAGTTTTATTTTAAATTAAATTTTTATTTTTATTTACTTAATTAAATAAATTCATACATATTTTTATAATTTTTATCTTCTATCACCACCACTCTTCTTTTTCTCTTCTTCTTCTTCTTCTTTTAATTCTTATTTTTATTATTATTATTATTACATTAACATTCTTATTTTTATTTTATTTTGTCTTCTTATTTTACTCTTTTATTATTATTATTATTATATTTTATTTAAATTCTATCTCTCTTTCCCTCCCTCCCATCCCAATTTTTTTTTATTTTCTTCTTTTTATTTTATTTTTCTCATCCGCGTTCTTTTTATTTTAATTATTTTTTTCTCTCCCATTCCACCAAGTGATATATTACACCTGATAATGGGAGGCTGACCCGAGGCTTTATTTGGGGGAGGTCAAGGTTTTCTTGAATTTTTCTTAAAGTTTATTTTATGTTTATGGTATATTTTAGTATCATGCACAAGTGATATGAATTTCCTCAGTGTGGTGATTTTCCCCCAATGACATGCAACTCAATATATTCCTATTTTTTAATCTCTTTTCCCTATCTTCATTAAATAACCCTTCACATTATGAAGTTGAGTGAGATAATGGATGAGATGGAATCAATAGAGTCGAGTCTTGGAAGATGGAACGCCCTTGACCAAGGTGTTTCATCGACCTTGATTACAGGAGGATATGGAATTTAGATTTATTAGGCATTAAAATATTCCACAATTTCTAAATGAAATGAATATAAATTCATCATGAGATTTCATGTTTGAATTACTAAACTAAAATCAAAAAAATAAAGGTGAATAATGATTGAACCCAAAACCAAGTTCTTTCTTCTTTAACTCATTTTGTTTAACATTGCATGCTAGTTTAGAATTTTATATTTAATTTCATTGCACTATCTTAAAAATTAATAAAAAATCCAAAAATATTTTACCATTATTTTCATAAAAAATAAAAATAACAAAAAGAAATAGTTTATGTGATTTAGATAAAGTAGGTAAACAAACTAAGAATCTCCTCAAGTGAGACGGCCCTGGTCAGCCATTGTGTTTTACTAGGAAAATAATTTGCTTTTGTCAAGCCCTACGACTGGACTGTGTCAAAATAGGAATCGTTGTCGAGGATCTAATTAGTTATTTTCTTTTATTTTTCTATTTTCATATTAGATAGTTTTAAATTTATTTAAAAAATATTAAAAAACATTAAAAAAAATCCATGATTTATTCAAATGATTATTATTCTTTGTGGATTGAAAATTACTCACAGGTGTAAGAACTAGTATTTGAATCACCCTGGTCTCTATAAGATAGTGTTTCTATGTTTTCTAGATAGATTAGGGGATACTAAATCCAAATAAACATATAATAAGATTTCAAGGACCTCATATATCATCTTAAGGAGACCCTAAATCAACTAGTGGTTAAAGGATTGGGTAGAGAGATAACTAAATTCTTGGATTACTTCCTAAAATTTTATCAAGAAATGTATGAGATGCCAGTATAGTTCTCCTTGTTTCCTCCCAAAACCTTTGAAGAAGTTCCCCCAGAATGATTTCAAGATCAAGTGGAGAAAACATAAACTCAAATACAATATTCAAGAGTTTGGAGAGATGGTGAAATATCTAAAAGTATAAATTTTTTGGATAACTACATATGCCAAACATCATTAGAGAAACCTAAACCTGAACTAGAAGATGATCCACTTGTCTTACCTGATTTACTTGAGGAGGCCAAGGAGGAAGAATTTCCTAATGAGCTACATATGAGAGATCATCAAGAACCGGATGACTTCTGGAATGAATGTGAGGGACTACTTGATCTCCCCATACCTTGAGAAGAAGAATAAGAAATGACACCATTAAAATAAGACACCAACCAAGTGGTGTAATTTGAAGTAAATATATAGGATCCTGACTACCTACCTATACTTACCACCATCCGAATCTAAGAGGAACTCATCACAAAATAATAGATTGAAACTGAACCAACTTAGGGATTTGAACCTTTCTTTGATTCTATCTATTCCGATTTTATTAAAACTGAATTTTGAATCACTCCCTACTATTTAGTATATATATATTCAGAAAATATTTTTTATTCCTTGGAGGAAGATGAATAACTAACATATGCACTTGTTGAGGAACACATAGAGCTCCGTGGTTTTCATGAGAATTCATTTGAGGAAACCCATGAGAAAATCCAAGTTACTAAGCCTGGGGAAATTAAAAAATAGCTACTCATATTGAAGGAGAAAAATTACTTATTAAAAAATAGAATTTAAATTTTATTCAAGTAAAAATACCTATTTACTTCACCTTTGATCATTTAATTCATGCAGCCTATGTGAATCCAACATTGGAAGAGAATAAGGAGGTTTCACAATTAACAACCAAGAAGGAGGATGATCCATACTTCATCCTACCCCCATCATGAAAGTTGTATCTAATTGTGAATAAGGGGATCTGGTATACTCTATCCATGTTTCCTTCCCCAATAAGAATAAAGAATAACAAGTTGGGAAAATCCACATTTGGTGGTTCAAATCAAAGAAGATTCATCCACCATAAAACTTTGTATAATAGCCGGTACTTCCCTCTGGAGGTAGTAAAGATTTAGGGACTACTTGGGGGATAATACCAAGACTTATCCCTTTCTATTTTCTTTCTAAGAATTTAGATTTCAATTTCATTTTTAGGAAGTATTCCAGCATGAATCCCAACTCCCACTTATCTTCTTAAGCTTAAATGACATGATCCTTGTGCTTAATTGAGTAATTTTATTTTATAGGTTCATGATCTCACAAGTAAGCCCCTAAAATCTGGAGGAAAGAGGACTAAGATCCATGGGAAAGGGAGTTATTTTTTATTTTTTATCTTTAAAACTCTCTACATTTTTTACAAATCATGTTTTTATCTTTAAACTATAAAAATGAATGTATGTGCTTGGATTTATACTTTACTTGACTAATCTAAGAGACATGAGTTTCTTAGGAATCATGTGATTCCATGTTTTATATTTCAATGATAATGATATTGAATAAGTAAAATGTAGAATTTAATAATTAAATTGAAACATGGATATTAAAATGAGGAATCATTATTTGAAGTGATTAGTTTATTCATGTAAATGAAATTTACTAACCATTTTTCATGCTTTGAATTTTTGAAATTTATGTAAATTGATTTGTTATTGTTAATAATTCCTTAAGTGATTTTCCAATATGATATTTCCATTCCCAAGAGTATTTCTATACCAAGTACTTCCTATTTTATTCTTGATCATATTTATTGAGTGATCTTGGGACATGATACCTGCTAAAACTTGAATTTGAACTTATCAAGGCTATGGATGTGAAAAAACACATTTAAAATGATTGAGGCATCCTTTAAAAAGACTTTGTCATTAAAATAAAACCTTTACATCAATTTTTGTTTAGTCCTTAGAAACCATTAATGGCCTAGTTAGGTATGATCCATGTTTCAAGCCATTTTTATCCATTCATACCCTCCTCTTAGTATATACATGATATTTTAAAGTTGAAGTGTGGGGGTGAAGGGAACCATTGTGGAAGGGATGATTTTCATTATAGGGAAAAAATTAGGGGTAATTATTGTGGGAATAAATTAAGGTTTTTGATTCATTCATGATACTTCATTTTTTCCCCTTTTGAAATAAAAAAAAGATAAAATTTGACAAAAATAACCAAAAAGTTAAAAAAATGGGGTTGTGATTTGGGAAAATAAAAAATCACCATTACTTGAAATATGATTTTTATCACATGTGGTTAGATAGTGTATGTGAAGTTTATTCTAATCATAACATTAAAAATAAGGAAATATATATATATAAGGTTCTTTGAAAATTGAAAAAAAATTGTATAAAAGTAGAGAAAAATTCAAGAGGGTTCACAAATCATTCATTATAATTAATTTGATCATGATATTTACTTTTAGTTTTGGGAGAAGTTGGGATTTGTTACATTTTTAAGGGGAGAATTTCATGAAAATTTTACATTTAATATCATTCTTTATGCTTTAATATATAAACCTCCTCCTTGAGATTTAATTTTTAATTCCTAAAAACCTTAAACCTCATAGTCATTTGAATCATTAATGAAAGCCCTCACGATTTTATGTGACTTTGTCTTTAAAAAGTGTAGAAATTATTTATTTTACAAGCTTATGTATACGGAAAATGTATTCATGATATGAACATAACTCTACTTGAATTAATATCATGAATTATGAGTGAAAAGAATAAAAAGTGAGGTAAATCATGATTTAGCATGTTTAGTAATAATGAATTTTGGAACTTGAATGAATGAGAGAAAAAGTTCCATCCTTTTAAAATGTAGAAAAGTAAAATGATTGAATTTATTATTGATTTGAAAATTAAGAAATTAAATTAATTTTTTATGTGGAATTTTAAAATTTTGATTTAACATTTAAAATTGTTTTATTTTATTACTCTAAATTTTGAATATTTGTATCATTGGTGCCCACTAAACTCTTTTTTGAGATTTTATGTTTGAGGAAAAGCATGGTTTAAGTGTGGGGGTATTTTACATAATCATTTTATGTGCATATTTTCAATCAAATTAGAATGGTTTTAAGTGTTTTATCAATGAATTAATCAATGGTTTTCAATGTTTTTCTCAAAAGTGGGAATTTATAATGGAAGGAATAAAAATGGTTTTAGAAGAGTAAAAGAAAGATGTTTTTTATTTGGAATTTATATTTGAATTTTTTATTAATATATTTATTATGATTTGAATTTTTCTTAACTCTTTTTAGGTACTTTGTCCAAATATTTACTGAGCTCGAGCTAGCTCATCAACCAGGCCAACCCACCACTTAGCCATCCCACAAGAGGCAGCCGGTCAGGCTAAATTGGGAGGGCCCACTCGAGTCAGGTGCACGAGTGATGAAATATCATGTAGTTGGCCTGAAGGTGATGAACCCTATGGGTGCATAGTGAGCCCAGGTGTAACACCCAGAGATTTTATGAGATAGACTCTTTTTAATTTCATTGATGTCTTGTGTTACACACAATTTAAAGTTCTGTCGATAGAATCCAACACTAAGTATAGATTTTGTTCAATGTAAAAAATTAACTAAGATTGGATTATGTTATACGCTACACCAAAGGAATCTTAAACTACACGTAAAACTGACTTAGTTTGCGTTACACGCAAGAGTGAACTTCCTCGATAGCTTGCGTTTTACGCGATACCAAGTTTTCACTAAACAATGATATAATAGTATTAACCACATTTTTAATTTTATGAAATTATAATTCATCTTACACATTTTCTAGAACATGGTATGAGAACAAAATCAATTTTTCGGATAAAAGAAGTATTTTTCAAAAAATGCAGTTTTTTCTGCCTTTTGATGACGCACCCATTTTAAATATAATTTTTGACATGTTAATAAGTTTAATTTAAAAAAATAAACTTATTATTTTGAATCAAGATATAAAAATTTACTTTGGATAAATTTTTCATATTTTTCTGATAACTTTCATATTTTGATGAATGGTAAAAATACGCTAAATTTTACTTAAAAACAACTTTTTTCATCAAGATAATTTATATGGATAAATTATAATATTGAATGGTTTTAAAATATAAATATAATATGTTTTTACCATTTAATATAATTTATGTCATTATCATTAATTTTACATTGAATTCATATGTAAAAACACTTCAATCTTTTTCAATGTTTTAAACAAAAAACAGTTTTTTTCAACAAAGAGTTTAATTTTAAATTAATTACTACAACTTCTGTGTCTTGAATTTGTAAAAATATATTCTGTATTTAGAATCATTAGATCCAAATTATGTTAATATGATACTTTTATTTTTTGTCATTATGAATAGTAATTACGGTTAATTTTATTTACCACAGTTAAAGGTAAATCAGGTAATTAAGGGTAAAAATAATATTATAAAATTACCCTAACACTTGTCTTAATATAATTGGATGATTATATTTCTCCCTAAAACATACTTGGGTAAAAATAAATAAAAAATTCTTTATCATGGTAATTTAATTATAATTTTTATGAAATATATAATTACCTTAATATCTTATACATTAATGATGTAGAAATTATTTATTTAGTGAAAAATCAATAATATAGTTTTTATTAAAATAATAATACCCATAAAACGCTCAAACTCTTGACCAAATATTATTTTTCGATTATATATAAACCATAAGCATCTAAGGGGTGACTTTTTGAACATTTGGATCCTTATAAAAGAGATTATGACACTTATATTATTTTATTTTAAATGATGTCAAAGTTGTCACCTTCATAATTTAATAAAGATAACATTTTAAAAGTTGTGTTTTTTAGAAGATAAATTATACTAAAAGTATTATTATGAAATATATTAGATTTTTATTTATCATAGTATTTTATTTTTAATTTTTATGAAACAAATAAGTATATTAAATAATTATTCAAAAATGTTGTAGTAATTATTTTATTAAGAGAAATATCAAATAAATGGTTTTAAAAATATTAAAATAAATATTATATGAACTAATTAATGTGATATGTGAATTTTATATATGAATATGAAATTTTAGTAATATATTAAATATTTCAATTTGAATCAATCATCTGTGTGGATTTTATTTAAAAATTAAAAATTAAAAATTATATGGTCTAAAATGTCATAAATTATCCAATTATGGAAAATTCACAACACATAAGTATGTATTTATAACCATTTAAAATTTAGAATATTATTACCACAAATAAAATTAAATAGATTAAACAAGGATAAATCAAAATGATAAGGTTTAAAATAAAATAAAAACAAGTATAAATTTTATTGGTTGATGATATTACAACTCTATCTCATCTCATATTATAATTTGAGTCATTTTGGAGGTTTTTAAGTGGGGTTTTATTTTATTATAAATTAATATTTTTGAGGTTTCCAAAAGTGCCCCTCTTCTCTCTTATAAAAGGTCACCTCCTCCCTCTCCTATTCACTCCATTTATAGCCTTCAAACTCAGAAAAACTCTGTCTATTTCCCTTATCCACTTCCCTAGTAACATACTAGAGGTCCTGGTATTCTTCAAAGACAAACTTTAGTTCCCTAATAGGAGGATTAGAAGAGGCACGTCGAGGAAGAGGTAATACCCTTTTACCGATTCTTTCAAACTTCTTTCTTCTTCTACTTCATTTATATGAGTTGTTTCATTATTAAGTAAAAACTACATTATCACTTGTATACTTATACTTTATTATGAATATTAAACAATCATATTCAATCTTTAATCCATCCTATGAAAAATAAAATTACCACTCGTGAGTATGTACGGTCTACCGTCTCCACATCGTGGTGTAATCTGTTTTTCATCACCAACATACTTGGATGTGTATAATTATGAAAGAAATATATATATATATATATATATATATATATATTATTGTGAAATTATCTTTATTCTGAAATATTATACACCATACACTTCAAATATAATTTCACAATCATGGGAATGATATCGTCACTCGTGCGTACGTGCGGTCTACCGTCTCCACGATGTGATGTGATTCGTTATATATGATCTTCATTAAATAATGATTATATAAATGAATTGAATGAATAATTATGATATATATTATACTAATTCCATTCTGTAAATGATATAACTATAACCTAAAAAGAGTAATAAGAATTTATTCGACAAAACATGCATAAGAACATAAAGAAGTTAACACTCGAATAACGAGTAACAATGAAATGTTACTAATAAACAGATAAGAATATAACCATATATGATATCATAAAAATGAATATGATTATATAATAAGTCAATGACATTATTTGAATCATTATACAGGAGTTTTGGATACGTACAAATCATATCGGACATAAGTTAAGGGATAATTATTCCAATCTCGTTCTTATCTGAGATTCTTTATTCGTAAGTATTTACTGGGGTTATATTTATCATCCATGTCCATGTTTTCTAAAAAAAATGTTTTCATAAAATTTTTACTATTATTCCATGTATTTTTAAAGTCATTTTTACCCTTTTTTTATTTTTAACACATGGTATGGAAGGAATCCTTCTTTTGTTTACCATACGAGGTACTTTTTGACTTTTCCGGCAACAGTATGAGGAGAATGTTTTTTTAACTTATACGGAATGTTTTTTTAACTTATACGGCATGAATGGATTTTTACAGTTTCATAATGCCTTATTTCCATGAAGCTTACTCTATAAGATTTCATTATTATTTTCAAAAAAAAATTATTTTAAAATTGCACGGTATTTTGAGAAAAGAAAATGATTTTTAAGAAGAAAGGATATTTTCCTCAAGAATTCATTTCAAGTGTTTTATCAAAACGATTTTCCATCTAAGATGAAATTATTTAATATGGTTATGTTTCAAGTATAACTTCCCAATTATTTACATGGTTTGATTTTTTTTATGATGAAATGATATTCATTTTTTTATTTGGGTTATGTTATGATGGGATGATATTTATGAAACCCATTTTATTTGTTGGGTTATGATGAATGATTTATGTTTATTTTGTAGAACATGTAAAAATGATTTTATTATGAGATGGGTGGGACCTATATCTATCTCCAATTCATTGGGTAAATATTTATATCTCATGAGATATACATGGCTGGAATGATAAGTAAATCTAGTTCAGTATTACAGGGTTGGAACGAGGGGTGAACTCGATTCAGTAATGGACTTTGTCCACTATGATGGGCTTGGAAATGAGCCTTGACTAATATGAAATGATTTTCTATTCTTATGTGTGTATTTTAAAAAGTTTCATGTATTATATTCTGATTATTGGAATTACATTTCACTTCTATGATTTATCCCATGACATGATATTATGATCTCTCATATGCAGGATAATATTTTCAAATGTTATATATGATTGGTATTTCCTTTGTTTACCCTTACTGAGAATTTGATATCACCCTTTTTATGTTTTCATTTCCCCAAGATATAAAGAAAGGTTTTAGGTCAGAAAACAAAATGGTAAGATCTTTATGGGAGATGTTGAAGATATTTCACCATGATTAGAAGTTTATGATTCGAGTTTCCAAAGATACTAAACTAATACGGTCTTTGGGCATCTGTTTTTGTCACGTATTAAGTATTCTGCAAAAGTAATGTAATGTCCATGTATGTCAATCCTGGGTCTCTACAGTTGGTATCAGAGCGAAGGTTTAGTCAACCTTTGGAAACTAGGATGTGAAAACTTTAGTGAGATCCCTAGAGATATTTCAAAGGTATGTCTAGGGATGTCTCTAAGATTAAGTGTAAGTATAGGTTACAGTCCTAGAATTATGATAACGATCATGAATAACCTAGGATTAAGCCTAAAATATTAGATATTTAAAATACTCTCCCTTGATTATGTTTTTTTCCTAGTATGATTTTTGTCTCTCACACTATTCTTTTTGGGTTTTAGAAAATGGTTGGAAATAGGAGGATTCATGTTAATGGAGAATATGATGGACAATGGAATGATATTCTTCATAATCAACCAAATGAAATGGTATTTTGAAGGAAAAACATTGTTATTATTCCTAATCAGCAATCTCATAATATGATCAATAATCTTAACTTTGGTAAGTTTTTTGACTCAGCTAATAAGAGAAAGATGGAGTTTCATGATGATCATAGAGGAAAGAAAGTTCAATTTCTCTCATGTAAATCATGTGGGAAGAGGAATCAAGGATAATTTTTCAAAGGAATTAGAAGATGCTTTGGGTGTGGAAAAGAAGGACACAAAGCCAGTAATTGTAAAGGGGAGGTTCAGTTAACACAATGGACAAGGATAATGGTATTGTTAAGACATAAATGATAGTTAAATGTTTTAAATGTGGAATGTATGGGAATTATGAAAATCGATGTCCTAAGGGAAAATCTCATGAAGGGAATTAGCATGGTCTTATGGGTAGTATTTATGTTAATGATTATGAAGAGACTACAAATGATATATGATATGAAAGAAATGTTGAGAAATAAAATTATGAAGCTCGGTCAATGGTTTAAGAAGATAGTGGAATGATTGCATGTTTATCAATAATAATGTATGCTACTATGGAATAAAGAAAAATCTAAGGATTGTTACACTATTGTTTTTCCTTGAGTATTTGAAAGTATATGTTGAATGGTACTAGTAACCATGAAAAGTGATTGAAATATTTTTAGAAAGCAGATGATATGCGCATAATGAAGGGATAAGGAGAAAATAATATGGTTGATAGTATTAATGAGCTCATGATTAATATAAGGACAAAGTGATATCATGGTTTGAGTATATAGAATTTTTGGGATTTTGGTATGTGGAAATAGTTAACTTTTGGCAGCATTCATGTTTTCACTAAGGTAATTAATGTTTCAAAAGAATACATGATTAAGGTATTCACATGTTTGGAATGTGGCCAAAAATATATATATTATGATATATGGGGGATAAATGATGGTATTCACATGATTATTATATAAACTTTCTGGTAATTGTCTTCTTCGTACTATGAGATTGGATATAAGTATTTCGGATAAGCCTAAAGGTTGGAATGGAGTAAGTTGGACATCAGATATTATTGTTTAAGTCTAGAAATTTTATTATTATTATTATTATTATTATTTTAGTAATTTTATAATAGTATAGTTTTAGAAAAAGGACAACCTATAGGACAGGCGACAACCCGTCACGTCAGACAAGGATGTAGGAATCGAACCCACAACTGAAGTGCGACAGGAATTTATCTCCTACCACTGGCCTACAGGAAGTCCCTAGTTAGTATAAATTAGTTTTATTTTATTAAGTGGTATGATAGATGAAGTATAAGTCCATTTTTGGAACCATATATGTTTAATCTCACCATAGATAGACTTATGTATATTTAATAACTTGTGCTAACCTTTTTTTGATAGAGACGGGTGGAATTACCTTTCATTCTATCGCATGATTTGCTAACACTTCAAGAATGAAAAAATAAAATTCATTTCTTTAAATAAGATATGAAGTGGAAAATGTTCATGGAATGACCAGCGATGATATTACTCTAAAATCAAGTAAGTATTTCTCCTTATGAAAAAAATTATTCAACTTTAGGGAAATGATCTTGAAAACCAAAAATGTTATCCTAGTACCCACTTATCCAATGAATCATATGATCTCCAAAATCATCATAGATTTATGGCCTTCTTATTCTTAAATTTCTCCTATCCATGTTCTCTACCACTCTCAATCAGAACATGATGGTTAGATTTCTCTTCCATATCCATGTTTTCACTTACTACCTGTGTTACCCTATGTGGAAACCAAGTGAATAGTTAATTTTGGTAACCGTTATGTTTCTAACTTTCCTTTTTAAAATAAATTTTTACTATTTTTTTTTCTTTACGATGTGGGTTTCCATGAAAGAAACTTTCAGGTAGAAAACTATTTATAATCCTGATGAATTTTGAGGGAAAAATTCATTTTAATGGGGGTAAAATGTAACACCCTGAGATTTTATTAGATAGACTCTTTTTAATTTCATTGATGCCTTGTGTTACACACAATTTAAAGTTTTGTTGATAGAATCCAACACTGATTATAGATTTTGTTCAATGTAAAAAATTAACTAAGATTGTATTATGTTATATGATACACCAAAGGAATCTTGCATTACACGCAACACTGACTTAGATTGTGTTACATGCAAGAGCGACCTTCCTCGATAGCTTGTGTTGTATGTGATACAGAGTTTTCACTAAACAACGATATATTATTATAATATTATTATAAACTAGTTTTTATGAATAGTATTAACCACATTTTTAATTTTATGACATTATAATTCATCTTACACATTTTCTAGAACATAGTATGATAACAAAATCAATTTTTTGGATAAAAGAAGTATTTTTCAAAAAATGCAGTTTTTCCGCATTTTGATGACAGACCCATTTTAAATCTAATTTTTGACATGTTTATAAGTTCAATTTGAAAAAATAAACTTCTCCTTTTGAATCAGGATATAAAAATTTACTTTGGATAAATTTTTCATATTTTTCTGATAACTTTCATATTTTGATGAATAGTAAAAATAAGCTAAATTTTACTTAAAAACAACTTTTTTCATTGAGATAATTTATATGGATAAATTATAATATTGAATGGTTTTAATGTATAAATATAATATATTTTTACCATTTAATATAATTTATTTCATTATCATTAATTTTACATTGAATTCATATATAAAAACACTTCAATCTTTTGCAATGTTTTAAACAAAAACCCATTTTTTTCAACAACAGGATTAATTTTAAATTAATTACTGAAACTTATGTGTCTTGAATTTGGAAAAATATATTCTATATTTGGAATCATTAGGTCCAAATTATGTTAATAGTATACTTTTATTTTTTGTCATTGTGAATAGTAACTATGGTTAATTTTATTTACCATAGTTAAAGGTAAATTAGGTAATTAAGGGTAAAAATAATATTATAAAATTACCATAACACTTGTCTTAATATAATTTGATGATTATATTTCTCCATAAAACATATTTGGGTCGAAATGGAATCTGTTGGAACTCACTTGGATGAGATTAAGACATTTAATTTATTTTATTTAAAGAAAAGTTAAATATGTCTCACTCAAACTTTAATAATTAAATTATTTTTAATATAAGCTTATAAAGAATATAAATTAGATTATAAATAATAATTTTAAAGATAATTTTTTTTTATTTATCATGTAAATTTAATTGTAATTTTTATGAAATATATAATTACCTTAATAGCTTATACATTAATGATGCGGAAATTATTTATTTAGTGAAAAATTAATAATATAGTTTTTATTAAAATAATAATACCCATAAAAGACCCAAACACTTTACCAAAAATTATTGGTCGAGTATATATAAACCATAATCATCCAACGGTCGACTTGTTGAACATTGGTAGCCTTATAAAAGAGATTATGACACTTATATTATTTTATTTTAAAAGATGTCAAAGTCATCACCATTATAATCTAATAAAGATAACATTTTAAAAGTTTGTTTTTTTAGAAGATAAATTTGAATAAAAGTATTATTATGAAATATATTAGATTTATCTTTATCATAGAATTTTATTTTTAATTTTTATGAAACAAATAATCATATTAAATAATTATTCAATAATGTTGTAGTAATTATTTTATTAAGAGAAATATAAAATAAATGGTTTTAAAAATATTAAAATAAATATTATATGAACTAATTAATGTGATAAATTAATTTTATAGATGAATATAACATGTTATTAATCTATTAAATATTTTGGTTCTAATCTATCATATGTGTGGATTTTATTTAAATTCAAATAAATGGATAGTGTCAAAATTGACACTATTGATATTTTATAAAAATAACATATTATTAAATTGTTTAAAAATATCAAAAATATTTAAAAATTAAAAATTAAAAATTATATGGTCTAAAATGTCATAACGTATCCAATTATGGACAATTCACAACACATAAGTATGTATTTATAACCATTTTAAATTTAGAATATTATTACCACAAATAAAATTAAATAGATTAAACAATGATAAATCAAAATGATAAGGTTTAAAATAAAATCAAAACATGTATAAATTTTATTAGTTGATTATATTAAAACCCTATCTCATCTTATCTTCAAATTTGAGTCATTTTTTAGGTTTTTAAGTGGGTTTTGATTTTATTATAAATTAATATTTTTGAGGTTTTCAAAAGTGCCTCTCTCCTCTCTTATAAAAGGGAACCTCCTCCATCTCCTCTTCACTCAATTTAGAGCCTTAAAACTCATAAAAACCCTATACATTTATCTTATCCACTTCCCTAAAAACATACTAGAGGTCATGTTCTTCTTTAAAGATCAACTTTAGTGCCCTAATAGGAGGATTGGAAGAGGGACGTCAAGGAAGAGGTAATATCCTTTACCGATTATTTCAAACTTCTTTCTTCTTCTACTTCCTTTATATGAGTTGTTTCATTATTAAGTAATAACTCCAGTATCACTTGTATACTAATATTTTATTATGAATATTAAACAACCATATTCCATCTTCAATCCATCCTATGAAAAATGAAATCACCACGCGTGCGTACGTACGGTCTACCGTCTCCACACCGTGGTGTAATCTGTTTTTCATCACCAACATACTTGGATGTGTATAATGATTGAAGAAATATATATATTTTATTATTGTAAAATTACATTTATTCTTAAATATTATACACCATGCACTTTAAATACAATTCCACAATCATGGGAATGATATTGTCGCTTGTGCGTACGTATGGCCTACCGTCTCCACAATGTGATGTGATTCGTTCTACATGATCTTAATTAAAGAATGATTATATAAATAAATTGAATGAATAAATATGATATATTTTAAACTAATACCATTATATAAATGATATAATTATAACCTCAAAATATTAATAAGAATTTATTCGACAAAACATGCATAAGAACATAAAGCAGTTAACACCTGAATAACGAGTAACAATGAAATGTTACTAATAAAAAATAAGAATATGACCATATATGATATCATAAAAATGAATATGATTCTGTAATAAGTCAATGAAATTATTTGAATCATTATATAGGAGGTTTGGACACTTACAAATCATATCGTACCTAAAGTAAGGGATAATTATTCCAATCTCGTTCTTATCCGAGATTGTTTATTCATAAGTATTTACTAGGGTTATATTTATCATCCATGTCCATGTTTTCTAAAAAATGTTTTCATAAAATGTTTAATATTATTCCATATATTTTTAAAGTCATTTTTACCCTTTTTTGACTTTTACCACATGGTATGGAAGGAATCCTTCTTTTGTTTACCATACGAGGTACTTTTTGACTTTTTCGGAAAAAGTATGAGGAGAATTTTTTTAACTTATACAGCATGAATGGATTTTTAAGGTTTCATAACACCTTATTTCCATGAATCTTACTCTACAATATTTCATGATTATTTTCAAAAAAAATCTTTTCTTTTAAAATTTCAAGGAATTTTGAGAAAAGAAAGTGATTTTTAAGAAGAAAGGATATTTTTATCAATAATTCATTTCAAGTGTTTTATCAAAACTATTTTTCATCTAAGATGAAATTCTTTAATATGGTTATGTTTCAATTATAATTTCCCTATTATTTACATGGTTTGATTTTTTTTATGATGAAATGATATCCATTTGTTTTACATGGTTATGTTATGATGGGATGATGTTTATGAAACCCATTTTATTCGTTGGGTTATGATGAATGATTTATGTTTATTTTGTGGCACACGTAAGAATGATTTAATTATGAGATGGGTGGGACCTATATCTCCCTCCAATGAATTGGGTAAAGATTTATATCACATGAGATAGACATGGCTGGAATGACTAGTAAATCTGGTTCAGTATTATAGGGCTGGAATGAGGAGTGAACTCAGTTCAGTAATGGACTTTGTCCACTATGATGGTCTTGGAAATGATCCTTGACTAATATGAAATGATTTTCTATGCTTATGTGTGTATTACACAAAGTTTCATATATTATTTTATGATTATTGGGTTTACATTGCACTTATATGATTTATCTCATGACATGATATTATGATCTCTCATTTGTAGGATAATATTTTCAAATGTTATATATGATTGGTATTTCCTTTGTTTACCCTTTCTGAGAATTTAAGATCACCCTTTTTATGTTTTCTTTTCCCAAGGATATAAATAAAGGTTTTAGGTCAGAAAACAAAAGGGGAACATCTTTATGAAAAATGTTGAAGATCTTTCACCGTGATTAGAAGTTTATGTTCCGAGTTTCCTAAGACACTAAACTAATACGGTATTTGGGCATCTGTTTTTGTCATGTATTAAGTATTACGCAAAATTAATGTAATGTCCATGTACGTTAAGCCTGGGTCTCTGCACCAGGGGATCTCATAGACCACATTTTGGTGGGTATAAGTGGAATCGGTAGCCCATCCCTAGTGTAGACCTCTGAGTAGTAGAAGTTGTACTCATCCATATAAAGGCTCACCCCCTCCTATGCATCTCAATGTGGGATCAGTGCTTCACCATGCTCTTATTCTCTACCTACACTCTCCACCTTGTTCCTCCATGGCTCCACTGCCCGAAGTCACTAATCATGTCTATTCTCACCAAAACACCATGGCTTCCCCCCAGAATCCATGAGCTCAAGATCCATCAACACTAGACAGGCACTAGAGCACCTTTGATCATCTCTTGGGAAGTCGAGAACCTCTATGAGCATCAATCAGAGCCTCCTCTAGCCACTATGAAGGCTGGAGGAGAAGAGGAGTTCCACTGACACCTCTCCACTACAGTTCTACACACTCCACTTCCTATCTTCTTCATCACCTTCCGATACCCACCATAACCATCGTTGGATGAGCTCAAGCTCAATCCCAATGATCACTATCATGCCTCAAAACCACATTGCAGCCCATGCAGGCCACCACTGCTCTCCTACTACTCGCCATTTTCATTGACACTGATCACCACCATTGTCATGCACTATACCACCCACTTACACTTCTCATGATCAAGCACTACTACCATCTTGAAATTTCCACATTGAAGGAATAGAACTCATGAAGACCGAAGAAGAAACCATCTACAAGAAAAATTTAAACACCCGCTATTTATGGGTGTTTCATATTTCACACTCACGGGTCTCACAGGTGTGATCTCAAAGAGAGATTTATGAGGGGATTCATCTTTATTGAATGAGGATAAGGGACTCTCCCTCAGCCTATATAAATGAGTTCGCACCTCACTGCTAAAGGATTGAACTCCCACAGCTGGGAATCCATTAGAAAGAGGTCTGACTGCACAGTTTCTCCTCCTCCTTCTTCTTCTTTATTTTCTTTTCTTTTTATTTATTTTGTTTTAGTTTTATTTTGAATTTTTATTTGAATTTTAATTTAGTTAATTAAATAAATTCATGCATGTTTTTATAATTTTTTTGTTCCATGACCACCACTCTTCATCTTCTCTTCCTCTTCTTCTTTTTCTTCTTTTAATTATTCTTATTCTTCTTCTTAATATTCTTATTCTTATTCTTATTATTATTATTATTATTATTATTTTAAAATTATTGTTTTTATTTTATTTTATTTTCTTATTTTACTCTTCTATTATTATTATTATTATTCTATTTTATTTAAATTCTCCCTCGCACACACAATCTCTCTCTCTCATCCCAAATATTTTTAATTTATTATTTTTATTTTATTTTTCTCACCCTTATTCTTTTTATTTTATATTATTTTATTTTTATTTTATTTCTTATATTCTCTCTCATTCCACCAAGTGATATCTTACTCTTGATAAGGGGACGCTGACTCAAGGCTTGGTCCAGGGGAGGTCAAGGTGTTCTTAATTTTTTCTTAAAGTTTATTTGATGTTTGTGGTATATTTGAGCAGAATGCATATGTGAGGTGAATCTATATGGTGTGGTGATTTCCCCCAATGACATGAAACTCAATCTATTTATATTCTTTTTTTAATAAATTTTCCCTATATTAATTGGATAACTTTTTACATAATGGAGTTGAGAAAGTTAATGGATGAAACAACATCAATAGAACCAAGTCCTGGAAGATGGCACACCCTCGACCAATGTGTGTCATTAACCTTGATTATAGGAGGAGGTGGAGTTGATATTTATTAGGCATTCAAAGATTCCACAATTTCTAAATGAAAATAATGGTAATTCATTATGAGATTACATGTCTTGAATTATCAAACTAAAATCAAACAAATAAAGATGAATAATGATTAAACCTGAAACCAAGTTATTTTTTTAACTCATTTTGTTTAACATTGGATACTAGTTTAGAATTTTATATTGCATGTCATTACAATATCTTAAAAATTAATCAAAAACCCAAAAATATTTTACCATTTTTTTTATAAAAAAAATAGTTTATGTGATTTAGATAAAGTAGGTAAATAAACTGAGAAGATCATCAAGTGAGACGACCCTGGTCAGCCATTGTGCTACACTGAGAAAATAATTTTCTTTTGTTATACCCTATTATAGGCATGCATCATTCATCTATATTTCTCTATCTGGTAAACTCACAAATGTTCTTAATTAGGTGAACTCATAATTGTTTTGTCAAGTAATTACATAAAGATACTTCATCTGGTGAATTCATAAAATTCCTCCATCTAGTAAACCTACAAAATCAATCTTTCTGGAAAATTCATTCCAATAAAATCTGTTTAGAAACCTTTATCCAAAAAACTAGGTCTAGAAACCTCATGATCCTTTAATTCATTCCTTTGAAAAAATTCAGCTATAATCATAAATACCTTATAATAGTCATGATTTATGGTACTTAAAAGAACAGAAAAGCATCTCCTTGTATACTTTGTCTGAAAAAATTAGTCTAATGTCCTTATAAAATTTTCAGAAAAACAATTTTTTTCATATTTCATTCGATAATTTCATAATTTTCACTCTGGTTAATTTTTCTTCAATATGGAACACTTATTCTAGTAACTTCATAAATAATTCTCAACTTTTTCAAGTGATTTATGTACTAACAACCAAATATAACACTATAAAAAACCTTCTTCCAGTTAACCAATTTATTTCTTAGTTCAAAAACAAATAAAAACCTCTTAGTCTCAATAATATCCCCCTTTGGGTTTTTTTATCAACCAAGTAACATAAATAATTTAAGATTTAAAACCCAAGAAATGGATCACCATTCAATAATTTTAAGCCTACATGAGTGATCTCGGTGTAGTAAATAAGAATCATTGAACAAAAATACAATATTGTCCATAAATCAGTGATTAAAAGCCCTTCCAAACCTCCTCCTGAACTTAAGAAGTTGTCATTACAGACCCAAAAAACAATCTTCATCCTATAATGAACATGTTCCTACATTCACTTCAACAAACTATTTAAATAGTTCACACATACTGACATCATATATTTCCCATTTTAAAAACTCATCCTAAATATATGCTCTTCCTTAATAGGTAAAACATATATCAATAGATAGATTTATGTTGTCATATTTCTCCCCCTTTTCAATAATATCCAAAGAAAATATGAGATACGGGATATAGAAAGCATCTGTTTGATAACCTCCACCTTCTTATGCACCTCCAGGTACATAGAAAGCGTAAATGGGGTGACCGCATACATGATTTTTGGGCACAAAACCTCCTCCATATGCCACACTCTAGACTCCTCATCTAGGAAATAATAATGATAAAAGTGTAGGAGGTCCTTGAATCTAATCCCAAGCTCTCACACACTTGGGATCCCTTGCTAAAGAGAGAGAACCTCCTACTTCTCTTTTTCCTTTATCATCAATTATAGGAATTCTAAACATAAATTCTTCAGAAATTTTGGTCAAAATACATTTTTATTTTGTGGTCACCAATATACATAATCCACCATTGATATGAACCTCCCCTCATCAAACTAACTACCAATAACACCTAAAACTTATCCTGAGTTCAAATCAGACTAAAAGTGATCTCGAACTCCTCCAACCAGTGCTTTGTATCTAGATCTGAGATACTCCCATCATATTTTCCTAAACACTACCACCAAAAGTCACAAAAGGACCTCTACCATGACACATCCTCCTCTGTCAGGTTTATCCTCTCATGATCAACTAGATTAGCCTATTAAACCTCTATTACCCTAGATACTCATGAATAACACCCATGATCCATTCCTGAAATCAAGGAGAAACCCTAATCCTAGTATCATAGAAGTTTTTCAATTTTTATTTATTTTATTTATTTTAATTTCCATAAATCAACCAAATTCATACATGAATTTGATCAAGCATGATACATGTACCTCTCCAAGGTATCTACCCTACAAAAAGGTACACCTCACTAGAGCATTTAATAAGCTCAGAGTCCTTGTATCGAATCATGGGGGCCCCTAAAATCATGTTTCTTAGTCAGTCTTCCTAACCTATGTCGTGTACCAGGATCAACTGGAACTATTTTCCCACCAACCCATGCAATCCTCATAGTTTATAACTCCAAACTATATCCTATATCTCAACCAAAATATTTGATACCACTTTTTCATGACCCCCTCCCTCCAAAGGTACCCCTCCTGGACTTGCAATGAAATAAGAGAGATAATGACCCCTGAGTCATACCTTCAGTAGGCCTCAGGTTGGTGAATAACACTAAGGGTGTAAAAATATCACATATGGGAGGCATTGCCCTCTATGTAATATATTATCATGAGATAAGATAAATCAAACAAAAAATAACCCCATAACATAATATAAAGATAAATCCAGACCATTCCATAATACATCAACAATGTTAATAAATAAAAATAAGTCTTCCAGTGAATACCAAATGACTTTCATATGATAATGACTCAAAAAAAAACTCCAAAACTCGAGCTAGTAATGTCCAAATCAATCTATAAATTCTTCCTAGAAACCTAAAAATAGTTTATATACATAGGTTTATCAAAATAAGTATACTCAATATGATCATACCCTAGTGCACGTGTGAAAAGAGCATACTAATGTGCTAGTGAACAAAATTTAGAACCAACATGAACCTAAAAAGGTCAACTAAACAATCCTAGAATCATCATGGAATTCTCACCAAATCATGTATACAATATAGTAAAATAATATCAATAACCTAAAGAAAATCCACCCTACAACCACTTCCCCGCTAATTTTACACTCTCACACTCCAACGTCAAACATCATGTGCTCCCATCCCTTTCATACATATCACATCACATATCTATTCATATCTGATGTGGTTTGGGGTGTATCCCAACCTAACCCACCCTCTCAAAGTCTAAAATCAGGTTCTAGCATTAGTCTTCATCACATCACATACTTATCACATCACATCACAACCAAATCACATAACCCGGATAGTAGGGTATCATATATGTGAAGGAAATCAACCTTGTTCCCTTATCCTATAATACATGACCACCACCACATAGCACATCCTAATCACCACTGGGTAATCTCCAACACCAACCCATATCATCACTGGGTAATCTCCAACACTGACTCATATCATCACTAGGTAATCTATTTCACCAACCTGAATCATCTCTACTACTAAAGGAAGAGTGGGGAAGAGGGGGTAACCATCCATCTGTATCGCCACCAACTTGGATATTGGGGAAAACACCCAAAACCCAAAATATTTTGAAATTGGTAAGGTTTTCCAAATCAGGTGGGGAATATATAGAAATAATATAAAATACATGATAAATAGATAACACACAATACCCAACCTACCTATGGATTCACATCAACTACACTAGCATATACCATAACACCACCATTTCACCACACAACATCTATCACAACTGTAACCACCATTATATGCATCACACTACACAACCCCCATGCATAACCACACAATTCCACTTCCAATTACATGTTCCACCATTTTTCATATTTGTAATGAGTTTCCACTAACTCCCATTTACTAATCCATTCATTCACATTTACATAACCCTTTCATTAATCATTCAATTCATTCGATCTAATTATCACACATCAATTCCAGGTCATTCTTATTCATTTACCAATCCATGATTTTTCATTTTCAGTACTATAATATATTCCATGGCTAATTGGACGACTAACACAACCACACCACACATAATAGCTCACTTGTCTCACATCAACCACTACTACAACACAATGTATGCTAAACCATCTAACCAAATCCCCAACCATCTCACAACAATAACCACCTATCACAACCACCAAACCTCAACCTACATCACATCCACTGCTCATCACAACCATTGCACATCGCAACCACCATACAACACCACCACCACACAATAGCGTGCATCACATATAATACCAACAACCATCACACCATAACAGCCACACATTAAAACACATCACAGTTTCCATGATTTAGATTCAAAAATGGATTTATTTACTTCAATTCATTAATTATCATGGGTATTCTCACAAAACTTACATATTTACATGGGAAACCAATTAATTATCTAGATATAAGTGATTATCCATTTTAATTAGGATGATATTAAGTAATTACACAACAAGGGTATCACAACCATATCAACTACAACACAATTAAGTCTCCTAATTGTCATGATTTTCATAAATGGAAACAAGCATGTATAATCACATTAGTAATAATATCAAAAGTAGTAAAACATATCATTTAACCCCATTCTCATCAATTTTAGTAAATCCAATTCATTGTCTTGATTAATCTAACCCATACTATTTATCCAATGTAAGGAAAAAGAATACAATCCCCACACATGAACATAAATAGGGAGATAATTAGTATCCTCTGACTTAAGGGAGATTTCCAAATCTTCATGAACAACAAGGTGAAGGAGAAACAATTGGATGACCTCGATTGAACAAGGGGGCCTCAAATCAACCTGAACCATACCAAGTAATCATCAAAAACATAGCCCAAGAACTCCCTATAACTGCTACAAACTCTAAAAGATGAATTGGAGAGAATGAGTGAGAAAGGGGGATTTAATCACTGTGGATTTCCAAAGATCAACCTCTAGAATTTTAGTATCATAGATAAGAATGGAGGGATTGAAATTCTCCCAAAATCACCTATGGGTTTCCCAAAAACTAAGAGGAATAAAAAATAATTAAATTGATCCTCGATATTTATAAACAAGTTGTACCTTGGAATATTCATGGTGCGAAACCCATATTCACATCATTAGTTATCATGAGTACCTCCAATTAAAATCGGGAAACATATTCAGTCCATGAATCCCAAAAACTCTAAACCCGATGTACATCCAACAGTTTTCAAGGTGGTTATTCACACTATGAACAATTCCTTCACGTTGTGAGTTCATTAAACATAGAAATCCCATCTGAAACTTTAAGTCATGAATTTCCAGCCTTCAAACCACAAACAACCTCTCACGTCATGAATACCTATTCGCATTGTGAACTTGCTGTAGAAAAATTATAGCTCCAAACTCCACCAAACCCTCCTCAAGCCTCCTCTGAACACCTCCAACTCCCAAACCAGTAAATTAATGGGCTAAGAAGTCATGATCCATTACATCCATAATCTATTGAATTAGATGAATCAATATCTTTATCTTGTACATCCTCTACATCATCACTTATATCAGAAAATTTATTGTTTTATTTGATATAACTGGTTTCATCTTCTCTTCCTCTTATATTTTAATCTGATTATGAACCCTTTCTATCAGAATGTTCCAACACTTTTACATAAAAAGAGTCAACAATATTTCCATTTTCCATGTTATAACACCTATATCCTCTACTATTTTGAAGTTATCTAAGTAAGATACCATCAAAACCTCTTTAATAAAACTTCCCATGATTCACACCTTTGACCTTGATGATGAAGGGGCTGCGAAACACCCTTAAATATTTAAAACTTGGGGTATCTTTGTAATACATATCATATGGATTCATATATAAGTTTGGACTATATAAAAAATGATTCTAAATGAAAAATTCTTCTCTAATATCTTGTCTCCAAAAGAATCAAGAAGTGTCATGTTCAATCAGCATGGTTCAAGCCATCTCAACCAAACTTATATTATTTCTTTCAATAGAACCATTTTTTATGGTGTGTATGGTTCACTAAGTTCATGAATAATTCCATGTTTTTTAATATAACCTTTAAACTTCTCATTTTTGTATTCAACACCATTATCAATTCAAATATTCTTTATGGAGTATCCACATTATGTTTCAGCACTTCTCTTAGAACTCTTAAACATTTTGAGATCCTTTTATTTATGTTTAAAAAATCTAATACATATCATATGAGTGAAATCATCAATAAAAACTAAAATAATTATCTACATTTTTCAATTAATTTCTTATGGGCCCACATATTTCAGAAGGCATAAGATTCAAGGGATGAGTTGTATGTATCTCAACCATCTTATGTACTGAATAAAAAATCTTCCCTTTCTAGAATATTGAAAAAACACCAATATATTCTTTTTATCATGATAAGAACATATTGAATACTTCCTCTATTTTTTATTTTGTTCACATTCCTATAGCATATATTACCAAGCCTTTTATGCCATAGATGATTTTTTTCATCATGCTCAGATGGCATGAACCATGTACCTCTCCAACCTGAAATAGATTTCTCTTATTTTGTTGTCCTATTATTAAAAATTTACCATATTCAATCCTTTTAACAATAAATCTATATATTCTGAAAAAAAAACTACATTTCCTTCATCACAAGTTTGTGAGACACTCAATAACAAATAAGGCACTTCTGAATTTCAATTTTTCTTTTTTCCAATGAAAAAAGATCCAATTCCTTTGATTCTAAGTGACTCGTCATTTCCCAAAGTCATTATACCTTCTTTATAATCTTTTATATTTTTAAAAAAATTCAAATATATGGTCATATGTGAAGAACACCCACTGTCCAACGTTCAAGGTTATTCTCCTTTTGTGGCCTTGAGAGTAGTTTCAACAACTAAGGCCTTCTCTTTGCCTTTTTCCTTCTTCACATGAGGCTTTTGAGATTTTATTTATAAAATTTGTTGATATAGTATCATTACAAGACATAATTTAGAAATATTTCTGGTTTGATCATATCTTTCAAAAATATTTACTAGTGGTTTAAATCTATTTTTAGTTTTCAAACTTGATTTTTTAGGCTATATTTTTTGAGTGGGTTGACTCCCCCAGAAACGCTACCTCCAATACCTCATGAATTAATTTAAGTGGTGATAATTAGAGAGAGAGAGAAAAGGGGAATCCACAGGTGTGTCTTTTTTTAACCCTTCACACAAGAGAACCCCCCCTCCCCATAAAAAGATGACTCCAGAGAGAGCCCCAACTAGGAAGAAGTTGTTGCCAGCAGAGATGGCAGAGTATCCCATAAGGTGACAACACAATTGGTGATGGTTTGACACAAAAATACATCAACATGATTCAAGTTATTATAATTGAAAAATCACATTTTCACTATATACCCAAATCCTCTAAAGTATTAGCAATATCCATAAAAAACATGTTTTCTTCTTAACATGCATGTTATTCAAAACTGTGTATCTGAAATCCAACATATTTCTAACCATAAACCTTGACACCTTATTTTGAACCAAAATTTTATTATAATACTAAAATATAATTCTTAAAATTATACTTCTTATCAACCTTAACAAATTCTAGTTTTAGTAAATTTTTCTACAAACATTGATTTCTCAGAAATTTTAGAATTTTAGAATTCTCTTTCTTTAGCTACATACATGTTCCTATTTACTTGGTTTTTGTTTTTAACCTATGAGGATGATCTATATTGATACTTATAATATTTACACTTATTAGATCTTTCACCAAATTCTGGAATTAATTTTTAAAATTTTGATATTCCTTTTTAATCTTTAACTAATTTCTATTATACAAGGTCAAATTCTTTCTCATTTACACTTATATTTTATTCAAGATTTATGTTGATGTTTCTATATTTATAAAGTAATAACTTATTAAAGTTTTCAATAAATTTTGATAATATGTATTTTTATTCTTCAAGAATTTTTTCTTTATTATCAATTGGTTGACCATATTTCTTTAACTTCTTGTTTTCTGTCTCAAGTTTAACAATTTTTTAAAGACATTCTTGCAATTAATTTTTAAGCATAAAATCCACCTGATTTTCCTCTTCTTATTCTTCTTCTTTGAAGTTTTTGGTTTCATCATTGGTAAAACTCTCATCATTCACTTTTGTAATAAGAAACTTCTCATCACCATCATCACTAGAATTTTCAGATTCCACTTCACTATCATTATCTTACTCATATTTGGACAAAAAAATTCTTATTTTATATTTTGATAACTTCTTATCATTTCATTTTGAATAGGAATTTGATTTTTCTATCTTCTTCTTCATATTTACTCTTGAATTTCCATGTTATTCATTAGTATCTTCATCTTATTTTATCCATAAAAAATTTTCTATGAAATTTACAATGGATCTATAGTTAAATCCCTTCAATGGTAACTTTTATTTATACTTATTCATTCCTCTTTTAACCTTTCTAGAAAAAAATACATGAATTCATAAAAAAATACTCACTTTATCTTCAGTATTAGAGTCATTGACTTCTTCCTTAGAAACTTTCTTAGACTATCTTTTCTTAGAATCTTTGAAATATATTTCTCAATCAGTTGTTTCCTTGTTATTGATATATTTTTCTCTTCTCATTTTATATATTATGAGAATACTATGAAAATGATATAGAGAGAGTTTAAAGATCAATATCTTCTAAACATGATACCTTAGCATCAAATTTATCAAAAATAATTCTTAGAATATTTTCCACAATATTCAAATCTTTCAATTTCTCACCAAAACATCTTATGGTGCTTACAATATCATTAACACTTGTAAAGAACTCACCAACAGATTCATCATCTCACATTTTAATATATTCAAACTTTAATCTATAGATCTATAACTTGGATTTATTAAATTTTTTATTTCCTTCATAAATATTTTTCAATTTTTCTCATATGTATTTAGTTGTTCCAATTCCTTTAACCCTTAGAAATTCACTTTTAGAGAGAGTGGAAAGTATAAAATTTCAGGATCATCCATCATTATCTAGATTCTTCTTATCGACTATTGTTATGGGGGAACCCTCAATAGGAAGAGTGAATCCATCTATAGAAGCTTCCAGAACATCATATACAATGTATAAAAGATAGGGAATCATCATTTCCTTTCAAATATGATAGTTATTCCCATAAAAAAAGGAATCCATTTATTATTGACTGAGTTATGAATATATATGGAAACCTTATTCAAACTCTATGCATATAAGAATCAACAAAGGGAACCTACCTTCAATGCTAATTTAAAAGACCATTCAAGATCTATATGACCACCGATATAAGGGATAATTAGTGATCTTCTCTTTTTATGTTTTCTACTTTAAAATAACCTTTGACTCCAGTTAGAGAGAATTGACTCTATTGAAACAAAACACACAATCACACCCATGGGAACACAATAATTTACATGGTTTTCTAATTAATAAGAGTATCTGTGGTCTTTAGAATGATCTATAAACAATCCAATATCACACATCTACTAGAAAACAATCATTTTTGGTTTACAGTAAGTAGGGTATATCCATCACTTGCATAGAATTATAGTCCTTTGACAGTGTGTGTGCTTCTTGCATAGATAATATGATAAAACATATTTTTTAATAATGGAATATATCTTCACCAATAATTTTCAACATGTCATCAATGTGATGCTAGAGTTTCTTCACACTTATTCTCCTGAAAGTTAGTTCTTATTATTTTATTGCTTGTATAGCAGCTTACAGGCCTTTGTCCATAACTTCTTTAATTAAACCTATTCATCTGGAACTTCTCCATATAGTACATGTACATCTAGAACTGTGCCATCTGGTTCCTATTCATTTGTGACTACTTCATCTAGAACTTCATTTTTTCATCCGGTACCATCTTCATTTAGTACCTCACTTCTTCATCAGGAACCTTGCTTCTTCATATAGAACCTCATGTCTAGTACTTATCTGTTCGGAACCCTAAGTCTAGTAATCCAAAAAAGGTATCTCTCAAGCTTCTCAGTTAACACCTCACTTATTCAACAACTCCTCACCATGCACCTACTCCCCTTTATATACTTGTAGTTTATATGAAAAATACAAGAGGAGCGTGAACTCCATATTTGAATAAACAACACCAAATTTGAATTTCCCTCTTGATCCTTTATTCAGCTAACTACCTTAAAATCCTCCAAAAAAAATAAAAGTTAACAAACATTATAAGAACTTTACTCAAATCTTGACATTCATGATCTTCAAATCTTCCTGAAATATCTTCTAGAATCATGATATTTCCTTCATGATTATTAAGGCATTGAAATTATAGCTTAGTATCATCACAATGTATGACTTTAAAAAGTCTTTATAAATATACTAAAACCTTTATATAGTTCTTATTATTAGGAACTATTATGTTTGGTAATTATTTTTATAGTATTCATTTGTAATATTCTTCTTTGTTCAGTTCCCCTCGATTCGGAAACTACTTGTTCAACAAAATCATGTTTTTTTATTCAGTGATTTTTTCTGATGAACTCACAATGTTCATCCAGATTTCTTTTTTTGATGAAATAAAAAAAATTATTCATCCATTGGACTCACAAACTTTTCTCTATCTAGTAATTCCACAATGATACTTCATAATATATATTCACATAATTCCCTCTTCTGTTAAATGTATAAAATCACTCTGTCTAGTAAAGTCTGTCAATAAACTCTGTCTTGAAACCTCTATTCAGAAACCTAATGATCCATCAATTCCTTACTTCGAATAAATTTATATAGAATTAGGATTACCTTAGAATAATCATGATGTTTGGTACTTTGAAGAAAAAAATAATATCTTGATTTACTTTTTCTAAAAAACTCAGTCTGGTTTCCTTATGAAATTTTCAAACAAAAAATTTGTCTCATCTTCCATCTAATCATCTCATTCCAATAATTTCATACTTCTCTCTCTGTTTGAGTCTCCTTTATCCTGGAACACTCATTCCAGAAACTTTATAAAGAAGGATCAAATTTTTCAACTGATTTATATACTAAAAATAAAATACAATGCCATAAACTAATCTTCTTCCTATTAACCAGATTATTCCCTAGTTCAATAAAAACTCAAAACCTCTTGGTATCAGTTGCTTTGTGACAAAAAAATCTATCAACAATAATATATTTATCTATCTATCTATGATGGTATTAAAACATTCTATCTTTTAAGGGAGGGTGAATATGATGAAATAATGTTAACGGTGGAGGATGATAATTATATGGTCAATGGTGAATTAATTGATTATATTCCCAGTTATCATTTAATTTATTTATTATTCATTTATTTAGAATACATGAATTCAATTAATCTATACACATCATTTTCAAAAAAAAATCTTGTTTTATATCATATATTATGTTTTAACTTGTTTTATATTCTTTTAGATGTAAAAATACCAAAAACCAAACAATTTAAAGATATGATTATGTCTTCAACAACTCCTATATTGTTGGACCCATCTGATATGCTCCCACCTTTATCAGGTACACTCCTTACTTTCAGTATGCCCCCTTTCTATTTTCAATACTTGACTTCAGTAAATTTATAAAAAAAATATCAAAACACACCACTCCACAACAAAATAACTTGACTAACACCTTAATAATTTCTTTTTCTAATTCACTCTAACTTATGGATCTATACTCTATAAGGTTTCACTTACCACATTACATAATCCCACTATCATAATCTAAATACTAACTCTCACTCTTAATGCCATGTTAATTATATCCACTCAAAATTCTATCTAATATTTCTACTTGAATTTCTAAACTCAGTCTTATAAAATTATAGAATACATCAATATCAAGTCAAACAATCAATTTTAAATACTTTTAATAAATTCTAAAAAATAATACAAATTTCAATATAGTTAGTCATTCTAGACACTGGTATTATAATTTCTCACAAAATTATTGTTTATCTACCATTAGTAAATTTTAATTTATGTTTCTAAATATGTACTCTCCCCAAGCCAATTATAAGGTAATTTTTTAAAAATACCATTTTATTTATGTCTTCTACTTCATGGATATTTGGGGGATCAGACGGAGCAGCTGAGGAGTATCAATTGAGCATATGGTGTCTAGGTTATTGGAGGGTGACTATAATTGGTATGTAAATTTTAATTTTCAATGATAATTCATTACATATGTATACTAATTTTTTCATTTGACATGTATGGGGTAACTACAGATAATTCCAAAGGATTATAAGGGAAGATCTTAGGGAAATTAGCATATGAGACAACGTCCATTTCCATCACATATTATGATTGGAGGCACATTATAATCTCTTGTAAGAATGAGATTTTTTATAAAAAAGTAAGTCAAAATAAATATTTTTTAGTTTATTTCATTTAATATTCCTATGAAATGTATGTCTAACTACTTTTTCATATCTATTTCAGGGCATGTATGGGAACATTCCTTTATATATTACATCCTTGATACGAGCAGTAATGAATCTATTAAATTTATTGAATATGTTTATATTATTATGATAATTATTCTAAATATATTTTATATTCACAATATGTAATTAATACTAATTTATATTGAAATATTTTTTAAAATATACATATGATGTTCCAAAGGATTTTAGTCGATAGGAACATCAAGAGCGTGGATCATCTAGGAGATTCTAGCTTTACATAGAGGGATAGAGTTGATGTTGGATTTCTTTGTTCATGTGTTTATTTTTGGAAAACATATATATGCTACCTTTGTAGTATTTGATGATTGAAACAAATATATTTATGTATTTAAAATGTCGTATGATATAATTATTATAATCTTTATATCTTTTTTATTTTGATTAGTTATAGAAAGTATCGAATTTTGTTTGTTGTGTATATATTTATATTTTAAATTGTAGTTAGTAGTGTATTCAGAGGTTCCTTGTTTCTAATTAATTTTTTTTGGTGTTTAGCAGTGATTTAAACCTCTGAAAAATAAATAAATAATTACCACTATTTATTTAGTGTTGGTTAAAACCGTGACTGTTTACTACTAAACTACCGTTAAGTAATTGTATGCACTGATAAACCACCATAAAAATATTTCTCAATGGTTATAATAAACAATAATATATGTAGAAATATAAATCTAAGGTATGGAGTTTATAACTGTCACTAAATATTAAAATAATATCAGGATATAAACCACTGCATTCATTATAGTGGCGGTTTGGAAACCACTATGAATTACAGATTTGCAGCATTTCTACAAGAACACAATTAATAAAAAAACATTTCTAATTAATATATGACTTGGTAAATCGTGATGGTTTTAGAAAGTGTCGTGGATCAATTAGTGGTGGTTTAAACCACTATGTAATTCAAAAAATACAGTAGAATCCATTTTTCTTATAGTGTATGCTCATATTTTATTTATTTATTTTCATTAGTGCATCCAATCACATATATCTACTACACTTATGCTAATGATGAGTTGGTGTTGTCCTACTTGGTTTATTACTCACACCCTACACAGGCATCTCAGTGCACATGAAAAATTTGTTTCTAGGGATCCAACAAAGGGCAAGGGCCCTATATCGGGCTACTGAGTAGGTGTAGTTGGTCAGGGATAGATGTGATTCTAGGACTTACTAGGATCATTTTTTAGTCTCACCTATTTATATTTTTATTCCTTTGGTATATCACATGTATAGATTTTTCATATGTGGGGATCCTCCTATGGATGGATGTATGACTGATGTGTACCCATTTTGTTATAACATGTGATGATATTTACATAATTGGATTGATATTATAGATTTTTATCATTATTTTATTTTTTAATTCTTTTTTATATGTTTTGTTGATGGTTATAGATATTGAGGGTGTAGTCTCCCCACTGTATGGCTTGGTCCCTTGCAACTAGTTAGTAGCCTCTTATGTATGGGGAGATGTGCATGAGGCCATATGGAATACTGTCTTGGTCCCAATGAACTAGGTAGGAGAATTATAAAATGGTACTAAATCCTCTTTTCATTGATTTATCTTTGGAGCGTGGTATAATGGAGATAAGATAGTTAAGAATCTGTCAGGGGTCTATGATTATGTCTGGAAAGCACCGGTATAGTATACGTTCATATTTTCGATGTATGATATTTCTTTCAAGGGTTGTGTTGTTATAGTTTCATCTTGTTCTTCAAGTGATATTGTTATTTTTTTATTTATGGGTTTTTCCTCTTGTCTGGGGTGATAAGAGTGTATGGGTTCATACATCATGATTCAACACGTAGGTTCACATTTCATGTGTCTGTTTCCATGTGATTGATATAGGTTTAAATTAATTAAATTCAAATAATAATATATTTGATATTTTCCCAAATACATTATTAATGATATATAATTAATTTAACCATAGTATGTTAATGATTTTATTATAAATATGATTATGAATAATGTACAGGTAAATGTGGTGTGGGATTATTCTTGGGAGAGCAGTGGACTGGGATGTTTGGTGACTTGTGGGTTGACCCTTAGGGAATGTATCATGTGGTTTTTTTATGTGTTTTTTCCTATTGAATGCTTAAATTTTATTAAGATTTAAGTTTTTTAAAAGTTTTTTCTAAGTCTGTATTTTTTATTTTAGAAAAATACCACCTCGATGATGTATTATGGTGCCACTCGGGGATTAGATTGAGGATATTATCAAGGTTGGGAAAGATCATGTTATACCTTTAGATGTAAAGGATTTCATATTTGAGCATGATCCTACTGTATCCCAGTGGTTCAAGAGGAAGAGGTGCTTCGATCGGGGGTGTTCTGTATAGTATTTTTTGGAGGCAGAGGTTTGCATCTAGGTGGACTTACTATGGTTTTTTTTTTGAGACTTCCAAATATAGGATCCTATAGATTTCTAGTGTATGAGAGTTCCTCAAGATACTGAGGACTGGATCAAAATAATTTAGGGTATTTTCAAGATGGTAAAAACACTTGATGATTGATGGGTGAAGTTAGTGGCCTATATACTTCAAGGACTCGCCAGAAGATAGTGGGGAGTTATGGTTCAAGATATAAAGTAAGAGAGATTATTATGGAAGGCCTTCAAGAACCTATTTTTTGTAGAGTATTTTGAAGAACTACTGAATCAATATTGGGAATTGGATTTTATGGAGTTTCATCTGGAAGCAATATCAGTGAAAAATTACACTACTCATTTTAAAAACTATATTTTTATTCCTTGTTGGTAGAGAATAAATACAAGAAGGACTATAGGTTTGAGATCAGCCTTTGTATTAATGTGAGGTTCTATGTTAGGATGTTAAACTTGAAATCCTATTCTGATGTGGTTTGTGAGGATATTACTATTGATAAGGTCTTGGTGGATAATAGTACATCAGGATATAGTCACTTCTTAAGTGTGTCAGTTGGAGGAATTTCTAGTATAGTTGGTAGTGCCTATTATAGTGGTAGGAGTATATTTGATGAGATACACCAGGGTGGTGAGAGGTAAGAATGTTAAGGTACAAGTTCATCACTTCCTCCCTCGGGGGGGGGGGGCTTCACCTATGTGTTTTCCATGCAGGTAATGGGGTAATTACCTCAGTTCTTATTCTAACCATCCGAGAGGCTTACATGTGTGTGTTAAGATATGGAATATCCAGTATTTATATATGAGGATGCCTCTATAGGTATTGAGTAGAGGATAAAGATAGACACATACTTCATGAGATTGGTTTGGTGGGGCTCAATCCAACAACAGGGCTTCATCTGGGAGGTTATTCCATGGAGTTGGTCAAGGGTCTCAAGGGAAGAAGTAATTGTAGATGTCTCAAGGTTCGATTCCCTAGGCAAGACAGAGATCACATGTTAAAGATCACAAATATGAGGAAGGATAGGTGTATTCTTTGGACCAGGTTCTATCTAATAGATCAAAGGTTCCTTCTACCATGGGAGGTATGGTTCTGATTACTTCTACACTTTCAGTTGTCTTGTTTGATATAAGAGTGTCTTGTTCCTTTATATCTTCTCATGTGGTGTTTGTATTGGGGTTAGTTTTAGATTTCACTTTGGGAATATTGGTTCTTGATAAACCTCAAGGTATGTGGTTTTACCGTATTCATAGATTCTCATCTTGTTTCATAGTAGTTAAGGTCTATGGACACTCATGGTATTTCCTCCTAAATATGATAAGTTTTTTAATCATCTTTGGGATGGAGTTGCTGATGTTATTATCAGAACACGTCGATTTTTATCAAAGGTGTATGTATTTTATCTACCTTATGAGATGGGAGTATTTCCTATTGGTTTAATGGGGTATGGAGGTAGGTAGAGCGGGACCTAAACTTAGTCAGAGAGGGGCTATTACAGCATAGGTGATAGTTATGATCCTTATGGTGGATCTGGTGATGGTTTCAGATACTTTTCACCTGGTAGTGTAACATTTTCAATATTTGTTTCTGGATGATTTATTAGGGATTCCTACTAAGAGGGAGAACAATTTCATGATCAATCTTGTGTTGGGTGAAAGGCCTATATCGATTCCTTTTTATCAAATGGAACCAGATGAGTTGAGAGAGTTGAAGGTTCAGCTCAAGGACCTTGCGGTGAAGGGTTTTATCCATCTGAGTACCTATCCTTGGGGTGCTTCTATTTTTTTCCCAAGAAGACCAATGGTATCCTGATATTGTGTGTAAACTATCAAAAGATGAATCAGGTTAGGTAAAGAATAGGTATTCATTTCCTCATATAGAAGATATTTTTTATCAGTTAAGGGAATATTGATGGTTATCCGAGATTGAATTGGGATCGGGCTATGATCTTTTGTGGATTAGAGTGGGGGATATACCAAAAATGGCATTTCAGAGTAGACTTGGGTTATATGAGTACCTTGTGATTCCATTTGGTCTTATGAATGCTCCAATAGTGTTCATGGTTCCTATGAAATAGATTTTTTATCCCTACTTATACTCTTTCATTGCAATGTTTATTGATTATAGTTTGGTATACTCATAGACCCAGGAGTTTCATAGCGAGCACCTAGATATTGTATTGATAACACTTCAAGAACATCTATGTTATTAAAAGTACTCGAAGTGTCACTTCTATATTCATAAGGTGCACTTCCTTGGGAATGTGATATCAAAGATGGGGATTTCAATTGATTCAGAGCAGGTGGAGGTTGTGATGTCCTAGGCATGACCCAAGAATGTGTTTGAGATCATAAGTTTACTTAGAATATATAAGTATTATAGGCATTTCATGTCGGATTTCTCTCACTTGGAAGGTCCTATGATAGGGATGAAAAAATAAAGGAGTGAAATATGAGTGGACTGGTTAATGTGAAGAGGTCTTTCAAGAGTTAAAAGTGAGGTTGATGTCTGCTCTGATTCTAATTTTACCATATCCATGGAACCGTTGCACCGTCTATTGATATTTCTATAGGTTTGTCCTGATATCTATTTTGATTTAAGGAGATTGAGTAGTCACTTATAGGTCTGATCAAATATGACCCCATAAGTGGAAATATCCTACCCATGGCTTAGAGCTAGTTGTGGTGGTTCATACCTTAAAGTTTTAGTGTCACTATCTATTTGGTGATATATTTTTTATTTATAAAAATCATAAAATATTGAAATATATTTTCTCTTAGTGGGACTTGAACCTACGATGGAGGAATTGGATTCAGTACCTACTAATGTTTGACTTCGATATGAAGTATTCCCCTAGGAAGGGGAACATTGTGGAAGATGATCTTAGTAGGAAGATAAAGGAGAAAAGGATTATGTTATCTAATGAGGAGTGGAGGTTTATGATCTTGATCACTAACTAATGGACTAATATGTAAAAGGGCTAATAGTTTGTGACCTTCTCCCCTTTGTCCATTACCTCCTCTTTAATGGTTCGAGTAATGGCTATCTAGAAACCTAACTCAAATTGTTTCTTGATGCGGGAATGGATCATGGGTGATGATCTAGTCCTAGGATGGTCTTAGTATGAGCACTACTAAAAATCATACTTTTCCCAACGCTTTTATACCAACGGTTTCTTTGAACCGTTGGTATAGGTGGAGTTTTCCCAACGGTTTCATCAAACCGTTGGGAAAAATGGGAAAAAAAGAGTTTTCCCAACGGTTTAGTGAAACTGTTGGGAAAGATGAAGACTCTTATATCAACGGTTCTGTAGAACCGTTGGTATATATGGTATTAAGAGGATTTTCCCAACGGTTTTTTGAAACCGTTGGGATATCTTAACTTTCCCAACGATTTTTTGAAACTGTTGGGATATCTTAACTTTCCCAACGATTTTTTAAAACCGTTGGGAAAGAAAATCCCCAAATATCATCAATCTGCAACTCCAGAAATCTCGAAAAATTTTCCATAACCGAGAGCTGGATGCACCCTCTCAAAAATTTTTCCCTAAACCTCAACTATCCATAAGGTTAGCCTCTAAATCTTGACACAAATGCTACTTCCCAACACAACAGGTCTGGTTTCCAATGATTTTTTCTTCCCGTTAAAATCGGTATGTGTGAGTTCATTAATATTAGATTTGTTCTTCCCATTTAAATCAGTACGTGTGTGTTAATTTATTTTAGATTTTTTCATTCTATTTTGGTGCAATATAGTGTGTATTATGATCCCCTTATGAAAATAAGGTATATATAATTTTAGGTTACGGTTCGAACCCTACTTCCCAACCTGCTCTAGAGGGTGCTAACTCTATTTTCCAATGGGACATCTATCTTTGATTCAAGTAATTTTTGTTCTTCCATTCTAAATCGGTAGGTGTTCCTTCATTTATTTTAGATTTTTTCGTTCCATTTTTCTGCAATGTATTGTGTATTATGATTCACTTATGAACACAATCAATATATCATTTTAGGTTTCGGTTTTGTTGTGATTTATCTGTATAGAATAATTTTGGTTGATATTGAAGAGGTCAATATGATACTGAGTTATTTTATCCTTGGTTTATTTTAAATTTAAGGTCTATTGAATTGATTTTGTTGGTTATCCATAAATACAGTTAGGGTTGTCCAGGTGGGGTGAGGGTGGGGAGGGCTGGGTTTCCAAGTGGCATGTGGGGGTAGGGGTGTCCATGTGGGGTGGGGGGGCTAGGTTTTCCAAGTGGGGTGGGGGTAGGGATGTCCAAGTGGGTTGGGGGGGGGGGGGGCTGGGGTGTCCAAGTGGGGTGGGGGTAGGGTTGTCCAAGGGGGTGGGGGTTGGGTTGTCCAAGTGGGGTGGGGGTAGGGCTGTCCAAGTGGGGTGGGGGAGGGGCTGTCTAGGTAGGGTGGGGGAGGGGACTAGGTTGTCCAAATGGGGTGGGGGTAGGTATGTTTGGGGTGGGGGAGGGTGTGCAGGTGGGGTCGGGGAGGGTGTCCAGGCAGGGTTGTCCAAGTGGGGTGGGGGGTGTGCAGGTGGGGTGGGGGAGGGGCTGTCTAGGTAGGGTGGGGGGGATGGGTTGTCCAAGTGGGGTGATGGTAGGGCTATCCAGGTGGGGTGGGGGGGATGGGTTTTCCAAGTGGGGTGTGGGGGGTAGGGGTGTCCAAATGGTCTCTCTTTCGTTTAAAATAGATGTCATTTTAAGTGAAAACAATAAATGACATACGAAAAACCGACCAAATGCATTCGGATTCCATTGAAACATTAGGACAACGATCCATGGGTAATATGTGACGTGTACGAGTAAACCCCGCCTCAATCTGAGGCCTGGTGTGGCCAGCACCACTCAAAGTGTCTCACATTTATTTGAAATGGACAACATTTTAATTGAAAACAACTACTGGCATACGGAAAACCGACCAAACGCATTCGGAATGTGTTGAAAGTTTAGAAAAATAATCAATGGGTCATATGTGACGTGTACAAGTCAACCCTACCTTAACCTGAGCCTTGGTGTGACCGGAACCACTCAAAGTGTCTCATTTTTTTTAAAATAAACAACATTTTAAGTGAAAACAACAACTGACATACGGAAAACTGACCAAACACATTCTGAATTTGTTTATGATTTAGGAAAATGATACATGGGTCATATATGACATGCACGAGTCAACCCCACCTCAATCTGAGGTGCGGTGTGGCCATCACCACTCAAAGTGTCTCTCTTTAGTTTAAAATGGACTTTATTTTAAGTGAAAACAACAACTGACATACAAAAAACTAACCAAACGCATTCGGATTCTATTGAACCTTTAGTTAAACAATCCATGGGTCATTTTTGACATGTACGAGTCAACCTCGCCTCAATTTGAGGCATGGTTTGGCTGGAACCACTCAAATTGACTCTCTTTCGTTTAAAATAGACTTCATTTTAAGTGAAAACAATAAATGACATACGGAAAACCGACCAAATGCATTCTTATTCCTTTAAAACTTTAGGAAAATGATCCATGGGTCATATTTGACATGTACGAGTCAACCCCACCTCAATCTGAGGCCTGGTGTGACCACCACCAATCGAAGTGTCTCTCTATAGTTTAAAATGGACTTCATTTTAATTGAAAACAACAACTGACAAACGAAAAACCAACCAAACACATTCAAATTCTGTTTAAAATTTAGGAAAACATTCCATGATTCGTTTGTGATGTGTACGAGTCAACCCCACCTTAATCAGAGGCTAGGTGTGGCCGGCACCACACAAAGTGTCTCAGGTTTATTTGAAATAGACAACATTTTAAATGAAAACCACAAATGACATACAGAAAATGGACTAAAAGCATTTGGATTCAGTTGAAACTTTAGGAAAACGATACATGGGTCATATGTGACATGTAAATGTCAACCCAGCATCAATCTGAAGCGTGGAGTGGCCGACACCACTTGATGTGTCTCTCTATAGTTTAAAATGGACTTCATTTTAATTGAAAACAACAACTGACATATGGTAATCTGACCAAACACATTCAGATTCTGTTAAAACTTTAGTAAAATGATCCATGGGTCATATGTGATGTGTTCAAGTCAACCGTGCCTCAATCCGAGTTTCAGTGTGGCCAAAATCACTCTAAGTGTATCTCTTTTGTTTAAAATGGACAACATTTTAAGTACATATGGAAAACAGACCAAACGGATTCTGATTATGTTGATACTTTAGCACAACAATCCATGGGTCATATATGACATGCATGAGTCAACCCCGCCTCAATCCGAGGCACGGTGTGGCCAGAACCACTCAAAGTGTCTCTCTTTAGTTTAAAATGCACTTCATTTTAAGTGAAAAGAAACAACTAACATACGGAAAACTAACCAAATGCATTCGGATTCTATTGAACCTTTATTACAATGATCCATGGGTCATTTTTGATGTGTAAGAGTCAACCTCGCCTCAATCTGAGGCATGTTGAGGCTGGAACCACTCAAACTGTTTCTCTTTCGTTTAAAGTATACTTCATTTTAAGTGAAAACAATAAATGACATACGGAAAACTGACCAAATGCATTCAGATTTCATTTAAACTTTTGGAAAACGATCCATGGGTCATATGTGACATGTAAGAGTCAACCCTACCTCAATCCAAGGCCTTGTGTGGCCAAAACCACTCAAAGTGTCTCACATTTATTTGAAATGGAAAACATTTTAATTGAAAACAACTACTAGCATACAGAAAATGACCAAATGCATTCGGAATGTGTTGAAAGTTTAGAACAAAGATAAATGGGTCATATGTGATGTGTATGAGTCAACCCTACCTTAATCCAACCATGGTGTGACCAGAACCACTCAAAGTGTCTCATTTTTTTTTGAAATAAACCACATTTTAAGTGAAAACAACAACTGACATACAGAAAACTGCCCAAACGCATTTTGAATGTGTTGATGCTTTAGGAAAATGATACATGGGTCATATATGACGTGAAAAAGTCAACCCCACCTCAATCTGAGGTGTGGTGTCTCTAGAACCACTCAAAGTGTCTCTCTTTAGTTTAAAATGGACTTTATTTTGAGTGAAAACAACAACTGACATACGGAAAACTGACCAAACGCATTCGGATTTTGTTGAACCTTTAGTACAATGATACATGGGTAATTTTTGACGTGTATGAGTCAACCTCGTATCAATCCAAGGCACGGTGTGTCCGGAACCACTCAAATTGTCTCACTTTCATTTAAAATAGACTTCACTTTAAGTGAAAACAATAAATGACATACGGAAAACCAACCAAATGCATTCGGATTTCATTGAAACTTTAGGAAAACAGTAAATGGGTTATATTTGACGTGTACAATTCAACCCCGCCTCAATACGAGGCATGGTGTGACCGCCACCAATCGAAGTGTCTCTCTATAGTTTAAAATGAACTTCATTTTAATTGAAAACAACAACAGACATACGGAAAACTGGCCAAACACATTCAAATTATGTTGAAACTTTAGGAAAACGTTCCATGAGTCATTTTTGACATGTACGAGTCAACCCCGCCTCAATCCGAGGCCAGGTGTGGCTGACACCACTCAAAGTGTCTCAGGTTTATTTGAAATAGACAACATTTTAAATGAAAACAACAATTGACATACGGAAAACCAAATAAACGCGTTTGGATTCAGTTGAAACTTTAGGAAAATGATCCATGGGTCATATGTGACGTGTACGTGTCAACCCAGCCTCAATATGAGGTGTGGAGTGGTCGACACCACTCGAAGTGTCTCTCTATAGTTTAAAATGGACTTCATTTTAATTGAAAACAACAACTGACATACATTAATCTGACCAAACACATTTGGATTCTATTGAAACTTTAGGACAGTGATTCTTGGGTCATATGTGACGTGTTCGAGTCAACCATGCCTCAATATGAGTCACAATGTGGCCTGGATCACTCTAAGTGTATCTCTTTTGTTTAAAATGGACAACATTTTAAGTACATAAAGAAAAACAACCAAACGGATTCTTATTGTGTTGATACTTTATCACAATGATCCATGGGTCATATATGAAATGAATGAGTCAACCCCGCCTCAATCTAAGGTGTGATGTGGCTGGCACCACTCAAAGTGTCTCTCTTTAGTTTAAAATGGACTTCATTTTAAGTGAAAACAACTAATGACATATGGAAAACTGACCAAACGCATTCGTATTCTTTTGAACCTTTAGTACAACAATCCATGGGTCATTTATGACATGTAAGAGTCAACATCGCCTCAATTAGAGGCACGGTGTGGCTGGAACCACTCAAATTGTCTCTCTTTCGTTTAAAATATACTTCATTTTAAGTGAAAACAATAAATGACATACGGAAAACCAACCAAATTCATTCTTATTCCATTTAAACATTAGGAAAACGATCCATGGGTCATATGTGATGTGTATGAGTCAACCTAGTCTCAATCTGAGTCCTGGTGTGGCTGGCACCACTCAAAGTGTCTCACATTTATTTGAAATGGACAACATTTTAATTGAAAACAACTACTGGCATATGGAAAACTGAACAAACGTATTCATAATGTGTTTAAAGTTTAGAAAAACAATCAATGGGTCATATTTGACATTTACGAGTCAACCCTTTCTTAATTCGAGCCATGGTGTGACCAGAACCACTCAAAGTGTCTCATTTTGTTTTTAAATAAACAACATTTTAAGTGAAAACAACAACTGACATACGGAAAACTGACCAAATAGCATTCTGAATGTGTTTATGCTTTAGGAAAATGATACATGGGTCATATATGACGTTCACGACTCAACCCCACCTCAATATGAGGTGCAGTGTATCCGGCACCACTCAAAGTGTCTCTCTTTAGTTTAAAATGGACTTTATTTTGAGTGAAAACAACAACTAACATACGTAAAACTGACCAAACACATTCGGATTTTGTTGAACCTTTAGTACAACAATCCATGGGTAATTTTTGACATGTAAAAGTCAACCTCACCTCAATCCGAGGCACGGTGTGGCCGGAACCACTCAAATTGTCTCTCTTTTGTTTAAAATAGACTTCATTTTAAGTGAAAACAATAAATGACATACGGAAAACCAACCAAATGCATTTGGATTCCATTGAAACTTTAGGAAAAAAATCCATGGGTTATATTTGACGTGTAAAATTCAACCCCACCTCAATACAAGGCCTGTTGTGATTTCCACCAATCGAAGTGTCTCTCTATAGTTTAAAATGAACTTCATTTTAATTGAAAACAAAAAATGACATACAGAAAACCAACCAAACACATTCAGATTCTATTGAAACATTAGGAAAACGTTATATGATTCATTTGTAATGTGTAAGAGTCAACCCTGCCTCAATTAGAGGCCAGGTGTGGCCGGCACCACACAAAGTGTCTCAGGTTTATTTGAAATAGACAACATTTTAAATGAAAACAAAAACCGACATACAGAAAACTGACTAAACGCATTCAGATTCAGTTGAAACTTTAGTAAAATGATATATGGGTCATATGTTACGTGTACGTGTCAACCCAGCCTCAATCCGAGGCTCAGAGTGGCCAACACCACTCAAAGTGTCTCTCTATAGTTTAAAATGGACTTCATTTTAATTGAAAACAACAACTGACATAGGGTAATTTGACCAAACGCATTCAGATTCTGTTGAAACTTTAGTAAAACTATCCATGGGTCATATGGGACCTGTTAGAGTAAACCGCGCCTCAATCCGAGTTGCAGTGTGTCCGAGATCACTCTAAGTGTTTCTCTTTTGTTTAAAATGGACAACATTCTAGGTACATACAGAAAACCGACCAAACAGATTCTGATTGTGTTGATACTTAAGGGAAATGATACATGGGTCTTATATGACATGAACGAGTCAACCCTGCCTTAATCTGAGTCACTTTGTGGCCGTCACCACTCAAAGTGTCTCTCTTTAGTTTAAAACGGACTTCATTTTAAGTGAAAACAACAACTAACATACGAAAAACCAACCAAACACATTCGGATTCTGTTGAACATTTAGTACAATGATCCATGGCTCATTTGTGACGTGTATGAGTCAACCTATCCTCAATCTGAGGCACTTTGTGGTCATAACCACTCAAATTGTCTCTCTTTCGTTTAAAGTAGAATTCATTTTAAGTGAAAACAATAAATGACATACGGAAAACTGACCAAATGCATTAGGATTCCATTTAAACTTTAGGAAAACGATCTATGGGTAATATGTGACGTGTACGAGTCAACCCCGCCTCAATACGAGGCCTGGTGTGGCTGGAACCACTCAAAGTGTCTCACATTTATTTGAAATGGACAACATTTTAATTAAAAACAACTACTGGAATACGGAAAACCAACCAAACACATTCGGAATGTGTTGAAAGTTTATAACAATGCTCAATGGGTTATATGTGACGTGTACGAGTCAACCCTGCCTTAATCTTAGCCATGGTGTGATTGGAACCACTCAAAGTGTCTCGTTTTTTTGAAATAAACAACATTTTAAGTGAAAACAACAACTGACATACGGAAAACTTACCAAATGCATTATTAATGTGTTAATGATTTAAGATAATGATACATGGGTCATATGTGATGCGTACAAGTCAACCCCACCTCAATCTAAGGTTCGTTGTGGCCAAAACCACTCAAAGTGTCTCTCTTTTGTTTAAAATGGATATCATTTTGAGTGAAAACAACAACTAATATGCAGAAATACAACCAAATGTATTCGGATTCCCTTGAAAATTTAGGACAACGATCCATGGGTCATATGTGATGTTTACAAGTCAACCCTGCCTAAATCTGAGGCACAGTGTGGCCATCACAACTCGAAGTGTTTCAGTTTTATTTGAAATGAACTACATTTTAAGTGAAAAGTACAACTAGCATACGGAAAACCAACCAAACGCTTTCAGAATATGTTGATACTTTAGGAAAATGATCCATGGGTCATATGTGATGTGTAAGAGTCAACCCCGCCTCAATCTGAGACATGTCGTGGCCAGTATCACTCCAAGTGTATGTATAATGTTTAAAATGGACATCATTTTTAGTAAAAACCACTTGTATGTATTCTTAATTGTGTATAACACATATAATTACTTATTCAGTTTTTTATGTATTTTAATGATAATTGATAATTAAATTATGTATGTATTAAATTATGAATTGAATTCCGGATTCGACATATAATTGTCATCTAAGTTTTAAATTGAATTCTAAATCAATTATGTATGTTTATAATTACGTTATGAATTATGATTTAATTATGGATGTGTATAGTTCTAGGGTGAAATGTTAAATGTGTATGAATTATATGTTAAATAATTGGAAAGGAGAGGGAATGGAGAATTATAGCAATGGACAGGAATGGGATTGTAGACCTGTGCAAATTGTAGGCTGTTGTGCAATTTGCATAGCATAGCCTATGCCAATGGTTTCAAACCGTTGGCATATATTTTGTAGGATGGTTTTACCAATGGTTCTATGAGAACTGTTGGTAAAAACCCTTTTCCAAAAGTTTACAAAACCGTTGGAAAAGGTTCCTAGAAGAGGATTTTGCCAACGGTTTGGTTGAACCGTTGGCAAAACTTATACCAACGGTTCAACCAAACCGTTGGGATAGGTTACTGTAACTAACCTATCCCAACGGTTCTACATAAACCGTTGGGAAAACTTTTTCCCAATGGATTACTTTTATACGGTTGGCAGAACCGTTGGTATAAGATATACCAACGGTTCTGCAGCCTATCCCAATGGTTCTAAACCATTGGGAAATATACTATTTCCAGTAGTGAGGATAAGGTGTTGTACATCCACAAAAGGTTGGTGGTCCCTACTTCCATGTAGGAGGAGTTGATGAGGGACTACCATGCCTCATGTTGGGAGGTTCACCTAGGGATGACCAAGATGTACCATGATATCAAGCATCGTTTTTGGTGTCCTGATGTGAGGAAGGATATTTCAAGCTTCATTTCTCATTACCTTACAAATCAGATGATTAAGATAAAGAACCAATGACTTAGAGGTTTACTTGAATACCTTCAAATATTATTGTGAAAGTTATATGAGATAACCATGGACTTCTTCATGGGACTGCCTAGGTCCTTGAGGGATCGCGATGTGGTGTGGGAGGTAGTGGGCAAGGTGAAAGAGGTTTTGTATATATTTTTTATCCAAGCGACTCAAATGGTGAATGATCTTGGTAAGATGTTTGTGCAAGATATAGTGTGATTGCACGGGATACCCCAAAGCATAGTATTATAATGGGATGAAAGTTTCACATTGATATTCTGGAATATCCTACATAAGGTTATGGGTTCTTAACCAGATTTGAGTACAACTTATCACCCACAGACAGAAAAGCGGTCTGAAAGGATGATTAGGACACTTGAGGATATTCTCAAGGCATGTATGCTCAATTTTAATGGAGTATGGGATGAACATAAATCCTTGGGAGAGTTTTTTTATAATAATAGAATTCAATGTTCGATCCAAATATCCCCTTGTGAGGACTTATATGATAGACTGTGTCACTCACTCATGTGCTGCTTAGAGGTGGGAGGGTCGGCAGTGATCAGAGTGAGCTTGGTGCGAGAGATTACCAAGCTGGTGTAGTTGATCAAGAAGTGGTTGGTTACCACTCAAAGTAGGCAACTCTTGTATACCAACTAAAGGTGGTGAGCCCAATATTTCACCATGGGTGATCGGGTATTTTTGTGAGTATCGCCTCGGCTGCGGCATCGACATCTAAGGAGACGGGGGAAACTTGTGTTGGTTTTTTCCAAACTCTTTAAGATTGTGGAACAAATTAGGGTCAGGGATTACCATTTGGTTATTCCTTTATAACATCCAAGTATGCATGATTTGTTTCATGTGTTGAAACTCTAGAAGTATATTTAAGACCCAACACAAATGATGGATAGTGATGATGTCAAGTTAGAGGCAGATGCATCGTTTAAGGAGTGACTGATGCATATCATGGACCAGAGTGAGAAGGTGTTGTGAGGGAGGATAATGCCTTTTGTTTGAGTGTTGTGGAAACACAAGTGTATCCAAGAGGAGATATAGGAGAGGGAGTCAGATGTACAAGCCCATTGGCTGGATTTGTTCAGTAAGGACCCCTAGGGATGCTTCTCAAGGATGATAATTCCTTATAGGGAGATTTTGTAATGACCCTCAAACTTTATGTATGAATTCAATACTTGCTTTTTCTTTACTTTTTTTGCTGATTTGAGATATATTTGGGGGTAGTGGGGATCAAGAGGTGTTCAAAGAAAGGTATTAGGGTCACCCACTACTAAGATTGCAGCATAGGGGTACTGGGTACCCAGTGACCTGGATAGAAGACCTATAGGTCCTAGAGCCCCATCGTCCAATGGGTGGGGGTGTACCGGGTGGACAGTGGAGCATCGGGTACTTAGTACGTACTAACTAAGTACCTAGTGGTTTTATTCTTATTTTTTTAGGATTATTTCTATAATTTCCCCTTTAGATCCATTTTTCCTTCTACCCTCTTCCTCCCTTGAATCCCACTTGACCAGCCCTCGATTTTGGGATCTCCCATGCCTTCCAAAGCTTCTCCAAGACTCTTATCTTCCCCTTTAAAGTTTCTATTTGTTGTGTTTTCTTCCATTTTGTAATTCTAACCCCATATTTCCTCTAATGGTGTATTCTCATGTTCTCTATTTTTTCCATGGTAAATCCTTAATTTAGAGTGTTTATGGATTATTTTATGGATTTGGTGGTTCAATATTGAATTTGGTGATACAACATAGTAAGTTATCTCCCTTAAGATTGAGGTAAGAAATAATTATTTTTTACAGCATTTGTATACAGTTATACGAGTTGTCATGTATGTGAGTGTGTGTTTTCTTGACAAAGTTCTGCTTTTGGTGTCAAAGTGGCTGAGTGAGTTGGAATTGATTTAATTGACCCCTTAGAGGGTGGATTGGGTGGAATGGATTAGTTATGATGAAACCTCGCATTGTTTCATGGCTTGAGTAAGGGTTATCTACTTGGGTCAAGTGGGCTTAGTGTGAGATGTTTGGGATCAATTGGGTTTTGGATTAGCTTGAGAATTAAATTATGAGTATGGGTGGTGAATCCCCTCTAATTTAAATATTTCGAAGAGTGGGAATGATTAGTATGCGAAGTTTTCATGGGAGTAATTAAGGGCGGGTCATATGGGACTTTCTTGTGAACATTATGATGGGGAATGACTAGTTAGAGTACATGTGACCCTAGTGAATCCCTTTTTTTAAATGGATCATGTCAATATGTATGTTGTTAATGAGTATGGATAAGTGGGTGATGCATTGAGAATCCACCCATTACATAAATATTGGAGGTGTTTCCCATAAAGTATGGGTAAAGAAGAATAAATGGAAACCATTTAGAGTTTCAAAGGAAGTTTCATATGTTGAAAATAGAGTTTGGTTGTGTTGGATGTTATGTGAGCAGTCCCAAAACATCAGATGATTGAATGTGCTAGTCCTCAAGTCTAATACAAGTGATATGTCTGTGAAAGTGTTGTCTACTACAGTTTGGAAAGCCCTAAAGTGTTATCTACTAGATACAGCTTATTGAAGTTGTTATTGAATAAGTTCAAAGTTGGCCGAATGGAATATTGGAGAGTTGAAGCTATAAAGAATCCATTCTAGTGTATTTTTTAAGTTTAATGTTGAAATCAATGTTAAACAACACTTGGATGAAGGTTTTAAAGATTGATTTTGAAGGCTGAATTAAAATTCAATGAAGCTCATGAAAATACTCTAACTTGAGTGTTTAATATGATATAAGTCATTGGGAATTGTGCTAAAGAAATTTGAGAAATTTTTATAATTTTTTGAAGGTGTTTTGAAAGTGTTTTAGTAGATTAAGAATCCTTAGAGATAGACTGAAGGATCCCTAGTTTGAATTGGGTGAAATCTAGAAAATCTGGGCAAGTCTAGATTCTCCCATGTATGTGAATCCTCATGTAAGAGAACTTTTTCAAACAAGCATCCACGTAAATGGATACAACATGGATAAAGATTCATGTAAGTGAATCCAAAAAAGTGTGGTTGATGTAAGGGGATCTAGATCACATAAGTGGATCTATGTAAGGGTTGTGAGTCACCACGTAAGGGTATTTAAAACTTTTTCCACTAGGTAAAGGGATTCAGAGATGAGGGATCCACTTATGGGGATCCAAAATTGGAGATTCACCTAAGGGGATTTATCCTTACATGGTGGGTGAAAAGGTCTTGAATTTCCAAAATTTATGTTTTGAGGAGAAAATTAATTGTGATGATTCTTGGACTGTTCTTATTGGATTAAAACATCATAAACATCAAGATGAGCTTATAATTCAATCCAGAAAATCGAGAGAATATGATCTTCAAGTTATGAGAAGGAAGATCAAAGTAATAGGAAATTCTAGAATAATTTAAATACTGATTTATTTGGAAATTATAAAATATAAAAAAGATTATTTTATTTGATGCTTGAGCTGATTTTCAATGATATAAATATCACAAGAAGGTTTTGATTCAAGATATTTGTCTAAGAAAATAGGAAGATGAGGCAAGAGGAATTTATGAGAAATATATTCATCTTGAAATTAAAATTCCATATTAATCCAATCTGGAAGTGAAGAAAATCTTTAGATGCTAGAGATAATTTGAAATGTTCTAAATATCATAGTGAGTTATGATTCATGCTAAATGAGATGATGAGTTCAGTGGGGTGTTATGAAAATATTTATTCAAATTAGAATATATGGGATTTCTAGAATATGCCACTCCAAAGTAAAGAAAGAGATATGTCATAAATCTAAATATTGTGTGATTTTAATACAACAAGGATAAATGCTTATCTATGGATTTTAGTGGAATAAATTCTAGAAGAAGATGATGAGAATCTCAAAGCTAGTAGAAAAAACCCAATAGATTTGTCTGGATGTAAGAAACCCAAGCCTGCTATAGGAAGTGCCTAAAAGATTTGTTGGGTGAGAGAAATAATAAAGAAGAGGAGAAAAGACCAATGGAGGTCTTATAAATGTATAGAAGATAGCAGTTGGTGATACAAAAGTAATTGTGAGAACATGGGAGTTACCCATGTACGAAAAAGGTGAAGAAAAGAAATAAGGAGATCATGGGAACATATTTTTATGGGATTTTCTATACTCTAAATATTGAAAATATTATTCTAGTGAACTGAATATAAAAAAGAAAAAGTTGAAACAGAGCGGAAGTTGTATAACTGTAGAGAACTGAGAGACTGTGAGCACTGAAAAATAAGGAAGAACTCTCAATGAAAAATAAAGGTGTAGTTGATACATAACTTCTATAGAAGATCTCTTGGATATCGAAGCTGAAGGATGAAGATGAATTCAACTATCATTCTGAGACCAGATCCATGAGCAAAATCAATGAGAAGAAGAAGAAAGAATGAGTGAGGAGTGACTAATCTTCTATGTGTGGTGTTGATCTTTGGAGTCAAAAATTTCAGAGTTTGAGGAGCTGATAGATTAGTAAATATCATAGGAGATTGAATGAGTGAGAAATCTAGGTGAACGGGGTCCATTAAAGACCTATGAAGCTAATCTAGAATAGGGGCTGAGCTGCATGCATTTACCATGAAGATATGCTGGCATTTGAAGATTTTGTTTCCATGAAGGAGAAGATATATTTTATGGATGTTGTGACATCCCTATGCTAATCAGAGATAAACTTCATAATGGAGATGGAATAAACACTTGCATATACATGGTGTGAAGCGATAGAACTTTTGGAACTCTGAGTATGCAGGGAGATCATAGTGCGACACTATGACTATGATGAGAAGCTGTTGAGTTTGTGGAAGTCCTATGAGAATAAGGCAAGTGTATACACAATGGGACTCTGTGAAGGTGTGTGAAGCACCAACCATTGTAGTCAAAAATTGATTATAGTAGAGAATTATTGATAAGGGTGAATAACAAATCAATGCAAGGAATGGTCCTTCATGCTAAACCTTGTAAAAATACCGCATGCATCTTTTACGTTCTGTACTTGCATTGAATTTGGTGTTGATTGCTAGGTAGAACATGAAATGATCCAACTGTCATAGCCAGAAATAGAGGTGACACCTGATTCACCAATGATATTTACATCAGGGTAGATGATGAATATGCAGAGAGGATCCATGCATACATAGAGGCAATTCATGGTTATGCAGTGCCTCATCCTTGTGAACTTTAGTGTCTCGTGCTTACACGGTGGAATATGACATAGAAAAATTAAGTGCAATTTTTTATTCAAATTATGATGATTTATTCGTGATTTTCAATGATAAAACTCATGCATTTTAATGTTTTATTAAAATAATGGATAATTTGAATTATAGAATGAAAATGAGTTAAAATATGAAAATTGTTTAATTCTATAATTTTGAAAGATTTTAACCACTTTGGTATTTTGATCATATCTTTTACATTATCGATTCAATTGATGTGATTCATTTTTTTTAGGATTCCTTGATTTGTGAGATACAACTTTCCCTTCTGGAACTCGAGCAAATTCTAAAATATAGGGGCCATAAAAATCAATCAATTTGGAAAACCTTTTGGGAAAAAAAATTGGACCCCACTCTGGAAATGAGGCATAAATCATCTTACATGTCTCCAATTGAGGTGATTTTAGATATATTAGAAATATTACTCATAGTATCATTTATATATTAAATTGGAAGGAATTACTCACTCATTAAAGGGGTCATTGGACGTTCAATATTGAAGTAACATTTATAAATAATTTATCCATAAAAAACTTGAAGTAAATTGTAGATATCTTTTAATACACGTGGAGGATACAGCTAATATTTTGAGGGAGAATGAGTAATAGATTTTGAAATATCTTTATAGAAGACAACATTCACTAATTCGGCCATTAATGGGGTAAACCATATGAAAACATTCAGAGGATGAATTCTAAAGAAAAAAAATCTCCCCCTCACCTACAAAAGGAGGTGAACCCCTCCATTCCAAAGCATCCTAGATCATCAGTCGACACCGCGAAGGAGATATCCAAGGAGGGCACTGCATGCTATTCTTCCCCCCCTATTTCTTCTTCTTTATTTTTTTGTTTTTTTTTTATTTTTGTTTTAGTTTTTTATTATAATTTCAATTTCTAATAAAATCATTCATTTCATTTAATTTTGTTTCCACCAATTTCATCATCTTCTCTAATTCTTCTTCTTTTTAGTTTTTATTAGTATTATCATAATTAATATCATTAGTATTATTAATAATAATAATAATAGTATTATTATTATATTTATTTTTAGATTCTTATTTTAAAATTTATTTTTCTTTTCTTATTTTCTTATTCTCTTCTTTTTCAAAAATTATTCTCTTAAATATAATAATAATAATTATTATTATTATTATTATTATAACATTATTTATAAATTATATATTTTCTTATTTTATTTTATTTTATTCTCTCTCTCTCTCCCTCTCTCTCCCTCTCTCTTCTCATCCCCCATTCTTCTATTTCTATTTTATTTCTTTCATCCACTATTCTTTTTATTCTTTCTTTTTCTCTTCTTCTTCTCTTCTTTTCATTTCCACCATTGTGATGGCCCCAATGACATGCAACTCAATCTATGTTTATTCTTTTATTTAATCACTTTTCCCTCTCTCCATTTTTTCATTCTTCATACGTTAGAGTTGAGCTATTCAATGGATGAAACAGCTTCGATAGAGCTGATTCCTCGAAGATGACACATACTAGACTAAGGTGTGTCATCCACCTTGATTAAAGGAGGGGGTGGAATTCAGAGTGCTTAACCATTCAATGATATTCAACAATTTCTATAAAAAAGAATAGTAGTTCAAACACGACGCGCCGCTGGGAGGACTGAAGGGGCCGGCCATTACGGTTGATCGAGCTGGACAGAGCAGGACCCAGTGGGTCCCACGTGCTGGCTGGCAACCGAATGGTCGAGCTGTTCGGTGAGAAAGAGTGGGGGCGTGTGACTCCCCTCGCCCACGGCAAGGCCGGGCCGCCAAGTCGGACCACCCAGCGCAGTTCGGGCCGCCCAGCACGGGTCGGGCTGCCCAGTGCAGGCCGGGCCTGACCCGGCCCAGGCCGGGTCGGGCCAGGTCGGTCCGACCGGACCCAGACCAATTTCGACCCTATACGTTCTTTCGGCCATAACTTTGGCATCGGGCGTCCGTTTGATGAACCGTCTACGGAACCGGAAACCTTGGATTGAGGCGGTACTTTTGGTATACTCCACTTGAGTTTTGGATAAAGTTAGAGTATGGCCGGGTTGGATCGAACCCCGAATCCAACCGGGCCCTCGGAGCAGAAACGTTAATAACTTACAGACCGAGTGTCTGATTGACGCACCATCTGTTGCGTTGAGACCTCTTTTACATGGCGGTCCTTTGGGATACTTATTCGTGGGACTTTGTGGTAGTTGGTGTATCAACCAGTAGCTTGAGGAGTAGACTCTCCAGGAGACGAACAAGCTTAGTGCGGGTACCCTTTAGTTGGGTCTAACGATGTACTAGGATCCTGTGTGGGTCTAACGATGTACTGACGATGTACTAGGATCCTGTGTGGGTCTGACGATGTACTGAATATGTACTAGGATCCTATGTGGGTCTGAAGATGTACTAACAATGTACTAGGATCCTGTGTGGGTCTGAGGATGTACTGATGATGTACTAGGATCATGTGTGGGTATGACGATGTACTGACAATTTACTAGGATCATGTTTGGGTCTGACGATGTACTCACGATGTACTAGGATCCTGTGTGGGTTCGACGATGTACTGATGATGTACTAGGATCTTGTGTGGGTCTGACGATGTACTGACGGTGTACTAGGATCATGTGTGGGTCTGACGATGTGCTAGGATCCTGTGTGGGTCTGATGATGTACGATGTACCAGGATTCTATGTGGGTCTGAGGATTTACTAGGATCATGTGTGGGTCTGATGATGTATTAGGATCCTGTGTGGGTCTGACGATGTACTAGGATCCTGTGTGGGTCTGTATTTTGGGATTTTTCGTGGGTCTGCCTCTTAACAGAGTAAGATGGTTCAATAGTTATATCTAATCATCTCTACTACCTAAGATATACCTGGTGTGAGTTGAGTTCATACCTGTGTGGTACTTTCCTTCATGGTAATACCTTGGTGGCATTCTTCTGTGTGGCTTACATGTGTGGTACTTACCTTTGTGGTATTCTTTCCTTTGTGGAACAGTTGAGCTTTGGGATTTTGGGTTAGACCCTGTGTTTCTTCATGATTGAGATGGGTATACTTGATAACTTAGGTATATGTATGAGCATATACCTAAGTAGGGTTGTTAGTTGATTTCATGATTCGTGTTTTATCCTTTGTAGATTTTGTGAGACCTTGAGGGTCTAGGGTCCCTACTGAGTATCGTTATACTCACCCCTGCACGGGCTATGCCTGCACCTTTTTGTGTTTGGTGCTGACGACAGATAGCGCTAATCAAGGCTAAGGGTACCAGGACTGAACGGTGCCCGGAGGTGGACCATACGGTGTGTTGGTACGTAGAGGAGATTGGCGGACATGGAATACTGAGGAGTCAATATGTACCTACCCTTCAGGTAGTAACCTCGAAGGATGGCCCAGTAGCTGTCTTTCTCTTTCTTCAGTTGTATTGTATTTCAGTTGTACTTGTACCTTTACTGTTGGGCTTGTATTCAGGCCCCTTTTACTTTCAACACTCTTTTTCTATACAGTTTACTTGCATCTGTATCTTGTTGTGTGCTTGGTTGGGTGTGTTCTAATATAAGATATAAATGCAATGCCTTCCCGATTTTAGGGAATACACTTTTTGGTGCTAGTCGCTAGCCCCGGGCCTATGGAAGGTGGGCTTGGGCTAGTCACGGCACGGGCCCCAGGGGACGGGTTGTGACAAACTGGTATTAGAGGAGTTCTATTCTACCAAAGAACTATAAATATGATCTTTTTTGTGTGTAGCAATAGTGTTAAGTGTTTTGAGTTTGGTTTTCAGTTCGTGGAGTCTAGTGTTGGTGCGGCGGCCGACGTATCCATACACCAGGACCCTGAATCCTGATTTCCGACTCAGTGCATGAAAACACTAATCGCGTGTGTTTTTAAAGAGTTTTTCTTGTGTTCTCTTTGAGTCAGCTCACCAAGTATAAACTTAATGACCATGGCACACCTTTTCCTTGTCAGGATGGTGCCACAAATACAACCACCCAGGTTTCCGGAGAGAGTACGCGATGACGGCCCACCGAGTTATGAGGCCTCGGTGCAGGTCCCTCTTACGGTGTTATCACCTTTGGGTGGTGTACCAGCAGCACCACTACCCGTTGGACGAGCGTTTCCACCAGCCCCACCAATAAAGGATGCACGTCGACTGATCGTGTTTCACGAGTTCCAACGACAGAGGCCTTCGAGGATTCGACGAAAGTTAGATTCCCAGGAAGCTGAGGGTTGGATGGAGGCTATGGCTAGAGTTTTTCACCTAGTCGAGGCACTAGTAAATCATATGGTGATCTTAGATTCTAGTCTTTTCTAGTGAGTGACCATGAGGATGGTCCGCATAGTGATGAGGCTTCGGTACATGGACCATTGATTGAGATAGTACCTTCGAGTAGTGTGTGAGCTATATCATTGCATGTTGGGAAGCAGTTACAACTGGTAGTACCAGTAGAGGACACATTTAGGCTTAGTGCCTTATGCGAGTTTCAACATCAGATACCCCTCAGGTTCCGAGGCGATCCCGACTCATAGGCGGCTGAGGACTGGCTTGAGAAGGTGGTTGAGAGTTCTCTAGAGCTTCTACAATTTCGGTAGGACGACACGTCGGTAGCTAAGTATTCATTGAGGCATACCGATCATTCCTGGTACTCAATTAATACGATATGATCAGTGCTTCAGGGATCAGACTTCTGAGCGAGGTGTGTTTAAGGACATCCGAGCCAACACTATTCCTCTATGCATTCCTACTTATGTTAGGGTGCTAGAGAGAACCACTGTGTTTGAATGTTCTTTGGCTGAGTGGATACAGCTAGTGAATGTTAGTAGTGGGAAAGCAGAAAATTGGTGCCAGTCTCAGAGTATTGGTCATGTAAGATGTTTCGGGAAGAGGATGTGACAGGGACAGATGAATCTGCTGGGCAGAAAACATGGAATCAGAGCTAGGAGAGCAGCATGAGGTGGTGTACATTTCGACATGTCACAACCACCCCCCTTTTTGTGGACCCCACCAGGCTCAGGGAGATGGGGGACAGGGTAAGGGATTATCTTCATGCGGTCAAGGAGTGTGACCCAAGGGCTCTAGGAATGATTCGAGGTATGGTCTGTGTCTACTACTAGCTGCTGTATATATAGACATAGGCACCAATCATTCCTTCTTTCCACGAATCTTGTTCAAGACCTAGAGTTTCCGGTTAAGCTGTTGACTTGACCCTCACGTCTAGAGATACCTTTGGGAGGAGACTCGATAATCACACTTATGCCGATGATGAGATCTGACCCTTAAGGTGAGAGTTTCGGTTGGAACCTCTTAGTGGCATCATCGAGGCCTTACGATGTTAGTTTTGGTATAGACTGGACATCCACATTTCATTCTAAGATTTACTATATTAGGAAAAATGCTTGTGGTTTACCTACAACATTGGAATGGGGTTTTCCTTGGTTGGTGAAAAAGGAAACTCGGGTAGCACAGGATAAACTCATGCATGGGAGGGTGCAGCCGATCACTCTTGAGTTGTCCAGACTTACCCTTGTGGTAGTAGGAGTTTTCAGTTTTCAGTTCCAAACAAGAGTGGCAGAGCATGGGGACATCTTTTCAAAAGATGTTTCCAGAAATACCACCCTGAAGGGAGAGGGACGTCTGCTTTGGCTAGGTACTACCAGAGATTTGTACCTGACTTCTCCAGGGTAGCGACACCTTTGTCAGCTTTGACGAAAAAGGGGGAGTCTTTCCTGTGGATGGAGCAGTGTCAGCAAATCTTTCAAGAGATGAGACAGAGACTGAAAAGTAGAACTATGCTACCCATGACCTGTAGTTAGTAGCAGTGGTCTTTGTGCTAAAGATGTGGTGGAACTTTTTGATGGGAGAACATTTTAAAGTATACTATGATCACAAGAGTCTCAGGTATATCTTCTCTTGGAAGGACTTGGACCTGAGATAGCGGCGTTGGCCTGAGTTCCTCTATGACTATGACTTCGAGATAGTCTATACTCCTGGGAAAGGGAACGTAATAGTAGATGCACTCAGCAGGAGGTCTGGTCTACAGTTGTTGAGTGAAGCAGCAGAGCAGCTAGCCGCATTGTAGATATCCTTCATGGATAGAGATGGAGCAGCATACCTCCAGTCTATGACAGTCACACCCCCACTCCTTCAGCGAGTCAGGGAGGCGCAGCTTGGGGACACTGACTGCGAGGCTCGACATGCTCAGATATCCTCTGTGTAGGCACCTGATGGATTTTCTGAAGGTGGGGAGCACGTCGTTCTCTTCAGAGGACGTACCATGGTATCAGTAGCGCTACAGGAGGAGGTGTTGAGGGGGTTCTATACATCCCCTTTGGCGGTACATCCTGGTGTGGTGAAGATGTACCAGGACCTTCAGCGTCAGTACTGGTGGCCAGGGATGAAGAAAGTAGTGGAATATTTTGTATCATGATGTCTCACTTGTTAGCAAGTGAAAACAGCTCAGAGCTAGCAGAGGTATTTTTCCGATAGGAGGAGGGAGACCATGTCCTCCTACGGGTCTCACCTCGACGAGGTTTGTAGAGTTTTGGTTGAGGCGGTAAGTTATCTCCAAGGTTCATCAGACCTTTCTAGATTCTCAGCAGAGTGGACGAGGTGGCATACCGTCTATCTCTTTCCCCAAAGATGCATTGGGTGCATAATATTTTCCATGTGTCACAACTAAGGAGATAAGTGCATGATCCATCGTAAAATGTGGGGGGTGAAGGGAATCATGGTAAATGAGATGATTTACATTTTAAGGAAGAAGTGTGAGGGTGATTATTGTGGGAATTGTAAAATGTTGTGGAACCATTCATTATACTCTATTGTTTTTCCCCTCTTGAATAAAAAAATGAAAATGACAAAATGAATCTAAAAAATGAGGAAAATGGGTTGTTATTTGGGTAAACGAAAAATCACTATTATTAGACCTATGATTTCTATCATACATGGTTAGGTGGTGGATGTGAGGTTTATTCTTAACATAACTTTCAAAAAAAGAAAAAAATGAAAAGCTTCTTTGAAAAAGAAAAAAAGTAGAAAAGTAGAAAAAATATTCAAGAGAGGGCACAGATCATTTATTATGCTTAAATTGATCATGATCTTTACTTTGAGTATTGGGGAAAGTTGGGAGTTCTAAAAATTTGAAGGGGAGAATGTCATTAAACTTTTTATTTTGAATATCTTGCTTAAACCTCCTCCTTGAGATTTATTTTTAAACATCAAATCCTAGCAATTTTAAGCCTCAGAGTCATTAGTCGATGAGCTTGAATGAATGAAAAGAGAATCAATTGAGGTAAATCATGACTTGGCATGTTTGATAATAATTAATCGATGAGCTTGACTAAATGAAAGGAGAAGCTCCATCTTTGTTCAAAGGGGAAAAGCAAAATACATGGATTGGTTGTTTTTTTGGAAAATGAGAAATTGAATTGATATTTTTTATGGAATTTGAAATTTTGATTTGACATTAACAATTGTTTGATTTTATTGCATTGAAATTTGAATATTCATAACATCAGTTCCCTCTTTAAGTGTGGGGGAATTTGACAGAGCACAATTAAATGCAAATTTTTATTCAAATTATGATGATTTGTTCATTATTTTCAATGATAAAACTCACTCATTTCAATGTTTTATTAAAATTATGGGTAATTTGAATTATAGAATGAAAATGAGCTAAAATATGAAAATTGATTAATTCTAGAATTTTGACAGATTTTAGTCACTTTGGAATTTTCATCATATCTTTTGCATTATCGATCCAATTGATGTGATTCTTTTTTTTAGGATTCCTTGATTTTTGGGCTACAACTTACCCTTAAGTTGGAAAACCTTTCGGGCGGACAGAGTGGACCCCACTCTGTAAATGAGGCATAAATCATGTTACACGCTTTCAAATGAGGTGATTCTAGCTGTATTAAAAGAGAACTCATAGGTGCGTTTCTATAATAAATTTTGAAGGAATTATTCGCTCATTAAGGGAGTCATTGGACGCTCAACATTGAAGGAACATTTATGAATCATTCGTCCAGAAAACAATCTTGGAGTAAATTGGAGATATCTTTTAATACACATGGAGGATGGAGCTAAAATCTTGAGGGAAAACTCATAACAGATTTTGGAACAACTTTATAGAATACACCATTCGATGGTTAGGCAATTAATGGGGTCAACCACACGCAAATGTTCGGAGGAAGAATTCTGGAGAAAAAAATATCCCCAATGCCTATAAAAGGAGGTGAATCCCTCCATTCTAATGGCATCACAGATCACAGTCGACACTGCCAATGAGATCTCCAAGGAGGTTATTGCATGATCTTCTTCCTCCCCCATTTCTTCTTCTTCATTTTTTTGTTTTCTTTATTTTTGTTTTAAATTTCAATTGTAATTTCAATTTCTAATAAAATCATGCATTTCTTTTAATTTTATTTCCACCAATTTCATTCTCTTCTCTAATTCTTCTTCTTTTTAATTTTTATTAGTATTATCATAATTAATATCATTAGTATTATTATTATTATTATTATTATTATTATTAGTATGTTTATTTTTAAATTCTTATTTAAAAAACTGTTTTTCTTTTCTTATTTTCTTATTCTCTTCTCCTTTTTCAAAAATCATTCTCTTAAATATAATAATTATTACTATAATTATTATTATTATTATTATTATTATTATTTTAACATTCTTTATAAATTATATATTTTCTTATTTTATTTTATTTTATTCTCTCTCTCTCCTTCTCCCTCTCTCTTCTCATCCCCCATTCTTCCATTTTTATTTTATTTCTTTCAACCACCATTCTTTTTATTATTTCTTTTTCTCTTCTTCTTCTCTTCTTCTCATTTCCACCATTGTGATCTCTTATTCTTGGAAATGAGAGGTTGATCCTGAAGCTTGGCCCGGGGGATCAAGGTGTTCTTGAATTTCCTTAAAGTTTATTTTTAAGTTTGTATATAGAATTGAGTATCATGCATGGGTGAGACGAATGTCCCCGATGTGGTGACTATCCCCAATGACTTGCAACTCAATCTATCTCTATTTTATTTAATCACTTTTCTCTCTCTTTGTTGGTTAGTTTTTCGCACGTTGGAGTTAAGTTATTCAATGGATGAAACAATTTTGATAAAGCTAAGTCCGAGAAGATGACACATACTAGACCAAGGTGTGTCATCAACCTTGATTGAAGGGGGTGGAATTGAGAGTGCTTAGGCATTCAATGACATTCCACAATTTCTAAATAAAGAATAGTAGTTTAAACATGTGATTTAATATTTGGATTATCAAACTGAAATCGAACATATGTAGGAGAATAATGATTGAACCTTAAACCAAACTCCAAAACCAAGTATTTTCTCCTTAACTCAATCTGTTTAGATTTTCATGTTAGTATTTCCATTATTGCATGTCATTAATCAAAAACCCAAAAATATTGTCATTGTTTTCATCGAACACTTAAAAAAACAAAAAGAGATAGCTTATGTGATTTATAAGAAGTGAACAAACTGAAAGGCTCCTCAAGTGAGACGACTCTGGTCAACCACTATGGTGCACAAGGAAAGTAATATTGCTTTTGTCACACCTAATGACAGACGTGCGTCAGAATTCATGGCTACACAAAGCATAATGATGTTACACAAACACTGGATGATGCTTATGAAGGTCTAGATTCATTCTTACACTGGCCTAGATTCATTCTTACACCGGTCTAGATTCATGTTTACACAACACTAGACCACCCATACAGAGGTCTTTTTTCTTGAGATGATGCATACGCAGAATTCCAGTCTTAATAAACCTTCATCCAAGTGTCATTTGACACTGGTTTCAGTAGTAATCTTCAACAACACACTAGAATGGATTCTCCATGGCTTTAACTCTCCAATCTTCCATTCATCCAGCTTTGAACTTCTTCAATAAAAGCTTTAACAAGTTGTATCCAACTCAATCCTAGTGAACCGGGTCGAGGCGTTACACAGCTTCACACTATTATGATCCCTAGAAAATCCACAATGCAAGAGGTGCATCCATACGACCCAATCCCACCTCTGAGCACAAAGATGATGAGTCTAGCCCCACCAATCCCGAACTAGAATCTCAACCTACCAGTTATTTTGTGAAACCAATCTTCTTAAAAGGATCAACCCCAAGCTAGTAACCATAACACCAACCCGATCTAAAAGTCAAGGTTTGCTCTAAAACGCCCTATACATAGTTCTTCCATGACTAACTAAGCTACTCCATGAGTAACAAAAATCTAAAAACTATCAAATCAACACACATATCACCTTTCTCCCCTTAATTTAGTTAAAATCCGTTGGATAAAGGCTTGTCGAGCCTCATCTCCACATTCAAACTCAAAAAAGGACAAAATCAAAGAGGTCATCATTAGAGAAATCAACTTCTGAAAATTGCAGAAATTTCAGACTTATAACCTCACCATTGGACTTGGAAATGAAAGTCAGTGGCAATCCATAGACTTGAACCCAAAACCACTAGGAGAAATCTAGTTCATCGACCAAGGTATTCTTTTGCAAGCCTCGTTCCACCCAAACATTCTCCTCAAGAAGCAAAGGCTCGTCATCAAAACAAAGTGGTGAGGTCTTCAAAGGCACTACTTCCTCCATCCAAGTTGTCCCAAGAAAACCCCAAACCAGAAGCAACACCAAAGTAATCTTCAAAGACACTTTCTTCATCCAAGTTCAAAGAAAACCCCAAACCAGAAACACTTAGTGTTGGGTCGGCTTCATGTTATCAACTCGTACTCAGATCTATTCAGTCCACTCCCGACATGTCTGCATCAAAATGCCGACAATTTTATTTTTATGCATGAAAATAATATAATTTTGTCGTCGGCGTTGGGTTATCTTCATGTTATCAAATTCTATTCAGTCCACCCCGACGGGCCTGCATCATGGAGTTCAATTCATGCAGGCAATTTTATTTTTGGGCGTCTATTATCATTAACGGATGCGCTTGCTTAGCACACCAACACCAAAAATGTCCCGCTGGCTTTGCTTTGATCACCAACCCCGAAAAAACAGCACACATTCAAAGCATAATAAAAAAAGACAGCCACCCACACGCCGCTCATACCGAGAAAACCCCACCACCTCCCAAACAGATTACCAATATCATGACAAAATCAAGGCACAAATGCCATTCGGCTGCACCGGACTGGCGAGGCAACAGACAGCTGGCATCAGCACCTCACGTCTCCTAAAACAGCTCCACCAACCCGCTTTTAAGCACCTTGCTTCTCCTAAAATGGCTCCACGGACCCGCTTTTAAGCCTCTCCATCCGGGCTTGAAGCCCGGACAGTGCTTGATCATCAATCGGCAGTACACCAGGACAATTCTCCGTATCAGCATTTTCTGCTGGACCAGAAGGATTGCATGATAAACCACCATTTGGGTGCACCACCGGCCTGTTCCCAGATTCTGGGTTCACACCTCCCGCTGCTAGCTGTATAATTTTCATCCTCTCCCGTATTGCATCCAACGTCCCACTGGCCACTGCAAACACCGCATCAATGTCAACTTCGAAGTTTCATTACAAGATAAGTAGAGAAACAAAACTTGAGTCCGCACCACCAGATGCAAATCGATCCATCTTTACATCACCAAATTGCTGTCGCAGTTCCAAATGATCTGTCACCAGCCCCCGGGAAGCCATCACATCCACCCCATTGGCCTCATGTGAAGGCGGTAAGCTAAAGTTCGTAGGTTCAGTCTTCATGTTCAACACTTTTGACTCGGCAGGTGACAATGGTGATGATTTTGGAGAAGGAAGGTTCAAGGCACCCGGGGGAGGGATTGATATCGGCAAACTAGAAGGTGATCTCCCGGCTGCTGCATTCTTCTCCATCTGCGGGGTCCAAAGTGACACTCGTCAGCACATCATTGCAATCACACAACAGAAGAGCAAGCTGAGCGCAAACCTGCGCTAAACCTTCACGTATGTACGTTCTGAATGCCTCACTCGCATTCTGGAGCTGAGAAAATATATCAACCTGGAAAAAAGGCCACACCAATTCACTAGCAAAGAATTTTCACAAAGGCAGAGATGGGAGCTTCCAATAGAAAATCAGAGTTCCATTTACCTTGGGGTACAGTTGGGTGATGCGATAGAGTTCATATAAACCAATCATGCATGTTTGCTTGTCACCAATTTTTTTGAATATTGCAGCAAGTTCTTGCTGTCAAAACAAATTAAATCCATAAATGACAATGGAAAGAATACTGAGAAAGAACAAATGAAACCATCACTGGGGCATTACCTTCAGCTGTGCATCAGCAGAATGTGTTGCAGGAGTCGAATTATTAGCCGTGGAATCACCCCAATGAGTTTGGCCCATGGGACCAGCGGGTGTCAACATTCTTGCAGCAGCCAATGTCTTTTGAGAAATGGAAATGGAAGGCAACAAGATACAAGATATTAAAATCTTATTAGGGCAGCAACAAACAGACATCCAAGCTATTTGACTCGGCAGTTACCTGAAGATTAAGATCAATGTACGCAAGAATGATTGGCGGTGGTTCCATGTCTATAGGGACCATGGAAAGGTGACCTTTTATTGCAGTCCCACGAAGTTTCACCAGCTCATGCAAGACAGTTTTCACCATGCGCAATGGTTTGTCATCAGCTCCAGCTCTTTTGGTGGTCCATGTCATAGTAGACAGAAACAAGACATTAAAACTTAAAAGAACAAGGCAGATTTGAGTACTTGAAAAAAATAAAAGCATTTGATCTACAATCACATACCTTTTCCTAATTTCTTCCATTCCCAAATCTTGAAGGTAAACATGTATGCTTTGCAATATTCGGTCAAGGTCAACATCATATATCGTACTTTGAAGAACCTTCACAAGAAAACATGATCAGTGACATTTCTAGCATAAAAAAAACACGCAAATCAATTAAGGCAAAGATATATTACCTTTGTAAGCTTGATCAAACATTTAACAACAAGTTCAGCGAACTTCAGATCTCTTGTAAGGGAGTTCTCATTGGATGCAGATGACCGCCATCTCGAGGAGTCCAACGGACGTAATAGATTAATAAGTACCACAAAGGATGATGTCCGTTCAGCATTATCCTGTATAAGTAACTCCAATTAAAAAAACACTAAAAAAACATAGCATAGAATTCATCACAGCACAGAACAAAGCTTCACCAATATCTTTAGCATCAAAACATTCAAGGCTTTCAAAAGTTGACTGCCATCATCCATTTCGCGAACCCGCTCATCCATAAGCCAAAGCAGGAGCTCAGTTATAAGACTATCAAGGGTCTTCTCCTTGACAGCATGTGCAAGCCGCTTATTTTGAAAAGTCTATGTTGTGAAAGTCAAAGACAAAGAATCAGACTAACAACAAGCATAAAAAGAACAGTTAATGCACTAATGAAACATGGTCAGTACCTGCATAAGTGTGTTCAGAACATATTTACAAGACCTTGATGAAGCACCAGTAAGACTAAAATCAAAAGCCTTGGCAACCTGGTTTGGAAGTAGAAAGAGTCAGGCATACACTGAAACAGGGCAGGACGTAAATTAGGAGCTGTGATAGAACAGAAGAAATTCTTACCTTGTCCGCTAAGCAGGAAACAAGACTATCTACATCCTTCACAATATCTTCCACTGCACAGCCATCTGGATCACTGGTGGCTTGGGCTAACTCATGGCAAACAACTTTCATTCCCTCGACAGACTATACCAAAGCAAAGAGTGTAATTGGGATTAAAAATTTTGAATGAGAACAGAATAAACAAGACTCATTTGAAAAATGGTAAATAAAAATGCAGTTTACTGTTGAGTACACAAATACCATAATTCATCTATCGTTTTAAAACACAAGAATTTAAAAAAATATATATATATTATTTGAAACTTCAAAATAAAATACAATGGCACGTTCTACATATTAATGCTGATTTATTTGAATTAGATAATATTGAATAAAGTGCCACGTCGCATATTGAATCAGATAATATTTTCACAAAACCCTATAACAGGTACACTGCCAGCCAACTTCACTGGATTGTTATGTGAACGAAACAGTAACAAAAACATGTTGATAATCAAAGAGGGCACAGCAATGCGAGCAGATAACCTGCTCAGGCGAACCAAAAGAAATGATCTCCAGAGCCTCATGCCAGTCGGTTGGGGCAATTGCACCCATAGTTGCTCTGGGCATTAAATGCCTCTCTGACTGAAGCTCAGCATGAGCATAACTTTCAGTTGAACTGAACAAAAACAACATAAAATCAAAATAAATAATGATGTGAGTGACAGACGAAAAAAACAGCCAATATATTTCAAATTTTCAAAACAATGCAAGTAATCAATCATACCTAGAAAATACAAAGCCAACATCATTTCTTGGGAGCTCACCACTTTGTTCAGCCAAGTCGGATCTAGAAAATATAAAACATTTGTGTAAAAATCCTAATATCATAAAGCCATGCCTCTTGAATGAGGCTGGAACTCTATTTTATAGAGGAAAAGGAAATGCAGTGTTTGATATAAGCAGGAGATACAAAATTCAAACTAGGGGGGAATAAAGGGAGAGGATAGAGGTCAAATGAATTTGATATGCTTTGATCATCAAACTTGAGTGATGATTTAATTTGATTCACCATGATTAGCCTTTGATTCACATCGATTGTGTTGGCAAGAGATAAGGATAAAAATGAATTTAGCGTGTTTGGTGTGAGGGAATCATGTTACCTGGAAATAAGAAACTCCCTCGAAATAGTAAAATTTGCTTCCCAAAGGAGAAAATTTCCATTTTACTGGGAACCCAATTTTTATGGCCAATTCACCCCACTCGTGCCCACCTTGGCCAAGTGCCCATAGGTTCATCTTGATAATTAATACCAAGTCCACTCATACACCTTACAAATAAACACTACACCAACCTCAAACAGAGTTTCATATCCATACTCCAAGCTACCATTGTCATCTACACGTATGCCACCCACCATAAATACTACACCAACCTCAGATGGAGTTTCATATCCATACTCCAAGCTACCATTGTGATCTACACTTACGTCACCACCACAGTGAAATTATACTAACCTACAACCATCATAATCAAACAAGCCTTTTAAAACAAGGCATGTGGAAATACAAAAACAATCAACAGGATGACATCAGGGATTTGAACCACCAGCTCTTCATCATGGGAGAGTCAAACAAATACCATTTGAGCTAATTGTCACGGGACTTGGCCTTCTCCCAAGCTCTCGTGCGGCACCCGACTAGCTTCCCTTTCACAAAGCCTAGACGAGTTCAGCCTTTCGACACTCACAACGGAAGTAAGGATCGTAAGGGAAGTGCTCGACAAGCTCACAAGACACAAGTGCAAAGAAGCTCTCAAATGCTCTCAACTTCTGTGTGTCTTTACAAATGAGGAGCCACTCCCTTTATATAGGGCTTGGTGGCAAAGTCTACAACATTCTAGAATATGTACACATCCACACGATTCTAAAGTATTCTAGCCTACTCTACTAGAATATACATGGAGCATTCTAGAACCCGTTGAGATCCACAACCTTCCATGGAGGCCTAGAATGTTCCGGACCCTTCAAGGCCCAAGGGGTGTTCCGCAACACTCCGGAGAAGTCTGGAATATTCCGGAACTTGGTGGAGATGTAGAGAACTCTAGAGGATTCTAGAGAACCTCACCACCGGGTCTCCTCTCCAGTTGGCGGGGCGTGACATCCTCCCCCACCTATTCTGGCGACATCCTCGGCGCGTCCATGATGATACTCCTTGATTGCCCGCGCGAACTGCCACAAGTTGTCTGCAGGTTCCCAGATTGCCTCGCACTCTGGTAAGCCCTTCCACTTGATCAAGTACTCCTTGCTTCGTGGCACTCCACGTCGCCGAACTATCCGATCATCGAGTATGAGATCCACCTGCTTATCATATGACTCGACAACCGCTGTAGGTGCCCTTGTAGACACCCCTCTGCTCGGGTCCTCCACGTCTTCATGATATGGCTTGAGCATACTCACATGGAAGACTGGATGGATCTTCAGCTTGGGAGGCAACTCCAAGCGGTATGATACCTCCCCAACTCGGTGCACGACCTCATATGGTCCCTCATATCGCCGAATCAGGCCCTTGTGCACCCTCCTGAATGCTTTGTGCTGCTGAGGCAAGAGTTTCACCATCACCTTGTCCCCAGGCTGGAAGCTCACATCCCTTCTCCCTTTGTCGGCCCACTTCTTTATCCTCTTGGCAGCTTTGTGCAAGTGGGTTCTTGTCATGTCGGCCTGCTCATGCCACTCCTTGGCCATAGTGTAGGCGGTTGGGCTGCTTCCTTGGTACTTCTCCCCAAGTACCGCTGTGTGAGGAGTAAGGGGTTGTTGTCCGATCACCACCTCAAAAGGACTCTTCCCCGTCGACTCACTCCTTTGCAAGTTGTAGGAGAATTGAGCCACATCAAGCAACTTGGCCCAATCTCGCTGGTTGGCACTCACAAAGTGCCTCAAGTAGAGCTCCAATAAGGCATTCACCCTCTCCGTCTGCCCATCCGTCTGGGGGTGAAAGCTCGTAGAGTAGTGGAGCTTCGATCCCAACAATCCGAAGAGCTCAGTCCACAACTTTCCCGTGAAGCGTGGATCTCGATCGCTGATGATGTGTCGTGGTATCCCCCAATACTTCACCACATGCTTGAAGAGTAGCCTTGCAGTGAGCTCTGTCGTCACATCTGCTGGAGCGGGGATAAATGTGGCATACTTCGAGAACTTGTCCACCACCACGATGATGCTCCCATACCCTTCGGACTTTGGCAATGCAACGATGAAGTCCATGGTGACTGTCTCCCATGGCCTCTCTGCAATGGGCAATGGCTGCAACAATCCTCCAGGCAACTGATTGTCCACCTTGTCTTGTTGGCACACAAGACAAGTCTTCACATAAGACTCCACATCATCCTCCATCCTCGGCCAATAATATGCTCCCTCTAGCAAGGTCTTGGTGCGGTGTTGCCCTGGATGTCCTGCCCATCTCGAGTCATGGCACTCCTTGATGAGATCCCTCTGCAGGTTCCCCCACTTTGGGACATATATCCTCCTCCCTGTGGTAAGAAGAGTGCCATCCTCCTCCCAAAATCTCCTTGTCTTGCCCTCCGCCGCGAGAGCCAAGACGTTCTTGGCTATAGGATCATGCGACATGCCTTCCTTGATCCTACCCAAGATCCCGTCATCCACACATGACAAGTGGTTGAACACCATCTTCCTGCTAAGTGCATCGGCCACCACATTGGCTGTCCCAGGCTTGTATTCCAAAGAATAATCAAACTCAGCCAAGAATTCCTGCCATCTTGCCTGCTTCGGAGTCAGCTTCTTCTAGGTTTGGAAATAGCTTGTGGCAACATTGTCGGTCTTCACCACAAACGTGGACCCCAAGAGATAATGTCTCCATGCCCGAAGACAATGTACCACAGCTGTCATCTCCTTCTCTTGCACCGTGTACCTCCTCTCAGTGTCATTCAGCTTCCGGCTCTCAAAAGATATGGGATGTCTTTCCTGCATGAGCACACCCCCAATAGCAAAGTTTGAAGCATCGGTGTGTACCTCATAAGGCTTGGTCGGATCCGCCAAGCTCAAGACCGGTTCCTCCATGACCGTCTTCTTCAAGCCCTCAAATGCCTCCTCGCATTTGACATCCCACTCCCACGGCTTGTTCTTCTTTAGCAAGTCGGTGAGTGGAGCCGCCTTCTTTGAGTAGTCACAAATGAATCGCCGATAATAGTTCACCAACCCAAGGAAAGATCTCAACTCGGGAACCTTGGTTGGCCTCTCCCATTCATCGATAGCCCGGATCTTCTCATGATCCATCATGAGCTTCCCTCCTTTGATCTTGTGCCCCAAGAAGAGAACTTCATCCCTCGCAAAGGAACACTTCTCCTTCTTCACATATAACTCGTTCTCCCTCAATACCTTGAACACGGTTTGTAAGTGTTCCACATGATCCGCCATTGTCTCACTATAGATGGCAATGTCGTCCAAGTAGACTACCACAAACTTATCCAAGTATTGGTGGAAGACTTTGTTCATCAAGGTGCAAAATGTCGCTGGGGCGTTAGTCAAACCAAATGGCATAACAAGGAACTCATAGGATCCGTACCTTGTCACGCATGCGGTCTTCGGCACATCTTCCATGGAAATGCGGACTTGATAATACCCCGATCTCAAGTCCAGCTTGGTGAACACCCGTGCCTTGCCCAATTGATCAAAGAGATCCGCTATCACTGGGATAGGATACTTGTTCTTCACCGTGACTTTGTTCAACGCCCGATAGTCCACGCACATCCTCAAGGAGCCATCATGCTTCTTTTGGAATAGAACGGGCGATCCATATGGCGACTTGGATGGTTGGATTTGTCCCGCATCCAACATCTCTTCCAACTGCCTCTTTAACTCCTCCAACTCGGGTGGATCCATACGATAGGGTGCCATGGATGGTGGCTTTGATCCTGGCACCAACTCAATTTCATGATCCACCTCTCTCTTGGGTGGTAGCTTCTTGGGCAACTCCGGTGGCATGACGTCGCTAAACTCCCTTAGCACGCCCTTCACCTCCTTCGGCAACTCATGGTTGTCGTCCACCGGCCCATCATCTTTCAAGGAAACCAAGTAGGTCTCCTCTCCCTTCTTCACTTGCATAGCGGAAAGTAAAGACAAGTCATGATTGCCACATACCTTCGTCGACACCATGCACGGGCTTCGCTCCTCCATGATCACCATTTGCTCCAAGTGAGGTGTTGGTATGGCCTTGGCTTTCTTGAAGAAATCCATCCCCAACACTAGCTTGAAGTCGTCCATGGGAACCACCGTGAGATCAACAGCACCCCTCCATTCTCCAATGCAAAGGGTCACTCCACGGACAATGCCACTCGCCGGTTGAGGTGTGGCATTCACGGCTTTCATGCGACTAGTCGTCTTGGCCACAACTAGCCCATGTTTCCTTGCCTCATCTTCGGCCACAAAGTTGTGTGTGGCTCCCGTGTCGAGCATCGCGTAGGTGGACTTCCCATTCAACTCCACCTTTGCATACATCAACTCATCCTTAGGTGGCGCCTTAGGTGGGTTCTTTACCTCCAACGCATTGAAGAGCCTTAGAGTCCCCATTTGACGCTCCTTGGGAACTTCCTCCTTCTCTTCAAACATGGAGTTGAGTGCCTTCCTCTTGGGACACTCCTTCCATGTGTGAGGCCCGTCACAAAAATAGCATCCTCGGGACTTGAATTCTCTTGAGAAGTCCTTGGTGTGCTCCTTGGACTTCCCCTTGTCATGGGCATCTCGGTTCCACCTCCTCTCTTGGTCTCCCCCACCTTTACCCTTGAACTCCTTCTTGGGCTTAGGGGGTTCGACCTTCTTCTTGTATTCCACCAAGGACTCAGCAATGGACACGGCTTCAGTGAAGGTCTTAGGCTGTCGACCTCGCACCTCTTGTTGTGCCCATGGCTGAAGACCTTTGATGAAATCATACATATGATCATAATCAGGCTTGCCACGTACCTGGAGCTTTAGCGAGACATACTCCCGAACATACTCATGGATTGTCCCCGTATGCTTCAAAGTTCGCAGCTTGTCCCTCGCTTCCCAATCGGCTTCCTCGGGGTAGAACTGAGCATAGACCCATTGCTTGAACTCTTCCCATGATGGAAGTGCCTTCCCACCATCCTTGAGCTCTTGGTGCTTCATCCTCCACCATAGAGATGCATCGTCACCAAGGTAAAGAACGGCGGTCTTCACACGGCTCATGTCTTCCATCAAGCCTATCGCCTCGAAGTACTGCTCCACTTGCCAAAAGAAGTTCTCTACCTCCTTGGCATCTCTCTTGCCATTGAAGTGCTTTGGACGAGGCACATCAATCTTTGGTGTGTCCCGCACAAGAACCCCACTAGCCAACTCGCCACGGTAATTTGACCACTCCCTCTTAAGTTGATCAAGAGTTTGGTCGTACCTGGCCATAGCATCTACATGCTGTGCTAAGATCCCCTTTGTTCAGTCCATGAAGGCATCTTTCTCGGCAGCATTCTCCTTGGCGTACCTCTCAACTGACGCCACTCGGTCTTGGAGAGTGAAGAGCGCATCACGTAGGCCCACGACGCCTAGTGCCCCTTCCTCATCGTCTCCCTCGACATACTCGAGCCTTTCTTTCACATCAGCAAGGCACTCCTCCGCCCTTAAGAGACGCTCCTCAAGAGTCGCCACGGTCTCACGAGACTTCCCGGCCTTCTTCTTAGGAACGGTCGGCATGGTCTCCTTCTCGGACATAACAGGATCCTCCACATTCGAGCCTGCCATCGCGAACACTTGCCTTGAACCTGCCTTTGATACCAACTGTCACGGGACTTGGCCTTCTCCCAAGCTCTCGTGCGGCACCCGACTAGCTTCCCTTTCACAAAGCCTAGACGAGTTCAGCCTTTCGACACTCACAACGGAAGTAAGGATCGTAAGGGAAGTGCTCGACAAGCTCACAAGACACAAGTGCAAAGAAGCTCTCAAATGCTCTCAACTTCTGTGTGTCTTTACAAATGAGGAGCCACTCCCTTTATATAGGGCTTGGTGGCAAAGTCTACAACATTCTAGAATATGTACACATCCACACGATTCTAGAGTATTCTAGCCTACTCTACTAGAATATACATGGAGCATTCTAGAACTCGTTGAGATCCACAACCTTCCATGGAGGCCTAGAATGTTCCGGACCCTTCAAGGCCCAAGGGGTGTTCCGCAACACTCCGGAGAAGTCTGGAATATTCCGGAACTTGGTGGAGATGTAGAGAACTCTAGAGGATTCTAGAGAACCTCACCACCGGGTCTCCTCTCCAGTTGGCGGGGCGTGACATAATGCTCATTGGCATCCAAATTACATGCTTGTCATGAATTTGAACCTCCAGCCCTTCACCATAGGAGAGCCAAACAAATATCATTTGAGTTAATGCTCAATGGCATCAAATTGCCTTGTTTGCATATAACAAGGCACAATACCTTCCTATCAATGGATTATGGCCTTGTTAGGATCGTGGGAATAAACTAAAATGGAATGAAGGCAATAATATGGTTTGTATGTAGTAAGAGGAAAAATACTATAGTTGATAGTTCAACAAAAATACTAAAAGCATGATGATGAAATCAAGTGAGAACAAATACGCACCCATTATCTCTAACAGAACGCCTTAAAGCAGCTCTAGCTTCACCGGGCTTTCCTTCTTTCCTCTTATCCATTTCTCTAGCCTGAGAAATTCAAAATTAGATGGAAAACATTCCATGATGAAAAATATGCCCCCAAGTTCAACTAGGAGAATTTGCCATCTAAGCACATGGTACTACAAGTACAAAAGGGGTAATTCCCAGGTAGACTACTAATTGATGGTCCATAGACTTTAAAATTCAGTGGTCTATGGACTACCGAAACGTAGCCTATCTTATCTGGGAATCACCCCTACTTCAGTAGTCAATTATCCCTGCCAACTGACATCCAAATCACTCTAGTAGTACCATATACTTGGGACGGAAAATTCCCCTAGTGAACATAGGGGTATTTTTTAAAATTGTTGTGCATGCACTGACCTTCCATTTAAATCTGTCATCTAACATGCTTTTTTGAGCATCAGTTAACTTGCCAACATATTTCCATATTTCATCACCTGAGAATAGAAAACAAGCAACAATAGCAAGGGAGATGGAAATGAATTAAATAAATCAAACATCAGCTTCCTTCAAAGCCTATTTCAAGTGAAAATTGGTATTTTGATGAATTAAGTCTTCCTCATTTCTGCAATGCCGCAATCAAAGGCAAAGCCTATAAGAATTATAACCAAAATGCACCAAGAGAATAGCAAATCTAATATTATAAAACAATAAAGGCACAAAATCCATCAGATAGTCTTTCCACAAGCACTAGGAAATCCAGAATAAAATAAAAAATTTAACAGCATTGCCAAATGTGGATACCATTTGGAATGATGTATGGCATGAGCCATTTATTAAGAGCATACCCAAAATCTTGTAAGCTGTAGCTAGTGTATTCAGAGCAGCTTTCCTGATTTCGCCGTCACGTTCCGCTGTAAGGCTTGCAACAATTTGCAAGGATTTCAACTGTCCACCAATCTATAATAGAACACAATAAAAGTCATCCACATATACACACACACACACACACACACATCCACATAAAAAAAAATAGCTACAAACAAATCAATATAGGCATCCATTTACCTCGGCACCATGATGATCAACTAAGAATCCAATGAAATCAACACATTCTATTCGTGTTCGGTTGTTTTTTGAGCGCAAACCCTCCAAAATATAAGGAAAAGTCCTCACTGCTGAATATATGCTAATAATTTGCTTTGCCAGTTCTCGCATTTTTTCCCGTACTTTCTCAATGTTATGTCCAGACTGCAGCGCAAAGAGAACTCAAAATTTTAACATAGAGCTAGGTCATTCATTAACTTCTCAATCAGCATCAAGGTTCAAGCATCAAAGGAAAAAATAAGAACAGAAGATATAGAGCAAAATAATGTCATAAAATCAACATAGATGCAAAAGAACAAGGTGCTACAAACTACGTTTTCTGCAGGCCATTCATTACCTTCTCTATCAAGCATGACTACAAACTATGTTTTCTCCAGGTCATTCATTAACTTCTCAATCAGCATCAAGGTTCAAGCATCAAAGGAAAAAATAAGAACAGAAGATATAGAGAAAAATAATGTCATAAAATCAACATAGATGCAAAAGAACAAGGTGCTACAAACTACGTTTTCTGCAGGCCATTCATTACCTTCTCTATCAAGCATGGGAGGAATAGAGCTGCTTCTGAGTCTGTTAAACTATAAGCCTCAGACTTCAATGTTCCAAAGAGATCAGGAAGAAAATCCAAAACCTGAACAGTCCAGTGAATTAATTTAAATCACTTCACACACCCCGTGATTGCAGAAGGAAAAAAACAGAAAAAGATAGCTGCACCTTCAATAGGCATGTTGTGTTAGATTCACAAAACCGCAAAACAAACCACTTCAATAGTACATCAAGAACTTCAATTATATCTTTCCCAATTGATGGAAGTGCCTGCAGAAAAATGAGGCTTTCAAAAAAAAACAAATAGACATTCAAACATATCAACCAAGTGATCATCTACCTTCTGTAGAATCTCAAGGCCATCAACTTGCTTCCTAAAATCAGTACTAAGAAGGCGTCTGTACAGGTCCTCTCTAAAAAATTTCGTAATATCATTCTGGCAAAAATTTATTTCCAGATACCGTCAAGAGGAAAAGAAAAACAGCATTATAATAACTCATCCAGCACACCACTGAAACAAACCTCAAGATCCTGCATCTGTTCTAATCGAAGTTCTTCAAATTTAAACCTCCGAATAACAGCCCTCTCCCTATCATCCTGCAAATATGAGAAGCCAATTTGACACAGCTATTTAGGGACAACCCTAACTGCCTTGAAGTTTGTAAATAAGGTGGCAAACACACCTTGTTAGAGTCCTTAACATTCAACAAAGCCTGTGTCTGACCGGAAAGGTCTTGAACAGACATCATCAAATCTGGCCTCAAGCCCTTCCCTGGCATCATTTTCTGTACAGACCATTAACAAATTTTAAGAACACAAATAAACAGGAAAAGGAAGAACCAATGGGGAAAAAATACCGATGACAGGTTTTTGCTTCCATGCTTCAGTGCACGATCCCCGTAACTATTGGAAGTCAATCTTCCAGCCTTAGGAATGCTTTTAGAGGCAGGTCCCATTAAGTTTGCTTTTGTTGAGTCAAATGATTCTAATAGCAGCAAAACGATTAAATTAGCGTGGGATGACAAAAATTGTGCACACGCGCATGCACTCATCCCAAACTAATTATGGCAAACCTTGAATATTTCCACAAGGCCTGAGTCGATCAACAACAAGAGCTAAAGCTGGCCCATGTAGATCTTTCAAATTTGCAGACACCTCCAATAAAAGGGGAAAAATACAAATAATGCCATTGCCAATTTAAATAAAATAGATATAGCCATCAAATTTTAGCAAGCATACTGTTTCTTGTCCACAAACTCTCAATATTTCCACTATGCAGGCTTCAGCTGCTTTTCGAACATCTGCTGATTTATCCTTAGCAAAAATAAAATAAAATAAAAAACAGATGAATGCTTATGGAAAAGAGAAACTGAAATCAAAAGAAAACATGACCTATAAAAAATTAGCTTCCCTGACAAAAGATTCAGATAAAATAAGCGGTGTATAAAATTTAAAATTTTACCAACATTGCAGAAGCAGCAGGTTTCATTAAATGTACAGCATCAGGAAAATCATTTAACCCAGAAAGCTTGCATGATAACCAATCCAGAAGATCCTTACGGCCTTCGGCCCCAGTCTTAGAATCCACCATAGCTGCAGTGATGTAAGGAATCTAAAAAACAAGAGTGTGAATTACAATACTAACAAACTCAAGTGCTCACAAGCACGGAATCTGCAAGTGTCCTCACCATCTTATCAAGATGAACAGCAGCATGCCAAGAATCCAATGTACTCACAACAGCCTCCCGCATATGCTTTTTGTTGTCAGAGAGGCATTTCAAAATATCCAACAAAACGCCCTAAAACAGAACCCAACATCCATTCTGAAATCCTGTTTTATAAGGACAGAAAATATCGAAGTCAAAATGATAGGATCAACAAACCTTGCTTGCTTTTTCAACAGCTGCACCCATTGCACAAGCAACCCCACCAATGGTGCTCAATGTTGCCATTACTAAATTTTTGTTACTGTCATGCAGCCGTGCTCTCAGAGAACCAAATAACTCCCCTAGAAATTGAACACAACTCTGTGAGTTGGCAAGAAGGAAAAACAAATAGAGGGAATGCAGCCGTTTTGAGATGAATGCTATTTAGTAGTCTGGTACAATTAAACGATTTCCAGGTCTTAATCGGCTTAAAAGAGGCGCAAGATGTAACAAATTATATTCACCTGTTCCAGTAGGTTGAATCCGCTTATTGGCTTCTTCTAAAACTTTGTTGACAGCTTCAATTGATTCCAAGCGTACCTGACATACAAATGCAAGAGCATAATCAGAACTCCTATATTTCAAATCTCCAGCCTAAACAGGCTTCTCTTTGGTGGAACTGTATTATTGATTCATCACTCATGACAGTGAGTGTGCAAATTAACAAGGACCTTCCAATCAGGACTTTCCAACCCCTTCAGTAGAACAGGTGTGATTTTTCCACTAATATCTTCGCGTGGCAAACCATCTAATCCAGCAGCAGACATGGATGATGAGGATTCTAGTGCCTTCACAGTTCTTTTGGGTGCAGCAGCAGCACCCTAAGGGATCATAACAGTAGAATGGTAAATTACCAAAAATAAGGAAAGAACAAAAAAAAAACTACAAGGAAAATAAACAAGGCAAAGGGAACCAATAGAACAGAAAAACGGTCACCAACTCAATATACCTCAAAAGGATTTTTCTCATATTCAGCATCCAGTGCACTAAGAAGTGCAGGTTTGACATCAACAAGAAACCCTTTAATATCTACAGGGGTGACAAATGTCAGAGTCAGCACAATGAATGAGATGCAGGTTCACAGATAAAAAATTTAACAAAAACTAACCTGGACCAACAAACTTATGCAGAACGCCAATAAGCTTGATTGTAGCATTTCTACAGGCAGCAGCACTGGACTGTAGTCCAATATCTTTGCAAAAATCGATTAAATCCTGTAAAACAAAGGACAAATTCACACCCAGCAACCATAGATAAAATTAAAACTCTAGGAAGACACTACAAAAGGGGTTAAAAATCTAAAAGCACATACAAAACACTAGCAACGGCAAACATGACGACGGCGACGATGGTAATCATGTAAATGATCATAAAATGAACATAAAAATCATTGTAATCGTAATAAAAACAATAAAAGCAACGGTATTACTGCTAACACTATTGTAAATATCGTGATTGGCAAGGTGATAAGTATTGAGAACATCAAAAGAAAATTAAAAATATTTCATACATAATGGAATAAAAAATAAACAGTCATCAAAATAGAAGATTGCAACAAAGGAATCTCCATGGGGTATGAGATATGAAATCAAGGAGAAAATGGCCAAAGAGCTATCAAAGATACTTGGTGACAATTATACTGCTACTATTGCAATTTCTATAAAAACTAAAGAGATTTGATATGTTAACTTACCTTAAGTTTCAAAAGTGAAATGCCGAAGTCCTCAACAGCAGAAACCATCCACAGTATACCCTCACTAAGAACCTTGGGATTCTTGTGCTCTTTCAAGATTTTGTATAACTACAACATAAATCCAAGAGAAATGAACAAAAAAATGCAAAACATGAAAGGAAATAAAATCACCGTTTTCTTTTCTTTTTGGCACAGTAGAAGCTTTTAAAGTAAATTCCATTCATAAAAAGCGCAAAAAAGGATACCCGTTCAAAAACAAATCCAGGGCCTACTGCTTCAGAGAATGAAGTAAGGCACTTCATTGCATGACCCCGGGTCTTTATATCAGCTACCCTTTCACTTATACCTGACAAATTGGCATAACAGAAATGGGAACCAAAATTTCAATCCACAGCAGTAATCAACAGAGAGCAAAATGGGTAAGTAAACCTAGGATTAAGTACTCTAATATAGCACTAAATTCACAAATCTGGAAAAAAACATACCCAAGAGACAAAGGATAACACATTTCTTTGGGAATTTACCCACATTAGAAGAAATGTATGTAATGACCTCAATAACTTGTTGTTGAACCTGAAGCATTCACAAAATCATTAAATGTCAAGCTTAATAGTGGCTAAGCCATCTATGCCACAACGCAACAGCTTTAAAAATACCTGAACATTTTTCTCATTCCAACCAGGCAGAGCACAAAGTAAACGAATCAAAATCTCAGTAGACTGACCAAGGTCGTGTATGCTTTCAACTTGTTGTTTCAGGGAGAGAATTGCTGCAACCAATACATTTTTCATGGACAAATTAAACTTACCAGTTAACAAACGCACTTCTCAATATACAAAAATAAAAATAAAAACAGCAGCCCCATGATATAGAAAAACATGGAGGATGGAACCCAAAAATATAGATTGGAATTGGATCCCCGCCTGATGAGATAGTCTTAGGATGGTATTAATGTTTGCAAGGTTGCTAAATTCCAAATGAGCAATAATTTATACAACCCTACAGCTCAATTACATGGTCATTGGCATTTGCATTGCTAAAGATAACGTGCATTACTATAAAACCAAGACGCCTTGTTGCAGAAGGAGCTACTAACAGGAACTTGAAGCACACTCCCTAAATGTATCTACCAAATAAAAAATCCCTTGACCCAAGCACAAATAAAGCACCATAAATCCATATTCACAATTATCCCTTTTTCATGCAGCTGAGCATTCAGTGGCAGGTGAGGGTGAATGGAGAATCACAAAAAGCTTCAGCAGACAAAACAAGTAAATGATGTGCATGTCAACAGTTGAGGACAGCAGAATGAGGAAGGTTTTTGAGTCATAGAATTAAAACCTTCAAGACGCTCTTTCCAGACACTACTCTTCAACTGCGACAAGGTATCTACTTGTATAAGAGAGCCAAGCATGCTTTCAATTGCTTCAAGACCCATCTCTGCTGGCTGCAAATACCAAACAAATGAAAATGCATTACAGAAATAAGACAAAAAATACCAAATGATAACTCCTGGATCATATGACAGAAATAAGAGGCAGACATAATATCAAATTACCTCAACATCTTCAACTTCAACCAATTTTGAAGATTTCTGCAAAGGTCCATCGCCTTTTTTGCTAACACCAGATTTAACAGGCCCGCCTTTCTTGCTAGAAGGCTGAGCACAAAAGTGAAACAATACATTCTCAAGTCATGAAACAAAAAATACAATATCGAGAACAAGAATTAAGGTAATAAAAATTATAAAAAAATCTCACAGCTGCTAGGACAGGCTTCTTCCCAGTAAGCATGCTTGCAGCTGACTTTCTAACAAATGAACCATCGGAAGACTGTGAAGGTAGGATCATATGTCATTATGAACCATCATGTCTCATATTCCCCAAGATATTAAATTGAATAGAAGAGATAAACTGAAATAATTAAAAAAACTCAAGACAAGAAAATAATTAAAAGAGACAAGGAACAATCATAAAACTAGAAAATAAAAACAGAAGCTCTCACTAATCTAATGGCAAATGGTGGCCAAAAATTCAATCAATCAATCAAATTAAAAGAAAAAAGTCACGGAAAATTGCTTACAAAAATGACTCAAGCCTGGTTTTCAAATCGCGGTGGTACGGCCACGATCGCGCTGGTGCAGGGCGGAGCAATGTACCACTGCTCTTGGTGGTTGAATCGTAGGGCAGTATGTGATCGCGCCAGCTGTGCGTGTTTAGGGGTGCAAAAATAGTAGTATTTTTGTCTAACCCCTCACCCCCCCCCCGCTTCACACCCTAGCACCACTCTTGTTCCCTCACTATAGCCGATGAACCAGGCATCGCTGCCGCAATCCGATATTGACTACTATGGACTCAAGTCATGTTCATTCATGGTCACATGTTTATTTTCCAAACAACTACAGATCACAAAAAACAAGTTGTCAACCACTACAACGTTTTATTTCCTAAACCGAAATGAATCAACAAAAAAACTCTTGTGCCTTGCACAGGCTGGTCTTGTAAATTATTTTATTTAATTGTCATTTTGACTAGCAGTCCGTTGAACATAGCTTTTGACCAGATTAATACAAATTCCCGGAGTGTTCTCTCCATTTTGAGAGTTTCCCCAGAGTTCCTCACGTACGGACCTGTTCATCTTCACCGCGCAGTTGATATCAAAGCGAGGTTGCACCTTGTTCGCACCCATCTGATTGCACTTGTTCCGGATCCAGCAACCATGTGATCCTAGCCTCTCTGGGACCAGCGTCCATGCACCACCCCCATTCCAGCCTTGCTAAAATCCGACGACATGACCCCCCCCCCAACCCTTTGTAAGGGCCCAAAATTTTCCTTATTAAAGAACTCATGTATCACGATGAATATTTTATTATGTTTTACAATGAAGCATATAGAAAGACTGTTATATTTCATAAGAACGTTACATATCATGAATTAATATTGACTATGACAGCTAGAAACAATACAAGGAGATACACGAAAAAGAATAACGCACACAAAAGGAAACTCTATAGGCTCGATTTCTCTCAAAAAGATCGCTTCTGCCATAATGAACTGTGAAAAGAAAGTGTTAGGAATATGATAGACATTATCAATGTAAGAAGTGTACAGTCTTTGTAAGTAAAGAAGTGAATGGTGAAATATGAGAATAGTGGAGCATATATAGGGTATAAAAAGCAAAGTAACCGATAGGATATGACTGTTACTTGACCGTTGATCAATATGACCATTGAGCAATATGCCTTGGGAGGAAGGTAGCGTTATTGGGGTTTTGCCCTTGACCAAGCCCGAGCAAAGCTTCAACAAGTTTGAGCGGAATCGACTACGGAGAAGTTCAAATTAATGGAGATCACCACTAGGTCAATGTTAGTTGAGTCACCCTACGAAATTACCACCAACGCACACAACAAAAATTATTTTCATGAAATAGTCTTATAAAACACTATTTATTTAAATATAAATGGTAATATAATTTTATAATGTCCTAAGTGTCAGAAAGTTGACTGTTGTAAAGACGGTTGTTTTTCAGTAAATAACGATTTTTATTTAAAAGTTAATATTCTCATATTCAGGAAATTCTTTTAATAAAATAAATATTATATTTGAAATCAGTACGTCAAAATTAGGTTGGGGTGAAATTTTGATGATTTTCTAAAATACTTTATTTTTCGGTGAATAGTAAAAAGGTGGTGTTTTTGTTATGCTTTATGACTTCATAAATATGTAATAATGATGTAATTAATAAAACAAAATTCACGACCAAAAATAGATTATTTTATTAATATTATGTATTTTAATTGATTTAAATCAATTTCCAAACCTATAAACGATTTTCCAAGTCTAAAATGGAAATTGAGAATTTAAAAACTATATTTTCGCGAAAGTTTATTTTTCCATGGCTAAAATAATATTAAAAAAATAGATTTGGGTTCGACTGCATTAAAATATTATAAAACTTAGACTTAAATGTCTAAAACCATGAGCAAAAGCAAGCCAATGGTTTTGCATTTTCCACAACCTAAAATTCCAAGATTAGAAATTACTGAACAATTCCTCCTCTTTTACTATAAATACTCACCCAACCCCTCATTCCCCTCCACTCCAAATCCCTTAAACATGAAATTTTGCTCATTTCCCCTCTAAATTCCCTTCAAGGTGTCTCCAAGGTCCCCTAAGGTTTCCCTCTCCAAGCCTTAGAAAGTTACCTCCTAAGGTAAGGGAACTCTCCTCTTCTTCTTTTTCATTCAAGTACCTCTTTTGTGGTATGTATTCTAAATGTTGAATTACATTCTTTCCATACACTTTTGATTATCTCATTACTGCCAAAATAGTGTTTTATCTATGGGAGACCTTTGTTCCCTCTCATTATGTCATTTCCTTAATCCACATTGTATACCCATCATGCTGCCAAAATCATTTCATGAACTTCTCTCTTACATAAAATATTCTTGCACAACGTGGGAGATCTCGTGCCATAGAGACGTGCGACGGGCCCCTGCTACTTTGGTTGCGATACTTCCTCAGTGTCACACGGCCCCTTAGGGCCGCACACCCCCTCGCCCCACCCGGAGACTCAGGGTGCAGCCCTAGCACAACAGCTCCAACGCATGCCAGACCCAGCAACAGCCAGGTCTAGCGCGTTTCCCCATGAGTGCGACCTCGCACCAATTCCAAAGTGCCAGGCCTCGTCTGGTCCATGTGCCCAATCCCAACCACTCGCGATGCTTGCTCATGGCTTCACCTTCTCCACACGCCCAATTTCCAGATTCTGTTTGTGTCCCTGTTGCACCTCAACCAGCATTGTCATATGTGGTTACCATGACCAACACTAACTGAATTAATGAAACTCTCTTTGTTGAACCAAACCATGCGACTAGTTTTGGAACAAATGCAGTCGCAGCAATAGTTCAAGAACACTCCATCAACAGTGGAATCAATCCTAATACTAGCACGAGACACTTTTGGGGGCACCACAAAATCTGCGCGTAGCAATTGTGTCACAACCACAGGTACTGGATGCCCGCCACCAGGAAGTTGAAACTCATGATGGACCTCTATTGGCCGCAACGGGTCATGAAAAAATTGGCGTGGGGGCTTGAGCTCTACTAGCTTGACGGGAGGATGATTCGAACTTTGAGGACAACTATGTAAACCAACAAAGCCCTGACAAACACTTAGAATTAAACCAAACCCACTGAACTTCCACGACAATCTCAATATGGAAGAATTTTTGGATTGGACTACAGAGGTCGAAAAGTACTTCGATTTGAGGGATACAAAAGCATCTTCGGATCAAATACATGGCCAATAAGCTCCGTGGTGGAGCTTCTGCAAGGTGGGAACAATTGTAGAATAATTATCGGCAACAAGACAAGAAAATCCCATCCGCACCTGGCGATGAATGAAGGATGCCTTGAATGTTAGGTTCCTTAAAAGTGACTATAACCGGTTATTATATCAACAGTACCAGAATTGCCGCCAAGGACCATGGACCGTGCAACAGTACACCCAAGATTACTACCAGCTTTCAGCTTGAAACAGCCTTTGGGAGATCGAGGGATAGCAAATCCAGAGGTTTATTGGAGGCCTTCAGTCAGTCGTTCAGAATCAGGTGCAACTCATCACTTCATTTTAGATTAGACGAGGCGACTACTCGAGCCCTACGGGTGGAGACTCAGCCGCAGCGACACCCCCATTCTCCCCCTGGAACCTGGGATTCACCCTGGAAAAACCCAGGGTTTGTGCCTCCTCCACATTAGGAAAGAGAGGGTTGTTCAAGATGTGTGGAGCTGCTGGCGGTATGGGCAGCGGTTGTTTGGGCCTGTCATCACCTGATTTACTAGTTGTCTGAATGGGTGATACAGCGACAAGTGCCATAGGTGTTAGCAAACTAGACATCCTTCAAATAATTGTCTGAACCAAGGTCAGCTTAACTCGGTAGTCAAAGCTAAGGATGAGGAGGTGGCTAATGATGATCATGAAGACGAGCACCAAGTCATTGACCCGAGGAACGTCATTGAGATATTTTAGGGTTCATTCTTGTTTAAGGTTTAGGCCTATAAATGGTGTGTGCAGTCTTGTACACAGGTTTTGACCAGGTTAATAAAAAATCTCGGAGAGTCTTCTCTCTGTTTTGTGAGTGTAAGGGTAAGGATTCTCTTATCTTCATCGCGCTACATCAAAAGGTCATGTCAATACAATAATGTAGAGAGGTGGAGACTCTCACAACAAAACCACATGACATAAACATAAAAGGCATTGGTGAAATTAATTAATTCAAGAGCAAACCCACCTCCAAATTAGGCAGCCTCCTAGAATTAATCTGACCTGTAGCTGAAATATTAAGAGTGAATATGAGAAAAAAGAAAATTAGAAATAACTAACAATTAAGTGGATGCCATAAAAACAGAAGTATAAAAGAAGATGATGCACACCAGAACTTGTAATGGGGGCACCACTTTCAGTGCTTCCTATCAATTCAGAAAGCTTCTTTTTCCTGACATCGTCAAGCTTCTCAAGCAACTTTTCTAAAGGCCTCATCCCAACTAACTGAAAGAGAAGCAACCAAATGATCAAAAAATAACATAAAAATTAAAATTTAAGAAAAAAAATTTTGATGAAAGAATAACATGGCCACCCAAAATACCTTTGCAACTGCTGATAGGGCAAGAAAAGCCGCATCCCGAACTTCTGGGGTTCCATCATTAAGACACTGTTCAAACAAAATTACTTCTAACCATTATATTAATATTTTCGCTAGAGCAATCAAAGGAAAACTGGATGAGAACAGGATGGAAAATAAAGACTAAAGCAAAAATAGAAAGCTACAAGCAGGCAAGAGTATTACGTATTATAAATAAATATAAGTATGAACCCATTTGATGTTTCTCTTTCTTCCATTGCAGAATCAGTTTTGAAGAAGTTAATAAGAATAGTTTAAAAAACGCTGAAAGGTGATATTTTTTAGCTTCTGCTTTTTGAAAAAACCTTAAACAAGCAACCTAAAATTTAAGATAAGTGTTTTTTGTAACTGTTCTAACCCTAAAAACATTGAATAAATAGCCTTTTAAATTTTTCTGGGAACCAAAAAATGCTGACCAGAAATTTTGGCATTACAGTCCAAAGATAACCAGCACTAATACATGGGTAGTAAATTCTGAAACATCCAAATAAAATTCAAAACGATAAAACGGATGGGGAAGCATCAAAGATTGGTTCACATACAAGTCTAGAATGGCAAGCTAAATACGAATGATCAACCTCTGATACAACAAAGATGGACGTCGATCGAGAGCATGAAATTTTCAAGTTTATTCAACTTTAAAAATAAGAATTCCAGGCACTATTTCGCACATAATTTCACTAACCTCCATACATATTTGAACGTATTCTTTATGCACCTTAAGAACAACAGCTTTGCTGCTCGTCTCAATACAAAACGTCACCCAATTTAAAGTGAGTGAGCGCACAAGAGGAACTTTATGTTTAACTGCTAACTTCACATCTGTGATAAACAACACTCAAGCATAAATTAATCAATATCACAACAAAAATGATCAGATGATGACAGCATGTTGAAAGAACCGCAAACAATTTCATTGCTTTCTGACTGGTAAAAGGCACTATATTTAAGCACAAATATATTTATATATACACAAACTTAATAATTAACAGCCCGTAACATATTATGTACACATATGTGGCACAGTCCATAACAGGCTTTGAGATCAGTTTTAGAAAATTCAAGCTAGAAACAATCTAGTTTCCACATCTACACAATATCCCAGGAAGTCAGGCACAAACAGTATGCGTATGATATCAAGCTAGAAACAGTCTAGTCCCCACCTTCACATGATATAACTTCCAGTCCGTTTATCAAAAAAAAACAAATATCATATTACTTTAAATTATTATTTTCATTTTATCGTGTTTTAAACTTGAAATTAAAGAAAAATACAAAAAAATATATATAGGATGATCCACGTTGACTATTTAAACCGAAAACCGAATTTTTTTTAGCTCAGTCAATTAAGTTGGTTCAACAATTTTTCACATCATGAATTTTGGCTTGGTTGTGCTAGAAAACAAGTCAATCAAATCGGTTGTTGAAAAAATTGTACCAAAAAAAACCGACCAACTGCCCATCCTTGACAAATAATCATGAGCTACAACTCGTAAAATGCATGACAAACTCACAACTTCAGTACATGATAACTGTTCGAGAATATTGATCCATTTTTTGTCAGCCTGCTCCATGACCATGACCATGAAAGGAAGAATGTGTGTTATATGTCTCAACTTCAGTACATGAGAACTTGAGCCTCATGCTTATCCAGTTAACAATAATAAAATGTTAGAAAAAGATAGTTCAAGCATCACAATGCTTATCCATAATATAATGTTGGACTTTCAATGCACAAGGAGAATTTGAAAACATGCATGACAAGGAAATTGTTGCAACCAAGAGGTTGTGTGTTGGATTTGTTGACAATAAGTGTTGAAGTTGTTTTTGATGTTCCGGAAGTAGAGAACCAAGAAACATATGTTTCGGAAGTAGAGAACCAAGAATACATAACATTGAATTGTTCCAGAAGTTGTTTGGGTGAAGCCCAGAAATTGATCTGAACATGAAATTTGGCGAAGTACTGAAGAAGCTTCACAATGATACATAATATCCTCTGGGAGGATATGTAATATATTTGAGTTGGAGAAGGTTTCAAAGGCGAAAATGACAAAGTCCTGGAACACTCACAGTGATACGTAATATCCTTCGAAATGCGGGAATTTGACAAAGGGAAGAACCACACGGACAGGAAAGTCACATACGTAAGATTTTCCATAAGGTTTTATTGGTTCGTAAGGTTTTTCAAAAGCTTCCTTGTGAAAAGAAAGTTTTTTTGTGAAGCTTGCGTAAGGTTTTATACTTGGAGAGAAAATTGGCAGTGACTAACCGCGGGTTACAATATACATTATTAATCGTAAAATACGATTGATAGTGTGGCCAATCATGGATGTTAACACGCAGCAATACAAAGGCCAGGCCATGATTAAGGGGGATGTGGCGGGATGTTTAGACTAGGAGGCCGTGAAAGTTAAGCTTTGGGTTGTTGATAGGAACTGTCCATAGAAGGGCATGGGGCTAGATGCCAAGGGGCGGCATTGTCCTTTCATTGGTTGTGGGCAGGTAGGGGCTGTTGGCCGGGCAGTTGGGCTTATTAAACAAGGGAGATGCGAGTGGAGAGGGAATTACGGATATTTTCATCTGGCTTTCAACTTGACTGAACAGGAGAGACCTGAGTTTGTCCTCAACTCTGATACCACTTGTTAGGACCAAAGCAGCAATCCCTCCACCCCAATATTGTCCGCTTTAGGCTGTTAGTCCTTCACAGTTTTACTTTCCTAGGGTTAGCTACTCAGAGCTCGCTCGCCCATGGTTGGAAAAGGCCTTGTTATGGGGGAGGGGGACTCAAGGGACTTATATTTCATGCCCAAACCCCTCCACGCCCTGGGGAACTAGTGTCACGGTGTGACAACCTCTGAGAGTGAGTTACCAGGGGAGTTACTCCTCGTTCTCTGCTTTTATTTTTTCTTCTTTTTCTTATGTTTCTATTGTATCTTGCATGCCGCTTTATATAGAGATCTATTGCTTTCCTCACACAAAGACACGATCCTATCAATTGGTGTTTTAATTAAGAATTTCGTGACTTGTGGAGACGGATTGAGGATCATCAATGAATTCTATCCAAAATGATGATGCAAACACTACTAGCCCGCGATGGAGTGTTGCCGAATCGTCAGGAGACACAACGACAGAAACGAGAAAACGAAAGAAAGAAAACAATAAGGACACAGCGATTTACGTGGTTCGGGAATAATCCCTACGTCCACGGGAGAGGCAGAATTCACTATATCGGAAGCACAAAATTACAGAAGTTTTTTCAGTAGTAACCCTAGCCCGAAAATGAGCTATAAAATGAAGAAGACGATCACTGTTCCGAAAAGGTATGTATGCGTCGCTACAGTGAACGGCGGCCGACTTTGTCAAAAGCACTACAGTGGCTGCCGGCTGAAAGTCAAAAGTGCTACATTGAAGTTGACTCCGAAGTCCGCACTGCTACAGTGCCAGTCGGTGTCTGTCGGTCAGCTCCACAAGCATTCGGCCCAACCGGATCAGGCAACACCAATCCAACAATCTCCCACTTGTAGCCTGATCCACTGCACTGCTATGCTTCGATGCAACTGATGAAGACAACTTACTTAATCTAAGTTCTTCCTCTTCTTCACTCACCAGTGGCGTGCTTTCCATTCACAGATTCATGAAATACAAACTGTTTTCCTCTTGTGCTCTCATCATGTCCTCCATTATTCTGCCACTCATCCTCCGTTCATCAGTGGAGACCAACAGAGGCACAGCAGTGCCTCAACTTCTGTATCACCATAGGCTTTGTCAACATGTCTGCTAGATTGTTGGTTCCACAAATCTTCTGCAATGTCAGCAACCCATCCTGTATCAACCCTCTGATGAAATGGTACTTCAACTGAATGTGCTTCATCCGGGCATGAAATATCGGGTTCTTTGCAAGATGTATAGCACCCTGACTGTCACAGTGCAATACATTTTCCTCTCGCTTTCTTCCCAATTCATCCAAGAAGTTCTTCAGACAGACCATCTCTTTCTCAGCTTTTGTTACAGCAATGTATTCTGCCTCTGTGGTGGATAAAGCCATCACCTTCTGCAATTGTGATATCCAACTTACCGCAGTTCCTCCACAGGTAAAAACATAACCTGTGGTACTTCTCCTGCTGTCGACATCGCCTCCAAGGTCAGCATCCACATACCCTTGCAATGAATTTCCTTTCCCAAAGCACAGAGATACCTCTTTGTTGCCCTTCAAATACCTCAGTATCCACTTCACAGCTTCCCAATGTTGCTTTCCAGGGTTAGCCATATACCTGCTCACAACTCCCACTGCATGAGCAATGTCAGGTCGAGTACAGACCATGGCATACATCAGGCTTCCAACAGCTGATGCGTATGGAACTCTTGTCATGTACTCAACCTCTTCTGCCGTCTTTGGTGATTGCTTCTTTGATAGTTTGAAATGGCTCGCAAGGGGAATAGAGACTGCATTTGCTTCCAGCATGCTGAATCTTCTCAGAACCTTCTCAATGTGATCAGCCTGTGACAACATTAATGTTCCAGCTGTGCGGTCTCTCTTGATCTTCATTCCCAGAATCTAGCCAGCTTCTCCAAGATCTTTCATTTCAAACTCCTCAGCCAACTGTCCTTTCAGCTCATTAATCCTCTGCATACATGATCCTGCAATAAGCATGTCATCCACATACAGAAGCAATATAATGTATTCATCACCAAAGGACTTGATGTAGCAACATTGATCCATGTCACATCGTTTATATTCATTTTTAGACATAAATGAATCAAACTTCTTGTTCCACTGCCCCGGTGCCTGCTTCAGTCCATATAAGCTCTTCTGGAGTTTGCACACCAGGTCTTCCTTTCCAGACTCTACATATCCCTCTGGCTGCTGCATGTAGATATCTTCCTCCAAATCTCCATGAAGGAAAGCAGTCTTGACATCAAGCTGCTCAAGATGCAAGTCTTCTGACGCCATAATGCTGAGAACCACCCGGATGGTGGTAAGCTTCACTACAGGTGAGAAGATTTCAGTGAAATCTACTCCCTCCTTTTGTTGAAAGCCTTTCACCAACAGTCTTGCCTTGAACCTCCTCTTGTCATCATGTTCTTCCTTGACCCGGTAGACCCACTTATTCTGCAATGCTTTCTTTCCTCTTGGCAGAGGTGTCAGCTCCCAAGTGTTGTTTTCATGCAATGAGGAAATCTCCTCCTTCATAGCCAGCTCCCACTTGCTCGACTCCTTCAGCTGCATTGCTTCTTCAAAGCATTCTGGTTCTCCACCGTCAGTCAATAATAAATAGTGTAAAGATGGTGAATACCTCTGCACAGGCCTTTGCACCCTTGTTGATCTCCTCAACTCCACTGGAGTAGTAGGTTCCACCGGTTCTGATGTCTCATGCTCAGATACACCTTCAAGCTCCACTTGATCTTTGTATTCTGATTCAATTTTCCCATTTTCATCTTCAACTGCATGGCGATCTTTGTACATGACAGCTTCATTGAATACCACGTTTTGGCTCCTGATGACCATCCTGTTGAGATCATCCCAAAAGCGATACCCAAACTCCTCACCACCATAGCCAATAAAGAAACATTTTTTGGACTTGGCATCGAGCTTGTCCCTTGCATTAACATCAACATGAACATATGCTAAACTGCCAAAGACTCGTAAATGTGAGACTTACCACCTTACCAGACCAGAGTTCCTCGGGTAGACATTCTCCCATTGGTACAGAGGGACTCCTGTTTATGAGATATGCTGCCATATTCACTGCATCAACCCAAAAGGCCTTGGATAACCCCAAATGCAGCCTCATGCTCCTAGCATGTTCATTCAGTGTCCTATTCATCCTCCCTGCCACACCATTCTGTTGTGGTGTTCCTGGGATTGTCTTCTCCCACCGAATTCCATTTTCAGAACAAAATTCCATGAACTCCTGACTGCCATCTCCACCGTTGTCAGACCTCAAACATTTTTTGGACTTGGCATCGAGCTTGTCCCTTGCATTAACATCAACATGAACATATGCTAAACTGCCAAAGACTCGTAAATGTGAGACTTACCACCTTACCAGACCAGAGTTCCTCGGGTAGACATTCTCCCATTGGTACAGAGGGACTCCTGTTTATGAGATATGCTGCCATATTCACTGCATCAACCCAAAAGGCCTTGGATAACCCCAAATGCAACCTCATGCTCCTAGCATGTTCATTCAGTGTCCTATTCATCCTCCCTGCCACATCATTCTGTTGTGGTGTTCCTGGGATTGTCTTCTCCCACCGAATTCCATTTTCAGAACAAAATTCCATGAACTCCTGACTGCCATCTCCACCGTTGTCAGACCTCAAACATTTCAGTTTTGCTCCTGACTCGTTCTCCACCATGACTTTCCACTTCTGAAACATCTTAAACACATCAGATTTATTCTTCAGAAAGTAAACTCATACCTTCCTTGTTGAGTTATCGACGAATGTCACATAATATTGTGACCCTCCGAGAGATGGTACTGGTGGAGGCCCCCAAACATTTGTATGCACCAGGTCCAGCTTTCCAGCCTTCGGTGTTTGTTGGATTGGTGTTGCCCGATCCGGTTGGTCCGAATGCTTGTGGCCCGCAACCGACAGGCATAGTAGCGGTGCGGACTTCGGGGTCAACTTCACTGTAGCGCTTCTGACTTCCAGCCGGCAGACACTGTAGCACTTTTGACAAAGTGAGCCGCCGATCACTGTTGCAACGCGGACTACTATTCGAAACAGTGGACCATCTTCTTCATATGTAGCCCATTTTCGGGCTAGGGTTTTCACTAAAAAAAAATCATCTGTAACTTGTTGCTCCAAATTAGTGAAATTCTGCCTCTCCCGTGGACGTAGGGATTATTCCCGAACCACGTAAATCGCCGTATTCATTGTTGTTTTTCCTTTCTTTCATTTTCTCATTTTCTGTCGTTGTGTCTCCCGGCGTTTCCGCATCAGTGTTCTGCCTCCTTTTGCAAAGGACACCTTCTGCTTTCCAAAGATGCAATCTTCACATGAGCCTACTTCCACCGACTTCAGCTCTGGTAGCAACCCTTTTGTTGTCAGCACCTTCATCCCCTTTTCACTCATGTGGCCGAGTCTGTAGTGTCACAGTTGAGAACCTCCGACAGCTTCCAGTGATGCAGCCATGTCCATGCAAGTTTCTGTCATGTTGTACAGGGTGTCATTCTTTGCTCCCTGAGCTATGACCATAGCTCCTCGGGTGATCTTCCATGCACCACCAGTGAATGTGGTACTCAACCCTGCATCATCAAGTTGTCCAACAGAAATAAGGTTTCTTCTCAAGCCAGGGATATACCTCACGTTTTTCAGATCCAGCAAACTCCCACTGTTGGTCTTGATCCGTGCATCTCCTTTACCCACAATCTGCAAGGGCTCGTCATCAGCAAGATGCACCTTGCCAAAATTTTCAGAAACAAAATTGTTCAGGAAACCCTTCTCCGATGTAGAATGGAAAGACGCCCCAGAGTCTAAAATCCAAGACTCCATCGGGCTGTCCACGCTCAGCAGCAACACGTCATCAGTTCCTTCAGCTACAGTGTTTGCTCCACTGGTTTCAGGTCCCTTCTGGTTATCTCTGCACTCCTTCTTGACATGTCCTTTCTTCCCGCATGTCCAGGAAGTAGGATCAGGCCCCTTTGCCTTGTCTCTGCTCTTTCCTCTTGACTTCGATCGACCTCTGCGATTGTCCCGCTGTGGGTACCTTCCTCTTCCTTCAACGTTCAAAGCAGAACCAGAGAATCTGCCTGATTCTCTTCTTCGAACATCTTCACTAAGGATTAGGTCCCGTATATCTTTCAGAGCAATCTTCGTATTCCCCGAAGTGTTGCTCACAGCTGTTACAGTTGCTTCCCAACTCTCTGGTAACGGAGATAGTAAAACCAGAGCACATACCTCACTTCTAGGTGTGCCGCAGAAGGCTTCTCGTACATATTTGTGAGGGCTTTCATCAGGTCCACCGTCGTCTTCTCCTCTCTGATGTTGAACGCCACGTTTTTGGCCAACGTCAGGCGCACAACACCCAGAACCTGTCGATCCAGTAGCTCCCACTCCGACTTCTCCATGTCCGTTGGCTTCACACCTAGAAGTGGCAAGTGCATCTTTTTCTGATAAAGATAATCCTCGATCTGCATCCTCCAGAAACTAAAATCAGTTCCATCGAAGCGATCGATCTTCACTTTGCCTTCATCCAGAGCCATCGTTGGAGAATTCCGAACTCACCCTCTGATACCAGTTGTTGCCGAATCGTCGGGAAACACAACGACAGAAACGAGAAAACGAAAGAAAGAAAGCAATAAGGATACAGCGATTTACGTGGTTCGGAAATAATCCCTACGTCCACGGGAGAGGCAGAATTCACTATATCGGGAACACAAAATTACAGAGGTTTTTACAGTAGTAACCCTAGCCCGAAAATGGGCTATAAAATGAAGAAGACGATCACTGTTCCGAAAAGGTAAGTCCGCGTCGCTACAGTGAACGGCGGTCGACTTTGTCAAAAGCACTACAGTGGCTGCCGGCTGGAAGTCAACATGGAGGACCATGTTAGGGAACATGCGGAGTTCATGAAACAGCACCACAAGCTTATGAACATGTTACGGGAACGGACAAGAGCCATAGCCTTAGCCGTATTTTCTATTCAGCAGTCTAGTCCTAGATTTTTGAGTCCAATACGTATGGTGACCAATCTGAAACAACAATGCAAATTGCCAAAAGTGTTACAGGAACATAGGCGTTTGTAGAGCTTTAGTTCCGACAACCCTATCCCAGTCAAATGATGCAAGCGGGGGATGAAGAAGTACGTTTGCAGACTCAAAGGTACAATTCGGAAAATAAGGGAAAAGAACATATGGACTCGAACCCAGTCCAAAACAACAGGGTAAACTGTGATTCTAGCTTAAGCCATGTGAAAAGCAATAGCAAGAAACTCACTCACGAATAGAATTCCATCATGCGAGCGGACCACGACGAGGGTGCAAAAGAGTTGCAGAGCGAATTGCATATTATCGCAAAACGAGTAGAGATATCGTCTTTTGCAAGAGAGGATCCTATTGATTAGAAAGCACAGGTAAAAATATACTTTATGATCCACAAAACACACGACGACTTGCGAGTCGTGAACCTAGTCACCTGACCCCATGGGTCTTCTATAATACATTGATTGTCTTCCCAGCACACCATAGGGCTATAACCCACTGGGGTCATTTAAAAGATTAATGATTGTCCTCACAAGCTAACACATATTCTTTCGGTGTGCTTTGGTCCTCACTCACACGCACCATGGGGAACTTCTAAGGAGGTCAAATATCCTGACATTACTCCAGGTCAAGCACGTTTAACTGTGAAGCTTTAATCAGATAGGCTCCTGAAAATAAAGGTGCACTTTATTGACATTGATAATAACATTTAGTCTTTTTAAATCTCATTTTTTTAGGGATGCTACGCTCAACGCCCTTGTTTTGGACCTCAAACTCATGCAGTTTTGTCCTCACTCACACACACCACAGGAAACTTTCCAAAATCTCACTCATCCTAACATTATTTCAAATCAATCACGCTTAACTGTGAAGTTCTAATCAGATACTCTCGAAAAGACAGATGTACCTTATCGACATGGCTACTAACATTTAGCCTTTAAAAATCTCACTTTTCTAAAGGTGTTACAATGCAGCATTGGCTTATCTCGTGGTTGACAACTTGGCTGAATTTGACTTGGGAAGTATTTAAGACCGAACTTCTCAATCGGTACAGTTCTGCTGCAAAGTGTCATCCCTTGAAACAGCTGAAAGGCATTCGACGGACAAGGACAGTAGACGAATACATCACTAAGTTTGAACGGGTTGTTTTATGAGTCTTAGGTATATCAGTTTTGCTTTATCAAATGCCCAAGCAATTGCTTGATTTGTGGAGTGCAGCTTGTACCCAGTTCGTTTCAACACCCTTGGGGTTGGTGCTACATTGTTCGGTAGCAGAGGGTATGTGAATAATTCTTCAATAGTGGATTGTGATGCTGATTTGGGATGGGCAAGAGTGATTCTTCCGACATAAGCTGCGGTTCGTAAAAAAAACAGAGGATCAAGAACCACCACATTGGAAGGAGTATCATCATATTCCTAATATCGCTGATGTGGAAGAAGTGTTTGTTATTGGTGCATTTCTTAGTCTTCCTTTGGGACAGGCTGGTCAGGATCTGTTCGATTTGCACACTTTTGGCTGGCACTGACGGATGGAGTTGCTACACGGAAGATTCTGTAAATGATACTCAAGTTTTAGAAATTCCTCCACCATCACCCAGCATGTAGTGCTCTCCACATGCAGCATCTTTACTGGGGGAAATTGTAGTGTATCACCTAGCTCACTAGTTCTTTTTTCTATGCTATTGAACGTACAGAGTGACTAATAAGGCCCGAGGCCTCGCTGGCGGTTTGAAAGTATATTCCAGGCGAGGTAAAACTAAAGCTGCAGGGGGGGGGGTGTTGGTCCACGTGAAGAGGAGCTGGTTCTGTTGCAAGTGGAACCACTGAGGGGGTAAAACTGGATGTACAGTAGGGGATGCGGTTAGCCCACGTGAGGGAAGCTGAGTTGGTTATAAGATGGTGCTGGAGTGTGTACGGGCAGGGATTTTTTGCATTTCGGTTATGTACGGCTTCGAGCTTGGGTGGGAGAATTCCTTGAGAAAGGACCTCTCAATTGTTCTTCATCCATTCTCTGTTTTTCATGTTTCCTCCTTGAAATTCAAATTCCTCAGCTGAAATCAATATATAGCAGTCTCGATTGGTGTCTGTGCTAAGATTCTTATCAACTGGGTCCGACCTGCAAACCACCTTCCATGGAGACGCATCAGCAATCCCGACTGGATATCATCGAACAACGCCTGGAAGCTATTATGAAGCAACTGTCCAACCTCTCTTCGTCTGTCAACAATCTCTCCATAGATCAAGACAACTTCCGATCTTATCATGTTGGTATTATGCGTCGCCTCGACAAGCAACCTGGTAATCAACTGGACCACAGACCAAATTTCCAATATGACTGCACGGTTGACTCACACACCTACTATCTTTGTTCCTGTTGGTCATATCGTAGCTCATGCAACAACCTCTCAATCTCGGCTTGTCTTCTAGCGAAAACTTTTGTAAATGAAGTTTGTCTTTGCACCTCAGCTGACTGTTCCTACATCGTTCAATCAGCACACAGCAGTGTGTGCGTCTACGCAGCCGTATTTTCCCTTGAGCTCGTTTTCTCCACGATCGTTTTTCGCAGCGATCGTCTTCCTCAACACATGACATACCAGCGTCTCACCTCACAGCGCGCTTCGAACTCCAACGATCGCGTCTCTCGGTAGCAGCATCAACGAAGTTCCTGTGCACAACAATTAAGTAGAGAGAGAAAACCTGCTTAGCAATAATTTTTTTCCAGAAAGCAGCATCCAGCACCTGCTCCAACCACACCAACGATTTCAGCTCGCAACCTTGAGTTCAACATAGCACAATCCCTCTCAACAAGAGCACTGATAGTTAGCTCTCTGGCTAACGAGTACAGCAAACAATAGAAGAAATAAGTTAAGAAGAGGAAACAACCTATATTGCTATACAAAACCTCCATGAGGAGTTACAGTAGATAAGGCAGAAACAGTAGAGGAAATAGCTACCAGAAAAGACCAATCCCTGTAGCCCAGGCCTGACCTCCCAAGATCTGACCTTCCCCTTCACAGCAACCAGTTGGAAACCCAAATGAATTGCGTCTCTTCCCTCCATCCTCTCTCCTATTTAACAACTCATCCAACCACCCCAACCATTAATAAACAAAAGACCTCACTGCCCCTAGGGAGTTATTCACTCCCACCTGCCACACACACACAGCCCTCACATGGACTACCCTCAGCCCCACAATCCTAACATATACCGACTTAATATATGATGTTGAGGGTTTTTCATCTTTATGCGTAAATTGCTCATTATTATCTTTATTACTTGTTAACATTAAGTGGATTTACTTAAATCATTAACCATGTCTTAGTTTACGCATAAACTAATTTATGTGATCACCCATTACCTTTATTAAATGTTCTATTTTGCATGCTTGTTAATTCATTTAATTTATGTGATCGTGGCAGAACGACTATAATGAAATTAATCATACAACTTGACAGAAAAAAAGATAATTAAAAGTGTTATGATCATGAGTATTTCTTAATGGTTTATTTAACAGATGATAAACTAACCCTCACCCTAGAGGAAAAAACACCTTGAATCATGACTTGATTTGTGTTGCAGTTTTCCACCTGTTCTTCCAAGTACCTCTCGGATTGGTTTCGCCTCGGCTCCAATCTTGAACCGCCTTCACTCACGTAGGAGCTTCATCCATTATATAAGTTTTACTCACACACAGGTAAAGGGAACCAAATAATTAGTTTAGGGGTTTAGATAAAAGAAAATTGTGAGCACGCGGGCCATTACATATTTTGTATTTAGTCAATTTTAAATAAATTATTCAATTTGTTTAAAATAATGATGGATGGGAATCTCAACTCAAAACATTTGGATGAGAATTAAGATAAAATAATTGATAAGTTAATGAAAATAATTAATTGATTCGAGTGCGATTTATCATACCCTACGTACGTGATGGTCGTATGTTGTTTACTCATGGCGTGTGTTGTCAAATAAATGACACACGAACACATGATATTTACGTATCGTGTTCTGATTTAATGCGTGTAATCGGTGTATTACAACCTATACACGATATGTAGTTCTGAATATTACGCAAAAATTAATTAGTCATTTAATATATATAAAACTCATCGCATGGTGTGTACAAGTCAAATAAATGACACACGGAACACATGTTGACAAGGTTTAAACAGTATAATAAATTAATTTTAAATTATGCGTAAGCAAGTAATATACACGCCATTTATCTGCGGCATGCCCCTGGGGACTGGGCGTGTTAACCTACCGCAAACATTAATGGAGTACGCGGAGTGCATATAGACTACACGTCGTTTGGTCTCCGAATTACACGATTACCAGTCACATGTGTCGTGTAATAAACACACGGCTTGTCTTTGACTCACAGACTACACAACGTGTATGCAAGTTACACATCATGTAGGCTAACAGTGTGTCAGGCTGGACCAGTCAACATGCGGTGTGTATTAATTACGTACCGTGTGAAATAAATGCACGATGCTCCTAATTAATTCATGAGTCGTCCTGGTGCATTGAACACGGGTAAACGACGTGTACCTAGAGGCTACACGCCGTGTATTCTTGTGTTATCCAGTTAGAATCATTCGCCCCTCCGGATGAGTTCTTCTTTCATAATTAATAGATTTTTTATTATATTTGCGAGAACGAAAAGGGATAAAAGGAGATCTCGTGATTCAGACTTAAAGAACGATTAAACAAGAATTAAATACTAATCATAAATGTGTAAATCAATAAAAAAAATTAAATAATTATAAATTACTATGCGACCCCTGTGATACCACTTGTAGGAACCGGGGCACGGCGGAAACACTGCTAGGGCATGCCCAACTCGGGATTTTGTTGTAATTGATGATTATTCTGAGATGTACACGACGTAGAATGTCATGACCAACGGAATTAATTCAAGGATTAATTGATGAAAGAACCCTGGAACGAAAACACGGGATCAACACATAACGATTTATAATTAATTTAACCAATTAAAGAATTATCTAACGATGAATTCTTTTTTTGTTGATGAATCTGACGTCTATACGTCGTATCATCGTTGTGTCGCATGAATCAAGTGTAGATTCTCTCCAGTGATGGTCCACACATTCACCACGAACCTATGAGCAGCGTCGTAAGAACCTCCGAGTGCTAGCATGGAAAATCCTGGTTCTTCTTTGACCGCCACAAGAATCGCTTCAAATGACTCTCCTTGTTCTCTCTAGAATTGAGAGGGGGTAGTGGAGAGGGTCGTTCTCTCAAATAACTAGTGACTGAATGTATGTGATCAAACAAACATGAATAATTTTTAAACCACGTACGGGAATAATATTTATTCAACATATTAAATAATAATATTTAACTGAGGTTCTGGATATATTTAGCTTGTGACCCCCTGGGTCTCTTTTTCAATGTCATTAGGCGAAGCTGCCCAAAGTCCAAGATTAACGTCTAACAACACGTCAATACGCCCACAGAAAAAGAAGTTGATATTGCAACAACATACAACTTCATACGAACGCTTATTGTTTAATATAATCTCTTTATCACGATATCTCTAATAAAGTAGGTTGCATGTCGGTGTCATCAATCCATGTTCGATATTTTTTTCTTTGAGTTTTCTGAAATGAGCATGCACACGAAACACCATGGTCATGAATTTATTGAAGTTGTTTCATTCTCAAAAGACCTGAGATATCAACTTACGTTAAAGAACAAAAGGGATAGATCATTTCTTGCATTATTCATTAATGCAATATCACTCGTGACACACAACGTATAAATGTAGATTTTCTACTGACGGGTCGTGTTCTCATAATCTCCTGCACTGAAAATTACCAAGAGCGTACACCATTAGAAAGTGTTTCAAAGTCCTATAAATCTTCACCCTTAATCACGGGGAACTGTCATGACCTTCCAGTGCGACAGTTACTCTTTAGGACATTATCACATACTACGTCGCGCAGAAGACCAATCATAATATGATAAGAAATTTATTAATATTCAAAACAATGAATACAGGTGATCATAAAGTTCATAGAAGTTGGTTTTAGGGCACCAACTTCAACAGCAATCATGGTGCCCAATTTGAGCTTTTCCTTTCTCGATTACAGGAGGTATATCAAAGAACAAATTGTAGCAAAGAACTTTCAAATTCCAGAGATGATGCCTTTTGCCTTTACTCTCGAGCTCAAGTGCAAATAAACCAATGGAGAACGGAAGCCAAGGTGGCTCACTAATGTTCAGGACTCCGAGGTTGGAACTGCTGCTGAACAAGCGTGCAGACACCCTCCAGTATGGATAGTCATGAACAAACCTCCTAGCATTATGCCAAGAGAAGAAAGCCTGTACTGGGGAAACTATAGAATGACATTTCAGAAGGCAACATAAGCTTGTTGCACCTATTGAAGGAAAAAATCAGCACAGGCTTCCAACAGAACTGGCCAGAACGCCTCTTGGAGCTCAGTTTCGCCTTGAGAAAAAGCGATTTTTCAAGAGGGCGGAAGTAATAAGAATGCAGCGGGGCTGTCCGTATAAGGGCATTGGAGTTAGCTGCCAAAGGTAGTATTGTACTTTCATTAGTTGGTTGTACTGGCTGGGCGGGTAGGGGTTGTTGACTAGGCAGTTGGGGTTATTAAATAAGGGAGATGCTGGTGTGGAGGGAATTACAAATATTTTCATTTGGCTTTCAGCTCGGCTGAACGGGAGACTTCGGTCTTTGCCTCCGGGAGTGACTTCCCAGGGTAGTTCTTCATTCTTCTTCTCCACTTTTTTCTTTTTCTTCTTCGATCTCTGTTGTAACCTTATACGCAGCTTCCTATAGAAATCAACTGCTTTCCTCACACAAAAACTGTGTGATCTTATCAGTTGTTTAACAACATGAATCAAGTCTTTGCGCCGTGAAGCAGTATGGAATGCCGCAACAGGTTTGGAGATCGAGAAGAGTGGGAGAATCAAGCCAATTGTGTGGATTTCGTGGAACTGGTAGTTGACTAAGCATCACGCCGTGAAGAATGATATCACGCCGTAATCAGACTAAGAAAGTACAAGACCACGCCGCGGCGAAGGAAGTCACGTTGTGAACGGGTGGTTTCCAGAATTATCTAACAGATTCGTTTGGAGTTTAAAATGAGGAGATGGCAAGAGATTATGATAGATACCATGCAAGCCACCTAGAGCGGTTAGAAGAGAGGTGAGTATATGGAATATGCTGGAATATGCCTTTGGGCCCCACGGAATATCCTAAGAATATTATTGGTTGTTAGGGGAGGGGTTTAATTATAAATAATGGGATGAGGTTGAGAGAAGGGGTATCCAGTGAGAATGAATTTAGTGGGCTGTTGTGGGCAGATCGGGAGTTAGGCTTGGGCGGGATCATCCCTATCTTCTTCCTCCCCTTCTTGTACTTCTGATGTTTTTTATTTCCAGTTCCTTCTCATACATAAATAGAAGAAGTTGGTCCTCTTATCTCCATCAATTGGTCTGACCTGCATTAGCTCCCTGCTACCAGAGCACCCCGCGGTTTCTTCCTCTGCCTAACTCTCAGCGCCGCATCCACCGCCGTCCATTTCCTATGCGCTGGACGAACCGCACAACACTTCACCAGGCGGCAGTGCGCACAGGCGAGACGCGTGTTGCCCGCTCCTGACCATTGCAGAAGTGCGCCCTTTGCTCGGCCTTCACTCGTAGGCCGCACACGCCTGGAAGTCCCCCTCAACGACCGAATGCACCGTAGACTTTACAGGAGCCAACCGCTGCCAACGGACCGCACCTCTCCGTCTAGTTTCTCGTCTGCAAGGGGTACGTCATCAACGTGCTGCTGGGGTACGTCATCAACGCGCTGCTGGTTCCTTTCGCTGGACGTTCGTACTAGCGCTATTTTTTTGCGCCGAAAGCTTCGGGTTCGGCCGCGGCACACTCAGGCGCAACTTGTTCGACGGGGCACGCATCGCCAGAAGGTTACCCGATTTATTTTCGACAAATACGCAAGAAAAAAAAAACAGACAAGGCAGGAGTTCACAGGTGGAAAATCGCTGCATCACTCACGCAACAGGAGACCATTGCCAGACTTCTCTCCCCACGAGGGGAACGTTGTACTCTTACTGCGGAGGCGAGCATTGCCAGATATTTTCTTCCGAAGGAGGAGGCGCACTGCCAGGATACTTCCTTCGCATCATCCACTTCATGAACGAAATGGCAATGGAGATGCAGTTCCACGATTGTCTCGAAGGCGTTGAACAGCAGGTCGGGAAGCTCGATTTGAAGCTTGATTCTACCTTCATCAACTTCACATCAGCGATGGACAACCTCACTGTGAAGCAACAAACCTGGGAGCAGGAGCACCACAACCAAGCTGTACAAGAACGTCATGAGCAGGCCAAATTCCAGAAGGACCAGGCGCACAACTTCGCCGAATTCTATGAGTGCATCTCCAACCTAGTGCGCTGCTTGGAGAAAGCCCCACCGCACAACGACGAACTTTCATCCTTAGTAAAAGAATTGTCTGCATCGCATGCCATGGCGTTTAGCGACCTGCGCCTACAAGACTAGGCTATTGATTTGCCTCCAACTCACGGATCCGATCAACATCACATGCCCATGTTTGATGGTTTAGATCCACAAGGATGGATTGCCCATGCAGAGTCATACTTTGATATACAGCAAACTCCGGAGGACTCGAAGGTTTCCCTTGCCCAGTTCTACGGACGACCACAGATCATGGAGGAATCCGGCACGCCGCTACCAGGTATCAACGTGATAGGGAAGCAGGACCAACAACAGACAATGACAGATCCCCCGGTGCCTTTTGTCGGACAAAAGGCACCAGCAGAAGAAGCATGCTGGTGGAAAGAAGTAAAGCGCTCCCTGGCGACAGAGGTTGCTGGCCTGCAGCTGATTGCACAGGAGCTAGCAGTAACAACTTACCTGCAGACGGAAGGTATCCAAAAATCTATTCTTCCAGGTTCAGCAACTGCTACAGTTGTCCAAACAACTGCAAAAGCCAAAGAAATGGTTTGTTTGTCTAAAAGCAATGTCAAATCTACTTGGTCAGATGAAGCAAAAGATTCTCTCTGTTCTACTAGTTTACCGGTAAAAAATGAAGAAGATTCGTTGCATCGAGATGAGAGTGGCTTTGAGGAATCCCAAAAAATTAAGTACGGATCTCCTCTGATCATTGGCTATATTGTCAGTCACCGGTGCAAGGGTTTGAAAGGAGATCAAGGGCCTGCAAATGAGATCCGGATAATTTGTGGAAATATTGGCGAAAACACAAAAAAAAAAAAAATATTCAGCGCCCCTAGAGTTGAAAGCAGTTGGCTCAACGAATTCAACTACGACAACAAGCATCACGAAAGCCAACCAAAGGGTAGCAAATATCCTGGAGGGAGCTCAATACATGAAGCTGGAAAATGACGCAACCCCCAACTTCATCTTTTCGGAGCTAACCAATGAAGCAAGGAGAAGCGTTTGGGAGATTGCATGGCGTTCACCTGCGGCACGGGTGCTTTATGCAGCAGCTTGGTCCTTAGTCAAAGGTGTTGCTTTGTTCGGCCCGACGAGCCAGAGCAGAGAAAAGAATATGGAAGATTGCTTGGCATAACTGTCTGCTTAGCACCCCTTGTCCTCAGTTCCCTGGAGCACGGCTAGTATGAGAGATCGCTTGGCATGCTTGCATGATACACCACCATGAGGACAAGTTGGTTTTTTAGGACGGTGGCAGTGATAGATATCATGCAGGCCACCTGGAGCGATTAGAAGAGAGGTGAGTATATGGAATATGCTGGAATATGCCTTTGGGCCCTACAGCTGGAATATGCTTTTGAGACAAGGGGTATCCAGTGAGAATGAATTTAGTGGGCTGCTGTGTGCAGATCAGCAGTTAGGCTTGGGCGGGATCATCCCGATCTTCCTCTTCTTGTACTTCTGTTGTTTTTTATTTCCAGTTCCTTTTCATACATAAATAGAAGAAGCTGGTCCTCTTATCTCCATCAAATTACATGAAGTTGACTCAGTTTAATTGGCATGTTCTGACCACATTAAAACGTGTGGTACACCTGACATGATCTCAGAGGAGTGGAGGAAGAAGAATTGATCCCAACCTTCAGATCAAAGGGTAGGATGCATGGAAGTCTATGAAAAATGTTTGCAGTAGTTCTGGAAGAAGAGAAAAGAAAAGGGGAGTTGGCAGTAGTTCTGGAAGAAGAGAAAAGAGGGAAGAGCCACAAAGGAGTTCTATTGCTATACCAAGTTGTTGAAGAAGAGAAAGCTCGAGAAAGAAGGAATTACACTACTACATCCGACTATTGAAGATTGAGCGAAACAAGTTAATATCAGCGCAGGATTATCTTCATCTGGAGTAAGTGATATTGCTCAGACCGTGTGAAAGACAAAGAGTAAATCCTCACAGAAAGAGGACACTCATCCGGCTTTGGAAAAGAACAGATCAGCGCACGTGGACTTCAAAGTAGTATCAAATCTGGAGTTTTGATGCAAGCTACCATGCTGAACATGGACAGAAGACTCTCACGTTTATAAACTGATTGTTGTCTTCACCGAAGCAGTGCGTCCTTGGATCGACAATGTGTCTTTCTAGAATCATTTAAGAGTAGTGTGTAATGGCCCGGACCTCTCTGGTCCATTACTTTGTGAGAATCTGGTGTTTGAGGTGTTCTGAGAGGTCAAGGAGTTTCATTTCAACACTTTGCAAAATTCCCAATTTTCCAAGTTTTCCAACGGTACCGGGCGATAGCTCACCCTGGCGGTGGCTTGCTGGCGATGGCTCGCTGGCGGTGGCTCGCTGGCGGTCGATCGTCCAACAGTGCCTCGTCGAGCGGGGTCTCACCGAGCAGTATATCACCTAACGGTGGCTCGTGAACAGTGTTTCCAGCTTCCTCCAATTTCGTCCTTTTGAAGTAAAAGGCTTTTAAGCCCTTATTTGAAGGGATTTGAGACCGTTTCAAATCCCATAAATCCTATCTTTATTTTCCTAAGAGTCGGGGGGGCTTTTAAATGGTCAAAGCGCGTTATCTTGACCAGATCCGGCTTTACTGGCAAATCAAAAACATATCTAAACTCACAACTCTGTTTAGATCTTTCCGAAGCTGAGATGCCTTTTCCCCCCTTGTTCCTCCTTTCCTCCTTGCTTTCTCTTGGTACGGGACGCCCTGAACCTTTCTTCCCGTAGGAGTCGTGTGGTCAACTACAGATTTTGGTTCGTGTTTCCCTGGTGTTTATCGTGCTGCATGCACGCCCCAGTTTTGGCGCAACCAGGAAGTGCCGATAGTCTGTTCTTCCAAGTAGGTTTCCCTTTGTCATTTTTAATTGTGCATCATGCGGGGTGGGTGTGGGTGTTTTCTTTTGTGAAGATAGTTGAATACCAATTAATAAAGATAATTGAACCAGTTTAAAATCAATATACGAGGGGCTGTGAAAAGTGACGCATGTTCTTGATGTTTGTTTTTATTAATATTGTGACTTGTGGGCTAACTACCCACTGAAAATTATGGTTGTTGGGGGTCCTTGTTTGCGCACAGAATGGTTTATGGAATGCAAGTTGTTTGTTTCATGTTGAACGGTTATGAAAATTTGTTAACCACGTATACTCGGCTAATAAATGGATGCCCCAAGATCATATTGTTTCTGTGATAACCCCTGAATTAACAAGTGGAATTAAAGGGGTGCCTTGTTAAATCTGAATATGTTTTTCCTTGGTTCATGTGGTGATGTGGTTCTGGGCACGGATGTGCAAAGGAGGATGGTTTTGTTGATAAGGAGGATGGTTTTGTTGATATGGTAGTCTGGGTGTGGTATGCTTGTGCAGCAGGGATGCAGATCTGGTTGTGGTTTAGTGTATTGCTAGATGTGGTTGTTAGTTGGGGGTTGTTTTGGCTGGAAGGATGGATTGGGAGGGATGACTTTGAAGAATAATGGTAGTGGTTGGTATGGGTGTTTCGCCGTTGATAAAATGCAAAAATCTTCACCCCGTATCTAGAGATCGATATATGGTATATCATGAATGGGTGTTAAACGGAGAGGAAATGTAAAGCCGCCTTAATCTATCAAGGCTCTTCGCTTTCTAAAATGACTTTTACTATGTTGTTTGTTGTGTGTTGTGCTTAGCAGTTGTCCGGACAGTAATGAAATGGATAAATGAACTGTTTAATAAAGAATGAAAATGGTTAATTAAATTGGTTGGGAATGTGAAATGGGTGTTGTGGCTTGTAGTGTGGTGTTGTGCATTTAGAGGTACCAGCAAAGGTGACAGTGTTTTGAGTTGGTGGTAATCGGAGAACCAATAGGTTGGGCTTGAATGTTTGGTATCTTATATGTATATACTTGTATTTCTCTTGTGATTTCTATAAGCACCACACCCTAGTTGAGCACTATGTGACGAACATCCCCATCGTCACGGTGGAGGGTGTCTTTCCCAAACATCTGGTGAGGAGTACGAATGGATGGGTACCTGCTCTTTTCAGCTTTCTCTTCCAGACGAGGTAGGTATGGCACAGGCTGTGATGGTCGGAGGTCTGTTAGTGTCTTAGATGGTGGTTGTGATGACCCAGGTGTCTTCGGGCGAGATGTGATGGCTCAGGTGTTTTCGAGCGAGGTGGTTTGTGTTTTCCCAAGTGTTTTCAAGATGAGAGGTGACTTGTTTTCCCAGGTGTCTTCAGGATGAAATGTGATGTGTGCAGTGGCTCAGGTGTATGCGGGCAGGATGTGTTGTGAGGCCCAGGTGTGTGCGGGCGGGTTGTGATGTGGTTTGTGGCCCAGGTGTGTGCGGACGGGATGTGTTGTGGTATACGAAAGGGATGGGAGCATCAGGACGTTCGACGTTGGGCAAGAGCGACATGCCAGTGGGAAGGTGTAGTAGCCTTATAATTCGATGTGCTTTATATTATATTAATTGGTTTGCGTTACTTGGAGAACGTGCCTTAGTGAGGTTGCAGTGGTTAGTATACCTGGTTAGGTGTTTGGTTCTGCTGTTTTCTCATAGATGCATCAGTATGCCTCTTTCACGTGTGCACGAGAGATTTGGTTTTCCTGCTCAGTATACTTGTATGTTCACCCTACGTATATAAACTGTTTTCAGGTTTCCAGGATAATTTCGCGGACTATGGTGGACCTCACTAGCTTGGATCTTGACAGTTGTCGTGTCGCTGCTTAGCTTTACTGTTGATATTTACTTTGGAGACTTATGTATTGTAACAGTTCTATTTTTACACATGCATGCGGGATGGTTGTCTTGGAGTTGCATTGTGGATGATCCATCTTATCTCTCGATCTTGTTTTCTTAAAAGGGGTAATGTCTCTCATATTTGTGTGATTTGTACACCCTTGCGGTATCTTTGAAGGGAGGGGGTCGTAACATAGTGCTTCTTGGTGGTGCATTCGTAATTATTATTCGGTGTGATCGGTGAACGAGTTCCTTCCAACGAGAGTACATGATCCGTAAAGCCTAGAGAACATCAAGAAAAAAGTTTTAATCAATGTGCACCCTAATCCCCCCCCCAAGGTGTTTATAGGCCGTTTGGTCCCAACATAAACACAAAAAAGGCCACCCTTGAACCAAAAATACAACATATGACATCTTTGGGGATAGTCACAATTGGGACAAACATAATGGAACTTTGCAATCACATCAAGTTTTTAACTCAAAAATCAATGCAACAGCTCCTTAATTTTATCAACTGCAAGGTTTCTAAATTCTCAATGTGAGAACTGGAATCTCAAAACACCGCACCTCACATGTAATCACAATCCAAATTTTTTATTTTGAAAACAATTAGCAATAAAATAAATCATCAAATATAGAATTTTAAGCATTAAGATACTATTATCAATTTAATATAAAATCATGTCTGTGATTACAAGAAAGTCAATGTAACAATCCCTTAGTGAGACACAACATTGCAATAGGATCAGGATAAAATGCGTTACATGTTGTGCTATTCTTCACACTAGAAATAAGAGCATCACTGCCATGATGTAGCGCTTAATCAAACACTAACGTATAGCTCATAAATCCCAACCCCCCAACCACCAGTGAGGGGGGGAGATGCATGAAATTGCAGGAAGTTCAAGCTTGCATAGCAAATTAACTATGAAATCATTCAACCAGCCTAAGAAACAACACTTACCATCAATGATGTCGGCAAGATTTAAGCAACCAGCCTTGTGCATCATTTGTAGAGTTTGAGTAAGAGACTCGGAAAATGAAGGCTTTTTTTCTTTCAATTTTTCCTACAAACGACATTAGCCAAATGGTAATTCTCAATATAAAACATAAAAAAAAAATCAAGCAATATTATGCATGAAAAGAAATTCATTTAACAAAATGCCACTTTTTACTATTGCTGGGGAGAAAATCTGTTAAAAATAAATAAAAATAAAAAAGCTCCGCCCTAAAACCAACCAACAACCAAGAAAATAGCTCAATAATGTAATTCAACAATAAAGAATGATGGTCCACAATGCAACTTCTTAAAACTTCGTTGAGGGAAAATCACCTATAAAGAAGAAAAATTCTAAAAAATTCCACTCTAAAACCAACAAACCAAGGAAACTGCCCAACAATGTAATTCGACAATAAAAAATGCTAGACACGAGATATGCACTAGAGATACAAAAGGTTCACCTTCTGCAATAATAATGATCCAATCTAGTGAAAATAACAAAATTTATGTCATTCTTGTCATTAAAGCACCATTACAAAATGTCACGGCTATTTAGCATTAGAAGACCCTAACAATTATTACATACTGCTATCAGGAGTGACCGTTAAATTGGTTTAACTGAATAGGATGCTCAATTTAATTTTGTTCTTTAATCTGATTCAGTCAGTTTGGCATTCGCTTAAGTCAGCTTGAAATTTGCATTTAGAAAACTAAATTAACCTGTTATATTTATCAACAGAATAAAACATTTACAAAATTTATTTTATCTATACTATTATTTACACTATACGTTCTTTAACTTGACGGATTATCAATTTTGACTTCCAGCCGGCAGTCACTAGCGCTTTTGACAAAGCTGGCCGCCGTTTACTGTAGCGACGTGGACTCACTTTTCCGAACAATGATCGTCTTCTTCATTGTTTTATAGCCCATTTTCAGGCTAGGGTCATGACCGAAAATCCTCTGTAATTTTGTGCTCCCAAATAGTGAAATTTCTGCCTCTCCCGTGGACGTAGGGATTATTCCCGAACCACGTAAATCGTTGTGTTCTTGTTGCTTTTCTTTCTTTCGTTTTCTCGTTTTTGTCATTTGCGACTCCCGGCGATTCCGCAACACACATTACGTGGATTGGTTCGGTTAAGATAAAAACAAAAACAAAAAAATCAAAAACAACTAATTGCTTACCCCTAACTGCTACAACCACAATTAACAACAAAACAGCAATGATAATTTATTTACAAAGATAATTGCTGCATAAAGAAGTTGACCAAGCCAAAAAAAAAAAATGTGCAAAAAATGATGTTTAATAAATAATTACTGCATAAAATGTAAAAGGAATGCTACTACCAAGAAGGGAAGAAAAACAACCAGACAGACAAATGGAGCATCAGGCAGCAGAGCAGAAAGACACCAAAATAAGCAGACAAATGCTGGAACAAACATGAAATGCCATCGCTAAAATGTGTCACATGCGTAAGGGCAACACAACATTAGCAATGATACATAGGACTCACAGTAGTGCTGAACCATTTAATGCTAATGACATATACCTAAAAGTAGCATACCACATTCACGGGTATGCATACCCAAATCAATGCAATATTATGATGTCAGACTAAAATCGAGAAAGAAATAAAATAAATTCTAACCATAACATTTATAACAACATACTTGACATTAATGTATGGATACAAATAGAGGTATTTGCACTCACAAGTAGAACTGGCAGTATGAAGCGAGAACTCCCAGAAAAATGGGTTCTTAAGCCACTTGCAAGATTTCCAATAGCTTGAACAGCTTCAATAGCAACAGCAATGTTCACATCTGTAACAAGCTGAATACCAAAGACAACCACAACCAAGTGTGCAGCATAACAGTGAATAGAATATTCAAAAAAGAAATGTCATTATTATACCAAACTACTAAACATGCTACTCGATGAAATCCTAACTAATTAGAGTGCAAAAAAACAGAACTTTTCGGTATGAAAGGTCCAATCAAACAGAACATGAAAAGGAAAATAATAGTGATATATTAATGTTCTATTTCAAAACAAATTGATAATAAAAGGAATCACAGAAATATACTTAAAACACCCACAATGTTTGGTCACAAACTAATGTGAGAATCATTACTCGCCAATAACATTTAACACCCTCGATTTAATAGAAGGATGCAAAGAGGCCATCACTGGACCAAACACAATCAAAGTGTGCTCTGATATCATGTTTAAGTTTCAGCACTAAAACCCAGTAAATAAAGCAGTCAAACATGGGAATGGCCTCCATTTTACAGTAAATCTAAATACTCAAAGAAAAAATAACTTGGCATGGTCAGCTATATTGCTTATCCATGGCAATGGCCTCCATGCACCAGGAAGAAAAAGACAAGACTGATGTATATGAGTATCCAAATAAAAATGCTACATTTGTACAGGTACGATCAAGGGTCCTTTTCCAAATACCAGCCAAGTAGAATGCTCAGCACATCAAATGAAGGAATTAAGATGATCAAATGGAAATGTCAGCTGGTTTTTTTATTATCATTTATCCAGTAGGTAGGACAATAAAAAAAAGAATCTTGGCAAATTCAAACCCAATTGCAACACCCATTGCACCCCGCAATCAATGTAAATTGTGCTTGGATGAATCAATGAAAAGAATAAATACCTTCTTCAATGTCCGACAAATCTCTGTGAAATCACCAGGTGCTATTTTTTTTGTTGAAGCAAGCTTGGTCAGCTCTGCCACTGCCTCCTTCCGTTCAGACCATTTGGAAGCTTTCTAAAAGTAAAAGATGAAACAAACAAATGTAATGAAAAACCTAAGCATAAACATCTAAAAAAAATATATAATTAAGATATACACATGTTGAAAAATTCAAAAAAGACAGATTTTAAATTATACAACATAAAACTAGAAATAGATGGAGAAAACATACCACCCCAGCCCAGAATCCTGATTTTTCCAATGGACTTAAAATATCAACAGGATCAATAAGCTCATATTCATCTATTTCCTGAGAAGCTGCCATTGCAAAATGCATTTCAAATCAAGAATGAACACAGCAAACGTCAGCAAAACTCAACTCCTCAAAGATATTTCATTTCTAGAAGTTCAATAAACCACAAACCATCAGCAGCAGAATCTTCTGATGGTCCGGGACCTGCAGCTTCTGAAACAACTTCCTCTTCTGCTTCCTTTTCTTGCTCGGATCTGACAAGCATAGCAAGAAAAGATCAGTGCAAAATGTCAAGAACAGGAAGCTAAATAAAACCAGCAGCATAATAATCAGATCTTCTGTGGTAAGCTTACTTCAGATCAAGACCATCAAATATTTGTTTGATAATGCGTGATATTTGATAATGACAAGCATCCTTTTTTCAATCAAGGCATGGTATGATACGAAAAACATCTAGAATTATTTTAATCACACCACAATCCTCAAGAAAACAAAATGGAAGCATTTGTCGAAGTGGGAAATTCGGGAAGTAGAACAAATAGATACATTGAACAACAGCAGGAAGCGTGCAATTCAGACCATTCTCAATTGTCCAAATTCCCTCCCTTTATCTGAAGCAGCCCAGATTCTATTATATTTCAGACATTGGGATGAAAGTCAGGCTTGAAACAATTCAACCTTCCACACCAAAGAATTTTCAAGGATGAAAGACAAATCTCATTAACAATAAAAGGGATGGTACAACATAGAAAGTGATAAATCGCCCACATAACACAAAACAATTAGAAACCAGATCAGAATCAAACTAGACCAAAAGAAGATGACAAAAAAGCTCAACACGGCAGCCATCCAATTCCTGAGGTCAGAGGCAACCCTGTAAACAGTCCAGTAAATAAAACCCACAAAAATAGAAGAAAATCAACTGTTTCCTTGAAGCGATCAGTCCAGCCAAATGAACCAAGTCCTTTTTTTAAAGTTATTGTGGTAGTACATGACTGATCATGATAAATGCGGAACTGATGCCACTAGGCATCTCACAACAAAAAATGATTAAATATTATAAATTTTCAAATATTTTATTAGATTATCCCAAGACTACTAATCAAATATAAAGTAGAACACTGACATGATATTAAAATCAATCGCATTTGGTCCAAAAAATAACAATCTATTTAACTCATTATATCCCCAGGTTAAATAGGTGTAAAGCCAATATCGTGTCCACCCATAAGATATAATCAAATGATGCTTGGTCCAAAAATGACACAATCTATAATCGAATTGTGTTTGGTCCAAAAATGACAATCTATTTAACTCATTATTCTCCCCATGTTAAATAAGTGTATGGCCAATATTGTGCCCACCCATAAGATACAATGCCGAATGCCTCACATCATATCCAAACAAAACACAATGTCTCACATTGTAAGAAGAATAAATACAATAACATTCAAATAAACTTATTGAGTTACTAACCCAATCCTCACTCCCCAAACCGTTAATTAGTTTAAGGGTAAAAAACAGATGTCAATGCTCAGAGATGCATTAAAACTAAAAATGGAGGCTATCTTATGAGAAGAGTGGATAAAGCCAACGATATCAAAAATGGCATCAATTTTACCATCTCACTTGGCTTTATAATGAACTGGCCTTGTCATGCAATTGAATCATAGTGTTATTTCTTTAGACATTTAATAAGGGACTTCAAGCTTTGTATACATCAAAAAGTTCAAGATGATTGAAGGCTGTTGGTATCAGAGCACGTAAAATAGTCTCCCTACACTCTCTCCCGCTGCCCTAGCCGCGCCCCACCTGCTGCCCTAGTCGCACACCCCACCTACTACTCAGGCTTCCCACCTGCTACTCGCGATCAAGGAGCGCCATCCTAGGCACACATGACCCAGTCACGCCTCCCAGGCACGCACGACCCGGGCATCATGACTACCGAGGGGTGTGCCTCCTCTGGTCAAGTGGCACCCACATCCTATCATCATGCAACACCCCACCCAACACCTCATCCAGACACTAACCTCCCCAGATGTGCGGCCCAACCACCCTGCTCCCACACAGCTACACCTCCATAGCCCCTCCTTCCAGGCGTCGTTGGACCATGTGCAACCATACCAACCCGTCAGATCTAACATCCGCATGCTGAATTCGGCGTCACTCTGCATGTTCCTGCACTCATCGACTAACATCCGCATGCTGAATTCGGCGTCACTCTGCATGTTCCTGCACTCATCGACCCGGGCATCATGACTACAGAGGGGTGTGCCTCCTCTGGTCAAGTGGCACCCACATCCTATCATCGTGCAACACCCCACCCAACACCTCATCCAGACACTAACCTCCCCAAATGTGCCTCCTCTGGTCAAGTGGCACGCACGACTCGGGCATCATGACTACCAAGGGGTGTGCCTACTCTGGTCAAGTGGCACCCACATCCTATCATCGTGCAACACCCCACCCAACACCTCATCCAGACACTAACCTCCCCAGATGTGCGGCCCAACCACCCTGCTCCCACACAGCTACACCTCCATAGCCCCTTCTTCCAGGCGTCGTTGGACCATGTGCAACCATACCAACCCGTCAGATCTAACATCTGCATGCTGAATTCGGCGTCACTCTGCATGTTCCTGCACGCATTGATACTTCCCAGCTCTTTCGGCTGAGGTCACTCATCCCAACATTGTTTTTCGAACACACTTTAACTGTGAAATTCATGAAAAGAAAGATGTGCATTGTTGACATAAGTAATAACATCAAGTCATTTAAATGTTTCATCCAAAGGTAAACACCACATCCACCCTTTTTAAGTGGAAAATTCTTATTGCATACCCCACGTTTCTAAATTCAAGTAGTGTGTCGTCAAACTCCTAGCTAAGTACTAGTTCTAATATCATTCTGTAACATCCCAACGACCATTGGAATTCGATGGTACCTCTTTGCCAACCTTGAACCCATTACCTCTCAATAAAACTTCTCACCCAATTTTGATGGCCTTCGGTTACACTTCAATAGCCTTTTGAAATCTTATATCCCTACAAGTTAATATATGTTCTCACACACTTAATAATAAAACTACTCAAGAGGTCACTCCTGATGTTGTTCCAAATCAATCAAATTTTTACCGTGAGTTCATTATTATATAGACTACAGGAAAGAAATACGAACCATGTTTTCATGGTTAGAATATCAAAACTTTTAATTGTCTCATTCAAGGGGAGTATCATAACAATGTAATCAATAATGATAGTAGAAACCAATATAGCGGCACGACACAACAGAGACAAAATAAGCTAACAATTTATGGAAACTACGATGACATGGAATATTCATTGTCTTCCATTAACAACTACACAAATAAAATGCATGGTCTTCTATTAAATTACACATATTTAAAAAAAAACACCCACCATTGTATGTAAATAATACACATTAAAACATCCACTATTTATTCATAATGGATTTTAGCCTCCCCACTATTGTCTGTTACTCGATATTATTAACCCTAGTTAAACAACATGGAAGGTAACAAGTGGATATATAAATTAAATGTGACATGGAAAGAAACTATAGGCTTTTGGAATAGCATAAAATTGAATTCAAGATAATAAGAAGCAAGCGTGAAAGAGGGAATCTAAGAAAAGAGTGAGAGATGGAAAGAGTCTGCAACAAGCCAATCGCCATGCCCATTAGTATACATAACAAAGCCCTTGTCCATAGACTGTAATACTTTCAAGCCAAGCATGGCTATCTAACTACTCTTGCAAAACAAACACTTATCTACCAAATGATTTACAAAAACAATCTCGTAGATAATAAGACAATAAAGCAAGTGATCAACTTCTAATGCAAATATTCATAACCTAATACAACTCTAAGGAAATAACCAATAGATGCACCGCTGAAACCGTCAAAATGAACTAGAAAATCCATAAATCCCTGAATTATTAATTCAAGACCATACTTGTCAAAACATGTTGTCACGGCCGCGATCGCGCCATCACAGTGCTGAGCGGCGCCCGGTCGCTTCAGGATGTTGGATCGCGATCGCGCCGCCTCACCCGCTATCGCGGCCGGCGCGGCTGCACCTTGTTCTGGCGCCAAAGAATCTCGGTTTTCTTTGGCCCCATAAGCGGTCCAACCCATCTCGCCCCTGCGTAACCCTTCTTATTTTCTCCTCCTGCTGCAGCGACGCCCCCCCCCCCAGTTGTACACCCATTTTTTTTCAGGCGCGGCTCCTCTTTCCTCCTCTCACTGCTGCGCACACCCTTTTTTCCAGGCGCTCCTTCCTCCTATCTGGAGAGGATTTCTCCTTCTTTCTCTCCGCTGCCACCCATTTGTGCTTAGCATCTACTGCTCCGCTCCGCACTGTTCCGACGACATCGGCAACCACTAAAAACAACGACAAAGTGACAGCAACCTTTCATCAGTATTTTTCTTTTTTTCGGTTATCCAAACATCTGTCTTTTCCTGTTATTTGTGTCAAACAAGTCTCTTAAACCCTTCTTTCTACTATTTCTTCCTTCACTACAGCTATGGCTTCATTTTCTCAGTCATCTATTACATCAACCAATGCTATGACAGTACAGTCTTTTTCACCGTTGGTGAAGCCTCAAGGAAAAAAATTGGATATTGCTTGGGAGTGGAATTCTTTAAGAGACATCAACAATAGAAAGAAAGTCACATGGGCATTTTGCATGATGGTGACCAATGGTGATATTACTCGAGCCAAAGAACATCAAATGGGATTACCGAGAAATGTTCAAAAGTGCAGGAAGACTCCTCAAGAAGTGAAAGACAAGCTTCTTGCGGCACAAACAAAGAAAAAAGCTGACAAATCAGCATATATGAATGAGATTCATGATATTGATGGGGATATGGAGGAAGAGCTTGAAGAAATTCATGTCATTGAGAGTGGGAAAAAAAGAAGTTATGCATCAAGTTGAGCATCAAGTGCACCATCATGTCCTTTAAGTGGCAACAAAATGAAAAAAGTGAAAGGGCCAATTGATGTAATGTTCATGGAAGATCCGGCAAAAGTAGTCAAGGTGCAAAGCAAACAAGCATTAAAAGATTCTTGTAGCAAGCAATTAAGAGATTGAATGGTGCAATACAGAGAGCAATTCCTTTGCACAAATGAAATTGTTTTTAATGTTGTTCGATCAAGAAGCTTTAAAATGATGGTGGAAGCAATTGAACAATATGGACCACACTTGAAAGTTCCAATCCATCACAAGTGCAGGGTTCCTCTTCTTAAAAATGAGTTAGTATACAAAGGAATTGTTGAATGGTCATGAAATTGAACGAGAAAATTATGGTTGCTCAATCATGTCTGATGGTTGGACGGACAAAAAAGGAAGAACCTTAATCAATTTCTTGGTAAATTGTCCAACCGGTTCAATGTTTGTAAAAAGTGTTGATGCATCAAATTACGTGAAAACAGGAGAAGCGGTTTTTAAGTTATTGGATGATTTTGTGGAAGAGATTGGAGAATCAAAAATTGTGCAAGTAGTTACTGACAACGGAAACAATTTCAAGTTAGCCAGTAATAAAAAACTTTTTGTTTTAATTTTTAAAAGTACTTCCATTTCATTTTAATATTATCAATTCAGTTAACAACTTAAGATTTTAATTGTTATTGATTTTGTATGATTTTAGGCAAATTTGTTGATGCCTAAGAGGCAACACTTATTTTGGACTCCATGCGCCGCACATTGTCTTGATTTGATCTTGGAAAACATTGGCAAGCTTAGTAGGGTGAAGAAGGTTATAGAAAGAGGCATTAAGCTTGTAGCCTTCACCTACAACCACTCATTGACATTGAACATTATGAGGAGGTTCACCAACAAAACTGAGTTGGTGAGATATGGAGTTGTTCGGTTTGCTACAACCTTTTTAACTTTAACAAGATTGTATTTGCAAAAAAAAATAATCTCAGAAAAAAATTCACTTCTGAAAAGTGGTTGAGATCCAAAAATGCAAAAGAAGCAAAAGGAAAGCATGCTGCCGACACTATAAAATTCTATAATTTAAATTAATTTAACTGCCCCGCGATTGGATAGAAAAGCAGCTGCGACGCGATTCGCGTCGCCGCTACCCCGCTATGGTACCCCCGCCGCGTCACGCCGTGATCCGATATTGAAAACTATGTTCAAGACACGATCCGGCCTTGACAATAAAGATGCACATGCAACAAAGAGCAGCGAAAGAGGCAACATAGAGAGATGAATAGTTTCATGGAGAAACAGAAAAGAAAACAATCTGAAGCTTTCAAGGTGATTTAGTTATTTATTACAATAAAATGTAGTTAATAGAGCCCGTAGCCAGCCGGCAGTTTGGCAGGTTTACACCCGCAAGGGCAAGGGTAATTCTGCCTCAACAGAAAATATAAAAGGGGGTCCCACTGAGGCGGTTCAGCATGGTCCCCACTAAAGCAGTTCCCCTGGCAGTTATTTTTGAGTTAGTGCAGCAGAAAGGGGAATCTCCAGGTGGAGGAGAGAGGCATGTGATCTTTTCAGTTAAAAGGGGGGAAGTTAGTGGGAGTGGGGCAGACTAGTTTTTTCCTGGGAATTTCCTATTGTTCGGCTTGGGGGCTTGGGAGCTTGGGCGGGAAAGCAGGGGCTTCCCGATTTTCATTCTGTTTTTCCGTTTTTTCTCTCGTACATCCTGTAATTCTCTCCTGCTTTGAATCGAAGTCCATAGCAGTTCCCTCTTTGGGAGTTGCTGCCCTACAGTTCTCTAACAAATTGGTCCGATCTGCCTCCTTCGTGCGTTCTGCTTCGTCCTCCATTACGCACGCCTCCCCGCTCTCCGCGCAGCCGCCCAGTTCTTCAATGGAGACTCGTCATCAGTCCCGCCTTGACTCAATGGATCACCGCATCGATCAGATCGATACTTCTTTGGCTGATCTTCACTCCTCGGTAAACAAAATATCTTCCACTCTGGATTTATTTATCAACTTCCAACGTTTGGATCGCGAGGCTCAAGAAAATGCAGAATTTCGTAAGTATTCTTCGGGAATCCTCCGTCGCCAGGATAAACAGCCGCACGACCCCACCAGCAACCCCTCTACATCCCTGGATACTACTGCAGATCATTCTGGCGCTACTGCATGGGATCCGCCAGAGCACCGTCCTCTCCCTGCATTTCCACAGGAACTCCCTGTTTTTCCGAGACCAGTGGAGCTTCCGATTTTTGATGGCCACGATCCAAGAGGGTGGCTTACACGTGTGGAACTCTATTTTTGGCTGCATCAAACACCTGATGACTCTAGGGTCTCCCTCGCCCAATTTAGCATGGACGGTCCAGCAATCCATTGGTTTGCTATACTTCTCGAGGTCAATCCGGGTCTCTCGTGGTCCATATTCAAGGACAAATTAATGGAACATTTTAGTGGTTTGGAGATTCATAGTCCCTATGAAGAACTCGCTACCCTCCACCAAACTGATTCTGTTCAGACTTATATTGAGGAATTTGAATATTTAGCTTCTCTTATCCCACGCCAGCCTGAACCACAGTATGTTGGATATTTTTTGCATGGTCTTCGTGAAGATATTCGTAGTTGGGTCCGCATCCATGACCCTACTACTCGCTTTCAGGCTATGCGCCTTGCTCGTCATGTTGAACTTGCTGTCCACCGGGGTGTTGGTCCACAATTTCACACCACAGTAACCCGTCCTTTTGGTGGTGGCCGCAATACAACTGTTCCTACGGGTGGCCCCCGTTTATTTCCCCCCCACCCTCCTCAGCCAGCTTTTCGCCATCCAGGTGGCATACCTCGCGAACCACTCAAACCCCAACCTCCGGACAGAGGAGTCCGCCATTTGACAACTCAGGAATGGAAAGATAGACGTCGTCGAGGATTATGTTTTCGTTGTGGTCTCCCTTATTCTCCACTCCATAAATGTGCTGACCCTAAGTTACGGGTGTTATTACTTGGCGAAGATGATAAACTTCTTGAGGGGGACGATTCTCTCCCTGCCTCTCCTGAGCAGGCTGCACCCCCACATATTCCAGAGGCTGAATGTAATGTTGTTGCTTATCAAGACCTCACCCCTCCTTACTCGTCCTCCCAACAGCTGCTACATGATTTACCTTCCATGAAGATTGAAAGCCACGTGGAGGATGTCCCTATTTTAATTTTGATTGATAGCGGTGTTGCGGAATCGCCGGGAGACACAACGACAGAAACGAGGAAAAACGAAAAGAAAGAAAGCAAAGGACACAACGATTTACGTGGTTCGGGAAAAATCCCTACGTCCATGGGAGAGGCAGAATTTCACTATGATTCGGGAGCACGAAATTACAGAGGATTTCAGTAGTAAAACCCTAGCCCGAAATGGGCTACATATGAAGAAGACGGTCCACTGTTCTGAAAAGTAGTCCGCGTTGCAACAGTGATCGGCGGCTCACTTTGTCAAAAGTGTTACAGTGTCTGTCGGCTGGAAGTCAAAAGCGCTACAGTGGAGTTGACCCCGAAGTCTGCACCGCTACAGTGCCTGTCGATGTCGGTCGGTCAGCTCTGCTATAGTGGTTAGCATTGCTACAGTGCCGAAAAAATTGGGTCACAAGCATTCGGCCCAACCGGATCGGGCAACACCAATCCAACAAGCGGTGCCACACACAATTTCATCTCTCCCAAATTAATTCCCATCCTTGGTTTATCCATACAGACTACACAACCGTTGGATGTTCGCCTGGGGGATGGCCACAAACTGTACCCTTGGTTTGTGTCCTAATATCCGCCTTATACTGGGATCCTATACCTGTTTTATTGATACTCAGGTTCTGGAAATTGGTCGGCTGGATCTCATTCTCGGCATAGCTTGGCTGCGGACCCTGGGTGATGTCCAAACAAACTGAAAAACCATGACCATGAAATTTCAGACAGCAGATCATGATTACACTCTTTGCGGCGTTGCTCCTCCAAATCCTGCCATTTTCTCCTTAGCTGCTGTTTTTTCCGGCTCCCAACCAGTTTCGGACCCCAGTTTCCCAACAGGTCGCCCTTCTCCTTCCCTTACTGCCACTCAACAGAGGGACTTACAGTCCCTGCTTGCACAATTTAATGCCATATTTGTTGCACCCACCGGGCTTCCTCCTGACCGGCAACATGTCCATAGCATCCACTTATTACCCGGTCAGGGTCCTGTTACAGTTCGGCCATACAGATATCCCCATTTTCAAAAAACTGAGATCGAAAGGCAAATACAGGACATGCTGAATTCTGGTATTATTCGTAACAGCTTCAGTCCCTATTCCAGCCCTGTTCTTCTTGTTAAGAAGAAGGATGCCTCTTGGCGTCTTTGTGTTGATTACCGTGCTCTCAACAAAGTCACCATTCCCAATAAATTCCCTATTTCGGTAGTTGACGAACTCCTTGACAAGCTTCATAGCGCATGTTATTTTTCTAAACTGGATCTCAAATCAGGGTACCACCAAATTCGGATGCGGGCTGAAGATGTTGATAAAACCGCGTTTCGCACGCACAGCGGTCATTATGAATTTCTCGTCATGCCCTTTGGCCTTATGAATGCCCCAGCTACCTTCTAAGCTACCATGAACGACCTCTTTCACCCATTGCTTCGTAAGTTTGTCCTTATTTTCTTTGATGACATTCTTATTTATAGCAATGATTGGGCTGCCCACATGGGCCATGGGGCGGCTGTCTTACGGGTTCTGTTTCAGCATTCTTTTTTTGCCAATAGTGGCAAGTGTTCTTGGGCTCGGCAGGAGATTGATTATCTGGGGCACATTATTTCCAAAGATGGCATTTCCATGGATCCTACCAAGATTCAGGCAGTGCTGGATTGGCCGCATCCTACAACTGTTAAAGGGGTTCGTGGATTTCTCGGTCTCACCGGCTATTACAGAAAATTCATCCGAAACTATGGCAAAATTGCCCAGCCTCTCACTGCTCTCACCAAACGAGATAACTTTACTTGGGACTGCTGATGCTGTCCAAGCCTTTGACACCCTCAAAACACACATTACCTCGGCCCCTGTTCTTGCTTTACCAGATTTTTCTGCTCCATTTCAGATTGAATGTGATGCTTCCGGGCGAGGCGTGGGGGCTGTTCTCATGCAAGACCGACCGCCAATTTCTTTTTTTAGTAAAGCTTTAGCCGCCAACCACCTCGCCAAATCCACCTATGACAAGGAGATTATGGCTTTGGCATTGGCTATCCAACATTGGCGACCCTATTTACTTGGTCGCCCTTTTACCGTTTTTTCAAGACCATCGGAGTCTCAAATATCTCCTCCAGCAGCGGATTACGACGGCTGACCAACAATGTTGGATTTCAAAATTATTGGGTTTTCAATTTGATGTCCAATTCAAGCCAGGTCGCCTAAATTCGGCCGCGGATGCCCCCTCTCGCTCCCATGATAATTCCGATCCTTCCCGGTTTGGCAACAGGACCCCCACTTGTTAGATGGCGTAGAGACTGATCCATCTTTACAAAAAATTGTTGCTGCCCTTCGTACAGGAAGCTCCAACTATCAACACTTTTCGCTGGATCGCGGTATTCTTCGTTATAAAGGTCGTCTCGTTTTGCCAAGCTCTTCCTCTTGGATACCTCAACTGTTGGCTGAATTTCATCAAACCCCGCAGGGGGGCATATGGGTTTTTACAGAACTTACCGCAAACTAGCAAACAATTTATACTGGCTTGGAATGAAGAAAACAGTCCAACAGTATGTCAGCCGCTGCGACACTTGTCAACGGAATAAGTATTCCACTCTGTCCCCCGCTGGTCTCCTGCAACCACCGGAGATTCCCCAGGCTGTCTGGACAGATTTGTCCATGGATTTCATCACCGGCTTGCCCAAATCTCGTGGTTATACTGTCATCTTTGTCGTGGTGGACCGCCTCTCTAAATACAGCCATTTTTTACTCCTAAAACACCCTTACACAGCCCGCGGTGTTGCTGAACTCTTTATGCGCGAAGTGGTTCGCCTCCATGGCATCCCAAATTCCATCGTTAGTGACCGAGATCCAATTTTTCTCATCCACTTTTGGACTGAGTTATTCCGCCTCCAGGGTACCACTTTGAAGTTCAGTTCGGCCTATCATCCACAAACGAATGGCCAAACTGAGGTCACTAACAGGACCCTTGAAGCTTACTTGCGTTGTTTTGCTGGCGAACACCCTCAGCAATGGTCCTATTGGATTCCATGGGCTGAATTCTGCTATAACACCACTTGGCATGCCTCCCTCAACACTACTCCCTTTGAAGTGGTCTATGGTCAACCTGCCCCAACGGTTTTGAACTTTCTACCTTCTGAAATTCGCGTCGCAGCAGTCACCCAGGCCCTCTCTGACCGTAAGGAGGCTTTGCAGCATCTTAAATTCCACCTCCACCGCTCTCAGCAGGCTATGAAACTCCAGGCAGACCGTCACCGGCGACCTCTTGAATTTCAGGTTGGCGACCAGGTTTACTTACGCCTCCGGCCTCACAAACAGCTGTCTCTCAACAACCGGCTAAATCAGAAATTGTCCCCCAGATTTTATGGCCCATTTTCGATTATCAAACGCATCGGTCCTGTGGCGTATCAGCTCGAGTTACCACCTACTTCCCGAATACATCCTGTTTTTCACATCTCGCAACTTAAGCAGCTCCAAGGGCCCCCCTCCTGCCCACCCAACTTTCCCTCCTGATTTACCACCGGATGCAGCAGATTGGCCTATTCCAGAGGCTGTCCTATCTAAACGCTCCCACACCCAAGACACGGTTACCTCCCCACAGTGTCTCATAAAATGGCAGGGCCAACCCGAGGAGGACACCACTTGGGAGGACGATTTTTTCATCCAAAACCAGTTTCCATTTTTCAGCCTTGAGGACAAGGTTGTTTCTCAGGAAGGGGCGAATAATAGAGCTCGTAGCCAGCCGGCAGTTTGGCAGGTTTACACCCGCAAGGGCAAGGGTAATTCTGCCTCAACAAAAAATATAAAAGGGGGTCCCACTGAGGCGGTTCAGCATGGTCCCCACTAAAGTAGTTCCCCTGGCAGTTATTTTTGAGTTAGTGCAGCAGAAAGGGGAATCTCCAGGTGGAGGAGAGAGGCATGTGATCTTTTCAGTTAAAAGGGGGGAAGTTAGTGGGAGTGGGGCAGACTAGTTTTTTCCTGGGAATTTCCTATTGTTCGGCTTGGGAGCTTGGGCGGGAAAGCAGGGGCTTCCCGATTTTCATTCTGTTTTTCCGTTTTTTCTCTCGTACATCCTATAATTCTCTCCTGCTTTGAATCGAAGTCCATAGCAGTTCCCTCTTTGGGAGTTGCTGCCCTACAGTTCTCTAACAATAGTTGTTTTGGAGAGAAAACAAACAACTAAATCCACCATGCAAAAATGACATTGCACTATGCCCATGTGAGGCAGAATGGCAGTCTTGCCTTCGCCTAAAACCACAGTTCCATAAGATTGTTTCTGGATGACTTCATTATGGAAAATTCTTAAATAGTAAATGTAAGGATGCTGTTCAACCTAAAACAGAAATTTAATTTCATCTTTCAGCCGCCAAATCAAGTACATAAGTCTGCTGCACAGACAAATTAACATGTACAGAATGACAGAAGGACAAATACATAAAAGGAAAAAAGAAAACCAACAAAGATGTAAGAAAAAACATATTCAACTCAAAACAGATATATGAAGTAAGATGTTATGTTATCCTACTGTGCAAGGAATGCATCTTCCAGCAAATAGCCAACATAGTTTATTTGAACGTCATTAACTAATATTTCATTTTAACCATGCAAAAAACAATAATGACTACCTTATTTTTCGAGATGGTCTTGCTATCCCTGTAACATTGACAAGCTCGGTCTCCAGCTCTTTTTTCTTCATTTGGAAAAAAAAAAGGAAGTAAAATGTAACTCTTCCTTTATGAGAAAAAGATGTGAATCAAAGAAAATAGGATGATAATACCTAACATACCATTGTATCTCGCATTTTTTCAAGTAATATTGATTTTACAGGATCTTTTCCAATCCAGCGACAAAGTTCAAGAGTCAAGCCTTTGGAAGATGCTCGCACATTTTGATCGTGGTGATCAAAAAGCTCAGGAAGCATCTTTAGTATTCTTTTGGGGGGAACAACCTTTGTCCCGAATTCACTAGCAAAGGGCAAAGAAAACATAAATGCTGTAAAACCTGGAAAGCAAAATGAAATTAATCATAATAATAGGGCAACTCCCAAACCTAAGTGCTTGGAACATGACATCAACAACAGGGACCACAGCCTTTGCGACTTTATTCTTTATCCCCTTCTCCACAGCATCCTTAACAACAGAAATGATCACATAAATAGTTGGCAGAAATGTTAACTACAAAAGGGAAACGATTGCAGAATGGGAGTAAAAAAATCAAAACTTAACATTGAAAATTCCAAGCCAAAAAATAAAAAAAAATGCTATTGATAAGCCATCAATGGTAAATGATGTCACCGTACAGAAATTACGCAGCAGCAAAACGAATTACTAACAACGTCACTGTTTCCATAAATATACACACAAAAAAGCTGTGAAGCACCAAAATACTTACAGATTTATTGTACTTGAAATTCATTCATCCATACTAAAAAATATTTTGACAGTAAAGTTGCTGAGATCTTTAAAGTTGAGATGGTTACAAGATTACATGCAAACAAAGTTGGCATTCAAACATCAAAACAGTAACAGCTTTATTGTAGTTGCTGATCATTCATACACATTAACAAAATATTATGACAGTGCGAATGTTGAGACTTCTGAAGTTACAAATTTCCATAAATATACACAAAAATTAGTCAAGCACCAAAATACTCAAAGATTTATTGTAGTTGAAATCCATTCATCCATATTAAAAAATATTTTGACAGTAAAATGGTTGAGATCTTTGAAATTGGGATGGTTATAAGTTTACATGCAAGCTGTTAGAGGACGTGAGTCCCACATTGAAGTTGAGGTATCATGTCATCTTTACCATTCATTATAAATAAACAACAAGGTCTCCCTCCCTTAATGAGGCATCTTGGGTATTGGGTTCATTCTCCTCCATTTTAACATGGTATCAAAGGAGGTCTAACCCAAAAAAAAACTCCCTCCAATGTATCCTCCCTTGGCCTAGGTTTTCCAGGGATTTCCCCCGTTGGGGGCGGCGGCCCTAAGCCCTTGGCCACCGTCACAGAAGCGCCACTCCCTGCCTCTCCCGGTGCGACCCCTCCAGCCCGCCGCGACAGCCCCCGGTGCCCCACTCCTAGCGTCGTTGCCTCTCCACTGCCTCTCCTCTGTCGCTCGCGACAGCCCCAGGCGCCCCCCCCTCCTCCCGTCGCCATAGCAGATTATTTCAGCCTTCCGCAATTATCATTGTCGCCACACAAATACGGATAATTGTCTGGAAATCGCAATTTTTTTTGTCCAGCAAAAGATAGGAATTATGTCACTTGAGGGCATGAACTTTGACTCTCACCTAATGGAATCCCAAGTATAGAGCATGGAAATTTGTTCGCATCAAAATTTTGGCCTTGTGGTCAATTCCATGGAGCAGTCAGTTAAGGAAGTTACCCGCACAACAAATACGACCAAGGAATTTTGAGAATCCTCAACCATCATGGACTCCTAGATGAACAATCTAGCAAGCGTTTCGAACACTTTTCTACATTTTTCCATATTCGTATGCAACATCAATCTTTCTTTGTGTACTTCACAGAAAGGAAAGCACTTCGAGATTAGCTCCTCAAACTATGGCTTATTCCACAAACACCGACGGAGACCATGACTCAACGCGATTAGTTATGCCTCTTTTCTCTTCTCTATGGACCCTCTTGAGTATGCCACCATTGCAACAGAGATTCTAGCAAGTCCAGCCACAATGGACATCTCTCATGTCTGATCATCGGCTTCACAAGGCCAACCATACAATGCCTCCTGCTCTAGTTCCCCCAACGAGATAGATCTCAGTACCATGACATCTACGCGAGGATAAGATGGTGGGCACTATTCCACCACTCGTGGCCCTACCCATGGAAGTGGTCGTGGGCACATCATTTGCCAACATTGCGGCAAATCGGGTCATCACATTGGCGTCTATTGGTCTCTCAATGGGCACCCAGCGGCCCCTCGCGCTGCTCAAGCATCCTTCAGCGACTCACAGGATCCACCAAAGCATACACTCAAACTCTCGGCCGAAGAACTCGAGCTTATTCATTCTCATTGTCCACTCATCAGCCCTCTTCCTCGGCTTCATTGGCTCACACAGGCGGTCCCACAGCTTTGTCTCTTCCTCGGCTTCATTGGCTCACACAGGCGGTCCCACAGCTTTGTCTCTCAAAAACCCCGGCCATGGATGTCGAATTCAAGCACCTTTGATCACATCGCTGGTGATAGAGGTATGTTGCATAATTATCAACCTCATACAAGTCCTATAGCAATCACAATTGTTAATGGCGCCACCATTCTCATTGTCAGCTTTGGCACATGCATGCTTACAAAAAAGATTGAGCTTTCACGGGTGATGCATACTCCTCAAAAACCTTTTATTAAACTATCAATCAGTAAGCTTACTTGCGACCTGAACCACATTTCAATCTTTTCACCCAATGATGTTATCTTTCAAGAACATATGACGACTAAAGAGCTTGGTAGAGGACGGTCGTGAGGCGCCGTATATATGTTAAATGTAACATCCCTTATTGTCCTTTGCCTCATCTACTCATGCATTGAAGTCGCTCTCGTCATGGCCATCCCTCTATCCAACCATTGCAACAGTTACGTCCCAAGTTGGGCTCCTCCCTCTACTTCAACTATGAGGTCTGCAAATTCGATCAACACCGTCATGCGTCTTATATTCCTCGGTCATTGATCCACACTGCTGTAAGTTTTGATTTGATTCATTTTGAGGTTTGGGGACCCTATTTGGTACGAAGTATTTCTAGTTTTCATTATCATGTTATCTTTAGTGATGATTATTCATGTATGATTTGGCTCTATCTATTATGTTAAACCCTCTTTTGTATTATTATGGGTATTTCCGAGTCCCACATCGGAATACTCCCGTGTACATTCCGTTTTTCCATTCTATAAAAGAATAGCCCCACCTCACCTTGAAGGTAAGGGGGTTTCTCCATTCTACATGGTATCAGAGGGATTTTTATCCCGAACCCTCCCTCCCTTGCGGCTTCCCGGCGTTCTCCCGGCCCCGCCTCTCTCCCGCCTGCCCTAACCTTTCCCGGCAGGCCCTCCCTCCCGGCGCTCCTCTCCTCTCCGGCCCTCCCGTCGCACCGCGCTCCATCTTCCCGGCTGCCCTGCGCGCTCCCTTCCGGCGGCATCACCCGCGCGCCCCGCGGCTCCCCGACGGCGCTCCCTCCCCGCGGTTTCCCGCGGCTCCCGCCGTCTTCACCCGCGCGCCCGCCGGCGGCCTCCCGCTGCTCCCGACGGCATCACCCGCGCGCCCCGGCGGCCTCCCGCTGCTACCGCCGCCTTCACCCGCGCGCCCCGCCGGCGGCCTCCCGCGCCTCCCGCGCCTCCCGCGCCTCCCTCTGCTCCCGCGGCCTCCCGCGGCTCCCGGCTCCCGGCGCACCTCTCCTCCCCGCGTCCGCCGTCCTCCCGCGGTGCGCCCTCGTCCCAGCCGGCCTTCGCCCGGCGCCCGCAGCCCTCCATCGCGCAGCCCTCCCTCGCGCCGGCCCTCCATTCCCCCGGCGCCTCCTGCTGCTCCCGCGCGCTCCCGGCAGAGCCCCCTTCTCCCGGCAGCACGCCCTCATCCCCGCCGAGCGCCCTCGTTCCGGCAGCCCTTCCAGCACGCGCACGTCCTGCGCCCGCTCATCCCGCCAGCCCGCTGCCTCAGCTCCCGCCGCTTCCATGGCGGACTTCTCGGGACGTGGTCGTGCTTCACGTCGTCCACGTCCCTTCTGTCACCATTGTGGCACGTTTGGCCACCTGCTCGCCCGATGTTGGGTCCTGCATGGCCGACCCTCTCAGCCCCTGCGGCAGGAACAGCCCGCGGTCCGGGACGTGTCCTCGACTGTCGCCTCTCTTTTCCCGTCTCTGGCCCTGTCTATGGCCGACCTCAGGCGGCCTCATGATCTACCGGCCTCTGTCCGCCCCGCTCCCTCCTCGGCTTCTCTGGCCCGTACGGTTTGCCCCACTGCCTTGGTCAGCCATTGCTCTCCTGCATGGCTGCTGGACTCAGGTGCCTCCGACCACCTCACCGGCGATGCTGGTATGTTGACGTCTTATTGCCCTTATGCCGGTTCTTCAGCCATCACCGTCGCTGATGGGTCCACTATCCCCATAGCGGGCTTCGGCGCATGCTCCCTGACTCCTTCGATACATCTACCATCTGTGGCACATGTGCCCCGCAGTCCCTTTAATCTGCTTTCCATCAGTAAACTGACTAAGGATTATAACTGTGCGGCCATATTTACCTCCTCTGGTGTTGTGTTTCAGGAGCAGGCTACGAACCGGGAACTTGGTCGAGGTCGGCTTCGAGACGGGGTCTACATGTTCGAGGGGCCCGCGCCCATTGCTTGCACATCTACCTCTTCTCGGGCACTTGATCTCCATTCCCGGTTAGGGCACCCGCCTGCATCCACCATTCATCAGATGTTTCCGGACTTCCGTAGGACTCCTACTTTTCATTGTGAGTCATGCTCTTTTGCGAAACATCATCGCTCTTCCTACATTCCTCGCACGGACACACGGGCCTCCCACCCCTTTGATCTGGTTCATTCCGATGTTTGGGGCCCGTGTACCGTTCCGAGTCACTTGGGCTATAAATACTATATCTCATTCATTGATGACTATTCGCGAATGACGTGGCTTTACCTTCTTCGGGAACGCTCCGAGGTGTTTTCCACCTTCCAAACCTTTTTTCATGAAATTAAGAATCGTTTTTCTATCTCGGTCAAATGTCTCCGCTCGGATAATGGGCGTGAGTATCTCTCCACTTCTTTTCGGCAGTTTCTCCGGGAGAATGGCATCCTTCATCAGACCTCCTGTCCTGATACACCCCAGCAGAACGGCGTGGCCGAGCGGAAACACAGACATATTCTAGAGACTGCCCGTGCCCTCATTTTCCACCGACAGGTGCCTCTGCTCTTTTGGGGCGATGCCATTCTCACTGCTACCTACCTCCTCAATCGCCTTCCTTCTTCTATCCTTAAGGGGGAGACTCCCTTTCGGGCTCTTTTCCCCACTCTCCCTCTTCATTCCCTCCCTCTTCGAGAGTTTGGCTGCTTGTGTTATGTTCGTGACACTCGCCCTGGCCGCACCAAACTCTCTCCCAAATCTCTCCGCTGCATATTCCTCGGTTATTCCCGCACTCAGCGCGGATACCGCTGCTTCTCCCCGGACCTTCGCCGGTATGTCATCTCCGCAGATGTCTCCTTTGTGGAAAGTTCTCCATTCTCCTTTCCCTCTCCTCCTCCTGACTCTGCCATTGATGACTGTCTTCCCCTCATCATCCGGCCTCTTCCGGATTTGCCTCCTCCTACCTCTCCTGACCCTGTCCTCGATGATTGTCCTCCTCTCCTCATCCATCCTCCACCGGCGTCAACCCCTGTTGACACCCATTTTGGTCAGGTCTACTCCCGCCGTCCTTCGACTGTATTCCCCGTTCCGGCCAGTGACACTGATGCTCCCGCTTCGTCCGCTGCTCCTGCTCCGCCACCCGTGGACTTGCCCATCGCCCTACGGAAAGGTACTCGCTCCTGCCAGAGTACTCCTCTATTTGCATCTTCTTACAGGGGTTTGTCCGCTCTGGAGACGGTTTCTATACCTCGCACAGTTGGTGAGGCCAAATCTCACCCCGGGTGGCTCGCAGCCATGCGGGATGAATTGCAGGCTCTGGAGGAAAACCATACTTGGGATCTTGTCTCCCTTCCAGCAGGAAAACAGGCAGTGGGCAGCAAATGGATTTACACAGTCCGGCTGAATCCCGATGGTACTCTCCATCGCCTCAAAGCCCGCCTTGTGGCCAAAGGCTTTGCTCAGACATACGGAGTTGATTACTTTGATACCTTCTCCCCGGTTGCCAAGATGGCCTCTGTCCGGCTATTCATCTCTCTCGCCGCCCATCATCGGTGGCCTCTTCATCAATTGGATGTCAAGAATGCATTCCTCCATGGCTTCCTTGAGGAAGAAATCTATCTCCAGCAGCCCCCCGGATTTTGTGCCGCCGGCGCTGAATCTCGTGTCTGCCGTCTCCGCCGCTCTCTTTACGGCCTCAAGCAGTCTCCCCGTGCTTGGTTTGGTCGCTTTAGCACGGTCGTCAGCGACTTTGGGCTTTCCCGCAGTATGAAAGACCACACTGTCTTCTACAGGACGACTCCACATGGCTGCATCTTATTGGTCGTCTATGTGGATGATATCGTCATCACCGGCAGCGACTCTGTGGGTATCACCCATCTCAAGGCTCATCTTCACCAGCACTTCCACACTAAGGATCTTGGTCCTCTCACATACTTCCTCGGCATCGAGGTTTCCTACTCCTCTGCCACCATCTCCCTCTGCCAACGGAAGTATGCTTTGGATATATTACAGGATGCTGGGCTGACTCAGGCCACTGCGGTCGATACTCCTCTGGAGCCTGGCGAACGGTCTCTTTATGCCTCCTCGGCTCCCTACCCCCATCCCGAGCGGTACCGTCGATTGGTGGGCAAACTCAATTATCTCACCATGACTCGACCCGACATTTCCTGTGCGGTAGCCAAAGTGAGTCAATTTATGGAGCATCCCACCACATCTCAGTGGGATGCTGTCATCCGCATCGCCAAGTACATCAAACGGGATCCTGCCCGTGGTCTTCACTACTCCCAGCATCCTCATCAGCATATTGAGGCCTTTTGCGATGCTGATTACGCTGGCTGCCTTGCCACTCGGAAATCTACCTCTGGGTTCGCCATTTTCTTCGCAGGCAACCTCATTTCTTGGCGCAGCAAGAAACAGACGGTCGTCTCTCGATCCAGTGCCGAGTCTGAGTACCGTGCCATGGCCACCGTTACTACCGAGATCCTGTGGCTTCGGCAACTCCTCCAGGAGCTTGGCTTTCCTCAGCAGACTTCTGCTCACATATGGTGTGACAATCAGGCAGCCACTAAAATTGCTTCGAATCCCGTCTTCCATGAACGCACGAAGCATATTGAGGTGGATTGTCACTTTCTTCGCCACCACCTGGAGCACAACCATGTCAGCTTTAGCCACATTCCGACGGCAGACCAGCTTGCTGACATCTTCACCAAAGGCCTCCCTGGTGCTCGCCTTGCCTCGCTTAGTTCCAAGCTGGGGATCCGCCACATCTGACACCCAGCTTGAGGGGGAGTAGTTTTGGGTCTTGTGTGGTGTCTTCTTATTCTTTATTTGTGGGACTCGTTGTCCAAGCTGGGTCTGTCCAGCTTGAGGGGGAGTGTTAAACCCTCTTTTGTATTATTATGGGTATTTCCGAGTCCCACATCGGAATACTCCCGTGTACATTCCGTTTTTCCATTCTATAAAAGAATAGCCCCACCTCACCTTGAAGGTAAGGGGGTTTCTCCATTCTACATATTACATCAAAACTCTAAAGTTCTTTCAGTTTTTTGTGCCTTTTACACTGAAATAAAAATAATAATTTTTTAAAAAAAATCAAATGTTTATAGACAGATAATGGTATGTTTGCCTTCATCCTTCTTCTCTTTCCTTACCGATCATGGGATTATCAATCAAACATCTTGTCCAAACAACCCCTCGGCAGAATGGCACCGCAGAGAGAAAGCGCCATCATCTTCTCAAAATAGCTCGAACTCTATTATTTCACATGAATGTGCCCCTTCACTTCTGACCAAAGGCAATTTTGACAACTTATCATGTCAATTGCATTCCAACTTTCGTGCTCCAGGGGAAGATGTCTTTTCAAAAAAAATATCCTAGAAAATCTTCCTCCCCTCTTCCTCATTGAACCTTGTCTTTGTTAAGTTCGGGACACCCGTCCTTCCTCGTCAAAATTTGCTCAGATCACTTCGCTACAACTTTGTTGGATATGCTTGCAGTCAGGAAGGTTATCAGTGCTTCTCTCCTGACCTTGGGTGTTATATTATTTCTTTTAATGCCTCATTAGTCAAGAACACACACTTTTATTCATCGATGTCCCTTCCCGACTCTATAGGTTCCACAAACAACGGAAGCGACCGATGAGGCATCGATGATTAATTCGAGATTTACACGACAATAGCGTCATGATTAACGGAATTGAATCAAAGAATATAGACAATAGATAAATGTTGAAACCAAATCATCACATATTATTTATAATTAATTTAAGCAATTAAAGGATTACCTTACAAGAAATTTTTTCTTCACTGATTGATCTAACGTCACTACGTCGTACTATCGTTGTGTTGTAGGAATCAAGAATAGATTCCCTCCAACGGTGATCCACACGTGCTCCACGAACCTTCGAACGTCGTTGTAAGGATCTTTAGGTGCTAGCACGGCAGATCCTAATGTTTGCATCGTTCGTCTTTGATCGCCTCGAAATCGCTTAAAGAAAGGGTTCTCTTCGATCTCTCTAGACGTGAGAGTGGTGGTGGAGAACCACTCTCCGTTCTTGAAAGCGTTTTTGGAGAGGGAGCTCTCTAGGACTTTGAGAGGATTCTCTCCGAATCTCATTGTACACAACACAAATGAATTGGCTCTCTGGAAAATAAAATAATTGGGTTTATATACCGCTAGAGTTAGAAAATAATAATTGCGCATGCGCCCTTATTATTTTCGTAATCTCTGTGGAACTTCATGTCTATAATAATGTTAGTATTATTATTATTTCTTGATATGCGTTAATCTCGCGAATTAAATTAAATATTATTTATTCAAATAATATTCAATATATATTATTTCTCACTAGACCATTAAACTCGGTCCGTCATTCCTCCATAATATTTATCTAGATTTGAATAATGACTATTTATTTAATAAATAAATATCACTGTATTATTCGCCAATAAATAAATAAATATTTATTAAATATTCTGCTCACAAAATATTTTCTCAAATAACTGGTGACGGAATATATGCGATCAAGCAAACAATATTAATTATTAAACTACGTAACCGAATAAAATTTATTCAACTTGTTAAATAATAAATAATAATATATTATTTAACTGAGATTCTAGATATACTTAGTGAGTGACCCTCTAGGCCTCTTTCCGAGTGGCATTAAGCGAATAAGCCTAAAGTCCAAGGTTAGCATCTACCAACAAGTCAAGACACTCATAAAGAAAAAAGTTAATGTCGCAACGACATAATACCTCATACGGACGCCTACTGTGTAATATAATCCTTTTATTGCAATACATCTAATCAAGCAGGTCACATGCTGATGTCATCAACCAATGTGTTCAATGTTTTTTTCTTTCTTTCCGAAAATCGAACTTGCCTACAAAACATCATGGTCATTGATTTATTTAAGTTATACCATTTTCATCAAATGGTCTGAGATATCAACTTCTGTTAAAGAACAGAGAAGACAAATCTTTTCCAGCATACTCGTGACGCACCCAGCGTATCCTACCTCACCGCGAACATATGTCTTCACATTTTTCGTCAATACATCAAAATACGCGACTTATAGTACTCATTAATAATAATCTTAACGCTTAAGGATCAATACACATCCGCGGATAGGAACATTCAATGACACATATAAATGTGGAATTCCTACCGGGCAGGTCTCGTTCTCATAACATCCTACACTGGATTTTACCAATGGCGTACACTATGAGAAGGTGTCTCAAAATCCTATAAGTCTCCACTCCTGATAACTTGTATCATTTGTCTCTCAAATGATTTCATCCGTCCATAGAACATATATTTAAGAATATTGTTGTAGCACTTCTTGGTTCTCATCATAGCAGGGAACTGCTATGACTTTTCAATGCGACAACTACTTTTAGGACATTATCGCATATTATGTCACGCAGAAGAACGATCATAATGTGATAAGGAGTTTATTAATATTCAAAACAATAAATACACGTTATCATAAAGTACACAGAGCCAACTGCAAACAACCCTCAATCTGCTAGCTCTCACACGATACTCATGCTTCTGCTGAGATAGGCCTAGTCAAGGGGTCTGCCACGTTTTCTTCTATTGGAACTCTGTTTAGTGCAACTTCACCCCTCTAAGATAAATCCCTCAAGAGCTGATACTTCTGGAGTATGTGCTTTGTTCATTGGTGTGACCTTGACTCTTTTGCAAGAGTCATTGTTGCAGTATTATCACAATACAATGTGATAGGGTTTTTACTGTTAAGTACCACATCAAACTCCTGGACAAAGTTTCGTATCAAAACGGCTTCCTTGGGTACATCAGAAACCACTATATACTCGGACTCCGCTCCAAAAATCAGCAACAACTAGCTGCTTTGAACTCTTCCAGCTCACGGCTCCTCTATTGAGACAAAAAACATATCCTGACTGCGATTTCAGATCATTCTAATCTGTTTGAAAACCAGCATCAGTATAACCCATGATGACTAGCTCTCCATCTCCTTCATACACCAGGAACATATCTTCAATTCTTCTTAGATACTTAAGGATAGCCTTTACAGACCAATATTGTTCGCCTGGATCAGCCTTGTAGATTAGAAAATCCCCCTTACCTCAAGGTGAGGCGGAGGGCTACTTTTATAGATTGAGGATATAGAATACATACAGGAGTATTCCGATGTGGGACTCGAAGGAGGTATAGCCAAGTCATTCGCGAAAAATCATCAATGAAAGATATATAATACTTAAACCCAAATGACTCGGGATGGTACAGGGACCCCACACGTCTGAATGAACCAAATCAAAAAGGTGTGAGGCCCGTGTATCCACAAGGAAGGGTGTGGGCAGTCCAGGGGGGTCAGGGTGGGGTGTCCAGGTGGGGGAGGGGGTGTGGAGTGTCCAGGGAGGGGGGGGTGGGCTGTCCAGGTTTGGGGGGGCTATCCAGGTGGGGGGTGTGGGGGGATGTCTAGGTGGGGGGGTCCAAGCGGGGGGTGGGGGGTGTCGAGGTGGGGGGGGCTGCAGGGGAGCTGGGGAGGCTCTACAGGGAGGGGGTGGGTTGTCCAAGGGGAGGGGGGGCTATCTAGGTGCGGGAAGGGGTACAGGGACCCCACACGTCTGAATGAACCAAATCAAAAAGGTGTGAGGCCCGTGTATCCACCCGAGGAATGTATGAAATGTGATGATGTTTCGCAAAAGAACAAGACTCACAATGAAAAGAAAGATGCTGACTAAAATCTGGATAAAGCTGATGAATGGTGGAGGCGGGTGGGTGCCCCAACTGGGAATGAAGATCCAATGCTCTAGCAGCGCCAGAGGTGTAGGCGACTGTTGTCGGGCCATCGAACATGTAGACCCCGTCCCGAAGCTGGCCTCTACCAAGTTCTCGGTTCGTAGTCCGCTCCTGAAAGACAATAGCAGATGATGTAAATATGACAGCACAATTGTAATCTTTTGTAAGCTTACTGATAGAAAGAAGATTAAATGGGTTGCGGGGCACATGTGCCACAGAGGGCAGGTGAAGCGAGGAAGACAGGAAGCATGCACCAAAGCCCGCAATGGAGATAGTGGAGCCATCAGCGACGGTGATGGCTGAGGAACCGGCATAAGGACAGTAGGAGGTCAACACACCAGCATCACCGGTGATGTGGTCGGAGGCACCTGAGTCGAGCATCCATGCAGGTGAGCGACGGCCGATGAAGGTAAGGGAACCAGCAAAGTGGGCTAGAAAAGCCGAAGACGAACCGGGTCCTGTAGAGAGCCGAGAATCGTGAAGCCGTCAGAGGTCCGCCATAGATAAATCCAAAGATGGTGGAAGAGCTGAGACTGATGAGGAAGCATCCTGGACCGTCGTCTGACCCTGTCGCGGTTGCTGAGATGGGCGGCCATGAAGGACCCAGCAGCGATCGATCAGGTGGCCGAGGACGGCCCTCCACACGACCACGTCTACAGTTGCCCGAGGAGCGTCCCCTGCCACAACCGACGAGAGCCGAGTGATCGATGATGAGGGTGGGCAGGGGAAGAGCGCGTTGGGCCTTGCCCAGGCGATGATACACTTGCGGTATTGCCAGTGTAGACGGGCTGGCGAGCATCTCGGTAGTCGTCGTGGCATACTCAAGAGCGAGGCCATTGAGAAGATTGAAGATTCGGAGTTGGTCCCTCTGGGTCTGAGTGTCTGTCGGTGTCTGGGGAACGGGCCACAATTCTTGCAACTCATCGCGAAGACCTTTCCACTCCATGAAATATGCGGGGAAGGATTTGTCCTATTGTCGAATATGCGACAGTTTCTGAAAGACATCAGAGACCCGAGCCAAATTGTTGTTCTCAGAATACATGATGGTCAAGGAATCCCAGAGTTCCTTGACTGTATTCGCAGTCCGAGTGACATCTTTGACTGAGCGACCCATTGAATTGACCAGCAAGGGGTAGATCTTGTTATCATCAAGTTTCCACGGACGATATTTGGGATCGGTGGATTCCGATGGAGGATCCTCAAGGTGTGAATCAAGGTCCATTCCGATAAGAGATATCAACACCATCTTCCGCCAGATGGAGAAGTTGGTGGAGTCGAGCCGCTCATCGACGAGGTGGGTGGAGGCGGTGATCATCTGGGGCAGAGCAGAAGAGGCTGTCATGGAGGACTCGGACATCGGCAGATGATGACAGGTTCAGCAGTGCGTCGTGTCCGCAATGAGAGGCCGCAAAAAAAAAGGTGGTGTCGGGTGAACATGGGAAGCAGCAGAGGCACCGTGGCGGGAATAGATGGTCGCTGCGGGAGATCCGAACGGAGAGGGTGGGGCTGGTAGTCGCCCAAGAAGGCGATAGCCGGGAAGCGTCGTGAGAGGCGGGGTCGGGCGCAGCCGCTGATGGAGTCGCCGGACGAAGTAGGCGCGCCGCGTCTGAGGGAGGGAGGTTGCCTGGAGATGCAGGAGTCAGCAGGTGCGGGAGCCGGCAAGTGCGGGAGCCGACAGGTGCGGGAGCCGACAGGTGCGGAGCCGGCAGTTGCGGGAGCAGGCAGATGCGGGAGCCGGAAACAGCGGCGGGTAGGGCGGGAGCCACTGGAGACGAGTCGGGAGACGCGGCGGGGTTGATCACGCCGGGGCGGGGAGGCCGAGGGTGGTCCGTCGTCGCCGGGACGGCCAGAGGAGAGCATCGCAGGGGTCGGCGCGCGCATGGAGATGCTGGAACGGGGGGGGTTCGTGCGTAGCGGGAGATGCGGGAGTCGGCCGTTCTGCGCGCCTGGAGATGCGGGAGCGGGTGTCGGCAATTGCGGGGAGCCGGAAAAACCGTCGGGTAGGGCGGGATTGGTGGAGGAGGCGAGGTCGGGTGTCGCCGGGAGGCCGCAGGAGAGACGGCGGTGGGGAGAGGGCAGCGCCTGGGTTGAGGGAGGCGGCGCTGGAAGTCGTCGAACGGGAGGTCGGGTCGTGCACGACGGGAGAGGCGGGAGGCAGCAGTCGCCGAGAATCTGCAGGAGAGAAGGTCGGGGCATGGCAAGACGGAGGCGTGACGCCGGGATGGGAGCTGCGGAAGGCGGGAGGAGGGTGGCCGCGTAGGGCAGACCCGGGAGAAGGGGGTGGGGGTTGCCGCGTAGGGCGGAGCTGGGAAAAAAATAAAGGGATTATACCTCTGATACCATGTAGATTAGGAAATCTCCCTTACCTCAAGGTGAGGCGGAGGCCTACTTTTATAGATTGAGGATACAGAATACATACAGGAGTACTCCGATGTGGGACTCGGAAATACCTAGAATAATAAAAATAGGGTTTAACAAGCCTGATATCTGTCTACCATGCTCAATGCATAGACAACATCAAGTTTAGTACAAAACATAGCATACATGATTGATCTTATCGCTGAAGCGTATGAGATCTTACTCATTCCCTCTTTCTCTTGTTGTGTCTGAGGACACATTTTTTTAGAAAGATGTATATCATATGACACTGAAACCAATCCCCTCTTGAATTATTCCATACTAAATCTCTTTAGTATCTGGTCAATATATGTACTTTGACTTATTAGTCCAAGCAGCCTTTTGGATCTATCACGAATGATCTTGATCCCTAGAATATAGGTTGTTTCACCTAAATCCTTCATGGAGAAACACTTGTTTAACCAGTCCTTAACAGACTATAAGACTGGTATATCGTTTCCAATAAGTAATATGTCATCACATTGTTGGATTGGTGTTGCCCGATCCGGTTGGGCCGAATGCTTGTGGCCCGCAACTATCGCGGGTCGAGCTCCGCGGTGAGCTCGTTGGGGGTTGCAGGGGGCAACGCGCCCCTGCTCCGGGGGTCCGGGGGCCGAAGGCCCCCGGCCCAATTTTTTCGGCACTGTAGCATCTCTGACCACTGTAGCGGAGCTGACCGACCGACACCGACATGCACTGTAGCGGTGCGGACTTCGGGGTCAACAGTACTGTAGCGCTTTTGACTTCCAGCCGACAGACACTGTAGCACTTTTGACAAAGTGAGCCGCCGATCACTGTAGCAACGCGGACTACTATTCAGAACAGTAGACCGTCTTCTTCATATGTAGCCCATTTCAGGCTAGGGTTTGTAATGTTTGGAAAATCCTCTGTAATTGCTCCCGAATCATAGTGAAAATCTGCCTCTCCCGTGGACGTAGGGATTTTTCCCGAACCACGTAAATCGCCGTGTTCCTTGTTGCTTTTCTTTCTTTCGTTTTCTCGTTTTCTGTCGTTCTGTCTCCCGGTGATTCCGCAACACACATGGCTCGCATTCGTTCTTAATGAAACCAAATTCTTTTATAGCTTCATCGAATCGAATGTTTCATGACCAAAATATCTGCTTCAATCCATAAATGGATCACTGCAACTTGCATATCCTTTAGGCATCACTGGAGTCACGGACCCTTTTGGTCGTGTCATGTAAACATCTTCCTGAAGGTTCTCGTTAAAGAAAGTTGTTTTGACACCCATCTGCCAAATTTCATAATCATGGTAAGTTGTTATAACAAGTAGAATTTTAATGAATTTAAACATAGCAACTGGTGAAAAGGTTTCAACATAGACAATTCATTGACGTTATTTAAACCCTTTAGCCACTGGCTTTGCTTTATAAGTATTTGTTTTACCTTTCATGTCCAGTTTTCTCTTAAATACTCATTTGCACCCTACAAGCTTTACATCAATTGGCACATCGATCAGAACCCAAACTTGATTCTAATACATGGAATCCATTTCAGAATTCATAACTTCTTGTCATCTTGCACCTTCTGAGCTCTTTACTGCCTCTTTGTAGGAGGGAGGTTCGTCATTGTCAACCAATGGTGAGTCACCATCTTCGGTGACTAGAAAACCGTATCTTTGTGGTTCTCTTACCTCTCTAGTGCTTTGAAGGTACCGGGCACGCAACGGAAGCCCCGAAAGACGGGATTTTAAAAAATTTCATCGACGAATGACATGAACACGTCGATGCCGGCGAATCGCTTCCCGGTTTAAGCCGAGGATCTCGCGTGATGAATTTTGAGCACAAAATTAAAACCATTAAAATATTTGGTTTAGATCCAAAGTCGCGCACGACGTCTGTTTGTTGTCGGCGATCGCTACTCGAAGAATCCGAAGTCGAATTCCTCTAGATCGTCCACACGCGCTTCAATAAACTGTGAGCGCACTGATCGTCAAATTCCAGGTGCTAGCACGGAGATCTGACGACGTCTTCGACGCTCCAACGATCATCGCATCGTCATACTTGTGATGCTTGAGAGATAGCTCGATTTGAGCTCCTGGATTCAGAGACTCTCTCTCTAGAATACAGGAGAGAAGAGGAGAGGGAGACATGAATAATCACTAGTGGGAGGCTTTCCTCTTCTATTTATAGTGAAACAAAAATATCCGGAATAAACTCCGGAAACCTGAATATTTATTTCTCACTAAAATGACTATTGTACTGAACCATTTATATTATTATCACATCCTTGTAATATAATAAATATATTATGTGATAATAACTGAGTCATTAACTCGACTCGTCGTTCCCGCAAATATTAAATGAACTTTGAATATTTTAAACTAATATTCGTTCAATTAATATTTTCATGTATTTACTTGAAAACTTGTGAATACATATAATAAATAAATTCAATGTCAGTTATTCCTAACTTGAATAATATGAATTTATTTATTCCTTGGTGATCGTTTATCCTTGGACAAATCCCGGACTTCGGTGGTGGGGCCCACCATGTCCAAAACTTATATTCAACTGAATATGGCAGATTCTTGAATGCGTTATTGTGTGTGACCCTCTAAGCCCTTATCACGATAGCAGTGAATATTATTCACAGACCAAAAGCGGGATCTAACAACCAATCATGGTCCCTAAAGAGATAAAGATAGTCACAGCAGCAACAACCAACTTACAAACACGCACTATGTAATATAATCTTTTTGTCTTTTGATATCTCATAAAACAGGATGCACACCAGTTTCATCACCCTTTTTTTGTTTTATTATTTGTTGATCTAACTGGATGGGTTTACCTTGGACGACCATGATCATAGATTTATCAAGATACTACCATCGTGATCAACATGACCCGAGATATACAACTTCCTAAACCTGGAAGCAACAAATTCTTTCTTGATCATTCAACTAATGTCACACCACCAATGACGCACCCAACACAAGCTACCTCGCCACGATTTCATTACCATGATTTTTGCCTTGCATCAAATTACGCAATCAAATGGCACACATTGATAATGATCTCAAGTCAGGAGATCATTACACATGTCCGTAGATAGGAACATCCAATGACACCCAAAACATGTGTTCCTATTGGTTGGTATGTCCTCATGATCTCACTACTAGAGATCACCAAGTGCGAACTTCATGAGAAGAAGTTTCAATGCTTATGAGCCTCCAGCACCTGATAGTCAAACATCTACTGCGTCCAGTCAGTAAGATGTATCTAGATCATAAGACATATATTTAAGATTAATGTAATAGTATCTCGAGGTTCTCATTATAGTCTGAGATCTACTACAAACTTTTGATACGACAACTAATCTATGGACATTATTATTTCAATAGTGGATGCAAAAAAGTCTACACTATAATGATAAGTAAACATCATGCATAGCTAACTGTATACACGATATGGTAATCAAAAGTACTGCATAATTGGGTCTAGGGCACCCACTATTACAACAGTGCTCTCACGCAGTACCTATGTTTCAGGAACTACTTATTCCACAGAACCTGTGAATTTGTTCTTGTATCAACTCTTGCGTATCTTAAGCATCAACTTTATCAAAGTCAATCTTGCTCTCACTATCATTTTTGAGGATGTGCTCCCTCTCATTAAAGACGACTTGTTTGGCAACAATCACTTTCTTGTCTGGGAGGTTGTATGGATAGTATCTCTTTGTTTCCTTAAGATACCCTATAAAGATACACTTTGTGTCATGGGGTGCTAGTTTGTTGTTTGAGAAGAACTTAACAAATGTCACGCAACCCCATACATGTGTATGCGACAAAACGAGTTTCTTTCCGCTTTATAACTCGAAGAGAATTTTGTTTGCCGCTTTAGTTGGTACCCGGTTTAGTGTGTATGTCGCAGTTTGTAATGCATATCCCCAAAAGGATAATGGAAGATTTGCATGACTCGTCATAGACCTTACCAAGTCTTAGGTACAGTTCCTCCTTTCACTAACATCATTCCAATGTGGTGTGTAAGGTGGAGTGAATTGAGATAGAATCTCAAACTCCTGTAAAAAATCGATAAACTCTTGGTTAAGATATTCATCACCTCGATCCGGTCGAAACTTCTTTATCTTCTTTACAAATTTATTATCTACTTCATTCATGAATTCTTTGATTTTCTCAAAGGACTCAGACTTATAACACATCAAATAAACATGGTTATACCTACTCAAGTCATCAGTAAAAGTTATGAAGTAAGAATATTCAGCTCTAGCTTCTACTGGAAAAGGTCCACCGAATGGCGGTTTGGTCATTTTGTCTTGTAAACAAGCATGGCATCTTTCAAGTGGTTTTAACTCAAAAGAGTCTAAATAATCATCTCGACAGAGCTTTGTCAAACACTTCTCGTTTGCAAGACCAAGACAGTGATGTCGTAACTGGATGTTATATGAATCGTGTGAACATGGTTTGTTATCTATTGTCAATACTTGGTTTTCGTGATTTAATATATAAAGACCATTACTGAAATGTGTATACCATAACATATGTTGTCTTTATAAAAGAAACTTTTATTTCCAAATTTTAAAATAAAATCATTTGTATCTAGGCAGGATACAGAAATTATGTTTTTTATAACAGTTGGTAAATAATAACAATCTCTTAAAACCAATATCATTCATGTTGGCAATGAAAGGTGGTAGTCACCGATTGCTAGAACACCCAGTCTCGCACCATTGGGAACTCGCAAATCCACCTCTCTAGCAATTTTTCAAAATCTACTTTGTTCATGCATTTGGATACATATGTGAGCATCACAAGGACCGTGGGTTTGTCACGCCCCATGTCCTTGTCACTTGGCGAATCAAAGTAAGAAGTTCCAAAAGACTCTTCTCATTATTGTTCATGTTATAATTAACAATAAAACTGAAGGACTTAAATAGCGAGGAAAGTGTGATATCTGTACGCAACTCATTTGGGAATTTAATCCCTAAAATGTATAGGCATTTAATGTAGCCAATAAGCTTGACTACATGAGGCCCAACTAGCGCAGACTCTTCAATCTTAGTTGTAAACAGAGCACTGGAGATCTCGTATATCGCTTGTCTCGCCTTCTCTTGATAGAGATCCCGAAGATGGGACATCATGTTATACGCATCTATGTCCTCATATTGCTTTAAAAGCTCATTGGTTATAGATGATAACATGAAACACTGAACATTTGTGGAATCGTTCAAATGTTTCTCATAGAGAGATAAACTCTTCACTAGCCTCTTTACCAGACGCATCAGGAATAGGTTTTTCCAGCACATACAATTTCCTGTCATAACATAAGATAACGCGTAAGCGCCTTTGTCACTCTTGAAAATTTGTGATGGTGAAAAGGTTATCATTCTCAAATATGGATCGCAGTGATATGTTTGAAGTCATTTTATTGTTGTTTCTACAAATAAGATGAGCAGAGTTTTAATACTTTATCTGATAAAATTAAGACAAATAAGTAAATACTATATTTATTAATCTCCTCTTATTTTATCGAAACTCAATAAACCTCACCATTAGCTTCAAAATTAAGATTCATATTCCCCTTCTCATCACCCCGACTTTGATCAGTTAAGCAATTTGAAGGGTTTTAGGTAGGCATTCTGAATGTCAATTGTATTAACCCATAGTTCCTTGATTTGTTGGGTGGACTCCTCAATCCTGAAATCCTTAAATTGGATTTCCTCAACCTTTGCCTCTCGGTTACACAAGTCCTCATTTGGCAATCAACCCTTGATGTGAACTAAGTTAAGAAAATCCAAAACTTCAAGTTAAAAATCCCCGATAATTGAAACCACCCCAACTTTGGATTGTCAAACACTTTGAATTGTGGTTCGATTTTAACTGAAGTAACGGAAGGCTATACCAACTTAATATATATAATTGACGGATTTTATCTTTTATGCGTAAATTGACAATTATTATCTTTATTACATACTTGTTAATATTAAATGGATTTATTTAAGTGATTAACCATGTCTTAGATAATGTTTACGCATAAGTCAATTTATTTTAGTTCTATTTTGCATTTTTGTTAATTCATTAATTCATGTGATCGCGACAAAACATTCATAATGAAATAACCATGCAACTTGACATAAATAAAATAATAAAGTTGATCGTGAACTTTTACTAATGGTAGTTTATGTAATGGATGATAAACTAACCATCGACCTAAGGGGAAAACACCTTGAACCATTTACGGTTCATGTTGCAGCTTTTCACCTGTTCACCAATGTATCTCTCTTGGATTGGTGTCTCGGCTCCAAACTTGAACCGCCTCCACAGGCTTAGGAGCTCCATCCATTACATATGTTTTTACTCACACGCAGGTGAGGGGAACCAAAAGATTGGTTAAGAGGTTTACATAAAAGAAACCATGGGCACGCAGACCCTTACAAAATGAGAGGAGGGATTACACGCAAGCCAACAATTTAATTTAATAATAAATTAATAAAAAACAATCATATACAAAGGTATAGTCTAGGATCATCAACATGCATGCAACGAATTACGCATTTAATTAGCATTTAATTCTAATCGTTCTTATTTAAGATAAATTACGCTTGAATTAATTAATTATCTTCTTTAATTAATCAATTCTTTTTTATCTTAATACTCATCCAAATTTTCTTGAAATTCTTATTCATCATAATTTTAAACAAATTAAATAAATTTATTTAAAATTAACGGTGTACAAAAAAAAATACCTTGGAGGCAACACGATGAGTACCCGTCCGAACTACCCAACATGTATTATACTCATATATTGTTTACTCTTGCGACATGTGGCATACACGACTTATCACGTAATACAGGGTGCATTGAACACTAGTACGCGGCGTGTACCTCCAGGTTACACGGCGTGAACCTCCAGGTTACACGGCATGTACTCTTGTGTTGTCCAGCCAAACTCCTTGGCGCCTCCAGATAAGATCTTCGAATTTATTTCGTTCATAAAATTAATCGATTTGATTGTATTTTCGAGAAACGGAGAGGGAGAAAACAGATCTCACAATTTGGATTAAAGAACGATTAAAATGAAATTGAAAACTAATGACAAATGCGTAAATAAATCAACGATCTTTAAATAATTATAAATAATTAAGTGACCCTTTGATACCACTTGTGGGTTTTAGGCATAGCAGAAGCGGCGGATGGGGCATACCCAACTAAGCTTTTTGTCATGATCGATTAATCCGAGATTCACACGACGATAAACGTCATGATCAACGGAATTGAATCAAAATATATATACAATAGATAAACGCCAGAATCAAAGCGCAGGATCATCACATATTATTTATAATTAATTTAAGCAATTAAAGAATTACCTTGCGAAAATTTCTTTCTTCGCTGATGGATCTGGTGTCTCTACGTCGTATCGTCGTAGTAGGAATCAAAAATATATTCCCTCCAGCGGTGATTCACATGTGTTCCACGAACCTCTGAACGTCGTCGTGGGAATCTTCGGGTGCGAGCACAGCAGATCCTAACACTTGCGTCGTTCGTCTTTGATCGCCCCGAAATCCCTTCAAAGAAGGGTTCTCTTCGATCTCTCTAGACTTTGAGAGTAGTGGTGGGGGAGGATCATTCTCCATTCTTAAGAGCGTTCTTGGAGAGGGAGCTCTCTAGGGCTTTGAGAGGATTCTCTCTGGATCTCGTTGCGCACAACACAAATGAATTGGCTCTCTAGAAAATAATATAATTGGATTTATATACTGCTAGGGTTAAATAATAATTGCACATACACCCTTATCATTTACGTAATCCCTACAGAACCTCAGGTCTATAATAATAATATTATTATTATTTCTTGACATGCACTAAACACGTGAATTAAATTAAATATTATTTATTCAAATAATATTCAATATATATTATTTCTCACCGAACCATTAAACTCGGTTCGTCATTCCTCCATAATATTTATCGGACCTCAAATAATGACTATTTATTTAATAAATAGTTATCATTGTATTATTCGCCAATAAATAAATAAATATTATATTCACTAAATAGAAAATAAATATTTATTAAATATTTTGCTAACATAATATTCTCTCGAATAACTGGTGATGGAATATATGCGATCAAGCAAACATGAATAATTATTAAACCATGTGCGAGAATAATATTTATTCAACTTATTAAATAATAAATAATAATATATTATTTAAGTGAGATTCTGGATACACTTAGTGTGTGGCCCTCTATACCTCTTTTTTAGCGGCATTAGACGAAGCAGCCTAAAGTCCAAGTTAGCGTCCAACAACACGCCAAGACACTCATAGATAAAGAAGTTAATGTCGCAACAACATAATACTTCATACGGACACTTACTGTGTAATATAATCCTTTTATCACGATATCTCTAATCAAGCAGGTTGCATGCTGGTACCATTAGCCTATGTGTTCGATGTCTTTTTCTTTGACTTTTCGGAAATCGAACTTGCCTAGAGAACTCATGATCATGGATTTATTTAGGCAATATCATTTCCATCAAAGAACATGAGATATCAAGTTCCGTTAAAGAACAGAGGGGGGAAATCCTTTCTTGCGTTATTCATTAATGAAATATTATCTGTGACGCACCCAATGTATCATACCTTACTGCGAACATATGTCTTCATGGTTTTCGTCAATACATCAAAATACGCGACTTATAATACTCATTAATAATAATCTTAAAGTCTAAGGATCAATACACACGTTCGTGGATAGAAACATCCAACGACACATATAAATGTGGATTTCCTACTAGCGAGTCTCGTTCTCATAATATCCTACACTGGATATTACCATGGGCATACATCATGAGAAGGTGTCTATGAGTCTCCACCCTTGATATCCTTTATCATTTGTGTCTCTCAAGTGATTTCATCCGGTTATAGAACATATATTTAAGAATACTGTCGTGACACTTCTGGGTTCTCATCATAGCGGAGAACAGCTATGACCTTTCAGTATGACAGCTACTCTTAGGACATTATCACATACTATATCACGCAGAAGAACAATCATGATGTGATAAAGAGTTTGTTAATATTCAAAACAATGAATACGGGTTAGAGCACCAATTCCAACACGCTCAACTCCTACACCTGCTTCGCCACTGCCATCGATCGATGTTGCAAATACATCTCCAGGTGAGTTGCCCATTACTTTGTCGAGAGCAGGCACTTTTCATCGACGTCCCTTCCCGACCCTACCATTTGTCTGGATAACTATCTTACCCTTATTATTCACTCTGCTCCTCACTTTGAGGGTAACGGATTTGAACAAGTAAATAGTCGATGCTCAACTCCTACGCCCGTTTCGCCGCCGCCCGATGCCCATATCCCACCATCGGTCGATGTTGCAGATACATCTCCAAGTGAGTTGCCCATTGCTTTACACAAAGATACTTGATCTTCCTTATCTAGCCTCCTTGTTTGCTCTTTCCTACCAAGGGTTATTTGTTGTTGCTGCTACATCTATCCATACCCTTGACACGATCCCGGACCTCTGCACAATGTTGATGCTAAATCTCATCCTAAGTGGCTCCAAGCGATGCAAGACGAATTACATGGTCTGCGTCAATGTTGATGGCACTCTCAATAGATTGAAGGTGTGTCTTGTTGCTAAAGGGTATTATGCTCAAACGTATTAAGTAGACAATTTTGACACATTCTCCCCAATGGCAAAGATAGTTTGTGTTTGTCTGCTCATTTCTTCATCTACAAATAATAACCTAACCTCACTTAGAGGCATGGATCTCGGTAATCTCTTTCTACACACATTATGAATGAAACCATCGAATATGTGATGGTCAAATAGAAAGCTACAAAGCGACTAACACGCAAAAAAGAAACACAATTTAGAAAACTGGCAAGCTTCATATTGAGTAAATAATGGTGAATTTCTTTGAGTTGTAAATATGTACTAATTACCTATCATTTTTACATTTAAGTGGTTTTGCATGGATCATAAATAAATCAATATAATACACTCTTGATTGTCGGTGGTTAGAGAGAGCATCACTTTGGATGCCAACTCTAATTGGGATAAAGTGACGTTTTCCAAAGTTACAATTCAGGGAATAATGAATCTACCACTGGATGAGGAGAGGTCATTGTGACCTTCTTCATCGGTATCTTAGTAGCAAGAGCTTCCATGTTTGTAAGTATACCCTGCCACATTGGTACATAAGTTCCTTGCATGATTGGTTGTGTTTGTTTCCAAAGTGATTGTGAATATAAAGCTACATATCATACAAATGTAGTAAATATAGATCATTAGCAGTGATCCAAACCCACACCAAGTGCGTGACTCCAGGTATCAAAAGAGTAATTTAACCATGCATACCCAAACAAGTCATCATTCCATGCAAATACAGGCAACATGTAAGCAATCGAATTTCAAGACAATTTGTCTTTGTAATGCTCAAACATGAAAATGAAAGTATGCATGCATGCATATCTAATCAAATAAGAGAATGGTACAAAAAAGGGTTAGTGTACGTCAATTGTGCATTTATTAGGCATTGGTGAAAGACTTGATAATATTCAATGTGATAGTCGCTCATTGACGAAAGACTTTATGTTGTTATCGATGTCAACGGTGTGCACTTTTTTTTTGGAATCTTATATGATAAACTTCAGAGTTGCATTTGGCTTGGAACAATTTAGGAATGAATGATGTCATTAGAAGTTTTCACAAGAAATGTGTGCGAACAAAACATTCTAAAAGGATGGATGTTGACATATGTGGTTGGACATCATTTCGACAAATGACCCCAACAAATAAACCAACGATTACTTGGGGAGGCATTCAAGGTGTTACGAAAGGCCTTTGAGGCTAAATGAAAAAAAATCTATCAAGGGTTATTGGCTCCCAGATTGGGTCGAAAGTCATCACTAAATGATAAATGAAGGCTGGGATTGTTACATTCAATATCTTTCTACCCTTGTTTTTTTAATGTCAAACTCATTAAAACCCAAAGATTAAATTCCCAACTTTTTCCCCGATATAATAAATCACTAAACCGAAATATTACAATCGCGCTAAAATTTTTGGCCCACTAAGTTTTACTTCAGCGAGAATTTAGTCTCTCGTATCATTTTCTGCTATTTTATATGGTGGTGAGTGTTGAACTTTGACTGAACATCTTAAACAAAAAATAAAGGTAACATAAATGAAAATGTTAAGATAGACATGGGAACATACTAAGATGGATGAGATTAGAAATGAATATGTTCAAGAGAAAAATTGAATGGCTCTGATTGACAAGAAGATTATTGAAACTAGATTAAGATGGTTTGGACATGTTAGAAGAAGACCTAAGGATGCACCTGTTAATAGGGTAAGCTTAATGACAAATTCACATATTAAAAGAAGTAAAGGTAGACCTAAAATGACCCTTCAATAGATCATTCAAGATAATCTTGTTCTAAATGGTTTCAATAAAAATATTGTCTTCAATATAGCTGATTGGTGACGTTTGATCCATGCACCCGACCCCATTTAATCAGGTTTAAGACTTGTGTTTTTTTTGTTATTGTTGTTTGATGTATCATTTTCTTGCCATTATATGGCATTTGTTCAACTAATAAGAAAAACATGTTTATTCAAGAAACCTAACTACAATGAATTTCAACATAAATCAAAAAGCCCGAACCACCTAAGGTTTGATGTTTGAAACCCAAGCATTACAAAAGTTAGCAAAATGTGGATGAATATGGAAGTTGGCCTAACTTGAAAGGCCATTTAGCAAAGCTTGCTAGCCAGACTGGTCCACCTGGCCATTCAAAATATTAGCAAGGTCATTAAAAAAAATACTCACAAAAATTAAAATAAGTGCCTCAAATAACTGTTTAATTTTTTAAAAATTGTCGTATCCTTCAGAAAAATAAAACAAGTGTGCAAGGAAGTGAAACATAGGAAGCCTCCAAGATGGTGTAGAAACAAAACACAGGTTAAATTAGCATGAATAAGCTAATAAATGCCCCTAAATGTCCATAAGCTACAAATGAATGGTTAAAACCTTTTAAAACTAGTATATGATTCAAAAAATTAAAACTTGCAAGTGTCAAGGAAGTGAAACAGCGGAAGGGCGTCCATTAGCTACACAACAGCTGAGAAACCATAATAGGGTGTCCAGCCCGCAAAATTCTTCCAAGAATATCACAAGCATGTTTGAGCATTCACTGCAGCACGTGCGTATTAAAACATAAAATAACAGCCTTCATGATTGATGATTTTCACTTACAGATTTGCAGCACACAAATTGGAATTCTTTATAATCACACACATTATGAGATACTAAGCAAATTTAGTGTTGACTTGAGTGTATTTGAGGTCCCTTGTTCTAGATTAAAACCAGCATCTTAAAAAACCACGTGCATTGAAAGAAGGATGGCGTGCTAGATGCCAAATCAGCATTTTTAGAACTATATGGCTTCTAAAACCACTTGGCACCGTTACTTATCACACTTCGTATTGAGCCAATAATTCTCGCTGACCAACAAATGACTCTTAATTAAATCTCTGCATACTTCCCTTACCTAACTCCCCTGCCTAAAATTAGAAACAAAACAACACTAATCAAGCTCACGCAGCATTTATTTTATGAGTGAACCCAGACTAACAATGGATGCCATCACAGTTAATCAAACTAAGAAATGACTCTCTGAATGATAAAATTAAAAAGAAAAGAAGGGGTTGATGAGAAAACTCAAAATGCACAGTATGAGAGCATTTACACATCCCTTCTGTGAAATATAAAGCCCAAGAATGTGCATGGAGAGGAATAAAATGTACCAGGAAAGCATCCAATGCCTCCAATTCTACCCAAAGCAAGAAAATTGACTGAGCTTTCTCTACAGTTTTTGGCCGCCCGGTCAGGCATTTAGCAACAACAGCATCACAGACTTCCTTAGCATACCTGTTGAATAAGAAAAATAATTCCAATTCAAACCCAGAATAAACACGACGGAAGTCTTTTGCAATAAAAATAGTCACTGGAGGCATTTTTCCCCACCTGCTGCAATCAGAATCAGCAGCTCGTAAGTATGCAATCAAGGCATCAAGTGCCTTCTCCTGAACGGGTGCATTAGAATCGGCCACGGTTTTTTTAAAAAATGGAGCTGCACCAAATTCATAAAGAAAAAGAGAAAGATATCAATGAAGGAACGCAAAACCATATGCACCGATGTATCACCCAGACAAACATCACAGAGAAGAAAAACAAGGATAAATCTAAAGTAAGACCACAATTGAAGTAACCAGATCCGTGCCAGGCAGCCAAAACCCTAACTCACCGAACTCCCGGAGGCGCAGGTCCTTCGGATCCCTGATGGAATCGCACAGGGCAGCGAGGTCGATGTTAGCATCATTCCTGACCTTCCAGTTCTTGTGAAACAGCCGATCCTCCCACGGCAGTTTTTTTGCCTCCTTCAACAATTTCTCTTCCTCCGACATTGCAACAACCGATTCCTAACACGAAATGTATCTCCAGCAGCGATCAATCTTTAACTTTCGCTTTTATGATGAACAATCAGAGAAGATCGTTGTGAGGGTAAGCGGAAACAGGACGAGAGAGAGACAGGAAGAGGGGGGGAGAAAGGTGGTGGCGGCAGCGGGGCATGGATCAAGAAACGGTCCGAAAACAGGTTTTGAAATCCTGGCAGTGCCGCCGTGGCTTAAGAACTCATTTTGAGGGCGTGGTTCGTTTTGATGGACGGGGCCCGCTACGAGGAAATGTGGATTTTAAATTTCAAATTTTTCATTTTTTATATTCATTTATTTTTTTAAATAATTGTACGTATATTTTGCATCTCATCAATTGATTTAACAGACTCGTATGTAAAGTTGGGGAATCAAATTACAACATTGTCGTGACTCCCACTTCTAAATACGACGTTAAAAATACTGTATATTATTTTATAAATAAAATATTTAATATCATTAAAAAATATATAGTCCTTACATTCTTAAGAACAGTTTATATGGAGGGTTTTAAAAAATTATGAACTCTAACACATTCATAATACAGATTTTTCAAATACTATTTCAGCTCTACTCTAGAGTAACTCTCAATTATCTAAAAACCTTATGAAAAACATTTTTAAAACTTTGAGATTAGGAAAATACTCAGTAATAAGTTTAAAAATTGAGTTTTTCAAATTTTAAAAATATTAGGAACCTCATTGAAAACATTTACTTCGAACCGAAAACTTTGCATATAATAAAACATTTTTTTAAAATATAAAAAATCAATTTTCCCCTTAAAAGCCATAACGAGTTTTCATAAAATAAATTATAAGAACAATTTTTTTAAATACTTTGAAATACTAAAACTTATTTTCTTAAACTAAATCCCTAAATTTTTATAAAAACAAAGAATCATTTACAAATACAATTTTATTCACCTTGGAAATACGGAAAATAATTTATTATTAAAATGTATATATTGTTTTTCAACAAACTTTTCACATTGAAAACATAACCACGAGGCAACCTGGAACATTGAATATTATATAGGGTCTACTCGTCGCATGGTGGATAAAGTTCCCTGAGGATTGAGTTTACTTCTCCTCATATGTTTACAATGTTGAAGTGTCGTAATTTAATAAAACAATTTATAGCTTACCTTTTTCGAATGGATTTTTTCCACCAAAACCCTGTTTTTAATATATCGACAGTGAATATATATATATATATACAATTCATTGCAAAAAAGAGGTCTTAGCGGCGGTTTATTAGCAGTGGTCCTAATAATCACCGTTAAAAAAATAGTATTAAATATAATTTATATTACAGAAGCGATTGTATTAAACCGATGCTATATTTTTTTATTTATTTTTACATTTAGTGGCAGTTTTGTTTAAACCTCCGCTAAATCCTAAAATATCTAAATATTCTGACCCCCCTCCACTGATCCCTCAGCCTCTCTCCCCAACGGATGGTGACCGCCCCTCCCCATCTCCCCAGCAGCCTTCCTCGACGGTGACCACCCCGATCCCCCCTCTCCCCGACGACGATCGACCCCAATCCCCCCTCCCCCCGACAGCCTTCTCCCCAACAGCGACCGCCCCTCGCCCCTCCCTCACCTCTGATCTCTGTGACCCAACCCCCCCTGCTCCTCGACTTCGACCCCACAGCGCCCCACTACCCCTCGACAGTGATCCCCAACGACGGCCCCTCTTCCCCTTTTCCTAGCTCCTCTTAGCTCTGTTTCGTTGAAGGTATATGATGCATGTTGGATTTTTCTAAGGGTTTAATTAAATTATATAATGATGCATAATCAAGTGTTGTTTTTTTGGATGCCTTGAATTGTAAATATGTTTCTAGATCAGAATAAGCTCGATTTGTTATTATCATTTGAGTGTGATAATCAATTTTCAGGAAATATGCGTGGAAATGTGGATCTGGATTAACCCTTGATTGTTAATCAAGTTTGTCCAATACTTCATTGATTAAGAGTGAAATTTGTTTGAGTATTGGAAGTTATTTTGAGTTTTTCTTTATGGGTTTCATTTTTGTTTGCATGACACCTTTCTAGAATTCCTTAAAATACATAATTTATCACCGTCTCGCTGCTTCAAAATCTTAAGTGTGACGTCCCGGACCCGGATGCCACTTGATAGGTGCCCCAAACCCGGTGGACCACATGGCCTCAAGTGCATCTCCTCGAACGCTAGAGGTTGCCGACTAACAACGAAGGCTTAGAGTGCGTCCGTGGGGAGACTATGCCCTCATTACCCAAGTGTAGCATAGCGGATGAATGTAACCACAGATAAATAGTGGAAGCAATATAAGTAAACAGAAGGCACAACGGAAATAAAGACAACAATAGCAACAACTAAAACAACTGGAATAATATTCAACAATTGATGATATGTCATGTCACTAGAAAACTGGAAAACATGGTTACAAGACAACATACATAATATGTTCCACAAAAGTATAAATGAAATCAAAGACTATCCCAAGCATCTTGAGCTCCGGCTCGGTCATCTGCTATCAAGCTTCATCCTAAACTGCAAGCAATCAAGTGTTTGAAGTCGTACGCTTCCCTTTGTCAACACCTGCAACCATGTAATCTACTTCGGGTATCAAATGGTGCCCGAAGAGGGTGTGAGATAAATCTCAGTGGGCCACCACCAACGATGTCTACAACACCTGACCCATGTAATGAAAATGTAATAGTGTGCAAGCATATATATATAAAGTAAAGCGGTACAATGTAACTAAATACCCAAGTACTTGCTTCAGCCCTCAGCTGATGCCTGAACCTGTAGCCAATTCATTAATTAAGAAATTACCCATTTATGTTGATTGGTCATGTGAGGCATAAACAACACTGACACCACCTCGTGATAGTATAAATAGTGAAGGTTCCAAAACATAACAAGGCAACCACGATTAATGATATTTGATAATGAAGTCCCGGTGTAACAACCAAGGCAACGTAGACCTCAAGGGTCGCCAACTCAGTAATAATTGTAGCCTAGCATGGGGTAAAAGTGTAATCCAAGGAGCATAGTCCAAGGCGTTCCACAATGAGGTGCCTACCAAATCCAATGAGTTTATCCATGGTAAAACAGGGCTAAACAAAGACTGGGCCCGATGGGCTTTAACCATGACACCTACTTGTCAATGCTGGATCCAAGGAGTGTATCCAAGGTATTCTGTAATGATACTGAAAGGATCCTACAATGTCATACCGGACATCCAAGGAATAGACAAGGATCATAATCTAGGTGGGTCTCAACCTAAGCAAGTTGTATCCTTGAATCAGAATGGGGTTCCCGGGTGCTCATGGTATTCTCCGATCAGAATCTAAGGTGAGCTCAAGTCAGACCATTCCTATTTAATATTGAAGTCATGTAATATTTCATTTGGTTCAAGCCTCGCCTTTTATTAGTGTGATAAGGTCAAGTAGCATGCACCCTTTTAATCAAGTCATTTGGTTTAAGCCTTGCCCTTCATTAGTGTGACAAGGCCAAATAGCATGCAACCTTTTAAAGCATATTCCATATTCAAGGTTCATTTTGTTACCTTTCATTAATGTGGTAAGGGGTGCTGCAGATATGCAACCTACTATTCATTTACATTTAAGTCCAACTCATAAACTTAGTATACTTGTCAATTCACATTTCATATTTTATTGTCAAATTGAAGCACTTACTTTAGGCGAGTCAAGTTTTGAGCATACATGGTACTTTCCATTATGCAATTCTCATTACAAACAAGTCATTTAATATAGAAACACTTACCCTTAGGAAGGTCAAGCCAAGGCACACCCGAACGGTGGCTCAAACGTGTCAAAACACTAAAAACACAATTATGACATAACATCCTACATGTGATGGATGCAGTTATGGGCATAACCACTAACAATTAATCACATATATGGAGAGAGCATATCCATACGGTTCTAACGAGTATAAACATGACATATAAATTCTACAAATGACACCTGATGAAATCGGTGGGGCACACACGACAATTCCAAAATCAATGAACTTTAGAGATGAGTTATAGACCACCCACCTTAGGGTTGTATGACTCTCCTCCTCTAGTATTGGCCCTTGATTTGGCTCAGATCAGAGTAGATCTAAAAAAGGATAAAAACTCTCACATCATGATATTTAGGTTGAGAGGCAAGAGAGAAGAGGAAAGGCTTAAACGGACTTGAGTACTTACCGTTGTGCATCCAACGTGACGAACGAAAGCTTGATCAAATCCCGAACAACTGAGATCTCTTTATCCCTACCTTAGATCTTCAAAAAGCTCCAAAATGAGAGCAATGAAGGCTAATCCTGCTAGTTTATGGATTAGGGAAGAAGAGGAGGGTTAATTAGATCATTAAGGGCAATTTTTTAAAATTACCCAGAAAATGGTCTGTGCGTGGTTTGTCTGCATTGTTTGAAAAACCATACGCTAACTGTGCATGATTACCTGGGAAAAAGGGGCACTTACATGGTTAGGCCGCACGACCGTGTGCCAACCGTATGAGGTAGCTCTATTTGAAAAAACACCATCCACATAGTTCGACAAACTATGCACCAACCATGTGACTTGGCCAGTTTCCCCAAAAAGATGTGTTCCGAGCTCCGAACAAGCCCCAAATACCCTTGGGACCTTTACCAACTAAAAATACAGGTCCAAGATAAGGAATTAGACTGAAATTTAAAGGATCCGTACCTGAGTGAAAAATTGGGTTCCTACAGTCTTTCCCCCTTAAAAGAACTTATCCCCAAGTTCATCTTCTAAGGGCGGGGAAACACTATCTGAAAAAAACTCTGGTAATTGGGCACGTACATCAACCTCTCACTTTCAAGTCTCGTCCTGCACGCGGTCGTGCTTCCATAAAACCCGTACTAGAGGAAAATACTGACCTCAGAGAGCCTTCATGCTCCGGTCGACGATGCGTATAAGATACTCCTCAAAGGTAGTATCAACATCTAACTCAATTTCCTCAGGATCAAAGTTATGAGACGATTCGACAAGATACTGTTGAAGCTGTGAAACATGAAAGACATCGTGCATGACACAGTTCCTCTGAGGTAGTAACAACCGATAGGATACCGGTCCGACTCTCTCTAGAATCTCGAACGACCCTACGTAATGGGGCGATAGCTTTACCTGCTTTCGTAACCGTCTATGCCATATCTTGGGCGATACTCGAAGAAAAACACAATCCCCAACCTCGAACTTTAGAGGTTGTTGACGATGATTGACATAAGATTTCTTTCTAGACTAAGCAGTATTCATATGCTTTCTGATCAGCTGAACCTGCTCTGAAATCACCTGAACGAGATGAGGACTTAGTAGGGCTGCCTCACCTACCTCCAGCCGGCACAGAGGTGAACGAAATGACCTACCATACAAGGCCTCAAAAGGAGACATATGAAATGTTGCCTGTAAGGTGTTATTATAGGCACACTCAATGAGAGGGATATGCTTTTCCCAAGAACCACCAAAATCGAGGACACATGCTCGAAGAATATCCTCTAGAACCTGTATTGTCCATTCTGACTGTCCATCGGTTTGAGGGTGAAAATATGTGCTTAAAAGCACCTGTGTTTCCATAGAATTTTGTAATCCCTACCAGAACCGTGATGTGAAATGAGAATACCTATCTGAAATGATAGTACAAGGAACCCCTTGTAGTCATATGATCTCACATAAATACAGTTTTCCTAGCTCATCGATTGAGAAAGTCTTCCGAATAAAAATGAAGTGGGCTACTTTTGTCAGTTTGTCATTGACAACCCATACAATGTCTCTACCTCTAGGTGACCTAGGTAAACCGACTACAAAGTCCATAACAACATCTTACCATTTCTATTCTAGTACCGGAAGTGGCTGTAGTAAGCCCATAGGTCTCTGGTGCTCCACCTTCACCTACTGACAGGTTGAACATATAATGATAAAGTTTGCTATCTTATGTTTCATCCCAGGCCGCCAATATTGGCATCACATATATCGATGCATCGAGATGCCTAGATGAACTGTCCACTAAGAGGCATGAGACTCTTTCATCAACTCCTCTCTCATATCTATAGGAACCCAGATATGTCCACGTAAACACAGGATGTCGTCTCTATCTACAGACCAATCCAGAGGCCGGTTATCTCCTGATATACTCTCATGGAGTACCAAACCTTCGGGATTTGGTAATTGTCTATTCGTTACCTTATCAAGGAGGAAAGAGGTAACTATTAAAGACGATAGATATTACTGCTCATGACTATCATGAAATTCCAAATGTATCTCAGAAAATAAGTCCATTAACTTCCATTCATCACCGGCTTCTCGTACTGCTTATGCCTAAGTTTACCAACTCAGTGCATCTGCAACCAAATCGCCCTTCCTAAGCGTATAAGCAAGATCAAAATCAAAGGATTGTAGATATTCAACCCATATCCACTATCTTAGGTTCAAGTCACGCTGATTAAAGATATATTTGAGGCTCTTGTGGTTCATGTACACCACAAAGCGCTCAACCAAAAGATAGTGTCTCCAGCAATGTAAGGCATGGACAACTGTCATTTGAGCTCCTAAATCTCTACAGGTGCCATAATGTAAGGAGGAATGGACATTGGAGCTGCTCCTAGAACAATCTTGATTGTAAAATTCATCTCTCTCTCAGGAGTTAAGATAGAAAAGTCATTGGGAAATACATCCTTGAAACGATCTACTACTGGAGGGAAATCAGCTTTTCGCAAACCCTGATTCTATATGAAGAGATTTGCAATCTAGGTGGTCACTCTACCTATCCCATGATGCTATGGTCCAATTCTACCAGATTGGAAATCCCACTCACCCTTATATAGATAACTACTACCCTTTAGTGATGTAAACGATACCTTGCAGCGATAGAAGTCTACAAAAGTATGATAGAGAAACAACCAGTCCATCCCGAGTATGACATCAAAGCCTGTAATCTTGAGAAAAAAGAGGTTCCATAAGAAAGGGTAACTGCCTACCTCAAGGGGATAGTCCCTACACTGGCTTATGCCCTCTGTTCATACCCCTAAAGGCATATCTAGGGTCATTACACCATAGTAATATTGTATCTCTAGTTCGAGATTTTCCACAATAGATATAGAGATAAAAGAGTTCAAAGCACCTATATCAAATAAAGCAGATGATATGGTAGATGCCACAAGAATAGTACCTCATATTTTAGATGTTCCCACAGCCTGATCCTCAGGTATCAGTTGTAATGCATGCAACTGTCCGGATCCATGACCCTGTGCAACAAATAGACTACCATGATCGTAACTGTTTTGTTGGTGATCAAGGGTCTGAATTCCATGTCCACAAACTCATCCTCATCCAGTCCTACCGATGCTATTCCAAATTCCCACCTGATGTGGCGTAAAAGAACTCACTCCTAAAGGTGGAGCTGGTGCGGGTCCTTTTCCACTCGAAGTTGGTGGAAAGGTCCTACAGAAATGCTGAAGATTCTCCATACATCCGCAATCCCAACACTCCAGTGGGTCTCTGTCACACTGAGGCTTCGAATGCCCCTATCATCCACACTGATGACACACTTTAAATCTATAGAAATAGGAACTTTGGTTGTCACTACCCTGACGAGAAAACTTGAGGGAACATTTCCTGCCACCGGAAGAACTACTGGCCTACCATGACACCGATCCTCTATACTTGGTACTATTGTTGTCCCTTAGGTTACGCTTAATGATAAGAGCCTGATTGACTATCTCGGTGAAATTAAGAAGGTGAAATACATTCACCTGCGTACTGATGATGTATTGGATCCCATCCTCAAAGCATCTAGCACGTGAAAGATCATCACCGACTAGAAGTGGTGCAAAGCGCTGTAACTCTGTGAAATGCGCTGAATACTCCATGACTAACATAGAACCCTACTCGAGATGCATGAACTCTCTGGCACTGTCATCTCTCAGCGTCTAAGAAAATAACTGATCATTGAAGGCAATCTGGAAATAAACCCATAACATGACCTGATGACGATCAACTTGGGAAATCACATCCCATCAATGTTTGACCGAACACCAAAGCATGTATGTGTCAAGCTTGACCCTAAACTCTGAAGGCGTCTCCAGATGCTCAAAGATAGACAAGGTGGTTTCTAGCTAAGACTCAGTAGCCTGCGGACCACCATCCCCTAAAAATGTAGGAGGATGTTGCTGCTGGAACTCATGAGTCAGATCAGCCATCATAGGTTCAATCCATGAAGCACCATGCATGGACTTCATCAGACATAGGAAACTATCACGAACTTGGGCATCAATTCCCAGATCAGGTACAACAAGCAGTGCCTCAAGTGACATTCCTGGAGGTAAGACTGGTGACTCAGGGCCCACCATGGCTAGAGCAGGGTCATCACCACCTTCCTAGCAGAAGCTAAATGCAAGAAAACTCACTACCCAAGGCATACTACCCCAACCACCTGCTTAGATAACCAGATATCGATAAGTGATCAAGTATAAGTTTCATTTCATTTTACATTTAAATTCTAGTGTAATGACCTAAAGTTTTATCAATGGAAATTCCCTTCTTATAATTATGTCTTATAGTATAATCACATAAGATTACTTTGAGAACACAATACAAACTTTATAAGTGAAGAATAAGTGAAATAAAAGGTATCTTTAGAAGTTAAGGAACATATAACAATAGTAACTCAACCTTTGGAATAGTAATGTGATCCTTATGAATAGTAAACCAGCCAATGTAATATTAACCTCTCCAATGAAAGTATAAATAAAATTTATTTTTTTATAAGTGACAATATGGTATAATTATATCATAGTATAAGTAAATAAATATTTTGAAAATTATTAATAAGGTGTTGGTATTTTTATTACAATTTTATGATTAATTTAATAATTTAAATGAAAATTTAGTTTCATGAAATGTATTCATAAATTAATATTTTGATTCTAAGATAATTTTATATGATCTTAAGTAATTTTTCAAAGTGTTAGAAAAACAGTTTTAAATTTAAAAAATTATATTTTTCAAGTAAATTGTGATTTTAATTAAATATTAAATTAATTATATTTAGAAAATTATTTTTGAAAAATGGAGTTCATTTATGGATTCTACACATCGAAAAATGGTTAGGGTGGTTTTTTTGGTAATTTTCTGAAATACTTCCAATTTTCAGGTGAATAGTAAAAATACAGTTTTTCACATAACCGGTATATCTTAAATTGCATCATTCATGATGTAATGATGACATAAATTTTCTATAACTTTATATTTGTCCATGTTTTATTTAATTTCATAAATGGTTCCCTATAATAAACTTAATTTCCAAACCTAAAAAGAACTTTCCAAAACCTAAAGTCAAAAAGTGATTCCTTAAAATATCATTTTCTCTTTCTTTTCACTTTCCTTTTAATAAATTAATTAATTCAAATTATAAATATTATTTAAACTCTAAAAAGAATTATATTATATTAATATATGATTTATTTTGTCAAAAAACTACTATTACAAGTCTAACATTTGATATATTATTTTATTTGATATTTTATTCTAAAAACACCCCCATCCTCAAGTATAAATAACCCCTCTCCCTCCCCTTGGAAAACCATTACTCTCATCCATTACTAAGCCTAATATCTTCCCAAATTCTCCCTCTCAAGACTCTTATAATACTTAGGTATGTTCTGGAGCCCTCCAACTCCAATCACTAAGGGAGTTATAGTTTCATGCTAGAGAAGCTACACTGAGGAGAGAGTAAGACTCTATTAAATCTTCTCTCTTTTCTTCCTCTTTTTTTTTCGTTTACCCTATCCCTTTCAAAAAAATATGTGAAAAAATTGATTATACAATAATTTAAAATTATATTAATGATGTTAACCTACTGTAATTATCATATTAATGAAAAATATAAATCACATACTTCCTTTTACCGCACTATCGACAACGTCTTGTTAATGGTCGGTTAACCATCTACGGAGACGTTGCCAAGATAATTATTATAAACACCTTCATGTATGGAAAATATAAATTATATATAATATGTTAATATCAAATTACATGTATTCTATGTTTTTGAAACTAATTATACTAATTTATGAATTACATTTAATAAAAAGTGAAATCACCGCAAGACGAGAAAATTTTAAGTAAAATATGATATAAAAACGCTTCAATTTCATCAAAAAAAATTATGAAATAAAATACAATGAATAAAATTGATAAATATTTTTATAAAATGACTAAAATTAAATTTTATATCATTATTTTAATAAACATAAATTTATTATTTAGGAAGCATAGAAGAGACGAAATTAAGCGGAAATTAAGATAAGGGATCCTCTTCATTTCACTTTTATTCAAGATTGTCCTCTATGTTATAACCTTTTATGTGTAATTACTAATGATGGGGTATGATTAAGAACCTCCCCCGTAATTTCCTCATTATTTATAAAATATTATAAATCTCTTTATCTCTCATTAAGCCCTCTTAAGTACACTCGATGCCATGCCGATATTCCGTAAGGGATTCCACCCGAACTGCCTTTATTCCTTCAAGTTTCTTTATCTTTCTTTTTACCCAAATGAAGTTGTCTTTTATTTTTTATGTACAACTTATAAATACTGTATATATTCTCCAAACTCATGTTTAAAGGTCCATCCTTCATTCTCTTTCAGGGATATACATGATTTTAAGTGATTCCCTCCTCAATACTACCCGATAAACAAACCTGTTTTGAGGGAACTTCCTGAATTCTTACCCGATTTCAAGTGCACTCTATATTATATTTTAAGCCACCGTTATCTTTATAAAATAATTTTTTTTATTATGAAAACTCTCCTGGTTCACTTCTGGTTTTTTATAAAGGATTGTTCCCTTTTCTATTTTAAATAATCTATAGTATTTTCCTTAAAACCACTCAAAAAATGTTTTAATGCTAAAATTTTCTGAATACTTTTATTACATGTGGACACTTCTACATGACCTCACTTAACAGGATACATTAATATTTTACCTTATAAATTTCCATGTATATTTTAGTTCCTTTCTTTCATGGATACTTTTATGATACGACCATTTGTTATGCTTTATGACATGATTGTGGTACCCAATTCTTTCCATGGGTGACCCTTATGATTATGTAAGATTTATTATGTATGATTATTGATGTAGAAAAAATATTAATGAAAAGTTAATATGGGTGCAACCAGATATCACTCCAATGGAAAGCATAAACATTTATTTAATTCCTTTTTCTCTAGCTTCTTATTGGCTCTTGACCTCTCCTTAGTACATGTAGTCACCTGAGGATATACATCAAAAGGGGGAGATATAAAATCCCAGTAAGAGGATAGATATGAACAATATAAAAAGTTTGATCACAATCATAACATAGTAATTGGATCATGAACATGAGAGGAAGCATTAATAAAAGACTTGAAATGTGGCAATGCATAAAAAATGAAACATCATGTCTTAGTGGTCAACTACCACACATAATTGTGAACAATGATAGTATCATGTTCACACATAATTTACCTTTTACTCATGAGATTCATCACTTTACCCAATTCATTGGAGCGCTATATAATTCTAGGCACACCTGTCATATACAAATATTCATATTGCGCTATATAATTCTGGCCGCACCTGTCACATCATAATATTTACATTATCATGCATGCCACATTAAAAATATATAAAACATGAACTTAACATAACCCATGGAAAAAATGGGTTTCACATAATAAATCATACTTTAATAAAAATTTGGTCCCCAAAATAAAGAAGGAATATCATTCTTGACATAGAACCATTAACCATGAGTGAAGAGTGAAAAAATATTCAAGAAATAAAAAGGGTGTGTTTATTTGAAAGAAGAGTTCTTTTGGAAAACATTGGGTTTTTCATAAAATCAATTAGAGAAAATTTATATCCAAAAAAGGAAAGAAAATTATGAAAAAAATATTTTTAAGGAGTAACCATATCAAAAATGGAGTGAAAGAGGGAGAACTCGAAGAAAGAAAGTTGAGTTCGATAATTTCCCCTTACCTTGTATCTGAACACTTTCTTCACTTTAATGTCTTGTATAATGACATTGTATTAATTAATTATAAATTTAAAAACCTTTTATACATGAATATGGTTTACTATGGTTTCATTAAGTTCTTTTATGGGATTTTGGATGAGTTATAAATCTTAAATTCATTGTTCGAGAATGTTCATTTTTTATAATTTTCTTGAACAATTCACTTGTATTCATGAATGGAAGTTCTTTTAAAATGTGGATAAACATACAGAATTGTAATTATATTTTATTGATAATGTTACATAACTTGAAATGGTCTTATAATTTTTTTTAAATTCTATGATAATGAATCATTATATTGGAATTTAATGACGATCGTTTGGGGTTAATTTGGGTGGTTTTTCAACCACAACGAACTTGTTTTGTTTAATCATTTTGTAATATGTATATAAGTTGGTTCCAGAACATTAAATAGGATATAATACATATAATATAATCTGTTTCAACCATAAAAATGGTTTCACGACCAGATATGGAGGTGATAAAGTAAAAAATAAAACATGTCGTTCTTGAAGGTGATAAATTAACACCTCACGAACAACGTTTTCTTTTCTAAAATAAAAAGAAGTAAAGAAGATGGTTGGATGATATGTTATCCCATTAGTATCATAAAATTACAGTATATGTGATATAATAGAGTTACCATACCATGTCAGTGAGGATTGGTGGAGAGAGATTAAGAAAAGAACGTGAAATTGAAAGGAAATTAAAGGAAAAGAGAGAGGGGAATTACCTCTTGAATCCTCCTCTTGAGATCCTCCTTGAGGAACCTAGGATTGGTCTTTTGATGAAACCAGAAGATCTTGGACATGGGGGAGGGGCTAGGGAAGATGTTTGGGTAGATTTTAGACAAGGCTTGAAGCTTTATAGGTGTGAGAAAATGAGGGTGTGAAGGGTGGTATTTATAGTGGAGGGAAGAAGGGTTTTCTTAAAATTTTAATCATTAGTTTATTAATTCCCACCAAGATAAGCAATAGTGATGATTCCATGACCAATAATAGTAAATAGGGCATGTAAATTTGATATTTTAGTGCTTAAATCACCTGTGATGTTAGGAATAGTGGATTTAAATTATAATGTATTTATACGGTAAATTAATATATTTTACTATTCACCAAAAATTCAAGTATTTCAGAAAAATCTCAAAAAATCACCCTAACCATTTTTCGACATGTAGAATCAAAAAATAAAATCCATTTTTCAAAAATATTTTTATAAATATGATTAATTTAATTTTTAATTAAAATCATAATTTACTTGAAAAATACAGTTTTTAAAATTAAAACCGATTTTATATTGCTTTCAAAAATTACATAAGGTCTTATAAAATTATCTTAAAACTAAAAGACATATAATTGTTAATTTATGAAAACATTTTAGGAAAATACATTTTCTTTAAAATTAATTAATTAATTATAATTAATTATTTATGATTTACAAAAATACCAATACTTTTTGTAACACCCCAAGGTTTTGAAAATAAATGCATTTTTATAATCTAGCCATTAAACACAACTTTGCCTCTAATATGTTTTGAATTTTGAAAAACGGACATCTGGAGTTGAGATCAGTAAGTCATTTGGAGTCTGATAGAACAAACTCGATTTTTTGTGAATAGTAACATACCCTTATGAATAGTAATATGACCCTTATGAATAGTAAATAATGATATTATTTTATTTTCTTAAGGTAATAAGATAATGAGATCTTAATTAATTTTTCAATGTGATATAAAACTAATTATACCTTTAAAATTGTTATTTTTTGAATTAACTATGATTTTATTTAAAAATTAAATTAATAATATTTAGAAAATTATTTTTTAAAAATGGATTTCATTTTTTAATTCTACACGTCGAAAAATGGTAGGGGTTAATTTTTTGTATTTTTATGAAATTCTTGAATTTTTGATGAATAGTGAAATACGGTAAAATACCGTATATTCAAATTATCACTTTAATACAATATTTATGACATCATAAGTGATGTAAGACCACTTGGTTCGAACTCACATGCACTTATTACTATTAGGGGTCACATGAAACAACACTATTGGTTGTCTTGATGAAAATAATAAAATAATGAATAAAATATTCAAAATTTACCCCTCTCCTCAACTATAAACCCCCCTTACTCCCTCTTCTCTTCACTCCTCGAAGCCTTGAAGATCCTCAAATCTCTACCTAATTACCCTTACCTAGTCACTCTCCATGTCCAAGAAGCTTTTGGTCTTGCCAAAATACCAAAACCCCTTCCTTTACGGAGGTTCTCAAGGAGGTTATTTCAAGACGTAAAGCACCCTTCTTTTTCATTTAGTTTCATTTCTATTTATCTTCTATTGTTATCCTATCCTCACCTATTCTATCCAAATGACCATTATAACTCTAGTATCATCTATATACTTGAATTATATCATGTGAATAGAAGAACCATCATCAATATTCTTACTCTCTCCCTTTTATTTTTATAAATGAAATCAACGTCCATGAGGTTCCAATTTATAACCTTCGTGGATGATGAAGTTTCGTTCTTCAATTTATCATTAATTACTGGTCATGAAACCATTTTTATAGTTGAACCAGACTATAATATATGTATTATAACCTAATTAATATTCAGTAACTAGTTTATGTACATATTATTAATTTATATGACAAAACTAGTTCATAATAATTCAAATACCGCCAAATAATCGAAGTGGTTGTCATCTAATGATTCATCCTCATTACATGTAACCAAATAATATAAATGACAATTAAAAATTCTGGATGTTAATAATTAATATTTAATTTCAATTCTGGATATTTACAACCATTCTACACGAACTCTATTACTTAAAAACAAGAGAACCGATTATGAAAATCAAGAAAACAAACACTCTGGAACGACGAAATTCGATATTATAACTTATCAATAAGGATATAAATGAACTAAAAATAATTATGATAAAATAAGTACATATATAATAGGTTCTTAATTAATTTATCAATGAGTATAATTTCATATTTCAATACCTTAAGTTCAAGAGGGAAACACATTCAGACTTAAGGTAAGGGTTTTCTCACCCGAACCTCCATTTTCATTCGGATTACTTTTATTGTCTAATTACCTCAATTAAATTCCTTTATATTATTATATAATAATCATAAAATATGTTTGAGTGTTCTATATATGTTTACCAACTATAAACCTTCCTTATTTTATGGATAGTTACACGTTTTAAAAGTAACTTTCAAAATTGTTTCCAAAATACAAGCCCGACTCAAGAGAATTTCTCAAATTCTTCCCTATTTTCAAGGGCACTTTATAATCTGTTTTTGGAAACCATTATCTTTATAAAATCACTAATTTTATTATAAAAATACTCTCTTACTTCACTTATGGTTTTATACAAATATTTATCCAAAAATAACTCTTCTTTTCAAAATAAAAGAGTATTTATCTCAAGAATTGCTTACTGATTTTATAAGAGTATTTTCGTCTGATTCAACACTCTTGTTGATTCTTATGTATTATTGGGTTTAATCATTTAGTATTTCATCTACCATATTTTATTGAATGGTTTATGACTAATTTTATTGTGGATGATCTATCCTAAAACCATTCACCATATTACTCAGAATAATTAGTGTTTTATGTTTAATGATTGAAGAAAGTGAGTTACATTTCATATGATAGTTTCAATATGAATGTATATGTTGTTTATATTTATCCCTGCTCATATTAGGAATACATTGGACTTATTATGTGATGGGTGGGGCCCGCTATATCCCCTCGATAAATCGGTAGGTCTCATGAGACAAATAGATGTGGAATTTGCCGAGGTCTTTCCCAATGTGATATATGGTTTTGACCGAGGCCTTAATCATTTTTAGACGTCTTGGATGAGTAATTGAAAAAATGTTTCAGAATGTACAACATATTCACTTCCCTCATTATGAAGCTAGTAATTGAAAGTTCATGTGGTTATTCGACCAGTATAATACCCATAATTATGTTTTATTATGACATTATTTACTCAGCTCATATTCCTACCATAATGTGTTTAAGTTTATTATTTGTGAAGGTGTGTGTTTTCAATTATTCACCATGCCTAATATTTATGTTTATGTTATCTTCCGCTGTATTTCTTACTCTTATTGAGCATTTGATCTTACCCCTTTTCTTATGTTTCATTTTCCCAGGATATGAAGAAGTTAGTTATGAGTAACTTGCAGGCATAATCTAGGAGGCTTAGATGTTTCTAATAGAATAAATTAGTTTTGTATTTACCTTCATGATGTAATGTTAAACTTATATATGTATCTTGTTTCCAAAATCTACTAAACCACTTGGTCCTTCGGGATACATATTCCTTGTTTATATGCCAATGTAATAAAATAAGGCACTGGCTTTGGGCAACTAGGGTTGGGCCCTTACAGTTAGTATTAGAGGAAGTTTAGTAGAAACTTGGAAACTATATTTAGAAAAGGTAGATTATGGAACAAATCCCTAAGGTAGTATTTGAGGAAAAATATACAAGAACGTCCTGATATTTTGGTAAGGAATAGATTATGTAGATCTTTTTAAAAAATACATCCCTATTTGGATACAAACAGGTAGAGGTGGATCTGGCACAAATGTACCTAGAAGTGAAAGCCCTGACAAAGAGTTTCAGGCTTGACCCAGGGTATCCTGGTACACGACAATGGGTCTTGCTTCACTCTTGGTATTGACACTCCTAGGGGATATGCTATGGATAATTGAAATTTTATTTAGAAGCCATCATGAAGGATTTAAATATAAAATTTTCCTCAAAGAAACCATTTTTGTGATTATGGGATTAACCATCATATGATCTCAATTTATGCTAATTATTTTGTTAAGTTAAGATTATACATTATGATTCATACCCTACTCTAGTGTATTCCATTATTTAGAAATGAATCCCAATGGAAAGAATGGAAACCGCACGAACGCGCGTGTCCCCTGTAGGGATTTCCCTCCGATGCAAGATAATGATGTTGGATCTGGTGCTGAACAACTTATAACTATACTAGGACAACTTACTCAGGTTATGAATAATAATTTTACCCGTATGGAGCATCCAGATACACTACATGGAGGAGCTATGTTAGATCTCTTTATACGACAATAACCTCCATCATTCAATGGGACTACAAACCCATTTGTTGCTGAATAGTGGATAAGTTCCCTAGAGAAGATATTTCTCACTTTGGGATGTAACGAAAGAGATAAGGTCATCATGACAGTTTATCATCTATCGGGATATGTGGATCAGTGGTGGTTATTAATCCAAAACACAAAGGAGGACAAGAGATAGAAGAGATGGAATGAAGGGGATTTTAGGAAATGTTTCTAGAGAAATACTTTCCTCGTGAACAATGAGTGGATATGGAAAGGTAGTTTCTGAATTTGAAGCAAAAGGAAGATGATAATGTTGCAAAGTATGAAGCTAACTTCACAAGGTTAACAAGGGATGTTGTGGAATACATATAAAATCTGAGGAGCAATATTGATCGATTCTTTGATGGACTAAATCCATTCTTTCGACGGGCTCTAGTCTCCCAGAGTTTCTTATTATATGAGGATATAGTTTCATGTGCTATAAAGACAAAAAAGAAATTTTCTAAGTCTTATGAATTTAAGGGAAAACAAGAGAAGGAGAGGGATGCTGAAAACTTTGGGAAAAGAAATAAGGAAACAGGGAAGAAGGGAAGAGTTGAATTTCCACCCTATGATAATTGTGGAAGGAAACACTCTGGCGCGTTCTTAAAGGGAAAAGGAGTATGCTATAAATGTGGACATAAATACCATATTGCTAGTGATTTCAAGGGGAAGAAAGAATCTATTAATGTTCAATGCTATAATTTTCAGGAGTTGGGGCACTATTCTAATGATTGTCCAAAGCATCAAGGAAACATGCCACATAAAAGGCCAAGGGAGCAAGGCTAAGCTTATGCGATCACAACTGTAGAGGTTGAAGTTCCAAATGACACAGTGGCATGTACTTTAGTCATTTCCTCAAAATTAGCCAATGCTTTATTTGATTCTGGATCATTTAATTCTTTCATATCTTCCCAATTTTCTAAAAAATTAGATATTTCCAATTTTACTTATTAAGGGAGTTGTCAGTCAAAACTCCTAAGGGAAGTATCATTGCAACAAAGTTTTGTCAATCAGTTACCATTATGGCATATAAACGTGCTTTATCTTCTGATCTTATTGTAATAACCATGATTTAATTTGATGTAATCCTCAGTACGTATTGGATTTCAGATCATGATGCAAAAATTTATTGTAATAAGAAGGAGGTTACAATTTTTTATGATGATAAGGAATTTCTTATCTTTAGAGAAAAAACATCACAATATAGTTCTCATCTAGATCCTCCCCTAGTAGCTCTACTAAATTCAATTATTAAGGAGGAAGGGAGTGAAATAACTATGGGTGAGGAAAGGAATGTAAAAATAGAGGATGCACATATTGTTCAAGAATATATTGATGTGTTTACAGAGGATTTACCAAGACATAATCCAGAGCGGAAAACTGAGTTTTCCATTGACTTAATTCCTATTTAGGCCCATATTAAATACCCCTTATAGAATGACCATTGTGGAGTTAGTTTAAATAAAGAAACAACTAGAGGAATTGAGTGATAAAGGATTTATTCTCCCTAGAGTTTCTCCATGGGGAGCCCCTATTCTTTTCATTAATAAGAAATATGGGTCTATGAGGTTGTGTATTGACTATAGGAAGATCAATGATATAAAAATAAAGAACAAGTATCCCCTACTATGAATTGATAATTTATTTGATCAACTTTATGGAGACCAATATTTTTCAAAGATTGATCTTCGATCTGAATATCATTAGTTGCTTGTGAGAAAGGAAGACATTCGAAAAATAGTATTCTGAACCAGGTACGAGCATTATGAGTTTACAGTAATGCCTTTTGGACTAACTAATGCACCATATGTTTTCATGGATCTAATGAATAGAGTTTTCAAGGAGTATTATTATGACTTTGTGGTGGTGTTTATTGATGATATCCTGGTATACTCTAAAAGATATGAAGATCATGAAAATCACTTGCGCACTATTTTAAAGACTCTTAGAAGAAATGAATTATATGAGAAGTTTATCAAGTGTTATTTTTGGCTCTAATTAGTTTTCTTTCTGGGCCACATTGTCTCTAAGGATGGAATATCTATAGATCCTATAAAGACAAAGGCTGTGCAAGAATGGTCTACTCCAACGAACATAACTGAGGTATGTAGTTTTATTGGTTTAGTAGGTTATTATCAACATTTCATTTAGAACTTAGCCCATTTATCCAACCCAATAACCAAGCTTACAAGAAAAGAAGTTAAGTTTGTATGGACAAAGGAATGTGAAGAAAGTTTTAAAGAATTGAAGAGAATATTAGTGAATACTCCAATCTTGACTCTACCATCAGGGAATGATGGATTTGTGATCTTTAGTGATGCATCAAAGAAAGGACTTGACTGTGTCCTTATGCAGAATGATAGAGTGATTGCCTATGAATCTAGGCAGATAAAAATTCACGAACAAAACTATTCAACTCATGATCTTGAGTTACCAGTGGTAATCTTTGCTCTAAATATTTGGATACATTACCTCTATGGAAAAAAATGTGAGATATATATAGATCATAAGAGTTTGAAATATATCTTCTCACAAAAAGAACTCAACATGAGACAAAGGAGATGTATTGAGATAATCAAAGATTATGATTTCACAATACACTACCACCTAGGGAAGTTAAATAAGGTGGAAGACACTTTGAGTGTAAAGGACCATGGAATTCTGAACAAGATAAGAGTTGAAAGGGATCCTTTGTTCACAGATTTGGTAAAGATGGACATGGGAATTATCAAGGAGGGTAACACATCACTACTTTTTCAAATGGTTTCCAAAACTTATTTACTTGAAAGGATAAAAAATTCTCAAGCTAATGACGAGGAGTTTCAAAAGAAAATTAAAGCTGTAAATGATGGAAAGTTGATTGGATTCGTATATGAAGGTGGCATTTTGAAATTTAGAAAGAGGATTTATGTTCTCTCTATTCCTGAGCTAAAGCGGGAACTATTGAATGATGCTCATAGCTCTAATTTCTCTATACACCCTGGTAGCACAAAGATATATAGATATCTAAAGGAACATTTTTGGTGGGAAAACATGAAGAGGGAGATTTCTGATTATGTGGCGAGATGTTTGGTGTGACAATAGGTGAATGCTGAAAGACAAAATCTTGGAGGATTCATGGAAACCCTTCCTATTCCTATGTGGAAATGGGATGATATTACAATGGACTTTGTCATGGGGCTACCAAAGACTCCAAGAAATAATGATGTGATATGGTTCATTGTTGTCCGTCTTACAAAATCATCACATTTTCTTACTATAAAAAAAGATTTACCACTTGAACATTTAACAAGACTATATATTAATAAAATTTTAAGACTTCATGGTGTACCTTTATCAATTGTTTCTGATTGTGATCTCTATTTTACATCACAATTCTGGAAAAGTATTCAGAAGTCCCTAGATACTGATCTTTGTTTGAGCATTGCCTACCACCCACAAACTGATAGACAATTAGAATGGACTATTCAAACTTTGGAACACATGCTGAGGTCTTGTTCACTTGACTTTCAAAGTATGTAGGATCAATATTTACCTATCGTAGAATTTTCCTATAACAATAGATTTCATTTAAGTATTCAGATGGCATCTTATGAAGCATTATATGGAAAGAGATGTCGTACACCAACTTGCTGGGATGATGTTGGTGAGAGAAAGCTCGTAAGACCAGAACTTGTTGAGGAAATAATGAAAAAGGTGAAGATTATCCAAACCCATATCAAAATAGCTCAAAGTAGAAAAAAGAGCTATGCTGATAACCAAAGGAAGGATTTGGAATTTCAAGAAGGAGATCATGTTTTCTTAAAGGTATCTCCATGAAAGGGTGTTAAACGATTTAGTAAGAAGAGAAAATTAAGTCCCAGGAACATTGGACCTTTTGAAATTACGGACTGAATTGGAGTCATAGATTACTATTTGGAAATGTCGTCAAGTCTCTCCAAAGTTCACAACGTTTTCCACGTATCAATGTTGAGGAAATACATGTCAGACCCAACACATGTACTCACCTATGAAGAAATAGAACTTGAGCCCGACCTGTCTTATTATGAAGAGCCTATAAAGATTCTTGATACCAAAAAACAAGTATTGAGAAATCGAAAGACTCATCTGGTAAAGGTTCTTTAGAGGAACCATAAGATGGAGGAACCAACGTGAGAGCCTGAGGATCTTATGTTGAAGACATACCTGAATCCTTTTAAGTAACATTTTGTGAATTTCAAGGAAGAAATTTTTGTAAGGAGGGAAGAATGTAACACCCCAAGGTTTTGAAAATAAATGCATTTTTATAATCTATCCATTAAACACAACTTTGCCTCTACTATGTTTTGAATTTCGAAAAACGGTCATCTAGAGTTGAGATCAGTAAGTCATTTGGAGTCTGATAGAACAAACTCGATTTTTTTTGAATAGTAACATACCCTTATGAATAGTAATATGAATAGTAAAATTACCCTTATGAATAGTAAATAATGATATTATTTTATTTTCTTAAGGTAATAAGATAATGAGATCTTAATTAATTTTTCAATGTGATATAAAACTAATTATACCTTTAAAATTGTTATTTTTTGAATTAACTATGATTTTATTTAAAAATTAAATTAATAATATTTAGAAAATTATTTTTGAAAAATGGAGTTCATTTTTTAATTCTACATGTCGAAAAATGGTAGGGGTGAATTTTTGGGATTTTTATGAAATTCTTAAATTTTTGATGAATAGTGAAATACGGTAAAATATCGTATATTCAAATTATCAGTTAAATACAATATTTATAACATCATAAGTGATGTGAGGCCACTTAGTTCGAACTCACATTCACTTATTACTATTATGGATCACATGAAATAACACTATTGATTGTCTTGCTGGAAATAATAAAATAATGAATAAAATATTCAAAATTTACCCCTCTCCTCCACTATAAACCCCCCCCACTCCCTCTTCTCTTCACTCATCTAAGCCTTGAATATCCTCAAATATCTGCCCAATTACCCTTACCTAGTAACTCTCCACATCCAAGAATCTCCTGGTCTTTCCAAAAGACCAAAACCCCTTCCTTTACGGAGGTTCTCAAGGAGGTTATTTCAAGAGGTAAAGCACCCTTCTTTTTCATTTAGTTTCATTTCAATTTATCTTCTTTTGTTATCCTCTCCTCACCTATTATGTAAAAATGACCATGATAAATCTAGTATCATCTATATACTTTAATTATATCATTTGAATGGAAGAACCATCATAAATATTCTTACTCCCTCCCTTTTATTTTTATAAACGAAATCAACGTCCATGAGGTTCCAATTTATAACCTTCATGGATGACGAAGTTTCATTCTTCAATTTATCCTTCATTACTGGTCATGAAATAATTTTTATGGTTTAACTAGACTATAATATATGTATTATAAACTAATTAATATTCAGTAATAAGTATATGTACATATGATTAATTTATATGACAAAACTAGTTCATAATAATTCAAATACCACCAAATAATCGAAGTGGTTGTCATCTAATGATTCATCCTCATTACATGTAACCAAATAATATAAATGACCATTAACAATTCTGGATGTTCATAATTAATATTTAATTTCAATTCTGGAGATTTAAAACCATTCCACATGAATTCCATTACTTAAAAACAAAAGAACTCATTATGAAAATCAATAAAACAAACACTTTGGAACGATGGAATTCGATATTATAACTTATCAATAAGGACATAAATGAACTAAAATAAAATATTATAAACTAAATAAATGTCTAATATGTTATTAATTAAGTTATTAATGAGTATAATTTCATATTCTAGGACCTTAAGTTCAAGAGGGGAACACATTCGGACTTAAGGTAAGGGTTTTCTCACCCGAACCTCTATTTTCATTCGGGTTACTTTTATTGTCTAATTACCTCAATGAAATTCTTGTATATTATTATTTAATCCTCATAAAATCTGTGTGAGTGTTATATATATGTTTAACAACCATAACCATTCCTTATTTTATGGATAGTTACACGTTTTAAAAGGAACTTTCAAAATTGTTTCCAAAATACAAGCCCGACTCAAGGGATTTTCTCAAATTCTTACCTATTTTCAAGGGCACTCTATAATCTGTTTTTGAAAACCATTATATTTATAAAATCACTCATTTTATTATGAAAATAATATCTTACTTAAATTATGGTTTTATACAAATATTTATCCAAAAATAACTCTTCTTTTCAAAATAAAAGAGTATTTATCTCAAGAATTGCTTAATGATTTTATAAGAGTATTTTCTTCTGATTCAAAACTCTTGTTGATTCTTATGTATTATTGGGTTTAATCATTTATGATATCATCTACCATATTTTATTTAATGTTTTATGACTAATTTTATTGTGAATGATCTATCCTAAAACCATTCACCATATTACTCAGAATGGTTAGTGTTTTATGTTTAATGATTGGGGAAAGTTAGTTACATTTCATATGATAGTTTCAATATGAATATATATATTGTTTATGTTTATCACCACTCATATTAGGAATTCATTGGACTTATTATGTGATGGGTGGGGCCTGATATAACCCCTCTATGCATTGTTAGGTCTCATGAGACAAATAGACGTGGAATTGGCTAAGGCCTTTCCCAATGTGATATATGGTTTTGGCCGAGGCCTTAATAATTTTTAGAATTATTGGATAAGGCCTTGAAAAAATGTTTCATAATGTCTGGAATATGTTCTTACCTCATTATGAATCTAGTAATTGAAAGTTCATGTGGTTATTCGACTAGTATAATACCCATGATTATGTTTTATTATGACATTATTTACTCAGCTCATATTCCTGCCATAATGTGTTCAAGTTTATTATTTGTGAAGGCGTGTGTTTTCAATTATTCAACATGATTAATGTTTATGTTTATGTTATCTTTAGTTGTATTTCTTACTCTTACTAAGCGTTGTAGCTCACCCCTTTTCTTATGTTTCATTTTCCCAGGATATGAAGAAGTTAGTTATGAGTGACTTGCAGGCATACTCTAGGAGGCTTGGATGTTTCTAATGGAATGAATTAGTGTTTTATTTCCCTTAATGATGTAATGTTAAACTTATATATGTATCTTGTTTCCAAAAGCTACTAAACTACTTGGTCCTTCAGGATACATATTCTTTGTTTATATGCCAATGTAATAAAATAAGGCATCGACTCTGGGCAACTAGGGTCGAGTCCTTAAACTTTTACTATAGTTAAATTGTCACTTCTAAGTTTCATAAATTTTATTTAATCCACAACTAGAAAAATGGGCTATTTACACAGTTCAAAACCGTGGAAATAGGGCCCAAAACCGTGGTCATAGGCCATGACCACGGTTTTGCCCAACCGTGGGTGCTATCGCCATGGCAGTAGGGTCTGACCTATTGCCACTATTTTAACCATGGAAATAACCATCTTCATTGTCAAACATGGAATTTGACCTATGGCCATGGTTTTAACCATGGAAATAGGTGGCCTATTACCACAGTTTTAACCATGGCTATAGTCCTAGAAAATTGTGGCAATAGCCTAAAAACAATGTGTGCCTAGCCGAATTTGATCCCAGCACCTTCCCTTCACATTTCAGCACCCTAAACACTAAACCACCAAGGATTTTGTGTATATATATATATAATATGTTATATATATTATTAAAAACTATAGAAATATCCTAAAAATCGTGGCAATAGTTCTTCCTGCCATTTTTGGCGGGAAATTTTTTCTCCCGTGCAAGGGTGGGAGTCCTATAGCCAAAGTTTTCAAAACCATGGATATAGGCCACATAACTGTGGATATAGGTGTGGGATATATCCATGGTTTTAAAAACTGTGGCTATATCCCCTGAAAAAAATACCTATAGCCATGGTTTTAAAACTGTGGCCATAGCCACCTTTAGCCACAATTTTAAAACAGTGGCTATAGGTTCATGGACGTAGCCTATTTTTCTAGTAGTTATCATTCAAGGGTAAGGTTATTATTATTTTGGAAGATTTAATATTAATAAGTTTCATACTATTATTCATAAGGGTAAGTGACTATTCATAAGGGTAGGTTACTATTCACCAAAAATTAAGTTTGTTCTACTAGACTCCAAAAATCTTACTGATCGCAACCGTGTATGTTATACTTTTGAAATTAAAAACATAAAAATAGCAAAATTTTATTTAATGGTCACATAGTATCATTATATGTCATTGTTCTTCCTAATGTGATTATACTATAAGGAATAATTATAATAAGGGAATTCCATTGATAAAACATTGGGTCGTTACACATGTGCTAAAGACTTATTCTTATGTATACTCCCTTACTAGGATTTTTAGCTCATCCCTTTGTTCATGTTATCCCCAGGTTATCCTATGTAGATGTAAGGGATCAATGGAAGTTAGATTCTCTTTATGAAGATTAAATAAAGAAGTGTTTTATTTTAGTCCCATGTTTTTAGTTTTATGTACCTAATCTTCAAAGACACTATACTTCATGATCAAAGGTTGTAATCTAATGTATATTTATGCTTAAAATCATGTAATGTTACATGTAAAAGGATAGGGTCGCTATAGTTGGTATCATAGGATGGTCTAGTTATTTTTTAAGATTAGGAATAGAGAACTTTAGTAAGAACCTTAAGGATGAGACGAAGTATGAGAAAACATCCCTAAATTTTGGTAAGTATAGAGTAAGTGGTTTATCAAGAAAATGCATCCCTGTCTGGATACAAAACAGGTAGAGGTATCTCTGGCATAGATGTACCTAGGAGTGAAAACCCCTACAAGGAGTTTCGGGCCTGATCTGGGGTATCCTGGTACACAACAATGGGCCTTGCTGCACTCTTGGCTTGACACTCTCGAGGGATATGCTTTGGTAAATTCACGAGTTTAGTACAAACCATTATTAAGGTAATAAAAAAATCCCATAAGAATATATGTTAAGAAATAGATCAAGGATGACCTAGATTTAAACCTAAGGAATCACAAGTTAGAATATACTTCTCCTTTACAAGTTTATCCTTTCATGTTCAAAGTTTCCTTTTTATAATCAATAGCTAAGTATTTAAGTCCTTTAATTGTACGGTATTTTTATTAGTTAATGGCAGGAAATAGAAGAACTCATGCCAACAATCAATGTGATAAGAAATGTGATGATTGCCCTAATGATATGCCTAATATGATGGGAACAGGTGCTCAAAATTTCATGATAGTACTTTCTCAGTTGTCCCAAGTTATGAATAATAACTTGAATCATGTGGAACACCCTCCTCTTTCAAGTAAAGAGCAAGTTTCCATAAAATCCTTCATGCAAAAAAGGCCTCCCATGTTTAGTGGATCTTCTGATCCCCTCCTCACGGAATAGTGGATTAACTCCATTAAAAAGATATTCTCCATCCTCCAGTGCTTAGAAGAAGAGAAAGTTGTACTGGCGGTCTATCGTTTTGATAGGGAAATTGATAAGTGGTGAAAAATGATCAAGAATAAGAAGCCCCAGGAGGAAATTGATTCTATAAATTGGGAGGAATTCAATAAGATGTTTTTCAATAAATATTTTCCTCGAACCCTCTATCTCAAGATGGAAAGAGAGTTCCTCGGTCTAAAGCAGAAGAAATACGAGTCAATCAGGGAATATGAAGCAAAATTTACAAGGCTTTCAAGGTACACCTCTAGCTTTGTCATGAACACCGAAATCAAGGCGGATTGCTTCTTTAGAAGACTAAATCCAAGTCTATGAAAAGCATTGGTGATTCAAGAATTTGACAGTTATGAGGAGATTGTCTGTTGTGCCCTCAAGGTTGAAATATATATCAGGGAATCTCAGTGGTCTCATGAACCTAGTGACAAGAAGAGGAAAATGGAGAAAAACATGGGTGGTTAAAAAAAAATCCAATGACTAAAAGAAGCTCAAATATCCCACTTGTAAAAGTTTTGGGAAGAAGCATCCCGGAAACTATTTAAAGGGAACCAGAAATTGCTTCAAATGTGGAAAACTGGGACATATGGATAAGAACTATTGAAGGGATATAAAGAGTCCCACTAATGTGGAAGAATAAAGGAAGGTTCATATCAACACTCAGCCTGTAGTGCAGTTCTAAAATTGCAGGGAGCATGGGCATTATGTGAATAATTGCCCTAAGCCAAGGGTTTTCAGAGGAAATCAACAACAACCTCCAAGGAAACAAGGAAGAGATTATTCTATCACTACTACTGAGGTAGAGCCATACAACGATGCAGTGATAGGAACACTAGTTATTCATTCAAGAATAGAAAATGTACTATTTGATTCTAGTTCTACACATTCTTTCATATCTTGTAATTTTAGTAGAACTATTCAAATGCCACCTCAAAATTTGGAGGATAAGTTATCTTCGAGAACAACTAATGGTGAAATTATTGCATCCATGGTTTATAACTCCTCCTTGATTAATGTTTGTGGAATAAACCTCCCAGTAAATATTTTCATACTTTATTTAGTGGAGTTCGATGCTATCTTGGGAATGGATTGACTATCTTTATACAAAGCTAACATCAACTGTCAGGAAAGGGAGATCACTCTTCACATCCCGAAGCATACTCCAATTCTTTATAAGTGTAAGGAGGAAGATGAATATCTTTTAGAATCGGTGTCTCAAGTGTGTATATTAATTCCTCATGATCAAGAATTTATAGCTCAAATGATTGAGACAAAGGAGATAATCTCACTCGAAGATATGCCCATCGTGAGGGATTACACTAATTTATTCCCTGAAGAGTTGTATGGCCTCCCTCTTGATCAATAGGTTGAGTTCTCACTTGAACTTATTCATGGATCTCTGACTATATCAAAGACACCTTATAGAATGGCCACTGTAGATCTAGAAGAGCTGAAGAAGTAGTTACAGGAGAATCTGGAGAAGGGTTTTATACGCCCGAGTGCTTCACTATGGGGAGCGCCAGTTCTCTTCGTCAAGAAGAAGGATGGATCAATGAGCTTATACATTTATTATTGTGAGCTCAATAAAATCATGATAAAAAACAAGTATCCCATGCCACAAATAGATTATTTTTTCGATCAGCTTCATGGGGTCAGTTATTTCTCTAAGGTGGACCTTTAGTCAGGATATCACCAATTAAAGGTGAGGAAGGAATATATTCCCAAGAATTCCTTTCGAATGAGGTATGTACATTATGAATTCATAGCGATTCCCTTAATACTAACTAATTCTCTAGAAATTTTCATGGATTTAATGAATAGAGTCTTTAGATATTACCTCGAAAAATTTGTGGTAGTCTTTATTGATGATATTATAATATACTCCAAGAGAAAGGAGGAATATGTGGAGCATTTGAATACTATGTTAATTTTTTTAAAAGGTATAATATGTATGAAAAGTACAGTAAAGGTGAGTTTTAAATGGAGGAAGTATCATTCTTAGGGAATGTTATCACCAGAAAAGGGATATCTGTGGACCCTTCCAAGATAAAGACGATTTAAGAGTGGCCCAGACCAATATCTGTAATGGAGATCCGCAGCTTTCTAGGTCTAGATGGGTATTATCAACGATTTGTGAAGAAATTTTCACAATTGTTAAACCCAATGAACAAGATGACATGGAAGGGAGTAAAGTTTTTATGGACTCAGGAATATGGAGACTATTTCAAGGAGTTGAAAAAGAGGCTTATCACTACGCCAATACTCACACTCCCAACAAGTGGAGAACTCTTTGTGGTGTAAAATGATGCTTCAAAGAAGGGATTAGGTTGTGTGCTGATGAAAAATGATAAAGTGATAGCCCATTCCTTAAGACAACTGAAAATACACAAGAAAAACTATCCTACGCATGATCTGGTGTTAGAGACAGTGATCTTTAGATTAAAAATCTAGCGGCATTATCTCTATGGGGAGAAGTGTGAGACATATACTGACCACAAGAGTCTAAAATATATATTCACACAAAAAGAGATTAATATGTTCCAATGAAGATGGATAGATCTCATCAAGGATTATGACTGCTCAATCCACTACCATCCTGGTAAGGCAAATAAGGTGGAGGATGATCTAAGTAGAAAGGATCCCGCGTCTTTATCAATGATGAGAAATTAAAAGGATCCAATCTTTTTAGATTTTCAAAGGATGGACATGGGAATCATTAAGGGAGGAATATCATCAATCCTTTCTCAAATGATTTCTCAACCATCCCACATGGATAAAATAAAGGATGCTTAAAGAAAATATGTGGAAATTCTGAAAAGGGTGGAAGCTATCAGAAATGAGAAATCATCATACTTCATGATTGATGAGGAAAGAGTTGTAATATTTGGGACATGATTTTGTGTATCATCCTATCTATAGATAAAAAAGGAGATTTTTAATGACACACATAGCTTGACCTTCTCTATTCTGTTGGGACCAGGTTGAATGAAGATGAAAGTTTGAAGAGTTAGCTTTTGCAGAGTGTTGTATTTTGTTGTCAAAGGCGATAAATCAATTCACTTTGTAGAAGGATCATAAATCAGATGATGCTTTGCTGGTATGTATTTCACACAAATCATGAGTTAGTAGAACTTGTGATGCAAGCCTTATGAAGGAAAGGGGGAGAAATGATGATGCCAGTCATATAATGTTTTGATTGGAAGGAATGATGCTGCTGGAAGATAGGAAAGATTCAGTTCCCATTGCAACTCTGACGATGCTTAAGCTGATCTATCAAAGGATAAATATCACGATAGTGGGATTCGTGATAAGAGCAGAAGAATGGTTATGGGAAGCAGTAAAGAGAAAAAATGTCAAAGAAATAGACAATCTGGGGATGGCAGAAAAGCACAGTTTAAGGTGGCGCCGTTTTCCAGTGTTTGCCAAATTTTAGGGCCTGAAAATCGGGAGATGAAGAAATGTGCTTGGCAATGGATGTTGCGCATAAGATTGAAGATGGTGTATACGTGCAAAAGAGTTATTCAAGGTCAGAACGATGAAAAATGAAAAAGGAATGGAGTGCGCAGAAATTTAGGCACGTTTCGCGCAAAAATAAAGTGGTGCGCGCAATATCTGCGGGATGCGCGAAATAGTAGCGGGTTGCACGAAAAATCTGCGGGATGCGCGAAATATTGGCATGGTGCGTGAAATTGAGGAATGAAGTTTTCAAGCAAATGATGGTTAGATATCAGAAGATCAAAAATTGTCAAAGGCATAAAATGCGCGAAATATTGGAGCAGTGCGCGAAATCTGATGTTGCAGGAAAGATTGGGTTTGCGCGTAATGTGGAACGCGGTGCGGAATTTTGCGCGCAATTGGTGCTTCATTCTTAGAAGGATGAAAAATGGCAAAGGCATGAGGTGCGCGGAATATTGAAGCATGACGCGAAATATGAAGTTGCATAAAAGAGTTTTTACGCGCATGGAGGAGGTTTTACGCGCGGGTTCAAAAATGCCTATAAATATGAGGCTAATCCTTGTTAGTTGTTAATGATCGACACTTAGAAGAAATCTCGATCTCTGGTGCGCGTAAATTATACGCTAAGTGAGTTGCGCGAAAAGGAAGAAGTTTGCATGAAAAGAGGATAGCTGCGCGAAAACTTGAGAAGTTGCGCGAAAAGTGAAAAAGTTGCGCGCAAAAGGAAAGGTGCGCGAAAACGTTTTTCGCGCCAAAAGGGTTTTACGCGCAAGTCATTTGAATTTCGCGCAAGTCACCCTAAAGGCTGCGCGAAACATTTGGGGTCTTCGCGCGTATTCAGTTTTGCGTAAGAGGGTTCTTACTGGCTTCTGGGTAAGAAAGTGAAGATTTGTACTTCAGAGAATACATCTGTTCAATTGTAAAGAAGCACTGAAACATTGTGTTACCCTATTTGTGCTAAGAGGGAGCACATGCACTATTAGATTGTTTTTAAAGTGCTGCACGAGTGTAAGGGTATATCCTACTCGTTGTATTCCACATCAAAGGATTGTTTTCTAGTGGATTGTGTGGTACTGGATTGTTTCCGTACCATACCAAGGACGTAGCTACTCTTGTTGAGTAGTGAACCTTGTAAATCTTGTGTTCCTGTGGTTGTGTGTGTTCAGCAGGGAAGAAACTCTTTAACAGGAGGCGAAGGTTGTTTCAAAAAAAAAAGGGAAACTTAAAAAGAAAAAGATATCACTGATTCACCCCCTCCCCCTCTTAGTGATACTTGATCCTGATTGGGAACTTCATATTCACCCAAGGAGCACAAAGATTTATCGAGATATCCAAGAGAACTTTTGGTGGGACAATATGAAGAAGGAGATTGCTGAGTATACATAAAAGTGCCTGGTTTGTCAACAAGTGAAGGCTTAAAGACATAAGTCTAAGGGGATGATGCAACCACTACCCATACCAACATAGAAGTGGGAGAACATTACCATGGACTTTTCCATTGGACTTCCAAGGACATCTAGAGGAAACAATGCTATATGGGTTGTTGTGGATCGTATTACGAAGATAACTCACTTTATCGTAATTCTAGAGGACTTCTAATTGGATAAAATTGCACAAATATAAATCAAATAAGTTGTAAGTCTACATGGAGTATCACTATCTATTATATCTGATCGTGATCCTAGATTCACCTCGAAATTCTGGAAAAGTCTCCAACATACTCTAAGCACTGAACTGAACTTCAGTACATCTTATCATCCTTAAACTGATGAAAAATCTGAGAAAACTATTTAGAAACTAGAAGATATGTTGAGAGAATGTTATATGGACTTCAAAGGAGTATGAGACCAATATCTTCTGCTGGTTGAATTCTTCTACAACAATAGTTTCCACTCGAGCATCCGAATGACACCATATGAAGCCCTTTATGGGAAAAGGTGCAGAACACTGGAGTCTTGGGATGAAGTCGGTGAGCGTAAGATGCTAGGACCTGAAATGGTTGAAGAAATGGTAGAGAAGGTGAAAACCATTCAGCAGCATATCAAGGCATCCCAAATCCAGAAGAAGAGTTATGCAGATAATCGTCAATTAGACCTTGAGTTCAAAGTTAGAGACATGGTATTTCTCCATGTATCTCCGTGGAAGAAGGTCATGAGGTTTGGAAAGAAAGGAAAGTTAAGTCCTAGGTACATCATCCCCTTTGAGATTATTGATCGTATTGGGGCTATGGACTATCGACTGACACTTCCACCTACCATGTCCAAAGTACACAATGTCTTTCATGTGTCCCTTTTAAGGAAGTACATATCAGACCCTTCACATGTACTCTCTTCAGAGGTAGTATAGTTGGAGGATGATATTTATTATGAGGAGCAGTCAGTGAAGATCTAGGATCATAGAGATAAAGTTCTACGTAACAAGACTACTCACCTAGTCAAAGTATTGTGGTGGAATCATACGTATGAAGAGGTAACATGGGAACTGAAGGAGACAATAAAGGAAAAGTACCCACACCTGTTTATGGCCTAGAATGTAAAACGAAATTTCAAGGGTGAAATTTCTTAAGGGGGGAAGAATGTAATGACCCAAAGTTTTATCAATAGAAATTCCCTTCTTATAATTATTTCTTATAGTATAATCACATAAGTTTACTTTTAGAACACAATACAAACTTTATAAGTGAAAAATAAGTGAAATAAAAGGTATTTTTAGAATTTAAGGAACATATAGCAATAGTAACTCGACCTTTGGAATAGTAATATGACCCTTATGAATAGTAAACTAGACAATGTAATATTAACCTCTCTAATGAAAGTATAAATAAAATTTATCTTTTTATAAGTGACAATATGGTATAATTATATCATAGTATATGTAAATAAACATTTTGAAAATTATTAATAAGGTGTTGGTATTTTTATTAAAATTTTATGATTAATTTAATAATTTAAATGAAAATTTAGTTTCATGAAATGTATTCATAAATTAATATTTTTATTATAATATAATTTTATGCGACCTTAAGTAATTTTTTCAAAGTGTTAGAAAAGCAGTTTTAAATTTAAAATTTGTATTTTTCAAGTAAATTGTGATTTTAATTAAATATTAAATTAATCATATTTAGAAAATTATTTTTGAAAAATAGAGTTCATTTTTGGATTCTACACATTGAAAAATGGTTAGGGTTATTTTTTGGTAATTTTTTGAAATACTTCAATTTTTAGGTGAATAGTAAAAATACAGTTTTTCACATAACCGATATATCTTAAATTGAATCATTCATGATGTAATGATGACATAAACTTTCTAGAACTTTATATTCGAGCATGTTATATTTAATTTCATAAATGTTTCCCTAAAATACAATAAAATTAATTTCCAAACCTAAAAATAACTTTCCAAAACCTAAAGTTAAAAAGTGATTCCTTAAAATATCATTTTCTCTTTCTTTTCACTTTCCTTTTAATAAATTAATGAATTCGAATTGTAAAGAATATTTAAACTCTAAAAAGAATTATATTATATTAATATATGATTTGTTTCATAAAAAAACTACTATTACAAGTCTAATATTTTATATATTATTTTATTTAATATTTTATTCTAAAACACCCCTCCTCAAGTATAAATAACCCTCTCCCTCCCCTTGGAAAACCATTCCTCTCATCCATTAATAAGCCTAACATCTTCCCAAATTCTCCCTCTCAAGACTCTTATAATACTTAGGGAAGTTCTTGAGCCCTTCAACTCCAATCACCAAGGTAGTTATAGTTTTGTGCAAGAGAAGTTACACCGAGGAGAGAGTAAGACTCTATTAAATCTTCTCTCTTTTCTTCCTCTTTTTTTTGTTTACCCTATCCCTTTCAAAAACTTATTCCAAAAAATTGATTATACAGTAATTTAACATTATATTAATGATATTAAACTACTATAATTATCATATTAATGAAAAATATAAATGTCATACTTCCCTTTTCTGCATTATCGACAACGTCCCATTAATGGCCGGTTAACAATCTATGGAGACGTTGTCAAGATAATTATTATAAAAACCTTCATGTATAGACAATATAAATTATATACAATATATTAATATTAAATTACATGTATTCTATTCTTCTGAAACTAATTATACTAATTTATGAATTACATTTAATAAAAAGTGAAATAGTCGCAAGATGGGAAATTTTTAAGTAAAATATGATATCAAAATGCTCAAATTTCATCAATGAAAATTATGAAATAAAATAAAATTAATATAATTGATAAATATTTTTTATAAAATGACTATAATTTACTTTTAGATCATTGTTTTAATAAACATAAATTTATTATTCAGGAGGTGTAGAAGAGACAAATTTAAGCGGAAATTAAGGTAAGGGATCCTCTCCATTTCACTTTTATTCAAGATTGCCCTCTATGTTATACCCTTTTATGTGTAATTCCTAGTGATGGGGTATAATTAATTACCTCAAACATACTCCACTCATGATTTATAAAATATGAGAAATCCATTTCTCTCCCATTAAGCCCTCTTAAGTACACTCGATACCATGCTGATATTCCGTAATGGATTTCACCCGAACTACCTTTATTCCTTCAGGTTTCTCTATCTTTCTTTTTACCCAAATGAAGTTGTATTTTATTTTTATGTACAACTTATAAATACTATTTATATTATCTAAAATCATTTTTAAAGGTCCATCCCTCATTCTATTTCGGGGATATACATGATTTTAAGTGATTGCATCCTCAATACTACCCGATAAGTAAACCTGTTTTGAGGGAACTTCCCAAATTCTTACCCGATTTCAAGTGCACTCTATATTCTGTTTTAATACACCATTGTCTTTATAAAATAATTCTTTTTATTATAAAAACTTTATTGGTTCACTTCTATTTTTTTATAAAGTATTGTTCCCTTTTCCATTTTAAAGGCTCTATATTATTTTCCTTAAAATCGCTCAAAAATGTTTTTATGCTAAAATTTCCTGAATACTTTTCTTACATGTGGTCACTTATACATGAAATAACTTACCATGATACATGCCTATTTTACCTTATGAATGTACATGTATATTTTAGTTTCTTTATTTCATGGACACTTTTATGATACGACCATTTGTTATGCTTTATGACATGATTGTGGTACCCAATTCTTTCCATGGGTAACCCTTATGATTATATAAGATTGATTATGTATGATTATTGATGTGGAAAAAATATTCATGAAAAGTTAAGATAGGTGAGCCCAGATAGTGATCTAATGTATTGGGTAAAATTAAGTCTCATGAGATGTTATGTGCGACGGTCTTGGTGGTTAGCCTTGGCTTGTGCTACTATGTGCGACGGTCTCAGCGGTTAGCCTTGGCTTGTGCTACTATGTGAAATGATATTGAAAGTTAGTATTGACTCGTACTAAAGTCATGTTTTATGTTTCTACTACATTTTTATGACTCTATGTTTATATGATCCCATGTTTATATGTTAATCCCGAATGGACCGAATGTCTTCATTTTTATTGATTTTTTGATAACCCCCCTTTCAAGGGATAAGGGGGAACCCTTATAAGGCCCGTAGGCTTAGTGATTACATGGACCATAGGATTAAGAGACATTACATGACCCTGAAGGTCTTAGGGAATTCAACCAGATTATAACTACAAGGAACTACCCCTCCCTAGCATCTGTATCGTGATGGTAGCTCTCCACCTTCACGTGGCCATCTGGCTAAGCTTCCCGTGCAAGCATAGGCTGGTCCCGATGGTGTACTCATACCCTCTCATTCTTCCAAATCCATTGGTTCTGCTCTGGTGAGTGCACCTACTCTGAATCCTCCTTTAGGGCTTCTCCTTTTTTGTAGAGTCTGTCTGGGGCAACTACATGTGGCCCTAAGGCCATGAGGTGGCCCGAAGGCCTTAATGGTGGCCCAAAAGCCCTACTGACCCGAAGGCCTAGGTGGCCCGAAGGCCTTAAGGACTCCAAGACCAAACCAGTGGCCCAAGGTGAATAGTTCCAGCTGCTACAGTACTAACATTACCTGTTACAGTAACTGCTACAGTACCCATACAATGTACAGTACTGCTACAATGCATGCTACAATTCCTACTACAGTGCTGCTACAGTACCTTGAAATATGCATCTGCCTGGTTTTGAACTCTGGTCTCGTGGATGCACTTAAGGATACCTCACTAACTAGGCTGAGGCTTATGTGATTTATATTTTATGATTCCATATATTTCATTCTTTTTTTATCATTGTGTCATTCCTTCAAACCCATGCACTAAAGCCTTATTCTTATGTATACCCCCTTACTGGGATTTTTAGCCCATCCCTTTGTTTATGTTATCTCCAGGTTATCCTATGAATATTTAAGGGCTCAAATGAAGTTAGATGGTCTTTATGAAGATTAAATAAAGAAGTGTTTTATTTTAGTCCCATGTTTTTAGTTTTATGTACCTTGTCTTCAAAGACACTAGACTTAACGATCCTTGTCTTGTACTCTAATGTATATTTATGATTAAAATAATGTAATGTTATGTGTAAAAGTCTAGGCTCGCTATATATAGGTTCACTCTTTTACCTTTCATAAACATGACAAGGAGAGATAAGGATGCGAAAACAATTCATTTTAGATGTCATGATTTACTTTATAATGGATAGTCATTTCCTGTGAATCAATGCATATACACTTATCATTAGAAATGACACCCATTTATTTACAACAAAATGGCTCGACTCGGTAATTACTCGTCCCAACACATAAGGGCCCATACACCTCATGAATTGAGACATAAAATCATTCAATCATGACCAAGAGTAATATAAGCATAAGAAAACTATCACGATATCACTCAATAATCACAGGCATATCAAGCAATGCAATGTAGTGAAATGACCCTATATGGAATGACAATATACATGAAATATGAATTTTAGGTGTCTATAATGATGCATATAACAATGCTCCTTGCCCTCATATAATCAGGCCAAGGATGAAAGAAATCCTCAATCAGAATAATAATCAATAACACCACACAACATGTGCATCACCCAATGGTGAAATAATTCAACTGTAATAGGAAAAATAAAAGAACAATTATATTTTGGGTAACTTAGATTTTACCCCGAACATGGATTCACGACACCCAAGAATAGTTTATAATCATGTCCTAAGCGTTCCTATTCTCCAATATATTGTCTCCAAATATTAAGGAAATAAAAGAACCTCCTCTAATACCACTTTGTGATTTCCTAGACCTAGATTCCACTTGATAGGCGCCCCAAGACCGATGGACCACATGACCTCAAGCGCATCTCCCCGAACGCCAAAGGTTTCTGACTAAAAGTAAGGACCTAGGGTGTGTCTGTGGGGATACTATTTCCTCATTACCAAAGTGTAGTGAAATAGATTAATGTAACCATAGGTAAATAACATAAGAAATACAAGTAAACAAAAGACACAACAAAAATAAATACAATAGTAACAATAACTAAAACAACTGGAATAACATTCAAAAACTGATGATATGTCATGTCATTAGAAAACTAGAAAACATGGTTATAAGATAGTGGACATAATATGTTCCACAAAAGTATAAATGAAATCAAAGACTATCCCAAGCATCCTAAGCTCTGGCACAGTCATCTACTATCAATCTCAATACTAAACAGCAAGTAATCATGTGTTTGAAGTCATACGCTTCCATTTTTCAACACTTGAAACCATTTAATCTACTCTGGGTACTAAACGGCACTCAGAGAGGGTGTTAGATTAATCTCAGTGGGCCACCACCAACAATATCTATAACATCTGGCCCGTGTAATGGAAATGTAACAGCGTGCAAGCATGTATATATAAAGTAAAGAGGTATAATGTAAATAAATACACAAGCACCTGCTTCATCCCTCAAGTGGTGTCCGAACTTGTAACCAATTCATTAATTAAGAAATTAACCATTTATGTTGATAGTTCATGTGAGGCATAGCCAAAATTGACATCACCTCGTGATAGTATAAATAATAAAGGTTCCAAGATGTAATAAGGCAACCACAATTAATGATATTTGACAATGAAGTCCCAAGGTAATAACCAAGGAGACATAGACCTCAAGGGTCTCCAACTCAGTAATAACTGTATCCTGGCATAGGGTAAGAGTATAATACAAGTAGAATAGTCTAAGACATTCCACAATGAGGTGCCTACCGAGTCCAAGGAGTTTATCCATGGTAAAACGAGGCTAAGTAAAGATTGGGCCCGATGGGATTTAACCATGACACCTACTTGTCAATGATGGATCCAAGGAGTGTATCTAGGTATCCTATAATGATATTTAAAGGATCCTACAGTGTCATACCGAGCATCCAAGGAATATACAATGATTGAGATCTAGGTGGGTCTCAACCTAAGAAATCTGTATCCTTGAATTAGAATGGGGTTCCTGAGTGCTCATAGAATTCTCCGATCAGAATCCAAGGTGAGATCGAGTCAGGAAATTCCTATTTAATATTGAAGTCATGAAATATTTCATTTGGTTCAAGCCCTGCCTTTCATTAGTGTGATAAGGTCAAGTAGCATGAAACCTTTTAATCAATTCATTTGGTTCAAGCCTTTCCTTTAATTAGTGTGACAAGGCTAAATAACATGCAACCTTTTAAAACATATTCTATATTCAAGGTTCATTCTACTACCTTACATTAATGTGGTAAGGGGTGATATTAATATGCAAACTACCATTCATTTACATTTAAGGCCAAGTCATAAACTTAGTATACTTGTCAATTCACATTTCACATTTTATTGTCAAATTGAAGCACTTACCTTAGGCGGGTCAAGTGGTGAGAATAAATGGTACTTTCCATTATGAAATTATCATTATAAAAAATCCATTTAATATAGAAATTCTTACCCTTAGGAAGGTCAAGCTAAGGCACACCCGAACGGTGGCTCAAATGTGTCAAAACACTAAAATACCAATTATGGTATAACATCCTACATGGGATTGATAGAGTTGTGGGAATAACCACCAATAATTAATCACATATATGGAGAGAGAATATCCATAAGGTTCTAATGAGTATAATAATGACATATAAATTCTATAAACAGTACTCGATGGAATCGGTGGTCCCCACATGACAATTCCAAAATCAACGAACTTTAGGGATGAGTTATAGAACAACCACCTTAGGGTTGTATGACTCTCCTCCTCCGGTATTGGACCTTGATTTGGCTCATATCAGTGTATATCTAAGAAAATAAGGAAAATTCTCACACCAAAATATCTAGGTCGAGAGCAAGAGAGAAGAGGAAAGGCTTAAATAGACTCGAGTACTTACCGTTGTGCATCCAACGTTATAAATGAATGCTCAATTGGTTCCTGGATGAAGGAGATCTATTGATCCCTACCTTAGATCTTCAAAAAGCTCCAAAATGAGATCAATGGAGGCTAATCCCACTGGTTTACAAATTAGGGAAGAATAGGAGGGTTAATTAGATCATTAATGGCAATTTTGTAAAATTACCCAGAAAATGGCATGTGCACGGTTTGACCATATGGTTTGAAAAACCGTTCATAAACCGTGCACGATTACCTGAGTATAAGGGGAACTTGAACGGTTAGGCCACACAGCCGTGCACCAACTGTGCGAGGTGGCTCTGTCTGGAAAAACACCATCCACATAGTTAGGCACACCATGTTCCAACCATGCGCCAACCGCATGACTTGGCCAGTTTCCCCAAAAAGATGTGTTCTAGGCTCCAAACAAGCCCCAGAAACCCTTGAGACCTTTAAAAACTAAAAATGCATCCATAAAATGTCCAAGATAAGGAATTAGACCTAAATTTAAAGGATCCATACCTGAATGAAAAACCGGGTTCTTACATTAAGTATAAAAAATTTGGTGTGGTTTAAAAATGATGTTCTGAAATCATTATAATGATCAGCTATCCTGTAGTACATTTTTAGAAGTCCTTGAATTTTTATTTTCCCATAGATTAAATGTCAAGTGTGGATAAAAAACAAAACATGATTTTCTTATATATTTTATTTGTAATTCACTTTTTAAATACCCACAATTTGTGTTCAATTTTTTTAATATTCTGATGTTTTAATGTGTTATAAGTACATAATTAAAAAATTTCATATTTTATTTGTTTTAATAAGAAAACCATACATTTGGAATTATAATGTCAAGCTTAAATATAGTTTTAGTTAGATTTTTCATGATAAATACATTTGTTTCATATTTGGAAAGGTTGAAGTAATTTTATAGTGTGTTTTTAAATGAATTTACATTTACCATGAATATATTTTATATTTGACACATGTAATAATTTGAAATATAGACTAAAAGAGACCATTTCATCAGATATCATAGTGTCTGGTTATTGTTTTGAGATACAAAAAATCTTGATTTGCGTAATTATCAAAGCAAGATCTAGCTATATAGACAATAATGTTTCTACAATATAAAATAAAAATTGATAATATGAAAAGCAAAAAAGTTATAGATATTTTAATATCATATTGAATCATTTTTATGTTGAATTTGTGTTATATAGAATCAAGACCCTACTCTGATCAATAACGAAGTTGAGTGATGTTTAATTTTGATTGTACTTATTTGATTAAACACTTATATCTTTATATCTGAATGTATAGGGAGAAGAGTGACAATCTAATACCTATAAATAAAATTTGGATTAATTTACCTCAAAAAACCCCTTAGTATTCCAAGGGTTTGGAAGATTTCTTAGATAATGCAATTGCAAACTGATAAGTGAATGATAAAATAAAATGTTTGTGTCCTGACTGTAAAATCAAGAAATGGTTGAATAAAAACAAAGTATATGAACATTTGATATCAAAACAGTTCCATGATTGATATTTATGTTAGATTTGACATGGTGAATCTAATGTTATGGAAAGTTAAAAAAATGGTAATCCTGTCAATGAAATATAAAGTGACCCACCAGAGGAGAATTTAGTTTGAAATTTGATAAATGATGCATTTGGATTTGCAGGATACAATATCCAAGATTTTAATAGATTAATAGAACCTTTAGATGATAATGAGCTTATTAATATGGCTCATAATTTTAGTGACAAAAAAAATGAGGTTTATGAATTAGTTGAAGATGGGAAATAAGAACTGTATGAAGGGTGTGCCAAGTATTTGAAGTTGTCTTTTCTACTTAAGTTTTATTATATCAAGTGTCTCTATGGAATTAGTAAAAAAGTAATGTCCATGATTTTAGAGCTGATTCATGATGAATTTAGTGAATCTAATATCTCTGCATCATTATATTAAATAAATAAACTTAGACTTGATTATACAAAGATACATGCATTGTCATGACCCGAACCTCGGGGCCCGTGCCGTGACTACCCCAAGCCCGCCTTCCATAGGCCAGAGGCTGGCGACTAGCACCAGAAAGGCATATCCCTATAATGGGAAGGTATTACCTTTTAACCTGTATAGACACATAGTCCAAGAACACAACAAGAAGAAACCACAAAGTAAACTGTTTCAGTAAAAGTGTGTTGAAAGTAAAAGGGCCAGAATACAAGCCCAACTGAAAGTACAAGTACAACTGAAAATTAAAAATACAACTAAAAATTAGAAAACAACTCCTGGATCATCCACTGAGGATCCTACCTAAATGGTAGGTATAACTCACGATCAGTAGTCCCTGCGTCACGTCCTGCCAAATGGTCCACCTCCAGGAACCGTCCAGTCCTGACTCCCTCAGCCTCGATCAATGTTGTCCGTTATCTGCACAAGACACAACAAGGTGCGGGTGTATCCCATGTAGGGGTGAGTATAACGATACTCAGTAGGGACCCCGAGACCCCCATAGGTCTCCTAGAATTCCACAAAGGAAAATCCACAATGCAAGACCCCAAACTCAAACCATGCAGTGAAAACCATCAACTCTACTTAGGTATATGCCCATACATATACCCAAGTTATCAAGATACTCATCTCATACATGAGGGAAGATTACCACAAAGGTAACACCATGAATGTAGAAGTACCACACATGTAACACCATGAAGATAGAAGTACCACACAGGTAACACCACGAAGATTACCACAAAGGTAAAACCACGAAGGTAGAAGTACTACATAGGTAACACCATGAAGCTAGAAGTACCACATAGGTAACACCATGAAGACAACACCACGAAGGTAGAAGTACCACATAGGAAACACCACAGAGATAGAAGTACCACACAGGTAACACCATGAAGTAGAAGTACCACCTAAGTAACACCATGAAGTTAGAATACTAAGATCACAACCAGTTATAACTTAAGTAAATAAGTTCATATGATTATTCGTAAGACAAGATCATCTTATTCTGTTAAGTAGCACTGCTTCTAACCCACATAGGATTGATAGGTAACTAACCCCCGCTGACCCACATAGGATCAGTATGCGCTGACCCAAACAGGATTGCTAAGTGCTGACCCACACATAATTTGATAGATGCTGACCCACACAATATCGATAAATGCTGACCCACATAGGATCGATAGATGCTAACCCACACATGATCAATGTTCTTTCTTCACGTTACAACCAGCCATTGGATTCCTCGCACCTGGTGTGCTTGAGCTCCGTAGAATCTTCCCCTTGAGATATCATTCATACCATGACCACCACTAAGCTCCATAAATAAGTAACCCAAAGGACCGCCATGTCGTAAGGGTTCCAACGTGACAAACGGTGCGTCAATTGAACACCCAGTCTGTGAGTTATAAGCATTTTAGTTCTAGGGGGCTAGTTGGATTCAGGTTCAATCCAACCCAGCCATACTCCAAATGTCTCCAAAACTCAAGTGGAGTATGCCAAAAGTACCATATCACTCCAAGGGTTATAGTGCCGTAGATGGTTCATCAAATGGACGCCCGGTTCTCAAGATATGTCCCTTTAAGTGTTTCTGGGTCCGGTTGGGCCCGGTCGAAACGACCCGACCCGAGTTCGACCCGACCCAACTCCGACCCGACTGGGCTGGGCCACAGTGGGCTCGACCCACTGGGTCGTAGTTCGGACCTCAAGGGGGGTGTGTCCCGGCCTGCAAAGGGGTGGCCTGCCGGGCGGCAACCCGCTCGGCAGGCGGCCCGCTACGGTGGCGGCCCGTTGGGCTGGCCGCTCGTCTGCATGAGGCATGGCCCGCAGGAGCGTGGCCCACTATCCATCCGAGCTGGAAGGGGGGGGGGAGGGTGAGTACCCCGATATTCCGAACAACCCGGAGTCCATTCGGCTTGTGAAACGGTGGCGCCATGTGGGCACCGCCCAATCGCCGCAGAACCCATGTGACGAGTTCCTCCTTTGACGTGGCTTTGGTTGTGACCTCTTGCCCACTGGTTGTGTGCTGGTTGTGCCGCTCTCTTCTTTCGCGGCCGGACGATGTGCCGACCACCTCCTACGACCACCGCGACTGACGATCCGTGACCCCTTGCTCACCGGCGGTGCGCCGCACCTCCTCCGCGGCCGGCCGGTGCCGGCCGCTCCAATGAACTCCACGGCTTAGTGCCACGACCTCCTCTTGCGGCATGCAACGACTCTCCACCTTCATCATAGTTGGTTGGTGTCACCATGCCGACTATCTTCCACGGAGGCGCAAGGGTAGCAAGATAGCGGAGGGTCCGGGCCGGGTTCGTTAGGCCCGCACCCTCCGTGTTAGCTTGTAATCGTGAGGGAGGATTAAAGGGTTCAAGGAAAACACTTGAATTAAATAAAAATCAAACCACTACCTCAAGAACGATGGAGAACTCCCGTGATTGAGGAAGCGGGTCGGTGTTTACCGTCCCCGCAATTAGTCTCCAACGACATCACTTGATCGTCGATCTTCGGTTCGGGTTTTCAGTGTCGCTCATCATCGCTCGCCGGAACTGACTCCGTCCTCTAAGGGTTTGGAATCTCGACACTTTGTCAGCACTTTATTGCTTGGTGAAGTAGTGCTGACACCTCTCCCCAAGATCCATATAAATAGGAGAGGGGGAGGGTGTGAAAATTTTGTGGAATTAATAGAGGCTCATTAATTAAGAACCTTCCTAATTCCCCAATGGTGCAGTTACTTAGAATTGAAAGTTCAAGCCATTTATTTTCTTGACATGTCGTCGGTCCCACGTTTCGATTGTCTATTGAAGAAAAAGATAAGAAAACAAAATAACAAAGTTATTTTGTTTATTAATTTTTTTTAAAATGTCCCAAAATTTAACTTTTTTTTCCAGACCTTCTGTGGTCAAAGTGAAGCCTCCCTTAAGCAAATCCTGGTGCTGTAGATTCAATGGTGCCCTCGGATTTTTAATCCGAGCATCAGTTAAAAGTTTAGAAAATGCCGCTCGTGCATTTACTGAACGTACCTTAAAAAAATTTCAATAAATTATTAACATTCACCCTCGACTCGCGCCGGTCGAGGTTAGGCTCTGTCTAAGGGAAACATGAACCAAAGAACCCAATGATACTCTTGGATTTTTAATCCGAGTTACCATTTAGAAGTTATGGATTTTAATAATAAAATAATTTTTACTTAATTATTTTATTTATGGCCAAAAACTAACTTCTATAGTTGGCCCGGACTGGCCATTGTTAGTATCTACCTAAAGAAAGCATACCCTCACGAGCTCAGTGGTAGTCTCAAATTTTTAATCTGAGTCACTGTTCATGAGTTATAAGCATTTGAAAAATAAAATAACTTTATTTAATTATTTTATTTACGGTTATTCCATTTTTGGGTTTTCTCACAGGAGGCCTATGCCGACTAAACTTAAGTCGCGCCTAGGGTAAATACACCATCCTAAACGCAACAGTGCCCTCAGATTTCTGATCCGGGAAACCATTTAAGAGTTATTACACTTTTTAATGAAAACTACATACTCGTGCTAATTAAATCTTAACAAAACTTCAAAGGATCATTCCGAGCACTTCAGGCCTCAAAATCACGTGCCGTCAGATTTCGCGGTCTCAAAATAATTATGTATAATTAAAAAAAATTATACAGAAATTAAGAGATTTTACATTCTCCACAACTTAGAGCTTTTCTTCCCCAAAATCCAAAACATAGACTAGGGAAACAAATGGGGGTACTGAGCAAGAATATGAGCCTCCTACTCCCATGTGATCTCCTGGAGGTTTCCATGCTGCCAGCGAACGCGCACTAGAGGTATCGATCACCCATGAAGGACCCGCTCCCGTCGATCCTCAATCTCCACTGGAACCTCCATAAATGTCTCCCCATCATCAAAGTCCAGCTCTCCATGGTTGATGACATGAGATGGGTCCTGCACGTATCTCCTCAACTGAGATACGTGGTAGACTTCGTCCACCCACTCCAACTGTGGTGGGTAGTTCCAAATGGTATGCCACCTCATCAACCCTCCTAAGTATCAGAAATGGTCTAATAAACCTCAGTGATAACTTACTGCCTCAGCCAAACCTCCACAATCCTCATTGGGATGAGACACATAGGAAGACATGGTCTCCCTCCTCAAACTCCAAGGGTCTCTGTCTCCTGTCAGCATAAGACTTATACCACTTCTTTCTTCATCCCTGGTCACCAATACTAACGCTGAAAGTCTTGGTACACATTCACCACATCAGGATGTACCGCTAAAGGGGATGCATGGATCTCCCTCAACACCTACTCCTAAAGCGTCAATGGTACCATGGTGTGTCCTTTGAAGAGTATGACATGCTCCACACCTTCAGATTATTCTTCAGGAGACCTTCCTAAGGATATCTGAGCACGTTGGACCTCGCAGTTAACATCCCAAGATGTGCCTCCCAAATTTGCTGAAGAATTGGGGGAGTGATAGTTATAGACTGGAGGTAAGCTGCTCCATATTTATCCATGAAGGATATCTGCAGCGTGACTAGCTGCTCTGACACGTCACTCAGTAGTTGTAGTCCAGACCTTATACAGAGTGCGTCTGCTACCACGTTCCCCTTCCCAGGAGTGTAGACTATATCAAGGTCATAGTCCTGGATAAACTATAGCCATCGTCACTATCTCAGGTTCAGGTCCTTCTGTGAGAAGATAAACCTGAGACTCTTATGATCAGAGTAAAAATTAAACCACTCACCCATCAAGTAGTGCCGCCACATCTTCAGTGCAAAGACCACTGCTTCTAACTCTAGGTCATGGGTAGCATAGTTCTGCTCGTGCTGTCACAACTACCGTGAGCCGTAGGCAATCACGACCCACTCCTACATCAGGAAACAACCTAGTCTGGTCCCTGATGCGTCATAGTAGAATACATACCCAAATCTCTCTTCTGGTAGCCTCAAGATGGGGGCACTCGTCATTCTCTGTCTCAACTTCTGAAATCTCTCCTGACACTTCTCCGTACACAAGAAAGTCTCCCCCTTCTTCATCAATGCTGAAAAGGGTGTCGCTACCCTGGAGAGGTCAGGTAAAAATATCTAATAGTACCCAACCAAAGAAGAAGTACCTCTCCCTTCGAGGAGGTAATATTGGAAACATCTTTTGAAAAGATGTCCCCATACTCTGCCACTTCTGTTGGGAACTGAAAACTGAAAACTTCTGTTGCCACAAGGGTAAGGCTGGTCGACTCAAGAGTGATCGGCTTCACCCTCTTATGCATGAGTTTATCATGTGCTTCCTGGGTTTCCTTTTTTTTTTTCCGAACAAGGAAAACCCCATTCCAACATTGTAGATAAACCACAACCTTTTTTCCTAATATAGTCATCAATATGAGTATGAATTGTGGATGTCCATTCCATACCCAAACTAATATCGTAAGGCCTCGACGCTGCCACCAAGAGGTTCCAACCGAAACTCTCACCTCAAGGTTCAGATCACACTGTTGGCATGAGTGTGATTATCGAGTCTCCTCCCAAAGGTATCTCCAAACATAAGTGTCAAGTTATCGGTTTAACCGGAAACTTTAGGTCTTGAACAAGATTTATGGTAAGAAGGAATGATTGGTATCTATGTCTATTAATACGACAACTAGTAGTAGACACAAACCATACCTCAAATCATTCCTGGAGCCCTTGGGTCAGACTCCTTGACCGCTTACAGCTACTCCCTTCTCCTATCCTCCAACTCCCTAAGCATGGTGGGTACCACATTGGGGGGTGGTTATAACATGTAGAAATGTATACCACCTCATGCTGCTCTCCTAGCTCCACTTCCACGTCTGTATCCCTACAGATTCATTTGTCCATATCGCTTCCTCTTCCCAATACATTTTACATGCCCAAGTCTCTAAGACTGGAATCAGTTTCCTGTTTTCCCACTACTAACATTCACTGATTGTAATCGCTCAACCAAAGAACATTCAACCACAAAGGTTCTCTCTAGAACCCTAACATAAGTAGGAATTCATAGAGGAATAGTGATGGATTAGATGTCCCTAAACACACCTCTCTCAGAGGTCCGATCCCTGAAGCACTGACCATACTGTATTCATCGAGTACCTAGGATAGTCGGTACGCCTCTATGAATACTCATCTACTGACATATCATCCTTCCGAAGCTGTAGAAGCTCTAGGGAACTCTCATCCCTTAGCTCTTTATGAAAAAATACCCCCTTCTTTGAGGAAGGTTCTCAATATTGTCCACAGAAAAGTCACCTCTTTGCAAGATTAGGGTAATATAATCCCTGTCATCATCCAGCTGATCCACATAGAAGGCTCTCTACCAGGACCGCCATCTGATCGAATGGTGTCCTGGCTAGATGGAAACTTGACCACCTCCTCAAGCCAGTCCTTAGCCACCCGTGATTCGGGCTCATCTTGGAACCTGAGGGGTATTTGATACTAAAACACGTGTAAGGGACTAAGCCTACATGTGTCCTCTACTAGTACTTTCAGTTGTAACTGCTGACCAACGAGAAGTGATATAGCTGACACACTACCCGAAGGTACCATCTCGGGCAATAGTCCATGTACCAAAGCTTCTTCACCCTGTGGACCATCCTCATGGTCACGCACTGGAAAAGACTAGCAGCTAAGATCACCATCTACTCTACTAGTGTCTTAACTAGGAGGAAAACTCTAGCCATAGCCTCCATCCATCCCTCAGATACCTGGGAATACATCTCACCTCGAAACCTCAGTGGCCTCTAATACTAGAACTCATGCAACGCGCTTAGTCGGTGTGCACCGTCTGCCAGTGCGGCTGGTGGTAACTGCTGCCCAATGGGTGGTGGTGCTGCCGGTATACCACCCGAAGGTGAAAAACATAGTAAGAGGGCCCTGAACCAGATCATCCACCAAGGATCCTACCTGAAGGATATGTACAACTTACGATTAGTAGTCCCTGCGTCATATCCCGCCAAATGGTTCACCTCCAGGCACTGTCCAATCCTGAATCCCTCAGCCTTAATTAATGCTATCCATTGGTTGCACAAGACACAACAAGGTGCGAGCGTAGCCCGTGCATGGGTGAGTATAACGATACTCAGTAGGGACCTTGAGACCCCCATAGGTCTCCTAGAATTCCACAAAGGAAAAGACACAAAGAAAGACCCCAAAATCAAAGCATGTAGCGATAAACATCAACTCTACTTAGGTATATTTCCATACATATACCTAAGTTATCAAGATACTCATCTCATACATGAGGAAATATTACCACAAAGGTAACACCATGAAGGTAGAAGTACCACACAGGTAACACCACGAAGATTACCACAAAGGTAACACCATGAAGGTATAAGTACCACATAGGTAACACCACTAAGGTAAAAGTACCACACAAGTAACACCATAGATATAGAAGTACCACATAGGTAACACCATGTAGTTATAAGTATCACACATGTAACACCACGAAGTTAGAAGTACCACACATGTAACACCACGAAGACAACACCACAAAGGTAGAAGTACCACACAGGTAACACCACGAAGTTAGAAGACTCATCTCACAATCAGGTATAACTTAAGCACAAAAGTACATATGATTAGTCATAAGGCTATATCATCTTATTCTATTAAGTATCACTACCTCTAACCCACACATGATCGATAGGTAACTAACCCCCATTGAACCACACAGGATTAGTATGCACTGACCCACACAGGATTACTGAGCACTAACCTACACAAGATCTGATAGATTCTGACCCACATAGGATCAATATATGCTGAACCACATAGGATCAATGTTCTTTCTTCACGTTACAGTCAGCCACTGGATTCCTCGCACCTGGTGTGCTCGAGCTCCATAAAATCTGCCCCTTGAGATATCGGTTATACCTCAACCACCACTATGCTCTATAAAGGAGTAAACCAAAGGACTACCATGTCATAAGGGTTCCAACGCAACAAACAGTGTGTCAATCAGACGCCTGGTCTGTGAGTAATAAGTGTTTTAGTTCCGGGGGCCTGGTTAGATTTGGGTTAGATCCAACCCATACATACTCCAACTATCTCCAAAACTCAAGTGGAGTATTCCAAAAGGACTTTCTTTCTCTAAGGGTTCCAGCTCCACAAACGGTTTGTTAAATGGACATCCGATTCTAAAGATATGACCCTTTACGTGTTTCTAGGTCCGATTGGGCCCGGGTTCGGTCTGACCCGGTTGGACCGACCCGACCCGGCTGGGCGGGGCCGCGGCGGGCTCGGCCCGCTGGGTCACAGTCTGGCTCGGCCTGCAAGGGGGCTACGGCCCAACCCACAAGGGGGTGTGCCCGATCCGCAAGGGGGCGGCCAAGCCCGCAAGGGGGGCAGCTCACTGGGTAGGCAGCCCGACCACGTGAGGCCCGACCCGTAGGGGCATAGGCCACTTTTTGATTGAGTTGGAAAGGGGGGAGGGGGGGGGGGGGGGGTGAGTCCCTTGGTATTTCTAATGTACAAGAGGTCGTTCGTCTTGTGAAACAAAAATGCAATGTGGGCGCCACCCGGTCGCCACGAAATCTGCACCGTGGGTTCCTCCTTTTTCGTAGCTTCGGTCGCGGCCTCTTTTCTACCAGCGATGCATTGGTTGCGCCGCCCTCTTCTTCTGTAGCCGATTGATGTGATGTACTCCTCCTACGACCTCCATGGCTAATGAGTTGTGGCCCCCTTGCTCACCAGCGGTGCATGATGGCACACCACACCTCCTCCGCGGTCGGCCGATGCCGACCACTTTGCTGACCACCAAGGCTTAGTGTCATAGCCTCCTCCCATGGCATGTGATGTCGCGCCACCTTCATCATATCCTATTGGTGTTTCCGTGATGACGATCTTCCACCGAGGTGAAAGGGTAGCAAGACAGTGGAGGGTCCAGGCTGAGTTCGTTAGGCCTGCGCCCTCCGCGTTAGCTTGTAATCATGAGGGGGGACTAAAAGGTTCAAGGAAAAAACTTGAATTAAAAAAAAATCAAACCAATACCTCAAGAATGATGGATAACACCCGTGATTTAGAAAGTGGGTCCGTGTTCGCCATCCCCACAACTAGCCTCCAACGACGTCGCTTGATCATTGATATTCGGTTTGGGTTTTCGGTGTCGCTCGTCACCGCTCGTCGGAACTGACTCCATCCTCCAAGGGTTTTACATCTCGGAATTGTCACGAACCAGCCTGGGTACCCTGGTAACCCGATAACCGAGCCAAACCTGACATATCCTGAAGGGCGTTCCCGATCCCCACGGGTCGGCGACTAGCACCTGGCATCACACAACATGCAAGTGGGAACGGTTTTGCCATAAGAATGCGAAAGCAAAAGAAACAAGATAGTATGCATAACAAAAGGAAACCCCACTAGGAGTAAATTACCAGAACACAAAGAGGCATAAAATCCCAAATTACTATAACCCAAGTACAAAAAGAAAAGGGAAACAAACATCCCCAAGTTACCTAAGGACACAACTCACCAAAACCAAAGATCAACAGCTGGATACACCTCCAAGAGGTCCCTTCCCTTAGCTCGATCCTGGAAGAAGAAAGTCTACAAACATTCGAAGGAAAAATTAGGGTGTGAGCCAAAGCCCAGTAGGATACCACCAAAGATTCCATAACGGATGCCAAATATAGATTTTTCAAAGAAAAGCTTCCAATTTTCAAATAAACAGGTTTAGAAATTCAAAGAACATTTTTTAACAAAACATGATGTACATTTTCAAATGATGGAAAATTACTTTAAGCAATGGTTTTACAATGATGAAATATTTTTAAAACAATGGCTTAAGCAAAAAATTTATATAAAATAGTTTATATAAATTCAACAGGCATGAAAGGCAGTTCAAAAGCATTGGCATACATTTATATCTCAAATATAAACAAATAAGCGAGCAACATGGTCATCTACCAAAAGGTACGATAGTATTAACTAGTTATAGGATCCCACACTCTCTATGTGAACTCAGAAAAATGTGTATACACACATCCCTATGACACTGTCCAAAGGATATTCTTCACTAACCCATCAGGGATGTGACCCACCGCAAGTATGTTTTAGAACATTGTCGCAGCGTAGAGTGTATCCAAATAACTCACTAACTACCTAAGTATTGCATGCGATCTTACATGATGGGTGAACTATTTTAATAATGATTAAAATATGATCAATCCCATTATTCCATTTCAAAAGTGCCAACTTCATTCCATTTAAAACCATAACAGGTTTTATTCAAAAACATGCCTCTTTCACAAGATAAAACCAATGGGTTTCTATCAAATCATTTTAAGCCATTTTCATAAGTTTAAAATCCATTCAAAACCAATTCCATCATTACACATTTAATTTCCACAATTAAATTCAACAATTTAATTGAAATCATTTCCATCAAATCCACAATTTAAATTAAACAATTTAAATCGACCAATTTTCCATAAACACACCCAATTCAATGGAATTGGGGTTTTCCCAAATTTCTATGCCAAAACCATTTGAAAATATCTCAATTAAATGGAACCAAGTTTTCATCAATTTAATTGAAAGAAACTTGAGTAATTGAATTTAAATCAATAATTTAAATAAATTAAGCAAATACATTGATAATAAATTTGGCAAGTTGGGATGGAACCACCTACCTCGATTTATTGACAGGAGTTATCCCAACGAGAAACCCCAAAAACCGAGCGGCACAATGACATCGATCAAAATCTGAATCTAAATCCTTAAAACCAAAATTAAGATAAAAGGAATCAAGATCTTACAAAACTAGATCTAGATTCACAATCCTAGATCTATACCTCAACTCATAGGTTTATATCCATGGAACCAAAGGAAATCTCCCATGAAAAGATCAAGGAAAGATAGAGGAATAAACGAGAAACACAACGGGATGAAATCCACTTACCAAGAGGAGAGGGGATCTTCAATCTGAGCCTTAAATCTTGAATAAGGATGTTTGGATCGCCTTAGAATCTCTCTAGGAGGCTTTGGAAAGACCTAAAATGAGTCAAGACCGAGCCAAGGTCAAAATTATGGAAGTCCCGGGGGTTCAGGTGTTTTTAAAAGAAAAATTCGAAATTAAAAACCACGCACACGGTTTACTTGGGCAGAGGCACACGGTTTGTCAAACCGTGTGCACACCGTGAGGAACTCACTGTCCAGAGATACACAGTCTGCACAGTTTGGTCACACGGTTTGTCAAACCATGTGCACACCGTGCGTACCTCTCTGTCCAGTGCTGCTTGGTTGGCACGGTTTGGTCACACGGTTTGTCAAACCATGCGCAAACCGTGCAAAATTCATTGCCCTTTTGTTTTACTTAAAAGTTCACCCAAACTCACCCCCAAGTCACTACTCCAAAAAAGAGGTGTTTAGAAACATCAAAAGTACCTGGAAATGTAACGTGATGTTACAACCTCCCCACCATAAGATCTTTCTGTCCCCAGAAAGCCTATGAAGAAACCTCTACGTCAAAAAGATGAGGCCACTACTCTCTCATTAGTGCCTCCATTTACCACGTCTCATGAGAATCAGAACCATGCTTCCAGAGTATACAGACTAGAGGTATCATTCTCCCACGAAATACCTTGGTCTCAGAATCAACAACCCTGACTGGTCGTTCAGTAACAGATAAATCTGGTTCAATCTCAAGATCACTCTAGCTCACAACATGAGATGGATCAGAGAGATACTTTCACAGCTGTGATACATGGAATACATTATGTATCGACGTCAGTTGTGGTGGTAGAGATATATGGTAAGAAACTTTCCCCACAAGACCAACAACCTCAAAAGGTCCCACAAAATGAGGAGCAAGCTTCCCTTGCCTCCCAAGATGTCAATGACCTAAACGGGGTGAAACTTTCAATAAAACCTGGTCACCAACTGAGAACTCTAAAGGTTTACAATGATGATCAGCATAAGATTTGTACCAACTCTGTGATAACAACATTCTCTGATGAATCAACTGGATCTTAGGTGTCGTCTCTTGGACCAAACTCGGTCCTACCAAAGAACTTTCACCAATATTTGACCAACATAAAGGAGATTTACAAGGACGACCATACAAATCCTCAAAAGGATCCATTTTGATCGTAGACTAATAACTGTTGTTATAAGAAAACTCAACTATCCCCAGATGATCATCCCAACTCCCACCAAAGTCGAGAACACATGTGCGAAGCACATCCTCAAGGATCTGAATAGCTCTCTCTGTCTGGACATCTGACTGTGGATAGTAGGCTGTGCTCAAACGGACCTGAGATCCCAGTGCCTCCTGAAGGCCTCTCCGAATATGAGAAGTAAACCAAGGATCCCTATCAGAGACTATAGCAGACGAAAATCCGTGCAAACAAACAATATCTTTCACATAGATATTTTCCAACTCCTCAACTTTGGTTGTATCTCGAATAGGTATAAAGTGAGCCGACTTGGTCAATCTATCGATCACAACCCATATCACGTTCTTCTTTCTCTGGGTTTGAGGTAACCCAACCACAAAGTCCATAGATATTTCATCCCACTTCCATTTATGGACTAGAAGTGGTTGAAGTAAACCCGAAGGTTTCTGGTGCTCAGCTTTCACCTGCTGGCATTTATAGCAACGAGATACAAACTCAGCAATGTATCATCTCATACCAGGCCGCCAAAACTGTCACCACATATCATAGAACATATTCGTGGTTCCTAGGTGTACAACCCACTGAGAGTTATGGCAACCCCCCTATCACATTATTCCTTTCCGTTAATGGCACAACGTAATGGTTTCGATAACACAGAACACCCTCTTTGGAGAACGACCACAGAGTGTCAGTCTCCCCACTATAAAGAGAGTACCTAATGATATGGAATTCATCATCCTGTTGTTTTTCCTAAAGAATTAACTCAAGGAGAGTAGAAGTCAACTGAACACTGACTAAAGAATCTTCATTCCCCTTCCACTGAACTCCAATATGCAACTAAGTAAAAAGATCCATCAAACTCCATTCTTATGAAGATTCTTTCACATCCTGTGATGGAAGTTTCCTGCTTAACAGATCTACAACTACATTCCCTTTCCCCGGGGTATAGGAAATTTCAAAGTCAAAAGATTGCAGGTACTCCACCCAACGCCTTTGGCAAAGATTCAAATATTTTTGAGATAAGATATAACTCAAGCTCTTGTGGTCTGAATACACAGTAAACCTTCCTTCATAAAGGTAATGTCTCCAGCACTTAAGTTCATACATTACAACTGAAAGTTCAAGGTCATGGGTAGGATAGTTTTTCTCATGAGGCTTAAGCTGAAGAGACCCATAGGAAATAACATGATTACCCTGCATGAGTACACATCCCAAACCTGAACCCGATGCATCACAGAAGACCACATAACCTATCCTAGCCTCAGGAAGAGTTAACACCAGTTCAGAAGTTAAGAGATGATTTAGTTCAAAAAAAGAACTCTAACATTTATCATTATAGTAAAACTTAACTCCCTTTCGAGTCAAAGCAGTCATTGGAGAAGCTAACTTTGAGAAGTCTTTAACAAACTAGCGATAATATCCTGCTAAGCCCAAGAATCTACGAATCTCGAAAACATTTTGCGGTTGTTCCCAAGTAATAACAGCCTTCACCTTTTCAGGATCAACTGATATTCCTTGTTCTGACATGACACGTCCCAATAATTTCATTTCTTGAATCCAGAAATCGCACTTTAAAATCTTGGCATAAAGTCAGTGATTCCTTAGAAGATTCAGAACTGTTCTCAGATGATACACATGATCCTCCTCAGACTTGGAGTAGAAAAGAATGTAATCCACAAATACTACCACGAAAATATCTAGATACTCACAGAAAACCTTGTTCATAAAATCCATGAAAACTGCAGGAGCATTTTTTAGGACTAAGGGCATAACAAGGTACTCATAATGGCCATACCTACTCCAAAAATCGGTCTTAGGAATGTCAAATTCCTTTATACTCAACTGATGGTAACCAGATCAAAGATCAATTTTTGAAAACCACTTTTCCCCTTTCAATTGATCAAACAAATCATCAATTCGTGGTAACAAATATTTGTTCTTTATCGTAACTCGATTGAGTTTCTGATAATCAACACATAAGTGAAGAGAACCATAAGCCTTCTTGGTGAAGAGAACAAGTGCTGCCCAAGGTGACAAAGTCGGGCATATAAAACCTTTCTCAAGAAGATCTTCTAACTGAGACTTCAGTTCTTTTAGTTCTACTAGAGCCATTCAGTAAGAGGGAATAGAAACCGATTGAGTACCAGGTAACAAGTCAATAGAAAAATAACCTCTCTTACTGGTGGAAAACCAGAGAAGTCAGAAGGAAACACGTCAGGAAACTCAGCGACGAATGGAGGAAGATCACCACACATTGAATCTCTCTCTAGATCAAAAGCAAACACTGATATAACTTTACCCAACTCTGGATAAGAGGGTCCGACTATGCTTGACCTTGGGTCCCATTCTCCTTGAAAAACAAGGGGCACACCACTGGGTGTAGTAAGGCAGACCCGTCGAAGGTAACAATCGATCCGGGATTTATTGGCAATGAGCCAATCCATCCCAAAAATGACATCAAAAGATTTCATGTCAAGAACCAAGAAAATCCAAGTATGATCAACATCTGATAGAGAGAAGACACAAGCAGGACTACAAAGACCCTTCTCTCTCATTATACCAAGGGGTGTAGTAATATCCATCGCACAAGATAAAGGTTCCATAGGTAGATTAAGCAGATTAACAAGATGGGTTGAAATAAAAGAGTGAGATGAACCCGTATCAAAAAGAGCTGTCACTAAAGACGAAGCTATAGTAATGGTACCTCTCACAATTGCAGGACTAGTATCAGCTACCTCTGGCAACTCTTCCACTGCGTGAAGAAGCTTCGTTCCGGATGGCTGTGGCTGGAACCCTTTTGTACGTGAAGTATTTTATTTCCCCATAGTTTTTGGAGGTGCTGTTGATCTTGTTCCACCACATGGAGTAGAGAAGTGATGGCAGAATCTCTGTAAGTTCCCTAAACGTCCGCAGGAGCTACAGTTCTTGGGTGCCTCAGTGCAAACCCTCTTAGAATGTCCTGGCTTCCCACACTGATAGCAAGTCAAAGAAGCCCCTCCTAGTGCTACCAGAGGTCTGGGATGAATCTGATATCGATAACTACCATGAGAAAAGTCACGCTTCCATTTTCCTTTAAATGAACCAACACTTCCACTAGGAGGGAAAAGAACCTCCTTCAAGCCTGACTTTCCTGCCAAGTCCATCTCAACCATCATCACCCTATCCAGATCATCAGAATAAGTGGGTAGCTTCAATAGGAAAACATGAGAATGAATATCTGATCGAAGTCCCAAATCGAATCATCGAGCCTTCATCCTCTCATTAGATAAAATCTCAGGAGCAAACTGTACCAGCTCAGAAAAATGATTTGAGTACTCAGTCACTATTTTGTTGGCCTGCTCAAGCTTGAAAAACTCCACAGCCTTGGCCAACACCATTGATTATGGATATAATTGGTTAGTGAAAAGAACCCTAAAGTATTTCCACTCCAAACCCTCATATTTCCCAGTCGTCACCATTGTGTCCCACCATCTTCTACTTGGTCCCTCCAGCACGAAGGTGAAACACTTCAACTTGATCACATCAGGTGTCTCCAAGAACCCAAACAACTATTCAATCTTACTCAACTATTCCTCAGCGTGTTGAGGGTCAGTGGAGCCTTTGAAAACTGGTGGCTTCTGGCATAGGAACTATTGAGAAGGACTTCGGAGAATATCACTATGAGGATCTATAGCCGGAGTCTGAACAGGAAGTGGAGGTGGTGCCTGTCCTAGAGCTTGGACAGTGCGAACAATCACCTCAACCAAACTCGGATCCACAGTAGGACTCGCTTGCTGAGATTCAGCAGAAGCCTCTTTTTGGATCCTATTCTCACATCTTCTCAGAGGCATGTTGCTACACAACACAAAAAGACATTTGATTAACACTCAAACGGAGTAACAAGGAAAACTATTATTAATAGAAGGGATTAACAAGATTTGGATTCCACTCTATCCAAATCAAAACAAGGAAAATACTAGAACTAATCCACAATTCGTATTTCCCTAAACAACCTTGGAGACTTAAGGTTCATTGTGGTGAGAGCTGGCCAGGCACTCAATCACAACTACCTCCCAAGTCCCGACAAGAAAACTCAAATGCATACTGTCATCAAGGAAAGATGCTTAACCTACCCTATGATACCACTTTATCACAAACCATCCTGGGTACCCTGGTAACCCGATAACCGAGCCAGCCCTGACATAGCCCGAAGGGTGTTCCCGATCCCCATGGGTCAGCGACTAGCACCTGGCATCACACAACATGCAAGTGGGAACGATTTTTCCACAAGAATGCGGAAGCAAAAGAAATAAGACAGTATTCATAACAAAAGGAAACTCCACTGGGAGTAAATTACCAGAATACAAATAGGAATAAAATCCCAAAGTACTATAACCCAAGTACAAAAAGAAAAGGGAAACAAACATCCCTAAGTTCCCTAAGGACACAACTCACCAAAACCAAAGATCAACAGCTGGATACACCTCCAAGAGGTCCCTTCCCTTAGCTCGATCCTGGAAGAAGAAAGTCTACAGACACCCAAAGGAAAAAGTAGGGTGTGATCCAAAACCCAATAGGATACCACTAAAGATTCCATAACGGAATCCAAATATAGATTTTTCAAAAAAAGATTCCAATTTTCAAATAAACAGGTTTGGCAATTCAAATCACATTTTTTAACAAAACATGCTGTACATTTTCAAATGATGGAAAATTAATTTAAGCAATAGTTTTACAATGATGAAATATTTCTAAAACAATGGATTAAGATTTTTTTTTATATAAAATAGTTTATATAAATTCAGCAGTCATGAAAGGTAGTTCAAAAGCATTGGTATACATTTATATCTCAAATATAAACAAACAAGTGAGCAACATGGTCATCTGCCAAAAGGTACGATAGTATTAACCAGTTATAGGATTCCAAACTCTTTATGTGAACTCAGAAAAATGTGTATACACATGTCCCTATGACACTGGACAAAGGAGACTCGTCACCATCCCGTCGGGGATGTGACCCGCCGCAAGTATGTTTTAGAACGTTGTCGTAGCGTAGAATGTATCCAAATAACTCACTAACTACCTAAGGTTTTCATGAACTCTTACATGATGGAAAATCTATTTTAAGAATGCTTAAAATACGATCAATCCCATTCTTCCATTTAAAAAGTGCCAACTTCATTCCATTTAAAACCATAACAGGTTTTATTCAAAAACATGCCTCTTTCACAAGATAAAACCAATGGGTTTCTATCAAATCATTTTAAGCCATTTTCATAAGTTTTAAATCCATTCAAAACCAATTCCATCAATACACATTTCATTTCCACAATTAAATTCAAAAATTTAATTGAAATCATTTACATCAAATCCACAATTTAAATTAAACAATTTAAATTGACCAATTTTCCATAAAAACACCCAATTAAATGGAATTGGGGTTTTCCCAAATTTCTATGCCAAAACCATTTCAAAATATCTCAATTCAATGGAACCGAGTTTTCATCAATTTAATTGAAAGCAACTTGAGCAATTGAATTTAAATAAATAATTGAAATAAATTAAGAAAATACATTGATAATAAATTTGGAAAGTCGGGACGGAACCACCTACCTCGATTTATTGACGGGAGTTAGCCAACGAGAAACCCCAAAAACCGAGCGGCACAACGACGTAGATCAAAATCTGGATCTAAATCCTTAAAACCAAAATTAAGATCAAAGGAATCAAGATCTTGAAAAACTAGATCTAGATTCACAATCCTAGATATATACCTCAACTCATAGGTTTAGATCCATGTAAGCAAAGGAAATATCCCATGAAAAGATCAAGGAAAGATAGAGGAATAAACGAGAAACACAACGGGATGGAATCCACTTACCAGGAGGAGAGTAGATCTTCAATCCGAGCCTTCAATCTCAAAGAAAGATGTTTGGATCACCTTGGAATCTCTCTAAGAGGATTTGGAAAGACCTAAAATGAGTCAAGATCGAGCCAAGGTTGAAATTATGGAAGTCCCGGGGGTTCGGGTGGTTTTAAGAGAAAAATTCGGAATTAAAAACCGCGTGCACGGTTTACCTGGGCAGAGGTGCACGGTTTGTCAAACCGTGCACACACTGTGCAAACCTCACTGTCCAGAGATACATGGTCTACATGGTTTGGTCTCACGGTTTGTCAAACCGTGCACACACCATGTGTACCTCTCTGTCCAATGCTTCTTGGTTGGCACAGTTTGGTCACACGGTTTGTCAAACCGTGCGCAAACTGTGCACAAGACATTGCCCTTTTGTTTTACTTAAAAGTTCACCCAAACACACCCCCAAGTAACTACTCCAAAACAGAGGTGTTTAGAAACATAAGAAGTACTTGGAAACATAACGTGATATTAGATGAACTTTGTTATCATTTTGTTGTTTGGTGAAGCAACGCCGACACCTCTTCCCAAGCTCCATATAAATAGAAGTGGGGGAGGGTGTGAAAAGTTCGTGGAATTAATGGAGGCTCATTAATCAAGAACCTTACTAATTACCTAATGGTTTAGTTACTTAGAATTGAAAGGTCAAGCCATTTATTGTCTTGACACATTGCCGGTCCCACGTTCCTCTTGTCCGTTGAAGAAAAATATAAGAAAAAAAAATAACTTTGTTATTTTGTTTATTCTTTTTTTAAATGTCCCAAAACTTAACTTTTTCTCCAGACCTACTACGGTCAAAGTGAAGCATCACTTAAGTGAATCTAGGAACTAAGGATTCAATGGTTCCCTTAGATTTTTAATCCGAGCAACGGTTCAAAAGTTAGAAAATTCCACTTGCGCATTTACTGAACGCACCTTAAAAAAGTTCAATAAATTATTAACATTCAACCTCGACCTGCATCGGTCGAGGTTAGGATTTGCCTAAGGAAACACGCCCCAAAGAACCCAACGACACTCTTTGATTTTTAATCTGAGTTATCCTTTAGAAGTTATGGATTTTAAAAATAAAATAATTGCTAAATTATTTTATTTACAGCAAAAAACTAACTTCCATAGTTGGCCCATGCCGGCCAATGTCAGTATCTGCCTAAAGAAAGCATACCCTCACAAGCTCAAAGGTGGTCTCATATTTTTAATCCGAGTCACCATTCATGATTTATAAGAATTTGAAAAATAAAATAACTTTATTTAGTTATTTTATTTACAGTTATGCCATTTTTGGGTTTTCTCACAGGAGGTTTATGCCGACTAAACTTAAGTCGTGCCTAGGGTAAACCCACCATCCTAAATGCAACAGTGCTCTTAGATTTATAATTTGGGAAAATGTTTAAGAGTTATTCCACTTTTTTAGGAAAACTGCATACACACACTAATTAAAGCTTAACAAAACTTCGACAGATCATTCCAGGCACTCCAGGCCTCAGAATCATGCGCCGTCAGATTTCACGGTCTCAAAATAATTCCATATAATTAAAAACAAATTATATAGAAATTATGGGACTTTAAATGCATTACCTAATGATTTATTTATTTATTGGGGAGAAGAATTTGATAAAGAAGAATTCATAAGATTTCATACAAGTAGATGAAAGTCAATGAACAACAATGCGAGTATAAATCAATGAAACCCTAAAAAGAAACAGAAGAATAAAACTTCCGCAAAGTAATTGTGTTACTTTCCTCTGAAACCATGGTTGAAAAGATTTATTCATATCATCTAAGACTGCATACAACATGAGGCGACATGATCATGATAGTAATAATGGCTTTATGAGACATCCAAAAGATTCAACATCATGTAATTTTTTTGATTCATTATATCCATATTTTTCTTCAGATCCTAGGAATGTATATTTGGGATTGGTTTCTTATGACAACCCTGATTTTATTACAAACTTAAACATGATTTATTACATAAACTATTCACTTGATACAACATGGAAGATCGAGAGGTCCAGTGTCTTTGGGGCTTAGGATCATTACATAACAACTTAAAACATTAAATACAACATCTTTATTGAAAACTTCCTTTACATGACCACTGCATTCCCTCATACTTAGCATTGCATGGGATAACCTGAGGATATGCATAAGAAAAGGGTGAGCTATAAAGCCCAGTAAGGTAATAAACATGGAATACATGAGGAGTACAATACATGCTATACAATAGGTATATCAATAGAGCACAAGAGAAACATGGACATAAAGGCATGATAAAACATGATAATCATAACATGGAAATGTGGCAACAACACTTAACATGGAATTAGCATGAGCCAAGGCCCATTGCACATGAAGCATGAGTAAATCCTCATTTCACATGAATCACGAGTAAACCCTCGTTGCAATTGAATTAGAATGAGTCAACACTCATTGCACATGACGTATCATGATACTATACTTTACCCAATGCATTGGAGTGCTATAAGGGCACACCCTTCTTAAACATTTCATTTCATGCATAAGTGTGCCACATGGATCATAAAACATGGATTCATAAAACACAATCATTTATTCCATGATAAAGGAATGTGGAATTCATACATGAAACTTTATAATCAATAAGTAAATGTGAATAAAGGTGAATACCCTTGATGGAGAAATGAGCATGGTATTCACTACACAATGGCATTGGCTTAGAAAATCAGTGTGATTTCGGCAGCGAAACGACGTGACATAAGAATTCATAAAAATGGTTGATAAGAGATAAAGGGGTTCCTCATCATATTTACATGTAATTTAAAGTAAGGAGGTCATATAGATACATGTCCCAACAATTTTAATGTAATTTATATTCATGATACAAAAGTATTGCTTGAATGTAAATGAGGAGAGAGAAGTTCCTTTCGGAATTTCGGCATAGTAACGGGTGTACATGGGAGGCATATAATGAGAGAGAAAGGGGTCTACCATAATTAAAACATAAATAGGGAAGTATTAGGGAGGTTATAAAACATACCCCAACATTCATAATTGAAATTAAGTGGGCAAAACAACTTAAAGAAAATTGGACAAAAATGAGAAAGGAAGAAAAAACCCTTACTTGGAAGTGTGCTTCCAAAGGCTTGAGAGAGGCTTGAGAGAGGCTTCTTGGGAGATTGGGGAAACTTGGGAGGATTCTAGAGAGAGTAGGGAAGATTTTTGATGAACTCCGAAGGCTTTTAGTGAGGAGGAAGTGGGAGCTTGGGTGGGTTTATATAGGAAAAGTGAGTGAATTCTTTATTATTTAGGTTTGGGACCCCTTACATTAAACTAATCCAAACCAAAAATCAGCTCATGGTTTTTGCCCATGGTTTTTGGAAAATGGAATAGGAAAATAATATTTTATAAGGAAAAAGTCTGAACTTCTTAAAATAATGGGTTTGCTTATGTGGAGGTGAGTCACACTCCCATGGAAAATAATTTAAAAAGACAAGATGTTTAATAAGTCTTGAGGGGTCCATTAATACTTTGAAAAGTAAGTCAAACAAACCCAAAATTACATTATTTTAATGGTAAAACATATATTTGCTGAACATAAAGCTTATAATATTTTATTACATCACTATTGGGTCATTATGATGTCATAAAACACATTATATATTTAAAAAGTATTTAATTTTTACCCAAAAATTTGACCGTCTCATAAAATTATGAAAAATTCACCGTTGGATAATTTCGATGTCCTGATTCCAGAAATATTATTTATTTTATCTAAATAATTTTCTAAATATGTTAATTTTCACTTTTAAAATAAAAACCAACATTTATCGAAAATTCTCGGGTTTTGACAAAAATGGCTTTCAAACCTTAATAAAAATTATAATTGCATTCATAAAATTATATGATCATTTATATATAATAAAATTAATTTAATAATAATAATAATATTTTATTAAAATATTATTTAATTCAAAAATCCCTTAATTTAATAAAATAGATTTCTTAATTAAATAATAACTAAAAACACTATTTGTACTTTAAAAACTATTTACAATGTATCAATAATGACAAGAAGGTATATTCATTATTATATACAAAAATAATAATATAAATGAACATATTACTAGTGATTTGTTACATAACCCCTTAAAACAGCTGCATAAGACCTAAGGGTAAGGTGTACGATGGTGACAGACTCTTGGGGTGACTCAGATAACATCGCTCGAGTGGTAATCTCTACCAACTTCCACTTTTCCCGTAGACGGTCCCGTTCGAGCTTGACATGATGAAGCTCAACTTGGGCTTGGTCAAGAGAGAATCCCAAGGATTCCACCTCTTTTCCGAGCTCTGACAAATGGGCTTCATATGGAGAAATTCTACTGGATGAGGCCATCGCTTCTTTTGTCTGAGTAAATTGGATTTGTTAAAGCCCTATATTTATACTAATCATGTGATCACTATTCAACGACTATAAAATTAACAGTCACAATTCTTAACATAAAACCAAATAAATTGACATTTTATATAAACGTTTTACATAAAGAGACATTTAACTAGATCAAGAGGGATTTCCATTAGTGAAACTTTGGGTCGTTACACTTCTAATGGTTTTAACTATTTTGGTACTTTAAGTACTAATTATAACATATGGTCAGCTATTTTAAGACTCTATAACCTACCTTTATGTATGTGTATGAATAACACTTCTTTTATCATTTATATGATTATTCTTAGAAAGCAAATTCCTGGAAATGACATTGATGTATACCTTTAACCTCTAATCAAAGAATCGCGAGAATTATGAGATGATGGAATGGAAAAATATAATGATTCAATGAGAAATATATCACCCTAATATTTTATGTTATATATATTTTTAAATTTAATTTCTTTGACAACATAAGTTTCACATAACACCAAGCTTAAGCAAATGATGATATATAATTAAATATCATTATTTTTAAAACAACCATTATAACCTAGCTGTTAAATAAGAGGGAATGAATATTATTAATGAAATTTATATATTATATATTTAATAAAATGTTTTTACATTCATACAAATGATTTTATAAGCATAATATAAAAATGAATCCAATTTTATGCATTAAAATGATATATTTTGCTAAAGGCATTTTTACTGCCTTTTAATGATGCTCTTGTTTTAAAACTAAATTTTGAAACTTTTACAAATTATTTTGGACAAAATAAAATTCATTTTTAAAAGGTTAATTTCAAAATTATCTTAGGGAGAAATTTTGGTATTTTTCTAAAAATATTTATTTTACAGGGAATAGTGAAAAATCTCAATTTCTATAAAACTGTTATTTTTGTTATATTAATAGTATATTTATGATTTGAATAATAGAATCACCTATTAAATTGTAAATAAAATTTAGGTATGTTATAAATTAAAATATCATATAATTCTATCATAGTATAAGTAAATAAATATTTTGAAAATGATAAATCAAGTGTTGATATTATTATAAAACATAAATATTTATTTACAATTTTATAATTAATATAACGATTTAAAAGAAAATTTATTTTCATAAAATAGAATCATAAATTAATATTTTGTTTTATTATGATTATAAAATAATTTTATGAGACCTTAGTTATTTTTTCAAAGTTTTATAAAATCACTTATAATTTTAAAATTGGTATTTTTTGAGTAAACGGTGATTTTAATTAAAAATTAAATTTATCATATTTAGATAATTATTTTCATAAAATGGATTCCATTTTTTAATTCTACACATCGAAAAATGATTAGGGTTATTTTTTTAGATTTTTCTAAAATAGTTGAATTTTGTTGTGAATAGTGAAATACGGTAATTTACGACATAAGCTAAATAATATGAATTATTGAGTCATATATGATGTGTGGATAATGTAATAACCATTGTTTATAACTCACATGAACTATTTACTATATTTATTCACAATAATCATCACTACTTCTTATCTTGAGGCAAAATAATAAAATAATGAATAGAATAATAAAAAAACATGCATCACCTCCACTATAAATACCACCACTCACCACCACTTCTCCTCACACCAAAAAAGCCTTTAAGCTTGTACAATTTATACCCAATACTATTCTAAATTATCTCCCCCACATCCATGAGCCTTTAGTCTTAATAAAATACCAAACCCAAGTCTCTTAAGGTGGTTCTTAAGGAGAAAAATTCAAGAGGTAAAATCCTCTTTTGATTTCTTTATTTTCTTTTCAATTTTTTTATACTCTCCTCACCTACCCTATCCAAACATGAATGATAACTCAATTATCTTATATATAATTTAATTTTATTATTTAAATGTAAAATCTACCATCAAATCTCTTCTACTCTTCTTTTTATTCTAAAAATGAAAACATCGTCTGTGAGGTGTCGATTTACCGCCTTCGTGGACGACATATTTTCATTTTTCAATTCCTCCTTCAAGGCTGATCATAAAAAAAATTTATGGTTAAAATAGATTATAATATATGTATCACATATTATTTAAAGTTCTGAAATTAGTATATATGCATAATATTAATTAATAAAACAAAACTAGTGCGTGATGATCAAAAAACGCCAAAATAATCTAAATAACCATCATTAACATTTTATCTAATAATTCAGCCTCATACCATATAACCGAATAAAATATATAACCATTTAATATTATATAAGTTAATTAATAACATATAATTTCAATTTTGGATAACTATTCTCATTTTAAATGATTTTTCATACATGTATACAGGTAAACCGATCATGAAAATCAAGGAAATGAACGCTCTCGAACGATAAAATTGTATCTTATAACTCATCAAAAATTCCATAAATGAACTTAATAAAACTATAATAAATAAAATAAATGTATAAAATTTGATTAATTAATTAATTAATGGATTTAATCTGATTATCTGGGACATTAAGGTCAAGTTCAGAACACATTCATACATAAGGTAAGGGGTTTCTCTTCTCACTTTTATTTCTGTAATATTTTTCTTATTAACCACTTATTTCTTGTGTGTGGTTCATGTATACTACCATTTGATATATAATATCATGAACCTATTTATCTTCATAGTATTCAGTTTTTCACTTGATGATTATTAATTTTATGTGGCATACGATTCAATTGATTACAAAGTGGTAAGAGATTCTCTCTGAACCTTCATTTTTCCTTCAGGTTACGCTTTCTCTATCTTTACCCCAATGTAATTATTATTTATTATTATTTAATCCTCCTAAATTCTATGTATATGTTCCAAAAATATTTACCTAGATCTTTTATTCTTTCTTTAATGAGGAAACACATGTTTTATAAGGCTTCGTTTTCAATTCCTCCCGATAAGTAAGCTCGATTAAAGGAAACTTCCCAATTTCATACCCATTTTTAAGTATACTTCATAATCTATTTTAAGTAACCATTATTTTTATGAAATCACTTATTTCATCATAAAAAACTTAGTTCATTTCTAGTTTTATGCAAACAATTATTCCTTTTCCTCTTTAAATACTTTTTTGTATTTTTCCTTAAAATGCACCAAAGTGACTCATTTCTAAAGTTTCTTAAACAGTCTTTTTGCATTTTTTCACTTTAGTTGCCAAATTTAGTATGAATAATCTTTTAATATTCCTTAAATTTAATTTAATTTTTCTTCCCTTTTCTTTTCTGATATATACATGTTTAAAATCTTATTTTATTAAAAATATAAATGATTTTCCAAAAGAAATTTTCTTTCCAAAGTAAAAAAGGGTATTTATCTCAAGAATTTATCAATGATTTTATTAGAGTATTTCCATATATTTCAAAACCCTCTATTTAATCTTATAATTGATCTCTTATGTTACCATATCCTATATTTTATTGAATGTTTTATAATTATTTTGACTGGGGATGTTCTATCTTGATATCATTCATCATATTACTCTTGATAGTTATTTGATTATTTGGGGAAATATTGATAAATCTATATCTTTTATTTAATAAGGATATTTTATGATAAGGCACATTATTTATTAACTAAATCAATATATGATGAATGATTTGGATTGGTATGACATAGGTTGGGGACTGTTTAATATAATCCCTATGGGCTGGGGACCAGTTAATGCAAGCCCTATAGGTGGATCCTAGTTATAGATAACCCCTCGATCCATCGATAGTCTCATGAGACAAAAATAGTTAGTGACAATCCCTTCATTTTTTTCTAAGCATAATCAGGCGGGTTTTTATCCACAAACTTAAACTACATTAATGGTATAATGGTTCATATGCCATATACATGACATCCAATAAATAATCACTCTCTTTATTTAGTATTCAGTTATTAATTTCAATGATGTTTTTACTATGACAAAATCTATGGATGCATTTTCATTCCCAGTTTACTGACGACATGTGTTTTCAGCTATTTACCTTACCATAATTCTTATTCCTTATTGATTTTGCTCCACTTATTATTGATTCAGGAAGCCTTTATTGAGTGTTTGAGATCACCCTTTTATTTCTTTTCTTTCCTCAGGTTTTAAAGATGAAATATTTGAATAAGTGATAAGAATAAATTTATTTTCTTTTATTATGTTCTATGTTTAATTACAAATGTAATAAGGGTACCATGTATGTATATAGTTTCCTCAAGAGTACAAAATTGATCGATCTTTGGTTATGCGGTCTCTTGTATCTATTCCATTTTAATAAAACGAACACAGACTCTAAGATACTGGGGTCGAGGTTGTTATAGTTTGTGTTAGGACCAATAGGGGCCTAGATACCCTGAGAGGGGGGGGGGGGGGGTGAATCAGGGTATGAATATTCATTTTCAAAATTCTTCCTGCCCCACTGGATCTTGACCTCATTATTATTAGGGTCAATTTGTTTGATCTTGTGTATTTATGTTGATTACTTATTTTTATCTTTATCTGATGGTGATGATTTAGATGAAATACAGGGAAGAAACCAGGCAGACACATAGATTTTTACTTGGTTCACCCTCACTGGGCTACGTCCAAGGAGCATACAACGATGATGTGCCACTATACCAAATCCACTAAAGCTCACTGCCAATAATGATCGGTCTAGATCACTTCTATGCCCATTCTCACTACCTCTACAATGTTTAGGGTCATCTCACTACTTTCCCAAGGGTCACTCCCTATTTCTCTCTCTCAGGCTCACTACTGGTAGAAAGGATAACCTTCTTCCTTTTCCTTTTCTCACTGCACTTGGAAAGGATCCGCTCACGGTTTATAGTCCTATAGGTCTCTTCATTTTCATGAATACATGCATCCTCAACTGTTGGTATATGATCTGTTAAAATACAACTTTCATCCACAGATGAATACCTCTTTGCCTATGAACACTGGGAAACTACCTTTGGAATTACCTTCGTAAAGCACCCTACTTTGCGAGGCTCCCAATTTCACGAAGCTCAAAAAATCCTTCACAAAGCTCCTTCCTTTTCGTGAAGCACTCTCGCGAAGCAATCTCATGAAGCTCAGGTTTTCGCAGAGTGACTTCCCTCACGAAGCTCACTGAGCCAACGCAGAGCTTGCAACTTTCGCGGAGCTAAATTAGCTGCTGCGAAGCTCTTCTTTTGCGAAGCACACTACCTTCGCGAACCACCTTCGTGAAATGTGAGAAAAATATTTTCTTTGAAAACTCTATCTACTTATCCTGAGGGGGTTGTGGTCTATTTATAGGCGATTCCACCGACCCTCGAACCTTCCACTTGAAGTCAACGCCACATCATCTCAAATCGTGAAGCTCCGAAGTTCCCACCGAAATTCTCTCAAAATCGAGAAGCACCACGAAATTTTTTGGATCGCGGAGCTCATCGTAATCGACTAGCATCCTGTCATTTCCTTCGTGCCTTCGCCACAAAGCTCCACTCGCAATGCTCTTCGCCGTTGCAATGCTCTTTAACTCTTTCATTCGCGATGCTTGACATAATCACGAAGCATCACCGTCAACATTCTTCTGGTCTTCGTGAACTCCAAACCATTAAGCCTTTCTTCGTGAAACTCATGCCTTTTCCATATTAAAATTATATCTTCCAGGTAATCCTATTTTCGTGATGCTCACCAAACTCCAAATTTTGGACCCCAAAAATTTGGCAAACATTGGAAAATGGCGCCACATTGTACTGCTATTTTTGTACCACCTCCAGATCATCCATTCCTTTGTCATGGTTCTTTGTCAACATGGATTGTCAACAATATCTCTGGAACTTGACAATTCTCCATGGAAACCTGATTTGTCAACAAACACAATCAAACCTAAAAATGATGCAATGTTACCTTGAGGAATTTTCCCAACAATTGGTATCATAGCATGTTTAGTAGAAACCGTGGGAACTAGATTTAGAAAACATAGTTTATAGAACATAACCCTAAGATATACTTTAGAAGAACATACTACAATTATGGTAAGGTAGAGATTATGTGGGTCTTCGTAGAAATATATCCATGTTTGGATACTTTAAGTGGATGTGGCTCTGGAACAGATGTACCCAAGGGTAGAAAATCTGATAAGGTGCGTCAGACCTAACTAGCCATAACCCGGTACATGACAATGTACCTTACTGCACACCTGGTTTGATACTCTTGGGTGATATTCTTAGGATAATTCACATTCTCTTTACAAATCATTATAAAATATTTAAAAGTAAATATGTCCCTAAAGAAACCATGTTTATGATCATGTGATTATCTATGCATAATTTTTTAATTTATGTTAAGTATTTCACTAGTTTTTGGATTATACATTTTGTTTCATAATGTTATGATATAATCTAGCATATTCCATTGTTTAGAAATTTCACATAGTAGAAGGAATATGAATTGCATCAATGTGCATAATCCAAAAAGTAAGAATGATTGTTTCTTCGATGGGTTTAATCCAATCTTTCGAAGGGAAGTAGTCTCCCAAATATTCTCATCATATGATAAAATGATATTAGGTTCTAATAAGATAGAGAAAGAATTATCCAAGTCTTATGGCTTCAAAGGGAAGAAAGAGAAGAAAAGGAAAGCTGATAAAAAGATTGATAAAGGGAAGAAGGTAAAGAAGTATTTTCCCACATATGATAATTGTGGAATAAAACACTTTGGTATATAATTAAGAGGAAAATGAGTTTTCTTTAAGTGTGAAGAAAAAGGCCACCATGCACAAAATATAAGGAAAGGAAAGAATTTTCCAATGTTCAGTTCTTCAACTGCAAGAAGATGAGACACTATGCAAATCAATGTCTCAAGTGTCACAGGAATATACAAAAAAATAGGATAATGGATCATAATCAAGCTTATGCTACTACCATAGAATAATATTAATGATTAATATGCTTGTGTTTGTATTGAAGAATTATGTTATTTGAGTATTTTATTAATAATTATTTGGTTATAATAATTATGAGATATATAAGGATTGTAATATAATAGTTATTATTTAAGGAATTTGAAGCATGTGATGAATAACACCAGTAATCAAGAGAAGTGATTCTGTTTTAAGTTGATCTTCTTGGAAACACAAGACTTGGGAAATATAACCCTAAATATGATATTGATTTTGAGATAATAATAAATAGATGGTTATATTGGTGACCATGAAGGTGGTTAGTGATCTGATGGTTTACATTATGTTGGAATTATTAGATGTTTGGATTTAATAAATATATTCAAAAAATTGAGATTTTACCATTAGATTTATGTATATTTCATAAAGGTTTAAAGGAGATTAAGGTATTCATATATTTGGTATGTGATAATAAAAGATACATTATTTGGGGAATCTTATGTTAAGTTGATTTTGGAAATTTAGTGACCATCCTTATACATTTATTTTCGTTGAATGTGGGCAAACATGTTTTAGATGAGTCTTAAGATTAATTAATTGTGGAAATGGATCAAGTTAAGATTTGAAAATTATTGTTCATTAATAACATATGCTAACCTTCTTGGTTTTAGTAAAAATTTAAAGTTTGAAAGAATGAATTAAGGACCATATGATTCATTAAAAGTGATTCAGGCATGAAAAATTTATCTTGAACATTCATTTCCATGTGTAAGGGATGATGTGAAAATAGACCGAAGCACAACCAAAGGATGATATTATGCTTATGACATGAAAATTAATCAAGTTTATTTTCTTAGGTGATTATATGAATATTAAAAGAATACCTCAGCTCTAAGAAAAATATTTTGGAACAAAAACATTATCTATTTAATTTTCTTTTTGATAAATCAATGGTCTTTTAATCGATCACAAATTTACGTCTTTGTGATGGTTAACTTTCTAATGACCATGTTCTCCATCACTCTCCATCAGAACTTGATGGTTAAATTATTCTTCCATGTCCATATTTTCACTTCACACTAATGTTATCCTATTCTAATACCTAGTTTTGTGGTAACCTTCATATTTCTATTTCCCTATTATTAAGAGGATATTTTATTAACCCTATTTCCGATGTGGGTTTCCTAGAAAGGAATTTTGAAGTATCAACCTTTGATTTTTGAAGTAAAATTTTAAATTGCGAGGATTCAATTTATTGAAGGAGGGAATAATATAACACCCCAAGATTTTATGTTATATATATTTTTGAATTTAATTTCTTCGACAACATAGGTTTCACACAACACCAAGCTTAAACAAACAATGATATACAATTAAATATAATTATTTTAAAGCATCCATTATAACCTAGCCATTAAATTGGTGGGAATAAATAATATTAATGAAATTTATATATTATATATTTAATCAAATGTTTTTACATTCATCTGAATGATTTTATAGGTATAAGATAAGAATGAATCTAATTTTACGCATTAAAAGACTATTTTTCTAAAGGCAGTTTTACCGCCTTTTAATGGCGTGCTTGTTTTAAAACTAAATTTTGATACTTTTAAAAATTATTTTGAAACAAATAAACTTAATTTTTAAAATCGTAATGTCAAAATTATCTTAGGGTGAAATTTTGGTATTTTTCTGAAAATATTTATTTTACAGAAAATAGTGAAAAATCCCGATTTCTATAAAACTGTCATTTCTGTTATAGTAATAGTCTATTTATTATTTGAATATTAGACTCACATATTAATGTGTAAATAATATTTAGGTATATTATAAATGAAAATATGGAAAAATTATATCATAGTATAAGTAAATAAATATTTTGAAAATTATAAATTAAGTGTTGGTATTTTTATAAAACATAAATGTTTATTTACAATTTTATAATTAATATAATGATTTAAAAAATACTATTTTCATAAAATATAATCATAAATTGATATTTTTTTGTATTATTATTATAATATAATTTTATGAGACCTTAGTTATTTTTTCAAAGTGTTATAAAATCTGTTATAATTTTAAAATTGTTTTTTTGAGTAAATGATGATTTTAATTAAAAATTATTTTTCTCATATTTAGAAAAATATTTTCATAAAATGAAGTTTATTTTTTAATTATATACATAAAAAAAATTTTAGGGTGAATTTTTGGGATTTTTCTAAGATAGTTGAATTTTTGGTGAATAATGAAATACAGTAATTTACAGTATAAACTAAATACATGAATTATTGATTCATGGATGATGTATAGATGATATAAGCACCATTGGTTCAAAATAACATGAACTATTTACTATATTTAGTCACAATAATGATCACTACTTCTTTTCTTGAGCTAAAATAATAAAATAATGAATAGAATAATAAAAAACACCTCTCTCCTCCACTATAAATACCACCCTCACCACCTCTTCTCCTCACACCAAAAAAGCCTTTAATCTTGTCAAATTTCGACCAAATATACTTTACAAGTCTCACCCCCAATTTTTATTAGCCTTTGGCCTCAATAAAATACCAAACCAAAGTCCCTTAAGGAGGTTCTCAAGGAGAAGAATTCAAGAGGTAAAATCCTCTTAGTTTCTTTATTTTCTTTTCACCTTTTTTATACTCTCCTAACCAACCCTATAAAAACATGAATGATAACTATAGAATATTATATATACTATAATTTTATTATGTTAATGGAAAATACACCATCAAGTCTCTTATTTTATTCCTTTTATTTTAAAAATGAAAACATCGTTTGTGAGGTGCCGATTTACCACCTTCATAGACGATGTATTTTCGTTTTTAAATTCCACCTTCAAGGATGGTTATAAAACCAATTTATGGTTAAAAAATTATAATATATGTATCACATCTTATTTAAAGTTCTTTAACTAGTATATATACATAATATTAATTAATAAAACAAAACTAGTGCGTGATGATCGAAAAACGCCAAAAAAAATCTAAATGACTATCATTAACGTTTTATCTAATGATTCATCCTCATACCATATAACCAGATGAAATATATAACCATGTAATATTTTATAAGTTCATTAATAATATATAATTTCAATTTTGAACAACTATTCTCATTTTACATGATTTATATACATGTATACAAGTAAATCGAACATGAAAGCCAAGGAAACGAACGCTCCCGAATGAGAAAATTGTATCTTATAACTCATCAAAAAGGCCATAAACGAACTTAATAAAATTATAATAAATAAAATACATGTAGAAAATTTTCTTAATTAATTAATTAATTGATTTAATATGATTATATAGGACATTAATATCAAGTACAAAACACATTCAAACATAAGGTAAGGGGTTTCTCTTCTCACTTTTAATTCTGTGAGATTTTTCTTATTCACCACTTATTTCTTATGTGTGGTGTATGTATATTACCATTTGATATATAATATAATGAAACTATTTATATTCATGGTATTTAATTTTTCAATTGATGATTATTAATTTTATTTGGCATATGATTTGATTGATTACAAAGTGGTAAGAGATTCTCTCAGAACCTTTATTTTTTCCTTCGGGTTACACTTTCCCTCTCTTTACCCCATTGTAATTCTTAATTATTATTATTTACTCCTCCTATATTCTATGTGTATGTTCCAAAAATATATTCCTAGATCAATAATTATTTCTTTAATTATGAAATTTATGTTTTATAAGGATTCATTTTCAATTCCTCCTGATAAGAAAGCCCGATTAAAGGGAACTTCCCAATTTCATACCCATTTTCAAGTATACTCCGTAATTTGATTTAAGAAAACATTATTTTTATGAAATCACTCATTTAATAATGAAAAAATAAATTAGTTAATTTATGGTTTTATGCAAACAATTATTCATTTTCCTCTTTAAAGACTCTTATATTTTTCCTTAAACTACACCAAAGTGGCTTATTTCTAAAGTTTCTTAAACAGTCTTTTTACATGTTTTCACTTTAGTTTACAAATTTTAGTATGAATAATATTTTATTATTCTTTAAATATAATTTCATTTTCCTTCCCCTTTCTTTTCTGGTATATACATGTTTAAAATACGATTTTATAAAAAATATAAATGATTTTACAAAAGAACTCTTCTTTCCAAAGTAAAGGGTATTTCTCTCAAGAATTTCTCAATGATTTTATTAGAGTATTTTCATTTATTTAAAACCCATATATTTAATCTTACAATTGATCTCTTATGTTATCATATATCATATTTTATTTAATGGTTTATGATTATTTTTATTGGGGATTTTCTATCTTGATATCATTCATGATATTACTCTCGATAGTTATTTGATTATCTGAGGAAATATTGATAAATATGTATCTTTTATTTAATACATATATTTGATGATAATGCACATTATTTATTAACTAAATCAATATATGAGGAATTATTTGGATTGGTATGACATGGGTTGGGGACCGTTTAATGCAATCCCTATGGGTTGGGGACTAAATAATGAAAGCCCTATGGGTGGGGCCTGATTATAAATAGCCCCTAGATGTATTGATGGTATCATGAGACAAAAATAGTTGGCAATAGACCCTTCGTGTTTGTTTCCAAGTAGAATAAGATGGGGTTTTACCCACAAACTTAAACCATCTTGATGGTATAATGATTCATGTTTCAGATACATGATTTCCAATAAATAATCATTCTCTTCATTCAGCATTCAGTTATTAATTTCCACGAGGTTTTCACTATGAAAAAAATATATGGATGCATTTTCATTTCAGTTTATTGATAGCCTGTGTTTTTAGCTATTTACCTTACCATAATACTTATGCCTTATTAAAATTTCTTCACTTATTATTATATATTAGGTTCTTGGGGGTACAATTACATTAAACACACACACACACACACCACATATAGGCATAAAAGGAAAGTCATATCCCCCAAGGGATAACCCACCCATCAAGCCTTCATTTATTCAATACATGGATCAAAGGCCACTACCAAAAAACTGGGCAAGGCCAGTGCCAGCCTTTATCATCACCAACGAAAAAGCGCTGATAAAGGGGGGTACGTTTATCAGCGCTAAAAAAAGCGCTGATAAAAGTACCCCTTTATCAGTGCTTTTTCAGTAGCGCTGATAAAGGGGGGGTCTTTATCAGCGATTTTTTTAAAAGCGCTGATAAAGGGTCTACTTCCAAAAAAAAATCATTAAAAAATATATATTAATATTTAAATATATAGATATAGTTATATTGATATAAATATAATATATATTTTTTAAATCTAATTTTAAATATATTTTAGATAAGTATAAATATACACTTAAACTTAATATATAATATATTTAGTGAAAATGGATTATAAAAAAATTTTAAAAACATTTTTAATAAATAATTTGATAATTATTATAGAGTAATAGTCATTTAATACCAATTTGAAGACTAAAAAAATAAAAAAATTAAAAAAGATCCAAAATATGTTGAAAACGCAACTCGAACTTCAAACGACCATAACTTTTGATCCGGGTGTCTGTTTGAGCTCTACAGTAGATCAAATCGAATCCTACGACGAGCTCTACACGCTAGTGATTGAGGAAAATCCTCTGTCACATTTTTCGAGGCAAAAAAAGTCCCAGAAGGCCTCCAAAACTGTGTTTTTAGTCAGGATACCCCGATTTTTTAACATTTTGGAGATTTTCAGCCTTGTTTAAGGGGGTGTTATTGGTTTTTTTGGTGGGGACTGAATTTATTCTAAGGTATTACATTCATATTGATATTATGTATTTGAAATTTTATCGTTTTTTATAATGCACTGCTATTTATAATTAAATATATAACAATATATACATATTTTTTATATATTCACACATAAAAATTTAATTATAAATATAAATAATAAAATATATTTACATATAAAATATATTAGATTTATCTAAATAATAACTAATATCCATTTTATTTGAAATAAAAATATATGAATATTTATATACCTATATATTAATCTAACAATATATATATATTAATATAACTACATATATATATTCATATAACTATAAATATATATATTAATATCACTATAAATATATATATTAATATTACTATATATATATATTAATATAACTATATATATATATATTAATATAACTATATATATATATTAATATAACTATATATATATTAATATAAATATATATTACTATATGAATAAATATAACTATATATATATATATAAATAGAGATATCATGAAACGGAAAACAAATCAAAATAGAGGAGTGGTAAGGGCTTAGGCGCACAAGAGGGAGGTCTCGAGTTCAAATCCTGGTGGAGGCAGGGGCGCGCACATGGGGGTGGATTTGGGGGGCTAGCACTGATAAAGGGTGTAGGGGGTGTGTGCGGGTGCTGGAGGGGCTGGAAAAGCGCTGTTAAAAGGGGGCTCAAGCACTATAAAAGCCTCCCTAATTGGTAGGTTTTTTTAATTTTTTTTATTTTTTTTACTTTTATTAGCGCTAAAAAAAGCACTGATAAAAGGGGTTTTTTATCAGTTCTAAAAAGAAAGCACTGATAAAGGACCCTTTTATCAGCGCTTTTTTAGCACTGATAAAAGACCCCTTTATTAGCGTATTTTGGAGCTCTAATAAAGGGGAACCCCATTTATCTTCGCCAACTTTAACAACACTTTTCTAGCACTGTTAAAGGCCATTTTTAGCGCTGATAAAAGGAATATTTTTAATAGTGCCTAGTGGGTATAAAGCCCATTACATGGACCAAATGCCCACAATATGGCCCGAAATCCCAGTGCAACGTCATGCCTGCATCATGTCTTTGTAACCGTCTTCCCGCGTCATGCCTGCGTCACCACCTGCCCGCACCATGCATGTGTCACTGCTTGCCTGCAAAAATTTGTTCCCACCTGGATTTGAACCCAGGTATGATACAGAATCATGGGGTACCTTTGCCACTAAGGCACACACCAAGCGCCTTCACTTATTTTTGATTCATGAAACTTTTACTGAGCATTTGAGATCACCCTTTTATTTGTTTTATTTCCCTAGGTTGTGAAGATGAAATATTTGAATAAGTGAAAAGAATTAGTTTATTTTCTTTTGTTATGTTCTATGTTTAATTACCAATGTAATAAGGGTACCATGTATGTATCTAGTTTCTCCAAGACTACTAAAATGATCGATCCTTGGTGATGTGGTCTCTTGTATCTATACCATTGTAATAAAACGACCATCAACTTTGGGCTACTGGGGTTGGGGTTGTTACAAGAAAACTATTCAAAATGCATGCTGCTTTAATATATAAAATTAGCGACTTTCCTAGGCTAGAAAATTTATCCAGTTGGAACACTCATACCGGTTTAGATTGTATAGTTTTTAATTTTGATTTTGAACCTCAATGATTAACTCATAGTAGAAAATGGTGTTTTATGTGCCATAATCAATTTCTTGATGTTTCTCATAAATTTAGGTTTAACAAGGAACAATTCAATGGAGATATTGAATTGAGAAATCCACTGAAGGTGTTATCTAGTTTAGAAATCTTGGGACAATTAATGAATGTCATTGAAGAATTTGGAAAATGTAATCAGTTTAAAGAAGGGGGGAAAGGGTATGAGGTACAATATTTAAAGTAGATGAAACACAATGATAGAAGAAAAAAAAATATTTTTCAAACTTTCTTATTGAGAGTTTAATTTGATACATCATAATCTAGAAGAAATGTATATTAAGAAGAACGTTTGTGACAATATAATTTTTACATTGCTTAATGAGAAAGGTAAATCAAAGGATCACCTTAATACTCGTAAGGATATGGAGTTAATGAATATAAAGCATGGTTTGTGGGAAAATGAAAATGACAAGTATCCTTCAGCTATTTTTACAATGAAAAATCATGAAAAAGTCATATTCCTTTGAACTTTAAAGAATGTAAAAGTCCCAGATGGATATTCAAGTAACATATCAAGGTGTGTTGACTTAAAACATCAAAAGTTACATGGATTTAAAAGTCATGACTCACATATTCTGATGGAAAAGTTGTTTCCATTGGCATTGCGTAATACATTACCTGAAAAAGTAATTACAGTTCTAGTTGAGTTTTATACCCTTTTCAAAAAGCTTTGTGGAAAAAATTTAAATCCAACTGAGATTGATAGACTTAAATAAATAATTTTTTTGAAACTTTTTCATTTAGATATGTTATTTCCCCATTCTTTCTTCACCATCATGATTTATTTGACTGTTCATTTGGTTGAAGAAGCTAAACTTGTTGGACTGATACACTATTGATGGATGTATCCAATTGAGAGGTACATTTATATAATTTTTATTTTCATTGGTGAATTCAATTTTATCAAATCATTGCCTAATATTTTTAATATGTTTCTTATTTTTTTCATCAGGTACTTAGGTTATTTGAAATCATATGTGAGGAATAAAGCTCAACCTGAAGGATTTATTGTTGAAGGTTCATAGTCGAAAATTGACTGAACTTCTGTTCTAGGTATTTGGATGGGATTGATATAAGATTTAACATTGTTAGATGTGTTGATGACATATCCACTAATTCTCATTCTAAAAACAAATCATCAATATTTCTAACTATTGGATGACCAATTGGAAAGGGGTCAAATTTTACACTGACTGAATTGGAGTTACTACAAGAACATTGATATGTCCTACTCAATAATCTTATTTCAAATACATTCATTGAAGAATTTTGATTTCAAACAAAGAGGAAACTAAGGGGGTGAGCTCAAAATGAGTTGGAATTAACAAAATTTGTTAATAAGGAAATTTTCGAATGTTTCACTCATTGTGTAAGTATATAAACATATTCATATTATTGGCATGTAATTATTTTTTCTATGTTAAAAGTAACACCTTATATCTTCTTATCTATATAATGAATGTTGATAATAGAGTTACAATATCAAATTATTTAAAGTTTTTGGCTTGAGGTCCTCAAGATAGACTAAGAGATTTGATGCCTACAATATTCATGGCTTCAGGTTTCGTACAATTTATCATGAAGAAGACTTGAAAACTCAAAATAGTATTGTGTTTACACTTGCAGAAGTGGGATACTATAGAAAAATGAATGATACAATTGAATTAAACTATCATGTTCAGTTTTTAGTTGTATTATTCAAATGAAAGTGGGTAAAAATCGATAGGGGTATAATGAAAGATTCATTATGTTTTACTTCTACCAACTTATATTTCTTGATCCATACTGATGAGCGTGCTTAGCATGATCCATTTATCTTGGATTTACAAGTGAAGATAGTTTATTATGTGGATGATGAAATACATGAAGGTTAGAGTATTTTTGTATAATTAAATCAAAGAGACTTATATGATATGGGTGATGAAGATCAATAGATACTTTTTGATAATGAACCTTATCAACCAAAAAACATTGACCAGTTTTTTCCTGAAAATATTAAAACAATAGAAATTGCAAGAGATGTTGAAAATGAAACACTTTTCGCAATAGAGGTTTATAATAATGAAGACAATGAAGATAAATATAATTGAATATATAAATTAGTAATTAAAATATATTATAATTTCTCATTGATAAGTGTTTCGTACATATATACATTATTATATTTTTTCTTTCCTTTTTTGTAAAAATATTTTATTTTTTAATTTTTTTTATATTTAATATATCTAAACCATTTGAATTGAAGGAATGATGAGAACAAAAAAATTCAAGATCCCAACCGATTAGCATCTCAGAACAAACCACTACTACGATCATTTTCAGTGGATCTGAGTGATTCTATTGTACTCGAGACTACTAGAGAGCCAGCTGTTTCACTAGGATTTGTTTGTATCACACCATTTGATTCACCTCCAAAAATAGAGTAGTTGGTCACCCATCTATATAGGGTATATTGTTGAGTTACCATTACTGGTATGTATGTCATTTTATAAAAAAACTATATATTTTATTAATTTTTTAATTCATTTTTCAAATATATAAAGATAAAAATTGAATGGATATAAATATGAACTCAATATATGTATGGGACCTGAATAAATTTAAGATTATAATTAAATTTGATGAGTTTAGGGTGCCTACTAGTGATGCTGCCAAAATCTATGGGTAGATTCTCGGGAAGCTTGTTTGTGAGACGATGAGATTTACCATTAATTATAAATATTGAAGGCATATTCCTATATCTTGAAAAAAATGATGTCTTTAATAATCAGGTAAAGGTAATATTATTTTAATATTCATTGGTAACTAATTTTAAAGACATGAGTAATTTTTTTAATATACTTATAAAGTGTTATGTTTTTTATTTTTAGATATTTTTTCATTTTGATGTCCCTGACTCCATTTCACACCCATGGACTATGAAAAATTTGGGCAAGAAATGGAGATATTTTAAATGGATATTATAGAATGAATTTAATGACACATATTTTATTTCATTATAGATTCATGAGAAAGTGCTTGAAGGTATTTATCATGAGTAATGAATGTTATTTTTCGATATTAACAGAGATATATCTCATGAGGCAATTGCATGTTTTACAGTATCTTAATAACATAAACACAATAAAATTATATTTTTTTTATTAATGTTTCTATTTTTTGTAGGAATTTTCTAAAAACAATACTATGAATTGTGGGAAATAGGTCATTCCTCATATTGCTGGGTCTCAAAGTTTTTTAAGAAAAATAACAATTTTGGTTTGTATTTTATCCAATATTATTTATATCATTTTATTATAAGTCAAGGTTTTTTCTAACTTGTTTATATTTTTTTATAAATGCTAATGAATTAGGTCACTTTGATGGATAAACATAGATGTGGTTTAAAGTGTATAGGAAACTCGATGATAGTTTTGAAAATGACCCCACCAAAGATGCTGGAGTAATAAATTTTCATTATTATTTCATGTTATTTAATTATTATAAAAATATAATAATGAAAAATATATTATAAAAATATAATAATGAAAAATATATTATAAAAACAAATAATCCTTAAACCCAACTAAATGGAGTCGAATACATGGATCAAGTGATGACAATTTGGAATTTTTTGATACATCTAGCTGACCCCAATTAATTGGGTTTAAGAATTGTTTGTTATTATAATTTATTTTTTGATATTATGTTTTTATATTAATGAAATAACAAAAAATAGTTATGGAAAATCAATTAATTAGATAATATTATTAACTTCAGATATTTTAAAAAACCATTGTTAATATTTTTTTATTAATAGGTTAAAATTCAAGAAGTATGGGATGTGAACCCTTCAAAATCATCATCGGTTTCCCAGAACGATGTAATTGAAATCGTTTTAGGGAAGGATCATTCCAGACGTGTATGAGGGATGGATTCTAGGATTACTGCATCATTTTTCTTTCGTAGGGAATCATAATCAGTTACTGCTACACCCATTGGGGGTTTGAGTAGTGTCATTGATTGGGAATCACAGAGAAACTGTGAGGATTGAAAGAAAAAAAATGCAAGAACAATAATATTATATACAAACACTGGATCAGTGAAAGTCAACAATGGAAAATGATTTAGTTTCTGTATTTCAGCGGATGAAAGGAATGATCCTTGAGGAAATTGATATCGTTATAGATCATTTTATGAGGTAAATTCTAAATTCAATAGACCATTCACACATTTTCAAGGAACGCATACAACTTCCATAAATAAAACTAAAATGAAACTTTTATATTGAAAAAACATACTTCAAGTAATACTGACCACATCTTGTACCGAATTGACATGTGGTTGATTCTTATACATCAAAAATGAATTATAGTTTTTTATCCTTAATTTTGAAAACAATCCAAGCTCGTTTACTCAATTTTGACTTAGTAAACAGATTTTAAAGGTACCAAAGCCTTTAAAAACATGTGTCAGAGGGTCAAAATAGAAAAAAGACATGGAATTTCCATGAAATCAGAGAACAAAAACTGTAGATTGATTGGTGAAATATAGAAACTGATGACATGACATTCTGATTTATGGTTTTCCCAAGATGTCCATAAGCATGTTTTTAGTGTTTTAAAACACTAAAATGTGCATGTAATAGTCAAAACCCTAGAAAACGACCTAATATTAACATTAAATCATAGGAAAACCACTGTTGAGTTATTTTTGAAATGTAAATGCATATAACATATCAATATGATGTATGGTGTGGTCAAAATAACCCAATAAACAGTTTTTAAAGGTACCGAAGCCTTTAAAAATGTGTGTCGGTTGGTCAAAACTAGGAAAAAGATGTCAGATTGACATAAAATTAGAGGAAAACAACTATAGATTGATTGATGAAATGTAGGAACTGAAAGAACATCATTCCAAGTTATTGTTTACCCAGGATGCTCGTAAAAGCATTTTTAGTGTTTTAAAACACTAAAACATGTGTGTAACAGTCAAAATCATAGAAAATGACCTCATATTGATGTGAAATCACGAGAAAACCACTTTTGAGTTATTTTTGATGTGTACACACATACAAAATATCAATCTGACATGAGGTGTGGTCGAAATGACTCAGTGAACAATTTTTAAATATACCAAAGCCTTCAAAAACGTGCGTCAAGGGTCAAAACTGGGAAAACAATGTCATATTTCCATGAAATTATTGAAAAAAAAAACATAGATTGATTTTTAAAATTTAGGAATTGATGACACTTCATTCCAAGTTACGGTCCCAGGATGCTCATAAACACATTTTTAGTGTTTTAAAATACTAAAACATGCGTTTAATGGTCAAAACCATAGCTAAGGACCTTATATTGACGTGAAATCATGGTAAAACCACTTTTAAGTTATTTTTGACATGTACAAGAAAACAAAACATCAATTTGACATGCAATGTGGTTGGAATGACTCGATAAATAGTTTTAAAGGCACCCAAGCCTTTAAAAACATGTGTCAGGGGTCGAAACTAGAAAAACGACATCATATTTTCATAAAATAAGATCACAATGATTGTATATTTATTTTTTAAATATAGGAAATAATGATATGTCATTTTGAGTTATGGTTTTCCCAAGATGCCCATAAACATGTTTTTAATGTTTTAAAATACTAAAACATGCATGTAACAGTCAAAACCATATCAAACGAACAAATATTGATGTGAAATCATATGAAAACCCCTGTTGAGTTATTTTTGATGTGTAAATGAAGACAACATGTCAATATTATGTGTAGTGTGGTCAGAATGACTCAGTAAATAGTTTTTAAAGGTACTAAAGCCTTTAAAAACATGTATCAAGGGGGTCAAAACCAAGAAAATGATGTTGTATTGCCATGAAATAATAGGATAACAATTATAAATTGATTTTTGAAATGTAGGAACTTTTGACATGTCATTTTGAGTTACAGTTTTCCCAGGACACTTGTAAAGGTGTTTTTAGTGTTTTAAAACACTAAAACGTGCATGTAACGATCAAAACCATAGAAAATGACCTCATATTGATTTTAAATCATGGTAAAACCACCATTGAGTTATTTTTTACATTTATACATAGAAAATATGTCAATATGACATATGGTGTGGTCAGAATGACCCAGTAAACAATTTTTAAAAGTACCAATGTCTTTAAAAACACCTGTCAAGGAGTTAAAACAAGGAAAATGACATCATATTTCCATGAAATCATAGTAAAAGACCTTAAATTTAATTTTGAAATGTATGAACTAACAATATGCCATTACAAGTTACATTTTTCCTGGAATACCCGTAAATGCGTTTTTAGTGTTTTAAAACACTAAAACATGCATGTAATAGTAAAAAACATAGAAGATGACCTAAGATTGATGTGAAATCATTGTAAAACCACTATCGATTTATTTTTTATGTGTGCATATAGAAAACATGTCAATCTGATGTGTGGTGTGGTTAGAATGACTCACTAAACATTTTTTAAAGGTACTAAAGCCTTTAAAAACATGTGTTATGGGGGGTAAAACTAGGAAAACGACATCGGATTGCCATGAAATCAAAGTAAAATGACCATAGATTTGTTTTTAAAATTTAGGAACCTACAGAACATCATTCCAAGTTACAGTTTTTCTGATATTTCTATAAACATGTTTTTAGTGTTTTAAAACACTAAAACGTGTATGTAATGATAAAAACCATAGAAAATGACCTTATATTTATGTGAAATAATGGGAAAACTATCTTTGATTTATTTTTTATGTGTATGTCTAGAAAAAATGTCAATACAACATGCATTTTAGTTATAATGACTTGGTAAATGGTTTTAAAGGTACAAAAGCCTTTAAAAACGTGTGCCAGGGGTCAAAACCATGAAAACAACATGGTATTTCCATGAAATCAGAGGAAAATAACCATATATTTATTTCTGAAAAGTTGTAACCCACATAACATCATTCCAAGTTACGATTTTCTTAGGATGCCCGTAAAAATGTTTTTAGTGTTTTAAAAAACTAAAACATGCGCGTAACAGTCAAAACCATAGAAAATAACCTCATATTGATGTGAAATCATGATACAACCACCATTGAGTTATTTTTTATGTGTGTGCACATACAACATGTCAATATTATGTGTGGTGTGGTCAAAATGACACAATAAATAGTTTTTAAAGGTACCAAAGCCTTTAAAAATGTGTGTCGGGAGGTCAAAACCAAGAAAATAATGCTAGGTTTCCATGAAATTATAGGACAATTACCATATATTGGTTTTTTTTGAAATGTATGAAATGACAATATGTTGTTTTAAGTTAATATTTTCCTAGGATGCCTGTAAATGTGTTTTTAGTGTTTTAAAACACTAAAACATGTGTGAAATGATCAAAACCATATCAAACAACCTTAGATTGGCATAAAATCACGGGAAAACCTCTTTTGAGTTATTTTTGAAATATATTACATGATCTCATATCAAAGTCTTTAAAATTTCTTTATTAAGTAAATTTCAAGCACACAATACACTCATTTAATTAGAATGTTATACACTTATCCATTTTCAGTTTCAAGTGTTTAATCACATCTTAAATAGGCAAGTTTATGTTTTCAAAGTGTTTTACATGATATATTATTTGTTTTATGTTAAAATTACTTATGTTTTATTAACAAAATAACAAATTTTATGTGCAACATTTTGAATATATATTTTTTTCTCTTTTATATTTATTTTCTTAAATATTATGGTTTTTTATTTTAGGTTATAGATGACAAAAGTAGACAAGAGGTTGACCATTCTGATCCATGATATTCTTCATAAGATATTCATGATGGTTCTTAGTTTCTGTGGTATGTTTAAATTTTATCAATGATTCTACTATAATTCTGATTTATTATACTCTTTTTTAATTTATGTCTTATTTTTTGTTACAGTTGATGAGATGATGTGGTCAGTTCCAGTTGATGAGATGATGTGGAGGCCGATGGATGCAACAAATGTCATGGGGTGGACATATATTTTTAATGAGTTGTTGTTAGACATATTTTATATGTATATGTTGATGAATGAGGTATGATTTGACTAAGGTTATTAGTTGACTAAGCTTATGGTGAGTGTGGATAAATGTATATATGACTATGGATGTATGATGTATATTGCATGTTTGATGGGTTTATTATGTATTTATGTTTTAGTTTACTGCATATCCAAGTTTTTATATTTATATTTTTTTATTAAATATTTTTTTAAAAATAAATTTTAAGAGAAATATTTAAAGGTGGTTTTTATAAACCACCGCTAAAAAAACTTAAAATCATATTTAGTATCATTTACTATTAACCGCCGATATATATATTAGCAGTAGTTATGTTCATTTTATCTATTTTTTTTGAGTTTTTTTAAAAAAATCACCACTAAATAAAGTAAAAACCGTCGCTAAATGTTCAAAAAATGACACATACATAAATCACCACTAAAATAAAAAAACCCCGCTAAATGACTACCAACCATTCAATACATGATGATTTTAGTAACCACCGCTAGTAGCAAAAAAAAAACCTATTGCTAATGCCTTCTTTTTTGTAGTTATTAAATAATTATAAGCAATTAAATACTTATGTTAAGGAATCTCCTAAGATTTGTTTTTCAATCATATATAGAACATAAATCAGAAAAAATATATTGCACGACCATACAATAATTTAAACATAAGCGACACTCATGTAATAAAATATGTTTCAAAAGAAATAATTCTTACAAAAATATAGGAATTTGAATGTTTTTAATTAGAAACACTCCACACATAAAATTTTAATTTTGAAATGAGGGTTTATTTTTAAAATAAAACATTTTAAATATAAAATGATAATTTTGAAACCCTTAAAATAAAAAATTTGATATTAATTAAAATTTAAGAGAGTTTTATTTAGAGACATTAATTTTTTTGAATGGTTTCACATAAAATGATAATATTAAATTTAAAACTAACTTGAAAAAAAACTTTTAAAATAGTTTCTTTAAGAGAATATTTTAGAAAACATTTTACATATAATAATAATTCTAAAAGAGTATCACCTCACAAAAATGTTTTGAAAAAAATAAATAATGGAAATTTCACTTAAAAACAATTTCACATAAAATGATGATTTTAAAACCAACTTTGATTTTCAAAATATATTTAAAACATGGCCCTCCTAATTTTTTTTTGAAAAAATTCATTTGAATTGAAAATGTTTTATAAAAAAATTATAATTGTTCGAAATGGGTTCCCTTACCTGGTATTTCTATTTTATTTTTACTAATATGTTCTCTACAAAACTCCCACTCAAAGGTAACTCCTAAAATTCACTCTCTTCTCTATCCAAATACTACACATGCATTTTTTTCTTTGATGAAGCCAAACAGGTCTTTTTTTGGAGAAACAACCAAGGGGAGGGGTTTCTTCATATAGCTAGACTACTACTATATCCAATATATATATATATATATTGTATTGTATTTTACTTCTCAATGGTTTGGGTGAGACAAATTATATACAGAACTTGGTTCTTCTGCTGCCATCTTAGGATCTTCTTAACTCATGGGTCCCTCCAAAAGTGATATTCCTTACTGTCGAAGGAAAGAAGAATACATGTTGGATGCGTCAGTATTATAGTAGTTATGCCTATTATTTTCTTGTCAAAACACGTGTGTTCTTCCAGTACATTGACAACTGGACCCCACCTCATGTCTCATGTACCGACATAGAGAAAAACAAGCAGGTGCTCCTCATAGAAATCATCTAACCATCATCCCCATACCAGAGTCATCATTTTTGTTGTTGCCACCAATGAGGTTGAAGTTGAGACTGATATTATCTTAGATGCATGATAAAGAATAACATGACAGAGGGTTTACCAGCTTTGATTAGATTCATACGACGAATCCTTAATTTTGAATCACAGTCAACACCTGCTTCTACATTTCAAGTTGAGATCAACATGGTTACATGTTTTATTTTTTCTACTAATGATCTAATAGGGTCATTGGTTTGGGATTGAAGAAGAGGACACCCCCATCCCCCTTTTTATTTTGATTCCTTTTTTTTGTTTTATTTTCACGTAATATATACACATATATTTTTTATAAAATGCATTCGTATATATATATATATCTATATATACTTAACATTTATTAATTTAAAGGTATATACTAACCATTATTATTATTATTTTATTTATAAAATTATTCTAGAATCATATAACCCAGTCATAATTTTTGGTTCATTAAAATTATCTCAATATCCATCTTGAATTAATCATCTATTCACTTTAATTATTATATTACCAAATTTTTTTATCCAGTTGATATTTATTAATATAATCCACTTAAAAAATTTCATGTATCATTTCACTATCAAACTCTATAATTATCATTAAATATATTCTCTATAGATTAATATACCATGCCAAGTATTATATTATTATCAATAATAAAATATATTTACTTCGAATTACTATAACATTTTATAATGTATGTATTTATCATAAAATTTCATTTTACATATTAAATTCTATACTTAGCACCTACAATAACTCATTATAAAGTAATTATAGATTATTTATAATTTTTTACCCACAAGTTCTTGAACGATTGACAACATAACATCCTATTAAATTAATACAATTATGATTAAAGTTTTCATTTCAAAATGCAGACATAATTTTGATAATATAAATTATAGTTAAGGTAGTAAATATCAATCATTTTTTTAAGATGTATTTTACCTTTAATATAATCCCCTTATTATGTTTTATACACATCTGTTTCAATTTCATACTTTAGAGCTCGTAATAAAATTTATCTTTAATATAACTCACATATAATCATTATTTATTTCAATTTGATACTCTATATATCATAACATTTATATTCCTGAAACTATATTAAAAAAATATAGGTGTATATTCAAATATAAATTATCATAATAAATATTATATAAATTATAAATTTATAATAAAACCTTATGAAATATAATTTTCAGTATAATATTTATATTATTTCTTGAATGAAACAAATTAAAATATACATGTAAATATATATTAAAAACCTCGGTCATTATGATTTTCCTCATTCTTTATTCTTAAAATCTATGATGGCAGTAGGATGAGAATATAAGGAGTGGTTGCAGTGGGGTGAAACAAATGGATGTGGTGGGTTAAGGGTGGAAGAACCACAACAATGAGGCATGTAAAGGCACGGTGTTGGGAGCTAGAGAAAGAGACAATCGTGGTTGGTTGCAGTTGGAGGTGCAATGGTGAAAGGGGTGCTAGTGGCTGGTGTGGTAGTAATGATAATAGCAGTTGTAGGAGGTGCAGTAGTGGTGGGAATGAAAGTAGGGCTAGGGATGAGAGCAGATATTGTAACATCCCAGGTAAATGAAGAATAAAAGATTTTCATATTTATTAATATTTGTGAATTAAATATTAATTTTACTTTAAAAGGGTTTCTATGTTCGATAGCGTACTCGATACGCAACAACAATTTTTTTTGAAATCTTACATTGCACACTAATAATTTAATATTATTATTTTAAATGGTAGTTAACTCCTAGATGTTGTATTGGAGGGAATGAACAAAACCAACTAAAATATGATTATACATGTTTGTTAAATGTATTTACATTTATCCAATAAAATTTAGAGGCTTAAAATGTGAATGAATCTAATTTTAAGCATAATTTACATTAAAAGGTCGATTTACCGCCTTTTAATGGCGAACCCTCTTTAAATATAGTTTTGGTCAATTTAATACATTATATTTGACCAAATAAAATCTTTCTCTAGAATGGGGACATCAAAATTTACTTTTTGTAAATTTTTGGAATTTTTCCGATAAAGTTCATTTTTTAATGAATAGTGAAAAATATTGTATTTTAATTCAAAACTATGGTTTAATATAATTTATTTATGTGGTTAGATTATCTTTTTAATTGGTTTTAAAGTTTAATTAGAATATATTTTTGTCATTTAATCCAATTTTGGTCATTGTAATTAATTTCACTTTGAAATTGGACATAAACAAGTGTCAATCTTTTGATAGTTATTATTTCTTAAAAACACGCCATTTGTTTTAACAACGGGAATTAATTTTAAATTAATTAATGCCACTTCTATATTTTTAATTTAGAAAAATAGACATCATTTTTGAATTCGGAATATCAAATATAGCTTAGACTTTGGTATTTTCCTGAAAAACTTCAATTTTTGATGAATAGTGAAACCACTTAGTAGTAGTTAAAAAACTGACTTTTTCATTTAAATGAAAATTTACCACTTCTGTGAATTTAATTTCAAAAATCCAACATACATGGTTGTTATTATTAAGTGAAATGTGGTTCAATAAGATGAAAATATTTTTTTGTGAATAGTAACTTTTGACTTTTTTACCGTGGTTAAAGGTAAATAGGGTAATTCAAGGTAAAAAGAATATTATAATAATTCAAAATTACCTTAAAACTTGTACTAACCTTATTGGATTAGTAATGACCAACCATGGGCATCCTTGGTTCGATTTTGGGACCCCATGGAGCCACTTATGAATGATAATGACACTTTAGATTAATTAATTTAAAGTAAAGACAAAAATGACATGAACAAAAATATTTTAGTAAATTAATTTTTATATGGTGTTATATAAGTCATATTTTTGACTATAAATATTCTTTAGAAATATAAAAATATTTTATACATGATATTATTTTTTTTATAATTTTTAGACTTCGAATAAATTAAATTATTTATGACACAATAATGATGCAGTATTTACCTCATTAATAAATGATTTAAATAAATAAGATTATAATGATTAAAATATTATCCAAAACCTGTCCAATTCCAATTGGATGATTTTATTTCATCCATGATTCATATTATATTCTACTCTAATTATTTTTGGACCTTTAGAAACCGAATATCGTTATATAATAAAATAATATTTTCACACTTTCCTAAAGAGCCCCTCCTCTCCCTTATAAAAGAAGACCACTTATAACCAATTCCTAACACCTCTAAAGCCTTTTGGATCGTCCAAACTCTACCCAATTAAGCTCCCTACATCACTATCCTCCTCCTAGAAGCATTACCTTAGGCAGAAATCACTTCAATAAGTCCTTTTGGTTCAAACCAAAGGAAGTTACCCAAATTAAAGGTAACGATTTATCTTAACTTCTTTTATTTTATTTTAATTTTACAACCCATAAACACTTTTTATTCCATTATTTTATAACAAAACCAGTATCCTCAATATACTAGTATGTTGTTATGAGAATTTTTCGAACTACACTTACACACACCTCCATCTAATGGGTGAAGAACATACTGTTTCTGTGGATGACAAACTAACGCCTCACGAAACGATGATTGTTCGATTATCTCCTACCACCTCTCATGGAGGCCATTAATATGACATTGTATTTATATATGATATATATTATGTCTATTTTTTCTTTATTCTTATGTATTTTCCATTTATATTATACCCTTATGGTTTCCATTTTGGGTAAAACACGATAATTTCATTTGAGGAAGTGCGGACTACCGCCCCCTCAAAGTGATATGAATCGTTAATGCCATATGTGGGATGTATAAAGGATGGAGTTAATGATATTATATATGATATTATACTATAATTATAATATACCTATGTATCAATATGTTTTAATTCCATTAAAATAAGAAATAAAAATCAAAGTAGCGTTCATGCGTACGTACGACTTACCGTCTCCATGAACGGTGCATTTCATTTCTTACCTCCAAATGTTTTATACTATTATAAATACATGTATATAATGGATATATATGATATATATGATATCTAAATCATGAATAAAATTCTGGATATAATGGACTATTGACCACATGGACAACTTGTAAATATAAGGTGTTCATATTTGACTCAAGTACCAAATATCGACAAAATGACCATTATTAACTTGAATGATTACATAATGTTTATAACATGGTAATAAGTGATATAAAAGGAATAATAAACTTTAAAAAGTTTCTTAATAAATTAAAAATTAACTTTATTTTATTATTCAGGAGATTAAAGAACGATCGAATCAAGTCGGACATGAGGTAAGGGACTTCGTCTCAATCTCCCTTCATTGAGACATATTTCGATAATATATATACCTTATTCTTTTACATAGTGTATAGTAAAACCCTTTGATTTTTACTTTCATTCAAAGGGAATATTTTTCTACGAAGCGTTTTAATAAAGGACAAAGGTAATGTTTTTAACGTTTGCAACGACAATGACCTCTTCGCCACCGTAATCGTTATTTGGCTTCCTCTATAAGCCTTAATGTTTTATAAAATGAAAAGGAAATCCCTTATTATGTTTTTTTTGTGTTTTTGTATTGAAAATGGTTTTTAAAATGGATTTATTATTGCAAAATATTGAAATTTTTTCTTGTGATTTCAAATTAAATGTTATTAGTGAAATGTTTATATTTGCAATATTTTATGTGTTATGATTTTATAATGGTACTTGGACATTTGATGGGTGGTTACGTGATAAACCAAATGAAGGGTGGTGCCGTGATAAACTAGGATGGGTGGTTACATTATAACCTCCAATGCATTGGGTATAGAAGTCGGCCATATGGCTATTCCATTAAGTGATATGTGTGGAAGTTGACTGTATGGTTATTCCATTTAAGTATTATGTACCAAGTTAACTTTATATGTTATGTGTTCTTTATATGGGTTTTATGGTAATATTTTGGTTACAAAAGGGTTAGTAGTGATATTTTATTTAGTAAAGAGTATTTACTACTTCATAATGGTAAAAAGTATTACTTATGTTAAAGTATTGATGGTTTACTTATTATTTTGAAAAAATAACAGTTTTCCTTCTTTGTGTATCCCTTACTGAGATTTTTTATGCTCATCCCAATTTTTTGAAATGTTTTTCATAGGACGTAATGTGGAATAGGGTCAAGGATGGGATAAATAAAAAGTCATGCTATCTTAAACATAGAACTAGACATGAATCTTTTTTTTCAAGAGTTTTTATTTTATGAAAAAAATGGAAACTAAGTAGAAGTGTCTAATTTGTAATATTTTGAGATGTAATAGTTATGTCCTAATTCTCTAAAACTCTAAACCTGAAAGGATCCTTAATGTGAATTATTTGTTTAATTCATGATTATATAATGTTTTAAGGCTGGGTTCTTATAGTTGGTATCAGAGGTCGGTTTAGAAAACTTTAGGAGTTAGGGTATTGTTAAATTAATATCCCTAAATTAACTTATGGTAATATTGAAATGATATAGAATTTACAGATTACGATGTTGCTTCACCTAAGATATTTCTGTGTTCAAAATGGTTTTCCACAGAGGAAATAGGGAAGCTATGTTAGGACGACATCAGGAGAAAGACAACCTTCCAAATTAGCAACCTGAGATGGTCAGAATCGGAACTGAACAGTTTGTTGTAGTGGTGGCACAATTGAATCAAGATATAAATGGTGGTGGTATCCATGCATGAGATCAGCCAGATCAACTGCAAAGGAAAATGTCAGTAGTGGAGAATTTCATGAGGCAATATCCCCTATTATTCAGAGGATCATCTGACCTGGTTCTAGTAGAAGGGTGGATTATAGCACTAGAAAAGATTTTCGATGTCATGGGTTGTTCAAAACATCAAAAGGTTAGTCTCACTGTTTACTATTTTGAAGGTGAAGCTGATCAGTGGTGGTCGATGGTGAAAAATATCAGGGATAGTGAGGAGATTGATGCTCCCGATTGGGATGAATTCAAAGGTATGTTTCTTGAGAAATATTTTCCTAAGGTGGTTAGTCTTAGAATGGAAAAACAATTCCTGGAATTGAGTCAGGAGGATGACTCAGTGACTACTTATAAAGAAATATTCACTCGACTGGCAAGGTATGCTCCAAATTTCATCCGAGATCTTGATAGTAAGATAAATCGATTTTACTCAGGACTGAATCCACGATATCGAAGAGCATTAGCCTCCCATGAGTTCAAAAGTTATGAAAAAATTGTTTGATGTACGGAGAAGGTGGAAATGAAGTTTACCGATGACCAGGTGTTCATTGACAAACAACAGAATAAGAGGTCCAGTTGGAAGGCAAATGGAAAGAATTCATCAAATAAGCCTGGAGGTAAGAAAATTAAATATCCAACTTATGAGAAGTGTGGTAAAAAGAATCCTGGAGAATGTTTATCAAAGTCTGGAAAGTGCTTCTGGTGTGGTAAGTATGGTCATATTGCTCGTAACTGTAAACAAGATGATCAAGAAGGCAATAAAAGCCATCAGTAAGATATTTTAAGTGTAATGAAATGGGTCATTATGAAAATGAGTGTCCAGAAAAGAACTCAACTGAGGGAAAGAAGACAGACTTCAAGAAGAAAGGGGTGGTGAAATCCTTTGCAAGTACTTTAGCATATGTTGGGCCATTAAACGAAGCAGTATCAGGTACATTGTTTGTTTGTTCAGATTATTCCAATGTGTTGTTTGATTCGGGGTCTACACACTCTTTCATTTCTAGGAAGTTTTATAATAAATTGGGAATTCCATCTCAAGATATGAATACAGAACTTATGGTAAAAACACCTGGAGGAAATGTTGAGACAAAAAGAAAACATAAGAACCTTCTTGTCCTTATGTGTGGGAAGAATGTACCTGCAAACCTTATTGTTTTGCCTCTAGTAGAGTTTGATGTTATTTTGGGAATGGATTGGCTGTCTGTTTATCATGCTAAGATTGACTGCAGAGCTAAAGAGGTTTCTTTTCATAAATATTTTCAGTTTTTAAACAAGAATGAACCCTTGCTTTTGATAACATATCAGGAAGCTGAGAAACTAGTAAAATATGGAAATGAATGTTACCTTGCACATATTGTTGAAAATAAAGGAACTGTTCAGATTAATGATGTTCTAGTGGTAAATAAGTACCTTGATGTTTTTCTTGATGAGTTTCCTGGTATAATACATGATCGGGAAGTTGAATTTATTGTTGACTTAGTTCCTGATTCTAATCCAATTTCAAAACCCCCTTATTGAATGGCTCAAATTGAACTTTTAGAGTTAAAGAATCAATTTAAGGAGTTATTAGATAAAGGTTTCATTCGACCTAGCACATCACCATGGGGTGATCCTGTCTTGTTTGTTAAAAATAAATATTGTTCAATGAGACTTTGCATTGATTATAGAGCATTGAATGACATCACTATTAAGAACAAGCATCCTTTTCCTCATATCGATGATTTATTTGATCAGCTCCAGGGAGCTCAGTATTTTTCGAATATTGATTTGAGGTCAGGGTACCATCAGTTGAAAGTGAAAGAAGCAGACATTCTGAAGACTGCATTTAGTACTAGATATGACCATTATGAATTTTTAGTTATGCCTTTTGGGTTAACCAATGCACCTTCTATATTCATGGATCTTATGAATAGAATTTTCTATGAGTTCTTGGATAAGTTTGTGGTTGTTTTCATTGATGAAATTTTGGTTTATTCTAAAAGTAAAAAGGAGTATGAAATTCATTTAAGTATTATCTTTCAAACCTTAAAATAAAAGAAATTATTTGGGAAATTCAGCATGTGTGAGTTTTGGTTACAACAAATTTATTTCCTTGGTCACATTATTTCAAAAAATGGCATACTTATTGATCCTGCTAAAACCATAGTTGTTGAAAAATGGCCAAGACCCACAAATATAACCAAGATCTGTAGTTTTCTTGGTTTGACAGGTTATTACCAGAGTGTTTTTGAGAAATTTTCACGGTTATCTAGTCCAATGACTAAGTTAACTCGAAAAGGTGTTAAGTTCATTTGGATAAAAGAATGTGATGATTGTTTTTAGGAATTGAAAAGAAGATTAGTGAATGCTCTAGTTTTGGCACTACCTTCTAGAAATGGTGAGTTTTTTTATTTATAGTGACGATTCATTGAAAAGACTTGGATGTGTCCTTATACAGAATGATCAAGTAATTTCTTATGCTTCATGTTAGTTGAAACCTCATGAGTTAAATTACCCTACACATGATTTGGAATTACCTGCTGTTGTTTTTGCTTTAAAAATTTGGAGGCATCATTTGTATGGAGTAAATGTGAAATATATACTAACCACAAAATTTTAAAGTATATATTTACTTAGAAATAATTGAACATGAGACAGAGGATATCGATGGAATTAATCAAGGATTATGATTTCATGATCCATTACCATCTGGGAAAAGAAAATAAAGTGGCTAATGATTTGAGTCAAAAAAGTAATGTCTCATTAACCATGCTATGTTTGGAACGAGATCCTTTGGTTTTTGATTTGATGAACTTTGGTATAGAAGTTATTGGTGCATGAAATTATTCTATTTTGTTTCAGGTGTCAGTGAAATCATCTCTATCAGTCAGAATAAAGAAAGCGTAGAAGGAAGACAGTGAGTTATAGAAAAAGGTAGAGTTGGTTCAGAAGGGTAAGTTGCCTGATTTTAACGTTGATAATGATTGTGTTTTGAGTTTTGGTAAGATATTATGTGTGCCTTGTGATTCAAAGTTGAAGAATGTGTAGTTATGTGAAGCTCATAGTTCTCCATTTTCAGGTCATCCTGGCAGTACTAAGATGTACAGAGATCTTTGGGAGTATTAATGGTGGGATGGAATGAAAAGAGATATTACTGATTTTACTGTGAAGTTTTTGACTTGTCAGCAGGTTAAAGTAGAGCGGCAGTTACTGAAAGGGATTATTCAGTCTTTACCAGTGCCAGAGTGGAAATGGGAAAATATATCCATAGACTTTGTTGTGGGATTACCGAAGAAATCTCGAGGTAATAATGCAATCTGGGTTATAGTTGATCAATTGACTTAATATGCTCATTTCCTTCCTATTCGAGATACTTTTTATCTAGATCAACTTACTCGGTTGTATGTTAAAGAGATAGTCAGGTTTCATGGTTTTCCTCTATCCATTGTATCTAATCGTGATCCCAGGTTTACTTCTAACTTTTGGAAAGACCTTCAGAAGTTGTTGGGTACTGAATTAAATTTTAGTACAGCTTTTCATCCTCAATCAGATGGACAGTCAGAACGAACAATTCAGACCTTAGAGGATATGCTACATGCATGTTCACTAGATTACCAGGGAAGTTGGGACCAACATATTTCTTTGGTTAAATTTTCTTATAATAACAGTTTTTATTCCATTATACAGATGGTTCCATTTGAGGCATTATATGGAAAGCGTTGTCGAACTCCAGCTTTTTGGGATGAAGTAGGTGAAAGGAAGCTGATGGGACCAGAATTGGTAGAAGAGATGGCAGAGAAATTTCAGTTGATTCAGAAGCACATGAGAACAACTCAGAGTAGTCAGAAAAGTTATGCGGATAACCAGAGGAAGGATATTTATTTTGAGGTAGGTGATCATGTCTTTCTCAAAGTTTCTCCATGGAAAAGTGTGATGCGTTTTGGTATGAAGGGAAAGTTGAGTATGAGGTTCATTAGACCATATGAAATCATGGAGAAAGTTGGATCAGTTGTGTACAGAGTGGATTTACCTCCAAGTTTATACCAGGTACATAATATTTTTCATGTTTTGATGTTGAGAAAGTATATGCCAGATCCATCTCATGTTTTGAGTCCAGAGGTAGTTTAGTTGGAAGAGAATATCTCTTATGAAGAACAACCGGTCCAGATTCTTGACTGTAGAGAGAAAGTTTGGCGGAATAAAGTAATTCACCAGGTAAAGTTATTGTAGAAAAACCATATGATTGAAGAGGCAACGTGAGAATCTGAAAATGCTATGAGGGATAAATACCCCCACTTATTTTGTTAAGTGAATAAAAATTGCGAGGACGCAATTTCCAAAAGGGGAGAAGGATGTAACATCCCAAGTAAATGAAGAATAAGATATTTTCATATTTATTAATATTTGTGAATTAAATATTAATTTTACTTTAAAAGGGTTGCTATGTTCGATAGCGTACCCGATATGTAACAACGAGTTTCTTTGAAATCTTACGTTGCACACTAATAATATAATATTATTATTTTAAATGGTAGTTAACTCCTAGCTGTTGTATTGGTGGGAATGAACAAAACTAACTAAAATATGATTATACATGTTTTTTAAATGTATTTACATTTATCCAATAAAATTTAGAGGCTTAAAATGTGAATGAATCTAATTTTAAGCATAATTTACATTTAAAGGTTGATTTACCGCCTTTTAATGACAAACCCTCTTTAAATATAGTTTTGGTCACTTTAATACTATAGAGACCCAACCTTTTCTTACATTACTATTACATCATTTCAAATATAAACAACATAATAGTATTACACATAGAGGATACAAAGGTTTAGTTTCTTGGGAAAACTAGGACCAAACATAACAAATACAATATCAAGCATAAACATTTATTTAATTTCTTCTTCTCTAGCTTTTTATTGGCACTTGTCCTCTCCTTAGTACATGTAGCCACCTGAGAATATACATCAAAAGGGGTGACCTAGAAGCCTAGTAAGAGGATATATAAGAAAAATATTGCATGGTTTGATCATAATCATGACATAGGAAAAAGATCATGAACATGAGAGGATCATAAATAAAATACTTGAAATGTGGCAATGCATAAAAATGAAACATCATGTCTTAGTGGTTTACTACCACACATACTTGTGAACCAAGCTAGCATCTTGTTCACACATCATTTCACATTTACTCATGAGATTAATCACTTTACCCAATGAATTTGAGCGCTGTATAATTCCTGGCGCACCCATCACATTCAAACATTCATATTACGCTATATAATTCCGGGCGCACCCGTCACATCATAACATTATCATTAACATGCATGCCACATAGAACATATATAAATAATGAAAATAACTAACCCATGGAAAGGAATGGGTTTCATCACATAAGAACACATTCATAAACATTGGGTTCCCAAAACAAAGGGGGAATAACATACTTGATACAAGAACCATCAACTTTGAATGAGAAGTAAAAGGCGAGTTCTTAAAAGAAGAATTCTTTTGGAAAACATTTGGTTTATCATAAATACCAATGAAAAACATGTATATCCCATAAAATTAAAGACAAAGTTGAACAAAATATTTTAAAGGAGTAACCATATCAAAAAGGAGTGAAAGAGGGAGAACCTGAAGGAAGAAAATTGGGTTCGAGATTTCCCCTTACCTTGTATCCGAATGCTTCCTTCCCATTAATGTCCTCTTAAATCCTCCACTTGAGATCCTCCTTAAGGGACTAAGCTTAGTCTTTTGATGAGAAAAACATCTCTTGAACGTGGGAGAGGGGCTAGGGAGGATGTTTGGGCAGAGTTTAGAGAAGTCTTGGAGCTTGAGAGGTGTGAGGAAATGAGGGTGTAAAGGGTGGCTTTTATAGTGGAGGGGAGAGGGGTTTCCTTAATATAAAATTCAGTAGTTTATTAATTTCCCCTAAGACAAGGAATAATGAGTCTTTAATGACCAATAATAGTAATTTTATCATGTGATCCAGAACCAAGTGGGATTACATCAGCATATCATCATCGATGACTCAATTAATCCATTATTTAGCATTTATTGTAAATTATCGGATTCTACTATTCATCAAAAAATTCAAGTATCTTAGAAAAATCCCAAAAATTTACCCCAACCATTTTTCAACGTTTAGAATCCAAAAATAAATTCCATTTTTCAAAAATAATTTTCTAAATATTATTAATTTAATATTTAATTAAAATCATAATTTACTTAAAAAACAGTTTTTAAGATTAAAACTGATTTTATAGTTCTTTAAAAAATTACGTAGGGTCTTATAAAATTATCGAAGAACTATAAGACATTGATTTGATAAATAATGAATACATTTTAAGAAAATAAAATTTCTTCTAATTAATTAATTATAATTAATTATTTATGACTTACAAAATTCCAAAACGTTTACTAAGGTCAAATTGTCACTTTCTAAGATGTCTAAATTTTATTTAATTATTCATAGGTAGTGTTACTCTTATGTTGGATGATTTACTATTCATAAGGGTATGTTACTATTCATAAGGGTAGGTCACTATTCACCAAAAATTATTTTTGTTTCATTAGACTCCAAAAATCATCTTGAACACAACCGTGTATGTCGAATTTTTGAAATTCCAAACATAGAAGTGACAAACTTATGTTTAAAGGTCACTTATCACTTAGTAGTTCATTATGTTGTGTTTTAATGTTATTTTATGACATAAATATAAGAAGGGAATTTCCATTGAAAAACTTTGGGTCGTTACATTCTTCCCCCCTAAAGAAATTTCGCCCTCGAAATTTCACTTTACACAAACAGGTGAGGGTGTTTCTCCTTCATTGCCTCTTCTGGCTCCCAAGTTGCTTCCTCAAACTTATAGTTCCTCCACAACACTTTGAAAATATGGGTTGTCTTGTTGCGTAGAATCTTATATCTCTGATCCAGAATCTTTACTGGCTGCTCCTCATAGGAGATATCATCTTCCAACCGCACCACCTCTGAGTTTAGTACATGTGAGGGGTCTGGTATATACTTCCTCAATAGTGATACATGAAACACACAATGAAATTGAGCCATATTCGATGGAAGTGCAAGACGATAGGCCACAAATCCTATGTGGTAAAGAATCTCAAAGGGGACAATATACCTTAGGCTTAGCTTCCCTTTCTTCCCAAATCGCATGACTCTCTTCCATGGAGATATTTGAAGGAAGACTTTATCTCCAACTTCGAACTCCAAGTCCCTTTGACGGTTATTAGAATAGCTATTTTGCTGACTTTGAGCAGCTTTGATGTGTTTCTGGATGAATTGAACCTTCTCTGTCATCTCTTGAACAAGATCAGGTCCAAGTAGCTTTCTTTCTTCAACTTCATCCCAACAGGTTGGAGTTCTACATCGATTTCCATATAGAGCTTCATATGGAGCCATCTAAATACTCGAGTGGAAGCTATTATTGTATGAGAACTCAACCAATGGGAGGTGCTGATCCCAACCACATTTTAATTCAAGAGAGCAGGCTCTTATCATATCTTCAAGCGTCTGAATAGTCCTTTCAGACTGGCCATCAGTTTGGGGGTGATAGACCATGCTAAAATTTAATTCAGTACTCAAAGCATGTTGGAGGCTCTTCCAGAATTTAGATGTGAACCTTGGATCACGGTCAGAGACAATTGAGAGTGGAACACCGTGCAGTCTCACCACTTCCTTCACATATATCTTTGCAATTTGTTCAAGTGAGATATCTTCCCGAATAGAGATAAAACGGGCAGTCTTGGTGAGTCGGTCAACCACAACCCATATCGCATTATTTCCCTTTGACGTCCTCGGGAGACCCGTGACAAAGTCCATAGTAACATTTTCCCATTTCCACATGGGTATAGGCAATGGCTGCATCATACCTTTGTAATTTTGTCACTTAGCTTTAACTTGCTGACATACCACGCACCTTGATATATATTCTGCAATCTCATTCTTCATGTTATCCCACCAGAAGTATTCTCAGAGATCACAATACATCTTGGTACTCCCAGGATGGATAGAGAAATTTGAGCTACATGCATTTTCCAATAGCTCCTTTATCCCGGGTGATGAAGGCACACAAAGCCACGTTCCAAACCGAATCACACCATCATCGTCGATATGGAACTCTTACAGCTTCCATTCCTTTACTTCATTCACCCTCTTTTGTATCTCCACATAATCCCTTTGTGCTTCCTTAATCTTCTCCTGGATAGATGGTTTCACAATCATTTGGGCAAGGTAGGATGTATCCCCTACCCTTATAATTTACGAATCCATCCTTTGAATATCTAAGAAGATATGGTCATTCTCAATCCGTAACATGGATAGAGTAGTGGGTTCTTTTCTGCTTAGATCATCAGCTACCTTGTTCGCCTTTCTAGGATGATAGTGAATAGAGAAATCGTAATCCTTGATTAGCTCTAACCATCTCCTTTGACGCATGTTGAGCTCCTTTTGTGTGAATATATACTTTAGGATCTTATGGTCAGTGTATATGTCATACTTCTCACCATAAAGGTAGTGCCACCAGATTTTCAAGGCAAAAATCACGGCTGCCAGCTCTAGATCATGCGTCGGGTAGTTCTGCTCATGGATCTTTAACTGTCATGAGGCGTAGGCTATCACATTATCATTTTTCATGAGTACACAACCGAAGACTTTATTTGAAGCATCACTGTATATCACAAAAATTTCTCCACTTTTCGGTAGTGTGAGTATATGTACAGTGATCAACCTTCTCTTTAGGTCCTTGAATCTTCCCTCACATTCTTCTATCCAGACATACTTTACCCTTTTCTTTGTTAACTTAGTTAGCGGGCTTGACAATCGTGAGAAGTTTCTCAAAAAACATCGGTATTACCCAGCTAATCCAAGAAAACTATGGATTTCTATGACACTAGAGGGCCTGGGCCATTCCTCGATCGCCTTTATATTTGAAGGATCCACAGAAATTCCCTCACTTGTGATCACATGTCCCAAGAACGTGACTTGCTTCATCCAAAAGTCACACTTGCTGAACTTGGCATACAACTTCTCCTTTCTCAATTTCGCCAACACCAGTCTTATATGTTCTTTATATTCCTCCTTTATCTTGGAGTAGATGAGAATATCATCTATAAACACTACCACAAATTTGTCAAGGTAATGTCTAATGACTCTATTCATCAAATCCATGAAGATTGCAGGGGCATTAGTAAGTCCGAAGGGCATCACCAAAAACTCATAGTGCCCATACCTTGTTCAGAAGGCAGTATTCTAAATATCTTCCTTCTTCACCTTTACCTGATGATATCAAGAATGAAGATTCACCTTTGAGAAGTATTGAGCTCCTCTTAACTGGTCGAACAAGTCATCAATCCTTGGGAGAGGATACTTGTTCTTTATGGTGATCTTATTGAGTTCCCAATAATCGATACACAGCCACATTGTTCCATCTTTCTTCTTCACAAAGAGCACTGACACACCCCAAGGTGATGCACTAGGGCGTATGAACCCTTTGTCCAGATGCTCTTGCAGCTGCTTCTTTAACTCTTCCAGTTCGATAGGAGCCATCCTATAGGTACACTTCGAGATAGGAGTAGCTCCATGTATGAGTTCAATTGAGAACTCTACCTCACGATCCCGGGGAATTCTAGGTAACTCTTTGGGAAATACATCACCGTATTCCCTCACGGTGAGCATTTTATCAAGGTTGGAACTTTCCTTCGACTCAACCATTTGAGCGAGGTATGCTTCTTCATAGGGAATCAACACCCACACCATTGAAGGATTTTTAAAAGGAGATTCATGATCTTCCTTGCATTTGTAGAGGAGCATGGGATGGTTCGAAATATGAAAAGATATTTCCTTTTCCCGACAGTTGATATGTGCTCTATATAACGAGAGCCAATCCATTCCCATTATAGCGTCGAATTTCACCAAGGGAAGCATTATGAGATTTTCTGAAATAATCTTCCCACATACGCCAATAGGAGAAGAGTCAAACACTTGGGTTGCAATGATTGCACCACTTGGTGTTTTTACAGATATATCTAGTTCAAGGTTTCGGGGCTTTGATCCTATAGTTCTAGAAAACTTGCAAGATATAAAAGAATGCATAGAACCCGAATCAAATAAGAATTTTTCCATTCTTGAGTGAATAGAAAGTGTACCTTGTACGACTTCATTATCATGCTACACCTCCGAAGTAGTGATGGAATAAGACTTCCCTTATTCCTTTGGCTTTGGTGGTTGCTGACGTTGGTTACCCTCGAGAACTTGAGGTTTAGTGCACTAGTTTTTATAGTGCCCTAGATCCCTACAGGTGTAGCATTGAACCATGAGTGGTTCTCTCCTTTCATCGGCTACATTATCCTTCCTTTTCGTGTCTTTTCGACACTCTTGAGCATGGTGTCCTTCTTTCCCACACTTAAAGCATTTCCCCGTCCCTTTGAGGCAGTTCCCATGGTGCAACTTCCCACATTTTTGGAATGTGGATCGTTGATTTTTCTTCCCACCTTTGTCATTAGATCCACCATCATGAAACACCATCTTTCTTTTCTTATCACCATAGCCATGGGACCATTCTCCAAACTCCATCTCTACTTTGAGAGCACACCAAACAACTTCTTCATAACTCCCAAAGTCTCGAATTGCAAGATCCTTTCGAAGGTGTGGTTTTAATCCACTAAAGAATCTATCAATTTTTCTATCATTGTTGATAACAAAACCCGAAGCGTACCTTGCAAGCCTTGTGAAATTCACTTCATAGGTTGTGACAGATTCTCCTTATTTTTTCTTGAGCTCTATGAATTCTATCTCCATCTTTGTGTGAAGAGTTCTTGGGAAATACTTGTTAAGAAACATTATCTTAAAGTCTTCCCATTCCATATCTTCAATTTTCTCCATTGGCTTGGTGTTCTTAATCAGATCCCACCATTGATTAGCTTCTCCATCTAGACGATAAATGGATAGAGTCACCTTCTCCGTCTCAGAATAGTGAAGCATAGAAAAGATCTTCTCCATGGATTTGACCCACTATTCCACAACTAGTGGATTAGAAGATCCACAAAACGTCGGTGGTCGTTGCTGTATAAAACATTCGATAGCCAGTTGATACCTCTTTGGTGAAGGAGGACGTTCCCCATTATTATCGTTATTATTCATAACCTAAGATAATTGGGTAAGCATCGCCATGAAGTTTTGAACTCCACCTCCCAAATCATTGGGTATGTCTTTCGGGAAATCGTTGCATTGGACCTCGCATGAGTTGTTGGCCTGATTTCTCCTTGTTCCCACCATTTTCTAAAATAGAAAAGGTTAGAACAAAAAACAAGTAAACAAGTCATGAATAACTTATTCATTTAAACAATTTATATCGAAAACATAACATATGGGATCTCTAGGTAAATATTCTTATGTGTGTATTTGTACTTAGTCTCATGCTAGAGGTTTTCTCTAGGGTTCACTAATCCTAATTCCCAAATTAACTAAACCTTTCCTCTGATACCAACTATAGCGACCTGAACTTTTCTTACATTACTATTACATCATTTCAAAGATAAAAAACATAATAGTATTACACATAGAGGATCCAAAGGTTTAGTGTCTTGGGAAAACTAGGACCAAACATAACAAATACAACATCAATCATAAACATTTATTTAATTTCTTCTTCTCTAGCTTCTTATTGGCACTTGTCCTCTCCTTAGTACATGTAGACACCTGAGGATATACATCAAAAGGGGTGATCTAGAAGCCTAGTAAGAGGATAGATAAGAACAATATAGCATGGGGTGAGAATAATCATGACGTAGGCAAAAGATCATGAACATGAGAGGAGCTTAAATAAAATACTTGAAATGTGGCAATGCATAAAAATGAAACATCATGTCTTAGTGGTTAACTACCACACATACTTGTGAACCAAGATAGTATCTTGTTCACACATCATTTCACATTTACTCACAAGATTCATCACTTTACCCAATGCATTGGAGCGCTGTATAATTCCGGGCACACCTATCACATTCAAACATTCATATTGCGCTATATAATTCCGGGCGCACCCGTCACATCATAACATTATCATTAACATGCATGCCACATAGAACATATATCGATAATGAACATAACTAAACCATGGGAAGGAATGGGTTTTATCACATAAGAACACATTCATAAACATTGGGTTCCCAAAACAAAGGGGGAATAACATACTTGATACAAGAACCATCAACTTTGAATGAGAAGTAAAAGGTGAGTTCTTAAAAGAAGAGTTCTTTTGGAAAACATTTGGTTTATCATAAATACCAATGAAAAACATGTATATCCCATAAAATGAAAGACAAAGTTGAACAAAATATTTTAAAGGAGTAACCATATCAAAAAGGAGTGAAAGAGGGAGAACCCGGAGGAAGAAAATTGGGTTCGAGATTTCCCCTTACCTTGTATCCGAATGCTTCCTTCCCTTTAATGTCCTCTTAAATCCTCCTCTTGAGATCCTCCTTAAGGGCCTAAGATTGGTCTTTTGATGAGACCAGCAGCTCTTGGACGTGGGAGAGGGGCTAGGGAGGATGTTTGGGAAGAGTTTAGAGAAGGATAGGAGCTTGAGAGTTGTGAGGAAATGAGGGTGTGAAGGGTGGCTTTTATAGTGGAGGGGAGAGGGGTTTCCTTAATATAAAATTCATTAGTTTATTAATTTCCCCTAAGAAAAGTAATAGTGAGTCTTGAATGACCAAGAATAGTAATTTTATCATGTGATCCCGAACCAAGTGGGCTTACATCAGCAGAGCATCGTCGACGACTCAATTAATCCATTATTTAGCATTTATTGTAAATTATCAGATTCTATTATTAATCAAAAATTCAAGTATCTCAAAAAAATACCAAAAATTTACCCCAACCATTTTTCGATGTGTAGAATCAAAAAATGAAGTCCATTTGTTTTAAAAATAATTTTTTAAATATTATTAATTTAATATTTAATTAAAATCATAATTTACTTAAAAAAACAGTTTTTAAGATTAAAACTGATTTTATAGTTCTTTCAAAAATTACGTAGGGTCTTATAAAATTATCTAAAAACTATAAGACATTGATTTGATAAATAATTAATACATTTTAAGAAAATAAATTTTCTTTTAATTAATTAATTATAATTAATTATTTATGACTTACAAAATTCCAAAACGTTTACTAAGGCCAATTTGTCATTTTCTAAGATGTCTAAATTTTATTTAATTATTCATAGGTAATGTTACTCTTATGTTGGATGATTTACTATTCATAAGGGTCATATTTCTATTCATAAAGGTATGTTACTATTCATAACGGTAGGTCACTATTCACCAAAAATTATTTTTGTTTTATTAGACTCCAAAAATCATCTTGAACACAACCACGTATGTCGGATTTTCGAAATTCCAAACACAGAAGTGACAAACTTATGTTTAAAGGTCACTTGTCACTTAGTAGTTAATTATGTTGTGTTTTCATGTTATTTTATGACATAAATATAAGAAGGGAATTTCCATTGAAAAACTTTGGGTCGTTACATATACATTCTATTTGACCAAATAAAATCCTTCTTTATAATTGGGACATCAAAATTTACTTTGTGTAAATTTTTGGAATTTTTCAGATAAAGTTCATTTTTTAATGAATAGTGAAAAATATTGAATTTTAATTCAAAACTGTGTTTTAATCTAATTTATTTATATGGTTAGATTATCTTTTTAATTGATTTTAAAGTGTAATTAGAATATATTTTTACCATTTAATCCAATGTTGGTCTTTGGAATTAATTTCACTTTGAAGTTGGACATAAACAAGTGTCAATCTTTTGATAGTTATTGTTTCTTAAAAACACGCTATTTGTTTTAAGAACGAGAATTAATTTTAAATTAATTAATTCCATTTCTATGTTTTGAATTTATAAAAATACACATCATTTTTGAATTCGTAATATCAAATATATCTTAGGCTGAATTTTTGGTATTTTTCTGAAAAACTTCAATTTTTGATGAATAGTGAAACCACTTAGTAGTAGTTAAAAAACCGACCTTTTCATTTAAATGAAAATTTACCACTTCTATGAATTGAATTTCAAAAATCCGACATACATGGTTGTTATTAGTAAGTGAAATGTGGTTCAATAATATGAAAATATTTTTTGGTGAATAGTAACTTTTGAATTTTTTTACCGTAGTTAAAGGTAAATAGGGTAATTCAAGGTAAAAAGAATATTATAATAATTTAAAATTACCTTAACACTTGTCCTAAACTTATTGGATGAGTAATGGCCGAACATGAGAATCCTTGGGTCGATTTTGGGACCCCATGGAGCCACTTATGAATGATAATGACACTTTAGATTAATTAATTTAAAGTAAAGGCAAAAATGACATAAACAAAAATCTTTTAGTAAATTAATTTTTATATGGTGTTATATAAGTCATATTTTAGACTATAAATATTCTTTATAAATATAAAAATATTTTCTACATGATAGTATTTTTTTTATAATTTTTAGACTTCGAATAAATTAAATTATTTATGACACAATAATGATGCAGTATTTACCTCATTAATAAATGATTTAAATAAATAAGATTATAATGATTAAAATATTATCCAAAACCTATCCCATTACTATTGGATGATTTTATTTCTACCATGAGTCATCTTATCTTAGACTCTAATGATTTTTGGACCTTTAGAAACCGAATATCATTATATAATAAAATAATATTTTCACACTTTCCTAAAGAGCCCCTCCTCTCCCTTATAAAAGGAGGCCACTTATAACCAATTCTTCACACCTATCAAGCATTTTGGATCATCATAAATCTTACTAATTAAGCTCACCACATCCCTATACTCCTCCTATAAGCCTTACCTTAGGCAGAAAGCACTTCAAGAAGTCCTTTTGGTTCAAACCAAAAAAAGTTACCCAAATTAAAGGTAACGGTTTATCTTAACTTCTTTTCTTTTATTTTACTTCTCCAACCCCTAAACACTTTTTATTACTTTATTTTATAAGAAAACCAGTATCCTAAATATACTATTATGTTGTTATGAGATGTATTCGAACTACATTTACACACACCTCCATCTAATGGGTGAAGAACATACTGTTTCTGTGGATGGAAAACTAACGCCTCACGAAATGATGATTGTTCGATTATCTCCTACTGCCCCTCATGGTAGCCATTAAGATGAAACTTTATTTATATATGATATATATTATGTTTATGTTTTCTTTATGCTTCTGTATTTTCTATTTATATCATACCCTTATGGTTTCCATTATGGGTAAAACACGATAATTTCATTTGAGGAAGTGCGGACTACCGCCCCCTCAAAGTGATATGACTCATTAATGCCATATGTGGGAAGTATAAAGGATGGATTTAATTATATTATATATGATATTATACTGTAATTATAATATACCTATGTATCAATATGTTTTAATTCCATTAAAATAAGAAATATAAATGAAAGTAGCGTTCATGCGTACGTACAGCTTACCGTCTCCATGAACAGTGCATTTCATTTCTTACCTTAAAATGTTATGTACTATTATAAATACATGTATATACTGGATATATATGATATATATGATATCTAAATCATGAATAAAATTCTGGATATAATGGAATATTGACCACATGGACAACTTTTAAATATAAGGTGTTCATTTTTGACTCAAGTACCAAATATCGACAAAACGACCATTATTAACTTGAATGATTAAATAATGTTTATAACATGGTAATAAGTGATATAAAAGGAATAATAAACTTAAAATAGGTTCTTAAGCAATTATAAATTAACTTTAGTTTATTATTCATGATATTAAAGAGCGATTGAGTCAAGTCGGACATGAGGTAAGGGACTTCGTCTCAATCTCCCTTCATTGAGGCATATTTAGATAATATATATATCTTCTTATTTTACACAGTGTATAGTAAAACCCTTTGAATTTTACTTTCATTCAAAGGTAATATTTTTCTACAAAGCATTTTACTAAACGACAAATGGAATGTTTTTAACGTTTGCGGTGACAATGACCTCTCCGCCGCCGTAATCGTTATTTGGATTCCTCTATAAGCCTTAATGTTTTCTAAAATGAAAAGGAAATCCCTTATTATGTTTTTATGTGTTTTAGTATTGAAAATGGTTTTTGAAATGGATTTATTATTTCAAAATCTTGAAATTATTTCTTGTGATTGCAAATTAAATGTTATTAGTGAAATGTTTATATTTGCAATATTTTATGTGTTATGATTTTATAATGGTACTTGGACATTTTACGGGTGTTTACGTGATAAACCAAATGACGGGTGGTGCCGTGATAAACCAGGAAGGGTGGTTATGTTATAACCTCCAATGAATTGGGTATGGAAGTCGGCCATATGGTTATTCCATTTAGTGATATGTGTGGATGTTGATCGTATGGTTATTCCATTTAAGTATGTTTATGTCCCAAGTTACCTTTATATATTATGTGTTCTTTATATGGGTTTTATGGCAATCTTTTGGTTAAAAAATGGTAAGTATTGATCATTTATCCAGTGAAGAGTATTTAATACTTTATAAAGGTGAAAATTATTACTTATGTTAAAGTATTCATGGTTTACTTGTTGTTTTAAAAAACTAACAGTTTTCCTACTTTGTGTATCCCTTACTGAGATTTTTATGCTCATCCCAATTTTTTGAAATGTTTTTCACAGGTCATAATGTGGAATAGGGTCAAGGATGAGATCAAGGAAAAGTAATGCTATCTTAAACATGGAACTGGACATGACTCTTTTTTTCAAGAGTTTTTATTTTATGAAAAAAATGGAAACTGAGTAGAAGTGTATACATTTTAATCTTTTGAGATGTAATAAGTATGTCCTAATTCTCTAAAACTATAAACCTGAAAAGATCCTCCATGTGAATTATTCATTTAATTCATGATTATATAATGTTTTAAGGCTGAGTCCTTATAGATATATTTGGTTTTTTCAGTTTTTTACTAGGATTGTTTTGTCCAAAAATTTGGTTTATCTCACCACTAATCCTCTTCCACTCACTAATGGAAAATTGGGCTATACCCATGGGACATGACCATAGATATAGCCCAAATTAATGTGGTTATAGGTTATAGCCACAATTGGGATACCTATGGAAGTTATCATCATTGCTACAACCTCTGTTGGGTGGGGCTATAGCCATAGTTTTTAACCACATCCATAGGGAATCAAATTCCATAGGTTGACTATAGAAATAGGCATCTATGACCATAGTTCATGACTATGGTTGTAACCTTAAGAAAACTAAACACAACAATGAGATTTGGGACTAGAACCACTTCTATAATTAATCTAACACCACCACTATGTTTCAATGAACTATATGTATACATAATTTTATATAATTATAATTTTTATCCAATTAAAAAATAAATATAATTATGACGCCTTGAACCTACAGCCATGGCCCATGTGGACTATGGCCGTAGGCCTCCCCCCCACTTCTTGTGAAAATAATTTTTCACTGTAAGGACGTGGGAGATTCTATATACAACACCTTGAGATTTTAGTTTTCTTAAAATTAATACTATGTTCAATAGTTTTCACCACACACAATCTTAAGCTTAAATGAACCCTGAAATAATATTATTTAAATATGACTGTTATAACCTAGCTATTGGGTAGGTGGGTATGAATAGGAATAACTAAATTATAAAATATATGAAGAAATTATTTACTTAGTAAAAACAATTAATTCAATCAATTTTTTTTTCATTCATCTAATTGTTGTTACTAGGAAAAGTATACAAAAAAATTCATTTTATACCATAATAACACATTCTTCCTAAAAATGGGTTTGAGGTGTTTTATGTGTGAATAATTAGAATTATTTTTTTCCTTTTTCTAAAAATTTTATTTTAAAAAATGAATTTCATTTTTGAAATTATCATGTCAAAATTAAATTAGGGTCAATTTTTGAGATTTTTCAGAAATAGTTGATTTTTGGGTGAATAGTGAAAAATATTGATTTAACAAGCATTACCACTTTTATGGAATTATAACAATATAATAATATATTAAAAGTTTATTAAACCTTTTTTATAGACCAAATATACATTTAAAATTTAATATAATACATGTAAAAGTATAATGTTGAACTTAGAAATCTATGATTAACATTTTGGAAGTCTAAGTAATGCTTTTATTCAAATAAAATATATTATTGATTCTTATCTATTAATAAAGTATTCTAAAGGTTAATTTAAGTTTTGGTTTGGTATTAAATAAAAATAAGTCTCATTTTATTTAACATAATCCAATTAATTTCATTTTAACCAACATTATACTTGATTTTGTTATAAAATCATTTTTATGCTTAAAGCAAGCATTTTTCTAAAAATGGTCTTTGTTGCATTTTACAAACATATATTAAAAGTTACTTTTAACCCTTAAGAAAATTGAATCCTATAAAATTTATTCCATATTAGTTAATTAGTTTAAATTATTTTTTTTCATAATGAATAGCAACCAAGGTAAAAATTCAATACTATGGTAAATGTTAAAATGAGTTAAAAGGGAGTTAAACTAAAACTATAAGGGTTAACATGACCTAAAAACTTATCTAAAATATATTAGTTGATAATATTTCAACCTTATCTATATAATATTTGAAATTTTTACAAGTTGGATCCACTTTAAATGATCAATACGTATAATATATAATAATATTTCTCATATTTACAAGATCTCCACCCACCTCCCTTATAAAAGAGAACCCACTCTTCACTCTTATTCACACATTTTGAGCCACTTATATCAAAAAATACATACAAAAATACCTTAATATATTCCTTCTAAACATCCTAGAACTTATTTTTCCCCTAATACCATCTTAATAATGTTGAAAGTGCAATCCAAAGGAGGATTTCTAAATAAGAGGTATAACTCTTAACCGAGTTCTTTCATTTAATTTCTTCTCATACCTCCTTAAATTACATTATAACCATGATGATATAATAAAATTAGTATATTCCATTAATAAAATGTTATTAGGCTAATGACACAATTTTTATCCACCCACTTTTTATCAAATGGGAAATGAAAACATCGCTCATGCGTACATGCAGACTATCGCCTCCACAAAACGATGCATTTAATTTTTCATCAGCACTCTTAAAGGTTAGTTATTATGATATATGTTATGTTAATGTATGATATTTATGATATAAATATGGTTTTTGAATGATAATATATAATATACCTTCTTACCCTTCCATCTTTTGGAAAATTCTATTGCCGCTCGTGCGTACGTGTGGACTACCACCTCCACGAAGTGATGTGATTCGTTTTTTATTTATGCTTTAAATAGATGAAAATAATGATGGATTTAATTAATAAATATTATATTTATAATATTATTATTATTCTATAAAAATAAACATTTATCTATTTCATTTCCTTTTCATCCATTAGAAAAATGAAAACGTTGTTCATGCGTACGTACAGACTACCGTATCCATAAAGCGACATGTTTCATTTTTCATGACCGCCTTTCATGGTTGGTTATAAAATTTTATTTAATATATAAAAATTATAAAAATTTAATGAATAATATTATATAGATTATAGAGTAATTATTCCTTTGACCATGGTTAACCCATCAAAGTTTTTTTGGGATTATAAACCAAACATCCTCCGAACATATGACATAAACTTAACTGATTTAGTAACTATATAAAATATGATAGTAAATGAAATAAAAAGTATTATGATATGGTAATAAAATTTTAAAATATTCTTAAGAAAGTAAATAATTAATATAAGTTTATTATATAAGATGTTGGAGCGCATTCGACCAAGCAGAAATCCATGTTAAGAGTATTTTTTTACAATCTTATTTTTATTCAGAATTATTTATATCTAAACTTAAATTAAATTAAATTATAAAATATTTATATTTTTAAACTTCCCCTATTTTCTTATAATATATTTATATATGTACTTAATATATTCTCCTTTCATTTTTCACGCTTTGGTACTTAAAATGGCTGGGGAAATGTTTTTAAGTAAAATAGCCTTATTTCTCATTTTGGTCGGGAATATTTATCCTCCATATCCATGTTCAATAAAATGTTTTCAAGATTATTTTTAATATTCCCTAATGATTTTTTAAATTCATTTTATACTAAATTTGAATTTATTTACAAAGTTTAAAAATGATTTTTTATTGTTTTATGAATGAGTTACTTTTGACTTTTCACCAAAAGTGTGAAAGGAATATTTGTTTTAATGTTTAATGAATGGATGATTTTACCATTGTCATAAACATTATTTGAGTCTTCCTGTCCGTTCAGTTCACAGTGGCTCCTCTCCCTTGGTTCCCCCGCTTCAGTTCTGCAGGTCGCCGTTCTTGCTTCAGAATCAGTGTAAGTGGCTCATTTTCCCCTTTTTCTGTGCTACTCCACAAAACCTCCACGGTGAAGAAACTGTGTTACATTTTCCTCCTGTGATTCTCCACCTGTTCCTGTCTCTGTGGTGTGGACCGCGTAAGGGGGCCTAGAATAGGTATCCGGTCCAGGGACCTTCTTGTTGGACCGGGCCTTGTTTGAAGTGAGGGTGGACTGGGGATTTCCAGGACATCGACCCTTAAGGAGGATAAAAAATTCAACTTTAGATTTGCGATATGGATACTGACTTAGTTAATCAATGGAAGGGGATATCCTTGATGGACAAAGAAAAGGAAGCAATCAAGTCATGGAGAAATGAAGACCCACTCTTGTAAAAATGCATGTCTCTGCTCGTAGTGGGAAATTTCATAGAAAACATTTCGGTAAATCAGGGGGCTCTCAAAAATACTCTACAAAACATCCGGAAACTTGATGCAGGAGTGGATATTCGGGAAGCGGATATTAATCGCATCATCTTTGAGTTATTTAATGAGAGATATAGGGAAAAAATCTTGCATGGTAGACCATGGTCCTTCGATAATCAACTCCTCCACATGGAAGAATTCAAAGGGGGAGACGATATCCAGTGAGTAAATTTAACCTGCTCCCCCTTCTGGATACAAGTTAAAGGAATACCCTTCCATTCAAGAACAGAATTCATCATGAGGGAAATTGGGGACAGTCTAGGACACTTTCTTGATTGGGATTACTCAGACCCAATACAATGGGGCCCTGAGGTTCGGATCAAGGCGGAAATTGAGGTGTCAGAGCCCCTAATGAGGGGAATGTTCCTAAAAATCGAAGATGCCAACACTTAGATATCATTCGAGTTCAAGAAACTCCCAATCTTATACTTTTTTTGTGGTCGCCTTGGCCATTTGGAAAGAACGTACACCACAAAACATAAGAGTGTATCAGGTAACATCATCCGCCAATATGGACCATGGATCTGTGCCAAAACTAATAAATATGCTTTCATCCCTGAGATGGAAAAACAAAAGGACTGTGACCATCTCACATTGGCACATACCAGTCAGGCGAAACCCACACATAGAAAATCCCTTATGCTTGGACCATTGGATTTCCCTAATGCTGACTATCCCACTTAGAGAGAAGCTGGATTTCATCCTAAACCCCTGAAGGACAATACTCAAACATCCACAAGGTCAGCGATGAATCAAAAAGAACCACCAAGGCAATGCTCAAAGCCAATGCCAATGCACATCGAACCACTAGATCTGTAACCTGATCCACAATCGTCCGTAATAGGCATTACAACAATGGAAGCCCATGGAATGATGGGAACTCCAATACTGGGCCCAATCACCCGTTGAACGTGGAAAATGGTACAATGAGGAGAAAGTGATGGTCACGCGGAAGACCCTAACCCTGGGGTTAGGAAAAGACTAAATGAAACATGCCAATCAGGGAGGAACCCCACCAAAAGATGGAAACCGACAAGTGGAGAAACAATTCCGGAGGAACCAATGGTGGCGGCGGGTGAGACCCATCCCCGCCTAGAGCAATGATTGTGTTATGCTGGAACTGTCATGGGCTTGGGAACCCATGAACAGTTCACATACTTTAGCTCAATTGTGCTCAAAGTCACCCCGATATGGTTTTCCTGTCCGAAACCATACTGGAAAACAAGGACACCAATGCTATTGCTCTGAAGTGTAACTTCCAAGGATGTTTCCAAGTGCCCAGACAAGGCCATTCTGGGGGACTCTGTCTCCTTTGTAAGGACAATATTGACGTAAAAATTTTGTCCTTATCCATGCACCATGTGGCAGTGACCATTCAAACCGACTTGCACCCACCCTGGACTTTTGTGGGATTCTATGGCTGGCCATCCCATAATGATAAGGTGAAGACATGAGATCTTCTATGCAAGCTACGACATGACTTACTGAGACCTATTCTCTTTGGAGGTGATTTAAATGAGATTATGTTCCATAAGTAAAAGAGAGGCGAAATCATCCGACACTCAGCTTCGATGCCAAACTTCAAGGACACGGTCACTAGGGAGAACCTGGTCGATCTGGGGTACCCAGGTAATCCTTTTACATGGTTCCGTGGAAATACTAAAGGCACTCACATCGCTGAGCATCTTGATAGATTTCTGGGTTCTACCGATTGGATTAATCTATTCAACAAGTTTCATATTGGCCACATGGAACTTAACTGTTCGGACCACTTCCCAATTCTCATTGATTATACGCAAGGCAAACAAAATAGACAACTCAGCAGACCCTTCATATTTGAGAGCTTCTAGTCAAAAGACCAGGAATGTGAAGAGGTGGTCCGATCAAGTTGGAAGAGTTCTCACGATGATGTTGGCCTCAATCTCCAACAGGTTGCATCCGGTCTGAGATCTTGGAGCAACAAGAAATTCCACCACCCCGATAGGCATTGTGATGTCCTTAAAAAGAAGTTTCACAACTTACTCAGGAAACCCCCATCCAATGGAAACCTCTCCAGGATTGGTGCCACTCAAAGAGAGCTAGACGAGGTCCTGCGCATTAAGGAAAGATTCTGGGTTATGTGGGCACGAGACATCCACATTAAATAGGGAGACTCTAATACAAGGTATTTCCACCTGAAAGCATTAGCTAGGCATCAGAAAAATTCTATCATGAGTATATCACAACCTAATGGAAGAAAAGTTTCTGACACCAGTGGTATTCACGAAGCTTTGATATGCTATTTCCAGAACCTCTTCTCTATAGGAACCCCTTTCATGTCTGCTGAAGTGGAAGAATGCATCAGACCTATGATTACCGAAAAGATCAATCGGCAGCTTACAAAAGATGTGACGAATTACGAGATACACCTGGCTTTGAAACATATCCACCCCACTAAGGCCCCGAGACCAGATGGTTTCCACACATTTTTTTTAAACAATACTGGCACATCATCGGTCCCGACATCTAAAAAATGATAAAAAATATCTGGGCAGGGAATACAAGAATTTCTTCCATCAACGAAACTATCCTTGTCCTCATTCCCAAAATCAAGAAACCTCAGGAAATTCTTGATTTTAGACCTATCAGCCTCTGCAATGTCTCTTATAAGATCTTCTCAAAAATCCTTGTCAATCGGCTGTTCCCTTGTCTTCCTGATATTATCTCCGAAAACCAGAGCACCTTTGTGGCCAAGAGACTAATTACTGATAATAAAATTGTGTCCCATGAAGTGTTCCACTCCATGAAAACATGCTCTACCACAAAAAGAGGAACCATGGCCTGGAAACTAGATATGACAAAAGTCTATGATAAAGTGGAATGGCAGTTCCTAAGAGCTGTGATGCTGAGAATGGGCTTTTGCACTAAATGGATAGATATTTTCATGCACTGCATCTTGAACATATCCTTCAGAATCAAGGTCAATGGGGAGATCACCAGAGGATTCTTCCCAACCCGAGGCTTGTGCCAGGGAGACCCCCTCTCCCCTTTTCTCTTTATCTTGGTGGATGATGTTTTTTCTAACCTTATTTCCAGGGCTGCATCCTCTAAGTCTATTCATGGGGAAAAGGTTTTCTATGAAATCCCACAAGTGTCGCATATATTATTCGCTGACGACTGCCTCCTTTTCTCTAGAGAAACTATAAATGAATGCCTGGTGATCAGCGAGGCGATCCAGAAATATGAGTGGGCGTCTGGACAGTCTATCAATCACGGTAAATCAGAAATCTCCTTCAGCACATGGGTGCCTCTTGCCAAGATAGATGAACTTTGTGCATCTTCATGCATCCATATGGTCGATAAACACCAGAAGTATCTCGGGATTACCACAGTGATTGGCTGGTCCAAAAAAGAAATCTTTACATCTCTGGTGGACATGATTGAGAAAAACATTCAAGGATGGACCCCAAAAAGAATCTCCAAAGCTGGAAAAGGAACCCTTATTAAAGCTGTCATTCAGTCTATACCCAGATACTTTATGTCACTGTTTAATATCTTGGTGGCCATCATCAATCTGATCCATTCACATACTGCCAACTTATGGTGGGGGAAAATGATGGAAGGAATAGACCCCACTGAATGGCCTGGGAGAAACTCTACAAACCCAAGTCAGAGGGAGGGATGGGATTCTAGAATCTTCTTCATTTCAATGATGTACTATTGGCCAAGCAAGGATGGTGCCTTATTAACCGTCCATCATCTCTCTATGAGCGGTTACTCCGATCCAAGTACTTTCCCCACACGGACTTCCATGTTTCCTCTCTTGGCCCCCGACCTAGCTTCCTCTGGAGAAGCATTTGGGGCCCCCGAAATCTTCTGAAAAAAGGGTTGGGCTGGAGGATTGGGAATGAATCATCTGTCAACATCTGGACCGATCCCTAGCTAGTCGATAAGGATGGTATGCGGGACACATCCCTCGCCCAACCAGGTCTTGAAGATGCCACTTTCAAATTCCTCTTTTCAGACCAGGGCCTGGGGTGGTGTGTGGAAAAGATCCATGAATGGTTTAATAAAAGAGACCAAAGAATTATCCTGAGCATCCCCTGGGTCCCAAATGTAGGCTCCAACCATCTTTTCTAAATCAATGATATTTCAGGCGATTACACGGTGAGATCTGGGTACAGACTGGCTCTTGGAATCCACTATATCGACCGTGATGAGGGACCATGGAAAGCGCTTTGGATGATCAATGTCCCCCAAAAAATACGCCAATTTTGGTGGCAAGTGTGCACAAGCACCCTCCCTACCATGAGCCTTCTCATTTACCGACATATATCCAGTGCTGAGTCCTGCCCTTTCTGCCCAAATATTCCATAAACTCCTTGGCACGCCATCATTCACTGCTCGGGAGCTAAGGAAATTTGGAATAAATGGGGCCTGACTTCAGATGCTTCACTGGACATTGCCTCTGACCTCCCTGATCTTATGATGCATTGGTGTTACTCTCTTTCATCGATTAATGCAGGTTCTCTTTGCACCCTGGCCTGGATCATTTGGGTTCGACGTAATGATTCAGTTTTTCACCACGTTCATAAACCTTCCGAATTCTAGATTGAATGGGCCATTTCATGGATTGAGGACTGGAAGGACCAAAAAGGACACTTTATGCCAGGTGTAACCCCCTCCTGTAACCCTCATTAGAACCCCCAACAGAAGGGAGTCTTAATCTTAACATGGATGCATCTCTCCCCAAGGATGGGCTTGTTTCTCTCGACCTCCTGGCTCGAAATCATCTGGGGAAAATCATTACATCAAAATATGAATCACATCATTCCTTCTGGGAATCTGCAGTTGCTGAGGCCTCTGCCATCCTTGCAGGTATGATGCTTGCTGTGGAACGTGGATGGGTTGATATCATCATTGAGTCTGACTACCTTACCGTGATCGATGCTATTAACCACAACGACATCAGACTCTAGTATTTTGGCTTCATCATCAGAAGAATCCGCTCGCTTTGCCAAGGCTTCTCTTACTGCACCTTCTCCTTTACCAAAAGGGAAGGAAAGAATGAGGCCCATAAGATGGCAGCCTCAGGTCCCTTCGATGACAACCAGCTCTGGACGGACAATTTCCCTTCATGGCTCTGCTTATGTACGACTGCTGATCTTCTTCATTAATGTTATATATCATTCTTTTAAAAAAAAATGTTATCGAAATAAAATGATATTTTTCTCATGTTTTTAAAGAAAGGCTCAAATTTTATTTTAAAGGTATTTTTATCTATGTCAACATCCTTTAATGATTATTATAATTTACTAGAAATGTAATATAATGATACAATCCACCTTATTTCTTTGGATGTATCATGATCATGTTGTTCTATTTATTGACTGGGGAAAATATCAATGCATTGTATGTTAGTTTATCAATATGAATGTTTATGTTGATTATATGTTAAATTATTTTCCATTTATTTCATATGATGAATGCATTGGACTTAGTAAGTGATGTATGAGACCCGTTATAGACCCTTTATGCATCGTTGGTTCTAATGAGATAAACTTGTTTGGGTATTTGGCGTATGCCTTACCTATTTATGTATGATGTCTTGGCATGAGGCCTTGATTGTAAGATTATGATGTCCAATTTTATGAATTCTATCATTATGAAACTAGTTATTGTTATCCATGTGATTATTTATGTTGTTATGTATTACATGAATATACTCCCCTTTTATGATATTATTCATATGACATATTTGTTCATTGTTTATCTCTTCTATATTATTCATGCTTTATTTATTCTGTGATAGATTTTGTTGTGCGCTTTCCCTTACTAAGAATCTGAGCTCACCCTTTATTATGTTTTCATTTCCCTAAGATACTAATAAGGGATCTATGAATGATTTCAAGGATATAATAGAAGAAATAATAAATTTATCATTGGAATTTTAAGTTTCATTTCATGTTTATAAATGTAATGTGAGAATCATGTATGTATCTAGTCTCTCAAGAATACAAAACTATTCGATCCTTTAGGATACAATATCCTATATCTTATGCTAATTTAGTAATATTACCACCAGATCTGGTTTATTAGAGTCAAGGTGTTACACTATAGCCACAATCACATTTTCTCATGGTTATAGCTCCCCCATAGCCATGAACACATTTTCTTGTGACTATAGCTCCACTATAGCCACAAACATATTTTCTCATGTCTAGAGCTCCCCTGTAGCCACACAAATATTTTCTCGTGGATATATACCCCTATAGCCACAATTATTTTTTGACTATGGGTTTAGGTGGCCTATAGCCATGGTTCTCTCTGACTTTGGCTATAGGTTTGTGGCTATATACATTTTTTCAGTAGTGACTAGTTTTTGGAAGGAACTGTGATTTCCTTGTTTAAAGAAACCGGTGGTTTTATTACAACATACTAAATGAACATTTTCACCTTTCAATTCTCCTTTTAATTTCCCCACTTCTATTTCCAGCATACTAAATGAGATCTAAGGAAATTTAAAATCCATTAAAGTTACATAGGTTAACATGTATGTCTTATATTAGTGGTAACAAAAATTTACAAACATTAAAATAATGACTCAAAATTCTTAAATTCACTACCATAGAAAGGAATATTCTTTTTGGGAATCTTCCCCAGTGATTGATCACTAGAAAAAACCACCAAAAGATGCCACACAATAGAAACCAGGTCATCTAGATGCACTCCCTCAAATTAGTGGGTTATAATATAGGAAGCCACATGCCCTACTCACCACACCAATTTGAACCTTGTGAACACTCAAGATAACTCACACATCATAGAAACTCAATTGAAAAATAATAAAGGAAAAAGACACATGAATTTGCATGGATTAGATATTATTCCCTAAACCTATGGGAGAAACATTATTACATACCATTTCAATAGAAAGTTATAAGAATCACAATCAATCTTTGCTATTTATAAAATTAGACCACTAATTAAAAGTAATCCTCAATCACATACATCTATGACACATGTTCACTGGTGGTCCCAATTACTTATAGTAAGTATCCATTTGTAATCCAGTATCACCACCATCCAAAATTCATGGATGACCCACCCTTGATACATGGTGACTAATGATTGCCTATATCCATCAATACATGACCATTGTAGCCAATGAAAAGTGATACATACACTACCCTTTGTCATAAAACCATGAGGAATAACTTCCATTGAACATAGTACGACCCTCTGACTAGTTCACATGCCCCCATAATACGATACTGTTGTATGATCAGTCTTCCACAGTTTGAGTGACTTTGATGCCACTTTATAAACCCCATGGTTAAGCTATTGTCTGGTTTACTCCATTCAGTTGACTTATTCAGAACATAAGAAAACTTATCATCTCAATAATATCCCACTTGAAGATTGATTCAAATAACCTCGAGTAACTCTTTGACACATTGGCACAAAAAACTATTCCACTTCTACAGAAATAATAGAAATTATTATTTATTCTCTGTATGTTCTCCCAAATCCTAATGAGGCATAGTACTGTCTCATACTTTCTTAGACTAAAATTCTTGGTGAACATATTAGTTGTATTTTTTTTCCCAGTTATCTTCTACAAATCCATCACCTTTTCCTCTAGTAAATTTTAGATGAAGTAATATTTTAGATCGATGTGTTTCATCCTTGAATGAAACACCAAATTACAAGACAAGATAATTGCACTATGCCTATCACTAAAATAACACTCTATCCTCCTAGAATCTTTATAACTCCTCTAGTAAGCACACTAACCATATAAATACCTTTCCTGCTTCCATTATTGCTACATAATTAGGTTATTTTGTGAAAAAATTAACAATATTTTGCAGTTGTAACATCCAATTGACCATCAATACTATATAGGTAAACATGAACCTTGTAGTGTTATACTAAGTATCTGAATCCTTGATAAAGTCAACATCAATACAACCTCACGATGGATTTTCCATCCCAAAGCACTAAGTTGTATCTTACAATCCTTTTATGCACCAGATGTTCCATTTCATAGCCTACCTATGTCCCCTTATCATATTTGACATGAATCAGCTCATAATTCCCACTATTAATGTAATGTACAATCAAGTATATATCACAATGTACATATTATTTCCTACCACTGATGAAAATGAAATTGTCTCCATGTACACAACCTCATATTCCATTTTAATCACCTTCTCCTTGAAAAACTTGAAGTCTATGACCAATGGAGTTGAGAATAGATTGCATCCATTCATCCCAAATCTTTTGATTATCTTTTATATGTAGTCCCTTTGAGATATAACCAAATTTCTCTCTTATTTATCTCTATCAATCCTTATTACCAATATATTTTTTCCTAGTTGAGATCATTCATCTCTAATATTCCATTCAGATCATAATTTATCTTCTGAATTATTTTATTGTTTAGAATAATAAAAAATATATTATCCATATACATGATAATAATGATAAATCTCCCATAATTCCATGTATTCTCATAGAAAGAGTGATTTATGTTTCACTTTTTGAAATACTCTTAGACCATAAAATCACAAAACTTCTAATTCTACTCACTTAGCACTTGCTTCAATATATAAAGAATTTTCTTCAGCTTATACACCAAGTTATTGCTCCAACTATTCTAAACAATCATCATTTACTTCATCTAAATATCTTTCTCCAAATCACCATAAAAGAAGGCTATTTTTTACATCCATCTACTCTAATAGAAAATTATTAGACTCAACCATGATTAACACTTTCTGGATGTTAGCATGCTTAATTACCAATGATAAAATATTTTGTAAGTCAATTCCCACATTTTATTGAAATCCCTTCACTACCAACTATTCCTTATACCAATCCCTTGTACCAGCCTCCTACTTCAAATATAAAACACACTTATTATCAAGTTATCATTTCCCTCATGGTAAATTAGTCAGATCCCATGCTATATTGGTATTCAATGAACACATTTCTTTCTTTATCACTAACTACCACTGTCTTTAATCACTGAGACTGGTCACCTCATCCAGGATTTCTAGTTCTCTATTATCTATAAGAAGTAGAATTTTAGATCCAAACTACTGAACTGGTTTTCTGACTCTAGTATATCTTCATAATATAACATGAAACTTAGATCCATCTAGTTTTGTATTTTCCACTACTATATCTTCTGAATCCAAATTTTTTATGCTTTATATTTTAGATATTTTCCTTGAACTTCAGCATCCCTAGAGCATTCTGGCACATCTTCTACTGGTCTCACTTCTGAACAACCTGTGTTTCCATCTAAACTTATTATAACTTCACCCTTTCTGTAATTCCTATTTAGATCAAATTGGACTTGTTTAATTGATTCCTTATCCTAAACTTACTTATCAACCAAGTTCCAGTCCTTCCATAAAACCTTATCATTGAATATAACATCTTGGATCCTGATTACTTGTCATTTATCATTACCCCATTGCTAGAATCCAAAATTCTCATTATCATATACCATAAATAAACATGTCTTATAATCCACATAAAGTTTTTATATGTACTTAACATTAACATGGACATAGGAAATACTATCAATGATTTTGAGGTTTCTAACTTCTGATTGTTTACCAGACCATAGTTGTTTCAGAACTTCCTGTACCATCAGAGCAGATAAACTCCTGTTGATGAGGTATATCACCATATCTATTTTTTTCTCAAATAAACTTGGTAATTACTAAGTAAACCTTTATGTTTCATGAATTCTTAGTCAAAATTCAATTCATTCACTCCACCACACCATCTTGATGTGATGTTTCAGGTATAGTTCTTTCTAGCTTGATCCATTTATCCTGATAGAAGTTCTAGAAGTTTCGTCTATTATAATCGCTACCATTATCAAGCCTTAAAAATTTTATCTTTTAATATGTTTTCCTATCCACCATGTCCATTAGATAAATTTTGTAAAGATATCTGACTTATGCTTCAGGAAGTAGACCCTTACTTTCCTAGTATCATCATTAATGAAAGTCACAAAGTAAAATGACCCACTATGAGATTAGACTGGGATAGGTCTCTAAATATCTAAGAGAACCAATTCTAACTTTAATTCTCTAGGATTCCATCCATTCAGGTTAAATTAAAAACTTTTATGATTTACAAGAAAACAAATTTTGTAGCTTACAAACTCAATATGATCACATTTTCAACATTCCTTTCATAGTTAGAACTTTCATGTTCTTCTCACTAAGATGTATAAGCCTGCAATTCCACAAATCTGAACTATCTTACATTGAAACACTGACAATTACAACTCTATTTGATCTTCTAGTCAGATACGGGGTCCCATCGTTTACTCCTTGTGAAACCACCATGGATCATATAGTCACTTTATAAACTCTATTGGAAAAGCTAGTTGCATAGCAGCCTCATCAAATTGACCTATACAAATTAATTTCTCCATAGCCTTGGAATGCGTCTTACTTATTTCAATTATAAGAAGCTTTTATTTTTCATCATAACATTAACATAACCTTTTCCCATGATCTCCAGAGACTCATTATCTTCCAAATGTACCTTTCCAAACTTTTCAGACATAGAGATGACCATGAAACCTTGCTATTTCATATAATGAAATGATTCTCCTGAGTCAATTACCCATGTCTCTACTATAATTTCAATACTCAATAATAAGCTGCTACTACTTCTCTCATCCAAATTCATGGATCTTTAACTTCCAAAATATATTCTTCTGGAAGTTGTCTTATGATCCTTGCAATCCTTTTTGAAGTGTCCTCTTTTCCCACAACTCCAACATGTAGAACCCAAGCTAGATGATTTTCCTTGGATACTCTATTAATACCTATATTTTGATTTTTTCTTCTGAATTATTCTCTAGGGTGACCATCCCCTTCCAACTGTATTGAGTTAAATTTTAGATGATGCTTGTACTTCCCTCTATTAAATTTCTTTATTTAGGATTAAGTTCCCAACATCCCCAAACACCAAGTTGGGTTTTCCATAGGAATTAATCACTATCGTGATCATCATGCCTCATGACTCCAGTAGTGATAAAAATAGCAGGAGAGCCCATACACCAATCAAAAACTTCATTTTCATTGATTCAAGCTATCATCAGATCATATTGAAGTCGTCTACATAATCTTACACTGGTCCACCTTATGTTAACCTCATGTTGAATAACCTTCGCAACAAACAAAACTTTGTTAAACATCTTTGGACTCTCATATATGTCTTTTAGGGACTTCATGAGAACAAACATAGTCTTAACCTTTTGGATGTTAAAGGACATGTTTCCTACCCAATACATCTCAATCAGGCCCAACACTTTCCTATCCAGTCATTCCCATTTCGTATTCTCCATTTTTTGTTTTGATTACTACCAACATAACCTCCAGGAATTTTTGAATGAAAAAACCCACCATCTACATTGTCCAAAAGATGAAGTTTGTTCTATTAAATTTGTATATTCAAACCTTAATTTCTTCTAATGTTATAACTTTTGTTAACAGTAGTTTCTCACTAAATATTGAAATAGTGTTAAGGTAAAAGTGAATGTTATCCAAGAAATATTGGAGTGCATTTATGGGTGAGAACTAAACCACAAGATCTAATACCACTTTTTGGGAATATTCCTCAGTGTCTAATCATCAGAAGCAAACCACCATATAATGAAATGTAGCGGAAACCATGTCATCTGGATGGGCTCCCTTAACTTAGTGTACTAGAAGTTATGAAGCTACACACCTTACTCATCGCTCCAAGCTAAAACAAGAACACACTCAAGCATACTCACACCTCAAAAACATTCAAGTAAAAAATGATAAAGGAAAATGACACATGAGTTTACATGGTTTGGACATTATGTCCTATATCTATGAGAGAAACATCACTGCATTACATTTCAATTAGAAGTTATAAGATTTACAACCACTCTTTGGTAATAAAAACATTAGATTATTAATTACATGTAATATTTAATTGAATACATCTATGACACACATGTACTATCAATACCACTTACTTATAGTAAGTATGTGGTGGTTATTTAGTAGCACTTCCATTCAAAATTCATGGAAAAACCACCATTGATCTATGGTGATTGTCAGTTTCCTTTAGTTATCAGCACCTGACTGTTGTAGTCGATAAACAATGAAATTTATTAAGAACATTTTGTTGAATCATTGATCATCCTTTGGATCTTAACATACAAAAAAAATATGCATGTAATTGAAACAAAAAGTCATGTATAAGTAATGATGAACAATATGTGTTTTATTAATAATATTTAACAAAATTAAAACTAACAACAATTGACTTTTTATATAATACTTGATACAAAACTATTGTGGAAAAATAAATATTTATACAGGTTAATAAAATAACTGAATATTATTTCTCCTATATGTTCACTCAAAATAAAGATCACTTGTTCAATTTTGATCATGTGAGAAGTGTTTTTAATTTAAATAACACTTTCAAAATAGATAAATGCACTTTCAGCCAATCTGATCACATAACATGATGAAATGACACACAATTAATTACTACATATAAAAAATGAATAGATGATAATTTTACTATAGTTTCATGACAATTAAAGATCATTTTATCAATTTTGAAGACATGATATGTGTTTTTCACTTTAACAACACTTAAAATGAAAAAAAACACACTTTAAATTGATATCATCACAACACGAATCATAATGATGTTTGGTTTATTCATACAAGTAAAAAACGAATCAATGATAATTGACCTAGGGTTTCATGATAATCCAAGCTTTCCTTATTTGTTTTGATCATACGACATGCATTTTCAACTTTAATAACATTTTTAAAATGAAAAAATGAAATTTCAATCATTCTAACCACAATGTGCATTAAAATGACATGTGATTCATTTCTACTAGTAAAAAATGAATCAAATATTATTTTCCAATAGTTTTTTTGATAATTTGAGGTCGTTTGGTCAGTTTTGAGCACGTGACACATGATTTTAACAAAAATATCACTTTAAAATAAAAAAACATGCATTATTAGTCATTTTGACCACACCACATGTCATAATGATCTACTATTTTATGTTATGAGAAAAGATGAATCAAATATAGTTTTCCTAGAGTTTAAAGACAATATAAACAAATTTCACCAAATTTAATCTAATGGAATTTTTTTTACTTATATAATACTTAATTAAAAAAGAAAAACAAACTTTTTTTGATTCTTATCACACCTAACATTGAAATGATGTGTGTTTTATTTATGCAGGTCAAAAATGAATCTAAAATTTTTCCCTATATTTTCATGATAATTTGATCCTATTCACTTAATTCTAATCATATGACATATGTTTTTAACATAGATAACACTTAAAATCAAAAAATATATTTTAAGACAATCATACCATAATGCTCATTGGAATGATATGGATTTAATTATTATAGGATATAAATGAATCAAGCATCATTTTATTATAATTTCATGGTAATAGAACTCATTTGATCTGTTTTGAACATGCAACATGTGTTTTAACTAAAATATCATTTTTAAATCGATAATACACACTATTGGTCATTCCGATCATATGACACACTAGAATAACATGTGATTTATTCATGTGACAAACCACATCATTATAGGTTGTGAAATTCAGAAGAAATTCAATTTTTTTATTCCCAAAGTAGGGGATGTTTTGAGAATTGGGATTTAGATCCAGATTTTGAGGATTGAAACATTTATTAGAGATGTTTTTTGGAAATGGTTTGATTCCTGATTGGTGTTTGGGTACTTGAGTGAACATTGGAGAAGGGTTAGGGTGGCCTTGTAGCTATATTTTGGCTAAATGCGGCTCATCATGCCTTAACAGGTGAGTGTCATGCTATGATGAGGGTTGAACATGGACCATTGTGTTGTGACATGGGAGGTTCATGCCATGATGGATTCCCATGTGTTATTTTTTTGGCTAAGTAAAACATATTACTTATTTTCATCATACTAAAATCAAGGGTGTCATGCCATGATGAGTCCCTATTCATAATATATTAGAGTACTTACATATGCCTTTATATTTTTTCAAATGGGTAAGTTGGTCACGTCACGACCCCTAGGTCGCACCATGATGGATTTTCATGAGGCGATTCATGACTGCAACCATAGATTTCAAAGAAATAAACACAACAATGAGACTTGAGCCCACGACCACTTCTATAATTCATTTAATTATTTACCATTAAGTTATGATTAACTATTTGTATATATAATTTTATATTATTATAATTGTTATTATTTAAGAAAAATGAATATGGTACCTAGAACCTATGGCCATGTCTATGCGGAACATGGTTTTAGGCCTTTCACCATGCCTTTCCCATGAAAATAAATTTTCATGGGAAGGGCACTGGAGAAGATATAACCATGAGTACATTTTCTTGTGGATATAACCCCCTATAACCATAACTATTTTTTTGAACATGGCTTTAGGTGTCCTATAACCACGATCCATCTCAACAGTGGTTATAGGTCCATGGATGTAGAAATTTTTTCTTATAGTGATTGGGTTTTAGAAGGAACTATGGTTTTCATGTTTAAAGAAATTGGTGGTTCTATTCCAACATACTAAGCAACTATTTTTCAACTTTCCATTTCCCTTTATAATTCCCTACCTCTATTTCCACCATACTAAAAAATATCTAAGGAAATATGAAATCCATTAATGTTACATAGGTTAATATGTAAGCCTTATATAAGAGGTAATGTAAATGTAAAAACATTAAAAAATGACTCAAAAATATTACAGTCACCACCAAATAAAGGCATATTCTTATTGGAAATCCTCCCCATTGTTTGATCATCAAAGAAAATATGAAGTTATAAAGGATCAAATAATAACTGAGTGGGGATCATGCATAAAAAATTAGAGCACACGATATTTACAAGGTTCAGCCTCAGTGCAAGAACCTACATCCTTTCCATAGCCACTCCCATGGGTTTATGGAAATGAACTATTATAAAGAACTGAATACAACTTTTTCTCACTCCCGTTATACACCTTTTATCTCCCGATAGAAATGATTATACTGACTCCTATCAATTTAAAAAGTTTGCTTACAAAAAATTTTATCTACAAAAGAAAATATCAAAAAATAATTTCTCCACAAAACTCTATCTGGAACCTCAATCTGATGACCGTGGGTTGGATTACCTCAGTCCGATTGTCTCATTACGACAAACTCATTACGATGAACCCTTTTCTCAAACTATACTTCTCAAACTCTTCTCAACTTCTCAGTCCAATTTTCCTTAGTCTGATATTTCTCAGTCTGATATTACTTATTCTGGTAAGAAAAATTTTATTTGTCTAATCTTCTAATGAGATCTCTATCTGGAAATATAACTTTGACATGAATTTTTCAGCACTCCACCTTTTTCGCTTTGGTGAAAAAATTACATGGTACGAATGTACTGTGCTTAAATTTATAAGTGACTCATAAAGACAATTGAGGGAAACTGAATTTTTTTTCCCACTTACTCAAATTTCAAATATCCAAAAAAACACTCACATTTAAACTTCAAATTTGACTGCTTTAAACCTTCTCAAGATTTTAATTGTCTATAGTCTTCTTAGTAATCAACCTTCTCAAACTTCCCAAATTTTCTTTAGTATGATGGAACTTCCTTATATCATTACAATGTTAATTTATTCATCTTCTAATTATGATATTACTTTCTTCCTCTACTCATTATGATCTAATTTCTTCCTTTGATAATTACGATATGGCTTTCTGCCTTTGCTCATTATGATACGACTTTCTTCCTTTTCTCATTACGATATGAATTTCTAACATAAACTCAATCTATTTCAACTTTCCTCCTTAGAGTCATTCTAATTGAATTTCATTCTTAGAGTCAGTATGATTGAATTTACTCCTCAGAGTTAGTCCGATTGACTTTCCTCCCCATACTCAGTCCGATGGAACATCATTACGATGGAATTTCCAATTATGATGGATTTCCCATTATTATGGAAAGTTTTTAATGGTGACTCTACTTATCAAATTTTAAATTATTCAAACCTTATAAGATATAAATCATTTAAACTTCTAAATACTTCTACATATAGTACTTCTAGATCTGATAAAAAATTTATCTTGATCTATAGAACCGATAAAATCTTTACGATTCCTCCATTTTTCAAAATCTTTTATGATGAGAATGTTTCATGATTTATGAGAAATCCATGACTAATAAAGCATCCTTTTACTTAAGGTTAGAAATTTTAAGAACTTTATAACTCCCGACATCACTATCTTCCTTCAATATCTTCAGCATCATTCTAACTTCCTCACTCCACAATTTCTGACTTTCTAATCAATTTAGAGTCCGATGAATCTTGAGCTTCATGCCGATGAATCTAAGTTTGATGGTTCATCCAATCAATAATTTTACAAAAATTCTTGCTTCCATATTTCTTACAACTTTTGTGTCTGATACCAATCAGTCTGAAAACCAGTGTCTAGAAAACAACTTTCTCAAAGGCAAAAACTTTTCTCCCCCTTTGTGTTTGGATTAAAAAATTTAGTAGCTTTCAACTTTCTTACAAAAACTCATTCTGATAGACCGGGTCTAATCCTGAATAACAAAAAAAATTATTTTATGAAAAGGTTAGTTTTCAAAAAATATAAAACTTTGTTAAAAACAAATCACCACAAAGGTTTTTTAATCTCCCCTTTGGATTTTTTGGCAACCCTTGTTAACAATTTTTTCAACTTGTAGAAATTTTTCCCAACTCAAGTTTTGAAACAACTCAAAGTTTTGAACTTTTATCAAAACACATCCTTTCTCAAAAGAGAGTGCCCTGAAACCACACTAATGGATAAAGTAATGTTTTTGAAGTAATTTAATCCCTTAGTGAAAAATAAATTTTGTAGCCATATAAAGATAAACCCCCCTCACTTTTATCTTTTATCAATTTTCCCTTTCTCTCAATTTTCATTTCCTATACCACATTATATAATAACCATAACTTCAAATTCATAAAATAAAGATAATTAAAAACTTATTATAAAGTAGAAAGTTGTTACTATCCCCCCCTTTTCAATATAATCTAAATCATGATGGGGAATTCCTTATAAGATTTAGGAAGTCATTGGAGAAGTATTAACATGAAGTCATAGCCTCAACTCAACAAACCTTTCTTTTGGCATTTCCTTTGTGAAGATATCAGAAATTTGATACTTCATTGAGATATATTCCAAAAAAATCTCCAACAAAAAATTTATATTTTATAAAGTTAAACTTTATATCAATGTGTTTTGATCTATAATGTTAGAAATGGTTTTTAGAAATATCAATTGCACTCTTGTTTTCAAAAAGTATCTTCAATGGTTTAAAAATTTTACTTTCAAATATTCTAGCTGAACTTTCTTCCACAAAATTTGAGTAAAAACCTGAGTAGCCACAATATATTTTTATTCTACTCTACTCAAAGTTACTGAATTTTGTTTATTACTATGCCAACTTACACAACATTCACCCAAGAAAAATGTTCCTCCCAAGGTTTATTTTCTATCATTACAATATACAGCCCAATCAACATCAGTATAACCATAAAACTTCATCTCAAAATTTCTTTTGTATAATGAACCATGTGAATTTGTTACTTTAAAATATATTAGAATTTTATTTACTGCTAACATATGTGATTCTTTCAGATTACTTTGATACCTGGCACACAAAGTCATAATATAAACAATATTAGGTCTTGAGGATGTAAGGTAAAGTATACTTCTTATAAACTTCTAAAAGTCTTTCTGATTTACACTTTTTATGGAATAATCTTTACTCAACTTCATCCCCACTGAGATAGGATTAGAAAATTCTTTGTATTATGCTATGCCAAACTTTTGTAACAATTCCCTGACATACTTTTCTTGAGATAAGAAAATGTATTTTTATTTTTGTTAAACTTGTAAAATAAGGAAGAATGTTAATTCTCCTAACATTGACATCTTAAAGTTACTTTTCATTTATTCATCAAATGTTTTAAAAATTATTCTCTATCCCTAAAAAAAATTATATCATCCACACAAACAATTGAAATTAGTGTTTTGGAGTCAATATCTTTCATATATAAGTTGCTATCAACTTTTCATTTAAAAAAATTCAATATTCTCAAACAATTGTCAAGCTTAGAATACCATGTACATAGAGATTGTTTCAGCACATACAAATTTTTCTTCAATATACAAATTTTTTTTTCATCCTCATCAATTAAAAAACCATAAGATTGTTCAATGTAAACTTTTTAGTCAATTTATCCATTGAGAAGTATTGAAATTACATCCACCTGATATACTTTATAATTATAGTGATCAAACAATACTAGAAACATTACAATTGTTTCTAACATTGAAACGGGGGAAAATGTTTCATCAAAATCCAAAACTTATACCTGTGTATAACCTTTACAAACAATTCTTTCTTTTTTTATTGAAACTTCTCCGTGTTCATTAAACTTGTTTCTGTAAACCCACTTTATTATGATAATATTTTTAACTTTTAGATGTGGTATAAGTTCCCATGTTTTATCTTTATCAATTTGATCCAACTCTCCATTCATAGCATCCACCCATTCTTTGTGTTGAATAAATTATGAAACTGATTCTGGTTCAACTTTTGAAAACGTTGAGGTTTGATTTTCTAATCTCATATTTCTTCTAGTACGAACTGGAGCCTTCTGATTAAAAAGAATATTTTTGGTCTCAACATGTTTTTGTAATGTAGGAAATTTCAAAGTTCCTATCCCAACTTCAATTTTCTCATCACAATATGCATCTGAATCTTCATGCACATTACATTTCTCACTTTTATTTTCGTTGGAAACTTTCAGTTTTTTTCCCTCAACATTATCAATAAATTTTGTTAAAGAAGTTATATTCTTAATAACTTTCACATCATATGATTCCACCAACTTTTTTAAACATTTTTTTAAACATTTATAACTTCTTCCATTAGGTGAGTAACCCATAAATGTTCTTTCCTCAGTTTTCTCATCAAACTTTCCCAGATCTGAATTTTTGATTTTAAGTAAACATAGACTTCCAAATTTTTTGAAGTAATTCAATGAAGGTTTTTTGTTATACCACATTTCATAAGAAGTCATGTTGGATTCCGATGTCAACAAACATCTGTTCTAAATATGTACAATAGTACTAACAAATTCTCTTTATTGGAACCTTGAAAGTTTGTATTCTACTAATACACTTCTTCTTATTTCAACCAAACTTCTATTCTTTCTTTATGATACTCTATTTTGTTGCGGAGTTTAGGGAGAACTATACTAATGTTTGATACCATGATTTCTCATATATGTTTAAAAAGTATTTCTTATGAATTTGGTACCATTATCTGTTCTCAAATTCTTTATATAAACCCCCATTTATTTCTCAACTTATTTTCTAGAAAACCTAGAAATTTCCATATCCCATGACTTGTGTTTCATAAACATGATTTTTTTCATCTGATTGAAATCATCAATAAAAGTGATAAATTATAAATCTCCTTTTGTTGATTGATGTCTCATTAGCCCATATAAATTATAATGAATAAGTTCAAGAGGTCTGGTAGACTGAATATTATCTTTCTTATGACTTTTATCATGAAGGATCGAATAATATAATTAGATGCTCAATTACAAGAGGGGGGTGAATTGTATACTTTAAAAAATTATTTTGGAAACTTTAAAGTTGGTATAAAACTTTATTAAGTAAAGTTTATTAACCTTAAGGGAATCTGTTTCTTAAATTTATATTTTAACTTTAAGAAAACTTAGTTTAACAAAGTTAAACAAATATTCTCAAACCCTATTAAAGAAACCTTTTATTAAACCTTACAAACTTAAAATAAAAACTTAAGAAATATTTTCTTCAAAGAAAGATTCTACCTTAAAGCGTATAGAATCTTTAATATAATTAGAGTAATGTAATTAGAAAGTATAAGAAAGTTATAATTTCTAACTTTAACAAAGTTAAAAATTACAGCGGAATAAAAATAACTTGAAATAGAAAACAAGTAACAATAGGATTATTTTAACCCAAAGAGATAGGTATCTGACAAACTTGGATAAAGGTTCACTAATTTATACTTTCAATAAAGTCTGTCTTACCCAAACCCAGGTAAACCCTCAATCCGAAGATCGATATCAATCTTGATATCCCCACAAGCCCTCGATTTAGAGGGAAATATGAACCTCTTTCTTCCAAACCCAGAATCCCATGATCAGCATGATCGAAGTCTGCATAAAGCAAGTATGAACAAGTTGTTTAATCCTGAACACATTGTTCACGACATCCATATAAAGCACTGAGAGTTGTATGAGCCTCTATATCTAGAAATAACTTCACAAAATTTGATATCACTTTTTCACTGAACTCCACCGAACTATTTAGCTCATTGAAATGAACTTATATTTATAGGAAAAACTTCTCAACAGTCAGCTCCACTCCAACGATCATATTTTCCTTAAATTTCAGAGGGACCTGGAAATTTGTCAAATAGAAAACTCTTAGTTTATAATTGATTGTACGATATCATTTCATGTATAAGACACGATGTTAAGTTTAAGATAAATGTTAAGTATAATAAAAATTTAGAATCCGATAATATTGGAATGATACATTAAATAACTCTAATATTATAAAGGAAACATATTCTTAATAAAATGAAAATCGGATTGAGAAAAATGGTATCACATTTTTTGGGTACCAATATCATAAAATCGTTATGAAATTTTTACCAGTATCATAATAATGAAAATAGTATAATAGATTTTAATGTGACAACAGTATTAAAAAAACAGTATCACAAATTCACCGGTATCACTAAAAATGTATATTATAGGATTAAGTAAAATAGTATGACAGAATTGTAAGTAAAACTTAATGAAAAAGATGTAAGTAAAATGGAATGACAATTTTGTAAGTAAAATGTAATAATTTTTTTAACTAAAACGTAATGACAAAATTATAAGTATAACGGAATGATAAAATCTTAAGTAAAAAGGTATGACATAGTCATAAGTATAACGGTATAAAAGAGTCATAAGTATAACAGAATGATAAAATATTAAGTAAAACAGAATGACAGAGTTATAAGTATAACAAAATGATAAAATCTTAAGTAAAACAGAATGAAAGATTCATAAGTAAAACATAACTTAAGAAAAAGTGTTTGTGATTTTCAAAACATAAAACCATAAGGAATAGAGAAGTCATGAGAGAACCTTATTGACTCAACAATCTCCCCCTTTTTGGAAAGCATAATAAACTTTGATATGGAAGAATATATTGACTTAGAAAAAAAAGTAAGGGAAAAAAAATACTTATCTCCCCCTTTGAAATAAATTTAGGATGAATATGACTAACTCCCCATTAGTTTATGTTTCCCAAGGGTTGTATTCTTGATCTTTATTATTCGGTTTTATTTCTTAAGGAAATATACCCCCCTTAGATAAACATATATTCTTAAAAGAAACTCCCCCTTACTTATGAATTATTCTTTATTACCATACTCATCTTTAATAGATTCTCCCCCTTTGGGGTCTTCATTAAATTCTTCCTTCAAATAAATTTTCCCTTTTTTTGATTTTCCAAAAGGAATGAAGAAGTATAGGATATACCTGTAAGGTTAAGGAAAAATACATGTGAAAAAAAGAAATATATGCAAGAGAATTCTTGAGGCAATTTTGGAAATGATGTTTATATTAAAACAAAACATTGGAATATAAACAAAATCATCCATCCTTCTTCTGTCCACACAAAATTTTCTTTATCAAAGCTTTAAGTTTCTTTACTTCCTTATGATATTCTTGAAGCTTCTTCAACAAAATATCCTGATCTGGGTTCTTCTTTTTTAAGGAAAAGATCCTTTATTCTTGAGCTTTGATTATTTCATCTTTATTTTTAAGGAATTCCTCTTGAGCATCCGCCTTTTTCACTAATTTAGATCTGAATTCCTTTTCACTACTTACAGATTGAGCAATATAATTGAGTTGTATTACTTTATCAGAGATAGAAGATCTGACTTTATTGAACTCAGATTCATAAGTATTGAAATCTCCGTTTGTTGAATCCATGAAGTCACTGAACTATCTAAGTTCTTCATTGATGGTTTTGGTGCAGCTAAAGACTTTCTTGCAATATACCTTCTGAGCTTTATAATAAATCAAAATATTATTGAAGTCTTCTTCTTGCTTTACCACCATATCCATTAGCATATTATTAGATTCCATCTTTTCATTCAGGGTCTCTTTCATTATTTGACTTCTAAAATCTATATTTTCAAGAACTGGAATAGTGCTGACCAATTTACTTAAAGACATCTTGACAAAGTCATGATCAATAGCAGATGAGGATTTGGAGTCTAAATCATATTTTCCTTTCTCAGCTCCTCTTGGAGTCAAGGAATCCAGTTTCTCTATCCTTTTGGAAGACTTCTGAGGTGTTTCTTTATCAGATGAGGCAACCAAAACACTCTTTCCTTTTTCAAAATTTGGAAGTGGGGTTTGTTCATCAGATACTTGTATAACATCAATATCTTTCTATTCATCTTCTTCCCCTTGAAGCTCTTCTTCTTTAGTTTCTTCTTATCTTTATTCTTCCTAGATCTCTTCCCCTTTATCATCTTTTTGTTCAAAATCTTATTCATCTTCTTCTACTTCTACTTCAACTTAATCTTCAATCTCTTCTTCAATCTCTTGTTCAATCTCTTTTTCTTCATAAATGAATTTAGAAATCGAAATCTGAGGAGTTACAATGTAATCTTCCACTTCCCATAAAACACCATCACTGTCTTCTTGAATGATCTGATCTTCCATTTCTTTAATAGGTTTTGACATTGTTAAGACCTTCTTATATTTCTGGATTTCTAGAGTGATGACTAGTTTCTTATGAATAACTTGAGATTCCGGTACTTCTTGGGATTTCTTCTCTATGGATTTCAGTAAAGACTGAAAAACTTGCACTTCTGAGGATTTATTCTTTAAATTATTATCCTTATTTTATTTCTCAAGATTCTTAGCTTGCTTAATTTTTAAGGCCTTAGCCTCTGAAGGATTTAAACATATCCTTGCCATTATTTTCAAAGAAAATAACGGATTTATAGAATTGTATGACTAGGTCAGGGTAAACTGAATCCTTCTCCTTAGCCACACAAAAAATTTCCCATCCGTTAGTTCTTATGACCTTAGAGATGAGGGAATCATAATTTGCAAAGAAATTAGGGAATACCAGTATTTACCTAAAGATCGACCAATCCTTTATTTCCTTGCTAATAGGCATCTGATCTGCTGAGGATTCAGGAGTCATTCAGAGTGTAAGAAACTGAGGAGTCGGAACGAAGATTTTTAAGGCAATAAGGCTTCGACATAGAGATTAGAGAAGATGGTGCGAAACTCATAAACAAGGCACCCCTTATATAGAAATTGAAGAGTAAGAAAGTGTACCTTATGGGATACTTTGAAGGATTATCGGTATTATGAGAATTCTCTTGGAAGTTTTCCATTCCGTGAATTTCCATTCTGTGAATTTCCATTTCGTGAATTTCCATTCTGCGAATTTATATTTTGTGAATTCCATTCTGTGAATTTTCATTCCGTGAATTTATATTCCATGAATTTCCATTCCATGAATTTCCATTCAATGAATTTCAAAAAAAAAATGATACCGACAATTTATCCTGGAGAGTTATCTCCATATGTTGTTGGTACTTCCTTCATTATCCTAAAAAATAAATAGTTAGGTTTTTAGAATCCAAACTTGCATGGATATGGAATTATTAGATAATAAAATCTTGGGTATTCACATTTTTTTTTATAAAAGTAGGATTTATAAAACCCAAGTGATTGAACTTTTTTTAAATAATAGTTATTTTTACAATGCCCACCACTTTAACATTTAGTCCAAAAGGGTGATCATGAAGGAACAAAATAATTATTTCTAAAAATTGTTTTTTCATGAGAATAACCAACTCCTTGATTATTACCATGAGGTTGGATCTGAGAATACATCTTATCAAAATTTTATTTACCAGAAGTAAAATTTGCAAGAAGTTTCTTCAAGGAAAATATTTTAGACTTTAGTCTCATAACTAAATTATTATCCTCTAGAATAATAGATTTAGAGTTAAGTTTATCCTCTAAAGAATATTTTTCTAAAATCATATTTTTTAGATCCTTATAAAGTTTATCCTTTTCAGAATCAAATTCCTTAAGTTTTTTTGAAAGATTTTATAAATAATCATTTTTCATATCAAGATCTTTGGTAAGATCCAAAATTTCTTTTGTTAAAATAAATTCTCTAGAATTTGTTTTTTCATGTTTCTTAGAGACTTTACAATTTTTCATTTCAATAAACTTAGAAAATATAGAAACTTCCTCATATAAAGGTAAATCATTTTTACTATCTGATGAAGTGGATTCTTCATCTAAAGAAAAACCTTTATCAGGAAAATTTTCACTTAAAGACATATTGGTTAAGGATTTAGCAGTTCATACCTTAGCCATAAGACAATGATTTTGAAATGGATTTCTGGATAATAGACCAATATTATTTTGCTCAGAAGATTCATAATATGAAGAGTCATCATAAGAGTCTCTACAACTGGCACTCCAAGTGTCATTGGATTTCAAGACTTTCTTATGCTTTGATCTATAGAACTTCTTCTTGTTATTCTCATAATTCTTGTACTTATTGTCTCTTTTCTTAAGTAAGGGATAATCAGGTCTGATATGACCAGTTATTCTGCATTCATAACATGTCACTTCTCCATATTTATTTTCTTTTCCATATTTCTTCTTGTATCTATATTGAAAGTTCTTTTGTCCAACAATCTTGTTCATCCTTCGAGCAATATTGGCTAACTCATTTTCTGAAGCTGCACTTTCACTTGAATCAGATTGAATAACAACCTTCTTAGATTTGGATCTTGTAACTCTATCATAAGTCTTGGATTTCATATGATTTTAAGTAGTTATAAAAGCAATACCTACATTTACATTATTCTTCTTAATATCATCGCATCTCTCTTCATTCTGGTTTCATGTTGGAGAAGATTTCCAAACAACTGATCAAGAGAAATCTGAGTAATTTTCCTATTCTCATCTATAACCGTCCTCTTGGTTTCCCATTCGTTAGGAATGATGTCTATAATTTTTTTCTACAAGAATCTCATCATCTAGATCTTTCTCACCCATTGATTGTAAGCTGTTGACGATAGTCATGAATCTTTGTTGTACCTTACATATGGGTTCTCCATAAGGAAAACAGATACCATGATACTCATCTCTGAGCATGGGTCTTCTAGTTTCAATGACTTTAGAAGTTCCAAAGTGAGTTACTTAGAGCTTCTTCCAAATGATATTTGTAGATTCACAAGAATAAATTTGTCTATATATATTTCTAGTCATAGAACAAAGCAAATTATTTCATACCTTAATGTTCAGATGATATTCTACCTTTTCTGGATTAGTAAAGGTTCTAAGTTCCTTATCATGAATCTTATAATATCCAGTTAACATAATATAGTTTTCAACACCCGTGTTTATCACAAAGGTCTTTATTCTATCTCTCCAGTACTCATAGTAATTTCCATCTAATATCGGTGGTCTAGTAGGATTGATATTGTCTAGAGATCCAACATGAATGCCTGCCATACCAAAATAATTTTTTCCACAGAACTTGTTAACAGTAAATGTTAGCAAAGTTAAAAAAAATTAAGCAAGAAAGAGTTTAGAACAATGAAATCTTGAGCAAGAAAACTTATATATATGAATATAAGTATTTCAAAGACCACATTTGATACCAATTGTAGGATCAAATAATATAATGAGATGCTCAATTACAAGGGGGGGGGGTGAATTATACACTTTAAAAAATTCCTTTGGAACCTTTAAAGTTGGTATAAAACTTTCTTAAGTAAAGTTTCTTAACCTTAAGGGAATATGTTTATTAAGGTTAGATTTTAACTTTAAGAAAACTTAGTTTAATAAATTTAAACAAATATTATCAAACCCTCTTAAAGAAACCTTTTCTTAAACCTTACAACCTTAATATAAAAACTTATGAAAGATTTTCTTCAAAGAAATATTCTACCTTAAAGCATATGGAATATTTAATATAATCAAAGTAATGGAATTAGAAAGTATAAATAAGTTATAATTTCTAACTTTAACAAAGTTAAAAATTACAGCAGAATAAAAACAACTTGAAATAGAAAACAAGTAACAATAGGATTATTTTAACCCAAAGAGAAGGATATCCGACAACCTTGGATAAAGGTTTCTTGATTTATACTTTCAAGAAAGTTTTTCTTACCCAAACCCAGGTAATCCCTCAATCTGAAGATCAATATCTTTATTGATATCCCCACAAGCCCTAGATTTAGAAGGAAATCAGAAACTTTGTCTTCCAAACCCAGAAGTCTACAATTAGCATGATCAGAGTCCGCAAAAAGCATGTCTGAACAAGTTGTTCAAGTCTGAACAAGTTATTTACGACATCCGCATGAAACACTAAGAGTTGTAAGAGCCTCTCTCTAGAAATCACTTCACAAACTTTGATATCACATTTTCACTAAACTCCACCAAACTATTTATCTCATTTAAATGAACTTGTATTTATAGGAAAAACTTCTCAATGATCGGCTCTACTTCAACAATTATATTTTCCTTAAATTTCAGAGGGACCTGGACATGTGTCAAACAGACAACGGTTATTTTATAACAGATTTTACGACATCATTTCATGTATAAGAAACGATGTTAAGTTTAAGAGAAATGTTAAGTATAAGAAAAATTTAGAATCCAATAACATTGGACTGATACATTAAATAACTCTAATATTATCAAGGAAACATATTCTTAAGAAAATACAAATCGGATTGAGAAAAAAAGTATCACAGTTTTTGGGTACCGGTATCATAAAATTGGTATGACATTTTTTCCAGTATCATAATAATGAAAACAATATCATAGATTTTAATGTGACAATGGTATTACAAAAATGGTATAAAAAATTTACCGGTATTACTGAAACTGTATGTTATAGGCTTAAGTAAAATGGTATGATAGAATTGTAAGTAAAACCTAATGACAAAGATGTAAGTAAAACAAAATGACAATTTTTGTAAGTAAAACGTAATGAAAAATTTGTAAGTAAAACGTAATGAAAAAATTATAAGTATAACGAAATGATAAAATCATAAGTAAAATGGTATGGCAGAGTCATAAGTATAACTGTATGATAGATTCATAAGTATAACGGAATGATAAAATCTTAAGTAAAATAGAATGACAGAGTTATAAGTATAACAGAATGATAAAATCTTAAGTAAAACAAAATGATAGATTTGTAAGTAAAATAGAACTTAAGAAAAAGTGTTTGCGATTTTTAAAACATAAAACTATAAGGATTGGAGAAGTCATAAGAGAACCTCATTGACTCAACATACCAGTCATCTTTCCTTTTTGAAAAGTAACACAAAAATCTTACTCTCTTGTTTTCAATTATAGAAAATTTAATACAAAATCAATTTTAGAAAGTTTTTTCATGTTTTTCTCCCAAGTCATCCAAGTATTCGGTGCCATAACTTATTCTAATATTTATCACTTAAGTAACAAGAGTTTTTAAATTCCCCTACTTGGAAGAGATTCCCACTGGTTCTTTCTCCTTTTGTAATAACTTTTCCATCGTTCACACTTTTGATAACACAAGAATATTATCTGAATATCACTTATTTTCCATCATCACAAATTTTATTTACACTAAGTTATGTTTTAATCCATTAAAAAATAAAACTTCCTTAGATTTCAACTTTTCTTCTTTAATCTCAACTGTTCCAATTCCTTTGATTTTTAAGTAACCATCATTCCTATAGGTAACATCACCTCCATAATGATTTTCAATATGTTTTCGGATTTTTAAATCACCTATCATGTGTGAAGAAAAATCATTATCAAGTATCCATGGTTTGTTCTTTTTTTTACTTGCTTTTAAGGCAATTTCAACAATAAAGGCTCTTTCTTAAACTTTATTCTTTTCTACTTCCTTTTCTTTTCTTGTATACTAAACTTGTCCTAGAAGAGTAGTCATGGATTCTTTAGCAATATGACCCATTTGATCACATATTTTACAAAATTATTTTATACAATCAAACTGATTCTTCATTGGAACATTTCTAACATATTTAGAATTAACCTTTTCAAATTTCTATAAGTTAGAAAAGTTACTCATCCAACTTTTACTATTTATTACACTATACTAAAACCTTATTCCAAGTTGTTCAAAAAATTATAAACCCTATTCCCATATATTCTAAAATACAAAAAAACCATCAAATCTTTATTTTCTATTGAAGTGCGATATTTCTCTATAAAAACTTTGTTGAGTTTGATAAATTCTTCCGGCACTAAAAATATTTGGATGAAAACCATCTTTCCTCCTAAGTGAGTTTTAATATTTTGTATATGAAATAGGTTTATCACACCCCTTTTCCACCCAATATTTCCCAACACTTTTTCCAAAACTTTAAATGTTATAAAAATTAAATGAAACATTATTTTTGGTGGGTGAGGATTTCACCTGATTATTGATTTAATCTCTCTAGAAACTTTAGAATTCTCATATTTTATTTATGAAGTTTTTTTTAAATTTTTAATTAATATTTTAAGGTATTTTTGGACTAAATAAGTTTAGAATGAAACTTATTTACTTTTTCTTCCTTATCTTCCAATTTATTACTGAAATCTTCAACCACATTTATCTGTTTAGTAAATCTTAATTTGTAACTTAAGATCTCTTGAATTTATTCTTCCTCTTTCTTGATGACATCTTTTCTTACTTTAATAACTTATTCAAAATATTTCTTTATTACTGATTTCTTTCTTGAGATTTCTTTTTTTCTCAAGACATGCAAAAATTTCTATTTTGATTTGATAGTTTCTATATAATTATTTACCACCTTCTTCACTATCTGAGGAATATTTTGTTTTCTCAAAATTTTCAATGAAGTTTATAAATTTTTCTAAAGTCTCATCTTCCAAATAATTGTTTTCACTTGAGACCAATTCAATTTTCTTACTCAGAATAATCCTTTTTTCTCCAGTGAACTTCTTATTATATTTGTTGGATGACTTTTCTTCTTTAGAAATTTTGTTCCACTTCTTCCATCAATGGTTTTCATCAGAATCATCATGATATTCTCCAACTTTTTTCTTAGGGAAATTCATAGAAAAGTGTATGATTCCACCACACTCAAAAATTTTTAGAGGAAGTTTACCTCAATACTTTTCCATTCCTCTTAGATAGTTCTTAGATATAAGAGACATTATTTTTTCATTCAACCCATCATCCTATTTATCTTCTAAATCATAAGGATCAATATATTGAATTTTCATCTTTCTTATATCTTCAAAATCAATTTCATATTTTATCTTCTTTTTTAACATTGGATATTTTATCATTTCATTTTCAATAATAAAGTTATGAAATTCATCAAGAGATAAATCATCCTTATCTTCTAAAGAGGAAATTTTAGAATCAAACCTGTCTGGAAAGTTTCTTATGAGTTTGTTCACAATTATAAAATATTCTAGGACATCTCCAAAATGTCTTATGTTGCAAACAATTTCATTCACTATGGTGAAGTATTCATAAATGGATTCTTCATCTCTCATTCTCATGTCTTCATACTTATTATGATATATTTTTAGATTTTCTTCCTTCACTTTAGTATTCCCTTCGAATATACTTTCCAGTTTGTCCCACATACTCTTTGAAGTTTTGAGACTCATCACCTTCATATAATTTTTTTGATAAGGGAATAAGGATATAATTTCTATCCTTTCCATAAAATTAAATAATTCTTTTATCAACAAATGTTATAGGAGCATATTTATCAATAGGTGTAAAAACAATTGTAGAAACATCAAAAAATTATAGGATAAGAGATAGGAGATAAGTAATCATCCTATTTTTCCATCCATAATAATTGTTTTCCATTAAATACAATAATTTATATACTATTTAAAAAATTGAGATTATCCATAACATGTATTCAACAAGGGAACCAGACTCTGATACTAATTGAAGTTCCAAAGGACCGAATAACAACTGAGAGGGGGGGGGGGGGGGTGAATCATTTGTTCATTTTTAAGATTTTTAATACTTTTAAAACATAAACCCTGCAAAATATTAAAGTTGATATCCTTATCATATTTTATTAAATACTCATGCATGAAAAAGTAGGAAAGAAATTAAAGAACCTGATATTTACAAGGTTCATCTTCAGTGCGAGAACCTATATTCTTTCTATAGCCACTCCCATGGGTCTATAAAAATTCAATATTATGAAGATGTAAATAAAACTTGTGCCAACTTCCATTATAAAATTTCTATATCTTAATAGGAATTATTACACCAACTCCCATCATTTTAAAAATTTTGCTTACAAAAAATTTGAGCCACAAAAGTAAATATCACAAAAAATTTTGTTCCAAAAAACTTTTTATGGAACCTCAGTGTGATGACCCTGGGTCCGATTGCCTCAGTTTGATTGTATAATTATGATGGACTCATTACGATAAACCCCTTTCTCAAAATGAACTTCTCAAACTATACTCAACTACTCAGTTTGGTCTTCCTCATTCTGATCTTCCCAATTTCAATCTTCCTCAGTCTGATATTCCTCAGTTTAGTAAGAAAACTTTCAATTATCTGATATTATAACAAGATCTCTATTCAAAAAGATAAATTTGACACAAATTATATAGTGCTGTTCCTTTTCTGCTCTGAAAAAAATATACATGGTATGAATGTATCATGCTTCTATTTATCGAAGAACCATAAATACAAAGGTGGGAAACTAAAAAACTTTTACTGCTCACTCAAATTTTAAATCTCTAAAAAAAACTCACATTTAAACTTCAACTTCAACTACTTGAAACCTTATTAAGATTTGAATCATCTAGAGTCTTCTTAGTAATCAACCTTCTTGAACTTGCTAACTTTTCTCCAGTATAATGGAACTTCCTCAACTAATTATAATGTGACTTTCTTCCTCTACTCATTATGATATGACTTTATTCCTTTGTTCATTATGATTTGAATTTCTAATAGAAACCCAGTCTAATTAGACTTTCCTCCTCAGAGTTAGTCTGATTGACTTTTCTCCTCAAAGTCAGTTCAATTGAATTTCCTCTTCAGAGTCAATCCGATTAACTTTCTTCCTCAGAATCAGTCCGATGAAACATCATTAGGATGGAATTTCCTATTAAGATGGATTTCCCATTATGATGGATTTCCCATTACGATGGATTTACCATTATGATGGAAATTATTCAGTGGTGAATCTACTTAGTAACTTTAAAATTCATCAAACCTTATCAGCTATAACTCATTCAAATTTCTAACGACTTATGTGTTTGATACTTCTATATCCAATGCAAACTTTATCTTGATCTCTGGAACTGATACAATCTTTACAATTACTCTATTTATACAATATATTTTTTCATGAGAATGTTTAATTATTTATGGGAAATAAATTACTAGAAAAGAATCATCTAACTTAAGGTTAGAAATATTAAGAACTTTCTAACTCCTAACATCACTATCTTTCTTCAATATCTTTAGAATCATTCTGACTTAATCACTCCACAACTTATGAGTTTATAACTAACACTAAATCTGATGAATCTTTAGATTCATGTAGATAGATCTGAGTCTGATGGTGCATCCAATCAACAAATTTACATAAATTATAGATTCTATATTCCTTACACCTTTTGTGTCTGGTATTGATCAGTCTAAAAACTTGTGTCTAGAAAACAACTTTCTCAAAGAAAAAAACTTTTCTCCCCATTTGTGTTTGGATTTGAACTTTAAAAATCTTTCAAATTTCTTATAAAAACTCATTCTAATTGACTAGGCCTAAACCTAAAGAAAAAAACATTCTATTATGAAAAGTCTAGTTGTCAACAAATACATAACTTTGTTAAAAACAAAACATCACACAGATTCTTCACAAACCACTAGATGATATCACACAACAGAAACTAGGTTATCTGGATGGAATCCTTCATCTTAGTGTATCAGAAGATAATAATCCACACACCCTACTCATTGCACCAAGTTAAAACTCATACACACTATAGTGAAACCAAACCTAAAAAAAATTAAAGTGAAAAACAATGAAGGAAAAGGACACATGAGTTTATATAGTTTGAACATTATGTCACACATATATGAGATAAAATTTGTTTCATTCCATTTCAATAAGAAGTTACAAGAATTAAAATCACCCTTTTATAGTCATAAAATTATATCACTAATTCTAAGTAATCCTCATTCACATACATCTATGACACGTGTGTACTAGTTGTCCCACTTAATTATATTAAGTATCATTTGGCCATTCAGTAACACCGCCATAAAAAATTCATGGATGAACCACCATTGGTCCATAGTGACTACTGATTTCCTATAGCCATTGACACCTGAAATTTGGAGCTAGTAAACAGTGAGAGGTACACAACCCTTTTTCACAAAACCATAATGACTAACCTCCGTTGAACATCATCCGACCCATTGACCAGTGCACATGATCCCAACAAATGATATCATCATCTGATCAGATTTTCACAATTGAAGAGATTTTTCTACAACTTTTTTTCACCACATGGTAGAGTTATCATCTGGTTCACTCCATTCAGTAGACTTACTCAGAAAATAATCAAAATTCACATCACAATAATACCCCACTTGATTAATTCTTCAAGGAACCTCTAATAACTCTCTAACATAGAGTCACAAATAACTCTTCCACTCCCACAACAATAACAAACAATATTCTTCATTCTTTATCCATTCAACCAGAATCATAATGAGGCATAGTGTTGTCTCATAATTTCTTGGACTAAAGTCTTGGTAAATATATTAATTGGATTTTACTTCCTAAACATCTTCCACAAATTCAGCATATTTTCCTCTAAAAAATTTCAGATGAAGTGATATTTCAGGTCGATGTGTTTCATCCTTTCATGAAACACCATATTCCAAGACAAGTGAACTGTACTCTTCTTATCATTAAAATAACACTCCACTATCCTGGAATTCTCATAGTTCCTCTAGTAAGTGAACCAAGCATATTAGTTTCTTTCCTAATTCTATTTATTCTACATACTTATCTTCCTTTGTGAAAAAAGTAACAATATATTACAACAATGATATCGAACTAACCTCTGTTATTCCATATATAAACACAAAAACTAGAGTGATATTTTGGGTATCTGAATCCCTAATGATGTTAGAATTAATACAAACTTTTAATATATTTTTCATCCCAAAGAAAAAGGTTGCATCTTTTGATCCCTTTAAGTACCAAATGATCTATTTCACAGCCTCCCAGTGCCCCCTTATTAGATTTAACATGAATTGGTTCATAGTTCCCACTAAGAAATCAATATCCCATTGGGTATATATAATGACGTACATCAAATTTACCACCATTGATGAAAATGGAAATTTCTTCATGTACATAACCCCATCTTCCATTTTAGGCGTATTATCCTTTGACAAATAGAAGTGTCCAAGCAATTAAGTTGAAACTGGATTATATCCAAACATCCCAAATCTTTCAATTATCTTTTGTATATAGTTCATTTGAGATAAAACAAAATTTACTGCTTCTCTATACCCCTCAATCTCCATTCCTAATATATTTTTGGTCTAAATAAGATTTTTCATCTAAGATATTCCAGTTAGATCATGCTTCAAATTCAGAATCCTTTTATTATCCACAACAACAAGAGGCATGTCACGCATTCACATGAGAATAATGATAAAGATACCATCATTCCATGTCTTATAGTTTCAAGAGTGATCTGCATTGAATCATGTGAAATCATCTTCATCCATAAAATAATCAAACTTCTAACTCCACTACCTTCTCACTTTCTTCAAGACATAAAGAATTTTCTTCAGATTACACACTAAGTTATTGTTCTGATTATTCTCAAAACTCATTGGCTGATTCATGTAAATATCTTCCTCCAAATCATCATGAAAGAATGATGTTTTTACATCTATATACTCTAAGTGAAAATTACCTAACTCAACCATGATTAACACTATTTAGATGGTAGTGTACTTGACTACTAATGAGAAAATATATGAGAAGTAATTTCTATACTTCTATTGAAATCCATTCACTGCTAGTTTTACCTTATACTACTTATTTCCACTTTCCTCTTCAATCCAATGGAAAAACCACTTATTATCAAGTGCTTATTTCCATCATGGTAAACTAGAAAGCTCCCATACACTATTAGAATCTAATGAATGTATTTATTCTTTCAAAATTGACTCTTATTGCCTGGAATCACTAAGAGTGGTCACCTCATATATCTATAAGAAGTATAAAGTTCATGTTAGCTCTAAACCTCTGAATTAGTTTTATGGATCTCATAGATATTTATACTATATCATGTGGATCAAATCTATCCATTTTTTCATTTTATACTACTTTATATTTTAAACTTTCATTTTTATATGCTCTAAATTTTAGATAATTTTCTCAAACTTCAGTAGCCTTAGAGTATTCTGGCACATCTTCTACTGGTCCCACTTCCGAACAATCTATGCCGCTATCTAAACTTATTAAAACTTTCCACCTTCCAGTACAAATTTTTAGATAATATTAGACTTGGTTAATTGATTCCTTATTCTGAAATTCCTTATTATCCAAGTTATAGTCCTTCCATAAAATATTCTCATTGAATAGAACATCATGGTTCCATATTACTTATCATTTGTCTTTATTCCATAGTTGAAATCCAAAATCCCCATTGTTATATCCCACAAAGAAAATTTTTTTAGACTCTGCATCAAGTTTTTCTCTACCCTAAACTTTGAAATGAACATAGGAAATACTGTCAAATATTTGAGGTGTCTAACTTTAAGTAGTTTATTAGACCATAGCTATTTTAGAACTTCCTATCCCATTGGAGCAGATTGACTCCTATTGATGAGGTATGACACCGTATTCACCACTTCCACCCAAATCACCTTGGGAATTCCTGAGTGAACCTTAATGACACACACCTTCTCAGTCAAAATTCAATTCATTTTCCCTACCAAACCATTCTTCTATAGTTTTTTGGGTATAATTATTTCTATCATGATCCTTCATCCTGAAACATGTTTTGTAAGTTCTTTCTGTTATACTAGCCACCATTATCTGGACTTAAAAATTTTATCTTTTGACCAGTTTTCCAATACACCATGGACATTAAATAAATGATACAATGGTATATGACTTATGCTTCAGGAAGTAAACCCATAATTTCCTAGTAGCATCATCAATGATAGTCTTAAAGAAAATCAACCTACCATGATATCAGAATGAGGAAGGTACCTAAATATCCAAGTGAACCAATTCTAACTTCCATGATCTGGGTTTTTATCCATTCAAGTTGAAGGACACCCTTTTCTGATTTACAAAAATGAAACTTTCATAGCTTCCAAATTAAATATGATTAGGTTTCAATAATCCTTCAATATTTAGAACTTTCATGTTATTCTCACTGAGTTGTCCAATCATGAAATGCCACAACTCTAGACTATCACACATTGAAACATTGGAAATTATAGTTCTATTTGATCTTCCAGTAAAATAAAAGGTCTTATACTTTAGTCCTCATGAAACCACCATGGATCATCGAGTCACCTTCCAAAATATATTTGAAAATATAGCCCCATATCCTACCTCATCAACCTAACCTAAAAAAATTAATTTCTTCCATATCCCTTGGATGTTTATTATTTATTTTAATTAAAAAAAGATTTTATTATTTATTATAACATTAACATCACCTTTCCCCATGATCTTCATAGGCTCATCGTCTACCAAATGTACCTCTCCAGAGTTTTCAGACACATAACTGACCATGAACCCTTTCTCTGCCATAAAATGAAATGATTCTCCTGATTTAATTACCCATGACTCCAATAGAATGTTGACACTCAATAGAAAGTTTTTACTACTTTCATCATTTGAATTCATAGAGCTTGAACTTCCAAAAGTTGTTCTTATAGAATTTTTCATGTGATCCTTGCAATCCTTTTTGAGGTGTCCACTTTTACCACAAATTCAACATGTTAGAATCAAATTAAATGATTTTCCTTGGCTCCTATATCAAGATCTATATTCATATTTTTTTATTTTGACTTCTTATCTAGGGTGACCATCCTCATCCAATTATATTGATTTCACTTCTAGATGATGCTTTTACTTCCCTCCTTTTGAGTTACTCATTTAGGATTAAGTTCCTCACATCCTCAAACACTAAGATAGTTTTGTTGTAGGAATTACTTATTTTCACTACCATAATTCCCCATGACTCAGACAATGTTAACAATAGTGGGAGAGCCCATACATCATCCATAAACTTCACCTTTAATGATTTGAGCTATCATTAGATCATATTGAAGTCTTTCACATGATCTTCTACCTTTTCACCTACTATTAGACTCATGTTGAACAAACTTTGTAAAAAAACACTTTATTAAGTGTTGTTGTCTTCTAATATATTCATGATCTTAGCCATGGTGTTCATCTCTTAGATATTAAAAGCCACACTTTATGATAAAGACATCTTGATCTAACCCAATGCTATCCCATATAGCTAATACCATTTCACTCTCTCCATTTTGTTCAGTTTGACTCTATCCAATAGAACCTCTAGTTATTTTTGAATGATATAATCCACTATATTTATTCTATAAAAGATTAATTTTGTTCCATTAAACTTTTATATTCAAACCTTACCTTCTTTCAATGCCATACCTTCCAATGATAGTAGGATTCCACTAAAAATTGAAATATAATTAATATAAAAGTGATTATTATTTGAGTTTATTTTAAGTGTTTTGATGGGAGATAACTAAACTATAAAATCGAATACCAATTTTTGGGAATCCTCCCCATTATAAGATCACTAGAATAAAACCACTAGACGAATCAATGTAGTGGAAATCAGGTTGTATAGATAGACTCCTTCGGTTTAGTTTATCAAAAGATAGAAAGCCACACACATTATTCATCACACCAAGTCAAACCATGTACAAAATAAAAAAAAATCAAACCTTAAAAATATTCAAGTGAAAAATGATAAAGGAAACAAACACATGAGTTTACATGTTTTGGATATTATATCTTATATCCATAGGAGAAACACTACTGCATTCCATTTTAATCAGAAGTTATAAGAATTACAATCACTCTTTGATAATTAGTAAGTTCAATAACTAATTAAAAGTAATATTAAATTTCATATATCTACAAAACATTTTTACTAGTAGTCCCATTTACTTATAGTAATTGTACGTCAATCATTCAGTAGGAACACTATTCAAAATTCATGGATTACCCACCATTGATCCATGATGACTACCGATTGCCTATAGATATCAACACCTGACCATTGTAACCAGTTAATAGTGAAACTTATATAACCCTTTTCCAAAAAATAGGAGGATTAACTTCCATTGAACATTATCGGGACCACAGACCAGTACATACGACCCCATCAGATGACATTGTTGTCCGATCACTCTACCATTGTTAAAGAGATTCTACTATCGCTATCTTCACCCTATAGTTGAGCTATAATCATATTTAATATTTTAAATTGAATCAATTAGAATATAAGCAGACTTTATATCTTAATAATTCTCACCCCTATTACTAAAAAGCTTTGATATTTTTTACATTAAAAAATATACCAACCATTTTCAACACATTTTTAGTACTAAGAAATGCCACTCTTGATTGATGTAGCCACTATTTAGAGTTTCAGTAACCAATAAACAAAAATAATAATAATATAATTATATAAATTTAAATAATAAAAATATTTCATTATATGATAATAATTTTATACATTAAAATTTCAAGTTACAGTTACTACAGTCACAAACAAATCAGTTGGACAACTGAAAGAGACTACATCATATGGAGAGTAACAAGTTGGTGAATCATTGATTATCATTTGGATATTAATATACCAAATAATTATACATGAAATTTAATAAAAAGTCATGTATAAATAATAATGAACAATATGTGTTTTATTAATAATATTTAACAAAATTAAAACCAACAATAATTTAATTTTTATATAATAACTTAATACCCAAATATCATAAATAAATAAATACTTATGTAGGTTAATTAAAAAATCATAGAATATTTTTCCTATAGGTTCACTCAAAATCAAGATCAATTGTTAAATTTTGAGTAGGTGACACGTGATTTTAACTTAGATAAAACCTTCAAAATAGATAAACATACTTTCAACTAATATGATCAAAACATGTGATGAAATGACATGCATTTCATTCCTACACATGAAAAATGAATTTATGATAATTTTACCATGGTTTTATGATAATTAGAGATAATTTTCTCAATTTTGAACACATGGTGTATGGTTTTTTTAACTTTAATAACAATTGAAATGGAAAAACACACTTTCAATTGATATGATCACAAAACACCTCATAATGATGTGTGGTTTATTCATATGAGTAAAAAATGAATCAATGATCATTTTCCTAGGATTTTATAATAATAGAAACATGTTTGATATGTTTTGATCATGTTTCATAGAATTTTAACTTTAATAACATTATTAATATGAAAAAAACACACTTTCAGTTATTCTAAACACAAAATGAATTGAAATAAAATCTTATTTTTTTATTGTTAAAAAAATAATCAAATATTATTTTCCTATAGTTTCTAGAAAATCTGAGGTCGTTTGGTACTTTTTGAGAATGTGACACACATTTTCAACTAAAATATCACTTTTAAATTGAAAACACACATTGTTAGTCATTATGACCACACCACATGTCAAAACTATGTTTGATTCAATATTATGGGTCAAAGATGAATAAAATATAGTTTTCCTAGAGTTTCAAGACAATATAAAAAATATTTTCCAATTTTAAGCATGCGAAAAATGTTTAATACCTTTTTAAAATGGGAAAACACAATTTCAATCATTTTGATAAAACCTCATGTTGAAATGATGCATGGTTCATTCATGTAGTTCAAAAATGAATCCAATTTTTTCCTATATTTTTTTAATAATTTAATCCTACTCATATAGTTTTGAGCACATGGTGTATATTTTTAACAAAGGTAACACTTCGAATTGAAAAATGAATTTTAATTCATATCGAGCAAAATACTCATTGGAATGATGTTTAATTCATTATTATAGGTTATAAATGAATCAAGTATAATTTTCATATAGTTTCATGATAATAAAAACTCATTTGATCTATTTTGATCATGTGATGCATGTTTTAACTAACATATAATTTTTAAATTAAGAATACACATTATTGGCCCTTCTAACCACACCATAAACCAAAACAACTTGTGGTTCATTCATACAAGAACCTACATTGTTACAAGTTGTGAAATTTAGATGTAATTTTAATTTTTATTCCGAAATTAGGGGATGTTTCTATAATTGGGATGTGGATCAGAATTTCAAGGATTGGAGTGTCTCTAAGAGATGTTTTCAGACATGGTTTGAGTCCTGAGTGGGGTTTATGTGCTCGAGTGAATGTTAGAGTAGGTTTGGGGTATCCATGTATCTGAATTTTGGCTATAGGTGGCTCATCATGCCTTGACAGATGAGTATTATGCCATGATGGGTGCTGGGTAGGGACTATCATGCCATGAGATGGGAGGGTCACACCATAATAGGGGCCCGTGTGAGATTTTTTTGGCTAAGTAAAATATATTACATATGGTAATAATACTATGATTGAGGGTGTTGTGTCATGAAAAGTCCCCATACATAATATATTATAATCCTAATATATAACTTTGTGATTTTTGAAGGGAAAAGTTAGTCCCACTTTGACCCCTAGGTTTCATCGTGAAAAATTTTAATGAGGTTTCATGGCTTGGATCATAGAGGTTGCACCATGGAGAGAAGTGGAATCTGAACCATGAATGCCTAAGCCTCACCTAGGATGGATATGTCATACCACAAGCAAGAGGGGTCATGTTGTGACACAAATGGTCAAGGGGATGAGCTCTCTACCTGAGGAAAATCATTCCATGACCAAAGGAGATCACACTATGATGGTTTTTGGCCAAGGGTCAAGCCCTATGCCTAAGGGAAGTTGTGCCACAACCCATAGGGTCTATGTTACGACATAAATTATAAAGGAGTCACTATAGAGTGATCCTTTTGGTCATTTCATGACACAACAATGGGTCTATTTTTTAAAGGGGTGGAATGGTTTTTAGGGTTTATTGAATTTGGATGCATGAGTGGGGGAAGATCAAGCTCCTATTTCCCCTTCCCAACTTCTTCATTTTCTTTCAATATAGAATATTCAGGTGGGTTTATTCACATTGATTTAAGGTAGTATCTCTCCCTTCCCCTCTTTGATGGGGATTTTTAAATGTCTTGTCTAGAGGACATCTTAGGAGGATGATCACACATCATTTGTCACAGTTTGGTTAGAGGTACATTGTCTTATGAAATTATATAGGGTTTTCAATTAAATTTGATGAAATTAGAAAGTGATTATGTGTTTTGTGATAGGTATTTTTTTATAGACATATCAAGCACATGCCATAGAATGTTGGCATTCCATTGCTCAATATTTCAATGAGTAGATACTAATCAATGTGTTGTTGACCATTATGCATTTTTAATTGAATTTATAATTAATTATAAATGGTCATAATTAATTATTTTGGGTGATGTGGATTGAGATATGTGCTCTAGTGTTGATACGAGTTTGAACTAGACTTGGATGAGCTGCCGTGGTGTCTGAGATTTCTAAAGGGAATAAATCCACATGAGATAAGTGTTCCATAAACATATCCTTAAAATTTATTTTTTGTGTTTATATAGAATGTGATATGTGGTCTCTCCACTTGTCTGAGATAGAAATTATGTTTAAAATTAAACATTTAACTTAAAATCTCATGAGTAAAATGGAAGTGTCAAGTTTAAGACCCCAAAATGTTAAAGGGTTAAAAGGATAAATGACATGATTCATGTTAATAAGGTGTACCTTTCTTTTTAGGAGCCTACCTAATTATAAATCCATAATTAAGTGTGCTTGGCATGGAGTATTGATTAGAATGGGTAAAATTTTGGGAAGTTTCCCAAGGTGTGTGTGTGTGAGGAAAAAGTAAATTGATAGAACAACTGTTGGCCTATGGTGATAGTCATTAGTCTGATGATCCATTTGGTCATGTGGGTGGGGCTTAGATAGGGGACCATGTGTCTATGGGGAAACTGGTGGTGCCTCACAGGCCATAAGCTGACAACCATGTTAAGGTGGGGCGTATGTGATGTTAGCGGGTCTCAATTGTTACATTGGTATCAGATGAGGAACCTATATAGAAGTGTGGTGACACTACCTAGGTTGAGATAGAGGGTCCACAACAAGGACATTGTTCTATTGGGGGGGAGGGGGGTGAATGTAACACCCTACAATGTTAAAGGGTTAAAATGATAAATGATATGATTCGTGTCAATAAGGTAAACCTTTATTTTTGGGAGCCTACCTGATTATAACTCTACAGTTAAGAATTATTGTCTTTGAGTAGTGATCAGGATGCGTGACCTTCTGAGATGTTTCCCAAGGTGTGTTCAAGTGAGAAAAAATCACACTGGAAAGAACATGTGTTGGATTGTGGGGAAAATAATTAATCTGATGACCTATTCAGGAACATGGGTGGGCCCTAAGTAGGGGACCACATGTCTATGAGGAAAATGGTGGTGCCTGGAAGGCCAGGACCCAGCAACCATGCTAAGGCAAGGTGTTTGTGCTATCAGCAGGCCCCGATTGTTACATCAAAGGCCACGATGGACCCTTGAAAATTAGCTTAAATCCTAGACCGTTGATGGAAACAATCTTGATAAAAAATACACACACCTTTCTTTTTGGGAGCCTACCTGATTAGAACTCAACAATTAAGAGTTCTTGGCCTGGAGTAGTGATCAAGATGAGTGACCTTCTAGGAAGTTTCCCAGGGTGTGTGCAAGTGAGGAAAAAGCAGACTAGAAAGAACATGTGTTGGCCTATAGGGATAATCATCAGTCTTTTGACCCATTCAGACACATGGGTGGGCCCTAGGTAGGGGACCACATGTATATGGGGAAACTAGTGTTCCTAGTGGGCCAAGACTCGACGACTATGTTAAGGTAGGGTGTCTATGCTGTCAGCGAGGCCCAGTTGTTACATCAAGGGTCACGATGGACCCTTGAACACTAGATTAAATCCTAGAATATTGATGGCCATGATCTTGATAAAAAATAGATGCCTTATGATATAGAGGCCTTGAAGTGTTATAAATGGAATGAACTAAATGAAACATTATGGACCTGAGATAGGTTCCCTTAGTTTCTTCGAGTGGGGGAGAGTAATGGATTGGAATGGTTGGCCTAGGGATAATACATATGGAATATTGATATGCCTTATAGAATTTGGGTTAGTTGATTAGAGAGTCACTACAAAAAAATAGAAGATTATAGGTGGTTATGCATAAGCCCATCTAAATTTATTTTCTGTATAATTAGAGGGGGTCATGAACAACCCCATTTAGTCATAAAATTTTTAGGGGATTATAAACCCCCTCTAAATTCATTTTCTATATAAATTAGAGAGGGTTTATATACAACCCTCATTAATCATCAAATTTATTGGGGGTTATGGACCCCTTATAATTTCTTAAATTAGAGGGGGTATTGAACCCCATATAAATTTTTTAATATCCAGTTGGATTTTAGAGGGGGTTGAAAACTTCCTCTAATGTATTAAATTAGAGGGGTTTGAAAACCCCCCTCTAATGTCTTAAATTAGAGGGGGGTTGTGAGCCTCTGCTATTGAAAAAACAAATTCTGTAATATATATATATATATATAATTAAAACATAATATATAGATGTATATAAATACATTATATGAATATATTATATAAAATATTTATATAATTGTATTTATTTTATTTATATGTATATAAAAATATAATTGTATAATATTATGTACATTAATATATATTTATTTGTATAAATTTCATTTCATATAATATTAATTATATATAATATAATTAACATTAAATAATATGTTTATGATTTTATATTATTTATAATTAACATTATATAGAATTTATACAAATAAATATTTATTAATGTACATAACATTATACAATTATATTTATTAAAATACATATATATTAATGTACATAATAATAAATATATGTATTGAAATACATTATATAAATATTTGTATAAATTTTATTTCATATAATATTAATTATATATAATATAATATTCTATTTCATATAACATTATATAAATATTTGTATAAATTGTATTTCTTATAAAATATTTGTATAAATTGTATTTCATATAATACTAATTATATATAATATTATACAATTTATAAAAATATTTATATATTAATGTGCATAATAATAAATATATGTTTTGAAATACATTATATAAATATATTTTTAAAGACATTATATAAATATATAAATATGTATTTAAGTATATAAATAATTTACATAAATATTTTTATAAATATATAAACATATGTGTATATACATACATAAATAGAATTATAAATATATGTAAAAATGTACTTACTCAAATGTATGTGAATATAAATATAAATATATAGTTTATTTAAATTTATATATAGGCTATATATTTAAATATATTTAAATATACTATGTAAATAATATTTATTTAATAAAGAATGAAATTTATATAAAATAATTGATGTGTATATTAATAAAAAATAGTTAATTAGCATAGTGGTACAAATTGGTGGTTTGCTTCCTTCTTTCCCTCGCAGTTCGGGGGGTTTGAACCTCAGAAGCAGAATTTTACACGGGTGAGGTTGGATTTCGGCGGGAACATATGGAATACGTGCATGCGTGGGTGGTTGTCCAATTGAAGTAACAGAGAACTGTAGGGAAAATTGGGGGTGGGTGGGGGGGATTATGGTCCCTCAAACATTGTTGAGAAAGAATGGGAGGGGGTTGTTGAAGAGAGGGGACCGTAGGGAAATGGAGACCTAGAGGGGGTGAGCACTATTCATTCGATTAAAAAAATGAGCCTTTTGGAGGGGGAGAGCAATTTATTTACCAACACTTAGTGAAAACAACCTCTAATAATAGTAGTCGGCCACTTTAGTGGTGGTTCACCACAACCGCCGCTAAAGCATTTAGAAGGGGTTATAACCCTTTATAAATTCAAAAATAACCCCCTCTAATGATAATATTTTTTTGTAATTAGTGGGGAAAGTTGTAACATCTTGACATGATTCACTCTATAAACAGTAACCAGATTAGTTTACCACATGACCTTAGGTGATCCTCCCTGTACATTAGAGGCTACTAACTAGATGCAGGGGTCTAGGGTAGTACCATGGGGAGACTATATCCCCTATATCAGAATTCATAGTAACAAACGAATAACTAAATATCAAACACCATAAAATTAACTAAAAGTGTAAGTAGATAAATATAAAAAAGGATGAATAAAAAATGAAATACAGTAAAGGCTCGAACAACTATGTCATACATACAATTGACTGCCCACTGGGTCGGTTACATAAATATACCAAAATAAAATAAACTAAACAAATGGGTTTAATTGTATCTTTGAGATGAATCTCATATAGTATCCTGATACAATTTGAGCTATCATGATTGACCATGAAAAACTCAACTCAAGCCTCAGCCCAAAATCATACCTGTAATAAAAATGTGAGAGCTGCTCGGGTAACCATGTGTAGTGGAAACCTGAGTAGGGTGTGAGTACAACTCAACATGCCACCACCAATGGTGTTTAAATTAATATCCAGTTTGAGCAGTATTATATAAATATATACAAAATAATAATAAACAATACATAAAAGAAGATCCATTTTCAAACAACCATTTATTAATAAACCTATTGGACCTAGGGTTCTAAAGTGGCAGCTAGGCCAACCAAACCTACTTCATCCATTGCCGGTTTTATGAGCCATAAACCATAGGGAGATTCATAATTTAAGTAAAATAAAGGGTTATTTCATTAGTTATTAAATTCTTGGTATTTAGGAGAATCAGTCCAAGGTACCTATACCATGATTAAGTGCTATACATTCTTAGAGAATCAGTCTGACACCTAAACCATATAGAATACATCATTCATGGAGAATCAATCCAACACCTAACCCATGGATGCAAAGTGTTAGTCAAACATCCCAAACTATACATAATACAATCAATTCATATAGAATCATTCCAACACCCAAACCAATCCATCACTTACCAATTCCTAATGTCTAGAATAATTGACCTTTTAGCACTAAAACTATTGGTTCTAGGTACAGTGTAAACATGTGGTGGTGGGTGATATATTAAATTTTATTTTAATTATCATTACCCCAAACAATGATAAAGGATATTTCACATCAAATTTATAATTAATTTATTCAATGTTGGAAGAAATGAATACCCAGGCTTAGGATCTTTCTTAGTTAATGAATATTGATTGTCCAAAAAGACCCTTTCAGATTACCTTCATTGTGCTATGAAGATCCAAGGATAGAATCCCTTTAGTGGTGATCCCTTTAATCAAATGTCTTGGATTGTTCATTATTGATCACTCATTATTATATATTGAAAAAATATCTCTAGCATTTCTCATTATTGAGAGGGAGAGAGAAGGATCAGTCGAGAGAAAATTCATTGTGTGCAATAATTCTATATTTTGATTTCACCGATCGATACTCTACACAATAGACATAATAGTCTATTTATCGTGTTAAGGTTTATGTTAAAATAATTATTTAATGCATTCCATCCATTAAATAATATAATAACCTCTAATAAACCCCATACCACATAATAAAATAATAATAATATTATTTTTTGGTGTGCACCAACTTGTTCAATAACAAGTATTATTTAACTGACTTGTTAATTAATATTTGTCACCAGACTTAATCTTGGTCCATTCGAACTCCTCATGAATTTATTGAATACCTGAATAAAATATTTTATTCTCATAAATAACTATTTTATTCACAAACTAATAAATAAATATTTATTAAATTTTCAATAAAATAAATAAATAAATTTTATTCACAATATGATGAATAAATATTTATTTAATTTATGTGATCAATAAAACATGAATAAAATTATTCCTTGATCTTGAGAATAATATATATTTCATTAATTAATTTCAAATATAATTTAATCAAGATAAATAGAAATAATTAACATATGACCCTCTAGGATTCTTTATTATTGGCATTAGGCAGGCTTTCCTAAAGTCTAAGATTATTTTCTATCAATGTTTCAAGGAACCCAAGAGAAAAAACTTAATGATTCAACAATGATAACCAAATAAATTCTCATTGTGTAATATAATCCATTTTTCATAATATCTCATCAAGAAAGTTGCACATCAGTGTCACCAACCTATATTCTTGATACATCATTCTTTGACTATCTTTAATAAACATGTCATTTCACCATGGACATGAAATTTAGGGAAAAGGTTCTATTCCAATCAAATGGATGAGATATTATCTTTCATAAATATGGAAGGGAAATATCCTTCCTCAACTTATCCATCAATGACATGTCAATAATGACACACCCAACATACCAAAACTTGCTATGAATATATGTCATCACAGTTTTCATCAAAAAATATAAGTGCACGAGTCGTGACATGTGTAAATGATAAAATTAATGTCTAAGGACCATTACACATGCTCATAGATAGGAATATCCAATTACACCAAAACATGAGAAATTCCTAACAGTGAGTTTGTTCTCATAATCTCCCATCTTAGATATTACCAAGTGTGAACTTCATGAGAAGAGGCCTTATCTTCTTATGAGTACTCACACCCAACGGTCTAAATACTATGTGTCCCATCATAGTAAATTATCCAAATGTAGAAATATATTAATAATATTTTCATATCATTTTAAGGTTCTAATCATAGTGGGGAACTACTATGAACTTATCAATGTGACAAATACTCTAGGAAATTATTATATTAAATCCATTCAGACAAATGAACAATATTTAATAAGATATTTAATTAATATTCAATACATATAATATACATGTAATCAAAGTAAAAATAGTTGGTTTTAGGAAACCAACTCCAATAAACTCCCACTTGGACTAGAGTCAACTATCTATAACTTTAAATCCACTAGACCTCACATGATAATCACATTTCTATAAGTAAAGGATTTAGTCAAGGGGTCTTCCATGTTGTCTTACATGGAAATACTTCTCACTGTAACCTCACCTCTTTGAGAAAAATATCTCAAGAAATGATACTTTTGAAGTATGTGATTCATCTGCTGATGTGACCTTGGATCTTTTGTAAGAGCCACCACTACAGTATTATCACAGTAGAGTGGGATATGATCTTTACTTCTAGGTATCACATCAATCTCTTGGATGAAGTTTCACATCCATATTTCTTCTTTAGATGCCTCATAATCCATAATATACTTAGACTCCACTGTAGAATCTAAAACCACAACCTGATTTGATCTCTTCCAGCTCACAACATCTCTATTAAATGTAAAGATGTATCCCATTTTTGAATTCATCCCATTTATATAAAATAATTGATGTGTATATTAATAACAAATAGTTAATTAGCATAGTGGTACAAATTGGTGGTTTGCTTCCTTCTTTCCCTCGCAGTTCGGGGGTTTGAACCTCAGAAGCAGAATTTTACACGGGTGAGGTTGGATTTCGGCGGGAACATATGGAATACGTGCATGCGTGGGTGGTTGTCCAATTGATGTAACAGAGAACTGTAGGGAAAATTGGGGGTGGGTGGGGGGGATTATGGTCCCTCAAACATTGTTGAGAAAGAATGGGAGGGGGTTGTTGAAGAGAGGGGACCGTAGGGAAATGGAGACCTAGAGGGGGTGAGCACTATTCATTCGATTAAAAAAATGAGCCTTTTGGAGGGGGAGAGCAATTTATTTACCAACACTTAGTGAAAATAGCCTCTAATAATAGTAGTCGGCCACTTTAGTGGTGGTTCACCACAACCGCCGCTAAAGCATTTAGAAGGGGTTATAACCCTTTATAAATTCAAAAATAACCCCCTCTAATGATAATATTTTTTTGTAATTAGTGGGGAAAGTTGTAACATATTGACATGATTCACTCTATAAACAGTAACCAGATTAGTTTACCACATGACCTTAGGTGATCCTCCCTGTACATTAGAGGCTACTAACTAGATGCAGGGGTCTAGGGTGGTACCATGGGGAGACTATATCCCCTATATCAGAATTCATAGTAACAAACGAATAACTAAATATCAAACACCATAAAATTAACTAAAAGTGTAAGTAGATAAATATAAAAAAGGATGAATAAAAAATGAAATACAGTAAAGGCTCGAACAACTATGTCATACATACAATTGACTGCCCACTGGGTCGGTTACATAAATATACCAAAATAAAATAAACTAAACAAGTGGGTTTCATTGTATCTTTGAGATGAATCTCATATAGTATCCTGATACCATTTGAGCTATCAAGATTGACCATGAAAAACTCAACTCAAGCCTCAGCCCAAAATGATACCTGTAATAAAAATGTGAGAGCTGCTTGGGTAACCATGTGTAGTGGAAACCTGAGTAGGGTGTGAGTACAACTCAACATGCCACCACCAATGGTGTTTAAATTAATATCCAGTTTGAGAAGTATTATATAAATATATACAAAATAATAATAAACAATACATAAAAGAAGATCCATTTTCAAACAACCATTTATTAATAAACCTTTTGGACCTAGGGTTCTAAAGTGGCAGCTAGGACAACCAAACCTACTTCATCCATTGCCGGTTTTCTGAGCCATAAACCATAGGGAGATTCATAATTTAAGTAAAATAAAGGGTTATTTCATTAGTTATTAAATTCTTGGTATTTAGGAGAATCAGTCCAAGGTACCTATACCATGATTAAGTGCTATACATTCTTAGAGAATCAGTCTGACACCTAAACCATATAGAATACATCATTCATGGAGAATCAATCCAACACCTAACCCATGGATGCAAAGTGTTAGTCAAACATCCCAAACTATACATAATACAATCAATTCCTAGAGAATCATTCCAACACCCAAACCAATCCATCACTTACCAATTCCTAATGTCTAGAATAATTGACCTTTTAGCACTAAAACTATTGGTTCTAGGTACAGTGTAAACATGTGGTGGTGGGTGATATATTAAATTTTATTTTAATTATAATTACCCCAAACCATGATAAAGGATATTGCACATCAAATTTATAATTAATTTATTCAATGTTGGAAGAAATGAATACCCAGGCTTAGGATCTTTCTTAGTTAATGAATATTGATTGTCCAAAAAGACCCTTTCAGATTACCTTCATTGTGCTATGAAGATCCAAGGATAGAATCCCTTTAGTGGTGATCCCTTTAATCAAATGTCTTGGATTGTTCATTATTGATCACTCATTATTATATATTGAAAAAATATCTCTAGCATTTCTCATTATTGAGAGGGAGAGAGAAGGATCAGTCGAGAGAAGATTCATTGTGTGCAATAATTCTATATTTTGATTTCACCGATCGATACTCTACACAATAGACATAATAGTCTATTTATCGAGTTAAGGTTTATGTTAAAATAATTATTTAATGCATTCCATCCATTAAATAATATAATAACCTCTAATAAACCCCATACCACATAATAAAATAATAATAATATTATTTTTTGGTGTGCACCAACTTGTTCAATAACAAGTATTATTTAACTGACTTGTTAATTAATATTTGTCACCAGACTTAATCTTGGTCCATTCGAACTCCTCATGAATTTATTGAATACCTGAATAAAATATTTTATTCTCATAAATAACTATTTTATTCACAAACTAATAAATAAATATTTATTAAATTTTCAATAAAATAAATAAATAAATTTTATTTACAATATGATGAATAAATATTTATTTAATTTATGTGATCAATAAAACATGAATAAAATTATTCCTTGATCTTGAGAATAATATATATTTCATTAATTAATTTCAAATATAATTTAATCAAGATAAATAGAAATAATTAACATATGACCCTCTAGGATTCTTTATTATTGGCATTAGGCAGGCTTTCCTAAAGTCTAAGATTATTTTCTATCAATGTTTCAAGGAACCCAAGAGAAAAAACTTAATGATTCAACAATGATAACCAAATAAATTCTCATTGTGTAATATAATCCATTTTTCATAATATCTCATCAAGAAAGTTGCACATCAGTGTCACCAACCTATATTCTTGATACATCATTCTTTGACTATCTTTAATAAACATGTCATTTCACCATGGACATGAAATTTAGGGAAAAAGTTCTATTCCAATCAAATGGATGAGATATTATCTTTCATAAATATGGAAGGGAAATATCCTTCCTCAACTTATCCATCAATGACATGTCAATAATGACACACCCAACATACCAAAACTTGCTATGAATATATGTCATCACAGTTTTCATCAAAAAATATAAGTGCACGAGTCGTGACATGTGTAAATGATAAAATTAATGTCTAAGGACCATTACACATGCTCATAGATAGGAATATCCAATTACACCAAAACATGAGAAATTCCTAACAGTGAGTTTGTTCTCATAATCTCCCATCTTAGATATTACCAAGTGTGAACTTCATGAGAAGAGGCCTTATCTTCTTATGAGTACTCACACCCAACGGTCTAAATACTATGTGTCCCATCATAGTAAATTATCCAAATGTAGAAATATATTAATAATATTTTCATATCATTTTAAGGTTCTAATCATAGTGGGGAACTACTATGACCTTATCGATGTGACAAATACTCTAGGAAATTATTATATTAAATCCATTCAGACAAATGAACAATATTTAATAAGATATTTAATTAATATTCAATACATATAATATACATGTAATCAAAGTAAAAATAGTTGGTTTTAGGAAACCAACTCTAATAAACTCCCACTTGGACTAGAGTCAACTATCTATAACTTTAAATCCACTAGACCTCACATGATAATCACATTTCTATAAGTAAAGGATTTAGTCAAGGGGTCTTCCATGTTGTCTTACATGGAAATACTTCTCACTGTAACCTCACCTCTTTGAGAAAAATATCTCAAGAGATGATACTTTTGAAGTATGTGATTCATCTGCTGATGTGACCTTGGATCTTTTGTAAGAGCCACCACTACAGTATTATCACAGTAGAGTGTGATATGATCTTTACTTCTAGGTATCACATCAATCTCTTGGATGAAGTTTCACATCCATATTTCTTCTTTAGATGCCTCATAATCCATAATATACTTAGACTCCACTGTAGAATCTAAAACCACAACCTGATTTGATCTCTTCCAGCTCACAACATCTCTATTAAATGTAAAGATGTATCCCATTTTTGAATTCATCCCATTTATATAAAATAATTGATGTGTATATTAATAACAAATAGTTAATTAGCATAGTGGTACAAATTGGTGGTTTGCTTCCTTCTTTCCCTCGCAGTTCGGGGGTTTGAACCTCAGAAGCAGAATTTTACACGGGTGAGGTTGGATTTCGGCGGGAACATATGGAATACGTGCATGCGTGGGTGGTTGTCCAATTAATGTAACAGAGAACTGTAGGGAAAATTGGGGGTGGGTGGGGGGGATTATGGTCCCTCAAACATTGTTGAGAAAGAATGGGAGGGGGTTGTTGAAGAGAGGGGACCGTAGGGAAATGGAGACCTGGAGGGGGTGAGCACTATTCATTCGATTAAAAAAATGAGCCTTTTGGAGGGGGAGAGCAATTTATTTACCAACACTTAGTGAAACTAGCCTCTAATAATAGTAGTCGGCCACTTTAGTGGTGGTTCACCACAACCGCCGCTAAAGCATTTAGAAGGGGTTATAACCCTTTATAAATTCAAAAATAACCCCCTCTAATGATAATATTTTTTTGTAATTAGTGGGGAAAGTTGTAACATATTGATATGATTCACTCTATAAACAGTAACCAGATTAGTTTACCACATGACCTTAGGTGATCCTCCCTGTACATTAGAGGCTACTAACTAGATGCAGGGGTCTAGGGTGGTACCATGGGGAGACTATATCCCCTATATCAGAATTCATAGTAACAAACGAATAACTAAATATAAAACACCATAAAATTAACTAAAAGTGTAAGTAGATAAATATAAAAAAGGATGAATAAAAAATGAAATACAGTAAAGGCTCGAACAACTATGTCATACATACAATTGACTGCCCACTGGGTCGGTTACATAAATATACCAAAATAAAATAAACTAAACAAATGGGTTTCATTGTATCTTTGAGATGAATCTCATATAGTATCCTGATACCATTTGAGCTATCATGATTGAACATGAAAAACTCAACTCAAGCCTCAGCCCAAAATCATACCTGTAATAAAAATGTGAGAGCTGCTTGGGTAACCATGTGTAGTGGAAACCTGAGTAGGGTGTGAGTACAACTCAACATGCCACCACCAATGGTGTTTAAATTAATATCCTGTTTGAGAAGTATTATATAAATATATACAAAATAATAATAAACAATACATAAAAGAAGATCCATTTTCAAACAACCATTTATTAATAAACCTATTGGACCTAGGGTTCTAAAGTGGCAGCTAGGACAACCAAACCTACTTCATCCATTGCCGGTTTTCTGAGCCATAAACCATAGGGAGATTCATAATTTAAGTAAAATAAAGGGTTATTTCATTAGTTATTAAATTCTTGGTATTTAGGAGAATCAGTCCAAGGTACCTATACCATGATTAAGTGCTATACATTCTTAGAGAATCAGTCTGACACCTAAACCATATAGAATACATCATTCATGGAGAATCAATCCAACACCTAACCCATGGATGCAAAGTGTTAGTCAAACATCCCAAACTATACATAATACAATCAATTCCTAGAGAATCATTCCAACACCCAAACCAATCCATCACTTACCAATTCCTAATGTCTAGAATAATTGACCTTTTAGCACTAAAACTATTGGTTCTAGGTACAGTGTAAACATGTGGTGGTGGGTGATATATTAAATTTTATTTTAATTATAATTACCCCAAACCATGATAAAGGATATTGCACATCAAATTTATAATTAATTTATTCAATGTTGGAAGAAATGAATACCCAGGCTTAGGATCTTTCTTAGTTAATGAATATTGATTGTCCAAAAAGACCCTTTCAGATTACCTTCATTGTGCTATGAAGATCCAAGGATAGAATCCCTTTAGTGGTGATCCCTTTAATCAAATGTCTTGGATTGTTCATTATTGATCACTCATTATTATATATTGAAAAAATATCTCTAGCATTTCTCATTATTGAGAGGGAGAGAGAAGGATCAGTCGAGAGAAAATTCATTGTGTGCAATAATTCTATATTTTGATTTCACCGATCGATACTCTACACAATAGACATAATAGTCTATTTATCGAGTTAAGGTTTATGTTAAAATAATTATTTAATGCATTCCATCCATTAAATAATATAATAACCTCTAATAAACCCCATACCACATAATAAAATAATAATAATATTATTTTTTGGTGTGCACCAACTTGTTCAATAACAAGTATTATTTAACTGACTTGTTAATTAATATTTGTCACCAGACTTAATCTTGGTCCATTCGAACTCCTCATGAATTTATTGAATACCTGAATAAAATATTTTATTCTCATAAATAACTATTTTATTCACAAACTAATAAATAAATATTTATTAAATTTTCAATAAAATAAATAAATAAATTTTATTCACAATATGATGAATAAATATTTATTTAATTTATGTGATCAATAAAACATGAATAAAATTATTCCTTGATCTTGAGAATAATATATATTTCATTAATTAATTTCAAATATAATTTAATCAAGATAAATAGAAATAATTAACATATGACCCTCTAGGATTCTTTATTATTGGCATTAGGCAGGCTTTCCTAAAGTCTAAGATTATTTTCTATCAATGTTTCAAGGAACCCAAGAGAAAAAACTTAATGATTCAACAATGATAACCAAATAAATTCTCATTGTGTAATATAATCCATTTTTCATAATATCTCATCAAGAAAGTTGCACATCAGTGTCACCAACCTATATTCTTGATACATCATTCTTTGACTATCTTTAATAAACATGTCATTTCACCATGGACATGAAATTTAGGGAAAAAGTTCTATTCCAATCAAATGGATGAGATATTATCTTTCATAAATATGGAAGGGAAATATCCTTCCTCAACTTATCCATCAATGACATGTCAATAATGACACACCCAACATACCAAAACTTGCTATGAATATATGTCATCACAGTTTTCATCAAAAAATATAAGTGCACGAGTCGTGACATGTGTAAATGATAAAATTAATGTCTAAGGACCATTACACATGCTCATAGATAGGAATATCCAATTACACCAAAACATGAGAAATTCCTAACAGTGAGTTTGTTCTCATAATCTCCCATCTTAGATATTACCAAGTGTGAACTTCATGAGAAGAGGCCTTATCTTCTTATGAGTACTCACACCCAACGGTCTAAATACTATGTGTCCCATCATAGTAAATTATCCAAATGTAGAAATATATTAATAATATTTTCATATCATTTTAAGGTTCTAATCATATTGGGGAACTACTATGACCTTATCAATGTGACAAATACTCTAGGAAATTATTATATTAAATCCATTCAGACAAATGAACAATATTTAATAAGATATTTAATTAATATTCAATACATATAATATACATGTAATCAAAGTAAAAATAGTTGGTTTTAGGAAACCAACTCCAATAAACTCCCACTTGGACTAGAGTCAACTATCTATAACTTTAAATCCACTAGACCTCACATGATAATCTCATTTCTATAAGTAAAGGATTTAGTCAAGGGGTCTTCCATGTTGTCTTACATGGAAATACTTCTCACTGTAACCTCACCTCTTTGAGAAAAATATCTCAAGAGATGATACTTTTGAAGTATGTGATTCATCTGCTGATGTGACCTTGGATCTTTTGTAAGAGCCACCACTACAGTATTATCACAGTAGAGTGTGATATGATCTTTACTTCTAGGTATCACATCAATCTCTTGGATGAAGTTTCACATCCATATTTCTTCTTTAGATGCCTCATAATCCATAATATACTTATACTCCACTGTAGAATCTAAAACCACAACCTGATTTGATCTCTTCCAGCTCACAACATCTCTATTAAATGTAAATATGTATCCCATTTTTGAATTCATCCCATTTATATAAAATAATTGATGTGTATATTAATAACAAATAGTTAATTAGCATAGTGGTACAAATTGGTGGTTTGCTTCCTTCTTTCCCTCGCAGTTCGGGGGTTTGAACCTCAGAAGCAGAATTTTACACGGGTGAGGTTGGATTTCGGCGGGAACATATGGAATACGTGCATGCGTGGGTGGTTGTCCAATTGATGTAACAGAGAACTGTAGGGAAAATTGGGGGTGGGTGGGGGGGATTATGGTCCCTCAAACATTGTTGAGAAAGAATGGGAGGGGGTTGTTGAAGAGAGGGGACCGTAGGGAAATGGAGACCTAGAGGGGGTGAGCACTATTCATTCGATTAAAAAAATGAGCCTTTTGGAGGGGGAGAGCAATTTATTTACCAACACTTAGTGAAAATAGCCTCTAATAATAGTAGTCGGCCACTTTAGTGGTGGTTCACCACAACCGCCGCTAAAGCATTTAGAAGGGGTTATAACCCTTTATAAATTCAAAAATAACCCCCTCTAATGATAATATTTTTTTGTAATTAGTGGGGAAAGTTGTAACATATTGACATGATTCACTCTATAAACAGTAACCAGATTAGTTTACCACATGACCTTAGGTGATCCTCCCTGTACATTAGAGGCTACTAACTAGATGCAGGGGTCTAGGGTGGTACCATGGGGAGACTATATCCCCTATATCAGAATTCATAGTAACAAACGAATAACAAAATATAAAACACCATAAAATTAACTAAAAGTGTAAGTAGATAAATATAAAAAAGGATGAATAAAAAATGAAATACAGTAAAGGCTCGAACAACTATGTCATACATACAATTGACTGCCCACTGGGTCGGTTACATAAATATACCAAAATAAAATAAACTAAACAAATGGGTTTCATTGTATCTTTGAGATGAATCTCATATAGTATCCTGATACCATTTGAGCTATCATGATTGACCATGAAAAACTCAACTCAAGCCTCAGCCCAAAATCATACCTGTAATAAAAATGTGAGAGCTGCTTGGGTAACCATGTGTAGTGGAAACCTGAGTAGGGTGTGAGTACAACTCAACATGCCACCACCAATGGTGTTTAAATTAATATCCAGTTTGAGAAGTATTATATAAATATATACAAAATAATAATAAACAATACATAAAAGAAGATCCATTTTCAAACAACCATTTATTAATAAACCTATTGGACCTAGGGTTCTAAAGTGGCAGCTAGGACAACCAAACCTACTTCATCTATTGCCGGTTTTCTGAGCCATAAACCATAGGGAGATTCATAATTTAAGTAAAATAAAGGGTTATTTCATTAGTTATTAAATTCTTGGTATTTAGGAGAATCAGTCCAAGGTACCTATACCATGATTAAGTGCTATACATTCTTAGAGAATCAGTCTGACACCTAAACCATATAGAATACATCATTCATGGAGAATCAATCCAACACCTAACCCATGGATGCAAAGTGTTAGTCAAACATCCCAAACTATACATAATACAATCAATTCCTAGAGAATCATTCCAACACCCAAACCAATCCATCACTTACCAATTCCTAATGTCTAGAATAATTGACCTTTTAGCACTAAAACTATTGGTTCTAGGTACAGTGTAAACATGTGGTGGTTGGTGATATATTAAATTTTATTTTAATTATAATTACCCCAAACCATGATAAAGGATATTGCACATCAAATTTATAATTAATTTATTCAATGTTGGAAGAAATGAATACCCAGGCTTAGGATCTTTCTTAGTTAATGAATATTGATTGTCCAAAAAGACCCTTTCAGATTACCTTCATTGTGCTATGAAGATCCAAGGATAGAATCCCTTTAGTGGTGATCCCTTTAATCAAATGTCTTGGATTGTTCATTATTGATCACTCATTATTATATATTGAAAAAATATCTCTAGCATTTCTCATTATTGAGAGGGAGAGAGAAGGATCAGTCGAGAGAAAATTCATTGTGTGCAATAATTCTATATTTTGATTTCACCGATCGATACTCTACACAATAGACATAATAGTCTATTTATCGAGTTAAGGTTTATGTTAAAATAATTATTTAATGCATTCCATCCATTAAATAATATAATAACCTCTAATAAACCCCATACCACATAATAAAATAATAATAATATTATTTTTTGGTGTGCACCAACTTGTTCAATAACAAGTATTATTTAACTGACTTGTTAATTAATATTTGTCACCAGACTTAATCTTGGTCCATTCGAACTCCTCATGAATTTATTGAATACCTGAATAAAATATTTTATTCTCATAAATAACTATTTTATTCACAAACTAATAAATAAATATTTATTAAATTTTCAATAAAATAAATAAATAAATTTTATTCACAATATGATGAATAAATATTTATTTAATTTATGTGATCAATGAAACATGAATAAAATTATTCCTTGATCTTGAGAATAATATATATTTCATTAATTAATTTCAAATATAATTTAATCAAGATAAATAGAAATAATTAACATATGACCCTCTAGGATTCTTTATTATTGGCATTAGGCAGGCTTTCCTAAAGTCTAAGATTATTTTCTATCAATGTTTCAAGGAACCCAAGAGAAAAAACTTAATGATTCAACAATGATAACCAAATAAATTCTCATTGTGTAATATAATCCATTTTTCATAATATCTCATCAAGAAAGTTGCACATCAGTGTCACCAACCTATATTCTTGATACATCATTCTTTGACTATCTTTAATAAACATGTCATTTCACCATGGACATGAAATTTAGGGAAAAAGTTCTATTCCAATCAAATGGATGAGATATTATCTTTCATAAATATGGAAGGGAAATATCCTTCCTCAACTTATCCATCAATGACATGTCAATAATGACACACCCAACATACCAAAACTTGCTATGAATATATGTCATCACAGTTTTCATCAAAAAATATAAGTGCACGAGTCGTGACATGTGTAAATGATAAAATTAATGTCTAAGGACCATTACACATGCTCATAGATAGGAATATCCAATTACACCAAAACATGAGAAATTCCTAACAGTGAGTTTGTTCTCATAATCTCCCATCTTAGATATTACCAAGTGTGAACTTCATGAGAAGAGGCCTTATCTTCTTATGAGTACTCACACCCAACGGTCTAAATACTATGTGTCCCATCATAGTAAATTATCCAAATGTATAAATATATTAATAATATTTTCATATCATTTTAAGGTTCTAATCATATTGGGGAACTACTATGACCTTATCAATGTGACAAATACTCTAGGAAATTATTATATTAAATCCATTCAGACAAATGAACAATATTTAATAAGATATTTAATTAATATTCAATACATATAATATACATGTAATCAAAGTAAAAATAGTTGGTTTTAGGAAACCAACTCCAATAAACTCCCACTTGGACTAGAGTCAACTATCTATAACTTTAAATCCACTAGACCTCACATGATAATCACATTTCTATAAGTAAAGGATTTAGTCAAGGGGTCTTCCATGTTGTCTTACATGGAAATACTTCTCACTGTAACCTCACCTCTTTGAGAAAAATATCTCAAGAGATGATACTTTTGAAGTATGTGATTCATCTGCTGATGTGACCTTGGATCTTTTGTAAGAGCCACCACTACAGTATTATCACAGTAGAGTGTGATATGATCTTTACTTCTAGGTATCACATCAATCTCTTGGATGAAGTTTCACATCCATATTTCTTCTTTAGATGCCTCATAATCCATAATATACTTAGACTCCACTGTAGAATCTAAAACCACAACCTGATTTGATCTCTTCCAGCTCACAACATCTCTATTAAATGTAAATATGTATCCCATTTTTGAATTCATCCCATTTATATAAAATAATTGATGTGTATATTAATAACAAATAGTTAATTAGCATAGTGGTACAAATTGGTGGTTTGCTTCCTTCTTTCCCTCGCAGTTCGGGGGTTTGAACCTCAGAAGCAGAATTTTACACGGGTGAGGTTGGATTTCTGCGGGAACATATGGAATACGTGCATGCGTGGGTGGTTGTCCAATTGATGTAACAGAGAACTGTAGGGAAAATTTGGGGTGGGTGGGGGGGATTATGGTCCCTCAAACATTGTTGAGAAAGAATGGGAGGGGGTTGTTGAAGAGAGGGGACCGTAGGGAAATGGAGACCTAGAGGGGGTGAGCACTATTCATTCGATTAAAAAAATGAGCCTTTTGGAGGGGGAGAGCAATTTATTTACCAACACTTAGTGAAAATAGCCTCTAATAATAGTAGTCGGCCACTTTAGTGGTGGTTCACCACAACCGCCGCTAAAGCATTTAGAAGGGGTTATAACCCTTTATAAATTCAAAAATAACCCCCTCTAATGATAATATTTTTTTGTAATTAGTGGGGAAAGTTGTAACATATTGACATGATTCACTCTATAAATAGTAACCAGATTAGTTTACCACATGACCTTAGGTGATCCTCCCTGTACATTAGAGGCTACTAACTAGATGCAGGGGTCTAGGGTGGTACCATGGGGAGACTATATCCCCTATATCAGAATTCATAGTAACAAACGAATAACTAAATATAAAACACCATAAAATTAACTAAAAGTGTAAGTAGATAAATATAAAAAAGGATGAATAAAAAATGAAATACAGTAAAGGCTCGAACAACTATGTCATACATACAATTGACTGCCCACTGGGTCGGTTACATAAATATACCAAAATAAAATAAACTAAACAAATGGGTTTCATTGTATCTTTGAGATGAATCTCATATAGTATCCTGATACCATTTGAGCTATCATGATTGACCATGAAAAACTCAACTCAAGCCTCAGCCCAAAATCATACCTGTAATAAAAATGTGAGAGCTGCTTGGGTAACCATGTGTAGTGGAAACCTGAGTAGGGTGTGAGTACAACTCAACATGCCACCACCAATGGTGTTTAAATTAATATCCAGTTTGAGAAGTATTATATAAATATATACAAAATAATAATAAACAATACATAAAAGAAGATCCATTTTCAAACAACCATTTATTAATAAACCTATTGGACCTAGGGTTCTAAAGTGGCAGCTAGGACAACCAAACCTACTTCATCCATTGCCGGTTTTCTGAGCCATAAACCATAGGGAGATTCATAATTTAAGTAAAATAAAGGGTTATTTCATTAGTTATTAAATTCTTGGTATTTAGGAGAATCAGTCCAAGGTACCTATACCATGATTAAGTGCTATACATTCTTAGAGAATCAGTCTGACACCTAAACCATATAGAATACATCATTCATGGAGAATCAATCCAACACCTAACCCATGGATGCAAAGTGTTAGTCAAACATCCCAAACTATACATAATACAATCAATTCCTAGAGAATCATTCCAACACCCAAACCAATCCATCACTTACCAATTCCTAATGTCTAGAATAATTGACCTTTTAGCACTAAAACTATTGGTTCTAGGTACAGTGTAAACATGTGGTGGTGGGTGATATATTAAATTTTATTTTAATTATAATTACCCCAAACCATGATAAAGGATATTGCACATCAAATTTATAATTAATTTATTCAATGTTGGAAGAAATGAATACCCAGGCTTAGGATCTTTCTTAGTTAATGAATATTGATTGTCCAAAAAGACCCTTTCAGATTACCTTCATTGTGCTATGAAGATCCAAGGATAGAATCCCTTTAGTGGTGATCCCTTTAATCAAATGTCTTGGATTGTTCATTATTGATCACTCATTATTATATATTGAAAAAATATCTCTAGAATTTCTCATTATTGAGAGGGAGAGAGAAGGATCAGTCGAGAGAAAATTCATTGTGTGCAATAATTCTATATTTTGATTTCACCGATCGATACTCTACACAATAGACATAATAGTCTATTTATCGAGTTAAGGTTTATGTTAAAATAATTATTTAATGCATTCCATCCATTAAATAATATAATAACCTCTAATAAACCCCATACCACATAATAAAATAATAATAATATTATTTTTTGGTGTGCACCAACTTGTTCAATAACAAGTATTATTTAACTGACTTGTTAATTAATATTTGTCACCAGACTTAATCTTGGTCCATTCGAACTCCTCATGAATTTATTGAATACCTGAATAAAATATTTTATTCTCATAAATAACTATTTTATTCACAAACTAATAAATAAATATTTATTAAATTTTCAATAAAATAAATAAATAAATTTTATTCACAATATGATGAATAAATATTTATTTAATTTATGTGATCAATGAAACATGAATAAAATTATTCCTTGATCTTGAGAATAATATATATTTCATTAATTAATTTCAAATATAATTTAATCAAGATAAATAGAAATAATTAACATATGACCCTCTAGGATTCTTTATTATTGGCATTAGGCAGGCTTTCCTAAAGTCTAAGATTATTTTCTATCAATGTTTCAAGGAACCCAAGAGAAAAAACTTAATGATTCAACAATGATAACCAAATAAATTCTCATTGTGTAATATAATCCATTTTTCATAATATCTCATCAAGAAAGTTGCACATCAGTGTCACCAACCTATATTCTTGATACATCATTCTTTGACTATCTTTAATAAACATGTCATTTCACCATGGACATGAAATTTAGGGAAAAAGTTCTATTCCAATCAAATGGATGAGATATTATCTTTCATAAATATGGAAGGGAAATATCCTTCCTCAACTTATCCATCAATGACATGTCAATAATGACACACCCAACATACCAAAACTTGCTATGAATATATGTCATCACAGTTTTCATCAAAAAATATAAGTGCACGAGTCGTGACATGTGTAAATGATAAAATTAATGTCTAAGGACCATTACACATGCTCATAGATAGGAATATCCAATTACACCAAAACATGAGAAATTCCTAACAGTGAGTTTGTTCTCATAATCTCCCATCTTAGATATTACCAAGTGTGAACTTCATGAGAAGAGGCCTTATCTTCTTATGAGTACTCACACCCAACGGTCTAAATACTATGTGTCCCATCATAGTAAATTATCCAAATGTAGAAATATATTAATAATATTTTCATATCATTTTAAGGTTCTAATCATATTGGGGAACTACTATGACCTTATCAATGTGACAAATACTCTAGGAAATTATTATATTAAATCCATTCAGACAAATGAACAATATTTAATAAGATATTTAATTAATATTCAATACATATAATATACATGTAATCAAAGTAAAAATAGTTGGTTTTAGGAAACCAACTCCAATAAACTCCCACTTGGACTAGAGTCAACTATCTATAACTTTAAATCCACTAGACCTCACATGATAATCACATTTCTATAAGTAAAGGATTTAGTCAAGGGGTCTTTCATGTTGTCTTACATGGAAATACTTCTCACTGTAACCTCACCTCTTTGAGAAAAATATCTCAAGAGATGATACTTCTGAAGTATGTGATTCATCTGCTGATGTGACCTTGGATCTTTTGTAAGAGCCACCACTACAGTATTATCACAGTAGAGTGTGATATGATCTTTACTTCTAGGTATCACATAAATCTCTTGGATGAAGTTTCACATCCATATTTCTTCTTTAGATGCCTCATAATCCATAATATACTTAGACTCCACTGTAGAATCTAAAACCACAACCTGATTTGATCTCTTCCAGCTCACAACATCTCTATTAAATGTAAAGATGTATCCCATTTGTGAATTCATGCCATCTTGATCAGTTTAGAAACTAGCATCTTCATATCCTCTAATGACTAGTTACTAATCTCCTTCATAAACTAGGAACATATCCTTAACACACCTCAAATACTTAAGGATAGTCTTGACTTCCATCCAATGGCGGTCACCTGATTAGATTGATATCTTCTCACCACACTTAATGTGTAGGTTACATATAGCCCAGTACATAACACATCATACATGACTGAACCAATCACATATGTTTATAGAATCCTTACAATTATATTTCTTTTCTCATGCGTCTGAGGACACATTTTCCTAGAAATATGAATACCAGGTGGCACTGAAAACAATTCCATCTTGGATTGTTCTATACTGAATCACTTCAGTATCTTATCAATATATGTACTTTAACTTAATCCGAGCAACCTCTTGGATCTATCATGATGGATATTGATCCCAATAATATATGATGCCTTACCCAAGTCCTTCATATAGAAACACGCATTCAACCATGCCTTAACAAACTGTAATACTGTATTTAATTTACAATGAGTAATATGTCATTAACATATATTATTAAGAAAATGAATGCACTATCCCTAAACCATTTTTAGAAACAAGGATCAAACTCATTATTTATAAAAACAAATTCTATTATGTCTTTATTAAAACAAATTTTCTATGATCGAGATGCTTTATTTAATCTATAAATGGATTTTTTTTTTCAATTTGGATATCTTATTGGCATCCTTTGGAGTCACAAACCCTTAGGGTTGTGTCATATATACATCTTCCTGAAGCTTCCTATTAAGGAAGACTATTTTAAAATCCATTTTCCAAATCTCATAGTCATGGTAAGCCGTAATGGTAAGTATAATTATGATAGATTTAAGCATTGAAACTATTGGAAAAGTTTCATCATAGTCAATGCCTTGTCACTATTTAAACCCTTTTGAAACCAATCGTGCCTTATAGGTACTAAATTACCTTTCCATGTCCAATTATTGAATACCCATTTTCAACCAATGGGCTTTACATCCATTAGAGGATCTACCAAAATCCATATTTGATTTTGGTACATGGAATCTATTTTAGAAATAATGGATTCTTTCCACTTGGAAACATCTGTTCCACTTACTAATTCCTTGTAGGTTAAAGAATCATTATTATCAAAAAATGACGATTCACCATCCTTGGTGACTATAAAACCATAAATTCCTCATTATCTAACCTCTCTTGTACTCCTATGTAGTACTTGTGTTTTCATAATAATTTCTTTTTCCATGGGGCTTTGTGGAATTTGTTCTTATACCAACTCTTGTGTACCTTGAGCCTTGACTTCATTGAATTCTATCTCTCTCCCACTATCTATTTTATAGATATGATCCCTCTCAAGTAATATGGTGTGTCTTCAAACTATAATTTTTTTATCTAAGGGGTAATATATGTAATATCCCCTTATTTCCTTAGGATATCCTATAATGGTACACTTTGTGCCTCATGGTGAAAGTTTGTTACCTAAAGTGTCCTTAAAAAATGATTTGTAACCCCACACATGTAATTATGATATCATGAGTTTATTTCCATTCCATAATTGGTATGGTATAACATATACTACTTTATTTAGAACTTGGTTTAGTATTTGTGCTTCTGTTTGTAATGAGTATCCCCAAAAGGATAATGGAAGAATCGCATGGCTCATCATTGATCTCACTATGTCTAACAAGGTGCGGTTCATCATATATTTTAAACCATTCCATTAAGGCATATAAAGAGGATTAATATGATATAGTATCCCAAACTATCATAATAAATCAATAAAGTATTGATTAAGATATTATCTACCATGGTCTAAGAAGAGTTTCTTAATCTTCATACTAAGATGGTTCTCAACTTCATTCTTGTATTGCTTGAATTTATCAAAAAAATCTGACTTATACATTATTAAGTAGACATATCTATATCTACTAAAATCATTAGTAAATGTTATTAAGTATGAGTACCCACCCTTTTCTTTAATAGGAAATGGTCCACACACATTAGTATGAAATAATTCATGAATCTCTTTAGCCATATCACCTTTCACAATAAATAGGGATTTGGTTATTTTACCTTGCAAACATGAGTGACATACAACAAGTGTATAAGAACCTAATTTTTCACTCAGGTATGGATCCTTTTAATTTTGGTCCAATACTTTATTTTGTACATAAAATGGATGCCTAGTGAGTTCAAAAAGGTCTCAGGGGTGTCCAGGGCTTGTTCGGAGCTCGGAGCCTCGTTTTTTGTAGAATTTGGCTGGCCTCAAGGTTAGAAGAAGTCATGTGGGGAAGGGAACGTAGTTACTTATAACCACGTGAGACTGGAGAGTGGAATGATATAGGGCACACGGTTTTTCATAACTGTGTTCCAAGGGCTGCATGACCATATGGATAGTCTATAGTTTTTAGCAGAGCCATTTTGCATGGTTAGTGCATGATTTCCCTAACTGTGTGGCCTAACTACGTGGGTTCCCCCTCCCTATAGCATAAGGATCGCGGTTGGTGCACGCTTTCCCTAACTGTGTGTCAAAACTGTGTGATTCCTATTTTTGAGTCATTTTAATAAATTTCCCTTAATGATATGTTTAAACCAAAGCCTCCTTATCCCTTGATCATTCTAGTGGACAACTACCTCTATTATACCATTTTGGATCCCTCTTCAAGTCTAATATTGTATTTTATCCTGATCTCTGATTCAAAGTATGATTCCATCACTGTTCATCTTGTTGGATCTACACCAATAAGATCTTAATTCCTTTTTATCTGTATGTCGTTCTTCTTTCTATCGATGATGCTATTTAAATGCAAGATCATATGCCCTATTTTCAGGGCATTGGACCATTCTTCATATCTCTTCCAATACAAGACAAATTAAAGGATTATACTAGATGAGGAGAGTCATATGATTATGAGGTTGGTAGTCTATAACTCATCCCTCAAGTTTCTTTCTTTTATAATTTACCATGTGTACGCACCGATTTCATCAGGATTCAGTTGTTTAATTAATATTCTTTTCTTTTAGTCATTAAAACCATGTTCTAAGACCCATAACATATATGTTATTCATTGTTGGTGGTTTTATCCACAACATCGACCACCCCAAGTAGGGTGATTTCCTTAGTTAGTCTTAAATGGTATTTTATGACACTTTTCTCCACTGTTCGGGTGTGTTTATTAACCCTGATAATGGTAATCCCCTTAAATTAGATGAATTGTGAATTGATAAATGGCTAGTACCATGTTTTCTCCCCACTTTACCCTTCTAAGGTAAGTTATTCAACTTGATAAATCAATCTTATATGGAATTGGCAAGTATACTAAGTATATGAATTGGACTTATTAAATACAAATGAATGTTTTAGTTTCATGTCTATATCACCCCTTTCCATGTCTAATGGAAGGTATCATAGTGAGCCATATTAAATGATTATGACATATATGAATTAAATAATGGTTGCATGTCCTTGAGATTACTTGTCACTTGTATGAAAGGCATGGAATGAACCCCTTGACTAATCATATGATATGACTATTATATATCCTTAATTAATTAAATTAATCCATTTTAATGTGACTAATTATATATGGACCTTGACATCATTATAGGAGTGGTTAGAATCGAGTTAGATTTTGGATTCCTGAGGGAATGCCTTGAGCAATCGTTCACGCCATTCCGATTCAGAGATACTAGTTTCCAAGGGTGAGACCCACCTTGGAACCCAATATTTATCTGTCAGTGGATGCTCGGTATGACACCATAAGATCCCTCCTTTACTATTATAGGATTTCTTGGGTACACTCCTTGGATCCAACATGGATTCTACAGACATGAGGTGCCTTGGTTATATCGTTAGGCCTAGCCATTATTATCCCATTTACCTTGGATGTTTTCCTTAGACTCAGTTAGAATTAAATTATTGTAGAATTCATTGGATTATGATCCTTGGATTACACTCTTAATCCTATAGCTAGTATACAGTTATTACCTGAGTTGACTTGACCCCTAAGGTCAAGGTTTCCTTGGTTATTACCTTGGAACCTCTTTATTATTAATATCATCAGAATGCATTGTTATATATTGGATCTATAATTATTATCATGTAAGTTCTGGTATTACATCACTTGACCTATTTATATAAATTGGAACTTAATTAATTAATGAACTGTTTACATGTTCAAACACTAACCGAGGGCTGAATCAGATACTTGGGTATTTATATTGATATACTACTTTAATTTTATATATGCATGCTTGCAAATTGTTTCATTTTATATTACACAAACTGAATTTTATAGATGTCGTTGGTGGTGGCCTACTAAGATTTATATCGCACCCTATCTGGGCCTCCATTGGTACCTAAATAGACTATATGTATGCAGGTGTTGAAAAAGGGAAGCATACCACTTCAGACACTTGATTGCTTGATTCCTTAGGATGGAGTTGGTAGCAGATGATTGAGTTGGATCTCGAGATACTAGGGATAGTTTTTAGATTAATTTTTGATAATTTGTATATCTTGTATTGTCTACTGCCTTATATCCATGTTTTCCATCATATTATATACATGACATATCATCATCATATTTTGTATATGATTACCAGTTATTCAGTTGTTTATTACTTATGTCTACTTCTTCTATGGTTTATGCTTATTATTTATTATACTGTTTACCTTTTGTTATCATATTTATCCGATGTTCTACACTCTAGTAATGAGGGAATAGTCTCACCATAGACTCACCCTAGTCCCTCACTGCTAGTTGGAAGCCTATGACATTTGGGGAGATGCACTAGAGGCCATGTGGCCAACCAGGCTTAGGGCACCTTTGATTGATATCTAGGTATGAGATGTCATAAAGTGGTATTAGAGCTATTCCTTTATTGTTTTACTATTTTGAGGCAATAGTCAGGAGATTAATAACTCTCTGAGACTTGGTTATAAGTCATTATTGGGCATAACTAACCCATATTTTAGGTAAACACCGTTTTTCTTGAATTCTAATTGTTTTTATGATTCTCCAATTATAGTTGATATCATTTCACTATTGGTTGATTCACATGCTGTGTTTTGGTTATTATTATTATTATTATTCTGATTGAAAATTTCAATTCATCCTTATCCCATTGATATGAGGGAAATGATCATTGTTACATGCATCATTATAGGAACCTAGAATTCACACGCTATGCATATGCCATGCCATATAAGTGCATTTCACTGCTTTCATTTCTTGATATGCCTGTGATTATTGAGTGATGTTATGGTAGCTATATATATATATATATATATGCTTGTGATCTTTCTTGTCTATGATTGAGTGATTTCTAGTTTCAATTCATGAGGTTGTATGACCCCTCGTGGGTTGGAATGAGTAATTTACCGAGTCAAGCCATTAGAATGAAATTAAATGGGTGTTGATTTCAGTGATAAGGTGTATGGGCCCTGATTCACTGGGAATGATGATCCATTTTAAATGAATTTTGATATATTAAATAATAAAATAAAAATTTAAAGGTTAGTATTTACTTATAAAGTGAAATGGTTATCGGTAAATGATGAGGCAAGGCATAGTTTACCCTTCATATATTAGATCCTTGATAATTTATACCTGAGAACTTACCAAAACTTGGCCTTATAATCAGGTAGTTAGGGTAGTATACCATGGGTAGTGATCCCTTTCTATACATTCAACTTTCATTAGTGTTACTATATATCTACTTAAATCATGTACTAAGGTGCATGCTTGGCATTTGTAGACCAATGCTTCCACAATGTCATCATGTTGTGTACCAGGACGATGTCGATGACCATGCTCCAAATGTGGTGGGACTTGAACTTCCAGTCTTACCTCCAAGAGTGCTACTTGATTAACCACCTTATGTACCTAGTTTGGCCACTAATTCTTAGCTCTTTGATAGTATTCTATGTCTTATGTAGTCCACGTAAGGTACTCCACAACCTGTACCTATGATAACTAATCTAACACGCGAGTTCCAAAAGTAGCATCCTCCCACATTTTGGGGGATGGAGTTATATAGGATACTAAGTCTTGGATAGATTTCACCTTTTATATCTTTGAGAATCCAGATATTCCTCTAGAGTGGAGGGTCAAGTTTTCTACTTACATGTTGCGTGATTCATCCAAGTGTCGGTGGGATGTGATTACACAGGCTTGTCTCTATTAGGTCATGGTATGGGACAACTTCCAGACTATCTTAAATGAGAAATTATTTCCTTATACACTAATAGATGAATTATCCATATAGTTCATTCATCTTGAGTAGGGTTCTATGTCATTTATGGAATATTCAACATGTTTCACTGAGTTACAACACTTTTCATTGCTTCTAGCTGGTGATGAGATTTTGCATGCTAGATGTATTGAGGATGGGATTGTGTATTCCATACATACTCAGGTGAATGTATTTTACCTACTTAATTTCTATGAGATAGTCAATCAGACTCTTATCATTGAGCGCAACCTGAGGGACGATGATAGTACCAGACATAGAGGATCAGTGCTACGGTAGGCCAATAGTTATTCTGGAAATAGGAAACATTCCCTTAAGATTTATCATCAGGGTAGTCATAGCTAAAGTACCCATACTAGTAGATCTATGGTGTGCCATTAGTTTTTAAAACAAGGTAGTCTGAAGCCTTAGTGTGATAGATCGCCTTTGGAGTGTCAGGCTTGTGGTTGTATGGGGTATATTTATAGATTCCGTCAGACATTTCCATAAGCTTCTAGTTAAAGAGGTTCTGAACCAGATCCAACTTCAGGGGAAGATTCTTTTACACCACATCATGTGGGGATTTGGAGTAGCACCGATAGGATAGGCCGAGGATAAGGTCATGGCTGTAAAAGTCAGACTTCAGATTATCAGCAAGGCCATCAGAGTGTTCATGATCATGGTAGTCTAGCTATAACACAAGGCTGTAGATCAGGCTAGTTACATGATTTATAGATGATACCTGAGGATAAAAGTTCTATACTATCTATAGTACAAGGTACTATTATAGTATCCTCCACTGTAACATCTACTTTATTTGATACAGGTGCTTCACAATCCTTTATTTCTTTATCTATCATGGAAAATATCAGACTAGAAATACAGTATTATTGTGTTGTAATGACCCTGGATACACTATTGAGAGTACGGTCAGAGGAAATAAACCAATGTAGGGACTATCCCCTTGAGTTAGGCAATTACCCTTTCTTATGATACCTCTTTGTTCTCAAGATTATAGGCTTAAATGTCATTCTTTATATGGATTGGTTAGTTCTGTATCACGCCTTTGTAGACTGATATTGTTGTAGTGTATCCTTTACATCATTAGAGGGAAGAATTTATCTATATAAGGGTGAGTGGGATGTCTAGTATAGTAGATATGGACCATATCATCATGGTCTATGTGGATTGACTACCCAAATTTCTAATTTATTCATGAAGGTTTAGGGTTTACATTAGTCTAAATTCACTCTGGTGGTAGATCGTTTCAGGGAAGTATTTACCAAGGATTTTTTTAACTTACCTCCTGAGAGAGAGGTTGAGTTTGTGATCAATCTTATTCCATGAGTATCTCTAGTTTCCATTCCTCCATACAAGATGGAACCTAATGAGCTTCAGGATCTAAAGAGATAGTTTGAGGATCTAGAGCCTAAAGGTTTCATATAGCCCGGTACTTCTTCTTGGGGTTCACCCTTACTTTTCTCCAAGAAGGTAGATGGGACCCTTTTTCTATGCGTGGATTATAGATTTTTGAACCAAATTACAATCAATAACTAGTATCCATCGCCTCATATAGATGATCTCTTTGACAAGCTCTGAGGAGCTAGGGTGTTTTCTAAGATTGACTTGAGATCATGCTATCATCAGGTGCAGGTCAAGCCATCAAAAATATCTCATACAACTTTATGTAGTAGGTATGGTCTATGTGAGTAACTTTTTATTACTTTTGATCTCATAAATTCACCCACCATTTTCACAGATCAGATGAATATGGTGTTCCATCCTTATCTGGATTATTTTTTCCTAGTATTTATGGATGACATCTTGGTGTATTCTCATACTCATATCAACCATTCTAAGAACCTTGAGATCATTATGAGTACATTGATAGATCATTATATTTATTCCAAGATTTCTATGTTACACTTTTTTATTAAAAACGTTCACTTATTGGGTCATATTATCTCGAAATTTAGGAGTATCTATTAATCCAAATAAGGTGAGTGCTGTGGTTTCTTGGGAGCAGCCCAAGAACATGTTTAATATAAGAAGTTTCTTGGGGATAGATAGATATAACAAGTGTTTCATAAAAGACTTATCACACCTTTATTCACCTATTATTGGTCTTACAAATAGGGTTGTAAAGTTCTTGTGGTTTAAAGAGTGCGATAAATCCTTTCAGGAGCTAAAAGGAAGGCTTGTATCGACACCTATTTTGATTCTGCAAAATCCTGGAAGAGGCTGTATAGTGTTCTGTGATGCATTAGGTATTGGACTAGGAGAAGTTTTGATACAGTAGGATATAGTCTTTTTATAAAAATATCAGCAGTTGAGGCCTCATGAGATAAATTACCCGACACACAACCTCGAACATGCATCAGTTGTCCATGACTTATGTTGTTGCATACACTATCTGATGGGTGAATGATTTTTGGTGTATAAGGACCATAAGAGCCTCATATATATATTTACACAGTGTGAATTGAATCTAAAATAGAGAATATGGTTCAAATATCTTCATTCCTTCGATTTTTAGCTGGCTTATATTCTTGGAAAAGGCAATGTGGTAGCAGATGCGTTGAGTTGGAAAACTTAGTCCTATGCCATACAAGAAGAAAATGATGAATAAAAATCTATAGATCTATTTTTTGAGTTTCATATGGAGTTTAATGATATTTATGAGCATTATTATCTCTCAGACTTGATAGTTACCTCTTCCCTCCTTAATAAGGTGAAGAGTGGGCAATTTTTAGATCCCGAAGGCTTGGTTCTCTATGAGAGTATTTTAGGAGATGACCCACCTCCGGATTGGTTTGTGAACAGAGAAATCATTCTATATATACATGGACGTGTCTGGGTTACTATATATATGAGAGAAGATTTTACATGAAAGTCCCACACTTCTCAATGGGAAGTTCATCAGGGCATATCCAAGATGTATCAAGATATGTGACACCAGTATTGGTGGCCTAGGATGAAATGTTGGATAACCAGATTTATCACTAGGTGTTCCACCTATCAGTAAGTTAAGGTAGTGAAATAGCGACCTATAGTCTTATTACAACTGATTCTGATACCATAATGAAAATTAGAAGATGTTTCCATAAAATTTTTAGTCAGCTTACCTTGGTCTCATAGAGGTAGCAATGCTCTATGGGTTTTCATTGACATAATAACAAAAGTATCCAACTTCCTTCCTATTTGAGAGACTTTATCAATTGATGTGTTGGGAATATTGTATGTCTGTGAGATAATATGAATACACGAGGTCCCTTGTACCATCCTTTCAGGCAGGGAAACTGTCTTCACATCACGATTCTTCCAAGGGTTGCAAAAGGCTATGGCTGCACAGGTGGTTCTGAGTACAAAATTTCACCCTTAGACCGATGTCTAGTCGGAACAGATGATATAGGTTCTAGAGGACATGCTCCAAACATGTTTTCTTGATTTTGGTGGTTCTTGGGAGAAGCATATCTCTCTCATCAAGTTTTCTTATAATAATATATTTTAGGTGAAGATTCAAATGGATCATTTTGAGGCCTTGTACAGCAGGCCATGTACACTACTACAAAAACGAGCTTTATTAGCGCTCAAAACGAGCTTTAATAGTGCTAGGAAAGCACTGTTAAATCCGACATATATAGGGGGGGGGGTCCCCTTTATCAGTTCTCCAAAAATCCCTGATAAATACCCCTTTTATCAGTGCTAAAAAAAGCTCTAGTAAAAGGGGTCTTTTATCAGCGCTAAAACGAAGCACTGATAAAAGGGTCCTTTATCAGCGCTTTATTTTTAACACTGATAAAAGTTAAAAAAATTAATTTTTTTTAAAAAAAATCCTGACAAACTCGGGGGGGGGGGGGGGGCTTTTTACAGCGCTTGATCCCACCCTTTATCAGCGCCTTCCCGCACCTCCAGCGCCCCCACGCACCCCTCCACCCTTTATCAGTGCTATCCCCCACCCATTATCAGCGCTAGCTCCCATATTCCTCCATGCGCGCGCACCCCTACCTCAACCAGGTTTTGAACTCGAGACCCCCCCCCCCCCTGCGCGCCTAAGCCCTTACCACTCCTCTATTTTGATTTATTTTCCATTTCATGATATCTCTATTTATATATATATATATACACATATAGCTATATTTATTCATATAGTAATATATATTTATATTAATATATATATATATAGTTATATTAATATATATATATAGTTATATTAATATATATATTTATAGTGATATTAATATATATATTTATATTTATATTAATATATATATGTAGTTATATTAATATATATATATATATATAGTTAGATCAATATATAGGTATATAAATATTCATATATTTGTATTTTAAATAAAATGGATATTAGTTATTATTTAGATAAAGATAATATATTTTATTTGTAAATATAATTTATTATTTATCTTTATAATTAAATTTTTATGTGTGAATATATAAAAAATATGTATATATTGTTATATATTTGATTATAAATAGCAGTAAATTATAAAAAATGATAAAATTTCAAAGAAATAATATTAATATGAATGTAATACCTTGGAATAAATTCATTCCCCACCAAAAAAATCCAATAATACCCCCTTAAATGATGATGAAAATCCACAAAATGTTAAAAAATCGGGGTATCCCGACTAAAAACTCAGTTTTGGAGGCCTTCTAGGACTTTTTTGACCTCAAAAAAACCTTGAATACGGTCCCCCCATGTTATAGGGTTGTAGAGATCGTTGCAGGATTCGATTTGATATATGGTAGAGCTCAAACGGACACCCGGATCAAAATTTATGGCCGTTTGAAGTTCGAGTTGCGTTTTCAACATATTTTGGATCTTTGTTTAATTTTTTTTTAATTTTTTTAGTCTTAAAATTGTTATTAAATGACTATTAATCCATAATAATTAGCAAATTATTACTTAAAAATATTTTTTTAATTTTTTTATAAGCCATTTTCCCTAGATATCTTATATATTAAGTGTAACTGTATATCTATACTTATCTAAAATATATTTAAAAATATATTTAAAAAATATATATTATATTTATATTAATATAACTATATCTATATATTTAAATATTAATATATTTTTTAATGATATTTTTTGGAAGTAGACCCTTTATCAGCGCTAAAAAAAAGAACTGATAAAGGGGTAATTTTATCAGTACTTTTTTAGCGCTGATAAAGGTACCCCACTTTATCAATGCTTTTTTGTTAGCACTGATAAAGGGTGGTGCTGGCCTTGGCCCATTTTGTGGTAGTGGTAGTTCACCCATGTGCTGGATAGAGGTAGGAGAGGTATCCCTACTAGGTCCTCATATCATTTTGGAGACTTCAGAGCAGGTTCATCTGATTAGGAAGTTTATCTACACTACTCATTCTAAACAGAAATTTTATGCCTATCACCATCGAAAACCTATGGAGTTATAGGTTGGGGATAGTGTTTTCCTATGGGTATCACCCATGCTAGGGAATAGATGGATATGGAGGAAAGGGAAGATATATCCTTGTTATGTAGGGCCATTTGAGATTTTAGAGAGAGTTTGGCCGGTAGCCAATCAGTTTCTACTACCTTATAGGTACCATGCCATGCACAACGTCTTCCATGTTTCACAAATTCTCTAGTACCATGCCGACTCATCTCATAATTTTTATCCTGAGGAAGTTGAGTTAGATGTTGATGCTGTGTTTGAGGAATATCCTATATGCATAGTTTAAAGGAGCATGAAGGCTCTTCGAGGCTGGTCTCTCCCTTTAGTATGGGTGCTATGGCAACATGACCATGTACAAGATGAGACATGGGAACAGGAGGTTGACATATGTGCCCAGTGGCCATAGTTTTTCTCAGACAGTGTTTCACCGCCCTTATAAGGTGAACTTGTGGACAAGTTCCTTTAAGGGGGAAGACTATAATAACCTATTTTTTCACTCAGGTATGGATCCTATTAATTTTTTAATACTTTATTTTGGACCTAAAATTGATGTATAATGAGTTCACTAAGTTCTCAGGGGTGTTCAGGGCATATTTGGAGCTCAAAACCCAGTTTTTGGGAGAATTTTTCTTACTGCATGGTTAGAAGAAATAGTATGGGGGAGGATAAATAGTTACTTATAACTATGTGAGGCTAGATAGTGGACTGGTATAGGGTGCATGATTTTCCCTAACCATATTCCAGAGGCTTCAAGACCATGAGGATAGTCTATAGTTTTTAGCAGATCCATTTCTAACAGTGAGTGCACAGTTCCCATAACTGTGTGTCCTAATCATATGGGTCCCCACTCCCTATATTAGAAGGATCATGGTTGGCACACAATTTCCCTAACCATGTGCCTAAAACATGTGATTTCCATTTTTGGGTGATTTTACTAAATTTCCATTAATCACATGTTTAAACCAAATATGATTTCTCCCTTGTTCATTCTAGCAGACAACCACCTCTATTCTACCCTTCCTGAGCCCTCTTCATGTCTAATATATTATTTGATCCCAAGCTTCGATACGAAGTCTGATTCGATCATCGTTCATCTTATTAGATCCACACTAGTAAGATCTTAATTCCATTTTAGCTGTATGTCGTTCTTCTTTCTATCAACGATGCTATTTAGATGCATGATCATACGCCCTATTTTCATGTTATTAGACCATTATTTAGATCTCTTCCAATCTAGGACAAATTAGAGGCTTATACTAGACAATGATAGTCATATGAGTATGATGTTGGTGGTCTATAATTTATCCCTCAAATTTTGTCATATTATAATTTTCTGTGTGTGCACACCAATTTCATCAGGCGTCACCTAATTAATTAATATTACTTGATTATAGTCACTAGAAACATGTCCTAAGACCCATTCCATATATGATATTCATCGTTAGTGATTACATCCATAATTCTGACCACCCCAAGTGGGGTGATTTCATTAGTTAGGCTTAAATGGTATGTTATGACACTTTTTATCCACTATTCGAGTGTGTGGATTGACCCTTCTAATGGTAATAACCTTAAGTTAGATGAATTGTGAATTGATAAATGGATAGTACCATGTTTTCTTTCCACTTGAACCTTTTAAGGTAAGTGCTTCAACTTGATAAATCAATCTTATATGAAGTATACTAATTATATGACTTGAACTTTTTAAATGTAAATGAATGATTTGGATGCACATCCATAACACCCCTTTACATGTTTTATGGAAGGTAGTGAAGTGAACCATATTAAATTATTATGACATATATGAATTAAATAATGGTTTCATGTTCTTGAGATTACTTGTCACCTGTATGAAAGGCATGGAATGAACCCCTTGACTAATCAAATGATATGAATTTTAAATACCCTTAATTAATTAAATGAATCCATTGTAAGGTGCCTAATTATATATGGACCTTGACATCATTATAGGAGTGGTTATACTCAAGTTAGATTTTGGATTCCTGAGGGAATGCCTTGAGCACTCATGGATGTCATTCCAATTCATATATTCCAGTTGCCAAGGGTGAGACCCATATTTGAACCTAATATTTTTCTATAAGTGGATTCTTGGTATGACACTGTAGGATCCCACCTTTACTATTACAAGATTCCTTGGATACACTCCTTGGATCTAACATGTCTTCTACGAACATGAGGTGCCTTGTTTATATCCTTGGGCCTAGCCATTGCTTATTCTGTTTTACCTTGTATGTTTTCCTTGGACTCGGTTAGAATTACATTATTATGGAATGACTTGTACAATTATCTTTATATTACACTCTTACCCCTATAGCTATGATATAATTACTACCTAATTTAGCTCAAACCCTAAGGTCAAGGTTGCCTTGGTTATTACATTGGAACCTCTTAATTATTAATATCATCAAGATGAATTGTTATATCTTGTATCCATAATTATTATCATGTCAGTGATGGTATTACCTCACATGAACCACTTATATAAATTGGAACTTAATTAATTAATTAACTGATTACATGTTCAGACACCAGCTGAGGGCTGAAGCCAGTACTTGGGTATTTACGTCACTGTACTGCTTTACTTTTATATACATATACTGGAACACTGTTTTAGTTTATATTACCCAGACTAGATGTTATATAAACCATTGGTGGTGGACTACTAAGATTTATCTCACACCCTATCCAGGCCACCATTGGTACCAGAGCAGACTACATGTATATAGGTGTTGATAAAGGGAAGTGTACCGCTTTAAACACTTGATTACTTGATTACTTAGGATGGAGCTAGTAGCAGATGACCGAGCTGGAGCTCAAGATACTAGGGACAATTTTTGGATTCCTTTTTGCTACTTTGTATAGAATGTATTATCCTATACCTTATATCCATGTTTTCCAGCATATTATATACATGACATATCATCATCATCTTTTGTATATGATTACCAGTTGTTCAGTTGTTTATTACTTCTATCTACTTCTACTGTGGTTTCTATTTATTAATACTTCTATTATTTACCTTCTTTTATCATATTTATCCATTTTCTATAATTTGGTAATGAGTACATAGTCTCCCCACAGACACACCCTAGACCCTCACTACTAGTCAGCAGTCTCTGGCATTCGGGGAGATTCACTTGAGGCCATGTGGCCAATCAGGATTGGGGTACCTTTGAGTGGAATCCGGGTTTAGGATGTCACAAAGTGGTTTTAGTTCAAAAGAATCTAAATATACATCTTGATGTAGTTTAATCAAGTGCCTTTTGATTATATGAACTAGCTGGTGATGCTAACATTGGGTGTGGTATTAGTCATGTGAGGTGTTTCTTTATCAATTTCTATTACTTGGTTTGTGTATTCTAACATATAAAGACCATTATTTAATTATGTCTTACCATAACGAATGCTATATTTATAAAATAAGTAACACATATTTAAAAATTTGAAAATAAAACCATATGTATCTGGTCTAGATACTAATATAAAGTTTTTCATAACTGGAGACACATAATAACAACCCTTTAAAACTAAGATCATTGGGGTTGGAAACATGAGGTAGTTGTCATCAATAGTTACAAAAAAAAGTTTATCTCTGTTGGATTATCATAGATATTCCTCTCCTCAATTAATATTTATGAATCTACTTGGTTCCTATATTTGAATTCATATGTGAGCTCCAAGAGCTATATCTAATACCCAATTTGTAGAAATATATAAAAATCACTTGATAATAAATAAACCTGAAGCCCCCCTTGCTTCTTTGGATGGGTGAAATTTTTCTTCCAATGGACCTTCTTGTCACATGTGAAATAGATAATATCCTATTCCCCTTTCTTTCTCCTTGATATTCTTCTTATTGGAAGGGAATGGAGAAGCTTTGGGATTAAACCTCTTCACTTTCCCTTTTTTGTTTTTTCACTAGAAGGACAAAAGGATTTTTGTGCTTCGTATCCTTATCTACTTGGTAAAGGAGAGTAATAATATCTGGTAGAGACTTATCAATGCTGTTTATATTACAATTTATAAAAAATCTAGAGATGATATGAGGGAGAGATGCTAGAATGAGATCAGTGCCTAGTTCTCTGGGGAGTTTAAACCCCAGAACCACTAGGCTCTCAGTGTAGCCAATGAGATTGGCCACATGAGGCCTAGTTGGGTAACTCTCTTTAATATTTATCTAAAATAGTGCCTCAGACATCTCAATCCATTCATATCTATCTATCTCTCCTAATAAAGACTATGGAGGTTTCCATGGCCCACTCCCACCAAAGATACTAAAATGAGGGTAGAGAGATAATGACCCTGAGTCCTACCTTCAGTAGGCCTCGGGTTGGCGACTAGTACTGAGGGTATAAAAATATCATGAAATGGAAGGCATTACCTTCTATAATAATATAGTATTGGGAGAATAGATGAATAATATACAAGAAAATCCATGACATAATATAAAAGAAATCCAAAACCATTACACATGCATGTATAAATAAAACTAATATATATATAAAAGTCTCGAAAAGTAAATACCCAAAAACAAAGATAAAACAACGACAGAAAAGCTATCCAAATATATGAGATAGTAATGTCCAACATGGTTCACATAGTCCTTTTATAAACCTAAAAATTAGTTTATATACATAGGATGAGATTACAAGTATACTCAGTAGGAAAATGAAAGTCTCTCATGTACATGTGAAAGAAGCATACTGATGCACCCATGAGAAAATAAAACCTAAATAGGTCAAGTATCTATACCAAGCTCACTAAGTCATTCTCAGTAAATAATAAAATCCAAGTATAATAACATAATCTTAAGAGTATTGGTAAAGGTAACCCCACACTGCTTTCCCACTGATTTGTTGCTCTCACACCCCAACATCGTATATCCTGGCGCTCCCATCTCTTCTGAATAACATATACCACCACCCACAACACAATCACATTACATATTTCCCAAAAACACATGGTAAATCACATCATAACCATAAACAGAGTAGTAGGGTATCATGAAAATTAAGGACATCAACATTTTACCCTCCTACCATGAACGATCCCCTACTATAAGCTACCACACAACATAGATATATTACATCTTTCTTGAAAACACCCGAGACACTTCCTTACAGCACAATCATTACATCCTTCCTGAAAACACCTTCACCATCACCCCACAACACCGTCACATCACCTCACCCGAAATCACATGGTCCATCACCTAGTGCACTAACAAACCTACTTCCATCAAAAACTATGCATATCTACTCTCTTGGAAGAGAGAGTGGGAAAGAGTGGGTAGCCAGCTATCCATCCTCACCATTGGGATGTTGGAAAAAACACCCCCATGTGACTATATAGGTGTCATAACATAGTTCTTGATGTGGATGGGGTGTGTATAAAAATCACAAGGAATATAAAAGTATGTACATATATCCACACAAAATCCCAACCTATTGGTTCAAAAACAAACACTAACTAACTCACAACATCACCACTTTCATTGCCACCACTAAATGTATAACACCATATAAGACACAAGCCACAACTCATACCACTAACCAAACCCATTATCTAGCTCATTCATTCATTTATTAAGCATCATCCACATTTAACCACACATATAACCATTTAATTATTCATCATCCATTTCCAACCCATCAACCAAACCAAACCACAACCATTTCTATCATTATTAAAAATTTATTCTATCACTATCTGGTCATATAGAACAAGCAACCTCACATCACAACTATCTCACCAACACCATCAAACCATCAACTCACCACCCCAAAAGAACATCCCAACAACCATCACCTCACCTCCCCAAAGTACGACCAAACAACCACCACCTTGTCACCCCAAAAGCACAACCATAAAACAACCATCATCCTCACACTCCACAACTAAACATAAACCACACATTACCTCCCCACAAGCACGAACACACACATAGCACATCAAAGATCATTTTAGAGATTTAATAGAGGGGATATTATCACATTACACTTTATTTTAGGGGCATTATTAGACAAACCATAATCCTAGGGAAACTATTTCATTATAAAAATATAAGTGGTTAGCCAATTTCCATTTTAGAGTGATATCACAATAATAAAAACATACACAATAGTCAGAAAACATATCATATAGTGAAAACAAATTCCCCCAAAACCACAATTTTCAGTGGGATATCAAGCCCATATAATCACAATATCACAATAATACCAAATGTGTAAAAGAATGAAAATCATTTCCTCTTACCCACTTCAATTTCAATTATCCAATTATTTATATTTAATTATGACAACTGATGTGGCTCTATTTTTACATAGTTTTGCCACATATTTTTAAAATATTTTTAATGATTTAATTAATTATTTAATCACTTTATACTAAATATCTGTACTTTTGTAATTTTATATTTAACTTAGTTAATTAAACAATTTTTATAATTAATTATGAATTTTTAGTCATCAAAATAATAATTTTAATCTTACTTTACTTTTCTAATTTAATTATGTCTTAGTTAGTTTGGTTAATTTAAATTTTCCTGACTTTTTATTAAAATAACATTTTTATAAAACAACTATTTAATCATTGTAATTATATTTAATTAACTTAGTATTTATTTTAATATTTTATCTTTTAATTTAGTTTCATTAGAATAGGTTAACAATATTAATTAATATGTTTAGTCATCCTGCTAATCATTTAAGTAAATAATTTGTGTTTTAAATTAAAGAAAACAGTTCGCTTTTTGATTTTATATGATCACATAGTTGTTTAATTAATTAATATAGTGTTATATAACATTAAATATTTAATTTTATATATGAAAATAAATTATTAAGTCACTAAATATTTATTTTAGTCTACCGATGAGGTAGACAAGAACTAGCAGTGACCTATTGGGTCACCGATGCTAACCTTTATCATTCGCTACTATCCCGTAATTAATTTTTGTAGTAATTTTAATTTAAGTATTTTATAATTTTAGTTTATTAATTATTTAGTTATTAATTTAAGTGTTATCTAATTATTAATTTAAGTTATAATTTTAAAGTTTTGTGTTTAACAAAAAAATTCTGTTTTAAATTAATGGTGTTTATATTTCTTGTAATTAATTATTTTCAATATTTGTTTTAAATAACTTAAGTTTTAATTATTAAGTTTAATTTGTGTTTTTTTAAGGTAACTGTTAGTTTTTTATCAGTGACCCTTTCATTTTTGTTGTGCAATGGTAAGCTTTCATTTTGTCTACCAGTAACCTTATTTTTTTTATAGTGCTAACGGTGAACTTTTATTTATTTTCTAATGGTGAGATTTTAATTTTTTTATTTTTAGCGGTGAACATTTCCCTAGTATCTTACTGGTGACCCTTTTGTCACGTTTCCATCTCACCCTCACCTCACCGTTAAGCTATCCCCCACTGCTTTCCTTTGTTGTTTTTGTTTAAAACTAACAGTAACCCTTTTTTAAGCTACCGATAACCTGATATTTTTCTTCACCAGAAACCTTAACTTTTATCGCTAATGGTATCCTTTCATTTACTCTAACAATGACCTTTTCTACACTAAAGGTAACGGTGACCTCGAGCACCTCTCCTACACCTCACCGTTAAATTATCTCCGCTGCACCTCACCGTTTCATCCTTCCATCTCACCGTTTCCCTGCACTACTCTCCTCAACACCCTTCATCTACCACACTGATTGCCATCATTTTCACTTAATAATATCATCAATGACCCAAAACCAGATCAGAATCAAGAACCAAACAAAATCGAACCATATTTTCTCAAAACATCTCAATACCAAATCAATGAACAAGGTTTTCTTTCAGGATCTTGAAGCACCGACTCAACTAGACTTTCAAAATTTAGACAACAATGGAGTTTACCAAATTTTTAGAATATTAGTAGCCAAATTTACCTTCCCTGTGGGTTTGAACCTGCTTTCCACATATACAGTAGTTAGTAGGAATATAAATTTTAAACTTTGACCGACGTCAACGAAAATTCAGGTCAAGTTTTTGGAGCCATTTCTGGGGAAGGCACAAGCCACTATATTTCTAAAAATTAAAAAAAAACACATAAAAAAAACCAAGAAAAAAATTGAAAAATTTAAAACTGTAAAAAAAACTGCTTCATTCACTACTAAATTTCTACTATTTACTATATTTATTGAGTTCGTGTTAATTTTACAGTTGTGCTATTTTGAACTGTTATTACACTTTTCATGAGCACAAGAGAATTCATTTGTTATATTAGAGCCTTCAAACTCTGAACTAGACAAACATTTAACTGATCCTTAAAAAACATTGAAATGGAGAATTAGGATAATAGAGTTGATCAAAACTTGAATGTTCCACAGCCCATAGTTCCAGCCCTTCAGTTACCTAAACTTAGGGAGTTTCAAATTCCAATTGTATCAAGTAACCCATCTTGTATTAGGTTGAATCCTAGGTCTAGGAACTATGAAATTAAGCTGTCTCACCTTTCTCAACTTCTTTCATTCAATGGTCTTCCAGGAGAGGATTCACTTGAGTTCATTAGAGAGTTATATAGTTCTGTACAACAATTACCTCTGAGAGAGCTTTGTGATGAGGAATTGAGATTGAGTATGTTTTAATTTTGTTTGAAGGGGAAGGCTAGGACTTGGTTTTAGAACTTATATGAAGAAATTTTTGAGATCTAGGAAGAGGTGTTTACTGCTTTTATATAAAAATTCTATCCTAGGAACACCACCTCTGAGATTAGGCACAAAATTACTGGGTTTGTCCAGGATAATGGAGAGTAATTTCACAGGGAATGGGATAGGTTTATAAGTCTCCTTAGACAAATTCCTATTCACCAGTTTGCTCCCCATATACTCATGGAGACCTTTTATAATGCTCTCACCCCTTACAACCAAAATTTAGTTGACCAATTCTGTGGGGGTGACTTTTCTGACTCCACTACTGATGAGATGAAACTTGTGTATGACAAGATTTCTCAAAAATCTCAGCACAAGTGCTCTAGGAAGAGGGTCATCCATAGAGGTGAAGATAATCCTTAGGCTGCTGTTGTTAGTGATAGGGTCCTAAGGTAGCAATGTAATCATTGTGGGATGTTCGATCACACTCATACATGTTGTCCTAATTTTGATCTCCCTATCTAATTTTATGAGAGTGAAAAATTTGTGGATTTAAGAACTATGAACTAAGGGATAAATGATCAATTATCCAATCAGAACACTTCTAGATATCAAAATCACCCAAACTTATCCTGGAAAGAATAAGGTGTCATAAAACATATTACTTCCCCTAACTACCAACCAAACTCTAAATTTTTTTAACTCAAATAAATATGGGGGTGAATCTTCTAATTCTAATGGGGAGTTAAAGGGGATGTTAAAACAAGTTTTGGGATAAATCAGTTCATTTAGGAAGGAAACAGATGGTAAGATTCACAATTTAGAACATCAAATAATTCAAATGGATAAGGATAAAGGTGATAAGGAAAAGGGAAAGTTTCCCAACACTTTAATTCTTAATCCAAGAGAGAATATCATGGATTTAACCACTAGATATGGCCTTCAAACCCAAGAACAAGTTAACCTACACTCTGGGAAAACTAAAACTGATGAAAAAACTGAATCTTGAAGGAAAAATCTGCTTGAAACAGAATCTGGGAATCTGGATAGCTTTGTTCAACCTGAATATAGTGTTGAACTTACATATGAAAAAGTTCAACAACTGAGGAAAATTAAGTGGGAATTAATTAAAGAAGAAAATAAAAACAATGGGATTGAGAAGAAGGAGAATAATCAACCCGTTCTAAAAAATTATTCCCCTCCCATTCCCTTCCCTAAAAGAGTGAAGAAGAATAATGAACCTGACTATTTGAGGTTTCTTAAAATTATTCGAAACTTTAGTATCAACATGCCATTTGTATAAACCTTAGATAAAATTCCTTCATATGTTTCTTTTACCAAAAGGTTTCTAAAAAACAAAAATTATTTAAAGAAGTTGGAAAAAGTTAATCTCAATGAGGAATGTAGTGCCATATTGTTAAAGAAGTGGCCTCCAAAATTGAATGATCTTGGTAGCTTTATTATTCAATAAAAAATTGGAATAAGTGAGAAACTTAATTGTTTATGTGACTTAGGGGCAAGAATCAATCTTATGCCTTACTCCCTATTTAGAAATTTGGGTCTTAGGGACTTGCAACCAACTTCTGTTTGTCTTCAACTTGCTGACAGGTCACTCAAACACCCTTCAGGGAGGCTGGATGATCTATTAGTGAGTGTAGGAAAATTGACACTACCCACAGACTTCCTTATCTTAGATATGGAGTGTGATGAAAAAGTCCCAGTCATCTTAGGGAGACCTTTCCTTGCTATAGCTAGTGCTGTCATAGATGTGTCCAAGAGGAAACTCACTCTCCAAACTATTGATTATGTGGAGGAGTTTTTAGGGTTTGAAAAGACTCAACATATGGTTGGTTGTGATTTTATAGATGTTGCTCAGAATCAATGTTTTAAAATTGAGGTTCGATCTGAGTATTGTTCTTTTCTTCTTGAGGTCACAGAGATTTTGATTCCCTATCCTATTGAAACTTTTCTTCAAGCTTTTATTCCTGTCCCACTCTTTCTTCTAGATGAGCAAAATATTTCCCTGGAACCCATTATAGAGAGTGAGTCACATACTTTTCCTAAACCGTCTCAACCTTTTTTTGAAAGTTTTCCTTATGAAGTCGACTATCTAAGGGTTTTTGAAGTTGGAGAAAGTTCTGGTCTGAGTCCTGATTAAAAACTAAATTGTGCCCATTATGAGCAAGTTTATTTTCTGGGAACTTCCTTTCTTGATCAGTTTGATGTTGTTTGTGATGAATTCCAACCTGAACTTGAAATATTCACATCATTTGAGTCATCTGTGGAAATTGGGTACCACCTGTTGGAACATGAGTATGATTCCTTCTTTTGAGAGTTTTATGAGTTGTATTTTATGCAATCTGTGCCGAGAATATTCAATAAAAATACTGAAGAGTTTGTTGATTTTTCTTCTTCTAATTCTGGGTTGGAGATGACCTCTAAGTGTGGGGGAAGCCATGTTAGTATTATTGGTCAAATTGGTGATTTTCTTAGGAAGCTGTTGAACATTTTTAGAGGTGAGGAAGTGGTCTTTAGATCCCAGAATGGTATGGATAGTATATTAGCAACTTTTTCATTAAAAGAACTTTTGATAATATTGTTTGGAACTGTAGATGAGAATGTATTGATTGATCTTATTTTTAAATCTTTAGATAATAGTGAATTTCACATTATTAAAAATTTATTTCCATTAAATGATCATGGATAGAAATATCTAGGGAAATTGAGTCTGGATGGGGACTTTAAACCTAGTGCTGCATGGGAGGAAACCCTTGGTTTTTTTGTGTTAATAAATAAAAATTGTAATTAAATAAAGTTTGTCTGAAGACTTTAAAATCAGTGATTCATGGGAGTCAACCCATGCTCTTCCTTGTTCTAATTTTTTGTACTATTTAGTGTTGAATAAAATGATGCTTTATTGTTTTATGTATGCTCTGTCTCTGCTGGATATTTGTTCCTAGTTTACATGCTCTGTGTTTCTAGGATGCTACTACTGTGTCATTTAAGGAGTGTAATTTTCAAGATAAGGACTAATGATAAATATATTCAGGAAAGTATTCTATTCCTTATTTTATATTTCATTTTTTTATCCTTACTATAAAAAAAATATGCTGCTTGTTTTGTATTAAAAAAATCTACTTTAAAAATTCTGCTTGTATAAGAAATTCTGCTACATTTTTTCTTTAAAAATCTGGTGTATATCTTGCATATTAAAAAAACAAACTTCTGCTGCATGTTGCTAAGTTGAATTGAAAAATTATTCTTGTGCCTCTTTCTTTAATTTGAATTCATTGATAAATATTGAAATAATTTTCACTTTATGAAATTAAGTGTGGGGGGTACATGCTGTTGGTCTTTTAAATCTACTTTGGGTTGGGATTTTTAGCTTGAACTTTGTTTGCTGTGTTGATTACCCAACTGAATTAATTCTGTTAATCGTGCTTCCACCCAATTAATTGTGAACTTACACTTCACATTTACTTTTGAGCTGTATTGAAAATCTTTATCACTTGACATAAATTTTAATGCATTTACTTGATAATGAACCTGCTGATTATTTATTCATTGTGAAAAAAATATTTTTGAACTTCATTAAGACCATTTATACATGTCATATATATACTTGATTGAAAATATTTTTTGAACTTAAATTGTCAAATTATTCTTCTCCACTTTAGAATTCAACTTTGGGGACAAAGTTGAGTTTTAAGTGTGGGAGAGGGGGTCAATTATTTACTGTACTAAACTGTGTTTTAATGAAATCCCATCAATTCCCACTTCACATCAATTTTTTTTTCAAAAAATGGTTAATTTTTTTTCAAAATTCTTATACAATTTTAGGCTTTACACTGTACTCAATTGGGTCTTGCTTTATTAAAATTTCCTTGCTGGTAGTTAGGAACTGCTTAGAGTCTGAAATTACTGAGTTTAGATGATTGATAAGTGATTTTACTTAGTGATTTAATGAATATATTGATTTAGAGTCTATTTTTGAGAGTGATATAGGTACTCTTTTAGTAGAGCTATGATCAAACCCATGGAACTGGAAGTTTGATTCTGATTCTAGGGGCCTCATTCATCTTTTAATTATTAAAAGTAACTACTTTAATGAGCCAATGTAAATGGTTTCTATATAAATCTTTTGAAACTAGAGTAATTTGGGCATCTGGGATCCCACGGTGAGTCTCTGAGACCCTATATGTTCGGTGCATTTCTGTTAACTTTAAGCCCTCTGTTCATCTTGAATAAGTGCATTGCAAGTGTTTAGTATAATGATAGATGGCTTGGAATAAATAAATAAAGTGTCTAGGGTCAAAAATGAGCTCATTAAGTTGAGGGGAATGATGAATTCTAGATGAAGAAGGGGTCAATTAGTTTTTACGAAAATCATTTAGGTTGTATCAATAAGGTGATTCGAAAAAAATTATTTATTTTTGGAACTTAGGTGAAAAATCAAAGTACGAAGTTCCTTGGTTAAGGTCATAATTCCATTGATATTTTACCTCTTTTCATTCTTGGACTTATAACTTCAGCTTGGATTGAAATGAGTCATTAATTTGTATCATGTATGAGGCATGACATCTTCATTGCTTGATTATTAATAGCTTTCTTAATTACCTTTGAGTATTTGTTATTGGCAAGATTCATATGAGTAATTCATTTTCTAAAATCCTACTGTTATGTTTTTTCCTCTATTTTTTAGTGCTGAACATGTTATAGTGTGATCTTAATCATAAATACACTTTACCATTCTCAAAGAAAATAAGACATGAGATTGTTTGAGGACAAACAATGCTTAAGTGTGGGGGAATTTGATATGGCTCTATTTTTAAATAGTTTTGCCACATCTTTTTTACTTGATTTTTAATGATTTAATTAATTATTTAATCAATTTATACTAAATATTTTTACTTTTGTACTTTTATATTTAACTTTGTTAATTAAACAATTTTTATAATTAATTATGAATTTTTAGTCATCAAATTAATAATTTCAATCTTACTTTACTTTTCTAATTTAATTATGTCTTAGTTAGTTTGGTTAATTTAAATTTTCCTGACTTTTTATTAAACTAACATTTTTATAAAACAACTATTTAATCATTTTAATTCGATTTAATTAACGTAGTATTTATTTTAATATTTTTTCTTTTAATTTAGTTTCATTAGAATAGGTTAACAATATTAATTAATATGTTTAGTCATCCTGCTAATCATTTAAGTAAATAATTTGTGTTTTAAATTAAAGAAAAAAGTTAACTTTTTAATTTTATGTGATCAATTAGTTGTTTAATTAATTAATCTAGTGTTATATAATATTAAATATTTAATTTTATATATTCTAATAAATTATCAAGTCACTAAATATTGATTTTAGTCTACCAGTGAGGTAGACAAGAACTAGAGGTGACCTATTGGGTCACCGATGCTAACCTTTATCATTCGCTGCTATCCCATAATTAATTTTCATAGTAATTTTAATTTAAGTATTTTATCATTTTAGTTTATTAATTATTTAGTTCTTAATTTAAGTGTTATCTAATTATTAATTTAAGTTAAAATTTTAAAATTTTGAGGTTAACAAAAAAATTCTATGTTAAATTAATGGTGTTTAGCTTTCTTGTAATTAATTATTTTCAATATTTGTTTTAAATAACTTAAGTTTTAATTCTTAAGTTCAATTTTTGTTTTTTTAAGGTCACTGTTATTTTTTTATCGGTGACCCTTTAATCTTTATTGCGTAACGGTATCCTTTCATTTTTTCTACCAGTAACATTATTTTTTTTATAGTGTTGACGGTGACCTTCTATTTATTTTCTAATGGAGAGCTTTTAATTTTTTTTATTTGTAGCGGTGAACATTTCCCTTGCAGCTTACCGGTGACCCTTGCGTCACATTTCCATCTCACCCTCACCTCACTGTTAAGCTATCCCCCACTACTTTCCTTTGTTGTTTTTATTTAAAACTAGCAGTAACCCTTTTTTTTAAGCTACCAGTAACCTGATATTTTTCTTCACCAGAAACCTTAACTTTTATTGCTAACGGTAACCTTTAATTTACTCTAACAACAACCTTTTCTAAATTAAAGGTAATGGTGACCTCACACACCTCTTCTTCACCTCACCGTTAGATTATCTCCGCTGTACCTCACCTTTTCATCCTTCAATATCACCGTTTCCCTATAATGCACTCCTCAAAACCCTTCATTTACCACACTGATTGCCATCATTTTCACTTAATAAGATCTTCAATGACCCAAAACCAGATCAGAATCAAGACCCAAACAAAATTGAACCAGACTTTCTCAAAACATCTCAATACCAAATCAATGAACAAGGTTTTCTTTCAGGATCTTGAAACACCGACTCAACCAGGCTTTCAACATTTTGACAATAGTGGAGTTTACCAAATTTTTAGAAGATTAGTGGCCAAATTTACCTTCCCTGTGGGTTTGACCCTGATTTTCACATATACAGTAGTTAGTAGGAATATAAATTTTAAACTTTGACCGACTTCAATGACAGTCTAAGTCAAAGTTTAAAATTTATATTCCTACTAACTATTGTATATGTGGAAAGAAGGGTCGAACCCACAGGGAAGGTAAATTTGGCCACTAATCTTCTAAAAATTTGGTAAACTCTACTGTTGTCAGCAGTGGAGTGATTTTTTTTTACTTTTTATATATTCTTATACGCAATGAAGTGATAGAATATTGAAAACATGTTTAAAAAATATATTGAAACTAGAGATTGTTGTAAAACAGGGAATAACAGAGGTTTAGAACACTGATAAAATGAACAATCTATTAAAACACTCATGAAGTAATCTCTATTATACTAGTTTTTGAAGGTGTTTCAATTCACTTATAGGTTTTTGCAGAGTACCACTTTAAAGAGAATGACTCACCTCCCTCACCAGGAGTTAATTCACACAATCCAACCAATTTAAGAGTTCACCACTCCGAAATTAATCAACTGTGAACTATTTTGAAAATTAACAACAAGTCAAACTCACCGTAAGTCTTGAAGTCTTTTGAATATATTATTTTTTTTGAAAAGTGTTTCCACAATAAATCTCACCAACTAACTGTTAAATTTTGAGATTATGTTCTAGTGGTACAAGAAATTAGATGAATTCAGTATTGATATCATCAATCAATACTGAGTATATTCTAATGATTAAGTGAAATGAGAATTAAAAGTAACCAGTAGAACTTCAATTCATCCCCGAACTAAATGATTTAGCTAGGAAACATGTATACAATAAAAAAAGTAATTAAAGACATGCTAAATAGAGTGTAAGAACTCAAAAACAAGGGAAACCAAACTCCCCTAAGATACTCTGCTCCTATACTTCTCCTGCTCCAGGTAGAGGTACCAGAGTCGCCCTCTGGACTCCCTTTTCTCCTGATGAGAGAGAATCTCTTAGATATCCAGTCAATCGCTTGATGTGTCAATCCCTGTCTCCCCTAAATTCTGCTGCTTTCTCTGCTTTTATAGCCATTGTCTTATGCTTCTTGTCACCAAACATTTTCCACCGACCTCAAAGGCTCTTCATATGTGCATGACGCACGTGCATTTTTTCATGATTGGCATGTCGTGCTAGTTTTTCTCTAGTAACTAACTTTGGATGAGTTAGTTGGAAGCAATTGGATATGTTTTTGACTCTTGAATGAACCTTCATAAGAAAAACAAACAAAACAGTTAAAATGCTAAGGAAATAATGAATTATAGTTTAAGAAATCAGTTTATTAAAAAGTCTTTTTAAAAGAATTAGTAAAATTTTAAATAATGTTATTAATTAAATTATTTTATTACTATTGATAAAAACAAGTAATTATATTTTAATTACTTATAATAAAATAAAATTTATTAATAAATAATTATTATTTAACTATAAAAGATAAATTATGATAATTTATGAATTATAAGTTGATATAATTTGTTAATAAAAGAGTTATTATTATTATTAAATTTTTTTTGTTAATTATTAATTTTGATGCTAAATTATTTATAAGTTATTATTTTTTAAATTAATTAACATTATTAAAGTAAATTATAAACATTAAGTTTATTATTATTTTTAAAGCTTACATTATTATTATTTTAAATTAACAAGTTCAATTTAACTATAATTAAATTTATAACTTATTATTAGTATCTTATTTTATAAACAATAATTATTAAATAATTATTAATACATAATATTAAATTATAATTAATAAGATTTTTAATAATATATCCTAATTTTATTTTAGAAATAACTACCAATTAATTAAATAAACTTTTATTCATGTTTTAATAAAATTACGTTTTATTAAGTATCTTCTGTAAATTATTTATTTATAATTATTAATGTTTATTATTTAATTTAAGTTTGAGTTTTTATTTTAAATTTTGTTTTTTTGTAATTCTTTAGTTTTTTTAGTTTTTTTAATCCTCCCCCCCACAAATCGGCGCAACAGGGGGTAGGGTTTCAATATTCTTCTTAGCAGGCGGCGCCTTCCTCTACTCAGCAGCGTGATGGCTCCATCTCCCCTTGACTCCAGCAACAGTGCACTACAAGCAGGTGCGGTGGCCTTCTGCTCCCCAGATCCAGTGCGACAGAGGGTTGCGGCGCTTCAGAATCTTCAGAACAGTGGAGCAGTTCTCATCGGATCGGCTTTCTAATAAACGTCTTGAGCTCCTCTGGATTCACCAGGACTCGGACGACTGAGGATTCAAGACTCCACGACAAGACTGAAATATCTTTCTTTTTGTGCTACAACACTCCTCTAATGACAGTGGGTTAGTTTTTCTTCTGTGACTTCAACAACAAAACTATATCCCATAGATAAACAAAATTAAACCCCTCCCGCATGATACACAATAAATAGAAATGAGGGATTCTCTACCTCAAAGAAGTTTTTCCAACTTTCTATAAACCACAGGGTGAATAAGAAACACCTACAAACCACAACCGCACCACGAAAATAGTGGTTCAACCCACACCACACCAAATATCTAGAAAAATTCATCCCAAATCACATCCCAAACCAAAAAAAAAACATCACTGCAGCAAATCCACAAGAGAAGAATCAAAGAAAACTATGGGTAAAGGAGAAGCACTCAACATGGATTTCTAACAAACAACCACTTGATCCAATGAATCAAAACAGGAGGAAGGAGGATAAAGGATCCTCACAAGGGGACTAGGGCTCGTCTAGAACAAGAGAGGAAAATAGAAGCTGAATGAAAGGAAAACTGGTTGAGAAAAGAACTTAAGAGCTAGAAACCTTCATATTTCACATTGTGTAATCCTTAGATGACATGTAATCCTCATATTTTCTAAAAATTTCATCTTTCACTGAAAATAACATCACCTCATATTTTATTTATTACATGTTGTGAATTTTATTTACACAATGTGTATTTTTTTCATGGATCACCCTTATCCAATTTACAATCCATGAATTCATCTGTTATGCAATCCATGAACCACCTTTACACATCGTGTAAACATTAGACAATGTGAATTCCCTACTGAAGCACCCCTAAATATCCATCCTCCATAGATCCTCCTTAGGCCTCCTTAAAAACTCCTTTGGCACCCAAAACTAGCAAAGTAATGGGATGAGAAGGCACATACTATTACATTATATACCTCTCAAATGATTATCACCCTCAAGAATCCAAAACAAAACCCAGAAGAAAAGGGTTCCAAACAACCACCCCACAAGATACCTATCAAGGATCTCATCACACCTCAAACATTACCCCCATACAAACACACCAAACCAAATGACCAAAAAAAATATTGAAAAACCTCATCACTATACTACCACATCACTAGAGCCATCCAACCTACATACAACCCAAACCAACAATCACCACAACCAACAAACCACACCACCCATAACACACAAATCGGGGAATTCCATCCTCTATGTCAAGAAACTATCCAATCTGGGTGACACTAACTCACCTGCATAGGTTTAATTGCATATTTGTATAATGCGTATTGATTAGGAATCAGGTACTCCCATTTTCATATGCCGGAACTTTATCAAATACCATACAATAAGGGAAAAAGAACATCAGATAAAACAACAAGCTCTCAAACATCACATCCTACTCATGAAACTGAAGCACTGGAGCACTAACCAAATTTCATTTTAGGTAACTGAATAGTTCCTAGAATTTATCAGTCTACAAAAAATCCCGACCTTTCCTGGTCAATGCTTTCAATGGAGCTGCAACTTAAGAGAAATTGGACACAAAACTCTGATAATATCTCGTAAGACCAAGGAAACTACAAACCTTTTCCACGTTCTTAGATGATACCCAAGAAAAAAATTCCTTGAGTTTAGATAGGTCGACTACCACATCTTGATGAGAAACCACATTTACAAGGAAACAAACCTTTGGAATATAGAACTCACACTTAGAAAACTTCCCATAAAGATAGCGGTGCTGATGGATATGTAAAAAAACTTTGATATGCTCAGAATTCTCCTCCTCTTACTTTGAGTAAATCATGATATCAATAAATATAACAGAAAAATGGTCCAGGAACTCATGAAACACATAGTTCATAATCCCCATAAAGACAACTAGTGTGTTCATAACACAAAACAACATGACTACAAACTCGAAGTTCCCATACCTACATTTAAAAGAGGTATTTAGGATATTTCTTTTCTTTACCATCAACTGATGATATCTAGACCACATATCGATCTTAGAAAACCAACTCACCCCTCTCATATGGTTGAAAATATAATATATCATTAGAAGAGGGTAACCGTTTTGACCTTTACTTGATTCAACCTTCGGTAGTCTATACACAACCTCACACTACCATCCACATTCTTGGAGAATAACACTAGAGCACCCCATAGAGACACATTAGGCTAGATAAAACCCTTCTACATCAGATCATCAATATTATTCCTCAACTCCCACAACTCAAAAGGTTTTATCTGATAAGGATCCATCAAAATCAGAGAAGGACCAAGCTGTAAGTCTATCCTAAACTCAACATCACGTCGAGGGGGTAGTGTCACAACCACCTTGGAGAAAACATCTAGAAATTCCCCAATAACCGTGATGACCTCCACTATATCATCATTCACTGATTACACCAAGAAATCAACCATCAAATAAATAAGGGGCTCTACATTCTAACTAACCACCTGACAACCCCACTCGCCAATGAAAACCACACACTATCCATCCATATATGAGAATACGATTCTCCTCCAAAAGTAGTTGATAAAAACACACAAAAAATACAACTAGTTGATTCCAAGGATGAAATCGTATGGTAGCAATTAAAGGTAGAAAAGGTACCCATGGGATTAATGTGGCTCCATAATTAGTCTACACCCCCGGAACACATCAAACAAGATAGTATGACCTATCACTAGCATAGTCAATACCAGGGGAATATGAATCCTATCTAAGTATAGTCCTAGAGAATAGACTAGAGTGGGTGAAAAAAGGATTGTCAAGCTCCTGAATCAAACAGGTCACAAACAAGGGTACTACACAAAATGATCTCACCTCTAAAAATCTCTAGACCATATAGAACTACTGCCTCCACTGTGTGAAGCTGACCATGCCCATCTCCTCTACCTCTCTTATGATGACCACCTCCATGAAAATTCTCAGGTTTAGGTCCCTAAACACGAGGAACATCATGAAGTTGGCCTCTTCCTTCTCCATCTACCCTCAACGTAGCATAACCCTGCTACCCCTGTTGATGTAACAGTCTCACTAGAAATTGCTGTTGTGGCTGGTGATGAACCTATCCACCTACACCAAACTGAGATCAAAGGACCACTCGACACCAGTTCTAGAGATGTCTAAAAACACAAAAAAACTAGCATATATCCTCTAGGAAGAGAGCATAAAACAATGTCCCTAGATGGATGAAAAGGAAGGAACTGAGGTCAAATCCCTATTAGTCGAAACCTTGAATGCCTTGTCACCCTAGACCTTCCACTGATGAATCTTCTCCTCAAGGAACCCTGTTGGTTCCCCTCTCATGGTAAACCTCCTCACGAGTGCATCTAATTGACCACCTATACCTTATTTTGAAGCTCCAAATATATTTTCAATGTAAATGGAGTGACTATATATTGGATAAAAGGATGAAGCGACTTCTCAAGACGTATCGCACTAGACTCTTCATTTGAAAAAATATTTGAAAAAAATACAAAAGGTCTTTGAATTTGATTCCCAGCTCCCATATTGACATAATCCCCTACTAAAGAGAAATAATCTCTTACCTATTTATTGCCTTCATGGTCAATGAAAAGAACTTTTCCCAGAACTCCTTCTGAAAGTTGACCCATGAAACATCTACCTCCTTTTGGTCTCTTAGATACAACACCCACCACTGATGCATATCTCCCCACATCGAAATGAATACCAAAGGGACCCATTACCCTGTCAGGGCCCATATCACACTGAAAGTGATATCACACTCCTCCATATATCTCTCTGTCTCCATATCTAAAACACTACCCTCATACTCGCCAAATCCCACCACTGAAAAGTGTTCAACATACTCCGCCACAAATCATCCTACTCAACCACATCAACCCTCTAGTGATCAACTAGATCATCTTGTTAAACCTCAACTTCTTGAGGCACATGAAGATGACAAGCATAATATATAACTAAAAATAAAATAAGAATTTCCTAATCCGGATAGTTTTTAATTTCATTTATACTAATTTTAATTCACTTTATTCATTTTAACCTTCCCAAAAAAACCCAACTCAAATAGGAACACAAGTCATGATAATGTATATAACTCTCCTAAGTCTCTACCCTTCAAACCTGAACACCTCACTTGGTCATTTAATAAGCTCAGAGTCCATGCATTGGATCACTAGGGGCCTTAAAATACTATTTAACAGGTAGTCTCTCTAGCTTATGACATACACCAAGGTTAATCAGAACTATTTCCACACCATCCAATGAAATCCTCAATGTTCCTAACTCCAAACTTTACCCTATCTCTCAACCATCACATTTGATACCACTTTTTCATGACCCCCTCTTGTCAAAGATACTGCAATGATGGGAGAGAGATAATGACCTCCCAGCCCTACCTCTAGTAGGCCCCGAGTTGGAGACTATCACTGAGCTTATAAAAATATCATGAAATGGGAGGCATTACCCTCTATAATAATATAGGACCAGGAGATAATATGAATCATCCACAAAAAACTCCATATAATAATATAAAATAAATCCAAAACAATTTTACATGAATATATAAATAAATAGATACAGAAAAAAGTATCTAAAAGTAAATACCCAAAAACAAAGAAAAAGTAGTGACACATCATCTATCCAAATATCCAAGCTAGTAATATCTAGCACAATCCACATATTCTTCCTAGAATCCTAAAAATCAGTTTATATACATTGGGTGAGCATACAAGTATACTTAGTAGGAAAACCAAAATGTCTTGTGCACTTGTGAAAGAAGAACACTAATGCACCCATGAGAAAATAGTAGAGAAAACAACACCTAAACATGTCAACTATCCATCCCAACCTCACCAAGGTATGACCACAAAAAAATTCAATCCAACTATGGTAACATAATAATAAGCATATCTGTAAAGGTTACCCCACACCGCTTTCCCAATGATTTTATACTCTCACACCCTAACGCCGTATGTCATGGTGTTCCCATATCTTCTAAATAACATATACCATTTCCCCACAGAATAGTCACATCACATCTCATATAAAAAAACATGGGCAATCATATCATAACTATGACCAGAGTAGTAGGGTATCATGAACATTAAGGACATCAACCTCGTTTCCTCCTCCTACCATGCGTGACCCCCACCATAAGCCACCCCATAACACAAACATATCAAATATTGATTAAAAACACTTGGGCCACCACCCCATAGGATGGTCATCACATACCACTAGAAAACACCCAGGCCACCTCCCCACAACATAGCCACATTATCTAACATGAAAACACCTGGACCATCACTTAGTACACTAACATACCTCCAACCATCACAACATATACATATCTACATGACTGGAAGAGAGATAAGGAAAGATTGGGTAGTCAACCATCCATCCTCATCACCATGATATTAGGAAAACATCCCCCATGTGACTATGTAGGTTTCAACACATAGTGCTTGATGTGGGTGTTGTGTGTATAAAAATCACAAGGAATATACAATTATGTACATATAAACACACAAAATACCAACCTATTGGTTCAAAACCAAAAACTAACCAACTCCCAACATCTCCACTTTCACTAACAACTCTAAATGTATAACACCACACAAGCCACAAGCCACAATTCACAACACCAACCAAACCCATTATCCAGACCATTTATTTATTTATTAAGAATCAACCACATTTAACCACACATCCCACCATTTAATTATTCATTATCCATTTCCAACCAATTAACCAAACCAAAACCCAACTATTTCAATAATTATTAAATAGTTATTTTATCATTACCTAACCATCTAGAATAAGAAACCCCACATCACAAGAAGATCACCAACACTATAAAATAATCACCTCAACGCCCCATAATCACATCCCAATAACCACCACCTCACCACCCCAAAAAAATGACCAAACAACCACCATATCACTGCCCCAAAATCATGGCCATAAAAAATCCATTATCCCCACATGCCCCAAACACACATAAACCACACATCGCCACCCCAAAAGAACAACCACACACATAGCACATCAAAAATCATTTTACAAATTTAACAGAGGGTATTTTATCACATTTTACTTTATTTTATTAGAATTATCACACAAACCATAATCCTAGGGAAACCATTTTATTATCCAAATATAAGTGGTTAACCAATTTACACTTTAGGGTGATATCACAACAATCACAATAGACAAAAAAGTCCAAAAACATATCATCAGGTGCAAAAAAATCTCCAAAAAATGACATCTTTCAGTGGAGAATCGATCTCATACAATTACAATATCACAATAATATCAAATCTATAAAAGCATACGAATCATTACCCTCCCCCATTCAATTTCAATTAGAAAATTATTTAAATTTTATTATTCCAACACAGCCATAAACCATAGGTAAAAAAATCAAAACCCTCCTATATGATACACAATAAAGAGAAACAAGGTATTCCCTACCTCAAAGAAGCTTTTCCAACTCGCTGTGCACCATAGGGGGAAGAAGTGATGACCGTAAACCATAACTACACCATGAAAACATGGGTTCAACTTAGACCTCACCAAATACACATCAATACATAACCTAAATCACATCCCAAACTAAAAGAAAATTTCCAAAATAAATCTTCAAGAGAAGAATGAAAAAAAAATCAATGGGAAAGGAGAATAAATCACCGTAGATTGCCAGTAAATAACCACTGGATCCAAGAATCAAAATGAAAGAAAGGGGAAAATAAGATCCTCTCAAGGTGCCTAGGGATTATTTAGAATGAGAGAGGAATAGAGCGTCCGAATGAAAGTAAAACTGTCCAATAAAAGAACATAAAAGTTGGAAACCCACTGGTTTCATGTTGTGTAATACTTATATGATGTGTAATCCTCATATTCTTTTTAAAATTTCAGCTTTTACTGAAAAAACATCATTTGGGAATTTATTTATTAAATTTATGAATTTAATTTAAATGATGTGTATTTGTTTCAAAACTCACCATTAAACAATTTAAAATCCATGAATTCACCATCTGTGATAGCCATGAACCACCTTTACACATCGTGTAAACATTACACAATGTGCATTCCCCACTAAAACACCCCTATAGATCCAGCCTCCATGGATCCTCCTTAATCATCCTCTAAAACACATCTAACACCAAAAAATATCAAAGTAATGGGATGGGAAGGTGAAAACCATTACATAGGTGACCAAGAATTCTATAAACATCCATGTTTTTGTGAGACTTCATGAGTTTACTAAATATAGACGAAATCATAAAACATTGAATGTAAACCACATCGCTCAAATATTTTTCATAGACTAAGAAATATTCATCACTCGCCTCTTTAGAAGGTGGTTAAGGAATTGAAGATTCTAGAATGTAATATTTCTGTTCATGGCATAACACAACCTGAAGACGTCTAAACCACTCTTAGAAGTTACTACCAGTGAGAATATTATATTTATCTAATATTGATCGTAGGGATATTGTGGTTGTCGAGCTTTAAATTTTATTCTAAATTTAAAATTGGAGATTATTAGTACTTTTATTGATTATAAATTATGTGAGAAAATATAAATTAATTTGTTTTTATTAATTTTTATTAATTATACCACTATTTCATCAAGTCACAATATACCTCACCATTGAACTTGGAAAGTCTAGTTTTTTTGAAATTCTAGTGGAAAAGATCTATATGCCCCTTCTCATAACCCCAACGAGGGTTGATCAAGCTACTTGATGGTATTTAGGTAGGCATGTCTTCTCTAACTATGGGATTTCAACTCCTTGATCTATTAAGTGGAATCCCTTATCTAAAAATACTAACTTTTATTTCCTCAACACTTGACTCTAAGATATATCAAGTATATCAAGGGATACTTCTCTTGATGTAACATGGTCAAGTCAACCCATAACCTTCATAAGAACTCTACATTAAAAGTAAGTGTCCTAATGAGGGTTGGTCAAACACTTAGTTTCAAGGATTTAATTCTAAATCAAGTAATGGAAGGCCAATTATAACCTAATATTTAATTGAGTTATTTTAATTAATTATACATAATTTTATATCTTGTTTTATCCTTTACATGTTTTGTTAATATTAAGTAGATGTTACTTAGTTAATTAACCATGATGGATAAAACATTTACACATAATTCATTTATTTATTTTCTATATTTGAACATTAATTCATTTATTTATGTGATGACAACCTTGCATCCATACAATAAATAATTGCATAGACAAAAATAAATAAATAATTAAATGACCCCTTCATGGTCTTTATATAATGGTTGATTTAATGAGAGGACATTAAATCAACCTTTGACCTAGGGGAAGTAACTCCTATTGCTGATCTTGGAATGAGTTATAACATCCCACATGTCCACCTATGTATCACCTGAGTTGGAATCATAATGGTTCTGTCTTGAATGGCCTCCGTGAACCTTAAGATACTCTATTAATTACCTGTATTTATAACTCACACGCAGGTGAGGGGAACTAAAGGATTTTTTAAAATAAGATTACATAAATATCCTTGGACACATAGGCCTTACATAACAATGGAGGGAGGGATGACATGAAGGAAATCATATTTAATTTAATAAGAAATAATTGAAAACCCATATAATAAATTAAACTAAAACATCCAACACATACTCAGGTCTTGTTCAAACTCCTGAACGACCATACATGTAATGGATTCTCAAAAGTAATTAGACAGCATTCACTTATTTATTAATTATTTATTATTAAGATGAAAGTGCTTTCATTAATTAATTAATTAATTATTTTCATTTCATCTTAATGATCATCTGAAATTAATTGGAGATACCCATCATTTATGGAATTCATGGAAAATAAAAGGAAAAAACAATAATTAAATATTAATTATAATAAATTAATTGATAATTTAATATTCTTTAAAACCATTATTAAACTTTCAAACACACATTTATGTTCTAATCAATAATACAAGAGAGATTTATCAAGCTCATCGAGATCATGGCCCAAACCATGTTCGCCGAATGACCCCATGAAAGCCCCACCATCACGCACCTTACACTTAGGGAATATAATGGCGTATTAAAGAGATATATATCAAGAACCAAGCAATAGGAATATGTACATTATTTTTTAAAAATTAATGAATATATTTTCATCCTATTATTGTTAAATAAAATTTTTAGTTAATATTCAAATTCAATTAAGAAATCTATTTTGATGAATCAATAGATTTTTTAAATAAATAATATTTTAATAAAATATTATTATTAAATAATTTTTACTAAATATAAATGATATATAAATTTTTATGAAGTCATATGTATTTTTTTTGTAAGGCTTCAAAAAATATTGTAAAAAATCCATTATTTTAAATACATGTCAGTTTTTATTTTAAAAGTAAAAATTCATATATTTAGAAAATTATTTAGATAAAATGAATATTATTTTTTTAATCTGGATTTCAAAATTATCCAATGGTAAATTTTTTATAATTTTCTGAGACAATCATATTTTCAGGTAAAAATTAAACACCGTATAAATATACTTTGTGTTTTATGACATCACAATGGCCCAAAAAATATTTAATAAGTAATAAAAATGGTATAATAATCCACTCATATGTTTTACATTTAAAATAATGTGATTTTATGTTTGTTTTATAAAGCCTTAGTGAATGCTACAAGACTTATAATATATTGTAAGATTTTAAAAATCATTTCTTTAAGAGTGTTACTCACCTCCACATAACCAAGGGTAATATTTTAATAAGTTAGGCCCTTGTAATTTTAAAATAATGTAAACCTCTACCCTTTTTCATAAACCATGGGCAAAAACCATGGCATGGTTTGTGGTTTTGAATATTTTATTATGTAGAGTCCAAAACCTAAATAATAAAAAATCCCCCTCTCTTCCTATATAAACCCACAAAATATTCCATTTATTTTAACTAAAACTCCTTTAATCATTTAAAAACTCTTATCTATACTCCCTAAAGTCTTCCCAAGGCACCCCAAGCTCTTATGAGGCCTCTCTCAAGCCTTTAGAATTACACATCCAAGTACGATATCCTTTACTTCTTACTTTTATTCAAGAATATCCTCTATGTTATGACCTTTTATTTTTAATTACTAATGATGGGGTATGTTTTCTCACCTCTTCCATAATACCATTAGGATGTATAAATTAAGATATACCCCTTTCTCTCTCATTAATCCCTCCCAAGTACACCTGTTACCATGCTGAAATTTCATAAGGGTTCTTTCCTTTTTCCCTCTTTCGTCAAGTTTATTTATTATGTTACACTTTATATATCCAATACCTTATATTGGGGAATGTATTTACATGAACCTATTAGTTTAAATTTTATTTATAAATTGTTAGATACCCCTTTATCTCTTATCATCCCATTTTATGAATTTCTATATGATGCCGTTATGCTGTCGAAATTGCACCATGATTTTCCATGCCAAAATAATTGTGTAGTGAATACCATACCCATTTCTCTATCAAGGGTATTCACCTTTATGCACATATACTTATTGATTTGGGAATTAAATCTATGTATTCCACATTCCTTGATCATGAAATAAATTATGATGTTTAATGAATCCATGTTATATGATCTATATGGCACACTTAAGCATGAGAATGAAATGATATGAAGGGTGTGCCATGATAGCACTCTAATGCATTGGGTAATGTTTAGTATCATCATATGTCATGTTAGAAAATGGGTTTACCTAATTTATTTATGGGAATGTTTTCCACCATGAAGACTTGGTGGTTGTTTCCACATTTCCCATGATATGATTATCATGCTATATCATGATTTCATATTCATGTTCCTTTCATGCTCCATTGATATGACTATTTTCTAACATGTATTGTATTCTTCATGTTATTCATGTTTATTCCCTTACTAGGATTTATATCTCACCCTTTTTTATGTATTTCCCTAGGATATCACATGAAATTTTAAGTTTGATGGATTATTATGATCATGTCAAGGAAGTTTTCAATAATGTTGTTGTATCCCATGTTATAAGTTGTTATATAATGTACCTAATTACCAAAGAAACTAAACTTCTCGATATTTTGGGGTTGTTTTAAGTGAAATATCAAGTAATAAATAATGTATTAATGTGTAATAAAGATTGGGGTTGTTATATTTGGTATCAGAGAAAGGTATAGTTATTTTTGGGATTATGATTAGAAAACTGTAGTGAAAACCTTTGGGGATAAGACTAAGTGTAAGAAAACATCCCTAAATTTTGGTAAGTATAAAGTAATTTATTTATCAATAAAATACATCCCTATTTAGATAATACAAGTGGATGTGTTTCTTACATATATGTACCTAGAAGTAAAGTAACGACCCGAAATTTCTTTGAGTAAATTTTGTTCCCTAAATTTTTGTGGGTTATTTTACTTTTCATTTAATAAAATGAGTATAATTAGAATGAGACAGTTGGGTTTAAAATTTTATATGACCGTTAGTCAATATGACTGTTGGAAACTAAATGTTACAATTATTTTCAATAAATAAAAGTGATCTTGATTAATTAATATAGAAAGAAGATACAATGGCCTCATCCAGTAGTCTCGGGCCGATCAAAGCCCATATGATGGAACTTGGGAAGGAGGTAGCACCACTAGGCTTTGCTCTAGACCAAACCTAAGCTGAACTTCCCCATGTGAAGCTGGAACGGAATCGCCCTCAGGAGAAGTTCAAGATTATAGAAATCACTACTCGGGCTATGTTGACCGAGCCACCCTCAGATTCTCTCACCTTAGCATACCTTACACTTAGGTCTTATGCTGGGGTTATAAGGGGCTATGTAATGAGACCATATCTACTTTGTGTAATCCTTTAAGATAAATAAAATTGTGATTTCTTCTTATGGTGAAGTTTGTGAATCTCAAGTCTCCAGATAAATATAGGATGTATATTATTGATGAATTTTAAAAAAAGGATATTTTAAAATATTTATGTAAACCTTAAATAATTAAAAACGTGTAATGATTTTCAAAAAATGGTCTTCTACAGTTGTCTTCAGTATGAAATTTAGAGTCTAATAAGATCAACTTAATTTTTGATGAATAGTAAATTATGAATAGTGATTTTACGATTAGGATTAATAATGTGACCAAATGGATTAGTAATCTCACTTAAAGAAAATATTAATATAATTTAGGCACCTTGATTAAGTAATGTGATTTAATAAAATAGGTAAATAACTGTTTCATAAATTATTAGTCAAGTATTAGTTTTTTCGAGTGAATAGTGTTTTTTAATTAAAAATTAAATTAAAAATATTTAGAATTTTTTTTTATAAAATGGAGTTCATTTTTGAATTCAGAGCATCAATATTAGGTTATGGTGATTTTTGGGGATTTTTTTGAAAAAATGAATTTTCAATGAATAGTGATTTATTTAAAAATTAAATTAAAAATATTTAGAAAATTATTTTAATAAAATGGAGTTTATTTTTGAAATCAGAGCATCAATATTTGGTTAGGGTGAATTTTTGGGATTTTTCTGAGAAAGTTGAATTTTCGGTGAATAGTGAAAATACAATTTTTAGTTTTAGGTGTTTAATGACATCATTAAGGATGTAATAATTATGTAATATTTCTGGTTGACTTATTAATAGTAAGATAAGGGATGAGGTGTCCCAAGAGGCCAATACCATGGGCAATCCCATGGTTTTTCCAATACCACCGATGAGGTGTCCCTTGGCAATTAATGCTTTGTCCCCTCACTTCTTCTATAAATACCAAGCCATTCTCTCATCATTTCCATTCCAAAATCCTTCTCAACGAAGTTTTGGTTTCCTTACCTCCCAATAAGTCCTCCAAATGTTCCCCCAAGCCTCCTAAGGTCTCAAACTTCAATATTTCAAAGTTACTCTTCAAGGTAAGGGATCCTACCTCTCTCTTTCTTTTCAAGTACTCTCGTTTAGGTCATTTCTTTTAAGCCCCATGTTCTTATGTTGGGGGTGTTATTTTATATTTATATTACTGTAATTTTCATGTTCATATGATGATAGACCACCTCTTTCTCTCATCATTTCATTTTATTAATGTTTAAGTGGCGCTGTTAGGCTGCCGAATTTTTGTAAGGGATTCTTCCACCCTTCTCATTTTCAAAGTTCTATTTTAATGTCAAGTATTTAGAGTTAATTTTTCTTATGTTGGGGTATGATATATATATCCATAATACTTTCCTCTTTATGTTCATATGATTATATACCTTATTTGATCTCATCAATTCATTTTTTTGAAGTTTTAAGTAACGCCGTTAGATTGCCGAATTTTCATAAGAGAAATCTGATTTTTGTCTTCCTTTCAAGTTATTCATTTCATATGGTATATCTTTCAAATTTCATTACCATGTTATTAAATTCTTTTTATTATGTCCCCCTACCGTTTTATGGATCATTTATGAGTGGGTGACCCATTTCCCCTCTCTTTTCAATGTTTTCTAAAACCCTGTAACATAGCCGTTATGCTGCAGAATTTTCATCTGAAAAGGTCTTTCTCTTTTTCTAAAATTATTTTATTTTATTAAGTGAATAATCAAAGATCTTTTTCTAAAGGGGTATTCACATATATATTAAAATGTTCTATTTTAATTCTAGGATTTACATACATGAAACCCGCTTTTCTTTTCTGTGGGTTTAAAGTGACATAAAGATCATGCCTTTAAAGCAGTTTTTAAAAAACGTTATGATTATGAAATGAAACCCATTTATTTTATGCTATATGGGTTATTTATGAAATGTTTGATGATGATATATGTGGATCACATTATAATAAAGACAAATCAAGGGTGCTACCTGATAGTACTCGAATGCATTGGGTAAAGATTTAATCTCTAGAGATGACCATTTTAACGATACCTTGTTGAATAACCTTGGTAATTTTTTTAATGACACCTTGGGTATGGACCTTGGTGATACGGAAATGATTGTCTAAGTTAAATTTTGTAGAAACATATTCAAGTTATGAAACATGTTATTTCTATTATGATATTTCTCATGATCTCTTTATCATTACTTAAAGTTATTTATCTTGACTTTATTGATGTATCTCAAGTTCACATGTAAAATGTTTCCCTTGTTTCCCTTACTGGGCCTTCTGCTCACCATTTCCTTTGATGTATGTCCCCAGGTTATGAGATACAGTAATGAACTTAGGATGAACAAGTATGAATAATCCTTTAAAGTGTTTAAGAAGAATGTTTTATGTTGTCATGTTTTAAGTTCCTGGTTTCCAAGACACTAAACCTTAAAGATCCTCAGTTTTGTATAATGTAATGAAAGTTTATGTGATAAAAGGGCGGAATGTTATAGTTGGTATCAAAGTATAGTTTAGTTATTTGTAGAAATTAGGATTTGAAAACTTTACAAGGTTTCTTAATGAAAATATTAAATATAGGAAAACATCCTGGTATTTTGGTGAAGTATTGAGTAAGTGGTTTCCAAACAAATATATCCCTGTCTGGATACGAACAAGTAGAGGTGGCTCTGACATAGATGTACATAGGGGTAAAACCCAAAAACACCGCTTTGAGGTAGAATCGAACGAGAACTAGTACACAACAACGGGCCTTGCTGCACTCTTGGTTACCACACTCCTGAGGGATATGTTTGGTTAATCGCAAGCTTTTTATGAATCATTATGAAGGAATTATAGAAAAATGTAATTGTCTAAGCATGAAGTTTTAATACATAAAATCCTTTTTAGTTAAAATACTCGTAAATGAAATAAGTTTCTCACGAAGGATTTATTATTTTAGAAAATGTCCCCATAGTCTAGGAATACACTGACGTATTTCCTGAGGAGTTACCCGGACCTCCCCTAGAAAGAGAGGTAGAGTTATCCATTGAACTCGTACCTAGATATAATCCGATGTCAAATAACCCCTATAGGATAGAAAATGTGGAGCTAGAGGAATTAAAGAAAAAACTCCAAGATCTTTTGGAGAATGGGTTTATCCAACCAAGTGTGTCTCCTCGGGGAGCACCAGTCTTCTTTGTGAAGAAGAAGGATGGATTGATGCAGCTATGCATTGATTATAGAGAACTGAATGGGATCACAGTGAAGAAGAAATACTCTCTTCCAAGAATTAATGACTTATTTGACCAAATTCATGGGACTCAATTCTTCTCTAAGATTGATCTTCATTATGGTTATCATCAATTGAGGGTGAATAATGATGATATTCCAAAAAAAACTACCTTCCAATCAAGATATGGGAATTATGAGTTTGTTGTTATTCCCTTCAGACTGACTAATGCACCTGCTATTTTTATGGATCAATAATAAGTTGATTTTGGAAACTTATGTTTTATCAAATGGATATCCTTTGTATAGGAAAATGATTTGGTGATTAAATGATAAAGGTTATTTTGGATGACATTTTCTCTTTTGGAGTACTATATGCCTAAGGGAAATAAAATACTATAGGATTTAAATTAAGGAGGAATGGTTGATTTTTTTTAATAATTTATGTATTTATTGTGGACATATGGTGATTTGGGTTATTTCTGGAAAATTATGAACCTAGCATAGAGAATATGTGAATAGGTTAATTACACTTTAGTATGAGACTTTAATAGTAGCCGGTGTTATTTGGAGATAAATGTTAAGATTTATTAGGGAAGACTATGTGATTAAATACTTTTGAGTTTTGGGTTCCAATCTTGGTTTGGATTATTCTGAATAATTTTAAGGATGCTTGTGTATTGAATGGTATTTCTGGAACTTTGGGTACTTTTGTTGAATTTTAGAGATTAATAGTCAAATTTCTTTTTATAAAGGATTATCCTTTTTTGGGATTATATAATCTTGTACAAACCTTTTTCGTTTTAGTTGATGACTAAAGACAAGGGAAATATATAGTTATTCTTTTGTGGATTATGTGATTATCTAGAAGATGATTCTTGTGTTTTTGATGAGACTAAGTCTTTTAAAATGCTCATTGTTTGAAGAAAAGATTAGTCTTGGTAGAAACTTATTAAAGGATGAAACTCTAGTTGAAGGTAAGTATATTTCCTTATATTTTTATTCTATGTAGTGAATGAATTCCTAAAAATTATGAAAAGGAACATAAAAAAAATGTTGTTGGTTTATGTTTCCTACTAGGTAATCAAAGACCATTTAACACATCTTAAGTTTGTGATATTCTTGTGGTTAATTTTCTCCTAATCATGTTTTCTATAACTCTCTATCAGAACATGAACCTTTGTTTTCTCTTCCATATCAATTTTTTCCTACATGGAATCCTAGTATGGGTTAACTCGAGTGACCTTTGTACTTGCCTTTCTTTCTTTTAAATTAATAGTTTTACTGACTCTTTTTTCGACGTGGGACTTTCAACGAAATTTCCAAGCCCAATTTTAAAATTATGATGACGCAATTTCTTAAGGGGGAAGATTGTAACAACTTGGAATTTTTTTTGAGTAAATTTTGTTCCCTAATTTTTTGTGGGTTATTTTATTATTCATTTAATAAAATGAGTATAATTAGAATGAGACAGTTGGGTTTCAACTATTATATGACCATTAATCAATATGACCATTGGAAACTAAATGTTATAATTATTTTCTATAAATACAAGTGATCTTGATTAATTAATATAGAAAGAAGATACAATGGCCTCATCCAGTAGTCTTGGGCCGATCTAAGCCCATCTAACGGAACTTGGGAAGGAGGTAGCACCATTGGGCTTTGCTCTAGACCAAACCCAAGCCGAACTTCACCGTGTGAAGCTGGAACAGAACTGCCTTCGAGAGAAGTTCAAGATTATAGAAATCACTACTTGGGCTATGTTGGCTGAGCCGCCCTCAAATTCTCTCACCTCAGCACACCTTACACTTAGGTCCTATGCTGAGGTTATAAGGGGCTATGTAACGAGACCGTAGCTACTTTGTGTAATCCTTTTAGATAAATAAAATTGTGATTTCTTCTTATGGTGAAGTTTGTGAATCTCAAGTGTCCAGATAAATATAGGATGTATATTATTGATGAATTTTGGAAAAAGGATATTTTAAAATATTTATGTAAACCTTAAATAATTAAAAATGTGTAATGATTTTCAAAAAATGGTCTTCTACATTTGTGTTCAGTATGATATTTAGAGTCTAATAAGATCAACTTAATTTTTGATGAATAGTAAATTATGAATAGTGATTTTACGCTTAGGATTAGTAATCTCACTTAAAGAAAGTATTAATATAATTTAGGCACCTTGATTAATTAATGTGATTCAATAAAATAGGTAAATAACTATTTCAGAAATTATTAGTCAAGTATTAGTTTTTTCGGGTGAATAGTGTTTTTAATTAGAAATTAAATTAAAAATATTTAGAAAATTATTTTTATAAAATGGAGTTCATTTTTGAATTCAGAGCATCGATACTAGGTTATGGTGATTTTTTGGGATTTTTCTGAAAAAAAATGAATTTTCAGTGAATAGTGTTTTTATTTAAAAATTAAATTAAAAATATTTAGAAAATTATTTTTATAAAATAGAGTTTATTTTTGAAATCAGAGCATCTATATTTGGTTAAGGTGAATTTTTGGGATTTTTCTGAGAAAGTTGAATTTTTGGTGAATAGTAAAAATACTGTTTTTAGTTTCAGGTGTTTAATGACATCATTAAGGATGTAATAAATATGTAATATTTCTGATCGAATTATGAATAGTAAGATAAGTTATGAGGTTTCCCAAGTGGCCAATACCATGGGAAAATACCATGGGCAATCCCATGATTTTGCCAATACCACCGATGAGGTGTCCCTTGGCAATTAATGCTTTGTCCCCTTAATTCTCCTATAAATATCAAGCCATTATCTCATAATTTCCATTCCAAAATACTCCTCAACAAAGTTCTGGTATCCTTACCTCTCATGGAGTCCTACCAAGGTGCCCCCAAGCCTCCCAAGGTCTTAAACTTCAAGATTTCGAAGTTACTCTTCAAGGTAAGGGATCCTACCTCTCTCTTTCTTTTCAAGTACTCTCGTTTAGGTCATTTCTTTTAAGCCCCATGTTCTTATGTTGGGGGTGTTCTTTTATATTCATATTACTGTAAATTTCATTTTAATATGATGAGAGACCCCCTCTTTACCTCATCATTTAATTTTATGAATGTTTAAGTGGTGCCGTTAGGCTGCCAAATTTTTGTAAGGGATTCTTTCACCCTTCTCATTTTCAAAGTTCTATTTTAATGTCATGTATTTCGAGTTACTTTTTATTATGGTTGAGTATGATCTCTATATCAATCATATTGTACTCTTTATGTTCATATGAGGAGAGACCCGATTTTATCTCATCAATTCATTTTTTTGAAGTTTTAAGTAACGCCATTAGGTTGCCGAATTTTCATAAGAGAAATATGATTTTTGTCTTCCTTTCAAGTTCTTCATTTCATATGGTATATCTTTAAAATTTCATTAACATGTTCTTAAATCCTTTATATTATATCCCCCCTACTATTTTATGGATCATTTATGAGTGGGTGACCCATGTACCCTCTCTTTTCAATGTTTTCTAAAACCCTGTAACATAGCCGTTATGCTGCAGAATTTTCGTCTCAAAATGTCTTTCTCTTTTTCTCAAATTATTTTATTTTATTAAGTGAATACTCAAAGATATTTCTTCTACAGGGGTATTCACATATATATCAAAATGATCTATTTTAATTCTTGGATTTACATACATGAAACCCACTTTCCTTTTCCGTGGGTTTAAAGTGACATAAAGATCATGCCTTTAAAGCAGTTTATAAAAAATGTTATGATTATGAAATGAAACCCATTTCTTTTATGCTATATGGGTTATTTATGAAATTTTTTATGAAGATATATGTGGATCACATGATAATAAAGACAAATTAAGGGTGCGCCCTAATATCTCTCCAATGCATTGGGTAAAGATTTAATCTCTAGAGATGACCATTTTAACGATACCTTGGTGAATAACTTTGGTAATTTTTTTAATGACACCTTGGGGATGGACCTTGGTGATACAGAAATGATTGTCTAAGTTAAATGTTGTAGCCATATAATCAAGTTATGAAACACGTTATTTTTATTATGATATGCCTCATGATATCTTCCTCATGCCTTAAAGTTATTTATCTTGACTTTATTGATATATCTCAAGTTCACATGTAAAATGTTTACCTTGTTTGCCTTACTGGCCCTTCTGCTCACCCTTTCCTTTGATGTATGTCCCCAGGTTATGAGATGCAATAATGAACTTAGGATGAATAATTATGAAGAATCCTTTCAAGTGTTTAAGAAGAATGTTTTATGTTGTCATGTTTTAACTTCCTGGTTTCGAAGACACTAAACCTTAAAGATCCTTGGTTTTGTATAATGTAATGAAAGTTTATGTGATAAAAAGGAGGTATGTTATAAGTAACAAATTCGACAAGGGGTTTTGGGCCTGAATCAGGGTAACCTGGTACACAAAAACATGCGTTACTACACACCTATTTTGACACTCCCATGGGATATGATTTGGTAAATTCATAAGATAATTATGAACCATAATTAATGGAACAAAAAAATGTATATAAGAATATTTGTTTGGATATAGATCATGAATAACATAGATTGGAGACTAGAAATTCATAAGTTAAGGAAATAAATGTAATTTATAATTTATCCCTTTATTATCATTGGATTACCCTTTATGTGTTTAATATTTTAAAATACTCATCCATAATTTTTCCTTTATTATAGACAATGGCTGGTAATAGGATGAATCAGGTTAACAACTGATGCGAAGGGAAATGTGATGACTGACCCAATGAGATGCCCAACTCTATGGGAGTAGGAATCAAAAAATTTATCATAACAATCTCTCAGATAAAACAAGTTTTGAATAGAAATTTTGATCAAGAGGAGTGCCCAATCACCCCTAATATATAACAATACACAATTGATATCTTCATGTGACAAAGGCCTCATACTTTTAATGGATCATTTCATCCCTTAATCATAGATAAATAGAACAAATCTATTGAAAAGATCTTCTACATACTTCAATGTTCTGAACAAGAGAAGGTTATTATAGCTATTTATCATATGGAGGGTGAATCTGATCAGTGGTGTAAATTGATCAAGAATACAAAACCTGAGGAAGATATTGAAGCAATGGAGTAGAAGGAATTCTGGATTTTTTTTGATAAATATTTTCCCCGTACCCTCCATCTTAAAATGGAAAGAGATTTCCTTTAAATTAAGCAAAAGGATGATTAATCTATTAGGGAGTATGAGTAAAACTTCAAAAGACTTGAACAATATGCCTCTGGTTTTGTTGTTACCCCCGAATGCAAGGCTAACCGCTTATTTTGTGGGAAAAATCATAGTCTACAAAAATCCTTGGAAATCTGAGACTTTGTAGCTATGAGGGAATTGTTTAATATTCCCTAAAAGTTTAAATGGAGATAAGTGAATCACAGGGGTATCATGGGGATAATTAAAGGAAATTGGAGTTTAATTTTGGAGTTTCTATGGATGAATCCAATGGTTCTAATAAATTTTAGCATCCCACTTGTCAAAGGTGTGGAAAAAAGAACCCCATAAATTGCCTAAGTGAAACAAGGAAATGATTTTGGTGTGGAAGAGAAGGGAACCTGGCCAATGATTTCCGATAAGAGAAACCCACCAATGTTATAGAGGAAAGTAATGATCTTGTCAAACCTCAATGCATTTTTCACTACTTCAACTGCAAGTAACCATGGCACTTTGTGAATCAATTCCCTAAGTTAAGGGTTTTTGAGAGGAAACCAACAACATTCAAGGAAGAAAGGCTAATATTTTTCCATAAATGCTACCAAAGTGAATCCTAATAATGAATTAGTGATAGGTACACTAGTTATTCATTCAAGAATTGTGAACTTAATTTTTGATTCTGGTTCTAAACATTCCTTTATATCAAAAAAGTTAGTTGAACAATCCAAACACAACCAAAAAGCATGGAAGTAGAGATGTCAACGAAAATAAAAAATAGAAAAATTATTTCATCCCATGTATATAACTCCTCCCCTATCAATGTTTGTGAGATGAACTTCCCAAAAAATATTGTCATACTCCCTTTAGTGGAATTTTATGAAATTATGGGAATGGATTGACTTTCATTATATAGAGCCAACATAAATTTCCATGATAAAGAAATCACTATCTATATGGAGAATCAACCTCCAATTCTATACAAGTATAAGGAGTAGGATGAATATTCTTTAGAACCATAATCCCAACCATGGATATTAATTCCCTATGAGAAAGTGTATCTTGATCAAATGATTGAGTATAAGGAAATGATCATCCTCGAAGACATGCCTATTGTGAGGGAATTCAATGATGTGTTTCTCAAGGAATTTACTAGTCTTCCTCTTAGAAGGGAGGTTGAATTTTCAATCGAGATTATACTTAGGACATTTTAAATATCGAGCACTTTGTATATTACGGATTTTTTGGAATTTGAGAAGATAAAGAAACAACTATAAGAGAATCTAGATAAAGGGTTTATATACCCAAGTGCTTCACCATGGGGTGACCTAGTCCTCTTCATCAAGAAGAAGGATGTTTCAATGAGTCTTTACATTGATTATCATGAGATCAACAAGATCACGATAAAGAAAAAGTATCCTTTTCCACAAATCGTTGACTGGTTTGATCAGCTACATGGAGCACAATACTTCTCCAAGATGGATATGTGGTCAGGATGTTACCATGTTAGGGTGAATAAGGAGGATATCCCCAAAACCACTTTTTGTATAAGGTACATGCACTATGAGTTCATAGTGATTCCATCTGTACTCACTAATACTCCAACAATATTCATGGACTTGATGAATAGAGTCTTTAGAGATTACTTTGAAAAATTTATGGCAGTATTTATAGATTATATTCTAATATACTTCAAAACCAAGTAAGAGCATAAGGAGTATATGAGCATTATTCTAAAGAACTTACAAAAGGATAAGCTCTATGAAAAGTACAAAAAGTGTGAGTTCTGGTTGAAATAAGTCTCATTCTTGGGTCATATCATCACAATAAATGAGATATTTGTGAATAATACAATGTAAAAAGCAATTGAGGGATGGTTGAGGCCAATATATGTGATAGATATCCATAGCTTCCTTGGGTTAGATGTATATTATCACCGATTTGTGAGAAATTTCTCATGATTGTCAAACCCTCTTACTAAGATAACTTATAAGGGAGTCAAGTTTACCTATAATAATGAATATGAAGAAATATTCATAGAGATAAAAAGGATAATTATCACCACCCCTGTGCTCACACTACCCATAAATGGGGAAATTTTCATAATTTTCAATTATGATTCAAAGAAGTTATTGGGATGTGTGTTGATTCAAAATGAAAAAGTCATTTCCTACACCTCAAGTTAATTAAAAATTCATGAGAAAAAATATCCCGCACATGATCTGGAGTTAGCAGCTGTGATCTTTATTTTGAAAATCTAGCAGCATTATCTCTATGGGGAGAAGCCTGAGATATATATTGATCACAAGAGCCTCAAATATATATTCACAAAGAAAGAGCTTAATATGAACCAACAAATATGGTTAGAGCTCATCAAGTATTGAAACAGATCAATCCACTACCATCCTGGTAAAGAAAATAAGGTGGAAGATTCTCTAAGTAGAAAGAATCTAGAAATTCTAACATTGATGAGAATTTAAAAGGATACAATTTTCTTAGATTTTAAGAGTATGAACATGGGAATCATAAATAAAGGAACATCATAAATCATTTCATAAATAATTTCTCAACCATCTCTTTTGGAAAGGTTAAAGGATGCTCAGATAGATGATGTGGGTATTAAGAAGAGAGTTGAAACTATAAGGAAATGGAAATCCTCAGAGTTCAATATTAATGAAGGAGGAATTGTGAGATTTGGGTAAAGACTATGTATTCTATAAAATCCCAAGTTAAATAAGGAACTATTGGATGATTCACATAGTTTGAATTTCTATATTCACACATGAAACACAAAGATGTATTGAGATCTCTGAGAGCACTATTGATTGGACTACATGAAGAAAGTGATCACTGAATATACATTAATGTGACCAGTATATCAGAAAGTGAAGGCTGAAAGGAATAAGTATAAGGGGGCGATGAAACTATTACATATACCAACATGTAAATGGGAAAACATCACCATGTAATTTTTCACTAGACTTCTGAAGACATCCAAAGGAAATAATTCTATCTGGGCTATTGTGGATCATCTTATAAAGACTGCATACTTCATTGCGATTTGAGAGGATTTCTCACTAGGTCAACCGGTATAGATATACATCATAGAAGTGGTAACAATATAAGAAGTACCACTATCGATTGTTTCCGATCAAGATCTAAGATTCACCTATAAGTTTTGGAAAATATCCATCATGCTCTAAACACTGAGCTAAACTTCAGAACAACTTATCACCCTCAAACTGATTCCCAATCTGAGAAGACTATCCAGACACCGAAAGACATGTTGTGAGAATTTTCTATGGACTTCAAAGGAAGATGTGACCAACATATTCCTTTGGTTGAGTTCTCTTACAACAAAAATTTCCACTCGAGCATCCAAATTGATCTCTATGAATCCATTTATGGGAATAGGTGAAAAACACCGACATGTTGGGATGAAGTTAGGTAAGGAAAACTTCTTATTCCTAAAATGGTGGAGAAGGTTAAACCATTCAGTAACACATTAAATCTACTCATAGTCGATAGAAGATATATGATGACAATCATCGATGTAACCTAGAGTTTTCTATGGGAGACTTTGTATTCCTCTATATATCTCCATGGAAGATAGTGATGATATTTGGGAAGAAGGGAAATCCTAGTCCAAGGTACATCGACCCTTTTCAGATCCTTGATCGCATTAGAGCAGTGGCCTATATATCGACTAACACTCACACAAAATCCATCTCAAGTACATAATGTATTCCACATATCTCTCTTGAGAAAGTACATACCAGACCCATCACATGTACTCAATCTAGAGGTGGTACCATTGGATAATGACCTTTCCTATGCAGAGCATCCAATGAAGATATTAGATCATAGAGAAAAGTTCTACAAAATAATATAATGCCCCTTGTTAAAGTGTTTTGGAGAAACCACAAGTTTGAAGAAGAAATGTGGGAACCGAAGGAAGTAATGAATCAAAGTTACCCTCATCTGTTTTAGTGTGGGAAAATGAAATTTTTAGGGAGAAATTTCTAAAGGGGGGAATATTGTAATGAACTGAACTATTATAAATAAAATTTCCCTTTTTATTAAATTCGATGTCTTATTATATAATACAGTTATAGAAAACACATGTAATCCTTTAGTTTTACTATATCCAATTAGATTAAATAACCATTAAGTATTATTACTGTTGATAAAATAGCCGTTGAATAGTGATCATATGACTAGTATAAATATAGGGTTTTAACAAATCCACTTGACTTGGACAAAGGAAGTGATAGCCTCAACCAGTAAGATCGTACCCTATGAATCCCATTTATCATATATTATAAGGGAGATATAATTTTTGAGATTTTCCCTAGACCAAATCTAAGCCAAGATCTAATAACTTAAGCATGAGAGAAACCATTTATGGGAGAAGTTCAAGCACATAGAGATCACGGCCCAAACCATGTTCGCTGAATGACCCCATGAAAGACCCACTATCGCGCACCTTAATCTTAGGGAATATTCTGGTGTATTAAAGGGATATGTATCAAGACCCTAAAAATAAGAAAATGTACATTATTTTTTTATAAAGTAATGAATATATTTTCATTCTGTTATTGTTACTTTGTAAATGATTTTTAAAGAACAAATAGTATTTTTGGTTAATATTCATATTCAATTAAGAAATATATTTTGATGAATTGATGGATTTTTTAAATAAAAAATATTTTAATAAAATATTATTAATAAATAACTTTTATTAAATATAAATGATCATATAATTTTTTATGAAGTCAAATGTAATTTTTTTATAAGGGTTCAAAAAATATTTTCAAAAACCCGTCATTTTCAATAAATATCAGTTTTTATTTTAAAAGTAAAAATTAAAATATTTAGAAAACTATTTAGATAAAATGAATATTACTTTCAGAATCAGTACATCTAAATTATCTAATGGTTAATTTTTCATAATTTTTTGAGATAGTTGAATTTTTGGATAAAAATTAAATACTGTATAAATATAATTTGTGCTTTATGACATCACAATGACCCAAAAGTGATGTAATAAGTAATATAAATGGGATACTCGTCCAAATATATGTCTTAACTTTAAAATAATGTGATTTAATTTAATTTTATTTATTTTATAAAGCCTTAGTGAATCCTCCAAGACTTATAATATATTTTAAGATTTTAAAATCATTTCTTTAAGAGTGCGACTCATATCCACATCACCAAGGGTAATATTTTAATAAGTTAGGACCTTTTAAATTTAAAATAATTTAAATCAATCCCATTTTTCAGAAACCATGAGAAAAAGCCATGGGATAGTTTTTGGTTTTGAATATTTTACTATGTAGAGTCCAAAACCTAAATAATAAAGAAATCCCCCTCTTTTCCCATATAAACCCACCCAATATCCCATTTATATTCACTAAAACTACTTAAATAATGTCAAAAATATTCCCCATAATCCCCAAAGTCCTCCCAAGGCTCCCCTAATCTCTCAATATTCCTCTCCCAAGCCTTGGGAGTCACACATCCATGTAAGGGATCCTCTCTTTCTCACTTTTATTCAAGAATATCATCTATGTTATGCCCTTTTATTTTTAATTCCTAATGATGGGGTATGTTTTAAAACCCTAATAATTATCTTATGATTTATAAATTATGATATACCCCTTTATCTATAATTAATCCATCCCAAGTACACACATTACAATACCAAAAATTCGTAAGGGTTCTTTTCATCAAGTTTCTTTATTATGTTATTCTTTATATATCCAATTACTTATGTTGGGGAGTTTATTTACAGGAACATATTACTATAAATTTCATTTATAAATGGTGAGAGAGCAATTTATCTCTCATCAAACCATTTTGTTAATTTCTATATGATGTTGTTATGTTGCCGAAATTGCACCATGATTTTCTATGCAAAAATATTCCATAGCGAATACCATACCCATTTCTCTATCAAGGGTATTCGCATTTATAAACATATACTTATTGATTATGGATTTACATGTATGTATTAAAAATTCCTTGATAGTGGAATAAATTATGATGTTTAATGAATCCATGTTATATGATCTATGTGGCACACTTAAGAATGAGAATGAAATGATTATGATGGGTGCACCCTGATTGTGCTCCAATGAATTGGGTAATGTTTAGTATCATGATATATCATGTTTGGACAGGGGTGTACCTAATTCTTTTATGGGACTTTTTTACACCATTAAGTCTTGGTAGGTTTATCCTTAAATTATGTTTATGATGCAATGTTTTAAGTTGTTTCACTACTACAAATATGGTCATTATCAGCATTAGAAAAGAGAATTAACAGTGCTAAAAAAAGCATTGTTAATCAAGGTGAAGATAGGGGGGTCCCTTATATCAGTGCTCATAAAAGCACAGATAAAGGCCCCTTTTATCATCGCTAAAAGAATCCTTGATAAAAGGGGTGTTTTATCAGCGTTAAAAAAAAGCATTAATAAAAGTTGAAAAAATAAAATAAAAAAAATAAAAAAATATTTTTGCAATTCTGTGGGGCTTTAACAGTGCTTGAATCCCCCTTTAATAGCGCCCCACCCCCATGGCATCCCACACACAGCCCAACCAGCTCCACCCATCCCTACCCCCTTTAATAGTGCTCCCACCCCCTTTAACAGCGCTGGGTTATTCCCTCCACCTGCACGCGTGACCTGCCTCCCCCAGGATTCGAACTCGAGACCTGTTGCATGTGCGCCTAAGCCTTTACCACTCCACCATATTACTTTTCTCTTCATTTATTAATATATATATATATATAGTTATATATACTCATATATATATATATTAACATATATATATATTTGTATTAATATATATATATAGTTATATTAATATATATATATATATATCTGTATATTAATATATATATATATATATATATTAACACATATATATTTATATTAATATATATATATATATAGTTATATTAATATATATATATATATGTATATATATTTAGTTATATTAATATATATATATTAATATATATATATATATATTAATACATGTATATTTAGTTATATTAATATATATATATTTTCGTATATTAATATATATATATATATATATTAACATATATATATTTATATTAATATATATATATAGTTATATTCATATATATATATATATATATATTTATTCATACTAATATATATTTAGTTATATTAATATATATATATATATCCGTATATTAATATTTATTTATATCTATATATATATATATATATTTAGTTACAATTTTTTATCCGTATATTTATTTGTATATTAATATATATTTATAAGATTAGTTTTAAATACATTTATAAAATATGTTTTCTTATGTGTGTTTATAAATAAATAAATAAATAAATACATACATATATACAACACACACACACACACACGAATAAATACATATATATGTGCATCTGAAAAGCCATAGAATGTTAAAATGACCATAATTTCTAATCAATAAGTCAGTTTTAACTCCACAACCAGTCAAATAAAAGAAAAGAAAATAATCTTCGACATGATATGTGGTAGAGGCCTAGAGGAAATCCAGATCATAAGTTATATTTGAATGTTAAAAAATTTGGATATCCGAACTAAAAACTCAATTTTGGAGGACTTATGAGCATTTTTTGGCCTTGAAAAATGTTACTAAAGATTAACTTGGATCACTAACGCGTAGATCTCGTCACAGGCTTCGATTCGATATGCTCTAGAGCTCAAACGGACACCCAAATCAAAAGTTATGGCTGTTTGAAGTTTGAGTTACATTTTCAACTTATTTTGGATCTTTTATTAATTTTTTTTATTTTTTTGTCTTCAAAATGTTATTAAATGAATATTAGTCAATGATAATTAGAAAATTATTAATTAAAAATATTTTTTAAAATATTTTATAAGCTTCTTTTACTAAATATCTTATACATTAATTTTAAATTTCTATTTATCCATATCTAAAACATATTTAAAAAATATATATTATATTCATATCAATATAAATATACTTATATATCTATAGATTATTTTTTATGAATTGTTTTTGAAATATATACTTTATCAGAACTTGGAAAAAGCATTGATAAAGCCCCTCTTTATTAGTGCTACTAAAAAAAGCACTGATAAAGGGGGCCCCTTTAACAGCACTAAAAAAAGCGCTGATAAAGGGTTACTTTTAACAACACTTTTTTTAGTGCTGTTAAAAGTTCCCTTTATCAGCGATTTTTAGTGCTGATAAAGGAACCCCCTTTATCAACGCTTTTTTTAGTGATGTTAAAGGGTGGTGTTGTGGAAACCCAGTTTTGTGGTAGTGTTTCCACATTTCCCATGTTATGATTATCATGCTATATCATGCCTTAATATTCATGTTCCTTTTATGATCCATTGATATGAATATTGTCTAAAATGTATTATATTCTTCTTGTTATGCCTTGTTTATTCCCTTAACAGGATTTATAAATCACCCTTTTTATGTATGTACCCAAGATATCCCATGCAGTTTTAAGTTCGATGGATTATTTTGATCATGTCAAGGAAGTTTTCAATAATGTTGTTGTATCCCATGTTATAAGTTGTTATGTAATGTACCTAATTCCCAAATAAACTATACTTATTGATCTTTTGGGGTTGTGTTAAGTGTAATCTTATGTAATAAATAATGTATTAATGTGTAATAAATATTAGGTTTGTTATACTTATGTTGATCGGAAGAGAATTCCACAATAGAGAAAGAAGCAAGTGAATAAACAAGACAAGTCTATATTGGAATAGAATGAAAAGAAATTAGTGAAGAAGAATACACCCAAGAAGAATTTGAATAAATATGACTAGATTGTTGAACCTATTGGGAATACATGATTCTATTATGTTAAGAAAGGATACATTATGGACCATCGCAATATAACCATGAAAATTAAAGTGAAATGTAAAATTTTTTAGATAATAAGGGAATCCATTAAATAGAGAGATTCTAGGATTTGATTAGTGGTTGACACTCTTTATGAATAAATTGATAGGATACCTAAAAAGGGTATCTTAAAAGATAAAAAAGAAGTGTATGGAAGGTTTAGAAAGGTATACCACATAGATGTTAGATATATGACTTGGATACTTGGTCAAAATGAACTAAAAAGTGATAAGGGGAAATCTCCAGTGGTTTTAAGTTCCAAATTTATTATAAAAAAGAAGAAGTCCACACCAAGAAGGAAGGAAGGGAATGACCCCAATGATATATTAATCATATGTACAGTTCAAATATAAGGATAATTTTTTTAGCAAGATGAAAAAGATAAAAGTTCCTTACTATCTAAAGTGGAGAAACCCATTATAGATATGATTGAAACAAGAAACAAGGAGAAAACCATGCTACCACAATATCTTCAAATTTTGAAATGTAAAGAAGAAAGAAATCATGAAGAGGTATAGGAATTTTCTACCTTTAAAGAAGGATGTTTTTGGGATAAGTAACATATATTATCTCCAATGATGTAACTGAAGAGATGATGGAAGTCCAAATTATTCCCATAAATATTGGATGTGAATCTTGAAGAAGGGAATTTAAGGTGAAAAAAGGAGCTAGTGAAGGATTTTTTGTCTATATAGCCTAAGAAAGTCAAAACATCATGGTATTATAAAATTTCAAGTGGTATTAGACATAATCTGGTATCAAAATTTCTGGGAGATTAATTATAGAAGAAAATTTCCATGGTGAAGGAGTATAAAGAGCATACCTTGAGGGGGAGATACTAAAAGAGTGGAGAGAACCCGATATTTATTATTGACGTATAAATTTGGAAATCTAGACATAGAATTTAAAATATAAAGTTTGAGGTATAATTTTCTCTCTACTAACATTATTTTAGTTTTTTTATTATATAATAAAATGGGAGTGATTTTTTAACAAAAATAGGGATAAAAAAAACTTACACTTGATTTTCTCTAATATGTTTTGTGAATTTGAGAACATGTGCACAAAAATTATTGAAAATATGGTTTGTACAACCTCAAAATAGTTAAATAAAGAGTTAGGATAACTTATTAAAATATTATGGGAAAATTTGGTTTCTAGAATATGAAATTTTATTTTCTACATAGGGTTTTCCCATTTAGAAATAGAGTGACTTACTAATAGATCTTTTATAAGAAAAATTTGTGATATCAAGCCTCTCTAAATTTTTATTAAAGATGTAACAATGAAAAAAGGGAGATAAGATATATATTATTATTATACTTACCACCAATATATAATGTAATTAAGGGGGAGTAAAGCCTTTCCCATATGTATTTATTTCCATTAAGGGGAAGAGGAAAAGTGAATTCTAGTGGAAAATTGACATGTATCTCATATATTTAAAAGTTTAAAGTATTGAAAAAAATCCAAATAGGGAGATAGAAATACCCATTGGATTGTGTTTTTATTTTTTTTAAATGTCTATGTCATCAATATGCATACCAATATATGTCATGGAGAAATGTGTGATAGATTAAGGATATACCCACTACAAGAAGATGAATTTGTTTCCCATTACTTTGGACTGTGTTTGTATTTATTTTCAATGTGTATGTCATCAATGTGAATGTAAAAATATGTCAATATATTTCATAGATAAATAAGTGATTTATTTAGGATCCAACCACTATAAGAATATAAAGGTTCTTCCCATTACTTTGGGTAAAGTTTGGTCACACTACTGCCTATACTCTGATGGGTAATGATTAGAGGAAGTTTTTATTACCTATAAAGACTTGACTAGATATCTTCTAGGAAGTGTCTATTTAAATCATATGATTGTTTTTATTGAAATTCATGGAAGAACATGATATGTTCTAATAGAAGTGTTATATCACTATCTATAATAGTTTGGAAATCTTTGAATTTTCTGGCTATAGTGACCAACTTAAATAATCTATAACAATCAAAGTTAAAAGCTATCTAAAATGGTAGATTAGAGAGAATAAGTTTTAGAGGAACCATACTAGAGTAATATAGTATGAAGGATGCTGGTTTCATTATTTTACAATACTTGGATAAAGTTTTGAAATGATTTGAGATGGCTAGAGATGAGTCAAAGAGAGCCTATTTAGAGTTTGATGAATTCTAGAAACACTATAACATTTGTATAATTTTGAGTTATTCAGATCATATGAATTCAATATATGACTTGGAGTTAAGGTAGAAAAATCTAAAAGGCTATGAGAATATGACTTTGAGGACAACTTAAGACTTCATCATCATACTTTTGAGATTGTATGACTCCATCATATAACTTTAGGAAAAGCATAAGTCTTTATTGTAAGACTTTATCATTAGACTTTATTGATTTCTATCATAAGACTTTATATAAAAATAATATTACTTCATGATTTATCGTATGACTTTGGAAATTCATATACGAATTTTCTGCACTATGTCGTAATAATTTGATAAATTATGGATCATATGACTTTAAGACTCCCAACATCTAAATTTATACCAAGCATTAGACTTCTGAATATATGACATAGAGATGCATCATATGGATTTTCTATCACAACATGACCTTATGAATGAGAATACAACTTCAATCAGAGTGTATGACCTTAGAGAGACCATATGACTTTAATGTCATACAAAGAAATACAAATTCAGGGCTGAGCATATTACTTTCCACTTTGAAATATTTTGAGTTCCTATAGGGTGGAAAATCAGAAGTTATAGACTTAACATCTAAAGAGGGAACTGTATTTGGTTGATGCTTGAGCTAATCCAACACGTTCAAAACATAATGAATCCTTAAAGAGCCATGATATAAGATTGTTTTGAAGATTATTGAGTCAAACAATAACTATTATATCTATACATGATTTCTAAATGATAATATTTGATAATAATCAAAAGTAATTATAAATTGAGAATTAAATCTGAAGATACATGACATGAGATCAATTGTTCTAAATATCACAAAGAAGATTGCGATTCAAGATGATATTTAGGAAGTTGAGATAGAGTTGATCTATTATCTAATAATTGCATATGTAATCTGAAATTTTATGGTTATATTGGAGTTCTGAAGATACTAAGGAGACTTAAGCTAAAACTAAAGATACTGTATATATTTTATATACCATTATTAACAATTTGTTTGCATATTTTTTTAGAATTTAGATGAAAAAGATGAATAAATCAATATTATTGTAGAATTATCCTTAATATATTTTGTGGAAGGAAGAACTATTGTGTGATTCTTATAGGTTGAAGAATATGAGTTCAAGTTGATCTAGAGAGAAAGAAGATGAGAAGAATATGAGGAACTCAAGATTTTTGGAAGAATCTAGAAGACTATATTTGGATGGGAGAAATGAGAAGAAAATGAAATATAAAAAAACATGGGAACTATTATAATTTCCATGGAGATATTGGTTGAGAGACAAAAGTAAAATGAGATTGTGGTAGATCACCCATGTATAAAAAATTGAAAATGTGGATGATATCAGAGAGAATAAAATGATGTGGAGATATTTTATATTAAAATTTATAGTGACCAAATTATAAAAAGAAAAACGAGAGATAGAGAAAAAAATCTCAAGGAGTTTATCCATGACTTTTCAAAATAGATACAACCTTAAAGCCATGGAAGAAGAAGAGAACCGATACAACTTTTTTAAGAAGATATGCAGGTCATTAAATCCGAATAAAGAAGAAGGATCCAACTTATCATTATGAGTTTAGTTCAAGTCAGTTGAAGTAGATAAAAGAATAAGTAAGGAAGAGATAAGGAGAGACCAAACTGCCATATATGTTTCTTATCAGTTGGTGTTGATTCTTTTAGTGATTAATAATAAATAAATATAGGTGATAAATTTATATTTAAGAGATCTGAATCTATTCTAGAACAAATACTGAGTTGTGGGTGTTATTCCCAAATACCATCTGACATTTGAAGACTTTGTTTGAGAGGAAAGAGATAATTCTTGGATATAGAGATATCCTATACCAACCTATTGATCGAATTTAAGAAGGAAATGGAGAAAAAAACTTTTTTATATATGGTGGGAAGCTATGTAACCTATGTGAATTAATTTATTAAGTAAAACATAGTGAGAAGCTATGATTACAATGTGAATCTATTTATGGAATTCTTGTGAGAATTTTTTTTGTATGTATGGTGAGTTTCTGTGAAAGTGTGGGAAACATCAAACAATATATAAAAAATTTTATTATAGTGAAGAATACTTTATTGGGGATAATATCCAATCAAGTCAAGGAGTAGATATTTCTGAATGAACCTTGAAAATTAAAGATTCTATTTTTATCCACTTTACTTACATGCATGAATTTAACGAAATAAATACATATGTACTAACCAACAAAAAAGGTTAAATTAAAAAGGGCGTAAAAGTTTATAAGATAATTTGGAATTTTGGTAAAAAAGGACAACACCTGATTCAACCCCCTCTCAGGTTTCTACACTATTCATAATGGGCATTTCAAGTTGGATGATTTGGAATCCAAGGTCTTTATTTGTCTGATTGTATCTCTATGTGCCACCCTAGTGCTACTCATCAAGAAAGTTAATGGAAGTATCTACTTATGAATTGAATATAGAAATATGATATTAGAGACTATTAAGAACAACTATCCCTTACCCAATATTGATGACCCTTTTCATTAGTCAAAGGGGGTAAGGTGTGTTTTAAATATAGGCCTTCATTCAGATATTCATCACCTCTGGGTAAAAGAGGACAATGTCCCTAAGATTTCATTTTGAAGTAAGTATATACATTTAGAGTATATTGTGATTCTATTTGGGCTAACCAATTTTAACACCCTAATAAAGTTTATGAAATATTTCTCTTTAAATAATTTTATTTATTCGATAGCTTGCATTACACACAACACTGAGTTTAAACGAACCACAATATACTATTAAAATATTATTATTTAAAATGAAAGTTATTGCCTAGATATTGGATTAGAGATTATTAATAGGATTAACTAAATTATGAAAAATTTATGGTTATATATGTATAAAATTAATTCATTAGTTATCAATTGATTATAAATAGAAATAAAAATTATTTGAAAGAAAAAGAAACATTTTTTTTGAAAAATTGTTTTTATAAACCAAAAGGTATTTTTATATTAATAAATTAAATTAATCACTATTGGTGAATGTTTTTAATTAAATTCATATATTATTTACTTAATAAAATGTTTTAAATATTTAACAAACATTCTTAGGTATATGATAAGAATAAATCTTATTTTATGTTTAAAAATCTATTTTTTTTTCTAAAAAGAAGTTTTGTCACATTTTTCTCTCTTACTTTAAAAGTAATTTATGAAACTTTTTGAAACTAAATTTGATAAAATGGATTAAATATTTAGGAGGTTCAAATTCTTTAAATATTTTCCTTTTATTTTTTGTCAATATGAATAGTAACCATGATAAAATTTATAACCCCGATAAAGAGTAAATTAGGTTAATATAGATTAAAAATAAGTGATAAATCCATAATTTTTAATCCTAATTATTAATAGTAGAATATAATTATACCATTATCACCTTAGTCTCAAAATTATTTAGTTTAATGATCACTTTTCCATGAAAATGATTTATATATTATTTAAATCACAAAAAGTTACAAAATGTCACTCTCTTTGTTTTTAATATGGATTATGTGTCCACTTGGGAAAAGTAAGTTATGAATGAATATAAATGTTTATTTTGAGATTAATAAAATTATTTTCAGGATATAAATTTATTTTAAATTTTTATTAATTATACAATGACCTTAATTTCTTATGCGACACCGATGCCGTATTTTTTCATTTAATAAAAAAATATTAAAAGTGATATAATTTTAATGTGTTAATGTTTTCCATGAATCATATATAAATATAGGAAATATTATATAGGATTTAAATTATTATATTCTAATTCAAACTTTTTTTTGATGTATTTAAAGTTAAATTAAATGAATAATATTAAAATTGATAATAATGATATTTTATCAAAATAATATTTTATCAAATTATTTTCAAATCATAAAAATATTTAAATAAAATAAAGTTAATATAATATGGTCTAAAATATCATAAATTTTCTATTTATGGTTCAATTTTCACCTTATAAGTAAAAATTACAACCCTTTAATATTGAAAAATTCATTACCAAAGTTAAAATTAAAGTTGGTTAACTAAGAGTTAATCAAAATGATAAGGTTTAAAATTACACCAAAACTTGTATAAATTCCATTGGTTGATGCAATTATGAACCTATATTACCTTATCTTAGAATATATGTCCATTTGGATGCATATGACTTGAGAATAAATTTATTATAATTTAATATTTTGAGAATTTCCAAAAGTGTCCCTCACCTCAATTATAAAAGGGTACCTCCTACATCACTTATTCACACCACTTTGATCCTTATAGTTTGACCAAAATATAATAATTCACACTCTAAAATTCCCTATAAATAGTATATAGGTCATTTTATTCCCAAAATACCAACCCTAGGACCCATTAGAGGAGATATAAAAGAGTCGTTTCGAAGAAAAGGCAATCACCTTACCACATCTCATTGTTTTATTCTCTTCTTTAACTCCTATAAATATATGGTATGTATCATAAAATAATATATTTTTTATCCTAAATATTCTGAAATTTTATTATGATTATTAAAAAACCATTATACACTCTCTTTCCAATCAAACGAGAAGTGAAAGTATCACTCTTACGTACGTACAACTTACCATATCCACGTAGTGATACAATTTATTTTTCATTACCATATTTTATAAATGCATATTATTATGGGTTTAATGTTTATATATTATATTTATGAAAAAATTATACTTTTATAATTATAATATAATATCAAAATACTTAATATCTAATCCTTTGAGAAACAATAAAGTCATTCATGCGTACATGTGGACCACCACCTCCACGAAGCGACGTGATTCGTTTTTCATTTATATTTTAATTGGATGGAAATAATGAAAACTTTAATGAATATATATGATATATATGATATAATAATTATACTCAAAATGTTAATTAATATTTAACTTTCTTTCATTATATTATTCAAAAAATGAAAACAACATTCACGCATACGTACAACCTACCGTCTCCATGAACAATATAATTCATTTTTCCATCTAAAAATTTTATGAATGATGTTAAATATGTATATAATTAATATATATTATATTTATATCATGATTAATATTCTTTATATGATATAACCAAGATAAATTAACATGGACCAGAACTACTGAAATGAAATACTCATGATAAACGAAATAATTAACACCCAAAAATAATAATTCTAATAAGTAATTATTGATAAAAGGGGGTTTTGAAATGTTATAAAGGGATCAAATATGATATTATAATTATGAAAATTACTATGATAAAGTATTATAATAGATTTAAATTTTTTATAAATGAGGATAGAGTAATTTTTAAGCAAGTTGAGCTCGAGGTAAGGGTTTTATTTCACAATCTCTTTGTTTATCAAGATTATTTATGATTAAGCTTCCAATGATGAAATATTATTATATATCTCTAAATAAACTAATTAATTTTATTATATTATATCTATTTATTGAAAATACTTATTTTACTTTCATTTCCCTTACCTTATGTACTCAAGAGACTGGAAATACATTTTTAAGTAAAACTGATTTCATTTATTTCTTTGGTTGAAAAGGCTTTTCTTCCCCATCCATGTTTATAAAAATGTTTTAAAGAAATATTTTACTATTATACCATGATTTTTTAAGTTCATTTTTACCCATGTTTTACTTTTTATAAAATAGTTTGAAAGGAATGTTTTTTTTTCATTTTCCAAACGAGGTACTTTCTCTCTTTTCTAACAAAAGTATGAAAGGAATATTTTTTTAACTTATACAAAATTAATGGAATTTACCACCATCATGATGAATAAATTATTTTAAGATTAATTTAAAAGTTTAAAAGGTTCTTTTCAAATAATTGTTTTTCTTTAATATATGTGAGGTTTTTAAATTTTTAAAAAAGTTATTTTCATTGGAGAAAGTCTATTTTCCTTAAGAAATGTTTCAAGTATTATTTCAAAATAATTTTAAATCTAAGATAACATCCTTTGATGTTACATATGATTTAATAGGGCTATGATACAATTATTATGATGAAAATATTTTTATGAAACCCATTTTATTTCCATGGGTTATACTATGATGAAATGTTTATGAAACCCATTTCTTTTCATGGTTTTCAATATGATTAATGTTTTATGATTTTTTGGCACAAATATGTATGATTTTAATTATTTTATGGGTGATACCAACATATATCTATAATTAATTGGGTAAATATTGATATCTCATGAGATAAAAATGGCTTGAATAAGGAGAGAACCTAATTCAGAAAGGGACTTTGTCCACTATGATAGTATTGGGAGTAAACCTAGACCACTACAATGGTTTAGGGAGTGAACCCATTAAACTATGATAGTATTCAGAATGATAATTGACTACCAAGGAAATGATTTTATATACTTATGTATATACCACAATCCCATGTTTTATGTCAATGTTATGCTATCATGGCTCATGTTATTTGATTCCTTTAAGATTCATGTTTTATGAACTCCCAAGATTTATTTCATGACTCAATATTATTATCTATAATATGAAGGGTATGGTTTTAACATGTTAAGATCTTATTCTTATACCATTTTTCTCATGTTATTCTTATATGATTATTGATATCTCCCTTGTTTACCCTTACTGATCATTAAAGCTCACCATTATTTTATGTTTCCTTTCCCCAGGTTATGAAGGAAGGTATTAAGTATGACATGTATAAGAAGGGTTCTAGTTATAAAGAAATAAGTTGGAGATGATGTAGATATTTTATGAATCAGTTTTTTATATTTCCAAGTATCCAAATATACTAGACCAAATTGATTTTGGTGTGAAATGAAATTTTATGTAATGAATATTAATCTATTAAGATGTAATATCTATCTATGAATAGTACAAGTCTCCATAGTTGGAATCAGAGTAAGGTTTAGTTAACCTTTAGAAACTAGGATGAGAAAACTTTAATAAGAATCCTAGGGATGATTCTAAGTATTGGATAAAATACAAATGCTTTTGTAATGACCATGAATGAACTAGGTTACAACCAAGGTTTCATAGAATAAGGTTAAATGATTTAAACAATCTATAAATTATTTTTCATGATTTTTTGGTTTCCTACAATGATCAATCTTGATCACACTATGATTTTTGGTTTTATTCAATGGATAAAACTCAAAGGAATAATGATAATGATGAATGAGAATGAGAATGAAATGATTTTCCTAATGAGAAAATAAATATTATGGAAGATATAATGAAAAATATTTTTGTTATGAACACACAAATTTCTCAAGATATGAATCAAAATGAGCTTCCAAATGTGAAAAGAAGGGAACAAAATTCTGCTGAGTCCTTCATGAGGAAACATCCACCTTCTTTTAGTGGGTCCAATGATCCACTAGTCACTAAGAAATGGATTGGTACCATTGAAAAATAACTTCTATTATTCAGTGTTTAGAACAAGAGAAAGTTATTCAGATTATTTATCATTTATAAGGTGAATTAGATATATGATGGACTCTTGTCAAGAACATGAAAGAATAATAAGAAATTGAATATATAGAGTAGGATAAATTTAAAAGCTTATTTTTAACAAGTAATTTACTCATATTATTTGTATTAAAATGGAGAAATAATTACTTGAGTTAATGTAGAAGGATAATGAATTTGTTGGTACTTATGAGGAAAATTTCACAAGAATTGCGAGGTATGATTATAATATTATCATCCAAACTAAAATTAATATTGATTGATTCTTTGGTGGATTAAAACCAAGTCTTTGAAGGGATTTATCCATAAGGGACTTCAATAGCTATGAATAAATTGTTTGATGTGATCTAAAATTGGAGATAGATATTGGATTTAACCATAAATATAATGGTTTTATAAGAAAATAAAAATGGAATTTAAAGGAAATTATAAAAACCATAGAGAGAATAAGATGATACTTCCTTTATATTTTTTGGATTTGATACTGATAAATATGATATAATTATTCTCATGAAAAACTTACAACATCAAATGGAAATATTAGATAAATTATATACCCAAGGAGATTTTAGGTTTATAGTTTTATATAATTAGAAAAAACTCTTAACTACTTGGGTTCATAAACAACTGGTTCATAAATATCAACATCATCTCCAACTATACCCATATTTTCATATTCCATGTTAAGTATTCAAAATATCACTTAAAATTCTTCACATATGAAACTTTTATAAAAATAATAATAATTTAGCATCATTATTTATATCATGGGAAAAGGAAACATAAGAAAGGGTGAGCTTATATGCTCAGTAAGGGTATGAATGAGAGATATCAATTGATGATATTATGAAAGAATAAGATAATCATAAGGGTATAATATCACGAACATAGATTAAAAAGTTCATAACCAATCTAAAAAATATCATAAACATTAATTATATTATAAAAAAATATCATTTAAAAATACATGAATCATAATAATGAGAAATCATTATAACTCAATCATATACCATAAGTTCATGTCATAAATATCCGTGGTATCATCATAAGTATAGAAACCATTTCATATGTCAAGGTTAACTACCAAGACCATATGAACATGCATAAACTTTTGTTTCCCATTTTAGATGAAGTATATAAACTTGTTTCATATAATAGATCAAACACATCAACTTGTTTCCCAAAACAGACCAATTAGTTCGGCTTATTTCCCATAACATATCAAGCACATCAACTTGTTTCCCATAACAGATCAACCACTTCAACTTATTTCCCATAAATATCTCATGAGATATATTACTTTAACCAATATAATGGAGGGAGATATAGGTATAAACTATCACATAGTGAAAACTATTCATATGTGCACCATAAGATCATAAAAAATTCATCATATCATAACCCATGAAAAGAAATGGGTTTCATAAACATTTATTCATAGAATAACCCATATAAAAGAAAATTTTCATCATAATCATAACTCATAAAGAGAAAGAATAAGTATGGTATCATTGGATCATAACCCAAGTAAATCATAATTAGAATCAAGGGATGTTGTCGTTTATGAATATAGAAACCATTAAAATATCATTAAAACCTTCATAAGGAAAATATCCTTTGAAATTTAAAATCACATTTTAAAATATAAAAACTAAACATGTAATAAACCAACCATTTTATTTAAAAATAAAATTCTAAAAATGTAAAGGAAGATTTAAATCATATATGAATCATGATGGCAGAAAATTATATTCATGCCTTATACTTTTTTAAAATAATTCCTTCCATAGTTTTTTTGGGAAATTTACAAAGTACTATGCTTAGAAAATGATAAAAATATTCCTTTCAAACAATTTTGTAAAATGTAAAACATGTGTAAAAATGAATTTTAAAAATAATTTGATAATATTAAGAACATTATTTAATTTTTTATATAAAACCTGGATATTTAATAGAAATATTCCTCAGTAGATACTTAAATATAACCATTCCTGATTATTGATGAGATTGTGTGATAAAACCCTTACCACTATGGTAAATTTTGAATCATAATCCCCATGAAAGAAATAAATTTATATGGGTATATAAATACCATAATTTTAATGATAATAATAATAAAATACATTCATGGTCTGTATATACACCACACAAAAGAAACAAGTAGTGTATAAGGCATGTGTCCCACCGAAATAAAAGTGAGACGAAAATCCCTTACATTACGTCCAACTCACCAAGTATGTTATTTATATTCATGAATAATAAACATAGGTTAATTATTTAATTTATTAAGAATATTTTTTATTTTTATCATTAAATTTATCTCACTTATTACTATGTTATAGCAATTACTAAATCTTTTATGTTTATGTCAGATGTTTTAGCGATATTTGATAAATAAGTTCAAAATAACTTAGGTTGGTTGACTATGGTCAAAGAGGTAATTAATATATCATATATAGAATAATAATCATGAAATAATTTTTATTTATACATATAAATTATACTTTTAAATCCAACCATTAAATATGTATATGAAAAATGAACTATGTTACAATCATGACGACGGTAGGCCATACACATGCATGAGTTTCGTTTCCATTTTTCAATGATCATTATGTAAAGAAGTTAAGTATTATTTTATATTTGAAGAATGATAATTGTATTATATATATAATATTAATTATTTAAATATAATTATATATATATATATCATCCATGTGATTTTGTAATAAAAAACAAATCACATTGCTTCGTGGAGGTGACAGTCCACACGTACGAATAAACGACATTATCATTTTTCAGTTCATGGAATAGTAAGAAGTTAAATTATATATTATCTTTTTATAATGATAAATATGTAAATAATATCAAATATAAACATAAATTCTATCATTATAACCAGTCTTAAGAGATGGATATGGAAAACGAATTACACCGGTTCGTGAGGCGGTAGTTCACTGTACACACGAACGATTAATTATTTTCCCATTTGATGGATGTTGGAGATGGATATAGGTTATTAAATTAACATAATAACATATAATTATATGTAGGATATTTGTGTTGTTATTTTATAATGTTTTAATAATATTTTAATAAGGTGTAAGAATAAATAAAAGAGAAACTCTCGATTAAAAACGATGCTCTTCTTTGGACAATATCTTTTTTTTAAATACCTTAAGACCACTAAGGTTGGTATTCTACAAAAAAGTAAATATAGAATGATTTTATGAATTATAGAAAGATATTTTAGTATTTATTGACCAAAAAAATGGGGTTTAAAGTGTAAATGTTTGAGAAGAAGAGGTTCCCTTTTATAAGAGAGGGGAGGAGCACTCTTGGAATTTCAAAGAATATTAAATTTATAAAAATTAATATTCAATTCCAAATGGATCATAACTCATTTATTTATAATATATGATGATTGTGGGTCTGAATTATCTCATAAAATATTTTTTTGACAAATTTAGGACACATTTGTACCCTTATCATTTGGTTTGAACCCCTCGTTAACCCTTTTAAAACTTACCGTAACAACGAAGATTTTTACTCTCTCAGGATAAATAAAGTTACTATAAATGAAAAAAGTCCCATAAATGGACCATGGTTGATATTAAAAACCATATAATAATAGAGTTTATGAATATAATATTTTTATGATTTTTTACCTCATTTAATAAAATATTATGTATTATAAAATATCAATAATGTCAATTTTTAGAACTATTCATTACTCCGACTTTAATAATATCAAGATAATAATTAAAATTATATAAAAATATTTTATTATATCCATAAAATGTCATTTAAATATAAAAAATTCTTTTATAACATGTTTTATCACAAATTATATTACTTTTATTATTTTTAATATCATTTATTTATTTTTCATTAATTTAATAATTACTGTATTAGCGTTGTGCAAGAATTTAAGGTAATTATTTCTTCACTAAAAATTAAAAATATATTACCATGATATAGAAAAATATTTTATATTTTAAAATAATATTTATATTTGAACATATCCTCTCGATAAACCTATATTAAAAAATTATTGTTATTAAAAACAAGAGTGTGACATATTTGGATTTTCTTGAAATAAAATACTATAAAAGTCATAATCTCATCCAAATATAAATAGAATTTCATATAACCAAATATTGAATTATTATTGAAAAAAATAAATCATAAAATATAATTAAGGAATGTTTTAGGGTTATTTTATAATACTTATCATTTATTTTTAACTTTAATTACTTTATATGCTTTTTAAAGTGGTAAAAAAAATTACTAAGGTCACTATTCATATTGACAAAAAATAAAAGTGAATTATTTACTAAATTTTAACTTCATGATTCCAACTATGGAATCCATTTTTAGAAATTAAAAATACATAAGTGGAATACTTTTTTTTAAAATTGAACCGATAAAATGAGATGAAAAATAGTTTTTTAAGAAAATGCCTTTCTTAAAATATAAAATGGTTTTACGCTATATAAAATGTTTTTATGCTAAATAAAAGTATAAAATCTATTTTAAAACCCATAATTGAGTTATTTTAAATCAAAAGTAACTAATTAAATTTTAATACTAATCCAAAATATAATTTTACTTTGTTAATATTTTAAAAGAAAAATATAGTTTTCAATAAAATCTGTATTTTTCACTTTTCTTTGAAAAATTAATATTTTTAGAAATTTTTAAAAAATTAATTTTAAGATTATCTTTACATGATGAATTCAGAAATGAAATTATCATTTTTTCAATAAATTTTATATAACTTCTATAAATGAATTATAATATTTACTCATAAAAAGGAAGAAAACTCAATTTTAAAGAAAACATATTTTTTGAAGAATAAGATGACTTTACTAAAAATTGTGTGATTATCATATAAGAATTTTTCAACAAAATTATATTGAGTTGAAAATTTATATTTATTTCATAAATCATTTAATCATATTCACACCCTCTAATTTAATGACTAGGTTATAAAAATCAAATTTAAATAATAATATTTTTTGTTTGTTTAAACTTGGTGTTGCGAATATTGTACAATATATAATTTATTTTTAAAATATTAAGATATTAAATTCCCCCCCTTTAATAAATTTCATCATCTCAATTTGATCTTATTATCAGAAATCAAAGTTTTGACATTTGAAAATTTCTTTATGGAAACCCACATCCTAAAATGGGTTAAGAAAACATTCTCTTAAAAAGAGAAAAAGAGAAGTATAAAGGTCATTTAGGATACTACATACTAGGTTTTAAAATAGGATAAAATTAGTGGGAAGTGAATATATGGTCATGGAAGAAAAGTAATTTCCACAGATAATTGATCACAAGAAAGTGAACGATCTTAAGAAAGTTAACAATCATAAAACCATAAACCACATATGTGTTCATTAGAATCGAAGGTTATAGGACATCATTTTTTTCTTTAGATAATTTGCCTAGAGTTGATGAATTACTTTAATGCATAGTATAAAAAAATGAGGAAATATATTTTCTTTATTAGTAGAGTTTCATCCTCTAATCAAATTTCACCACAATCTCATATTTTTCTTCAAATAATGAGTATTTAAGATGATTTTTTCATGCCTGAAGTACTAAAATCAACATATAATGGATATTATAATCCACACAAGAATAAAAATATATTACTCATATCTTTAGGCATTAAAAATTAAAAAATGGTTAGCACATGATAAGTTGATTCACAAAATAATAAACCTTCATATAAGGAAAACTACTTTAATATCCAAAATTGAACAGTAATACCCAAAGTTCAACTTAGATCATTAAATAAATAAATATCCTTAAAATTTATATAAATATCCTAGAATAAAATTGAAACCCAAAAATCTAAAGGATTTTATCATATATTATTCCAAGATAAATGTATTATTTATCTCCCAAAATGTACATGCCCTAAACCTTTAATCTCAAGGATACACTAACCATTTCCATAAATAACCAGAATCACCATAAATACAAAATAAAATAACATATGAATCCAAAAGACAATTAAACCTTTATTCATAAAATAAAATTCTATAATATCTTATTTACCTTAATCATATAGGGTTCCCAAAATAGTGATCATCTTTCGAAATAACATTAATCACTTAACACCAAGTCAATTTCCAATCCCATGGTTATCTAGATGATAAAAAATATGTTCCCAAAATGAAATTAACTTTTATATATTAGATATTTTTAATAAATAAAATCAATTTAATACTAACCAACACATCATCTAGGTTAGTGGTAGGAAATACACCCTTGTCACCCTTCAGTTGGAGGTTCAATCCTCACGACCTTTCCAGATGTGGCAGGTTATTTCCCAAATTTCGGTTTGTATTTTTTGTAAAACTATATTAATATAATCCTTATAAAATTTACAGAAATTTGATAAACATCCTCAAAGATAAACTTAATATATTCAAAATTTAATAAAATTTTTAACTTTAAAGGTTGAGTAATACCTCTGAGTTTTCATAAAAAAATATAATAACCCATACTTACCTAAAAATCAAAGATGATAAGTCATGTACAAAAAATTTAAATGAATTCTTACTCAAATAATAATTCATGTTAAACCTAAGGGATACATTACCTATCCCAAAATATAATTTGCTTCCTTAAAATTCTATCACTTAAAATCTAAAAAGTGGTGTATAAGACTCTGAACTTATATTCAAACTCAAACTTATATACCCATAATGGTATCCATAACTTTTAAGATAACTTCTCATAAAAATATAATAATCTTAAAATGTTGTCTAAACCCTCCTAGGATACGAACTATAAAAGCCCGATAACCACACTCCCAAATCCGGTGCTAAAAACATAAAATTTGTATTTATAACTTTGATACTGATAAATGTATCCCAATTCTTCCCATTCAAACCTTATAAAATAAAAAGGAAATATTGCATAAATTACATAATGAATAAAATTTTAGGTTTAGAGTTTTATAGAATTAGGAAAAACTATTAACAACTTAGGTTCATAAACAACTGGTTCATAAAGATCAACATTATCTCCCACTATACCCATATTTTCATATTCCATGTTAAGTCTTCAACATATACCATAAAATTCTTCACATATGAAACCTTTATAAGAAAAAATCATTTAGAATAATTCATTATAACCTGGTAAAATGAAACATAAAAATGGGGAGATCAGATGCTCAGTAAGGTTAAGCATGAGAGATATCAATCAATGATCATATGAAAGAATAAGATAATCATAAGGGTATAATATCATGACCATAACTTAAAAATTTCATAACCAATATGAAAAAATTATAAACATGAGTTATGGTATAAAACATTAAGATTTCAAAAGACATGAATCATAAGAATGATAAATCATCATAAATCAATCATAAACTATAAGTTTTTATCATAAATTTGTATGGAATTCATAAGTATAAAAACCATTTCATATGTCAATGTTAACTACCAAGACCATAAGATCAGGAATTAACACCTTTTTCCCACTGTAGATCAAGAACATTGACTTTTTTCCATAATATATTAAGAACACTGACTTTTTTACCATAATGGATCAAGCACTTTAACTTGTTTCCCATAATAGATCAAGCGTATAAACTTGTTTTCCATAATGGATCAACCAATATAACTTTTTCCCATAATTATATCATGAGATATAGTAATTTACCTAATTAATTAGAGGGATATATAGGTCCCAAAATTTACATAATGAAAACTATGCACATGTGTTCCATAAGATCATAAATTATTCATCATATCGGAACCCATGAAAAGAAATTATTTTCATAAACATTTCTTCATAGCATAACCCATATAAAAGAAAATTTTCATCATAATCATAATCCATATAGAGAAAGAATAAAGATGGTATAATTAGATCATAAACATAGTAAATCATACTTATAATCAAGGGCTGTTGTCATTAATGAATATATATACGACTAAAATATTATTAAAACCTTCTTGAGGAAAATATCGTTTGAAATTTAAAATCACATTTTAAAATCTAAAAACCATGCACATAATAAAGAAACCATTTTATTTGAAAAGAAACTTCTAAAATTGTAAATTAATATTTAAATCATAGATTTATCATGATGGAGGGAAATTACATCCATACCTTAAAAGTTAAAAAACATTTCTTCTCTATTTTTGTTGGGAAATTTACAAAGTACTTTGTTCGGAAAACCAAAAAAAGATTCCTTTTGAACCATTTTTCAAAAAGTAAAATTGGGTAAAAATGACTTAAAAAAGAATATTAGAATAGTAAAAACCTTATTTAAATAATTTTTAGGGATCATTGATATGGAATAGAAATATTCCCCAGCAAATACTTAAACATAATCAATCCCCAATATTAATGTGATTGTGAAATAAAACCCTTACCACTATGGTATCTTTTGAATCATAAGCCCCATGGAAGAAATAAATTTACATGGGTATAAAAATAGCATAATTTTTATGATAATAATCATAAAATACATTAATGGGTAGTATATACACCACAAAAAAGAAACAAGTAGTGTATAATGCATGTATCCCACATAAATAAAAGTGAGACAAAAATCTCTTACCTCGAGTCTGACTCATCACATATGTTTTTTATATTCCTAAATAATAAAATCAGGTTAATTATTTAATTTATTTATAACATCTTTTAAATTTTATTATTCATTTTATCTCACTTATTACCATGTTATAATAATTAATTAATCATTTATGTTCAAGTCATATGTTTTAGCGATATTTGGTACATAAGTCCAAAATGACTTAGATAGGTTGACTATGGTAAAAGTGGTAATTAATCTATAATATGATGAATAATAATAATTTAATAATTATAATTTTTATACATCAATTATACTTTTAAATACAACTATTAAATACAGTTATTAAAAATGAACTACTTTATAATTATGGAGACGGTAGGTTGAACATACGCATGAGTAATGTTTCCATTTTTCAATGGTCATTATAAAAAGAAGGTAAGTATTTTTTTATATTTAAATAATGATAATTTTATTATATATATAATATTAAATTTTTAAATATAATTATATATATATATATATATATCATCCATTTTATGTGGTGATGAAAAACAAATCACATCGCTTCATGGAGGTGGTAGTCTGTACGTATGTACATATGCATGATGGACATTATCACCTTCAGTGCCTGGAATGGTAAGAAGGTAAATGATATGTTATATTTTTATAGTGATAAACATGTAATTAATATAATATATAAATATTAATTCCATAATTATAACCAGTCTTGAGAGACGGTGCTGGAAAACAAATTACATCTGTTCGTGAGGTGGTAGTCTGCTCTACACAAAAACGATGAATTCATTTTCCATTTTATAGATGATTGAGATAAATATATGTTATTAAATTAACATAATAACATCTAAATATATGTATTATAATAGTATTATTATTTTATCCTGGTTGAAAAATATTTTAAGGAGATGGAAGAATAAATAAAATATAAACACTCGATTAAAAAAATGACACCTCTTCTTTGGACAACCTCCTTTTATTATCACCTTAAGACCACTAATGTTGGTGTTATTCCAAAAAAAAACGACATCTATAATGAGGTTATGGATTATATTAAGGTATTTGAATAGGTATTTGTGAAATAAAATTGGTCTTTAAGTGTTAATAATTGATAAAAAAAAGTCACCCTTTTATAAGAGGGGGGAGGGGCACTCTTGGAATTTCTCAAAATATTAAATTAATAATAGTTAATATTCAATTAAAAAAGATAAAAAATCATATTGTTTTAATATAATTTGAGTACGGGTCAAAATAATATCATAAAATAATTTTTGGACAAGTTTAGATCACATTTTTACCCTTATCATTTGGATTTAACCCCTCGTTAACCCTTTTAAAACTTACCATGACAACAAGGATTTTTAATCTATGAGGGTAAATGTAGTTAATATTAATGGAAAAAGGTATATAAATGGATCATGGTTGATGTTATAAACCATATCCTAATAACTTTACTGAATATAATATTTTTATGAAATTTTATATCATTTAATAAAATATTATTTATTATAAAATACCAATAATATCAATTTTTAGAACTATTCATTACTTTAAATTTAATAATATAAATATAAAAATTATAATTATAATTTTTTATTAAATCTATTACATGTTATGGTAATCTATAAAATTCTTTAATCACATTAGTTATCTCAAATTATATTACTTTTAATTTTTTAATATCATTTATTTGATTTTTTCATTAATTATATAATTTCTGCATTAGCGTTGTACAAGAATTTAAGGTAAATATTTATTCACTAAAAAATAAAAATATATTACCATAACTAAGATAAATCTTTTATATTTTAAAATACTATGTATAGTTCAACATATCCTCTCGATCACCCCGTATTAAAAATACTATAGTTATTAAAAACAAGAGTGTGACATGTTTGATTTTTCTTGAAATAAAATACTATAAATATCATAATCTCATAAAAATGAACATAAATTACATATAAATAAATACTGTATTAGTATGTATGAAATTAAATCATACAATAAAATTATTTCAAGTGTTGGGGTCATTTTATAATCCTTATCATTTTATTTTTAACTTTAATTACTCGATTTTCCCTTTACTATGGTAATAAAAACTACCAAGGTAACTATTCATATTGACCAATAATAAAGGTTTTTATTTATTAAATTTTGAAATAAAAATTAAAAATATGGAATAAATTTTTCAAAATTCAAAACATATAAGTGGCAGAATCTAATTTAAAATTAAACTAGTAAAACGTGATGAAAAACAGTTTTTCAAAAAAAACGCCCTTCTTAAAATATAAAATGTTATTATTCTAAAATTATGAATAAACTATATTTAAAAAACCATAAATGAATAATTTTAAATAAAAATAAAATAATTAAATTTTAACACTAATCTAAAATATAATTTTAATATGTTAATATTTTAAAATAAAAATACATCTTTCAATAAAAAATAAGTATTTTCACTATTCATTGAAAAATCAATCTTTTTAGAAAATTATCAAAAATTAATTTTAATATAATTTTGAAATGATGAATTAAAAAATAAAATTCATTTTTTGAGATGATTTTCCTAGAATATATAGAAATGAATTATAATATTCACTCATAAAAAGGAATAAAACTCATTTGTGAAGAAAATAATTTTTTAAAGAATAAAACGACGTTATTAAAAATTGTGTTACTATATAATAAGAATTTTTAAATACATTTATGTTGAGTTGGTCCTTTATATTTATTTCATAACTCATTTTATCATATTCATACACTGCAATTTAATGAATAGGTTATAATAGTCACATTTAAATAATAATATTTCGCTGTTCGTTTAAGCTCGGTGTTGCGTATCTTTTACGATATAGAGTTTATTTTTAAAATATTGGGATATTATATAAATAATTTTATACTAGTATCATAGTACCACCTCAAAAATTAGATGTTGATTTAGCAGTAAAAACCCCTAATGGTACAATGACCACCTACCAAGTCTACGTTTGTTCTCTGGTTGAAGTTTGTGGGAATGTGTTTCCTACAAATCTTATCATTATTAATATAGTTGAATTAGATGTTATTTTGGGAATGTATTGGATTTATTTACATAAATATCACATAAATTTATATGTAAGGGAAGTTACTTTTGATATTCTAAACTAACATTTTATGGCCTATCAGTTTAATAAAAAAATGAAATTCTGATGGAAATGAAATCCATCATATGGGTCATAATTCCCATTCAAAAGTGGATTTTATTTCAAATGGTTGGGGAGAAAATCAAAAAAATAAATAAATAAATACTGTGCAGGATTTTATTGATGTCTTTCTGGAAGAGTTTCCTGGTCTTCCACCAAATTGTGAAGTTGAGTTTTCAATAAAACTTATACATGGAACCAAACCTATTTCTAAGACTACATATATAATAGAACAAATTGAGTTGCAATAATTGAAGAATAAAAACCAGGAGAATCTTGATAAGAGATTAATTTGGACAAGTTCATCACCTTGGGGTACACCTATTTTGTTTTTTAAGAAGAAATATGGGTCAATGAGAGTCTGCATTGATTATTGATAACTTAATAATATCACTATCATGAACAAGTATCCTCTACCCTATATCAATGAGTTATTTGATCAATTGTGAAGAGATCAATACTTTTCTATGATTGATCTTTGTTCTAGACGTCATCAATTGAGGGTCAATAAGAAGTATATACCATAGAGAACATTTCGTACAAGGTTTATACACTATAAAATTATAGTGATGCTATTTGGTCTTATTAATGCCTCCACTATATTCATGGATTTAATGAATAATTTATTTAGATACTACCTTTATTAGTTTTTGGTATTCTTTATTGATAATATTCTCATTTATTCAAAGAGTAAGGAATATCATGAAGATAAATTAATGATTATTATGAAGACCCTAAGGAAGAATAATCTTTATGAAATTTTTTCTAAGTGTAAAGTTTGGTTTCTGAATGTTTCATTATTGGGTCATATAATCTCAAGTGAGGGTATATCAGTAGACCCTTCAAAGACAGAAGTTATTGAACATTAGTTCAGAACAACCACTATTACTGAGATCCAAAATTTTCTTGGTTTATCTAGATATTATTGGTGCTTTGTGGAGAAATTTTCATGGATATAGAATCCAATCACCAAGTTAACTTAGAAGGGAGCCAAGTTCCTTTGGATTTCTAAATACGAGGAATGTTTTAAGGAATCGAAGAGAAGACTAGTCTAAAAACCTATTCTTACACTACCCTATAGTGGAGAAGGGTTTGTAATCTATAGTGATGCATCAAATAAGGGATTGAAATTATTACTCCTATAAAATAATATAGTTATAGATTATACCTCAGGATAATTGAAGGTCCATGAGAAAAATCACCCAACTCATGATTTAGAGTTAGCTTTGGTAAATTTTTCATTAAAGATATGGAGACATTATCTCTATATATAAAGGTGTTAAAAATATACAGATAAAAAAAAATATTAAAGTATACATTCACATAGAAATATTTTAATATGTTCCATAGAAGATGATTGGAGATGATTAAAGATTATGTATTCTCAATACATTACCTCCCTAGGAAAGTGAACAAGGTGGAGGATGATCTAATTCAAAAAGATCATGCAATCTTATCTATGATGAGGATCACAAAAGATCAAATATTTCTAGACTTATAAATGTCATTTATTGAAATATTTAAGTAAAGGAAGAAATATTATCTTTAGTAAATGATTGTTAAACCATATATCCATGTATAGATTAAAGAGGTGTAGAAGGAAGATGTAGAGCTATAAAATAAGGTGAGAAATATTCATGAGTTCAACCTCGATTGTGATGAAATAATAAGGTTCATAAATCATGTATGTGTCACTTTGGTACTAAATTTAAAGAGGGAGGTGATGGATAAATCTCATAGTTATTCATTATCAATTCATCCTAGAAGTATGAATATGTATAGATATTTGAAATAATATTTTTGGTGGGATGACATGAAGTGAGATATTATAGAGTTTGTATCTCAGTTCTTGTTATGTCAAAAAGTTAAGGTTAAGATATATAATTACAAGGGGATATTACAACCATTACCCATATTAGAATGAAAATGGGAAAGCATCACCATGGATTTTGTCAACTAAATCCCCAAAAAATCGAAAGATCATAGTTCTATTTGAGTTATAATCCACCAACTTACAAATTTAGAACAATTCATTACCATTAGAGAATATTTATCTATTGATGAACTTACTTAGTTACATATTAAAAAAGTGGTAAGATTTAATGGTGTACTACTATCAATTATATCTAATTGGGATATGAGGTTTACTATAATGTTTTAGAGAATTCTTTAGTAGGATCTAAATATAAAGTCAAGTTTCAATACTACTTATCATTCTTAGATATATTTTCAGTTTGAGATAACCATTAAAACTATAGAAGGCATGTTGAGATATTTCTCCATGGATTTCAAAGGTGTTTGGGATCAATACCTTCCTTTGGTGGAATTTTCTTATAATAATAACTTTCAATCAAGAATTCAGATGGATTCTTGGTAAGAAGTGTAGAACTATAACATTATAGAATGAAGTTGGATAAGTAAAGTTATTAGAACCTGATCTAGCTAAGAAAATGGTAGAGAATGTTAGAGTCATTCAGCAACACATAAGACTAGATCAACATTCATAAAAAATTTATGTTGACAATCATTAGAAAGATCTATAGTTTGAAGTTGGTGACAAGGTATTCCTATAAATATCTCCCTAGAATAGGGTAATGAGGTTTATAAAGAAGGTAAATCTATGACCTAGGGATAAGAGGGAGTGATTGTTTAACAAAAATAGGGATAAAAATAAACTTACACTTGATTTTCTCTAATATGTTTTGTGAATTTGAGAACATGTGCACAAAAATTACTGAAAATATGGTTTGTACAACCTAAAAATAGTGAAATAAAGAGTTAGGATCACTTATTAAAATATTATGGGCAAATTTGGTTTCTAGAATATGAAATTTTATTTTCTACATAGGTTTTTCCCATTTAGAAATAGAGTGACTTACTAATAGATCTTTTCTAAGAAAAATTTGTGATATCAAGCCTCTCTAAATTATTATTAAAGATGTAACAATGAACAAAAGGGAGATAAGATATATATTATTATTATACTTACCACTAATATATAATGTAATTAAGGGGGAGTAAATCCTTTCCCCTTTGTAATTATTTCCATTAAGGGGAAGAGGAAAAGTGAATTCTCGTTGAAAATTGACATGTATCTCATATATTTAAAAGTTTAAAGTATTGAAAAAAATCCAAATAGGGAGATAGAAATACCCATTGGATTGTGTTTTTATTTTTTTTAAATGTCTATTTCATCAATATGCATACCAATATATGTCATGGAGAAATGTGTGATAGATTAAGGATCTACCCACTACAAGAAGATGAATTTGTTTCCCATTACATTGGATTGTGTTTGTATTTATTGTCAATGTGTATGTCATCAATGTGAATATAAACATATGTCAATATATTTCATAGATAAATAAGTGATTTATTGAGTATCCAACCACTATAAGAATATAAAGGTTCTTCCTATTACTTTGGGTAAAGTTTGGTCACACTACTGCCTGTACTCTGATGGGTAATGATTAGAGGAAGTTTTTATTACCTATGAAGACTTGACTGGATAGCTTCAAGGAAGTGTCTATTTAAATCATATTATTGTTTTTATTTAAATTCATGGAAGAACGTGATATGTTCTAATAGAAGCGTTATATCACTATCTATAATAGTTTGGAAATCTTTGAATTTTCTGGATATAGTGACCAACTTAAATAATCTATAACAATCAAAGCTAAAAGCTATCTAAAATGGTAGATTAGAGAGAATAAGTTTTAGAGGAACCATCCTTGAGTAATATAGTATGAAGGATGCTGGTTTCATTATTTTATAATACTTGGATAAAGTTTCTAAATGATTTGAGATGGCTAGAGATGAGTCAAAGAGAGCCTATTTAGAGTTTGATGAATTCTAGAAACACTATAACATTTGTATAATTTTGAGTTATTTAGATCATATGACTTCAATGTATGACTTGGATTTAAGGTAGAAAAATCTAAAAGGCTATGAGTATATGACTTTGAGGACATCTTAAGACTTCATCATCAGACTTTTGAGATTGTATGACTCCATCATATAACTTTAGGAAAAGAATAAGTCTTTATTGTAAGACTTTATCATTATACTTTATTTATTTCTATCATAATACTTTATATAAAAATCATATTACTTCATGATTTATCGTATGACTTTGGAAATTCATATATGAATTTTCTGCGCTATGTCATAATAATTTGAGAAATTATGGATCATATGACTTTAAGACTCCCAACATCTAAATTTATACCAAGCATTAGACTTCTGAGTATATGACATAGAGATTCATCATATGGATTTTCTATCACAACATGACATTATGAATGAGAATACAACTTCAATCAGAGTATATGACCTTAGAGAGACCGTATGACTTTAATGTCATACAAAGAAATTCAAATTCAGGGCTGAGAATATTACTTTTCACTTTGAAATATTTTGAGTTCCTATAGGGTGGAAAATCAGAAGTTATAGACTTAACATCTAAAGAGGGAACTGTATTTGGTTGATGCTTGAGCTAATCCAACATGTTCAAAACATCATGAAGCCTTAAAGAGCCATGATCTAAGATTGTTTTGAAGATTATTGAGTCAAAAAATCACTATTATATCTATACATGATTTCTAAATGATAATATTTGATAATAATAAAAAGTGCTTATAAATTGAGAATTAAATCTGAAGATACATGACATGAGCTCAATTGTTCTAAATATCACAAAGAAGATTGTGATTCAAGATGATATTGAGGAAGTTGAGATAGAGTTGATCTATTATCTAATAATTTCATATGTAATCTGAAATTTTATGGTTATATTGGAGTTCTCAAGATACTATGGGGACTTAAGCTAAAACTAAAGATACTGTATATATTTTATATACCGGTATTAACAATTTGTTTGCATATTTTTTTTAGACTTTAGATGAAAAAGATGAATAAATCAAGATTATTGTAGAAGTATCCATAATATCTTTTGTGGTAGGAAGAACTATTGTGTGATTCTTATAGGTTTAAGAATATGAGTTCAAGTTGATCTAGAGAGAAAGAAGATGAGAAGAATATGAGGAACTCAAGACTGCTGGAAGAATATAGAAGACTATATTTGGATGGGAGAAATTAGAATAAAATGAAATATGAAAAAACATGGGAACTATTCTAATTTCCATGGAGATAGTGGTTGAGAGACAAAAGGAAAATGAGATTGTGGTAGATCACCCATGTATAAAAAATTGAAAATGTGGATGAGATCACAGAGAATCAAATGATGTGGAGATATTTTATATTAAAATTTTTAGTGACCAAATTATAAAAAGAAAAATGAGAGATAGAGAAACAAATCTCAAGGAGTTTATCCATGACTTTTCTAAATAGATACAACCTTAAAGCCATGGAAGAAGAAGAGAACCAATAAAACTTTTTTAAGAAGATATACAGGTCATCAAATCCGAAGAAAGAAGAAGGATCCAACTTATCATTATGAGTTTAGTTCAAGTCAGTTGAAGTAGATAAAAGAATAAGTAAGGAAGAGATAAAGAGAGACCAAACTACCATATATGTTTCTTATCAGTTGGTGTTGATCCTTTTAGTGATTAATAATAAATAAATATAGGTGATAAATTTCTACTTAAGAGATCTGAATCTATTCTAGAACAAATAATGAGTTCTGGGTGTTATTCCCAAATACCATAAGACATTTGAAGACTTTGTCTGAGAGGAAAGAGATAATTCTTGGATATAGAGATATCCTATACTAACCTATTGATTGACTTTAAGAAGGAAATGGAGAAAAAAACTTTTTTATATATGGTGGGAAGCTATGTAACCTATGTGAATTAATTTATTAAGTAAAACATAGTGATAAGCTGTGATTACAATGTGAATCTATTTATGGAATTCTTGTGAGAATATTTTTTGTATGTATGGTGAGTTTCTGTGAAAGTGTGGGAAACATAAAACAATATATACAAAATATTATTATAGTAAAGAATACTTTATTGGGGATAATAACCAATCAAGTCAAGGAGTAGATATTTCTGAATGAACCTTGAAAATGAAACATTCTCTTTATATCCACTTTACTTACATGCATGAATTTAACGAAATAAATACATCTGTACTAACCGACAACAAAGGTTAAATTAAAAAGTGGTTAAAAGGTTATAAGATAATTTGGAATTTTGGTAAAAAAGGACAACACCTGATTCAACCCCCTCTCAGGTTTCTACACTATTCATAATGGGCATTTCAAGTTGGATGATTTGGAATCCAAGGTCTTTATTTGTCTGATTGTATCTCTATGTGCCACCCTAGTGCTATTCATCAAGAAAGTTAATGGAAGTATCTACTTATGAATTGAATGTAGAAATATGATATTGGAGACTATTAAGAACAAGTATACCTTACCCAATATTGATGACCTTTTTCATTAGTCAAAGGGGGTAAGGTGTGTTTTAAATATAGGCCTTCATTCAGATATTCATCACCTCTGGGTAAAAGAGGACAATGTCCCTAAGATTTCATTTTGAAGTAAGTATATCCATTTAGAGTATATTGTGATTCTATTTGGGATAACCAATTTTAACAACCTAATAAATTTTATGAAATATTTCTCTTTAAATAATTTTATTTATTCGATATCTTGCATTACACACAACACTGAGTTTAAACGAACCAAAATATACTATTAAAATATTATTATTTAAAATGAAAGTTATTGCCTAGATATTGGATTAGAGATTATGAATAGGATTAACTAAATTATGAAAAATTTATGGTTATATATGTATAAAATTAATTCATTAGTTATCAATTGATTATAAATAGAAATAAAAATTATTTGAAAGAAAAAGAAACATTTTTTTTAAAAAATTGATTTTATAAACCAAAAGGTATTTTTATATTAATAAATTAAATTAATCACTATTGGTGAATGTTTTTAATTAAATTCATATATTATTTACTTAATAAAATGTTTTAAATATTTAACAAACATTCTTAGGTATATGATAAGAATAAATCTTATTTTATGTTTAAAAATCTATTTTTTTCTAAAAAGAAGTTTTGTCACATTTTTCTCTCTTAATTTAAAATTAATTTATGAAACTTTTTGAAACAAAATTTGATAAAATGGATTCCATATTTAGGAGGTTCAAATTTTTTAAATATTTTCCTTTTATTTTTGGTCAATATGAATAGTAACCATGATAAAATTTATAACCCCGATAAAGAGTAAATTAGGTTAATATAGATTAAAAATAAGTGATAAGGCCATAATTTTTAATCCTAATTATTAATAGAAGAATATAATTATACCATTATCACCTTAGTCTCAAAATTATTTAGTGTAATGATCACTTTTCCATGAAAATTATTTACATATTATTTAAATCACAACAAGTTACAAAATGTCACTCTCTTTGTTTTTAATATGGATTATGTGTCCACATGGGGAAAAGTAAGTTATGAATGAATATAAATGTTTATTTTTAGATTAATAAAATTATTTTCAGGATATAAATTTATTTTAAATTTCTATTAATTATACAATGACCTTAATTTCTTATGCGACACCGATGCCGTATTTTTTCATTTAATAAAAAAATATTAAAAGTGATATAATTTTAATGTGTTAATGTTTTCCATGAATCATATAGATATATTGGAAATATTATATAGGATTTAAATTATTATATTCTAATTCAAACTTTGTTTTGATGTATTTAAAGTTAAATTAAATGAATAGTGTTAAAATTGATAATAATGATATTTTATCAAAATAATATTTTATCAAATTATTTTTAAATCATAAAAATAATTAAATAAAAGAAAGTTAATATAATATGGTCTAAAATATCATAAATTTTCTATTTATGGTTCAATTTTCACCTTATAAGTAAAAATTACAACCCTTTAATATTGAAAAATTCATTACCAAAGTTAAAATTAAAGTTAGTTAACTAAGAGTTAATCAAAATGATAAGGTTTAAAATTACACCAAAACTTGTATAAATTCCATTTGTTGATGTAATTATGACCCTATATTACCTTATCTTAGAATACATGTCCATTTGGATGCATATGACTTGAGAATACATTTATTATAATTTAATATTTTGAGAAATTCCAAAAGTGTCCCTCACCTCAATTATAAAAGGGTATCTCCTACCTCACTTATTCACACAACTTTGATCCTTATAGTTTGAACAAAATATAATACTTCACACTCTAAAATTCCCTATAAATAGTATATAGGACATTTTATTCCCAAAATACCAACCCTAGGACCCATTAGAGGAGATCTAAAAGAGTCGTTTCGAAGAAAAGGCAATCACCTTACCACATATCATTCTTTTATTCTCTTCTTTAACTCCTCTAAATCTATGGTATGTATCATAAAATAATATATTTTTTATCCTAAATATTCTGAAATTTTATTATGATTATTAAAAAACCATTATACAGTCTCTTTCCAATCAAACGAGAAGTGAAAGTATCACTCTTACGTACGTACAACTTACCATATCCACGTAGTGATACAATTTATTTTTCATTACCATATTTTATAAATGCATATTATTATGGGTTTAATGTTTATATATTATATTTATGAAAAAATTATACTTTTATAATTATAATATAATATCTAAATACTTAATATCTAATCCTTTGAGAAACAATAATGTCATTCGTGCGTACATGTGGACCACCACCTCCACGAAGCGACGTGATTCGTTTTTCATTTATATTTTAATTGGATGGAAATAATGAAAACTTTAATGAATATATATGATATATATGATATAATAATTATACTCAAAATGTTAATTAATATTTAACTTTCTTTCATTCTATTATTCAAAAAATGAAAACAACATTCATGCATACGTACAACCTACCATCTCCATGAACGGTATAATTCATTTTTCCATCTAAAAATTTTATGAATGATGCTAAATATGTATATAATTAATATATATTATATTTATATCATGATTAATATTATTTATATGATATAAACAAGATAAATTAACATGGACCAGAACTACTGAAATGAAATACTCATGATAAACAAAATAATTAACACCCAAAAATAATAATTCTAATAAGTAATTATTGGTAAAATGGGGTGTTGAAATGTTATAAAGGGATAAAATATGATATTATAATTATGAAAATGACTATGATATAGTATTATAATATATTTAAATTTTTTATAAATGAGGATAGAGTAATTTTTAAGCAAGTCGAGCTCGAGGTAAGGGTTTTATTTCACAATCTCTTTGTTTATCAAGATTATTTATGATTAAGCTTCCAATGATGAAATATTATTATATATCTCTAAATAAACTCATTAATTTTATTATATTATATCTATTTATTGAAAATACATATTTTACTTTCATTTCCCTGACCTTATGTACTCAAGATACTGGAAATACATTTTTAAGTAAAACTGATTTCATTTATTTCTTTGGTTGAAAAGGATTTTATTCCCCATCCATGTTTATAAAAATGTTTTAAAGAAATATTTTACTATTATACCATGATTTTTTAGGTTCATTTTTACCCATGTTTTACTTTTTATAAAATAGTTTGAAAGGAATTTTTTTTTTCATTTTCCAAATGAGGTACTGTCTAACTTTTCTAAAAAAAGTATGAAAGGAATATTTTTTTAACTTATACAAAATTAATGGAATTTACCACCATCATGATGAATAAATTATTTTAATATTAATTTAAAAGTTTAAAAGGTTCTTTTCAAATAATTGAATTTCTTTAATATGTGTGAGGTTTTTAAATTTTTAAAAAAGTTATTTTCATTGGAGAAAGTCTATTTTCCTTAAGAAATGTTTCAAGTGATATTTCAAAATAATTTTAAATCTAATATAACATCCTTTGATGTTACATATTATTTAATAGGGATATGATACAATTATTATGATGAAAATATTTTTATGAAACCCATTTTATTTCCATGGGTTATACTATGATGAAATGTTTATGAAACCCATTTCTTTTCATAGTTTTCAATATGATTAATGTTTTATGATTTTGTGGCACAAATATGTATGATTTTAATTATTTTATGGGTGATACCAACATATATCTATAATTAATTGGGTAAATATTGATATCTCATGAGATAAAAATGGCTTGAATAAGGAGAAAACCTAATTCAGAAAGGGACTTTGTCCACTATGATAGTATTGGGAGTGAACCTAGACCACTACAATGGTTTAGGGAGTGAACCCATTAAACTATGACAGTATTCAGAATGATAATTGACTACCAAGGAAATGATTTTATATACTTATGTATATGCCACAATCCCATGTTTTATGTCAATGTTATGATATCATGGCTCATGTTATTTGATTACTTTAAGATTCATGTTTTATGAACTCCCAAGATTTATTTCATGACTCAATATTATTATCTATAATATGAGGGGTATGGTTTTAAAATGTTAAGCTCTTATTCTTATACCATTTTTCTCATGTTATTCTTATATGATTATTGATATCTCCCTTGTTTACCCTTATTGATCATCAAAGCTCACTATTATTTTATGTTTCCTTTCCCCAGGCTATGAAGAAAGGTATTAAGTATGATATGTATAAGAAGGGTTCTAGTTATAAATAAATAAGTTGGATATGATGTAGATATTTTATGAATCAGTTTTTTATATTTCCAAGTATCCAAATATACTAGACCAAATTGATTTTGGTGTGAAATGAAATTTTATGTAATTAATATTAATCTATTAAGATGTAATATCTATGTATGAACAGTAAAAGTCTCTATAGTTGGAATCAGAGTAAGGTTTAGTTAACCTTTAGAAACTAGGATGAGAAAACTTTAGTAAGAATCCTAGGGATGATTCTAAGTATTGGATAAAATACTAATGTTTTAGTAATGACCATGAATGACCTAGGTTAAAACCAAGGTTTCATAGAATAAGGTTTAATGATTTAAACAATCTATAAATGATTTTTCATGATTTTTTGGTTTCCCACAATGATCAATCTTGATCACACTATGATTTTTGGTTTTATTCAATGGATAAAACTCAAAGGAATAATGATAATGCTGAATGAGAATGAGAATGAAATGATTTTCCTAATGAGAAAATAAATATTATAGAAGATATAATGAAAAATATTTTTGTTATGAACACACAAATTTCTCAAGATATGAATCAAAATGAGCTTCCAAATGTGAAAAGAAGGGAACAAAATTCCACTGAGTCCTTCATGAGGAAACATCCACCTTCTTTTAGTGGGTCCAATGATCCACTAGTCACTAAGAAATGGATTGGTACCATTGAAAAATAACTTCTATTATTCAGTGTTTAGAACAAGAGAAATTTATTCATATTATTTATCATTTATAAGGTGAATTAGATCTATGATGGACTCTTGTCAAGAACATTAAAGAACAATAAGAAATTGAATATATGGAGTGAGATAACTTTAAAAGCTTATTTTTAACAAGTAATTTACTCATATTATTTGTATGAAAATGGAGAAATAATTACTTGAGTTAATGTAGAAGGACAATGAATCTGTTGGTACTTATGAGGAAAATTTCACAAGAATTGTGAGGTATGCTTATAATATTATCATCCAAACTAAAATTAATATTTATTGATTCTTTGGTGGATTAAAACCAAGTATTTGAAGGGATTTATCTATAAGGGACTTCAATATCTATGAATAAATTGTTTGATGTGATCTAAAAGTGGAGATAGATATTGGATTTAACCATAAATATAATGGGTTTTATAAGAAAATAAAAATGGAATTTAAAGGAAATTATAAAAACCATAGAGATAATAAGATGAGACTTCCTTTATATTTTTTGGATTTGATACTGATAAATATGATCTAATTATTCTCATGAAAAACTTACAACATCAAATGGAAATATTAGATAAATTATATACCCAAGGAGATTTTAGGTTTATAGTTTTATATAATTAGAAAAAACTCTTAACAACTTGGGTTCATAAACAACTGGTTCATAAAGATCAACATCATCTCCAACTATACGCATATTTTCATATTCCATGTTAAGTATTCAAAATATCACTTAAAATTCTTCACATATGAAACTTTTATAAAAATAATAATAATTTAGCATCATTATTTATATCTTGGGAAAAGGAAACATAAGAAAGGGTGAGCTTAGATGCTCCGTAAGGGTATGAATGGGAGATATCAATCGATGATCATATGAAAGAATAAGATAATCATAAGGGTATAATATCACGAACATAGCTTAAAAAGTTCATAACAAATCTAAAAAATATCATAAACATTAGTTATATAATAAAACAATATCATTTAAAAATACATAAATCATAATAATGAGAAATCATTATAACTCAATCATAAACCATAAGTTCATGTCATAAATGTCTGTGGTATCATCATAAGTATAGAAACCATTTCATATGTCAAGGTTAACTACCAAGACCATATGAACATGCATAAACTTTTGTTTCCCATTTTATATCAAGTATATAAACTTGTTTCATATAATAGATCAAACACATCAACTTGTTTCCCATAACAGACCAAGTAGTTCGACTTATTTCCCATAACATATCAAGCACATCAACTTGTTTCCCATAACGGATCAACCACTTCAACTTATTTCCCATAAATATCTCATGAGATATATTACTTTAACCAATATAATGGAGGGAGATATAGGTATAAACTATCACATAGTTAAAACCATTCATATGTGCACCATAAGATCATAAAAAATTCATCATATCATAACCCATGAAAAGAAATGGGTTTCATAAACATTTATTCATAGAATAACCCATAGAAATTTTTTTTTCATCATAATCATAACTCATAAAGAGAAATAATAAGGATGGTATCATTGGATCATAACCCAAGTAAATCATAATTAGAATCAAGGGATGTTTTCATTTATGAATAGAGAAACCATTAAAATATCATTAAAACCTTCATAAGGAAAATATCCTTTGAAATTTAAAATCACATTTTAAAATCTAAAAACTAAACATGTAATAAACCAACCATTTTATTTAAAAATAAAATTCTAAAAATGTAAAGGAAGATTTAAATCATATATGAATCATGATGGCAGGAAATTATATTCATGCCTTATACTTTTTTAAAATAATTCCTTCTATATTGTTTTTGGGAAATTTACAAAGTACTATGCTTAGAAAATGATAAAAATATTCATTTCAAACAATTTTGTAAAATCTAAAACTTGTATAAAAATGAATTTTAAAAATAATTTTATAATATTAAGAACATTATTTAATTTTTTATATAAAACCTAGATATTTAATAGAAATATTCCTCAGTAGATACTTAAATATAACCAATCTTGAATATTGATGAGATTGTGTGATAAAACCCTTACCACTATGGTAACTTTTGAATCATAATCCCCATGAAAGAAATAAATTTATATGGGTATATAAATACCATAATTTTAATGATAATAATATTAAAATACATTCATGGTCTGTATATACACCACACAAAAGAAACAAGTAGTGTATAAGGCATGTGTTCCAAAGAAATAAAAGTGAGACGAAAATCCCTTACATTACATCCAACTCACCAAGTATGTTATTTATATTCATGAATAATAAACATAGGTTAATTATTTAATTTATTAAGAATATTTTTTATGTTTATCATTACATTTATCTCACTTATTACTATGTTATAGCAATTACTAAATCTTTTATGTTTATGTCAGATGTTTTAGCGATATTTGATACATAAGTTCAAAATAACATAGGTAGGTTGACTATGGTTAAAGAGGTCATTAATATATCATATATAGAATAATAATCATGAAATAATTTTTATTTATACATATAAATTATACTTGTAAATCCCACCATTAAATATGTATATGAAAAATGAACTATGTTACAATCATGACGACGGTAGGCCATACATATGCATGAGTTTCGTTTCCATTTTTCAATGATCATTATGTAAAGAAGTTAAGTATTATTTTATATTTGAATAATGATAATTTTATTATATATATCATATTAATTATCTAAATATAATTATATATATATATATCATCCATGTGATTTGGTAATGAAAAACAAATCACATTGCTTCATGGAGGTGATAATACACACGTACGAATAAACGACATTATCATTTTTCAGTGCATGGAATAGTAAGAAGTTAAATGATATATTATCTTTTTATAATGATAAATATGTAAATAATATCAAATATAAACATAAATTCTATCATTATAACCAGTCTTGAGAGATGGATATGGAAAACGAATTACACCGGTTCGTGAGGCGGTAGTTCACTGTAACACGAACGATTAATTATTTTCCCATTTGATGGATGTTGGAGATGGATATAGGTTATTAAATTAACATAATAACAGATAATTATATGTAGGATATTTGTGTTGTTATTTTATAATGTTTTAATAATATTTTAATAAGGTGTAAGAATAAATAAAAGGGAAACTCTCGATTAAAAACGGTGCTCTTCTTTGGACAATATCTTTTTTTTAAATACCTTATGACCACTAAGGTTGGTATTCTACAAATAAGTAAATATAGAATGATTTTACAAATTATAGAAATATATTTTAGTATTTATTGACCAAAAAATGGGTTTTAAAGTGTAAATGTTTGAGAATAAGAGGTTCCCTTTTATAAGAGAGGGGAGGAGCACTCTTGGAATTTCAAAGAATATTAAATTTATAAAAATTAATATTCAATTCCAAATGGATCATAACTCATTTATTTATAATATATGATGATTATGGGTCTGAATTATCTCATAAAATATTTTTTTGACAAATTTAGGACACATTTGTACCCTTATCATTTGGTTTGAACCCCTCTTTAACCCTTTTAAAACTTACCGTAACAACGAATATTTTTACTCTCTGAGGATAAATATAGTTACTATAAATGCAAAAAGTCCCATAAATGGACCATGGTTGATATTAAAAACCAAATAATAATATAGTTTATGAATATAATATTTTTATGATTTTTTACCTCATTTAATAAAATATTATGTATTCTAAAATATCAATAATGTCAATTTTTAGAACTATTCATTACTCCGACTTTAATAATATCAAGATAATAATTACAATTATATAAAAATATTTTATTATATCCATAAAATTTCATTTAAATCTAAAAAATTCTTTTATAACATTATTTATCACAAATTATATTACTTTTAATATTTTTAATATCATTTATTTATTTTTCATTAATTTAATAATTACTGTATTAGCGTTGTGCAAGAATTTAAGGTAATTATTTCTTCACTAAAAATTAAAAATATATTACCATGATAAAGAAAAATATTTTATATTTTAAAATAATATTTATATTTGAACATATCCTCTTGATAAACCTATATTAAAAAAATTATAGTTATTAAAAACAAGAGTGTGACATATTTGGATTTTCTTGAAATAAAATACTATAAAAGTCATAATCTCATCCAAATGTAAATAAAATTTCATATAACCAAATATTGAATTATTATTGAAAAAAATAAATCATAAAATATAATTAAGGAATGTTTTAGGGTTATTTTATAATCCTTATCATTTATTTTTAACTTTAATTACTTGATCTACTTTTTACCGTACTAAGGCCACTATTCATATTGACAAAAAATAAAAGTGAATTATTTACTAAATTTTAAATTCATGATTCCAACTATGGAATCCATTTTTAGAAATTCAAAATACATAAGTGGAAGAATTTTTTTTAAAATTAAACCGATAAAATGAGATGAAAAATAGTTTTTTAAGAAAATGCCTTTCTTAAAATATAAAATGGTTTTATGCTATATAAAATGTTTTTATGCTAAATGAAAGTATAAAATCTATTTGAAAAACCATAATTGAATTATTTTAAATCAAAAGTATCTAATTAAATTTTAATACTAATCAAAAAATATAATTTTAATTTGTTAATATTTTAAAATAAAAATATAGTTTTCAATAAAATATGTATTTTTCACTATTCTTTGAAAAATTAATATTTTTAGAAATTTATAAAAAATTAATTTTAAGATTATCTTTACATGATGAATTCAGAAATGAAATTATCATTTTTTCAATAAATTTTCTATAACTTCTATAAATGAATTATAATATTTACTCATAAAAAGTAAGAAAACTCAATTTTGAAGAAAACATATTTTTTGAAGAATAAGACGACTTTACTAAAAATTGTGATTATCATATAAGAATTTTTCAATAAATTTATATTGAGTTGAAAATTTATATTTATTTCATAAATCATTTAATCATATTCACACCCTCCAATTTAATGACTAGGTTATAGCAATCAAATTTAAATAATAATATTTTTTGTTTGTTTAAACTTGGTGTTGCGAATATTGTACAATATATAATTTATTTTTAAAATATTAAGATGTTAAATTCCCCCCCTTTAATAAATTTCATCATCTCAATTTGATCTTATTATCAGAAATCAAAGTTTTGACATTTGAAAATTTCTTTGTGGAAACCCACATCCTAAAATGGGTTAAGAAAACTTTCTCTTAAAAAGGGAAAAAGAGAAGTATGAAGGTCATTTAGGATACTAAATACTAGGTTTTCAAATAGGATAAAATTAGTGGGAAGTGAATATATGGTCATGGAAGAAAATTAATTTCCACAGATCATTGATCACAAGAAATTGAATGATCTTAAGAAAGTTAACAATCATAAAACCATAAACCACATATGTGTTCATTAGAATCGAAGGTTATAGGACATAATTTTTTTCTTTAGATAATTTTCCTAGAGTTGATGAATTACTTTAATGCATAGTATAAAAACATGAGGAAATATATTTTCTTTATAAGTAGAGTTTCATCCTCTAATCAAATTTCACCACAATCTCATATTTTTCTTCAAATAATGAGTATTTAAGATGATTTTTTCATGCCTGAAGCACTAAAATCAACATATAATGGATATTATAATACACATAAGAATAAAAATATATTACTTCTATCTTTAGGCATTAAAAATTACAAAATGGTTAGCACATGATAAGTTGATTCACAAAATAATAAACCTTCATATAAGGAAAACTACTTTAATATCCAAAATTGAACAGTAATACCTAAAGTTCAACATAGATCATTAAATAAATAAATATCCTTAAAATTTCTATAAATATCCTAGAATAAAATTGAAACCCAAAAATCTAAAGGATTTTATCATATATTATTCCAAGATAAATGTATTATTTATCTCCAAAAATGTATATGCCCTAAACCTTTAATCTCAAGGATACACTAACTATTTCCTTAAATAACCATAATCACCATAAATACAAAATAAAATAACATATGAATCCAAAAGACAATTAAAACTTTATTCATAAAATAAAATTCCATAATATCTTATTTACCTTAATCATATAGGGTTCCCAAAATAGTGATCATCTTTCGAAATAACATTAATCACTTAACACCAAGTCAATTTCCAATCCCATGGTTATCTAGATGATAAAAAATATGTTCCCAAAATGAAATTAACTTTTATATATTAGATATTTTAAATAAATAAAATCAATTTAATACTAACCAACACATCATCTAGATTAGTGGTAGGAAATACACCCTTGTCACCCTTCAGTTGTAGGTTCAAGCCTCACGACCTTTCCAGATGTGGCAGGTTATTTCCCAAATTTCAGTTTGTATTTTTTGTAAAACTATATTAATATAATCCTTATAAAATTCACAGAAATTTGATAAACATCCTCAAAGATAAACTTAATATATTCAAAATTTAAGAAAATTTTTAACCTTAAAGGTTGAGTAATACCTTTGAATTTTCATCAAAAAAAATATAATAACCCATAATTACCTCAAAATCAAAGATGATAAGTTATGTACAAAAAATTTAAATGAATTATTACTCAAATAATAATTCATGATAAACCTAAGGGATACATTACCTATCCCAAAATATAATTTGCTTCCTTAAAATTCCATCACTTAAAATCTAAAAAGTGGTGTATAAGACTCTGAACTTATGTTCAACCTCAAACTTATATACCCATAATGGTATCCATAACTTTTAAGATAACTTCTCATGAAAATATAATAATCTTAAAATGTTGTCTAAAACCTCCTAGGATACGAACTATAAAAGCCCGATAACCACACTCCCAAATCTGGTGCTAAAAACATAAAATTTGTATTTATAACTTTGATACTGATAAATGTATCCCAATTCTTCCCATTCAAACCTTATAAAATAAAAAGGAAATATTGCATAAATTACAAAATGGAGGAAATTTTAGGTTTAGATTTTTATAGAATTAGGAAAAACTATTAACAACTTAGGTTCATAAACAACTGGTTCATAAAGATCAACATTATCTCCCACTATACCCATATTTTCATATTCCATGTTAAGTCTTCAACATCTACCATAAAATTCTTCACATATGAAACCTTTATAAGAAAACATAATTTAGAATAATTCATTATATCCTGGTAAAATGAAACATAAAAATGGGGAGATCAGATGCTCAGTAAGGGTAAGCATAAGAGATATCAATCAATGATCATATGAAAGAATAAGATAATCATAAGGGTATAATATCATGACCATAACTTAAAAAGTTCATAACCAATATGAAAAAATTATAAACATAAGTTATGGTATAAAATATTAATATTTCAAAAGACATGAATCATAAGAATGATAAATCATCATAAATCAATCATAACTATAAGTTTTTATCATAAATTTGTATGGAATTCATAAGTATAAAAACCATTTCATATGTCAATGTGAACTACCAAGACCATAAGATCAGGAATTAATACCTTTTTCCCACTGTAGATCAAGAACATTGACTTTTTTCCATAATATATTAAGAACACTGAATTTTTTACCATAATGGATCAAGCACTTTAACTTGTTTCCCATAATAGATCAAGCGTATAAACTTGTTTCCCATAATGGATCAACCACTTTAACTTTTTCCCATAATTATATCATGAGATATAGTAATTTACCTAATTAATTAGAGGGATATATAGGTTCCAAACTTTACATAATGAAAACTATGCACATGTGTTCCATAAGATCATAAATTATTCATCATATCAGAACCCATGAAAAGAAATTATTTTCATAAACATTTCTTTATAGCATAACCCATATAAAAGAAAATTTTCATCATAATCATAATCCATATAGAGAAAGAATAAAGATGGTATAATTAGATCATAAACATAGTAAATCATACTTATAATAAAGGGCTGTTGTCATTAATGAATATATATACGACTAAAATATTATTAAAACCTTCTTGAGGAAAATATCGTTTGAAATTTAAAATCACATTTTAAAATCTAAAAACCACGCACATAATAAAGAAACCATTTTATTTGAAAAGAAACTTTTAAAATTGTAAATTAATATTTAAATCATAGATTCATCATGATGGAGGGAAATTACATCCATACCTTAAAAGTTAAAAACCATTTCTTCTCTATTTTTTTTGGGAAATTTACAAAGTACTTCGTTCGGAAAACCAAAAAAAATTACTTTTGAACCATTTTTCAAAAAGTAAAATTGGGTAAAAATGACTTAAAAAAGAATATTAGAATAGTAAAAACCTTATTTAAATAATTTTTAGGGAAGATTGATATGGAATAGAAATATTCCCCAGAAAATACTTAAACATAATCAATCCCCAATATTAATGTGATTGTGAAATAAAACCCTTACCACTATGGTATCTTTTGAATCATAAGCCCCATGGAAGAAATAAATTTACATGGGTATAAAAATAGCATAATTTTTATGATAAGAATCATAAAATACATTAATGGGTAGTATATACACCACAAAAAAGAAACAAGTAGTGTATAATGCATGTATCCCACATAAATAAAAGTGAGACAAAAATCTCTTACCTCGAGTCTGACTCATCACATATGTTTTTTATATTCCTAAATAATAAAATCAGGTTAATTATTGAATTTATTTATAACATCTTTTCAATTTTATTATTAATTTTATCTCACTTATTACCATGTTATAATAATTAATTATTCATTTATGTTCAAGTCATATGTTTTAGCGATATTTGGTACATAAGTCCAAAATGACTTAGATAGGTTGACTATGGTAAAAGTGGTAATTAATCTATAATATGATGAATAATAATAATTTAATAATTATCATTTTTATACATCAATTATACTTTTAAAAACAACTATTAAATATAGTTATTAAAAATGAACTACGTTATAATTATGGAGACGGTAGGTTGAACATACGCATGAGTAACGTTTCAATTTTTCAATGGTCATTATAAAAAGAAGGTAAGTATTTTTTTATATTTAAATAATGATAATTTTATTATATATATAATATTAAAATTTTAAATATAATTATATATATATATCATCCATTTTATGTGGTGATGAAAAACAAATCACACCGCTTCATGGAGGTGGTAGTCTGTACGTATGTACATATGCATGAAGGACATTATCACCTTCAGTGCCTGGAATGGTAAGAAGGTAAATGATATGTTATATTTTTAGAGTGATAAACATGTAATTAATATAATATATAAATATTAATTCCATAATTATAACCATTCTTGAGAGACGGTGCTGGAAAACAAATATTATCGGTTCGTGAGGTGGTAGTCTGCTCTACACAAAAACGATGAATTCATTTTCCATTTTATAGATGATTGAGATGAATATATGTTATTAAATTAACATAATAACATCTAAATATATGTATTATACTAGTATTATTATTTTATCATGGTTGAAAAATATTTTAAGGAGATGGAAGAATAAATAAAATATAAACACTCGATTAAAAATGACACCTCTTCTTTGGACAACCTTCTTTTATTATCACCTTAAGACCACTAATGTTGGTATTATTCCAAAAAAAACGACATCTATAATGAGGTTATGGATTATATTAAGGTATTTTAATAGGTATTTTTGACATAAAATGGGTCTTTAAGTGTTAATAATTGATAAAAAAGTCACCCTTTTATAAGAGGGGGGAGGGGCACTCTTGGAATTTCTCAAAATATTAAATTAATAATAGTTAATATTCAATTAAAAATGATAAAAACTCATATTTTTTTAATATAATTTGAGTACGAGTCAAAATAATATCATAAAATAATTTTTGGACAAGTTTAGATCACATTTTTACCCTTATTATTTGGATTTAACCCCTCGTTAACCCTTTTAAAACTTACCATGACAACAAGGATTTTTAATCCATGAGGGTAAATATATTTAATATTAATGGAAAAAAGGTATATAAATGGATCATGGTTGATGTTATAAACCATATCCTAATAACTTTACTGAATATAATATTTTTATGAAATTTTATATCATTTAATAAAATATTATTTATTATAAAATATCAATAATATCAATTTTTAGAACTATTCATTACTTTAAATTTAATAATACAAATATAAAAATTATAATTATAATTTTTTATTAAATACATTACATGTTATGGTAATCTATAAAATTCTTTAATCACATTATTTATCTCAAATTATATTACTTTTAATTTTTTAATATCATTTATTTGATTTTTTCATTAATTAAATAATTTCTGCATTAGCGTTGTACAAGAATTTAAGGTAAATATTTATTCACTAAAAAATAAAAATATATTACCATAACTAAGATAAATCTTTTATATTTCAAAATAATATTTATAGTTCAACATATCCTCTGGATCACCCCATATTAAAAATACTATAGTTATTAAAAACAAGAGTGTGACATGTTTGATTTTTCTTGAATTAAAATACTATAAATATCATAATCTCATTAAATGGTCATAAATTACATATAAATAAATCTTTTATTAGTATGTATGAAATTAAATAAGACAATAAAATTATTTCAAGTGTTGGGGTCATTTTATAATCCTTATCATTTTATTTTTAACTTTAATTACTCGATTTTCCCTTTACTATGGTAATAAAAACTACCAAGGCAACTATTCATATTGACCAATAATAAAGGGTTTTATTTATTAAATTTTGAAATAAAAATTACAAATATGGAATAAATTTTTCAAAATTCAAAACATATAAGTGGCAGAATCTAATTTAAAATTAAACCAGTAAAACGTGATGAAAAACAATTTTTCAAAAAAACACCCTTCTTAAAATATAAAATGTTTTTATGCTAAAATTATGAATAAAATATATTTAAAAAACCATAAATGAATAATTTCAAATAATAATAAAATAATTAAATTTTAACACTAATCCAAAATATAATTTTAATTTGTTAATATTTTAAAATAAAAATACATCTTTCAATAAAAAATAAGTATTTTCACTATTCATTGAAAAATCAATCTTTTTAGAAAATTATCAAAAATTAATTTTAATATAATTTTGAAATGATGAATTAAAAAATAAAATTCATTTTTTGAGATGATTTTCCTAGAACATATAGAAATGAATTATAATATTCACTCATGAAAATGAATAAAACTCATTTTTGAAGAAAATAAGTTTTTGAAGAATAAAATGAATTTATTAAAAATTGTGTTACTATATAATAGGAATTTTTAAATAAATTTATTTTGATTTGGTCCTTTATATTTATTTCATAACTCATTTAATCATATTCATACACTCCAATTTAATGAATAGGTTATAATAGTCACATTTAAATAATAATATTTCGCTGTTCATTTAAGCCCAGTGTTGTGTATCTTTTACGATATAGAGTTTATTTTTAAAATATTGGGATATTATATAAATAATTTTATACTGGTATCATAGTACCACATCAAAAGTTAGATGTTGATTTAGCATTAAAAACCCCTAATGGTACAATGACCACATACCAAGTCTACGATTGTTCTCTGGTTGAAGTTTATGGGAATGTGTTTCCTACAAATCTTATCATTCTTAATATAGTTGAATTAGATGTTATTTTGGGCATGTATTGGATTTATTTACATAAATATCACATAAATTTATATGGAAGGGAAGTTACATTTGATATTCTAAACTAACATTTTATGGCCTATCAGTTTAATGAAAAAATGAAATTCTGATGGAAATGAAATCCATCATATGGGTCATAATTCCCATTCAAAAGTGGAGTTTATTTCAAATGGTTGGGGAGAAAATCAAAAAAATAAATAAATAAATACTGTGCAGGATTTTATTGATGTCTTTCTGGAAGAGTTTCCTAGTCTTCCACCAAATTGTGAAGTTGAGTTTTCAATAAAACTTATACATGGAACCAAACCTATTTCTAAGACTCCATATATAATAGACCTAATTGAGTTGTAATAATTGAAGAATAAAAACCAGGAGAATCTTGATAAGAGATTCATTTGGACAAGTTCATCACCTTGGGGTACACCTATTTTGTTTTTTAAGAAGAAATATGGGTCAATGAGAGTCTGCATTGATTATTGATAACTTAATAAGATCACTATCATGAAAAAGTATCCTCTACCCTATATCGATGAGTTATTTGATCAATTGTGCAGAGATCAATACTTCTCTATGATTGATCTTTGTTCTAGATGTCATCAATTGAGGGTCAATAAGAAGTATATACCATAGAGAACATTCCGTACAAGGTATATACACTATAAAATTATAGTGATGCTATTTGGTCTTATTAATGCCTCCACTATCTTCATGGATTTAATGAATAGTTTATTTAGATATTACCTTTATTAGTTTTTGGTATTCTTTATTGATAATATTCTCATTTATTCAAATAGTAAGGAATATCATGAAGATCAATTAATGATTATTATGAAGACCCTAAGGAAGGAGAATCTTTATGAAAATTTTTCTAAGTGTAAAGTTTGGTTTCTGAATGTTTCATTATTGGGTCATATAATCTCAAGTGAGGGTATATCAGTAGAACCTTCAAAGACAAAAGTTATTGAACATTGGTTCAGAACAACCACTATTACTGAGATCCAAAATTTTCTTGGTTTATCTAGATATTATTGGTGCTTTGTGGAGAAATTTTCATGGATATAGAATCCACTCACCAAGTTAACTTAAAAGGGAGCCAAGTTCCTTTGGATTTCTAAATACGAGGAATGTTTTAAGGAATCGAAGAGAAGACTAGTCTAAAAACCTATTCTTACACTACCCTGTAGTAGAGAAGGGTTTTTAATCTATAGTGATGAATCAAAGAAGGGATTGAAATGATTACTCCTATAGAATGATATAGTTATATATTACACCTCAGGATAATTGAAGGTCCATGAGAAAAATCACCCAACTCATGATTTAGAGTTATCTTTGGTAAATTTTTCATTAAAGATATGGAGACATTATCTCTATATATAAAGGTGTTAAAAATATACAGATAAAAAAAATCTTAAAGTATACATTCACATAGAAATATTTTAATATGTTCCATAGAAGATGATTGGAGATGATTAAAGATTATGTCTTCTCAATACATTACCTCCCTATGAAAGCGAACAAGGTGGAAGACGCTCTAATTCAAAAAGATCATGCAAGCTTATCTATGATGAGGATCACAAAAGATCAACTATTTCTAGACTTATAAATGTCATTTATTGAAATATTGAAGGAAAGGAAGAAATATTATCTTTAGTAAATGATTATTAAACCATATATCCATGTATAGATTAAAGAGGTGTAGAAGGAAGATGTGGAGCTATAAAATAAGGTGAGAAATATTCCTGAGTTCAACCTCGATTGTGATGAAATAATAAGGTTCATAAATCATGTATGTGTCACTTTGGTACTAAATTTAAAGAGGGAGGTTATCGATAAAGCTCATAGTTATTCATTATCAATTCATCCTAGAAGTATGAAGATGTATAGATATTTGAAATAGTATTTTTAGTGGGATGACATGAAGTGAGATATTGTAGAGTTTGTATCTCACTTCTTGTTATGTCAAAAAGTTAAGGTTGAGATATATAATTACAAGGGGATATTACAACCATTACCCATATTAGAATGAAAATGGGAAAGCATCACCATGGATTTTGTCAACTAAATCCCCAAAAAATCTAAATATCATAGTTCTATTTGAGTTATAATCCATAAACTTACAAATTTAGAACAATTCATTACCATTAGAGAATATTTATCTATTGATGAACTTACTTAGTTACATATTAAAAAAGTGGTAAGATTTAATGGTGTACTACTATCAATTATATCTAATTGGGATATGAGGTTTACTACAATGTTTTAGAGAATTGTTTAGTAGGATCTAAATATAAAGTTAAGTTTCAATACTACTTATCATTCTTAGATATATGTTTAGTTTGAGAGAACCATTAAAACTATAGAAGGCATGTTGAGAGATTTCTCCATGGATTTAAAAGGTGTTTGGGATCAATACCTTCCTTTGGTGGAATTTTATTATAATAATAATTTTCAATCAAGAATTCAGATGGATCCTTGGTAAGAAGTATAGAACTCTAACATTATAGAATGAAGTTGGATAAATAAAGTTATTAGAACCCGATCTAGCTAAGAAAATGGTAGAGAATGTTAGAGTCATTCAGCAACACATAAGACCAGATCAACATTAATAAAAAATTTATGTTGACAATCATTAGAAAGATCTATAGTTTGAAGTTGGTGACAAGGTATTCCTATAAATATCTCCCTCGAATAGGGTAATGAGGTTTAGAAAGAAGGGGAATCTATGACCTAGGTATATCAATCCTTTTGAAATTATTGATCGTATCGGGATGAAAGCTTATCAATTGAAACTTCCACTGAATCTCTCTTAAGTTCATGATATGTTCCATGTATCTCTCATGAGAAGGTACATATATGATCCTTCACATATAAAAAACTCAGTGGTCATACCACTGGATCATGATATTTATTATTAAGAAAAACTAGTAGAGATTATGGATTATATATAGAAAGTTATATGAAATAATACCACTCACCTATTTAAATTTTTGTGGTGAAACCACCATTTTAAGTAAGCCATGTGGGAAATTTAGGATATAATGAGGTAGAAGTATCCTAATTTGTTTATATTAGAGTAATGAATTTCAAGGTAGAAATTAAATTTTAAGGGGGTTAGAATGTAACAACTTGAGATTTTTTATGAAATATTCCTCTTTAAATAATTTTATTTCATCAATAGCTTATGTTACACACAACACTAAGTTTAAACGAACTATGATATACTATTAAAATATTATTATTTAAAATAAAAGTTATCACCTAGTCGTTTGATTAGTGGGTATGAATAAAAATAAATAAATTATGAAAAATATATGGTTATATATTTATAAAATTAATTATTTGGTTATAAATTTATTATAAATGAAAATGAAAATCATTTGAATGAAAAAGAAATAATTTTATAAAAAATTGTTTTTATGTTTGCAATGTTTTTTATATTAATAAATTAAATTAATAACTATTAGTGAATGATTTTAATGAAATTAATATATCATTTAATTTATAAAATGTTTTAAACATTCAAAAAATATTTTTCTTGGCATAGGATAAGAATAAATCCTGTTTTATGCTTAAACATGTATTTTTTCTTCTTCTAAATAGCAGTTTTTGTTGCATTTTGCACACTTACCTTAAAATTAATTTGTGAAGCTTTTAGAAATTTAATTTGAATAAATAATAATTATTTTTAAATTTGGTAAATAGGACCCTTTTATTTTTGGTCAATATGAATAGTAACAGTGGTAAAATTTATTACCTTGGTAAAGAGTAAATCGTGTTAATCTAGATTAAAAATAAGTGATAAGGCCATAATTTTTCATCCTAATTATTATTAGATGAATATAATTTTACCCTTATCAATTTAGTATTAAAACTATTTAGTTTAATGGATACTTTTCCATGAAAAATATTTATATATTATTTAATTTAAATAAAGTCACAAAATGTCACTCTTTTTTTAATATGTCTTATGTGTCCACATGGTGGAAAAAGTAATTTATGAAGGAATATAATTATTTATTTTGATATTAATAAAATTATTTTCATTATATGAAATTATTTTTAATTATTATTAATTATATAATGACCTTAATTGCTTATGCAATGCCAATGGAATATTTCTCAATTTAATAAAAAAATATAATAAATGATTTTAAAAATATTAAAATTGAAATAATTTGAATGATTTAATGAGATTTTTTTAGATCTATAGGACTTATTAGGGAGGTTTTAAAACATTATATTTAAATTTCATCTTTATATTGAAGTATTTAAAGTTAAATCAGATGAACAGTTTTAAAATTGACAATAATGATATTTTATAAAAATAATATATTATTAAATTATTTAAAAATAATAAAAATATTTAAATAAGACAAATTGAAAATTATATTTTCTAAAATTTCCTTAATTTTCCATTTATGGGTGTAGTGTCACCTTATAAGTAAAAATTATAACCCTTTAATATTGAAAAAATTGTTACGGTTGTTAAAATTAAAATTGGTTAACTAAGAGTTAATAAAAATGTAAAGGTTTAAAATTATAACAAAACTTATCTAAATTAAAGTTTTTTATGGGATTATAAACCTATATTACATTATCTCTTAATAAATTTCAATTTTGAGGCATATTGATTGAGAATTAATTTATTACAATTTAATCTTTTGAGAAATCCCAGAAGTTCCCCTCACCTTAATTATAAAAGGGAACCTCCTCCCTCAATTATTTGCCCCACTTTGAGACTTATACCTAGAAAAAAATATTCCAATTTACCTATAAACCCCCTTATACACATTATATAGGTTCTGTTCTTCCCAAAAGACCAACCCTATAACCCTTTAGAAAAGATATAAAGGAGTTGTTTCAAAGAAGAGGCAATTGCCTTACCCAATCACTTTTTTTCTACTTTTATTTACCTCCTATAAATCTATATTATGTATAATAAAATAATAAATTTAGAATAATAAATATTATAAAATGTTATTATGATTATTAAAACACAATTATACACCATCTTTACCATCAAGTGAGAAGTGAAAGTATCGCTCGCACGTACTTACGACTTACCGTCTCCACGTAGCGATACCATTAATTTTTCATAACCATATTTTATGGATGGGTATTATGATGGGTTTAATATTTATATATAATATTTATTAAAAAATTATACTTATTTAATTATAATATAACATCTACTTACTTACCATCCAATCTTTTAAGAAATGATAACATCGTTTGTGCGTACGTGTGGACTACCACCTTCATAAAGTGACGTGATTCATTTTTCATTTATATTTTAATTGGATGGTAATGAGAAAAAACTTAATGAACATATATTATATATATGATATATTAATAATCCTATAAAGTTTAATTAATATTTACATTTCTTTTGTTCCATCCATCAAAAAATGAAAACAACGTTCATGCATACATACGACATACCATCTCCATGAACAATGTAATTTATTTTTATATCTCTAAATTTTATGGATGACTCTAAATATGTATATAATGAAATTTTACGATATTTATATCATCATTAATATTATTTATATTATTAAACCAAGATAAATGTACAAGTACCGAAACCACTAAACTGAAATACTCATGATAAATGAAACAGTTAATGCCCAAAAATAACAATTTTAATAAGGAGTTATTGATAGAAGGGGATTTTGAAATGTTATAAAGGGATCATATATGATATTATAAGTATTAAATGAATTTTATATAGAATTATAATAAATTTAAATTTATTATATAGGAGTATAGAGTGATTTCTAAGTAAGGCAAACTTGAGGTAAGGGTTTTATGTTACAATTTCATTGTTTATCTGAATTGTTTATGATTAAGTTTATAATGATGAAATATTATTATCTATCTCTAAATTAACTCATTAATTTTATTATAATATAGTTATTTCTTGAAAATATATGTTTTAATTTCATTTCCCTCCCCTTAAGTACTCAAGATACTAGAAATATGTTTTTAACAAAATCGACTTCATTTCTTTATTCCATTGAAAAAACTTTTTCTTCCATATCTATGTTTTCTGAAAATGTTTTGAAGAAAGTTTTTAATATTATCCTATGATTTTTAAAGTAATTTTTACCCATGTTTTACTTTTTACAAAACTGTTTGAAAGGAATATTTTTATCATTTTCCAAATGAGGTACTTTGTGGCTGTTTAGAAAAAAGTATGGAAGAAATGTTTTTTTAACTTATATAGCTTGAAAAAAAATTTATTTTGTCATGAGGTCTTAATTATTTAAATATTACTTTATAATTTTAAAAGTTTTTTTTTCAAATATAATGTTTTATTTAATATGTGGGAAGTTTTTAGATGAAAAAATAGTGATTTTCAAGGTGGATAGTCTATTTTAATCAAGAAATGTTCCAAGTGATCTTTCAGAATAATTTCTTATCTTAGATAAAATCCTTTTATGTTACCTAAGATTTAATAGGGTTATTATCCAATTATTATGATGAAAATATTTTTATGAAACCCATTTTATTTCCACAGGTTATACCATGATGAAATTTTTATGAACCCCATTTCTTTTCATGGGTTATGATATAATAAAATGTTTATGAAACCCATTTATTTTCATGGATTTTGATATGATGAATATTTTATGATATTTTGGAACATATATTTATGATTTTAATTTTGTTATGTATGGGACCTATATGTACCTCATATTCATTAGGTAAAGATTAATATTTCATGAGATAAATATGGCCGGAATGGGGAGTGAACCTAGTACAATAAGGTAATTTTTCCACTATGATAGTCTTGGGAGTAAGCCTTGACTACTATGATGGTTTGGAGAGCAAAACCATTAAATAATTATATTATTGTTAATGATACTTGAATACTAAATAAATTATTTTCTATTCTTATGTGTACGACACAATTCCTTGTTTTATGACAATGTTTTGCTACCATGACTCATGTTATTTAATTTATTTATGATTCATGTCTTATGGACTACCTAAATTTATCTCATGAATAAATATTATGATATATGATATAAAGGGTATGGTTTTAAAATGTTAAACTCATGTTCTTATACCATTTTTATTAGGATATGCTTATATAATCATTGATATCTCCCTTTTTCACCCTTAATGTGCATCAGAGCTCACCATTTTTTATGTTTCCTTTCCTTAAGTTATGAAGAAAGGTATTAGGAATGATATGTATAAGAAGGGTTCTAGTTATGAAGAAATAAGTTATAGATGATATAGATATTTTATGAATCCATTTTTTATGTTTTTAATTTTCCAAAGATACTAGACCTAATTGATTATGGTGTGGAATGAAATGTTATGTACTAAATATTCATCTATTAAGATGTAATATCTATTTATGAAAATTATGGGTCACTATACCAATGATCTAAAAGTTTTTATAACACTCATGAATAATATATTCCATCAATACCATGATTCTTTTATTTTGGTGTTCATAGTTGATATCTTGGTGTATTTTAAGATAGAGGAGGAGTATGGACATTATTTGGGAGTTGTTTTAGGAAATATTCATAATCATAATCTTTATTACAAGATATTCATGTGCTATTTCTAGATCCAAGAATTTAATTTCTTGGGACATGTGGTTTCAAAGTAAGGTATCTTGGTTGATCCTAAAAAAAGTAAGAGTCGTTATGTTAAGGAAGAACTGAAGAATATTTTTTATATTAAAAGATTATTGGATTTAATAGGTAATTACCAAGGATTTATAAAGGATTTATCCAAGTTTTAATCAATTTTAAAAACTCTTACTCAAAATGGGGTGTGGTTTGTATAGAGTTTTGAGTTCTAAGAATTATTTTTGGAATTGAAGCATGTGTTTACCTCGACACCTATTTTGATTCTTCCCAAAGCCAGTCAGGGATACATTGTTTACTATGACATGTTAGGTATGTTCTTGGGTTGTGTATTTATTAAAGGTGATTTATAGTGGCATATTGTTATCACTAACTCCATCCACATGAGTTTAATTTCCCCACCCATGACCTAGAGATCACAATATTCATGAACACTCTCAAGTGTTAGTGAAAATATCTATTTAGGAAAAAAATTATGGTTTAATATGACCATAAGAGTTTAAGTAACATATTTTCCTAAAAGGATATAAACCTCAAGAAAAGTTTATAGGTGGAGTAAATTCATTTATTTGACTTTGACATCACCTATTCTCTAGGAAAAGGGAATATGGTTCCAGATTCTCTCAGTAGAATGTTTCGTTCTGAAGATTTAAGGGAGTCCTCTAATGAATGGAACCTCATGGGTCTATTTTTTTGAGATGAATCTAAAATTAAGGGAGGATAAGGAGGATGTGTTTCTTTATACTATTCAATTAATATATTCTCTTATTGATATTAACCTCTAGGATCAGTTAGGAGATGGGTAATTCCAGTGGATTAAGTAGATCTTAAGTGATGGGGCAACCATTGATGGGTAGTCTTTTGTTTCAATATAAGTTTTGTGGTTCACTTATTAATGAGAAAGGTTGCAATGAAGTATTATCATAATTATTGATGGGAAATACACCATAATACCACTAATATGTATTATGAAATGAATCACAAATATTGGTGGCCACGTATGAGATGATACATAATAGATTTTGTGTCATGATACCTTACCTATTAATAGGTTAAGGTTGAGAAACAGAAGCCTTATGGTTTTCTACAACCCCTTCCAATTCCATCCTATAAGTGATAAGTGATATCCATATATTTTATTATTAGGTTTCCTCATACCCATCTAGGTAAGAACTCTATTTTGATTTATTCTGATTATAGATTCTATGAAGGTGAAGGAGCTTGGGAGACTATTCTTATAGGAGATCATGAGGCTGAACATGGTTTAATTTTCTATAATTTATGATAAGGACCCCTATTTTTCCTCTATATTTTTTAAATTTATCTAGGATGTGATGGTTTCCCAGGTAAGGTTGAGTATGAACAACCATCCATAGATAAATGACCAGAAGAAGTGGGTGATCCAGATTTTGGAGGACATACTCAATGCTTATGCCTTAGACATTCGTGTCTCATGAGATAACCATTTGGGGCTGGTTGAGTTTTTATATAATAAAATTTAATGGCCATTGATTTGGATGGATAATTTTGGAGCCTTATATGGCCAACCATGATTGTCCCTCCTTTACTGGAATGAGGTGGGTGAGACTTCCTTAGTGGGGATGAGTATCATGCAGGGGGAAAATATGAAGATTCAAAGTATTCATAAATGGTTGTTGACCACTAAAAGTATTCATAAGTATTATATTGACCATTTAACCTATACTTTGAATATTTTTATGGGTGACTGGGTGTTCTTAAAGATATCACCTCGATTAGGTCATCATTGGCTCAGGAAGTAGGGTAAGATTTCTATGAGGTATGTGGGTCCTTTTAAGATCACTAATAGGATAAAAAATGTTACTTATTAGTTAGAGTTACCTCCTAAATTAATGTTAATTCATAACATGTTCCATGCCTCTCAATTAAAGAAGTATAATATGGAAACTTTTGATATTTTGAATTTAGAAGAGCTAGAGTTCGTACCTAATGTATTAGTAATGGAGAAGCCTATTCAAATCGTTGAATCTTGAGATAAAGTGCTTCATGGAAAATATATTCCATTAGTTTCAGTGTTATGATGACAAAATAATGATTCTCACAAGACTTAGGAGCGAGAATATTTGGAAAGGAAGCAATGGCCAAACCTCTTTATCGATCAACCATCTTTAAACTGACATTTTGTGGGCTAAAAGTGGAATTATGGGGAGAATTTTCCCACCTATGATGTAATTTTTAGGTATAAAATTTATTATTTATCATTTTTTATCTCTTTTTATAATTTATTTCTCTTTTAATTTGAAAAACCTTGAAAAATGGGAAAAGGAAACTATCATATGGTTAGAAAATAGTTAGTCATAACTATAAGAAACCATGTAAAACCTACAATTTTGTATCATTGGATATTTTAAAGGTTAGTTCATTTTTTGAATAATCATGCGGCTAAGCCATGTGACTGCCCAGGTAGAACCAATACCACATGCATGGTTTGAAAAACCATGCAACAAAACTGTGTGGACTTCCCATAAACTTTAAAAAATATAATGTCCATTTTACCTTATTAGAATTAAATCCCCTAACCCTCATTTCATTTCCCTATTCAACTCCTCCAGACCTCTATTACATGACGCCATTTCCCCCATCCCACTTGGTGTCAATTTTAGATGGGATTTCACCTAGTTCCATCAAGGAAACTCCTTATAAATGGTATTATCTTTCTTATTTGGGTATTCTATCCCTTATTTCATGTTTTTTATTTCTTATCTATTTCTAGGGAAACCTGGGGTTCTTCTTGCTCAAATTTTATGGGATGGTTTTTGATTTTTAATACTTTTAATAACTTTTAAAGGGTTTTCCTAACTTTATTTTTTTGTTCTCACCAATGATAAAAGGTTTCTCTAGATTTTGGTAGGTGGTTTCATAAGTCACATTTATTGTATGAACCTTGAGTGCTTTCTTTCAAAGAATATTTATAATTGTTTTATTTATGTCGTATGGTCATTGAAAGATACTATATATGACATAGTAATTTGGAATCACTTATTTATTTTATTAGATATAAAAATGTTTTAAGAAACCTGTATTGTGAACGTAAATGTGGATTTCTCATGGTGTATTCTATGAAATTTATCCTTTGTATTAAAAAGTGGTTATAAATGATAGATTCTCGTTTTCTTAAAAAGGAGACACCACATGGGAACCTCAAGTATATAGGTGGGAGGTCTAAAAGAAGCATGACTAGGCATGACACACCCTCCCTAACTTTAGACTCATGTTACAACACTAACTACACATCCTTATGATATGTATAGGGCATCAATTATAGGGAGAATCTTTTCCACTATGAATTGAGATTACTCTCCCTAGTGGTGTACACACATTTGATTATAATTATTTGAACATTGAGATAGTGTAAGGATCCTTGTATATCCTTGACCATGGATACCTTAGGGCCTTTCCCATGGTGATTTCTTTAAATGATTATTTTTCATTATATTTATTTTATTTTAAAATTTTAATATATTATTATGGTTACTTACCTTTAAAATGTGAAAATATTACTTTTAATAGTTTATTTTCAAACAAGAATGCTCAGTTTTATCTAAAAAAGTTTCTTATGAAACACTTGGTGGGATCCTACCAGAATTGTTGTGGTCACACCCTACATACACCCAATGGGTGTATATTGACTTTGTTTTGATAGATATAAGTGATGTTTATATTGATGTATGTGGCTACCTTTATTATTTTTAAATTTTGTTTATAGGGTATAATTTTCATTTTTTTTTGGTTTTACTCACTTGAGTTCATGACTCACTAAACTATAGATAAGTTATGAGTGGGTTATAGGTTTGGACCCAATTAATGGATTTATTGGGAAAAACTGCTCCCAAAGAGTGTTATTGATTCCTAAGAACTAGTTTCCAACCTGTGGGTATTGGGAATTCCCTTAGAGCCATAGAATATATCAACTTCAAAACCTAGTACACGGGTAGATCATATTGGTTCATGATAGTGTTCTAACTAGGCCACATCAGATACCATGTCTCATGCCACCACCCTCTCACTCATGGTGGGATCTCATACCATATCCTAACCACTGCCCTCTCATTTAGGGTAAGGTCTTATAACACATCTTGACCACTAACTTCTTAATAAATGTAAGGTCCCATAACCCATATTGACCAATACCCTCTCATTTGGGGTAATGTATTATACCATTTCACATAACACATTTCATACCAATACTTTCTCACTCAGGGTGTGCCCCCATATATACTCTTTACCACCACCCTCTCACTCAGGGTGAGGTCCCATACTAAATCTCATATCACATCATAAACCTATACACTCTCAATAAAGGTAAGGTACCATTCCATATATTGACCAATACCCTCTAATTCAAGGTAAGGTACTATACCATGTCACACACCACATTTCATACCACTACTTTCTCACACAGGTTTAGGCCCTATATTTTCTCTTGACTACCACCCTCTCACTTAGAGTGAGGTCCCATACCACATATCATATCACATCACATAACTATACCCTCTCACTAGGGTGAGGTATCATAACTAATACAAAATATGGTTATATAATAAATAATAATAAAATAAGAAAATTGAGGACAAGCTCATAGTCTAGTCCTCATGTATGAGTAATACTAGTTTGACCTGATATGTCACCCAGACCACCCCACCATAAGAACCAAAGCATACTCTTGATCACCATAGGTTGATGAAAATTAGCTAGGTATTAAAATAATATCCACATAGGAATTATTTCACACTTAATTAATAATAAATAAGTTTCAGAATCTACCAAGAATCTAACATGATGTGTCTATACATTAGGTTTCCATATATAAGAAATAAATATTTACAAATAAATAAATAATCCAAACATGAAATAATAAACATAGGAATCCAATATCAATTTTAAATATTAATATATCACCATAAAATGAATATAAAACTAGAGACTAAATAAAAGGGATACCAAAAGAAAAATACAACTTGCCAAATTGGCTAATACATAACAACGCAAAATAAACCAAAAATCCACACAATTGAGAAAACATATCCATGTGAACCATAATAATCACCGCATACTAACATGTCTATAAACAGACCAATACAAACATGTATAGTGATATCCCAAACCAAGAACTTATATGAAATTATAAGATTTATATACACATATATACCAGTGTGCCTAATAGTATTTCACCAAAGAGTCTATAAAATTCCTTTTATGAAACATTTCATAAATTAAAGTCATAAAATAATTTAGAAAATATGGTTTTCAAAATGAAAATCATAAGGGAGAATAAATATCACGCACATGTATATACTTTTTCTAAATCTAAGGTAAAAGCCTTTTTGGAAAACAAAATCACATATAGCTCAAAATGATACTTTTAAAACCTTTTATGATAAAACAAACCTTCCATTGAAATATCACTTTAAAATCCACCTTTTATAACACAAAATAGGAACCAAAACTCATGAGGAAAATAGTTTAAAACCCTACCAAGATGATTTCCATGTTATAAAATAAAAACCAAAACATTTCCCTTCTTTTAATCATTTTTTATAAAAATCCCTTTTCATTTTTTTTGAAAGGTGAACCGAATCATAAATAAATAAGGAATACAACAAAATGAACACCTTATATAAAATAAGTATAATAACAGTAAATAAAAAATAAAAAATTCTTCCATAATGAAATTATGAGCGCAAGGGGATAAGAACAAGTATGAGGCGCTAATATTCTAAATAGAATCATCATCAAGTGAGATAAATGTCATGGATTGGGTGATGATAGTGAATTATGTAAAGATAAATTGGTATAATATAGGGAATTGGAAAAAATAACTGATAAAAAATCAAGGAATTCATTATAGTATCAAACTCAAACTTGAGTAATGAAATTCTCAATCAATAATCATTCATATTTGGAGTCAAACTTCATGTCGTTAAATAGAGGAAGAATTAATTTTGAGTAGTAAGCATGGAGGAGTCGATGAAAGTGATCTGAGGGAGGTAGTGTCATATATCTAAATACATTTTAAAGGAAGTGATATTGGAATTGAGTTACCATAGATGAACAATTATAATCCAAAAAAACTAGTGAAAAATAGTGGATTCTGGTATAACCAACACATCATCTGTGTATTATCCATAGACTTTCCCTTAGTGGTGAACCAAGTAAAAAATTATTTTGTTTTTATATTTATTTCTCCATTTATAAAATTGGTTAATGTAAAACAAAATCATATAGGTTTAACAGGTTCTTATCAACATGGGTATAATATCCTTTAAATTAAAAGAAAAATATGACTTCCTAATTCACCCATAGCCTCTCAGTGTGTCATGGGGTACAAAAAATAGTTAACTTGTTAAGTACATGATTGGGTGAGGTAGGAGATGTAATATACCTCCACGGGTTGTATGATGTGAGTGGAATATTGTCCTAGGATTATAGGAGGTATAAGTTGAATAAGTCACACCCAAATCACATTATAAGTGTGGTCTAAACCCATTTATAAATATAGGTGTTTTAAATCCCCCAAGTTAGATTAGTGTAGACTCAACCCACTCCTAGAGCATACTGATAAGTGTGTGATCCCATAAATCATTACACTATAGGGTATATGGATAACATCAGGCAATCCATATGTCATACCACACAATTTAAAAAATCATGCTTTTTTTAGGTGTTCATTTTTGAAAAATAAATATTTTAATATTATTATTTTTTCACATAGATAAAAAGGTTTATAATACCATTTTAGATCATTTAAATAGTTTTCATGGAATTTTAAATAATTGGGCATAAAAATTTTCAATGAATCATTATATTTTTTTGAGAGTACCATTGTGTTATTTTTATCAAGTAAAAAACAAAATTTATTATATTAAGTAATTTAGAAATCATATGATACTATTTTCCATAATGAAAATTTTGTATTTATACATGAATGAGGGGATTTAAGTGACGGGTTTTGATAACAATAATCAAAAGGTTCTCTTAGTGGGATGATACTCCAAAATAATGATGAGTCATAATGAAATATTTTTTTATGATTGTTTCTATTGTTTTTATAGTCCTATCTATTTGGTTTATTTTATTAGGGTAAATATATCATAATCAAATGGATGGTAGGTTGAATCATTCCAATTAGGAGGTTTTTTTTTCAGTCTGAGTCTCTATTATATATTTAAGTCATATTCATAAAATACTTCTTAATAACAATACCAGTTACCCTTTTATGAAAATGATTAATTTCCACTGAATCATATAAAATAATAATGAATAAATGAATTATGTTTTATCATATTTAATCCAATTTGTTGATCAATCTAAGGTTTAAATCCAATTATAAAGAAAATATAAAATTTAATTCCATCTTAGAATACATATGGGATGGGTAGGGGGATGTTGGGACAAATGTTGTATTTGTTGTAAGAAACATGTCAAAAATATGTTAATACGTGTTTGGTTAGCTGATGATGATAAGTAGTGTTTCCTGGAGAATTGTTATGGATTCATAACCTTGAATTTAATGCTTGATAAATTCCCCATGTTGCTAAATATGATGATTGTTGAAGTGATCTTCAATGAATAACACATGTGCTAAGGAGCTTGCATACTATTTAAAACAATTGAAGGCCATGAAAAAAGTGATTGATGCATGAGGATGAGAAGAGGATCCCATGAAAAAATATAAGTTCATATATTATTTTTCATGAATATTATTTGATAAGATAATAAGAGTTGTATTGAAATTATATTTTGAGATGGATTTTAATTTCTTTGTTATTAAAAATTTTCTAAGTATAAATTGGGCCTTAAATTAAAAAATTGGCCAACCCAATAGAAGCCAAGACCACCCTCAACTGAGGGAACATGTAAAACCCATGGGTTCAACCATTCCCAAGGGAAGTTATCCCTAGCTAGCCTGAAGGTGGAAGAGACTGGGCTGTGTATAAGCCCTAGACAACTGTGTATAAGGTGGAGCGACGATGCCACTGTGCTGGGCGACATAGAAAAAGGAAGAATTGTAAGAGGTGGTACTAGGAGGGAGAGGGGAATTTTTTCTAGTCCATTGCCGTAGTTGATTAATAAACCACACCCTGAACTATAGAGGCTTCGATGTGGGATGTGGTGGTGAGTGGTACTATTCCCACACCATTAAAATGATTCTTAAAACATAGGCCATCCAATTTCCTTATCAGGGCTGTCTAATTGATCTCATAAATTATCTTCTTCCTTGTACATCGAATAAAGATCCAGTATGTTGGATAATCAGAAAATATTTCCATGATAAATATTTATCCACCTTTTAAGATATTTCCAATGGAATACGGGTTATCTGATCAATTTTAAATCATGCATTCATGTGATAAATCGAAGAACATGAGCTACAGACAAACCATAAATTATAGTTGTATAAGTCTATTTAGGTATAAGGGATCTTGAGTTTGGTGAAATGAGGAGCATGTGATCTCACTACATGAAGTAGTGTATCTCTTCACAGGGAACATCGTGAAATCATGAAAGGCGAACACCATCTTTTTTGGCATATGTTTGAATTAATCCCGAATGAATCAGGATATTTGATGAAGTTGAGACATAAATTAAAACTTAAAGACTTGAAAAAGTCCACAAAGATAAATATTTTGTGGATCTAATTCATTCATAAATGCCTATAAAAATTGATTCATACCCATGGAGATGTGTTGCTAAGACTTTGAGAAGGATTTTGTTCTCCTGAGAAAAAAAGTGCACCAGGAATAAAATCCTATTTCACAAAGTAGAATGCCTAATTATGATTTTATTATGCAAATAAGAAGATAATATCCCATGGGCCCTCAAAAAGTTCAATGTATTCTTGAAGGAGATAAGAAGAACCTGTTCTGTGAAGCATTAAGGGATAATAAACTAATGCGTTTCCCTAGATTTCACAATGTTCTAAGGTATATGAAGCCTCCGTAGTTAATTTGATTCAGTTGAGACATCTGCAAGGAATTTTATCTTACACTGTGCTTCCTGAACAAGAAGATAACCCCTGCTTGTCTTGTGCGAATGGGTTTGAGAAAGTCAATATTCTCGAATGAAGTACACACAATCTGTGTGTTATTGCACGAAGAAAGCATGGTTTATACACCCATACTTATGTGAAAAACATACATAACACACATTAATGACACACATACATCAATTCTAAACTAAAGAAATAAGTGGAAAGTGTGTGCATGAAGAAATAGTGGGCAACATGTGTGTGTGAATAATAAAAGTGGATAGTGTGTTTGAGGGAATAAGAAGTTAGTGAGGTTTTTGAATTAAGAAACAAAGAATAAGTGAGTTCATGCATGTACATCAATTTTATGAACTTGCATTGAGAAAAAAAGTGAAATTTGTGTTGTATGCTTACATGCATATATACCGACATTGAGATACCTAAAAAAAGATGTTTAGATTCCATACAATCCATGCATGAGGTGGATTTTAATTGAGCTTAGGAACATATTATTCTTGCATAAAATATTGAAGACATTGAATTCAACTTTTTCACACATCACATTGAGGTCATGATTTCATTCAAAAGGAATTAAAGCCTGGGCATAGTTTTACTAAGACAACTAATCAAGAACAGGTGATCAATATTGATTTAGAAAAACAAACAGATTGCGAAGGCACTTGAATAGGTATCCAAGAAAGTCAGATCATACAAGATAATGGAGGAAGATCAGAGAATCATCTTATAATGGATAAAGATTTTGAATATATATTAATCCTTCTAGTTGGTGTAAAAAGTAGTCTAAGTATTCTGGTTTGATCCAGGAGCATAATGAGTCTCTCGGTTGGAGCTAGAGTAAGAAGTATTTGGGTTAGATCTAAAAGAATAAAGAGTCTCTCGGTTAGATCTAGATCCATTTTAATCACTTATAGAGATAGTGAAATTATAATACAAAATCCATGTTAGGGTGAAATCAACATGGATACGAGTAGGTCTTTATGTTGAACCTTTTAAATTTTATGTGCTTCTCTTTATGTTACTATCACTACACACGAAGTGATATTGAGAGATAATATTGAGCGGATTGAGAAACTTAACAAGTTTGATAGGTTGAATTTTAAATAAAATGGATTCATAAAAAGAAACCACAGATTCACCCCTCCCCTATCAGTGATCAATCCATATTGATGATCTACAAGTGGTATTAGAGCATTAGGTTACCAAGAATCATTTTAGCGTATGTGTTCTAACATTTTATGGGAATTATTATCATATTTGGAAGAATAGGATTCTACCTTATCTCTTATTACTCAATCTAGAATTGATTTATGCTAAAATAGTGAGTTTTCCCTGCATTTATGATTTTTTTATGGAACAAGATGATAAGTGAAATATAGAGTTATATGGAAAGGCTCAAAATTCCATCTTGATATCTCTAAAAGAAAATTTCTACACAAAGGTCACGTGTCTCCATACTTCTAAAGAGATATTGAATAAAATCATAAGCAACTATGAAGGGAATTTAAAAGTCAAGGAAGCCAAAATAAAAATTTGGATGAGTAAGTTTTAAGACCTTAAAATGAATGATGAAGAAAGTATTGATGAGTATTTTACCAGATTAAATGATATAGTCAGAAAAATTCAAGGATTTTATGGAAAACTAGATGACTCTATCATTGTCAAAAAACTGATGAGGAATTTTCCATATTATTTTGATTCAAAGATCTCAGTCCTAGAAGAAAGATATGATATATATCTTTATGGAATGAAAAAAAAATTCATAGCTTATGATATGAGAAAAATTCAATCATTCAAGAATAAAGAAAAAATTGAAATGGAAATTTAATCCATGATAATTGGAAAATTCAGAGAATAAGAGGAAAAAGAATATAAAGACTCAGAAAGTTATAAGGATGATGATGACTTCAATTGCATGATTTAAATTATGTCAAAAGGGTTTAATAAGGAAAAATGGAAGGACAATAATAAGCAACCACCTAAATTCTTCAACTGTGGAATGGTCATTTTTTCAAGAAGTTTCCAAATAATAAGGTTGAATAAATATAATTAGAATCAAAATTTGATTATGAAATATACCATAAACATAAATGTAATAATAAGAAGAAGAAATACTACAGTAGAAATAATAGAAATCTTATGAGAAATAATAATAAAGATTCATCATCAATTTGTTCTTCAGATAATGAAATTGGTTTATTTTCCCAATAAAATAGAATAACCAACTCATCAAGTAATACTGATGATGACGAGGAAACAAAAGAACTTGAGTTGAAGATAAAATCATAATTATAATTCTTCATGGGGTAGATAAAATATCTGAAGAAAGAAATGAAGAAGTTTGAGAAAGTAAACAAGAAATCAATTGATGAAAAGAACAAGGATGAAACAATTCCTGTTAATGACGAAAAGAAAGAGATGATCAAGAATGATGTATCTTTTGTTAATGAGATAAGGACATACAAATTAAAAATTTATGAACAAGATAAAATGATATGCTATCTTTAAGAAAATTTGACTACTATTGAAGAATATTTGTTTGAGACACAAGCCATATGTGTTAAAGTTAAACATGAGTTGAATATGGTTAGAGAAATTTTCAATAAATATATTAAGATTAAGGGAGAAACTTCTTAATATGGAGATAAAAAAGGTAAAAGTGCACTCAATAATTTTGGTGGATATGTTACTTCTAATAATGCATGTGTAAAATCCAAAGCCAAGAATATAAGGGATAAGAAGAATGAGAGGAAATCTTCCACATCTAGGGAAGAGAAATGTTTTCTAAGAATGCCATAAACCCAAAAGAAAATATAAAAACAACACAGATATGGATTCATTTGGAACAAATCTAGGAGAAAAAGGTTTCAAGGATTTTTTTGGTGTTGTGGTAATTATGGTCAAAAAGCATACTCTTGATGGTTAAACATGTCTTTACTAGGAATGGAGCAAGAATTAGGGGGGATTTTCAATGATCATAATAGGAAAAAACCTCAAAGTAAAAAACATGTGAACAGTTCTACAACATAACCATATTGTTTCCCTCAGAATCCGGGGATGAGCGCCTTGATGGGAGGTTCAAACATTCTGATCGGTTTCTAACGGGTTTTTTCGTAGAACTGGAAACATCCAATGATTTCACATCCATTCGGACCTACTTTCCAAAGGCATGTTTTCATTAGTTTGTGGACTGATGAGTCTTAGGAACTTTCATTGGTCGAGAGGATGGGAGGTCAGACTCATCACACCTTTTTGAGGGGAATTATTGTCTACTTCGGGACTCTCTTTATATATTTAAGTTATGTTTGTGAATCCTTATTACATTACCAAGTATAAAATGAGATTTCCTTTAGATCTGACAATCAATGATCAAATATGTAGGAAATTTAGAGAATCTTTTATATGTATTTGAGGTTCTTCATCGATAGAGAATCATCTGTATTTATTAGAGATTCTTGGTCAATGGTACCCTTCGACACATTTATATAGAAGTCTCTTGGTCATTATGATGACCATGCTAGTTTTAAAGCCACTCTGTGGGGTACTTGAAGTTTATTGTCATTCAGAAGGACATGGATTATTTTAGAGTTGGGATCGAAACCGTAGACGGGCTACCTACGTATCCTTTGTTTAGAAAAGGAATCAGAACCCATGTAGTTCGAGTAATAGAGTATGATGTTTATGATTGATGGCTCAAAGAAGGATGTCACAATTACTTTTACACTCTAAGCTCACGTGAGTCATGATCGGTGTGAGAAACAAGAGGTATTGGTAAAAATTAGACAATTGTGCCATGAAAGATGCAATCATAAGAAATAATGTGGGGCTTATGTATGTATGAATGCCCAGATAAATGAAGGTTAGGATTTAATTTTGGGAAGAAATCTAGGAACAAGGTCCATAAAGCTATATGTGCTTCATGGAGATTTTGAATACTCTAACTTGGGGCTTACTCCTGAAAGGGAGGCCCAAATTAGGAGAAGACTTATGATTGGGTTTTACTCATGAAAAGGAATCCTAGATCAAAGGTAAATTAGGACTGGTTAAGAGAAATTAAGACTGGGGATTACTCCTGAAAAGGAGTCCCAGATCAAGGATTAAGGTTTGGGACTTACTCCTGAGGAGGATGCCCAAATTAGGGGACTGGGGATTACTCATAATGAGGATGCCCATATTAGGGGACTGGGGCTTACTCCTAAGGATGATGCCCAGATTTGGGAACTTTAAGAATTGGGGCTTACTCCTAAGGAAGATGCCCAAGTTAAGAATTATGACTGGGACTTACTCCTAAAAAGGAGGCCCAGGTTAGGGGATCTGGGGCTTACTCCTAAAAGGATGCCCAAATTTTGAGGACTTATGACTGGGGATTATTCCTGAAAAGGATACCTAGGTTAAGGATTCTCTCATCTTAAAGGATGAGGTTAAATGAACGAAATCTCAATCTTTAGTGAAATAAAGATGTGTAAATCACTAGGTTTTGAGAGACATTCCAAAAAATTCCTTTCAGATAAGGAAGTCAAATCAAGAAATCATGCCATAAATGGATTTGAAGAGTGTCTTGAAGACTGAATCTTGAATAGGAAATGTGTAATGGATTAAGAGGGGTGAAATGGGCAAGAAAGGCACCCCAAAAGGCAGGGGCACGCAAGTCCTAGAAGGCGCGCAGGTACTGCGTGGGCGCGCAAGTCCTGGTCGTGCAGGTATGCCTGCGCGACACATGGTGTACTTGCGCGACGGTTAACCAGAAGGGTAATACTTGAGAGACTCTTTATTAAAGCCTTTAGAATCCTCTTGAGGATCTTTCAGAAGAGGGGCACACAAGATCTATTGAAGGAGTAAGGCGGCGCGCAAGTGTGACCCTTTTCCCTTAAGGGATGGCCACTCAGGCGCGCAAGTGTTGATGAGTTTCAACACTTAGGCCTTCCTCCCACTCTTTAGATCTTCCGTTCTAGGTAAGAAATTACCTTAGAAGTGTTTCAGAAGCTTTGAGAAGAGACTAGGGCGCCAGGAGCTCAAATATGAGTTTCTGGAAAAAATCCTCCTCGAAATGGGGGGCCCACAGGGTCTATTTATTGGCCGGAGAAGACCCCGAACGGTTATCACTGAGGTCGCGCAAGTCACTTGCGCGACCACTAGGTGTCACGCAAGTGGACTTGCACTACTATGAGGGAACTTGCATGGTATATGGGCAATATTCTTCTGATTCCTTCCTTTATCAATTTTTGATATTTGTCCAAAGGTTGAATCACTTTGAGCTCAGATATTCCAATTTTCCGATCTTTAGATTCTGTGATGAAAGGAGCGCCAAAAAAAGTCCCCCCTCAGAGTTGGATCCAGAGAGAATAGAGGATTTGACTCTGAGGAAATCGAGAATCACAAGGAAATTGGGGCGCGCAAGGTAGGGAGCGCAAATGAGCTTTGGGCACGCAAGGCCTGATGCACAGGGATACGGTAAATCAAATGAAGAGTTATGTTTAAATCCTCTTGTAATTATTGAAAAAGAGAAGAGACTCCAGTCTGTGGATGTTCTTCTAACTCTTTTGCATCAATGAAAAACACTTTCACCTTCACTCATTTGTACCTGCATTCTCTTTTGCTAAATGCTTTAGATTTTACCTAAGCCAATGGGCCTAGTAAGCATAGTTTGATTTTTACTAGGATTAATGTAAATAACCCTACAAACTTCAAACCTTTTAATTGATCAATGTTACCTAAATCATAAAAAATGTATGTTTAGTGAGCTGCAAACTTGACTTTTATTCAGAGTTCCCTTGTCTTTTGTGGTCAGTTTAAAGTCATGCACGTCAGACATAAAAAGGCTAATGTTTAAGGTCGAAATAGCTTTGAACGAAATGGATTAGAATTGACTCAATTCCTTGAAAATTCATCTGAAAAAAATATTACCATACTCAAGTATGAGGGAAAATATGTAATCTATGACTTAAGAATATTTGAATATGAGAAATGATATGAAAAAGAGCTAAAAGGCATTAGAAGAAGTAGTTTCCAAGAATGAAGTTACCATTATTTAACAAACCCGTTAGGGGGTTGAATTATGCAGGGCCACCTAAGGGAATTGGCTGCATAGTTAAATAAAATAGTATCTTTTGGACAACAAGTCTGTTATGTAGACTATTTATGCAAGGCCACCTATGGGCACGTGCTGCATAATCAGGCAAAAGAACTCTCAGAAATTTACTTTCCTAGTGCTAAAATCCAGTGAAAGTTTATGGAGATTCAAATCTTCCAAAGTATACAGTTTTCTGTATGGAAAGAGGTACTTGAATATGGAGAAGATATTTCCAAACAAGATTATTGAAGTACTGGGTGAATATCACTCCTACGAAGGTCTGACCCAGACGTAGGGAAGGAGAATATAAACCATAGACTTGAATACTTTCAGATCATGAAAAATGATATGAGAAAAATATGTTAAGGATGACTATTTTTTTGCAGATCCCTACATACTGTCGTTTAAGAAAAATAAGTACAAAAGAGGAATTATTCCCAAGAATGAAGTTACCACTATCCGAAAAACCCGTTAGGGGGTTGAATTATGCAGGGCCACCTAAGGGCATTGGATGCATAGTCAAATAATAGTATCTTTTGGCTAACAAGTCTGTTATGTAGACTGTTTATGCAAGGCCGCCTATGGGTACATGCTGCATAGTCAGACAAAAGAACTCTCAGAAGTTTGACATTTTTGTGACTAAAAGTCATGAAAAGGGTTATGAGGATCTGAAAATATTTAAGGTTATGATTATGACACATAAAGATGGGTATTGTTCAATGTATACAGAGATACATAGATCAATGCTAACCATAATCATGTTGTGGTTGGGTCTTGAATTGAAATGTTGGACTTCACTACGTATCCCATAAGGATGAGAATCAAGCCATACGTAGTTCTTAAAATACAGTTTAACGTCGTGTGGGACAAAAGGATTAGATATCTTAGTTTAGGGTCATAGAGCTTGGACCATTGTAAGAAATACACAATGTGTGTTTTTATGGGGACTTTTCAGCCAAGGGATTGAAAGTGGAATTTGGGGTTAGGCCCAAAGACTTGGGGCTAGATTTGAGGGACACTCAAACGTTCCTACGTATCCCATAAGTATGGGAATCAAGCCCACGTAGTTTTAGAAATAACCTATGTATAAATTTGGTTCGTACAAGTGAAGGGTGAAAGGGGACTTTAGTGCAATGATGGTTTAACCCAAGATAAAAGGTTCGAGAATTTCCATGTATGCACGTAGTCTTTGAAATGAAAAATGATTGAAAAATCAATGAAAATAATGGTTCCCTCTCAGGTGAGGGTATAAATGAAATTTGTAGTTTATTGTTATACTGGACAAAAGTGTTGTATAGTTTAACGTCGTATAACAAGGACGAAAGCGAACCAATGTAAAGATATTGATTCTAGGGGCAGTTTCACAAATCAACATCGTATGAGATGGAGGTGAACTGACGTGAAGAGATTAGTTTTTGGCTTGAACCTTGGAAGGTTGCCTACATACCCAGCCTAGAATGCAAGGATCAAAGTCCGTGTAGTTCAATTAAAGAATGAATTCATGATTAAGTTGTTCTTGGGGACAATGAACTATAAAATGATGTTGGGACTTACACATGGTTAGCGGCCCAGAGAGAGTGTTATGGTTGAGGTTTGCTCTAAGCTCACGTGAGTCATACTCGGTGTGAGAAACAAGAGGTAACAACAACCTTAACGATGCATAGTTTAATTTCATGTAGGACATATAAAGGGACTATGCAGTTTAAAGTCTTGCAATTAGGACTATTGGTGCTGCACATTTTAGTGTCATGTAGCAGGGACAAAATACAGTTTAATTTCATGTAGGACGTATCACAGACTTTCTCTACAGTTTAGCGTCATATAGTTAGGACGATGGGGATAATAGAGTTTAACGTCATGTTGGAAGAAAGGGGGACTATGCAGTTTAATGGCATGCTGTAGGACAAAAGAGTACACCATTTAACGTCATGTTGGACGCATTAGGGACCTTTTCATAGTTTAACGTCATTTTGGACGAAAAAGGGACGATACGGTTTAGCGTCATGTTGGACGAAAGTGCGAATAGTTTAAGGTCATATGCATGGACCGTGGATGGTGCAGTTTAATGTCATGTTGGACGGTGGTGTAGTTTAAGGTCATATAGGACCTTTGATGATTATTTAGTTTAACGTCTTTCCGGACGTAAGGGACTTTTATACAGTTTAGCGTCATGTAGTTAGGACGTCACAGTTTAACGTCTTGCTGGACGTAAGGGACTTGCAAATAAGTTGCAGTTTAAGGTCATACATGACCATTTAGGGAACTTTTTCACAGTTTATCATCATGTGGGATGAAAGTACAAATAGTTTAAGGTCATATGTATGGACCGTTTCTTTATAGTTTAACATCATATAGCAAGGACGAGGTGCTGCACAGTTTAATGTCATGTAGCAGGGACAAGGTGCTGCACAGTTTAATGTCATGTATTAGGGACATATGTGCAAATAGTTTAGGGTCATATGCTTGGACCATTGCTGTATAGTTTAACGTCATATAGAAAGGACGATGAAGGTGACATAGTTTAACGTCATGTTGGACGTATGTGCAAATAGTTTAGGGTCATATGCTTGGACCGTTGCTGTATAGTTTAACGTCATATAGCAAGGATGAGGTGCTGCACAGTTTAATGTCATGTAGCAGGGACAAGGTGCTGCACAGTTTAATGTCATGTAGCAGGGACATATGTGCAAATAGTTTAGGGTCATATGCTTGGACTGTTTCTGTATAGTTTAACGTCATATAGCAAGGACGATGAAGGTGACACAGTTTAACGTCATGTTGGACGTATGTGAAAATAGTTTAGGGTCATATTCTTGGACCATTGCTATATAGTTTAATGTCATATAGCAAGGACGATGAAGGTACTTTGCAGTTTATACAAAATACTTCTTTAAAAATATGGCATTCGTTGGAGTAGTGATGAGTTCTCCATCCATTGAGATTAATGAATAAGCTCCATTGGAGAAGACCCTATGTATTGAATAAGGTCCTTCCCATTTTGGCTCAAGCTTGGGAGGTTTCTTTCCTGGTATCATTGGAGTTCTGAGAACTAATACCAATTCTCCCTGAGTGAATGAACGAAGACGAACTTTTTTGTTAAAAGCTCGTGCTATTCGATTCTGATAGACTTCCAAGTGGTGCAAAGTGCACAATCTTTTCTCATCTAACCGTTCCAATTCATTCAATCACTTTTGAGATTGTTCATCTGTAGATGATTGATCACAAATGGCAAATCTGAGCGAGGGTAGTTTAACTTCAATGGGAAAGACGGATTCCGTTCCATATACCAATAAATATGGAGTTGACCGAGTTGCAGTGCGGGTGGTAGTCCGATAAGCCCATAAATCATGAAAGAGTTTATCAGGACATGAACTCTTATCTTTATCCACCATCTTTTGCAGTATATTTGAAAGAGTCTTGTTAAAGGATTCTATCTGGCCATTGGCCACTGCATGATACCGAGATGAATGGTTGGATTTGATGTTATATTCTTGATACAACTTCTTCATCTCGGATGAACAGAAATTGGTACCATTGTCCGTCAATATGGTATGAGGGACACCAAATCTGGTAATTATGTTAGACTTGATGAAGCTAACAATGAATTTAGAACTGAATTCCTTGAGAGGTATTTCCTCTTCCCATTTGGAAAAGAAGTCAGTAGCAGTAAGAATATACTTAAACTGCTTGGCCGTAGCCGAAGGGTAAGGTCCCACCACATCCATTCCCCATGTGGCAAATGGCCATGAGTATTTAGCTGTATGAAGCAACTCTGGAGGCTGATGAATGAAGTTGTCATGTACTTGGCATGAATGAAACTTCTTTTTGAAATCGACACAATCTCGTATCATTGAAGGCCAAAAGTATCCAAGCCTTAGAATCTGATCAGACAGTCTATGTCCAGACTGGTGGGCACCACAGACTCCTGCATGCACTTCTTTCATGACAACCACTGTCTCTTCACCATCAATTCATCTGAAGAGAAATCCATCAAAACCACGTTTGTAGAGAATTTTCTCTAGGTGATCTGGGCTATCATAAAGAGTAAAATTAACCATACGTCGCCAGATTTGTTCTTTCTCAGCTCTATCAGGTGGAAGTGTTCCATTTTGAAGGTATTCCCTGATAGGTGACATCCATCCTATAGTATGACCATACAGTTCAAGGATGGGAAAAATTTCATTAATTTCCTCTGTTCTGATTCGAACATAAGGTGAAATTGCACGACGGTGGGCAATACTGATGGTTGTCTCGTCCCGATTTGGATCTGCCAGAGCTGTGGCTATATTATCCAATGCATCAGCTTGAGCATTTTGTGATCTTGGGACATGAGAAAATGTCGGTTCCAAAGGGAATTCCACCATTATCTCTCTGATGTAATCATACAAAGGGATTAGTTCTTCTTTTCTGATGGCATAATCCCCATTGACTTGTTTGATTACCAGGTCTGAATCACCTTTCACCTTTAAGTGATTCACTTGTGCTTGAAGTGATAATTCCAAACCTACGATGAGAGCTTGGTATTCTACTTCATTATTGGTACCACCTTCCCACAATAAGAAGGAATAAGGTAACACTGCCTTTTCTGGAGAAATGAACACAATTCATAAGCCTACTTTGTTGAATTTTGGATTTTCAATTTTCCTCCCCGTTGGACTTCTGGAAGCACCATCAAAATATATTTCCCATGCCTGAGGACTTTATTGAATAGAGAAGACTTCCTCATCAGGGAGTTCAATATCTGAAGATGTGTCTTCCACTGAAGGGTGTTCAGCTAGGAAATCAGCCAGAGCTTGGCCCTTTATCGCCTTTTAAGACACATACTGAATGTCGAATTGCTGAAAAATAACTGCCCACCTTTCCAGACGTCCTGTAAGCATTGGACGACTTAGGATAAATTTGAGCGGGTTATTGCGACATACCAATTGGACCTCGTGATGTTGCAGGTAGTGTCTCAAATTCTGAACTGCAAAGATTAATGCCAGGAAACACTTTTCAATACTTGAATACTGGGTTTCTGCTTCAAGCATGGTTCGACTGAGATAGTAGAGACTGTTTTCATTCCCAACATCATTCTTTTGAGCAATAAAGGCACCCAATGATCGCTCTAGAGCTGTCACATAGAGGATAAGTGGTCTTCCTTCAATAGGTGGCATGAGTACCGGTGGAATCAAGAGGTATTTCTTGAGAATATCGAATGCTTCTTGACATTCTTCAGTCCACTAGTAAGTAACCCCCTTCTTCATCAATTTAGTTAAGGGTAAACTTTTGCCTACTAAATTGGTGATGAAACGCCGAATATAGGCTAAGTGTCCTTGAATTCCTCTTAATTCTTTCAAATTTTGAGGAGGTGACATACCAAGGATCGACTTGGTCTTCTCAGGATAGACTTCAATACCACAATGGCATACAACAAAGCCGAGAAATTTTCCTGAGGTTACCCAAAAAGCACATTTTAAGGGGTTCATCTTCAAATTATGTTGTCGAAGCTTGCAGAATATGACTTCCAAATCAGCCAAGTGATTAGAACGTTGTTTGGATTTAACTACCAAATCATCTACATAGAATTCAACAAACTTCCCTAAAAAGGGTTTGAAGATACGATGCATGGCATGCTGATAAGTTGCACCTGCATTCTTTAAGCCAAAGGGAATTACCCGATAGCAAAACACACCCTAAGGGGCTCTGAAGGCTGTAGATTCCTCGTCTTCTGGGGACATTCGGATCTGATTATATTCGGAATATCCATCCATGAAGGAAAGTGCTTTATAGCCAGCTGTTTCATCAATTAGAAGTTCTGTAATCGGAACTGGGAAATCATCCTTAGGACAATGCCGATTAAGATCCCTGAAATCGATGCAAACTCTAATTTTTCCGTTCTTTTTCTTTACGGGGACAATATTAGCCAACCATTTGGGATATTGAACTTCTATGATGAATTTAGCTTTGATAATATTATCCACATCATCTTCAATTTTGGAAGCATAAGTTCGGTGTGTTCTTCTCGCAGCTTGCTTAAATCCTCAATGTTCTTCTAGTAAACCCAAATGATGAGTAAAAACATCAGGATCAAGCCCGGGAATTTCTGTATAGTTTCAAGAAAATATATCTCTATTTTTCTTTAAAAAATAAATATACATCTCTTGATCTTCAAGATTCATGGCTGCACTGATTAAAGAGGGGAATGGATCTTCTTTTGTACCCAGATTTATTTCTCTGAGTTCATCCACAGTGGTAGAGATACCCTCTTCAAATGCTAGAGGAGAATCTCTGAGATCTTCCTCTTCTTCTTCATCATGTGTTATTTCTTCCTTTTCTACTTTCATAGTAGATGATAAAGTAGAATTATCATCATCCGAAGAGATGTCAAAATTTGCATATCTTGAAGAAGAAGCTTCCATTTCCGACCCGATTGATGATGAAGGGTATTCTTTGGGTAATAAAGAGGAGACGATGGATTGAGAATCGACATCATTATTCACCTCCGATGTTGCTATAACTTCTTCTGGCCTAATTGGATAAGCATAGACTTGTTGAATTTCAGAAGATGAAATGAAGACGTCACCATTTGTGCTTTCATCACTGCTTGGTAGATTACCAATTTCTCCCATGTTGTCTGGATTGATTACCATAATTGACATTATGGATCTTTCCATAAGAGTATTTTGATTTGGGTCTATCTTGTCAATTTGACTGATAGGCAACACATAATCTGTACTCACATGTGTAAATGGATTTACTGGAATTTTTTCCAAACCATATGGAGCATTAACTTTGGTAATCTCCTTTGTTATGGATTTCTACCTTTTCTTCATGTGATAGAATTCCGCCTCAATGTATTGAGACTCACATGTCTTGAACGGGGCCTTATCACCATAAAATGTCCCAACTTGACCATCAAAACAATATTTAAGACATTGATGGTATGATGAAGGGATAGCCACATGCTGATGTAGCCAGGGTCTTCCAAGTAAGACGTTGAAAGCTGAGTCTTGATCAACAACCATGAAATCTGAATTGGATACAAGATCTCTAAACTGATTTCTGAGTGTAACTTCACCCAGTGGTTCTTGTTCATTTTTATCATATCCCTGTAGCATCATGTCGGAAGGAGATAAATCAGATTCCGTGAGGCCCAATCGACGAAGTGTACGAATGGGCATGAGGTTTACTCCTGAACCATTTTCAATGAAAGCTCTTCAAACATCCACGCCATTGACCTTGCCAGACAAGTACAATGGTCTAATATGTCCATGCACAACATCATCTTTATCTTCATCAGTAAAGGATATTATTGCATGGCATTCTGCAGGATTATTATCTATGTGATAGACTTCAGCTGCAGTAATTTCAGTTTCAAACTCCTGAGGACTTGACAAAGCCTCGATGAGTGCTTCCCGAAGATATTTTGACAGATTCAGAGCATCCAGAATTGATAACTTGGCTGGTACTTGGGAAAAGTGTTTCAATATATCATACTTTTGATCCAGAGGTCTGCGTTTCTCAATAGGAATATGTGGTTTGGCTGGTACCTTGGAAGCAAATGATTTGGAAGTTGATGCATCTTGTATTGGGATAGGAGTTGAAAAAATTCCTAGTTTTGGAAGATTAGACTGATTATATCCATTTACTTGCTGAGAGGAAGAAGATGGAACATTCAACCGGTCTTCCAAAATAATTGTACCAGGACTGAATTTGCTATTGGTATAAGAACTTGCTTGTTCTTGCTGAGCTCGCTGAAGAGCTCTACCACGAGTTTCTGCTGCGTATACAGTTCTAGAAGGGGTAGAATTGGAATAGTGGCTTCTGAAAGATCCACGTCTTCCCCTGTATCCTGCGCCCCTAGAACTTCCACTGATTCCTCTGTTTGATACAGGGAATCCAAGCTCATTGAAATCGAAACTACGACTGGCATATGGATCTGTTAATTGAATCATATTAACAGAACCAAAGATTAACTCTTCTTCTGATGAAGACTCTGCCTGATTAGCCTGTTCAGGCTGTGCCGTTTGGTGGGGCGGTGCCCGTGGCTTTGAAGTAGATGGCATAAAATCCGCCAAAGTCAAAGACAACTTAGGCTTTGACACATACTCATCTTCTTCTGATTCTTTTTCTTTCTTTGAATCATGTTGTTTCTTTGAGGACTTTCCCTCTGACGAAGAGGGTTTTGCCGCAACATTCATGGCAGAAGACACAATTGGTTTCCTAAATTGTGTTCGAAAAATAGCATGAGTTTGATTGATTGTCTTTCTGACCATCCAATCATCATACTTTTGTGCATTTTTTCTTTTGACTTCCTGCCATTCATCTTCCTCCTCTGGAACTATAGTAGTGACACATGCTACCTGGTCTGAGGAGGCTTTAAATGTGACCTGTCCTGAGTCGACCATCTTTTGCAGGAGGTCTTTGAAGAAAAAACACTCCTGGATGGGATGACCCCACATTTGATGAAAAGGGAAATAATTAGGACAGTCTTCATCTCCTTTCTTATTTGGCCTCTTGGGTAATGGAAATTGAACCAAGTTGTTTTCCAGAGCCGAAATGAAATAACCAGGAACTTGTTCATTTTGAAAAGAGTATGTTTTGATCTTCAAATCCTCAAATTGTTTTCGTCTTTGATCTTTTTGATCATCTGGACGAAAATGCCTTTGTTGTTGGCGCTCAGAAGGTGGAGTCCTTCGAGAAGATGAAGGTTTTGAGGTAGAAATAGGTACATGTGCTTGTTTGAGCATAACTGTAGCAGTTTCTGCTTTACCCATTCTCCTTCTTGGAGCTGATGAAATTACACGAGATTTAGCCTTAGCCTATATAAGGGAATCTTTAATCTGCTGAGCGATTGAAGTAAGGTCTCGAAACCCTCCTGTGTATTTCACTGGGATTAACGGCGTGCGTAATTCGTCATGCAGATTTTCCACACAGATTGGCAACAATTCTTCTTGAGGGAGTGCTAAACTCAAGGAATATGTTAATCCCTTCCATCGAGAAATGAAATCAGAGACTCTTTCATTCTCCATTTTCTTATAGTTTGTAAGATTGAAAACTGTTGTCTTTAGAAAATTTGAGCTGAACTGAAGGAGGAATTTTTGGCGAAGATCCTCCCATCTGGTAATTGACCAGGATTGCAAGCTTGTATACCAAACAAAAGCTAGTCCTTGCAAGTTTCACACGAAGCATCTGAGTTTCACTGCTTCTTGCTGCTCCGGAGTTCCCATCATAGGATCGCAACAAGACATGTAATGCGTCAAATGTTGTTCAGGATCACCTCATCCATTTAAAATAGGGAATACAGGGTTCCCAAAACTGGATTGAGGAGAAATTGAATCTACCCATTCAAGGTAAACTTTCTTTTCTGGTTGAACTTGTACACTCTTCCCTTCCATAGTTTTTAACCGTGCTGTTAATGACTCAATAGTAGTTATTAACTTTTGAGAAACATCCGATTGAAATTGGACTTGGGTAGGTGTAATGACTGGATCTTGGAAAAATGTGGTGATTGGTGCTGTAACTGATGGTAGCACTGCCAATCGTTGTTGCACTTGACCTCTAGGATTAGACCTGTGAGGGTGTACTGATAGAGGAGGATATTCTTGATCCATCTCAGTAGCTGCAACAAATTTATTTGGCTGACTGACTCCAGCATGCTTAAGAAGAAGACTACTCTGAAGTAGTTCTGCATTCAACCTTCTTAATTCCTTCATTTCTTCCTCCTGTTGTGCAAACCTCTACTCTAGTGAAAGCGATTAACCTTCTCCAGAGGAAGTATATGTAACCTGGTTCTTTCCCTTCCCTTTGTTGGATCCTTTTCGGAGAGGGGGAAGTGGGTTACTCGAAGGATTACTTAAGTTCTGAGTAATCCTTTGACTTCGTGTACGCACATATTCTTCATTTGTGTCGGTGCGTACATCTTCTTGAGCAGGAACCTCTTCATCTGAGTCCCCTGAGTGAGCCTCATCTGGTGGATCAGCAACAACGAAATTGATGAAATTAATCGATGCATAACTCATCGCATCCCTTCTATCATCATTTCTGTGATATTGTCTTCTTCTATGTCTTTGATGAGACATTGCCTTTTGTTGATTAGATCCCTCAGGAACTTCTTGAAGAATCGTAATTTGGAGGGAATCTCCTGATAATTTGGCTCTTCATTCCTCTTGAGGTTTCTTCCCCAATCGAGAAAAGACCAACTTTCTCTGAGGAGGGGATTGATGATTTGAAAAAGTTCCCAGTCCAGTGGACTGGGGTCGTTCCTTATGTTCTCGGTCAACTACCCGAATCCTTTTTGTTGATTCTAAGGGTTGGTTTAAAAGTATCCCCAGTCTGGCGAGCTGGGGTGGTTCTTGACATGCTATGTCTGAGAATTTCTTGAAAGTCCTTCTGATCTTGTGAACCTTAGTCCGTAAATTAGCTGGATCCATTAATCTGTATCCGCTTTTATCACCCAGTTCAAAAGACCATTGGATGATTTCCAAAACTTCTGTCACTTGGTGACATGCTTTCTCCAAATGAGAGGCCTATTCAATATTATCATTTGCTTGTTGCAAGAGTAATTCGACAACTTGTTCTCTGTATTCTTGATTTTGAGAGGAACTAGTTGAATCCTGTTCTTGGGAAAGATTTTGATTACAAACAAAGCTCATTGACTGTGGCCGGACATGGGAAATAACATTGCATGAGACCATTTTCGGCGGGATTTACTGACTGAAGAGCACCGTGAAATCCAGTGCTCCATTAACACCCCATCCTCTGACACGAATACCAGGTGGGTCATTGGAAATTAACTGATGCAATCTTCTTAGTGCGCCAAAGCATGAACGTTGAAGGGATCTCTGCTGCTTTTCAGCCTTCGGATATCGAGAGACTGATAGAGACGCCAAATCAATCTGACGTTGTAACCCTTCTATTATCTTAAGATGATTTTCATATTCATCATAAGATAATACTTTATTTTTCAACTGACAAAGAGTTTTCCATATGTTGAGACGAATATCATGAATTTCATCTTCCGTCAACATTTCTAGAATATTATACTGAGAGTCAGCCAGAGGCCAAAACATAACTGACACTTCACCTTTCTCCAGTTGTTTTCTCATATTCATAATTTCCTCTTTATCATTTGATAAATATTCTTCTACCTGATTTGACCAGATTTGGTGTTTCCTTGTTGCTTCATTGGATTCAACCGGATTGGTAGAGAAATCATTGATCAAACTGAAGATGCATGACTTAGGGGTGGTTCGGAGAATGACCTACACCCTGGGATATCTTTTGATTGAGAAAGTATTTCACCTGCTAGAGATGAATCTTCAGACATGACTGGTTTCACATTTGCAAGTGCCTCAAGATAAGAGGGCTTTCTCGGTACTACATTGTCCACTGGAGCATTTTCTGGGCAATGTGCATCACTACTACGGAGAGGACTTTTGCAGTGAAATTCATCATCATGGGGAGGACCACCATAATGGGTTACATAAAAATATGAGATCTCTTGATCCTTGGTCTTCTGACCACACAGAGGGTTCCTGTGGCACTCATCTGAAGATGAAACTTCGAGATCGACCAAATTTTCATGAAGTAAGCATTCATGAGGAAGTGTCTGTTGAAGACCTTCGGAATTAATGTTCCTAATATTGGGAACTGAGGGAGTAGAATCTTGAATTCCAACAGATAATTTTCTGAGGGCTTCAAGAACTCCAGCATCGATCAAGGCCTTGTTACAGATTGGCTCTTGATCTCCTGACTGTGCTGGGCGGGTCTTTTTCTTAGATGCCTTCTTACTCGCCTTGGAAACCACTTGTTGAAAAAAGTGGCTGCTCTGAGCAGGTGTATGTGCTTGATCAGGAAAGATGACCAAGTTAGGCTGACTATATCCTCTCAAATCAGGTGTATGTTCCTGACTTGGTCGTCTGTATGATATGGGGGTGTATGCCCCATAACCCTCTTGGACTGGAACAGATGTGTGTTTCTGTTCCGGAGTGAATTGTTGATGTATCACTCCACTGGATTGGATAGATTTATGTGTCTTTCCCTGATATGCCACTGGATTGGATAGATTTATGTGTGTGTCTTTCCGGAGTGAATATGCTTGGTGACTTCAGCTTCCGGAACAGGAATATACGTCCATTCCGGGCTTGAAGCAGGTGTATGTGCCTACTCCTGTCCTCCTTTTCATGTCAGTGAATCCTGAAAATACTCAAGTGTGGGGGCAGAGAGTTGAGTCTGCCTCCTATTTGTTGTCGGGGCTTTTCGACTAACTTCTCCGAATGCTACCAAGCGAGACTATTGGTAGGCTTGATTAATACTAGCAGGTGTATGTGCCTGCTGATTGCACTTCACCAAATGTGGTTGACGAGATCCATCATATGTAGTCAGACGAGTCTTCTGACTAGCTGATGATGTATAAACAGGTGTATGTTCCTGCCTATAGTACTCCGTCGAAATTGCCAGGCGGGATTGGCGTGATGCTGCCAGACGAGTCTGCTGGACAGTGGGTTTAAAATGGGCAGGTGTATGTGCCTGCTCGTTGCTTGCCACCAAGTTAGGTTGGTGGACTTCTCCGGAGATGGCAGAGATGAGAACCTGCTCACTGTTGACCGGATTCCGCCTCTGGTGGTTCGTCTTGCTTGCTCGGGTTCGAGGAACCTGAGACGAACGCCTGGAGTCGATACCCTCATCATGTTGAGGGCGCATTGCCGCACGAGTCTAGCGGCGATTGTTGGTGGGAGCCCTCAGGAAGGACTCCTGTCTGTTTGAATTAAGGTCCTGAGGGACCTGCTCATTCACCTCCCCAGAATAAGGGAGCGAATGGTGATTGTATTCTGGGGATAACGACTCGAAAAGGTTGGAGACGGTAGTCATCACCGCCTGCTTCTTGATCATTGGTCGTCGTTGTCCAGACGACCAATGTGAGTTGTTTACTTGGAGGGCTTGTCGGGTAGCCTCCAGAGTTGGGATGGTACCTTGTTGATGGTACTCCTTAACCAGTGCGTTTGATACACAACATTGAAGACGCTGAGTAGGTGATATCATCCTAAGAGCGGACGACGATCCAGCAGGAGTAGCAGCATTGGCATTTGTAGCAGCAGTATTCACAGGTGTGAACTTGAGAGCAGCCATTCTATAAATCCAGAAGATCTTGGGAAAAGAGTGCCTATTTGATATAACAGACGTAATCAAGATAAATTTATCCACTACATCTTTTGGATGAGCACATATGTCAATGATTGTTTTTGTTGGCCCTCTCATTGAGTTTTAAATAGGGGCCTAAAAAATAGGTAAACATCATTTTAACTTGGTTAAGGATTCACATCGGGTTCACCATTTTTTGTTTCCCTCGGAATCCGAGGATGACCACCTTGATGGGAGGTTCAAACATTCCGATCGGTTTCTAACGGGTTTGTTCGTAGAACCGGAAACATCCAATGATTCCACATCCATTCGGACCTACTTTCCAAAGGTAGGTGCTAATTAGTTTGTGGAATGATGAGGCGTAGGAATTTGCATTGGTCGAGAGGATGGGAGGTCGAACTCATCACACCTTTTTGAGGGGAATTATTGTCTACTCCGGGACTCTCTTTATAGATTTAAGTTATGTTTGTGAATCCTTATTACATTAGCAAGTATAAAATGAGCTTTCCTTTAGATCTGACAATCAATGATCAAATATGTAAGAAATTTAGAGAATCTTTTATATGTATTCGAGGTTCTTCATCGATAGATAATCATCTATATTTATTAGAGATTCTTGGTCAATGGTACCCTTCGACAATTTTATAGAAGTCTCTTGGTCATTATGATGACCATGCTAGTTTTAAAGCCACTCAGTGGGGTACTTGCAGTTTATTGTCATTCAGAAGGACATGGATTATTTTATAGTTGGGATCGAACCCGTAGACATTCTACCTATGTATCCTTTGTTTAGAAAAGGAATCAAAACCCACGTAGTTCGAGTAATAGAGTATGATGTTTATGATTGATGGCTCAAAGAAGGATGTCACAATTAATTTTACACTCTAAGCTCACGTGAGTCATGCTCGGTGTGAGAAATAAGAGGTATTGGTAAAAATTAGACAATTGTTCCATGAAAGATGCAATCATAAGAAATAATGTGGGGCTTATGTATGTATGACTGCCTAGATAAATGAAGGTTAGGATTTACTTTAGGGAAGAAATCCAGGAATAGGGTCCATAAAGGTATATGTGCTTTATAGAGATTTTGAATACTCTAACTTGGGGATTACTCCAAAAAAGGAGGCCCAAATTTGGATAAGACTTATGATTGGGTTTTACTTTTGAAAAGGAATCCCAGATCAAAGGTAAATTAGGACTGGTTAAGAGAAATTAAGACCGGGGATTACTCCTGAAAAGGAGGCCCAGGTCAAGGATTAAGGTTTGGGACTTACTCCTGGGGAGGATGCCCAAATTAGGGGACTGGGGCTTACTCCTAAGGAGGATGCCCAGATTAGGGGACTGGGGCTTACTCCTAAGGAGGATGCCCAAATTTGGGATCTTTAAGAATTGGGGATTACTCCTAAGGAAGATTCCCAAGTTAAGAATTATGACTGAGACTTACTCCTAAAAAGGAGGCCCAGGTTAGGGGATCTAGGGATTACTCCTAAGAGGATGCCCAAATTTAAAGGACTTATGACTGGGGATTATTACTGAAAAGGAGACCCAGGTTAAGGATTCTCTCATCTTAAAGGATGAGGTTAAATGAATGAAATCTCAATCTTTAGTGACATAAAGATGTGTAAATCACTAGGTTTTGAGGGATATTCCACAGAATTCCTTTCAGATAAGGAAGTTAAATCAAGAAATCATTCAATAAATGGATTTTAAGAGTGTCTTGAAGACTGAATATTGAATAGGAAATGTGTAATGGCTTAAGAGGGGTGAAATGGGCAAGAAAGGCACCCAAAAAGGAAGGGGCACGCAAGTACTGGAAGGCGCGCAGGTACTGCGTGGGCGCGCAAGTCCTGGTCGCGCAGGTATGCATGTGCGACACATGGTGTACTTGCACGACAGTTAACCAGAAGGGTAATAATTGAGCGACTCTTTATTAAAGCCTTTAGAATCCTCTTGAGGTTCTTCCAGAAGAGGGGCGCGCAAGATCTATTGAAGGAGTAAGGCGGCGCGCAAGTGTGACCCTTTTCCCTTAAGGGCTGGCCACTCAGGAACACAAGTGTTGATGAGTTTCAACACTTAGGCCTTCCTCCCCCTCTATAGATCTTACTTTCTAGGTAAGAAATTACCTTAGAAGTGTTATGGAAGCTTTGAGAAGAGACTAGGGTGCCGGGATCTCAAATCTGAGTTTCTGGAAAAAATCCTCCTCGAAATGGGGGCCCCACAGGGTCTATTTATAGGCAGGAGAAGACCCCGGGCGGTTATCACTTAGGTCGGGAAAGTCACTTGCGCGAACACTAGGCGTTGAGCAAGTGGACTTGCGCGACTATAAGGGAACTTGCGCGGTACATGGGCAATATTCTTCTGATTCCTTCCTTTGTCAATTTTTGATATTTGTCCAAAGGTTGAATCACTTTGAGCTCAGATATTTCCATTTTCCGATCTTTAGATTCTGTGACGAAAGGAGAGTCAACACATATAAATAATTTTTTTTTTCATATTTTGGAAGAATTTTGTGACCGATGCATTTTGGAAGGTAACAAAGCTGAGGTATTCATGAAAAAGTTGAAAGGATAAGTTACTTATATTTTAAATGGGGAGAGATTATAAAATAAAAATAATGAAAAGGCATTAAAATATTTTGAGAAGAATAAAAATTTCAAGAAATAATGCCTAGTTGTTTGGACACATTAGTTGAATCTGGCTAAACAATTCGAGGAAACTGAGAAACTTTTGAAATATAAAGGAAATCAAATGGATGTTGATGAGAATTTATCCCTAATGAGAAACTTGAACATCTAGAAAACTGAGTTTGAAATAGTTATTCAACAAAAAGATAAAGTTCAAGGGAATAAATAATACTTTCAAACTGATGAGACTTAAAACAAAAGAAAGAGTCCAAATAAATCTCCCCATACTGAGATTAGTAGAAAGGAATGGACAAGATTTATAGGAATCTCTCAGCCTAAATGTTACTTTTGAGAAACCAAGAGGTCACTTCTTATTCCCTATTATTTTATGTGTTTTAAAATAAAAATGTAGGGAATTAAAGGAGATGTTAGAGGATATCACTTTTGGAAAACATGATGATATTGTACTTCATGGAGTGTACTGACTTCCATGAAATGAAAGAAAAGTGTGCATCCCTTAAAGGGTAGAAATTTTTAGAATGAAATATTCAACATTAAAGGTCAAGGTATGCTAGTCACACTTTCATCCCTTATTCTTAATTGTATTATTCTATCAATTAAGGGGGAGTCCTTGGTTTATGATAAAATAAGATAAAGTAGTAGCTTTATATTTGAACTTGAACATACTAAGGTGCTTGTTAAAGTATGTTCATGATTGATCATGTCATTGATAAATCTGATTATTTATAATTCATTGAATGAAAATTAAGACATTCTGATCATGATTTCACATGCATGGTTGTTTATAGATAACATTGAAAACCTTGGTCATATCTCTTTTATTTTCTACAACATGTTATTCCAAGTAGAATTAGAGTTGATTTACTAAAGGCTCTTTGCTAATAGAGTCATGTGAGATCATCCCTCTCTCAGATATATTCAATAAATAATCTTCTGATGGAGGAGAACATGTTTTGAGAAAAAACCCACTTTTCCTTTGCATTTAATTTCCAATACGGTGGAGAAAAGCATGAGCACATATATTGAACCCTATAAAGTGTTATAAAGAGGTATTGAAAAAAGAATACAAAGGGGGAGATTTTTGGGCCCAATGTTTCAATTTTTGTCCATAATATATTAATATGTGTTTGGTTAGATGATGATGAGAAGTGGTGATGCCTATAGAATTGTTATGGATTCATTTTATTGGATGTCACACTTGAGAAATTCTCCCTAACGCTAAATATGAAAATTGTTTGAAGTGATGTTAAATGATTAACACATGTTATAAGGAGATTTCAAATTTCTTAAAACAAGTGAATTCCATGAAAAAAAGTGATTGATGCATTAGAATGAGAATAGGATCCCATGAAAAAATTTAATTTCATATATTATTTTGCATGAATATTATTTTAGAAGAGAAGAAGAGTTGTATTATCATTATATTTTGAGAATTACTTGAATTCATTTGTTACTTAGAATTTTTTTAAGTAAACGTTGAGCCTTACATTAAAAAATGGGACAACACCCTCATAGCCAAGGCCACCCTCAACTGAGGGAAGATGTTGGACCCATCGGGTCAACCATGACTAAGGGAAGGTAACCATTGCCATCCCAAAGGTGGTAGAGGTTTCGACATGAGTAATCCCTAGGATACCATGTGTAAGGATAAGGAGTAGTAATGCCACTGTGTAGGGAGCCACTGTGGTAGGAAGAATGGTACAGGTCAGTACCGAGAGGGAGAGGATACTTTTGGCTGATCCATCACAACAGTTGATTAATATACCATGCCCCAAAATATGGAGGCTTCAATGCTGGACATGATGGTGACATTTACTATTCCCACATCATTAAAATGATACATATAATAGAGGCTTCTGGATTGATCTTATTAGGGCCATCTGATCAATCTCAACGACTATCTTCTTCCTCGACCCCCAAATGGAGATCCACTACATCAGATAATCATCCAGGCCTACCACGATCGGTCTTTGGCCACATTTGAAGATCTTGATAATGGATTAAGGATTATCTAATTAATTCCAAATCATGCATGAAATTTCATCTTTCATGCATTCGATAAATCAAAGAACATGAGCTAGGAAAGAACTATAAATGATAATTTATAAAGGCCATCAGGGAATAAGGGAGATCAATCTTGGAGAAATTATGAGAATGAGATCTCACCACATGCAAGAGTGGATCTTATCAAGAAGAACATCATGAACTCCTAAAAGGTTAACAACATATTTTTCAGCCTATGTTTGAATTAATCCTGAAGGACTCGAGAACTTTGATGAAGCCGGGACATGAATTAAGAATCATAGACTTTAATGAGTCCATGATGTGGCATATTTTTCAGATCTAAGGTGTGGGGAACTCCCTATAAAAACCAAGTCATACCCATGGAGATGTGTTATTGAGAATTTTATAAGGATATCATTTTTCCGGAGAAAAAAGTTCACCATAAAACAAATCATGTTTCAAAAATCATAAGGCCTCATCATGATTTTATTATGTGAATGATAAGAGAAGATCCTGCAATCCCTAGACAGGTGAAACACACTCTCGGAGGAGATTCATGAAGAACATATTCTATGAAGCATTAAGGTACAAAACATTAATGTGTATCCCTATATTTCATGATGGTAAGGTCCATGAAGCCCTGGTTTACATGATTCAGTTGTGACATCCACAAGGCAATGTCTCTTACCCTGTATTTCATGAACAAGAAGAGAACCCACACCTATCTTGTGTGATGGGGTTTGAGAAATCTGGTGTGCTTGAAGGAAGTACACACATTCTATGTGTTATTGAGTTAATAATGAAAGTTGTATACACTCATCCTCATGCAAAGGACATGCATGAAATGAATGAATCAATCCTAAACTGAAGGGATAAGTGGATAGTGTGTTCATGAATAAATAGTGGGCAGTGTGTGTGCATGAAGAATAAAAGTGGAAAATGTGTTTGAGGGAATAAGAAGTTAGTGAGGTATTTAAATTGAGAATCAAAGAAGAAGCTAGTGCATGCATTTTCATCAATTTCATTCACATTAATTGAGAAACAAAGTGGAATTTTTGTTGTATTCTTACATGAATATATACCAACATTGAGATACCTAAAACAAAATGTTAATATTACATGAAATCCATGCATGAGGTGGATTTTAATTGATCTTGGGAAGGTATTATTCTTGTATAAAATATTAAAGACAATGTGTTCACCATTTTGTAATGGCCCAGACCTCTCTGGCCTTTTCCTTTGTCAAAAAGAAGGTCATGAAGTGTTCTGGAGGGTAAAATGGACTTCTCCCACACTTTTCAGAATTTTGTAACTACACGCTGTGTAGTGTGAGTACACGCTGTGTACAGCCTCTCCGGGTATACCCCGTGTTGAAGCCGTGTCCTTTCCGTGTGAAATAAATGAGTACACGCCGTGTATCCCATACTACACGCCGTGTAGTCCCTCCCCGCGTACATGTTACCCTCAAACCGTGTGTTGACCAGTGAACGACCATGTGCCGTGTTAAAGCCGCGTCCTTTCCATGTGAAATAAATGAGTACACACCGTGTATCCCATACTACATGCCGTGTAGGCCCTCCCCGCGTATGCGTTACCCTCAAACCATGTGTTGACCAGTCAACGACCGTGTTCTGCGTTGACGGTCGTGTTGGAAGCTGCGTGGAGACTGTGTGAAATGGCCAAGTACACGCCGCTTACTAGAAAGTACATGATGTGTACTTTAGTTTTTCTCACCTATAAAAGGAGGGGGCCTATCCTCCTTTTCAAATCACTCCTATCCTCCCCATTTCCTCGAGCAGAGCTCTCCCAAGAGAGACTCCAAAGCTATTTTCTTCCATAACTTCTTCGTCCGAGCTCCGATTTACGATTCGTCAGCGGCCACAGAATCGTAATGATGAGGAGGAACTTATGAGCTTGGATCTGTTGTCTTACCTTCGGCCTTTCCTTCCCAGCTTCCACCTGAGGAAGTTTTTCTGGGTTTTCTAGAAGCGACAGGCGCCGACAGACGTCTTCTAAAGTTGATCTGGGGGAGCGTTGTGATCAGAACCTGTTGAGGTAGGGATCTTACCTTCGTCTCTCTAAATTGTGCATCATGCGGGATGGGTATCCTCTTGTTTTCACGATAAATAGTTGAACCAGCTTAATGAAGATATTAACTGGATTAAAGAACGGGGATGGGGAAGTTTTTATGTTTATCTTTGTTTATCCTATTGTTATGTTGTGAATTGAATAGGCTTATGCATACTGAAAATCACAGTCGTTGGGGGCCTTTGATTGTGCAATTAAATGATGCCATATCTTTCTAGACCGTTTATGGATGGAAATTTGTGGAATGTGGGAATTGGTTAATCACGTAAAGTTGTCTGATTAAATGAATAACCGGAACCCTTGTGTGATCACCCAGGTTAAACAAAACTAAAATAATAAACATGTGGGTGCTGGTTAGGTGAAGGAGGTGTTTTGTGGGTTTTTTTGGATCGGGTGAGCAGCGGGGTTGCGGTTGGCTTGGTTGTGGGTTGGTGTGAATTCTATGTTGGTGATGGGCAGCGGGGCTGCGATAAATGGTATCAGGGGATGATGATGTACGGGTTTCGGTGTGTTTTTGGTTATGGTGGTTGGCAGCGGGGCTGTAGGGATGGGTTTGAATGTGAATGAACTATGGGTTGTGAATAATAAATGAAAGTAGAAGAGTTAATGAATGGTGGGGCATGGTAATGGAATGAGAATAATAATCAATGGGGCTGGTTGGTTAATAAGAAGGTACTTGTTTGTATTGCTTGTGTTTTCCTAACTTGATTTGTGGATGGTAGGGATATGTTTTACGAATGATTGATATGGTTTTGTTGCGGATAATTTCCCAGTAGTTAAGGAACTAATAAACTAATTCTGTTGAAACATGAAAACCTAAATAGGGTTGGGGTTGTTTGTTGTATGCATGCTTATACATAGCAGTGTTGAGGCACGTTCTTAGTTTCTCTGTTTAGAAGCAATAGGTTGGGCTGTGTGTTTGATATATATATATATATATATATATATATATATCTGTATCATTGTGTTTTGTCGCACCCCATCCATGTTGAGCACTTAGTGTCGAAAACTCCCATTTCATGGGAGAGGGTGTTTTTCCCTTAGTTACTAGCTCCTTCCCGCTCCTTATTCCATAGGCTATGATGGCTTGAGGCGACCTTACACCTAAGAATATTCAGGTAGGTTTCGGTTGGGGTGGTTTTATCCCAAGACTCTTCGGACAGGTTTACTATTTTCCCAAGAATCTTCGGGATGAGGTCCAGGTGTGTGCAGGCGAGATATGTGGTTGTGAGGACCAGGTGTGTGTGGGTGGGATATATAGTTGTGAGTCCCAGGTGTGTACGGGCGAGAAGAGTGTGGTAGTGTCCGGATGTTTGCTGTTAGGAAGAGAATCTAACTAGTGGGAAATGGTGCGGGGTACCCAATACTCTTGTTCTTATATACTACTACATGTTGTTTTGTGTTTTGGTGAGCGTGGATGGGGAGGTTGGGTGGATAGAATTCCTTGATAGGTTTTGGTTTCTTATTTTGTTCTTCACGGGACATTAGGATGTCTCCCCACTTGTGCACGAGAGCTTTAGGTTTCCCTACTGAGTATACTTGTATACTCACCCTACGTTTAATTTCAGGTTTCCAGGAGGACTACCAGGGCTGTGTGGGACCCTACTAGTCGGGACAGTTGGAGTTGTTGTAGTTTGTTGTACTCTTGTTTCTTTTGGTATTGTACTTTTGAGCTTTCTTGTACTTGTACCTTGTTTCAAAACTGTTTAAACATGCATGTGGGATTGGTTTGGGTTTATTTACTTGTTCCTTTTTCTTTTGGTGTTTGAATCATCCTATTTCCCGATCTTAAATAAATAAAAAGGGTAATGCCTCCCATATTTGTGAAAAACTCATACCCTTGGTGCTAGTCGCCACTCTGGGGCCTACTGGAGGCGGGACTCGGGTGTCATTATCTCCCTTCCACCATTGCCAGCTCAGGAGGGGCATCTTTGGTGGGAGGGGATCATGATAGAATGGTATCAGAGGAGGTTTAGAGATAGGATGGAGTCTAGATTTAAGCACATTAAGGATTTCATGGGATGGTAAGGCAACAATGTTGGATGATCTTGGTGCGTGACATAGGCTAGGGAAGACCGGCTAGGACACGAGATTTTAGGGCTCCCCGTGATCTGATGCAAGGACTCTGAGCCTACCGAATGACCAAGTGAGACTACATTAATTGAAGGTTAGAGACCCTAGGGAAGGTACATGCATCATCATGATTGTGTTTTACTTGATTGAGGTGTTCTGGGAAAGAAATTTAATAAAATTATAAAATGAAACCTTGAGAAATTTCATTGCTACTTGGGATTAGGAGATCTTTGTTTATTGTACAGCTATGGCACCTGGACGTCGTCCCCGAGTGGCTCAGAAAGCCGAGGCCCAATAGATTCAGGCGGTCGATCAGTTGAGGATTGAATGAGAGGAGGAAAATAGCCAGTGGTAAAAGACTCTCTGTTCTTTAGAGCGACAAATCCTCAAGAAGTACGAGGGTAGTACTTCTGATATAGAGATGGAGGGGTGTCATGAGGAGCTAGGGATCAATTTTACTTTGATCTGTGATCCAAGGGAATACTGGGTTCCCCTAGCAGTCAGTCAGCTATGAGGTGCGGCACGTCAGTGGTGGATGCTCTACCTCAGAGAGAGGAGAGAGATAGAGGTTCCATGGGCTGACTTTGAGAAGGAATTCTGAGAGTAATTCCTTTCTTCCATGATCAAGGTAGAGAAGCGGAAGGAGTTACTCTCCCTCCATAAGGGGAGTATGTTAGTACAAGAATTGGGGATCAAGTTCAAGGATCTCTTACGATTTTCTCCGGATCTCTTTTCGGATGAGGAGTCTCGGGCGAGACGTTTGGAGGAGGCGCTTCGTCCTTTGCTCCATTATGCTGTCACCCCCTTAACTCTTCCAACATACTTGGTAGTACAGAAGAAGGAAGAGGTTGTAGAGAGGATGCACTCGCAGAGAGGTGCACCATGAGAGGGGATCTAGATGGGTTCGTCGAAGGGGAAGGAAGTCAGTAGTAGGTCTCCTGCGACAGGACCTTCCAGATTCAGGCCAGTAGGGAGCAGTCCCCAGCAGTTCCAGTTCAGATCTTCTAGTCCTCGTCCCTATTTTACAAGACCAGGACCGAAGTGTTTCTTTTGTGGAGGTTTCGGGAACATTCACAGTCGGTTCCCGACCCGAGATCAGTACGGTGGAGGTGGGTAGGTTCAGCGCCCACCTCAGTAGCACCTGTTGCCGGCGAGGCCCTTCCAGCAGCAGCAGGACCCTACTCCTCCGAGGGCAGACTTTGCAGGAGGAGGCCGACCTCAAGGTGCTCCTCAAGGACCCCGTCCAGGTCATGGTCGGGGAGGTGGTCGATATCAGAGAGGCAGAGGAGTTGGGCATGGACAGTTTCACGCAGCAGAGTTGACAGCTCCGGCAGGACCAGAGGTGGTGCGAGGTATGGTTTGTTTGTTCAGCACTCTCGTTTCTACTTTTTTCGATTCAGGATCTTTTCACTCCTTTGTTTCACCTATTCTAGCCCATGCTTTGGGTCTATACGTAGAGGGACTTTCCATACCCCTAGTGTTGAGTACACCAGTTGGAGGACAAACCGGGGTATCTTGTGTTTTACGGGGATGTGGGCTGACGTTGGGACCACATCGATCTAGTGAGGACCTTCTTTTGCTATAGATGCAGCCATACGATGTCATCCTAGGCATCGACTGGTTGTTTTCTGTTAGTACTGTTATCGACTGCTTCTGAAGAAGGGTCGTGTTCTCCGACGTGGATGGGCAGTATTTATCTTTTGTTGGAGAGAGGATCTATCTGGTGGGGAGCCGGCATGTGAAGCCTCTCCTTTCCTTATTAGGCGGGGTATCAGTGGTTTCACCTGATACAAAGATGATGGATGTCCCAGAGGTTTTTGGGGAGTTCCTCGATGTTTTTACCGAGGAGGTTCTGACTCTACCCCCCCCGACGAGATGTTGAATTTAGGATAGACTTATAGCCTGGAGCCTGTCCGATTTTGATGGCCCCTTATTGGATGGCACCTTCGGAGTTGCGGGAGTTGCGGATTCAGATTGACGATCTGATGGAGAAGGGTTTTGTGCGACCCAACGTGTCACTATGGGGTGCTTCAGTTTTGTTCATGAAGAAGGAAAATGGTGGTCTCATGCTATGCATAGACTACCGAAGGTTTAATCAGGTAACAATCAAGAACCGCTACCCCCTTCCAAGGATAAATGATCTCTTCGACTAGCTAAGGGGAGCGGGTTGGTTTTCAAAGACTGATCTACGATTTGGATATCATCAGCTGAGGGTAAAGGACAATGACATCTTGAAGACGGATTTCAGGTGCAGGTATGGGCACTTTCAGTTTGTAGTGATTCCATTTAGAGTTAAAAATGCACCAGCTGTGTTCATGGGACTTATGGACCTTGTCTTCCGAGAGTTTATGGACCGGTTCATCGTTGTGTTTATCAATGACATCCTGATGTACTCAAGATCATAGGAGGAACACATTGAGCATCTTAGGGCAGTCTTGAAAGTCCTTCGACACCACGAGCTTTATGGGAAATTGTCGAAGTGTAAGTTCTTGATGCAATAAGTACACTTCCTTGGGCACGTGGTGTCTCAGCATGGAGTGTCAGTGGATCCTTCGAAGGTGGAGGCATTTGTTTCTGGGGTGGCACCCAAGAGCGTGGAAAAAGTTTGTAGTTTCCTGGTGTTGGTAGGATATTATCGGAGGTTTGTTTTGGACTTCTCTCGAGTTACTGCTCCATTAACATCTTTGACTAGGAAGAACCAGGTCTTCCTATTGAGCGAGCAGTGCCAGAAAGCTTATGACTACCTGAAGGAAAAGTTGGTCACTGCTCTAGTACTCAGGTTTCCAGAAGAAGGGTTGTTGTATGAGGTGTTTTGTGATTCTTCTGGCCTTGGTTTGGGGTGCATACTGATGTAGAAGAAGGGTGTGATCTGTTATGGGTCTAGGCAGTTGCGCCCTCACAAGCGTAACTATGCCACCCATGACCTGGATCTTGCAGCAGTAGTGTTGTCAGTGATGATGTGGTGAAATTAACTCTTTGGGGAACACTTTGTGGTCTTCTCAGATCACAAGAGATTGCGTTATATCTTCTCCCAACGTGACCTGAACTTACGAAAGTAGAGATGGGTTGAGTTTCTCCAAGACTATAACTTTGAGATCTCTAATACTGAAGGTAAGAGAAACATTGTGGCTGATGCCCTAAGCAGGAAGTCGCATAAGGAAGTGGTTCGGGAATCCGCTGATGCTTGGAGAGCAATGGGAGAGTTTGCTGCCTTGCACTTGGATGCATGGGTAGAGGGTGTTAGAGGCTGTTTGTTTCAGATGAAGGTGCAGTCCTCCTTGTTTCCGCAGGTGGAAGCATCTCAGTGGGGAGACTCCGAGGCAGAAGTAATGCGGGATCGTATAGATCAGGGAAACGCTCCAGAAGGATGGTCAGAGGACAGCCGACATCGAATGCTTTTTCATGGAAGGATGTTTGTTCCAGAGGCGATGCATGTGGGAGTTCTCCAAGAGTTCCATAGCTCAGCCTTGGCCGTAAATTCAGGGGTTTCAAAAATGTATTGAGGCCTGAGGGAACAATTTTGGTGGCTAGGGGTGAAATGGGTAGTGGCGGAGTTTGTGGCTAAGTGCCTAGTGTGTCAGCAAGTGAAGGCTGAACACCGTGTTCCCAGTGGTTTGTTGCATCCTTTAGATGTCCCTGAGTGGAAGTGGGATGACATCTCAATGGACTTCGTCACAGGACTACCCAGAGCTCAGGGTGGTTATGATTCTATCTAGGTAGTGGTGGATCGACTGACAAAATCAGCTCACTTCTTAGCAATTAAGGAGTCGGGCCCGGTGAGTACCTTAGCACAGAGGTATGTAGATGAGGTGGTGCGGTTGCATGGAGTTCCGAAGACTATCGTATCAGATCGGGATAATCGGTTTACCTCACGAGTCTGGAGGGGGTTACAACATGCTTTTGGCACCCAGCTACGCCTTAGCACTACTTTCCACCCCCAGACCGATGGGCAGACAGAGCGGACTATCCAGGCGTTGGAGGACATGCTGCGAGCATGAGTTCTAGATTTCGGAGGATCATGGGTGAGACACTTGCCTTTAGTAGTTTTTTCCTACAAAAACAGCTTCCACTCTACTATTAGCATGGCACCGTTTGAGGCTCTGTATAGAAGACCATGTTGTTCACCCATTTTCTGGGTAGAGGTTGGTGAGACAAGTGCTCTTGGGATAGAGGTAGTACAGAGCACCACAGAGAATGTCCAGCTTGTGCGTGAGAGGATGAAAGCGGATTAGGACTGAAAAAAGTCTTATGCTGATCATTGGAGGAGGCCCTTGGAGTTCGAGGTGGGAGATCATGTGTTCTTGAAGGTTTCCCCTTGACGGGGGAAGTGGAGGTTTGGGAAGGGGAGTAAGCTCTCCCCTAGGTTCATCAGACCTTTCGAGGTGGTGAGGCGAGTCGGTGAGGTGGAATATCAGCTAGCCCTGCCACCTCAGTTGGAGAAGGTTCATGACGTCTTCCACATCTCCCAGCTTCGTTGGTACTTACACGACGAATCTTACATTATTTACTGGGGAGAGATATATATGGGAGACGACGCGAACTTCAAGGAACTACCAGTCAAAATCGAGGATCATAAAGATAAGGTGCTCCGTGGATGAACCATCACCTTGGTTCGTGTGTTGTGGAGGCATGGCGGCCTCAAGGAGAGAACTTGGGAGTGGGAGGATCAAATGCATGCTCAGTACCCGGAGTTGTTTTGACTTGTGTTTTGCTTTGTTCTTATGAGATTTGTTTGATGTTAAACTCTGTAACTTTCTTATATGGAATTCTTGGCTTGTCAGTTTTGAGACTTTTTTATTCCTTGTTCTCTGGAATTGTGTAAGATGTCCGGATGTGTGGGGAAGGGGAGAAACCTGATCCTTAATCAAGACGCATTAACGCGGATGAGATTGAACCCGTGCAGGTGAGTCAGCTCCGCCTAAAGTGAATAATATCTCGACATAGGAGAAGGAATTTCCCCAAACCACGTGTTTGGGAAGTGTGTTGGTTGTACGGTGTTGGGGGAGGTGCAAGTTGAAGAATCCTAATGTACGGAAGTGGGAAGACCCAATTCTTAATCGAGACGCATTAATGCGGATGTGATTAAACCCGTGCAGGTGAGTCAGTTCCGCCTAAAGCGGATAATATCTCAACATAGGAGAAGGAATTCCTAACACATATGATTAGGGTTGTTAGATGGGTTCCTATTATAACGAGAGCCCTAAGAGGTATCTTGTTGGGTTTCTATGGGTTGTTTTTTTTGAATTCTCAGGGAAGAGAATGTTTTAAGAGTTATCTGATGTAATGGCCCAGACCTCTCTTTCCCTCTCCTTTGTCGAAAATAAGGTCATGAAGTATTCTGGAGGGTAAAATGGACTTCTCCCACACTTTTCATAATTTTGTAACTACACGCCGTGTAGTGTGAGTACACGCCGTGTAACACCTCACCGGGTATACCCCTTGTTGAAGTCGTGTCCTTGCCATGTGAAATAAATGAGTACATGCCGTGTATCCCATACTACATGCCGTGTAGTCCCTCCCCGCGTACGCATTACCCTCAAACCGTGTGTTGACCAGTCAACGGCTGTGTGCTGTGTTGAAGCTGTGACCTTTCCGTGTGAAATAAATGAGTACACACCATGTATCCCGTACTGCACGCCGTGTAGTCCCTCCCCACGTATGCGTTACCCTCAAACCATGTGTTGACCAGTCAACGAGTGTGTTCTGCATTGAAGGCCGTGTTGGAAGCCGCGTGGAGACCGTGTGAAATGGCCGAGTACAGGATATGTACTAGAAAGTACACGCCATGTACTTTAGTTTTTATTGCCTATAAAAGGAGGGGACCTCTCCTCCTTTTTAAACCACTCCTCTCCTCCCCATTCACTCGAGCAGAGCTCTCCCGAGAGAGACTCCAAAGCTCTTTTATTCCATAACTTCTTCGTCCGAGCTCCGATTTACGATCCGTCAGCGGTCACAGGATCGTAACGACGAGGAGAAACTTCTGAGCTTGGATATATTGTATTCCCTTAGACCTTTCCTTCCCAGCTTCCACCTGAGGAAGTTTTTATGGGTTTTTATAGAAGCGACAGGTGCCGACAGACGTCTTCTAAAGTCGATCCGGGGGAGCGTTGTGATCAGAACCTGTTGAGGTAGGGATCTTACCTTCCTCTCTCTAAATTTTCCATCATGTAGGATGGGTGTCCTCTTGTTTTCATGAGACATAGTTGAACCAATTTAATGAATATAATAACTGGCTTAAAGAATGAGGATGGGGAAGTTGTTATGTTTATCTTTATTTATCCTATTGTTATGTTGTGAATTCAATAGGCTTATGCCTACTGAATATCACAGTTGTTGGCGGCCTTTGCTTGTGAAATTAAATTCTTCCCTATATTTCTAGATCGTTTATGGATGGAAACTCTGTGGAATGTGGGAATTGGTTAATCACGTAAAGTTGGCTGATTAAATGAATAAACATAACCCTTGTGTGATCACCCTGGTTGAAAAAACTGAAATAATAAACATGTGGGTGCTGGTTAGGTGAAGGAGGTGTTTTGTGGGTTGTTCTGAATCGGGTGAGCAATGGGGTTGCGGTTGGCTTGGTTTTATGTTGGTGTGAATTCTATGTTGGTGATGGGAAGTGAGGATGCGATAAATGGTATCAAGGGATGATAATGTATGGGTTTCAGTGTGTTTGTGGTTATGGTGGTTGGCAGTGGGGCTGCAGGCATGGGTTTGAATGTGAATGAACTATGGGTTGTGAATAATAAATGAAAGTAGAAGAGTTAATGAATGGTGGTGCATGGTAATGGAATGGGAATAATAATCAATGGGGCTGGTTGGTTAATAAGAAGGGACTTGTTTGTGTTTCTTGTGTTTTCCTAACTTGATTTGTGTATGGAAGGGATATGTTTTATGAATGATTGATATGGTTGGTTGTGGATAATTTCACAGTAGTTAAGGAACTAATAAACTAATTCTGTTGAAACATGAAAACCTAAATGGGGTTGGGTTTGTTTGTTGTATGCATGCTTTGACATAGCAGTGCCAAGGCACATGCTCAGTTTCTCTGTTTAGAATCCATAGGTTGGGCTGTTTGTTTGATATACATATATATATCTGTATCTTTGTGTTTTGTCGCACCCTAACCATGTTGATCACTTAGTGCCGAACACTCCCATTTCATGGGAGATGGTATTTTCCCCTTAGTTACTAGCTCCTTCCTGCTCCTTATTCCATAGGCTGTGATGGCTTGAGGCTACCTTACACCTAAGAATCTGCAGGTAGGTTTCTGTTGGGGTGGTTTTAGCCCAATACTCTTCGGGCAGGTTTACTATTTTCCCAAGAATCTTCGGGATGAGGCCCAGGTGTGTGCGGGTGGGATATGTGGTTGAGAGTTGAGGTGTGTGCGGGCGGGATATGTGGTTGAGAGGCCCAGGTGTGTGCGGGCAGCATATGTGGTTGTGAGGCCCAGGTGTGTGAGGGAAGGATATATGGTTGTGAGGCCCAAGTGTGTACGAGCGGGAATAGTGTGGTAGCGTCAGGGCGTTCGCCGTTAGGAAGAGCATATTACTAGTGGGAAATGGTGCGGGGTACCCAATACTCGTGTTCTTATAAACTACTACCTGTTGTTTTGTGTTTTGGTGAGCGTGGCTGGTGAGGTTGGGTGGATAGAATTCATTGATAGGTTTTGGTTTCTCCTGTTGTTCTCATGGGATATTAGGATGTCTCCCCACTTGTGCACGAGATATTTAGGTTTCCCTACTAATTTTACTTGTATGATCACCCTACGTTTACTTTCAAGTTTCCAGGAGGACTACCAGGGCCGTACGGGACCCTACTAGTCGGGAAAGTTGGAGTTGTTGCAGTTTTCTGTACTCTTGTTTCTTTTGGTATTTTACTTTTGAGCTTTCTTATACTTGTACATTGTTTCAAAACTGTTTAAACATGCATGTGGGATTGGTTTGAGTTTATTTACTTGTTCGTTTTTCTTTTGGTGTTTTAATCATCTTATTTACCAATATTAAATAAATAAAAAGGGTAATGCCTCCCATATTTGTGAAAAAATCATACCCTTGGTGCTATTCGCCACTCCAGGGCCTACTGGAGGCGGGAATCGGGGGTCATTATCTCCCTTCCACCATTTCCAGCTCAGGAGGGGAATATTTGGTGGGAGGGGGTCATGACACATTTTCATGCATCAAATTGAGGCTGGGAATTCATTCAGAAGAAAGAAAATCTTGAGCATATTTGTACTAAGGCAACGGATCAAGAATAAGTGATCAATATTGATTGAGAAAGACTAATGGATTATAAATGTACTTGAACAGGTACACGAGCAAGTTAGATCCTACAAGCTCATAGAGGAAGATCAGATAATCATCCTATAGTGTATTTCCAATTGGTACTGGGAGTTGTTGAAGTCTTATAGTTAGAGATAGGAGCAGAAGGAGTCTCTCATTTAGAGCTAGAGTAAGAAGTCTTTTGGTTGGAGCCAAAAGAAAACAAAGTCTCCCAGTTGGAGCTAGATCCATTATAATCACTTAGGGAGATAGTGAAATTATAATACAAAATCCATGCTAAGGGGAATCCAAAATTGAAAGGAGTAGGTATTTATGATGAACTTTGGAAATATCTTGTGCTTCTCTTTCTGTTACTATCACTACATATTAAGTGATATTGAGAGATAATATTGAGTAGATCAAAAACCTTAATAAGTTCAAGATGTGGTATTTTAAAGGAAAGGGATTCATAAAAATAAACCACCGATTCACCCCTAAACTTTCAATGGTCAATATGGCATGGGGCTCTACAGGGGAGGTGTTACAATGGAGGTATTGGGTAGATGAAAGGTGATTTCTATATATCTTTATAAATGGAATCAAAAACTATATAGTTATATGCCTTATAAAAAGGCATGCCATTCCTTTTAAGGCAATTTTATAAGGACCATTATATATTATAATTTAAGGTTATATGACTAGGAACACTTGTATTAAGATGTTTAACAATGGTTTGGTGTGGTAATTACACATGATAAGCCTTTGTATTTAATATTGTTTGGTGAATCTAATAAATGTGTTGGGATTATGCATATGCAGATCATGATGATAAATTATTAATAAACTTAGTGAAGGTTGATAACAATGAATATGGGTTGGGAAAACATTTTATTAGGTAGAAAACATAGTTTTAATAAATACACTAAGGTTAGATAGGCCATTTGGAAGAAACTGATTTTTTTCTAGTGTAGGTGATCTAGGTGATAGTTGAACGCTTGGTAATATACGAGGGTTAAGAGAAACCATTACCTTAGGTAAATGACTTGGAAAAAATGACACCAGTAATGTCAGTGGGGTCACTTGGGTGAAATGGGAGTGATTCAAAAAACTACGTGACCTAGGTGAGGGTTGAGATCAAGGTAGGCCATGAGGTCTAGATGAAATGTTCATAGACCTAAGGGTATTTTGTTCTATTTCCCTTCACCCAAATTACTTCAAAATATCCATCATTGGGTATCCTTTACCTAATTCTCTATTTAAGACCATAAAAAATAGTATTTCATATTGGTACTCTATATGAGACCTCTAGATGACTCAAATACATGTACCTCCCATAAAATCCCATGTGATATGATTTAGAAAACATATATGGGCGTTCATGAGGTTCAAGCACCCTAAAGATAGGTTTTTCACTCTAACACGCCTATGTTTTATTTCCTCCTAATTATAAAGGATAATGGTCTATTTATAGGAAATATTTCCATGGATGACTTTCCCTATGGGAAAAAAATTTGGGATCCTAGCATTATAGTGGGGGTAGGTGGTGCTTTGGGTAGGGTTCACACACTGTTTCATAGTAGGGTGCACATGTTGGTACATAGCAAGACATGCATTTTATTTAGAGTAAGGTGTGTGGAATCCCAAAAATTGTGTAGAGAACATAGGAGAATTTATGTGAGTAAAATTAATTCATATATATGAATAAATAAATCACTTTGGAATATTCTAACCTTAAATAATTTTAAAAAAATACTTCATTAAAATTATAAATCAAAACAGACATAACTTTTGATCTAGGTGGCCATTTTGGCTCCATAGGAGGCCAAATCATAACAAATGTTATGATTTAACCCCTAAATATAGTTTATAACCATATAATATGTTCTTAATAACCAAAATAAGTCTATAATACCCTTAAAAATTTATCCAAAAAATATAATTAAATCCATATACTACTTCCAATGGGTGTTTCTCACCACCACACCCCCAAATTAGGAAGAATTTTTGAAGAATATTTATTTATCAGTGTGTGTAAAATAATATATCACCTAAAGATCGCATTTTAATTATATTTATATACTAATATAACCTTTTATTTGAGAATTAACTCATGATACCTAATTGAGGATAACACTCCAATCTTTATGGAAAAGTGCACGATATATTTTATGTGTGCCTATAATATAATTCTTAGAAACATTGGGCAGTGATAAACCATCTGAGGGTTTTTGAAGATACTAACCTTAAATGACTGTTATGATATTTAAAAATATATTTATATATTTATATGATGGGAAAAATATTTTATGTTCTAGTTTTGTGATATGATTCTCATATCTATTTTGATATCTAATATAAGTGGATAGTGTGCATGGAGTGTGGTTGTGTATTAGTTGGGAGTTATCCAATGGTATTTTCTACAACTCTAATAGGGTAACCATTATTTTGAATGACACTAGATTATGATTTTATATCAATGGAAAACCCAATTTACTGAGAACATGACATAATAAATTTTATCTCTCAAGATGATGAGTTCAATATCATGAAGTCATATAGATCATATTAAAAATTATATGGTTAATTCTTATAAACTTTCATCCTAGAAACGGTGATACTAAAAATAATGTTTTTTATATTGACTAGATTGATGATATTTTATGGTTATGATAATGATATTAATAAATCCCTTATAGAATTTTTAGTGAATGGATTAATGTGTTATTTCATTATTGTTTTTTTCAATGATAACATTATAATCAATCGCATCCTAGAGATTATTCTCAATAAAAAAACTTGAATATTAATATTGGGGTCCATGAGTTTGGGATCTAGTAGACATATGGGGTTAGGTATTCCCACATTTGATCAATCCATTCCCTAATGGGGAATATGTTCTCCTTTTTTTGGAATGTGTTCATATATCCCACCAATTAACATTATCATTAATAGGGAATTAGTCTCATATTTGATAGATAGGGTAATTAATCCCCCAAATCATTACTATCATTGACTGGGAGCAAGTACCCTATTATTTGGGATAGATACCCTTTGAGAGAAACATTACCTCAATGGGGCATTGGTAATCCACAATTACTTGATAATATTGATGAGTGTATTTCTACTTAACATTGATTGATGATTCCTTATGGGTAAGGTTATTCTTGAATTTGGGTTATATTTTTGGAGTTTTTATCTTTTTTAAGCATTTTTATTGAGTAAGAAATTGTTTTTGGTGATATTAGTTATAAATTTATTTAGTTTTGAGTCCTTATGTATATACCATTAGATATTTGTGATAAACTCATTCTAAAATTTGATGTCTTCCAAGAACTTGAGAGCGAGATACTCTCTTTATTGAGGTTTGACCTAGTTTATCACTAGGTAGTTCAAATAGGGTTTTCATGACTTCATATTATGATTTAATATAATATAAATATTATGTATGCATGATAATAACATTGATATTTCTTAACACTTAGGATAACCTATTGGGTCATTTTACTCACCCAAACATAATAAATTTTTTGGTGACTTACTCAAGGTTGTTCATGAGGAGCCCCAGGACCCTCACTCCTAGATTTGGTTCTAAAAACATAAACTTTACACTTTGGATTTGATACACATCCATAATTATAAGATAATTCAACATTTACATCTAAAGGTCCATTTTAGTTTTAGAGTTTTAGAGAATTAGGGAAAATATTTAACTAGTATAACCTATGTTCTTTCGGTCAAAAAACATTTTTCCCACTATATATGTAAATAATTAATCCATAAAAATCCTTCAACATATCCAAAAAATCATACACAAAATATATTCTTTTAGCAATATTTTATATAATACTTTTCTTCATAACCTAGGGAAATGAAAACATAATAAAGTGGTGATCTCAGATGCTCAATAAGGGTAAATATAAGTGATAACAATCAAATATAATAAGTGAGTATAAGATAAGAATATGGGTATAACTAGGATGCATAAGAAACTTATAACCAATAAATAATTGATCATAAATCATGGAATAACATAATAAATGAAACAAATGTTGTACTTATCTTTCGCATGGTATTTTCATTATAAAAAACACTCACCTATCTTACTAACGTTTTCATTTAACAGAGTTTCAGTATTTTTATTAAGTTCAAAGTAATAGAATTTCATGAAATCTTCAAGTTCCTTTAAAGTCATGATAAAGGATTAGTAATGTATAAAATAATCATTTAAAGTCTTGTAAATATATTAGAATAATCATATAAGGCTTTAGAGTTAATAAGATGTAGCTCCGAATGAAGATGATGTTTTGTAGGTAGCAATGACTACCTGGTGAGGTGCACCGTCTACCCGGTGCGATGATGACAGTAAATATGAAGTGAAACAATATCATCGACCAACTAGTAAAGGGGAATTGTCCAATCAGTGGCTCCACCAACGGAGTATTCCTTCTATACAGAGGCCACTGGCCAGTAGTGTCTAGGCGGTACTTCTCATCCAGTAGCACCCAATTACAGGTAGTCCACTAGCTACTCGGTGTTGGCTAATGAGTACCCAGTGGCATTGGGTAGACTCTAGTGATGACTCTTTTATTATGGTTAAAATAACCATTATAGTTTACTATTTCATGTTTTATGTACCTGGAAATTCTAGAACTTTCTTGAGTCTTTTTAGAGCATATAAATATCCACCCTTGGCTCCTTCAAGACTCAACTTATGATCCTTTCTCCCAATAAAATGTTCTCAAAGACCAATTAATGAAGAAGTGATATTTTTTTTCATTTCTTATAATGAGCCTTTTGAGTTATAAATCCTATAAAGGATCTCTACCTTTCTTAGAATATCTTATTATATATTGTAAATCACTCCATCAAAGAGATTTGTGAGCTACTTTATAATGGGTTTTCAAAAATCAATCATATATCTTCTTAACCTCATTTCTACAATGGTTCAAACTTTACAAAAGTGTGGGATGAGTCACTTGATGACCATTTAAGTTCAAGAGGGTTATTAAAAGCCAAAATTGTGAGGGATGGGATCTTGGTCACTATTGATACCAAGGGATTTATATAATTGACCTCTCGAGTCAGGGGGTGGAGACATAGGGACTCACATTGAGCTTTAACCAAACTACTTATCATCTATGTTTGTCTCCTTTTATATTTTCACATTGCATCATTAAACATCATCTCACATACTTTCATAAATTCTATTCAAAAATTTATATTCTTTTATTAATTTGATATAATATTTATACACTCAAATCGAATTTATCTACTATCATGTATTCTATTTATTTCTTTATTATTTATTAATAATTTAATTTTGAAACAATTATTTTATTTTGCCTTAAATTTTTAAATGGGAAATTCAACCCCTCTTGCGGTACTATCTGACCAATAATTGATATCAAAGGTTTGGATTCCTTTTTGATTTTTTCCTTGATACCAATAATTAGTATCAAATGGGTGCTATTAATTTTTTTAAAAACTTTTATTTTTCAATGTTATGCTTAATTTTATTTATTTTTTAAATATTTTATTAATTTAAAATATATATTTTTATTATGGAATCTAATTCCAATATGCATGATCCAATTTTTGATAGCATAAAATATTCCTATTGGAATAATCAGATATAAAATTTCCTTGGTAGTATTTCTTATCCTATATATAAAATGGTAAATCATGAGTATGTTCTAATCAAATAGTCTAAAGAAAAATATAATCCTAAAGATATCAAGAATTTTGAATTAAATAAAAAATCTATGAATGAATTACATTGTAGTCTTGATAGAAATGATTTCAATCATGTTTCCACATGAAAAAATTCTTATGATATTTGGAAATTGATAAAAGTAACACACTAAGGTACAAACAAATTCAAGGAAACTAGGTTAGATATGCATCATCAAGACTTTGAAAATTTTAATTTTAATTCTAATTAATATATTACAAGAATGTTAATGAGATTTACTAACATATAAAATATTAGAAATTCTCTTGGTGGAGAATTATCTACAAAAATACTTATAAATAAAATCTTATGGGTGTTACTTAGCTCTTGGGATCCTAAGGTGATGACTCTCTAAGAATAAAAACATGTGAAAAAGATTTTGGTAGAGGAACTCATAATCTCCTTAATGATATAAGAAATCACGAAGAAACACCATTTAGAAAAGGAGTCCAATGAACCCAAATAAGTCAAGAATAATATCACCCATTTTTTTACACTTTCCCATTGCTTACCATGCTTTGAATCACAAACAAGTTTTATTTATTTTTCCCACTATTTTTTACTTTTGATCTATTTTATCACCTCTATCAAATTTTCACTCATCATTACACACACTTACACCAATTTTTTTGTGTCACTATAATTACCTTGAATCTAACTTCCACTTTAAAAATTTTCAATGTATATTATACAAAAGCATGCAGTACTATTTTGTAAATATTTATAGTTAAATTCAAGAATATTCAAACTAAACATCGCAAAGCCTACTAATTTCATACTATAATGAAGAAAGAATATTGAAAATTCATATTCAAAATAAATATTAGTATTATTGAAATATAAAATAATAGTATATATGAAAATTAATTTTATATATAAATTAGATTTTAAAAATACCATAGAACGACTTAAAATCATGACAAAGGCTACTGAATTAAACATAAAGGGGGTCTATACCAAATTCTATATAGAAAAAAATTCAATCGTGGGGGAAGATTAATAAATCTTATAAGGAATCACTTTAACACCCCTTAGTATGAGAAACCAATAATTATGGATTTATCCAACCTAAATTAATAATCTATGTGTGTTTTAGAACATGATTACCTTGAAATAATATTCTTTTATACACAAATACATAAAATAAGAACAATATAAGTTCAAAAGTGAGTAGAATAAGAGAAAAAAAAATTCTAAACACAATTTTGTGTAAAATTATGTATAATTATTACTCATTGATATAATGGAATTCAATATAATGGTTATATATATATATTATATTGTTTTATATTTAGTATTTTTTTGTCTTTTATAATATAATCATATAGACTAGTTTTTATGTTATGGTTTTATATAAAGTGATCAATTATCATTTACTTAAATATATTTTAGATTTGATGTTAATATTATTTCATTAGTATTATGACATGACATATAACATTTTTTATAGAATGGATATAAGTTTTATGTATGAAATAGATTGAATATCAAGTAGTTTTCAAAACAAGTTGGAGAGATTTTTAGATTTTTCATTTAACAGTGATTTAGATAGAGGTCTTATACACTACCCATATTATAATTTTATTATAATACCTTGGTTAATCCATGAATAATTTACCTACCATATAACCAAATATGGTTTTCAAACAAACTACTATTTCTAGTATCATAATTAAGGAGAAAATACAATCTCAAAATGTTCATGTTCTGAATGGGATTACTAGATTAGAGAATTTATTATATGATTGGTTTCTATTAATTATTCAACATGATAAAAAAAGTATGTAAATCCAATAAAATAATTATATGAGTAAACATGATTCATATAATGAAAATGATGATATTTATAGGGTGAAAAAACTAAATGGTGCTACCTTGACTCCAGTATTCCAATAATGTAGTAAAATGAAAAAGATATAATTTTTAATATGTCTGTTTCATAGGAAAACCATGTATGTGATTTCTAATACTTCCATAAATTATATTCTTATATTTTTGAAGGACTCACTTATATATTATGTAGATATTCCCTCAAACCATTATATGGCCTGGAAGTTATTTGACAAGCTTGGATGTTCTAAAAAAATTCATACCTATCCAAAAGACTGTAGAAAATTCTGGGAGGAAAATGATAGAACTAATATTTTCATTATTTTTCCTATGTGTTTAAATAATTTAAACCCTTAAAATTTAACAATTTGAGTGTATTTTTATCATTTTTCTATTTTTGGTGAATTTTGGGCTAAAATGTGAAAATTACTTAATTCTGAAATTTTAATTATTTTCTATCACTTTTATATTTAGAGCATAAATTTAATAATATTGATTAAATTGGAGTGATTTTTTTTAGGATTACTTTTTTTTGTAGGATGAAAATTATTCTTATATACCTAGAGATCATTCAAACTTCAAAAGGCCCAAAAAAATGAATAATTTTGAAAAATATTTCTGGCTGACAGAATGGACCCCCCCTCAGTAAATTAGAAATAAATCAGGATACATACCTATAAATTAGGTTATTATAGATTTAGTTGAAATAGGATATAAATAATGATGTTCACATTAAATTTCATATATAATTTCACTCATTAATATCTCTATTGAATTCTCTAAAGTGGAGGAAGTTTAAGAGTCTCTTTAAATAGAAAAAGTGTGATTGAGTAATTAGGATATAACATTTTGTAATTATGAAAAAAATATAATATTTTTATAAAACATGAACATGATATATAGGAACAAATTTTATGAATACAACTTTATGATAATCAACTATTTACTAAGATAAATATAATCAAGATTCTGGAGGATAGAAACTGGAGTGAAAAGTTTCCACCACTAAACCTTATAAATATGTGTATCCACTTCCATTCAAAGTGGTTAAATAAGGATAAATAGGGATAGTGATAGAGAATTGGAACATTTAAGTGATTTTTATGTTCTATTTTCTCTATTATTAGTTTCATAATTCTCTCTTCTTCCTTATTCAACTCTATTACCCTCCACATGGTGGGGTAAATTTTTTGAGTGATCAAGGAAAGGGGAGTTTTCATTTTATAATGCTGGAGTCTTGTGTTTTAATTTAAAAATATTTTTTTATTGAATGAATTATTTTTTAAGTGGTTCCAAATTATCTTAATATTATTTTATTTAACGTTTTGGTGTCATTAATTATACACATCTTTGGTTGAAGTTCTTTAAAATCCCTCCACCTAGTATAATTTGTCTCAATCGAGAAGATTGTGTTAAGTGGTGAGTGTTTGTGATCATTTGAATGAGTATAGAATAAGTTAATTTTTTTATATTTATAAGGAGAAAAAATTACAAATCAGGATTTTCCTTAGTAGTTTGGTAATAGTTTACTGATTTTCATTCACACATGAGTGGTTTCCATTGTTTCCTTCAACCAAGGGTGATTGGAAAATCAAATGAGGAGTCTTTCATTTATCATTCAATTAGAATAGAGGGGGAATTATTTTCATGACCATGATTACATTGAAAAAGGTGATACTACCATGACCCCATCAATTTTTTTATCAATTTGTGTTCAACCTTTATTTAATTATTCATTTGTTTTTAAAAATCAAACAAATTGAAAACAACCTCCACTTATTTCTCTAATTTCAAGTGAAAATGTGATTGTTGCATGATACTTTATATAGAAAAACTAGGTTGACCAATTTCATACAATTTAACTTAGAAAATAATTGTTTTTTCCATGAACCATGATAGGAACATTTCAAAAATTGGATCCATTTCAAGGGATCTATTATCAATAATCTAATTTTCAAATTTCATGACTAGAACCACTAACACTGACCCTTGCCCCCTAGATCTTGAAATTGAAATGAAATTGTTGAATAGACTTATAATCCTTAATTTGTAATCTGAATTTGTGAAAATTTATCTTTCATACTCAATTGAAACTTAAAGTGTTCACTCTGAGCCTGTTATCATGGATGTAAATCACAAATAAACCCTTAGAGTCCTCTATGCACCATAATTACTTAATCAAAAAAATAAAATTGCCATACCAGAGTTATAAAATGATTTTAAAATATTATATAACACGATCCCATTACTTAGAAAATTTCATATCTTAATAGTAGAAGACCCAAACAAACATATTAAAGAGTTCACGTATGTCTTCTATAATTTTATACCCCATGGATTAGCTGAGGAGAAGGTAAAAGAAAAGATATTCCCATTTTCATTAGAAGGATTTACCAAAGAATGGTTGTATAACCTAAAATAAGGATATGTTCATGATTGGAATGACTTAATAATATGATTTATACAAATATTATTCCCCACCTCTAGAATAATATCAAACAGAAATGAAATATTTTCCATTAGATAGTCATTTGAAGAAACCCATTATGAGCACTGGGAGAGATTTAAGAAGATATGTTCTAGCTTCCCACATCAGGAAATTAAGTAACATCACTTTCTTATTTTCTTTTATCAAGGCTTAATTTACAATTAAAGATTCCTTCTAGACACATCATATAGAGGTGCATTGATTGAAAAGTCACTAGAATAATCCAAGGTCTTGATTGAGAAGATTTCCTAGAACTCACAATAGTTTGGTACAAAAGGTATTGGAACAATAGTTATTAATGAGGTAAGAACTTCTCATTCAATAACCTTATTAGAAACTAAGATTAAATAGAAAATTAGTTTGGTGAGATAGATGTACCTGAAATAAGTGAGTGAACAACAAGCACCAGATAAGGTATATGGTTTATGCTCATTCCTAGATCATTTCACCAAATAAGGTGCTAAAGTAAAGGGAAGAAAAAGTTGTGTAGATGATTTTAAACGGATGTAGTTTCAAGATGTTAGTTTTTCATTCGTGAAAGGTTATTTGAAATATAGAAATAGGAATAATGTTTTTACTGAATCCAATTATAATTGGAATAAGACAAGTACTTTCTTTGAGTTTCCTTATTATCCAACCAAGTTTTTACTTCATTTTTTAGGTTTAATTGACATTGAATAAAATATATGTGGAATTTAGGTCTCAATTCTTTGAAATGTCAATGGGAAGAAAAAATAAGATTTATGATCTCAGTGTGACTTGGTGGATTGGGGTATCAAACTAGAATTTCATCCAGTGTGTATTAATGAAAATAAATAAAAAGTTCCATGTGCCTCTTATGTGATGAAACCTATAGAAAAAAATCAATTTCTAGAAGTACTATAGGATATAAAAGTTCCCGATGTCTATTTAAGCAACATATCAAAATGGGTCAATAAAAGAGAGTTGAAGCTAAAACCTTTGAAGACTCATGATTACCACATCCTTATTTATGAGTTGATTCCAAAAGAAATCATTCATTTTTTACCCAATAATGTAAGGGTGGAAGTTATTTGATTGTTCCATTTTTATTTATATCTTTATACTAAATTTTTTTCTAAGTCTTTCTTGAAAAAAATAAAATAAGTGGCACAATCAATTTTATATGAGTTAGAGAAACTATTTTCAGCATCATTTTTCACATGCATGCTTCATCTAACTATCCATCTTCCAACTAAAATAATTTTTAGAGGGATTTTTTCTTTTCATTGTATTTTTTAATTGAAATAAATATGTATACACTAGATTATTATGTCTATATTATGAATCATATTGAAGGTTCCATTGTGGAAGGTTACTTAGATTAATAATGTATGGATTTATCTTTAATTTATTTGTTTATGTGACAACGAGATAGAACGGAATAAAGCGAAATGAATAAAAGAAGAATGAGAAAATTTGAACCCATTTTTTCTGTCAATTTCATAAATAGGGGGAATGATGAGATCATATACATTGACTATATAAATACTTTAAGAGCAAGAGATGGCACATCAAACAGTTTTGTTTAACTATGATTTGTTTTATGACTACATCAAGTAAGTAAATTGAATATGTATATGTTATATCATCCCATGTAATTGTACATATGCGCTAAACTATTTCTATCTTTTTGTGTAGGGAACATGAATAACTTATAAATAGAAACCATTTATTTATATTTGAGAAGGGGAGAGACTTTTCATTGTGAAGATTTTTCTATTTGTTTGAAATTGAAGGTTGAATTATTACTGCAACAAAATAAAAAAAATTAATATTTAGTTAATTTTAATATTAATTTATATTTAAGGTATTGAGTTTACATGCTTACTTTGTATATTAGGAAATAAGAGCTTTGGATTTTGGTCTTAATTTGGTGGTTTGAGATCAACATGTAGAAATTTATTATCACTAAATGAGCAATGAATATGAGAACACAACATGATGGTGTTATGGTAATTGCCACAATAGACTATTATGCCAGTGCATAAGATAGAAGAACTTTATTTGAAAGTATATCTTATTATTGAGTTGTTGATAAAATACTAATATTGGATTATTACTCTCATGGTCGAGTCACTATGATGAAATATAACTGGCTTGATTGGATGATGATATATGACACATTTATTGATGATTTTGGATTTTGAGTTATCGAAATGACTCAATTACTTGCTACTAATATATTAGAATCTATGTTGAAACAAGTTTTTTATGTGAAAGATCATCTGAGACCTGAATTTTGTGTCATTATTAAATTAATCCCAAAGTATATTTTTGGTATTGTGGGGATGAAATTGAAACCATCACTACCCCCATTGGCCTTGATCAATTTATTAATTATGATGTAGCTAATAATTCAATTTTCAGAGTTTATTGGGAACCTAAAATTATAGTGGGTAATATATAGAATCATTCATATGTGTTCTTATTTATTCTGGTTTAACTCTACTTGGGTTGTTTAGGTTGGTACTATTCAAATTGATTTAATGTTGATTACAAATATTTTATATCCAACTTGACCTTCATGTGTATTTTCAATATAAATTAGTTATAGTTTTCTTTGAATTGTATTTTCTAATATTTAATTGAAATGTATTATAACCTAGAAGACCAAAAAAAAACTAATTGATTTAATGTTAATTTGTTTTTTTATATTCTTATCACTAAATATAATATGATAATTTTATGTCATTACATATCCTTTAATTATATTGACAATTGGTATTCCTTAATTAAGATATATAACATATTATTTATTTTTTTCCTTACAAATTAGTTATGATTTTTTAATTAAATGCCTATTTGTTTTCAAATAAAGTAAATGAAAAAATTGAAGTGGTATAAAGGAAGAGTATATCTGATAATAATCTCTACATGAGAGAGATGTGAATTCCTCCTTTGGTGCTTATTGTGATTTTTCTATTTCCAATATATACATAAATAATATATAATGTCATGTCATTAATTTTGTTTTTAAATTTTAATTAGGATCCACCACATATGATACAATTATTATCCAACATACCTAGTGGAAGTGGTTCTTAACCAAAATGTGTGTGTGTGTGGGGGGGGGGGGGGGGTACTTGAGGTACTAAAACTACTTATCATACCCAATCACACCATTTCCATTCATCAGATATACCATATAGCACACTTTGTTATCCCACAATGTTTTTAGAGGAAACTAAGATATTTAGACCGCCAATACACTCACCACCATTTACAGCTATCCCTCCTTGTATTTATTTTTCTTATCCGATGATGGATCCCACTCCCCATCTATATTATACTTTTCCATATATATCTCTTCTAGCTTATTTTTCTTCTACTTTTTTCTCTATAGACTTTTACGTTCATGATCTTTTAGATTATACCCTGACACATTCAGATCCACATGAGAAGACATTGGACCCCACTAATACTATAAAGGATAACATTCCTTCAGAGCCTAGGGATATAGTAGGACCCACTGATCAGGTTGGCTTAGGTATATGTATTGAACCTTAGTAATTTTTTTGACCATAATCTATTTTCATTATAAGATGTGTTAATATAATATTTTTCTTATTTTATTTCATAGATAGATCTTATACTAGTTGGTGGCAGTGTACATGCATGTACGAAGTGTGGAACCACCACACATAATTGATGGTTGAGTATAACAAGGATAACCAAATGATTGGTAAAACATGGTGGGAATGCAAGAGTTTTATAACAAAGCTTGACAAATAATTTGACATCGTTCCCATTAGCCAACTATCCTAGAGGCACCTTCAAAATGAAGTAAATGATAATGATTGGCCAAAAATATGGTAAAATAATTTCATTAGATTTAATTTTATATTATTATTGTATTTATTTGAATTATTATTTTTTTCTATCAGCATCTTTATAATTTTCTTGATGGTGAGGCTGTGGGGACTACATGACTCACAAAATTAGGTGTGCTATGGAGATCATATAATCATGAGTTGTATAAAAATAGGATTGCTAGAGTTGAAATGGAATTAGAGTCTATACCTATCATTAATGAGTTTCCAACAACACACTATCAGTAAATTATTTCTTATTATAATAATTATAAGTTTAAGGTATTAATCAAATATGAGGTTTTTGAATGAAAATTATGATAAATTAAATTAATAATATATTTTTTATTCTTGAAAATTATTTTTTTGGAATCATCAAAAATAAATAAAAAAAAGGAATCTATGAAATACCTCCACAATTTTGGGTGGACTATAATGCCAAAATGTGAGAGCAAGTAGGTATTTTTCTTTGATACTTGAGTTAAATTAGATATAAATTCTATAAATCTATAATTATTTCCATATTATGATTTAGTGATTTAGTTAGGGTGTAATAATTATCCATATATTCCTATATTAATGATTTTTCTTGAATTTTAAATAATTTCTGATCATTCATATATTTTATGAATCTATATTTAGGCATGTCCACTTCAAGTATGAAGTTTTAATCTTCATTCTACCCCTCTTTATTTCCAACATATTTAAATGTTAGAACATTATTGAATTATTATACATGTCACCCCCTAATATTTTTGATCTTTCCACTCTATAAATAGTTTTCAGTTGACCTTGAATTTTTTACTTCTATAGGGGTGCTTTTTTCCTCCTGATCTCTGACTTCTTGGGGCATTAACAATCAATTCTGTAGAGCTATTTGAACTTCCCTAAAATATAGAATCATTATTACCAAGATGATTATAGATGATTTATTACATTTTAATTCTATTTTAGGTGTTATATTAATAGTTCATAATTATTATAGATCATTATTAAAAAATTACACATATTCCTAGTGACTTTTCTAGTTTTTTGAGATATTTATACTATAGAAATTAACTTTCAGTAGGTGGTGTTAGATCTGAATTCATATCATCAAAATCAAAAATTTCTTCTTCATTAGTAGATTACCCTAGATTATAAATTTTATTGGATCTATCCACTTGATTTTATCCCATGAAAATTTCTTTCCATTCTATAAATTCAGTAGTTGATTCCTTAGTGAATTTCCCATATACCGATTTAAGTGGGCTTCCTTCCTCAAGGTCTTATTCAATGGGAGTTTCCTTTAAATATGAATTTGAAGTGTTTGTTTCATATATTATAAACTCATAATGGTTTTCTTGTTGGATGGTCTTTTCAAAATACTCTCCCTACCCTGAGTTGATGGCCATGGCACACTCTATGGGCATGTACTCAGCCTTAATGGGAACTAATTTGATACCCATACTTAGTACACAATTTTCAACACACCCCAACCTCTCCTAGACACCCCACTACCATGTATCACACACTTGGAAGGACACAAAAATTGATATCACTAATATACATGATACTAATATCAAATTGATTTCCCATTAAATCATTTCTTGGTCCTTTATGTTGATTTTCATAACACCCATATAGAGACTAAAACTACCTCATAAAATCACTCCCTGTTACATATATCATCATATATTCCTAGTATAATATTCTTAATTTAAAATAGGTTACTGATTCCCTTCAACCTACTATGAAAACTATGGAAGATGGTTTATAAAAAAATTGGTTGTGAGAAAAATAAACATATTTTTCAATTCATCAAACATCCCCTCAAGGAAATGTTGTGACTATCTTATCCTTGCATATTTTTTTAATAACTAACCATTCCAACCACTCAATAAATATATAAGAGTTTCCATTAATTAAATTTATTGGCTCTAAAATATAATGAAGATAGAATTCCACCTCTTCAGGTTGATTCATATTGGAAATTTCCATGAGTGCATAAAAATATACAAACACTATTATGTTAATATCAATTTTCTGGAGAAACACCATGATATCAAGAGCATGTAGGGTGTTTATCCAATAACACCATTCCCTATAAGCCACTTGGAAGTTAGATTTATTATAAGTAGATAGTTTTGGAGACACCCCACTAATGTATTTTCTCAATAAATTCATTGAAAAATAATAAAGAAACCTATACTCAAACCCAAACAAATTCCATGATATTTGTCATAATTCTTCAATCCACCATCCTCACATGCTTCCATGGAAACAATTATACTAATCATTATGCTCATTTTCAATCATTATAGTTTAGTCCATATAACCTCATTTACCAAGAACATAATCAAGAATATAGAGTAACCAAAAATTCAAACAACTCACTCTAAAGTTAGTGTCACATCCAGTTACATATCAGTGAAACTTATCTCAAAAAATTCATATCATATAACTCATCCTATATATGTAACAATTTAATAGATTTTCATTCATAATTTATTAAAAAAGTCACTAAATAATTCATTTTCAATGCTTCTAATCTACTTTTCCATTCGTCAAATCTATATTTTTAATTACACACAAACATACATATACCATGTGGTCCATTATGATAAGTATGATGCATGTATACATACCTCTTTACATCCCATTCCAATATATAAAAAATAAACCACAACCATCAATATTATACATTATCATAATCAACACATTTTTAATAATTAAATACACTAAAACAACTCCTAACTCAAAGGAAACATGAAATAGAGATCATGGAGGTGATGGATAGGGATAATTATAGCCTGAAACCCAAGTTATAACAAATCCTAGCTTCATATACCATGTCTTGAAAAGTAATATAAATAAAAAAATCTCTAATTAATTTTTTTAATAGGATCATCTTAAAACCTAACCATGTATTCTAAGACACAGATACATAAACCTTTGGCATTCCACCACATATGAAAGAGGTTACTGACTAGTGACAGGGGAATGATAAATCCATTTGGGGGAGATGATAACCTTAGTAATACGAAAATAAATATAAAATAAATAACTATGAGATATATTTTAAAATTTTAAAAATTAAAGAATAGTGGAATTTTATGTGAATGGAATACCTAAATAAAACTATATACCATATTATAATAAAATCATAACCCTATGAATCATATAGTACATATTAAAGAAACTAAAACCAAATGGATCATAAAGTAAAAAAATATACAAAATGACAAAAATAAATTGTGGAAAAATTTATTTTACACTACCTTACCTCAGGATAACATATATATATATATATATCTCTTTTGATCCCCTCTATCACACTCACTAATAAATTTTTCATCACACTGACTTACAAGTTAATATAAATTCTATTAACCCACTAATTTTCAAGTATATGGTGCGAATATAATATGAAGATGTTGATTTTCTATAAAACCTAACCCACTAATACTATGTAGTGTGAAAAATCTAACATAAATAATCCCATATCAAACAAATTATTGGATATTCAATAATTTATGGATATTCAATATAATTATAGAAAAATATTATATCATCTTCTAAGAAAACTTCTAAAACATATAATAATATGAACAACATTCACTTCCACCACCAAAATCAACTTATGAACATCCACATAATCAACATATTTACTTCCACTAATAGTTTTTATAAAACCTATGATTGTATAGAAAAACTCAAATTCCTCATTGTTATAATGAGGAGGTCACGATTCAGGATCTAGGATAGTCCAAGATGCAACCCTCTCTTACTGACATTGTCAAGGCTAGAGTTTATGGTAGTGGAACAGGGCAACAAAATACCTCAAGACCCATTCAAAGATACCACAAACAATTGAACAAGATATTTAAAGGAGGTGGTTATAAGAACCTTTTTTTTGGTCTTGGGTGATGGTGATGTAATCCCATTTAAAGAAGGGAATGTTAAAGAGTAAGGACATGAGGAGAATCATTTTGATGAGGTATGGAGGATAAGCATAAAGTATATTTTGATTCTTCTTCTACTTCTAAAACTTGGTCCTATGAGTTCAAGGATTTATAACATGTGGAAGAGAACCTCTAATCCTACTCAAAGAAAATAAATAAGACTCTAGTGGATTTAGATGAATTTATTCATCATGTATGGAGGCTACAAATACGAAATGAATTATCCAATTCACATAGTCCTCCCATTAAAATATCATCTAGAAAAGGTAGTCTCCATCAAAAGATATTGACTACTGCTGCTGGCATCCCACATAGTATTTTTAATATTCATGTGGAGCCATAAGCACCTCCCAGTGATGAGGCAACTGGAATCTAGGTAGTGGAACCAACTTCCATCATTCCGATGAAAGAAGTTAAAGAGGAAATTGAATCATAAAACACCCAGAATCTCGTCATGAACTCTAATAAACAAATGTTAGAAGATTATTTTCTAATCAAGATCCAAAATTATGATACACACAGAATGTTTAAAAGAACATTGTGAGTTGATTTAAATGAATAACAAAACTCTTGGATTGGTGAACAAAAATAGGATTTTGATATGGGGATTCAATGAGGGAAAAAAATCATGGAGGAAAATATAAAGACTTGGGACATGATGACATTTCACTTCTCATCAAGGAAAATACAAAAATAGAGGTTACCTCCATGGAATGGAATTTATTCAAGGTAAATAATTCTAACTGCTTTAAGTTGTTCTGTAATGGAATGATCATTTATTATTAGGTTTGACTTCCTATATCTATACCTTTATTGGTTTCTCACTTTTTCCTTAAATGTGATTTTGAAATAAAAAATAAATAATTTAAGTATTGAGTACTTTAATATCATAATACCTACCCTTGTCAATAGGTATAACTAATATTTCATCCAATCCAAAAAATAAACTCCTTATTTTCAATATTATCCCCTCTTGGATTTTGTTTATAATACTAATATAAAAAAATTCCCCCTTTTAACACTAATTTATTAAATGAAATGTGTAGATTTATAGTGAATTATACTTAGTCATCCTTTACAAATAAAATAAAAATATCTTCTTTTCCATATACCTCATTTAATTATTCTTCCCTTTATCATTGAATTTATTAGCGGTATATATTCTTATATCTACTCCCGCTTCATTTTGGTTTGATTGATTATAGTTTCACACAGTTTTTTATAATATAATACATTTATATAAAATTTAATTCAATTGGTTATTATGATTAATTTTAAATTAAATATTGGTTATAATGAATTAATTTTGTTCGAAAATATTGTATTATTGAATATTGTTTTTATATATTCAATTTTACTACATAGGTTAGTTTTTAATGTTTAAGGACATATTTATCTAGAAAATTGTCATGAGAAGAAAGAATAAATAGGGAAGTGAAATAAAAAAATTAAACACAACAGTAGATTTTAAGTCTTAATTTTTTAATTTAAAAATTTTATATCTATTTTTTAACAAAATAGTTCATTTATATATGTAATAGTTTGATTCAGAGGCCCTTGATGAGAAGGAAGCTTAACAATTTAGGCTATTTGATCATTTGGAACTAGTATTAGTAGATGAGAACCATGAGATAGTATACTATTGACCAAGGAAGATTATTTTCTCCACTAAATATTGGCCCACTTAAGGTGCTAATTCTAGTATCACTGAGTTGGAAACAACTCATTAAGAGGAAACATAATCTCGTACAGAGGTAGAAGAGGCCAAAAAAATCGTAATGTAGGTGGGTGAATAGAATAAAAGGCCAATGATGAATTTATGAAATTTATAGAATCCTTATGTCCATCACTTCCACTAGGTACAGATATGGATTGTGATACATATTGTCGATGATACATACATTATATACTGCACCCAACAATGGTCCTAGTGGTGGTCCGAATGACGACGTTCCTGGCGATGGAGATGGAAATAGTGATGGTGATATTGACGATGAGGATGATGGGGAATATGATGGTGGGGATGATGGTGAGGATAATGATGATTATGGTGGTGATGATGATTATCATGATGATGATGATGATTATAGTGATGACATTTGTTGTGGTGAGAGAGATATTGATCCTTTAATTTTATGAATGATATTTTTGACATATGATGTTTGATTATTGGATGCGAATGGATATATTTGATGTTTTAAATTGTGTTATCACTGATTGAATGCATTAATTAGTTTCTTAAATTTTTTATATTGGCTGATAGTGATTTGGGTTTTTGTGTTTTCAAGTGTAGGTTCTTGATGATGCTTGTAGGTTTTGGGATATGGTGGAGGGATGGAAGTATTTTTTGATGTTTTTAGGTATTTTTCCAAGGTGCGGGTGATGTTGAATTCGAATCTAAGGCAATTATATACCAATAGATTCATAAAATAGTTGTTATAGTTTGTAATTTAGAAGGTCTATTCTAACAGTTTATAGAACTGTTGGTATAGGTCTATACGAATAATTTAAAAAATTATTGGTATAGCTCTATACCAAAGGTTTCATAAAGCCATTCATAAAATGTAAACCCATGTGTCCTATACCAATGATTTACTAGAAATCAATAGTATAAGCCAATACCCATGACATTATAGCCAATATTTTAGAGCACCATTGGTATAGCCTATACTAATGGTTTTCCAGCCTATACCAATGATTTTGAACTGTTGGTATAGATCAATTTTCAAATATTGGATCCATTATCTCACCTATGTTATCTTTTGAGGTAAATCCTTTTATTTATTTTTTGAAACTTTCCATAGGACAGATCTTTCATTTTCAAAATTAATCAAATATTTATTTTCAATCTATTTTCTCTATTCATATTTTAATGTTAAGTGCTTTTCTAAAATTTTATTATTATTTTTAAAACCGTATTTGATAGCTTAAATTTATTTTTGAAACCTTTTTTTTCAAATCCATTTTTAAAATTCCCTTTTAAAGCTTATATATGTATTTAGTCTTTTGAATTAATTTTTTATCTCTATTAAAGAAGATTAATGATGAGTAAAAATAATTTAATTGTACTTGTCTCCAAACTTTCTTTTGATATTTCTTTGATGAAATAAAAAACTAATGAAATATTTTAAAATAATGGATATAATTAAAAGGAATAAACCATAAAGGATATTTAAAATAATAAATTTCCAAATAAAGGTGAAACCATTCCTTGATGTGTTGTGGAAAAGTTATATACCAATTTTATTTTTATCCTTTTACTTTTCATATATTTTTTTCTTCTCTTAATTTATTTTTCTTATCTTTTTTCCTTTTCCTCTTATTTTATATTTTGTTCTCTTTGAAATTTTAATCTATCTCTGTAATGATTATATTATTTTGGGTGTTTTGGAAGTAAAATGGTGTTTTTAAAAACTCTCTTTTTTTCTATTCTCTATTTGATTCTTATTTTTGTTTTTTCTTTACTTTTCCATTCATATATATCTATAAAAATTATATTATTTAGGGAGTTTTCCTTCAAATTAATTTTTAGTTTTCTACTTCATATTCTTATTTTCTTCTTTTAAATGTTTTCCTATTTTTTTGATAATCTAAAAGGGGGAAAAATTAATAATTTTTTTTAGAAAGGGTAAAAATATTATAAAATTATTTTTCAAAGGGGGATATTTTAAAATTTTCATGATTTATAAGTTTACTTATTGAGATCATTTAATATCATGTTAATATCTTGAATCTCTTCTCTATATATTTCACTTATAATTTTGTATTAATTTATATTCAGTAGTTATATGTTTGTGATCATCAAAGAGGGGGAGACTATTGTACCTATATCTCTCTCTCATGGTGTTTTCATGATCACAAACACTCAACTATATTAAAAATTTTTTCATTTAAGAAAGTTTCAGTATTTTTATTAAGGTTGAAGTAATATAATTTCATGGAATCTAAAATCGTCCTTAAAATTCTTGAAAATATATTAGAATAATCATAAAAGGATCTTGAGTGAAGAAAAGGTGGATCTAGTTGAAGATGATGTTGTGTAAGTAGCATTGATTACCTGGTGAGGTACACTGACTACCGAGTACAATGATATAAGTAAGATTGAAGTAAAGCAGCACCACCAAAAAACTAGTAGAGAAGCATCATCCAGCTAGTGGCTCGACCAGAGGAGCAATCCTTATATACAAAGGCCACTAGCCAGCCATTTTCTAGTTACATATCGTTGAAAGTAGTCATCTAATAATGCCCATTTTCTAGTAGGACACTGGAAAAATGATGGTGGCTACCAGGTACCCGATAGTGTCCTGAAGACTCTAGCGAGGACTCTTTTTTTATGTTTAAAATGACCATTATGACGTCTCATTACAAGGTTAATGTTCTTGGTGATTCCAAAATATTCTTGATCCTTTTTAGAGCCAATAAATATCCTACCTTTACTCTTTGAAGACTCACTTTAAAATCCTTTCTCTCAATAAAATTCTCTCAAAGATCAATCAATGATGAAGTGCTAAAATTTTCCATTTTCTCTCAAGATAATTCCTAGTTCTAAATCTTTTAAAGGTTTTAAAAATTTATCACAATCTCTTATTCTTGAATTTTACATCACCCAAGGAAAGATATTTTTAGATACTTTATAATAGGTTGTCACAAATCAAACCTCTATCTTCTCAATCTACTTTATTTAATGGTTCAAACTCTGAAAAAGTGTGGGGAAAGATGCTTTATGATTGATGATATTCAAGAGGATGATAGTAAGACAAAATCTTAAGGGATGGGTTCTTGTTTATTTTTGAGACCATGAAATTTATACAACTAAACTCTCAAGTCATGGGGGTAGATATTTAGGGGCTCACATGAAGCTTTATCAACACTCCTTATCAACTATGTTTATCTACTTTTACATTTCATCATTTAATCATGAAACATTATCTCACATACTTACATAATTTTGATTCAAATGTTTCTATTATTTTATTACCTTGATATAATATTTATAAAATTAAATTAATGTTATCAACTATCACATATTCAAATTTCTTATTTTACTATTTCTTAATCCTTTAATTTTTAAATTTATCTTTTATTCCAATTTAAATATTTAAAGGTGAAATTCACCCCTATTTACATAATCTCTTACCAACATTAAGAAATTGAAAACATGATTCAATAAACATGATCCTAGATAGCATAACATATTCATGAGAATAAACATAAAACTATAACATCTTATAAATATGAAAAAAACATTAGTATAGGGAAACATTGCTTTCATGAGTCACAAACTTATATCAATGATTGTGAGATAAATTAATTGTAACCATGTTTACATCGCCTTTGTGAGTCACAAATTTACACCAATGATTAGGAACAACTAGATTGTGAATGAATATACATATCTTATGAGATTTAAACTTTTAACCAATGCATTATAGGGAGATATAAGACTCAAACTTTATCATCCATATATAAAAGTGCCACTTGAAATCAATAATTCATCATATTATAAATAAAACATGGAAATAAAATGGGTTTAATATCATTTTCAAATGAAATAACATAAATAAATCATTTATAATTACATCAATAATCATAACATGATAAACTAATGGAAAATATATGATTATCCAAAGACATCAATTAACTTTCTAGGTAAATACCATTTAATAAAGATAATAAATCATATGGTATTTATATCATATAGATAAAGGGTATCCATTTAAGACAATAATTTAAAAAATCAATCAATACATGGAATATAGGTTAACACCCTTCAATCAAATAAATAGAAAATAGGATATTCAAAAAAGAAAGGAATTAGAATAAAATTCAATCCTATTCATAATGGATGGTTATGAAAGACAATGGTAGTTATGGATAATATATTTTATAGAAAAGAAAATTACACAATCCATATAGATAAATAAATTTGATTTCATAATTTTAATAATGTCCTTGATCAAGAATAAAAATATATAAAAGGATGAAAATTTAGATAAACACCATTTTTAAGAGTATAAGGAAAAATATCTTTGGAAATAAGAAACATCCATGCTCCTTTTGAGAAGATTTATTTAGATATAAATATTTTATAAATAAATGAGAATAATATTTTATTTTATAAAATTATTAAATATTAGAAATAAATTTTAATAGAAAATGATAAAATGATAGAAAGTCATTTTTACATAGAAAATGTTCGAAGATATTATTTTTACAATTTGATGAAAATTACCCATATGAAAAACATTAAAAATTTATATAATTTTTTTAAATAAGGTCAAGTAGTATAAAAATTCCTTAATCAATTATCAAGGAATAGATAAGGAAATTTTCAAAAGAATCTAATGAATATGGACATGGAAAAAGAGAAGTAATTGACTAAGAAGAAGAAGCAAGGACAGTTTTACTAATAAGAAGCACTTAGGGTAAAATACTTGTAAAGGGGAAATTAAATTTAAAGGGAATATTTAAAACACCATAAGTATCCAAATAAAATGATGAGAGGTTTTATAAAGAATAAAAATTCCCTAGATGTATTACCTTTAAAAAACAATCTTTATTTGAAAAATAAGATTGGAAATGAAATGATTACAACTTGAGTAACATTTAAATTAAAACCCTTGAAGGTTAAATAGTTTTAAATTTTACTTCAAATACTATGAATAAAATATAATTAATAACATAATATAATTATTAGAAAATATATAAATTATAAATGTAAATTAGTTCATAATAAGAAGTATTTCCCACACGTTAGGAATTGAGACCAAGAAACCCTCACAACAATTTTAATCTTTGAGGTAATAGTCATTTGACAATAATTTCACAAGGATGGATTTAAAACCTAATAAAATAAGTTGGAATACATTTTAATGTTTTAATCAGGTAGAATAAATCAAAATTGTAACAATAATGTTCAATAAGAAATCTTTTAACTTAATGAAAAGAAATTGAGTTAGTCAGAACCTTATAACTTCTATAACTTTTGAGAAAAAAACCCCAGGAGAGAAAGAACATGGAATAAAAAATCAAATATAATGAAATATAAAATAATCATGATAAAAAATATTTAAGGGTCATTAGATACACAATTCCAAAGAAAACATAGTGTATAATAAGAAATATGTTTCAAGGGGTGAAAATTGAGACAAGAAACCCTTACAACCTTGACATCCTTTAAATCAAAGTCTATTTAAATAAAGAACATGAAATGGATCTTCAAACACCTATAATTTCATGAATATGTTAAAATAAGTTCATTAGTAAATAATCACACCATATTAAATATTCCACGGTGTACAATATTAAATATGTATCAAGAAATTAAATTTGAGATAAGAACCCCTTACCTTGGTATTGATTAATTTTGTAAATTCACTTGACTAAATGAATAATCAAATTAATTTTGTTAAAAAATTTATAGTAACAAAATTAATCAAAATTTTATATTATAAGGTTTATCTATTTTGATATTTTATTTATTTATTATATAGTTTTTTCTTATGCCAATTACTCATGGTTGTTCAGTCAAATTTTCTGTAACGATTTATGTACATTAAAAATAGTCAAAGTTATTTTAAATTTTCTTCATAATATATATATTTATATATATTTATTTAATTTATTATTACATAATTAAAAAATTCATATAATTCCATAGGTTTTTAAAATGGACTCTAATTATGAAAGGTAGCATGAAATGTTCCTTTTTGGTGGTTAAATTTTCTATGACAATTTATTGTTAATTTCACTTATAAAATGAACAATATTATATTTAAAAAAATTAAAAAAAATAATTGAATAGTTTTTATTAAAAAATATCACCATTAAACATGTTTCCATATTCACTGATGATAGAAATTTATAGAATAGTTAATGTAGGTGGTTAAACCGACCAAAACATGAACATGCTATAATTAATGAATAAGTATGATTATGTGATGATTTAGTTATAATATAATTATTATATAAGTATAATTAAATTATTTAGATGTTATTAAAGTGGTGAATAATATTTTAAAATATTTTTACAAATAAGAAAATACTATAAAAAAAAATAAATACATCACTTTTGTGGAGGTGATAGTCCGTACGTAGGACATTTTCATTTTTTCCATAGAACAGAAGGAAGTTAGGGAATGGTTTATAATCTAATAATATTAATAAAGTTAAAAATATCATATTATTTCATTAATTTTACTTTTATCACTATTTATGTTAACCAATTAATAAAAATAAGACAAGTCGTTCATAAAGTCAGTAGTCCACATGCACGTATGTTAACAGTTTTTATGTTTTAACGAATTAGAGGGATTGGAAGTAAAAATTAATTTTTAATTTAATAATAATAAATATATTTTATATAACATATTTATTCATAAATTAAATCATTATAATCATCCATGATAGGTAGTTACAAAAAGTAAAAGATGTCGATTCGTGGAAGAGGTTGTCTGCACGTACGCACTATCAATGTCCTTTTTTTCTAAGTGGATGGAAATGAACAAATAAGGGTTGTTAATTTAATATAATTACATATTGGTGTATTAATTATACTAATTTAATTATATTAAGGTGGTTATAAAATGTTTTTAAGAGGATCATTATGAAGAAATGATTAAGAAGGAGGTAAAACTTACGTTGAGAGATTGATTTTTCTTTTAGAAATATCCTTGGAAATAGAGAACTTAAGTTAAATAATGGTGACCAGAAGCTTAAGTAAGAAGGATAAGGATCTAGGATGAAACAAATGGTAGTTTTTAGGATTAAATTATAAGGTAAATGTGTAACATGAAGTGGTGTAATGATCCCTTTTTATAAGCGAAGAGGAGGGTAATTTTGGAAGCACACTTTACATTTTCAATAATGTAAAGTTACTATTAGAAGGAAAAAGGATAAAAAAGGGATAAAAGAGGAAGGGAGGTGAGGATTGGTTGATAAAACCTCAATAATACATTTTTAAACATGTTTAAAACATATTTTGAGTCATTTATTCTTAGTAAATCCAATTTTACCATTTTTACTTTTACTTGGGTAATTGATTTTTAACCTTAGTAATAAATTTTAATGACCAAAATTAAAATTAACCTTTTTAGATAATTTGAAAATTTTGACTTAAAATAAGAAAATTATTTTATTAAATAATATTTATAACAATATGAAATGCTAATTTTAAAATAAGCACATATATTGCGTAAAATATATTTTAGAAAAAAGTGTGCTTTCAAGCTTACAACTTATGCGCAAGACATAATTATCAACATAATCAATTTGAATAACATAAATTGATTTATTATAAACAAATAAAAATGTGTAGATTTGGAACAAATAAAAAATATAATTTTACCAATAAAATATTTAATTAAATAAAAATATTAGAAATATTTTTTATTAGAATTAAAATATTACTTTTTTTAGAAGGGTAAAAATATATTTTATATTTATTTAAAAATAAATTTAAAATTAATAAATTTATCACTTAAAAACATATTGAAAAATTAAAAAGTTCTATAATATTATAGGTCCAACTTATATGCTTATAAAGTAATAAAAGTCACCGTTTCGGTAAAAAAACTATATTTTTTACTATTAACCTAAAAATATATTATATCAAAAAAATACATAAAATATACTAAGACAATTTTTATATTTAGAATTAAAAAATGAAGTTAATTTTAAAAAATTAAAATTCTAAAATTTATAAATTTATCTTTAAAATGAAAATATAATATATAAGAAAAAAAACTTTTATTGAAAAATTCATTTTTAAGTCTTTAAGTATTCTTATCTTGTTTTGTATGAATTTAAAATTGATGATAATGTTTTTTATTTACTAGATATTTTTTATTATTAAATTTTATTAATAATATTTATCTAATATGTGTTGGCTAATTTTAGTTCATTCTTGTGTGGGATACAAGCTATCAATACTTTGTTTATTTAAAGGGAAAAAGTTATATAGTAAAATCTTAGAATGTAATATTATCCTCCCCTTAAATAAATTGTGGGATAAAAATTTTAATTATTACTCACTAATGAAAAAATATAAAGGTATCTAAAAGATATACATGAATCAAGATTTTATTTCTTGTGGGGATTTATCCTTACTATCTCAAGTACGACTAGTGAACTCATCTTTTCCCTTATATTTTGCATATCATTAATATTGAGTTTTTATCTAATGGTTTGAGTTAAGTAACCCTCATGATTTAGTGTTAAGAACTATATATTGGGAGTGATTTTTTATAGTGATTTTATAATCAACCTCATATAAATTGGTGTTTATGGGTTGATTTAGGATTTTAAATGCGTTTTTTCTCATCTATAAAATTATCATTGGTATCTATATAGATATATATAATCCATACCAAATACCACATAAAATTCAACTAAAGGATGGATAATAGGATTTTATATAGAGAAAAAATATTCATCACAGAAGTTATATATAATTGGAGTATAATAGTAATACCAATAAAAGGTTTTATTAATAAAAAGACATATAGTAATCAGGGTGGTAATTTTTTATTCTTAGTAAACATTCAGGGTACAAAAGAGTGGGTAGAAAAAGGATAAAATTTAAAACTCATAGTTATTGAGTGGATGATCAAAATTCCTAAATCCACATAATCCTCAGAACCCACTTCCATATTTGTGGTTTCATAGGAATTACCTTATCTTGGAAGTTTTTGATGACTATCATCCTTGTTATCCCTCAGATTACATTATTAACTTGGATAATACCCATGTTTTACACATTTTAGACATTTAAATATACATGTTACCTTAGGATGAAAATTATTACCCTAAATTTTTTTAATAAAATATTCCTTTTTTTACTTGGAAGTTTTTTTCTTAATTCCCTCCATTACCATAGATAAAACATCTTTTAGTTCTTATGAGGCATTCCCTTGGGTGTCACTTCCCATGTTTTTGAAGTAGATAAAATCGAAACTTTTTTCATTTTATAATTTCTGTAAATTGAGATTTCATGAGAATCCATACTTCTCTTTTTTTTTGTGTCAAGGAATTCAACTAATTTCACATTGTTAATTACAATTCTTGATAGTTATTTTTGTATAATCATAAGGTTTCCCAATCCACATCTTATCCCATTAGGTTTCTCATTGGGAATTTTTTTTCATTATCCATGGTATCCATTATTAATTTGATTCATTAGGGATTCATCCATTATTAAAACCAAAATGAGTTAATTTGAGTGATAAACAAAAAAATGGAATAATTGTAAGTTAATTATATAAAAAATTTACTCTTAAAATGTCTTACTCTTTCAAATTATTACATTAGATTTTAGTTTAATATAAATCATACTTGGTTCGATATAGGATTATTTAGGTTGGGTTATATTATAATTATTAACCTAATTACTTAACATAATAAATCCTTCATAATGGATTATAAAGATAATGTGATTAACTAAAGCATATCCTCTAGGTGTGTTCAGCCAGATGTGCAGTCTTAGTCCCACTTATCGTGCATCAGAGTAAAGATTGAGCTGATACTCAACTGAACTTTTTCTGGGTGATTACCCCTAGATGCATATTTACCATATCTATATCCAATTTCTAGTATCTATACAGGTGTAACACCCTAATATTTAATGACATATTTATTTTTAAATAAATTTAATCCCTGGAATATCTTACAATATACGCAACCTTGAGTCTAAATGAACCATAATATAGTATACTATTAGAAACAAGTTGTTAAATTGGAGAGTATAAATAGGAATAAAAAAAATATAAAAATTATATGTTTTACACATGTATAAAATAAATTAATTGGTTATAAATTGATTAAAAATGAGAAAAATCATTTTAAAGTAAAATAATTGTTTTTATAAAAAATTGTTTTTATGTGTGCAATATTTTTTTATCCTAATAAATTAAATTAATCACTATTGGTGAATTATTTTAATGAAATTTATAAATTATATATATTAAATAAAATTATTTATCATTTATATAATATTTTTCTAGGCATGATATAAGAATAAATCCATGTTTTTTCTTAAAAACTGTATTTTTCAAAAAATTGGTTTCATCATGTTTTGCGCACTTATATTAAAATTAATTTTTACCGATTTTATAAAATTTATTTTATAAAATTAACTTAAATTTTAAAATAAAAAATTTAAAATTATATTATATTTATTTATTTATATTTTTTAAAAAATATTAATTTTTATATGAATAGTGAAAATACCAATTTTTATTAAAAATTGTCTTTTATTTAAAGCGTTTACAAAGTTAAATTTCGTTTTAAAATGGACTTAAAAGAAATATTATTTAATTTATATTATTATTAATACAATATATTTCATTGGAATCAATTTTATGTTGAATTATGATATAATAAATTTTTATACTTAAGAAAATATTTTGTTTGGAAAACCGTTTTTTCTCTATGATTACGGGTTTAATTTTAAATTAAATTCTTACACTTTGGTGAATTGAATTTGAAAAAATGGATTTAATTTTTTAAATAATAATATTAATTAATGTTATTTAAAAATTTAAATTTAATTTTTGGTCTTTATTAATAGTAAAAATAGTAAAAATATGTTATCGCTGTTATGGTTATAACAAGTTTACTAGAGGGATAAACTAAAAAGGGTTAAAATGACATAAATAATTGCTTAGTTTCTATATTATGGAAATATTTTGACCTTATATCACATAAGGTTTGGAAATGTTCCATTTCAGTTCCATTTTTCTTGGAAATTGACTTGAAATTATTTTAAAATTCTGAAAAATTACAAGTTTGCCACTAACCTCAATTATAAAAGGAAACCTCATACCCACACCTATTGAAACCAATTAAGACATTTATCTCCAATAAAACCTCCAAAAATATATCCCAAAAATAATTATACATGTTCTAGAGCTACTTTTATTTCCAAAAGTCCGACCCTAGGGTCCTTAATAAGAAATCCAAAAGCGGTTTTTTTGAACAAAGGTAATTGTCTTCCCTGAGATCTTTGTTTTTTTACTTATTATTTTACTAAATTAAATTTGTTCTTAATAATTACAATATAATAAAAATATTATATAAAAAATATTAAGATGTTATTATTCTGACTAAATAACCTATATCCATCTCCTCTTTCATTAAATGGGAAATAAAAGCGTTGATCATGTGTTTGATGGACTATTGCCTCACAAACCAATGCAATTAATTTTCCATAACTGCCTCTAATTTCTGGATATAATTATGGAATTAATGTATATATATATATGATATTTATGACCTAATTATACTTATATAATTATAACATCACAACTTCCTTCTTAACTTCCAATATTTTTAAAAATGATAACCTTGCTCGCACAGACGTGTAGACTACCACCTCCACGAAGCTATATGATTCCATTTTCATTTTATTTTGACTTCAATAAATATATTTAATGTATATATATATATTATATAATAATTATTTTTTAAATTTTATTTTCTTTTTACCTTTATTTTGTTCCATCCTTCAAAAAATGAAAATAGCGTTCATGCGTACATACAACCCACCATCTCCATGAATGGTGTAATTCATTTTTCTATCTCTAATTTTTATGGATGAATATAAATATCTATATAATGGATATATATGAAATTTATATAATTATTAAAATTATTTTGGTGATGTAGCCATGATAAAACCAAAATTATCAAAACTACCAAACCAAAAGCATACAGGAAAAAATGAAGCAATTATTACCCGAAATGGTGATTTTAACAAAGAATTATTAATAAATGAGTGATAAAAGATTATAAGTTAATCATAAATGATATGATATATATTATTATGGTTATATAATATATTTATAATAAATATATATTTATTATAAATATATATTTATTATAAATTAGGTCCAAACACATACGAAGGAAGTCAAACTTGATGTAAGGGTTTATTTCATAGTCTCATCATTATTTGAGTTTGTTTATGTTAAAGTATCCACTGGATAATTATTTAATATTTCTATATTAAACCCAATATTTTTTATTATCCCCTTTTTATTTATTTAAATCACATTTTTTCCTTCATTTTACACTCATTAAGTACTTAAGATACCAAAACTATGTTTTTAAGGAAAACCGACCTTATTTTTCTATTTAGTCTGGAATAATTTTATTACATATCCATATTTTAATTATGATTTTTTAAATAATATTTTCACCATTATCCAATTATTAATTAATTAAATTTATACCCATGTTTTAAGTTTTCAAAATGGGTAAAATGGAATCCTCCTATTGTTTTCTGAATGAGGTACTTCTTGAATTAAAAAAAAGTGTGAATATAATGTTTTTTTACTTATTTAGAGTGAATGGAATTTCTAAATATCATGAACAAAAAATGATTTTAAGTTTCCTATAAAATTTTAAAAGGTTACTTTCAAATAAATTATTTTCCTTTATATTTATGAAATTTGTATTTCAAAGTGAAAAGGGTATTTTCATCATGAAATATTCTAGTGAAATTTTTAAAGTATATTTATTTATGTCAGCATTATTTTTTGAATATTATTATTTAACAGGGATTTAATATTTTTATACTATTATCTATATTAATATGGTTAGTTTATGATTATTTTTATTAATTGGGGAAATTATTAACATTTTTTATTATAGTTTTTATATGAATGTTTACATTGATTATGTTTTAGGCCTTTCATATGATGAATGAATTATACTTAGTAAGTAATGGGTGGGGCCTACTATAGCCCCTCAATGCATCAGTAGGTTTCATTATACATCTTGATTTGGTTATTTGGAATACAATTTACTTTTTTATGTATGTTATCTTAGCATAAGGCCTTGACAATAAGACAATGATGTTAGACATTATGCATTCAATCATTATGAAACTAGTTATTATTTTCCCTGTGATTATTTATATAGTTATGTTATACATGGATTTAGTCCCTTTCTTATGGTATTAGTTATATAAAATATTTGATTTTTGTTTATCTCATCCATATTATTCATATTTTATTTACTTCGTGTTAGCTTCTACTATATGCATACCCTTACTGAGAATCTGATCTCAGCCTTTTTCTATGTTCCTTTCCCTAGGATGTCAATAAGTGTATTATGATTGATTTTTAGGGATATTATAAAGGGAATAATGATGTTATCAAAGAAAATACCATGCCATATTTAAATTTTTAACTATAATATGATATTCAAGTATGGATCAAGTTTTCCAAGACTACTAAACTATTTGGTTCTTTAGGATGAAATTACTTGTAAATAGTACTAATGCAATAAAGTAATCACTGAATATGGGCTACTAGGGTTAGGTTCTTTATAGTTGGCATTACTTCAAGTTTAGTAAAAACCTTGGTAACTAGATTTACAAAAATATACATTTGGGAATATAACTCTATGACTAAATTTAGGGATAATTATAAGTATAGGATAACATCCTAAAGTTTTGATAAGGTATATATTATGATATTTTCCTAGAAATAAACCCTTGTCTGGATAATACAAGTGTACATGGTTTTTTAATAGATGAATCTAGGGGAAATAACCCCAAAAATAGTTGGTTTGATTATATCTTGGCCATCATTCTGGTGTATAGTGAGTGTGGCCTTACTGCACACCTTGTTTGAAACTCTCATGAGATATTATTAGGTTAATTAATATTTTATTTAAAAACCATTATGAAGGATTTGAAAATATTTTTATTATTTTAAAAAATTTCTAATGAAAATATTTTTTTGATTTTGAGATTAAAAATAAATAATTTTTTTAATTTATGTCAAGTGTTTCACTAGTTTTAAAATTATACATTATGATTCATAATGTTATGATCTAATGAAGTGTATATAATTTTTTAAAAATGAATCCTAGTGGAAGGGGTGGAAACCATATCAATGCATGTAATCCATGTAGGCATTTCCCTCTTGAGAAAGATAATGAAGCTGGAGCTAGAGATATAGTTGGATATGAATAAATTATAACTATATTGGGGCAGCTGACTTAGGTTTGACCAATAAAATTTCTCATATAGAGAAACCAACTAATCCATAACATGTTGTAAAAATTTTATACTACTTCATGCTTCAGTATCCTCCATCATTAAATTGGACTACAAATCCATTTGTAATTGAGCAATGGATAAGTTTCTTATAGAAAATATTTCTCACTTTGTGAAATAATGAAAGGGAGAAGGTTGTCATGGAATCTTATCATCTCTTAGGGGATGAGAATCAATGATGTTCATTGATTAAAAACACTAAGGATGAGGAGGAAATATCAAGCATGTAATGAAAGGATTTTAAATAATTTTTCTTGGAATAATATTTTCTTCGTGAATAATGAGTGGATATAGAGAGATAATAATTCAGTCTGAGAAAAAAGGAAGATGAAAATGTTTCTAAGTATGAATATAACATTACAAGGTTAAAAAATAATGTTTCAAACTACATATGTAATTCAAAGAGAAACATTAACCATTTCCTTTATAGACTAAAGCCAATCCTTTTAAGAAAACTATTCTCCCAAACCTTCTCATCATACGAGGAAATAATATCTTATGCCATCAAGACAGAGAAGGAATTATCGAAGTCTTATGACTTTGAAGTAAATTAGGATAAGAAAAGGGTGTTTGAGAACTATAGAAAAGAAAATATGATAAAAGGGGAGAATGGAAGTGTGAAATTTCTGACTTGAAATAAATGTGGAAAGAAACACCATAGAATATTCTTGTTTGGAATGGGAGTTTACATCAAGTGTGGAGAGAGAGAGACCATCAAGAATGTAATTGAAAGGGAAATAAAAATCTTCTAATGTTCTATTCTTTAACTATTGGGATATGGGGAACTATGAAAATGAGTTTCCCATGTGTCAAGGGAATTTTCCTTAGAATTGGCCTAGGTTGAAATTCTAATCTTATACGATCACAATAGTCTAGGTTAAAGTTCCTAATGATGAAATGGATGATACTTTAATCATAACCTCATATTTATATAATTATTTATTTGATTATGGATATTTAGACTCTATTATATCTTCCATGTTTTCCAAGAAAATTATATATTTTCCTAATACCTTAATAATAATGTTATTAGTCAAGATTCTCAATGGAAGTCTAACAATAAAGAAGATGTGTTAGTTAGTTCCCATTATAACACATAAATATTCCCTATTTACTGACTTTATTATTATACCTATGTTTGATTTTGATATAATACTTTTTATAGACTATATTTCAAAATATGATGCAAAAAATTTATTGTAAAGAGAAGGAAATTATGCTTCAAGATAAAGATATGAAATTTATTATATTTAGAGGGGATACTTCATCATTGAGTCATGTCTAGATACAACCCTAGTAGCTCTTATAAATGAGATTCATAGGGAATAAGAGTATACAAAACCTAGGGATATAAAAAGTAAAATTCAAATTGAGGATGTATATATTTTATAAGAATACATTGATGTCTTTACTGATGAATTACCTAGACATCCACCAAAGTGTGAGTTTGAGTTTTCCATTGATTTAATCCATAATGAAATACCTATATCAAAGAATCCCTATACAGTGGCCATTATGTAATTAGTGAAATTGAATAAACAACTAGATTAGTTGTGTAATAAAGGATTTATATGCCCTAGTGTTTCATCTTAGGGAGACCCTATTCTTTTCATTAAGAAGAAATTTGTATCTATGAGGATATTAATTGATTATAGGAAAATCAATGATATTATGATAAAGAACAAGTTTCCTCTACCTCATATTGATGACTTATTCAATCAAATTAAAAAGATAAATATTTTTCAAATATTTACCTTCATTTTGTGTATAATAAATTGTGTGTAAAGAAGGAATATATTCCAAAGACACGATTTTGAATGAGGTATGAACATTAATAGTTTATAATAATGCCATTTGGATTGACTAATACACCCTCTATTTTTATGGAACTAATGAATATAGTTTTCAAATAATATCTTGATGATTTTTTGGTATTTATTAATGATATATTGGTGTACTCTGATAGATATGAGGCCCATTAGAATCAATTTTAGATCATTATTGAGAATCTTAGAAGAAAAGAGACATATGGGAAATTTAGCAAGTGTTAATTATGGATTTATAAAGTTTTTTTTCTTGAACATATTGTCTCTAATGATGAAATCAAGGTTTATCCTATAAAGACAAATAATTCCAAGAATGTACTACACCAATGAACATAATTGGGTATGTAGTTTCATTGTTTTGGTAGGTTACTATAAGTGATTTGTTTAATTTTTTCCTGATTGGATAACTTGTTAACCAAGATTACTCATAAAGGGGTTAAGTTTATTTGGAAAAAAGAATGTAAAGAATGTTTTGAATAATTGAAGAAGATATTGGTCAATACTTTGACATTGAATCTACTATAAAAAATAATAGATTTGTGATATATAGTGATGCATTAAAGAAGGTATTTGGTTGTTTTTTATGAAAAATGATAAATTAATTGCCTAATAATCTAAGTAGTTAAAGACTCATGAATATAACTATCCAATTCACGATCTTGAGTTGGAAGTCTTAATCATTACTATAAAGATATATAGACATTATATCTTTGGAGAGAGATGTGAGATATACAAAGATCATAAGAGTATGAAATAAATATTTTTACAGAAAGAGATTAACATAATTTAAAGAAGTTGGATTGAGCTACTTAAGGATTATGATTTCTTGATACACTAACACCTAAGAAAGGAAAATATGGTAGTTGATGCAATGAGCATGAAAGATCATGGATTTTTGACCAAAATGAGGATTGAAAGGGATTTTATGTTCATATATTTAGTAAATATGGATAAAGGAATCATTAAGGAAAGGAAAAAATCACTCCTTTTTAAAATTATTTCCAAATCATATTTATTGGAAAAGATAAAAAGTCCTCAACCTGATTATGAGAAATTTCAAGAGAAAATTTAATCTATGAATTATGGGAAATTGGGAGAATTCATATATGAAGATGGCATTCTAAAATTTGGAACAAGGATCTATGTTCCATCTATACCTATTATAAAAAGGGAATTATTATAATATGATCACAAAACAAATTTCTATATACACCCTGGTAGCACCAAGATTTATAGATATTTGAAGGAACATTTTTGGTGGGATAATATGAAGTGTGAAATTTCTAATTATGTGTCAAGATGTTTAATATGTCAATAGGTGAAATTTGATAGACCACATCCTATAAGTTTCATAAACATTACACTTATTCCTTAATGGAAATGGGATAACATTACTATGTAATTTTTCAATGGATTACCAAAGGATCCAAGAAATAATGATTTAGTATGGGTTATTGTTGATTTACTTACTAAATATGCACATTTTCACACTATAAAAGAAGATTTTCCTCCAAATCACCTTGAAAGACTCTATATTAATGATGTTTTATGACTTCATGGCACACCTATTTCAAATGTGTCTGATCATGATCCATCATTTATATCAAAATTATGGAGAAGTCTTCAGAATGATCTTGATACTAAAATTCCTTTAAGCATCACTTATCATTTTCAAACTGATAGTTAGTCTAAAAGGAATATAAAAACATTATAAAACATTTTTAGGTTGTTCTCACTTGAATTTAAAGGTATTTGGGATTCTTATTTACCATTTATAGAGTTATCATATAAGAATATATTCTATTCAAGTATTCAAATGGTGCCGTTTGATGCATTATATAGAAAGATATGTCATAATCTAACTTTTTCTGGATAAAGTTAGTGAAAAAAAGATTATATGAATGGTAGTTGTGAAGGAGATAATGATAACGTTAACGACTATTCAAACCCACATTAAAGTATCTCAAAGAAAGAAAAATATCAATGATGATAAATAAATTAAATATTTTCAATTTCAAGTGGTAAATAATGTTTTATTTAAAGTATCTACATAGAATAGGGTTATAAAATTCAGTAAGAATAGAAAAATGATACTCAGATACATCATAACTTTTGAAATTATAGAAATAATTGGAGATATCACTTATTGTTTGGAAATACTACCTAACCTCTCTAAAGTACATGACGTGTTCCATATCTCTTTATTTAGAAAGTAAATTCCAGAATCAAGGCATGTGATCACCTATGAAGAAATGAAATTGCAACATGATTTATCTTATTATGAAGAGTCGATATAGATTCTTGACACTAGAGAATAAGTGTTGATGAATTAGATGACTCATCTAGTAAAGTTAATTCGGAGAAATCATAAGATAGAAGAGATGAAATTAGAACCTGAATAAATTATGATGAATAACTACCCAAATCTATTCATGAGATGAAATTATAGGAATTTCAAGTTTGAAATTTTTTTAAGTAAGGAAGAATGTAACTCCCCAATATTTTATGATATATTTCTTTTAAAATAAATTCAATCTATTTGATAGCTTTTACTATACACAACCCTGATTCTAAACGAACCATAATATAGTCTACCATTATAAACTAGCCTTTAAATTGGTTGGTATGAATAGGAATAACTAAATCATTAGAATTTTATGTTTTAAACATGTATAAAATAAACTCATTTGTCATCAATTGATTATAAATGAAAATAAAAATCCTTTGAAAGTAAATGATTTTTTTATGAAAAACTATTTTTATGAGTACAGTCTATTTTTATCTAAATAAATTAAATTAATCACTATTTATTAAATATATTAATGTAATTTATATATTATATATATTAAAGATTTTTTTTCATTCATTTAATATTATACATATTCAATCACTATTGGTGAATGATTTTAATCACTATTCATCGTGTTTTGTGCACTTATTTTATAATTAAAATTTTCCACTTATAGAAAATTTATTTGAAATAATGAAATTTATTTTTTAAATCACAATTTAAAAAATTATATTATATTTATTTTTTTATAATAATCTGAAAAGATTAATCTTTCAATGATGAGTGAAAAATACTGATTTTTATTAAAAATTGTCTTTTCATTTAAAGTATTTATGAAGTTTAATTTTATTTTAAAATGGTTTGAAAAGTAAAAATAGTTAAATATTATTATTATTAATCCGACGTAGGTAATTGGAATGATTTTTTTATTTAATTTTATATAAAAATTTTTCATACTTAAGAAATCTTTTTCTTTGGAAAATAGTTTTTTTGTCATGATTACAAGTTTAAATTTAAATTTAATTCTGACACTTCTATTAATTTAAATTGATAAAATGGATCTCATATTTTTAATAATTATAATTAATATTATTTAATAAGGTAAATTTAATTTTTTGTTATAATTAATAATAAAAAAAAAAAATCTGTTACTACAGTTAAGGTTAAAACAGGTTTACCATGGATTTAAACTAAAAAATAACAGTTAAAATGACCTAAAAACTAATATAATTTCTATTGGATAGAAATATTTTGACCATATATCATTTAATTTTTATAAATGATTCATTTTTATCCATTTTACTAATAAAGTTATTTGACATTATTTAAAAACTTTAAAAAATTACAAGTGTTCCACTCACCTCAATTATAAAAGGGAACCACAACCCTCACTTCTTTACACATATCAAGGAATTTATTTAAAAAAATACCTACCAAAATCTCTCTAGAAAATAATTATGAATTTTATACAGCTTATGGTATTCCTAAAATACTAACCCTTGGGTCCTTAATAATATATCCGAAGGAGGTTTTTCTAAGCAAAGGTAATTGTATTCACTAAGTGCTTTTTTTTAAATTCTTATTTTACCACCATCAATTATGTATTTATAATTACAATAAAAAATATAATATATAATGAGATATTATTATTTTTATTTAATAACTTATATTCATATCCTCTTGCATCAAATGGAAAACCGAATCGTCAATTGCGTGTATGAAGGACTACAACCTCACAAACCGATGTAATTAGTTTTCCATAACCACCGCTCACAGATAGATATAATGATGGATTTAATATATATATATATATATATTATATTTATGAAATAATTATACTTTTTTTAATTATAATATCATATCAACATTCTTTCCTTTAAATCTATTGGAAAACGATAACGTCGCTCGTGCATACATGTGGACTACCACCTCCATGAAGAGATGTGATTCACTTTTCATTTTATTTTGAAATGGATGGAAATAAGGATATATTTAATGAATATATATTATATAATAATTATTTTTTAAAGTTTAATTCCTATTTAACTTTCTTTTATCCCATCTGTTGAAAAATGCAAACAATATGCATTTTTATGTACGACCCATCGTCTCCATGAACGATGTAATTTATTTTATATCTATAAATTTTATGGATGACTATAAATATGAATATAATGAATATATATGATATTTTTATCATGATTAAAATTATATTGTTGATGGAATCATGATCAAATTACAAGGAACAAAACTACTGAACCAAAACATACATGAAAAAAATGAAGTAGTTATTACCTGAAATAATGATTTTTAAAAAGAATAATTAATAAATAAGTGAATGAATATTATAAGTAAATAATATATGATATTATATATATGGTTATGGTTATGGTTATGGTTATATATTTATAATAAACATATATTTATTATACATGAGATTTAGACATATATGAAGAAAGTAAAACCTAAAGTAAGGTTTTATTTCACAATCTCATCATTATTTTGGATTGTTTATGTTAAATTATAAACTAATATTTTTTTTTTATATTTATATATTAAAACCAAAATATTTTATTCTATTTTAGTTATTTAAAGAAATTAAAATTTTCCTTTATTTTCTACTATATAAGTACTCAAGATACTGAAACTCTGTTTTTTTAGGAAAATGAGTTTTTTTCCACTCAGTCAGGAATATTATTATATATATAAATTTTTATTAAAATGTTTTAAATAATATTTTTAATATTATCTAATTATTTATTAAAGACATTTATACCCATGTTTTACTTTTACAAAATGGGTTAAAAGGAATCCTCCTATAATTTTCCAAATGAGGTACCTTTTGTCTTTTATTACAAAAGTGTGAAAGGAATGTTGTTTTACTTATATGTAGTGAAACAAATTTCCCACAATCATGACCAATAGATTCTTTGAATATTACATTACAATTTCAAAGTATTATTTCAAAGAAAACGTTTTCCTTAATATTTGGGAAATTTTTATTTCAAAATGAAAAGGGTATTTTCCTCAAGAAAATTTCCAATGATATTTTTAAAGTATATTATTCTATATAAAAATTATTTAATGAATATTATGATTTATTAAAGATGTTATATTTTAATAAAATTCTCCATATTACTCTGGATGGTATATGATTATGTTTATTGATTGGGAAAATTATTAACATTTCATATTCTAGTTTTTCAATACAAATGTGTATATTGATTATGTTTCAGCCCTTTCATATGATGAATATATTAGAATTAATAATTAACAAAATAGACCTTATATATCCCCTTTATTTATCAGTAAGTCTCCTAAGAAAAAATAGTTTGGGTATTTTCTGTACTCCTTTCTTGTTTATGTATGTTTTCTTAGCACAAGGCATTGGTAATAAGATTATGATGTCTCATATTATGAATTGAATCTTTATGAAACTAGTTATTATTATTATCCATGTGATTATTCATGTTGTTATGTTATCCATGGATTTAGTCTCTTTTTTAATGCTATTGATTATATGTCATATTTTATTTTTGTTTATCTTATCCATATTATTGATGTTTTATTTACTTTATGTTATCTTACACTATACACATACCCTTACCAAGAATTTGAGATCACCCATTTTTTATGTTTCTATTCCATATGATGCTATGAAGTGTATTATGATTGATACATAGAAATATAAAAAATTGAATAATGGTGTTATCAAATAAGATACTATATCATATTTTAAATGTTTAAATAAAACATGAGATTAAATTATGTATATGGTTTTCCAAGACTAATAAACTATCCATTCCTTTAGGATGCGATAACTTGTATTTAGTACCAATGTAATAAATTAACCACTAACTCTGGGATACTAGGTTCGGGGTCATTATATAGGGATGTAATTTCTAGGTAAAAAACATACTATTTTTTTTTTAAAAACTTCAGTATTTTATCCTATATTTATTTTTATCCCTTAGACTTATCTCTAGTATTTTCTATAATGTTCTATCATCACAATCCTGAAAAAATATAAAATATTCAGTGTAACACCCTAAGACTTTATGATATATTCCCTTTTAATTAAATTCAATTCCTTTGATAGCTTGTGATACACGCAACCCAAAGGCCTAATTATAGTAATTAAACTTTACATTCAGTAAAAATATAATAAAATTAACATTTTAATTTTTAATAGCACAAAAAATATAATTTATATTATGAATATCAATTTTTAACTTGGTCAAAATAAGCATAAAATGTTTTTTCTTGAAATTTTCCCTTATAAATAAACTTTTATAAATAATTGAAAATATAGTATTTAAAAATTACCAATTTTATTTATAATAATTTATTTTAATATTTATAATTAAAAATTTATTAAATATTAATTTTATATAAATAAAGATAAGAATATTTGGAGGTAAATATGATATTTTTCATAAAACTGTTTTTGTATAAAAATGCATAATGTCTATCCATTTAAATAATTAAAATAACCTTTAATGAGGAATGATTTAATTGAAATTTATATATTATATATCTAAATATTTTAATTTAAAATATTATAATGATTATTACTAGTCATATAGTTAATATAAGATCAACTTATGCTTGAAAAATTCATTTCTTGAAAAACCGTTTTTCGACATGATTTATGGGTTTATATTTAAATTAAATTTTACCACTTATGTGAATTAAATTTGATAAAATTAATTCCATAATTTTAATTATAATAATTATTATTATGTAATAATTCTAGCTTATTTTTTTCCCATAATGATTAGTAAAGCAATAAAAATTAATTATCGCAGTTATGGTTAAAACAGGGTTTTACACGTCACGTGTACTTGTTTTAAAATTAATATTTCACAGATATAGAATTTTTATCTGATAAATTTGATTTAATACTTATAATAAGTGGGTATAAATTATATAATAATAATTATTTTATTTTAGTCTTAATGGATCAATTACCATTGTTTCAAAACTAGTTACTGTGGTGAAAACCAAAATGGTAAAAATTAGTAAATTTAGAGAATAAGGGAGTAACATGTTTAAAAATGTTTATTTTTTTATTGTGTAGGTATTTATAGAACTTAAATTACATAAAATATATTATTTATAAATTTTGGATACACTTTGGGTGATGGTGGATTCCCATTACTGAATAGACTTGGGTATTTACAAAAATACCACTCCTCCTCAATTATAAAAGGGAACTCCCCCCCTCACATATTCACACCCATCAAGACATTTTACTCTAAAAAAACCTAAAACAATATCTCCCGAAAATCATTTTACACATTATATAGGTTATGATATTCCAAAAATTCTAACCCTAGGGCCCTTAGGAAGAGATCCAAATGAGGTTTCTCTAAAAGAAGGTAATCGTCTTAACAAACCCGTTTCTTTTTCTTTCTTATTTTTCAAACTTAAATTGTGTATTAAAACATAAAATCTAATTAAAATAATATATACCATATACCTATATGTTATTATGTTTATGGAATAACATTTATCCATCTCCTTCTCAATCAAATGGTAAAAAAATCCATCGCTCGTGTGTATGGCGGACTACCATCTTATGAACTAATGTGATTTGTTTTCCATCACTGACTCACATTTATGGTAATAATTATAAAAATAATGAATATATATAATACTAATAAAATTATATTTATTCTGTAAAATTAATATTCTAGCCATTTTCTTACCCTTTCACCCATTAAGAGAATTATTTGTCACTCATGTGTACATACGACCTACCATCTCTATGAAGCGATGTGATTTCTTTTCCATATAAAACTTTCAGGAATGGTTATAAAAATGTATAAAAGGGGTAAATATAATATTTATAACGTAAATATAATTATTTATTTTATTTATTTTTATCCTATTCACAATAACTGAAACTTTCATGACAAAACATGCATGATAAAACAAGTAAATAAACACCCAAAATAATGAAAATAATGAAATATTACTGACAAACATGAGGTAAAATGTAATAATAGGATAATATATGATATTATAAACATAAATATGGTTTTAATAAAAATTAATAACATGTTTAAAAAAATTATTTAGGAATATAAAGTGTTTTTAAATAAATGAAAGCCTGATGTAAGGGATTCCATCTCAATTTCCATTCCATTGAGACATATTTGTTATTATAAACCTATTAAATTTTATGTGGTGCATATACTAACCATTTGATGTATTTAAAATGAATAAATATTTATTCATTATGGTTAATGTTTAAATTCAGTTATATTATTTCAAGGTATTACAATTTGAAAGTTAATATGGGTAATAATCTATTTTACAATCACACTTTTTTTGGGATTGATTTTATTCTCATTAAAGGAATATTATCATTTATCCTACATAAGATACAATAATTATCTTATACAATATAAATTTAAGGAGTTTATATATTTTTCTTCTCTTTTATACTTGAATCAATAACATAATTTTTTATAATAAAAATTTATTTTTTTTCTATTTAAATGAGATATATTTTTCTTCTATATCAATGTTTTTCAAAATTGTTTGACAAAAGTATATTTATTTACTCAAATGATTTTTTTAATTTTTTTGAGATATTATTGAATTTTAAATTTTTTTTAAAGGAATATTTATTTTATTTTCTAAAATGTTTGTTTTTGACAATAATTCAAAGTTAATGTTCTTTTTTTAATGTATACACCGATAATAGAATTCCCTGCCACCATGAATTTTTTATAAAACATAGATTATTTAACTGTTTTTCAACAGTTTTACAAAGAAAATATATTATTAAAGATAATTTTAATATTTTAAAACATTTAATTTATTCATATAAAAGGAAATATTTTATTTCAAAAACCTATATCCTCAATTAATCAATGGTCACCTTTTATCTCTTGATTAATTTAATGATTATTAACTCTCTTGAGATAATAGATTTATTATGATCCTTTTTCATTGGAAATTAAATTTAACTTAAATATCCATATTCTATATATTATGGATGTTATTATTTTATAAACTGTATTCCATTGGTAGATATGGTGTTTACTTTCAAAGTTATTTGATTAACTGGGGACATATTGATAAATCTATATTCTTTACTCAATAAGAGTAATTTTTATGAGGAATATTATTCATAAATTATATAAATTATTAAATATATGAGAAATTATTTGGATATACAATGATGAGTGGGTCCCAAAATTAGTTAGTCCCTTGATTCATTGTAAGATATAATGAGACAAATAAGTTGGAAAAATTAAATTTTGTTTTACCCATAGTTTTAAACTATCTTGTGAAAGGTATTGAAAATAAATATATCATGATTTATGGGATCATGCTGTCCAAAATTAAGAATTTACTTCATTGCGAATTAATTATTATTATTATTGATGTTATTATTTCTTTTATATTATCCATGGATGCATTTTGTGCTCAAGTTATTGATTAAATTTCACAGGTTTTCAGTTTTTTACCTTTAAATATTGATTATGCCTTATCTAATTATGATATTCAAGTTATATATTAATTGGCATTTGTGTTTAGTAATTTGACTTTTCATATTGATTATACCTTAGTATTTAATGACAACTTATACTGAAATTAACCCATAATGATCATTTGATATCACTCTCATTTTGTGTCCTTTACCCATGATAAAGAAGAATTATTTTAATGAGTTTAAGGATGCTGAATATTTTATATTAATTTATTTTATTTTATATTCCTAATGTAAAATGGGTATTATATATGTATCTGGTTCTCCAAAACTACTAAACTGATTGATCCTTTTGGAGTTAACCCCTCATATCCATGTACTTGTAATAAAGTAACCACTAGCTCTAGGTTACTAGAGTCGGGGTTGTTATAGTTGGTATCAAAGGAAGTTTAGTAGAAAATTTTGAAACTAGATTATGGAAAACATAGATTAGGAAACACAACCCAATGATATAATTTGAGGATAAGTATATAAAATCATTCTAAAATTTTGATAAGGTAGAGATTATGTGGTTTTTACTTACAATAAATCTATATCTAGATACTACAAGTGAATGCAGTTTTAGAACAGATGAAACTAGAGGTAATAACCCTGAAAAGAGTTGGTCAAGTATATCTTGGCCATCATTCTGGTGCATGGTGAGTGTACCCTTACTATGCACTTGGTTTGAAACTCCTAGGGGATATACTTATGATAATTTACATTTTCTTTACAAACCATTATGAATGATTTGAAAATAAATATATCCTCAAAGAAACAGAGTTTATGATTATAATATTAACAATACATAAATTTTCAATTTATGTTAAGTGTTACACCATATTTATAATTATACATTATGATTTAAAATTCATAATTTTCTAATCTAATCCTATATATAAAATTTCTTAGAAATGGTTCCTAGTATAAATAATGGTATCAATACTCATCATTGTAGAGATTTCCTTGTCGAGCAAGCCAATAAAACTAGTATTGGAACTGAGTATATCATGGAAATATTAGGGTATCTTTATCAGGTTATGAAAAATAATATTTCTTAAATGGAGAAACCTATTATCCATAGTGTAATTCTTCTATGTTGGATCTCTTTATGTGATATAATCCCCCATAATTTAGTGGGACTACTAATATTGTGGTATCCAAGAAATAGATTATGTCCCTTTAGAAGATATTTTTGGCATTGGGATGTGATGAAAAGGTAACAGTTACACTTGTAGTGTATTGTCTCAAAGATGATGCTGATCAATGGTGGTCATTGATCTAGAATACTAGGGAGGAAGAGGAAATATAACACATGGAATGGAAAAATTTTAAATAGAAATTCTTTGACAAATATTTCTCTTGTGATCAATTAACTATAATGAATAGAAAGTTTCTTAGATTAAAAGAAAAAGGAAGAATAAAGTGTTGAAAATTATGTGGCTAACTTTACAAGAATATCTAGGTATTCTGTAGATTATATATTCAATAAAAATTTTATGAATGACTATTTCATTGAAGTGATTGATCCAAGTCACTAAAGGGAGTAAGTATCTCAGAAACTTTCTTCATATGATGAATCAATTTAATGTGCCACCAAAAAAGAGAAGGAATTTTATACATCCTATATATTTAAGGGGAATCAAGAGAGTTATAGGTTATCTAAACACCAAGAATAAGAGAATTAATTAAAGAATAAGAAAATTATGAAGTAATTTCCATCATGTGAAAATTTCAGAAAGAAGCATTCATGTAAATTTTTAAAGGGAAGGGAAGTTTGTTACAATTTTAGTGATAAGGGTAATATAGATCATGAATTCACAGGGAAGAAACAAATCAATAATTCCAAGTGATTTAGTAATAAATAAATGGGGAATTATTCACACCAATTCACCAAGTGTCAATGGAACATATCATAGAAGAGGCTAAGGGTACGAGGCCAATATTATGAAATCACTATAACAAAGGTGGAACTGTCCAATGATATTGTGAAATTAACTTCAATCATAGCCTCAAATATATACATTGATTTATTTGATTATATATTTTCGAACTCTTTTATGTCTTTCATGTCTTCCATGAAAATTATATATTTACCTATCACCTTAATAAGGAAGTTATTAGTCAAATATCTTTGTGGAAGTATCACTACAATAAGGATGTTCTAGGTAGTCCCCATTATGACTCACACACATTCTTTATTTATGGAATTTATTATCATACCTATGCTTAACTTTGATATAATCCTTGATATGGATTGGATTTTAAAATATGATGCAAAAAATTTATTATAAGGGTAATAAAATTACAATTTGTGATGAACATTTAGAATTCCTTATCTTTAGAGAAGAGACTTCATAATCTGAGTCATGTCTAGATCCAACCCTAGTATCTCTTCTAAATGAGGTTATTTAGGAATAATATCAAACAAAATATGTGTATGGAGAAGGTAATTTTCAAATTGAGGATGTACCTATTGTACTAGAATACATTGATGTATTTACTTAATAATTATCTATAAATCCATGTGAGAATGGAGTTGAGTTTTTCATTTTTTGAATCCCTGATTCAAGCCTAATATCAAAGACTCCCTATAGAATGACCATTTTGTAATTTATGAAGTTAAAGATACTACTAGAGAAGTTGGTGATAAGGGATTTATTCATACCTATGTTTCACTATGGGGATCCATTATTCTCTTAGTTATGATGAAATATGGATTCATGAGGCTATGTATTAATTATAAGTAAATAAATTCTATTAAGATAAAAACAAGTATCTTATGCCTCACATTGATGACTTATTCGATCAAATTCAGAGAGGTAATTTTTTTTCAAAGATTAACTTTCATTTTTTGCATCATCAATTATGAGTAAATAAGGAAGACATTTCAAATACAACATTCCAAATGAGGTATGAAAATTACAAGTTTATAGTAATGCCCTTTGTATTGATTAATGCACCCTCTATCTTTATGGATATAATGAATAGAGTATTCAAGGAATATGTTGATGATTTTGTTGTGGAATTCATTGATGAAATTTTGTAGTATTCAAAAAGGTATGAGGAATATGAGAATCACTTGTGAATCATTCTTGCAACTCTTATAAGAAAATAGTTATATGGGAAATTTAGTAAGTTTAATTTCCAGCTTCAATAAGTTTCTTTTATTTTCCATATTATCTCCAATTATGGAATCTTAGTTAATTTTTCAATAACCAAGGTAGTCAAATAATGTTCTACACCAATGAATATAGATTAAGTATGTAGTTTCTTTGGTTTGACGAGTTCCTATTGATAATTAGTTATGAATTTTAACAAATTGGATAACCCATTAACCAAGCTTACATATAAAGGGGTTATGTTCATTTGGATAAATGTATGTGAAGAATGTTTTGAAGAATTAAAGATGATATTGGTCAATTCTATGATTTTGAATCTACAATCAGGAAATGAAGGGTTTGTGATATATAGTTATGCATCGAATAAAGAAATGGATTGTGTCATTATTCAAAATGGTAAAGTTACTATATATCCATTAAGGTAGTTTAAGACTCATGAATAGAACTATCCAACCCATGATATTTATTTGGAAATTGCAATCCTTTATTTAACGATATAAAGAAATTATCTCTATAATTAAAGATGTGTAATATATACAGACCATAAGTGCATAAAGTTCATGTTTTCAAAAAAAAAAGATCAACTTGAGGAAAAGGATACATATCTATCCACTCAAGTATTATTATTTTTTAATATACTGCCACCCAATGAATATAAATAAGTAACGAGATGCATTGATCAGGAATGATCATGGAGTTCTGACCCAAATAAGTAGTTAGAGGGTTCCAGTGTTCATTTACTTAGTAAATATCTATATAAGAATTATTATGGAAGGGGAGACATACCTCCTTTTTCAAATGACTTAAAAAACATCTTTATTAGAAAAGGTAAAAAGTTCTCAATCTGATGATGAGAATTTTTATAATAAAATTAGAGCTGTGAATGATATGAAATTAGAAAACTTAATTTGTGAAGATGGTGTTATAAAATTTGGAAAGATATTATGTGTTCCATATATACTATAGAAAAAAAGGGAATTTTTGGATGATACTCACATCTCAAATTTCTCTATACACCCTGGTAATACCAATATATACAGGGATTTGAAGGAACATTTTCGGTTGGATAATATAAAGTGGGAAATTATTGATTATGTGTCTATATGTTTGGTTTGAAAACAAGTAAAATCTGAGAGAAAACATAATATAGGATTCATAAAATCTCTTCCTATTCATATATGGAAATGGGATGACATTTTTATGGAATTTTTTATAAGACTAATGAATAATCCTATAAGGAATGATTTAATATGGGTTATTATTGATCACCTAACTAAATCTGCACATTTCTTTTCTATAAGAAAATATTTACCTATTAATCACCTTAAACATATCTATATTAATGAAGTTTTAAGACTTTATGGTTCACCTATTTCAATTGTACCTAATCATGATCCCCATTTTACATCAAAATTCCAGAAGTGTATTCAGAAGGATATTGATACTGAGATTCATTTGAGTACCTCATACCATACTCAAACCAATGGATAGTCCAAAAGGACTATTCAGACAATGGAATACATTTGAGGTCATTCCCACTTTATTTTCATGGTATATGGGATCAATATTTACCTTTGGTAGAGTTTTAATATAACAATAGTTCCTAATAAAGTATTCAAATGGTGCTGTGTGAATAATTATATGGAATGAGATTTCATGCTCCAAATTGTTGGGAAGAAGTTGGAAAAGGAAACTTTCACTCTCATAACCTTTTTAAGAAATAACAATGAAGGTAAATACTATTAAGTCTCATACTAAAATAGCACAAAGTAAGAAAAAGTGTTATGCTGAAAATCAGAGGAAGGATTTTTAATTCCAAGTAGGGATCACATTTTCTTGAAAGTATGTCCATAGAATGGTGTAATAAGGTTTGTTAATAAAGGAAATATAATCCCTAGGTACATATGACCCTTTTAAATTTTTCAATGTATTGGATCTATGGCTTACCAATTGGAAATCCCAACAAGAATCTCTAAAGTACATGATGTGTTCCAAATATCATTTTTAAGGAAGTACATACTCAACCCAACACATGTGTTCACCTATGAAAGAATAGAATTGGAAACTAAGCTATATTACTATAAGGAGTATATCAAGATTCTTAATACTATAGAACATGTAAAGAGGAATCAGATGAATCTATTGGTAAAGGTACTTGGGAGTAATCATAAAATAGAGGAAGAATTATGGGAAACTAGTGGAGGTTATGAATAAGAACCATCAAATTTTTTTATAAGGTGATATCCATGAAATTTTTAGGATAAATATTTTGCAGAAGGGAATAATGTAACACCCCAAGACTTTACATTATACTCTTTTTTAAATAAATTGAACCACTTTGATAACTTATGATATGCCCAACCATGAACCATAATTATAGTAAATGAAGATTATATTTTAATAAAACTATAATATAATTCACATTTTAATATTTCATGGCACACAAACTATAATATGATAGTATGAATATCAATTTTGATCTTACTTGGACAAAATAAGCCTAAAATGAATTTTTGAAAATTTCCCTTAGAAAAAAACATTAATGAATAATAAAAAAGTCAGTATTTAATAATTAATAATTTTATTTATATTGATATATTATAATGTGTGTAATTAACAATTTATTAACTATGAATTTGATAAAAATAAATATAAGAACATTTGGAGGTAAAAAGAGATATTTTTCAGAAAATTATTTTTGTTTAAAAAGGCACAATGTCTATCAATTTTAATTAATTAAAATAATACTTAATGATGAAATATGTAATTTAAATTTATAGATTATATATATAACTACAGTAATTTAAAACTATTAAATGATTATTAATAGTCATGTAGTTAATATAAGATCATCATATGCTTAAAAAATGCATTTCTTAAAAAATCGTTCTTCGACTCTTGCAGGTTTATCTTTAAAATAATTTTTTTCCAGTTATGTGAATTGAATTTGATAAAATAGATTAGATATTTAGAATCATAATAATTAATATTAGTTAATAAGTCTAATTTATTTTTTGGTCATGATTATTAGAAAATACATTAAAAATTAATTATCACGATTAAGGTTAAAATAGGGTTATGCACATTGCATGCACTTATATTAAATTTAGTCTTTCATACATAAAGATTTTTTATTTGATAAATTTTATTTTTTATTTATTATAATTGGGTAAAAATTATCTAATAATTATAATTTTATTTTATGCTTAATGGATTAATTACCTAATTTAAAAAACTAGTTACTATGGTGAAAACTAAACTAGAAAAAGTAAGTAAACTAAGAGGATAAAAGAGTAACATTTTTTAAAAATGTTTATTTTTTTGTGGAAGTTTTTATTGAAATTATATTCTATTAAATCCATTATTTATCAATTTTTGAGGCACTTGGGTGATATTGAATTCCCATTATTGAATAGTTTTGGGTATTTACAAAAATACCACTCCTCTTCAATTATAAAAGGAAAATCCCTCCCCTCACTTATTCATAGTTATAAATCCATTTGGATTGAAAAAAACTTGAAATAATATCTTTCCAAAATCATTTTACACATTATTTAGGCATTGGTATTCCAAAAAGACCAACCCTATGGTCCTTAAGAAGAGATCAAAAGGAGGTTTCTCTAAGAGAAGGTCATCCTCGTAACGAAGCTCTTTATTTTTTCTTTATTCTTTTACAAAATTAAATTATGTATTATCACTTATAATATAATAAAAAAGTATCTATACTATAATTATATGCTATTTTATTTATGGAATAATGTGTATCCATCTCATTCTACATCAAATATGAAACTAATCCATCAATCGTGTGTAAGGCGCCTACCTCGTGAACCAATGTAATTTGTTTTCCATCAACGACTTACATGGATAGTCATAATGAATGAAATAATGAATATATATATTAATTATGAAATTATAGTTTTTTTAAAATTAATATACCATCCATTTCCTTACCCTTTCACCCATTAATGGAATAATATCGTCACTCGTGAGTACGTACGACCTACCGTCTCCATGAAGCGATGCGATTCATTTTCCATGTACAACATTCATTAATGGTTATAAAAATGTATATAATGATTAAATATTATATTTATAATATTAATATAAGTATGGATACTATTAATTGATATATTATTCACAAGAACCAGAGCTTTCATGAAAATATACGCATGAAAAAACAATGCAATTAACACGCAAAACAAGGAAAATAATAAAATATTATTAACAAATGGGTAACAAAATGTTATAATAGGATCATATATGATATGATAAATATTAATATGGTTTTTTTATAAATTAATAAAATTATTAAAACCATTATACATGAGGATAAATCATATTCAACTAATAGAATGTGTGAGGTAATAGATTTTATCTCAATTTCCATTCCATTGAGACATATTTACTATTTTGAACCTATTCACATTTATGTGGTGTTTATACTTCCCCTTTGATGTATTTAACATGAATAAAAATTTATTCATGATTTTAATGTTTTAATTCAAGTATATTATTTCAGGGTTACAATTTGAAAGTTACCAAAGAGGTAAGAATCTATTTTACAATCTCACTTTATTTTGGGATTTATTTTACTCTCATTGAAGGAATATTATCATTTGTCCTGCATAAGCTCCAATAATTTTATTATATGATATATATTTAAGGATTTTATATATTTTTGTCCAATATTTCATCTCTTTGGTTCTTTAATCAAGAAAATAAAAGTTTAAAACAAAAATATATTTTATTTCTCTCTAAATAGGATATATTTTGCTTTAATATCCATATTTTCCAAGAATTGATTTTTAGAAGTCCTTTTATGTAATTGAATGATTTATAAAGTAATTTTTTAAGTTATCCTTGAATTTTAAAAATGGATTTAAAGGAATATTTATACTATTTTTTAAAGATACATTTTTAATAAAAAGTTAAATAAAATGTTCTTTTTATAAAATATATGACAATAACAGACTTCCCCATTGATGTAACCATTTTATGAAATGTATATTATTTAACACATTTTCAATGGATTTAAAAATAAAAAAATCTTATGAAGTATTATTTTAATATTTCACACCCATTCCCTTTATTCTTTTCAATGACATGATTTTATTGAAAAAACCTATATTCACGATGAATCGATGGTCACCTATCATATCTTGATTAATTTTGTGATTGTTAACTTTATCTCATGACAATAAATTTCTTGTGATCATTTTTTATTAGAAATTAAATTTCTCTTAAATATACATATTATTTGTATCATGGATTTGATTATTTCTTAAACTGTATACCATTTGTACATTCATTGTTTACTTTGAAAGTTATTTGATTAACTAGGAAAATATTGATAAATCCTTATTATGTAATCAATATAGATATTTTTTGATAAGGAATATTATTCATGAATTAAATAAATTATTTGATATATGATGAACGATTTAGACATATAGTGATGCGTGGGCCCTATGATTATATAGCCCCATGATATATCAGTAGGTCTCATGAGATAAACCAAATTTCCAAATTAAATGGGTACCCACAGTTTTAAACTATCTTATGAAAGGTATTTTCAGTATAGATATTTTGATATCTGATACCATGAATTATAAAATTAATCATTTCCTTCATTGTAAATTTAGTTATTATTATCAATGTGAATAAGGATTATTTTAATGAGTTTAAGGATGTTGGATATTTCAATTTACTATGTTTTATTTTCTATTCCTAGTGTAAAATGGATATCATGTATGTATCTAGTTCTCCAAAACATCTACACTAATTGGTCTTTTTAAGATATGAACTCTTGTATCCATGCTATTGTAATAAAGTAACCAACGATTTTGGGTTACTAGATTCATTGTCGTTACATTCAATATAACTAACCTAATGGTTTATTCATACCTTTGAACTATGATCAACCTAAATATATAAATCCTTAATGACCTTTTAAACTCTTAATCTATCTGCATATGATGACATCTTAACCTATAAAGTTATCTAAACTATCCCCTGATACCAATTGAGGATCCCCAAGACCCACACTCTCAGATATAGTGATAAAAACATAAAATTTACACACTATATTTGATACGAATATATAATTATAAGAAAAAAACATTTAAAATCGAAATACCTTTTTTGGTTTAACATTTTATAAAACTTTCATAAAATTAAACTACTAGAACCCATATTAATTATATTAAATTTTTTTTCCTAATATATAAGAAACTATTTAATCTATAAAATTCCTTTAATATATCCCCAAACCCCCACAAAAGATACTCTTGTAGGCACATATTATGTATTACTTTTCTTTATAACTCAAGGAAATGGAAACATAAGAATGTGGTGAGCTCAGATGCACATTATGGAAAAAACATAAGTGATACAATCAAATATCACAAGTGAGCATAAGATGAGTATATAGATATAATTAGGATATATAATAAAGTTATACCCAAAAAATAATAGATCATAAATCATGGAATAACGTAATACATGAATCAAAATAGTGTAAAAAAACAATTCAATAAACATGATCCTTGAGAGTATAACATATTCATGAGAATAATCATAAAACCATGAAAATACTTAAAATATAACAAAAAATTACTATAGGTACACATTAATTTCATGACTCATACACTCTCACCAACTATTGTGAGACTACTTAATTTTACTATTGTATACATCACCTTAATGAGTGAAACACTTGCACCAACACTGGTGAAAAACTATATTGTTCCCGCATATACATATATCCTGATATTTATACTCTTAACTAATGAATTTAGAGGGTGATATATAACCCCACATGTTATCATATATACACATGAGTGGAACTTGAAATAAATAAATAATTATATCATAAAGAACCCATGGAAATAAAATGGGTTTTATGTCCTCTTCAAATCAAATCATATAAAGAAATCATTCATAATTCCATCAATAATCATAACATGATAAACCCATGGAAAATGAATGTGTATATATTGATATAAAGTAAATTTACAAGTAAATACCATTCAATAGGGATAATAAATAATTTTTTATTTACACTATATAAATAAAGGGTATATGGTTAATTTAGTAATTTCCCCAATCAATCGATATATGGAATTTAGGTGAACACCCTTTAATCAAAGAAATAGAAAATACAATATTCATAAAGGAAATCCATTAGAATAAAATTTATACGTATTCAAATATAATGGTTTGAATAGAAAATTATGGAGATGAATCATATATTTGATAGAAAAAACATTAAATAATTTATCTATAGAAATAATGTAGATGTTATCATTTTAAAAATTTTATTGATCAAGCACAAGACATGTCAAAGGATGTGTATTTATATGAAAACCATTTTTATAAGCATTATGAAAAACTAATTTTTAAATAAGAAACACACATGATTTAAAAAAAATTATTTATATAGATATATTTTATAAATTAAAGAGAATAATATTTTATTTTATAAAACCATTAAATCTTAGAAAGGACGTTTCATAGAAAATTATAAATATGTCAAAAATAATTCTTCACACTGAAAAGATTTAAAAAATATTCTTTTTTATAGTTAGATGAAAAAACCCATAGGAAAAATATTAATTTTTTTTAAAAACTTTTAAATTAAGTTCAAGTATTAGAAAATTAAATTAATCAATTATTGGGGCATAGGTAAGGTTATTTTCAAAAGAATTTAATGAATACCGACTTGAAAAATGGAAGGTTCCTGACTGAGAAGAAGATTTGAGGTCAGTTTCACTTATATAAAACACTTTGGGTAAAGCATGAGTTAAGGGGAAATTTTATTTTAATAGAACATGAAATACCCCATGAATAACCAAATAAAATTATTATGGGTTTTATAAAGAATAAAAATTACATATATGGATTTTCTAAAAAAAAATATTATTTTGAGAATAATATTGTTAACGAAACCCTTATGATTGAGTAAAATTTATATAAAAACCATTGAAAAAGATATATATCGAAAATAAAAATAAAATTCAATGACTAAAATATAATTCATGATATAATATAACAAATAGAAAATTTATAGATAATATAAAAGTAAATTGATGTATAACAATAAGCATGTCCCAATAATTAAGAATTGAGACCAATAAACCCTTAAAAGAAGCATAAAATTTCTGGTAAGAGTAATTTGATAATGATTTCATAAGGAAGAATTGAAAAAACATAGAAAATAAGGATTAAATACATTATAAATTACTAATTATGTACAATAAATCATACTTAGAATAATAAAGTTCAATAAGAAAGCTTGTAACTCAATGAAAGGGAATTGAGTTAACATGAACCCTTACATCTTTTATAACTTTTGATTCAGAACCCCATGAGAGAAATAACATGGAATAAAACATATAATATAATGAAATATATGATAATAATGATACAAAATATTAAAGGGATATTATATACACCATTACAAAGACAACATGGTGTATAATAAGAAATTTGTCTCAAGTGGTGAACATTGTGACAAAAAACCCTTACAACCTTAGTATACTCTGAATCAAAGACCATTTAAATAATGAAAACTATAATAATATTAAAACCTAAATAATTACATGAATATGATAAAGTAAATTCATTTATATACAATCAAACCATATTATATATTTCATGGTTCATTGTAAGAAATATGTCGCAAGAAACTAAATTTGAGACAATAACCCCTTACATTGGTCCTGATACATTCTGTGCATGGGATTAAATTATTGAATAATAAAATTATGTTTTTAAAAACTTTATTAATAAAATTATTCATCTATATTTTATATTTTATCTATTATCATATGTTATTTATTTATTATATAATTTTTTCTTATGTCAGTTACTTGGGGTTTTTCAGTCATTTTTTCCACAACTCTTTTTGTATATTGAAAATGGTAAAAGGTGTTGTAAATTTGTTTAATAATTTATATATTTTTATCATCATAATTAAATTATTATTAAATTATTAATAAATTCATATAATAACACAAGTTTCCAAAATGGACTCTAAGTATGAAAGGTAACCTGAAATGTTCTTTTTGGCGATTAAATTTTCTATGATAGTTTATTGTTAATATCACTTATAAAATTTCCAAGATTATATTTCTATAGCCTTAAAAAATTAAATATTTAGATAATATTTTCCAATATCACCATTAATTATGTTTCTATATTCACTCATGATAGAAATTTATAATATTGTTCATGTAGGTGGTTAAACCGACCAAAACATGAACATGCTATAAATAAAGAATACATATGATTAGGGGGTGATTTAGTTATAATATAAATATAAGAGGATTATAATGAAATTATTTATATATTATTAAGGTTTGTTAAATATATTTTAAAATATTCCTACAACTAATAAAATACTTGATTAAAAAATGAAACACATCAATTTTGTGGAGGCAGTAGTTCGCACATACGTATGTAGGGGATTTTCATTTTTTCATCGAAAGAAAGAAAGGTAGGGAATGTTATATAATTTAACAACATTAACAAAGTTATAAATATTTTATTATTTCATTAATTATACATTTAATACTAGTTATGTTAGGTGGTTAAGAAAAATAAGTCATGTCGTTCATGGGTGTATTAGTCCGCACATACACATGTCGATGTTTTTTATTTTTCAATGAATTGGTGGGATTGAAAGTAAATAGTATTTTCTAATTTTAAAAACACAAATAAATTTTATGTAACATATTTATTCATAAATTCCATAATTATAAACAACCATGATAGGCAGTTATAAAAAATATAAGGCATCGATTCATTGAGGTTGTAGTCCGCACGTACGCACTATCAATGTTCTTTTATTTTTATTAGTAGATGGAAATGAATAAATAAGGGGTTTTCATTTAATATAATAACATATTGATATATTAATTATACTTATGTCATTATATTAATGTGGTTAGAAAAGTTTTGTATGTGGAGGATTATGAATAAATAATTAAGAAGGTAGTAATATTTATATTGAGTGATTGAGTTTTCTCTAATAATTCTCTTTGGAACTGGAGGAATTAAGCTAACTAATGGTGAATAGAGGCTTAAAGAAGCGAGAGATGATTCTAGGAGGAACAAAATAATATATTTTTAGTAATAAATTCAAAGGAAAATGTGTAATATTGAGTGTTTGAAGGACCCCTCTTTATAAGTGACAAGGAGTGAAATTTTGGAAGCACCCTTTTAAATTTCCAATAATATAAAGTTATCATTTAAGGGTAAAAGGATCAAAAAGGGAAAAAAGATGAAAGGAGATGAGGTTTGATCAATCCACACCTAAACCATCTGTTTGGAAATATTTTTTACATGTTTTGGGTTATTTATCCTCATTAAATCAAGTGTTACCATTTTCAATTTTACCAAGGTAATTTTTTTTAAACATATTAATTAAAAACACATATCACATAAATGTTTTTAGGAAAAATTGTATTTTTAAGATTAAAGCTTATGTATAATCAATAGTTATCAATATTATAAATTTTCATGGAATAAATTGATTTATTTTAAAACAAAAAAAGTATGTAGATTTAAAATTAATCAAAACCAGATTTTACCATTAAAATAATTAATTAAAAGAAAAGATAAAAAATAGTTTTTATTATAATTAAAATATTACCTTTTTTACAAGGTTAAACATAGATTTTATAAATTTTATACAAATATATTTATAATTTATAAATAAATTCATTAATTACATATTTGACCAATTAAAAGGTTTTATAAAATTCTAGGTCTAGCTTATATATTGATAATGTAATAAAAGCCACTTTTTTTGACAAAAAATGTATTTTCACTATTCACCTAAAAATAAATTATCTCTAAAAAATTCTAAAAATTAATACTGAGTAAATTTTGATATGAGGAATTCAAAAATGAATTTTATTTTAAAAAATTAAAATTCAAAAATTTATAAATTTATATTTTAAATGAAAATAACATATATAAGGAAAAATAATTTTTTTGAAAAATTCCCTTTTAAAACATTAAGTATTATTATCATATTTTATATGCATTTATAATTGATTACAAAATTTTTTATTTACCATATTTTTTATTATTTTTAATTTTCTTAATAATATTTATCTAATATGTCACAACTCATTTTAGTTTGTCGTTGCATGGGAAACAAGCTATCTATAAAGTGTTTATGTAACAAGAAAAAATTGCATATTAAAATCTTGGGTCGTTATTATTCAATCAATTGAAATTTTGTAGAAGTATATAAAAATATTAATCATATGGTGTTGGTATGAATATGTTGAAAAAGTGATGATCATAAAAGATGTTTTAGTGAAAGAATCTATTCCCATTGATTTAAATTTTACTTTGGGAATACATTTAAGGGAATATTTTTCATCTGATTCGTTGCATTGTGTTCACTGTATTATATGATCATGATTATATATTGTTATTTACTTAATGGATAGTATGAAATTCATATATTTCTTCATGTAGTCTCAATTTATGGTATGAAATTTTTATGTATATGTTGTGTGTACTAGTGACTTACTTATTTTAGATTTATAAGTGAATGTCACCCATTTTGTGTTTAGGGAAACTTATTGTTAGTAACCAACAATTAACCAATTTAATATGGCCTTAGGGAGGAATAATTATCCTTTTCACTGACCTGGGATGAATCCCGATGCGTTTGATTCAAGTCATGTATAATGGACATGATCTAAGTTGATGGGATGAAACAACTGCTAAACGAACTCTCTAACATCATTCAGTACCTAAAAAGGATTGATAAACCACATATATAACTCATTGCCTTCTACAATCCTATATTAACATGTAATGTATAAAATTGTAAGAACATGTGATAATTAAACATTGAAATTATGGAAATTAATAATTCCCTCTCTTATATTTACTCAAAATAACGGTGAAAGTAAATGTCACCATACAACACCTCATTTTATTCCATAGCAACATATGAATAGTAGTTATCATTTAAGGTAAACTACAATAATGGTAAATTTATATACCATGTAAAACCAAACTCTTTTATGAAATCTCACAACATATCTTACAACATTTGAGTTATCCTATCGATTTAAATATCTATCAATAGATGGAATGCAATTATATAAATTTATTAGGTGATAAAATTACATAGCTAATATACCTATAATATAGATGAAAATTTTGTTTCAATAATATATATAATCATCCTAGAAACAATATAAAATATCTACAGATTTTTGATATAAATTTAAATCATTCTCATGAGCTGAATATACTCCCTGATTAGTAGAAAATGCATTAAATTTTATACTAGAAAAAAATTTCAAAATTAGAATTGTAAAATTTAGTTTGATAAGGGAACCAAATACTAATGTTCATAGAAATTTCTTAGAACTTACACTTTTAAATTATCTATGTATAAAACAAGATATTTAAAATGTCATTGTTTGGGTCTTATCTATATAAAATTATAGCATCTATTCACAAACTTTTCCAATGTTATTTTAATATTTAGACAATATAATAATTGAATTACAATATATTTCATATTTTATACCTTGGGGTGCACTTATAACACCAAGTTATAGAAAAGTTTCATTATATCCACATATATATTGATTAACACATTTTTTATAACATGTATTGTGTGGTTTTCGTGGAAAATTATTCACATTCAACCTAAAGTGTGTTTTATTATATTTAAAAGGTTCATTTAGGCCTATTTTGGAGAAATTTAGAACATAAAAAGATTATTTCATTAATTTAAGGTTTTTAAAGGGTAAATAAACCATTTAGAAGGAAATTATGATGTTAAAAAACTATTCCATGTTATCCAGAAGTAGTGAAAATAATTTTTTGAGATATCTAATATCAATGCATGTTTTTGATAAACCATTAAAAAATAAAGCATCAAATTCATTCATAATATCTATCCTAAGAATACGTGTTCAATTTTTAAGAATCATAATTTTCAAATCAATATTCTTAACCATGTATTATTCCATATTAAGTGAATACACATTTTTTCAATATTTTAAAGAAGGGGAACCTACTGAATGAATGATGAATGTTGTTAACTAAACTTAAAATTGTGTCACCCAAGGAAGGATTCAAAGGAGTATGAAGTGTCTCTAAATCAAGGGTTATTCTACATTAATTAATAATCATCATATCTTTATATACTTACTATTTTTTTATATGTTTTTTCATTTTCCTTTTACAACATATATATATATATATATATGTTTTATAGATATTTTTGTTCCCCTAATAGGTTTTTATGATGTTTATGAATTTTTTTTAAATAATTCATTCTTTTTTGACTGTGCCTTCATTTCATTATTTGTACATAAGTTTGTGTTGTGAATCGAGTTGGGAATTTTTTTCTATTTTAGTTATCAGATAAGGGATTAGGGTAAGGGAACCCTAACATAATATGGAATATAAAATAAAATAGATTTTTTTATCTAATGATTAGCTAAGTAATGGTTATTGTGTGAGAAATTTATCATATACTCACTAATATGATTAAATCCCACAAAAAATGCAACATGATTTGAACCCAATTCAATGATTAAGCTATAAATAAAAAAAATTGAGAAGATCACTAGAATTTCATTAATATCAAAAAATTCCACTCATTAGACTAATATAAGTTTTTTTATTTTTTTTCACAATATGAATTTTTATGTCTATTAAATAATTAGTTAAATACACAGACCTTGGGACTGTGATTTTTTACCTATAGGTTTTAACCCATACTACCATTATCTACCAAGTTAGTTCATTTAGGGTAAACTGCAATTTTAAAATTTGAAAAACATTATAAAAGGAATATCACATATCCTATCAAGAAAATATTTATTGTTAGAATATGATTGAGTTCTCCCTACCAAATAACCAACCATTTATAGTGTCTTAATAAAAATTTTCACCGCTATATAAATACACCATTCGATATAATAACTAGGTATCAACCTCCCACTCAACTAAAGATAAATATATCATCATTTTTATATAGACATTGTAACATCTTGACAAGATTTACTTCCACTAAACCTCAAAAGAGTTAAGTTAGAATGTAACAAGGCCTTAGGTACACCCCTTGACCATCAATGAATATAAATAAATGATGATGGAATAGAAAATACCTTTGGTGAATGATGTTACCTCATATGATTCATAAATTCCATTACCAAAGTTTACAAAACGTTTTCCATGAGATGTTTATATATGGGACATACCAAAATTTCATGAAAAATGAAATAATTTAGTGTAAATAGTGTATGATGGTCAAAGTGAATTTCTCAAGAGGTTTGGGTGAATTGAGAATTCAAATGTTTTTGTTGAAAATATATATTTTTAAAATTAATTTAAAATCCCTTAATTTTGAATACGCAACCCAGTAAAAAAATATAGTATGTATATATTATTTTATACTTCCAAATATTTTCTCTATCACTTGATAAAAACACAATTAATACAATTTAAAACTATATTAACATTGAAGAGTTATTTACAAACACAAATATATATATATATATCACATATAAATGTTAACTATCAAAGTTATATTTTTTTAAAACACAATATTGCTAACAATATAGAGAATAGTAGAATAATGAATAAAGAGTTAGAATAAAACAAAGTAAGAAAGAAAATAAAATAAAAAATGGAAATTTAAAAATAAGAGGTTCAGTTACAAGCTAGAACCTATACTTATCCACTTGAGAGTAAACCAAAACCAAGCTATTTTATTTAAATAATAAACTAATCTAAAACCTAGATCATGTTTTACAAACAAAACTTCACACAAGACCGTATAGGCAATACCAAGACTCTTCAATAGTTAATTGAGAGAGTATAAATGTGAGAGATAAAAAGTGAATATTATCAGAGTACTCCAAAATATAGCATAGGAGTGTGTTAATAGATATAAAAAAACTTATAAACACAAGGTAAAGTGTAAGTAGAGAGAGAAAGAGCAATGGATTTTGATGCTAATTTATCATTTGTCAAATTTAGTTTACCAGAAGGGTTATAGCCCTTAATATTTATTGGGATTATATGGAATGAGAAATATGAGTTTTGTTAGAGTTTACAAGGATTCACAACAAAACTGAGTATCAAGGGTGTGGGAGTTAGAAGCATAGAGTAAAAATACACAAGTGTAGATCTGATATATATTTTTGGCTCCTTTATCTTATGAAATATAAAAGCTATAATTTGATTATCAATTGTATAAAAAACATAAGTAAATCCTTGAAATGATCCTATGATATTTCAGAATTAAATACCATAAATTTCAATAACTAATCCAAAATATTCCTTTTATAATTAAATAATTTTTTAATATTTGAATTAGAAACAGTCATTCCTAAATATTTTAGACATGATATATTTTCATCTAATGGTTATTTGATCAAAACTTTGTGTGGTTACTAGATTATGTTGTAGGTTAATAATTATTATTTTAGAAACTTAAACTTAATGTATGGTCATTTGGGTCCTTCACGCCACTGATTGATCTATTCATATAGTCAGATAATTCTTTATGCAATATATTCCTTCATGCAGTTAGCTAATCCTTTATATGGTAGGTTGAACCTTTTTGTGGTTACTAAAACTCTTCATGTGGTAATTTGAATTCATCATGAATTTAGTTTAACTCTTCATGAATTTAGCTAAACTCTTCATATGATTAGTTAAACTCTACACATGGTTTGGTGAAGTCTTTTCATTTTCAACAAAAAATAGATTAATTCCAAGAAAAACAAAACTTATTTGAATTTAATAATCATGATTTTATATCATTAAACATAAATTTATAGAATAATACAATAGTATCATCCAAGATATTAAATTATGCATGATAATTTTTTTTGTAATCAAGTTAAAAGTTTGTCAAAAATATATAAGTGAATATGTTTATAAAACTCCCAATTAAGTCTGAAAAGGATAAAAAACACAAATCCTGAAAATGGAGATCTAATGAATCCTCCATTCCTCACCAAAAACTATATGAGTCATCCCATTACCAGGGGGTCCTCTTCCTCCATAGATCCCTTATAATGGTCATGATGCACCACTCATGAATTAAGTTGTCTTTCCCTTACTCATGTCACACTTTATATAATCAACTGATACAATAAGGTGTATAAATAGTGGGTATGTACTATACCTAGTAAGATATACCCTAGACATCCCATACACCCTATGTATGTTAAATTCCATAAATCATCAAATAGGTTTTTATAAAACTTCCCACCCTATGAAAATTTATTAGACCATAATAATTATTCAAAAATTAATCATAGTTTTTTTAATAAACTAAAACCCATACAATATCAATAACATATTCCCAAAACCTAAAATATACACAAATTTTATCAATAAAAACCCATGGAAACCCATATACCATAAGTATAACTAAAAATGGGTACTTATTGTTCACGAGTGGATCAACTACACCCAAACATCACATTATATATACTAACAAGGTCTCCAAACACAAGTTGTAGTTTCTAAAATCCTCATCAAAATAGATGATCCACCCACACTCAAGTGAGCATTTAAATATGAAGTCTAAACCCACACATAAAAATAATAATAATTCCAATAACAAAATCAATCAATCAAAACCATAATAAACTAAATGAAAACTCAATTACACTATTCCACAATGAAATCAATTCAACACAATTTTACATTTTTCCCCAAATTTTATAGAGAATACCCACACACCTAAAAAACTACCATTTTAAATTTACCCAAAATCACTTACACCAAAAACCCTATTTTGAAAAATAAAAAACAACATCATAATTAATTTTTTAAGAAAAATAGAAATTCAATTTCTAAAACAATCAGATATAATCCATAATATTTGGAATAAAATTTCATGTCTGATAAGCCACTTACCTCAAATTGATGAAAATGTGAAATCACACCACCAAACTCAAGATAACAGTATTTATTATCCCTCTCAAATCCCTAGAACCAAAATCCATAAATTTATGTAAATTAAAACCTATGATTTCATCCAAACCCTACATGGTTAGGGTTTCACCAAGAAAAAACCAATAACAAAGACAAGAAATGCGATTTAGAGGAAACTTACCTTAGATCTAAATTCTAACCACCCAAGGACCAAATAAAGATGAGTTAAAAAGGGATAAAATCACCAATAATTTCCAAAAATTATACTAATGATTAGAGTATTGAGTGAAAGGGATATAATAGGACTAAAACTTTCAAAATTAGGAAAATAAGGATGATTAGATTGTGTTTTTAATGGTTATATGACCTTATTTAATGGCCCTGAATACCGTACATCAACTGTGTTACTAAAATTATCTAAAAAAATTTAGGCATGAATGGAAGTAATGTATAGTATTGTTGATCATGAATTAACCATACATCCTTCTATGTCTCCCATTAAAGTTGTTTTACAATTTTCCTAAAGAATATGTATAATCCCTATGATAATTAACTATTAAAAAACCTCTCTAAAATAGTCAATTTAAACCCTAAACCTCCAAAACTATAATATATATCAAAACTATAATTTAAACACCTAAAATAGGGACCTATGATACTTTACACCATTGTTATTTATATCATCAAGAAATTTGAGTATGTTAGTGTTAGGGAATAATCCAATACACTATTGATGATTCAAGGACTCTCTCTCCCATGTTTCCTTTTGCATAATACCATGATTGAAAATGAAATATAATAATAGAATGACTCAACCCTAAAATAATTTCTCTTAATGATAAATAATACATATAGTCTTATATATAAAACTTTTATCCAAGTTTAACTTCACTTAATTATAACTAATGATGTGTGAATGATCCAATATGTATTTCTATAATTGAGAGATGTGTAATACATCCTGCATTAAATTAATAAATAGGGTTAATGCTAACCATTATGCCACATCTATGATATTTTCAATGATCTAAAATAATCCCATATATCTAGGAGTTAATTTACACAATTTCCCAAGTATGTTTTTACTAATTTAACTCAATATTTAAAAACACATGATCATACATGAAGAAATATAAAGGTCCCTAGAGATGATCGACAAAATTTTTTTTCCTACATTGATGTGTAACAATATGTTTATGAATCAATTTATTTTTATCTCTTGAACCATACTTGGTACCACCAAATAAACTTCTCCTCTTTTTTTTGAAAATAAAATAGATTTATATGGCCTCACACAGATAAACTCAAAGGGACCCTTTCCAATAGCACTCAAATTACTATTATTCTATAAAAACTTAACTATAAAAATATATTTCTCCTATAAAACATAAAAATCAACAACACATTCTTTTAGAATATCATCTGATATATAGATAATCCACTTTGAATTTCAATCTATCTGAGGATGAAAAGAATTATTGAACTTAAATTATATATCTATGGATCATTGAAAATATTTTCAAAACCAATAAGTAAAACAAGGTTCTATATTAGATATGATCAATGTTGGAACACCATGAATCTTAACTATTTTTTTTCACAAACATCTTTGATAATTCAACTTCAGTATTCATCTCCTAAATTATAATAAAATGATCCAATTTGGTTACTATATTTATGAATACCCAAATAAGAGAATGATTTATTATTGTATTTGGTAAATACACTATAAAATACATAGAAATTTGGTCATACTTCCACATTGGGATCGATTATGGTTTAAATATTCCTATTACCCTTTTATGTTCTATCTTTATATACTAAAAGGTAATGAGTTTTAAAACATTACATGAAACATACCACTTCATACTTGGACACCAAAATTAGTGACTCATATTCTTGTAGATTGTATTATAATAGAGGTGAACTAACTAATTATAATGATGAGATTCCATTATTACTTCCTCTCACATTGAGTATGAAGGAAACAATCACTTTTTAAAATATAATGTCAAATTTTAGGTTTGTGACAATACATCTAAGATATTGCCACAAATTATGGAATACGTCATAGCCAAAAACTCAAAATCTAAAAATTTACCTTCCTCATCCTTCTATTAAATGATTTTGTAACCAAAATATTGGATAATATCATTCACTCACCATTATTAGGGACATCCAATTTTATTTTTGAAAATAATTACAAATGCTATCATTCCTCATTAGATTCCCAAACCCCATTACCACATGATTTTTAGCTGAAAAAATTTGCTACCATATTCCATTTTGTAGGCCTATATTCTAGATAAAGATAAAAAAATTTTAAATACGACAACCATATTTACTACCTAAAATCTAATTCACATTATGAGAATATATACTTCAAGAACTTATGATCTATGTATATTATAAACTTTTCACCAAAAAATAGAATAAATTGTTTTCAATTCATTCACAACCATTATGATCTCAAGATCATATTTTGGGTAATTACTTTTATGAAACCTTAATTGTTATATGAAAAAAATGATTGCCTTGAATGATAACACCACGAAGTATGGTTACCGAGGAATCATAATAAAAATACTCATCACACTACTGAAAATATGATCTATACCAATTTGTTTGGTCAAACCATTGGTATAGGTTACTTATATGGACCTATACCAATGGTTTTGGAAAAACCGTTGGTATATGGTGGACCTATACCAACAGTTTTGGACAAACCATTGGTATAGGGCAGACCTATACCAACAGTTTGGCCAAAACCGTTGGTATAGGTCCATTATAGAGACCCTATACCAACGGTTTGTCCAAAACCTTTGGTATAGGTCCCAGAATCAAAGAACCTATACCAACGGTTTTGAGAACCGTTGATATAGGTACATGTATTTTTAATGGAACCTTCTTATAGAGGACAGTAAATAAATAAAAATTTAAAATAATTATGATAATACATATATATTTATGAAAATATGTTCACAAAAGTAAGTTAGGTTAGTGGTTAGGTCGTTCATTCACAAATGGGAGGTGCTGGGATCAAAACCAAACTAATGATTAATTTTTGAATTACATATACCAACAGTTTTGTGGAACTGTTGGTATAGATTTTCATATTACTTATACCAACAGCTTTCAAAACCATTGGTATAGGTCTATACCAACAGTTTTCCCAGAACCGTTGGTATAGACCCATCCTCACGACTTACTTGGAAACCGTTCTCCAAATAGTTGGTATAGTCTATACCAACAGTTCCAAACCGTTGGTATAGGGTATTTTTCCTATAGTATCACTTGGTTCTGGAAATATATGAATGAATGAATTGACCCACCTAGTTTTAACTCTTTAAAAGACATTTGAAGTTTCAAACCCCATATAAATGTTAATTTTTTTACTTATAAAATCCATCATTAGTGAATATAAACATGATAAATCATGAAAAAAATATCAATCATAATTTATAATCAAAGAGAAACTAGGATTATTGAAAAATAAAATCAATACCTTCTATAATAACAACACTTAAATATTCTGAAGATAGAATAAAATTACATTAAATAAAATCACATACCCAAGGAATTTCACCTCATAAAATCAAAATGTGCATTTGATGAATTTTTAATATAGAATATGGTCCTATAATGTGCTCAAAAAAATATCTAAATATCTATTATAATCAATTCATGATCATGAATACACAAGTATTTCATCAATAAATATCATGAAAATAGTTAAGATATTGAAAAAAATTGTTATTAATGAATGATATAAAGATATTTTGATCATTACTAAGTCAAAATGGTATAACCAAAATAATAATAATGTTATTACCTACTTGGAAAAGATGTATTTGGTATATCCTCTTTCATCACTAAGATTTGATGGAATCCTAACCTCATGTTGATTTTAAAAAAATGTAAATCACTATTTGATTGATTAAAATAGTGATCAATTCTAGGAACAAGATACTTGTTATTGAAGGTGACTTGATTTAACTTCTCATAATCGATACATAATTACAATTTTCTATCCACTTTCTTCAAAAAGTGTATTAGAGATGCTCAAAGTGAGGTGCTTTGTCTAATGAATCCTTTGTTCACCAAATCCTACAACTAAAATTTTAGCTCCCTTATACCACCCTGTTGTATCAAATTTTATGGAATAGATATATGAATCAACCTTGGATATAGATCAAATAATAATTATAACTCATATCCTAGAACTATCCTTGAAAAATCATCTAAATACATCTAGATAGTGGATGGATATCTTTATAAATTAAACCCAACCATCCACTTTCATTTCTCCCAATACCATCACCCTAAATTTCACAGGATAATTTCAAAATATTTTATAATAGTTCTATTACTACCTACATTGACATATCATTCTTCTTTATATATGTGAGTCATTCCCTCTGGAGTGGATAACATAGATTTCTGACCATAGTAGTTGATATGATCATTGTTTTCAATCACCAATACATATTCGTGATAATATCAAACATGTTAATATTAAGGATGATGAAGTCCCATGAAAATTAAAAATTTATTATCATAACATTTAATGATAAAAATTTGAATCCTTTACTATCCTACTCTCCAAGAGGTGTTTGGATGTTTACATCATGCAACATTATTTCTACATACAAGCCCAACTGATCTACTACCGATGTTGTAATAAATTATTGAGAGTCATTAGTATCAAATAGTATAAAATAATAATAAAATAAAGTAATAAGGTACCTAAAACTACACTTACTCTACCTCTTGAAGAACCTACACCACTACCAATAAGTGTCCCCAAGTCTTATCAGACTGGGATTTTCCACTCTATTATGATGATTACAACTGTGATCCTTTTGGAGTCATAAGGTCATCCCATGTGAAACATGACTATTGGTGCAGGATATAATATCAAGACCCATACTTACAGACCTGTGATACTTGTGTTTTATTTGATATATCTATCATTAATGCACTCAGTTGATTCATAAAATATTATTCAGGTGTCTAAAATCCCCACACCTAAAATAGTTTTGAGGCTATCATGTGTAATCCTTATTTAAGTAGTAAAGTGAATCAAACTTAAGAAATATTTCCTAAACATTATTTTTTCTCGTTGATGAAACCATTAGTGTATCTTTCCTATATGATGTTTCAACCCCATAAGAAGAATCAGCCCACATTTTATTTTTCCTACTACAAGAACCAATACCTTTACTTAGTGAGTGAAGATACTCCCACTAGGGAAATTTCCAAGAATATACTTTTCTACCACTATTTATTTATTCATCCTCTAGATATAAAAGCTAATCCAAGACATCACAATCCTTAACCATATGTTTAGCCACAATCTTGACAAAAATATTCTATATTTCAAGGACTCATTGTCTTCTATTTTTAGTTTAAAATATGATAATGTTTTAAATTTATTTCCATACTCCATGGTCATCATATCTAACTTATAAAAATATAATAAATCAAATATTTTTGAAATTTGGAATTAATGAGGTTAGATATATTTTTTAAACATCTTCTTAAACCCCTCCTAATTCAGCCCTTTATATTTCTCTATTTCACAAGAATATCACACCATTCACATGAAATATATTTTAATATATATTTTTCTAACATAAAATTAAAATATTCTAGGGTATCTATGAAGACAATTATATTATTGATCCTCTTTAACCAATGATAAATTTTTTTAATCTAAAATCCCCTCAAAAGGTTGGAGGATTATTCCTTTGAAATCCTAAGAAGCCCGAGTTTGATAAAGGGGAATTAACCCACATATTGTATGATAATATCATTACAAATTACTTAAAAACCATTTAACCAATGATTTATTATTAGGTATAAAATTCTTGGTAGCTTCCTCACAAAAATTTATAGGTCTCCTTAGTAGCATATTTTTACAATACCTAAGGAAAAATCAATTAACCCCAACTATATAATATTTATGGTCACAAAAATCCTTATAATAATTTTTTTATCTTTTCAAAATGGTAAATTTCAACTATCCAACACTATAATTTATTAATAAACCCCTATTCTAGTGGTTTATTATCGTTATATCTTCCAACATCAATTATAGAGAATCCATCATTACAAAATAAATGTTTTGAAAATCGATTGGAAAATCAATATTTTAGATTTTTTTTGAAATTCATGGAATAAAAATTAAAAAATTTATCAAAATCATGAAACCATGATGCATTTATTATCCATGAATTCCAACATAAGGAATGAGACTACGTTTTCCCTTTCCTCAATATGATTAGCCATAATTATTCCAACAACATTTTTAAGTGGTTCAATAACTACTTGGTCAACCCACACATCTCGATGAATCATGGTTTAGTATAAATATATTAGATAAACCTTTTAATAACTATGTTATGAGTCTGAAATAAACTTATATTAATTTATACCACCTATGAAGACAAAAGATAATTTCATTTGTATAATCCTGACCCTACCCATCACCTCTCAACCTCACCAAATACAAGTCAGAATATAACTAGGATATAGGTGAATCAGCCTAATCACCAAAGGCTAGAAATAAATGTTTAGGGACTATGGATATTATTTGGGGATGGTTTAACATAATTTAAATCATACCCCTCATGCCTAGAGTATACTAGAATATTGAAATGATGTGTCCATATATCAGATATAACCACCCTGTCTAATAAATGAAACAACACAAAAAAATAGTAATACCCAAGATCTTATATTATGCATGATAAAATTATTTTGAAGAAATTAAAATAGTTTAGAAAAACCAATAATTTCAAAAGTGTATATATCTCCCAAGTAAGGTTAGAAAATCCCAAAAACCAATCTCACCAAAATGGAATTCCAATTACTCCTCCACACCTCCCAAAAAACTACATGTGTCACCCATAGTTATGATATTATCCTAATATATAGCTCCCCTAACATGGATACACATCTTTAATCTTTATATAAGATGTATTTCCCTTATCTTTATCATTATAAATGAAATCTTCCAATCCAACAAGGTGGGAAAAATGGGGTGATTACTTAAATAGTCAGATCTACCCCAAACTTCCCATAAATCCCATATACGTGAAAACCCTTCAAACTAAAATGGGTTTTCTAAAACAAAAATAAATCATAAAAAGGCTTTAAATAAATCAAAACCCATGGAATATCAATATCATATTCTTAAAATCAACACTACACACCCATTTTCTAAACCAAAACACAATGGAGCCCTTAAGCCATGAATATAAAAATGGGTATCTCTTAGTCATGAGTGGACTAACTACCCATGAAAACCACCGTATACTTTCTATAAAGGATCCTAAAACTATGTGGGAGTTTATGCAATCCACACCAAACCTGAAGATTCACCCATACTCAAGTGAGTATAATAACATCATATTAATACCCTTTCCCAAAACAAATAAAGACGTTAATTAAAATAAAAAATAACCACAATAATAAAGAATAAACTGTAAAATCAATTACACAATTCAATAATGAAATCAATTCAACATAATTTAAATATTTCCCTATATTTTCTAGAAAACACCCAAGCACCAAGAAAACCACCATTTGTTGTTCACCCAAAAAAATCCACACAATAAGACCTATTTATAGAAGAAAAAATAAAACATAATTAAATAATTTTAAACACAATAAGTCACTTAATGTAACCATCACATACAGGGAATGATATTTAATATAAAACAACATTAGTGAGAAGTCATATACCTCAAACCGATAATGGTGAAAAATGTAATGGCCCGGACCTCTACGGCCCATTCCTTTGTCAAAAAGAAGGTCACGAAGTGTTCTGGAGGGTAAAATAGACTTTTCCCACACTTTCCAGAATTTTGAAACTACACGCCGTGTAGTTTGAGTACACACCATGTACCCCCTTGCCGGGTATACCCCGTGTTGAAGGCCGTGTCCTTGCCATGTGCAATAAATGAGTACACGCCGTGTTTCCATACTACATTCCATGTACCACCTTGCTGGGTATACCCCATGTTGAAGGCCGTGTCCTTGCTGTGTGAAATAAATGGGAATACACCGTGTGTCCAGTACTACATGCCGTGTAGTCCTTCCCCGTGTACGCATTACCAGTCAAAGGCTGTGTGCCGTGTTGGAGCCGTGTCCTTGCCATGTGAAATAAATGGGTACACGTCGTGTGCCCAAACTACATGCCGTGTAGTCCTTCCCTGCGTATGCGTTACCCTCAAACCGTGTGTTGACCAGTCAACGACCGTAGAGCCGTGTTGGAAGCCGCGTGGAGACTGTGTGAAATAACCGAGTACACACCGTGTACCATAAAGTACACACCGTGTACTCTTTCTTTTCAAGCCTATAAAAGGAGGGGTCCCCTCCTCCTTTTCAACTCACCCCCTCCTCCCTTTTCCTCTGATCAGAGTTCTCCCAAGAGACTTGAAGTCTCTTTCTTCCATAACTTCTTCATCCGAGCTCCGATTTACGACGAAGAGGCGGAACTTCTAAGCTTGGATCCATTGTCTTTCCTTCGGCCTTTCCTTTCTGAATTCCACCCAAGGAGGTTTTTCCAGAACTCGACGGAAGTGACGGACACTGACATAAGTCTTTTAAGTTGATCCGGGGGAGCGTTGTGATCGAAACCTATTGAGGTAGGGATCTTACCTTCGTATCTCTAATTTGTGCATCATGCGGGGTGGGTATCCTTTTTTTTTTCCTGAGAAACAGTTGAACCAATAAAGATAATAACTGGTTAAAGAACAGGGATGGGGAAGTTGTTATGTTTATCCTTGTTTATTCTATTGATATGTTATAAATTGAATAGGCTTATGCCTACTGAAAATCACAGTCGTTGGGGGCCTTTGCTTGCACAATTAAATGTTGCCCTATATTTCTAGACCGTTTTTGTGGATGGAAACTTTGTGGAATGTAGAAATTGGTTAATCATGTAAAGTTGGCTGTTTAAAATATGGAACCCTTGTGTGATCACCCCGGTTAAACAAAAATGGAATAATGAACATGTGGGTGTTGGCTTGGTAACGTGGCATGTGACAGGGGTGTTTTGTGGGTTGTTGTGGATCAGGTGAGCAGTGGGGTTACAATTGTCTTGGTAACATGGCATGTGATGGGGGTGTTTTGTGGGTTGTTGTGGATCGGGTGAGAAGCGGGGTTATGGTTGGATTGGTTGTGGGATGGTGTGAATGTTATGTGGGTGATGGGCAGCGGGGCTGCGATAAATGGTATTAAAGGGATAATGATGTATGGTGAGATTGTGATTATGGTGGTTGGAAGAGGGGCTACATGGTTGGGTTTTAAGGTGAACGGACTATGGGGTGTGATTAATAAATAAAAAGTGGAAGAGTTAATGAATGGTGGGTCATGGTAATGGAAAGGGAATAATAATCAATGGGGCTGTCGGCTAATAAGAAGGACTTGGTTGTGTTGCTTGTGTTTTTACTAACTAGTTTTGTGGATGGTAGGGATATGTTTTACGAATGATCGATGTGGTTGGTTGTGGATAGTTTCCCAGTAGTTAAGGAACTAATAAACTGATTCTGTTGAAACATGAAAACCTAAATGGGGTTGGGGTTGTTTGTTGTATGCATGCTTCGTAGTAGCAGTGATGAGGCACGTTCTCAGTTTCACTGTTTAGAAGCCATAGGTTGGGCTGAGTGGTTGCTATATATATATATATATGTATATTTTGTGTTTTATCGCACCCCACCCATGTTGAGCACTTAATGCCAAACACTCCCATTTCATGGGAGAGGGTGTTTTTCCCTTAGTTTCTAGCTCTTTCTTTCTCCTTCTTCCCTAGGCTATGATGGCTTGAGGTGACCTTACACCTAAGACTCTTTGGGTAGGTTTTTATTGGGGTGGTTTTATCCCAAGACTCTTCGGGCAGGTTGTACTGTTTCCTAAGAATATTCGGGATGAGGCCTAGGTGTGTGTGGGTGAGATATGTGGTTGTGAGGCCCAGGTGTGTGCGGGTGGGATACGTGGTGGTGAGGCCCAGGTGTGTGTGGGTGGGATACGTGGTGGTGAGGCCCAGGTGTGTGCGGGTGGGATACGTGGTGGTGAGGCCTAGGTGTGTGTGGGCGGGGAGAGTGTGGCAGCGTCAGGAAGTTCGCCGTTAGGAAGAGCATCTAACTAATGGGGAATGGTGCGGGGTACCCAATACTCTTGTTCTTATATACTACTACCTGTTGTGATTGTGTTTTTGGTGAGTGTGGATGGTGAGGTTGGGTGGATAGAATTCCTTTCTAGGTTTCTTCTATTGTTCTCACGAGACATTAGGATGTCTCCCACTTATGCATGAGAGCTCTAGGTTTCCCTACTTAGTATACTTGTATGCTCACCCTATGTTTACTTTTAGGTTTCTAGGAGGACTACCAGGGCCGTGCGGGACCCTACTAGTCGGACAGTTGGAGTTGTTGCAGTTTTTGTACTCTTGTTTTCTTTTGGTATTGTACTTTGAGCTTTCTTGTACTTGTACCTTGTTATAAAATTGTTTAAACATGCATGTGGGATTGGTTTGGGTTTATATACACTTTTTCTTTTCATTTTTGGTGGTTGACTTGTCCTATTTCCCGATCCTAAATAATAAAAAGGGTAATGCCTCCCATAATTGTGAAAACTCATACCCTTGGTGCTAGTCTCCACCCTGGGGCCTACTGGAGGTGGAACCCGGGGGTCATTATCTCCCTAAGAGGTATCTTGTTGCGTTCCTCTGGGTTGGTTTTTGAATTCTCGGGGACGAGAATGTTTTAAGATGTATCTAATGTAATGTCCCGGACCTCTCCGGCCCATTACTTTGTCAAAAAGAAGGTCACGAAGTGTTCTGGAGGGTAAAATGGACTTTTCCCACACTTTCCAGAATTTTGAAACTACACACCATGTAGTTTGAGTACACGCCGTGTACCCCATTGCTAGGTATACCTCGTGTTGAAGTTCGTGTCCTTGCTATGTGCAATAAATAAGTACACACCGTGTTTCCATAAAACACGCTGTGTACCCCCTTGCTGGGTATACCCCGTGTTGAAGGTCGTGTCCTTGCTGTGTGAAATAAATGGGAACACGCCGTGTGTCCAGTACTACACACCGTGTAGTCCTTCCCCACATACGCGTTACCAGTCAACGGCCTTGTGCCGTGTTGGAGACGTGTCCTTTCCGTGTGAAATAAATGGGTACACGCCGTGTGCCTAAACTACACTCCATGTAGTCCTTCCCCGCGTATGCGTTACCCTCAAACCGTGTGTTGACCAGTCAACGGCCACAGAGCCATGTTGGAAGCCGTGTGGAGATCGTGTGAAATAACCGAGTACATGCCATGTACCATAAAGTACACGCTATTTACTTTTGATTTTCTCTCCTATAAAAGGAGGGATCCCCTCCTCCTTTTCAACTCACCCCTCCCCCCTTTTCCTCTGAGCAGAGTTCTCCCAAGAGACTCGAAGCCTCTTTCTTCCATAACTTCTTCATCCGAGCTCCGATTTACGATCCGTCAGTGGATATGAGATCGTAACGAAGAGGCAGAAGTTATAAGCTTAGATCCGTTGTCTTTCCTCCAGCCTTTACTTTCCGAATTCCACCCAAGGAGGTTTTTCTGGAACTCGACGGAAGTGATGGACACCGACGAATGTCTTCTAAAGTTGATCCGAGGGAGCGTTGTGATCAGAACCTGTTGAGGTAGGGATCTTACCTTTGTCTCTCTAATTTTTGCATCATGCGGGGTGGGTATCCTTTTGTTTTCATGAGAAACAGTTGAACCAATAATGATTATAACTGGTTAAAGAATAGGGATGGGGAAGTTGTTATGTTTATCCTTATTTATCCTGTTTATATGTTATAAATTGAATAGGCATATGCCTACTGAAAATCACGGTTGTTGGGGGCCTTTTCTTGCACAATTAAATGTTGCCCTATCTTTCTAGACCATTTTTGTGGATGGAAACTTTGTGGAATGTGGAAATTGGTTAATCATGTAAAGTTGGATGTTTAAAATCTGTAACCCTTGTGTGATCACCCCAGTTAAACAAAAATGGAATAATGAACATGTGGGTGTTGGATTGGTAACGTGGCATGTGATGGGGGTGTTTTATGGGTTGTTGTGGATCGGGTGAGCAGCGGGGTTATGGTTGGCTTGGTAATGTGTCATGTGATGGGGGTGTTTTGTGGGTTGTTGTGGATCGGGTGAGCAGTGGGGTTATGGTTGGCATGGTTGTGGGATGGTGTGAATGTTATGTGGGTGATGGGCATCGGGGCTGCGATAAATGGTATTAAAGGGATAATGATGTACGGTGTGATTGTGATTATGGTGGTTGGCAGCGGGGCTGTAGGGTTGGGTTTTAATGCGAACGAACTATGGGGTGTGATTAATGAATAAAAAGTGGAAGTGTTAATGAATAGTGGGTCTTGGTAATGGAACGTGAATAATAATAAATGGGGCTGTTTGGATAATAAGAAGGACTTGGTTGTGTTGCTTGTGTTTTTCCTAACTTGTTTTGTGGATGGTAGGGATATGTTTTACGAACGATCGATGTGGTTGGTTGTGGATAGTTTCCCAGTAGTTAAAGAACTAATAAACTGATTCTGTTGAAACATGAAAACCTAAATGGGGTTGGGGTTGTTTTTTGTATGCATGCTTCGTAGTAGCAGTGCTGAGGTACGTACTCAGTTTCTCTGTTTAGAAGCCATAGGTTGGGCTGAGTGGTTTCTATATATATATATCTGTATCTTTTGTGTTTTATCGAACCCCAACCATGTTGAGAACTTAGTTCTGAACACTCCCATTTCATGGGAGAGGGTGTTTTCCACTTAGTTACTAGCTCCTTCCTGCTCCTTCATCCCTAGGCTGTGATGGATTGAGGCAACCTTACACCTAAGACTCTTCGGGTAGGTTTCGATTGGGGTGTTTTTAGCCCAAGACTCTTCGGGGAGGTTCTACTATTTCCCAAGAATCTTCGGGATGAGGCCCAGGTGTGTGCGGGCGGGATACGTGGTTGGGAGGCCCATGTGTGTGCAGGCGGGATACGTGGTGGTGAGGCCCAGGTGTGTGCGGGTAGGATACGTGGTGGTGAGTCCCAGGTGTGTGCGGGCGGGATACGCGGTAGTGAGGCCGAGGTGTGTACGGGCGGGGAGAGTGTGGTAGCATCAGGACGTTCGCCGTTAGGAAGAGCATCTAACTAATGGGGAATGGTGCGGGGTACCCAATACTCTTGTTCTTATATACTACTACCTGTTGTGATTGTGTTTTTGGTGAGTGTGGCTGGTGAGGTTGGGTGGGTAGAATTCCTTGCTAGGTTTCTTCTGCTGTTCTCACGGGACATTAGGATGTCTCCCCACTTGTGCACGAGAGATTTAGGTTTCCTTACTGAGTATACTTGTATGCTCACCCTACGTTTACTTTCAGGTTTCCATGAGGACTACCAGGGCCGTGCGGGACCCTACTAGTCGGACAGTTGGAGTTGTTGCAGTTGCTGTACTCTTGTTTTCTTTTGGTATTGTACTTTAAGCTTTCTTGTACTTATACGTTGTTATAAAATTGTTTAAACATGCATGTGGGATTGGTTTGGGTTTATATACACTTGTTCTTTTCCTTTTTGGTGGTTGACTTGTCCTATTTCCCGATCCTAAATAATAAAATGGGTAATGCCTCCCATAATTGTGAAGACTCATACCCTTGGTGCTAGTCGCAACCCCGGGGCCTACTGGAGGCGGGACTCAGGGGTCATTATCTCCCTTTCACCATTGCCAGCTCAGGAGGGGCATCTTTGGTGGGAGGGGGTCGTGACAAAAAATAACCCCACCAAACAAAAGATCCCATATCTCCTTACCCTTATTAAATCCCTATAACTAAACACCCCAAATTTACCCAAGATCAAACCTATAATTTAATATAGTCCATATACAGTCAGGGTTTCACCATGATAAAAAAACAACCAAGATAAGAAGAGATATTTAGAAGAAACTTACCTTAGATCCGAACTCCAGTAACCCAATGATCCAAGAGAGATGAGTTATAAAGGGTGATAATAACCAAGAACCACCCAAAGTCTCTCTAAAGTATAAAGTTAAAAGTGAGAGGGATATAATGTGACTAGAACCTATAAATTACATAAATAATGAAAATTTTAGATGGATTTTAAGTGGATAGATGTCCTAATTACATGGTTATAGAGACCATGCATTATCTATGTTTCTTACCTTGTATGAAATATTTTTGGCCAATATAGTTGAAATACATGCTCCAGATGACTGTTTATTGACTGTGAATACCAATTTTTCTCCCATATAAGTGATCTAATAGTTTTTTTAGGGATTATTAATTTCCCCCAGACCATTAACTAAGCATGTACCCTCCAAAAGCCTCTATAAAATAGTAAATTCCACCCATTAAAACTCCCAGACTTTAGTATATACCAAAATATGAATTTATATTTCTCCCACAGGGTCGTATGTGTAGGTTGGGTCATCAAATAACTTCTTTTAAAGACATAATGATACTAAATAATCCATGATCATCCATTTGTTATTTTATTCATAAAAAAATCTCTATATGCTTTTTGAGACAAAACATATGTTATAAAATTACCCTTTCTATGTATATTTATGTTCTCAAAATCAAAACCCCTACAAAAATAAATCTATATCTTATTCTTTTGATTTATATCCCACTATGTGGGTATATATATATATCATAATCATTCAATTTATAAATAATGTAATGTTTTGAAAAATCAGATAACTCCATAACATCATCTCAAAGATCATTATTACTATTTCTTAATCATGGGTAGCATAGTAATTCTCAAGATAATGTACCTATCTAAACTTATAAAAAATTATTAGTCACCCCTATATTAAAATATATCCCAACACATGATGTATTATATCAAAATAGATATTCTTATAAAATTCCCTCTTCTTGAAACCAAGGAACCTATGAATTATTCATCTTATACTTTAAGAATTAAACTAAAACATGAAAATAATACATAAAAAAGGTTAAAACTTTATTAGTCATGTTTTTAAAAGTGTTCATGATATGATTAAATAAAAATACAAACATTTAATTATAGATTTATAAAAAAATAAGTTACAAACCTATTAGTAATTATTAGGTTTACCCCAAGAATAAAATCACTCAATGTTTATTGGATCTATTATGGTACTAGTCATTGATATAACATGACCTAATAAGTGAAACTTATATATCCCAAATAAATAGTTTTATATATTAACATATATTTGTTTGGCACATAAAAATTTCAAAATAAATAATAGATTTTTCTTATTTCACATTTTTAATGTTTAGTATAAATTTTAATCATCAATAAAATCCATGATAAATTTTTCATTCCCATTGGAACCCAAAAATGTGGTGTGAACTTTGCTATCAAAACATTGATCCTCACATGGTTGACATAAAGAAGGAGTACCATACTCAATGTTGATGATGTAAATGGGGTCCCCATTTACCAAATAATTTATTATTCACTAATGGGTGTAGATCATTAAAAAAAATACCTAATATAGTGATGTGGTGGTGGGAACCTCTCATAGAGAATATGCCATGAATTCCATTGAATATTAAAGAAATGGTATCCAAAATCACAAAATTTATTTTAAGAGACTTTATAGGCCTTTTTGACTTGAAAAAGGCTTTATATGGGTAAACCATATATCAAATATCATATATTTATTTGTAAGATTCGATTTTATTGATCATCAAGACAAAATGAATACCCAAATCAAATGTTATGAACACTTTTAAATCAGGTTTTTTTAGTGTAAGTAATGTTTGGTGGCCATATAAACAATACATGACCCCAAAATATTTGTGTGGAGTAGATAAATTTATGGTTAGAGAATGTAATCTCACATTATTGTGAAAGGATTATCTGTTCATAATCCCTTTGTGGTCAAAGAATATAGTCCCATGAAACCATGAAAGAATTACATGGCTTGGCTCCCTTTGTGGGCAAGGAATAGAGTCCCATGAATTCAGGGAAGAATTGCATGGCCCAACTCTCATTGTAGTCAAAGAATAGGATTAAACATAACTATGAAGTAATTATATATCTTTAATCCCTTTACATTCAAATAATATAGTAATACAAGTATGAAATCGAATTATGTGGTTTGGATTCCTTTGCAGCTAAAGAACAAAGTCCTACATGACCATAAAAGAATTTAAAAACTTGAATCCCTTTATAGTCAACGTATGGGATTTTGTTTATGGTCACATAAAAATTATGTGTCCATGAGTATTTTACATGGTACAAATCCCAATAATTCATAGGTTATGATATTTTTCTTATAAATAGTCTTTTTGACACACATTTCGAGGATGAGAGAAAACTTTTTTTAGAGGTATGGACTTTGAGAAATTAGAGTGGCCTCTAGTACAAAAAAATAATTGAGCATAGTTCCTCTTATTTCTTCTTAAAATAACTTAAGTTGAGATCCTACTATCAATTCAAAAAATACATTGAGTTTAGATACTCATCTTCTCTTGATAAAACACTTTGAGTTAAGATCCTCCTCATAGTTTACTAAAACATCTTGAGTCAAGATCACCCTATTTATTTTATAAAATTACTTACTTAGATAACCTCCTTTTTGTTTCTAAAAAAAACTTGGGTCAAGATCCTACTTTTTATTTTTGAAAATATCTTAAGTGAGGATATATGAGGCACCCTAGATCTAGAATCCGAGGTCTGATTCTAAAAAGACATAATTTAAAATTGGATTTGATTCCAAGTGAGATATACCAAACTAAACTTCTATATATTTCAAAAATTTAAACACTACATATCACAATAATAACACAACCCCAACAACAAGAGGTTTATTGTATTTTAGGACTAGCTATACAAGAAACTTATTTTACAATACTTGTGTAAATGTCTCTATAATAAAATATATCTAGACCTACTTCTAGAATTCTCATAAGTTGTGATTATCTTCATAATCCATGGAATGAAAGCCTAAGAAGGTGGTGAGATTAAATGCACTGTTAGAAAAAACTCACCAGCATTTCATCATAATATTGATCATAATAATACAAGAAAACATGATTAGGGGAGAAATATATTATTAAAAAGAACATATAATAATAATATTTGTACATAAGTCATGATTGAGAGATAAGTAATCTCAATTAAACAAAAAAGTAACATGATATAAGAGTGTGAGATAATAAAAAAGATACATGGAGTATAATCACAGGAATATGACATAAAAACATGGAATAATAAAATGTATTAAAAATCATAATATTCAAAATAGTGTTAAGTGTACTAATATCCAAGAATAATCTAGTGTGTAAAGAAAAACACAATCATGGCCATGAACAATCACACAAGAAAAGATATATGTGATCATATCTATAAACCATCATGTGAAAAAAGATATATGTGATCATGTCCTTGAAAGACCATACCCACACACCATCACGTGAACAAATATTTATGTGAACATGTCCACACACCACCTTGTGAACAAAGAAAAACGAAATTCTCATGAATCAACCCATTGGGACCCCTCCTGGTCTAGTAGTAAGCTAAGGGTGACATGCCAATCCCACCTTCAATAGGATAGGTTATGATGAATAGTGATGAGTAGTTATATCACATAAATGAGAGGTCTTAACTTAAGTACCTATACAAAAACACAACCAGCTCCATGAAATAGTGAAGAGATATAATAAAAGACCATAAAATATAGAGTGTAAAACATGAATAAAACAACCTCTAGGAAATATATTAATGTTATGAAATATAATGGAAATAATTTAAAGGTAAAAAATACACACCCAACCATAATTGAGGTCCCAACATGAAAACTAATCAAAAAGGGAAAATGTTGAAGAGAGTGTGGCTCACAATCTATAAGAATGGACACCAAACATGGAAAACACCAAGAACCGTTATGATATACCAAAATCAGTTTCACTAAGGTCATCGACGATCATCTTGAAATCTATATAAGCCATAAATTGTGTGGGAAACAACCCATGAAAGAGTGAGTATATACATACACAATAGGATTCCATAAAAACTAAGAATGGATAAATAATAACAACAACAACCATCTCAACCCATAAACAAGAGGGTAAAGAAAAACCAACATCAAATATGACCAAATTAACCCAATAGAAGTGAGGAATGTGGATCTATATGATCAAATCCAGCTAAGGGTGAAGATTATACCTATAGCCATAAGGGTCCCATCACTGATGATAAACACGCCATGCAACCTCATAAGATATTGAGTATAGGGTCCACTCCTCTCTATTATGATTCAAAGTTGAGGGATAACTGTATCCTACACCAGTATCTCATAAAACCTCTAAGTAATATGAAGGTGTCACACCTTTCCACTACATAGCACATCCAAGGGATCACTACTCTAATGGAGGATACTAACTTTGATAGAGCTCAATGAAGAGGATTCCAATCCACAGATAAAGGACCTAAACACTCTATAATGTAGGGGAGTTCCATCTCTACCTGCATATGGATATGGGGACCTACCACTTGGAGAGAGATATGGGAGTACCGAACCTGATAACAATCTATTGATCACACTCGCAAACTACCACTATATGGGTGACACTGAAAGAAGTTTCCTACCAACATCACCTCAATTCATATCACTAGTTTCAAAACAAATTCCACCATCACATTTTATGTGGAAAACTCCTTAGTATAGGATACTCAAAAGCCCTAATATGAAGTTACAAAGAAGGAGATATGAAAGATAGAAGGTTTTAAGGGGAGTACATGATGTGTCCTACTAGGGTACACAACATGTATCATGAAGCTAAGCTCTGGTCATATCCCACCGTTGATTTAAGTGTATAAAAGAAAAGTAAATGGAATTTATGTAAGTTTATATGACACGTGAACTTTCCTAGACACCTATTTGTGTGATCCCTTGGGCATGGCTTAGCTAGCCATGTGACTCTACACGATGTATAGATGGGGTCACATGACGTGTATGTTCACTAAGGGTTATAATGTGTATATACGGTACATGGATTGAATAAACATGTTTGTAAAAATGAAGTGTACCTTAGGGTACATGGTGTGTATGACCACATAGGTTCTTGGGTGTGTGCCTTGGCTAGCCATGTAACACTTTAAGACATGTCCCCAGGGGTATACGATGTGTCTGTCTACCTGAGGTCTTGGGCATGTTCCATGGGGACACAGATAGGATAATTGAGTAGTGTCATATGGTATTTGGTACATCCCACATCGTGTGTGATACTCAACTTGGCCAAACCCCTATTCATTGTGAAGACTCGGACCACACGACATGTGTTTCTCTGGGGAACATGATATGTAGTCATATTTTTCATAGACAATAAATTATTTCTACATGAGTAAACTAGATAATACATTTATTCCACCATTATCACCATTTACCACATGAAATATTCTGAAATCAAATGGGTTAGCCTCTGATCATTGATTCCCAGCCACTGGGGGCTGAAAATCAGAACTCCAATTACCCAATTGGCAGTCTGTCATGCCATCTGCCGCCATTCAGGGTTCCAATCCTTGAATAAATCACCCAAAACAAAAAATATGCCTCAATATATGTTCAAAACACTAATATATAGGTCATTAACATATCCTATCTAAATACAAGGATTAAATCATTCTTGATTATGGCTAAATACTATTGAATCTCCAACCGCATGAGGCAATGATAAAGGACACAAAGAATAGCGGTGGGAAGAGCACAAGAACAAAGTAATATCTTCATTGGTCAATGAAATCATAAACAATGACCATTAAATTTTAGAAACCATGGGTAGAACTTAGGCATAAAAAAAGTATAAATAGGATCAAGGATATTAATCAAATATGGGCTCATGTGAAAATGGTAAATCACAGAATAATAAAGTAAACAATGAAATCCATTCTTATCAAATAAATAAAAGGGAAGAAATCCAAGAAATAACATAACCTACCACAAGAATAGATTGATCATTAGTGGAGAAAGTGTTATCCTGTGAATAAGGTCTTTGTCCTGTTGTTTTGTTTGTCTATATTGCGATTAATCTCGATCATTCATCATAGATCCATATTCTTGGGTTGTCAATGCCAAAAAATCTCTCATCCTCCTCCAATATACTATTCCAATGTGATGTGGATAACCCTAGAGATTTTACATAATGTCATACTTATAGAGGGAGTTTAGGGTTATGGTAATTTTAATAAATTAATTAAATAATTTTTTTAATTACTCAACGCACCAACCAATGGTCCTCTTCAACCAAACATTATATGTCCACCAACATTATATCATGCCTAGGGTAAAACTTACATTATAAAAACAATCATGGCATCATATTTCCCATAAGAGGTCTCAATAAATAGGGAAACCATTTATTTTGAGAAGATGTGTGTTATTTATTTAGTAAATATTAATTGTTTTAATATATTAATTTTGGGGTCATACGATACACAAACACAATGATGACTTTGTAAAAAAAATATAGAGATAAGTATAGAAATATTTGAGGGATCAAAATATAGAAACCAATTTCATCATATTCTCCCATCCTTTAAGTATTTTCACCCCAAAAATCACAATTTATGAAAAAGGTTGGGGTACTGAGCCTGCATAAGTTTCTCATCCTCCTAAGAGCTCTCCATTACAGTCCCACGTCATAAAAAAACTCAAACTAGAAGGATGGTTCATACAAATATGTTCCTCTCTTGTTAATCCCCACCTTCCCCTAAGTACTATAAGAATGTGGCTCCATTATCAATGTACATATATCCCCAAAAAATAACATGTGATGGATCATGAACATATTGAAAAGACCTATCCAAGATTGATGTATCACTAAGAGGGGGAGGGGTGAAGCAATGATATTTTTTTTAATGTTAACTTTCTTCTGAAAGGATCTTCACCTCCTATTAAAAAGTTATCACTTTTATAAAGAAAAAAAATCACATATCCATAGGAACAAAAGTATTTACATGGTTCACTACTCAAAAAGAGTAGATACATCCTTGGAATGGTTTGGAAACAAACCAATAACACACAATACCCTAAAAAGAAATAATTTTGTGTGGATACAACAAGAATGATATATCCTTACACTTGTGTAAAACTATGATCAATAAAATAGTGTATGCACTTTTTATAGAATGAATAACATAAAAAAAGTTCGTGTAACAAGAAATGAAACCTTCAATAGTTGGTTCAAAATAAGTTATTATGATGCCTTATCAACTTCCACTTTTGAATACCTTCAAAACATAGTCCTTCACTTTCTTACCCACCACTAGGTAGGAACATCAATTTTATAATCCCAAAAAAAACCTAGTCCGATGGCTCAGTATGATTCCCTAGTTTGATTTCTCAGTCTGGTAAATAGATAAGAAATAATACTCTAGAAATAATTTTTATCCACTTCAATATTTCCCTAGAAATCTACGTCTAATTGCTCGATCTGATCTGGAAACCCTTTCTTCTTTTCCTATCTGGGAAACTTCTTTAATAAAACTTAGCCTGGAAACATCTTCTCTCTAAAAATCAAGCGCTTTCCCTTTTTCTCTCCACACATGAATAGTTATTCATAGTCATGAAGTAAAATGTACCTTTTAATATTTATAGGTGAGATAAAAGTTGTTTGGGTAGAATCTAAAAATGTTTTCCCACTTAAACAAATTTCCTTAAACTTGAATTTCAAATTAATTTCAACTTCATTTTTGAATTATTTTTCACTAATAAACTATTTTAAATTCTTCTCAAAACTTGTCACTTCTTCTCACAACTTTAGATTGCTTTGAACATTATAACATTTCTTTAGTATGATTTTTCAGTTCAATTGCTCAGTCTGATTCTTTCGTCCGATTCTTTAGAAAAATTCATCAATACAATTCATCAGTTTGATTCATCAGTCCAATTATTAAGTTGGATTCTTCATTCTAATTCTTCAGTCTAATTCCTCAGTCTAATTCTTCTATTTGATTCTTTAGTCTGATTATTCGGTCTGATTCTTCTGTCGAATTCTTCAGTCCAATTGTTTAATCTGATTATTCAGTCGGATTAAACTTCCCCATCTCAGTTTTATTGAATTTGAAAACCTTTTCCCCCTATTTTACTTTCAAAAAGATTATATTACAACTGTTTCAGACAACGTAAGATATTAGAAACTTACAAAACCAGGAATAATTATCATATTTAATTTGTAAAGTTATTGAAATTTCCATCTCATCAAAACTTGATAGAAAATAAACCTTCTTAAGAAAGAGTCTGATGGAATTTCTTAATAGAAATGGGTTCAATTAGAATTTCTTATCAAAAATCATTCCTATTAGACTTTGTTAACAATACTGAGTCTGATTTTTTACTTCCTTAAAAAAATGTGTCTGATTATACTTTATTATCAAAATTTAGTCTGATTAGACTTTATTAAAAAAACTAAGTCTAATTTGGACTTCTTTAACAAAATCGTGTCTGATGGACTTTCTTATTAAAACTACATCATATCTTCTAAAACTTGAGAAAACTCAGTCATATAACCATGAAATAAATAGTGAGGTGATTTCATTACAATGAAAATAAAATAAAATAAAACGTAAAACAACTTCATTTAGTATCTGAAAACATTCTCTTTCTCTCTTGGTCCCAAAAATATCACCCTCTAGATTTTGTAGGCAAAAAATCATAATAAATCACTAAAACTTTGTAACTCAAGATAGGGATAACTTATCAACAATTGTAATACTACATTAGTGAAATCTGTTTTGGAAAAAAGGACTATTGACAATTACTATTCATTGTGTTTTGTGAACTTATTTTACAATTAAAATTTTCCACTTATAGAAAATTTATTTGAAATAATGAACTTCATTTTTTAAATAAAATGCCAAAATTTTATTGAAGTAATTTTTTTATAATAATCTGAAAAGATTAATATTTCAATGTTGAGTGAAAAATAATGATTTTTATTAAAAAATGTCTTTTCGTTTAAAGTATTTATGAATTTTAATTTTATTTTAAAATGGTTTTAAAAGTAAAAATATTTCAATATTATTATTATTATTAATCCGAAATAGGTAATTAGAATGAATTTTTTATTTAATTTTATATAAAAAAAATTTATACTTAAGAATACTTTTTCTTTGGAAAACATTTTTTTCATCATGATTATGAGTTTAATTTTAAATTTAATTATGACACTTCTATGAGCTAAAATTGATAAAATGGATCTCATATTTGTAATAATTATAATTAATATTAGGTAATAAGGTAAATTTAATTTTTTTATAGTGAATAATAAAAACAATAAAAATCTGTTACTACAGTTAAGATTAAAATAGGTTTACGAGGAATTTAAACTAAAAAATAAGGGTTAAAATGACCTAAAAACTTATATAATTTCTATTGGATATAAATATTTTGACCATATATTATATAAGTTTTATAAAAGGATCAATTTTTATCCATTTTCCTAATAAATTGATTTGACATTATTTGAAAACTTTGAAAAATTACAAGTATGCCACTCACCACAATTATAAAAGGAAACCTCAGCCCTCACTTCTTTACAAATATTAAGAAATTTATTTCAAAAAATCCATACCAAAATCTCTCCAGAAAATCCTTATCAATTTTCTAGATCTTATGGTATTCCCAAAATACTAACCCTTGGACCTTAATAATATATCCAAAGGAGGTTTTTCTAAGAAAAGGTAATTTAATTCACTCAATGATTTCTTTTTTTACTTCTTATTTTACAACCATAAATTAGGTATTAATAATTACAATATAAAAAAAAAAAATATATAACATATAATGAGATATTATTATTTTTATTTTATAACTTATATCCATCTCCTCTTCTATCAAATGAGAAACAAAATCATCAATCGTGTGTACGGAGGACTACAGCCTCACAAACAGATGTAATTAGTTTTCCATCACCGCCTCTCATAGATAAATATAATGATTGATTTAATATATATATATATATATATTATATTTATGAAATAATTATACTTTTTTTAATTATAATATCATATCTACATTCTTTCCTTCAAATCTATTGGAAAATGATAATGTCACTCGTGCGTACATGCGGACTACCACCTCCACGAATCTATGTGATTCATTTTTCATTTTATTTTGAAATGGATGGTAATAAGGATATATTTAATTATTATATATTATATAATAATTTTTTTAAAGGTTAATTACTATCTAACTTTCTTTTATCCCATCCGTTGAAAAATGAAAACAATATGAATGTCTATGTATGACATACTGTCTCCATAAACAGTGTAATTTATTTTATATCTATAAATTTTATGGATGTCTATAAATATGAATATAATGAAAATATATGATATTTTTATCATGATTAAATTCTAGAGTTTATGGAATCATGATCAAATAACAAGGACCAAAACTACTGAACCAAAACATACATGAAAAAAACGAAGTAGTTATTACCTGAAACAATGATTTTAAAAAGGAATAATTAATAAATAGGTGAAAAACGATTATAAGTAAATAATATATGATATTATATATATGTTTATGGTTATATAATATATTTATAATAAATATATATTTATTATATAGGATATTTAGACACATATAAATAAATTCAAACCTAAGGTAATGTTTTATTTCACAATCTCATAATTATTCGGGATTGATTATGTTAAATTATTCTCTAAGATATTTTTTTATAATTATATATTAAACCAAAAATATTTTATTCTCCTTTATTTATTTATAGAAATTACAATTTTCCTTTATTTTATACTATTTAAGTACTCAAGATACCGAAAGTATGTTTTTAAGGAAAATGATTTTTTTCCACTCAATCAGGAATATTATTCAATATCTATATTTTTCTTAAATATTTTTAAATAATATTTTTAATATTATATAATTATTTATTAAAGAAATTTATACCCATGTTTTACTTTTACAAAATGGGTTAAAAGGAATCCTCATATCATTTTCCAAATGAGGCACTTTTTGTCTTTTATTACAAAAGTGTGAAAGGAATGTTTTTTTACTTATATGGAGTGAAAAAAGTTCCCAAAATCATGACCAATAGATTATTTGAATATTACTTTACAAGTTTCAAAGGTTATTTTCAAAGAAAATTTTTTCCTTAATATTTAGAAATTTTTTATTTCAAAATGAAAATTGTATTTTCCTCAATAAATTTTCCAATGATCTTTTTAAATATATTATTTTATATAAAAATTCTTTAATAAATATTATGAATTTTTAGGGATGTTCTATTTTGATAAAATTATCTATAATAATCTGGATGGTATATGGTTATGTTTATTGATTGGGGAATTTATTAACATTTCATATTCTAGTTTTTCAATATGAATGTTTATGTTGATTATGTTTTAACCCTATCATATAATGAATACAATATAATTAATAATTAAGAAAATAGACCTTATATAGCCCCTTGATGTATTGGTAAGTCTTATAAGAAAAACAGTTTGGGTATTTTCTGCACACCTTTCTTATTTATGTATTTGTCTTTGCATAAGGCCTTGGTAATAAGAACATGATGTCTGACATTATGCATTGAATCATTATGAAACTAGTTATTATTATTATACATGTGATTATTTATGTTGTTTTGTTATCTATGTATTTAGTCTCTTTTTTAATGGTATTGATTATGTGTCATATTTTATTTTTGTTTATCTTAGCCATATTATTGATGTTTTATTTACTTTATGTTATCCTACACTATACACATACCCTTACCAAGAATATGAGATCACCCCTTTTTTATGTTTCCATTCCATATAATTCTATCAATTGTATTATGATTGATAAATAGAGATATAAAAAATGGAATAATGGTGTTATCAAATAAAATACTATGTCATATTTAAAAATTTTAAATGAAACATGAGATTTAATTAGTTAATGTTTTGATATTTCGGTTTCTCTCTTTTTCCTCAAAAGTGTTTTCATAATAAAAAAGTTAATTTTCAGTCATTTTTCCAAGACTAATAAACCATCCATTCATTTAGGACGTGATCAATTGTATTTAGTACCATTGTAATAAATTAACCACTGACTCTGGGATACTTGGGTCGGGGTTATCATATAGGGATGTAATTGCTAGAAAAAAATACTAAAAATTTTAAAAAAACTTCAGTATTTTATCCTAAATTTATTCTCATCCCTTAGACTTATCCCTAGTATTTTCCATAATGTTCCCTCATCATAATCTGGAAAAAATATAAAATATTCAATGTAACAACCCAAGACTTTATGATATATTCCCTTTTAAATAAATTTAATTCCTCTGATAGCTTGTGATACACACAACCCCAAGGCCTAATTATAGTAATTAAACTTTATATTTTAGTAAAACTATAATAAAATTAACATTTTAATATATAATGGCACAAAAAATTTAATTTGATTTGATGAATATCAATTTTTAACTTGGTCAAAATAAGCATAAAATGTTTTTTTTTAAATTTTCCCTTAGAAATAAACTTTTATAAATAACTGAAAATATAGTATTTAAAAATTATCAAATTTATTTATAATAATTTATTATAATAGTTATAATTAAAAATTTATTAAATATTAATTTTATATAAATAAAGATAAGAATATTTGGAGGTAAAAATGATATTTTTTATAAAAGTGTTTTTGTTTAAAAAGTCATAATGTCAATCCATTTAATTAATTTAGATAATATTTAATGATGAATGATTTAATTGAAATTTATATATTTTATATCTAAATATTTTAATTTAAAATCTTCTAATGATTATTACTAATCATATAGTTAATATAAGATCATCTTATGCTTTAAAAATGCATTTCTTGAAAAACAGTTTTTCGACATGATTTATGGGTTTATATTTAAATTAAATTTTACCACATATGTGAATTAAATTTGATAAAATGGATTCCATATTTTTAAATATAATAATGAATATTAGGTAATAAGTCTGAATTAATTTTTTTTCATAATGATTGGTAAAGTAATAAAAATTAATTATCGCAGTTATGGTTAGAACATGGTTTTACACGTCAGATGTATTTTTTTAAAATTAATATTTCACAGATATATAATTTTTATCTAATAAGTTTGATTTAATATTTATAATAATTGGGTATAAATTATATAACAATACTTATTTTTTTTAGTCTTAATGAATGAATTACCATGGTTTCAAAACTATTTGCCGTGGTGAAAACTAAAATGGTAAAAATAAGTAAATTTAGGGAATAAGTGAGTAACATGTTTAAAACATGTTTATTTTTTTTGTGAAGGTATTTATAAAACATAAAATACCTAAAATATATTATTTATCAATTTTGGATACACTTTGGGTGATAGTGGATTCCCATTATTGAATAGACTTGGGTATTTACAAAAATACCACTCCTCATCAATTATAAAAGGGAACTCCTCCTCACATATTCACACCAATCAAGCCATTTTACTCAACCAAAAACTAAAACAATATCTCCAAAAAATCGTTTTACACATTATATAGGTTATTTTATTCCAAAATGTCCAACCCTAGGGCCCTTAGGAAGTGATCCAAATGAGGTTTCTCTAAAAGAAGGTAATCGTCTTAACACACCTGTTTCTTTTTATTTCTTCTTTTGCAAACTTAAATTATGTAATAAAACATAAAATATAATAACAATAATATATACCATATAATTTTATGTTATTATGTTTATGGAATAATATTTATCCATCTCCTTCTCTATCAAATGGGAAACAAATCCATCGCTCGTGTGTATGGTGGACTACTGTCTTATAAACTAATGTGATTTGTTTTCCATCACTAACTCACATTTATAGTAATAATTATAGAAATAATGAATATATATAATACTAATGACATTATATTTATTTTATAAAATTAATATTCTAGCCATTTTATTACCCTTTCATCCATTAAGGGAATGATTCGTCGCTTGCGTGTATATACGTCATACCATCTCTATGAAGCGATGCAATTTGTTTTCTATGTAAAACTTTCAGGAATGGTTATAAAAATGTATAAAATGGGTAAATATAATATTTATAAAATTAATATAATTTTTTTGTTATTTATTTTTATCCTATTTACAATAACAAGAACTTTCATGACAAAACATGCATGAAAAAACAAGGTAATGAACACCCGAAATAATGAAAATAATGAAATATTATTAAACAATATGTGGTAAAATGTAATAATATGATAATATATGATATTATAAATATGAATATGGTTTTTTTATAAATTAATAACATGTTTAAAACAATTATTTAAGAGGATAAAGTGTTTTTAAATAAAGGAAAGCCCGGGGTAATGGATTCTGTCTCAATTTCCATTCCATTGAGACACATTTCTTATTATAAACCTATTAAATTTTAAGTGGTGTATATACTACCCATTTTATATATTTAAAATGAATAAATATTTATTAATGATGGTTAATGTTTAAATTTAGGTATATTATTTCAAGGTCTTACAATTTTAAAGTTATTAGAGGTAATAATCTATTTTAGAATCACACTTTATTTTGGGATTGATTTTATTCTCATTGAAGGAATATTATCATTTATCCTACATAAGCTCCAATAATTATCTTATACACTATAAATTTAACGATTTTAAATATTTTTACTCTTTTTTATACTTGAATCAATAAAATAAATTTTTAGAACAAAAATTTATTTTATTTCTATTTAAATGAGATATATTTTTCTTCCATATCCATGTTTTTCAAAATTGTTTTACAAAAGTCCTTTTATTTAGTCAATTGATTTATTAAATAAATTTTCAGAAATACTTGAATTTTAAAAATTGTTTTAATGTAATATTTATGTTATTTTATAAACGGTATGTTTTTGACAATAATTCAAAAGGAATATTTCTTTTTTTAATGTATACACCGATAACAGAATTCACTGCCGCCATAACTGATTTATGAAATGTAGATTATTTAACTTTTTTTTACATAGTTTTACAAATAAAAATAATTTATTAAAAATCATTTTAATATTTTAAACCACTTCCTTTATTCATATAAAAGGAATTATTTTATTTCAAAAACCTATATCCTCAAGGAATTGATGGTCACCTTACATGTCTTGATTAATTTCGTGATTATTAAGTCTCTTGAGATAATCAATTTATTATGATCCATTTTCATTGTACATTAAATTTATCTTAAATATCCATATTCTTTGTATTATAGATGTGATTATTTTCTAAACTTTATTCTATTGGTATATATGGTGTTTAATTTCAAAGTTATTTTCTTAACTGGGGACATATTGATAAATCAGTATTCTTTACTCAATAAGAGTATTTTTTGATGAGGAATATTATTCATAAATTATATAAATTATTTAATATATGAGAAATTATTTGGATATACAGTGATGAGTGAGTCCCAAAATTATTTAATCCCTTGATTCATCGTAAGATATCATGAGACAAATCAGCTGGCAAAATTAATTTCTGTTTTACCCACAGTTTTAAACTGTCTTTTGAAAGGTCTTGAAAATATATATATCATAATGTATGGGATCATGATATACAAAATTAATAATTTACTTCATTTTTAATTTAATTATTATTTCATTGATATTATCCATGGATTCATTTTGTGCTCAAGTTATTGATTAAATTTCATGTGTTTTTATTTTTTTACCTTTCAATATTGATTATGACTTATCTAATTATGATATTTAAGTTATATATTAATTGAAATGTGTGTTTAGTAATTTTCCTTTTCATAATGATTACACCTTAGTATTTCATGATAACTTCTTCTGAAAATAACCCATAATGATCATTTGAGCTCACCCTTATTTGTTTTCCTTTCCACATGATAAAGAAGAATTATTTGAATGAGTTCAAGGATTATGAATATTTTATATTACTTTATTTTATTTTGTATTCATAATGTAAAATTTGTATTATATGTGTATATGGTTCTCCAAAACTACTAAACTGATTGATCCTTTGGGAGTTGAACCCTCATATCCATGTAATTTTAATAAAGTAACCACCAAATCTAGGTTACGAGAGTCGAGGTTGTTACAGTTGGCATAAAAGGAAGTTTAGTAGAAACCTTGGAAACTAGATTATAGAAAACATAGATTTGGGAACATAACCCAATGATATAATTTGAGGATAAGTATATAAAATCATCTTAAAATTTTGGCAAGGTAGAGATTATGCGGTTTTTCCTTAAAATACATCTATATCTAGGTACTACAAGTGAATGTGGGTTTGGAATAGATGAACATAGGGGTAATAGCCCTGAAAAAAGTTTTTCAAGTATATCTTAGCCATCATTCTGGTGCATGGTGATTGTACCCTTACTATTCACTTGGTTTGAAACTCCTAGGGGATATTCTTAGGATAATTCACATTTTCCTTACAAACCATTATAAATGATTTGGAAATAAATATATCCTTGTATAAACCAAGTTTATGATTATAATATTAACAATGCATAAATTTTTAATTTATATTAAGTGTTACACCATATTTAAAATTATACATTATGATTTAATATTCATAATTTTATAATCTAATCCTATATATACCATTTCTTAGAAATGGTTCACTGAATAAAGAAGGGTATCAATACTCATAAATGTAGAGATTTCCTTGCTGATCAAGCCAATAAAACTGGTATTGGAACTGATCATATCATGTAAATATTAGGGGTAGCTTAATAAGGTTATGAAAAAAAATATTTCTTAAATGGATAAACCTATTATCCATAGTGTAATTCTCCTATGTTAGATCTCTTTATGTGATATAATCCCCCATAATTTAGTAGGACTACTAATCTAGTGGTATCCTAGAAATAGATTATGTGTCTTGAGAAGATATTTTTGGCATTGGGATGTGATGAAAAGGTAATGGTTACCCATATAGTGTATTTTCTCAAAGGTGATGCTAATAAATGGTGTTCATTAATCTAGAATACTAGGGAGGAAGAGTAAATATAACACATGGAATAGAAAACTTTTAAATAAAAATTCTTTGACAAATATTTCCCTGGTGATCAATGAATTGTAATGAAGAGAAATTTCTTTAGATTAAAGAAAAAGGAAGAATAAAGTGTTGAAAAGTATGTGTATACCTTCAAAAGACTATATAGCTATTACATAGATTATATATTCAACACCACTTTAAAGAATTACCATTTATTTTAAGTGATTGATCTAAGTCTTTTAAGGGAGTTAGTATCTCAAAAAATTTCTTCATATGATGAAATAATTTTATGTGCCATCAAAAAAGAGAAGGAAATTTATACATCCTATATATTTAAGGGGAATCAAGAGAATAATAGGTCATATAATCACCAAGAATAAGGGAATTAATTAAAGAAGAAGAAAATTATGAAGTGATTTCCATCATGTGAAAATTTATGAAAGAAGCATTCAGGTAAATTCTTAAAGGGAAGGGCAGTTTATTACATGTTTAGTGATAAGGGTCATATAAATCATGAATGCATAGGGAAGAAACAAATAAATAATTCCATGTTTTTTAACTATAAATAAATGGGTAATTATTCACACTAATTCCCCAAGTGTTAATGGAACATATCACATAAGAGGCCAAGGGGACGAGGCAGAGATTATGAAATCACTATAATAAAGATGGAACTATCCAATGATGTGGTGGAATTCACTTTAATCACAACCTAAAATTTATAATATTATTTATTTGGTTATATATCTTCGCACTATTTTATATCTTGCATGTCTTCCATGAAAATTATATATTTACCGATCACCTTAAGAAGGAAGTTGTTAGTAAAAAATCCTTATGGAAGTCTCACTACAATAAGGATGTTCCAGGTAGTCCCCATTATGACTAAAAAGAATTCTTTATTTATGGAATTTATTATCATACCTATGACCACTATAGAATTTATGAAGTTAAAGTTGCAACTAGATAAGACGTGTGATAAGGGATTTATTCATCCCAATGTTTCACTATGGGGATCCCTTGTTCTCTTAGTTATGAAGAAATATGAATTCATGAGGCTATGTATTAATTATAGTTAAATAAATTTGAGGCATAGGATACTTGTTATTTATATTAATAGAATTGTTTTAATATCATTGATTTAACTTCATAAATTCCATAGTGGTCATTCGATTTTTAAAAAATGCATTTCATAAAAAATTATTCTTCGACTCGATTTACAGGTTTATCTTAAAAATATTATTTTTCTAGTTCTGTGAATTGAATTTGATAAAATGCATTAGATATTTATAATCATAATAATTAATATTAGTTAATAAGTATAATTTATTTTTTGGTCTTGATGATTAGTAAAGACATTAAAAATTAATTATCACGATTAAGGTTAAAACGGGGTTATGCACATTGCATGCACTTATATTAAAATTAATCTTTCATACATATAAATTTTTTCTTTGATAATTTTTATTTTATATTTATTATAATTGGGTAAAAATTACATAATAAGTATATTTTTATTTTATTCTTAATGTATTAATTACCTAATTTTAAAAACTAGTTACTATGGTGAAAACTAAACTGAAAAAACTAAGTAAACTAAGAGGATAAGAGAGTAACATGTTTTAAAAATGTTTATTTTTATGCGTTATAAGTTTTTATTGAAATTAAATTCTATTAAATACATTATTTATCAATTTCTGAGGCACTAGGATGAGAGTGACTTCCCATTATTGAATAGTTTTGAGTATTTACAAAAATTCCACTTCTCCTCAATTATAAAAGGGAAATCCCTCCCCTCACTCATTCACACTTATAATTACATTTGGATAGACCAAACCCTAAAATAATTGTAACATCCCAAGTAATTAATGAATAATAGATATTTTTATCTATGTCTATTAATGATAAAGATAGTGTTTTAGAGGCTTAAAATGAAAATAAATACAATCTTATGCATGGAATACACTAATATTCTTAAAGGATTGTTTTAGTGCCTTTTGATGGAAAACCATTTTTGAATCTATATTTTGACAATTTTAGAAACTATGTTTGTCAAAATAAAATTATCCTTTATGATTGGGACATCAAAATTTACCTTGTGTGAATTTTTGGTAATTTTCTGACAATGTTCATTTTTAAATGAATAGTGAAAAATACTGCATTTTACATCAAAACTACTTTTTAATCTAATTTATTTATATGATTAGATTATGTTTTGAATTGGTTTTGAAGTGAAATTAGAATATATTTTTACCATTTTATCCAATGGTGGTCATTGGAATCAATTTCGATTTGAAATTAGACTTAAACTGGTGTCAATCTTTTGATACTTATTGTTTTGTAAAAACACGCTATTTGCTCTGGCAGCGGGAATTAATTATTAAATTAATTAATGTGACTTATATGATTTGAATTTTGTAAAATAGACTTCATTTTTGAATTCGTAATATCAAATATAGCTTAGAGTGAATTTTTGGTAATTTTCTGAAAAACTTCAATTTTTGATGAATAGTGAAACCACTAAGTGGTAATCAAGCAAACTGATTTTTCAGTTAAATGAAAGTTTACCACTAATGTGTATTGAATTTTGAAAATCCGACATACATGGTTGTCATTAAGAAGTAAAATGTGGTTCAATGAGATTAAAATAATTTTTTGGTGAATAGTAACTTATTAAGTTCTTAATCGCGATTAGTGGTAATTAGGGTAGTTTAATCTATAAATAATGCTTTAATAATATAAAATGACCTAGACACATGTCCCAACCTCATTGGTTGTGTCATGGCCGACCAAGACAAGCCATGGGTCAACTTGGGGACCCCATGGATCCACTTTTGTTGGGAAATTACATACATTACTTTTTATTTAATGTTAAAGTGAAAATGACACAAACATAATATGTTTTGCGAAAACAATTTTTAAGTGGGGTTATACAAGTCCAAATTTTGATTATAAATATTCAATGGAAAGCTAAAAAGATTTCCTATATCATAGTATTTGTTTTATAATTGTTAGACATTAAATAAATTTAATTATTTATGACATACTAATGATGCAGCGATGACATCATTATTTGACGATTTAAATAAAATAGAAAGATAATGTAAAATCTATGAACTACACATGTCCAAAACCAATTGGATGAATGGATTTCGATGCCTTATCACCTTATCCACGAATTCCAGCAATGTGGGACCTTTTAAAACCGAAACACATTTTCAAATAAAGTAACATTTCTTTACTTTCCAAAAGTGCCCCTCCTCTCCCCTTATAAAAGGCCCCCACCTCTACCTCATTTCACACACTCTTCAAGCCATTGGCTCGGCCAACCCCTGCCCATTTGCTCTCTCCACATCCCTCTTCTCATCCTAGAGGATTCCCTTTGGGCAGAATCCTTTCAAAGGAAGCCTTTAGGCTCAAACCAAAAGAAGTTACACTTTTTAAGGTAATTCATTCTCTCATGTTCATTTGTTTTATTTTGCTTCTCCGACCCCCTAAACTCTTTTTATTTACTTCTTTTGTAACAACACCAGTATCTTCAATATACTAGGATGTTGTTATAAGATATATTTGAGCTACACTCTCACACAACTACATCAAATGGTTAAAGAACATACGGTTTCCGTGGATGGCGAAATTCTGCCTCCCGAAACGATGATTGTTCAATACTCATTTAACACCTTCAAAGGTGGCCATTATGATGTCACTATTTTTATATATGATATATGATATGTTTATGTTTTCCTTAAGCTTATGTTTTTTCATTTCGGGCATACCTTTATGGTTTCCATTATGGGTAAAACACGATATCTTCATTTTAGGAAGTGCGGACTACCGCCCCCTAAAAGTGATTTGATTCGTTAATACCATATGTGGGATGTGTAAAGGATAAAGTTAATGATATTATATATGTTGTTATACTGGAATTATAATATACTTTTATATCATTATGATTCCATTCCAGAAAATATGAAATAGAAATGGAAGTAGCGTTCATGCGTACGTACGGCTTACCGTCTCCATGAACGGTGCATTTCATTTCTTACCTCTAAATGTGATGTAATATTATAAATGAATGTATGTACTGGATATATATGACATATATGATATCTACATAATGAATACCATTCTGGATATAATGAACCTTTGACCAAATTAACAACATGTAAGTATAAGAAGTCAATTTTTGACTTAAGAACCAAATACCGACAAAATGAACATTATTAACTTAAATGATTACATGATGTTCATAACATGGTATAAAAGGAATAATTAACTTGAAAAAGATTTATAAGCAAGTAGAGATTAACTCAAGTTTATTATTCAGGAGTTTAAAGAACGGTCGGGTCAAGTCGGATACGAGGTATGGGACTTCGTCTCAATCTCCTTTCGTTGAGGCATATTTTATTTTATACACAACTTTCTTTTATACGGTGTATAAACCCCTTTGACTTTTACGTTTACTCAAAAGGAATCTTTTTTATACGAAGCGTTTACTAAACGACAAAAGGGAATGTTTTTGTCGTACGTATGCGGCGACAACGACTTCTCCGCCGTCGTAACCGTTATTTGAGTTTTGGCTTCCTCTACAAGCCATACCTTTTTTTTTAAAAGAAAAAAATAAATACCATGTTTTACTTTGGTATTGAAAATGGTTTTCATAATGTTTTTATTATATCAATGTGTTGTATTGATATCTCGTGATTGAAATGCGGAAATGTTATGTTTCCTTTATGCATGTTTTATGTGATATGATTATGTTATGGTTCTTGGGCATTATTATGAAGACGGGTGGTTCCGTGATAAACTAAGGGCGGGTGAGCCCGTTATAGCTCTCCAATGCATTGGGTAACGCGAAGGAGTGAAACGTTAAGGTTTCTCCGAAGAGATTTTAGGGAATATACTGTGATGGGTATTCCAAACGTAACCAAGAGGGTTACTCCCTACGTAAGAATGTTATGAATGCCTCAAGTTACCTTTACGTATTATGATTTATATGTTTTATTCATGTTTTTATGAGGTATGTTAAAGTGCCTATGTTTTATGGGTAAAGTATGATTTCATTCTTATGTATATATGAACTCATGTTTCCTTTCCATGTTTTTGTAACCCATACTGAGTTTTTATGCTCATCCCAAGTTTTTGAAATGTTTTTCACAGGTCAAGGGAAAGGTACATGATAAGATGATAGAGTCAAGGATGTGTCAAGAAATAATCCATGTTTTATTTTAAATGTGTTTCCATTGATGGGAATAAATAATACTATCTTTATGTAACCACTTTGTTTATATGTGGAATGTAATGCAAGTTTCATGACCTAATTCTCTAAAACTCTAAACCTGAAAAGATCCTCAATGTGAATTATTCATTTAATTCAATATTAAGTAAGGTTTAAGGCTGGGGCCTTATAGTTGGTATCAAAGGTCGGTTTAGATAACTTTAGGAGTTAGAATTCTATTAAATGATTATCCAAAAATATTTTTTTTTCTTTTTCGAAATGATATAGAATTTAAAGATTACCATGTTGCTTCATCTAAGACATGTTTGTTCAGAATGGTTTTCCGCAGAGGAAACAGGGAAGCAGTGCTAGGAAGGCATACAGAAGGAAATAACCTTCCGAATCAGCATCCAGAAATGGTCGGAATTGGAACTGAACAGTTTGTTGCAGTAATGGCACAGTTGACTCAGGCGATAAATGGTGGTGGTATCCATGCACGAGATCAGCCAGATCAACCGCAGAGGAACATGTCAGTGGTGGAACATTTCATGAGGCAACATCCCCCATCATTCAGAGGATCATCTGACCCTGTGCAAGCTGAAGGGTGGATTAAAGCACTGGAGAAGATTTTCGATGTCATGGGGTGTTCAGACAATCAAAAGGTTAGTCTTGCTATTTATCGTCTGGAAGGTGAAGCAGATCAGTGGTGGTCTATGGTTAAAAATATCAGGGATGCCGATGAGATTGATGCTCTTGACTGGGATGAATTCAAAGGTATGTTTCTTGAGAAGTATTTTCCTAAGGCTGTTCGACTTAGGATGGAAAAGCAATTCTTGGAATTGAGGCAAGAGGAAGACTCAGTGGCTGCCTATGAAGAAAGGTTCACTCGATTGGCAAGGTATGCTCCCAATTTTATCCGGGACCTTGATAGTAAAATCAATCGTTTTTACTCAGGATTAAAGAAAAAATATCGAAGGGCATTAGCTTCTCGTGAGTTTAAAAGTTATGAAAAGATTGTTCGATGTGCTGAGAAGGTGGAAATGGAGTTTGCCGATGACCAAGTTTTCTATAACAACCAGCAGAAGAAGAGACCGAGGTGGCAGGAGAAAGGTAAGAATTCTTCAAAAAAGTCCGATGGTAAGAAAACTAAGGTTCCAGTTTGTGATAAATGTGGAAAAAGGCATGCTGGGGAATGTCTTCTGAATTCTGGAAAGTGCTACCGATGTGGTAAGATGGGACATAGGGCTCGTGATTGCACTGAAAAGGATCAAGGTGAAGGTAAGAATAAATTTGATTTACAGTTAGTGAAATGTTATAAGTGCAATGAGATGGGTCACTATGCAAACGAGTGTCCGACAAGGAGCTTGAGTGATGGGAAGCAGCTAGACTACAAGCAGAAAGGGGTGGTAAAATCATTTGCAACAACTTCAGCAGATGTTGGGCCATCGAATGAAGTGGTGTCAGCTCCAGGGAGCTCAGTATTTTTCGAAGATTGACTTGAGGTCGGGGTACCATCAGTTGAAAGTAAAAGAAGCAGACGACTGCGTTCCGTACTAGATATGGCCATTATGAATTTGTAGTTATGCCTTTTGGGTTAACCAATGCACCTGCTGTATTCATGGACCTTATGAATAAAATTTTCCATGAGTTCTTGGATAAGTTTGTGTTTGCGTTTTGAGATTTGGGAAGAGATTGTGTGTGCCTTCTGATTCACAGTTGAAGAGAGAGTTGTTATGTGAAGCTCATAGTTCTCCGTTTTCAGTTCATCCGGGCAGTACTAAGATGTATAGAGATCTGCGGGAGTATTACTGGTGGGATGGAATGAAAAGAGATATTGCTGATTTTACTGTGAAGTGTTTGACTTGTCAGCAGGTTAAAGCTGAGCGGCAGTTACCGAAAGGGATGCTTCAGCCTTTACCAGTGCCAGAGTGGAAATGGGAGAATATATCCATGGACTTTGTTGTTGGATTACCGAAGACATCTCGAGGTAATAATGCAATCTGGGTTATTGTTGATCGCTTGACCAAATCTGCTCATTTCCTTGCTATACGAGATACTTTCTCTCTTGATCAACTTTCCCGTTTGTATCTTAAAGAGATAGTCAGGTTACATGGAGTTCCTCTCTCCATTGTATCAGATCGTGATCCCAGGTTTACTTCCAACTTTTGGAAAGGCCTTCAGAAGTCGTTGGGTACTGAATTAAATTTTAGTACAGCTTTTCATCCTCAATCAGATGGGCAGTCAGAACGAACAATTCAGACATTGGAGGATATGCTACGAGCTTGTTCTATGGATTATCAGGGGAGTTGGGACCAGCATCTTTCTTTGGTTGAGTTTTCATATAATAACAGTTTTCATTCCAGTATACAGATGGCACCATTTCAGGCATTATATGGGAAGCGGTGTCGAACTCCAGCTTTCTGGGATGAAGTGGGTGAAAGGAAGTTGATGGGACCAGAATTGGTAGAAGAGATGGCAGAAAAAGTTCAGCTGATTCAGAAACACATGAGAACAGCTCAGAGCAGGCAGAAGAGTTATGCGGATAACCGGAGGAAGGATCTATCTTTCGAGGTAGGTGATCATGTTTTTCTCAAGGTTTCTCCTTGGAAAAGTGTGATGAGATTTGGTAAGAAAGGAAAGTTGAGTCCAAGGTTCATTGGACCATACGAAATTCTGGAAAGAGTTGGATCAGTTGCATACCGAGTGGCTTTACCTCCGAGTTTATCTCAGGTACACAATGTTTTTCACGTTTCGATGTTGAGAAAGTATATGCCAGATCCATCTCATGTTTTGAGTCCAGAGGTAGTTCAGCTGGAAGAGAACCTATCTTATGAGGAACAACCGGTCCAGATTCTTGACCACAGGGAGCAAGTGTTACGGAATAATGTGATTAAGCAGGTAAAGGTTTTGTGGAAAAACCACATGATTGAAGAGGCAACATGGGAATCCGAAAATGCAATGAGGGATAAGTACCCCAATTTATTTGATAAGTAAATAAATTGCGGGGACGCAATTTTCTAAAGGGGGGAAGGATGTAACATCCCAAGTAAGTAATGAATAATAGATATTTTTATCTATGTCTATTAATGATAAAGATAGTGTTTTAGAGGCTTAAAATGAAAATAAATACAATCTTATGCATGGAATACACTAATATTCTTAAAGGATTGTTTTAGTGCCTTTTGATGGAAAACCATTTTTGAATCTATATTTTGACAATTATAGAAACTATGTTTGTCAAAATAAAATTATCCTTTATGATTGGGACATCAAAATTTACCTTGTGTGAATTTTTGGTAATTTTCTGACAATGTTCATTTTTAAATGAATAGTGAAAAATACTGCATTTTACATCAAAACTACTTTTTAATCTAATTTATTTATATGATTAGATTATGTTTTGAATTGGTTTTGAAGTGAAATTAGAATATATTTTTACCATTTTATCCAATGGTGGTCATTGGAATCAATTTCGATTTGAAATTAGACTTAAACTGGTGTCAATCTTTTGATACTTATTGTTTTGTAAAAACACGCTATTTGCTCTGGCAGCGGGAATTAATTATTAAATTAATTAATGTGACTTATATGATTTGAATTTTGTAAAATAGACTTCATTTTTGAATTCGTAATATCAAATATAGCTTAGAGTGAATTTTTGGTAATTTTCTGAAAAACTTCAATTTTTGATGAATAGTGAAACCACTAAGTGGTAATCAAGCAAACTGATTTTTCAGTTAAATGAAAGTTTACCACTAATGTGTATTGAATTTTGAAAATCCGGCATACATGGTTGTCATTAAGAAGTAAAATGTGGTTCAATGAGATTAAAATAATTTTTTGGTGAATAGTAACTTATTAAGTTCTTAATCGCGATTAGTGGTAATTAGGGTAGTTTAATCTATAAATAATGCTTTAATAATATAAAATGACCTAGACACATGTCCCAACCTCATTGGTTGTGTCATGGCCGACCAAGACAAGCCATGGGTCAACTTGGGGACCCCATGGATCCACTTTTGTTGGGAAATTACATACATTACTTTTTATTTAATGTTAAAGTGAAAATGACACAAACATAATATGTTTTGCGAAAACAATTTTTAAGTGGGGTTATACAAGTCCAAATTTTGATTATAAATATTCAATGGAAAGCTAAAAAGATTTCCTATATCATAGTATTTGTTTTATAATTGTTAGACATTAAATAAATTTAATTATTTATGACATACTAATGATGCAGCGATGACATCATTATTTGACGATTTAAATAAAATAGAAAGATAATGTAAAATCTATGAACTACACATGTCCAAAACCAATTGGATGAATGGATTTCGATGCCTTATCACCTTATCCACGAATTCCAGCAATGTGGGACCTTTTAAAACCGAAACACATTTTCAAATAAAGTAACATTTCTTTACTTTCCAAAAGTGCCCCTCCTCTCCCCTTATAAAAGGCCCCCACCTCTACCTCATTTCACACACTCTTCAAGCCATTGGCTCGGCCAACCCCTGCCCATTTGCTCTCTCCACATCCCTCTTCTCATCCTAGAGGATTCCCTTTGGGCAGAATCCTTTCAAAGGAAGCCTTTAGGCTCAAACCAAAAGAAGTTACACTTTTTAAGGTAATTCATTCTCTCATGTTCATTTGTTTTATTTTGCTTCTCCGACCCCCTAAACTCTTTTTATTTACTTCTTTTGTAACAACACCAGTATCTTCAATATACTAGGATGTTGTTATAAGATATATTTGAGCTACACTCTCACACAACTACATCAAATGGTTAAAGAACATACGGTTTCCGTGGATGGCGAAATTCTGCCTCCCGAAACGATGATTGTTCAATACTCATTTAACACCTTCAAAGGTGGCCATTATGATGTCACTATTTTTATATATGATATATGATATGTTTATGTTTTCCTTAAGCTTCTGTTTTTTCATTTCGGGCATACCTTTATGGTTTCCATTATGGGTAAAACACGATATCTTCATTTTAGGAAGTGCGGACTACCGCCCCCTAAAAGTGATTTGATTCGTTAATACCATATGTGGGATGTGTAAAGGATAAAGTTAATGATATTATATATGTTGTTATACTGGAATTATAATATACTTTTATATCATTATGATTCCATTCCAGAAAATATGAAATAGAAATGGAAGTAGCGTTCATGCGTACGTACGGCTTACCGTCTCCATGAACGGTGCATTTCATTTCTTACCTCTAAATGTGATGTAATATTATAAATGAATGTATGTACTGGATATATATGACATATATGATATCTACATAATGAATACCATTCTGGATATAATGAACCTTTGACCAAATTAACAACATGTAAGTATAAGAAGTCAATTTTTGACTTAAGAACCAAATACCGACAAAATGAACATTATTAACTTAAATGATTACATGATGTTCATAACATGGTATAAAAGGAATAATGAACTTGAAAAAGATTTATAAGCAAGTAGAGATTAACTCAAGTTTATTATTCAGGAGTTTAAAGAACGGTCGGGTCAAGTCGGATACGAGGTATGGGACTTCGTCTCAATCTCCTTTCGTTGAGGCATATTTTATTTTATACACAACTTTCTTTTATACGGTGTATAAACCCCTTTGACTTTTACGTTTACTCAAAAGGAATCTTTTTTATACGAAGCGTTTACTAAACGACAAAAGGGAATGTTTTTGTCGTACGTATGCAGCGACAACGACTTCTCCGCCGTCGTAACCGTTATTTGAGTTTTGGCTTCCTCTACAAGCCATACCTTTTTTTTTAAAAGAAAAAAATAAATACCATGTTTTACTTTGGTATTGAAAATGGTTTTCATAATGTTTTTATTATATCAATGTGTTGTATTGATATCTCGTGATTGAAATGCGGAAATGTTATGTTTCCTTTATGCATGTTTTATGTGATATGATTATGTTATGGTTCTTGGGCATTATTATGAAGACGGGTGGTTCCGTGATAAACTAAGGGCGGGTGAGCCCGTTATAGCTCTCCAATGCATTGGGTAACGCGAAGGAGTGAAACGTTAAGGTTTCTCCGAAGAGATTTTAGGGAATATACTGTGATGGGTATTCCAAACGTAACCAAGAGGGTTACTCCCTACGTAAGAATGTTATGAATGCCTCAAGTTACCTTTACGTATTATGATTTATATGTTTTATTCATGTTTTTATGAGGTATGTTAAAGTGCCTATGTTTTATGGGTAAAGTATGATTTCATTCTTATGTATATATGAACTCATGTTTCCTTTCCATGTTTTTGTAACCCATACTGAGTTTTTATGCTCATCCCAAGTTTTTGAAATGTTTTTCACAGGTCAAGGGAAAGGTACATGATAAGATGATAGAGTCAAGGATGTGTCAAGAAATAATCCATGTTTTATTTTAAATGTGTTTCCATTGATGGGAATAAATAATACTATCTTTATGTAACCACTTTGTTTATATGTGGAATGTAATGCAAGTTTCATGACCTAATTCTCTAAAACTCTAAACCTGAAAAGATCCTCAATGTGAATTATTCATTTAATTCAATATTAAGTAAGGTTTAAGGCTGGGGCCTTATAATAATATCTTCCCAAAATCATTTTACACATTCTTTAGGTACTTTTATTCCAAAAAGACCAACCTAATGGTCCTTAAGAAGAGATCAAAAGGAGGTTTCTCTAAGAGAAGGTAATCATCTAAACGAAGCTCTTTATTTTTTTCTTCTTTTACAAACTTAATTAGGTATTATAACTTATAATATAAAAAAATTTCTATATTATAATTACATGTTATTTTATTTATGGAATAATGTTTATCCATCTCCTTCTCTGTCAAATTTGAAACAAATCCATCACTCGTTTGTAAGGAATCTACCTCGTGAACCAATGTAATTTGTTTTTCGTTACTGACTCAAATGGATAGTCATAATGATGGAAAGAATGAATATATATAATAATTATGAAATTATATTTATTTTTTAAAATTAATATACTTTTCATTTCCTTACCCTTTCACCCATTAATGGAATAATATTGTCGCTCGTGAGTACGTACGACCTACCATCTCCATGAAGCGATGCGATTCATTTTCCATGTACAACTTTAATTAATGGCTATAAAAATGTATATAATGATTAAATATTATATTAATAATATTAATATAATTATAGATATTATTAATTGATATATTATTCACAAGAACCAGAACTTTCATGAAAACATACACATGAGAAAATAAGGCAATTAACACCCAAAATAATGAAAACAATAAAATATTATAAACAAACGGGTAGTAAAATGTTACAATAGGATCATATATGATATTATACATATGAATACGGTTTTTATGAGTCTATGGAACAACCAAGGTGTCTAGTAGTGATTGAAACCAATAACCAATTCCATAAGGGAAGAGGAGAGAAAGATAGATATCAGGAGGTGATTATCCCTGGTTAATGGGGGGATTGCTCTGAGAGTGACAAAGAGAATGATGGTTGTATGATCAATCCTTCATTTAGAGCTGTGGTTTAGGGCGGGAGGATAAAGATAACCGAGACTCAGGTAGTCATGACTTCTCCACTGTGATATAGGCCAAGGAAGGACTAATCCTACTTGCCAAAGACAATGTCCACCAGGTCTTCTATTGGAAACACTGAGCTTTTATACTTGGAACAGATTAATCTATGAAGGAGCTATGCTAAGGTTCTGAAGAATTATGAAAGTTCTGAATGGGAATCAGCTACTACGGAGGAAGATTTATACCAAGGATGCGAAGATGGGTATGTGTTTTATGATATGTAATTGTCTCTTTTGGCTTGTGGTACTTGCTTACTGTCCTTTTCTTTTATTTTAATAAACGGTCAGGGGGTTATACCCTAGCTAAGCTTCTCTAGTAGTATGCGTGTTCAGTTATTTACCATTACATTTTGATTATTCATTATTGTTTTATTATATCTTATGGTATAATAAACCTTATTGAGCATTTGATCTCACCATTATTTTGTTTCCTTTCCTGAAGATATGAAAAATAATAATTTGAATGAGTTTTAAGGATGATTGATATTTCACTTTACTATATTTTATTTTCTATTCCTAGTGTAAAATGAATATCATTTATGTATCTAGTTCTCCAAAACATATAAACAAATTGGTCTTTTAGGATATGACCTCTTGTATCCATGCTATTGTAATAAAGTAACCACCGACTTTGGGTTACTAGAGTCGAGGTTGTTAAATTCAATATAACCAACCTAAAGGTTTATTCATACCTTTGAAACTATGATCAAACTAAATATACAAATCCTTAATGAACTTTCTAACTCTTAATATATCTCCATATGATGACATCTTAACCTCTAAAGTTATCTAAACTATCCCAATATACCAATTGAGAAGCCCCAGGACCCACACTCTTAGATCTAGTGATAAAAACATAAAATTTACACACTATATTTGATATGAATCTATAATTACAAGACAATAAAGAATTTAAAATTTAGATACCTTTTTTGTTTTAAATTTTTAGATAACTTTCATAAAAATTTAACGAGTAGAATCCATTTTAATTATATTAAAAAGGAATTTTCCTACTATATAAGAAACTATTTAATCTTTATAATTCCTTTAATATATCCCAAATATCCCCCACATAAGATACTCTTGTAGGAGCATATTATATATTGCTTTTATTTACAACTCATGGAAATGGAAACATAAGAAAGGGGTGAGATCAGATGCACATTATGGGTAAACATAAGTGATAATAATCAAATATCATAAGTGAGAATAAGATGAGCATATAGATATAATTAGGATATATAAGAAAGTTATACCCAACAAATCATAGATAATAAATCATGTAATAACATAATACATGAATCACAAGAGTGTAAAAACACAATTCAATAAACATGATCCTTTTGAGTATAACATGTTCCTGAGAATAATCATAAAACCATGAAAATCCTTCAAATATAAAAAAAAAATTACTATAGGGAAACATTAATTTCCCAATTCATCCACTCTCACCCACTATTGTGAGACAAATTAATTTTACGTTTGAATACATAACCTTAATGAGTGAAACACTTGCACCCAAACTGGTGAACAACTATATTGTGCTCTCAAATACATATCTCATGATATTTAAACTTTTAACCAATGAATATGGAGGGTTATATATAAACCCACCTATCATCATACATACATATGACTAACACTTTAAATAAATAAATAATTATATCATAAAGAACCCATGTAAATAAAATGGGTTTTTTTCCTCTTCAAATGGAATCACATAGAGAAATCATTCATAATTCCATCAATAATCATTAAATGATAATCCCATGTAAAATAAATGTGTATCTATTGATATCAAGTAACATTACAAGTAAATACCATTCAATAAAGTTAATAAAGAATTTTGTATTTACACCATATAAATAAAGGGTATATGGTTAATTTAGCAATTTTCCCAATCAATCGATATATGGAATTTAGGTTAACACCCTTTAATCAAAGAAATAGAAAATACAATATTCATAAAGTTAAACCAATAAAATAAAATTTATACCTATTAAAATCGTTTGGTTTGATAAGAAAATTATGGTGATGAATCATATATTTGATAGAAAAAACATTACATAATATATATATATAGAAATAATGTGGATCTTATCATTTGAAAAATTTCATTGATGAAGCATAAGGAATGTCAAATGATGTATATTTATATGAAAACCATTTTTATAAGCATTACGAAAAACAAATTTTTAAATAAGAAACACCAATGATTTAAGGAAAATTATTTAGATATAAATATTTTATAAATTATAGTGAATAATATTTTATTTTATAAATCCATTAAATCTTATAAATGATTTTCAAATAGAATTATAAAAATGTTAAAAGTAATTTTTCACATAGAAAAGATTTAAAAAATATTCTTTTTACACTTTAATGAAAAAACCCATAGAAAAAATATTACAATTTTTTTAAAAATTTTAAAATAATTTCAAGTAGTAGAAAATTAAATTAATCAATTATTAGGGTATAGATAAGGTCATTTTCAAAAGCATCTAATGAATACCAACATGAAAAAAGGGAGGTCCCTGAATGAGAAGAAGATATGAGGTCAGTTTCACTTATATGAAACACTTTGGGTAAAGCATGAGTTAAGTGGAAATAGAATTTTTATGTAAAATGAAAAACCCCATGAAAAACCAAATAAAATTATGATGGGTTTTATAAAGAATAAAAATTACATAGATAGATTTTCAATAAAAAAAATTTGATTTGAGAATAATATTGTTAATGAAACCTTTATGATTGAGTAAAACTTAAATAAAAACCATTGAAAAAGATAGAGTTTAAAACAAAACATAAAATACCATGAAAAAAATATAATTCATGGTATATTATTACAAATAGGAAATTTATAGACAATATAAAAGTAAATTGGTGTATAATAATAAGCATGTCCCAAGAATTAATAATTGAGACCAAGAAACCCTTAAAAGAAGCATATTTTTTGTGGTAAGAGTAATTTGATAATGATTTCATATGGAAGAATTTAAAAAAACTAGAAACTAAGGAGTAAATACATTATAAATTACTAATTATGTAGAATAAATCAAACTTGGAATAATAAAGGTCAATAAGAAATCTTGTAACTCGATGAAAGGAAATTGAGTTAACATAAACCCTTACAACTTTTTTAACTTTTGATTCAGAACCCCATGAGAGAAATAACATGTAATAAAACATAAAATGTAATGAAATATATGATAATCATGATACAAAATATTAAATGGGTATTATATACACCATTCCAAAGAAAACATGGTGTATAATAAGAAATTTGTCTCTAGTGGTGAATATTGAGACAAAGAACCCTTACAACCTTAGTATACTTTAAATCAAATACCATTTAAATAAAGAACACTATAAAATATTAAAAACTAAATAATTACATTAATATGATAAAATAAATTCATTTCTATGTAATCAAACCATATTAAATATTTCATGGTGCATAATAAGAAATATGTCTCAAGAAAATAAATTTGAGACAATAACCACTTACATTGGTCCTAATACATTCTGTGCATGGGGTTAAATTATTGGATATTGAAATTATGTTTTTTAAAAACTTTATTAATTGAATTATTCATATATATTTTATATTATAAGTTTTATCTATTATCATATGTTATTTATTTATTATATAATTTTTTCTTATGTTGGTTACTCGGGGTTTTTAAGTCATTTTTTCCATAACTCTTTCTGTATGTTGAAAATGGTAAAAGTTGTTGTAAATTTGTTTAATAATTTATATATTTATATAATCATACTTCCATTATTATTCCATTATTAAAAAATTAATATAATAACACAGGTTTCCAAAATGGAATCCAAGTATGAAAGCTAACCTGGAATGTTCCTTTTTGGTGGTTAAATTTACTATGATAGTTTATTGTTAATATCACTTATAAAATTTCCAATATTATATTTCTATAGCCTTAAAAAAAATAAATATTTAGATATTATTATCCAACATCACCATTAATTATGTTTTTATTTTCACTCGTGATAGAAATTTATAACATTGTTCATGTAGGTGGTTAAACTGACCAAAACATGAACATTCTATAATTAATGAATACATATGATCAGGGGCAATTTAGTTATAATATAATTATAAGAGGATTATAATAAAATTATTTCTATATTATTAAGGTGGTTAATGATATTTTAAAACAGTCATACAACTAAGAAAATACTAGATGAAAAAATCAAACACATCAATTTTGTGGATGCTGTAGTCCGCACGTACACATGTAGGGGGTTTTCATTTTTTCATGGAAAGAAAGAAAGGTAAGGAATGGTATATAATTTAATTACATTAATAAAGTCATAAATATTTTATTATTTCATTAATTATACATATAATACTAGTTATGTTAGGTGGTTATGAAAAATAAGTCATGTCGTTCATGGGGGTATTAGTCCGCACATACGCATGTCGATGTTTTCTATTTTTTCAAAGAATTGGTGGGATTGAAAGAAAATAGTAATTTTTAATTTAAAAAACACAAATAAATTTTATTTAACATATTTATTCATCAATTCCATAACTATAAACAACCATGATAGGCAGTTATAAAAAATAGAAAGCATCAATTCATTGTGGTGGTAGTCTGCACGTACGTACTATCAATGTTATTTTATTTTTATTAGTGGATGGAAATGAATAAATAAGGGTTGTTCCATTAATATAATAACATATTTCTATATTAATTATACCTTTTTAATTATATTAATGTGGTTAGAAAAGTTTTGTAAGTGGAGTATTAAGAATAAATAATTAACAAGGTGGTAATATTTATATTGAGATCTTGAGTTTTCTATAATAAATCTCTTTGGAAATGGAGTCCTTAAGCTAACTAATGGTGAATATAAGCCCAAATAATTGGGATATGAATTTATTAGGAACAAAAGTATATATTTTTAGTAATAAATTCAAAGAAAAATGTGTAATATTAAGTGTTAGAAGGACCCCCTTTATAAGTGACGGGTAGTGAAATTTTGGAAGCTCCCTTTTAAATTTCCAATAATTTAAAGTTATCATTTAAGGGTAAAAGGATAAAAAAGAGAAAAAAGATGAAAGGATATGATGTTTGATAAATCCACACCTAAACCATCCATTTGGAAATATTTTTTTACATTTTTTGGGTTATTTATCCTCAGTAAATATACTGTTACCATTTTTACTTTTACTGAGGTAATTAATTTTTTAACCATAGTAATTAGATACACATATCCCATAAATTGTTTTTAGGAACAAATTTATTTTTAAGATGAAATATTATGTTTAATAAATAATTATCAATATTATAAATTTTCACGGAATAAATAGATTTATTATAAAACAAAAAATGTATGTATATTTAAAATTTATCAAAAACTAATTTTACCATTCAAAAAATTAATTAAAATAAAAGATTAAAAATAGTTTTAATTAGAATCAAAATATTACCTTTTTTTTATAAGGTTAAATATAAATTATCTCTAAAAAATCTTAAAAATTCATACCTAGTTAATTTTGTTATGAGGAATTCTAAAATGATTTTTTTTTTACAAAATTAAAATTCTAAAATTCTAAAATTTATCTTTTAAATGAAAATAACGTATATAAGGAAAAATATTTTTTTTGAAAAATTTCCTTTTAAAACATTAAGTATTCTTATAATATTTTGTATGCATTTATAATTGATTAAAATGTTCTTTATTTACCATATTTCTTTATTATTTTTAATTTTTCTTAATAATATTTATTTAATATGTCACAACTCATTTCAGTTTGTCTTTTCATGGGAAACAAGATATCGATAAAGTGTTTATGTAACAAGAAAAAATTGAAATTTAAACTCTTGGATCATTATTATTCAGGCAATTGAAATTTTGTATGAGTACATAAAAATATAAATCATATGGTGTTGGTATGGAGATGTTGACAAAGTGATGATCATACAAGATGTATTAGTGGAGGAATCTATTCCCATTGATTGAAATTTTACTTTGGGAATACATTTAAGGGCATATTTTTCATCTGATCCACTGCATTATGTTCATAGTATTTTATAATCATGGATATATATTGTTATTTACTTAATGGATAGTATGAAATTAATATATTTCTTCATGCAGTCTCAATTTATGGTATGAAATTTTGATGTATATGTTGTGTGTACTAGTGACTTACTTATTTTAGATTTATAAGTGAATGTCACCCATTTTGTGTTTAGGGACACTTATTGTTAGTAAACAAACAATAACCAATTTAATATGGCCTTAGGGAGGAATAATAATCCTTTTCACTGACATGGGATGAATCCTGATGGGTCTGATTCAAGTCATGTATAATAGACATGATCTAAGTTGGTGGGATGAAACAATTGATAAACAACCTCTCAAACTTCATTAAGTACCTCAAAAGGCTTGATAAACCATATATATAACTCATTACCTTTTACAATCATATATTAAACATTTAATGGATAAAATTTTATGAATATGTGATCATCAAACATAAAAATTAAGGAAATTAATCATTGTGACTCTTAAATTTACTCAAAATAATGGTGAAAGTAAATGTTACCATACAAATCCTCATTTTATTCCATCACAATATATGAATATTAGTTATTATTGAAGGTAAAATACAATAATGGTAAATTTATATACCATGTAAAACCAAACTCTATTATGAAATCTTACAACATATCTTAAAACATTTGAGTCATCCTATCGATTTCAATATCTATCAATAGATGGAATAAAGTTCTATGAATTTACTAGGTGATAAAATTACATAGGTAATATACCTATAATATGGATGAAAATTTGGTTTTAGAAACATATATAATAATCCTAGAAACAATATGAAATATCTACATATTTTTTATATAAATCCATTCCATTCCCATGACCCGAATATACTCCCCGATTAGTAGAAAATGCATTAAATTTTATACTAGATTTGTTTTTCAAAAATATCATTGTAAAATTTAGTTTTATAAGGGAACCAAATACTAATGTTCATAGAAATTTCTTACCACTTACACTTTTAAATGATCAATGTATAAAACAAGATATCTAAAATTTCATTGTTTGGGTCTTATCTTCAAAAAATTATAGTATCTATTCACAAAATTCTCTGATGTTCTCCTTATATTGAGACAATAGAATAATTGAATTACAATATAGTTCATATTTTATAACTTGGGGTGCACTTACAACACTAATTTATAGGAAAGTTTCATTATATCTACACATATATTGATTAACACATATTTTATATCATGTATTGTGTGGTTTTCATGGAAAATTATTCACATTCAACATAAAGTGTGTTTTATTGTATTTAAAAGGTTCATTTAGGACTATTTTGGAAAAATTTAGAACATAAAAAGATTATTTCATTAATTTAGGGTTTTTAAAGAGGAAATAAACCATTTAGAAGGAAAATATGATGTTAAAAACTATTCTATGTTATCCAGAAGTAGTGAAAATAATTTTTTGAGCTATCTAATATCAATGCAAGTTTTTGATAAACCATTAAAAAATAATACATCAAATTCATTCATAATATTTATCCTAATAAGACGTGTTGAATTGTTAAGAATAATAATTTTCAAATCAATCTTCTTAACCATGTCTTGTTGCATATTAAGATAATACACATTTTTTCAATATTTTAAAGAAGGGGAACCTACTGAATGAATGATGAATGTTGTTAACTCAACTTATAATATTATGAGTTAATTTTGTGTCTCCCAAGTAAGGATTCGAAGGATGATGAAGTGTCTCTCAATCAAGGGTTATTCTAGATTAAGTAATAACCATATTATCTTTATATACTTACTGTTTTATTTTTATATTTGTGGTTATTTTTCTTTTACAACCTAGATATATGTTTGATAGAGATTTTAGTTCCATTAATAGGTTTTTATGATGTTTATGATGATTTTTTAAATAATTCATTTTTTTGACTATGCCTTCACTTCATTATATGTACATCATTTTGTGTTGTGTATTCAATTGGGAATTTTTCCCTATTTGAGTTATTGTTCAGGGGATTAGGGTAAGGGAACCCCAACATAATATGGAATATAAAATAAACAAGAATTTTTTTATCGAATAATTATCTTAGTAATGGTTATTGTGTGAGTAATAGACCATAGACTCACCAATATCATTAAATCCCACAAAAAATAAAACATAATTTGAACCCAATACAACGATTAGGCTATAAATAAAAAAAATTGAGATTATCACTAGAATTTCATTAATATCAAACAATTCCACTCATAGGACTAATATAAGTTTATTTTTTTTTAATTTTTTTCACAATATGTTTTTTATGTCTATTAAATAGTTATTTAAAGACAAAGACCTTAGGATTGTGATTTTTTACTTATAGGTTTTAACCCATACTACCATTATCTACCAAGTTAGTTCATTTAGGGTAAACTACAATTTTAAAATTTTAAAATCATCATAAAAGTAATATGACATATCCTATTAAGAAAACATTTGTTCTTATAATATGATCGAGTTCTCCCTACCAAATAACCATCCATTTAGAGTGTCTTAATAAAAATTTTCACCCCTCTATAAATACACCATTTGATATAATAACTAGGTCAACCTCCCACTCAACTAAAGATAAATATATCATCATTTTATATAGATATTGTAACTCTTGACAATATTTACTACCACTTAACCTCAACATAGTTAATTTAGAGTTTCACAAGGCCATATGTATACCCCCTTGATCATCAATTAATAGAAATAAATGATGAGGGAAATAGAAAATACCATTGGTGAATGATGTTACCTCATATGATTCATAAACTCCATGACTAAAGTTTACAAAATGTTTTCCATGAGATGTTTATACATGGTACATACCAAAATTTCATGAAAAATGAAATAATGTAGTGTAAATATTGAATGATGGTCCGAGTGAATTTCTCAAGAGGTTTGGGTGAATTTATAATTCAAATGTTTTTGTTGAAAATATGGATTTTTAAAATTAATTTAAAATGCCCCAATTTAGAATACACAACCCAGTTAAAAAATATAGTTGGTATATATAATTTTATACTTCCAAATATTTTCTATATCACTTGATGAAAACACAATTAATACAATTTAAAACTATACTAACATTGAAAAGTACTTTACACACACTAATATATATATATATATCAAATATAAATGTTAACTATCAAAGTTATATTTTTTTTAAACACAATATTGATAACACTCTATAGAATGATATAAGAATAAAGAAAGAGTTAGAATAAAACATATTAAGAAATAAAATAAAATACACAATGGAAATTTAAAAATTAGAGGTTTAGTTCAAAGCTAGAACCTAGAATTCTTCACTTGATAGTAAACCAACACCAAGCTAGTTTATTTAAATAATAAAATAATCCAAAACCTGGATCAAGTTTTACAAACCAAAATTCACACAAGACAGTATAGTCTATACCAAGCCTCTTAGATAGTTAATTACAAGAGTAAAAATGTGAGAGACATAAAGTGAAGAGTATCAGAGTACTCCTAAATATAGAATAAGAGTGTGTTAATAGATATAAAAAAATTTATAAACACAAGGTAAAGTGTATGTAGAGAGATAAAGAGAAATGGCGTTCGATGCTAATTTATCATTGATCATATTTAGTTGATCATAAAGGCTATATACCTTAGTATTTATTGGGAGTATATGGAATGATAAATAAGAGTTTTCTTAGAGTTTACTGGGATTCACAACAAAACCGAGTATCAAGTGTGAGGGAGTTAGAAGCACAAAGTAAAAATACACAAGTGTGAATCTAATATATTGTGTGGCTCCTTTATCTTATTAAATATAAAATCCATAATTTGATTATCCATTGGATAGTAATCATAAGTAAATACTTAAAATTACCGTATGATATTTCAGAATTAAATACCATAACTTTCATTAACTGCTCCAAAATATTCCTATTATAATTAAATAATTTTTTAATAATTGAATTAGACACAGTCATTCCAAATATTTTAGACATGATATATTTTCATCTAATGGTCCTTTGATCAAAAATTTTTGTGATCACTAGATAATGTAGTTGGTTAATAATTATTCTTTTAGAAACTTAATCATAATGTATGGTCATTTGGGTCCTTCACACAACTGGTTGATCTATTCATATAGTCAAATAATTCATTATGTAGAAGATTCCTTCATCAGGTTAGTTGATATGTTATATGGTTGGTTGATCCTTTATGTGGTCATTAAAACAATTTATGTGGTAATTTGAATTCATCGTGTAGTTAGTTGAACTCTTCATGCAATTAGATAAACTCTTCATATGGTTAGTTGAACTATTTACATGGTTAGGTGAAAACTTTTCATTTTCAACCAAAAATAGATTAATTCCAAAAAACACACAAATTATTTGAATCATAATAAACATGGTTTGATATCATTAAACATAAAATTTCTAGAATAATCCAATAGTATCATCCAAGATATTAAATGATGCATGATAATTTTTTTTGGAATCAAGTTAAATAGTTTAACAAAAACCTATAAGTGCATATGTTTATAAAATTCCCAATTAAGTTTGACAAGGATACAAAACATAACTCCTCAAAATGGAGATCCAATGAATCCTCCAAACCTCACCAAAAACTATATGAGTCATTACAATGATTGGGGTTCTTCTTCCTCCATAGATCCCCTATAATGGTTATGATGCACCACTCAAGAATTAAGTTGTCTTTCCCTTAATCATGTCACACTTCATGTAATGAACCCATACAGTAAGGTGTATAAATAGTGGGTATTTACTATACATAGTAAGATATAGCCTAGAAATCCCATACACCCTATGTATATGAAATTCCATAAATCATCAAATATGTTTTTATAAAACATCCCACCCTATGAAAATTTATAAGACCATAATAATCTATCCAAAAATTAATCATAATTTTTTTAATAAACTACAACCCATATAATATCTAATAACACATTACCAAAACCAACAATATACACACATTTTCTCAATCAAAACCCATGACAACCCATATACCATAAGTATAACAAAAAATGGGTACTTATTGTTCCTGAGTGGACCAACTACACCCAAACCTCACTTTTTCATTACTAACAAGGTCTCCACAAACATGTTGTAGTTTCTATAATCCTCATCAAAACTGATGATCCACCCACACTCAAGTGAGAATTTAAATATGACGTCTAAACCCAAACATAGAAAATAATAATTCCAATAACAATATCAATAAATAAAAACCATAATAAACTAAATGAAAACTCAATTCCACTATTCCATAATGAAACCAATTCAACTCAATTTTACTATTTTCCCCAAATTTTCTAGATACTACCCACACACCTTGAAAACCACCATTTTAAATTTATCCAAATCTCTTACATCAAAACCCCTATTTTGAAAAAGAAAAAATAACATCATAATTATTTAAAAAAAAATATAAATTCACTTACTGAAATGATCAGATACAATCCATAATATTTGGAATAAAATTTTATGTCTGATAAGCTACTTACCTCAAACTGATGATAAAGTGAAATCACACCACCAAACTCAAGATCATATCATTCATTAGCCCTCTTAAATCCCTAGAACCAAAATACCTAAATTTATATAAACTCAAACCCATGATTTCATCCAAACCCTACATGGTTAGGGTTTCACCAATAAAAAAACCAAGAACCAAGACAAGAGGTGATATTTAGAGGAAAGTTACCTTATATCTAAACTCTAACCACCCAAGGACCAAATAAAGATAAGTTACAAAGGGATAAAATCACCAATAATTTCCCAAAATTATACTAATGATAATAGTATTGAGTGAAAGGGATATAATGGGACTAAAACCTTAAAAATTAGGAGAATAAGGATGATTATATAGTGTTTTTAGTGGTTATATGACCTAATTTCATGGCCCTAAATACCGTACATCAACTGTGTTACTAATATTATCTGAAAACATTTAGGCATTAATGGAAGTAATATATAGTATTGTTGATCATTAATTAAACATTCATCCTTCTATGTCTCCCATAAAAGTCATTTTACAGTTTTCCTCAAGATTATGTATAATCCCTATAATAATTAAATATAAAAAAACCTCTCTAAAACAGTCAATTTCAACCCTAAACTGCCAAAACTATAATATATATCAAAATTATAATTTAAATACCTAAAAGAGGGACCTATGATACTTTCCACCATTGTTCTCCCTATCCTTGAGAAATTTGAGTATGTCAGTGTCAGTGAAAAATCCAATCCACTATTGATGCTCAAGGCCTATCTCTCCTATGTTTCCTTTTACATAATACCATGATGGAAAATGAAATATACCAATGGAATGACTCAACCCTAAAATAATTTCTCCTAATGATCAAAAATTCATATAGTCTCCCATATAAAACTTTTATCCAAGTTTAACTCCACTTCATACCAACTAATGATGACCGAATGATCCAATATGTATTTCTATAATTGAGAGATGTGTAATACATCATGCATTAAATTAAGAAATATGGTTAATGTAAACCATTATGGAACATATATGATATTTTCAATGGAATACAATAATCTCATATATCTAGGAGTTAATTTAAACAATTTCCCAAGTATGTTTTGTCCAATTTAACTGCATATTTAAAAACACATGATCATCCATGAATAAATCTAAATGTCCCTAGAGATGATCGAAAAACAATTTTTTCCTACACTGATGTGTAACAATATGTTTATAAATCAATTTATTTTTTATCTCTTAAACTATACTTGGTCCCACTAAATAAACTTCTCCTCTTTTTCCCAAAATAAAAAAGATTTACATGGCCTTACATAGATAACATCAAAGGGCCCCTTTCCAATAACACTCAAATGAATATTATTATATAAAAACTTCACTAGAAAAATATAGTTCTCCTATAAACCATAAAAATCAACGACACATTCTTTTAGAATATCATCAGATATATAGATAGTCCACTTTGACTTGACATCCATCTAAGGATGATAAGAAGTACTGAACTTCAATTATGTATCTATGGATCTTGGAAAAAGTTTTCAAAACCAACAAGTGAAACAAGGTTCTCTATTAGATATGATCAATTATGGAACACCATGAGTCTTAACTATTTTTTCACAAACATCTTTGATAATTCATCTTCAGTATTCATCTCCTAAATTAGAATAAAATAACCCAATTTGGTTAATATATTTATGAATACCCGAAAAGGAGAATGATTTATTATGTTATTTGGTAAATACACCATAAAATACATAGAAATTTGGCCGTACATCCATATTGGGATTAATGATGGTTTAAATATTATGAATATCTTTTTATGTTCTATATTTATCAACTAAAAAGAAATTAATTTTATAACATTACATAAAAAATACCACTTCATACTAAGACACCAAAATTAGTGACTCATATTCTTGTAGATTTTATTATAATATAGGTGAACTAACTAATTAGAATAATGAGATTCCATTATTCTTTCCTCTCACATTGAGTACGAAATAAATAATCTCTTTTGAAAATATAATGTCAAATTTGATGTTTGTGACAATATATCTAGGATATTGCCACAAATTATGGAATACGTCATAGAAAAAAACTCAAAATCTAGAAATTTTTCTTACTCATCCTTCCCTTGAATGATTTTGTAACCAAAATATTGGATAATATCATTCACCCACCATTATTAGTGACATCCAATTTTATTTTTGAAAATAATCACAAATGTTATCATTCCTCCTTAGATTCTTAAACCCCATTAACACATGTTTTTTAGCTGAAAACATTAGCTACCAAATTCTATTTTCAGGCACATATTCTAGATATATATGAAAAAAATTTCAAATACGACATCCATCTTTACTACCTAAAATCTATTTCACATTATGAGAATATATACTTCAAGAACTTAGGATATATGTATATTATCAACTTTTCACCCAAAAAAAATATAATGGAAAGTTTTTAATTCATTCACACCCATTATGATATCAAGATCATGTGTTTGTTAATTAATTTTATGAAACCTTAATTGGTATAGGAAAAAAAATTATTTCCTTGAATGATAACACAACTAAGTATGGTTACCGAGGCATCATAATAAACATACTCGTCACTTGGTTCTGGAAATTTATGAATGAATGAATTGACCCACCCAGTTTTAACTCTTTAAAATACCGTTGAAATTTCAAACCCCATATAAAGCTTAAATTTTTCCTTATGAAGTCCATTATCAGTGAAGATAAACATGATAAATCATGAAAAAAATATCAATCATAATTTATAGTCTCAGAAAAACTATGCTTAATGAAAAAATCATAACTTTCTATAATACCACCACTTAAATATTCTAAATATTGACTAAAATTACATTAAATAAAATCACATACCCAAGTAATTTTACCTGATAAAATCAAAATGTGAATTTGATGAATTTTTAATATAGAATATTGTCCTATAATGTGCTCAAAACAATATCTAAATATCTATTAAAATTGATTCATTTTCACGAATACACAAGTATGCCATCAATAAATATCATGAAAATAGTTAATATATTGATTTTTTATTAATAAATTATATAAATATATTTTTAGCATTACTAAGTCAAAATTTTATAACAATAATAATAATAATTTTATTACCTACTTGGAAAAGATTTCTTTTTTATATCCTCTTTCGTCACCCTGATTTGATGGAATCCTGACCTCATGTCATTTAAAAAAAAATGTAAAGCACTGTTTGATTGATTAAAATGGTGATAAATTCAAGTAATAAGATACGTTTTATTGAATGTTACTTTATTTAACTTCCCATAATCGATACATAATTACAATTTTCTATCCACTTTCTTCAAAAAGTGTATTAGAGTTGCTCAGGGTGAGGTGTTTGGTCTAATGAATCCTTTGTTCACAAATCCAAAAACTAAAATTTTAGCACCCTTATCCCAACCTATTTTACCAAATTTTGAGGAATAGATATACTAATCACCCTTGTATATAGATTAAATAAGAATTAAAACTCATATCCTAGAACTATCCCTGAAAAATTATCTAAAAACATCTAGATAGTGTATGGATATCTTTATAAATTAAACCCAACTAGACACTTCCAATTATCCCAATACCATCACCCGAAATTTAACTCGATAATTTCAAAACTTGTTGCAATAGGTATATCACTACCTACATTGACATATCATTCTTCCTTATATATTTGAGTCCTTCCCTTTGAAGTGGATAACATAGCTTTCTGACCATAGTAGTTGATATGATCATTGTTTTCAATCACCAAAACATATCTGTGATAATATCAAACATTTGAATGTTGAGGATGATGAAGTCCCATGAAAATTACAAATTGATTATCATAACAGTGAATGATAAAAATTTTACTCCTTTACTATCCTACTCTCCCATAGGTTTTTGGATGTTCATATCATGCAACATTATTTCTACATACAAGCCCAAATGATCTACTACCGATGTTGTAATAAATTAATGAGTGTCATAGGTATCAAATAGTATAAAAAAATAATAGAATCAAGTAATAAGGTAACTCAAACTACACTTACTCTACCTCTTTTAGAACCTACACGACTATGAATAAGTGTCCCCGAGTCTTATCAAATTTGGATTTCCACCCTATTGTGATGATTACTACTGTGATCCTTTTGTAGTCATATGGTCATCCCATGTGAAACATGACTATTGTTGAGAGATATAATATAAAGTCCCATACTTACAGACCTATGATACTTGGGTTTTATTTGAGACCTCTATCATTGATGCACTCAGTTGATTCATAAAATATTATTTCAGGTGTCTAAACGTTCCACACCTAAAATAGTCTTGAGGTTATCAGGTGTAATACCTATTTAAGTAGTAAAGTGAATCACACTTAAGAAATATTTCCTGAACATAATTTTGTCTCACTGATGAACCCATCAGTGTATCTTTCCCATATAATGTTTCAACCCCATAGGAAGAATCATCCCACCTTTGTTTTTTCCAACTACAAGAACCAATACCTTTACTTAGTGAGTAAAGATACTCCCACTTGGTAAATTTACTATAATATTCTTTTATACAACAATTTATTTATAAAATCTCTATATATACAAGAAAATACAAGACATCACAATACTTAATCATATGTTTGGTCACAATCTTGAAAAAAATATTCAATATTTCAAGGACTCATTGTCTGCCATTTTTAGTTTAAAATGTGATAAAGGTATAAATTTATTTCCATACTCCATGGTCATCATATCTAACTTATACAAATCAAATAAATCAAATATTTTTGAAATTTATAATTAATGAGGGTAGAAATATTTTTAAACATCTTCTTAAACCCCTCCTAATTCAGTTTTTTATATTTCTTTGTTTCTCAAGAAAATCCCACCATTCACATGAAATACCTTTTAATATATATGTTTCTAACATAACATTAAAATATTCTTGGGTATGTAGGAAGAAAATGATCTTATTTATCCTCTTTAACAAATGAGACACATATTTTTATAGAAAATCCCCTAAAAAGGGTAGAGGATTATTCCTTTGAAATTATAAGAATCCCAAGTTTGATAAAGGGGAATAAACCCACCTATTGTATGATAATATCATTCCCAATACATTAAAATCCATTTACCCAATTATGGATTATTTGGTATAAAATTCTTGGTATCTTCCTCACACTAACTTATAGGTCTCCTTATTAGCATATTTTTAGAATTACTACGAAAAAACCCATTAAACCCAACAATATAATATTTATGGTCACAAAAATCATTATAATAATTTATGTATATTTTCCAAATAGTTATTGTAAACTATCCAACACTATAATTTATTAATCCACCCCTATTCTAGAAGTTTATTATCATTATTTATTCTAACATCAATTATAGAGAATCCATCATTACATAATAAAAGCTATTTTGAAAATAAATATTTTAGATTTTTTTAAATTCATTGAATAAAAATTAAAAAACATCTCAAAATAATGAAACCATGATGCATTTTTTATCCATGAATTCAAACATAGGTAATATGACTACCTTTTCCCTTTCCCTAAGATGATTAACCATAATGATTCCAACAATATTCTTTTTTTGGTTCACTAACTACTTCGTTAACCAACATATCTCAATGAATCATGGTTTAGTATAAATATATTAGATATACCCTTTAATAACTTTGTTATGAGTCCAAAATCAACTTATATTCATTTCTACCACCCATTAAGAAAAAAGATAATTCCATTTGTATCATCCTGACCCAACCCATCACCCCTCAACCTCACCCAATACAAGTCGGAATGTAATTAGTACATAGGTGAATCACCCTGATCACCAAAGGCTAGAAATAAATGTTTAGGGTCTATGAATATTATTTGGGTATGGTTTACCATAATTTAAATCACACCCCTCATGCCCAGATTTTAATAGAATTTTGGAATGAGGTGTCCATATATCATATATACCCACCCTGTATAATAAATGAAACAATACAAAAAAAGAGTACTATCCAAGATCTTATATGATAAATGATAAAATTATTTTGAAGAAATTAAAATAGTTTAAAAAAACTAATAATTTAATAAGTGTATATATCTCCAAAGTAAGGTCAGAAAATCCAAAAAACCCATCTCACCAAAATGGATTTCCAATGACTCCTCCACACATCCCAAATATCTAAACATGTCACCCATAGTTAGGATGTTATCCTAATCTATAGCTCTACTAACATGGATACACCTATTTAATATTTATATAAGATGTATTTCCCTTATCTTTATCATTCTAAAGGAGATCTACCAATCCAACAAGGTGGGAAAAAATGGGGTGATTACTTAAATAGTTATATTTACCCCAAACTTCACATACATCCCATATATGTGAAAACCCTTCAAAATAAAATGGGTTTTCTAAAACAATATCAATTTATAAAATTTTATAAAATTTTAATAAAAAATAAAAAATATAAATCTTAAAAAGGATTTCAATAAATCAAAACCCATGTAATATCAATATCATATTCTTAAAATCAACACTACACACCCATTTCTCAACCAAAAAACGATGGAGCCCTTAAGCCATGAATATAAAATATGGATATCTATTAGTCATGAGTGGACTAAATACCCACAAAAACCTCCTTATAATTTCCATAAAGGATCCCAAACCCATGTGGGAGTTTCTACAATCCACACAAAACCTGAAGATTCACCCATACTCATGTGAGTATAATAATATCATATTAATGCCCTTTCCCAAAACAAATAATTTTTTTAATTAAAATAACAAATAACCACAATAATAAATAATAAACCATAAATTCAATTAAATCATTCAATATTGAAATCAATTCAATAAAATTTCACTATTTTGCTTATATTTTCTAGAAAACAACCATGCACCTAGAAAACCACCATTTTTTGTTTACCCAAAAACATCCACACAAGAAGACCTATTTATAGAAGACAAAATAAAACATAATTAAATAATTTTAAACACAATAACTCACTTAATGTAACCATCATATACGAGGAATAATATTCAATAAAAAACAATATGAGTGAGAAGTTATAAACCTAAAACCGATGATGGTGAAAAATAACCCCACCAAACTAAAGATACCAGATCTCCTTACCCTTATTAAATTCCAATAACTAAAAAACACAAATTTACCCAAGATCAAACCTCTAATTTAATATAATCCCTATATAGTTAGGGTTTCACCATGATAAAACAACAACCGAGTTAAGCGAAGATATTTAGAGAGAACTTACCTTAGATCCAAACTAAAATAACCTAATGATCCAAGAGAGATGAGTTCTAGGGGGTGATAATAACCAAGAGTCACCCAAAGTATCCCTAAAGTCTAATTTTCAAAGTGAGAGGGAGATAATGTGACTATAACTTATAAATTATGTAAATAATGAAAATTTCAGATGGATTTTAAGTGGATGGATATCTTGATTATATGGTTCCAGAGACCATGTATCGTCTATGTTTCTTACCTTGCATGAAATATTTTTGGCCTACATAGTTGAAATACATGATCTTGATGATTTTCCATTGACTGTGAATACCTATTTGTATCCCATATAAGTGATCTCATAGTTTTTTAGGGATTATTAATTTTCCCCAAGACCATTAACTAAGCATGTACCCTCCAAAATCCTCTATAAAATAGTAAATTCCACCCACTAAATCTCCCAAAATTTAGTATATAACAAAATTTGAATTTATATATCTCCAATAGGGTCCTATGAATATGTTGGGTCATTAACTAAATTTTGTTAAATACATAATGATACTAAATAATCAATGATCATCCGCTTGTTATTTTATTCATGAAGAAAATCTCCGTATGTTTTTTGAGACAAAACATATGTTATAAAATTTCCCTTTCTTGGTATATTTATGATCTCAAAATAATAATCCCTACAAAAATAAATCTACCTATTATTCCTTTTATTTATATCCCACTACGAGGATATATATATCATAATCATTCAATTTATAAAGAATGTAATTTTTTGAAAAATTAGATAACTCCTTGATAACATTATCTCAATGATCATTATTAATATTTCCTAATCATGGGTAGCATAGTAATTATAAAGATAGTTTACCTACCTCAACTTATAAAAAATTATTAGTCACCCCTATATTAAAATAAATCCCAAGACATGATGTAAGGTATCAAAATAGAAATTCCTATTAAATCCCCTCTGCTTGAAAACATGGAACCTATTCATTATTCAACTTATACATTATGAATTAATCTAAAACATTAAAATAATACATAAAAAAGGTAAAACTTTTCTTAGTCAAGGTTGTTAAAGGGTTTACGATATGATTAAATATAAATAAAAACATTTAATTATAGATTAAAAAAATAGAGTTACACACCTCTTAGTAATTATTCGGTTTCTTCCAAGAATAAAATCCATAAATGTTTATTGGATCTATGATAGTACCACTAATTGATATAACATGACCTAAGAAGTGGAACTTATATGTCTAGAATAAATAGTTTTATATATTAACATATATTTTATAGTTACATAAAAATTACAAAATAAAAAATAGATTTGTCTTATTTCCCCTTTTGAATGTTTAGTATAAATTTTAATCATCAATAAAATCCTTGATCAATTTTTCAAGCCCATTGGAACTAAAAAATGTGGTGTGGAATTTTCTATCAAAACTTTGATCCTTACATGGATGACATAAAGAAGGAGTACCATACTCAATGTTGATGATGTAAATGGGGTCTCCATTTACCACATAATTTATCATTCACTAATGGGTGGAGATCATTCAAAAAAATTCCTAATATAGTGATATGGTGGTGGGAACATCCAATAAAGTATATCCCATGGATTCCATCGAATATTAAAGAAATGGTATCCAAAATCACAAAATTAATTTTTAGACACTTTATAGGTCTTTTTGACTTGAAAAAGACCTTATATGGGTAAACCCTATATCAAATAACATATATTTATTTGTAAGATTCTATTTTATAGATCTTCAAGACAAAATTAATACCCAAATCAAAAGTTATGGACATTTTGTAAATCAGGATTTTTTAGTTTAAGTAAATATTGGTGGCCATAAAACATTACATGACCCCAAAATATTTGTGTGGAATAGCTACCTTTATGGTTAAAGAATGTAATATCACATGATAGTGAAAGGATTATATGGTCATAATCCCTTTGTGGTCAAAGAATAGAGTCCCATGAAACCATGAAAGAATTATGTGGCTCAACTCCCTTTGTGGTTAGAGAATAGAGTCCCATGAATTCAAGAAAGAATCACATGGACCTTCTATCATTGTAGTAAAAGAATAGTATTACACATAAATATGAAGTAATTATGTTTCTTGAATCCATTTACATTCAAATAATAGAGTAGTACAAGTCTGTAAAGGAATTATGTGGTCTGGCTTCCTTTGCAGGTAAAGAAAAATGTCCTATATGACCATAATAGAATTTCAAATCTTGAATCCCTTTATAATAAGAGTATGGGATTTTGTTTATGGTCACATAAAACTTATGTGTCCCTGAGTATTTTACATGGTACAAATCCCAATTGTTCATAGGATATGATATTTTTCTTATAAATAGTCCTTTTGATACACATTTCTAGGATTGGGGAAACTTTATTTTTAGAGGCATGGAATTTGATAAATTGAAGTGGCCTCCAGTACAAAACAAATACATGAGCATTGTTCATATTATTTCTTCTTAAAATACCTTAAGTTGAGATCCTCCTCTCAATTAAAAAAATACCTTGAGTTGAGATACTCATCTTCTCTTCCAAAAACACATTGAGTTAAGATCCTCCTCATAGTTTACTAAAACATCATGAGTTATGATCACCCTATTTATTTTCCAAACTTTCTTATTTAGATATAATTCTTTCTATTTCATAAAACAACTTGGGTCAAGATCCTCCTTTTTCTTTTTGAAAGAAATCTTAAGTGATGATATATGAGGCACCCTAGATCCTGAATCTGAGGTGTGATTCTAAAAAGACATAATTTACATTTGGATTTTATACCTAGTGAGATATCCCAAACTAAACATCCACATATTTCAAAACTTTAAACACTACATATCACAATAATCACACAACCTCAAAAACCAAAGGTTTATTCTCTTTGAGGACTATCTATATAAGAAACTTATTTTAAAATACTTGTGGAAATCTCTCTATAATGAAACATATCTAGACCTCCTTATAGAATTATCTTATGTTATGATTATCTTCATAATACAGGGAATGAAATCCTAAGAAAGTGGTGAGATTAGATACAATGTTAGGAAAAAACTCATCAACATTTTATCATAGGATTGATCATAATAATATGATAAAACATGATTAGGGGAGAAATATATTATTAAAAAGAACATATAACAATAAAATTTGTACATAAGTCATGATTGAGAGACAAATAATCTAAATTAAATAAACAAGTAACATGACATAAGAGTGTGAGATAATAAACAAGATACCTGGAGTATAATCACATGAATATGACATACAAAAATAGAATAATAAAATGTATTAGAAATCATAATATTCAGAATAATGTTAAGTGTAATAATGTCCAAGCATAATCTAGTGTATAAAAAAAACACGGTCATTTACATGAACAATCATGTGAGAAAAGATATATGTGATCATGTCCATACACCACCATGTGAAAAAAGATATATGTGACCATGTCCTTGAAAGACCATAACCACACACCATCATGTGAACAAATATTAATGTTAACACGTCCACACACCACCTTGAAAAAAAAAGTGAAATGAAATTCTCATGAATTGACCCATTGGGACCCCTCCTGGGCCAGTAGTAAGCCAAGGGTGACATGCCAAGCCCACCTCCAATAGGATAGGTTTTTATTACTAGCGTGAGTAGGTATAACGCATAAATGATAGGCCTTAACTTAAGTACCTATAAAAAAAACACAACCAACTCCATGAAATATTGAAGAGATATAATAAAAGACCAAAAAAATATAGAGTGTAAACCATGCATGAAACAACCTCTAGGAAACACATTAATGTTATGAAATATAATGGAAATGATATAAAGGTAAAAAATACACACCCAACCATAATTGATGTCCCAACATGAAAAAAATCGAAAAGGGAAAATGATGAAGAGATACTGGCTCACAATCTGCAAGACTAGCCATAAAACATGGAAAACAACAAGAACCATTATGATATACCAAAATCAACTTCACCGAGGTCATCGACAATCTGCTTGAAATCTATATAAGTCATAAAGTGTGTGGGAAGAAAACCATGTAGGAGTGAGTATATACATACCCAATAGGATTCCATAAAAACCAATAAGGGAGAAATAATAATAACAACAACCATCTCAATCAATAAGAAAGAGGGTAAAGAAAACCCAACATCAGATATGATCAAATTAACCCAATAAAAGGGAGGAAAGTTTATCTCTATGATCCAATCTAGCTGAGAGTGAAGATTCTACCAGTACCTATAAGGGTCCTATCACTGATGATAAACACCCCAGACAACCTCAAAAGATATTGAGTGGAGGGTCGACTCCTCTCTATTATGATTCAAAGTTGAGGGAGAACTATATCCTATCATAGTATCTCATAGAACCTCTCAATAATATAAATGTGCCATACCTCTCCACTATATAGCACTACCAAGGGAGCACTACTCTAAAGGAAGAGACTCCCATCGCTAGAGATCAATGAAGAGTATTACACTCCACATATAAAGGACCTACACACTCTATAATGTAGGGGAGTTCCATATCTACCAGTATATGGATATAGGTATCGGCCACATGGATAGAGATAGGGGAGTACCGAACTTGATAACAATATAATAATCACACTCGCAAACTACCACTATATAGGTGCCAATAAAATAAGTGTCTTACTAAAATCACCACACTTCATATCCCAAGTGTCGAAAAAATTCCACCATCTCATTCTATGTGGAAAAATCATTAGTATAAGATACTCACAAGCCCAAATACAAAGTTCCAAAGAAGGAGATACACAAGATAGAAGATTTTAAGGGGAGTACATAATGTGTTCTAAAAGGGTACACAACATGTATCATGAAGCTAAACTCTGTTCATATCCCACCATTGTGCGAAGTGTATAAAATAAAAGTAAATAGAATTTATATAATTTCATATAACACTTGACCTTTCCTAGACACCTATTCATGTACTCTCTTGGACATTGCTAAGCCAACCATGTGACTCTACACGATGTGTAAATGGGGTCACATGATGTGTACATACACTCAGGGTCCTAGTGTGTACATACAATACATGGATTGAATAGACATGTATGTAAATGTGGAGTGTCCCTCAGGGTACATGGTGTGTCTGACCACATAGGTTCTTGGGTGTGTGCCCTGACTAGCCTTGTAGCACTATACGACATGTCCCCAGGGGTATACGACGTGTTTATCTTCCTGAGGTCTTGGGAATGTTCCATGGTCACATATATAGGTTACTTGAGTAGTTACACATGGTATGTGGTACATCACACACCATGTGTTCCTATAGGGCACATGATATATAGTCAGATTTTTCACAGAAAATAAAGTCTTTCTTCTTGAGGAAACTAGATAATCCATTTATTCCACCATTATCATTATTTTACCACATGAAATATACTTAAATAAAATTTTAGAGCCTCTGATCATTGATTCCCATCCACTGGGGGCTAAAAATCAGAACTTCGATTACCCAATTGGAAGTCTTTCATTCCATCTGCCACCATTCGGGGTTCTAATCCTTGAATAAATCACCCGAAACCAAAATTATGCCTTGATACATCTTGAAAACACCAATATATAGGTCATTCACATATCTTACATGAATAAAAGGGTTCAATCATGCTCTAATGTGGCTCAACAGTGTTGAAAATCCAACCCCGTGAGGAAATGATGAAGGACACAAAGAATAGCGGTGAGAAGAGCACAAGAACAAGGTAATATAATCATTGGCCAATGAAATCATGAACAATGACCATTAAATTTTAGAAAACATGGGTAGAACATAGGATCAACAAAAATAATAAATAGGATCAAGGACATTAATCAAATATGGGCTCATGTGAAGCATGATAAATCACATAATAAAATTACTTAATAAAATCCATGCTTATCAAATAAATCAAAGGGCTGAAATCCAAGAAATAAAAAACCCTCCCTCCAGAATAGATCTATAATTAGTGGAGATAATTTTATCTCATGAATAAGGACTTTATTCTTATATTTAGTTGTCTATCTCATGATTAATTTTGATCATTCATCATCAATTCACATTCCTAGGTTCTTAGTGCCAAAAAATATCTCATCCTCCTTCCCTCTACTATCCCAATGTTATGTGACTAGACCTAGATATTTTAAATAATTTCATACTTATAGAGGGTTTTTAGGGTTTTGGGAATTTTAATAAATTAATTAAATAAAATTTTTAATTACTCAACACCCTAGCCAATGGTCCTCTTCAACCAAACATTAGATGCCGACCAACTTTATATCATGACTAGGGTGAAACTTGCATTCCGAAAACAATCATGGCATCAAATTTCCCATAAGAGGTCTCAACCAATGGGGAAAAAAATTTATTTTAAAAAGATGTGTGTTATTGCTTTAATATATATTAATTTTTTAATATATTAATTTTTGGGTCATACAATACACAAACACAATGCTGACTCTGCGAAGAAATACAAAGATATGTATAGAAATATTCAAATGATCAAAATATCGAAACTAATTTCATTATATTTTCCCATACATTAAGTATTTTTACCCCAAAAAGCACAATTTATGTAAAAATGTTGGGGTGCCAAGCCTTAATATGGTTCTCATCCTCCTAAGAGCTCTCCAGTACACTCCTATGCCATAAAAAAAATCAAACCAGAGGAATGGTTCATCCACAAAGGTTCCTCTATTGTTAATCCTCACCTTCCATTGAGTACTCCAGGAATGTGGATCCATACTCAATGTACATATATCCATAGAAAATAATGTGTGATGGATCATGCACATATTGAAAATACCCATCCAGGATTGATGTATCACTAAGAGGGGGAGGGGTGAATCAGTGATAATTTTTTTAATGTTAACTTTATTGTGAAATGATTTTCACCTCCTATTAAAAATTTATCACTTTTCTAAAGAAAACACATTCACATATCCATAGGAACAAAAGTATTTACATGGTTCACTACTCAACAAGAGTAGCTACGTCCTTATAATGGTTTTTAAACAAACCAATACCACTTTATCAACTAATTGAAAAGAAATAATTTTGTGTGGATACAATAAGAATGATATATCCTTACACTTGTGTAGAAATATGATCAATAAAATAGTGTATGTACTTTTTATATAATGAATAACAATTTTTTTTTGTGTAAAATGTAATGAAACCTTCACTAGTTAGTTCAAAACAAGTTATTATGATGCCTTATCAACTTCCACTTTTGATTACCTTCAAAAAATAGTCCCTCACTTTCTTACCCACCTCTAGGTAGAAAGTTCACTTTTAGAATTCCTACAAAAAAATAGTATGATGGATTAGTATGATTCCCTAGTTTGATTTCTCAGTCTGGTAAATAGATAAAAAATAATACTTTAGAAATAATTTTGAAGCACTTCAAGCTTTCCCTAGAAATCTCTGTCCAATTGCTCGATCTGACCAGGTAACCCTTTCTTTTTTTATATCTGGGAAACTTCTTCAATAAAACTTAGTCTAGAAACTTCTTCTCTCTAAAACTATTGCACATTCACTTTTTCTCTCCACACATGAATAGTAATTCATATCCATAAAGTAAAATGTACTTACTAATATTTATAGGCGAGGTAAAAGTGGTTTTGGTAGAAATATAATTTTCTTTGCCACATATCCAAATTTCCTTAAACTCGAATTTCACATTCATTTCATCTTCATTTTTGAATTTTTTTTCACTAATAAACTATTTTCAATTATTCTCAAAACTTTTTACTTCTTCTCACAAATTTAGATTGCTTTGAACATTCTATCCTTTCTTCAGTATGATTTTTCAGTTCAATTTCCCGGTCTTATTCTTCAGTTAAATTCTTCAGACCAATTCATCAATCTAATTCATCAGTTTGATTCATCAGTTTGATTATTCAGTTGGATTATTCATTCTGATTCTTCAGTCTAATTCTTCATTCTGATTCATTAGTCTGATTCTTCTGTTTGATTATTTAGTCTGTTTCTCCAATCTGATTCTTCAGTTCGATTATTCAGTCCGATTCTTCAGTCCAATTCTTCAATCCAATTGTTTAGTATGATTCTTCCATCTGATTAAACTTCACAATCTATGTTTTATTGAATTTTAAAACCTTTTCACCTATTTTAATTTCATAAATATTGGATTACAAGTGTTTCAGACAACTTATGATATTAGAATATTATAAAACCACAAATAATCATTATATTTACTTTGGAAAGTTATCAAAATTTCTATCTCATAAAAACTTGATAACAAATAAACATTCTTAAAAAAAATGAGTCTAATGGAATTTCTTAATAGAAATGAGTCCAAATTGTAATTTCTTATAAAAAATAATTCATATTAGACTTTATTAACAAAACTGAGTCCGATTTTTACTTCCTTAAAAACGTGTTTCTGATTCTACTTTATTATCAAAACTCAGTTCAATTAGAATTTATTAGATAAACTAAGTCAGATTTGGACTTCCTTAAAAAAATTGTGTCTGGTGAACTTTCTTATCGAAACAACTTCTGATCTTCTAAAACATGAAAAACTTCATTCAGATAACCATGGAATACATAGTGAGGTTATTTAATTACAAGGGAAAAAAATAAAAAATTTAAAACAACTTTATTCAGTATCTGAAAACATTCTTTTCTAACTTGGTCCCAAAAATATCACCCTATAGATTTTGTTGTTAACTAACCTTCATAAATCACTAAAACTTTGTAACTCAATATAGGGATAACTTATCAAAAATTTTAATACTAATTTAGTGAAATTTTTTTAGGAAAAAAGAACCATTGACAATAAGACCATGTTGTCTAAAATTAGAAACTTAAGAAACATTTTCACTTCTTTAAACTTTCCAACCATCCATTATTTCAAAGCTTCTTCCACTTTCCCTTAAGTACATGTTCATATGACAATTTCAATAAACTATTATAATAGTTCACACACTTACATGTTGAGATCACATCTCACCCATAACCCCCCTTACATAAATGATTCCTTAAATGGTTTAGCACATACCAATGGATATATTTATGAAATATTATCCCCCTCTGATGACACTATCCAATGAAAAGAAGAGATAAGGGAAGAAAAATCATACCTAAAACTTTGAGAGAATGTTTTTGGACACCCATGTTCAACCATATCTTGAGAAATTATTCCTTCAATAAAGGTTTCGTGAATATGTCAGCAGCTTGCTCCGATGTAGGATCATACTCTAGCTTCAATTCATTATTCTCCACATGATCTTTGATAGAATGATATTTTATATCAATATGTTTTGAATGATAATATTGTAATGGGTTTATTGTAAGGTTTATGTCACTCCGATTATCACAACACAAGAGAAAGGGTATCTTAACTTCAACAAGTAAGATTTCCAACAGAGTCTTCATCCACATAAGTTGTGTGGTAGCTTGAGTGTCACAAATATACCCAGATTTAGTAGTGTTAAGATTCATTGAATTTTGTTTCTTCTTATACCAACTAACACAACTTTTCCCTAGAAAGAAAACACCTCCAAATGTGGATCTTCTATCATATACACTTCCTACCTAATCATCATATATGTAACCAAAAAATAAATTATTTTTGAGCTATCATACCTAATTTGTAAATTTTTTATGCCTTTGATATATTTGAGAATTATTTTTATATCTTATAGGTGTAATTATTTTGGATCACTTTGTAATATTACACATAAGTTAATAACATAAACAATGTCGGGTCTTGAGGTATTAAGATATAATAAACTTCCATTCAGCTTCTGAAACTCTTTAGAGTCAACATACTTTCATTATCCATCTTTAGTCAACTTGGTTACCACTAAAATTAGTGTGGAACTTTTTTAGAATTTTCTATTCCAAACTTATTAAGAATTCCCTTATAATAATTTTCTTGAGAAATAATTATATTTTTCTTATTTTGTAAGTTTTTTAACCCAAGAAAGTATTTAATTTCACCAAGAATGGATATTTTAAAAACATTTTTTAATTTCATCAGCAAATCATTCACAAGTTCTTTCATCATTCCTAACAAAGATAATGTAATCAACATAAAAAATTACAATGAGGTAAATTTCATGACTCTCTTTGATGTATAAATTACTATCAACCCTTCCTTTATTTAATTTTAAGTTCTTTAAGCATGTATCCATTTTTGAATACCATGCCCTTAGAGATTACTTTAGTCCATAAAAGGATTTTTTTAAATTTCAAACCTAAATTTCATCCTTCCCAATAATTAATACATAAGGTTTCTCAACATAAACTTCTTCATCAAGTTCTACATTAAAAAATGATAACTTTACATCCATATTTTTTTTTATAATATCATTGTGCAGTAATAGAAAGAAAAATTCTTAATGTTTCTAACCATTCCACTGGATAAATAGTCTCATCAAAATCAATACCTTCAATATGTGAGTAAAATTTGAAAAAAAAAACATTTCTTTATTTATTACCAATTCAACATCTTCATTGAACTTGTTCAAGAACACCCACTTTGTACCAATGCCATTTTTTTGATTAGGTATGAGTTACCCAGTATCATTCTTCTCAATATGATCTAACTCTTCATTCATAGTATAAACCCATTATGGATTATCAAAATCTTAAATCAAATCTTTCAGTATAAATTTTGAATACAAATAAGTATGTGTAATAACGTTTGATGTTCTTATTGTTTGAACCATTTGATGTCAATAATAAATTATTTTTTGATCCTCCATTTCTCTTGAAACTCTTAAACATGTTTTGAGAATCTGATTTATGTTTCAAATACATAACCCAAATAATGCGAGTAAAATCATCAATGAAAGAAATAAAGTAATTATCTATGAAAGTTTATTGTTTTCTAACCAGTCCACAAATATTAGAATGAATAAGTTCCAATGGTTGAGTTGAAAGAATATCAACTTTCTTATACACCGAGTTTTTTATCTTCCCTTTCTAAAAACTATGCAACACCAATATCTTATTCTTGAAATATCAGAAATAATACAAACAATATCTCACTTTTATAACTTTATCATGTTTCTATGACACATATGTCCCAACATTTTATTACACAAATGATTTTCTTCCATCATGCTTAAGTAACATGAACCATTAACTTCACCAACTTAAAAATAGTTTCCTTTTTTTTCATTAGCCTTTTTTTAAAACTTCTCCATCTTCCAATATTTTCACAAAAAAAACCATTTTTATAAAAAATAATTTTCTGAATTCATCAAAACGTTAAGAAACACTAAATATATTGTGGTTCAACCCATCAAAAAAAATATTTCTTATATTTCAACATTTATTCCCTAATAATAGAAGATCCAACTTCTTTGATTCTAAGGGATTCATCATTTCCAAATGTCACTGTGACTTCTTTGAAATCTTTAAAATTATTCAAAATTAAAGATCTCCTATCATATGAGAAGAACACCCAATATATAAGATTCAAGGTCATTTTAATTTTGTATCTTTGAGATTAGTTTCTATAACAAGATAATTTTCTTTCCCTTTATCTTTCTTCCCATATGGATTCTGAGAATTATTATAAATATTTTGTCACATCGGTAACAAAACAAGAAACCATTTTGAAAGATTTACATATTATTAACATCATTAAAAAATAGTTTCCAAAGGTTAGAATCTATTCTAAACTTTCAAAACATCCTTCTTATATTTCTTAAAAACATCCTTCTTAGATGTCTTTATTCGAGAGGATTGAATCCCCCTTAAACTTTTTATTTTTCAATTCATAGGATACTTTTAATATTTTTTATTAAAACAACACATATTTGATATATAACCAAATCAACCACAATATCATCAGAAACCATAGAAGTAATACTTTCCTCTATAACTTTTATACTTTCTAGAATCATTACCTTGTTTCTCAAAAACATTCTTATCATTCACATAAAAACATTGTCAAGTACCAAACTTTTGTTCATCAACCATAATCTTCTTATTTAATATGGATTTCATACCAAGATTATTGGAATTAGTAGTGGTTGAAAATTATTCAGACTCAAAATTTTTAGAAACTTATGATATTCTAACATTATTGGATTTGGCCACATACATGCTTTTCTCAACCTTCTTCTTCTTAGTAACAACATAAACTTTATTGTCAACCTCTAAAGGTAACTTTTTATTCTAATTTTATTCAAATTTTATAAAACATTCAACAACTTCAGATATAGATTTTTTGAAACTTGTAACTCCTTTTTCAACATTAGAAAAAACTTATTTTACAATTTCTAACTCTTCCTCCTTTGAATTCAGCATTACTTAAAGATGTTCATTATGATTCATTTTTTTTTAAGAAACATCTTTAAATAATCAATTTCTTCAAGTAACTTATCTATTTCTTTAGGAAGACATTATAGAATGTTTTCTATATGACTTTATTTATTCAAATTATTGATCTCTCTTTCAATTCTAACAATATTTATAAAAAATTTATTTATTTATATCTTCAGATGAAATTCTAAATCTATCACTTAATATTTAGAACTACTAATTAAAAACTCTTTATAATTAACAATTTTAATATAAGTAATTTCTGTAGAAACTTTAGTAAGAATTTTGGCCTTATTTTCTCTGCCTTTTTCTTCACAGTCTTTAGATAAAAATATTCACCTTTTGGATTTTGAGAACTTTTTATTTTTCCCTTGAAATAAGATTTTTATTTATCACCCTACTTATTCCCATATCTTATTGACCTTTTTTCATCTTCATCACTTTCATATTAATCATTTCTTCAAGGAAAATTAACAAAAAAGTGTCCAATGGATCAACAATAAAAACATTTCAATGGAGGTTTCCATTTATAATTTTCTATACCTATTTTTACATTTTAAGAAAAAAAGTATCAAAATTCATCAATATTGTTACGTATCTCATTTTTGGATTTAGAGTCACCGTATTCTTCTTTTTCAAGAATCTTCTTTGACTTTACTTACTTGGAAGCCTTGAAGTACATTTCACTATCAACTTTTTTTCCTTTCATAAATTTATCCCTTCTTATTTAATTAGTATTGAGAGTACTATGAAGGTCATCTCGAGATAGAGATTCAGGATCTCTATCTTCCAAATATGAAACTTTGGCATCAAACTTATTAGAAAAAACTCTCAATATCTTTTAAAATATAGTTGAATATTCTAACTTCTCATCAAGGAATATTATGGTGCTAACAATATCATCCACCCTTGTAAATAAGCCACCAAAGTATTCATACTCACATATTTTTAGATCTCTATACTTCAACCTCTATATTTATAAATTTTCCTTCTTTACATTTGTATTGACTTCATAAATTATCATTAACTTTTCCTAGATACCATTTACATTAAACAGTCCCTTCACTCTTAGAGACTCACTTTTAGAAGGTGATGAGAGTAAATCATTCTAATATCTTCCATCATTTCCAATATTCTTATTACCCATAGGTGTGAGGGGAAATTTTTCATCAAGAGGTGGAAATACATATTTATCTACTTCCAAAACATTACACCAAAGATACATAAGATAATACACAATTCTATATTTTTAGATATGATAATTGTTTCCATGAAGATCAGAATTACTTTACTATTCACACAATTTAAATTTTCTATAAAAAATTCTCTATAAAAACATCATCAAAGAGTAAACAAAGGGAACCGTCATTCTGATACCAATTGAAAAGGCCCAACCTGGATTAATTTATCCCTAATAGGGGAAGGTTTTGAATCATTGATAGTTTTTTATTTTATATTAACCTTATTTTACAATAACGTTTACCTCCTATTAAATATTTATCACTTTTTTGAAAACAAAAAATTACACATCCACTGGAGCAGAAGTATTTACAAGGTTCACTACTTAATAAGAGTATCTAATTCCTTGGAATAGTTTTAAAAAAATCCAATACCACAAAATCCATTAGAAAACAATCCTTTTGTGTGGATATAACAAGTAGGATATACCCTTACACTTGCGTAGAACTACGATCAACACAATAGTTCATGTGCTTATTTTTGAATGAATGATGTATAATAAGTTTTTGTAATAATTAATGAAACCTTTATAAACTAGTTCAAAACAAGTTACTATGCTACCTTATCAAATTCCAATTTTGAATACCTTCAAAAAAAAATTCTTTACTTTCCTACCTAGAAGTAGGTAAGAACTTCAATTTTTGGATTTCTATAAAAACTCATTCTGATGGATCAGTTTAATTCCCTAGTCCAATTGCTCTGTCTGATAAATAGATAATAAATAATACTATGGAAATAATTTTGAACCACTTCAAACTTTAGTTGGAAATTTGTGTCTAATTACTCTATCTGATCCAAAAACCCTTTCTTCTTCTACTTCTTCTTTTTATATCTGAAGAAATTATATAAGAAAACATATCCCCAAAACTTATTCTCTAAAAAACTCTAGAACATTTAATTTTTATCTCTATATATGAATAATACTTCATAGTCAGAAAGTACAATGTACATCTTACTATTTATAGGTTCACCAAAAGTGGTTTCGGTAGGAATCTAAAAATATTTTCTTACTTAACTAAATTTACTTGATTTAAAATTTCACATTAGTTTTAGATTCATTTTCTTAATTATTTAGTGATTATAAAATATTATAAATTATTCTTGAAATTTCTCGATTATTCTTACAAATTAATCTTTTGTTGATATTTATAATATTTCTTCAATATGATTTTTCAGTCTGATTATTCATTTTGATTCTTCAGTCTGATTCATCTATCTGAATCTTCTATCTGATTCTTATGTCTTATTATTTAGTGTGATTCTTATGTTTAATTATCCAGTTCAATTCACCAGTCTGATTCATCAGTTCGATTCATCAATACAATTCTTTAATCCGATTATTCAGAGCAATTCATCAATTTGATTCCTTAGTCTAATTCCTCATTCCAAATATTCAGTCCAATTATTTAGTCTAATTCTTTAGTTTGATTCATTAATCATATTCTTCTATCTGATTATCCAGTTCTATTCATCCATCTGATTATTCAACCCAATTCTTTGGTTTTATTCATCAGTCCGATTCTTCAGTCTGATTGAATTTACTTAGCTCATTACGATTGACTTTGAAAAAAATTTCTCCCTATTTTACTTTCACAAAGTTTGGATCAAAATGTTTTCAGAAAAATTATGATATTGGAAACATAAAAAACATAAAATCATCATCATATTTACTTTGGAATATTCTCTAACTTTCCATATATTTAAACCTTGATAACAAACATTCTTAACAAAAAATGAGTCCAATGGACTTTATTATAAAAACTATGTCCAATTTATAATTTCTTATCAAAACTCAGTCTAGATGGACTTTCTTGACAAAACTTAGTCTCATTTGGAATTTGTTAACAAAACTGAGTATAATTATTTTTCTTATCAAAACTCAATCTGATTAGACTTTCATAACAATACCAAGTCCAATTTTGAATTTCTTAATAAAAAATGTGTCTGATGAACTATCTTATCAAAACTGTATCTGATATTCTAAAAATCGAGAAACTTCATTCTGATCACCATGAAATACAAAATGAGGTGATTTCATTATAAGGATAAGAAAATAAAAAACACTTAAAATAATTTAATTCAGCATTAAAAAACCTTCCGTAACCAACTTTTTCCTCATACATATGTCCTCAACTTCAACACAAGGAAGATTTTAGGCACTCGATCAAGCCGTGGGAGTAAGTCCAAGTGTAAAACAACCTCACTAAACCCACATAGAAATTCATAGAGCCTGATGAACCTCAAGTAAAATATTTCTACCCTATCCAAAGATCCATAATCCACATTGTTAGGAGACCCTTAATAAGATCCAATCTACCTACTTGACGTAAAAAAGTATATGATTTTGTTTTGTGTAAGTTTTCTATTGAATTTGGGCTATATTCATACACTCAAAAATCACGTGTACCTTCTTATTCATTACCTTAAATAGTTTTGGCTTGCAAGGTTTGTCACACAAATCTCATCCTAGCACAAGAGTAACCTGCAGGGTCTCCCATAATATTCCTCCAATGATGTTATATTGATAGTGGAGTTACAACTGCTATTGAAAGTGATCTCCACCCATGGCAAGTGATCCTCTCAGCTTCAGTCAAAAAACAATACACAAGCTCTTATCCTAGACTCTAAAACTATTGTCAAAGGTCCTTATACATCATTGATACACCCATATGTACATCCAAGGTATATGAATGAAACTACTTCAACACCCCCTCACCCAACATTAATGAAACTATTGTCCGCCCCTAGAAAAGGTTAACATACTCCCCTTCTTTAGAAAATAAATATGGTATAATATTTGAGGATATCTTGTCCTAAAAAACATCATAGTTGACATCTCCCTATTAGGACCCCTCACACACTTAATAATAAGTGGATCAAGCACCATATATTAAATATAATTTTCATCCCTCTCCTCTACCAGGGTCTTTTTAAATGAGGCTAACTGCTGAGACGCCTCCTCTACCAACCGAGAACTAGATTTTATACTAAGGGAATCTGCTACAACATTACTGTTTTCTAGAGTATAGACTATCTTGAAGTCATAGTACTATAGAAAATACAACCAATGCCTCTATCTTAAGTTAATGTCTCTTGGAGAGAATATATACATGAGACTTTCTGATGGTCTAAGAAAACTACTAAACACTTTCATTGAAGATTACATCTCTCCTTCTTCAAGGCGAAGTCTGATTCTATCAAAGAAAATTTGAGGATCACATAAAATTTCTCATGGGGTATTAACTGCCTTAACCCATAATTTCTCACTACCCACCCTTGCATCAATACACATTTTATCCTAGCTCTAATGGAATCACAACAAAACACATACACAAACCCCTTCTTCAGTAACCCCCTACTAAATTGAGGAAAATACACACCCATTCCATGATCTTGGGTGTCTTACAAGAATGAAATCCATCACTATTCATTGTATCTATAGCTAAATCATGATTATAGATGACATTACCTAGATATTAAACCTCTGAGATTCAAAACTGACACTTCGAGAGATTACCATAAAGCTGAAACCCCTGGAGTATGTCTAGGACCATCCTCAGATGATCTTCATTATCCTACTCTAATATAAAGTATATGATAATGTAATTGATAAATAAAACAATGGATCAGTCCAAGTATGAATATAATATTAAATTCATAAGATCAATGAACACTTTAAAAGCATTATTTTCACCAAAAAGGAATCACTAGGAAATCATAGGCTACGTAGCAACATTGGAATATTTTTTTGTAATTTAATCCTCATAAAACCTCAAATTATGGTAGAAATACCATATATTGATCTTAAGAAACCAACTCAAAACTTTTAAATGGTTGAAAAGAACATCAATCCATAGAAAGGGGTACTTTTTATTGATCGTTTCCTACTAAAGGTTTATGATAATCAACACAAAGACTCAAACTCTCATCCCATTTTTTCAAAAACAACACTAGAGTAGCCTAGGGGGATACAATGGGTCTGAAATAACCCTTCTTATATCATCTACCACTTTAAAGTTCATACTATCCAACTAAATTAGTTTTTGGTTGTATCCTCTTATATATGATCATAGCCTTCTCTGCCAGAGATTTGAAAGCGTTTCCATGATACGTCAAATTGATTATGATTTAAATATAATTTTATAATATAGGGAAGACCATAGGTCATCTCTCAAGGATCATTTTTAGGTTTAGATCATGAATTATTTATAAATATTACTAAAATAGGGGGGGATGGGGGTTTGAAAACAACTTTAAGAAACTAACTTAATTTAAAGAGTTTAATAGTTGAGGAATAAGTGGATTTTCAAAATATATGATAAGTATGTGATCAATGCTAAGTTATGACACCAATTTAAAAGTTACTTATTTTTAATTGATTATTAGGTTTTATTTTAATACTTTTATTGAGGGTTAACCAATATCTTGGGTACCCACATCCCTAAAAAGATGAAAATAGGACTAAAAATTGACATAAAAATAGTATAGTCAAGTTATATCCCCTTAGTATGAATTAAGGTTGGTCAAGGAACACCGAAATCTCAAATGTTTGGTAAAGAAGAAGAGTATTATGTTTTCCCATCAGAAAAACACAAGTCACACACTTATAATTGCTCACCGATCAGTTATGAAATAAAAAGTGTCTTAATAAAATGCATCAAAACAAGTTAAGATACATATAAAAGAACAATTCCAAACCAATATATACAAAAAACCCATATATAATTATGTGCCAAAACTCCATCTCCAAGTGTGTTTCTCCCTTACAATGATCACCCACCATTTATCCCACCATCTAGAGGAGGAGGAAGCTTGGGTGGAACTCCTTATTCATCATCGACCCCTATTTCCGAATCTTTCGCCAAGGCAAGCATCCATACATCAAGGGCATGATAATTGTTTCCCTGTATTTCTGCTTTCCAAAGGAGGGACACATCCATCACCTATTCAGGGATGTTTTCTCCTTTATCGAAATGGGATTATGAGATTTCAGTATCTCCTTCCATAGATTCCTCCTCAGAATTCATCGCCTAGTCTGGGTCTCCCTTATAGATTAAGATGTTGTTTGTGAATATCATTCCCGATGCCATATCTTTGTGGAAACTAGTTAATTATGATACTTCTGTTAGGACATTCCAAGGGATCTTGATGGGAAAGAAACCTTCGATCAGAGTAGATGATAAAATCAGGCATGTTGGGGACTCTCTGGATGCGTAGACATTGGGTAACCTATATTCATCCTCATAAGAGGGAATCTCAAGGGAAAAGAACCTGAGACATCCCACATTGGTCATGGGGTATCTTATTTCGGAGTCATGTCTCTGAGGTTTTCCTCATCTTCCCATGTTTAACATGGGGTATGTTGCGAGTTTAACATCTTCTAGATATAATTACACCAAATGTGTAGTTTCTGAGGGTTTCCTCAGACATAACATGTTCAACATAGGGTAGGCCATGAGTTTAACATAACGGGGAGACATAATATGAGTGATCAGAATGCCCCATAGAGGCGGATTAGATTAGTACATCCCTAGGATAGAGAACCTATAAGGTTTAGTAGATGGATGGATTAAATACCCAATGAGGATGGATCTGGAGTGGTGTGTCCCATAGAGGGAAGATATCACACTATGAAGGATGATATGGACACCACTAAGGGCAGATCATAAAGAGTGCACCCCAGAATGGGGAACACTGGGTGGATAGATCAGAATGTCCAATGAGAGTAGACCTAGGGTGGTGTGTCCCATAAAGGGAATATGTTACACCGTGAAGGATGATATAGACACCACTGAGGGAAGATCAAGGAGAGTGTACCCTAGAAAGGGGGACACCAAGGTTTACCAGCGGTTGGTATTGAACCTCAGGGAGGTTTTCAACGTACCCTATCTAGGATAAAGGGATCAAAACCCACATAGTTCGAATAGGTGAGGCTTGAAATTAGGGTGTACACAAAGGACAATGACCAAGAGACATATTGGGGCATACACCTGGATAGTAGACCATCGCAATAGGAACACTCTTGGTTGGATGATTATGGATTGTGTGAGGATTATGCACGGTTGTCAACCCATGTTCTGCAAGGATCGACGATGGGATGTGAGTGATGAGATTGAACCATAGGGAGGCTTCCTACATATCCCTGTGGTAGGGAATCAAAGTCCTTATAGTTCATAATGGGGCATGGAATTAGGGTGTGCACAGAGGGAAACAACCTGAAGACATGCTGGGGGGTATGCATGGTTTGTAGCCCGAGAGTTTACCTTATGTCACCAAGGGATGGACCAAGGATGTGGGTCCCAGCAAAGGGGACCTCTATTTTTACCAGTATAAGGGGTTTAACATCAGGGAGGCTTCCAACGTACCATGCCTAGGAGACAGGGATCAAAACTCATGTAGTTCGAAAGCATACAGTTTAACATCATGGAGGACAAAGATGAGCATACAATTTAACATCATGCAGGATGAGGGTGAACCAACATGAAGTGTTTGGGACCAATGGGTGTTGGTATTGAACCTCAAGGAGGTTTCCTACACACCTTTCTTGGAAAGGGGCAAGGAACAAAGTCCACGTAGTTCGTAAGGGGGCTTGGGGATTACATGATAAGGAATACCAAAGAGGATGTCATGACCACTATTTACTCTAAGATCACATGATTCATGATTGGTTTGAGAAACGAGATGGAACAACCGACCTAATGATCATGGCTAAAAGGTGCGTCCATGATGGATAGTGAATGGGGATTACACAAGGAATCATCCCAGGTGCTGCTAAGGAGAGACAATAGTGAAAGGGTCTTATGTGTGGAAGCTGCCTAGGTGCCGCTCTCTGGAGTGAAAATAGTGGATGGGGCTTATGCATGGAAGCTACCTGGGTGCCGCTAAGGAGTGGAAATGGTGAATGGGTCTTACGCATGGAAGCAGCCTAGGTGCCTCTATGGAGCAACAATGGTGAATGGGGATTATGCATGGAAGCTACCCAAAATGTCTTCATCATGTCTGGCCATGAGGAAATCCCAACTCACTTGTGGATTAAGGCAGATAATTAAGGCCAACACCTACGAAAAGTTTTACAAGAAGGATAACGCCAAGGGAGTTGGAATCAGTTCAAACAAATGGATATGAAAAGTGTGAATCACATTCCCAACATTCGAAACACGTTGAGGGTGGAATGATGATAGAGGATAACTATTGACTATGTTCAAAACACAGCATCCATATCTCGTTAGTTTGAATGGGGGAAAAAATGTGGGTTGACTGTTGACCATGTTCAAAACAAAGTACCTGACTCGAAGTGTCATCCAATGTATTCTGAAACATTGTCCTACAATGGTAGGTGAACTGATGCAGCATGGGGATAGGATGTTAGGGGGTCTCTTCAAATATAAAAGAGGATGAAGATCCGAATGAAGGACACACAAAGCATGTTGTGGAGTGATGGAAATGTTTGAACAGATTCCAATGCTATTGAAATTATGCCACTGTAATCATGGTAGGAGGTATCTTATGATTTTTACATAAGATATCTTTTATTTGGATCAAGAGGAATCATATTATTGAATGATAGGGAATACTACAGTTTATAGACTTTTAGAGAGGATTTTTGGCATCTTATTCTTGGTGCATAAGGAATATATTTTTTTAGAGAAAGAGGAATCCTGTGTTTTTCATAGAGGGCGTACTACAATTTAGAGTCATGTAGAGAGGACTGTTAATATCTTATTCTTGGCGCATAATACATATCTTTCTTAGAGAAAGAGGCATCTTATATTTATTGTATATGGTGTACTATAGTTTAAATTCATATAGATAAGACTTTTGGCATCTTATACTTGAAACATAAGGCATATCTTGTTTGGAGAAATAGGAATCCTATATTTTTTACATAGGGTGTACTATAGTTTAAAGTTATATAGATAAGACTATTAACATCTTATGCTTGTCACATAAGGCATCTCTTGTTTGGAGCAAGAGGCATCCTATGTTTGTCACATAGGGTGTACTACAGTTTAATGTTATATAGATATGACTATTAGCCGTAAGGCACCTAGAAAAGGCTGGTGTTGGGACTTATGCAAGAGTGGCCCTTTCTAGTGGATCATGGAATAAGAGTTAGGTGATGGGGTTTGGATGTGTTACTTGAGGAATGGTTCGACTCAAGGTACTCAGGGAATTGATGATGAGAAGCTCAAATCGTGACATAAGAAATGGACCAAGAGGAATATGTCGAATCAAGGTATTTCATGAATTTAGGAGGATTATCTCAAATCATGATATTCTATAGGTGTAAGGTGGATGCACATAAGGGTTCAATGAAAAAAGTCGACATCCCGAGATGCAACGTTCGTGGTACGACTCTCCATTTTTCATAGGGATCAGGGACAAAATCAAAGGGACCGACCTGAAGGGCCGAGACTGTTTCTTGGAACTAAACCCAATCGGGGGAGCGGGGACACAACCCCCGCGTTATGGATTGGTGAGTGTGATGGTAGGATCTTCGCGAAGGATAGGTATTTGTAAAGGAAAAGGGTTCGTGGAGCTGAGGGTCTCGCAGAGCATGGAGCCTTGGAGAGTAAAGGGTATCACGAATCAGCTTTGTAGAGGTAGGGTGCTCGTAGAGCATGGCCTCGTAGAGCATAGGGATTTGTGGAGATTAAGGTCTCATAGAGCATGGGGATTCATGGAGACTTGATAAACCCAAAGGAAATCCCCCTTCGCAAAGGGCGGAGGCCTTCATGAAGGTAATCACTTCACCGTTCTCGGGAGCACCGCGAAATGGGAGAGATCGCCTGCCGAAGGGGCGGTATAAATGTCTGTCTAAAGGGAAGAGGGGGTGATCCGGCTATTTATAGGTGATGCAAGTCAGAGGATTTCACTTCGGAGAACAAATGTGTGTCATGAAGAGAAAATTATTCCGCAAAGGAAGTCACACTCCGCAACTGGATAGAGTTACCTCAAGTTTCTTGTAGTCACGGAGGCTACCGTCATCGACCTTCGTAGCACTAGTGGAGGATTTGTTCAAGTTTCTTGGACTCACAGAGGCTTCCATAACTACCTTCATGGTGGTCGCAGAGGCTTCGATCAAGTTAATATGCTCCACGATCGTAGAGGGAGCTTCACGAATGGCCCCCATGAACTAGTTTTCCAACCCAACTTCGAATGTCCATAACTCCTAATCTGTAACTCCATTCGGTCTCTAAGACTAGTCAAATCGAAGCCCTGGGAAACATACTATTCTCTTGGATCATGTATAAAATCATTTGAAATATTTTGTGGATGAATTTTCTTACGCCAACACCCCCTATATGATGATATGGGCCTTTAAAACTTCTAGGATGAGTTGGGGACTCCTCTAGGAAACCAAAATGGTAGAGCATTGCTTCTGGTTCGAACTATAAAATGAGGATCCTATGGTTCCATTTTATAGGGAAAGTGGAAAGTGTTTTTGGTCACACAGATTTATTGGAACCACTTGGACCATTTTTTTACCTTCAGATAGTCTTATCTTGCTTTTGAAAAAAATAAAAAGTTATATCCCCATCTCTTGAATATCTTTAAAGAAAATTTTGCACCATTTAGACAAATACAACTAGAGATATTGAAATAATATAGAACACCATTTTTAACATCATGGAGATTTGATTCCCTAGACAGATTGGTTCGAATGGGACACTTTGTGGAAAAATTGGGCTTGGTTTTCTTCAGATGAAATACATCCCATTAAATTTTGGACCAATCCACAAACTATAATCCCATTTAGATGTATGGTGTAGTATGAATGTGTGGTTTAGTCCACTGGTGTGCTTGGATCCTACACAGTTTGACACATTTTTCTTAGACTTCATCACGGCCCCTCAAAATAACCTCCACCTACAATGTAATTATAAAAAAAAGTAACATTTACCTTTTTAATAGCGATAAAAACAGAATAATTGAATAAAAAATGGAGTTAAATTTGTTAATTTTTTTATAATTTTCAATACAAAAATAGTTTAGCATAGTGGTGATAGGGTGAAAATGAAACAGAGAATAACGGTGTGATTACACCCCCACACATAAACATTTTCACTCCTGGGAAAATTCATATTTCCAAAAATTATGCATTTAGATATTTCAAAATTCATAATTATTTAACATTCTATTAAAATTTAATTCCTGATATAAATGTGATTGAATAAAAAAACCACACCGAGGAGTTATTCTTAGTGATCATGTAAAAATACGTCTAAAAAATTATATCAGAATAAAATTCCAAGATATGCATGATACCGATCGAAGAAAATAATTCAAAAGTTAATCATGTCACTAATTCTCCATTTGTGTGTGCGAAAACCATTTCATGTTATTCTTTCCACTTTTTATCGAGTAAGTGTAAGTTATTTTAAAAATTATCTACTTATACGATCCTTTCCACCAAACATGCTCTACATCCTTTCCAATAAAATTTCATGACCCACTCACTTAAGCATTCCCAAAAGTCAAACCATAAGCTCTCATCCTACATATCCCCATATGTTTAACATTTCATCACTCCCCTCAATATTTATTTGTTTTTTTTTGGTTTTTGTTTTTTTTTGTTTTTTTAGGGTGTCAAAAAGTCGGATAACAGGTACACACACATAGATCAATCTAGTAAAGTAATGAAATAGATTGGATAAGGAACAAATGTTTTGAAAAATCATTTTTAAGGTAGAAAAAAATTAACCTAACTTATATTTACCTTCCAATAAGTGAGAAATTTTCACACTTCATGGTTGGGTGAAAAGATGTATAGAGAGATTATGTGAAACAATTTTCCCTTAAACTATTCACACAAAGGGTACCATTATTCTCAAAGGTTTCAAAATGGTACCAAAATTTATATCATCAACAAACAACCAAACTTCAAGAGAAAGTCACACCAAAATATTTAATTCTTACTGAAATACACATTTTATCATAATTTTTTTGAATGTAAAAAAGAACATGAAATAGAGAAATTTTTCGTGAATTTTCAATAACATCCATGATTAATAAATCATTATTTTACATGATAATGTGGGAATCAAAAATTAACATTCCGACACAAAAGTGGGGGTGGGGGAGAAAGGGGGATCAAGTGATAATACAATCCAGAAATCCAAAAAGAGAAAGAGATGAAAGATGATGAAAATTATTATCTAACCCAAGAATATTCCCATCCCCCACACCTAAAGTGTGAATTTTACTCACTACAATAAAATAGAATGTGGTAAGGAAGTATAAAACCTAGTGGGTGTCATTCATAGACTGCTTCTTGAACTTGGATTTCCTCTATCAGGGACTCTAGATTGGTGTTATGGAAGTACTTCAGTTGTTTCCCATTGATATTGAAGTTTTTCTTGGTTTACTTATTGTGATTCTGAACAACACTAAATGGAGAGATAATAGTAATAGTGTATGGTTTAAAACAGTGGCAACAAATCTTACCTAAATGAAGCTTCTTCCTTTCATTGTAGAGGAGGAACTTTTTCCCAATGTGGAACTGACGATGCAGGATGTGACCGTCATGGGAAGCCTTTGATATCTCCTTATAAATCCGAGAGTTCTCAAATGAATCTCTTCTCATTTATTCCATCTCCTAAATCTACAACTTCTTTTTGAGCACCTACATTAGAAAGATTAGAATTTCATTGTTTGATGGACTAGTAGGCCCGGTTCTCAATCACAGCAGGAAGGTGACCACTCTTTCCAAACAAAAGATGATAGGGTGACATTCTAATGGTAGTTTTAAAGGTAGTATGGTATTCCTATAATGAATCAGCAAGTCTAAGAGCCTAATTTTTTCTGTTGGGTTGAACCATTTTTTAAGAATTTGTTTTACCTATATATTCAACACCTCATCTTGAACATTGTTCTGTGGGTGATAAGAAGTAGAAACTCGATGCCCAACCCCATACCAACAAAAAAAAAAGATTTCATTTTTTGATTACAAAAATGAGAATTCTGGTCACCGATGATGAACCTAGTAAATCCAAACCTATAGAATATTTTGGTTCCCAAAAATTCCCCAACTTCCTTAGAATAATCTATCCTTGTAGCTTGTGCCTCTACCCACTTTGAAACACAATCCACTTATAGAAGAAGTTAAAGGTTCCAAAATTAATTTGGGAATGATCCCATAAAATCAATTCCCCAAACATAAAAAATGTCATGGAAGAGCAATGGTTGCTATGGAATTTCATTTATTTTAGAGATATGCCCCATTCTTTGATATTGAGGACAAGATTTAAAGAAATCATGGGCATCCTGAAATAATGTTGGCTAAAAGAGACCAGAATCAAGGACCTTGTGAGTAGACTATTGGGGACCAAAGTGGCTCCCAAAATTAAGAGTGTGGAATAACCTAATGACAGACTGAAACTCACTACCCAGAACAAAACACCTAAGAACTTGATCACTAAATGTGCGCCAAAGGTTGGGGTAATCCCAATTGTACCAACAAGACTATGTTTTAGACATTCGGCCTGGTTTTTATTTAAATCAGCAAGAATGAAAGATGCTACTAAATAATTTACAATTTCAATATACTAAGGAATAAAATATTTCCCTTGGTATAGTTTCACATTAGGAAACATGTCATTTATGGGAATACAGGGGGATGGTTCAATGTTCTAGGATGGTAGGATCCTACTAATATAGTCATCCACTACATTATCTGCCCCTTTTTCATCTCTAATTTATAAATTTAATTCCTAAAGGAGGAGAATCCAGTGAATGAGACATGGTTTGGATTATTGTTTCTTAAGAAGATACTGGAGGTATGAATGGTTTGAGAGAACAATGAATTTAGAACCTAAAATATACAACCTGAATTTATCCAAGGAAAACACAATGACAAGAAATTATTTTTCATTTGTGGTGTATTTTTCTTCAACAGGGTCCATTGTACGTGAGGCATAAACAATGACATGCAGATCTCGATCAACCCTTTGTGATAAGACTACCCCAACTACATAGTTAGAGGCATCACACATGAGCTCAAATGGTAAATTATACTGAGGTGGTTGGATTATCAAGGGTGATTTGAGGATCCACTTCTATTTATTAAAATCATCCTCACATTATTTATCACACTAGTGCAAAAAACGTTATTTACGTCGGTTATTTTTCATTTTTTACGTCTGGTTTTAGCCGACGTTAATACAGAAGACGTTATAAATAAAGTTTTTTACGTTGGTTATTTAAAAACCGACGTAACATACATAACATCGTGGTGTTTATCACGTCGGTTAATTAATAACCGACGTGAAAAAACCTCGGGGGGGGGGGGGGGGGGGGGGGGGGTTATAACGTCGGTTATTATATAACCGCCGTGATAAACCGGGGGGGGGGGGGGGCTTTATCACGTCGGTTATACAATAACCAACGTCATAAACACATGCGGGGGAGTTTATCAAGTCAGTTATTTAATAACCGACGTGATAAAATCCTAGGCTATAGTTTATCACGTCGGTTATTAAATAACCGATGTGCTAAACCAGTCCCAGGTGGGGTTTATCACGTCTATTAATCAATAAACGACGTGATAAAGGGCCTAGTAAATGGTTTATCACGTCAGTTATTAAATAACCGACATGATAAACCATTTACTAGGCCCTTTATCACATCAGTTATTGATTAACCGACGTGATAAAGAATTTCCAAGGTCCTTTATCACATAGGTTATTACATAACCGACGTGATAAACCATGCCATAGGTTTTTATCACGTCAGTTATGAAAAAAACCGACGTGATAAACGCTTCTCGATTTCTTTATCACGTCGGTTATAAAATAACCGACGTGAAATACAAATTTTTTTTAAAAAAAATCCACTACATTCCTCTGCTCTCCCCCAAAATCAACCAGAAACCAAATCAATAATTCGTACCACAAAAAAAAGATCAAAACATGAACTAAAGAAAATTTAAGCATTTACCTTGATAACAGATAAAACATACCCACTTGATAGCCCCCACCCTCATGTATACCCCCTGTACAGCCCTCCCCCACCCCATTGGAGCTCCCACCACACCCCTAGACTGCCCCCGACCCCCTAGACAGCCCCAAACACCCCTCGACAACCCCCCACCCTCCTGAACAACACCCCCTCACCCCCTCACCCCACTTGACAGCCCGCACCACACCCCTGGACTGCCCCCCGACCCCCTGGACAGCCCTAAACACCCCTCGACAACCCCCACCCTCCTGAACAGCACCCCCTCACCCCCTCACCCCACTTGACAGCCCCCACCACACCCCTGGACTACCCCGACCCCCTGGACAGCTCCAAACACTCCGAGACAACCCCCCACCCTCATGTATACCCCCAAAACCCTGGACAGCCCTCCCCCACCCCATTGGAGCCCCCACCACACCCCTGGACTGCCCCCACCCTCCTGAACAGCACCCACTCACCCCACTTGATAGCCCCCACCACACCCCTGGACTTCCCCCCGACCCCCATGGACAGCCCCAAACACCCCTCTACAACCCCCCCACCCTCCTGAACAACACCCCCCACCCCACTTGACAGCCCCCACCACACCCCTGGACTGCCCCGACCCCCTGGATTGCTCCAAACACCCCAGGACAACCCCCACCCTCTTGTATATCAGCTACACCCTGGACAGCCCTCCCCCAACCCCATTGGAGCCCCCACCACACCCCTGGACTGCCCCCAACCCCCTGGACAACCCCAAACACTCCTCTACAACCCCCTCATGTATACCCCCCACCCCACCGGACAGCCCTCCCAGACCCCTAGACACCCCCAACCCACTGAACACCCCCACACCCTTGAAACCCCTCCCCCCCAGACCAGAATCCATACCAGAAAAACCATCATAAGTAGACCAAAATAAGAATTAGAGAAAAATTAAACATTCATATATATAACATTCAAAACATACACTGTCAACTTCAAAAAAAAAACTAAATCCAACCTAAACGACTACCAAATACACAATTACAATGACAATATTCAAAATTACATTTTACATTACAAACAACTAAAATGTAATCAAACTTGTAAAATAATTTGACCACTCCACTTGTAAGTGTTTGATGTCTTCAGCATTATAGGGTTGAGGGTCATCAAAACGCTACAAATGAAAAGGATAGTAGTTAACGTGTATAATGAGTAAATAAAATTGAAATATTATGGAAAAGTTTAAGAGGAAATATTACCAGGTCAAAATTCACAACTGTCCCAGTTGTTATTATTTCATACATAAATATTAACATATAATATCCGCATTCGATGATGCCTTGTTGTTCATGAAAATTATGTTTTAATGAGTGTAAATTCAATATATTATTTTAATTTAATAAATCAAAAAGTAAAAATTATAAATGGATATTTACCTTCGCATTTACATATTTGAACTTTGCATTCATTTTCTTTGCATTTTTTAGAAAGTAGACCCATGCCCTGTTAGAAAATAATACTAATGGGGTAAATTTAAAATTCATTATAATATATAAAACTATTGATAAATTGAAACTTACTTTTCCAATATATTATTAAAACTTTCCCACACATCATCATGGACAGAGAATATCCAATAAAGTGCTTTCTCCCTTGGGCAAAAAACCCCTAACATCCAATGATCACTGATAAATGGAAATTTAATGTTAGTGGTTTTTTATGTTAAAAGATAATTAAATCTTTGAGAGAGATGTGTTTCATACCTCTCACAAAAAGGCATCATCCAACATTGTGTGAATATATTCATTTCAAGTCTTTCAGAAATATAAAGCATCCTTTGTTCCTCATCCAATGTATATGCTTCAGGGGAAATCAATTGCGGGTCCATGAATCCATATACATCTGTCAGCTCATTCCTCTTACAATTTTTATAAAGATAACTAATACAAAACAGACATAAGTTTACATTTTTAATAAATATAATGCTGGGAAAAGGTGTTAAGACTTACATGGAAAAAATTTGCACCACGTTGATGCCCAAATCATCTCCAGTAACAAGCTCAATGATATCAGTTTTCACAATCCCCACATTTATTTCATGTCCACAAACATGAGCTTCCATTGGAAACTCATAATGATCCGCCAACAAATTTGAATATCTTGACAATCTGTCAAGACTACTAGATTCTGTATCTGATGTCATAGCTATTTGTCTTTGTTGTTGTCTATACAGTATTTCTTTACCTTTGAAGTATTCCTGTAAAAATAAATTGAAAAATATATTAGTTTTCAAATGATAAAACAACTTAAAAAAATTAAATAAAAGATATAACATTCATACCTCTATAGTAATGAGTCAAAGATGTCTAGATGGACAAATTAAAAAAATGGCCGATACTATGTCCAACTGTCACCACCTCATCTGTAGGTAATGGTACCCGAGCTGATCTATCTATAATATCTTGTACAATGACCCTCTGATTCTCTACCTCTAATTGTTGATGATGAACTGTATCTCCTTTACAATATACCAACCCATATGCTATTATAAGCTGTTGAGAATCATCAACATACAACTCGCAATAAGTAGGAAGCTACGGTGGAGGAGTAGGATAAAAAATGGGGTTAGCAGGCTGAGGTGGGGGAGTGGGAGCTACTCGCGGAGGTGGAGGATAAATAATGGGGTTTGTAGGGGGAGGTGGAGGAGTGGGAGCTGTAGTCTAAAATTTTCTTTGCATGTATGCAAACATAGACTGTACCGACGCTCTAATCTTGTCCTCCATCGTCGCATTAATATTATGAATTTCAGCCTCCAAGGAATCAATTTTTTTTCTATAAACCCCCTCAACGTTTGAGGTTGAAGAACGTGGCAACACTTTTCTTACCGATACACCTGCCGGATATCCTCTTACACGACCAGGATGTTTGGGCCTTCCCAATGCTAGAGATAAAATATCTTCCCTCCCAGTAGTTGTAAATGTCCCCTGTGAACTCTGCTCCTCAAGAGAGTCCTGTATTAATTAATTGAGCATTTCTGTAATGATTGAAATTATATGAAGAAAATGGTCAACTTAAATAAATAAAATATATATCTTATAATCCTCTCAGCTACGATTCTCGATTCATCCGAAAGATATTGCCCTTTTTTGCCCTTCCGAGCTCTCTTTTATTTTTCATGTCTAGATGGAGGGGATGGAGGGGCCACCTCTCCAGAGCTTGAAGACTCAGCTCTTAGTTGTTGAAATTTTTCCACCATCATTTGTTCTTCCAATACTGCATACCCTACCCGAGATAAACTATGAGGGTATACATTTTTAGATTGGATCTCTTAATGAGCTTTCCTTGTTTGATATAAATTAAGAATAAGAAATCATTAACAAAATGTTAATAAGATCATTTATATAAGAAATATTATAAAAGTTTACACTACCCTTACCAAAAATGACTCTTTTCTTCTACTTTCAAAAAACTGTCTCCATGTGTCTTCATCTATAAAAGGATATATACGACATGGATTATCATGACTCCTATGACCATAAATGAAATCATATGAGAGGGTTGATTTGAAATCCCTCCATCTCTTGGAAGCCAACGATAAGAATTTCTTCCTGACTCCTTCAGTGTCAGGAATATCAAATGTCATCTGATAAATAAGAGGTTAAACATATTATATATACTAGAAAAATTTATAGAATATTCAAACAATAGAAAAAGATCTTACCAAAATCATCTCCCATAACTGAGAGATTATCGCTTTATTCACACTTCTCCAGTCATCATACATAATGCTTACTTTGTTCTTAGCCTGATTTGCTACAAAACTCTTAAAATCTTTTGCATTTGGACCTCTAGGAATATCATCAGCATCAAACTCAATGACTATCCTCTGATCCTGCGTATGGGAAACTGATAATTTTGGTAAACGTGTGCACCCACGTTTACCAACCTTTGAACTCTTTTTTCTAATAGGAGCATGTGAATGTTCCTCCCCAGAGGTATGAACAATATTCTCATCTCCAGAATCATGTGGTTGATCAACTGAATGATCTTTCATTATCCTTCAAATCAAGAAAACAAACGTTAGTTCAAAAATATACAAATTCAAATATTTTAATACTACTGTAATCAGAAAATAGAAAAGTGTACTAAGTTACGTAATAGTAAACATTGGTAATATGGTAAGCATGTTAAACAATGGTAAATATGGTAAAGATAGTAAAGATGATAAACATGGTAAACCTGGTAAACATGGTAAAGTAATTGTCGCTGAACAAAAATAATAGATATATAATTCATGTAATAGTAAACATGATAAAGTAAACTAAACAAACTTAAAACAAACAAAAACTTATACTTATTTTGTTTTAAAACATGTTTTAATAAATAAATAACTTACAACATCTAATATTTATGAAAAAAATAAATGTAAACAAGAAATAAACATATGTTACCTATAATTTTAGGAATTTACAAATGGATTGTTTTCCCAAATTACTTCATCGTGATCATTCCTTATGGCATAAACCATGTCTTCAACATGCTCATCATTATGTTCTATTAATCTTTCCATGGAAGTAGGGATCTCACATAAATCAGCATCTTTATCAACTTCATCCTCACCAACATATTTTTTCCCTTGTAAAACAACAACCCACTGCATATCTTATTGATCTACTACATAGAAAATTTGTTTTGCATGTGTTTCCATTATAAAAGAATCAACAGTGTCTTCCAATCTATTCATATTAACAAGTGTCATTATAAATTCATCGTGTCTGACACTGTCATTACCGATAAACCATTTACAGTTAAAAATAGGAACATTAATTTTAAAGTAATCAACCTCCCATATGTCTTCAATCACTCCATAATATGCACTTGATGCAGAAATTGGGTTTTTGTCCTTAGCACTCAAAAAATTCATTGCTTCTACAAACACCAATACACCACTATTCTGAACTGCACTTCTGTTGTACTGAGCTTTCATATGAAATGTATAGCCATTAATGTCATAACCGAACCATGTTATCACATTTAAACATGGACCACCCACTATCCATTTTAATGTCTCTGATACATCTAATCAACCAAGAAAAGTCTTTTTAATCCATGACAAAAAAGTTTTGTTGTGCTCATTCAAAATCCACATTTCTTTCTTCTTTAGATGAATTTGTTTCAACTCATTAATATTCAATGTGATATATAGTTGAGCATCAGCTATTTTATTCAACATGTATGATTCTAACTTCTTCATCTGTTCAGCTGAAAATGATTTGAATTTCAAGCCACGAATCCCCTTTCCCTTATTATTAACTCATTCGTGGCGAGATGGAGGCAAACCTATGTGTTGCGCTGCATCCAAGTAGCTCATACAAAACTCTGCTACCTCCTCAGAAATATACTTTTCAATAATGGAGGCTTCAGGTCGATATGGATTTTTAACATACCCCTTTAATATTTTCATATACCTTTCAAAAGGATACATCCAACGAAGATATACAGGTCCACAAAGCTTTATTTCTCGAACCAGATGAATCATTAAATGCACCATTATATCAAAAAAAGTTGGAGGAAAATACATTTCCAATTGACAAAGTATAAAAATTGCATCCTTTTACAAAATGTTCAAAGCATTCACATCAATCACCTTCTTACAAATTGAATTGAAAAAAATAACAAAACTTCATCATAGTCTTTCTGACACGAATGGGTAATATTCCACACAATGAAACTAGTAGAATTTGTTGCATCATGATGTGAAAATCATGTGATTTCATACCTATCAACTTCAAGTCCTTCAATGAGACAAAATTTTTTACATTTGAAGAATAACCTTGAGGCACTTTGATATCATGATGACACTGAAAAAAGCTAATTTTATCCCTCTTTGATAATGTATGACAAGCCTGGGGATGTAATGTTCGTCTTCCTTTAGGAGTGGTAGCTAACTCCAAACATATTCCCATTGATAGTAAGTCTAATCTTGCATTCAACCCATCTTTAGCCTTTCCTTTAATATCTAACAATGTTCCAATCAAACAATCACATATATTCTTCTCCACGTGCATGACATCAATATTATGTTTAACTTCATGATACCTCAAATATGGTATCTCAAAAAATATTGACCTTTTCTTCCAAATATGTCTATCATTACCAGATTTCTGTGTTTTTCCCAATGTCACATCAAGGTTTTTCACCCTCTCAAAATACATATCTGGGGATAAAGGTTTTGGAGCAGTATCAAATTATTGTGAGCCATTGAATGCCTTTTTTAGTCTTCTATAAGGGTTATCCATAGGAAAAAACTTTTGATGACCCATGTACACTATTTTCCTCCCATGATGAAATTGTCAATATGAAGTCTGTTGTTCGCAAATTGGACATGCTTTATGGACTTTAACACTGTATCTAGAAAAATTTCCATATGCTGGGAAGTCATTTATAGTGAACAGAAGCACTGAATGCAGTTGAAAATATTCCATTTTATAAGAATCATACAACTTAATACCATCAGCCCATAACAATTTCAAATCATCAATCAACGGTGACAAGTAAACATCAATATCATTGTTGGGTTGCTTTAGACCAGAGATCATTATACTCAACATGACATATTTGAGCTTCATACAAACATCAGGAGAGAGGTTGAAAATTACCAATAAAACAGGTCATGAACTATATGTGCTACTGAGGGTTCGGTATGGATTCATTCCATCTGTGCAGAACCCTAATCTGAGATTTCTTATTTCATTTCCAAATGTAGAATACTACGCATCAATTTTCTTCCATTATGGACAATCAGCTGGATGACGTATTTTTCCATCACATACCCGCTCATCAGCATGCCATATTAACCTTTTTTCATCATGTGAATTAGAAAATAAATGTTTTAAATGATGAATTATAGGAAGATACCAAAATACCTTTGAAGGGAGATTTGTAATCTCTACATCAGCCTGTGATTTCTCTTTCACCTTATACCGTGATGTCCCATAATTAGGACACTCTGACAGAAATTCATATTCCTTTCTATATATAATGTAGTCATTCAGACAGGCATGTATTTTCTTATATCCCAATCCCATCGGGAATAATATTTTCTTGGCCTTGTAATGTGGATCTGGAAGATCGTTATCTTTTGGAAGAATGTCTTTCATCAATTGTAGCATCTCTGTAAAACTTCTGTTACTCCATCAATGTTTCTCCTTCAGGTTAATCAATATTAACCCCACTGAAAAAACTGTAAAATCTGTACAACCAGGATATAATGGTTGTTTAGCATCACCATATAGACGCGCAACTGTCAGTTCTATCTCAATTTGTTCTGCTACAATATCACGAATCATTTCTTCAATTCCATCAGAGTTACCATCTTGTGAATCATCATCATCAGTGACATTTCGTCTAGTTTCACCATGCAAAATCCAAGGGCTATAACTCGGATTAAAACCATGACATATCAGATGATCTTTTATCTCTCTACTTTTCAACTTCTTCATATTCAAACATTTCAGACATGGAAAGAGAAAAATGTCACTACTTGGAACATTTCGTTTAGAAAATTGCAAAAAGGCATCAACACCTTCCTCATATTCATTTCTCATTCGATGTGCTGTAATCCAACTTCGACTCATTATTACCTACAACAAATATCAAAAATATATATATTTTTAAGATAAGACAAATATAAGTTTATATGAAAAAAATCATAATTTGAATGTAAATTTTTTTGAAATATAAAATAAATCTATGCGTATTTAAAAAAAATGCTTGAATATTATTATTAAAAGAAAATATAGTTAGATATAACAGTTTTAAATTCCATTGAATAAAAGAAAACCATGGAGCCTACATGGTTGATAGAAAATTGGAGAGAATGAAGTAAACCTGAGAATCAAATCATATTTAAAATAAAAATTTAGATGGAGAAAATCACCCCTCCTGGACACCACCCCCACCCCCTACCCCCTCCGACACCCCCCTTGGACACCCCCAACCCTCTGGACAGCCCCCACCCCCGGACAACCCCCAAAACCTTCTGGACAGGCCCTCACCCCCTTGGACAACGCCCCCCCCCACACCCACCCCCTTGGACACCCCCCTGGACACCCCCCAACCCTCTGGATAGCCCCCACCCCCGGCCAACCCCCAAAACCCTCTGGACAGGCCCCCACCCCCTTGGACAGCCCCCCACACACACCCACCCCCTTGGAAACCCCCTGGACACCCCCAACCCTCTGGAAATCCCCCCAACCCCTGGAAATCCCCCACCCCTCTAGACAACACCCCCACCCCTCCTGGACACCACCCCCACCCCCTACCCCTTTGGACACCCCACTGGACACCCCCAACCCTTTGGATATCCCCCACCCCTTGGACAGCACCCCACCCCTCCAAAAAGCACCCCCACCCCTCCTGGACACCACCCCCACCCCCGACACCCTTGAACACCCCCCTGGACATCCCCCAACCTCTGGACACCCCCACCCCCGGACAACCCCCAAAACCCTCTGGACAGGCCTCCACCCCCTTGGACATCCCCCCACACCCACCCACCCCCTTGGACACCCCCTGGACACCCCCAACCCTCTGGACAGCCCCCACCCCCCGGACAACCCCCCCAAACAATGGTTTACATATAAAAACTAGGCATGGTGAACAACTAAAAACACATGAATTTAATATATAATTTATCATGAAATAGATGGAATTAAATATTATTAAATATGGCTACTTAAATGATCATATGATAATTAAAAATAACCATTGATATTCAACTAGTCAAATGATCACAAGTTTTCTCGATAACTAATATCATAATGAGGTAATGAATAATTCTAGAAATTTTAAACATATTGTCGAGGCCTTGGCCAAGGCCTCAAAAAATACTAGGGTAAGCCCTCAGCAGAACCCATTTTTATTTGGAATCATGAGACATAGCGATGCATATAAGGGCCATAGAGGTCAACATCCATTACATTATATTTCTAATAGAATCTCATATAAAAGAGGATAAACATAAGCATCAACAAAAAATGAAATATCATTTCTGAATTCGTACATTTAATCAATAACCATTCTATGCAGTAATATAGGTGAATGAGATCATTAGTTTTCAATGACAACAAAAATTACCATCAATGTCGGGCATTTGCGAAAAAAACAAACTAAATAAAAGTAGTTGAGGATTACATGAATATTGCAAGTCAATATAATAGATCTAGGGATGATAAATAAGATGATGATGGAAAAAAGAGGTAAGAGGGTTCGAAATCGAAGAATCTTACCTAGTTTAAACACAAAAATCGCAAAACATAAATATAGACTATCTGGGAAAAAAAATGAACAAAATAAATTTGTTGAAGGCTTACTTGAGTGATTCAAGTTGAGATGATAGATCCAAGGAGAGTAAATATGATAAACGATGAAGGAAAAATGAGTTTAACGCAGCGAGATCGACGAGTTGATTAGGATTTACTGTGCGAGAGAGACGAGCCTCCAGACTGTTGATCGAAAAAACATAAATGACAATCCATGGGGCTTGTTAATTTTTAAAATGTTTTATAATGTCGGTTATTTAATAACCGATGTTATAAACTGTTTTTTTACATTTATAACGTTGGTTATTATAATAACCGATGTTATCAATGCATCAGATACAACTTTTTTACGTCGGTTATAAAATAGCCAACGTAAAAAAATCTGCGTGTTGGTTTTTTACGTCGGTTATTCTATAACTGACGTAAAAAAGGCATCAAAAATCACAATTTTTTACGTCGGGTATTGTATAAAGGACGTAAAAAACTTTCTGTGGGTTGTTTTGTTACGTCGGTTATAAAATAACCGACGTCAAAAAGGCCTCAAAAGCCACATTTTTTACGTCGGTTATTTTATAACCGACGTAAAAACTCGTAGATAAATCATTTTTTACATCGGTTATAAAATAACCGACGTAAAAAACCCCCACGCTTTGGTTTGTTAGGTCGGTTATTTTATAACCTATGTAAAAAACGCATAGATATCTCATTTTTTTACGCCAGTTATCAAATAACCAACGTAAAAAACCCCCAGACTTTTGTTTTTTACGTCGGTTAATTTATAACTGACGTAAAAACCGAACATGTGTGATTTGTAACGTCAGTTATTAAAATAACCGACGTTAAAAAGCTACTCACCGCATTTGTTACGTCGGTTATAAAATAACTGATGTAAAAAACCACATTTCACAGATTCTCACATCGGTTATATATAACCGATGTAAAAAATGGTGACGTAAATAACGTTTTCTTCACTAGCGTCAAAAACAAATTCTATTTATTTTTGGAGAAATTGGAAGATGGGGAGTGTAATTTTACTAAAGTCACGAATGAAATGATATTATAATCCCACATGACCTATGAAATATTACACATCCCATACATTTTTGGGGAATCATATGGAAGAAATGACATCCACTTTTGATTTATCTACTCGGATACCATCCACATAAATGACTTGTCCCAAAACTACACCTTATCGCACTATGAAATGACATTTCTCATAATTTAATACAAGATTATTTTCAATACAGTGATGTAGGACTAAACCATGGAAACTTAAACATTTATAAAAATAGTAGAAATAAATAGTGAAATCATTCACGAATACTTCCATTCAATTCTCTATATAATCTGAAAAATACTAACCATGTATCACTGGAAAGTATCCAGATCATTGCAAAGACCAAATGAAATCCTTTTATATGAAAATGTGCCAAAGGGGAAAGTGAATTTCTTCTTTTTCTGATCCTCTGGGGAAATATGGATATGAAAGTATCCAAAATACCCATCAAGAAAATAGTAATGGGACTTCCCCGCCAGCCTCTCAAGAATCTGGTCATTGATCGACAATGGGAAATTGTCCTTCCTAGTGTGTTGGTTTAGTCAGTGATAGCTTATACATACACACCTACTATTCTGCACATGAGTTGGAACCAATTCATTGTTTTCATTTTTAATTACTATAAGCCTAGTTTTTTTAAGAACTACTTGTAATTGACTATCCCATTGGATGTCAGAGATGGATTAAATTATTCCAACAACCAATAATTTTTTTCACCTCTTTTTTTACAGCATCGAATAGGTTTGGGTTCATTCGTTGTTGTACCTACCTCACTGATTTAGGATCTTTATTTAATAATATATGATGTGTACAAATTTTTGTGATAATACTATGAATGTCAGCAAGTATCCATCCCAAATATTTTTTATACTCCCTTAAAAGTTCAAGCAATCTCAATTCATGCTCAGGAGGGAGTGAACTAGAAATGACAACAGAAAACTTGTTTCCATTCTCAAGATAGGAATATTTTAAATCTTGAGGTAGTTTTTTTGTTCCAATTCAAGGGGATTTTGGATTAATGGGAGTGTGTGTAAAATTGATAGTTCACTAATCTTATATAACTACTCAGTGGTATCGTCCTCAGATGAGGAATGTGAATTTATAAGATTAGTAGTATCATCGATGGTCATGTGATCCTCAATGTTTAAGAAATCATCAATTAACAAAAATGCATGACATTTTATAGACTTATACAACATTATTTTCATGATTTATTTCCTAGAATTTCAATCAATGATGAAAACTCAGAAAGGGGATCAGAGGAATGAAAAGAAGCATTTTTAGGGGAAGGGATTACATCTATAGAGTTAGCAGAGAGAGTGGAACGTTCTTATGAGGGGTGGTTCATGGAGTTAAGGATATTAAAGTGGAAAATGTTACCACCAAACTCCATAGATAATGTACCATTGTGGAAATTAATTATGGGTTTTAAGGTTTTAAAGAAAGGTATCCCCAATATAATTAGGTCATTTCAATTCATCCTACCATCTTCTATTTTATCACATAAAAATCAATAGGAAATATTAAATTTTGCACCCTCACAAGAATATCCTCTAACACACCAGAGTGGTGTGCTGTAATCTAATTTGCGAGTTGAACAACAATTCTTCTTGTCTTTAGTTCTCCAACCTACAATGTAGAGTAAATGGAGTGAGGCATCACATTTATAGAGGCACCCAAAGCATATAATTTGAAAAATAATACTTCCCTATGGGGAATAGAATCATGAATGTTCTAGGATTATTTAATTTGGTGGGAGGTGATAGCTGTATCAATGATGAGATATTCCAAACCAAGCTCACCTTCTCATCCCCAAAAAGTTTTCTTTAGTGTGCACAAATATCCTTCAAAACCTATCATATCTTGGAATTTTATTCACAACATCCATCAAGGGGATGTTAACATTCACTTTTTTGAAAGCATTCAATATTTATTTTTTGAGTTTAGTTTATTTTTGTTTTATTTTTTGGGTAGAACTTTGGGGAAATGGGAGAGGAATGATTGGGCTAGTTGACTCATCGAAAAACACACTATTTCCTTTAGAAGGGATTCTCTTTGGAAAAGGTTTTCAACATTTGTACTAATTTCAACAGTTGGGATGGAATTTTCCTAAGTAGGGGATGACTATAAATAATGGGTCATTCTGATTTTAAGTTAATGTCCACTCCTAAGGGTAATGGAACTGAAATTTCTCTTATCCCTAGGGTTGACATGTGGTTTACCCAACCCATGATTTTGGATTCCCCCCCATCAAGTTAGCTAGTTTTCTTAATTGGTATTTGAGGTCATGTATGGAAGATTGTGTGGTTTGTTGGAATTTGATATAGTTGGAATCCATTTTTTCTCATTATATCTTATAGGTTAGCCTCAGGTTTTGGAGGGGGTGGTTGGAAAGGACTTTGTTGTGTTTGAGGATTTCTAGGTGGTGGTGGATTACTACTATGCTCCAATTGGTTACATGGATATTGAGGTTGGTTTTAATACCCCAATTTCCTATATTATTGGTTTTATTTCCACCCATGGTTGGATGGATATTATGGTTATTTCATGAAGGGTTGGTTATAGGGGTAGCCTGGAAATATTTCCTCACAACTCTTAGAGGTTTCCCTCAATTGACAACATTAGTCAGAGTATTGGGTTCCAAAATCACATTACCATAATTTATGGGAGTAGGATATTGGTGTTTCCCTTGGGAAAGAGCAAGTTGTCTTATAAGGGTACTAACTTATTCAAATTTTGTGTCCACCTTCTTCTCGAATTTGGTAGATTGCACCTCATGGACACCTCAAATTGGTACACTAGACTGTGAACCAAATTTTTGAGTGTTCTATGACATGTTATCAATTTGGGACCTTATTTTAATTGGGATTTTATCAACTAGTGAACCACCTATAGTAGTAGCAATCAAATTTTGATCCATCGTAATTAAACCTTCATAAAAATACTGAATTAAAAGTTGATCACTTATTTTGTGGTTTGGAAATCTTGAACACAACATCTTAAATCTCTCTGAATATTCATGAAGTTTTTACTCTTTTTATTGTCTTATCCCACAAATTTTTTTCCATATTATTACAGTTTTAGAGGCTGGGAAGTATTTTTCAAGAAAAAGGTATTTCATGTCCGCCTATCCTCTAATTGGGAAATTAACATAATATAGACAATATTTTTTAGTATCTTCTAATGAAAATGGTAATTCCCTAATATTTACTAGTTCTTAATCCACATTAGTTGGTTTTAATGTTGAACACATGGTATGAAATTCTTTTAAATTCTTATGTGGGTCTTCTCCATCCAGTCCATGGAATCTTGGTAATAAGTGAATTAAATTAGATTTTAGTTCAAAATCCTGTGCCTCAACTTGTTTTGAATGTAAACAGGTTGGATATAAATATCAAGAGAGGTTATTTAATTTAGTGTTATATTGTTTTAATACATTTTAAATACAATAATTTTAGTTTCTAATTTGGTTCTAGAAGAAGTGGGGTTTAGAAAAATCTCAAGTTGTGGTGTATCCTCCTTTGAACAGTTATCTTTTGCATTTCAATGTCGTTGATGTTGGATAATCTCCAGTTCTAGTTCGAAAGGGGGTAAATATACCAAATTAAAACACATAATTCATATATCTTACACAAGAAATAAATCATGAAAAAAAAATAAATGAAAAGTTACAAGATAAAACAAGTAAATATTCACAAAATTTACAAAAATATTATCAAAAAAATGCACTAAAAACCATAGAACTCCCCAGAAATGGTGTCAAAATTTGAACGTGTTTTCATAACATGTCAAATTGATTATGATTTAAAGACTATTTTATAGTCTAGGGAATAACCTATGTATTCTCTCAAGGAGATTTGTTAGGTTTAGAGTGTGTATTCTTAATAAAAATTACTAAAAGAGGGGGGTTGTTTTGAAAACAGTTTTAAGAAATTAACTTAATTTAAAGAGTTTAATTGTTGAGAAAGAAGTAGATTTTGAAAATAAATGACAAGTATGTGATCACTTATAAGTTACTACACCACTTGAAAAGTTACTTTTTCTTAACTATTTATTAGGTTTTTTTGTAATCCTTTGATTGAGGGTTAACCACGATCTTGGGCACCCACATACCTAAAACACTTTAAATAGGACTAAACCTTGACATAAAAATTGTGTAGTCAATTTATAGACCCTTAGCATGAATTATGGTTTTCCAAGGAACACTAAAATATCAAATGTTTAGGAAAGAAGAAGAGTCTTATGTTGTATAACAATAAAAATACAAGTCAAACACTTAGAATTTCACACCGATCAGTTATAAAAGAAAGTGATTCAATTAAATGATTAAAAACAATTTAAGATACATATAAAAGAAAAATTAAAAACCAAAATATACACCAAAATAGTATAGAATTATGTACTATAAATCCATCTTCAAGTATGTTGCTCCCTCACAATGATCACCCACCATTTAGGCCACCATCGAGAGGAGGAGGACGCTTGGGTACAACTCCTTCTTCATTCATGACACCACTATGAGGATATGGGCCTCGATAACTTCTAGGATGAGTAGGGGACTCCTCTTTGAGTAAAAAATAGTATATATTTTCTTGTGGTTCTAACTTTCAAATGAGGAACTGGTTACATTTTATAGGGAAAGTGGAAGGTGGTTTTAGACACATTTATTTATTAAAACCACTTGGACCATATTTTTTGATCTCTATAAAGTATTATATCACTTTGGAGAAAATTAAAAACTTGTATACCCACCTCTTGAATATCTCCATAGAAAATTTGGCACCGATTAGACAATAAAAACTCAAGATATGGAAAGAATACAGAACACCACTTTTGACTTTGTGTAGATTTGATTCCCTAGATATATTGGTTCAAATGGGTGACTTTGTTGAATAATTGGACTTGGGTACCTTGAGATGAAATGTATCCCATTAAATTTTCGATCAAACAAAAAAATCGCATCCCATTTGGATGCATGGTGTAGTAGAAGTGTGTGGTTTAGCCCACTGGTGTGCTTGGATCCAGCGTAGTTTGACCCATTTTTCTTAAACCTAATCATGGGCCCTCTAAATTAACTCCACATACATTATAATTATGAAAACTAGTAACATTTACATTTTTAACAGTGATAAAAACAAAAATAATTGGATCAAACATTGATTGTAATTTTTTATTATTTTTATAAATTTAAATACAAAACTAGTTTAGCACAGTGGTGAAAGGGTGAAAATGAAATAGTGAATCGCGGTGTGATCAAGATTACCTCTCTCCAATTAATGAAAACTAATTCCAACTAATGGAATAAGATATAAAAAATCATAGGGTCTTATTGCTACTATGGAAATATTCTATGAGAATCTATCCCCTGAATGGGTCAAGCCACACTCTAAAAAGTGAATTTTAGTAATTGAAACTTCCTCAGTTGAAGACTTTTGATGAAAATTGTCATGATAAAGGCTTAGATAAAATCTATAGATCTCAAACAGGGGATGGGGAAAGTAAGAAGTGACATGCACCTTTTTATATATAAAGTAGAGAAGTTTTGGATCATACCACATATAACAGTAATGGCTCTAGGTTATAAGCCTCCACTACTAGTTTCTATCCACCCACTTTACTACTGGTTACCCACTACCTGTGTTCATACAAAAAACTGTTCACATTCAAGGGGACCTCAATATACAAATCAAAGGAAAACCATTCACCACACCTCTATAATACCCACCCTAGGTGTCACTAACTCACCCACATGGATTTAAATCATGTCACAATATAATACATCTCGGTGGGGGAAGAATCCCTCTTCCTTGGATGATCAAATCATCACCACATATCAAAAACACAAGGATACAAAACATAGAACAAGGAAACATTGATAAAGGAAATGAAATGAGGGAAAAAGGAAAATGGTGTAAAGACTGCACCTCTTTCCACGTCCAAAGAAACTATAGTGGAATTATCTATCGTCTATCCTCCTACTATAGCATGAAGGGTCGGGCAGTCCTGAGAAAAATTAAAATGCTCATAATAGGCATAAAATCACCCATTCCTGAGATGTGTGGGTCTTCTAAAATACCTCTAAGCCTATAAAACTTTGAGATAACTAAGTAAACCATTCTTCAACTACTCCATATTTAATCACTCCCAAGTCCATGCATGAGTATGCCTCCTGTGATACAACACTTACATCTGACACCAGTTAGTTTCTATGGACATATTATCTCTATGGTTTCCATTTCCATGTCTAGTTCCCAAACACTCATTACCAAAGAATCTCTCCATATCCCAATACAGTTTAAGAAGATACTATGCCTAAATTGGGGGTCTAATAAAGGGATAAAACTCATGGAGGAACAAGTGATCAAACTCTATATTAGAGAGTTCCACCTCATCAAAATCCTAGGTGGATAAACCCAAATAACTCCTCACTACCCCACAAAAGTAGTTGGTTGCAAGCGTAACCATCACTTCAGGTGGAGTTCACATGAGATGGAAAACTAATACTACACACTCTATCAAAGCCTCTATGACATGAGGGTATTTATAATTCCATAATCCAGGTGGTCCCTAATTATAAAACTATGGAATCATGATTAGTCTATGTACATTATCATCTTGAAAAAATGGAATGAAAAACTACTGCATCTAATGAAAAACATCAAACTATCCCACTAGGGGTGGTTACTTTCATTTATTGATTAGAAGAAACACTAATCAATGATTTTATAGTGAATCCAACTCATGAACATGATCTATAATTAGTGACTTGATAATATAATAGCTATAATGGTGACCTTTGATTTGGGCATCCTCACTGAACTGGTCTTCATCATGACCTTGTATCAGTATCATATCCGACTATCGTCGTGGAGAAATATTGAAATTTTACATGATGAACCATAGTTATATGATCATATCTGGGGAGATAACTCAAGTAGGGAATGAAATTAAAAATATCCAATCCTATATGATGCTATACCATTGGTTTTCCTATAACAAATTTCATGGTATGATGATCCAAAAAGAAGGTAATCAGAGTCTTCTGTATGGATACATCTACTAATACACTAATATTGGGTTCCCTATCTTGAGATCCAAACTCAAGAAACTCTGAAATCATTTACCTATGTTCCAAGACCAATCCTCACAATATTCCCAACTCTGAACACCAACCCATTTTTTATACTACCTTTAATACCACTCTATCATGACCCGACCCACTGGGATTTCTGATGGGATGACAGTAAGATAAGGGTGACACCCCAAGCCCATCTCTAATAGGTTAGGGTTTGGAAACTCGCTTTAAGTAGGAATATTAGTAAAATGGGGGGAGTTAGCCTATGTACCTATATTCACACACAACTAACTCCTTGAAAAAATGATGAGATATAATAAAATAATGAAACAACTAGAGTGTAAACCATGAATGAAAGAACCTCTAGGAAATACATCAAAGTAATAAAACCTAATGAAAATATATGAAGGGAAAAAATATACACCCAACTAGAAATGAGGTCCCAACATGAAAAAAACTATAGAAGGGAAAATATTGATGGGAGCCTAGCTATAAATCTCCAAGACCGACCAACAAACATGGACAACACCAAGAATAGATATACTTCACTAAAACCAGGACCACTGAGGTCACTATCAATATTTTTACCAACTTCATTAGACACAATATATGAAGGAGAATACCCTAAAGTTGTGAGTATATGACTATCAATTAGGATGCCCCCAAAACCAAGAAGGGAGAAATAAAAATAACAAAAATCATCTCAACCCATAATAAATTGGGTAAATAAATCCAAACATAAGATATGCTCAAATAAAACCAATATAATGAAAGGGGATATCCATGATCCAAGACAGATAAGAAGAAATCATTTTCATATAGTTCCAAGGGTCTCATCACTGATGCCAAACACACCGCACAACCTCATAGGATATCAAGTTGAGGGACTACTCCTCACTACTATGTTTAACAGTCAAGGTTGCACTATCTTCTAGATCAATATCTCATGTAACTAATCAAGAATATAGAGGTCCTGTACCTCAGAACTGTTTATCAAAAACAAGGGATAACTACTCCAATGAATGATGTAAGGCATAAAAATTGAAATTGTTATAAAATCCCATCTTCTTGAAACCATAGAACCTATTCATTATTCATCTTATACTTTAAGAATTAAACTTTAAAATGAAAATATTCCATAAAAAGGTGAAACCTTTCTTAGTCATGGTTGGTAAAGGGTTTATGATATGAGTAAAGATAAATACAAACCATTAATTATATATTTATAAAAAAAGAGAGTTATACACCTCTTAGTAATTCTTAGGTTTCTCCCAAGAATAAAATCACTCAATGTTTATTGGATTTATGATGGTACCACTCATTGATATAACATGACCTAATAAGTGAAACTTATATGTCCAAAATAAATATTTTTATATACTAAAATATATTTTATAGTTACATAAAAATTTCAAAAGAAACAATAGATTTTTCTTATTTCCACTTGTTAATGTTTAGTATAAATTTTATTCATCAATAAAATCAATTATAAATTTTACAAGCCATTGTAACCCAAATATTTTGTGTAAAATTTTCTATCAAAACTTTGATCCTTACATGGATGACATATAGAAGAAGGAGTACTATAATCAATGTTGATGATATAAATGGGGTGTCTATTATCCACATAATTTATAATTAACTAAGGTGTGGAGATCATTAAAAAAAATTCCTAATCTAGTGATGTGGTGGTGGGAACCTCTCATAGAGAATAGGCCATGGATTCCATAGAATATTAAACAAATGGTATCCAAAATCACAAAATTCATTTTTGGAGCCTTTATAGGACTTTTTTGACTTGAAAAAGGATTGATATGGGTAAAACCTATATCAAATAGCATATATTGCTTTGTAAAATTCGATTTTATAAATCATCAATCCAAAATGATTACCCAAATCAAAAGTTATGGACATTTTTAAATCAGGATTTTTTAGTGTAAGTAAAGATTGGTGTCTATATAAAAATTAAATGACCCCAAAATATTTTTTGTAGAGTAGATAAAATTATGGTTAAATAATGGAATCTGACATGAAAGTGAAAGGATTACATGTTCATAATCTCTTTGTGGTAAAATAATATATTCCCATGCAACCATGAAAGAATTACGTGGCTCATCTCCCTTTGTGGTTATAGAATGGAGTCCCATGCATTCATTGAATAATTACATGTCCTTGATCCCTTTGTAGTAAAACAATAGGATTAAAAATAACTATGAATGAATTATGTAACTTTAATCCATTTACATTAAAATAATTGAGTAATACAAGTTTTTAATGGAACTATGTGGCCTGTCTCCCATTGCATCTAAAGAACAAAGTGCTACATAACCATAATAGAATTTCAAAACCTGAATGCATTTATAGCCAGAGTAAGGTATTTTTTTTATTTTCACATAAAAAATATGTTTCCACGAGTATTTTACATGGTCCAACTCCCAATAGTTAATAGGGTATGATATTTTTCTTATATATAGTCGACACACATTTCGAGGATAGGAGAAAATTGATTTTTAGAGGCATGGACTTTGAGAAATTGGAGTAGACTCTTGTCCAAAAAAACCTTGAGCATATTTCCTCTTATTTCTTCCTAAAATACCTTAAATTGAGATCATTCTCTCAATTAAACAAAATACATTGAGTTGAGATACACATCTTCGCTTCTAAAACATGTTGAGTTAAGATCCTTCTCATGGTTTAATAAAAAATCTTGAGTCAAGATCACCCAGTTTATTTTATAAACATCCTTATTTAGATATAATAATATTTGTTTCTTAAAACAACTTGGGTCAAGATCCTCACTTTGATTTCAGAAAATATCTAAATTCATGTTATATGAGGAACCCCAGATCCAGAATCTAGGGTCTGATGCTAAAAATACATTATTTATAATTTAGTTTGATACCAAGTGAGATATCGCAAACTAAACATACATATATTTCAATAATTTAAACACTACATATCACAATAATCACACATCCCCCAAAACCAAAGGTTTATTCTCTTTAAGGAATAAATATATAAGAAACTTATTTTACAATACTTGTGGAAATATCTCTAAAATGGAACATATATAGACATCCTTTTAGAATTATCATAAGTTATGATTATCTTCATAATCCAAGGAATGAAAGCATAAGAAATTGGTGAGATTAAATTCTATGTTAGAAAAAAAACTCATTAAAATTTCATCACGAGATTGATCATAATAATATGAGAAAACATGAGTAGGGGAGAAATATCTTATTAAATAAAACATATAACAATAACATGTGTACATAATTCATGATTGAGAGAAAGGTAATCTAAATTAAATAAAAAAGTACCATGACATAAGTGTGTGAGATAATAAATAAGATACATAGAGTATAATCATATGAATATGATGTAAAAACATGCATTAAGAATATGTATAAGAATTAATAATATTTGGAGGAATGTTAAGTGTAATAATGTCCAAGAATAATCTAGTGTATAAAGAAAAGCACGATCATGTCCATGAACAATCATGTGAGAAAATATATATGTGATCATGTCCATACACCATCGTGTGAAAAAAGATATATGTGAACATGTCCTTGGAAGACCATACCCACACACCATCATGTGAAAAAATATTAATTTGAACATGTCCACACACCACCTTGTGAACAAAGAAAAATAAAATTATCATGAATCGATCCATTGGGACCCCTCCTTGGCCAGTAGTAAGCCAAGGGTGACATTCCAAGACCACCTCCAATAGTATAGTTTATGATCACTAGTGATGAGTAGGTATATCACTGAAATGAGTGGACTTAGCTTAAGTACCTATACAAAAACACAACCAGGTCTATGAAATAGTGATGAGTTATAATAAAAGACCAAAAAATATAATGTAAACCATGCATGAAACAACCTATATGAAATACATTAATGTTATGCTATATAATGGAAAAATATAATGGTAAAAAAAAACAAACCCAACCATAATTTAGGTCCCAAACTGAAAACTAATTGAAAAGGGAAAATGAGGAAGACAGTGTAGCTCACAATCTACAATACTAGCCACCGAACATGGGAAACACAAAGAACTGCTATGATCTACCAAAATAAGTTTCACTGAGGTTATCAACGATCTTACTAAAATCTATATAAACAATAAAGTGTGTGGGAAAAACCCAGGTAGGAGTGAGTAGATACATACCCAGTAGAATTCCCTAAAAACTAAGAAGGGAGAAATAATAACAACAACAACCATATCAACCCATAATAAAGAGGGTAAAGAAAACCCAACATCAGATATGATCAAATTAACCCAATAAAAGGAAGGAAAGTGAATATCCATGATCCAATCCAGCAAAGAGTGAAGATTATACCTATAGCTATAAGGGTCCCATCACAAATGCTAAACACCCCACACAACCTCATAAGATATTGAGTGGAGGGTCCACTCATCTCTATTGTGTTTCAAAGTTAAGGGTGAAATATATCCTATCCCAGTATCTTATAGAACCTCTAAATAATATGAATGTGTCACACCTCTCCACTATGTAGAACATCCAAGGGAGTACTACTCCAATGGAGGAGCCCCCCATTGCCACAACTCAATGAAGATAATTCCAATCCATAGATAAAGGACCTACACACTCTATAATGTAGGGGAGTTCCATAGCTACCTTTATATGGATATGGGGACCTTCCACCTTGAGAGAGATAGGGGATTACCAGACCCGATAACAATCTAATGACCACACTCAAAAACTACCACTAGATAGGTTCTGCTGAAAGAAGTGTCCTATCAAAATCACCTCACTTCATATCCCTAATGTCAAAAAAAAGTCCACCATCACATTATATGTGAAAAAATCCTTAGGATAGGCTACTCACAATCCCAAATATGAATTTCCAAATAAGGATATATGCATAATAGAAGGTTTTAAGGGGAGTACATGACGTGTCCTACTAGGTTACATGACATGTATCATGAAGCTAAACTCCGGTCATATCCCACCATTGTGATAAGTGTATAAAAGAAAATTAAATTAAATTTACGCAAGTTTATATGACATGTGAACTTTCCTAGACACCTATTTGTGTTCTCCCTTGGACATGACATAGCTAGCCATGTGACTCCACACGATGTGTAGATTGGGTCACATGATGTGTACATTCACTCAGGGACTTGATGTGTATATATGATACATGGATTGACAAGACATGTGTATAAATATAGAGTGTCCCTCAGGGTACATGGTGTGTCTGACCACACATGTTCCTGGGTGTGTGCCTTGGCTAGCCATGTAGCACTATATGACATGTCCCAAGGGGTATACAATGTGTTTGTCTACTCAAGGTCTTGGGCATGTTCCATGGGAACACAGATTGGCTACTTGAGTAGTTTCACATGGTATGTGGTCCATTACACATTGTGTGTGATACTCAAGTTGGCCAAAACCCTATTCACTATGAAGACCTGGACTACACGACATGTGTTCCTTTGGGGAACATGATATGTAGTCAGATATTTCACAGAAAATAAAGTCTTTCTTCATGAAGAAAACATATCATACATTTATTCCACCATTATCACCATTTTACCACATGAAATATAATGAAATCAAAGGGTATCTCCTTAGATCATTGATTCCCAGACACTAGTGACTGAAAACCAGAACTCCAATTACCAAATTGATAATCCATCATGCCATATGCTTCCATTGAAGGTTTCAATCCTTGAATCCATCACCTAAAACCAAAAATATGCCTCGATCCATCTTTAAAACATCAATATATAGTTCATTGAAACATCCTACATGAATCAAAGTCTTCAATTGTGCTCAAATATGGATCAACAATGTTGAATCTCCAACCCCATGAGCCAATGATGAAAGACACAAAGAATAGCGGTGGGAAGAGCACAAGAACAAGGTAATATCATCATTGGCCAATGTAATCCTGAAAAATGACCATTAAATTATAGAAAACATGGGTGGAACATAGTACCAACAAAAAGAATAAATAGGATCAAGGATATTAATCAAATATTGGCTCATGTGAAGAACGATAAATCAGAGAATAATAAAGTAAATAATAAAATACATGCTTATCAAATAAATCAAAGGGAAGAAATCCAAGAAATAATCTGACCTGCCATAATAATAGATCGTTCATTAGTGGAGAAAATTTTATCTTGTGAAGAAGTTCTTTATACTGGTATTTTCTTCATCCATCTTGCAATTAATCTTGATCATTCATCATAGATCCATGTTCTTAGGTTGTCAAATTCAAAAAAATATCTCATCCTCCTCCTATCTACTATCCTAATGTTATGTGGCTAACCCTAGAGATTTTACATAATTTCATAATTATAGAGGGAGTTTAGGGTTTTGGGAATTTTAATAAATTAATTTAATAAAAATTTTAATTACTCAATGCACCAAAAAATTGTACCCTTCAACCAAACATTAGATGCCGACAAACTTTATATCATTCCTAAGGTAAAACTTGCATTCTAGAGACAATCATGGCCTCAGATTTCCCATAATAGGTATCAATCAATGCGAAATACATTTATTCTGAAAAGATGTGTGTTATTAATTTAATATAGATTAGGTTTTTTTAATATATTAATTTTGGGCTCCTATGATACCCAAACATAATGCTAACCGAAAGGAAAAATACAGAGATATGTATAGAAATATTCAAAGGATCAATCTATAGAAACTGATGTCATTATATTCTCCCATCATTTAATTATTTTCACCTAAAAAATCAGAATATATGCAAAAAGGTTGGGGTACTGAGCCTACATATGGTTCTCATGCTCCTAGGAGCTCTCTTGTACACTCCTATGCCATAAAAAACTCAAACTAGTGGAATAGTTCATCCACACAGGTTCCTCTCTTGCTGATCCTCACCTTCCACTAAGTACTCCAAGAATGTGTCTCTTTCCTCAATGTCCATATATCCCTAGTAAATAATTTGTGATGGATCATGCACATATTTAAAAGAACCATCTAGGATTTATGTATCACTAATAGGAGGAGGGGGAGAATTAGTGATAATTTTTTTAATGTTAAATTTCTTGTGAAACAACCTTCACCTCTTATTAAATATTTATCACTTTTATAAAGAAAAAACACTCACATATCCATATGAACAAAAGTATTTACATAGTTTACTACTCAAAAAAAGTAGTTACATCCTAGGAATGGTTTAAAAACAATCCAATACCTCACAATCCACTAGAAAAAAAATCCTTTTGTGTGGATAAAAAATAATGATATATCCTTAAACTTATATAGAACTATGATCAATAAAATAATGAAAGTACTTATTATAAAATTAATGAAATAAAATAGGTTTGTGTAAAAAGTAATGAAACCTTCACCAGTTTGTTAAAAACAAGTTACTATGATGCCTTATTAACTTTTACTTTTAAATACCTTCAAAACACAGTCCTTCGATTTCCTACCCACCAAGAGGTAGGAACTTCACTTTTAGAATTACTATAAAAACATAGTCTGATGGTTTAGTTTGATTCTATATTATGATTGCTCAGTCTAGAAAATAGATAAAAAATAATACACTAGAAATTATTTGAACCACTTCAAAATTTCCTTGGGAATCTACGTCTAATTTCTTGATCTGATGAGGTAACCCTTTATTTTGTTTCTATCTAGAAAAATTCTTCAATAAAACATAGTTTGGAAAACTTATTATCTCTAAAAATCTATTTATTTCCCTTTTTCTCTCCATAGATGAACAATACTTCTTAGTCATAAAGTAAAATGCACTTCTTAATATTTATAGGTGAGCCAAAATTGGTTTGGGTAGGAATCTAAAAATATTTTCATGCTTAACCAAATTTACTTAAACTAAAATTTCACATTAATTTCAACTTAATTTTTGAATTATTCAGTACTTATAAACTATTTTCAATTATTCACGAAACTTTTTTCTTCTTCTAAAAAATTCAGCTTGCTTTGAACTTTCAAACCATTCTTTAGTCTGATTTTTAGTCCAATTGTTCAGTATGATTGTTCAGTTTGATTCTTCAGACCAATTCATAAATCCAATTTATCAATTTTATTCATCAGTCTGATTCTTCAGTCGGATTCTTCATTCTGATTCTTCGGTCTGATTCCTCAGTTTGATTCTTTAGTCTGATTCTTTAGTATGATTATTCAGTCTGATTCTTCTATCTGTTTCTCTAATCCAATTCATTAGTCTAATTTTTTAGTCTAATTATTCAGTGCGATTAAACTTCCCAAGCTCAGTTTTAATGAATTTGAAATCCTTTTCCCTTATTTTCCTTTCAAAAATATTGGATTACATTTTTTCATACAACTTATGATATTGTAAACATAAAAAACCACAAAGCATCATCATATTTACTTTTCAAAGTTATACAACTTTCCATCTCATCAAAACTTGATAAAAAATATGCTTTCTTAAAAAAAATTAGTCTGATGGAATTTCTTAATAGAATTGATTCCGATTTGTAATTTATTATCAAAAATTAGTTCTCTTAGAATTTCTTAAAAAAACTGAGTCTGATTTGGTCTTCCTTAAAAAAAATTGTGTTCAGTTCGACTTTATTATCAAAACTCAGTCTGATTAGACTTTATTAAAAAAACTAAGCCCGATTTGGACTTTATTAACAAAACCGTGTCTGATGGAATTTCTTATCGAAACTAAATTCAATTTTCTAAAACTTGAGAAACTTCATTCATATAAACCTGAAATACATAATGAGGTGATTTCATTACAAGGAAAAAAATAAAAAAAACCTAAATCAACTTATTTTAATATCCAAAAACCTTCTATTTCTAACTTGGTCCCAACAATATCACCTTATGGATTTTTTGTCAACCAACCTTCATAAATCACTGAAACTTTATAACTCAAGATAGGGATAACTTATCAACAATTTTAAGGCTACGTGAGTGAAATCTGTTTTGGAAAAAAGAACCCTTGAAAATAATACAATGCTCTCTAAAATTAGTGACTTAAGAGACATATTCACTTCTTTAAACTTTCCAACCATCCATTCTTTCAAAACTTCTTCCACATTCCCATAAGAACATATTTCTATAGCTATCTCAATAAACTGTTATAATAGTTTTCATAGTTATATGTTGAGATCCCAACTTACCCACAACTCCCCCAACATACATGCTTACTTAAATGGTTTAGCACATACCAATAGATATATTTATGAAATATTATCCCCCTTGGACAACACTATCCAATGAAAATAAGAGATAAGGGAAAACACATACCTCAACCTTGGAGAGAAAGAGGTTAGAAAACCATGTTCAACCTTATCTTGAGGAAGGATTCATTAGGTAAAGGTTTCATGAATATGTCAACAACTTGTTCGGATGTAAGAACATACTTCAGCTTTAATTCATTATTCTCCACATAATCTTTGATGAAATGATATTTTATATCAATATGTTTTGAATGAGAATGTTGTACTAGGTTTCTTGTAAGGTTCATGTCGCTATGATTATCACAACCCAAGAGCAATGGTAACTTCACTTCAAAAAATAAGTCTTTCAACTGAGTCTTCATCCACATAAGTTGTGTGGTATCTTGAGTGGTACAAATATACCCATATTTAGTAGTGTTAATATTCATTGAATTTTGTTTCTTATTATACCAACTAACACAACTTTTCCCTAGAAAGAAAACACCACCAAATTTGGATCTTTTATCATGATCACTTCCTACCTAATCCGCATCTATTTAACCAAACAAATAAATTATTTTTGAGCTATCATACCTGATTCCTAAATTTTTTATGCCTTTTATATATCTGAGAATTATTTTTATAGCTAAAATTTGTAATTATTTTAGATCAATTTGGATTATTAGAAATAAGTAAATAGTATAAACAATGTATGGTTTTGAGGAATTCAGATATAATAAACTTCCAATCAGCTTTTGAAACTCTTGAGAGTCAACTTCCTTTCCTTCTCAATATTTAGTCAAATTAGTTCCCACTAAAATTAGTGTGGAACAAATTTTTGAATTTTCTATTCCAAACTTTTTAAGAAGTCCCTTTGAATAATTTTCTTGATAAATAACTATATTTTTCTTCTTTTTTAAGATTTGTAACCCAATAAAGTATTTTATTTCACCAAGAATTTATAGTTCAAAAAACTATTTCATTTCATCAGAAAATCTTTCACAATTTATTTTTTGATTTCCAAAAAATACAATGTAATCAAAATAAACAATTACAATAAGGGAAATTTCATGACTCTATTTGGTATATAAATTACTATAAACCCATCCATTGTTGAATTTTAAGTTCCTTAAGAAAGTATCAAATTTATAATACCATTCTCTTAGATATTAATTTAGTCTATAGAAGTATTTCTAAAACTTTCACACCAAAATTTCATCCTTCCCAATAAAAAATACACAAGGTTTCTCAACATAAACTTCTTCATTAAGTTATCCATTAAAAATGATAAATTTACATCCACATAAATTTTTTATAACTTCATTGTGTAGTAATAGAAAGAAAGGTTCTTAATGTTTATTACCATGCCACTGGATAAATAGTCTCATAAAAATCGATGCCTTCAATCTATAAGTAACCTTAAAAAACTAATCATTATTTATTTCATACCAATTCACCATCTTCATTAATCTTGTTCTAGAACACCAACTTTGTACCAATTATATTTTATTTATTTGGATTAGGTATTAGTTCCCAAGTATCATTCTTCTAAATATGATCTAACTCTTCATTCATAGTGTGAACCCATTATGGATTATCAAAAGCTTAATTCACATCTTTCATATCAAAATTTTAATATAAATAAGTACGTGCAATAACTTTTGATGTTCTTATTGTTTGAACCATTTGATGTCGATCACCAATTTTGTTTTGATCTTTCGCTTTATTTCTTATCCTAGGATAAAGTGTTCAAAATTCTTCATCATTACTGGAAATAGCTGAGTTCGATTCTTCTATTTGTATGATATCACAATTGTTTACACCCTTATCACGTGGAATAAAAAAAATTATTTCATCCTATTAAACATACTCCTCTGCATGTTTTTATGAAACATATCCCTCAGTTTTTTTTTCAAGAAATTTTACATCAACAAAATCAACTAATATTCATGTATATTTTTTGAAAAATATATATCATCTTACATCTGAAGCATAACCAAGAAATATTCCATCATCACCTCTCCGATAAATCTTGACAGGGTTCCCACCTTTGTTTTTTATAGTGTAGGGACTCCCAAAAAATCTTAAGTGTTTCAAACTTAGTGTTTTGTCATAAAACATTTCATAGGGAGTCATATAAAAAATTGGCCTATAGAAATATCAGTTCAGAATATAAATAGACGTGATCATATCTTTCCTCTATAAGTAATGAGAAATACTATGTTCATGTAACATAGTACAACCTTTTTCAACAAACTTATATTCTTCCTCTAAGAAACACCATTTTGTTTTGGTATGTATGCTGCAATGAAATCATGAAGAATTCCATGTTTTTAAGATAACCACTAAACTCTACATTCTTATACTCCCCACCACTATCAGTTCTCAACTTCTTTACATAATTCCCACATTCCTTCTCATCACTTCTCTTGAAACTCTTAAACATATTTAGAGAATCTGATTTATATTTCAAATACATAATACAAGTAATGTTAGTAAAATCATCAATAAAAGAAATAAAGTAATTATCTATGAATGTTTATTTTTTTCTTATCAGTCTAAAAAATTAGAATGAATAAGTTCCAAGTGTCGAGTTGAAAGAATATCAACTTTCTTATGAACTGAATTTTTTATCTTACCTTTCTGAAAAACCATGCAACACCAATCTCTTCTTCTTGACATATCAGGAATACCACAAACATTGTCTCACTTTTATAACTTTATCATGTTTCTATGACACATATAACCCCAAAATTTATTCCAAAACTGATTTTATTCCATAATTCTTAAGTAACATGAATTATTAACTTCACAAACTTGAAACAAGTTTCCTTTTTTTCATTATCCTCTTGTCAAAGATTTTCCATCTTCCACTATTTTCACAACAAAAACATTTTTATAAAAACTAATTTTCTGAATTCACCAAAAAGTTAAGAAACACTAAATATATTGTGGTTCAACCAATCAAAAAAAAAATATTTCTTATATTTCAACCTTTATTCCCTAATAATAGAAGATCCAACTCCTTTGATTCCGAGGTATTCATCATTTCCAAATTTCACTATTACTTCTTTGAAATATTTAACATTATTCAAAAAGATAAAATATCCTATCATATGGGAATAACACCCAATATCTAAGATATAGGTTCATTATACTTTTGTATCTTTGATATTGGTTTCTATAAAAAGAGATTTTTCTTTCCCTTTATCTTTATTCACATATGGATTCTGAGAATTGTTATAAACATGTTGTCACATTGGTAACAAAACAAGACACCATTTTGAAATATGTCCAGGTTGTCACATCATTAAAAAATAGTTTCCAATGGTTGGAATCTATTATTAACATTCAAAACATCCTTTTCAGATTTATTAAAACATCCTTCTTAGATTTCTTCCTTTGAGAGGATTGAATCCCCCTAAAAAGTTTTCTTTTATAATTCATAGGATAATTTTAATATTGTTGATTGAAACAACACATATTTTATATATGACCAAATCCACAACAATATCAAAAGCAACCATAGAAGGAATACTTTCCTCTATAACTTCTATACTTTACATAATCATGAAATTGTTTCTCAACAAATTTCTTATCATTCACATCATAACATTGTTTATTCCCAAACATTCTATCATCAACCAGAATCTTCTTCATTAATATGGATTTTATCACAACATTATTAGAATCATTAGTGGTAGAAAATTTTCCCAACTCGTAAATTTTAGAAACTTCTGAAATTTTAACTTTATTGGTTTTGGACACATATATTTTTTTCTCAAAATTATTCTTCTTATGAAGAACATAAAATTTATTCTAAATCTTTGAAGGAAAATTTTAATCCTTCTTATCTTCACATTTTTTATAGCTTTTACCAACATCAAATATAGTTTTTTTGAAAATTTTAACTCCTTTTCAACATTAGAAAAATTTTGTTGAACAAGTTATAACTCTTCCTAATTTGAATTCAACTTTAATTCAATATGTTAATTATGATTCATTTTTTCTGAAGAGACTTTTTTAAACAGTCCATTTCTTCAAGTAACTTATATTTTTTTCTTTTGGAATATATTATTGATTGTTTTCTATTTGAATTTCCTTAACAACTTATTTATCTCTTTTTAAAGTTTAACAATATTTCTAAAAATTATTTTAGTTCTATCTTAAGATGAAATTCTAAATCTACCACTTCATCTTCCGAACTATTAATTATAACCTCGTCATGATTAACTATTTCAATATAAGTAGTTTCTATAGAAAATTTAGTAATTTTTTTCCTTAGATTCATTGTCTTCATCTTATTCATCATCTTTAGATAAAAATATTCTCCTTTTTGATTTGCAGAACTTTTTATTTTTCCCTTGGAATAAGATTTTTGATTTATCACCCTACTTCTTCCCATTTATTATTGATCTTCTTTCATCTTAATCACTATATTATTCATTATTTCTTTGAGGAAATTAACAGAAAAATGTCCAATAGATTAACATTAAAAACATTTCAAGGGAAGTTTCCATTTATAATTTTTATACCTATTTTTACATTTTTAGAATAAAAGTAAGAAAATTCATCAATATTTTTACCTATCTCATTTTTGGATTTAGAGCCACCATATTATTCTTTTTCAAGAATCTTCTTAGACTTTCCTTACTTTCCATCCTTGAAGGAAATTTCATAATAAATTTTTTCCTTTAATAACTTTCTCCCTTATCATTTAATAAGTAATGAGAGTACTATCAAGGTCATCTAGAGATAGAGATTTAGGATCTCTATCTTCCAAAGATGAAACTTTTGGCATCAAAATTATAAGAAAAAATTCTCAAGATCTTTTAAACTATAGTTGAGTTTTATAACTTCACACCAAGACATATTATGGTCCTAACAATATCATTCACCCCTGTAAATAAGTCACCAATAGAATCATACTCACCTATTTTCATATCTTCATACCCCAACCTCTAAATTTATAACGTTTACTTCTTCAAAATTGTATTGAATCCATAAATTTTCATCAACTCTTCTTAGATACATTTGACAATAACAACTCCCTTCACACTTATAAACTCACTTTTAAAAGGTAATGAGAGTAAACTATTCTAAGATCTTCCATTATTCTCAGGATTCTTCTTACCCATAAATGTGATGGGATTTTTTTCTTCAAGAGGAGTAAATCCATCTATAGCTACTTCCAAAACATAAAAAATAGACATAATATAATAAAAAATTATATCTTTCGAGATATGATAATTATTTCCATGAATATCTGAATTAATTTACTATTCACACAATTTAAAATTTTCATAACAACTTATATTTAATAATTTCCTCAAAGAGTAAAAAAGGGTACCTTAATTATAATACCAATTTAAAAGGCTCAACCATGATTAAGTTACCCCTAAGAGGGGGAGGGGGTGAATTAGTGATAGTTTTTTATTTTATGTTAACTTTATTTTACGACAACCTTTACCTCTTATTAAAGATTTATCGATTTTTTGAAAATAAAAAATTACACATCCATAGAAGCACAAGTATTTACAAGGTTCACTACTCAAAAATAGTAGATAATTCCTTGTAATATTTTTGAAACAATAAAATACCACAAAATCCACTAGAAAACAATTATTTTGTGTGGATCTAACAAGTAGTATATACCCTTACACTTGTGTAGCACTATGATCAATATAATAGTGAATTTGATTCTTCTAGAATGAATGGTGTAAAATAAGTTTGTGTAACACATAATGAAACCTTCACTAGTTGGTTTAAAACAAGTTACTATGCTACCATATCAAATTTCACTTTTTAATACATTCAAAACAAAAATCTTCACTTTCCTACCCAACAACAGGTAAAAACATCACTATTGGACTTCCTATAAAAACACATTCTGATGGATCAGTCCAATTCCCAAGTCCAATTGCTCAGTCTAATAAATAGATAATAAACAATACTCTGGAAATAATTTTGAACCACTTTTAACTTACCTTGGAAAATTTTCTCTAATTACTCTATTTGATCCAATAACCCTTTGTTCTTCTTCTTTTATCTGAAAAAAATTCTTCTAGAAAACATAGTCCCAAAACATATTCACTATAAAACTCTAGAACATTTTATTTTTATCTCTATACATGAATAATACTTCATATTTAGAAAGTAAAATGTAATTCCTACTATTTATAGGTTCACCAAAAGTGGTTTGGGTAGGAATCTAAAAATATTTTTCTACTTAACTAAATTTCATTGATCTAAAATTTCACATTCATTTTGGATTCATTTTTTACTTATTCATTGGACATCAAAGATTCTAAATTTTTCTTGAAAAAACTCAATTATTCTCACAAATTAATCTTTCTTTGAGATTTCTACTATTTCTTCAATCTAATTTTTTAGTTTGATTCTTCATTCTGATTATTCAGTACGATTCTTCTATCTGATTCTTATGTCAGATTCTTTAGTGTGATTCTTCAGTTTAAATCTTCAGTTCGATTCATCAGTCTTATTTGTCAGTTTTATTCATCAATGAAATTCATTAATATGTTTCTTCATCCCAATTAATTAATTTGATTACTTTATTTGATTCCGAAATCTGATTCTTTTTTTTTCTAATTCTTTAGTCTGATTCATCGATCCGATTCTTAAGTCTGATTCTCCTGTTTGATTCTTCGATCCAATTCTTTGGTTCGATTCTTCAGTCTGATTCTTCAGTCTGATTTTTCAATCTTATTGTTCAGTATATTTTTTCAGTCTAATTATTTATTCTAATTGAACTTTCTTAGCTCATTCTAATTTAATTTGAGGACCATTTCTAACTATTTTACTTTCAAAAATTTTATATTAAAAGTGTTTCAGACTACTTATTATATTGGAATCTTAAAAAACAAAAAATTATCATTATATTTACTTTGGAATGTTCTCTAACTTTCTATCTATTCAAACCTTGATAAAAAATAAAATTTCTTAAAAAAAATGAGTCAAATGGACATTGTTATCAAAAATATGTCCAATTTAGAATTTCTTATTAAAACTCAGTCTGATTGGACTTTCCTAACAAAACATAGTTTGATTTGGAATTTATTAACAAAACTGAGTCTAAATATTTTTCTTATCAAAACTCAACATGATTATACTTTCTTAACAAAATCGAGTCCGATTTGGACTTTCTTAAAAATACTTTTCTCTAATGGACTGTCTTATTGAAACTGCATATGATATTTTTAAAACTCAAGAAAATGCATTCTGATCACCATGAAATACAAAATGAGGTGATTTTATTACATGGGAAACAAAATAAAAAACACTTAAAATAACTTAATTCGATATCCAAAAACCTTCTCCAACAAATATTTTCCCAATAAATATATCCTCAACTTCAACACAAGGAAGATTTCATGCAGTCAATCAAACTCTGGGAGTAAGTACAGGTGGTAAACAACCTCACCAAACCCACATAGAAATTTATAGAGCCTAATTAACCTCAAGTAAAAGATTTATACACTGGTCAAAGCTCCATAATACACATTTTGGGGAGAACCTTAATAAGATACAATATACCCACTCAACCTTAAAAAGTATATGGTGTTGGTCTGTGTAAGTTTTCTATTGACTTTGGGCTATTCTCATACACTCACAGATCACCTATATCTTCTTTGTCATTACATTCACCATTTTTGGCCCACAATATTTGTCTCACCATTCTCAGCCTATCACAAGGGTGACCTTCAGGGTCTCCCATACTATGCCTCCAATGATGTTATATTAATGGTGGAGTGAAAACTACTATTGAAAGTGACCTCCACCCATGGTAAGTGATCCTCTCAGCTTCAGTAAAAAAACAACACACAAGATCTTATCCTATCCTCTAAAACTACTATCAAAGGTTATTATACATCATTGCTACACCTAGATGTAAATCCAAGGTAGATTTATGAAACTCCCTCAATATGTCCTCACCTAACATGACTGAAAATATCATTCATCCCTAGAAAAGGATAACATGATCCCCTTATTTAAAAATTAGTACGATATATCATTTGAGGATATCTGGTCATGAAAAACATCACAGTCAACATCTACCTTTTAGAACTCCCTCACACACTTGAGAAGAGGTGAAGTCACCACCATCGATTGAAGATAATTTTCATCTCTCTCCTCTACCAAGGTCTTTTGAAATGAGGCTAACTACTCAAAATCCCCCTCTACCAAGCGATAACTAGATTTACTACTAAGGGAATCTGCTACAACATTGCCATTACCTAGAGTATAGACTATCTTGAAGTAATAGTACTATAGAATATACAATCAATGAATCCATATCAGGTTAAGATCTCTTTTAAAGAAGATATACTTGAGACTTTCTGATGGTCCACGAAAACAACTAAATCCTCTCCCTGAAGATAATGTCTCCCCATATTCAAAGTGAAGATAGATTCTGCCAAAGAAAAGTAAAAGATCACATAAAATTTCTCATGGGGTATTAACATCATTAACCCACAAGTGCTCACCACCCACCTTCGCATCAATACACATTTCATTCCATCTCTTGAGGAATCACAACACAACACGTACACAACCCCCTTCTTTGGTAACACCCTACCAAAGTGAGGAAACTACACACCCATTCCGTTCTCTTGGGTGTATTTCAAGAAATAACTCCATCAATATTTATTTGATATATTTCTAAATCATGATAATAGATGACATTACCTAGATAGTTAACCTCTCAGATCCAAACTTGACACTTCAAGAGATTACTATAAAGCTGATAGCCCCGGAGTAAGTCTAGGACCATCCTAAAATGCTCTGAATTATTATAATCTAATATAAAGTTTCTGATAATGTTATTGATAAAGAAAACTATGTATCAGTCCATGTATTGATAGAATATTAAATTAATAGGATCCATGAACACTTCAGATGCATTAGTAACACCAAAAAGGCATCAATGGGAAATAATAGGCTCCGTAGAAACATTGGAATATTTGTTTTTTGAAATTTAATCCTCATAAAACCTCAAATTATGGTATATTTACCTTATATTGATCTTGAAAAACTAACTCAAACCTTTAAAATGGTTGAAAAGGTCATCAATCTATATAAAGGGGTACTTTTTCTTGACTGTTACCTACTTCAGGAGATGATAATCAACACAAAGACTCAAATTCTCATCCTACTTTTTCACAAACAACACTGGAGAAGACTAGGGGTATAAAATGGGGTTGTAAGAACCCTTCTTATATCATATACACTTTAAGGTTTATACTATCCAAATGAATGAGTAGTCAGTAGTATCCTCCTGCATATGATCCTAGCCTTCTATACCAGAGATTTGAATGTGTTGTCATGACACATCAAATTGATTATGATTTGAAGATAATTTTATAGTCTAGGGATGTCCCTAGGTCATCTCTCAAAGAGAGTTATTAGGTTTAGAGAATGTAATCTTAATAAAAATTACTAAAATAGGGTTTTTTTTTGAAAACAGCTTCAAGAAACTAACTTAATTTAAAGAGTTTAATAGTTGAGAAATAAGTGGATTTTGAAAATATATGATAAGTATGTGATCAATGCTAAGTTATGAGACCACTTGAAAAGTTCCTTTTTCTTAATTTATTATTAGGTTTTGGTGTAATCCTTTGATTGAGGGTGAACTAAGATCATGGGTACCCACATCTCTAAAATGATGCAAATAGGACAAAAAATGGCATAAAAATTGTATACTCAAGTTAGATCCCTTTATAATCAATTAAGGTTTTTTAAGTAACACTCAAATCTCAAATTTTAGTTAAATATGAGGAGTCTTATGTTTTCTAATCAGAACAACACAGGTCAAACACTTATAATTGCACACTGATTAGATTTTAAATAAAAAGTGTTTCAATTAAATGCATCAAAACAAGTTAAGAAATATATAAAAGAACAATTAAAAACCCCAATATACAGAAAAATAGTAATAATTAGGTATTAGAACTCCCACTTCATGTGTGTATCTACCTCACAATGATCACCCACCATTTAGCCCACCATCGAGAGGTGGAGGATGTTCGGGTGTAACTCATTCTTCATTATTGACCCCTATATTAGGATAGGGGCCTCAATAACTTCTAGGATGAGCAGGGGACTCGTCTAGGTCTCTAAAATGGTTGAGATTTTCTTTTGGTTTGGACTAGAAAATGAGGACACTAAGGTTCCATTTTATAGGAAAAGTGGAAGGTTGTTTTGGGCACACATATTTATTAAAACCACTTGGAACATAGTTTTTTACCTCCATATAGTCTTATCTCAATTTGGAAAAAACTAAAAAGTTATATCCCCACCTATTGAATCTCCATAGAAAATGTGGTAACATTTGGATAACTATAGCTTGAGTTATTCAAAGAATACAGAACACCAACTTTGACTTTGTGCAGATTTGATTCTGTGGAAATATTGGTTCAAATGGGCCACTTTGTAGAAGCATTGGGCTTAGGTTTCGTATGATGAAATGCATCCCTTTAAATTTTGGGCAAATACAAAATCTTTCATCCCATTTGGACGTATGGTGTAGTATGAGTGTGTGGTTTAGTCCCATGGTGTGCTTGGATCCTACGCAGTTTGACACATTTATCTTGGACTTCATAATGGGCCCTTCAAATCACCTCCACTAACAATGTAATTATAAAAAAAATTAATGTTTAAATTTTTAACAGGGATAAAATCAAAATAATTGAATAAAAAATGGAGTGAAATATGTAATTATTTTTAGAATTTTAAATACAGAAATAGTTTAGCATAATGGTGAAAGGGTGAAAATGAAACAGTGAATCATGGTGGGATCACACCCCCACACCTAATCATTTTCACTCTTAGTAAAATTAATATTTCCAAAAATTATGCTTGTATATATTTACAAATTCATAAATATTTAACATTCAATGAAAATTTAATTTTTGATAAAAATGAGATCAAATCAAAAAATCACACTGAGGAGTTATTCTTAGTGATCATGGGAAAAGACTTATAAAAAATTATATCAGAATGAAATTCCAAAAGATTCATGATACATATTGAAGAAAATAACTCAAAAGTTAATCATGTCCGTAATTATCCACGTGTGTGTGTGAAAACCATTTCATGCTACTCTTTCCACTTTCTATCGAGTAAATGTAAGTTTTTTTTAAAAATTGTCTACATATATGATCCTTTCCACTGAACCTTCTCTACATCCTTTATAATAAAATTTCATAACCCACTAACTCAAGAATTCCTAGAAGTCAAACCATAATCTACCATCATAGTTATCCCCATATGTTGTACATTTCATCACTCCCCTCAATATTTATTTGTTTTTGTTTTTTTGGTTTCTCTCTTTTTTGGTATTTGTTTTTTTGAGGGCATACAATAGTCATATAACAGGTACACACACATTGGTTAATCTAGTATAGTAATGAAATAGATCAGATAACGAATGAACGTATGGAAGAATCATTTTTTAAGGTAGATAAAAATTAACCTATCTTATTTTTACCTTCCATTAAGTAAGAAATTTTCATACTTCATGGTTGGGTGAAAAGATGTATGGAGAGATTAAGTGAAGCAATTTTCCCTTAAACTTTTCACAAAAAGGGTACCATTATTCTCAAAGTCTTAAAAATGATACAACCATTTATATCATTGAAAAAACAAACAACTTTCAATAGAAAATCACACCATAGTATTGAATTCTTACTAAAATTCACATTTCATCAGAAATTGTTTCAAATGTTAAATCAACATGAAATATAGAAATTTCTCAGGCATTTTCAGTAACTTCCCTGATTAAGCGGGCATCATTTTACATGATAATGTAGGCATGAAAAATTAACATTTTGGCACAAAAGTGTGTGTGTGTGTGGGGGGAGGGGGTGGATAAAGGGGGGATTAAGTGAAAATACAATCCAAAAAGCCAATGAGAGAAAAATAAGAAATATGATGAAAATTAATTACTAACCCAGGAATATACCCATCCCCCACACCTAAAGTGTTATGTTTCCTCACTATAATAAAATTGAATGTGGGAAGGAAGGATAAAATCTGGAGGGCTTCATTCATAGACGTCTTCTTAAACTTGGAGTTCCTCCATCAGGGACTCCGGAATGGCTTCATGGAAGTACTTCAACTGCTTCACATTAACAGTGAATTTTTGCTTGTTTTCTTTATTTTGAACATGAATAACACCGAACAAAGATATATTAGTAATAGTTTATGGTCTAAAACAGTGTGAATAAAGGTTACCTAGATGCAAATTATACCTTGAAATGTTGAGGATGAACTTATACCCAATGTGGAACTGAAAATGAAGGATGAGACGGTTGTGGGAATCCTAGGTTTACTCTTTATAAATATGAGAGTTATCATATGAATATCTCATCATTTCTTCCATCTCAGGAGTCTATAACTTCCTTTGAGCACCTGCATTAAAAGGATTATAATTTCATTGTTTGATGGCCCAGTAGGCCCGATGCTGAATCTAAATAGAGAGGTGAAGACTATTTCCAAACCCAAGATGATAGGGTTACATTCTAATGAGAGTTTTAAAGGTATTATGATAAGACCATAAGAAATCATCGAGTTTAAGAATCCAATATTTTCTGTTGGGTTGATCCATTTTTTCAATAATATGTTTTACCACTCTATTTGACACCTTTAATTGACCATTGGTTTATAGGTGATAAGTAGTGGACACTCAATGCTCAACCCCATACCAATGAAAAAGAGATTGCAATGTTTGATTTCAGAAATGAGAACCCTAGTCACTAATGATGAACCTAGGTAATCCAAACCTACAGAACATTTGGGTTGCCAAAAATTCCAAAACTGACTTAGAATCATCCGTCCTTTTATCTCATGCCCTTACCCATTCTGAAATATAATCCAATGCTAGAAGATTTTAAAGGTTCCCAAATTAATTTAGGAATAGTCCCATAAATTCAATTCCCCAAACATAAAAAATGTTATGGAAGAGTAAGGGTTGGTGTGGAATTTCCCATTTTAGCGATATTACCAATTCTTTAACAGTGAGGATAAGATTTACAGAAATCATGGGATCCTGAAATAATTTTGGCCAAAAGAGACCAGAATCAAGGACCTTGAGAGTAGTCCATTGGGGACCAATGTGGACCCCACAAGAAAGAGTGTGGGAGAATCAATGGATGGACCAAAACCCACTATCAGGAACAAAACGCCTAAGGACTTGATCACTACATGTGTGAAAAATGTAGGGGTCATCCGAAATGTACCAATAGGACTCATGTTTTAGATAGTCATCCTGGTTTTTATTGAAATCATCAAGAATGCAAGATGTTACTAAATAATTTACAATTTCAGCATACCAAGGAATAACATCTTATACTCGGTGAAAGTTCTCATCAGGAAAAATTTCATTTATGGGAATACATGGGTATTAGTCAATATTTAAGGATGAGAGGATCCTATTATTATAGTCAACCACCACATTATATACCCTCTTTATTTCTAATTTATAAATTTAATTCCTAAAGGAGGAGCGTCTACAAAATGAGACGTGGTTTGGATTCTTGTTTCTTAATGAGATACCTGAGGGATGCATGGTCTGAGAGCACAATGACATTGAAACCTAAAAGATATGACCTGAATTTATCCAAGGAAAACAAAATGGCAAGAAATTATTTTTCAATTGTGGTGTCTCTTTCTTGGGCTAGGTCCAATGTATATGAGGAATAGACAATGACATGTGGATCTCGATCGACCCTTTGTGATAAGACTTACCCAACTACATAGTTAGAGGCATCACAAATGAGCTCAAATGGTAAATCCCACCGAGGTGGTTGGATTATTTGGGGTTATTTGAGACTCCACTTTAATTTATTAAAGCGTCCTCACATTATTTATCACAAAAAAATTATCTTTCTTTTTGGATAAATCGGAAGAGGGGGAGGGAAAATTTGCTAAACTCATGAATGAAATGATGGTAAAATACAGCATGAACTAGGAAAAAACACACATCCCATACATTTTTGGGAAATTTTTGGGAATAAATGAAATCCAATTTTGATTTATCTACTTGGATACCTTCTCTAGAAATGACATGTCCCAAAACTATACCTTATCAAACAGTGAAATGGAATTTATCATAATTTTAGAAGAGATTATTTTCAATATAGTGACGTAGGACTGAACCAAGACTACTCAAACATTCATCAAAATAGGATCCATAAATAGTGAAATTATTCATGAATAATTCCATTCAATTATCTATGAAATCTGAAAAATGATAACCATGTATCACTGGAAAGTAACGAGAGCATTGAACATACCAAATTGAATCCTTCTATATAAAAATGTACCAAAGGGGAAAGTGAAGGTCACCTTTTCTTAATCCTTTGGGAAAATGTGGATCTGAAAGTTTCCATAATACCCATTAAGAAAATAGTAATGGGGCTTCCCTGCTATCCTATCTAGAATTTGGTTAATGATCGACAATGAGAAATGGTCCTTCTTAATGTGTTGGTTTAGTCAGCGATAGTCTATATAGACACACCAACTATTTTGCACATGATTTGGAACCAATTCATTGTTTTTATTTTTAATTACTGTAAGACCAATTTTTTTAGGAACTAATTTTACTCGACTATCCCATTGGCTGTAAAAGATGAGGTAAATGATTCCAACAACCAATAATTTTGTCACCTTCTTTTTTACAACATCTTGGAGGTTTCGATTCAGTCTCCATTGTGCTTACCTCATTAGTTCAGGATCATCATTTAATAATTTATGATGTTTAAAAATTTCTGGGCTAATACCAGGAATGTCAGCAATTATCCATCCAAAATATTGTTTATAATCTCTCAAAAGTTAAAGCAATCACAATTCATGCTCAGGAGGGAGTGAACTAGATATGATGACATGCAACTTGTTTCCATTCTCAATATATGAATATTTTAAATCCTGATGGAGTTTTTTAGTTCCAATTTAGAGAAATTTTGTATTGATGGGAGTGTGTGTGAAAGTGTGAGCTCACTAATCTTATATAACTACTCAATGGTATCTTTTTTATATGAGTAATGAGATTTTACAAGCTTAGTAGTATCCTCGATGGTCATGTGATACTTAGTGTTCAAGAAATCATCAATTAAAAAAATGCACAATTTTCTAGACTACTACAATATTATTTGCATGATTCATTTCCTAGAATTTAAATCAATGATAAAAACTCAGAAAAGGGATCAAGGTAATGAAAATAAGTGTTTTTAGGGGAAGGGAGTATATCTATAGAGTTAACAGAGAGAGAGGAATGTTCTTTTGAGGGTTTGTTCATGGAATCAAGGATATTAATGTGGAAAATGTTACCACTAAAATCTAAAAATAATGTACCATTTTGGACACTAATTGTGGTTTTGAATGTTTTCAAGAAAAGTATCCCCAATATAATCAAGGAATGTCCATTCATCCTATCATATTCCATTTTTAGCACATAACAATCAGCAGGAAATATTAAAATTTTCACCATCACAAGAACATCCTCTAACAAACTAGAGGGGTGTACTGTACTCCAACTTTTGAGTTGAACAAAAATTCTTGTTGGATTTAGTTCTCCAACCTAAAATGTAGAGTAAATGGAGTGAGGCATCAATTTTATAGAGGAACCCAAATCAAGCATAGAATTTGAAAAGGAATACTCCCCTATAGTGCATATAATTGAGAATGTTATAGGATCGTTTCATTTGGTGGGAAGTGATATCTCTATCAATGCTGAGACATTACTCCCCAAGATCACCTTCTCATCACCTTGAAGTTGCCTTAAATGTGTATACATCACCTTCAGAAACTTTTCATATCTTGGAATTTTCTTCATGACATCAATCAAGGGGATGTTGACCTGCACTTTTTTAAAAGTTTCCAATATTTATTTATCGAGTTCAGTTTATTTTTCTTTTCTTGTTTGGGTGTCCCTTTGGTGAAATGGAAGAGGAATTGGTGGGATAGTTGGCTCATAAATAGACACACTCTTTCTTTTGCAAGGGATTCTCTTAGGACAATGTTTTTCAACATTTGGACTAATTTTAATAGTTGATATGGTGTTTTCCTAAGGAGGGGATGACTCTAAAGGAGGGGTAATTTTTTTAAGTTGACATCCACTCCTAAGGGTGATGGAACTGAAATTTTCCTTATCCCTATGGTTGAAATGTGGTTGGTAGTTTACCTGACCCATGGATTTGGATTCCCCCCAACAAGTTAACTAGTTTTCTTAATTGGGTTTTAGGTATTTTATGGAATCTTGGGTTGTTTTTTTGGAATTAGAGATTGTTGGAAGCCATTTTTTTCATCATATCTTCTAGTATAGGATCAGGTTTTGGAGGGGGTGGTTAGAAAGGACATTGTTGGGTTTGAAAATTTCTAGGTGATGGTGGATTACTACTCTGCCCCAGTTGGTTCCATGGATATTGAGGTGGGTTTAATACCCCCATTTCCTATATGCTTGGTTTTTTCTACCCAGGGTTGGATGAATCGTAAGGTTTTTTCCTAAAGGGTTGATTATAGGGGTAACCTGGAAATATTGCCTCACAAATCTCAGAATTTCACCTTAATTCAGAACATTGGTTAGAGTAGTGGGTGCCAGAATATCATATACCAAAATTGATAGGAGGTGGATATTGGTATTTCCCTTGGGAAAGAGCAAGTTGTCTTAGAAGGGTACTTACCTATTCAAACTTTTTGTTCAACTTCTTCTCGAATTTGGTAGATTACACATCATGGAAACGTTGAATGGGTACACTAGACCATGAACCAAATTTATGAGCATTCTGTACCATGTTATCAAATAGGATCTTTACATAAATTGGGGGTTTATCAACTAGTGCACCACTTGCAGCAGTATCAATAATATTTCTATCAATAGCAATTAAACCTTCATAAAAAAACTGAATTAATAGATGAACACTTATTTGGTGGTGTGTAAATCTTGAACCTCACCTCTTAAATCTCTCCCAATATTCATGAAGTGTTTCCTCTTGTTATTGTATTATTCCAAAAATTTCGTTCCATATTATTACGATTCTAGAGGCTGGGAAGTATTTCTCAAGAAAAAGACATTTCTTGTCCACCTAACCTCTAATTGGGGAATTAACATAATATAGAAAATATTTTGTAGTATTATCTAATAAAAAAGGGAATTACCTAAGATTTAATTATTATTAATCCTCATTAGTAGGTTTTAATGTTGATCACATGGTATAAAATTATTTAAAATGCTTATGTGTGTCTTTTCTAACCAGTCCATGGAATCTTGGTAATAAGTGAATTAAATCATATTTTAGTTCAAAATTTGGTGCCTTTCCTTGTTTTTGAATGTAAGTGGGTTGGATATAAACATCGGGAGAGGTTAGTTATTTTATTTTTAGACTGTTTTCAGCCATGTTATACACGTTAATTTCAATTTCTAATTTGGTTCTAGAAGAATAGGGGTTTATAAAGGTCTCAAGTTGTGGTGTGTCCTCCTTCAAAGGGTTATCTTGTGAATTTGAGTGTCGTTGACGTATGATACTCTCTAGTTAGGGTTTTAAAGGGGGTAAATATCCCAAATTAGAATGTTTCATGAACAGATCCTACACGAGAAATAAATAAAAACAAAAAATAAATGAAAAGGTACAAGATAAAACAAGTAAATATTCACAAAGTCTACAAAACAATTATAAAAAACATTCACTAAAAACCATAGTGATCCCCAGAAATGGTGCCAAAATTTGAACGCATTGTCATGAAACTTCAAATTGACTATGATTTGAAGATGATTTTATAGTATAAAGAAAACCCAATGTTTTCTCTCAAGGAGAATTGTTAGGTTTAGAGTCTGTATTCTTAATAAAAATTACTAAAAGATGGGGGTTGTTTTGAAAACAGATTTAAGAAAATAACTTAATATAAAGAGTTTAATAGTTTAGAAAGAAGTAGATTTTTAAAATAGATGATAAGAATGTGATAACTAATAAGTTACTACATCGCTTGAAAATTTTGTTTTTCTTAATTTTTTCTTAGGTTTTTGTGTGATCCTTTGATTGAGGGTTAACCAAGATCTTGGGTACCCACATTCCTAAAATGATAAAAATAGGACTAAACCTTGACATAAAAATCATATTGTCAAGTTAAAACCACTTAGAATGAATTAAGGTTTGTCAATTAACACTTAAACCTCAAATATTTGGGAAATAAGAGGAGTCTTATATTGTCCAATCAGAACAACACAAGTCGCAAAATTAGAATTTCACACCGATCAATTATGAAATAAAAAGTAAAAACATAAATACATAAAAACAAGGTAAGATATATATAAAAGAAAAATTTAAAACCTAAATATAAACCAAAGTATTATACAATTATGTGATGGAACTCCCTCTTCAAGTTTGTAGCTCCCTCACAATGATCACCCACCATTTTTCTCGCCATCGAGAGGAGGAGGAATCTTGGGTGGAACTATTTCTTCATTATTAATACCATTATGAGGATAGGGGCCTCGATAACTTCTCATATGAGTAGGGGAATCCTCTATGACTCCAAAATGGTAGATATTTTCTTCTATTTCTAACTTTCAAATGAGTATTTGGTTCCTTTTTATAGGTAAAGTGGAATGCGGTTTTGGATACACTGATTTATTAAAACCACTTGGCCCATAGTTTTCAACCTTCAGAAAGTATTATATCACTTTGAAGAAAACTAAAAAGTTGTATCCCAAACTTTTCAATTTCTCCACCTAAAATTTGGCACCATTTAGATAACTACAACTTAAGATATTGACAGAATAGAAAACACCACTTTTGACTTTGTGTAGATTTGATTCCCTGGATAGATTGGTTCATATGAGAAACTTTCTCAACTAATTGTTCTTGGGTACCGTTAATTGAAATGAATACCATTAAATTTTTAACCAAAACACAAAATTTGAGCCTATTTAAATGCCTGATGTAGTAGCAGTGTGTAGTTTAGTCCACTGGTGTGCTTGAATCCTACGCAGTTTGGCCCATTTTTCTTAGACTTAATCATGGGACCTCCAAATCACCTCCACACACAATGTAATTATCAAAAAAAATTATCATTTACATTTTTAACAGTTATAAACACAAAATAATTGAATCAAACATGTATTGAAATTTGTTATTATTTTTATAATTTGGAATACAAAATTAGTTTAGCATAGTGGTGCAAGGGTGAAAATTAAACAATGAATCATGGTGCGATCAAGATTCCCTATCTCCAATGAATGGAAACTAATTCCAACTAATGTAAAAAGATATATAAAATCATAGGGTCTTATTTATGATATGGAAATAATCCATGAGAATATCTCTTAGGAATGGGTCAATCCATACTCTAAAAAGTGAATTGAAATAATCGAAACATCCTTAGTTAAAGTCTTTAGATGAAAATGGCCATGATAAAGTATCAAATAAAATCTATATATCTAAAACAAGGGATGGTGAAAGGATAAAGTTACATGCACATATTTATATCTAAATTAGATATGTATTGGGTCATACCACTTATCACACTGATGCCTCTAGGTCATAAGCCTCCACTACTAGATGATATCCTTCTCCTTTCCCACTGGTTACCCACTACTAGTGTTCATACAGAAAACTATTCACATTCAAGGAGACCTCAATATACAAATAAAAGGAAATCATTCACCACACATCTATAATATCCACCATGGGTGGAACTAACTCACCCACATGGATTTAAATCACATCAAAAGAGAATACATCTAGGTGGGGGAAGAATCCCTCTTCCTTTCCTGATCAATCCATCATCACATATCATAAACACAGGGATAAAAAACATAGAATAAGGAAACATTGGTAAAGGAAAAGAATTAATGGAAAAAAGAAAAATGGAGTAAAGACTGCACCTCTTTCAACACCCGAAGCACCTGGATTGGAATTTTCTATTGTCTATCCTCCTAATATAGCATGAAAGGTTGGGCAGACTTGAGTAAGATGACCATTATCATAGTAGGAATAAAATCAACCATGCTTGAGATGTGTGAGTCTTCTAAAATACATCAAAGCCGATGAAACTTTGAGATAACTGAGTATAATATTCCTTAACTACTTCATAGTTAATCACTTCCATGTTCATTCATGAGTATGCCTCCAGTGATGAAACCATGACATCTAACACATTTTAGTATCTACAATCATATTAGCTCTATTATTTCCATTGCCAACTCTAGTTCCCAAACACTCATTTTCAAATAATCTCTCCATATCCCAAGACTTCTTAAGAATCTCTTATGCCTAAAATGGGGGTCTAGTAGAGGGATAAAACTCATGGTAGAATAGGTGATCAAACTCTACATAAGAGAGTGCCACCTCATCAAACTCCTAGGTGACTAACCCCAACTAACTCCTCACTACCCCACAAAAGTGGCTGGTTTGAAGCATAACCATCACTTCAGGTGGCATTCACATGAGATGGAAAACTAATACTACATACTCTATCAATGCCACTATAACATGAGGGTCTATCTCACCCCATAATCTAGGCGGTCCCTAATTATAGAACTATAGAAGCATGATCAGTCTTTGTGCATAATCATATTGAACATATGGAATGAATAACTGTTGCCTCTAATTAAAAACATAAACTGACCCACTAAGGGTGGGTCATCTCATTGGTTTATTGGAAGAAACACTGCTTGATGATTTTATGGTAAAACCACCTCATGAACTGTAACACCCGAGACTTTTATAAGAAATATTTTGTTTTTATTTTATATAAATAATCAAAGGAATCTTTCACTACACCCAACAATAGCTTGGACTGCTTTACACGCAATCGCGACCTTCCTTGGTATCTTGCGTCGTACGCAATACTGAGTTTCAGTAAACCACGATATGATATTAAAATATTATTAAAGCTAGCCGTTATGAATAGTAATAACCACTTTTTTGAAATTTTGTAAATTTTATTTTTCAAAATGGAATTCATTTTTGGATTCCTAATATCGAAATTAGCCTAGGGTGAAATTTTGGTATTTTTCTGGAAACGTTCAATTTTTGATGAGTAGTGAAAACACTGGGTTACTATTTAAAAACCGACTTTTTATTTAAATAATTATTTATTTTATTTAAATTTATCTTAGGTAAAAATTGATAAAAAATACCTATATAAGTTCAATGTAATTCATTGGAGTAATTATATAATAATTTTAGATATATAAAAATTTTATTGAACTTTTCACCGTCTTTTACCCACCTCCTAGGAGAATTTGCAAATTTACATAAAACTTAATTTTACCGCTTCTATGAGTGGAATTTCAAAACTCCGAGAGACACAGTTGAGGTTAGTAAGTAAAATGTGGTTCAATGAGATGAAAATAATTTTTGGTGAATAGTAACTTTTTACTTTTATTTACCACGGTTAAAAGTAAATAGGGTAATTAAGGGTAAAAATGATATTATTATTACCCTAAAACATGTCCTAATTCTATTGGATAAGTGTAATTCGACAAAAAACAACCATAGTAATAAAATATGACCATTTAGGCCCACTTGGATTAGATTAGGACATTTATTATTAATTTATTTAAAGAAGGGTTAAAATAGTTAAAATCAAAGTTTAATAAGTAAATAATTTTTAATATAGGGTTATACATAATATAAATTAGACTATAAATATTAATTAGAAATATAAAAATATTTCCAACATAATTATATTTTATTTGTAATTTTTATACATTAAATAATTTAATTTATTTATGACTCAATGATGATGCAGTAATTATCTTATTAATGAAATATTGACATAATTGATGTTATAAATACCCCAATAAATGTAATTTGAGACTTTTTATGAATTAAACTAATTTTCTAGGTTAATATGACATGTTTGTATTGAATTAAGTAACTTTTTTTGAATTAATCATTCTTTTAGGATTTTCACAAAAATCAATTACTAAATAGTGTCAAAATTGACATAAAATAGTTTTTAAAACAAAAATTATATTATTAATTGTTATTTTATTTTTAAAACTCTAAGGTTCGTCCAAATGACTTAGATAATGTTATATATATTAATAATAAACAACTTGGGGTTCTTTTGTCTTTTTATAGTAAATTTATTAACCTTATAGTGTAATAACACAAAAAGACACGGTAAAAGTAAAATTATTTAACTTAATGTTAAATCTAAATAATAAGTTTAAAATAGGAACCTAAACTTGTATAAATTATATTGTATGAGATTATTTAGACCCATACCCACCTTAGCTTAGAAATAAATCAATTTTGAGCTATTTAAAACCAAATATGACTTTATAATAAAATAATATTTTTAGTTATTCTGAAGGTGCCCCTCTCCTCCCTTATAAAAGGGCATCTCCTCCCTCTCTTCCTCACACAACATTGAGCCTTAATGCTTTGAAAAACCCTGCCAAATTCTCTTCTCCACTTCCCTAGAAACATCCTAGAGGTCCTGGTCTTCTTCAAAGACCAAGTTTAGTGCCCTAAAAGGAGGTCTCAAAGAGGCGCTTCAAAGAAGAGGTAATGTCTGTTACCGATTCTTTCAACTTTATTTCTTCTTCCACTTATTCTTCTTTAGTTGTTTCATTGTAAATTAATAACATCAGTATCACTAATATACTGATATGTTATTATAAGTATGAAACAACCCTATTTCACCATCTATCCAACCTACGGAAAAAGAAATCACCGGACGTTCGTACGTACGGAATGCCATCTCCACGCCGTGGTGTAATCTATTTTCCACCACCACCTTACTTGGATGGGTATAATGGTGTAAAGAATGAATATATATGATTATTTTAAAGTGATATTGATTCTGAAATATTATACATACACTCCAATACAATTCCACGATCATGGGAACGATATCATCGCTCGTGCGTACGTACGGAATACCGTCTCCACGATGTGATGCGACTCGTTCTACATGATTTTCATTGCATAATGACTACATAAATGAATTGAGTGAATAAATATGATATTTATTACACTAATACCATTCTGGAAATGAGGTATATATAACCTAAAAAGAAGAATAAGAATTTATTCGACAAAACACGCATAAGAACAAAAAGTAATAAACACCCGAATAACAAGTAGCAATGAAATATTACTAATAATAAGCTAAGAATATGACCATATATGATATCATAAAAATGAGTATGATTATGGAATATGTCAATGACATTATTTAAATCATTATACAAGAGGTTCGGACAATTATGAAGAAAATCGGACCTAAGGTAAGGGAAATATCACAATCTCATTTTTATCTGAGATTGTTTATACTTTGAAATTTACTGGGGTGTATTTTATCATCCACATACATGTTTCCTCAATAGGTAATATTATTTCCATCCACCTGAAATTTTTTAAATCCAATTTTAGCCTTCGGTGTGTTTTTAGTAAATGATATGAAAGGAATCTTTTTTCGTTTTTCGTACGAGGTAATTTTTGACTTCTCCGACAAAAGTACGAGAAGAATGTTTTTTAACTTATACGGCATGAATAGATATTTAAAACATTATTTCCATGAAGCTTCCTTTACAAGTTTTCCAGTTTATTTTTAATCCACTTATTTTAGTTTAGAATTGTATGACATGTTAAGAAAGGAAAAGTGTTTTTGAAGTAGAAATGATATTTTCCTCAAGAATGGAGTTCAAGTGTTTTATCAAAATTATTTTCCATCTAAGATAATATAGGGTTCTGTTTCTATCTCTATTTTTACGTTTATTTGATTATGTTATGATGGAATTATTTTTATTATTTCCTTTTATCTTATATGGATTATGTTATGATGGCATGATGTTTAATATTCCCATTTTTATTACATGGGTTATGCAATGATATATGATTTTTGATTTTGTGGAACACATAATAATGGTATCATTATGAGATGGGTTGGACCTATATCTCCCTCCAATGCATTGGGTAAATATTTTATATCTCATGAGATAGACATGGCTGGAATGGCTGGTTAAACCGGTTTAGTGAAACAGGACTGGAACGAGGAATGAACTCGGTTTAGAAATGGACTTTGTCCACTAAGATAGTCTTGACAATGAGTCTTGACTAATAAGAAATGATTCTCTATGATTATGTGTGTATGACACAGAGCTTCATGTTTTATGTTATGATTATTGTGATTACATTTCACTTCCATGATTTATCCCATGTTATGAAATTATGATCTCTTTTTCAGGGTAAGATTTAAAAAATGTTATGTTCTTATGAATATGATGTGATTGATATTTCTTTTGTTTACCCTTACTGAGCATTTGAGCTCACCCTTTTGTATGTTTTCTTTCCCCATGTCGGGAAGAAGTTTATTAAGTAAGATATTCCAAAAGGGACTATAGATATGATGAAATAAATGGGAGACAGTGTAGACGGTTTATGAACCAGTTGTTTATGTTTCCCTGTTTTTAAAGACACTATACCTATACGGTCCTTTCATGGTTTTGTTATATGTTGTAATAAGTGTAATTAAATTTTGAAGTACTAACAATGTATGTAAAGTATGGTTCATTATAGTTGGTATCAGAGGGAAGGTATAGTCAACCTTTGGAAACTAGGATGTGAAAGCCTTAGTAAGAACCCTAAGGATAAATCTAAGCATAGAACACAATATTAATGTTTTAGAAATGGCCATGAATAACCTATGATAAGACCTTAAGTATGAAATTTTATTCTTGATTATGTGGTTTTCTTATTATAATTAGTGTTGCTCACAATATTCTTCTTGGTTTTAGTCAATGGCTGGAACCCAAAGGAACCGTGTTAATGCGGAATGCGACGGGCAATGCAATGATTGTCCCCCTGAGCAACCAAACATTATGGGAGATGGAATGCAAAATCTTGTAGCCATGCTCACACAACTTTCTCAATATATGAATCATGAAGGACTTCCAAACGAGCAAAGGAAGGAGCAACATTCTGTTGAATCCTTCATGAGACAGCGTCCACCTTCATTCAGCGGGTCTACTGATCCATTAGTTGCTGAACAATGGATCAGTACTACTAAAAAGATATTTTCAGTTCTTCAATGTTCTGACCATGATAAAGTCATCTTAGAAGTGTATCGTTTGGAAGGTGATTCTGATCAATGGTGGAATCTTATCAAGAATACAAGTCCAAGACATGAAATTGAGTCCATGGAATGGGACGAGTTCAAGAACTTATTTTTTCAATAAGTACTTCCCTCGTATTCTCCGAACAATGATGGAGAGGGAGTTTCTTGAACTAAAGAAAAAGGATGATGAATCTGTTGGTACCTATGAAGAAAATTTTACAAGACTTGCAAGGTACGCTTCTGGTATTATTATCCAACCTGAGAGTAAGATCGATCGATTCTTTAGTGGCTTAAAACTAGGTATTCAAAGGGCGTTATTCATAAGGTACTTCAATAGCTATGAGGAAATCGTTCGATGTGCTCTCAAAGTTGAGATGGAGATTGGAGTAACCCATCAGTCATATGGGTTTGATAAGAAGAGGAAAATGGAATTCAAAGGAAAATCTAAAGAGCACACTGAAAAGAAGATAAGTTTTCCCTTATGCTCAAAGTGTGTAAAGAAACATCGAGGGAGTTGTCTTAAAGGGACAAGTAAATGTTTCAAATGTGGAAAGGAAGGTCATCGGGCATTTGAATGCCTCAACGATGGGAAGAAGATGTCTAGTGATGCGAACAATGAAAAGGATACACAGAGTGCATCTCCTACACTTCAATGTTACAAGTGTAAGGAAATGGGGAATTATTCCAATCAATTCCCTAATCCAAGGATTGTTCATGATGATCGACGCCAACAAACTCTTAAGGCTAAAGACAAAGGAAAGTCACTTGCAATTTCTATCATCGATGTGGAGTATGATAACGAAGTGATGAAAGGTACACTTACCATCCACTCTAAAGTAGAAAATGTTTTATTTGATTCTGTATCCACCCAATCCTTTATTTCTGAAGAATTTTCTAAGGGTATCACCATATTGCCTCAATAATTAGATATTGAGTTAGCTGTGACAACCACTAATGGCACAACAGTCGCATCAAAAGTTTATAATTCTTCTCCGATTAAAGTTAGTGGGAAATTGCTTCCTGAAAATCTTGTGATCCTCCCTATAGTGGAATTTGATGTGATTCTTGGAATTGATTGTCTTTCTATATATGGATATCATATCAATTTCCAAAGAAGGGAAGTCACATTTCATATTCCAGATCAATCTTTGATCATCTATCGATGCAAGGATGAACATAACCTTCCAGTGGAAATTTCTTCTATCTTATGGGTCTTGATTCCACTAAATGAAGGTTATTTATCTCAAATGGTTGGTGAAAAACTCACGATTAAGAATATGCCCATTGTACGGGAGTTTGACGATGTCTTTCTGGAGGAATTTTCGGGTCTTCCACCAAATCTTGAAGTTGAGTTTTCAATAGAACTCGTACCGGGTGCTTTACCTATTTCAAACACACCTTATAGAATGGACCCAATTGAATTTCAGGAATTGAAGAAGCAAATCCAATAGAATATTGATAAGGGGTTCATACGCCCTAGTGCATCACCTTGGGGAGCACCTGTTCTGTTTGTTAAGAAGAAATATGGATCAATGAGACTCTTCATTGATTATCGAGAACATAAAAAGATCACTATCAAGAACAAATATCCTCTCCCACGCATTTATGACCTATTTGACCAACTACGCGGAGCTCAATACTTTTCGAAGATTGATCTCCATTCAGGGTATCGTCAATTAAGGTTCAAAAGGGAGGATATACCAAAGATGACTTTCCGTACAAGGTATGAACACTATGAATTTATAGTGATTCCATTTGGTCTTACTAATCCCCCTGCTATCTTCATGGATATAATGAATAGAGTCTTTAGAGACTATCATGATCAGTTTGTGGTAGTCTTTATAGATGATATTCTTGTATATTCAAAGAGCAAGGAAGAACATGAAGATCACTTGATAATTATATTGAAGACCCTAAGAAAGGAGAAGTTTTATGCCAAATTTACCAAGTGTGAATTTTGGCTTCAAAAAATTTCATTTTTGGGTCACATTATCTCAAAAGAGGGGATATATGTGGATCCAACAAAAACAGAGGTTATCGAAAGATGGTCGAGACCAACAACAGTAACTGAGATATGAAGTTTTCTTGGTTTGGCTGGATATTATCGACGTTTTGTGAAAGATTTCTCGCGATTATCTAATCCACTCACCAAGTTGACTCGGAAAGGAGTTAAGTTTGTTTGGACGGAGGAATGTGAAGAGAATTTCAAGGAGTTGAAAAGAAGGTTATCCAGTGCACCTGTACTCACACTTCCTTGTAGTGGAGAAAGGTTTGCGATCTATAGTGATGCATCCAAGAAGGGATTGGGGTGTGTTATCATGAAAAATGATATGATGATAGCTTATGCCTCACAGAAATTGAAAATCAATGAGCAAAATTACCCAACTCATGATTTGGAGTTAGCTGCGATAATCATTGCATTAAAGATTTGGAGGAATTATCTTTATGGAGAAAGGTGTGACATTTATACTGATCATAAAATTTTAACATATATTTTCACACAAAAGGAGTTGAATATGCACCGAAGAAGACGGTTGGAGCTGATTAAGGATTACGACTGCTCAATCCATTATGACCCTGGGAAAGCAAACAGGGTGGCAGATGCATTAAGTCAACAAGACCATTCCAGTTTATCCATGATGAGGATCACAAAAGATCCAATATTTATGGATTTACAAAGGATGGATCTTATAATTATAATGGAAGGGGAAAAATCTTATCTTTCTCAAATGAATGTTCAACCATTTATACATGTTAAGATTAAAGAGGCACAGAAAGAATATGTATAGTTACAAAAGAAGGTGAGAAATGTTCCTGAATTCAACCTTGATTGTGATGGGATAATAAAGTTTAGGAATCGGGTTTGTGTTCCTCCCATCCTCGAATTAAAGAAGGAGCTGCTGGATGAGGCTCATATTTCTTCATTCTCTATTCATCCTGGAAGCACGAAGATGTATAGGGACCTGAAAGAGTACTTCTGGTGGGATGGAATGAAAAGAGATGTTGCTGAATATGTCTCTCGATGCTTGGTTTTTCAGCAAGTTAAAGCTGAGAGATAGAAGTCTAAGGGAATGTTACAACCATTACCCATACCCGAATGGAAATGGGAAAACATCACTATGGACTTTGTCACCGTACTTCCTAAAACACCCAAAGACAATAATGATATTTGGGATATAGTTGATCATCTTACAAAGTCTGCAAACTTCATTACTATTAGAGAGGATTTCTCTCTAGATCAAATTGACAGGATATATGTAAAGGAAGTGGTAAGATTACATGGAGTACCACTTTCTATTATATCTGATCGGGATCCGAGGTTTACCTCAAAGTTCTAGCGAAGTCTTCAGCATACTCTGGATACAGAGTTGAGTTTCAACACTTCTTATCATCCTCATACAGACGGTCAGTCTGATAGGACAATTCAAACTCTAGAAGATATGTTGAGATCTTTCTCTATGGATTTCAAAGGTGGTTGGGATCAACACCTACCTTTGGTGGAATTTTCTTATAATAATAGCTTTCACTCCAGTATTCAGATGGCTCCTTATGAAGCTCTCTATGGAAAGAAATGCAAGACTCCAACTTGCTGGGATGAAGTTGGGGAAATAATGCTATTAGGACCTGATCTTGTTGATGAGATGGAAGAAAAGGTCCGATCTATTCAACAACACATAAGAGCAGCTCAGAGTCGACAAAAAAGTTATGCCGACAACCGAAGAAAAGACTTAGAGTTTGAAGTGGGTGATAAAGTGTTCTTACGAATATCTCCCTGGAATAGGGTCATGAGATTTGGAAAGAAGGGAAAGTTGAGCCCTAGATATATCGGTCCTTTCGAAATACTTGATTGTGTTGGGAAGGTAGCTTACCGATTGGCGCTTCCACCGAATATCTCTCAAGTTCACGATGTGTTACATGTATCTCTCCTGAGAAAGTACATACCTGATCCTTCACATGTACTCAGCTCAGAAGTTTTACCGCTGGAACAAGATATTTCTTATGAAGAACAATCGATAGAGATTCTCGATCGTAGTGAAAAAGTCCTACGGAACAAGACCACTCTCTTGGTGATAGTTTTATGGAGGAACCACCAATTAGAATAAGCTACATGGGAGCTTGAGGATATGATGAGGGAGAGGTATCCTCATCTGTTTGTTACAAGTGATGAATTTCGAGGGAGAAATTCATTTTAAGGGGGTAGAATGTAACACTCGAGACTTTTATAACAAATATTTTGTTTTTATTTTATATAAATCATCAAAGGAATCTTTCACTACACACAACACTAGCTTGGCTTTCTTTACACGCAATCGCGACCTTCCTTGGTAGCTTGTGTCGTACGCAATACTGAGTTTCACTAAACAACGATATGCTATTAAAATATTATTAAAACTAGCCGTTATGAATAGTAATAACCACTTTTTGAAATTTTTTAAATTTTATTTTTCAAAATGGACTTCATTTTTGGATTCGGAATATCTAAATTAGCCTCGGGTGAAATTTTGGTATTTTTCTGGAAACTTTCAATTTTTAATGAATAGTGAAAACACTGGGTTACTATTTAAAAACCGACTTTTTATTTAAATAAATATTTATTTTATTTAAATTTATTTTAGGTCAAAATTGATACATAATACCTATATAAGTTCAATGTAATTCATTGGAGTAATTTTATAATAATTTTAGATATATAAAAATTTTATTGAACTTTTCACCGTCTTTTACCCACCTCCTAGGAGAATTTGCAGATTTACATAAAAATTAATTTTACCGCTTCTGTGAGTGGAATTTCAAAAATCGAAGAGACAAGATTGATGTCAGTAAGTAAAATTTGGTTCAATGAGATGAAAATAATTTTTGGTGAATAGTAACTTTTTACTATTATTTACCACGGTTAAAAGTAAATAGGGCAATTAAGGGAAAAAATGATATTATTATTACCCTAACACATGTCTTAATTCTATTGGATAAGTGTAATTCGACCAGAAAAAACCTTAGGAATAAAATATGACCATTTAGGCCCACTTGGATTAGATTAAGACATTTATTATTAATTTATTGAAAGAAGGGTTAAAATAGTAAAAATCAAAGTTTAGTAAGTATATAATTTTTAATATAGGGTTATGTATAAGATAAATTCTACTATAAATATTAATTAGAAATATAAAAATATTTCCTACATAATGATATTTTATTTTTAATTTTTAAACATTAAATAATTTAATTTATTTATGACACAATGATGATGCAGTAATTATCTTATTAATGAAATATTGACATAATTGATGTTATAAATACCCAAATAAATGTAATTTGAGAATTTTTATGAATTCCACTAATTTTATAGGTTACTATGACATGTTAGTATTGATTTAATTTACTTTTTTCAAATTAATCATTCTGTTATGATTTTCACAAAAATCAATTACTGAATAGTGTCAAAATTGACATAAAATAGTTTTTAAAACAAATATTATATTATTAATTGTTATTTTATTCCTAAAAATCAATGGTTCGGCCAAATGACTTAGATAAGGTTATATATATTAATAATAAACAACTCAGGGTTTGTTTGGCTTGTTATAGTAAGTTTATTAACCTTATAGTGTAAGAACACAAAAAGACACGGTAAAAGTAAAATTATTTAACTTAAAGTTAAATCTAAATGATAAGATTAAAATAGGAACCTAAACTTTTCTAAATTCTATTGGATTAGATTATTTCGACCCATCCCCACCGTAGCTTTTAAATAAATCAATTTGGAGCTATTTAAAACTTTATATGACTTTATAATAAAATAATATTTTTAGTTTTTCCAAAGGTGCCCCTCTCCTCCCTTATAAAAGGGCACCTCCTCCCTCTCTTCCTCACACCACTTTGAGCCTTCATGCTAGGCCAAACCCTGAAAAATTCTCTTCTCCAATTCCCTAGAAACATCTTAGAGGTCCTGGTCTTCTTTAAAGACCAATTTTAGTGCCCTAAAAGGAGGTCTCAAAGAGGCGCTTCAAAGAAGAGGTAATGTCCGTTACCGATTCTTTCAACTTTATTTCTTCTTCCACTTCTTCTTATTTAGTTGTTTAATTATGAATTAATAACATCAGTATCACTCATATACTGATATTTTATTATAAGTATGAAACAAACATATTTCACCATCTATCCATCCTACGGAAAATGAAATCACCGCGCGTGCGTACGTACGGAATACCGTCTCAACACCGTGGTGTAATCTATTTTCCACCACCACCTTACTTGGATGGGTATAATGGTGTAAATAATGAATATATATGATTATTTTAAAGTGATAATGATTCTGAAATAGTATACATACACTCCAATACAATTCCACGATCATGGGAACAATATCATCGCTCGTGCGTACGTACGGAATACCGTCTCCACGATGTGATGTGACTCGTTCTACATGATTTTCATTGCATAATGATTACATAAATGAATTGAGTGAATAAATATGATATATATTACACTAATACCATTATGGAAATGAGGTATATATAACCTAAAAAGAAGAATAAGAATTTATCCGACAAAACACGCATAAGAACAAAAAGTAATAAACACCCGAATAACAAGTAGCAATGAAATATTACTAATAATAAGCTAATAATATGACCATATATGATATCATAAAAATGAGTATGATTCTGTAATAAGTCAATGACATTATTTAAATCATTATACAGGAGGTTCAGACACTTACGAAGCAAATCAGACCTAAGGTAAGGGAAATATCACAATCTCATTTTTATCCGAGATTGTTTATACTTTGGAATTTACTGGGGTGTATTTTATCATCCACATCCATGTTTCCTCAGTATGTAATATTATTTCCATCCACCTACAATTTTTTAAATCCAATTTTACCCTTCGGTGAGTTTTTAGTAAAAGATATGAAAGGAATCTTTTGTCGTTTTTCATACGAGGTACTTTTTGACTTTTCCGACAAAAGTACGAGAAGAATATTTTTTTAACTTATACAACATGAATGGATTTTTAAAACATTATTTCCAAGAAGCTTCCTTTACAAGTTATCATGTTTATTTTTAATCAAATTCTTTTAGTTTAGAATTGTATGACATGTTAATAAAGGAAAAGTGTTTTTGAAGTAGAAAGGATGTTTTCCTCAAGAATGGAGTTCAAGTGTTTTATCAAAATTGTTTTCCATATAAGATAATATAGGGTTCTGTTTATATCCCTATTTTTACATTTATTTGATTATGTTATGATGGAATTATTTTTATGATGTCCTTTTATCTTATATGGATTATGTTATGATGGCATGATGTTTAAGATTCCCGTTTTTATTACATGGGTTATGCAATGATGTATGATTTTTGATTTTGTGGAACACATAAGAATGGTATCATTATGAGATGGGTGGGACCTATATCTCCCTCCAATGCATTGGGTAAAGATTTTATATCTCATGATATAGACATGGCTGGAACGGCAGGTTAAACTGGTTCAGTGAAACAGGACTGAAACGAGGAATGAACTCGGTCCAGAAATGGACTTTGTCCACTAAGATAGTCTTGGAAACGAGTCTTGACTAATAAGAAATGATTTTCTATGATTATGTGTGTTTTCCACAAAGCTTCATGTTTTAAGTTATAATTATTGTGATTACATTTCACTACCATGATTTATCCCATGTTATGAAATTATGATCTCTTTTACAGGGTATGATTTCCAAAATGTTATGTTCTTATGAATATGATGTGATTGATATTTATTTTGTTTACCCTTACTGAGCATTTGAGCTCACCCTTTTGTATGTTTTCTTTCCCCAGGTCAGGAAGAAGGTTATTATGTAAGATATGCCAAAAGGGACTATAGATATAATGATACAAATGGGAGACAGTGTAGACGATTTATGAACCAGTTTTTTATGTTTCCTAGTTTCTAAAGACACTATACCTATACGGTCCTTTCATGGTTTTGTTATATGTTGTAATAAGTGTAATTAAATTTTGAAGTAATAACAATGTATGTAAATTATGGGTCGTTATATGAACATGATCTATAACTGGTTCCTCGAAAATATACTAGCTGTCATGGCGACCTTTAATTGGGGCATCCTCACTCAACTGGTCTTCATCAAAACCCCATATTGGTATCATAACCAACTATCATCTTCCAGAAATCTTGAAAGTTTACACGATTCACCATTGTTAGATGATCATATTTGAGTAGATGAATCAAGTAGTGTATGAGATTAAAAAGATCCAATCCTATATAATGTTATACCATTGGTTTCTCTATAAAAAATTTCACTGTATGCTGAGCAAAAAATATGGTAATCAGAGTCCCTATGTATGGATATGTTGACTACTACACTAACATTGAGTTCCATAGCTTAAGATCCAAACTTAAGACACTTATACATCATTGACCTAAGTTCCCATAACAATCCTCAAAATATTCCCAACTCTAAACACCAACCCATAGGATAAAATAACTTTAATACCACTCTATCATGACCTGACCCACTAGGATTCCTCTTGGGATGATAGTAAGATGAGGGTGAAATCAAAATCCCACCTCAAATAGGTTAGGGTTTGGAAACAATATTTGAGTAGGCATATTAGTAAAATGGGAGGCATTAGCCTAAGTAGCTGTATGCACACACAACAAGCACTATGCAAAAATGCAAAGATATAATAAAATAATGATACATCTAGAGTGTAAACCATGCTTGAAAGAACCTATAGTAAATACATTAATGTACTAAAACATAATGAGAATATATAATGAGGAAAACATACACCCAACTAGAAATGAGGTCCCAATACGAAAAAAACTAGAAAAGGGAAAATATTGAAGAGATCCTAGATCTCAATCTCTAAGACTGACCAAAGAACATGGCCAACACCAAGAATAGATATACTCCACTAAAACCAGGTCCACTGAGGTTACTACCAATCTTCTTAACAACATAATAAGACACAAAATGTCTAGGAGAATCCCATGAAGGTGTGAGTATATACCTATTTAGTAGGATTCCCCCAAAACCAAGAAGGTAGAAATAAAAAAAACAACAATCATCTCAACCCATAAGAAATTGGGTAAAAAAAATACCAACATTAGATATTCACAAAGAAAACCAATCTATGGAAAGGGGAACTCCATTATCCAAGATAGATAATAAGGAAGAGTTTTCTTATGGATCCAAGGGTCTCAAAACTAATGACGAACACACCAAACAACCTCATAAGATATCAAGTTGAGGGACCACTCTTCACTACTATGTTTCATAGCCAAGGTAGAACTATTTTCTATACTAGTATCTCAAGTAACCTATCAAGAATATAGAGGTCCCATACCTCATCACTGCATATCACAAACAAGGGAGAACTACTCCAATGGAGGATCCACCTACTTCTAGAAATCAATGACGGGGAGTTCAATTTGTAGATTGAGGACCTTCAACCTCTATAATTTGTGTGATTTCTATCCATACCTATATATAGATAAAAGAGAACCAACCCCTAGTTAGAGATAGGGGAGTATAGACCCCGATAAAACATCGATGATCGCACCCAAATATTGCCACTGGATTAGTTCCACTAAAAGAAGCATCCTACTAACGTCACCCCATGTTGTATCTATAATTCTAAAACTCAGGTCACCATCTGTAACGTCTCGGTTCTGGGTGCCACCCAAAGGTTCCCCATACCTAGTTGGTCACATGGCCTCAAGTGTATTTCCCCGAATGCTAGAGGCTACTGACTAGCAGTGAGGGCCTTGAGTGTGATAGTGGAGAAACTATGCCCTCACTGGTAGAGTAACACAATGAAAAAAATAGATAACAATATTAAAAGCAGTAATAATACCATACAATTGTAAACAATGAAAGACAATGAGTAAATAAACAACTGGAGCTCATATATAAATGATTCATGATACATATGTCTCGGAAAGAAGACAAACAAGTAACTATGCTAGAATACAGTACTAAACCAAAGTAAAAATGAAAAACATGTAAATAACTCCAACAGCATCGCAATCCTCAACTTGGTCCCATGCTCTCCATCTCCATAGCAATCAAGTACCTAAAGTAGAAGAGAGCTTTCCCCTATCTATACCTACAACATATAAGCTTTTTGGGCCCAAAAACATGACCCAAACCGGGTGTGAGATGAATCCCATTAGGCAACGACCCAAAGATCTGTTCCTAAGAGTCAGTGAATATATATAGAAGACAACATGAAAAAATGAACCAATAAAGAAGAAATTACTCAGAAGTAAACAATCCTAAAGTTTCATCAACGTTCATTTACATTTATCAATTATTCAACAAAGAAAACAAGAAATCCTATCGGAAGGTTCTCACATCCTATCCCCTCTATTTCAACCAAATAATCTCAAGTAACCCCATGGTTAAGTTCTCATAGCCTAACCCCTCCGAGTAACTTATACAAGGATACAATGAGCTCCTGGGTAAGATCACATGGTCTAACCCATTTGGTCTCATGAAAAAAATACTCTCTGAGGAAGAACTCACCGTCAATTCCCCCTATAGTCTTTTAATAATAAACTACAAACACTCTGAGGAAGAACTCAATGTCAATTCCCCCTGTGGTCTCATAACGGTAAATGTAGAAATTTTGAGGGAGAACTCAACATCAATCCCCCCTATGGTCTTACAGCATGATAAAGAAAATAACAGACACTCTTGGGAATCCCTCAATTTCAATTCCCCCTATGGTCTCACTACACCAGGTTCCCACAAAATTGTGTAAGGAAATTGTGAAAAACCAATGTTCAGCAGCCAAAGTAAACAAAAAGTGCTAATTGGCTAAATATCTATAAGTAATACCATGTCATCAGATAATATCACTCTATACTAACAATACTAGGCATGGAAAGCAAGCAGCCTAATAGGAAAAGCTAGACCAAATGGTCAATATCAAATCAAACATGAGAAAAAACCTCCATAGAATGCAAAATAACCCCATTTAAAAACAAGATCCCTAACTCAATCAAACAATAATATCAGGCATCAACATGGTTAAAATCCCTAAACACACAATACCCCAATCTTGGGTATTGGGTTATTTTTCACATAATATTCAAAGACTATCTAGGGAAATTCACAAACCACCTTCCTTGGTGTTGTAAAATTGTTATACTTCGGCGTTGTCCCTTGAATTAGCATAGAATGACATAGATCTAAAAAAAATCTAAAAAATTCAGCCAAGGATATCTTACGAAAGAGGAGAAATCAACGAATGAGGATTTAGAAGAAGGAAAAACTCACCGTGGTGATTCCAATGCAACTGACGGTGGTTGATTAATAGCACAAACGGTGGGTTAGGGGATTAGAGAAGAATCATTGACTTCAGTCACTACTAGACGAGATGAGACAAGAAGAAGAGGGTTCTGCCAATTAGATGCGACCCTGGTCCATTTAATCAATTAAAAATAAAAATACACGGCATGTTCCCTAGGGATACATAGCGTGTATGGGCCTTTACTGGGACCCGGCTTAAGCGGCCCTGCCACATCATTACACGGTCGTGTACGTGGCTGTGTCATGGCCAAAAACGACCTGTACTCGGAGGAAGGGTACACAGCGTGTACTCCTAAAATTTTCGTTCTTTCCAATTCCCCTTAAAATAAACTTGAAAGGAAAAACATACCTGAAAATAAGATCCAGGTTCTTTCAAACATCCCCCTTATATAAAGTTATCCCTGAATTTCCCTAGCAAGGTGGCATAGAAGAAAAATCCTTGAACAACACTGACCACTATGATCGCACATTATCCTCTCCCTCCCAAGTCTCATCTTGTACTCACCCATGCTGCCATAGCACCCGTACCAGAGGAACAAACCGGACATAGAGAACCTTCGCGCTGTGATCAAAAAACTAAATAGGATGCTCCTAAAATGATGCATCCATCTACAACTCAACCTCCTTGGGTTGAAAAACATGAGATGATTCTGAGAAGTAATGCCTTAGCTGAGAAATGTGGAAGATGTCATGCATAAACCAGTAACTCTGAGGTAACTACAACCAGTAGGTAACTTGACCAAATCTCTCCAAAACCTTAAACAATCCAAAATATCTCGGCGAAAGAATTCCCTATCTCCAATCCTTCTGTGTCCCAACCTCGGTGTAACACGTAGGAAAACCTGATCTCTTACCTCAAATTCTAGAGGTCATCTCCATCGATTAGCATAAGACTTATTTCATGAACGAACAGTAGCCATCCTCTTCTGAATCAACTCCACCTGCTCTGTGGTCTCATGGACAAGATGAGGTCCCAACATAGATACCTCTATTTCCTCCAAACAACATAGGAGTGATCAAAATGGAATACCGTACAATGCCTCATAAGGTGCCATCTGAATAGTATCCTAAAAACTATTATTGTAGGAAAACTACACTAGAGGTATGTGATTCTACAAAGAACCTCCAAAATATAGGAAACATGATCGAAGAATGTCCTCCAACATCTTTATCATATGCTCAGAATGACCATATTTCTAGGGATGGTAAGCTGTTCTCAGAAGTACCTGTGTACCCAACTCCCTCTGTAGTCCTTGACTGAACCAAGAAGTAAAACAAGCATCCTTGTCTGAAACAATGGAGCGAGGAACCCCATGTAAAAGTATGATCTCCGAGATGTAAAACCTTCACAACTCATCTAAACTGGATATCTCCTTGATCAATAAGAAGTGATCAACCTTCGTGAGTCTGTCAATGACAACCCAAACTGCATCATTCCCTGAAGGCAACCTCAGTAAACCTATCACAAAGCCCACTGCGAAGTCATTCCACTTACACTCGGGAATGGGTAAATACTAAAAAATCCCTACTGGTCACTGATGCTACACCTTCACCTACTGATAGGTGGAACAAATCATGACAAACCGAACAAAATATCTCTTCATACCTGGCCACCAATACTGACGGTGCAGATCTTGATACATCTTGGTGACATCAGGATGAACTTCCTAAACTAAGGAATGAAAGTCCTACATCATCTCCTCACGTATGTCTGCTGACACCCATACGCGCCCATGAAAATGCAAGATCTCATCCTCACCTATGATATATCCAGGAATAGGGTCCTCCCTTGACACACTCTCCCATAGGACTGGGCCTTCAGAATTTGATAGCTGCCTTATTCACACTCGATCAAGTTAAGAAGAGGTAACAACCAAAGAAGAAAGAAACGTTTTCCCCTGTCTGTTGTGAACCTCCAAATGAATCACAAAGAACAGAGACATAAGCTTCCACTCACTACTAGCCTCTTGAACTGCTTGTATCTGAGTCCTCCTTCTCAATGCATCAGCTGCTGCGTTGCCTTTCCCAGGCCTGTAGGCAAGCTCAAAATAAAAATACTGAAGGTACTCAACCCACCTTCACTGTCTCAAATTCAGATCACACTATGTAAAGATATACTTGATACTTTTTTAATTAGTGAAAACCACAAAATTATATCCTAGAAGATAATGTCTCCAATAGCACAGCGCATGAACAACAGTAGCCAACTCTAGATCATGCATCGGGTAATTCCTCTCATGTGGCCTCTACTGCCGAGAACCATATATAACGACTCTTTCCCTCTGCAAAATCACTGCTCCTAGCCTGATACCTGATGCATCATAATATACAGTATAGCTCTTTCCCAACTCTAGAAATACTAGTATTGGTGATGAAGTCAACCACCCTTTGATCTTCTGAAAGGCTGACTCATAAAAATCTGACCATAAGTACTTCACACCGTTCTTAGTGATCCCCATCAATGACGCTAATAAGTGTGCAAAGTCTTGTATGAAATTTATATATTAACCAGAAAGCCCTAGAAAACTTTGTACCTCAACGATGATCTTTGGATGATCCAAGGAAACTACTGTACTCCCTTTCTTTGGGTCTACTGATACTTCTGTATCTGAGATAACGTGACCCAAGAAGTGAATTTAGTCCATCCAAAAGTGGAATTTTGAGAGCTTAGCACATAACTAATTCTATATCAATGTACTTAAAACGATCTAAATATGTGTGTCATAGTCATGTCAAGTGTGAGTGTACCCCAAGATATAGTCCATGAAGACTACCATGAAAGAATCTAAGTATGGATAGAATACTCAGTTCATCAGTGACATGAAAACTTTAGGCGGATTAGTGAGACTGAACGGAATAACCATATACTCGTATAGAAGATACATACTCCTAAAGGCTATAAGAGGTATATATGATGGTCTAACACACAACTAATGATAAATAGATCTCAAGTCAGTATTCATGAACTCCCAGGCTCTTTGAAGCTGATCAAAGAGATCATTAATCCCTGGTAAGGGATATCAGTTCTTGACCGTAAACCAGTTCAGCTTCTGATAATCCACAAAATGCTAAGGTTACCATCTATCTTCTTCGCAAACAGGATAGGCGAACCCCAAGGTGAAGTGCTGGATCGGATAAAACCCTTCAAATGTAACTCCTCTAAATACTTCTTGAGCTCCTGTAACTCTGGTGTAGCCATCCTATAAGAAATAATGGACCCCAGTTCCACTCCTGACACAAGCTCTATAAAAATTTCACCTCTCACTCTAGAGGAAAAGTTGAAAATTCCTATGGAAGGACATCCATAAAAAGATCGACCACTAACAGAAAATCTAACCGTGAAGTCCCCTAATCATCTGGATATATACTAGAGATCAAGGTTGTAACTCCTCCCAACCCATGATGCTTGGGTCCTCCTCTGCTTTCCTGGACATCCCATTCTACCTTATGTAAAAAGGATCCACCCTACGGTGATGTACAACTCACCCCTATGGAGATAGAAATCAACCAAATTATGGAAGAGAATTAACCAGTCCATCATGATAATGAATTCATATCCCATCATCTCTAAGACATAAAATTCCAACGAGAAGTTCCACCCACCAACCTCAAGAGGGTACTCCCTACACAGATGTACAGTAGCCGTTCTTATCTGTAATGGAGTGTCTAGCATCAAAATATCGGTAGAGGAAAGATATAGAGCCCAAGTCTCCCTACAAAAGAAACATATATGAAACTATGGGAAGAACCTGTATCGAGAAGTATAGAAGATAAGACTAAGGAAACTAAGATCGTACCTCAAAATATAGAGGTTCTGGGATCTTTCTTCTACTGGGTCTTCTCCACTGCAAAAGTATGGCCAATACCGCGACCCTGTGACCCTACCCAATCACCCTGAGCTGATCCACCCTGTTGTGACTGAAAGCCTGCCGACTGGCTACAACGGTCGCGACCTCCACCTTGGCTTGAACGGCTGGAAGAAATACAATTACTAGACTGATGAGAAACTGGTGTTGATGCTCATAAATGAGGAGTCATTGAGAAACCCATATCACCAGCTGCTAGTGAGAAAAATTGATATAACCACATAAGATGGACCATCTTGCCGTAAGATCGGCACTCCACAGGGTCTCTCGAGCAATGTGGCCTTGTATGCATGCCTTTCCCACATTGGTAGTGTACCACTTGGATACCAGAAGTTGTATCTCACCCACTTGGATCTCCATGTGTAGACACCCTGAGGATCTTCCTACTATCATCCGGAGAAGCACTAACTCTAGATGTCAAACTGCCCTGGCTCACAACTCCAAATTCCCTTAGATTTTGCTCTGTGATCAACACCTATTTGACTATAGAAGTGATAGAATTCAGCCTGAATATGTTCACCTAAGATAAGATGTCATGCTTGATACCATCCTTAAACTTTCTTTCCAGAAATAACTCATCACCTCCCAGAATGGGTGTGAAGCATTGTAGCTCTGTGAAGCGATAATAATACTCCATGACAAAGAGAGTAACCTACTCCAAAATCATGAACTCTCGATCTCGATCGACCCTCAAATTCTGTAGATATAAGTAGTCATAGAAGGTAAACTGGAACTCATTCCAAGACAGACCCTACTAACATCCCACTCCTGAGATCACATCCCACCATCTCTTGGTGGAATCCCGAAGCATATACATAGTGAGCTTCACCCTCTACTCTGGAGGTGTCTCCAGATGATCAATGATCAATAACATAGATTTTGACCATGAATCTATAGCCTGAGTTCCTCCATCCACTGAGAAAGTGGGAGGAAGATACTGCTGAAAAACCCATGTCAATTCAGCCATAGATGCGACATGAGGCGGCACTCCCTATAAAGTATTCATAAACCTCATAAATCCCTCTCAGAACTGTTCATAAACACCTGTATCCGGAATGAAGGATGGTTCCAAGATGGGAATGACGAGAGGTTCTATTGGTGGTCCCTGATCCACCATGTCCAGTGTTTGATCAATTCCCTGAATCTAGCGTACAACCAAAGGATGTCTTGGTGTCATGGCTCTACAAGCTCGAGCACACACCTTAGTTCAGGATTATCAATGACTAAAACATATAAGTGAAATAAAGGAACAGGTGAAAGGAAATATTCAAGATTTCTAAAAAGTGGATACACAGTGTATATAACCCCTACACAATGTGTTCCCTTAAGCCTTCACATGGTTGTGTACTTCTGCCAAAACTAGTCATGTAACACCCCTTACACATGACATGTTCTCCTTGGAAACTAAATGTACTTGAATCGCCTTCCCATTCCCAATTTACCTTACATGACTAACCCACACGGTTCTCCTAGAACAATACTACACGATGTGTTTGTGCCTGACACAGAGTGTACTAGAAGGAAACCACCGACCCGTATCATTAGTCACACGACCAGTTACACTATCTCTACAAAACGGTGTGTACACTCTATACACGGTGTGTCCCACCAAGGATTTACCAACCCCATGTCTCTACCCACATAGGTAGTATCTTGGTTATAGACTACATGATGTGTAACTAAAGTACACGGTGTGTACTTAAGAAAAATTGTTCCTTCTCAAAAAAAGGATACATGGCATGTATTCAGCAATACACACTGTGTATTCTGGGTTTTTTCTGACAGTAAGTCCTAGAAACTACTCTGAAACCCAAGAAACACTAAAACAAACATTAAAGTGCCAAATTCGTTTCTGTAAGGGACCATACTCCCTACAAATCAAAGTTTTGAATCTTATACATGCAATATACAAGGAATAACAATGCAATGATCCACCAAATTCCGATCCATGAGGGCCCATAATAACTTAGGGACCAAAGTTTGGAATTCATTCAAACGAAACCTTACACAATTCAACACCCTATCAAATAGAATGTATTATATCAAGGCATCTATCACAACCACATGAATATCTAACATAACATCTATCACAGCAACATGAAATTGGTAATTAACCCTAAATTTCATGGCAAGAATAAATGACATGTGATCTATAGAAAGTGACTATATGATGAATGAGATGGAATACCCTCATCTCATCAGTTTGCAACAGAAATAGAACCTCAATATTATCAACATTTATAGCAGAAAACATGTGAATCACCCAACGGTGAAATCAAATCAACTGTAAAATTGCAAACCTGAAAAATGGAAATAATCAAGGTAAATTAAATTTTCCCTATACAAGGGTTAGATACTCCCAGGAAAAACTTATTACTAACTACCTATTCATTCCTATCCCTGTATATAGGCTCCAAATAGTAAGTCATGAAGAAAATAATCCAACCGATACCACTTTGTAACATCCCGGTTCTGGGTGCCACCCAAAGGTTCCCCGTAACCGGTTGGTCACATTGCCTCAAGAGAATTTCCCTGAATGATAGAGGTTTCTGACTAGTAGTGAGGGCCTTGGGTGTGAGAGTGGGAAAACTATGAACTTATTAGAAGAGTAACAAAACAGAAACAAATAGATAACAATAGCATAAGAAATAATAATACCATACAATAGTAAACTGTTAAAGACAATGAGTAAATAAACAACTGGAGCTCATATATAAAAGATTCATGATACATATGTCTAGGAAAGAATCCAAAAAAGTCATAGTTCTAGAATACAATATTAAACCAAAGTAAAAAGCAAAAAAATTAAACAACTCCAACAACATCACAAGCCTCAGCTTGGTCCCATGCTCTCTATCTCTACAACAATAAAGTACCAGAAGTTTAAGGGTGCTTGTCCTTATCTATAACGGCTACAATATAATCTATTTGGGCCCACAAGCATGACCCAAATAGGGTGTGAGACGAATCCCAGTAGGAAACCACCCAATGATCTATGCCTAACAGTCAGTGAATATATATAGCAGGAATCATGAAAAAATAAAGCAATAAACAAGGAAGTACTCAAAAGTAAATAGTCCTATAGTTTCATCTACGTTCATTTACTTTCATTAATTATTCAACAAATAGAACAAGAAACCCTCTGGGAAGGATCTCACAACCTATCCCTTCTAGTTTAACCAATCAATCTCAAGTAACCCTCTGGATAAGTTCTCATAGCCTAACCCCTCTAGGCAACTTATATAAGGATACAACAAACTCCTGGGTAAGCTCAAATTGTCTAACCCATTTGGTCTCATGAAAATAAAGACTATCTGAGGAAGAACACACTATCAATACCCCATATAGTCTTTTAACAATAAATTACAGACACTTTAAGGAAGCACTAAATGTCAATTCCCCCTTTGGTCTCGTAAGGGTAACTATAGACACTCTGAGGTAACAATCAATGTCAACCCCCTATACTATCTCATGATGATAAATAAAATAAAAGACACTATAGGGAATCCCTCAACATCAATTCCCCATATTATCCCACTACACTAGGTTCCCACATCCCTATGTAAATAAATCATGCACAACTGATGTTCAGCAGCCAAAGTAAACCTAAAAGTACTGCATGGCCAAGTAGCTACAAGACATACCATAAAATCAGAGAATATAACTCCATCCTAACAATACAAGTCATATAAATCAAGAAACATTATAGGAAAAGAAACACCAAATGGTCAATATCAAATCAAACATGGGAAAACACCTCTATAGCATGGAAAATAACCCTATTTACAAAAAAGATCCCAAAATCAAGAAAACAAGCATATCAAGCATCAACAAGGTTAAAATGCCTAAACACACAATACCTAAATCTAGGGTATTGGGAAATTTTTCACATAATATTAAATGACTAAATATGGAAAGAAACAAACCACCAACCTTGGAATTGTACGATAGATATACTCAGGCGTTGGGCCTTGATTCGGCCGAGAACAACATAGATACAAAAAAACGTCTAAAATGGTCAACTAAGGATATCTCACGAAAGAGGAGAAATCAAAGAACAAGGCTCTTGGAAAAGGAAGAACACACTGTGGTGATTCCAACAAAATCAATGACGGTTTATTAGGAGTATGAAATACAGGTCGGGGGCTCGGAGAAGAATAATCGGCTTTGGTCTCTCCTGGACGAGACGAGTCAGGAAGAAGAGGGTTCTGCCAATTAGAATTGACCCCGATCCGTTTAATCAAATAAAAATAAAAATAAATGGTGTATTCCATAGGGATAAACGGTTTTTATGGGCCTTTACTAGGCCCAACCTTAAGTGGTCCTACCAAATCATCACATGGCTTTTTATGCAGCCATGACACAACCAGACATGGTCTGGACTCAGAGGTAGGGTACACAACATGTATAAGGAAGTACATGGTGTGTACTCCTAAATTTTTTTTCATCATATTTTAACTCAAAAACAACTTTAAATGAAAAACATAACTGAAAGGAAGATACGAGTTCTTACACCATTAAGTTATAAATAGAAAAATACTCAAGATATGATAATCATGGGCCTAAATCTGAGTTTTGGAGAAGAAGATACACAAGATAGAAGTTTCTGAGGGGAGTACCTGGCGTGTCCTAGTAGGGTACAAAATGTGTCTCATGAAACTGAACCTTGGCCATGTCCCACCACTTCACTCGGTGTGTAAAATCAAATTATGTGGTGTGTATGTAAGGTCGCATGATGTGTGACCTTTCTTGAATAACTAGGAATATACTCCCTTGGACATAGCTTGGTTATCCATGTGACTCTTTACGACTTCTAGATGAGGTAACACAACTTGAATGTTCACCTGGGGTCTTGGGTATGTACACAAAATACAAGGATTGAATATAAATTTATGTAAACATTTCATATCCCTTAGGGTACATGGAATGTTTAACCACAAGGGTTATTGGAAATGTGCCTTTGGTACACAACTTGGATGTCCACGTAGCACTACACGGTGTGTCCCTAGGGGTACATAGTGTGTCTATCTACCTAGGGACTTAGGAGTTTTCCATGGGTACTTGTCTTGGATACCTGAATAGTGTCACATGGTGTGTGAAATAGAAAACACAGTGTTTGATTCTTAACTTTTCCAAAAACATAGCCACCATGAAGACCTGGACTACACAGTGTTTGTTCCTCCCTGGTACACAACATATAGTCATCTTCTTATGTGGAAAGAGAAGCCTTTATTTATGAAAATAGAAAATCTTCAATTTTTGATACCTTTATCACCATTTTAAAAGAAAAAATACACTAAAATAGAAGGGGAAAGCCTCTGATAATCGATTCCTAGCCATCAATGGTTAGAAATGGGAACTTCAATTACTTGATCATAAATCCACCACCCCATCCATAACTATTTGGAATTATGATCACTGAATCCATCACCCAAAACCTACCATGCACCTAGATATATTTAAAAAAACACCAATATCTATATCTTTCACACATATTCCACGAATCCTAGGATTTGATCACACTCTAATGCAGTCTAGTAATGTCAAATTACCGACCTCGTGGGCCAACAAAAAAGGATGTTAAGAAGAGTAGTGGTAAAATCCAAAGAAAAAAGTAAGATCATCATTAAATAATGAAATCCCCACCAAAAACCCATAAATTTTTGAAACCATGGTTGGAATATATGTACAAAAAAATAATAAATTGGATCAAGGACATTAATCAAATATTGGCTCATGGAAAGAACAAAAAATCACAAAACTATAAAGCATATAAGAAAATACATGATTATCAAATAAATTAAAGGGAATACATCTAAAAAATAAAATTACCCACATCATGATTGGATCAATAATTTTTGGATAACACATCCACTAATGAATAATGTGATAATCCCATTCCATTCTTTATCTGTCTCATGATCCACCTCGATCGTTCTTCGTCAATTCATGTTCATGAGTTATCAACACTAATGGAGATATCCTACTATATCTATATAATATCTTCAGGTTATGTATCTGATCCTAGATATTCTCATAATGTCATACTTATAGAGGGAGTGTAGGGTTTTGTGAATTTAAGTAAATTAAACAAAAAATTAATCAATTACTTAACACACCGCCAACAGTCACCTTCAACTGAATGTTTGACGCTAACCAAATTTATATCATGCCTAGGGTGAAACTTATGTCTTATAAATAACCATGGTATCAAATTTCTCATCCTCGGTCCTAATCAATGGGAAAACTATTTATTCTAAAAATTTGTTCATGAATGCTTAAATATATATTAATATTTTTATTATATTAATTTAGGAATCCTACAACACCCAAAAATAATACCAACTCCAAGGAAAAATTTAAATATATGTATAGAAATATTAAAACGATCAAACTATAGAAATTAGAGTTGTTATATGAATCATGTACAAAAAACAACATGAAACCAAAGATTAATGTGATCATGTCCACACACCGTCATGTGAATAAAACATAATGTTATAATTTCCATGAACAACCTTATGAAAAAAGAATTACATGATAATTACCACACACAGACATGGTAATAAAGCATAAAACAATCATATTCATGAACATCCTTGTGAAAAAGTATAACACAATAATTTCCATGATCAAACTTCTTATCTCATGATATATAAAAACATAATCAATGAATTATAGAGATTAAACAGAACAAACCTATCAAATAATAATAAACCATTCATAAGTATACCATAAGAATATAAAAAATTCATTATTTCACCATAACATAATCAAATCATGGGAAAGAAATGATATTTATGAAAACCTATTAAAAATATTGTCATCATAATTCATCTAAAGAAATAAGGTTGATGGTATCAAAATAATATATCCCATGTGTAACATAAAGGATGTAATAGTATGTTTATAGAGATAAAAACACTATTTTAATATTATTGGATAACTCACTTTAAAAGAAAAGAAAAAAAATCCCTTTTTGAAATGCTTTAAATCTATTTAAAAAAATTTCTTTGAAAAGAAAAAGTTTTATCTTGATTAATCATTTTAATAATCACCCTTTAAAACTAAAATTGGTTTAAAAAAAATTATAATAGAAAGTTTCTTTCAAAAACTATCCTTGAGAAGACCTACAAACACTATACATATTTATTAAAAACAAAACCCTTTAAATTCCATTTTAAAATAAATCATACCTTTTGAAATTAAAATTTTACCTTTTAAAAACATAAAAATATTACATTTTCCTAATAATTGAGGATAAAAATCATTTTCAAATCCATTTTAGAAAATGTAAAGGAATATTTGTAAAAATAATTTTTATAATGGTGTAAGAAACCATAAAATATTGTTTAGAATTACGTTTTACCATAGTTGTAAAAGATGAAGTTACGGGTCATATTCAATAGTTATTTTCAAAATGTTGAAGTAAAAAATTTTAATTTTAAAAAAAATGTTCACTAATTGAGCCTTGTAAAAGTAATAAATATTTTTCATATAAAATTTGGAGTGGATGATAAAATATACAATCATGAAAGGAAAATGTTTTTACATTATTTTTAAAATACATTTATTAAAACTCAAATCATAAATAAGGTGATAAATATTTCATTTGAAAATATTTAAAGTGAAATGTAATGATTAATTTAAATAAAATATATTTGGATTTCAAAATAATAAAATATAATATTATTGATAAGAGTGAATATGGAAGAGGATGGGAAAGACCTCATTTTGATGGGATGTGAAATATTCTTAACATCATAAGATTTTATGAAGAAAGAGACAAATCAATGTAATTACCAAGAAAATAAGTAGTAAATACTCTATAATACCATCATAGAACAAAATATAAGAATATTTTAAAACCATAGTCAATGAGGAATAATTATGACTCAAGTAGAGAAGTTGAGTTAAGAAAAACCCATTACAGTTTAAGAAACAATTTGATAAAACCCCCTTGAAATTGAGAGTTTAAAATTGAAATTTAATTACTATGAAGAAAATATAATTCATGATATTCTATATCTACTTGGTAGTACAAACACCACTTAAATAATATCATATTCATAAAAAAAACATGTCTTAAAGAAAGGAAATTGAGATGAAACACCGTTACCTTAACAAATGAATTAAATAAAAGCTCATTAGTATCCTATATCATAAGAATATCCTTATTAATGACATATTTAATTATCATATTCAGGTATAATACCAAATATAATATTTAATTATAATTATTTATTATATAATTATTAGTTATTTTCATCATCGGAAGTTTGTGATTTTGATTATTCTTCTCAAGCCTTAATTTATCAATGTTGATATCCATTAATTAATTTGAAGTTATTAATTCATATATTATCTAAGTTACTATAATATATACTTTATAATATTTTTTAATACTCTAGTTTATTTCCGTGATAATTTTAGTCATTATTAGTGAGGACATAATCATTATTGAGTTTGTTTCGGTAAATTTGTATGAACAAATGTCAGTATATTAATAATGTGTTAAATATTAATATAACATTTATAAAATCATAAAAAATATTAATTAATCATTTATATATAACAATAATAGTATTTATATTTCCATAGTCATATATGATATATATTTTTAGCATTGTCCATATAGGTGGGGAAACTGACCCAAACAAGAACATGCTATAATCGATGGGTGAGTATTGTTAAAAAAGTAATTCATTTTGAATAATATCATTATTAAAAAATTATAATGATATTATTAAGAAGTATTTGATTTTTTGAATCATATTTTTGGAGATATATATAAATGATAAAATTTTATATGAAAATAAAAATACATTTTTTTATGGTGGCAGTAGTCTTCACGTATACACGAACATCATTCTCATTTTCTATAAAATATAAAGAAGGTTGGAATTGGTCTATATTTTCAAAATATTAATAAATTTTTATACATTATATTTATTTATCAAATGATACCTTTTAACCATCCATTTTAGGTTGTTATGATAAACATATCACATCGCTTATTGGGGCCGTAACCCATACGTAACAAAAGCGAGATTTTCATTTTTCTAATTCTTGGGAGGAAGGTAGAAATTGGTCAAACCATAAACTTAATAAAATTTGAGTACACTTAGGATAATTATTTAATTATTTATACATGGTTACATTATATTTATATTTGGTATAATAAGAAGGAAAGGAAAAAGAGAGAAAATGGAGTAATTGAGAATTTTACCGTACTCCTTGGAAGAGCTCATTTATAAATTGGACTAAGGATTTGAGAGGTCGATTTTTGAGAAGAAAATAACTTATAGGAATTTTATAAGAGTTTTAAGGATTTATTTTTTTATAGTTTTCTTTAATCTAAGAGGAGTGGGGTGTGAAGAGAAGTGGGGGTAGTGATGATCATTTTATAAGAGAGTAGAGTGACTTTTTTGTAATAATATAAAAGGTAAAGTTACTTTCAAAGGTCAAGTGGATCCAATAAAAAAATAATAGAGTGGAGGAATATTTAAGGGTGATAATTCTTCAAAAATACATTTTAACACATATTATTATGTATTTTACTCTTATATTTTTCACTTTTAACATTTCGGGTTTTCATAGTGGTAACTAATTTTTACCTAAGAAATTTAATTTTAATTACTAAAAATAGAATTGAAATTATTAAATAATGTTTTAATTATTATTAAAAATAATAAATACATTTTGTAAAATAAAATTTCTATGTGTGATGAAAATTAATTTTAATATTAGCACACGTGATGCATAAAAATCTTTTTTGAAAAACAAATGTATTTTTAAGCTTAAAAATAATGTTTTGTATGGAATTATAGATGTTTTTGATTTACCTAAAATTAAATGGTATATTATTACATATATTTATGTGGATTTTAAATCCAGATAAAATATAATTCCAATTTTTTTATACTTAATTAAAATGAACATACTAAAAATAGTTTTTACTAAACTAAATATTACTTAAATTTTAAAATGTTAAACCTGAGTTTTTTAAATAAAACATACTATTTTTAGATGAATAATTTTTCTCCTTAAATATATATTCATTAATGAAAATTGTTTAATAGTTTTTAAATCCATAAATAGTTTATGATAATTTCATAAAAGCTACTATATAAGTATAAATTGTATTTTTTCACTATTCACCTAAAAATCAAATATTTTATATAAATACCAAAAAATAAACCTAAGATAATATTATTATTATGAATTAAAAAATTAATTTCAATTTATAAAATTTAATTTATAAAATTTTGAATTTTAACTTTTAAATAAAAAATATAAATAAAAACTATCTTTAAAGAAAAATTAACTTTTAAACATTAAATTTTCTTAAACCCATTTCATACCATATTATAAATAATTGAGTATTGATATATTAGTTTGAAATATTAAATATTATCAAAAAAATATTTTAAAATTTAAAAATTTAATTTATTTGGTAAAATTATTTTCACTTTAAATATTGTGTTTTGAAAAATATTCTTTTTAAATGTTTAATATTTTTAATCAAATTTCATTAATTTTTTATATTATAACCAATAAAGTTAGTCAATTAATTGGTATTAAAAATATATCAATAATTATTTTAAAAAAAGAATCTGTAAGTAATTTAAAATATATATTTTTATAATAAATAATTTTATTACCTTTTTATTTACATGAGGTTTAATCTTATTGTAATTTTATTATTAATGGTTCACATCATAATTAATTATTTTAATAAGATATTTCATGGTTTATTTTATTCATGTGTTTACTATGAAATGACATATTCAATGGAATATTTAAATGGAATTTAGTACTAAAATATCAGGGTTTTATTCCCCCATTAAATAAATTGCATCCTCATAATTTTAATTAGAAACCACTAATAAAAAATAAGGGAATATAAAATATTGAAATTAATCAATATATAATTTCTAATGAGGTATAAAGATAAATATATTAGGTATTACTAGAATTTTTTATATCCAAAATATGATTCTTAAGAAGTTTCTAGTGGCATAAATTTCACAAATTCATGTTCAAGATGTTGTTCTAAACCAAATACTAAATCAAAAATAGTTATGATACTATCAAATAGAATCATAATAAATGATCTTATGAATATGAAAAATAAATCCTAATATTTATTCACCAATGAAACCTTCATTTAAGCCTATGATACTTTCATTTCAAATGTTTCACACTTGGTTCAACCTATAACTCTTTTTGTTCAACATAGGTTATCCATTTTCATATTTAAATTAGGATCTTTATCTAAAATATATTCAAATGCATCATAAAGGTTCATAAAGAGTGTGTTAATCACTATAGAATATCCACCAGGTGTGCAGTTAGGCCTATTTTTCATTCACTATGTGAATATTGAGTTAATACCCAACCAAACTTTTTGGAGTTATTACCCCTAGGTACATCTATTCTAGAGACTAAATCAACCTTTTTGTATGTAGAGAGGGATGAAATTGATAGTAAACCAAAAAATATAAAATTTATAAAAACCTTATGATATTATCATAAATTTAGACTTATCCCTTGAGTTTTCACTAAAGTTATATAATCTTATTCCCCAAAATAAATAAACTAATCTAAAAAGTAGCTAAACCTTTATCTGATACCAAAAAAGTAACATTAGACCCACACTTCCTTATTCTGTGATAGAAATACACAATTCACAACTAGCTTCGATACTGAGTGATATATCCCAAACTAAACCTACATATAGTTCAATAATTTAAACATTAAATGTCATAATAATCACACAATCCCAAGAAGCTAAGTTTTAGCATCTTTGAGAATGAGATAAAAACTAAAATTGTTGTACAATACATGTGAATATTTCTCCATAATCCAACCTCTCTTGACCCCCTTATAGTATTCTCATAAGTTATAATCATATTCATAACCTGGGGAATATAAACATAAGATTAGGGTGAAATAAAATGATTAGTAAGGGAAAAAAGTTTCAACATTTCACCAATAGTTGGATCATAATAATAAGGGAAAACATGATCAAGGGAGAAATATATTATTAAAATGAACACAAAAAATAAGATTTTTCTATAAGACATGATAGAAAGATACATAATTTCAATTGAAGACACATGAACCATGGAATAAGAGTGTGATATAATAAACATGATACATAGAGTATAATCATATTATTATGATATAAAAATATGGAATAAACATAAGTATAGGAAATCATAATATTGGGAACAATGTAAAAAAGAAATCAAGGCTAGGAACAATCTTGTGAACAAAGAAAAACATGATCATGTCCATATGTAATCATGAAAATAAATATATATGTGTTCACATTCATTCAGTATCATGTGAAAAAAATTATATGCGATCATGTGAAAAAAACTATATGTGATCATGTGAAAACAACTTAATGTGATCATGTCCATGAATCACCTTGTGAACAAAGTGTAACAAAATCATATCCACACAAAACCTTGTGAGAATGAAATATGTGATCATGTCCACACACCATCATGTGAAAAAAGATTAATGCGATAATTTACATTCACCATTATGTGAACAAAGAATATAGAGATCATTCCCACACACATCTAAGTGAACAAAGCATAACATAATCATGTCTATGCATAAGATTGTGAAAAAATAAAAGCACGATCATGTCCATGCATAACCTTGTGAACAAATAATAACACCATCATGTCCATGCACAACCATCTTATATCATGATATATAAAAATTTAACCAATTCATTGTAGGGATTTTAAGGATCCAACCCATCAAATAATAATAAACCATTCATAAATATCCCACAATAACCTAAACATTTCTTTATTTTACCATAGATTAATCAACTTTTGAGAAAGAAATGGGTTTCATGAAAACTTCCTAGAAATATTATCATCTTAAGACATACGAATAAAAAAAGGCAGATGATATCATAAGATAATATCCAAATTGTATCATTAAGAATGTAAAATGATGTTTTCATAGATGAAAAACACCCTTTACAGATTATTTGATAAATCAAATTGAAAATAAGAAGAAATACCCCCTTTTGAAATTCTTAAAATCCCATTAAAAGCATTTTCTCTAAAAATAAATAATGTGTTCTTGATAAATCATTTTAAAAATTACCATTTACAAATTAAAAAAATGGGTTTTAGAAAAAAAATCTATTAGAGTAATTTTATTTCAAAAAATTTTCATGCGAAGACATAAAAAATACTGAAGACTTCTTTCTTAAAAACCCAAGACTTTAAAATCCCTTTTAAATTCAACAATTTCTTGTAAAATAAAAACTATAATTTTGAAAAATATAACCAAATTTAATTTTATTTTTGAAATTATTAATGGTAAAAATAATTTTGAAAACCATTTTAAAACATTTAAAAGAATAATATTAATGAATAATTCTTATAATAATGGAATAAACTGTAATAGTGTTTTTAGAAAATGTTTTTACCATAGTTATAAAAGATGAAGTTATGACTTATATTCAAATTTATTTCAAAAAGGGTAAAGTGAAAACATTTTAAAAAAAATTTAATTTTAAAAATAATATTTAATAATTGATTCTTGTAAATAGAATAATGGTTTTTCTAAAAAAAATGTGGAGTGGAAGATAAAATATAAATTTTTTAAAGGAAAATATTTTTCCAATATTTATAAAATATATTTATTGAGACCCACATCATAAATAAGGTGACAAATATTTAATTGGAAAAGCGTTGAAGATAAAGTTTAATAATACTAAAAATAAAACAAATTTGGATTTCAAAATAATAAAAGAGAACATTATTAGGAAGAGGAAATATGGATATATATGTGAAAGAGTTTATTTAGACAAGATGTAAATTATTCTTAACATTATTAAATTTTAGGAAGAAACAGTTCCGTCAATTTAATTCCCCAAAAAATGAATAAATTTATTATAATATTATCAAATAAAAAAAATATAACCATCTTGTAAAACTATAGTCAAAGAGGAATAATTATGACTTAAGTGGAGAAGTTGGGTCAAGGAAAACCCCCTACAGTTTAAGAAATTTTTTAATAGAAACCCATTGAAAGAGAGAGATTAAAATTGAATTTCAAGTACCATGAATAAAATATAATTTATGATATTATTTATAAAATATTAAGTATACACACCACTTAAATACCATTATTTTAATAAAATAAAACACATCTTAAAGAAATAAAATTGAGACGAAACACCCTTACCTTTTACTCCCAAATTCCATGAAATATATTTAATCTCCTATATAAGAAACATAACTATCATAATGAAACATTTAATAACTTTATTAAAATATTTATCAATTTCCACTCTTTAATTATAATCACTTATTATACATTTGTAATTTATTTATATATTTTTTCATTATTAGATGTTAGAGATTTTGATTGTTTCACATATTCCTTAAAGTTTTGATATTGATTCTCATTCATTGATACCAAGTAAACCATTTATATATTATATAAGGTACTTTTATATATGTTTATAATGATTTATAAATCTATAATTTCATTAAATGATAATTTTACTCATGAGTTGAAAGGATAAAATCAACGACGAGTTTGTTTTGGTAATTTTTGATGATCAAAAGTTGTTACATGAATAATGTGTTAAAAATAAATATAAGATTTACATATCCTTAAATACAATATTATTTTCTAAACTATTTATAATAATACCAATATTTATTTTTCTATATCTGTTGATGATATAAATTTTTATCATTGTTCATGTAGGTGGTTAAACTGACCTAAAAAGTAACACACTACAATCGATGAATGGGTATGGTTAAGAAAGTGATTCCTTTATATTAATATCATTATTAAATAAGTATAATTATATTATATATATTTTTTAAGGTGGTGAATCATATTTTAATATATATTTATAAAGGATAAATTTGTAGATGAAAAACAAAATACACTCCTTTGTGGAGGTGGTAGTTCACATGTACACATAGGCATTGTTATCATTTTCCATAAAATAAAAATAAGGTAGAAATTAGTTTATATTTTAATAATATTAATAATGTTATATATATAATATTTATTAAATAAATATCTCATTTGAACCATCCATGTAAGACAGTTATGAAAAAATGAATCACATAATTTATGGAAGCGATAGTCTGTGAATAACACAAGCGACATTTTCATTTTTTGAATGGTTGGAAGGAAGGTAGAAAATGATTATCCCATAAAAATAATAACATTTTATGATAATTAGGATATTAATTTAACTATTTAAATATATTTATATTATATTTATAGGTGGTATAATAATAAATAAAGGAAAATAAAGAAAAAAGGGTAATTGAGAATTTACCTTACTCCTTGGAGGATCTTCTTATAAATTGGATTATGGATTTTAGAGGGGGTATTTTGAGAAGAAAAAAACCTGTATGAATTATATAGGGGTTTTTGAAATTTTTTTTTATATTATGGTCAAATATAAGTGGCTTTGGGTATGAATAGAAGTGGGGTGGTGATGAATCCTTTTATAAGGGAGGGGGTGGCCTTTTTATGACAATATAAAATGTAAAGTCACTATTCAAAGGTCAAGTAGATCCAATAAAGGAAAATAATGAAGTGGGGGAAGAGTTAATGTTTTTCAATCCTCAACCATATATTTTCATAAATGTTCCAAATATGTTTTTAAGTCTTTTACTCTTATATTTTTAACTTTTACCATTATGGTAATTAATTTTTACCTAAATAAGTCACTTTTAATGACTAGAAAGAAAATAAGACGTATTAAATAATTTGAAACTAATGATTTCAAATATGAAATAAATTTTTTGAAATAAAATTTCTAATGGCGATAAAAATTAATTTAAATATTAGTGCACATAACACGTAAAAACTATTTTTTTGGAAAAGTGTATTTTTAATCATAAAAATAATATATATGATAAAATTTTCAATGTTTTTGATTTCCTTGAAAATAATTTCTTTATTTTGAAAATAATAATAGTTATGTGTCTTTAAAATAAATTCAAAACAATATTAAACCTTGTTGATACTTATTTAAAAGGAACATACCAAATTTAGTTTTTATTAAAGTAAACGATACTTAAGTTTCAAAATATTAAACATGAGTTTTATAAATTCAAAATAGTATTTTAAATGTATAATTTTACTCTTTAAATTAAACTTTGGTCATGAAAATGTTTTTATAATTTTGAAATTCGTACATAGCTTATGATAATGTCATAAAACTATGGTATATGCATAAATTATATTTTTTTACTATTCACTTAAAAATCAACTATTTCAGATATATACCAAAAATTAATCTTAAGATAATATTGTCATGAATAATTAAAAACTGCAGTTAATTTCATAAATTTAAAATTCTATAATTTTAATATTTTTCTTTTAAATACAAAATACAAAAAAAAACTATCGTTATAAAAAAATAAACTTTTAAGCTTTAAATATTATTCATCCCATTTCATATCAATTTATAATTAAATTAGTGTTATTATATTTGTTTTAAAAAATTTATATTATTATAATCATCTTATAAAAGTGATAAATTTAATTTATTAGGTAAATTTCACGTCACTTTAAAAATAGTTTTTAAAAAATATCTTTTTTAACATTTAATAATTTCAATAAAATTTCATTTATTATTTACATTCTAATAAATAAATTTAATCGAATCATTGGTATTAAAATAAATCAATCATTTTTTTAAAATATTTTTTTTAATTAATTTAAAATATTTATTTTTATAATAAATCATTTTATTATCTTTTTATTTACTTGAGGTTTTATTATTTTTGTAATTTCATTAATGATGTTTCACATCATAATGAATTATTTTAATAATCTATGTCATGGTTCATTTTAGTTTTTTTATTATGTGTGAAAAAAACTATTTAATGAAATATTTAAAGGTAAATCAATACTCAAATATCAAGGTGTTTCAATACTCTTCTTAGTTTCCTAATATTCTTTGATTCATGATCCTCCCCTTGGTTTTCTAAATTTTTTTGAGTCGAGATACTACTCTTAGTTTCCCAAATTTCCTTGAGTCCTGATAATCCTCTTTGCTCTAAGAAATATCATTACCTAGAACATTTTTTAAGTAAACTTGGAATGTATGCTCATGTATAAGACCCAAACTAAACCATCAATTGGTAATTTTCACCAAGTAGTCCATTATTTATATGAATTTAAAATGATCCAAACTATTTATATATGCATGACCCTAATAAGAACATAAATGGTTCTGGATGTATGCCCAAAAAAGAAAAAACCTTCAGCCATAGATGCACAACCGTAAAAGGAATTATTGTGGACCTTATCACATGAAATTAAAAGGAATGATGTGCCTCATTAAATTTCATCAAACTACATGGGTATTTATTTCCCACACAAGGATACATAGGAATCCTTTTTCATGGGTCCAATCCCTCCACCATAAAGAGTAATCAATGAAAATGGGAGGGTGATTATAACAGATTGAGGGTGGTGTTCAACCTCAAATACTAAACAGTTACCTATATTTTGTTAATTTGTTTAATGAAATATAAGGTTAATGTAATTATTTAAATATTTTAACATAAAGTACCTCCATGTAGTTATTCAGCCTCCAACTGGTTTGGTGGATTTGTTTAAACTTATACCACCAGTTCTTCAAGGAAATTTCCTTGAACTAGTGAACATATCTTCAGCCGCTAAGATATGATAAAAAAATATCCATATAGATTGTCTTTATTATTCACTGTAATCAAAATTAGCACCACCAAAGTATTTTTAAATATATTACATTGTCTTCTTACTTTAATAATCTAAAAAATGGCGATAAAAAACAATAGTGTCAGTGTTTTATCTCTTTGATTGTCTAATAAGATTTAAGTGTATCTTAGGAATCTTATTCCTTTTCTAATTCAATGAATAAGTGATCATTTATGTGTCAGATTATTCCTGTTAGATAATATCAAGTTGTTCATTGATCGTAGGTTTAGGTTCTTTCAAATTCTATCCCAAACCTTCACCTACTCATACTACATTCTTTTTATATTCACAAAATATCATGAATATTATTTGAATATACAAAAACATAATGATTTTATGTATGATATTATAATATTTAATATCAGAAAATCCCCATTAAGGTCAAACTTTAAAACCATTTTAAGACTCATGTCGACTCCTTACACATGTGATATTTGAAATATGACATCTTTATTTGCCCATAAAATCCAAAGTTATTAAATATTTTAAAATATCCATCCGCATATGCATGGATTCATGAATTTCAGTGTGTAATTAATATCATATCTCCATCTCACATCATATTTATCCTAATTCATTATATCATCTTGTATTATGATTTATTTAGATGATCATGATATTTAAATCTGAGAAGAATATTGAAATGAATTTTATAAATTATAGTTTCATAGAATTTTCACAAAGTATTAGTTTTTATATAAGACATAAGAATATATAATATTTTTTTTAAAATCATGGTCTTATTTCATTTTACATTAAAGGGTTGACACTACATATGATAGACACCAACATTTTTCTAAAAGGACTTTCACTTTTTATAAGAGGTGAGCCTTCACATGAAAGGATTCTCAGCCTTGTAGGAGAGACTCACTCTCATATTAGAGGACATATAACTTCATATAAATGGATTACTCATATAAAATATCATATTCTCACATTAAAGGATTTTAGTATCATATGGAAGCCTCATTCCCATATGAAAGGGTTAACTATTTCGTATGAAAGGTATCCATGTATGAAGGGATTTTTATCATAAAAAAGAATTAATTTTTCAGATTTACACAAATGAAAAAATTTCATAACTCATAAAAACCCAAAAACCATTTTAGTTTAACATGATAAATTCTCAAAAACCTAGAATCATCTCATATAATCATCTAAATAAGTCTATTAATAATTCTATCAATAATTTTTCTTTAGAACCTTTGAATGAAATATCACAACTTCAGTTTTAGTTTTATTTGTCATAATAATTTTTCGATCCATCCACATGGATTATTTAATTATACCATTTATTATAATATGTTTTAAATAATACTCTTAAACTTTTAGTACTTGTATTTAACTTGAAGATCAACTCACAAACAACCATCACATTTATGGGGTTGCTATATTGAATCTGTCCACTCTAATGCAATATCAACTTCAACTCCTTTTTTATCATGGAAATGTGTCCTTAAATGATCCTTTTACGAGTTATTAAATAGAATATATTTTTAAAATCTCTTAAAACACTATTTAATAAATATTTATAGATTCTAATCATTATGGAATCCATTATTATTAACAAAAAACACGATCCATTATTTGGAACTCTAATCCCACCCTTTTGATTTTTTGACAATATCATCAGTCCTCTTGGTCAATATTTTCACTCCAATGAACAATTTTAATATACCATTTATTTTAAATAATTTAAAATGGAAAATACTTATCCTTCTTATAAATACTATAAATGTAATGGATGGTCTTCCTATCCCAAATTCAACCTTCTTCAAAACAACTTCTTCTGTAACCTTTTTTTAATGTTACAACCTGATCCAATTTGTTTGGATATTTGTAGAATCATAATTTGTTATCCATAATCATTTATTTAGTTATCTCTAAGTATACATGGTCTAATCAGGTATAAAAAATAAGAGTGAATAACTAAAACACCGAATCTATATATAAATCTACAATTTATGTGATACCAGATTAATTTCCCCACTTTAAGAGCTGAATAAATAGGTTCCTCAAGAAATATATATCATACACTCATCTTCAACAAATACATCATAGTTTTCAAATTTAATAGGGAGAAATCCCCATTTAGACTATCTTTAAAATCAATTAACAATCCCTCTTTATAAAATAAATGTTATAAAATTGTAGTATAAATAATAAGTGCGATTGGAATACCACATATTCAGATCTCTTTAATAATATCTAGATTCAGTAATTTCATGTAAAAACTTATTTGACAATTTATTCTTTATGTTATCTCCCCCTCAAAGGATTATCTATTTTTCTTATCATCATGGTAGTTTTATTCAATAGTGCTTCCATGATGATCACCTTCTTTTATTTCTAATGAATACCAAATCTTTTTATTTTTCCTCCTTTTAAAAATCACTTTTAATTACCTATATGAAAACACATATAATCAAGTGTAAGGGAATAAGGTGAGTTTAAATAGGCTTCTTAGTAAGATTTTTAGGGCTAATATCTATTTCTTAATCCAGAACCTCTGTTCTTTGTGGCTCTTAAGTATTGAAAAATCTTCATGATTTTACTCCATTTTAGTATCCTTCTCTATTATTCTTAAAGAAACATTATTATATTATTGTACTTAGATATTCTATTATAGAGAATAGGATTATTCATCTTGATAAATTAATCACATACAACCAATGGTTCTTTTCTATTGTCTTTAATCTTCTTGAGCATTTCATATTTGGAAGGAAAAATAATCATGCAGTCTGTTGCAACATATCTAAATTGTTTTAACCTTACACATAGTTTCTATTAGCTATTGATTTTATATTTAATAGAAAAACTCTCATAAAATTCAAGTTCTTCATGTGGAATAACCTATTTCAATTTATCACTTGCAGTTCCTTATACTTCTCTATTTCAAGACTATTTTCAATTGTAAAGGCCAAATAGTAAGGCACTTCTTAACATACTTAGTTTTATTAGAGTATATAAAAGGTTTTTAATAATTATTTATGTTTCGTTTTTTGGGAAAATACTCTATATCTTCATCAATGACGCCTTATATTAAGAAAATATTTTTATTTCTTTCTTTTATTAACTTCTATCTCTATTTCACTGTATTATCTTTTATATTGTTGTTTTTACCCATTTTAAAATAGTGCATGATGTGACCTTTCCATTCAAAATAGAATAATATCTTCTATGTATATTTTAAACTCTTTAGAGATTCCTTTATTTACTTATTGGGATTGTTTTACTCAAATGTTTACTTTTTTACTACTCTCATATGAAGACTTACTTTCAAATTCCTTCTGTTTCTTTTGATTTTATGGTCTCCCCTTCTTATTAGTATAGGATTTGTGTATGAATGCTATATACCAGAAATATTTATAATAATAAACACTTATTAAGTAATAGTTATAAAATATATTTAATTATTTGAATATATTTTTTAGATAGATTTAATTTTTTATGTGAGACCTATTTTTTAAAACATGAATTATCATTTCTTTCACTCTACCCCCTTAACTATAAACTCCTAAAATTTTTATAATATTATATATTATTCCAATTTTTTTTCCTTATTCCCGAACCTCAAAAATCACTAGAATTAGATAAAAAATATTTTTTCCTCTACCTATAATCTTTCAACAAATTTATACTTCACACCTTTCTATTTTTTAGTGGTAAAACCAACCTTTTGAGAAACTCTTTTAGAGATGATTTTATTTTAAGTTCCCATATAAACCATTGATGTGTTGATGAAAATTTAGTCATTTTTATCTACCCAAAATTTTCTAGATTTATATTTAAATCCCTTCGTAGAAGAGAAAGCTTTATTAGTACAAATAGATTTATCTAGAGTTTAGGTTACATTCTTCGAAGAACTTGTTGTAGGTGCCTCTCTAGATTATATTAGGATATTTTTTTTTTCAAAAAAAGAGTCTTTTTGGAGACAAGTATATATGAAAAGCTTTATATGATAAAATTTTCCATCTTATCTATCTACGAAATTCCAAAATTTAGGGATTCCAGGTTTCAAAATTTCACATCAAGTTCACGAAACTTTATATTGAGGGAATAATTGTCATCCCCAACCAATATCAACCCGTATTACCATTAACTCTTTAGATTCCAAATAAAATCACCATGAATTTTAATTTTTTGTAGTAAATAAGTGTCAAAAAATTTTATTCTTTTTTATTTAACCTCTAATTGAGAATATTTTCCATTCATAAAGGTTTTATATAGTTTTTCCAATGCATGAATCACTTGTTCCAGAAAATATTTTTTATAACACTATTAAAAACATGTATTTCCAGTTTTTATGAAACTAAGGAAATTTTTTTATCATAAATATCCACAAATTATTTTTTGGCTTCAACAAGGTCTATAAGAGAAATTAACTTTTTAAATATCCTTTGTAGTACATCCTTTATTTCATCAACTTATTCTTATAACTATGTTTTATCATCAAGAAGCCCTTCCAAAAAACCAAGTATATATGTAACTACTTCAATATAGAATTTCTTCATTTATCTTTCAATTTGAGATTATATGTATTAAATAGTTTTGAGAGGCTCATTATCTTAATACTCTATACATCCTGAACCAGTTTCATGAAAAAGATCATTTTCAATAGATCTGATAGATGAAATATTACCACTATGATCATATTTATGTAGTGGTTAGTACTTATTTTTATTTTAAATTATTTTATTTCTATTACTTAAGGTTTTTTATGAAACTTCTAGGATTCTATATCTAGAAGGAACTTCCTATTTCTCCATCAAAGTAATATAAAAAATCCCATGAAACTAGTACTTAATATTAGATATTTAATCAAATAGAGAAATAAAATATATTTAATAATAGGTAGACCTAGTTAATTCTAATTCCACTTGAAGTGTCCAGTGGTCATACAGGGATACTGAGAGGAGGGTGAATAATTATACCCTAATTTAATTAATTTTCAATTTTTTTCTTTCTTTTTACCCCTTAAATATTTAACCTATATCTTAGTTGAGAAATATAGATCAATAAATGTTCTGTCACAACTTATATTTCCCTGAAATCTATAATATAACTAAAAAATAAGAATATAGAGATTTAAAAGGTTCAGTATTGAAAGATTACTCCTTTCTAGGTTCAGGTTGAGTTCTAAGACCGAAAGTAATCCCTAAAAAATGGAATAGTGGTTATAATATAAATTTGGGAATTTTTATCAATGAATCCCAAAAGGATACTTATACTATATTACATAAGTGTCATGAAAGATAAGGGTTATGTTATTTATTGAATATTATAACAAAAACTACTTCCTTATATCTCTTAATATTACCACAGATATGGTGGTTTTTTTATATTGGTACTATATACATTCAATTAACATTCCTCAAACCAGTGATAATTTCTTTTACTATAAAGATATTATCAACAACTCTCAATCTAATTTGGCCTTGTTCTTCATCTCAATTTGAATGATAAATGCAGAAGTATTTCTAAATACACCACATTGTCTTCTTCTTTTAATAATATCAATATAATGATGATAAAAAATAACATTTTCTATCATTTATATCTTTAATTTCCTTCAATTATGCATATATATTATAGGCCTCTTATTAATTTTGTTCTTTGACGAACAATTTCTCTAGGATGCATTGTATTTTTCTTCTTTAATGCTAGAAATTTATTTAGTGATTATAGTATCAGGTTCTCACAATGTCTCTCCCATGCCTTCTTTTACTCATCCTCCTTACTCTTTATATTCACATAATATCATGAATAATATGTAAATATTATTTTCATATTTTATATATGGAAATTACATGATTTGTGGTAGTATCTTATCTTCTTTAATCTCAAAAAATTCCAAAAAATGGTCAGACTTCAAAACCTCATTAAGACTCATCTTGAATCCTTACTTGTTTAATATTTTAAATATAACAACTTTATTTTCCCAAAAAACCTATAACTATTAAATCTCTTGAAATATCCATCCATATGTTCCTAGATGAATGTATTGTGGCATGGAACTAATCACAACACCCCATCTTCAATCATGTTTTACTTGATTCATTATCTCATATTAGATCATGATTTATTTTAATGATAATTATATTTAAATCCTTAAAGAAAATTATAAATAATAATATGAATTAAGGCTTCTCTAAATTGTCACAAAGTATTTTTTTCATAAGATCCATTGGTGTTTCTAATTCCATTTCAAAATTATGGCCTTCTTTCACTTCATATAAAAGGTTTTACACATCATATGATAGATTATCATATTTATATTAATGTACTTCCACTACATATGTGAGTTTTACATTCATAATAAAGAATTCTCAGCCTTGTAGGATAGATTTCTTCTCATAATAGAGAACATAAAACTTTCTATGGAATAATTCCACATAAAAAATCTCATATTATCATATGAAATATTTACAATATGAAATGAAAGCCTCTTTCCATATGATAGGATAAACCAACTCATATGAAAGGTATCCATATATGAAGGGCTTATTTTTGTTAGAAATAATTACTATATCAAATTTTATCCAATACATGAATTCCAGAACACATGAAAAAACTCATATAACCTTTTCAAATTAACCTAAGTCATTATTAAACACCTAAAATCATCTCAAATAATTATCCAAGAAAGTCTAGTGATAATTTCATTGGAATTGTTTCTTAAGAACCATTAGATTAAACAAAACAACCTCATATATAGTTTTATTCATTAAAATAATTATTCAAAACCCTCATATGGCCAACTAATTTCTCCCATTTATTATAATATGTTGTATAAAACACTCTTTAACCTTTTTAATTTGTCTCTAATTATCTCTCAAACAATCATCAAATTATAGAGGTTGATATATTGAATCTATCAACTCTAACACAACAAAAAATTCACCTCCTTTTCAATCATGGAAATAAATCCTTAAATGCATATTTTAAGATCTCTTTAATTGTAGTTATATTTAAGATATCTTAAAATACCATTCAAAACATATTGATACCTTCTCATTATTATTAAAAACATTATTATTGAGAAAAATCAATATTTGGGCTCTTTAAGTGTCAATAACTCACTTTTACTAAAGGATAACCAATATTTTCACTTGAAAAGATAAAAAACATATGTATTAGATCTATATAAGAGTCCTATAAGAGAGAATATGATCCTCAGTGAGATGATTTGACCTCCTATCTTCTTAGTTTTGATGCGTAATACTTAGACTGATATTAGTTCACTTTTATAGCCACCCAACTTTGTAAAGTTGGTTTTGATAAATATGAATATGTGAACATCCAGAAAAATTCAAAACTAATATATTCATTTTATTTTTTAATAAAAAAATATAGTTTGTTTTATATAAAAAATAGCGTAAAATATATATTTATAATGCCTTCATATTCAACGTAAATATAACTTCCAATATTTTCAAATTTAATCCTTTATTGATGATATATTGGATATAGATAAATCTTTAAAGACTATATTTTACATCCTAAAACTTCAAAAAGATCATAAATACTAGTTATGGGGTAATGTTTCCTTACTTTTTCTTATTTAAATATCATGATTATATGTGAATAGTTCCATGTTTTCATTTTATTCACTTGATAAAAAAAATGGTGAACCCCATGGAGACATTTTAGAATAAATAAAACTACTATATTATTTATCATAAATCTAAACTCTCAACTAATATAGATCTATAGAATCAATCTAGTATAATACTAAAAGATGATACCATACCAGGATAGCACTATCCACATCTTATCGTAGGGGTAAACTTATAAAATATTAAAAAAAATTATATGTTAACTCTCAAGAAACTATAAGAAGATACCTCACCCATAACTTTGTTTTCATACAATGACAGACCTTCCAATTGAGAGAAATATATATTTCGGAGAGTTATATAAATAGATTGACTGTTAATCCTTTTCACCTATGAAACTATAATAGAAAAAAATCATACCTCAAATTATGAATCATTATTGATATCAATTGATATATATTTTCATATTTAATAACCAATCCATCCAAAGAATAATTTTTCATTCATCAATAATAATAAATAACTGTATTAAATTTATTCTTGATCCATGAATAACTTCATACTATGAAAATCCTCTAACAAAAATAACAATCCTTAGTTTGTTGCTATCAAATTCCATAATTTGATGGAGATTCCAAACTAAATGATTTAACCCTTAGACATGAGTATGAGAGAAAAAGAAATTTGGTTCAATTTATTCTACTAATACTAATATGAAAGTAGAGTAAACAATGATCTTACCTTTAAAAACCCTTGGATTATCAACCATCGATGTATTTTTTAACTATATATTACCTCATCTAATATATTCTACTTATTAACCCTACTTCCTTCCACATCCCTGGGCTATATCTGTTTATGGTCCCAAGGGATGCATTTCACTGAATTGCAACCGAACTCATCAATATACATCCTATATTAGTGATTCTAAAGTATCTAGATCATAAAGTTACTTCTAAAATCATAGATATTGTATACACCACTAATGTTTTGTAATATTCTAATACATACACCCATCCATACTGAATATATTAGTATATAAGATCAGATCAAAACAATAAAGTTTCTAGACTAACATGTTCTCTACAAGACCATCCCTATCTATCACACCCACACAATTATTGAGCCTTAAATCATATATATACTACTAAATATTTATTTGTGGGACCCTTTAAAAATATTTTTTTTGAGTCTTCTATATAATCATACCTAGTTAGAAGAGTATAAAACTGGTAAATCTTGCACCAAACATTCATAAATAATATCCCTCCCTCAAAATGGTTACAAAATCTAATTAATTATCTACCCTAAGTGTCACTAATAATAAATCATTCCTAAATTGGTCTTAAGACTATATCCAATATCTCATAGAATCATCTCAATATCCCTTTAAATTTTATACATCTAAATAAGATTTCTTTAAATAAAACTCATTACTTAAGTTATATGATGCACCTATGATGAAAAAATAAATCCACATGATTTATCTACTTACTCTATCCATAAATCAATATCCTTATACGATAAAAGTATCCTTACTTTAAAAATATTTACTAATATAAAATTTTCAATTTTGAATATCAAAATATTTTTTTGCTCAATATACATGACCGACTATCTAAAAAATTATTATTAGTACACATTAAATTATATTATGATATGATATATATCAATGAAATAGTATAATAACTAAATATAAACACAAACATTTTAGTCAAACATATTCTAAGAATAATCGTTTAATATGTATACATACTATATCACTATGTTTTTCACAAGAAACTCACAATCTTATGTTTAAAAAATGAAATCATAATTATATTAATGAAAATAAAATATATGTACACCAATTTCTATGATAATACCTGAAAATTAGGACACTCTTCCCTAGTAATGATTTTTAGACTATCAAGTCCCTTTCACAGATTCACGGGTTCCATCTTCATCTATAGTTAGTTTCCCAAGACGATAAAAGGTTCAAGAATATTATTATTCTAAATAATCAGTGAAAATACTATTATGTATATACAAAAAGCCTAATCCTAAAACTATATATGATACCACATTAACATGACTTGGCCCTACTAAGACCCCTATTGTATTGAAAATGAAGCCAAAATTATAACCCCCTGATCGTATCCAACAAGACAGGGGCTAGTGACTAAAACCAACTTTATCATCTAAAATATATGTCATTCATTTACCTCATTAATGATAAATAATTTGAATAATATGAGAAATCATCACATTAACAAAAAATAATATTGATTAATTAAAATCATGATAAATTAATTCTGCATAGTATTGTTATGAAACATAATAACATTTTCTGGAAACACATAAGCTTAGAAAATTTGTATAAAATCATTTATGCTATAAATAATGATAAATATGAAGAAATAAGTAAATACACAATTTATAACTCTTTTAAAAATCACGTTTCTTAATCAATGTTACCTAATATCCCCACAATTATGATCTTGTGGGTCTTAAATGATATGGATGGTAGGAGTGAGTATAATATTATTTAATATATTCCTCCATTATAATCCTTAATAGTTCATATGAGAGTAGATAACATTAATTCATCCGTAATATGATATAACTAAATCAGAAAAATTGAGTCAACTAAGATAAAGGTTCATATCCACTAAGACTACCTAATTACTCACTGTATATATGATCCTCGAGACATAAGGTGTTTATATATAGTATAGATTATAAAAAAATAGGAATCCCCAAACTTTTTTAACAATAAGAACATTACCAAAAAACTCATTGACTTATATCATTTAATTATTCATATACTACAAGAGGGTGTGGGGAGTATATAACTCAATGGTTCATCTAAAAGTCAATATAAAACCAGGATACCAGGATACACTCATACTCAAAACTCATATGGTGGTCATCAAGGTAATGATGATACAAACCATTATTCACATACCTTATAATAGGATATCTATAATCCATAACCCCCACTAAATTGTGAACCATTCATCACTATTATAACTCCTATCCCTATAAGAAAATATCTTATATTTGGTAAAAATATCACTTAATCTCTATAATATCATAATTTATTATCATGTTTACATGTCTAAAAGTATATCAAAACATTCTAGAAAATAAATATTACTAACTTCCAACTATAATAAACCTTAGAAAAATTCATGGGGATAATTCATAAATAAAACCACATTATCATATGTAGGGAAATAAATTTCTCTATTAATAAAGGGATACAAAGTACCATACTTATAAAAAATTCACCATTAATAAAATTAAATGATACCTTAACTGAAAATTTTAAGTAATAACACTATTAATGAGAAACTAGTATATACCTTAAAATTATCTAAAATATTAAAAACTTATGGAACTCAACAAAAAACATCTAAAATTCACCTTATAAAACTCGAATATACTCTATAAAAAATAAACTATATTATATAAAATATTCACCATTAAATATATAGAATTTAACATTTATTATGTATAATTAGTTTTCATGATAAATTACATTTTAAAATTTCTAATACCTCTCTATAACACTAACTAAAAAGGATTAATAATTCAAAATTTGAAGGTTGATCATAATGAATTTATGATCTTCAGATTACAAAATCAATTCAAAAGTCAAGAAAAATGATTTTAGTGATTATTTTAAATTTATTATATAAGAAAATTTAAAATTATATGTTCTTATTTAGAATCATAATTCAAGGATCACGATATTATGAGAATTTGAAAAACTTTTAATGAATACTTCATTATCTTTAGAATCAAATATATACAAATATGTGATCTAGTATATGTGTTATAATTTCCAAATTAACCTTTTCCTATGATCAAGTACATAGATTCATTTAATAATCAGGTTAATTAAAACTATTTTTAAATAAATATTAAAAAACACTCTCTATGTTTATGAAAATTTTCAATAAATATTTCTTACACATTAAATTTAAATCCCTCAATCAATAAACAATGATAAAAAATACTAAAGGAAGAGAATTATAGAAAATATATGAATTACTGAACCCAAAAAATTACTATAAAAAATAAAATAAAATAATTAATTGATCACACTTGAAAATGTGTGTATTTGAAATGTGAATGGTTGTGGTATTATTAAAATGCGTTGATTTTCAAAACATCGTATATTTTTTAGAATAATGAATCATGGTAATTGTGAACTTATGGAAAGCCAAGTTGTGATAGTTGTTTGGTAATTGTATTTGAATCGTATTCTTTTTCGTGTTACGTGTTTAGTACTTATTTATGTTAATAGTGTTTATAGAAATGGCATCGTGTAGGCGTCATAGAGACCAACTGGAGGATGCTGCCAAAAATATGGTTCTATCGGAGCCACAGGTGAACCAGTAGCTAGTGAAAAGTATAGTTCATGCATTACAAGAAGTGGGAAGTGGGAAAAAAGGATGAACCAAATCATATCAGTTAAGCGATAGAGTTTCAAAAGAAGAATCTACCTATTTTTAAGGGTGATTCAGATTCAGAATGGGATGAATCGTGGATGAACCGAATGAAAATGATATTTGAATTCATGGGAACACTGGAAGAGTAGAATGTGAAGATATAAAAATGCATGTTGGAATATATTTCCCTTCATTGGTGGGAGTTGGTAGTCCAAGCTAGGATAGACTAATGTGTGACATGGGAGGGTTTTAAGGAATTGTTTAACAAATAATTCTACCTTCATACAACAGAATTCAGTGCCTAATTGATTTCATCTACCTTCATACAATAGAATTCAGTGATGGTTCCCACTCCAATGATGATTTACTCAAGGAAGGATTTGTATGGTACCGATGAAGATGGATCTCAACCCCATATGTGTTCTCCTCCTTCACACATCCACTTTAAAGGGTTTTCAATGATTTTTATAAAAAAAATATTAGGGTATTGATTTGTATTTTTTACATGGAATTAGATGATGGGTTTAATAGATTTTTTTCCAATATCCAAGTTATTATGGTTTATCTAGAGTATATTGGTTTTAAAATTATTTATTTCCTCTTATGTGAAGATAATGTTCTTCTATAATTTTAAGATTAGGATGTTTTTTGTTTTTTTATAAAAGAAGTGAATAAAATATACAAGGTAGTATGATATAGGTCTTTTCAATGGTATCACTTTACCTTTTATGAATTTTCCACATCAATGATATTGATCAATGTGTCTTCTGAAGTATCCTGAATACATCTCTCCAAATTCTATAAGTTGAAATATATTTATACTAATTTGGATTGTTTTATTAAGAAGGATATTTCTACCATGATATTTTCATGACCATAAATTACTAATGTCTGCATTATAATCATGATGGAATGAATGATGCCTCAGTGGATCAAAATAAAAAATAATAAAGAAGGATTTTTCCTATATATCTATTATAATTATGTTTCTCTATTATGTAATAAAATTTAGAGAGGTGGGAATTCATCAACCGAGTTCCAATTCACTGGTTCCATCATAAAAACCAAAAATAGGGAGATTAGCCCCTAGGTTTTAACCGATGCTATAAGGGATTTAGAAAAGGTTTCAGTTTTGAATGTGGTTAGGGATGCTGATGTATTGGATGAATTTGAGACACCAATGTGTGTTTGTTTAGGTTTTTTTATCATTATTTTGATGCTTTATTTATAGAGATGGAAAAAAATGTTGAGGATGAGGGTTAGTGTGGACCAATTTCTCCTTCTTTGGATATAATTTATGGACCAATATCAAAATATATTATAAAGGATAAGAATATTGAAGGGTATTTTTCTCTACTATGCCTCAATGAAGTAAATTAGGAAGTAAATAATGTATGGTATGATCTTGGTGCATTGAGTACTTTGTCCCCCGATGGACATGTTTTTGATTCATTTTCTGATGTAACTTTGGTAAATGAATTTATATAGACTTAAGATAAATATTATAATATCATGGATACTTACCCTCATCATCCAAAAAAATATGAACTAAATTGATTTTTTTCATATTAAGTGAAAAATATGAAATCCTCTAGAACACATAAATGAATTCTTATTCCAAAAAGTTAATGGTTGTGATAACATAATGATTATTCTAGTATATAACATATAATTAGTATTAGAGGTTTAGATAATGATGATATTATCACTTTTTATTCATTTAGAAAGGAAAAGCCTGTGCATGCATGAGAAATCCTAGCCGAACAGCCATGCGATAGTGGAGAGCTGATTTCACGATGAATATATTGGGGAGTAGTAGTTCCAAGTAGTTATTCTGGGTTGTATGTAATGTTGGAAGCCTATGAGAAATTAATTCTTCTAAGGCCTATGGGCCACGTAATACTTATGCATACGAGTCTTGTAAGGGTTCCACCTCACCCCTTGAAAGGTGGATTATCAAAAAATCAATAACAAATGAAGGCCTTCGGGCCATTGGATGAGGATAAACCTATAAAAAAATATTTTCCCATTATAGATCAATTTGATAATAATATTTTGGATATATTCCTCTGGGGATATAATTAATTTATAATACCTTATATTTGAGGTATTGGTAATGGGGGTTATTATATGACATTTTTATGCTTTGAACTTTATTTAATAATTTTGAATGAAATTTTAATTTTTCTAAGCAAAAAAAGAGGTTTATGTTCAATATGGAGGAGGCATATTCTATATTGCATATACTACTAGCCAACTATTTCAAGATCTAAACATGTCCTAGATGATGCCCTCTATAAATTTTCTCTAGTCATTTAACTCATCAAAGTAGTAAGCTATTATATTTATAGAAAATTTTATAGATATAAATAAGAAAATTTTCCTCAAAACCATAACATGTTTCATATATATGCTCCACTCAAACTTTGAATCATGAAAAATCATGAAATGATTTTTTATTTTTTCAAGCAAGGTTCAAATTTCAAATATTTTTAAATCTATAAAATAATTACATAGTAATTATAACAATGATGTGTTTTCTATTTGTTATCCTCCATTAATAACCAACACTAAACCTGACAAACACCTTTACTATGATTTCAATACATATTCTCTTTCTTCCATTATATTTAACCAATGATATGGATTCATCCCATGGTTTATTATTTTTTAATTTTATTAACCTTTTATATCATAATTTCCAATATAAATCATGTAGTTCTCTAAGGTTCCTTATTTATTATTTTTCACACACACAACAATAAATGAGCATGAATAGTCATTAAATTATACAATACATCCTTAAAATAAAATTCATAACTACTACCTTAATCTCTACCACCAATCTACTCTAGATACTATTTTTAATAGATATTTCTATAAAGAGAAAGTTTTTCTAACTATTGGTCAATCTATGGTAATTCCATTATTGTCCAACCCCATATTTTTATTAAGTTTATAATAATTAAAATAAATATAGGGAGTAAAATATAATTAATTTAAAATAATTTTCTGCTATAATTGAAGTTTTTCCACATTATCTTTAGTATATTTTGTATTCTCTTCAATAATAGACCTACAAAAAAAATAAACAAGTAAAAGTAAATGTCTACTATATTTAATTTAAAAAATATAGTGATTTAATTTTCACTCATAAAATAGTCCTAAAATAAATCCTAAAACTAAGTCCTAAGAAAATAATAATAACACAATATTCCTATCATATGCACTTTTTTATAAGTATTTTTGATAGACAATACCTCAAAATTTCACATAATAGAAAAATTGAAAGAAGTTACTAAATATGGATCAATGATTTCTATAATTTGACTCACCTCCACATATATGGGCCTTTATCATTGATCAAAAATAAGATTCACACTTTATTGATGTAGTAATTTCTCCACAGTCATAAGACAAATCCACTAATTTTTAGTTAATCATGAGAAATAAAATGTTAATTTATAAACTAACCAAAATAATTAGCCCTATTCTATCTATTCATTCAAAAAATATTTTCCAACATCTTTTATCTTCTCAATCATCCCCCTTCTTCTTCAAATTTTCTATTTTCCTTTTCTTATTATATATAGAATATCCATCTATCCATTCAAAAATTATCAAAATATTTTCAATTTTCATATTGTTTCTATCACTAATTTTTTTTTTATTCATCATTTTTTTATTTCTCTATGAATACTAAATTTAAATTTCGCACCACCTTCTCAAAATGATAAATTCTTACTTTTCACATCAATAAAGGACATTATCATTTATAAAAATTGACTCATAAGAATAAGGGGTGTTTTATATTAATATTCCTCAAGCACATGGATATCCACTAAAAAGTAAAATCTACCAACATTAACCAAAACATCATTGATAACATCTCATTGATATCTCACCAGTGTATCCGGAATTTAAAGAAAATGTTTGGTGTTCATTATTTCATCTAAATACAAGGTTTTCATTATTGTGTAAGAATTTATGTTTACACGTACACCTAAATCACAAATTGTTTTTCTAAATTTGTATTATGTAATATTAATAAACATTGATAACTACCTTGCTCTTATTACCTCTTTAGTTGGCTTATCAACACCACAACTGATTATTATCACATAAGATGTATTATCACCATCACCACATGTTTCTTATTATTTGTAACCAATTCATTCATGAACATTAAATATATAGTTATTTTCATTAAATCTTCTCTAAAGGGAATGTTAATATGAAGTTTCTTAAAAATTCCTAGAAGTATAATTATTTTTCCTTTAATTCCCCCATACTTCAACTTTCTAGAAATTATAATAGTGGTTTAAATGGTAGTGGTAATTTTTATCTAAAGTATTTGTTAGTTTATTTTTTATTTTCCTTCCATCTAACATTATACTTATTTTTTCCTTGGTTTTTATTATTATATATATTATTCACTTAGTTTATGTTGGTGTTATATTTGTGTGAAATAATAATCTATGTAAATATGTCTTGAGAAGATAAGCTTGGAAGAGGACAGAAAAGTGAAGTTACCAAGAATTTATAGTTAGATGATGAAGAGTAAAATAACCAAGAAAGTGGGCACATGCATGTTAAATATTTGAGAATTCATTGAATAATAATTTTTTGAATAACCCTCTTGTTTTATTTATCATGATAAACATGGAATGTCAATAAAGTTGAAATGATGAGTTTCTTCCATTGTTTATATGGAATTTAATAATATGATATAATTTCACTAGATATATTATTATAGATCTATTACAATTTGGAAAAGGTTGAATAAGGGATAAATAATTTGATGGTAGTTGAACATTTTCTGAAGTTTTTTTATTGAATTAAATACTAAAAAAATAATTTAAAATTTCAGAATATTTAAGATAATTTAATGTTTCTAGAAAATAATTCTAATGAAATTATGTAAAATTGGAATATATTCCTTATTCAATGTTCATTAGTTATGTTTCATTATTTGGTTACATTTTTTAAAATCCATTTTTGTGAATTTATTGGGTTTTTAATGATAAAATATAATCAAAATGGAAAATTAATTAATTTGGATCATTTTAAAATGAAAACAATAATTATTTTAATTTTTGGCTAGAAGTTTGTTATTTTAGAGTAAAATAGTTAAATTGTTCTCACTTTTATTTTTTATATATTCCAAGAACAAAATTTTAGTGATTTTTTGGGTGAATATTTATTGAATTTCAATTTTTAATATAGAAATACATTGTTTTAATCCTCAGAGGTTTTATTTTACATTTTTTTATCGATTGATTCAAAAATATAAACTTTTTATACTATAGGTTATTTATTTTTTCCATGTCCCATTCACATCAGGAGTTGTCTATGTAAGTAGATTTATACGTAGGAAAATTTTACTATCTCCCATGTACGGGGTTGCAAATCCTAGAGCATATACATATTTTTTTTTGAAATTTTTCATGTATATGAATTAACATGCTGATAAAAACTATAGAGGTGTTCTCATAGTAGATTCACATGAGTAAAAAGGAACGTAAAGGAAAGATGAAAATTGATCTACATTTGAGCTTCCCAAATCTAACTTGAAAACAAAGTAATAAAATCCCAAATGAGACTCATTTGAATAAAATAATCAATATTAACTACATTTCATAGTGGAAAATTCCATTCAAGACGTGTCACAATGATTGAGAAATGATTAAATCCACATAAATTTGAATGAATCTTTTTGAATTGTGATTTTTAACAGATCTATTTATATAAGAAGATAATGGTTTAATGTTTGGTTAGTGGAAAATCTATGGTCAAACTAGAAAAAGGAAACTCAGATCAAATGTTGAAGATTTTGAGGAAAACTGGCCTCTTGAGTTTGAACTAAAGAATATTTGATTTAGGTGATTTTGAGGATGATGAATTTCTATAAAGTGTTTTCAAAAGGAAGTAGCGTTGTCATGCGCTGGTATAAAAACATGGATTTTCTACTTATAATTTACTTTTGAAAGAAGATAGAACATTTAATTAGCTTGAAAAGATGGTATTATTCATTGAGTATTATATTAATACCACAAATCCTATGATAGGATGAAAAATACTTTTTACATACACTTAGCTGCACATATTTGATGCAGAGGCATTAAGTTAATGATTAAAAGGAAAATAAAAGTGGATTCCTATGGAGAAAAGGGGATTTATTCATATTATTTTATATATGTATGATAGTATAGGATAAATACAAAAAAATGGAAACATTGAAAATGAAGTTTTAGTGGATAGTGGAGATTAGAGAAGAGGTCATCCTAACAGGGATTATTCCTGGACCTTCTTCATTCATTTTCTTGATTATTTTTTGAGGAAATTTTTCTTATATTTTTTTTATTTAAAATTCTCCTTCGCTAAATCTTTCTCAGGGGATTGAGATTAAATTAGTTTTATTATTTTTATTCGATTCAGGAATTTTCTTTGGACTTTACTTTTTACTTATTCTTCTTGGAAAAAATTATTTTTCAAATCATTATGGATCAACCACATTCGATCTTGATCAATGTTTTCAATGTTTTTAGTAAAAATATTCTTGAAAAATATTCAAATAATGAATTTTTTAGTCAATTTAAAGTTAAAGAATAATGCACCACAATTTAATAAAAATTGATCATGGTGACCTTTTTTGAATAATTTAAAGTGGATGAGTTAATGTCTGGTTGGAAAATAAAAAAAGATGTCTTACAACCTATCAAATAATCAATTGAACCAATGGACATTACATTTCATAAACTAAGATCAAATTACACATTTTCTTGATTATATTTATTTTCAGAGACCAAAAAAATAAAAACTCCTCTGGCACATCAATTGCTTATCACTCTTTTCTTATTCCGTAACTCTCTTTGTTTTTTATATTCCACCACATTTCCAATAATTCACCATTATTCCATTATTATTTTCACATCACACCACCATTAATTATTTTCTAATCATCACATTTATTTTTTTCCTTTTAGACATTGTTTTCTTGGTTTAGACCTAGAATTTATTCTTTCCTATATATATGATCCTTTTAACTATAATTGAGTTAGTATGTAATAAATAAATTTTATAGACATATGGAATCTACAAAATTTTTACTACCCTTGATGTGGAGGGAATTTATGTCCAAGAAGAAAAAAAATAATTTTTTTTTAAAAAAAAACATAGAAAACTAAAAACAATAAATCTGGTCACCACTATTTTATGCATACTATATCTACTACTGAAAACTTATAACCTTTCATTCTAGAAATTAAAAATAATTTAGGTACTCTTAAACAAATAGAAAATAAAAATAAATGAAAATAAGGAAAATATGAATAATATCTAGGATAAAAATGTTATTACACCTCTATATAAGAATGGTCTAATAGAAAGTGTTAGGATTAGGGAGTTCTAAGCATATACAGTCTTTTATAGCCCATCTTGTATTAGGAAAACTCATAGGTCTAACAATTATGATGTTGAAAAATCCCATTTTTCTATACTACTATTATTCCATGGATTACCTAGTGAAGACACACTTTACTTCATTATTGACTTCTATTATGTGGGACAACAATTTCCTATTAGAAGGCTAAGTGGGGAGGAGATTAAATTTAGAGTTTTCCCATTTTAACTCAATGGAAATACTAGAACTTGATTTTAAAAACTATATGAGGATATATTTGATACACGAGACTAGGTTTTTAACTCATCCAGGATTATTTTTATTTGATAAGAATGATAACTGAAATAAGACACAAAATCATTAGATTTTTACAAGATGAGGGTGTGATATTCCATGTGGCTTGAGACAGATTAAATGTATTAGTAAAAGTACATTAATGCACTCCATATTTACTTATGAACATATTTTATAATATTCTCACCTCATATCACTAAACACTGGTTAATCAGTCATCTAGAAGGAAATTTAGTGATAAAACTGATGAGGAATTAAATTAATTTTTTAACATTTTAACACAAAATTCACTACATAAGTGCTTGAGAATAAGAAAAATATTTAGGAAAGAAAATACTTTTTTTCAACAAGCTGAGGATTAATTTTTTGGATTTTGTAATGAAAACCAACAAAATTTTCTTATGTTTGGGTAGTCACATTCTAGTTTCATTAATTTTGACATGCCATCCCCAACTCTTAAGATTGAAATTTTTTCTAGTTATGTACCTAATTTGTATCATAGGGATGGTCCTTTTTCAAATAACTAAAACTAGGGGTATATAAATCATCCAAATATCTTATGGAGATATCATGAGGTCTTTAGACTTTTCTCTCCCTTCTATTTCAATAACATCCTAGGAAACAAATACCAAAACCATCCTTTGGGAAAGTCTCTAAATTATTTGAGAAACATTGAGAGTTTAATTTATCAGACGATTAATAGAATGGATTCACATGAAGAAAAATATAAATAAGATATGGAATCACAAATTTATACCTTAAAAAATGATATTAATAATTTATAAACTCAAATAAATAAAATAGATAAATAATTATGTGGTAAAGAAAATGGTAAAATTACATGTAAAACTAAAGATAATTTTAGGGATAATTTCATAGATTTAACCACTAGAAGTGCTATGAAAAAATAGGGAAAAAATAGAAATTACTCTCGGATATCTTAAAATGAAATTATAAAATAATCTAGACACTATAATATAGAATTACCAGAACCTAAGAATCTATACTAAATTAATGAAAATAAATTAACTAATACTGTTTGATTTGAAAAAGAAAAAGAAAATGAATTTATAATAAAAAATAATAAATGGATGATAAATATTAAATAATAAATTAAATGTATTCCCACTCTTCTTAGTAATTTTTCCACAACCATCTCATTACATAAAAAGTTGAAATAGAAAAATAGAAAAACTGAACTTCTCAAGTGCCTTGGGATTTTTAACAATCTTCATGTGAACATTCCATTTATTCAATAATTAATTTAGATTCCTTCATATTTGAAATATCTAAAAATATTATTTTAAATAAGAAAATTCTCTAGGAGTTTTCCACATACTACCTCACTAAATAGTGTACTGTTGTTCTCTAATATAGAATCACTTTAAAACTCAAATATCTGGGGGGGTTTTAATTTATTACACTCTAGAGAATAGAGGATAAATTAATTGTATTTGTGATATTGTTGAAAGCATAAAATTTATCCCTTTATCACTATTTCAAAATTTGAGATTGGTAGAACTATAACCCAGTTATTTTATCATTTAGTTGGTTGATAAATGTATAACACATCCCATAGGTAGAGTTTATGATTTTATTGTAGGAATTGAGAAGTTTTTTTACCTTTCGATTTTCCCATATTAAATATTGATTATGACAAGTAATTTCCTGTCATCTTGGTTCTATTTTATTATCCAAATGTGTAGCTATTATTAACACACCCAAGGAGAAATTTATCTTTAATTTTGGAGAAAAAATGGAAGAGTTAACAGTGTTAATTTTTTTAGGAAACCCAAATTTAGAGAAAATTATTCAAGGGTTTATTTTATGGAGTGTGAGGATCCTTTTTGTAATCTTGAAGAAGAATTTTTGGATTTATGAAATAAATTGATAAATAATCCTTGATTTAAGAAAATACTTTAAAATATTAAAATAATTATCCCAAAAAATTTTATATTATTAAAGATGAGAATCGAGACAGTATTACAGAGAAATAAAAGAAGCATGTTCCTCTTAAGTTGAGTTATAGAGATGTTGGATTTTTTTCTCTCTGAGCTTAAGGAGTTTTTAGGAGATATTGAGGATGTTTTCCCTACTTAAAATAATGATGAACACTTTGATAAGTATGAGGGAGTTTTCTTAGAACACATTGATGATTTTTTTGAGGAATATATTCTAAAATAAAGTATAGGTTTAGAGAATAGTTAGTTTTACACTTCATACAATAGTGAGGAGAGACTTAATCATGATGTTCACAATAGTATACAATTCCAGATTTTTTGGAGTTTTCACACCCCATTTAAGAGATACATTAAAGATCCTATCCCACCTCAACCTAACCACCTTCTTCCTATTCAATAAACACCATATATGGATCTTAATCCACTTCCATATTATCTAAAATATTCATTTATGAGTGAGGGTTATTTAGTTATGTCATTATGTCTACTAAACTAAAAGAATTTCAAGAGTAAAGGTTAATAATTATCTTGAAAAGGTACAGAATTGTCATAGGATGGACCATTTTTGACATTAAAGGGATTATCCATTCATTATGAATTCATAAAAACTCAATGTAACTTGACCATAAGATGATTTTTGAGCGATAAATAAAGGATAAATAAAAATATAAAAGAGGTTATGAGGGATAAAGTTATAAATATGATTGATGGTCGAATTATTTTTTTCATTTTAAACAACCCTTGTGACAACACAGTCTAAGTTGTCCTTATGAAGGGGGTGTCATGTTTATAACAAATGAAAATAATGAACATATTCAAACTTGGAAAATGACCAAATGAAGAGCTTGTATACCGAAAAATATTAGGAGTTAGGTGAACATGCTCCTATTAAATTAAACAAAAACAAATGTGAAAAATAAAACATTACAAAACATCCTTAGACCGGTAGGTAGAAACCTTAACACAGTAATCAGCAGGGAAAAAGTGACTAAAAAAATATGGAGTTATAAATGACCAACTGTAGATAACCTCCAAATTTTTTATTTTATACTGTGAATGGGAATTTTCCTATTCTATTCCTTTATTAAATTATTAAGAGGTTATCCATAAAGGATTTCTTCTATTTCCTTGATGGCTATTTTGGTTACAACCTAATTATTGTAGCCCTGAGAGACCAAGATAATGCCACTATCATTTTTATATTTGGCATATTTTTCTACAGATGAATTCCCTTTGGCTGATGTGGTTCTTTGGAAAAATATAAATGGTGCATGAAGGATATATTTTCAGGGATTATTGAGAGAATATTATAGGTTTTTATGGATTAATTTTTATATTTATAAGCACATTTGATAGTTTTTAAAATAATCTGGAATTATTCATGGAAAGATTTCAAAAGAACAACTTGGTTTTAAACTAGATAAAATTTCAATTCATGGTCGCTAAAGTGATAGTTTTTTGTTGTAAGGGTTTTAATATGATAATAAAGGTAGATAATTCTCATATTGAATTAATTCAATAACTATGACATCTTGAAAATTTCCATTTTTTAGAAGCTTTGTAAGGAATTCTCGTTTTTAATAAATGTTAATCAAATATTTATCTAAAATAATAATGTCCTTATGCTCACTACTGGTCAAAGATACACTCTTTAATTTCGATAAAAAGTCTTTATAATCATTTCATCTTCTTTATGAAAAAGCTCACATATTCACCAATTTCTCAACCATTAATTATGAGTTACCCTTTGAAATTTTATTTGATTCTAGTGATGTTTATATGGGGCAGTTTTAGGATAAATAAAATAGAGGAGGCATTATACTAGTAGGTTGTAATATAATGTTCATAGAAATGACACCACTACTAAGAATGACTAGTTGGATATTTTTTTGTTTTTGAGAAGTTCAGGCATTACTTGATTGGGTCCAAATTCATTGTTTTCACTGTCCATTCAGATTTCAAGTACCTACTTTGAAAAAGAGAGGTTAAGCTGAGACTCATTATATGGATACTTTTACTATCGTAATTTGACATAGAAATTAAGGATAAACACAGTGCTGAAAATTTAGTGGATAATGAACTCTATAAGACACACAATATATAGAAGGATGACTGATTAGGGATCAATTCTTCCTTCATGTATGATTTTTTTATTATTGGTGAAACAATATACATGGTTTAAAGATTTTATGGATTTTATAGTTGTAGATATCATTCCCAAATATTTAAGTAAAAACTAGATAAAAAAATAATTTCAGTTCGTAAATAATAATTTTGGGATGATCCTTTATTGTTAAGAAGGTGCAACAATGGAGTCCTCAGGACGTGTGATCTTGAGTAAGAGATATTTTTCATTCTTGAAAATTCTCACTCTTCACCTTGGAGTGGACATCAAGGGGGAGAGAGAAAAATTTAAAAGTCTTATATGACTGTTTCTATTATCCTACACTTTTTAAGGAGACTAAAATTATTATTTTAGGCTATGATAACTGTAATTTTTTTTGGGAATATAGGTTGAAAAAAGACCTTCTATAAAAATTGATTTTAGAGGTAGATATTTTTGATTTTTTTGGGTTGGATTTCATGGGTCCTCTATCAAATTTATATGGGAATGTATACATTATAGCAGCTATAGTCTATGTGTCTAAGTGTGAAGAAGCTATTGAAATTACTAATAATAGAGATTCTAGTATTTTGAGATTCATTAAGAGAAATATATATTTTTAGGTTTGGAGTGACTAAGGAATTAATCACTGATAATGGAACTCATTTCAAGAACATTAAATTTTAAACTTTAATGATGAAATATAGCTATGTTAAAAAAATAACTACATATAACCCATAGTAGAGTGGATATGTTGAGCTTATAATAGATATCTTAAATAGATCATATAAAAAACTATCTCCAGCTCTAGAAAGGATTGTTATTTAAAGCTATATTAGGCCTTTTGGTCCTATAGAACAGTATTCAAAACTCATATTGGAATGTATCCTTAGAGACTTATCTGTTTGAATTCATTTCATTTACCTATGGAGTTCGAAAAAAATAATTTTTAGGCTCTTACAGCTTTGAAAATTTGATTTTAAAACAGCTAGTTAGAGAAGGATACTTTAGTTGAGTGAGTTTAAAGAGACAGAGAGGAAATATTATAAAAATGATAAGATTTATATAGAGATAACTAAGGATTTTAATTATTACATCATTAAAAATTTTAACTTCAATGATGTATAGAGAGTTTTAATTTTCAATTTTAGATTGAAAACTTTCCAAGAAAGATAAAATCTAATTAGTTTTAACCTTTAACCATATGAATATGTTTTAGTCGATGGAGTCATGGAACTTTTTAATGATAATAATATACCATTTATTGTTAATATCCAAAGGATACAAAATTATTCTAATGGTAATCCAAAGAGAAAAAATACTATCTTTATTCTTGAATATTGATCTTTCACTAATTCTAAATAAGGAATTTAAAATTATTTATTTATGGGAATCATCCAATATTCATTTATTTTGTTTTTCTTTGTTGTTGTGTTTGAAGTATGAATTAAATCCTGATGTGTTATTCATATTTTCACATCTATTTTAATGGTTCAATGTGTACTCTATACTAATTTTAATAAATTTTGTAATATTTTAATATTAAAAACTACTTGACACTTTTAGTTATATTTTTCACTACTATTTAAATGAATGTTGATCATGATTTACAATCAGTAAAAGTGTATAATTTCAAATCACTAAGAGTAATTTTTTGAAATACCCTTCTCTCAACTCACACATTAATTTCATTTTTTTATGAGATTAAAATTAAGAAATCTTTGGTTGATCTATTTTGTTTATAAGAATTAGAATTAGTTAAACAAGGGATGTTTTTAAAGGAAAAGGATTGGGAGTATTTTTTCTAAACTCAAATGATTTAAGATTCTCTCATAAAGAGAGTTTTTATTAAATTACACTCTTATTATTGATCATTTTCTACTTAAATTAGAAACATATCTCGTAAACCGAATTCTTAAAAGAAGAATGTTTAAAACTGTTTCCTACATACTGGAATCAATAATAATTTATGCTAGTTACTTCCATCACTTTTAATCTATTATTTTGATGAAATTAGGATCCTATATGAATGTTTTAGGTTACATTTTAAAAATATTATTGAACTTTCTTTTTTAATAATGAAAAATTATAATTATGAATTAAAATTTGAAGTAGCAACTAGCGATAATATTTTTTTTCCATACTAAGAATTTTCTAATATTTATTTTTAGTGAAAAATATTTTTTTAACTTTATTATTACCCTTAAACATGAATTTTGAATTTCTGAATTTCAAAATATTTTTTAACTTTAATTTTAAAAAACATTGATCTCACTTTAAAGTAAAAATTTGGGGATAATCTTGAATTTTAAGTGTTTAAAATGCACTAAACTATATTTCAATGTTTTTCACATCAAAATGCCTTAAATGTTTTCAAAATTTTCTATTTTCAAGATTCAATTTTTGTATTTACTGAATAATTAATTTTTCCAAATTCAAATTCTGTTTTCCCACTTTGAAGATGATAATTTTTTATTAATCCATGGATTTAATTTAGTACTTTATTTTATTTTCCTCCAGGAAAATGTTTATTTTGGTAAAATTTTGGGTGTATATCTTATCATTATCATTGGTTTTGAGTTTTTTTATTTTAATTAAACTCATATGAAATGCTTCCAAATGGGATATGAAATTTAAATCCTAATCCAGGTTGAAATTTCCACTACATATTATTTCACTAATGGTTTCATTAATTATTAATTATTTTTAATTATTAGTTTCACCCATCCATTAAATTATGTCTACATATTCTCTATTAAACTATGTGTGTCTTTCACGTTAAGTAAAAGAGGATTTTGAAAGTTTTAGTCTGATAAAAATTAAAGTATGTTTAAAAATATTTAAAATATTAAATTTAAATCATTTATTTAAAAAAATAAATCAATTTTTCACTCAAACTATTTAATTTTAATAGAACAAAATTTACTACTTAATAAGGATCATGATGAAAAATCTTTTTAAAAATAAATTCTTTTTCAAATTTCAAAATTTCATACTTAAGATCACTTTTCTTCCATTTAATTTGATTAATTGATTGATTGAGGAAAAAAACATATTAAGTGTGGGGTAATTTGATGTGGCCATTTTTTGATAAATTCACACATAAATTTTGGGGAATTTATTGGTTTTTAATGCCGATATATACTTATAATGGCTAATTAGTGAATTTTGGACCATTTTGAAGTGAAAATAATGATTTTTTTTTAATTTTTGGACAAAATCATTCCATTTTGGATTTAAACAGTTCAATGTTCTCACTTTTGTTTTTCATATATTCTTAAAAAAATATTTTAGTGATTTTTTTGTTGATTATTTATAGAATATTAATATTTAATTGAGTACTAAATTGTTTTATTTAGTTGAGGTTTTATTTTACAATTTCAATATTGATTATTTCAAAAATATAAATTTTTCGTTTTTCAGTTTATTAAATCCCATCAGATTCTCATTTTTATTTGGATTCAACCATATAAGTGAAAAACTTAATAAAGGAATGTTGAAATCCAATCTACATTGATGCTTCCCAAATTTAGCTTGAAAAATACCTAAACCTAGTTGAGACTCATTTGAAGAAAATTATTGAAATCAGCTAAATTTCATGGAGGTCGAGGCCTTTAATGTTGAGGTGCACTGATTGAATAAGGATTGAATCCACCTATATTAGATCAAAGCGTTTTCATATTGAGTTTTTGAGCTGATCTGCTTAAAGAAGAAGAAAAATATTTAACATCAGGTTGATAGAAAAGCTATGATCAAACTAGAAGAAGACAATTGGTATCAAAGATCAAAGATGTTGAGACTAAACCATGATTCTTTATTTAGAACTACAGAATATAAGAGTTAGGTGAGCATAAAGATAATGAATATCCTAGAAGAGTTTGGAGAAGGAATTAGTTTTTTAGGTTCTAGTATTAAAAAATTGATTTCCACTATAGAATATAATTTTGAAAGTATCTGGAGAATTTAATAATCCTAATCAAGTATCAAATATTGTTGAGAGTTTTGAATTAGTGACAACACATGTAATAGAATGAAAAAGAATATTCACTTCAAATTGATTGTCAAAAAATTGAATTAAGTACATTTGGTCAGAAATTTATAGGAAAATAAAACATGATTAATAGGGAGAAAAAAGGGGATTCATTCATATTAATTTAGATATATATGAGAGTAGAGGATATAGATAAAAATATCAAGAGCATTGGTGATGATTTTTTGGTCGAGAGTAGATCTTGGAGAAGAGGATGTCCAAATGAAGAGGATTCTTTGACTTTATTCTTTCCTTTGTTTGATTCATTTTTTAGTAAAATTTTCATATAACATTTAGATTTATTTATTTTTGATAAATAATTATGGGGGGAATGATATTGATCTTGTTTTAATATTATTATTTGATTTATTCATTTTATTTGGATCGTACTGCAGTACTACTTCTACTTGGAAACACATATTTTTAAATCTAAAGCATCAACAACACCTGATCTTGATCAAAATTTTCTAAGATTCAGGAATAAATTTCTTTAAAAATATAATGATAGGGAATTTTTCAATCAATCAATAGTTGAAAAACATCACACTAAGATTTAATGAAATATGATAATTGCGACCTTCATTTAATAATTTAAAGTGGAAGACTTAATTATATGGTTGAAAAACTACTAGAGTTGACTTACCACAAATAAAATATTCAATAATGTTAGTGAAAATTCTCTTTCATGAATGGATATCTAGTCACAATTTTTCATGATAAAATTTATTTTCAAAGATCAAACAATAAAAATTCCCCTAATTCATAAATTTCTAATCACACCATGCTTCTTCTGAGTACACTTTTTGTTTCCTCTTTTGTAACTCATTTACACTCAAGCAAATATGTTATGTTCTTAATTTCAAATCACACTATCATTTCATTTTTTTTTCTCATTTGTTTCTATTTTGGTAGTTTTGAGGTTGTTTTCTTGGTTCACGCACACAAACACACACACACACACACACACTTGATCCTTCCCTATGGATAAGATTCTGCTCAGCTATACTAGAGTTAGTAGGTAATAAATAAATTTATTAAACCAATGACATATATCGATTCATATTTTTATTAAAGAGTTTTGTGAAGGACTTGGAATTCATTTGAATTATTTGAATCATTTTGAATCTAATTTAAATGGATAAATATGCTTGGAGTTTAGATAAGAAAGTTGGAGTAGAAATAATGAAGAATATTTTTAAAAATTGGAGTTATACTAGATATAAAGGATTAAATCACATTCTACATAGGATTTACTAAAGATTTATCAAAGGAATGTATGATTAACCTAGAAACTTTGAGCCCAACTATGAATAAATTCATGGAACATGCACCATATAATATTAACCCCAGGGCAACAAGTACAACATTATAATCAAAAAGTGATAAATTCTATTAACTCTAGAAATATGAAATTATGTTATATTAACTCTATAGAATCAGTGGTAGTGTGATATTTGTTCCATGGAAATCAATCTACGTAAGATAAGTTGAGGTGGAAGCTGGCTATGTAGGATTAAAAAAGGTGTATAATAGGATATGTCAGATGAATTCTTCTAAAATTTTTCTATGTATGAATGTACCAAACAAAAACTAATATGCATCAAAATAAATATTATCATTCACTATTATAAAATTTAAAATTAGAAACGGGTTATTTTTATGGGCTAGAATCCATCAAAAATAACTAAAAATAATTACTTTTTTCTAATAGAAAATATTATTCATTGCAATAAATATTTTTGTGATGGGATTTTGTGATAAACTTCTTATCCATCATAATAAGTCATAAAAACAATGTTATTAGTGACATATTATATAGTCCATCAAAAAATGTTTTTTTGACATTATTTTAATGATTGATTTTCCATATCTATTTCCCCATCGCTAAAATCATTAACAAAAAAGTGCCAAACCCTTTTCTCCCCCATTATTCTTTCTATCCCCCCATTGCGCATCCCACCCCTCCTCACACAATTCTTCCACACACCAAATTTCTCAGGGATTGTGGTTTGAATTACCCAGTTGCATTCCCTCCTCCATCCTTCTTTCTGTGATTTACCTTTCCCTCTCACTGCAATTGGTTTGGTTATACCCAAGGTTAAATGATTTATCTGATTTTTACAGTTTATTAGGTATTTAGGGTTTATGTAGGTTTATTATTCCCAATTTCATTATCCTCCATCAAAGAAAGTATGTTATGGATCCACACATGTTGATTCCACTTGATTTGTGGTACATTGTCCAATGTTTAACCTTTATATTTAAGATATTTTTCCTATTTGGGTGTTTTTCTATTTTCTTTTGAGTTTAATGTAGATTTCAATCAAAATATGGTTTTAAAGTTGTCTTAAAGGGCAGTTTCCTTGATTTTAAAGATAGAATTAAAATTAAACACTTCTTTGGAAATTTGTTAAATGTTTTGTTAGTTTAATGTACATGTTTTTTCTGCGGATCATTATTATTTTATAATTGATCTTGGGTATATTCCGAGTTGCGAATAATTATAGATTTATGATTATATTATTCAAAAGTGATTTATTATTAATGTGTTTGGGGAGGTAAGATATTGTGGAAATTATATTAGAAACCTAGGGAACCTTATTAGACCTTATAATCCTTGTTTTATTTACCATGATGATTAATTGATAAGTTTATTTATATGATTCTTTTTATGTTTGAATTATTATAGAGCATGATATATTTGTAATATTTAAATCTATCCAACAAGTCAGACTTATTGATTATATTAATTATTTTAATTTTACATATCAGTCTTTAATTATATTCATTTATTATTCTTATAATATTTAATCTTTTCCCATTTTTTAGATTATTTATCATGTATTAGAAATATTTAATAAAATCTTAGTTATAATTAATAAATAATTAGTATTAAATAATTAATATTTTTAATAATTACTAGACATTTTTCAATAACTTGTAAAAAAATATAAAAAATACTAATAATTATTAAAATTTTGCAATAATTAGTAAAATATAGTAATAATTTAAAAAAGTAGTCTTAATCATTAAATTATTTTTAATAATTAACACATAATTATGAAATATTAGTAATAATTAGTAGAAAGTTATAAATATTTGAAATTTATTATAATTTGTAATAATGTGTAAATATATATATAAAATACTAATAATTTTTAAAAATTAGAAATATTTATTAAAAATGCAGTTATAATTAATAAATAATTACTAATATTTAATAAATAATTTTCATAATTAGTAAAAATTAATAAATATTAGTAAAAATTATTCATGTTTTATGTAATAACTTGTAAAAAATTTAAATAAAACAAAAAATTATTAAAAATTCACAATAAAAAGTAAATTTTTTGTAATATATAAAAATATTAGTAATAATTATGAAATAATTTGTAATAATTAATTAATAAGTATTCAATATTAGTAGTAATTAATAAATACTAGTAATAATTTTCAAGTAGTAGTAATTATTCCCTAATATTAGTAAATTATGATAACTTGAAATATTATTTTTAAAATATGATATGCTAATAATTATTGTAAATTAATAATATTTATTAAAAATTTATTTATGTTTAATAAATAATTAGTATTTATTAATAAATAATTATAATTATTAGTAAAAAATAAATAAAAATTAGTAATAATTAGTAAAAAGTTTGTAATAACTTGTAAAAAATATAAAAAATACTAATAATTATTAAAAATTCATAATAAAAGTAGAAATTTGGACATATTTAAAAATATTAGAAATAATTACTAAATATTTTGTAATAATTAATAAATAAGTAATAAATAATAGTATTAATTAGTAAATTGTATTAATTCTTATCAAATATTAGTAATAATTTGTAAATATTATAAATAATTTGTAAATATTTTTAAATTATGATAATATATAATAAATTGTAAGAAAACATACATATAATAGTAATTATTATTAAAAATTTACAAAAATTATTAATTTTTTTGTAGTAATTTAGAAAATTATTAGTAATCATTAAATAAATTGTAATAATTTAAAAACTTATCCAATGTTGGTAATAATTTTCAAATTTTAAAAATAATTAGTATATAATATTAATAATTTTTAAATATTAATAAAAACTATGATAATTTTTAATAACTTTTAAAAGTATATAAAAATAAAAATAATTATTAAAAAATAGTAATATTTATTATAAATTTAGTTATAATTAATAAATAATTAGTGTTACTTAATAAATATTTTTAATAATTTTCAATAATTAATAAATATTAGTAATACTTAGAAAAAATCCATTAGAATATTCATGATAAGTAGTCATAATTATCCCTAATTAAAATTTAGTAATAATATATAATAATTTATCACAATGAGTAATAATTATTCTTATTTATATTGTTTTTTAGATAACTATGGACTCAGGTAGTAGACACTAATTTCTATTATGTGATTGTGAGTGGATAAATCATCGAAAAAATCCTAATTCATTTAGTATAAATCCCATCTATATTGAGTGTTAAAACGTTTATATTATTTTCATCACCAAATTCAGAATTTATTTCTAAAGAAACAATTAAATTTCCTTATAAGAAATGTGATCTTAGGAGATTCAAACCTTTTGTAGTGTTTGAATTCATCTACTACATTTTGGTTTTCTCAAAGATTATCTTTTTTGGTGTCTATATGGTGAATAAAATTTAGAAGAAAATAATTGTTTTTATTTTTAGATCCATCATTTTAGAATTTAGTACATGTGGTTTCCAACCCATCTATTCAGAAAACAATAACTCATAATGATATTCCAAATCCAGAATCATAACCATATCAATTTTACAAAATTTTTAAATCATACGAGGATTCCTTATATCCGAGATGAAGGATAGGAAAACTTTAAGTAGTGACAAAATTTATAGCTATTAAATCTGATCTTGGAATGTTAAATAGTTGTTTCGATCCACTATTTTATTTGATTAAATCATTGTTTCTTGAGGGAAACACATTACCTATAAGTTTCTATGAATGTAAATAGTTGTTATATAATTTTTGGTCTTAGTTATCATAAGATCTATGCATGTTTAAATGATTATATCGTATATTATGGTGATTTTGAAGAATTTCTTAATTGTCTAACATGTGGAGAATCAATGTATAAAGAGGTATAATAAGGTAAGTCCATATTTCCGATGAAATAATTGATGTATTTTACAATTACACCACATTTACAATGTCTATTTATTTCTTGAAACACAATTACATTTATTACATAACATAAATAAAATATTTCCATTAATAAAATCTTAAATCATCCATGTAATGATGATTCATGGAAACACTTTGATCCGTTGCATCATTCTTTTGTTTCTGAACCTCATAACATAATTTTGAGTCTTTCTATTGATTGTTTTTTTTCCATTTGGTGCTTAGGATAATCAATATTATTTTTGGTAAATTTTCATAATTCTATACAAATTACCACCCTAGATGTTGATGAATGAACCATATATATATTTGGTGCTATTAATTCTTAGAAATCTGAAGAAAATTATCGATGTTTATTTAAAGAAACTAATTGAAAAATTAATTTCATTATAGAAAAATGGTGAAACTACATATGATATATTTTAATATCATAATTTTACACTAAAGGTTTTATTAATGCAGAAAATCCGTGAATTTTCATCATATGGTATGTTATCTGGATGAAGTAAACATGTTTAAAAATCAAGTTTGTACTGTATGGCTGAGAACAAAGAATTTATGCTTGTTAATGGAAGAATGAATAATTATTTTGAATTTCATTGGATATTTATTCCTATGAATCACCATTTTTGAAGGAAAAGAAATAAATTTACAAAAATGAAGAATTGTAAGAGATGAAACTCTAGTAGTGTTCTAAGGTATTCGAGTAAAATATGTCTTCTCTTCATTACCTCCTATTAATTTTAGGCCAACTATAAAATATAAAAAATATATGGTTTTGGGAGATATCATAATTAGATAATGTGGAGTTTTTTTGTACCTACATATTGATAGGATTTTTTGGGTTGTCATATGTTAAATTTAATTCATATTGAGAAGAATGTTTTTATAACATATATTATACCATGTTAGACACACCTGGTAAGACAAAGTTAATGTAAATACAAGATTATATCTTTCCCAAATTTATAGGTATCCCAAACATGAATTATTTGAAAATTAAAGATCACACAATTTAATGGATCCAAAAGTACCTTACATACTTTTTAAGTAAATTCATTTATCATTCTATCAATGTATTAGATATTTGAGGTTACCAGATGAGTGTAATTATAATTTGTCTCATTGCATTAGAAAAATACATATTAACGGGTTAAAAATTCATGATTATCATTTCATAATAGGAATACTACAACCTATTGGTCTTAGAGGGATTTTTAATTCTTAAATATGGGATGTGTTGAGTGAGATATCATATTTATTATAAGATATTTGTGTAACAACATCAAAGAAAAATGAATTGAGTATGATACTATAGGGTCCTAAAAAATCTGCAAAGGAGAATGAGAATCCCCTTAATTCAAGAGAGGATTCTACCTAATTTCTTTCGAGGAAAGGGGCAGAAATATGGAGAATACTCAAAGGTTTGCAAAAAACAAACCGGACTGCATACCGGTCCAATGTTGATGGTACACGGCTGGTTCTGCAAGCCACCCCCTTCATGGACTGCTGTTATTCACAGAACAGAGGTGGGGACCCTTCGCGGGCGTGAAGCAGGACGGGCGCCAGGCTGGTCCACCGACACAAACCGCCCCAGCCACGGACCATTTCAACCGGCCCAGACCATTGTCATTCATGGAATAGAGGTGGGGCCCTATGCTGCTGTGAAGCACTCCCTGAACTAGTTTTGTTCGCAAGGAAGGTGCGTTCAATGCCCCCCACGAGTTGCGGATTGACCAAGTCATCCGTAAACCAAGTTTTTAGTCATGGTCCTCTGCAAAAGGTTCCACGTGACCACAAATACATATCCTTCCCCACTCTATAAAAGAAGATTGATTGGGATAAGAGGGGGATGGATCAGATTCAGGTGGAAGGATTTTGGAGGAAGTTTCTTACAATTTCATAAACAACAAAGTTCTAATTCGTGACAGGTATGTAACTGGAAATGAATTAATAAGGAACTGAAAAACGTATAACAACTTGGTGAACTACGAACTTAAAATGACAAAAAAAGAAGACAGTGTGCCAGGTCCCCTCTACGGATGTACTCCCTGCGGACCAGGGAGTCTATGCCCCTTTTTTGATCTAACGCACCATGTAGCACCCTCCCATACGGGCGAAGCCTTGACCGAAAAACCCCCGACCATTGTCTTCCCTAGCTGCCGCTGCTCGCGCGGACTCCAGCACGTACCAACCTGGTACGCGGGCTGAACCTGAAGCCGCGTACCACCCTAGTATGCGGGATGCCTCTCAGTCCGCATACTACCCTGGTATGTGGATGGACTCTCCGGCCGTGTACCACCCCCTACGCGAAGGGCGCCACTCCTCATACACCCATGTGGGCCGCCAACTCCTTTGGTGTTCCCATTCTCCGAGTCAGAGTAAATCGTTCCAATCTGGCCTGATCCTTCGCAACCCCCTCATTGGCTTATTCATCAACCCCGATACAAGGCCTCTACCAAAGCCACCAGATCCGTATGATGCAATCTCTAGACACATCAACGCGCTACATTGAGTTCGCATACCCATGGTAGACAAGGGAAAAGGGGTTGCTCTGGACTTTGAGCAAGTTCTCAAAATAGTCCTGGGTTCACATACCCAAGGTAGTGCAGGGTATGAGCCCGGGAGTCCCCTTCTGCCTCACCACATTCCAGGTGTGGGGGACCCCGCTTGCATCTCCTTTTGATGCCAGCAGTGAGTAATTTTCCCCTCTTCTAAGGGTGACAGGGCAACCTACTTGGTGTAATCCCTAGCCTTTCTTACAGGTGGTAGCACCCCTGCACCTCCGTGTTTCCCCGGTGCCAAGAACCAAGAGAGGGGATAGACACAGGGGTACCCTTTACCTCTCCCTTTGGGATTTGTCACCATCAGCCTCCATCCTAGAGTAATTCCCAATCCCCATTTCTCTGGGCCGCACCATGCGTAAGCTCTACTCTGCTTCCCATGGACACACCTTTCGCAATGTGATCGTCGGGTCTCTGATGCCTCTTGTTTCTCACACCGAGCATGACTCACGTGGGCTTAGAGTAAGGACCGAACCTAACCCCAAACTCATGTGAACTACGAGGACTTTGATCCATGTCATGTAATGGAACATAGGAAGCCTCCCTGAGGTTCAATCCCACCACCCGGTCGTTCCGACCTCCTTTACATCGGTTCACCCCCGTCCCACATGACGTTAAACTGTATCCCCAATCCATCCCAAACTACACAGACTTTGATCCATGTCAAGGCATGGTACATAGGAAGCCTCCAGGAGGTTCAATCCCAATAAACCATTGGCTCCAACTGTCACCATGTCGGTGTTCCAAGACCCACCATCTTGGGCCACCTCAGAGTGTAAGCCCCATCCTTTGTCTCGCATGATGTTAAACTGCACTACCGAACATCATGGATTCTGATTCCTCCCATGAGGATACGTAGGAAGCCCGTATTACAGGTTCAATCCGAATGCACAATTCATTATCTGTCCCCCTGGATGATAATTAATTCCAGAGTGCCTAGTTATAAGGCTTCAAACCTGTGCTGTCTCAGTGAGTCTAAAGTCCTTGGAGTCATTAATCTAACGAGGGATGGTAAAACTCAGGCCTAAATGATTCTGAATCCCTGCGTTCAGATGACCATTGCCAACCAGGAGTAATATGTGGATACTATGCTTGGGTATAAACCAAATATTTGTGAACATATGAACACGTCTTAAATCTATAAGAGAGTCCCGAAACAAGCAATAATTCCCCCCTAAAAGGGTGCAATGAGCCCGACTACCCATCCTCTTAACCAATGTGAGTTCTTAAGAATCGCTGGTCAAATCACTCGGCGAATGCCTGCCTTTGGAAAGCAGGTCCACTTATTGTTGGATATAGAACCATTGGGCTTTTTGAAATAAAGACCGACATACCCGACCTTAGCGATTGAGCGGAGCTCAGCCCTCTGTGAGATCGACAGTCAGGTGCATCGGTCCATTCCATCTGATTCGTCATGAAACAAACCCAACGTGAATATTTAACCAATCATGACAGATTAAACCTAACACCACTCTGTGCCCCCTTATACTCACAAGGAAGGCCAAGTAAGGTCATTAATTATGCATGGGATCATGAGATGCTTCTTTGACGAGATTGTTGTTTGTATTTGTTAAAATATTTTACACGTACCACTCAGAACTCCCTCCAATCCAATGGCATCGCAGAGGAACTCACAAACGCGTACTTAGAACAACGCAATGACTGGACATCCTCACCAACGAAGGACCCTGTCGCCTACCCAGCGTGTTCAACGCTGGGTCTCGGATGCGTTGATCCAAGAGTACCACTTGGACGGTAATCTCCCAATAGTGGAGGCGGCCATGCATGCCCTCCAATACGCCAAGACTCGCTAGTAGCCTACCCAGAATCGGCTGTGAAAGCAGACCCAGATAACTCCTGTTGCCATCTCAAATCGTTTCAGAAGTCTATTCCCAGAACAAGACAATGAAAACCTCCCTTATCTTAGGGAGGCAGATGAGGTCAACACTGAGGACTTCATACGCATTGAATGGGGGTTTCGCTCGAAGGCTCCCGCTGGAAGACGCCATCGCGGTTACGCCGCAACTCAATATCCTCACGCTAAAGAGGAAGTTGGCCCGAGGATCCAGGCCCACTCTCCCCGAGATCCAGCCCCTCGAACCGCCCAACAAGGGTGGAAAACGTACAACCAGGGACCGATCATCACCCTTGTCCCTAAGGAGGAGCTCTGCTACCCAGTCACAGAGACGTATTGCGAGCAGGCACATACACCTATCCGCTCCTCTAGATTCCACCATCCAGACATGGTGGCATCATACGAGTAGGCGTGTATCCCTGTCAAGCTCCATCAAGCTCGTTGACCACACATGATGACACCTACCCAACAGGTACTTCTCCCTGCCCAAGGTTGTGAATCCCACCAACCAGATGTGGTGGTGACCCAGCACCTGCAGGAATAGCTCCTAGCAGATGCTCATGATGCCTACCATCCCAATATAGTGGTGATCAATAAGGCCCACCATCCAGATGTGGTAGAAATTAATAGACTAGAACGTCTCCCTACCAACAAAGGCCACCGACTCGATATGGTGGGAATCCAAAATATTCAGGGCCATCTCCATATGGATGCAAGTAAAGTCCTCCATCCTGATGTGGTGGAAAACGGAGAGATAAACTGGCATATCCCGGCATAGGGGAAGATTCGTTCACCTGCCCCGACACAGGATAATTGTCAATACCCACTGACCACCGGAGGACCTGAGTAGGATATTCCTACTCCAAAACCAAAACGGGACTTCATACCCATTCCAGACAAAAATGTCTCCTTGCATATCCTGGCAATGATGGAGGAGCAGGTATCAATCCCAGATCATATCTTGTAGACTTTTCAGAATGTAATTTCATTAGTGGCAAGAGAAAGGAATCGAGCCTGTGAGCCTGTCTCCCCAATTAAGGCCACTCATCTAAGAGACGAGATAGCCTCCTCAAAGTAGATCTGCATCCCTGCTTCTTACCAGGAGGGTCATCGGCCTTATTCTGCAATGCAAGGGCAACCAGATCTAGCAGCTTCACTTGTTCCAACTGGGGGACACCCGTCCATCAAAGTGGATTCTCCAGAGTAGGCATATATCCCTAATAAAAGTCAATATGATCATAGGAATATCACGATAGAATCACAAGACCCAATTAGAAAGGGACCCAAAGGTGAAGGCCGTTATCAATAGCAGACGGTCCCTACTGCCCGCAAGAAAGCACCCCGAACGCGCCAAAGGCAGATGAAAAATAAAGAGGGGGTTCATGACTCCGCTCTTCTAGAATCTGGGGTTCCCAATCCCGCTAAGCACATATCGAAGGCTTGAAACCCTTCCCACCCATTACCATATTATTGGAGTGGCAGTAGGAGTTGCGAAGGTCCTCCCCGCAATGTTGATACCAGAAGCTCTGAAGGTCCTCCCCAGAGCAACTGTAGGGGCCTCCCCTGCGGGCATATAACGATCAATCACAAGAGCTTCTCTTTTGATGCGAGTCACGGAAGCCCTCCGTGTGACCAGAAGATCGAGTAGAAAAAAGGCCCTCCACTTTCTACGGTCCACCATGAAGGTCATCCCCACGGTATACACTGTAAACACTCTCCGTGCAGTGGGACCACAGATTATGATAGTAGTCCTCGCTGTCATAGTCGCAACTGTAGAGGCCCTCCCCAAAGTGACGTCTCATCATGACAAGAAGGTCCTACCATTGTCGTGGCCTTCCCTGAAGGTCCTCACCAAGGGTTATGTTGCAACGACATTTCGCGCAGCGATGCATTAGATCACGGTGGTAGTTCTCGCCACTCTGATAACAGAGGTACTCCCCACCAAGATGTTAAGTAACGAGAAGGCCCTCCCCTCATTGTGGTACATTCTAAAGGACCTCCTCAGGGTGTACCCCACATACATTCTCCCCGCGGCAGCTGCGATGGTAGTCCTTTCCATTTCGGAAACTATGATGGTAGTCCTCGACACCATGACCTCCATTGTGAAGGTCCTCTTTGCGATGGCCCCAAGAAACAAGAAGGTACTCCCTTTGTCATAGTGTATTTTGAAGTTCCACCCTAGGATACACATCGAACATCAAACCACGATGGTCATCCTCACCATGATGGCAATTGATGCGAAGGACCTCCCCATAACAATGCTACGCAGCCAGAAGGTCCTCCCCTCGTTGTGATACGCCTTGGAGGTCCTCCCCAGGGAATGCACTGAAAAAGTACTATATGCAGTGAGGAGTCAAGCAGTAATGGTAGCCCTTATCGTTACAACACGGATAGAGGATACCCTCCCCGCAATGACGTCTCATCATGACAAGAAGGTCCTCCCCTTGTCGTGGCCTTCCCTAAAGGTCCTCCCCAGGGGTTACGTTGCAACGACACTTCGCGTAGCCAGACATCATATCACGGTGGTAATCCTCGCCACTCTGATAATGGAGGTCCTCCCTGTAGAGACATCAAGAAACGAGAAGGACCTACCCTCATTGTGGTACATTCTGAAGGCCCTCCCTAGGGTGTACCCAATAGGTTCTCTCCCTACGGCAGCTGTGATGGTAGTCCTCGCCATTTCGGCCTCCATTGTGAAGGTCCTCCGCGCAATGACATATTATATCAATAGGAAGGTCCTACCCCTACCGAATTAAGCACATAAAGGACCTCATTTGTCAAGGCACTTAGAAGGACAGGATCGAGCATGTCAGATTCCCAGCTAGTCACCAACGACACTTTTCTTCAATAGAGAGATGGTCTGGGGCCACGTTCATCTTTTGAACCACCTTAGAATCACCCACATGATAATTCAACACCTACCAACCCCACTTCCTCTCACCACACTATCGGCGAGTGCCTCAGTTGGGCTGACCAGGTAGAGGAATCACTAGCGGAGGAGTATGCTGACATGTTGCATCTGAGGAAACGACTGGACATAGATGATATACCAGTTATGTTTTGGACCACGACCACCTCTCAATTCGAAATACCCAGAAAGCTGTCAGAAGAATGTGCGCACGACATCCGCTCCAATATATGGACAACCCTCCACTGACTAAAATCAAGCTTCATGCCCTACGATGGGTATGTAGACTCTGTCAAGATAATAAGAGACCTCCTGTGTCACATCGACCTGGAAGTTCTTCCTCCGACGCGACAACCACAACCTGAGAGGCATAATGGAAACATGGGGTTAGCCTGCCTCCATGCACTGCACCAGCTGCGCTGCCTCATTGGTGACGCTCCGATGAGAGTCCATATCAGAGGATGGGGAGAACATGGAGCTCTGCAATTCACTACGCTCCCCACCCAGAAGAACCCGTTCAGCGTAGTGTCTTGCAACGTCATTACGGCAAGACAACGATCGAGTGGTCCCCCGGTTCGGGAAAGGCGACACACCCAGCAGAGACATTCCTTGAGTAAGTCCCATAAGCGTCAGGACCAACGGGAAAAATCCATTCAAGAACTCCTGAATCTGGCCACTGAAAGCATACACATGCCTCTCGGCTGAGAGAGGCCAATCAACAATCATTTCTTTCCTCCCTAGAGGGGATTGATTCACAAGTGAACTCAGCATCATATCTAGTTCACCCCAGAATGGGGGAATGCAAGATCAGGCAGGTAGCGATAGCAGCAGCCACTACCGCAATCCAGGGTCAACCCCAGCCTGTAGTGCTGGGGGCATTTTTAACGACAAATTCCCCCATAAGACCAATAAAAAATGGGAAAATAATCAACATCTAGGGAACGGATCCAGCCCCATCCCTTAGGGCTGGGGGCATTTTAACCACCTCAACAACAACCTCCCCCAAGTGAATCAGTATTTTCTCGTCAAGGGAGGACAATTAGAAGAGGGGGTTACTAACCTATCCCACATTTTGAATCACCACCCCCTTCAAGAGGGAGGCATACCGTAAGGTCGCATCAAGGAACTCTCCACGTCACCCTTCGTCAAGGAGTCCGAAAGCAATCCAGGGACATGAAGGGTAGGACCAGTAAAAGGCGTGGGAGATCCTCAACCTATTTGGAAGATGACATCACCTCCATCCAGCGATATGCATCCATCAATTCCATAGAGGCTAACCCCATGGGTGACACCGGATATGATGCAAATTCGGAAGGATCAGGCGATGATGGTTCCAGTCAGGCTATGACTCACAACGAACCATCAAGTGTGCACACCCAGAACCAGAGGGCCGCCCTAAATATAGCCGCCCTTCTAGCTAACCCTTCTCTACTTACCCTGTGAGATTCCAACAAGGATAATAATAAAGGACCAGTTACTCTTAATCCACATCCTTCTCTCAATAAAAATGATCCACTTATGCTCGAAGAGAGATTTTCTCGACTGGAGGAGGAAATGAATGAATTTAGGTGGCTTAATGCCGAGATACTCCGAAGGAACCGTCTCATTGAAAGTGCTTCCCAAGAAGAGCCACACCTTGCACTCCCAGCAAGTGCCCCTCAAGAACCAAGGTTTTCCCCGAAAAGACGAAGCACGGTCAGGGCCCCCACCTAATGAGGTGGTCGGTCCATCCAACTACCTAAACATGGATTCGTGTGAATACCAAGACCCCACTCCACTCAGGAAGCAACCGGAGTGAGTACGTCTGAACCCTCCGAAGGTGTCACAAACGACATAAGAACCCTTGGTGCCGGCCAAGATGGATCCCCAGGCAATGCCTCGGGCTACACCCGCCCAAGACCGGGCCTAACATGATGTAAACCAGAGACTTTCCCACACCATCGAGGCACTAACAGCTCAATTGGAAGCAATGGAAGGTCGACGCACTCCGATACATCCATAGCGAAAGCCCTACCCAGATTGGGTGAGCGACATGCCTCCTCCATCCAATTTTGGAAGCCCTTTATTCCCTATTTTCAATGGTTCAGGCGATCCGGAACAGTACTTGATGCACTATGCATCTTATTGAAAACCTATGATAGGAACTCTAGAACAAAAAGAAGCAGTGAAACTCAGATGCTCCTTACGGACCTTGCAAGGATCTACCTTCTTCTGGTATACGAATCTTCCAGCTCACTCAATAAAAAGCTGGGAAGACCTTCGACAGTAGTTCTTTTTCTACTTTAGCTCAATTCTTCCGAAGACAACGGTCAGTGACCTCATGAATTGCAAATAGAGGGAGAATGAGAGGGTCTCCGATTTCATCTCTAGATGGAAGGGTCTGACCTACTCTCTGAATAGGCCAATGCCCCAAGATGAGATTATGGCCATATGCATCGATAACCTTCAAGATGAGTTGCGAACGCTGCTCATACTAGTGGAATGCACCACTGACTTCCGAAATCTCTCTGTCATTTCCCAGAGAATTTAAGACTCCCTGTAGCGGACCAATATGAAGTCCCAAATAGCCTCACAGGCTCCTGCAAAGTGAACAGTTAGAGCTGAAGCATCCTCTGTCAAACTCAAGACAGCCCCTGTGGTTGCTCCACTACCTAGGCCTCCACCAAATCGTCAAGGGCCCCCTGTATATCAGCGGCCACCTCCGCCCAAGCGGGACGATCAGATATGATCGAAGCGGAACTAGTTTGAGGAATAAAGACATAATGTATACTCGTTCTGAGAGGACCAAGTCCGAGGCTATTTCATTGTCACCATGAATTGTAACTTGCTCCACCTCTCGGAGCCAAGGAATCCTGAAGAAGATGGCCTCAATGACAGGCCATATTACTGTCCCAAACATAGAATGTTGGGGCACAACATCTATGAATGCTTAGTCTTCAAAGACCTCCTGCAAAGGATGGTAGACTCTGGGCATGTCGAGATGGAACCACCCCCAGCACATGTGATGTACATTTCTACCACTGACTCCGACAAAGGGGAGGGATGGCAGGAAGTAAACAGCAAGAAGGGGAAAAAATTTGATTGCTGGATGACTCAGAAAACTGTCAATCGAGCTCAGGGCATACTCCGAGCTCAATTATAGCAGCCAGTGTTGCCACCAACATCCCCTATGCCACGTGGCTGAAAATATCAGCCTCACAACCCTCTAGGATCCGGTCATCTAGGTGTAATCGAAAAGGGATGAGACAAGTGCAAGAGGAACGGTCCACAATGAGTCCAAAGTTAGCCCCGACACTGTCGGATTTTATTCCCTTAAACTTGGCGCCGCAGGCACCGACCCACCAAATGGCACCATCAGGGACAACCAACCCAATTGACCTATCAAAGGATGAGGAGGTAATCTTTGGTTCCATCAACTTCATCCATCTAATGGAATCGTTCCCTGACGAAGGGTATGGTTACGAACCTGAGATCCTGATGCAAGGGGCCAAGAGGAGGAATCGCAGAAGCAAGGGATACGAGGGGAGACGTAGTCGTGGCCGAAACCAACCCAATGGTTTTTCCCCGACCCAAACCATTAATATCGTGGAAACCCGTGGGAGAGCCCTTCAACAGACTCAATAGGAGAAATAATATCCCTCCACCTTCACAAGTGGCCACTCTGGCCATCTCATTCTGCAGTACTCGTCATAGGAGGAACAAGTGTCTAGCTGCTTAGTGCGCACAAACAGACCGGTCGGGCCGAGTCCCCAGAACGTGGGAACACCGTTGACCTCTAACCCTGCAGCCAGTCCTTCCTCATCACATGCTCTAGGTCCCAAGCTACCTACTAAAACTCTCCCGCCAGTAGAGAAGCGTCGATTGTTGGAGAAAAAATACGATATACTTAAGAATCTAGCATCAATACCAGCCAAGATGTCAATCATGGATTCCTTGAGTTTGTCAGCAGATCTCAGGGAGGCGCTTATTGAAGCCTTTCTTAGCCCCCAGGAGTTTCAAGCTGAGATAGCTGCCGCTGAGGTTTATCGGACGGAGACTGGCCCGACTGAATGAAATGAGGTGATTTCCTTCACCGACCAAGATGAAGATTCCATCATGTAAGGACATACCAGACCACTATATGTGTCTGATACACTAAATGATGCTGAGATCCGCAAAGTCTTTATTGATAATGGCTCTGGAGTTAACCTCCTTCCCCTACTAACACTCCGCAAGTTGGGATACAGTGAGGATGACCTAATCCCCTCTGTCCCAACTCTGTTGGGTTACGACAAGAATGAACAAAATCCAATGGGACAAATCAAGCTAAAAACCCATTTTGGAGACCTTGTGGCCCAATCGGTATTCCTGGTGGTCCGGCAGAACACAACAATCAATGCCCTGCTTGGAAGGTCATGGCTCCATAAGCACATGGTCGTTCCTTCATCCTACCACCAGTGTATCAAGTATTGCGTAAATGGAAAAAGTGAGACATTTCACACTGACAAGTCCACTTTCGAGCTCGTTGAGTCACACTACATTGACGCCGGGTTTTTTGTGAAAAAGAAAAAGAAGCCTTTGCTCGATGGTATTGACTGGATCCCCACTCCAAATGGTCTGGAAATGGTTCCTGATGACCCCCTCAGGCAGCTTGGCAGAGACTACGTACTTCCCATCAACCATGTTGAGAGTAGGGGTTCAAACTTGGACACACACTCAGCTGTCCTCATGAATTCACCTATAATGGCTGAGCGTGACAACGTAGAAACGAATGTTGAACCTCAATTTGGGGGCATATACTTGAGAAAGGATGCCCACAATGCCTCGCCTCCGGACTCACAACAACCCGTGCCGAGAACTCTCCCCCCATTGGATCAAGATGATGATAATTTGGGGGAAGAGGAGGAGGAAGATCTCAGGGATGCACCTCCCGCATTTGAGGAAGATATCTCCACCACTGTGGATGAGCTCAGGGAAATAAACCTGGGTACTGAGGAAGACCCGAAGCCCACCCTCATTAGTACAACAATGTCTCCTGAATAGCATGAGGTATATAACTCTTTACTAAAGCTACACAAGGATGTTTTTGCCTAGAATTACATGGAAATGCTAGGACTCGATCCCGAAGTGGCGACCCACCACATAGGTCTGGCAGAAGACCACCGGGGCTATAAAAAAGCTGCCATAAGAACGCACCCCTCACATGGTGCCAAACTAGAGGCTAAAGTCGATAATATTATTAAAGAAGGCTTCATTCGGGAGGTCTAGTACCCCATCTGGTTGTCCAACATTGTCCCCTTCAAGAAAAAGAATGGAAAAATCTGCATCTGTATCGATTTCAGAGATCTCAATCAGCACTTCCCGAAATATTATTTATCGATCCCGATTACCGAATTATTAATCGACACAATGGCTGGGTATGAGGCTCTATCCTTCATGGATGGTTATTCTGAGTATAATCTAATCTGGATAGCCCGAGAATATGAAGAATCCACTGCCTTCAGAGCCCCTCAAGGAATATTCTGTTACAAGGTCATGCCTTTTGGTACCAAGAACGCCGACGCCACATATCAACGTTCCATGCATCGTATCTTTAAACCATTCCTAGGGAGATTCGTCGAATGCTACATGGATGACTTGGTGGTCAAATAGAGACAATGCTCAGATCACCTGTCATACCTTGAAACTGTCTTCAACAAACATCGATAACATAGCCTAAAGATGAATCCCTTGAAATGTGCCTTTGGGGTTACCTCAGGGAAATTCCTTGGCTTTATCGTGCGCCATCATGGCATCGAAGTTGACCCTGAAAAAACAAATGCTATCCTTGGACTTCCACCTCCCCGAAATCTAACTGAGTTGAAAGGATTCCCAGGACATTAGGCAGTTCATAGCCAACTTGGCGGTCAAATGTATTCCTTTTACCAAGTTAATGAAAAGGGGGTTACGTACCAATAGACAGATGATTGCCAAGAGGCGTTCGACAGCCTAAAGAAGTACCTCTTGAGCCCTCCAGTGATCATGCCCCCGATTGAAGGAAGACCACTCATCCTATATGTGACGGCCCTAGAGAAGTCACTGGGAGCCTTACTCACACAGAAAATTGACGCCGGCAGTGAAAACAATCTCTCTTACCTCAACTGAACCATGATCGATGTTGAACCTCGATACTCAAACATCGAGAAGAGTTCTTTGGAATTGGTGTTCGCAGTTCAAAAAGTGCAACATTATCTGAAGCATTCTAAATTCCATTTGGTCTCGCGTAGTAACCCACTGAAGTACATCCTCAACCGCCCAATGCTGAACGGGTAGCTATCCTGATGGGCAGTCATCCTGTAACAGTTTGAAATCCGGTTTGTGCTTCCAAAAGCCATCAAAGGCCAAGCGTTAGCAGATTTTCTGGTAGAGCACCCCTCGACAGGGGACACCGTACCAAACATCGAGTTACCTGATGAATACATATTCTCGATTCAAGAGGAGCTCCCAACATGGGAAATTTACTTCGACGAAACATCCTGAACCCCGATAGGGAAAATGATGGAGGATCTCAAATTTAACAAGGTGGTTTTGGGGATAATAATCATGTCCCCAGAAAAGGTAGTCTTTCCATATTCCTTCCTCATGTCAGAAGGATGTATGAATAATGAGGTGGAGTATCAAGCCCTTATTGCAGGCCTGGATCTCGCACTCCAGGAACAAGTACAGTACCTTAAGGTAAAAGGTGACTCGGAACTGGTCATCAAGCAAGTCAATGGTGACTATGCTATCAAAAAGGAGGAGTTTATTCCTCTATTTGACCATGATCTAGGGTTGATGGTGGAATTCTCCATAGAAACAACATTGACCTGTATTTCCCGATCTCAGAATGCCCAGGCCGATGCATTAGCTAATGCGGCCACAACCCTAGTTGACCCAGACTGGGATGAAACAGTTATCAGTATTGCTCATCATCAAATAGTCTTGCCATTTTTTTAGACTAATATGGAATAAATCAACGAAGTAAGTCCTGTCCCTGAGCCATATGCTCCTACCCCCGGCTGGATGACCCCCATTGTAAACTACCATTAAAGCAGAGAACTACCATCAGACAGGGATGAACAAGAGAAAATACGGGGAAGGGCAATCAACTTTGTCTTATACGGTGGCACAGGTTAGCAAGAGGTCCTCTACAAATGAGGCCTCGACGGAGTCCTCCTCGGATGCATTGATGGAGAAGAAACAGCTGCTGTCATGACTGAAGTGCATGCCGGAGTATGTAGAGAACATCAGTCAAGGTCTAAGCTTTCCCATCAAGTTCGAAGGCTTGGTTACTATTGGCCCACCGTGGTACGAGATTGTGAGCACTTTACCACAAAATGCCACTCATGAAAAATTCATGCCAACTTCATACACCAACCCCCAGAGTTACTTCATCAGGCCAAGTACTCCTGGACCTTTTCCATCTGGTGAATGGATGTCATGAGACCATATCCTCCCGCCATGGCCAAACAACTGAAGTATATCCTCACAACAACCGACTTCTTTTCCAAATGGGCAGAAGCTGTACCCGTCAAGGAAGTCGGGGCAAGGTACATTGTCAGCTTTGTGAAAACCAATATCATCACCATATTTGGAGTCCCTCATACCATACTGACGGATAATAGCACCAATTTCTGCTTTGCTAAATTGGAGAAACTATACCAAGAATATGGTATCAGGGCTAACCACTCATCTTGCTACCATGCAGCGGCCAACAGACAGATAGAAACTTTCAACAAGACACTATCCAATATTCTCCAGAAAATAGTGGACAAAGACAAGAAATCATGTCCAAATAAACTTCTTCATGCATCGTGGGCTTATCGAATGACAATCTACCCCGCTAATCGGGCTACTCCGTACTCATTACTATACGGAACAGAAGCAGTACTGTCCATTGAGATCCAATTTCCCTTGCTCCGTGTTTCCATTTGTAATCAGTTATCCAACGATGAGAAATCAGAAAAATGGCTAGGAGAATTGGAACAAATGGATGAGAAGCGGTTGCACACTTTTCACCATCTGGAAGTATATCAGAACTAGATAACATGAGCCTTCAATAAAAAGGTTCGTGTTCGGTCTTTCTTGGAAGGAGAATTGGTGTTGGTCCTCAGGACCCCAATGATACCCGAAAAGAAGCCACCAAAACTAGATCCCAAGTGGGAGGGACCATATGTTATACACAAGGTCTACTAAAATATAGCGTATTCCCTGATATACATGGATGAGAAGTTCACTACCGATCCTACAAATGAGAGATTTCTGAAGAAGTACTTTGCATAATCAAAAGCAGTTTTCGTCCGAGCTGCAGGACGTTAAACTACCAAGCGGCAACGGTCCAAACTCTATGACCCTAAACTAAGAGTAATTCATCCTCACCACACGACGTTAAACTGCATGGATTTTTATAGAACTAAGTATGGCTTGATTCCTTCCCCTGAAGGATATTTAGTGACGTCAGGACCCCCCATCTTGGCCCAGCCATCCCCAAATAAAGTTAAAAATTCACTTTTCCCTCGTGTACGGACCAACCCTACATGGGGTGTATTCCTCGTTCTTATCACACGACGTTAAACTACATGGATAAGGATTAAAAATTCCCCCTCCCCCCTGTGTACAGACCAACCCTGCAGGGGGTGTAACCATTTCAGAGAACTACATACAGCTAGATTCATGCCCTTTTAGGATACGTAGTGACACCAGGACCCCCCATCTTGGCCCATCCACCCCCAAATAATGTTAAAAATTACCTTTTCCCCTGTTTATGGACCAACCCTACACGGGGTGTATTCCTTGTCCTTACCGCACGATGTTAAACTGCATGGATAAGGATTAAAAATTCCCTATACCCCCCTCGTGTATGGACCAAACCTACACGGGGTGTACCCGTTTCAGAGAACTATGTATGGATTGATTCTTGACCTTGCAGGATACATAGTGATGCCAGGACCCCCCCATCCTAGCCCAACCATCCCCAATTAAAGTTAAAAATGCCCTTTTCCCCTATGTACGGACCAACCCTGCACGGGGTGTATTCCTCATCCTTACTGCACGACGTTAAACTACATGGATAAGGATTAAAAATTCCCTCCCCCCCATGTACAGACCAACCTTCCATGGGGTGTACCCATTTCAAAGAACTACGTACGACTTGATTCCTACCTTTGTAGGATACGTAGTGACGCCAGGACCCCCAATCCTGGCCCAACCATCCCCAAATAAAGATAAAAATGCACTTTTCCTCCGTGTACGGACCAACCCTGCACGGGGTGTGTTTCTTGTCTTTTCCACAGGACGTTAAACTGCACGGATAAGAAAAATAAATATTCCCCCTTCCCCCCGTGTAAGGACCAGACCTGCTCGGGGTGTACTCCAAAAATAACTACGTGTGGCTTGATTCCTACCCTCGCAAGATATGTAGTGATGCCAAGATATTATCTTCTAGACCAAACACTGATAAAAGAAAACACATGTATATATACCTCTCGTCTTTACCACATGATGTTAAACTGCATGGAGTCCCCTTTTCACGTTAGCTCACCTTCATCCTCACCGCACGACGTTAAACTGCATGGACATCATCGTCACTGAACGACATTAAAACTGCATGGACTTCGTCACGACCCACCCAAGATATATGGAGAAATGATATGGGAATAATCCTTGTGCATTTGGATGCATCCCCTCCATACATCAGACTCCACGACCAGGATAATTGCAGATATTCATAATCATCCATGGCTATCAGAAGTGGAAATTTATCGACCCAGGGAAACCTTTGCATGACTATGCATACCATGCCCTCAGCGGCTCTACATATTGATAGCCCCTGGCCCATCTACCAAACACAATATTTCCTTAGGCGATACTCTTCTATGCTCTATATGCTTACCGGCCTTAGAGCCCCTATATTATATCTCTCGATCGAAAAATTTATGGAGCAGTGGTTTACAAGTTCATTCCCCTAGCACATCCAAATGTTGCTAGTGTATTCCTACCTGGTTAGCCTATGTATCTATGCATGGTTCACATGACGATCTGTGTTTACAAACATCAAGCTAGGGCTGGGCTACTTTGACTCGACAGGAAATTGTGGTAAAGATGTTTCATGTATGCTTAGACACCATTATCCCCATATGTCGAACTTTGTACTATGAGCAATATCAGATTTTCATAATCATCCATGGCCAACGGAAGTGGAAAGTTATCGTCCCATGGATACCTTTGTATGACTATGCATTCCATGCCCTCATCAGCTCTATATATTGATAGCCCCTGGCCCATCTACCAAAGGCAATATTTCCTCAGGCGGTACTCTTCCTAGCCCCGTACGCTTATAGGCCTCAGAGCCCCTATGCCATACCTCATGATCCAGGAAACCCTAGAGTTAGAGTTTACATCCTCATTCCCTCACACTTGTTCATAGTATACCAGAGCCTCCTAACTCAGTTGCCTTCCGGGTAATTGTAGCAATAATCACCCAATGGTCCTAACTTCATAATCGTTAAACTAAGAGTACATCATCCTTCCTGCATGAAGTTAAACTGCATGGAGTAAAGGTATAACCCATGCATAAGATAAATCAGCGCGGTGAACTCTTCATGTTTTAATAGTAACCAGGGATGAACATCCCTGACATGTCCAAATATTTCCTTACCAAACAACAGACTTCGTGGATCGGAAAATCGCGGATCCTCATAATCATTCATGGCCATCGGAAGTGGAATGTTATTGTCCCGGGGAGACCATTGCATGAATATGCATACCATGCCCTCTACAGCTCGGAATATTGATAGCCCCTGGACCATCTAACAAAGACAATATTTCCTTAGTAAATACTCTCCCTAGCCCCGTACACTTACTGACCTCATAGCTCCCATATCATCTCTCCTGATCCAAGAATCCCCGTAACCACGGTTTACACCATCAACCCCTCTCCACGTCTTGGACATGATGATATGTTCAAGATAAGTTACATTCTGATCAAGAGTGTCCTTTGTAACTACATCCTTGCCACATGATGATTAAAACTGCACATAGCATGTCTTTTCGGCTTGGCGTGAAGCGACAAAGACCAATCATTAAGAATCCAGAGAAATGCCTCCAATTGCAAGAATTTTCATAGATTTAAAAATGCCCTCTACCCTCACTGCATGATGTTAAACTGAACAATATCTTTAATAAATCCCCACATGTTTACTGCATAACGTTAAACTGCAGGGAATTCGTCCTTACTACATGACGTTAAACTGCACGGTCGAACTTTTCTTGGGTTCAATCAAGAATGGAGGCTTTCCTCTGTCCCTCGGTGCATGGGCTAGGCCTGAACAAACCACCATTTCACACTAGTGTGAGAAGGAATGAATTCACCTATTACCGGGAAGTTTATCCTAGATGTTTCTCCCGTATCCAGGCACCCTCTCCTCATAAATCACACTCTATACTCAGAAGGAGCTGTACCCTTGTAAGCCACCCATGGTGGTCCTAAATCTCAACTGCCATGAAGTTTCTCGGCTATCAGGAGAATAAAATCATTGACCTAAGGACACCTTTTCATGACTATGCTTACCATGAACCCAGTAGCTCTACATATTGATATCCTCTAGCCCATCTAACAAAGGCAATATTTCTTTAGAAAATGCCTCTCTCCGTACGCCTCTTTGCCTCTAAGCCCCATATCGATCCCGGGATTTGGAAACCTCCTGAGTAGTAGTTTACCTACCACTTTCACAAACCTGCCTAAATATGGTGGAACGTCTCTGATGAGATTACTAAGAACTAGGAGAAGCTGTTCTATTTTGAAGAATGTCCCACCTGCATGACTATAAACTGCGTCAAACTCCAACCGTCCTTCACGCTAACTAAATGCGTAGGAAAGTGGCCTCTTGATCAGACTCTTGTTTAGTACAGATGTTCCCAAACCCTTTCAGATGACACACGCCCTTTCTGAACCACCCTTGGCGGTTTTCATAATTCTCCAAGTCACCCATGGTGGTTTCCATAAGCCGGACTTCCATAATGTCCTCAGGCCATCAGAAATGGAAAATCATTAACTTAAGGAAACCTTTGCATGACTATACATACCATGCCCTCAGTGGCACTACATATTGATTGCCCCTAGCCTATCTACCAAAGGGAAGTCTGCCTTAGGTAATGCTTTCCTACTTCTGTTCGCCGATACGTCTCCCATTCCTTGAGACATGCCCTTCATGTTGTTAAAATCTAAACATGTTTCTCCCCACGTGGGTCTAAAAGGTATTGAGACAACTTTTAATCAACCCAACCTCGTCAGGGCCCTCACCCCACCATATCTGGTCAAAGATGTATGACCTAAAACATCAGTAATGATAGTCTTGTTGGTGGGACTTTAAACCGCTTACAAAAAGATACGCAAAGCCCATTTGGACGAAAACCGAAAAAGGGAAACCTAAGAGAAATACGAGCCATGCCCACTGTGTTCACACCGAATGGGCCCAGGAAAAATTTTGGTATCAACAGAAAAGACAAAAATTTTGTGTCATTTTTCTACAAAACACCAGCAATAGTCAAACTATGCCTACTGGATCCTAGGGTCAAGGAAAAAATTAGAGCCTGTTTCTATTTTTATCATTTTACTAAATTATGATTAATTATAATTCAATGATTTGTTATTTATGAAACAATTTTTCTTGTAACCATCTAATTTTACAGCAAGGGGAGATCGACATCAGATTTTATTCCATTTGGAAAAAAGGGGGAGGACATCCACAAGCTGGAGTCTCTCCTTTGCCGCAACAAAATAGGTAAAATAGAATACAAAAATAGCTTTGATGATCATAAATGAGCCTGACTCTATCTCTCAATCAGATCATCAACCATGCGGCGAAGGTTATTGCGAGTTTGATCTAGCATGACCTTCTCCATGGCCTCAACTTCGGCCACCGAACGAGTATGCCTCACCGTCATTTGAAGATCATTGATCCCTTTCCTGGTAGCTTCAAGGTTACCAGCCAGAGATGAAAAATGATCCCTCAGCATCATCACTCGACCTTCACATTTGTGCCGCTCGGTAGATAGGGCGGTCACCTGATCTTGAGAGCTCACCTCTACTGCTATCAGCTGATGGAGCTTCATCATAGCTTCCTCAAAGGCTCAGATCCCACAATGAGAGGCGGCGAGGTGAGCAAGTTTTTGGTCACTAGCGACAGCCTCCCCACATGAAATGACAACCTAGCAGGTGAGAAAATGAAGTTGTCTATAGTCTAACCCACCTGACCCCAAGTCTAAGAAGAGTTTCTAAAGGGCTTCTGTTTTATTCGCCATCTCAGTCAGAGGAGTTTCGGCAAAAATCTCACAGATCCAGGGCCAGGCCCACCTTCGCACTGCTCAGTGGTCCGCCATGACATGAGGATCTTTGGTATCCTCGCTAGATAGCATGAGAATGAAGTCTGGAATTAGATCCAGTGCAGACATGTACGCACTAGAAGATGGTTCTGGGACTGGAAAGTCATAAGCCTCTAGCCCTGGTTCGAGCTTCGGAGTTGAGCGGGTAAGTCCGGTATCGACAGGTGGAGCTTCTGAAATTACATCATGGGGACCCAAAGTCACCGGGTCATCCTCATTTATATCCAAAAGGATTGGACCTGTCTGAACTTTGGCCATAGAGGGGTTGAAAGAGGAAGATCCCCTGAGATGCTTTGACCTGCGAGCCATCAGTCGGTCCTTCCACAAAGCCGATGAGGAAGGTGCGGTAGGTACAACAGCCACAGAAAACCCCCTATTTGGGAAATTGTCAGATAGCCTCCCCCAAGATCCCTCTGGATAATGCTTTATCCACATTCTCGCATATTCCAAGGATAGGTTGGTAGCCGCTCCTATGTTAGGAAAGGCAATGATTGTTCCAGATCCCCCCCCCCCACATCAACATCAACCACCATTGACGGAGAGTGGGCATATGTAGTCCTTAGGCCCAAGGATGGGGAAGGGAAGCCTGGAGGTGCATGTATCCAAAATGTTGAGAAAAATGATTTGGGGTATACAACTCACACAGAGAAACCCCATCAATCCGAGCGGGTAAAAACCCGTCCCGTAGTGAAATCAGGTAAGAACACTCTTCTAAGATCCCCCTGCAGTTGTCAACCACAACGCAGGAAGGAGTGGGGTAGGGAGTGAAAGCGAACTGGGAAAAGTCACTCAGCAGCTTGACGACTTCATTGGAGATGAGGGACTTCAGATGAACTCCAGCTATATCAAGCAGGGTAGGCCAAAAGGTAGGAAGCGGGATGACTGTGTTATGACGATACTCATAAAAGTGGAAATGACTCGCTACCCAGCCATATAATAATTTAAATGGCCCGCTCAGATGATAGGGTGACCCACCCTCCTTCATGTGGATCAGTAATTCGTAAAGGTGAGCCAAAGTGGGCACGTCCAGTGTAGAGACCCGAGGCTTAACGTACAAGTACATTACATTACTTTTGTGGAATACTTATTACATAACAAAAACACACATACAAGGACTGTAATAGTTTAGTGTCTTTGGAAACTCAGAACGTAATCTTCTAATCATGGTGAATGATCTTCAACATCTCCCATAAAGATCTTCCCTTTTTTTCTTACCTAAAACCTTTCTTTATATCCTGGGGAAAAGAAAACATAAAAGGGTGATATCAAATGCTCAGTAAGGGTAATAAAAAGAAATATCAATCACATCATATTCATAAGAACACAACATTTTGGAAATCTTAACCTGCAAAAGAGAGCATAATTTCATAACATGGGATAAATCATAGTAGTGAAATGAAATCCCAATAATCATAACTTAAAACATGAAACTTTGTGGCATACACACATAGTCATAGAGAATCATTTCTTATTAGTCAAGACTCATTTCAAAGACTATCTTAGTGGAAAAAGTCCCTTTTTGAACCGAGTTCACTCCTCGTTTCAGTCCTGTTTCACTGAACCGGTAAAACCTACCGTTCCAGCCATGTCACTCTCATGAGATATAAAATCTTTACCCAATGCACTGGAGGGAGATATAGGTACCACCCATCTCATAATGATACCATTCTTATGTGTGCCACAAAATCATAAACCATACATCATAGCATAACCCATGTAATAAAAATGGGAATCTTAAACATTGTGACATCATCAAACAATTAATATAAGATAAAGGAATTCATAAAAATAATTCCATCACAACATAATCAAATCAATGTAATAATAGGGATATAAACAGAACCCTATATTATCTTAGATGGAAAATAATTTTGATAAAACACTTGAACTCCATTCTTGAGGAAAATATCCTTTGTACTTCAAAAACATTTTTCCTTTCTTAACATGTCTTAAAATTTTAAACTAAAAGAAGTTGATAAAAAATAAACTTGAAAACCTGTAAAGGAAGCTTCTTGGAAATAATGTTTTAAAAATCCATTCATGCTGTATAATTTTAAAAAAACATTCTTCTTGTACTTTTGTCGGAAAAGTCAAAAAGTACCTCGTATAAAAAAATGACAAAAGATTCCTTTCATATCTTTTACTAAAAACTCACCAAAGGGTAAAATTGGATTTAATAAATTGTAGGTGGATGGAAATAATATTACATATTGAGGAAACATGGATGTGGATGATAAAATACACCCCAGTAAATTTCAAAGTATAAACAATATCGGATAGAAATGAGATTGTGATATTTCCCTTACCGTAGGTCCGATTTGCTTCGTAAGTGTCCGAACCTCCTGTATAATGATTTAAATAATGTTATTGACTTATTCCAGAATCATACTTATTGTTATGATATCATATATGGTCATATTCTTAGCTTCTTATTTGTAATATTTCATTACAACTTGTTATTCGGGTGTTTATTACTTTTTGTTCTTATGCGTGTTTTGTCGAATAAATTCTTATTCTTCTCATTAGTTTATAGATACCTCATTTACAGAATGGTATTAGTGTAATATATATCATATTAATTCATTCAATTCATTTATATAATCATTATTCAATGAAGATCATGTAGAATGAGTCCCATCAAATCGTGGAGACGGTATTCCGTACGTACGCATGAGTGATGATATCGTTCCTATGATCGTGGAATTGTATTGGAGTGTATGTATACTATTTCAGAATCAATATCACTTTATAATAGTCATATATAGTCATTATTTACACCATTATACCCATCCAAGTAAGGTGGTGGTGGAAAATAGATTACACCATGGCGTGAAGACGGTATTCCGTACGTACGCACGCGCGGTGATTTATTTTTCCGTAGGATGGATAGATGTTGAAATAGGGTTGTTTCATACTTATAATAACATATCAGTATATGAGTGATACTGATATTATTACTTCATAATGAAACAACTAAAGAAGAAGAAGTTTAAGAAGAAAGAATTTGGAAAGGATTGGTAATGGATATTACCTCTTTTCGACGCGCCTCTTCTTAACCTCCTCTTAGGGAACTAGGGTTGGACTTTGAAGAATACCATAACCTATAGGATGATTCTAGGGAAGTGGGAAAGTGAAATTGGCAGGGTTTGGCGAAGCTTAAAGGCTAAAATTGGTGTGAGGAGGAGAGGGAGGAGGTGCCCTTTTATAAGGGAGGAGAGGGGCACCTTTGGAATAACTAAAATTATTATTTTATTATAAATCCAAATTCGGTTTTAAATTGCTAAAAAATGATTTATTTCAAATATAAGGTGGTTATGGGTCTAAAGCCTCTCATCCAATAGAATTTAGACAAGTTTAGGTTCCTATTTTAACCTTATCATTTAGTTTTAACATTAAGTTAAATAATTTTACTTTTACCGTGTCTTCTTGTGTTCTTACACTATAAGGTTAATAAACTTACTATAACAAGCCAGAAGAACCCAAAGTTGTTTATTATTAATATATATAACCTTATCTAAGTCATTTGGCCGAACATTAGATTTTTAGTAATAAAATAACAATTAATAATATAATATTTATTTTAAAAACTATTTTATGTCAATTTGGACACTATTTAGTAATTGGTTTTTGTAAAAAATCATAATAGAATGATTAGTTCGAACCAAGTTAATTAAATCAATAATAATATGTCATAGTAAACTTTAAAATTAGTTTAATTCATAAAAAGTCTTAAATTACATTTATTTGGGTATTTATAACATCAATTATGTCAATATTTCATTAATAAGACAATTTCTGCATCATCTTTGTGTCATAATAAATGATAATTATTTAATCCCTAAAAATTCTAAATAAATTCCTATGATGTAGATAATTGTTTTATATTTCTGGATACTATTCAGGTTTGATGTTTCATGAAGTGTATCACTAAATTAAAATTATTATAATTATAAGATCTAAGAAAGTGACATGTTGTCACATTCTTTCGTTTTAATAATAATTAAATTATTTTCATGGACAAAAGTCCATTAAATGAATCTAATCTGACCCTTAGGTGATATGGGTCGACCTTTAGTCATCCAATTGAATTTTGACATGTGTTAGGGTAATTTTATAATATTATATTTATCCTTAATTACCCGATTTACCTTTAACTGTGGTAAATAAAATTTACCGTAGTTACTATTCATAATTCCCAAAAATAAAAAGTATCTTATTAACATAATTTGGATCCACTTATTCCAAATATTAAATCCATTTTTCCAAATTCAATACACAAAAGTTTCAGAAATTAAATTAAAATTAATCCCGTTGTCGAAAGAAAATGGGTTTTTCTTTAAAACATTACAAAAGATTGAATTGATTTATCCTACGAATTCAAGGTAGAATCAATGATAATGACATAAATTATATTAAATGGTAAAAATATATTCTATTTTTACTTTAAAACCATTTAATATTATAATTTAACCATATAAAATATTGCGTTGAAAAAAGTTGTTTTTAATTATAATATAGCGTGTTTTTACTATTCATCAAAATATAAATGTTACCAGAATAATATGAAAAATTTATCCAAAGTAAATTATTATTTCATGATTCCAAAGATGAATTTTATTTTTTCAAATTGAACTTATAAACATGTAAAAAACTAGATTTAAAGTGGGTGCGCCATCGAAAGGTGGAAAAACTGCATTTTTTTGAAAAAAACTTATTTTACCCAAAAAATTTATTTTGTTCTTATACCATGTTCTAGAAAATGTGTAAGAAGAATAATAATGTTATAAGATTCAAAATTTAGTTAATACTATTCATAACAACTAGTTCATAATAATATTATAATAATATATCGTTGTTTAGTAAAAACCGGTATTGCGTACAACACACGCTATCGAGGAAGGTCGCGATTGCGTGTAATGCAATCCAAGTCAGGGTTACGTGCTGTGCAAGAATCCTTAATTGTTTCATATAACATAATCCAACCGTATTTCATTTATACATTGAATATATATATATATATATACTCAATGTTGCGTATAATAACTATTATCAAAATTGTGTGTAACACGATCCAAGAATAGTGTTGCATATACTACAAGCTAATAAGGTGTTGCGTATAGTCCAAGGTAATCTTGGTGTAGCATACAACACAAGACATTAATGAAATTAAAATAATATTTTTCATAAAATCTCAGGGTGTTACATTCTACCCCCCTTAAAATGAATTTTTCCCTCGAAATTCGTCGGGGTTATAAATGGTTTACTACTCGAAAGTTTGTTTAATAGAAACCCACATCGTAAAAAGGAATACCAAAACATGGCTTAAAAAACTAAAGTATGAAATGTAACGGTTACCCAAATTAACTCATCACTGGGTTTCCACGTAGGAGAACATAGGTGAAAATATGGATATGGAAGAGAAATCTAACCATCATGTTCTGATAGGGAGTGGTAGAGAACATGGCTATGAAAAAGCCAATAATCACAAAGCCATAAATTTGTGATGATCTAGGGTACCATCTGATTCATCGGATATAAAGGCACTAGGACAACATTTTTGGTTTTCAAGATCATTTCCCAAAAGTTGAAGAATTTGAATTAGAATAAATACTTACTTTATTTTGGTACAATCTCACTGTTGTTCGTGCTTTGAAAAATTTCCACTTCATCTCTTAAAGAAATGAAGTTGAATTTGTTATTAGTGATGTGTTAAAAGATCATGTGATAGAATAATGGGTCATTCCATCTGTTTCAAACAAAATGTTATCAAAAGTTATCAAATATACATAAGTCCCTCTTTGGTGAGGTTAATCGTATATGAAAATGAACTTATACTTCATCTATCACATCGCTTAAAAAAATAAAACTAGTTTATACTAACCAGGGACTTTCTGTAGGTTAGTGGTAGGTGATAAAGGCTAGTCGCACTTTGGTTGTGGGTTCGATTCCCACAGCCTTGTCCGACACAATGGGCTGTCGCCCGTCCTGCAGGTTGTCCTTTTTCTAAAACTACATTACTATAACATCCCATCCATAATATCAAAAAAAGTTCCATCCTTAAACAATAATAACTTATGTCCAACATAATCCATTCCAATCTTTAGGATTATCTTAAATACTTTGGTCCAAGCTCATAGTATAAAGAAAACGATTACTTGAAATGTCATCAACCAAGCATGTGAATACCATCATTTATCCCCCATATATCTTGTTGGTCACATTCTAATCATGTGAATACCTTAATCATGTATTCTATTGAAAAATGAATACCCATTAACCCTTAGTGAAAACATGAATGCTGTCAAAAGTTAACTCTTTCCACATACCAAAATCCAAAAATTCTATATAATCAAACCATGATATAACCTTCTCCTTATATCAGCCATGAGCTCATGAATACTATCAAACATTTAATTTTCTCCTTATCCCTTCATTATGCGCATATCCTCTATATTCCAAAAATATCTGAATAACCTTTCACGGATACTGGTAGCATTAATCATACACTTTCAAACTCAAGGAAAGAAAAAAATGTAACGATCCTTATATTTCTCTTTATTCCATTGTACCATGAGATTACTTATACAACATTACACTTGATAAACATGTAATCAATCCACTACCTTCTTAAACCATTGACCGAGATTCAACAATTCTTTCATCTCACATATCATTTGTAGTCTCTTCATCATCATCAACACAAATACTACCCATAAGACCATACTGATTCTCTTCATGAGACTTTCCCTTAGGGCATTGGTTTTCATAATTCCCGTACATTCCACATTTAAAACATTTAACCATTGTTGATGTCGTAGCAATACCATTATCCTCATCCATGGTGTTAACTGAACCTTTTCCTTTGCACTTATTGGCTTTATGTCCTTCTTTTCCACACCCAAAGCATCTTCCAGTTCCTTTGAAACATTCTCCTTGATTCCTCTTCCCACATGACTTACATAGGGGAAATTGAACTTTCTTTCCTCTATGATCATCATGAAACTCCATCTTTCTCTTATTAGCCGAGTCAGGAAATTTAAAAAATTTGAGTTTATTGATCATATTATGAGATTGCTGATTCGACATAATAATGATGTTTGGACTTCCAAATCCAATTTCATTTGGTTGATCATGAAGAATATCGTTCCATTGTCCGTTATATCCTCCATTATCGTGAATCTTCCTGTTTCCAGCCATTTTCTAAAACCCAAAAAGAATAGTGTGAGAGGCAAAAATCATGCTAGGGAAAACAACATAGTAAAGGGGGAGTACCCTCAATATCTAACATATTAGGTTAAATTCTATGATCATTACCATAGTTCTAGGACTATATCCTATACGTATACTTATCCTTAGGGACATACCTAGACATACCTTAGAAATATCTCTAGGGATCTCACTAATGTTTTCGCATCCTAGTTTCCAAAGTTTGACTAAACCTTTCCTCTGATACCAGCTGTAGAGACCCGAGGCTTAACGTACAAGTACATTAAATTACTTTTTCGGAATACTTATTACATAACAAAAACACACACACAAGGACCGTAATAGTTTAGTGTCTTTGGAAACTCGGAACATAATCTTCTAATCATGGTGAAAGATCATCAACATCTCCCATAAAGATCTTCCCTTTTTTTTTCTTACCTAAAACATTTCTTTATATCCTGGGGAAAAGAAAACATAAAAGGGTGAGCTCAAATGCTCAGTAAGGGTAAACAAAAGAAATATCAATCACATCATATTCATAAGAACACAACATTTTGGAAATCTTAACCTGCAAAAGAGAGCATAATTTCATAACATGGGATAAATCATAGTAGTGAAATGAAATCCCAATAATCATAACTTAAAACATGAAACTTTGTGGCATACACAGATAATCATAGAGAATCATTTCTTATTAGTCAAGACTCATTTCCAAGACTATCTTAGTGGACAAAGTCCCTTTCTGAACCGAGTTCACTCCTCGTTTCAGTCCTGTTTCACTGAACCAGTATAACCTACCATTCCATCCATGTCTATCTCATGAGATATAAAATATTTACCCAATGCACTGGAGGGAGATATAGGTCCCACCCATCTCATAATGATACCATTCTTATGTGTTCCACAAAATCATAAACCATACATCATAGCATAACCCATGTAATAAAAATGGGAATCTTAAACATCGTGACATCATCAAACCATTCATATAAGATAAATGAATTAATAAAAATAATTCCATCACAACATAAAAAAATAAATGTAATAATAGGGATATAAATAGAACCCTATATTATCTTAGATGAAAAATAATTTTGATAAAACACTTGAACTCCATTCTTGGGGAAAATATCCTTTGTACTTCAAAAACATTTTTCCTTTCTTAACATGTCTTACAATTTTAAACTAAAAGAAGTTGATTAAAAATAAACATGAAAACCTATAAATGAATCTTCTTGGAAATAATCTTTTAAAAATCCATTCATGCCGTATAATTTTAAAAAAACATTCTTCTCATACTTTTGTCGGAAAAGTCAAAAAGTACCTCGTATAAAAAACGACAAAAGATTCCTTTCATATATTTTTCTAAAAACTCACCAAAGGGTAAAATTGGATTTAATAAACTGTAGGTGGATGGAAATAATATTACATATTGAGGAAACATGGATGTGGATGATAAAATACACCCCAGTAAATTTCAAAGTATAAACAATCTCGGATAGAAATAAGATTGTGATATTTCCCTTACCTTATGTCCGATTTTCTTCGTAAGTGACCGAATCTCCTGTATAATGATTTAAATAATGTTATGGACTTATTCCATAATCATAATTATTGTTATGATATCATATATGGTCATATTCTTAGCTTCTTATTTGTAATATTTCATTACAACTTGTTATTCGGGTGTTTATTACTTTTTGTTCTTATGTGTGTTTTGTCGAATAAATTCTTATTCTTATCTTTAGGTTATAGATAACTCATTTCCAGAATGGTATTATTGTAATATATATCATATTAATTCATTCAATTCATTTATATAATCATTATTCAATGAAGATCATGTAGAACGAGTCGCATCACATCGTGGAGACGATATTCCGTACGTACGCACGAGTGATGATATTGTTCCTATGATCGTGGAATTGTATTGGAGTGTATGTATAATATTTAAGAATAAATATCACTTTATAATAGTCATATATAGTCATTATTTACACCATTATACACATCCAAGTAAGGTGGTGGTGGAAAATAGATTACACCAGGGCGAGGAGACGGTATTCCGTACGTACGCATGCGCGATGATTTCTTTTTCCGTAGGATGGATAGATGTTGAAATAGGGTTGTATTATACTTATAATAACATATCATTATATGAGTGATACTGATGTTATTACTTCATAATGAAACAACTAAAGAAGAAGAAGTTGAAGAAGAAAGAATTTGGAAAGGATCGGTAATGGATATTACCTCTTTTTGACGCGCCTCCTCTTAACCTCCTCTTAGGGCACTAGGGTTGGACTTTGAATAAGACCATAACCTCTAGGATGATTCTAGGGAAGTGGGGAAGTTAAATGGGTAGGGTTTGGCTGAGCTTAAAGGCTCAAATTGGTGTGAGGAGGAGAGGGAGGAGGTGCCCTTTTATAAGGGAGGAGAGGGGCACCTTTGGAATAACTAAAATTATTATTTTATTATAAATCCAAATTCGGTTTTAAATAGCTCCAAAATGATTTATTTAGAAGCTAAGGTGGGGATGGGTCGAAATCCTCTCGTCCAATAGAATTTATACAAGTTTATGTTCCTATTTTAACCTTATCATTTAGTTTTAACATGAAGTAAAATAATTTTACTTTTACCATGTCTTCTTGTGTTCTTACACTATAAGGTTAATAAACTTACTATAACAAGCCAAAAGAACCCCAAGTTGTTTATTATTAATATATATAACCTTATCTAAGTCATTTGGCCGAACATTATATTTTTAGTAATAAAATAACAATTAATAATATAATATTTGTTTTAAAAACTATTTTATGTCAATTTTGACACTATTTAGTAATTTATTTTTGTAAAAATTATAACAGAATTAATAGTTCTAACCAAGTTAATTAAATCAATACTAACATGTCATAGTAACCTGTAAAATTAGTTTAATTCATAAAAAGTCTTAAATTTCATTTATTTGGGTATTTATAACATCAATTATGTCAATATTTCATTAATAAGACAATTTCTTTAACATCTTTGTGTCATAATAAATGATAATTATTTAATCCCTAAAAATTATAAATAAATTCCTATGATGTAGATAATTGAATTATCTTTCTGGAGACTATTCATGTTCGAAGTTTCATGAAGTTTATCACTAAATTAAAATTATTATACTTATAATATTTAAGAAAGTGGCATGTTGTCACATTCTTTGGTTTTAATAATAATTAAATTATTTTCATTGCAAAAAGTCCATTAAATGAATCTAATCCGACCCTTAGGTGATATGGGTCGACTTGTAGTCATCCAATAGGATTTTGACATGTGTTAGGGTAATTTTATAATATTATATTTACCCTTAATTACCCGATTTACCTTTAACTATGGTAAATAAAATTTACCGTAGTTACTATGCATAATTCCCAAAAATAAAAAGTAGCTTATTAACATAATTTGGATCCACTTATTAAAAATATGGAATCCATTTTTCCAAATTCAATACACAAAAGTTGCAGAAATTAAATTAAAATTAATCCCGTTGTCGAAAGAAAACGGGTTTTTCGTTAAAACATTGGAAAAGATTGAATTGATTTATCCTACGAATCAAGGTAGAATAAATGCTAATGACATACATTATATTAAATGGTAAAAATATATTCTATTTATACTTTAAAACCATTTAATATTATAATTTAACCATATAAAGTATTGTGATGAAAAAAGTTGTTTTTAATTAAAATATTGTATGTTTTTACTATTCATCAAAATATAAAAGTTATCAGAATAATATGAAAAATTTATCCAAAGTAAATTTTTATTTCATGATTCCAAAGATGAATTTTATTTTGTCATATTGAACTTATAAAAATGTCAAAAGCTAGATTTAAAGTGGGTGCGCCATCAAAAGGCGGCAAAACTGCATTTTTTGAAAAAAACTTATTTTACCCGAAAAATTTATTTTGTTCTTATACCATGTTCTAGAAAATGTGTAAGATGAATAATAATGTTATAATATTCAAAATTTAGTTAATACTATTCATAACGTCTAGTTCATAATAATATTATAATAATATATCGTTGTTTAATAAAACCCGGTATTGCGTACAACACACACTGTCGAGGAAGGTCGCAATTGCGTGCAATGCAAGCCAAGTCAGGGTTGCGTGCTATGCAAGAATCCTTCGTTGTTTCTTATAACATAATACAACCATATTTCATTTATACATTGAATATATATATATATATATATATACTCAATGTTGCGTAGAATAACTATTATCAAAATTGTGTGTAACACGATCCAAGAATAGTGTTGCGTATACTGCAAGCTAATACGGTGTTGCGTATAGCGCAAGGTAATCTTGGTGTAGCATACAACACAAGACATTAATGAAATTAAAAGAATATTTTTCATAAAATCTTGGGGTGTTACATCCAGATTCACCGAGCGGCCTCCTTCCTGCTCAGCTGCCATCATCAGGGTGCAAGCTCTGACACCTGGGTTGATATCCCGTGATGGGAATATCCACCCACTCAAAAACATGGAGAAAATACCTACCAACCTGAGCATAGACGACACACCGGGGTGCACCTCATAACCCCATGAAAGGTAGTCACCCGCCTCCAGAACTGCCCAGTAGGAACCTGGGATAGTTCATGGTTATTGAGAAGGATGAGTCCTGGGGTGCTTGATCTTTGACACAGAGCCTGTGGTTTTTGGAAATAACCCTATCCAGGTGCTACAAGGAATAAGAGAGTGGGCCTGCAAGGGGTGATCCAGTGACTGCTCTGCCTTAACCATCAGATCCCTTGCCAATAAAGGCACTTGTTCGACATCGTCCCATGCATCAGGGGTGGGAAAAAACATATCATACATCTCGCTGATTTTTGGAAGCCCTCCCAGTTGATAGATGTCCCATAAGCTAATACCAAATTCACCATGGGCAAGGTAGAAAGTGTTAGTTCTTGAACACTAGCGACTGAGCAAGTCAGGAAGGATCGAAGATGGTGGGTAAACAACAAACTGGGAAGCCCACACTGCAGAGTACAGATTGACCACTTCCAGTGACTCAAGAAATTCTTAGCAATGATAATGGAACTAGAAGGCCCAGACCTAGTCATTTGATAAAACCCCACCAGACCGAAGATCCCACATGGGAATCCATCCTGCATCAGGATCCACTCGGGCAAGGTTGATCAAGGAGGGGTAACTCTTGAGGACAGTTTCTTGGGAGAATTCTTGAGTGTACCTATTGCTTTGAGTCCAAATGGAGCCTCTTAAAATAAAAGGGTCTTTTGGGTGGGAATCAAAAATCATCTCTCTTGACTGGGAAAGGATCGCTTGAGTGCACTTCGGCAACAATTCCAAGAAAGGGGACGGAAGACCTGAGAAGACAGTGGGGATAGGGGCATCGTCTTGAAGGCCGAAACCATAAAGCGGAAGATGATTCGATAGTGGATATCCCAGAAGTCCGGGGGAGAGTAAGTCCTTCAAAACACCATCTTCAGGAATGATTGAATGGCTAGGGTCCTCTTTGATGCTCTCAACTCTATAAATCATAGATAGACGTCTCTTTGGACCAATTAGAAGAGGCCGGACAGTAGGTCTGGATGCAGGTCGAGGAGGAACCATATTTTCTCCCTACGTTATAAAAACCAGGAAAATGGTTAGTACAGAATAATAAAATATGGACAAAAATACCAAGTATATGGTAAAGGACTCTGTCAAGGAGCATTCAAGACGAGGTCCGTGAGAAGGCCTCAAAAGTTGGTTCGTGATGGTATCATCCCACGAACCAACACTATGAGGAAGAAGTCTGCAGTACTGTGGCCCACAGAACATTGTCCAGAAAACTGTGAACCAGGCTACTCTATAGAATCTCAATCCCAGATTTAAAAGTTTAAGTTCGAAAGAATTAAGAAATTTTCAAAGTCCAGAAGATTTTAGTTCGCGGACCATCAAAACCGCTTAGCGAGTTCCTACGCGGCCCATTGTTACTTACATTTTAATTAATTAAAAGCGTTAGTCCGTGGGTGAAGGTAGGTGCAAATGAGGAATGGTTCGCCGAAATGGAAGCTGGTTCGCGGATGAGGAGTTTCGCGAAGGAGAAATCACGTAGAGACGAAAGGAATAATATCCATGTTCACGAAGAATTCGGTAAAAGAAAAAGGGTAGGGGACTCCATATTTATATGCGTGGTACCCTACCGGGTCCACCCCTCTACTACAAACCATCCACATTTTAGGACCACTCTATATCAGAATAGTCTCCTCTTCGTTCCGATCGGACCCTATTCCGATGGATGGAATTTGTAGGGTCCTGAAAAATCCGCAAAGGAGAATGAGAATCCCCTTAATTTAAGAGAGGATTCTACCCAATTTCTTTTGAGGAATAGGGAAGAAATGTGGAGAATACTCAAAGGTTTGAAAAGACAAACCATTTCGCATATCGGTCCAATATTGATGGTATGCAGCCAGTTTAGCAAGCCGCCCCCCTCCGCGGACCGCTGTCATTCGTGGAATAGAGGCGGGGACCCTTCGTGGGCGCGAAGTAGGATGAGCGCCAGGTCGGTCCACCGACACAAACCATCCCAGCCGCGAACCACTTCAACCGGCCCAGACCGCTGTCGTTCACGGAATAGAGGTGGGGACCTACGCGGCCGCGAAGCACTCACCGAACTAGTTTGGTTCACGAGGAAGGTGCGTTCAATTACCCCCGTGAGTTTCGGATTGACCAAGTCTTCCGTAAACCGGGTTTCTAGTCATGGACATCCACAAAAGGTGCCACATGACCACATATACATCTCCTTCCCCACTCTATAAAAGGATATCAAGTGGAAGAAGAGGGGGATGGATCAGATTTAGGTGGAAGGATTTCGGAGGAAGGTGCTTCCGATTTCTTAAACAGCGAAGTTCCAATTCGCGATAGGTATGAAACTGGAAACAAATTAATAAGGAAACGAAAAATTCATAACAACTTGGTGAACCGCAAACTTAAAAAAAAAGAAGACCGCGAGTCAGGGCCCCACCGCGGATGTACTCCCCGCGGACCAAGGAGTCTATGCCCCTTTTTCGATCCGACACACCGCATGGAAGCCTCCTACGTGGGCGAATCCCTGACCAATTAACCCCCGATCGGCGTCTCCCCTAGCAGCCACTACTCACGCGGACTCCACGACGTGCTAACCTGGTATATGGGCCGAACCCAAAGCCATGTACCACCCTGGTACGTGGGATGCGTCTCAGTCCTCTTACCACCCTGGTATGCAGATGGCCTCTCTAGCCACGTATCACCCCCCTACGTGAAGAGATCCACTCCTCATATACCTATGTGGACCTCCTTTAGTGTTCCCATTCTTCGAGTTAGAGAAACTCCTTCCAATCTGGCCTAATCCTTCGCAACCCCCTCATTGGACTATTCATCGGCCCCGAGCCAAGGCCTCTATCGAAGCCACCAGATCCATATGATGTAATATTTAGGTGCATCATCACACTGTTTTTAGTTCACATACCCATGGTAGATAAGGGAAAAGGGGTTGCTCTGGCCCTTGAGTGGGTTCCCGAAATATTCCTGGGTTCACATACCCACGGTAGTGCTGGGTCCGAGCCCGGGAGTCCCCATATGCCTCCCCACTTTCCAGGAGTGGGGGACGCCACTTGCGTCTCCTTTCAACGCCAGCTGTGAGTAATTTTCCCCTCTTCTGTGGGTGATAGGTTAGCCTCCTTGGGGTAATCCCCTAGCCTTTCTTGTAGAAGGTAGCACCCATGCACCTCCGTACTTCCCCGGTGCCAAGAACCGAGAGGGGAAATGGACACAGTGGTACCCTTTCCCTCTCCCTCTGGGATTTTTCACCATCGGGCCTCCATCCTAGAGTAAGTCCCAATCCCCATTTCTCTGGGCCGCTCCATGCGTAAGCCCCACTTCACTTCCCACAGACGCACCTTTCGCAATGTGATCGTCAGCTCTCTGCTGCCTCTAGTTTCTCACACCAAGCATGACTCACGTGGTCTTAGAGTAAGCACCGACCCTGACCCCAACCTCATGTGAACTATCAGGACTTTGATCCATGTTAAGGCATGTTACGTAGGAATCCTCCCTTAGGTTCAATCCCACCACCCGGTCGTTCCGACCTCCTTCACGTCGGTTCACCCTCATCCCGCATGACGTTAAACAGTATCCCCAATCCATCCCGAACTACGTGGAATTTGATCCATGTCAAGGCATGGTACGTAGGAATCCTCCATGAGGCTCAATCCCAACAAACTATTGGCCCTGACCATCACCGTGGCATTGTGCCAAGCCCCACCATCTTGGGCCCCATCAAAGTGTAAGCCGCATCCTTCGTCCAACATGACGTTAATATGTACTACCGAACTACATGGATTCTGATTCCTCCCACGAGGATATGTAGGAAGCCCGTATTACGGGTTTGATCTGAACGCTCAAGTCATTATCTATCCCCCTTGGACAACAATAAAATCCAGAGTTCCCAATTATGAGGCTTCAAACCAGTTCCGTCTCAGTGAGTCCAAAGTCCTCGGGGTCATTAATCTAATGAGGGATGGTAAACCTTAGGCCTAAATGATTCTGAATCCTTGCGTTCAACTGACCATTGCCAACCAAGAGTAATCTGTGGATACTATGCTTGCGTATAAACCAAATATTCATGAACATATGAACAAACCTTAAATCTATAATAGATTCATGGAACAGAAAATAATTCCCCCCCTAAAAGAGTGCGATGAGCCCGACTTCTCATCCTCTTGACCAATGTGAGTTCTTAAGCATCGCTGACCAAATCACCTGGCGAATGCCTGCCTTGGGAAAGCAGGTCCACATATTGTTGGATATGGAACTATTGAGCGTTTCGAAATGAAGACTGACATATCCGACCTTAGAAATTGAGCGGAGCTCAACCCTCCGTGAGATCGACAGTCGGGCACGTCGGTCCACTCCATATGATTCGTCACGAAACAGCTACAAAAAGATATTGTTTTAGTTTTATGTAAATTGGAGAAAAAATTCCCTCCAACTTTATTTGACTCAATGGAATATTTAATATTACATTTTCTATATAAATATAAATGTGGAGGGCAGGTAAATTTCTGATCGATGTACCCATTTGAGATATGTATGCAAAAACTAAAAAAGAAATTACATAACAAACCCTCGACTGAAGGGTCAATTGTAGAAGAATAATTAAAGGAGTAAATTTCAAATTTCTTCTCTTATTATTCTCAATATGAATATCCTTCAAAATATATTCACACGGGTCATAATGAAACAAATATCTATGATGTCACATACCATCAATTATCAGTTTTTAATTATCCCTGATCTTGGTTTTGGTGGTTATCATGAAAGATGTTTTTCAGATGAAGAAATACATAAGGCTCATACATATGTTCTGGTGAATTGGGAAGAAATGAAAGAATATTTCTGGTAAGTACTACTTATTATTATTATTTTAAATTTTTTAAGAGATAAATTTATCTATGTTATTTTTTTAGACTATATGATGACTATATAAAAAACAATTCATGCAAGTTACCACTATTTCTCTTGATGAACGCCGAAAACATAATTTTGCATATTATTTTCAAAGAAAAGTATGTTAAGTTTTCTACAGTGTATAATTAAATCAATTTTGTAATGATATCTATTATTAAATTTTTTTATTGTTTGTAGGTGACACAACATGAAAGTAAAATTTATAGTTAATTATGTGTGTGAAAAAAATACTCCATACAAATGGGTAAAATCTTATAATGGTTATGTAGTTAATGGATTTTGATTTCATACATTCATCTATAGTTAATCAAAGGAATCAATGAATAGTGGTGTTTTCTTTGAAAGGATCTCATCATAAACAAAGAGAAATATACTTTTATGTCATGCTAGATGAAATAATTGAGTTATTTCATCTAGGACCAAATTAAATAACGGTGTTTAAATGTAATTAGTTTGACATTGATTGAAGGTTGTAGGTTCATCCATGACATAAAGTCATTGAAATTAAATGTAAAACTTCTTACCATAAATAAACCATTTTTGTTGGAACATCAATCACATAAAGTTTATCATGAAAATTACTGTGTTGTTTTAAGATATTTAAATGACTTGTGGAGTGTAATAAAAATGAAATATCTTGATAATTAGTTTCTTGAAAATGAAAATGGTTCGATGGATGTGGACCATATTAAAAATTTTAAAGACATGTTGCTAAATACGTATATTACATGATGAGATATAAATATAAATTATGAAAACCCCTAGTTAATGGATGATACTGTTGATAATGTTTATGAAGTAATAAGGTATGATGAAATTTAAAGTCAAATGGAAGTTGGTGATACTAAAGAGGAAGATGAAGACATCTTCATCAATGAAAATGAGGATGAAGATGACAAATGATGTATTATATTCTAGTATTTATTAGTTTTTTATATTTGATATCAATATTAAAAATTATTTATAGGTAATATTATTTGTTTTAAATAGATAGATATGGCCATGATGATCTTTTTTGTCCCCTCGCTTATGCCAATATTTATTAGTTTTTTTATATTTTATATTCTTATTAATAATTATTTATAGGTAATAATATTATATTATGCGTTCTATTTATTAGATCTTTATATTTTATATATGCATTACAAATTATTTATAGGTATGATTAATATGTTCTGGTATTTATTAGGTTTTTATATATGATAATTGTATTAAAAATTATTTATAGGTGAAATTATTATATTATGTTATTTATTTGGTTTTTATATTTGATCTATTTATTAAAAATTATTTATAGGCAAGATCATTTGTTTCACATGTATAGAGAAGGCCCTAATGATCTATTCAATTCTCTCATTAATGTCGGTCATCCTGATAATGAGCCTGATGACTATTCATCTGAACCACATGATTCTTCTACAACACCACATATATAAGGGGGTCTAACCCCACTATATTTATGATTTAAGAAACTATTCTAGAAATACATCCATCTCTTTATTTTGATAAACTTTTATGGAGGTATGTTCAATTTTTTAAGAAAATTATTTTCTACAATTTTTTTATTAATTTTTGTAATAATATTCTGATTATTTATTTTTATTTACATTTTTTTCACATTTAGCTATTGGGAAAGATAATTATATTTAATGAAATAATTTTTCTGTTCATGGGTGTCATGGGATCAGGTTCCCATTGATGTTTGAAACCAGGTGTTCAAACACTATATTGTACATTAATAAATAATATATTTTCTTTTAAATTTATTTAAATAGTAATATCTTATTTTTTTATAATTTATGGCCCTGATCAATGATAACATGAGGGATCCTATCTGGGAGGCATGTGAAATTTTTATATGTGAAAATTTTTGTTAGTTTTTAAGCAACCTATGAAAGTGAGCCATGGATAGATCTTCTATTACTATTTTCGACCAATCTTTCTTCTCTCATCGACTTGACTATATCTCAACCTGGGTATGGGATGGATTGTGCTCTTATTGGACAAGAGAGAATTTTAAAAGGAGGTCATCATCTATCTGGTATAACCAAGGGAATCTGGTGGTCACACCTTGGGTTGTGATTCATACATTTGAAATACATCGATGAAATAAGGTAATTAATATTATTTAATAATGTATATATACATTAAATGTAGATTATTTTTTCATATTATTATGACCCTAATAAGCCCTCTAATACGAAGTTCAACGTTTATAATAGGATTTACATTTATTCTAGTATAGGAAAATTTGTTGGGGACATACAATTATTAATTAAGGCTAGTATTTTTTTTAAATTTTTACTTAAAATAATTATATTGTTATTTTAATTTTGAATTATATTTTAAGGAAGCATATGAAATCACAACATCTAATTCACGAGATATTTAAGTCGATATTGAGGCAGTTTCCATGTGTGAGTTAGGTTTTAATGAGTGGTCTTAGATATGTTGGAATCGTGGTCATTCTATACATGAATTGGAGTATGGTCTGTGTTTGTTGTCAATCCTTAGTGGAAGTTCAGAATGTGTGCCAGCAAAGTGATCATACAAAACAAGAAGATAATAGTATTGAAGGTGGTATCATTTTCCAGTGTTTGCTAATTTTTTGGGCCTAAAAATCGACAAATGGAGAAAAGTGTTTTTTGGAAAAGATACTTGCATGCCTTTGAATTGAAGGAGAGGAAAATTGAACACCTTTTGTTTTTTAAGATCAGAACATGAAAATATGGAAAAGGGATAAGGGTGCTCAAGTTTTATGTTTGGTCGCGCAAGTGACTTGTGCACCGAGACTTGCGCGCCGAGTGAATACTTGCACGCCGTCATGTAAGGTATCCAATTTTCTACAAATAGAGGTCGACCCCTCCTCATTCAGTATGATGTTTAGACTTAGAGAAAATCAGAGCTCCCATCGTGCAGGTGTAGTGGTCGCGCAAGTTGTGGTGGGCCGCGCAAGTTGAAGTTGTGTGGCAGTTGTTTTCTGCACGTCCAAGGTGGTTTGGGCGAGAAAGGGTGTTGGTCTCCCAAGTTTGAAGTTGGGGAAGGAAGTGTCGTGCATGTGGTTTGGTGACAATTGCATGCCAGGATTTGAAGAAGCGCGGCAGTTGACCTTTTCATGCCAAAATTAGTTTGGGTGGAAAAGAATGTGAGTCACGCAAGTTTGAAGTTGAAGAAGTGAGTGTCGTGCAAGTGAGAGAGCTGGACTTGCACGCCATCTTGAAACTTGCGCGCCAGGCTTGGAGAGCGCGCCAATTGTGGTTGAAGTATGCCAGTCTTTATAGGGCTACGCAAAAGTTGTTAGTTTTCCTGATACCTTTGATGTAATGTGAGATTTTTCTATGGGTGGAAGTCAGACTTCAAAAGAGAATCTACATACAACACATGATGCATTGTTTTTCAATGATGAAGAGACCTTCACATCTATAAACTGAGTGGGACTTCACCAAGGGTAGTGATCCTGGGGGAGTCAAGGGGACTGACCTGAGGGACGCAGTAGGCTATACCTGAAGAATTATAAAGGTAGTGAGCCTGGGACAGAGTGACTGTTCCCAAACCTTTCTAACCCACAATGAGTGAAGAATAGTGGAATTTGGTACGACCGACAACCTGTTGGCATATGCTCCTTGAACATATCCCTTAGTGGTGAACCAAGTAAAAAGTGATATTTCATCTCTTTGCATGTGATGGTTTTATTTATTCATATATCCATCATATAGGTTAAACTAGTTTCTATCAACGTGGGAATAAGATCCGTCAGTTTAAAAGAAAAAAATGACACCCTGATTCACCCCTCCCCTCTCAGGGTGTCCTGGGGTCCTTCAAGTGGTATCAGAGGGAAGGTTACTAGTGTTTGATCTGTTTTATACCACCATGGGAAATTCAGCCAGTGTTAGGGGAGTTCCCCTCTTTGGTGGTAGTAATTTTTAGATTTTGAAGAATAGAATGAGATCTCATCTAAGATCCCTTGGAATGGATGTTCTGTTTTCTACTATGCAAGGTATACATGTTACTGATCCAACAGGGCTGACAATGACTGATGCCGACAGGAAAATTCATGATGCCGATGCTAAAGTGAAAAATTCTCTCACCGCATCCCTTTCTGATCAGATCTATCTAAAGGTGATGAGTTTCACCTCAGAAAAGTCTATGTGGGATAAAATTGAAAATATTTATGAAGGAGATAGAAAAGTGAAGGAGGTGAAACTAAAAGTCCTACACAATAGGTTTGATGATCTAAATATGCATCCTGATGAGAATTCAGACTCCTTCTTCAATCAAATTACTGATGTGGTTGGAGTAATTCAGGGTCTAGGTGAAGAAATAAAAGATGCTGAAATTGTAAAGAATATATTAAGAAGACTTCCACCCCTGTACAATGTAAAAGTGTTAGCCTTTTAGGAAAGAGATCTTTCCAAACTTTCTTTGGATGATCTGTTGAGTAGCCTAGTGGCATTTGAAATGAGAGTCAAACCAGAAGATGCCACTACATGAGTAAGGAAGGAAATGGCATTAAAGACCATAGAGAAACTGAAAATTTCAAAAGATAGTAGTGGTGAAGACGATGAGGAAAAAGAAATTATTTCCCTTATTGCTAAGATGTTCCAGAAGGGAAAAGTGAAATTCAAATGGAAGTTACCGATATATTGCTTTCGTTGTGACAAAGTCGAGCACATTGCTTCTCAGTGCTTAAGAAAGATCTATGATGATGATAGCGATGCTGAAAACATTAAGAAGCCTTAAAAAGGGTTTTCAAGAAAGAAGACTTCAAATATAGAAAGAAAGTTCTAAAGAAGAGTTTTGTCTGTGAAGAGGAAGGAAATGATAATGAATTCTGTGATGAAGAAGAACCAGAATTTAAAACTGGGAACCATGCTTCCATGATAGGCACTGTTGAAAAATCAGAAGATACTGGTGGAGAAAATCGGTTGAAAACTAGTGCAGATCCCAAGTTGCAACTTAAGGAAGCTGTTAGTAAGATTAAGATTAAATATAAGAGTGGCAATAAGTTGAAATCAATTGTAGAAGAATCAATTGAATATGTTGATTAACTTGAAGATGAAATTGACTGACTAGAATAATTAGTGAAAGTAAAGTCTAAAATACTTGAAAGCAATGATGATGTAGTGGATATAAAGCTGAGGATTGAAGAGTAGGAAAAGGTCATCAATGACCTCAACTCTAGACTAGAGGAAAAGTACAAGACTGCTAAGCATCTTGAGGAGGAAGATGTTACTATTAGGAGTAAACATGAAAAAGATTCAATTTAAAAACAATCAAGGAAGAAAATACAGTTTGGAAGGTTCTTTAGATGCTGAGCTATTGGAGAGGGAAAAACGTGGCTCTAATGGAGTTGACAAGATTTTAAATGATCAAAGACCTGCCTGCATGAGAAATAGTGGAATTGGTTGTGAGGTAGAGCCGTCATATGCTGCAAATAAAGGTAGCCAACATAAAGGCAAGCTAAAAGTGGGTGATGTGGAAAAGTCATCTGAAGTGCTGAAACAGAAACCCCCAATTCAATCTGAAAGAAGAAAATAATATTATCCTCTTGTCTCTTTGAAAAATGTGCCCTCAAACTTTTATCCCACTGAAGAAGGAATGATGATAAACAGAAGTGAGAAGACATTTCCTCTGTTGAAGTGTCTGTTTTGTGGATATTTAAGCCATACCATGGCATATTGTGAAGAGGAAAGAAGATATCTGAATGGTGAAGATATGGGAGTTCAACGAAGGAGAAAAAATTCATATCCTAATTCTTTTAGTAGAAATAATTTCAATGGATATTTTTTCGTTGTTCTAACTTTGGTCATAAGGCTATTAATTGCAGGCAAAGAAGGGACATGGACACCTCATACCGGAGTTCAAGACAATTCCAATCTCATCAACAAGATAGTGTTGCTCTTACAAACAGGTTTTCTTATCTAGAAGAAGAATTTGACTATGAAAAACCAATGTACATAGATGAGATAATTGAAAGTCCATCAGTTCCCTATACTCAATCCAATGTCTCATGGAATGAAAGGAAGAAAATTGAAAAATCCAACCTTGAAGAGGTGGCCCTCAAAGCTACAAAGAGCAACAAGACCTGGATTCTAGATAGCAGTTGTTCATCTCATATGACAGGTAATGATGACCTATTAATGGATATAAAAAGGAAGGTTGATGGTACAGTACTATTTGGTAATGATGGAGCTATGAAAATCAATGACAGTGGAAGTACTGAATTAGCTAATGGGGAGTTAAGGAAGACTGATTTCCTTTACATAGATGACCTACATCATAATCTACTCAGCGTGAGTCAACTCTGTGACATGGGACTTATAGTTAACTTTAGTCAAAAAGGTTTCACTATCAAGGGAAAGACATGAAATTCACTTATGAAGGGATGCAGAACAGAAGGAAAATTGTATCAGGTTGATAGTAAAGAAAATATATTCTTCATGACTGTTGAGGAAGAAAACAATTTTTGGAATCAGAGGCTGGGAGACATCAATCAACTAGACCTGGAGAAAATATCAAAATTGATGATTGTTATGGACATTCCCAAACTGAAGAATGAATGTGAAAAGTCTTGTGATGCTTGCATTCGTGGAAAGAAGGTCTTCAGTTCATATTGGAAAATGAAGAAAAGGTCATCTCATCTTCATGATCTAATTCATACAGATGTATGCGGGCTGATAAATGTTGCCGGAACTCATTGAGAAATTTAGTTTGTACTTTTCATAGATGATTACAGTAAAATGGCATGTGTAATGGTAATTCACAGGAAATGAAAAGTGCTTGACTGCATGAAAACATATCGGAGAATTGACGAGAATGATACTGGAATAACAATCAAAGTGTTGCAATCTGACAATGGAGGGGAATACTTGTCTATTGAATTTAAAAATTACCTGGAAAAGCATGGGATACAACATGAGGTATCTTCTGTGATAACTCCACAAAAAAATGGTTTTTTTGAACGAAGTAATTGACAGGTGAACAACATGGTACAAACTATGTTGATTGAGAGTCGTATTCCACGACATTACTGGAAAGAGGTTGTTCAAGCTACATTGTATATTCAAAATCAAACAGAACTTTTTATGGGTGAGATGAAGACACCATATGAATCATGTCATGTAAGGAATCCCTCTTTGAAATACTTTCGTGTTTTTGGAAGTAAATGATTCATCAGAAATAAAGAAGGAAATCAAGGTAAGTATGATGATAATGTAGATGAAGGGATTTTACTCAGATACTCAATGAACAACAAAGCCTATAAGTGTTTCAACAAGCGATTAGAAAGTATTGTGGAGATCAGTGATGTTAAGATAATTGAAGATAAAACCACAAATTCTTCAAGGAATTCATATGTTGATGTGATAAAAAGTGAAGAAGAATGTGAAATTGGAGTAAATACAAATATAGAAATAGAGTAATCTATAAAAAACACTCAGCAGTCACATCATGATGTTGAATCTGAAGAAGAATATGAAGAAGAAACTATGGCTGGAGAGAATGCAACTGAACCTAATAGGAGAAATCGAAGAGCTGAGATTGATCCATCTAACATAATCAGGGATAAGAGTGCCCCAACACAAACAAGAAAAATGAGGAATAACACAGAATCTGCATTTTTTTCAGTTGTGGAGCCATCCTCATTTGAAAAAGATACAAAGAATGAATCTTGGATGAAATCCATGAATGAAGAGTTAGATCAGATTGATAAGAATCAGACATGGGATATGGTCCAGAGACCTGAAGGTCACAATGTGATTGGTACAAAATGGATCTTCAAGAACAAGTTTGATGAGCATGTATGTGTTATTAGAAATAAGGATCGACTGGTATGTAAAGGATATTCTCAGATTGAAGGTGTTGATGTTGAAGAAACCTTTTCTCTAGTTGCCAGAATGGAGTCAATCGGGCTATTCCTCACCATGGCTCTCCAAAGAGGATATAATGTATATCAAATGGATGTCAAGAAAGCATTCTTAAATGGTGTACTTGAATAAGAAGTCTACATTGAACAACCTGTGGGTTTTCTTCTTGGTACTGATGAAACAAAGGTCAGCAAACTAAAGAATTCTCTTTATGGCTTGAAACAGGCACCACAGGCGTGGTACTCTTGGCTGGATTCTTATCTCAAGAAACTAGAATTCAAAAGATGAGGAGTATATCATAATCTATATGTGAATAATTCTCTAAAAGATCCATTAATGGTTCTAGTCTACGTTTATGATATCATATTAGGTGGAAGTAGGCAGAAATCAGTGTATGAATTTTCCAATCACATGAAATCAGAATTGGAAATGTCTATGATTGGGGATCTCAGATATTTCATGGGGCTGTAGGTGATTCAAAATAAGTATTAAACTTTCATTTCTCAGTAAAATTATGCAAGAGAGCTACTGGAGAAGTTTAATATGCAAGACTCCAAACCAATGTCAACTCTGATCGCAGTTGGAACTAAACTTGGAAAGCATGAGGATGGGACCTCTATAGATCCCACCATGTAGAGGAGGATCATTTTGAGCCTACTGTACCTAACAACAACACGGCCAGATATTTTCTTTACCACATTTCTTGCATCCCTATTTTAGAGTAATCCAAAGTAGGAACATATGGAAGCAATAAAAAGAATCATGAGGTATATTCAAGGTACTCACAATTGTGGATTATACTTTGCTGTAGGAAGGGACAATGAGTTATCCGCATTTTCTGATGCTGACTGGGCTGGGGATGTTGTGGACAGAAAGTCCACCAGTGGTGGTGAATTCTATATTAGGAATAAATGTGTTGGCTGGTTGAGCAAGAAACAAGAAAGTACTTCTCTTAGTACTACTGAAGCTGAGTATATCTCCACCGTAAAGGCATGCAATCAACTGCTATGGATGAAGAAACAACTAACATATATTGGTAATGAGTTGAAACTACCAATGGTGATTTAGTGTGATAAAAAGAGTTCAATTGATCTTATAAACAATCCTGTTCAACATTCTGGTACGAAACATATTGAAATCAGGTATCACTTTATCAAAGAAAAAGTTGAGCAAGGGGTGATTAGAATGGATCATCTGGGAACTAATGAGCAAGTGGCTGATATTTTGACCAAGCCACTGTCATCGGCTAGGTTTGAGAAGCATCAGTTGAACCTCGGTGTTCATCCACCTACCGGTGCTTAAGGAGGTTATGAAAATTCACTCTCCCTAGTTATGTTAATTGTTTTTAATCTGTTTATGGATACGATGCATGTTTTTGGGGGATATACTATCCAGGGGGAGTCTGGTTTGAGCTGAACAATGAAAAATTACCGGTCTTTGGGTTTATTTTCAATGGGGGAGAAAGGAATAAATTCAGGAATGTAATGCTTTTGTGACACATTGAGAATTCAGTGGACAGGAACCCAATTCAATCTTTCTCTCTTGTTTTCTACACCGAGCATTGCTCACGTACACTTAGAGTGTTGGATGAGTTTATTCTTGCGTTTTTGGTTTGCCTATGGCTGGTGATCTGTTGAATTTATTTACTAATTGCCAACAAACCCAAAGGGAGAGATTGTGGGAACCATGGTCGTTCAATGCAAGAATTGGAGTATGGTTTCTGTTTGTTTTCAATCCTCAGTGGAAGTTCAGAATGTGTGCCAGCAAAGTGATCAAACAAAACAAGAAGATAACAGTATTGAAGGTGGCGTTGTTTTCTAGTTTTTTCCAATTTTTTGGGCCTAAAAATCAACAAATGGAGAAAATTGTTTTTTTTTCAAAGAGACTTGAGCGCCATTGACTTGAAGGAGAGGAAACTTGCACGCCATTAGTTTTTCAAGATCAAAACTTGTAAACATGGAAAAGGGATAATGGCACTCAAGTTTTATGTTTGGCCGCACAAGTGAATTGCGTGCCGAGACTTGCGTGCTGAGGGAAGACTTGTGTGCCATCGCGCAGGGTATCCAATTTCCTATAAATATAGGTTGACCCCTCCTCATTCGGTACGAAGTTTAGACTTAGATAAAATTAGAGCTCCTGTCTCATAAGTGTAGTGGTCGTGCAAGTGGTGGTGGGTCGCACAAGTTGAAGTTGCGCAAAAGTTGTTTGATGCGTGTCCAAGGTGGTTTGGGCGAGAAAGGGTGTTGGTCGCCCAAGTTTGGAGTTGGGGAAGGAAGTGTCGCGTGGTTGGTTTGGTGACACTTGTGTGCCAGGGTTTGAAGAAGCACGACCGTTGAACTTTGCACGCCAAAACCAGTTTGGGTGGAAAAGAATGTGAGTCACGCAATTTTGAAGTTGAAGAAGTGAGTGTCGCGCAAGTGTAAGAGTTGGACTTGCGCGCCATCTTGAATATTGTGTGTTAGGATTAGAGAAGCACGCTGGGTGTGGATGAAGTACGTCAGTCTTTCTGGGGCTACGCGAAAGATGATATTTTTCCCGATACCTTTGATGTAAAGTGAGATTTTTCTACAGGTGGAAGTCTAACTTCAACGGAGCATCTACATACAACATTGGATGCATTCTTTTGCAATTATGAAGAGACCATCACGTCTATAGACTGAGTGGGACTTCACTAAGGGTAGTGAGCTGGGGGGAGTCAATAGGAGTGACCCGAGGGACGCAGTAGGCTATCCCTGAACAATTGTAAAGGTAGTGAGCCTGAGACAGAGTGACTATTCCCAAACCTTTGTAATCCAAAACGAGTGAAGAATAGTGGAATTTGGTACGAAAGACAACCTGTTGGTGTATGCTTGTTAGACGAAGCACTTAGTGGTGAACCAAGTAAAAAGTGAAGTGTCATCTCTTTTCATGTGAATGTTTTATTTATTCTCATATCCATCATACAGATTAAACTAGTTTCTACCAACGTGGGAACATGATCCGTCAGTTTAAAAGAAAAATTTGACACCCTAATTTACCCCTCCCCTCTTAGGGTGTCCCGAGGTCCTTTAGGATACAAGAAACTATGCATGGTGTCGAGAAAGGTTGGGTGACCAGTATTGGTTCACGATTTTCATATACTAGTTATTATGGTATTTTTGTGATATCATTAGTAAGCTTGAAGGGAGTTCATGCAGATTCTTCTTTATCTATTTCATAGTATAAAGAGAGGTTGTGATCTTAAGATGTGATGATATTGTGCATGTAAAGTGAGTGAGAGGAGGATCATGAGAAGAAGTGTCAAAAAGATGAACAAATGTTGGAGTATATGCAATGGATTTCATGTGGTGTCAGTATGGATTTTCCCACCTGACCCTCTGGGTGATCCTCCACCACTTAATACCAATTGATCCTCATTTTTTTAATATTATAATGTATTTTAGTTTGATAAACATATTATGTGTGAAATAGTATAATTATGTTATGCATATTTTTTTATATTTTTTTAGTTTTTCTATTCTTTATAATTTTTTTATTTTTATAATTTATTTTTATAATTTTTAATATTTAAATTGTTAAAATGAATTCAAAAGCTCTCTCAATTTTTTTTATTTATGAACTTATAAGTGATGGAAGTAAAATTACATCGTTAATAATTTTTTTTGCGATGAACCATCAATAATACTGATATTTACGACATCTTTTTTTATAATGATTTATTTGTGATGAATTACCATCACTAAAAGTCATTTATGAGGGGAATACATTCTAAAAAACACATTGTAAAAGTATAAAAATATATCTATGATTGAATATTATTCCTGGATTCTCTAAGGCTATATCATGTTAAATTTGATGCTTTGGGAGATTAATTAACTACTACATATGATTAATCATGGTCTATCGGGTCTCACATAAAAATATCTAGGTAGTTTATACTAAAATTTAAGAATTAATGAATGGTTTCTTAGATTAAAAATAATGTATAATAATATGATGATTAAGATATTATTTGAGGATGAAAAATTCATAATGATTTTAAGATCATGATACAGACTATTTTAAAAAAAATTAAGGTTGTTTTGTGAAAAATAATTCCATAATCTGAAGAAATGAAGATACTCAAATAAACATGGATAGAGCCACATCAAAAAGAAAAATAGACACCAAAATGCATGATTACATGAAGTTTAGGGTATTATAATTGAACTATAGAGAAATATTCCATTCCATAGTTGGATATTTCATGTCCTCAAGAAATAGAATCCTATTCAATGAAAGATATTATTACACCAGAAATTATTTATATTAATAAGATGAATGCTAGTGTGGATAGAATTCTTGAGGTTTTTGTGGTATTTTGAAGAGGTAATTGTGGTATGTATACCCAAAATCCTATATAAATATGGTTTTTAGGCTATATTAAATGAGTTGATATTGGTATATCATAATGCATTTTATAATATAACTTGACACTGACTTTACCCAATTATTGGGTGTGATTTAGGAATATTGTAAGGTATAATTTGAGATATTACTAAACTTCCTTTTCTTACTGTATTGAGAAACTTGATCATGTTATAATTCATCTGATCATAATGTATGATTCAGTTTTCACTCAATGATTAATATTAAATTGGAATCTTCCACCTCAAATATCATTACTATCAAGTGTTTTATATGGTTAAATTCATAATGGGATCAAATGATTCATTCATACGTTGACTCATTGAAATTGATGGATTCATAAGTCATTCATTTCATAATATTTGTGTTATTCCATGCAATGATATGGTTTTTCTTAATGAATATATAAATAGGTAATCAATATGTGATGGTTTTCATGAACTGACCTGAATTTTAATGACCCGCGTTTTGAACCGGGTTAAAAAGTGGAGAAATTTGAACTTTTTCAATTACAAAACTAGTCGTTTTTAGAACCGGGACTCCGAATGAGATTTTGAAGGTTAGAACCCTTATTTTTTATGTTTTTGGGCATGGGAGAAGGCCTGTTAAGTTTCTCGGGTGGCCCGAGGGGTTTCACAAGTGTCGGACCCCAGTTTTTTTCAGAGCTGCAGAGGGTGCACGGTTGGAGGATGGGATGACCAAGCTGTGCGGCCTAAACCATGCGGCCCAAATCTGGTGGGCAGTGGCTTGCGCACGGGCTGCGCACAGTTTCCCAAACTGTGCACCTTTCCGGTGCAGTGGGTTTCTTGGAGGCAGTAGACCCCACACGGTTTGCGCACGGTTTGGAAAACCATGCGGGTTAAACTGTGCGGTTTGGGTGTGTTAGGTATTTTAATTAAATTTAAAATAAAAAGAAATAAAATAAAAACCTATATATCTAATACCTCACCCTCTCCCCTCCCACTTGTTGAAGATCCCAAGGGGGCTCTCCCTGCAGCACGCTCGACCCCCACCTCGGCCTCCCTTCGACCGACGATTCCTCCACTGATTCCGTTCGTTTCTCCTTCAAATCATTGTGGTAAGGTCTTCTCCCTAGTCTCCTCCCTTTCTTGGCCAGTTTTAGGCTTCTTCCTCATCCTAATCCCATTTGTCCGAACCCTAGGTTGGGGATTGGTTCTTGATTTCGGTTTCTTTCTTTCTTTTCATGTTCCAGGGTTATGCAGAGGGTCCCTCGGGACCTCGTGGGTGCGCGTATGGTGTCTATCGTAGAAGGTGTAGTACTTTACGATGATTTCGAACCGCCAGTTTGTTTCTGAGGTAAGGGTTTTCTACCTTTGGTTGTTTCTCAGCTTCCAAGTAATGTCTTTAGTAGTTCTAAGGGTTCTTGGTGTGTTCTGGTTAGTGCGTTGGTGGTTTTGGTCGTGTTTCGGGTTGCCAGAGCTTAGGCGACTCGCCTGCGCAGGCATAGGTACATATTTATATGTATGTGGGTTCCCCTCGATATGCCTATATTCATGCATGGCAACAAATATACACTTATGGGGCTAGTTGTCCCCATTGCATATATAAAAGTGCCTACGCAGGTGAGCGGAGACAGGTATATGTGTATAAGGATAGGTGTAAGGATCCTCTGGTGCACACCCATGGCCATATGGGTGTGTGCTTAGGGGATATGTGTCCTTATACCTATGCGAAGTCCCATATTCCTAGTGGGGGAGCAGCAGTGGAAGCTTTAGTTAGAAAGCGCCAAGATCCAGAGTGGACGGATGGATCCACCTTGTGGTAGGGTCCCTCTCCTTTCCCTTTAATTTAAATTGAATCCTTTAAAGAGTCTAATAATACATTGTTTTAGTATTTTAATTATGCATGTCTAGTCGATTAAATACTTCTGTTCAAATCGTTTGAATTATGGGAATAAGATAAGAGAGGTTGTTTGGTCACTAAACTAATGATTTAATAATAAAACCCCTCGATCAGAGGTGCGCTATCTTCAAGACAAAAGTAGGATGTAGACTTACATGTTTGCCTGCTCTATTTGTCTTGGTTCCATGCTCATACTTTAACATCATGCTTGGTGCATAGATTTTCTTGATATGGCCTTTATAAATGTTCCTAAATGGATTTCCCTTAGTGTTCTGACACATATTTCCCTAAGCACCTAACTAGTTTCGGCATAACGTGTAATTGTAATTGACCTTAAGATAAGAGGGTGAAATGAATTTTATTATAATGGATTAAATGAGATGGTGGAAACTAAGTGAAATGACTATGACACTTGTATTACTAATCATCCTGCCAGGTTTTGGAAACTAGATGGAATGACCCTCATGTGTAACCCTTGCCCAATTTTCCATGTTTATGAAAATTGGATAAAATGACTCTGAATAGGGAACGTGCACTGAATGACATACTTGAATAGGTTGGGCCGTGAATTTGATAAGGTTAATTGGAGCGCATAAGATGTAATGTGTTGCGTGTTGTTTGAAATGCATAGGATGTACTGCCTTATGCTTTGTGATATAAAACTGATGATGAATGTGTAGATTATGAATGTGGTATTTATATTTGAAATGCATAAGAGGTATTGTATTATGCATTCTAATGCAACTATGATAATGATTATGAGTGATTATGGATGGGAGGCATTTATACCCCACGCCATCTACTTTTAACAATTATGGATGGGAGGCTTTCATACCCCATGACAGATTATTTTGAGTATAGATGGGAGGCATGTCTACCCCATGCCAGATGTGATTTATATATGTGTATGGAAGGGAGGCATTCTTACCCCTTTCCAGTTGACTTCTGATGATGATTACATGTTTGGGTGGGAGGCAGTTATACCCCATGATGGTATATGAATGTGATTGATGGGAGGTAGTTATACCTCATGACGGTTGAATGAACATGATGGATGGGAGGATTTCTTACCCCTTGACATTATCTTTTAGGGATGAGATGAATTCTTACCTTGTGGACACTATCTTCATATGATGGGTGGGAGGAATGCTTACCCCACGACATCTTTTATAAATATTTACATATGTAACTATAGTGGCATGAACAGACCGATATCCCGGCAACGAGCTGAAGCTGGTATACCTATCAGGTTTCCTTTGGGAAACCTGGATGGGTGTTGTTATTCATATTGTTCTACTTATTGAATCCTATTATACCTTTTTACTGCTTTAATTAATAATACACTGTCTGGTTTGGGTTAGACATCGGTGGTGCCGGCCTATTGAGATTTATATCTCACACCCTACTCGGGCCGCCATTGCACTGGGGAACCTGAGTAGACCTTTCTTGTTTGCAAGAACTAGGTTGGTTGCTGTGTTTCTTGTACCTAGGGATAGGAGCAAAGGATGGAGAGGGAGCTCAGGATGCTCAGGAGAATGCCCGTCGGGCCTTGCTGTCTTTTCTTTATTGTTTTACATTGTATTGTAAGCATGTTGTATTATTTCCTATTTTCACATTGTATCATTCATCATCCCTGTATCATGTAAACTGGCTTTGGCCACCTTTTATAAAAATGATCACTATTTTTCTTCCGCTGCTGTTTGTTCATTTTTTATCCATTACTGCTTCCACTATTGAATGTTATTTTCTTTGAGATACCGTTGTTCAACTCTGATAAGAGGGTATAGTCTCACCACTATCACCTCTTGATACCCTCGCAGCTAGTCGGTAGCCTCTAGAGTATGGGGAGATGCGCTTTAGGCCATGTGGTGACCGGTCCAACCACCAGTTTGATGGTGAGCTGGGCTGGGACGTTACAAAGTTGTATCAGAGGATTTTTCTCTTCTGATTTGTTTTACTGCTTGGCGACATTAGACATAGGTAGGAAGGAATTTGAATTTGGTAATGAACTGTGTTCGGGATTGGCCACCCCGTGCAAAGAGAAAATCCAAATTGCCTCAAATGAAATTATTATTTTAATGATTTTGATTATTACGGTTGATTTGATTTAATTGTTGGGTGACACACATGTTTTCTGTTGAAACTGTTTATGCAATTTTGGGTTCTATTTCTGTTGCAACCCGATGATACGAGGGTATGACATCTCATGCATCATATAGGAACATTGTTATAAATCACATTCCATGCCATCTAGGATGCATTAGTAATGCCAGCTGTTGTGATAGGTACTGTGGTAGTTATTCTATGCTTTTGTGATATAGCATGTTCTGTGTTACTGCTTATGATAACATGTTGTTTTTTGTCAAAAATGGAATTGGTTGCTTTTGCTAAATTAAGTGATTGCAGTTATGACAAGAGCCAATTTTCAGTTGTATGGTGTATGGGCGCCTTATAGCTGGGAAAGGGTAACCTGTGTAATTGGATTTCCGAAAAAGGGCTGCTAAAGTTTTAATTGTAAAATGGAATTGGTTTTGATTAAAGGGATCCAAATTCCAAACTGTAAGGTGTATGTGAACTATGCAGATTGATAGGTGTCCACCCTTATGATTGGATCGTTGTATTTGAGCATGTTAATTTCTGAAATGTGATCTATTTTGTTTAATTGGAGCCAATTTTCAGTTTATGGAGTGTATAGGCACTTCATGGGTAGGGAAACGGAAACCCATAAGGAATGTAATTGCATGAAGCTTTGTGTGATGTTTATATGTGTAAAATCTATTTTATTTTGATATGAAATGTTATGGATTGTTGGGACCCTCGTAGGTCTCCTAGTGGTTAAAAGGAAGTTCGTTCAAACTTGCTTGTTATGCTTTGAGCTGTTTGATAAATTGATCAAGTGCCAAGTGAATTTTTGTTTATAAAAGGGAACATGATGTGTTGAATTTAATCATTTAAAGTGATTAAATGATAAATGTGAATAAATATAAAGGTCTTAGAAAAAGGAATATGTAGTGGTGTCCTCTGTTGAGACCCCATGTGTGGGTAGGTTAAGTCTTTCTTGTGAGTGACTTGGAACAAAACCTTATCCGTTTTCCGTAGGGTGTTTTGTTTTAGCAATGACGTTAAATGTTAGTCTTTGAGCCCGATGACTTTTTTTGGGCATGACCAAGTTCTTGGGTCGACACTTTTTTTTCATGAGGGGATATCCAGCTATAGGTAGAGCCCTTAGAGCTTAAGATCTTGGCTTGTTTGGTGAACTTTCTATAGTTTGGTATTGTTCGGGTAGGACTTCCAGTTCTAATGACACCCTTTTTCGAACTGGTGGTCATGCTTCTTTTGCTCTTTTTAAGGGATAAATCATTGGGTAATGCTCTGTATCAGTTGGTTGGACATGCCTTGGGCATGTTTGGTCATCTTGTTGGTCATTTGACCCTTTTTTTTGCACAGTAATGGATGAATTGACAGTCATCGTCCACGCAAATGGTCGTATGGGGCAATACGACGTTTGGCTATATCTCTTGCACTGCTATGTACGGTCTCGGGTCATCTCTATGGTAGAGTGACCTGATCGTTTGAGAATCAAGTTTTTAGAATGCTCGAGATGATTTTCATAAGACTTGGGTGGTTGAAACGCCGGTCTTGTTGCTTTAGATTCCTTATACATTTGACGTGGTGATCGTGGCTCGGAGGAGTGATGCACATCCGTTCAGTTAATTATGAACAAGTCTTCTTATGAGCAGCTTGTCTTTCTCCTTTCGATGACGCCGACCCTTCCAAGGTGTGAAGCATCATGCTAGTTGAGTAAAGCGTGTCCTTATGGGTAGAAGGAACACGCCAAGAAGGACCATCTTGGAAAATGGTTGGATTTTGCTCGAATGCTTTTTGTTTTTGGTGGTAAGGTTGATCGATGAATGCCTTGTGTGGGAAGAGGCATCATGATTGGTTGAAATCTTGATGCGTTGGTAGGAGAATCCTAGTTTCTTCTTTAGAGTCGACCAGGGGCGGTTCGACTGTTCTCTTTTCCAGTTTTTGGGTATAAATAACTAGAATCCGTTTTCAATCCTCATAGTGTACTCTGCTATACGACGAGCTTGTCCCCTATCTTTATTTCATCCTGGATGCGCTAAGAGAGTGTCGGTCTTATGCCGCGCTAAAGTTTTAAAAAGCTGTTGAGCTTGGTTGGTTGTTCCCTTTGGGCGTTGCACACTGCATGTGTGGTTTCATTCATGGTTTGATCTTTGAGCGGTCACCGAGAGTTGGGTATGAGCTTTTCAGTGAACATCCTCGTGGTGAATGCGGGACGCCTTAGGAGAAGGCATCGTTTTTCAGCCTGTAAAGCACCGGCCGCCTAAGCCGGGCGTCTTCTTAAATAGTCAACTAGAGTGGATTGACTCTTTTCGACATGGGTTTAGAGGTTGATGGAGAAATTTACTGTTTGATCGTTTCAAAATCACACTAGGTGCATCATTGGAACGCTTAGAGCGTGCTTTTGAAAGACATTTCAAAAGGTGGTGGAGCTGTGGTTTGAGTCATAGCTGTTTAACATGAAAAATATAAAGTGGGAAGTACCTTTGTTTGGTTGCTTGTCGAGACGACAATGTGATCATGTCGCTTGTGGAATGGTCTCGGGTAAGAGCTTTCGTGTTGGTTCGGTGGGAAAATGAGTGTTGGCTCGGGTGTTGATGACTTAAGTATCGTGTGCTTAAGTGGATGATTGTGGAGCATGGAACATTTGGAAACGTAACACGATCATTGAACAAAGCTTCACGACCATTGTAGGTCGAATGAAGTGTGCATAGTTCCCGAGAGCTTCTCGGGGATAAGAAATTCTAAGGTGGGAAGGTTTTAATGACCCGTATTTTGAACTGGGTTAAAAAGTGGAGAAATTTGAACTTTTTCAATTACTGAACCGGTTGTTTTTAGAACCGCGCATTAGAATGAGATTTCAAAGGCTGGAACCCTTCCTTTTTATGTTTTTGGGCATGGGAAAAGGCTTGTTAATTTTCATGGGTGGCCTGAGGGGTTTCAGAAGCGCCGGACCCCAGTTTTTTTGAGAGCTGCAAAGGGTGCACGGTCGGTGCACGGGCTGACCAAGCTGTGCGGCCTAATCCGTGTTGCCCAAATCAGGTGGGCAGTGTCTTGCTGATGGGCTGTGCAAGGTTTCCCAAACCGTGTTCCTAGCCCGTGCAGCGGGCATCTTGGAGGCAGTAGACCCCGCACGGTTTGCGCATGGTTTGGAAAATTATGCGGGTTAAACCGTGCGGTTTGGGTGTGTTAGGTATTCTAATTAAATTAAAAATAAAAAGAAATAAAATAAAAACCTAAATATCTAATACCTCATCCTCTCCCCTATCACTTGACGAACAACCCAAGGGGGCTCTCCCTGCCGTGCGCTCAACCCCCCACCTCGGCCTCCCTTCGACCGGCGATTCCTCCACCGATTCTGTTCGTTTCTCCTTTGAATCATCACGGTAAGGTATTATCCTTAGTCTCCTCCCTTTTTTGGCCGGTTTTAGGCTTCTCCCTCGCCCTAATCCCATTCGGCCATACCCTAGGAAGGGGATTGGTTCTTGATTTCGTTTTGTTTCTTACTTCGCATGTTCCAAGGTTATGCGGAGGGTCCTTTAGGACCTCATGGATGCGCTTATGGTGTCTTCTGCCAAAGGCGTAGCGGTTTGAGGTAATTTAAAACTGTTGGTTTGTTTCCAAGGTAAGGGTTTTCTACTGTTGGTTGTTTCACAACTTCTAGGTAATGTCTTTAGTTGTTCTAAGGGTTCTTGGTGTATTCTGGTTAGTGCGTTGGTGGTTTTGGTTGTGTTTCGGGTTGCCAGAGCTTAGGCGACTCACCTGCGCAGGCATAGGTACTTATTTATATGTATGTGGGTTCCCCCGGTATGCGTATATTTGTGAATGGAAGCGAATATACACATATAGGGCTAGTTTTCCCAATTTCATATATTAAAGTGCCTATGTAGGTGAGAAGAGACAAGTGTATGTGAATAAGGATAGGTGTAAGGATCATCTGGCAAACGCTCATGGACATGCGGGTGTGTGCTTAGGGGATAGGTGTCCTTATTCCTATGCGAAGTCACATATGCCTAGTGGGGGAGTAGCAGCGACAACTTTAGATATAAAGTGCCGAGAGCCGGAGTGGACGGATGGTTCCACCTTGAGGTAGGGTCCCTCTCCTTGCCCTTTAATTTAAAGTGAAGCCTTTAAAGAGTTTAATACTGCATTGTTTTAGTATTTTAAATAGGAAAGTTTAGTAGATTAAATTCTTATGTGAAAATCATGTGAATTACCTGAATAAGATAAAAGAGGTTGTTTGGTTACTATACTGATGATTTAATAATAAAACCCCTCGATCAGAGGTGCACTGTCTTCAAGATAAAAGTAGGAAGTAGACTTACATGCTTGTCTGCTCTATTTGTCTGGGTTCCATGCTCATACTTTGACATCATGTTTGGTGCGTAGATTTTTCTTCATATGGCCTTCAGAAATTTTCCTAAATGGATTGCCCTTAGTTATCTGACACGTTTTTCCCTAATCACCTAACAAGTTTTGGCATAACGTGTAATTGTAATTTCCCATAAGATAATGGGGTTAAATTAATTTGATTAGAATGGATTAAATGAGATGGTGGAAACTAAGTGAAATGACTATAACGCTTGTATTACTAATCATCCTCCCAGGTTTAGCCAACTAGATGGAATGACCCTCATGTGGAACCCTTTCCCAATTTTCCATGTTTAGGAAAATTGGAAAAAATGACTTTGAATTGGGAACATGCACTGAATGACATAGTTGAATGGGTTGGGTCCTGAATTTGATATGGTTAATTGGAGCGCATAAGATGTAATTCCTTATATGTTGTTTGAAATGCATAGGAGGTACCGCCTTATGCTTTGTGATATATAAATGATGATAAATGTGTAGATTATGAATGTGGTATTTCTGTTTGAAATACATAAGAGGTACTCCCTTATGCAATCTAATGCAACTATGGTAATGATTATGAGTGATTATGGATGAGAGGCATTCATACCCCATGCCATCTACTTTGAACGATTATGAATTGGAGGCATTCATACCCCATTCCATCTACTTTGAACAATTATGGATGGGAAGCATGCATACCCCATGCCATCTTATTTTGAATATGGGTGGGAGGCATGTCTATCCCACGCCAGATGTGATCTATATTGTGTATGGAAGGGAGGAATTCTTACCCATTTCCAGTTGACTTCTGATGATGATTACATGTTTGGGTGGGAGGAAGTTATACCCCATGACAGTATATGAATGTGACCGATGGGAGACAATTATACCCCATGACGATTGAATGAATGTGATGGAAGGGAGGAATTATTACCCCTTTCCAGTATCTTTTAGGGACGAGAGACATTCTTACCTCATGCCCACTATCTTCAGATGATGGGTGGGAGGCATGGTTACCCCACAACATATTTTATAAATATTTACATATGTAACTGTAGTGGCATGAACAGACTGATATCCCGGTAATGAGACGAAGCTGGTATAGCCGCCAGGTTTCCTTTGGGAAACCTAGACGGGTGTTTTTATTATATGTTGTTCTGATTTTTGAATCATGTTATATCTGTTTACTGCTTTAATTAATATTACACGGTCTGGTTTGGGTTAGACACCGGTGGTTCCGGCCAAATGAGATTTATTTCTCACACCCTACGCAGGCTGCCATTGCACTGGGGTACCCGAGTAGACCTTTCTTGTTTGCAGGACCAAGATTGGTTGCTGTGTGGCTTGTACCTTGGGATATGAGCAATGAACCGAGCGGGAGCTCAGGATGCTCAGGAGAATGCTCGTCGGGCCTTGCTGTCTTTTCTTTATTTTTTTACATTGTATTGTAAGCATGCTGTACTATTTCCTGTTTTCACATTGTATCATTCATCATCCCTATATCGTGTAAACTGGATTTGGCCACATTTTATAAAAATGATCACTATTTGTCTTCAGTTGCTATTTGTTCATTTTTTATCTATTACTGCTTCCGCTATTGAATGTTATTTACTCTAAGATACCGCTGTTTAACTCTGATAAGAGGGTATAGTCTCTCCACTATCACCTCCGGAGAACCTCGCTGCTATTAGGCAGCCTCTGGCGTACAGAGAGACACGCTTGAGGCCATGTGGCGACCGGTCCGGCCACCGGTTTGATGGTGAGCCGGGTCGGGACGTTACATGGATACCCTGGTACCTTAACAACAAAAATGATCTTCACATATGCTAAAGGTAATATTAAATCCCCACAAGTTGATTACTAGTACCTATCATCATACAAGATAAAAATGGGAATAGTTTTTTCCCATAAATAGCGAAATAAATAGAAACAAGCCAGTATGCTCAAAAGAAAACTCCATAGGAAGAAATTTACGAGAAGTCAAATAGATAAAAAAAACCAAAGTAAAACCATGATGTACAAGAAAATAGGATAAATACAACAAGTCCTAATGGACATAGTATCTCAAAAAAAAAGATAAAAAACGACTACCACCTCCAAGTGGTGCTTTCCCCTTGCTTTAACCTCGAAGGAGGAAATCTATAAATTCTTGAAGACACATGTAAGATGTGAGCTAAAAGCCAAATAGGGTCTCACCAATGATTTTAGAATAATATTCCACATTTATTAACCAAAAAAATCTATCAATTTTAAATAACCAGGTACGAAAAAAAAATATTTTAAGAAAATCATTCTTTACATTCCAATTGATGGGACTTTTTCAAACAATGTATTAATAAACATTTTAAATAAAATTGTTTATATAAATTCACATGTCATGTGTAATGAAATTTTACAAACTATGGAATATATATCAAAATAATCAGAAAGGATAAACATGGTAATCTTCCAATAGGTATGATAGTTCCAGGTTAAGGGATCCTCACACACTCAAATAGGTTATCATGACAATATTTATACACACATCCCTCAGATATTGGTTAAAGAGGACTTACCATAATACAATCCTTGATGTGACTAGATATATATGTTTTTTAGATTTGTAAAGAGTCAAAAGAGTGTTTCAGCAAATAAATCACTAACTACCTATGATTGCATGTTCTGTAACAATAATCAATAATAGGAAAATTATTTCAAAACAATTCAAAATACAATTTCCCCATTTTTTAAATTCTAATATGCCAATTTCTCATTAAAAACCAATATAAAGGATTTTAATCAAATAAAACCTTTTTTAGGATAATAAAAATGGGATCTTATAAAAAAATAATCTATTTTTCTCAAATACCAATGGGAAATCAATTTCTTAATTTAATTTCCAAAACACAAGTTCCACAATTTCCATCAAATCCAAGTCACATTCCAATTCATTGGAATTGGGTTTTTTTACAAATTTTCATGTCAAATAAAATAAAAATAAAAATTCACATTAAATTATATTTTCACAATTCAATTGAAATCAATTTAATTTAAATCATGCAATATAGGGTTAAATCAATTGGAAAATCTAAACCGATACTACCTACCAAATCAAAGAGATCACATCTCACAACACCCTCAATGGGAAATTAAAACAAAGAACATCAAAAAAGAAGATCTAAGAATGAATCCTAGATTCAAGATCTAAAAAATGGAGATTATATACTCCAACAACATATATATTTAACAAACTTTAAGGAGGAGATAAGGAAAAATTAGTATAGAAGTTATAAGGAATGAATTATTATCGGGAAAGGATCGAACGATGGTCCCCTTGATTAGATTTCCCATAGAAAGGGTTTGGAGGATCCAAAATGGGTCTTTAAGAGCCCTATAAACCTTGGAAAATGAAATATCATAGGTTATGGTAATGTGGGGTTCCAAAATAAGGTTCACGTAAATTTTTAACAATTTTCAGAATAATTAAATCCCATGTGCATGGTTAGATTTCCAGATCCACATGATTAGACAAATTATATTCCCTAATTGTGTGAACCTTTAGTGGGGTTTATGGGTTTTCAAAAAATGGTCCATCCATGAATGGTTCCACTATTTGAGTTTTCACAATGTACTCTGGGTGAGAGCACAGTTTGGGAAAACTGTGCGCTAATTGCACACAACCCAGAAAGTTCCAACAATTTAAAAATTTCAACCTGAAGCACCCTTAAGTGAGATCCAACCAAAGAATGATCAAAAAGAGGGTAGAGGACTATCTAAAAAATGTAATAGGGTGTTACAACCTTCCCACCATAGAAATTTTATATCCCCATAAATCCTGTTCAGAAGCTTCCATGTAAAAAATATGAGGCCACTGCTCTCTCATCAATGCCTTCCTCTACCACAACTCATAAATAACAGAATCATTCTTACATATCACTCAAACTAGATGTATAATCCTAAAATTAAGTACCTTGGTTTCAAAATAAACTATATTAATTGGATTTTAAAACATGGATAAATTAGGTTCAACAACAAGATCACTCCACCTCAGAATATTAGATGGATCAAAAAGATACTTTTAGAGATGTGATACATGGAACTCATTATGTATCGAAATAATCTATGAAGGAAGTGATAAATGGTAAAAAAATTTACCCATACTCTCAAAAACCTTATAAGGTCCCAAAAAATGAGAAGCTGACCCAACCAAGGTGAAACATTCCATAACACCTAATCACCAACTGAAAATTCCAATAGTATGTGATGATAATCAACATTTGATTTTTACAAGCTATGTGTTGTAAATATTCCATGAAAAATCAACTGAATCTTTGATATAATCTCTTAAACTATGATTTTCCAACCAAATAACTTTCACCAATCTCTGACCAACACAACACATATTTATAATGAAATAAATACAAGGATTCAAAAGGATCCATTTTGATCACAAATTAGTAACTATTGTTATAAGAAAACTCAACCATACCCAAGTGGTCATCCCAAGATCCACCAATTTAAATAAAGAATATGGGAATCATTTCCTCAAGAATATATATAGCCCTTTCTATCTGGACATCCAACTATGAATGATATTCTATAAAAAAATGAACCTGAGAACCTAGTGCCTCCTGAAGGAATCTCTAAAAGCGAGATGTAAATTGAATATCACTATTAGAGACTATAACATTTGGATCTATGTGAAATCAAACAATCACTTTCAGAATGATATTTCCCATCTCCTCAAATTTGTTTGAATAAGGAATGGTTATAAAATAATCTTATTTAGTCATCCTATAATTTGAAACCCATATCAAATTATTCTTTTTATGGGTACATGGAAACCCAACCAAAAATTCCACAAAGATCGCATCCCACTTCCATGTCAGAATTTGAAGTGTCTAAAACAAACCCAAAGGTCTTTGGTGCTCGAACTTGACCTCATGTCATGTATAATGATGAGAAAAAATCTGCAGTGCTTTGTTTCATACCTAGTCACCAAAATCATCACCACATGTCATAGAACAACTTCATGGTTCTTGGGTGTACTGCCCACTGAGAATTATAGAAACCCCCAACATCATTTTTCTTTAAAGGAAAAGGTATAATATACCAGTTATGAAAACATCATATACCGTCTGTCGATAATTACCACTCATCAACGATCTCCCCTCTATAAAGAGAGTCCAAAATATGGTGTAAATCATCATCAAGTTGATGTTCCTAAAGAATCATCACGAGAAGAGAGGAAGTCAATAGAACACTGGACAAGGAAACCCTAACCTTAGATTCTGAGACTCTAATAGCAGACTATGAAAAAAGATCCATCATGTTACACTCTTATAATTATTTTTTCATAGCCTAGGTTATATTTTTTCTACTCAGAGAATCTATGATGACATTCCCTTTCCCTAAGGTATAGGTGATGTCGAAATCAAAGGATTATAGGTACTCCACCCAATTCCTCTAGAGGAGGTTTTGGTATTTTTTAGAGAATATATAACTCTAGATATTGTGGTATAAATATATGATAAACCTTTATCCAAAAAGGTAATGCGACCAACTCTTAAGTGCATAGATCACAGCTGCGAGTTCTAGCTCACGAGTCAGATAATTCTTATTTTGTGGCCTAAGATATTGAGATCCATAAGGGATTAATGATCACCCTATATAATAAAATATCCCAAACATGAACCTGATGCATCACAAAAGATCAAATAGTCCAGCTCAACCTATAAAAGATTCAACACCAACATAATAATCAAAATAAATTTCAACTCTTCAAAAATAATTATGAAATTTCTCATCCCATGAATCCCATTTGAGTTAGATCTGTCATTAGAGAAGACAATTTTGAAAAGTTATTTATAAAATGAAGATAATATCCAACTAAACCCAAGAATATCTGAATCTCAAAAACATTTAATGATTATTCCCATTTCACAAAAGCATTCATGTTATCATAATCAATTGAGATACCATGTTTCAACACAATTTTCCCTAATAACTTCACTTATCAAATCTAGAATTCACATTTCAATATATTGGAATAAAGTTTTTTATTTCTAAACAATTCTATAACTGCTCTCAAATGACACACATGATCCTCCTCATTCGTAGAGTAAACAAGGATTTCATCCACAAAGAGAACCAATAATGTATCAATATACTCATGGAAAATCATGTTCATTAGATCCATAAAGACTACATGAGAATGGGTTAGAACAAATGGTATGATAATGTACTCATAATGGGAATACCTACTCTGAAAGGTGGTTTTCTAAATGTAAGATTCTTTTATTCTCAACTGGTGATAAAAAGTTCGAAGACCAATCTTTGAGAAGCACTTCGATCCTTTCAATTGGTCAAATAGATCATCAATATGTGTAAATGGATATTTTTTATTTACCATGACACTATTGAATTTTCAGTAATCCACACAAAGGAGAAGTGAGCCATCAGATTTTTTATCAACGATAATAGGTTCATACCAAGGTGACACACTTACGCATATAAAAACTTTATATAGAAGATCATATAACTAAGTATTCAACTATTAAATTTAAGCTGGTCCTATGTGGTAGGAAGGAATAGTTACTAGTTTAGTACCAGACACTATATCGATAGATTAATCTACCTCCCTTATCAATGGAAAACTGGAGAAGTCAGAAAGGAAAACATCAGGAAAATAGATTAAAACTAGAGGAATATCATCACTCAAAGATTATCACTACGAGTCAAAGGTGAAAATAGATATTACTTTCCCCATATATGGGTAAAAAGGTATTACTTTACTTGACCTTAGGTCCCATTCTCCTTGAAAGATACAACACACCCCATCGAGTTCAGTAAAGGAGACCAATCGAAGATAAGAATAAATTCAAAATTTACTATTAATGATCTAATCCATATTGAATATAATGTTAAGAGGTTTTATGTTGAGAACTAGAAAATACCAAGAAAGATATATATCTAATAATGAGAAAAATAGATAGGAATAAAAATACCCCACTCTGTCTTCATTTTGAGGGGTGTAGTAATATCCCTCACATAAGACAAAAGATCCATATAAAGATTTAGTGGACTAAAAATATGGGTTGAAATGGAAAAATGAGATTCACTAGTATCAAATAAATCATCCATTAATGATTAATTAATATTGATGGTACCTCTCACTATCACTGGACCCATATCGTTTTCTTCTAAAGACTCTTCCACTGTGTAAAGAAGATTTATTCTGGATGTCTGTGTCTGGAAACCCTTTTCTCATGAGTCATCTAATTTCACCATACGTTTAGTAGGTGATGATGATCCTATTCCATTATTTAGATTATAATAGATATCATATAACTTCTATAAGTGACTTGAGGATCCATAAGAAGCACATATTTTGTGTCCCTTGATGCAAAACTGTTTTGAGTCCTAGGTTTTACACACTGGTAACAAATTAAATGAACTCTTCTAGGTACTATAGGATGTCTAAAGAAACCCTTCTATTGAGAACCACCATGTTAATCATCACAATTAATATTTAATTTATGGTAACTTACAAAACTACCACCTAGAGAAAAAGGAAATCCAATTAACCCTTAATTACAGGTCAGGTCCATTTCAACCATCAATGCTCTATCCTACACATCAGTATAAGAAGGAAGATTCAATGGGAAAACATTAGAATGAATATCATATCAAAGTCTCATATTGAAATTTCAAGTCTTCATATTATCATTCAATACAATCTCAGGTGAAAACTATATAATACAAATAAAAAAAATTGTATATTCTATCACGGTCATGTTAGCCTACTCGAGTTTGAAAAAATCAATAGCCTTAGCCAACATCATCAAATTTAGATATAACTGGTCTGTGAAAATAACTTTAAAGTCTTTACCCTCTATGCCCTCATCCTTCTTCATTGTCACCATAGTGTCCCACCATCTTCTTCTGGGTTCGTCTAGCTTGAAAGTGGCACATTTCACATTTATTTCTTCTAGAATCTCCATGAACTCAAATAGTAGATCAATATTTCTTAACCAATCGTTATCTAGTTGAGGATAATTAGAGCCTTGGAATACTGGTGGATTTTGGTGAAGTAACTTTTTAGAATGAATCCTAAAGTTAACCCTTTGAGGTTACATAATTGGAGCCTAAAAATGAATGGGTGCAGGTGCCTATCCTAGAGCATGGAAAAAATGCACAATAACTTCAACTAGATTCTGGTATATAGGAGGATTTTCTTGCTATGGTTCATAAAAATATTCTTCCTTTATATGATTAACATGTCTTCTCAATGGCATGATGTGACACAACTTCAACATAAAAAATTGAAGACATTATATTAACACTCAAATAGAGGAACATGGGAAATTAATCCCATCATATAGATAAAAAATATTTGGATTTTAACCTATCCAAATTAGAATCAGGTAAAAGGGTAGAATTAATCCTCAAGATAACTTTCCCAAACCACCCTTGGTGAATTATGGCTCATTATGGTGAGAGATGACCAGGAACTCAATTGTAACTACCTAAAAAGTCTTGAAAAGATTACCCAAATACATACTGACATCAATGCAATATGATTATCCTCCACCTTTGGTACCACTTTTTCACGAACTTTCCTGGAAACCCTAGTACCCTAACACCCAAGATGATCCTGATAGAGCCTAAAGGGAATTCCTGATCCCCATGGGTTGACAACTAGCACCAGAAATCATACAATAATAAACTGGGAATGGTTGTTCCATAAAAAAAATTGAAGAAACACATACAAGATAGTATTCTCAAAAGAAAACTCTATAGGGATAACTATTGTATAAGTCAAATAAGTAAAAAAACCTAATTTACAACCACGAAGTACCATAAAATAGGATAAACAACCCAAGTCTCAACAAGCATAGTAGATAAAATCCCCAAGATCAAAAACATTTACCACCTTCAAGTGGTGTTTTCCCTTTACTTGAACCTGGAAGGAGGAAATCTAAAAATACCCAAAGGCATAGGTATGGTGTGAGATAGAAGACCAGTTGGATTTCACTAAGGATTCCTTAATAAGATTCCATACTAATTAACCAAATAAAGATTTCAATTTTTAATAAATTGGCATGGAAACACCAAAAAGTATTTTTTTTAAAATCACGATTTACTTTTCAATTAATGGAAATATTTCAAATTATATATTAATAAACATTTTATATAAAACTATTTATACCAATTCAAAATTAATGTGTAAATAAATTTTAAAAACTATGGAATACATATCAAAATAATCACAATGGAGCAACAAGGTCATCTTCCAAGAGGTACAATAGTTCCGGGTTAAGGTATCCTCACACACTCAAAAATGTGATCATGGAAATATGTGTACAAACATCCCTCAGAAACTAGTCAAAGATGACCAATAACCATCCCATTTGGGATGTAACCTACTACATATGTTTTGTTAGAGTTTTAAAGATTCAATAGAGTGTTGTAAAAAAATCACTAACTACCTAGGCTTTCAAGCACTATAACAACAATAAATAATGGGAAAATTATTTCAAATCTATTCAAAATAAAATTACCCCATTTTTCTATGTCAATATTTCAATTTATATTTAAAATACAATACATGGGTTTTTAATCAAATCATTAATTTTTCTAGGATAAAAACAATGGGTTCTTATCAAAATAATTCAATCCATTTTTTCTCAAATATCAATCGGAAACCAATTCCATAAATAAATTTTCAAAAATCATGTTCCACAATTTCCATCATCAGACCCCAATTCACTAGATTTGGGGGTTTTCCCATGATTAATTATAAATAAAATAAAAATAACAATTTACATCAAAATAGGTTTTCAAAATACAATTTAAAGAAATTAAATTGAAATAAACCAATTTAGGGTTAAATCAATTGGAAAATCTTAAATGGAACATCCTACTAATACAAAGAGATCATGTCTCACAACACCCACAATGTGAAAATCCAAGGAAGAAAACCAATGAAGGATATCCAAGAATCAATCCTCGATTGAATATAAAAAAAATAGATATTATATCCTCTCAAAACATGGATATCTAACAAATCCTAAGGAGGGGAGAAGAAGATAGAGGGAGAGAAGGGACATGGAAATATTTCTTTATGAGAAAGGATAGAATGTTGATCTCCTAGCTTAAATCCACCTTGTAGAGGGTTTGGAGGATCCAAAATGGGTCCTTGAGAGCCCTCTCAAACTTGGAAAACGAAATATCCTAATTTGGGGTCAAACAATGGTCTAAAATAGGGTCCGAAGGATTTTTTTTATCAATTTTTAGAAATAACTAAATCCCAGGCGCATAGTTCTCTGGGTAGGGTTGCATAGTTAGAAAAAATATGCACGGTAACTATACAACCCTTGGATGAGGTGCACTATTTCTACTAGGTTGGTTCATGATTTTTCAAACTGTGGGCCATCCATATAAACCCACACTGTTTTAGTTTTCACAAATTACCCTAGGTGGGCACACAATTTGGGTAAACAATGTACCAATTGTACACAGCCTATAAAGTTCCAAAAATTTCCAAATTTTAACCCAAGGTACCCTTAAATGAGACACAACAAAATAATGATAAAAAAGTAGGTAGAGAAGTACCTGAAGACAATAATAATTTGTTACATGGTGATCATTCGAGCACGATTTTCTTTCAACCAATACTCCTGAAATGTGAGCTCTCTTCCTATTCCTTCTTTACCTTGACAAGAATTAGGATTTCATGGAGTTAATTATTGTCCAAGCTATGTTATTGGTAGGTTAAATCATATTTTTGAAAAAGCAATAATGAAATATTCCACTGGTTTCTCCTTAGGGATCTTAATTAAGGACTTATGATTAGATGTCTAACCACATGTTCTTCGATGAGAGGTACAAAAAAAGTTATTTATTTCATATTTATGAATAATTTTGGGTTTCATGCATAGTTATATTGGGTTTTTTGGGGTTAAAATTCATATATTATACATTTTATAAGTTTTATAAGCTCATTATAAAATTAACAATTGTATTAAAGAATTACCATGTTCTTTGATTCTTGAAACCATGTTGAAAAATAAAGAATTCGTATTTCATTTTTAAAATCATATTATCTTCTATAAAATACATTTGATACATTTTTTTGTTATTTTTAGGACATGATATACAATATAAGATATTTTAGGTTGTGACATAGTTCATATCCATCAGTTTTAGTTTATCATAGCATATGGTATTAGGATATACAAAGGGAGATATTGATGCTTCTAGTTTATAAAATAGGGAATCATACAGTAAATATGATATATTGAATATCCCAAGTGATGAAATCATAGACCCTAAAGGATTTAATTCCACATTCTAGTTTATCGTAATCTATGATAGTCATACATGGGATTAATCCTACTTAAGAATTATATTTTAATATATAAATTCCACAAATATAAGATGTACAAGATTAACTCTATGAAACCAAATATCATAGGCAATGATAGTTGATGCATAAAATACCATCAGATTTATCCTTACATAGGCCATTAAATTGCAAGGTTAATACTATGTGTGGCATTTTGTGGGTGATGTGAAGTTAATCCTATATAGGGTCTCATCCTCTCAATCAATATCATGGAATGACGATTTTAATACTACGTGAGTAAATCACCATATCTTAAAATATTTATTGTGTCCATTTTATCTTTATAAGGCTCTAGGAGTAAAAATTTATTCTCACATGGACTGTTATATAATAATCCATTGATACATGCATAAGGATATATATGACAACTCTTCTAAGTTAATCACAAGAAGTATATCATCCCTAACAATATAGGGATATCCTTAAAAACAATATGAATGAGAGAAATGTTTTTTTCAAAATTTATATTAGTAATTGATTAAAATTATTTTTAAACTATTTATATATAATTATATAAGATATTTTGGGATATTTATTAATATATAAATATGTTTATTGATTGATTAATTATAAATTAAATATAAATAATTATTAATTTTTTTGAAACATTTAATAAATAAATACCCATAATATTATCTCTTAATATTTATATACCTTTTCAAATTGTATAACATGACTTATAATTAAGGTCTATTATATCCTTCACCACATAACACAACACAAGGAAAGAAAACTGCAGTAAAGATTCAAGACGAGGGACTTGATCCTATAACCTTACCCTCATCCCAAACCCAAACCACCTCACCCCTAATAGTGGGGAATGACCTGAATTATAATTTATATATAAAATGTTTATTTATAAATTATAATGGCAATTTATAAAATGTTTATAAATTAAAAAATAAGGCAAAAATATAAAGGAGTTTATATTTAAAATTATGAATAGTTTATAATTAATTAATTAGAATTTATTAAATTAAAGTCAAGTTTGGAAAAATATATTTAAACCAAATAAAAAATAATTTCGATGATTTATTGGATCATGTTTTAGATAATAATTAATTTATGATATTTTTATTACATAATAAATATAAATAATAAATAATAGATTATAAAATGATTAAATTTTTTTCAAAATAATATATTTATGATAACATTTCCTATGATGTATTATCCAAAATAGTTCGTGTTAGGAATAAATAGAAATTGATTATATTTATTTAATTATTATATTTCCTTTAATTAGGGATAAATTATGAAATGTTTAAAATTAAAATTATTTATGAACTCTTAATAAATGGTTATCACTTATTTAAATATATGAACTATTTATTTATTTAATATATTACCTAGTTTATTATCCATAGTTATAATTTTTATATTATAAATTAATGTATTATTTTTTTAAAGAGTTAATATTCTTATCAATTTTCAAACATGCATTTAAGGAGTTACATTCTAGATATGATAATGTATTATTTTTCTTATAACATAACTATGGCAAGTCCATGAGTTATGTAAAGGGTTATAAATCAACATGGCTTGATATTATTGATTTGATGGAAATGGAATAATATTTCAAACTACATAATTAAAATAATTCATGAATAATGGATATACATAAGATAATGTGGAAATATTAACTAATCATTAAAAATATAACGTTTCAGATTCTTTCTAAAGAAAAACCATGTCAAGACCTCGATCATTGAACTAGGTAACTTTATAAAAAGTAGGATACCCATGGATTATCATGTGTAAGGCTTGGTGGAAATGGATAACCTCAAGAGTTAGGTAACCAAATCCTTCTATGAACTTTGGGTTACACTTATCTTGGAAACCATAAGAGTTTGGATACCAAATAAGTTGTGTTTATTTAATCTATATAATGGATTAGATAAAGAAGACTTATTACTTAATAAAATAGAGATATTTATCCAATAAGTAATATTATGTACTAAAAAAGGTTCATCATTTTAGTGGGATCACATTTAATAAGATTCATTATTAAATTTTAAAAAAACATGACAATCATCTTATAAAAGCATTTGTTATGGATGAATACAATCATAATCAAACAGAATAATGAGGTTAATTCATGAAATGGAGAAGATTAACATAAGAATTTACTGAGACTAGTAACTTAATAAAAGTTCTTATGTAAGAGAGAAATTTATATATGTTAGAGTAACACCTTCTGGAGTAATGTTGAAGAGTCCAAGAAAAATTTACTCAACATTATCAAAGTGTTAATGATAGATGAACCTAGTATATAATATATGGTTTCTATTTATTTATTGAAAATATAAGTGGGTAAAAGATTAGACCAAAAGAATAAAAGTTATTTTTAAATTCCAACAATGCTTATTCTTGTAGTTAGTCTATGTCATATAAAAACTAGAGTTATTGGGAAGTAGGAGTAATAATTTCATATGATGGAATTGTTCAAAATATCTAAAGGACTTTTAAAAACTCCATAGAATTTCCTTGTATGGTAACAATTTTATATAAATAAATTCTTTAGTTTAAAAGGGTATGTGAAATAAAATTTATACTTTACAAATATTGTAAATATATAGGAGTTTATGTAATGGGAAGAACTGATAAATCTTATTGTGTATATTGAAATGATAGAGGATAGAGGTCCACTTCAAATATTTTAAATATAAAGGAATATATAAAGATTATGTGGATCTAAGTAAAGGATTTGTATCTTCATATCTTTTAACTTATATGTTAAGATAATTTGTTTACTGAAAAAGAGTTTTTATAAAAACAAAAGACAATGGATTAAATACACATGAAATATGATTCATCCGATTCTATAACATGTTTTTAAAAGGAGAAAAAAGAGAAAAATATTTTATATAGGATAAAATAATTTATCCTATTGTTTTTTAAAATATGAGGGATTTTAACCAACTAAATTTAGTATAATATTTTAAATAATAATATTATTTTTAGGAAAATACTCCAAACACGTAGATTTTTATATATGATATAGATAAAATATTTTATTAGTTAAATATGCCAACTCTAAGAATATAAGTATTATTTTCTAAATACAAACTCGTTTTTATGTCTTAATAAGATATTATGAATATAATATAGTTTATAATAGTATAATTGGAGTATGTTTGGACTTATAGAAGTTCAATGTTAACAAATAAATTCTTTTTCCAATCAAATCAATGTGAATTCCACCTAATATCCTAAAAGGATTTCAGAATATTCGTAAAATATAAATATTAAGAGTTAAATTAATCACTTACACATTTCATGGAAATTTTTTAATGGAAACAGTTACAAAAATTATTATGATTAACTTATAAAAAGTTCTAAGTAGAAAAAAAGATAATAATATCAATACATTTGTTGTTGTAAAATTATATAGTTTATGTACTTGATCAAGGAGTTAAAAATTAGTAATATGATTCCTAAGTCTCAAAGTTATTTAATATATCTTTATTTATATATGTTACTAAATAATGATTTTAGTGGGAGGGTTTTATCAGATGATCATATAGTAATGTGGTAGGAATTACATAGAGATATAATGAGTTTAATAAAACCCTAGAAGTGAAACAAACATAAAGCTGATTTTACAGTTTATAATATATGATATTTTAACATGAACTTATGTATATATATTCTAAAATACTTAAAGTTGACTAATTATTTAAATGTATCATGTTATATGAAATGAAATATCTAATTTATCATTATTTAACATTTGATGTAATAAATATATACTGATATATATATATATATATATATATATATATCATAAAGTGAAATGATAATTAACCTCTTAATGTAATACATAGATTTATCCTCAAAAATTGTTCATCATGAATTATTATTTTTAATGATGAATTGTTAAGGTTAATGTGAGTATGATTCTTATATCAAGATATAGAATATTCCTTTGAAGAGAAAAATGAGTTTTGTGTGATGGATATACCATAAAGTATACCACATGAAGTATAATACACTACGTATTTAGTATGTTAGGGGTGTATGGTTTATATTTGTAATCCTCATTAAATTTTTTTAGTTATATACCTAATATGACAACCCATATACTTTGATACCTTTATTACACAAGCCTTGAATATTTTCTAATCAGCGGTGGTCATGTATGTTTTTTATTATGTAATATCTTAGAGCTTAACCAAGATGGGATTTTTTTCTTACATACGATGAGTATGAAATCTATCCCCTTGTTTGAGACCGAAATATGAAGTGTACAACCATACCTATACAGTACAGATGATGTGATTATCTATTCACGTGAGGGATATGTGATGTTCTCATCAATAAAGATAAATGAAATGTAATGTATCGATCAACCTGGTTAGTATAAACTTAACGAGTCCAGATCATAAGAGTAGCCTTTATGGGATTGACACACCCCATGTCCCAAGGCAACGTGAAGTATTAGATAAAGTGATTATATAAGAATGTATTCTAGAATACGATGCAACTAGTGGAAACAAGTACAGAGATACCTATGTTTGATGGAGATCATGAAAAATCCATTTACAGCTTAATTAGCATTGAACTTTTACTAGTGGCCTATTTTTTATTAAATTTATTAAAGAATTTATATTTTCTTTCCAACAATATAAAGCCTCATTGGGTAATACTTTTTGGTTAACTAAATGAAGATTGCGTTTTACTCAAAATTATACACTAAAATCATTTCATTGTTAATAGAAAATTAGTTTTGGATAGGTATTCCCATGATATTTAATATTATGTGATAAACAATGATATTATAATAGATTTGTAATTTTTTTGGAAGATATAAAAATGATTCTTGGATATGATTTCATAAGTTATTTTATATGAAACTATATAATATAAAATGAAAAAATGTATACAATGATTTAGTGTAAGTGGGAGATTAATATGGATACTCCCAAAAACCTAAATGCATAAGATTCTTCTATGCTATATCATATGAGATGATATGGGATATTATAAGTAATGTTATAAGATAACATGACACTAAATTCTTATAATCATAGTTTATAATTTAGTCATATTTTAATTAGAATTATAATTTTTTATTCCACTATCTTCTCCTATCATATTGATTGAGTTGGGTATGTCACAATTCACTTGACTTTATTATATGATCATCTTTAAATTATAGGATTGGAAGGAATCCAAAATATTTCATGTTGGTTATCGATACTATCAAGTGTTTCATATAATAAAACACATGGAAGGATCGAATTATGCACTCATAGGATGAGTCCATGAGATGTTCAATTGCTTAAATCTTTAATTTCATAACATATGAGTTAATGAATGCAATAATAACAGTTGTCATGATATCTATATAATTTGGAAATCACCATGATATGGTGATTGTTAAAGCCCCACTTGTTGCCTATCGATCCTCCCTACAAGTGATATATCTTTTTATTTATTATTTACCTTGAGAGGAACTTGAATTCTATGGATTAAAAGTGAGTCCCATCCAAGGGATATGTGTTTCACATTATCTCGTGGATACATCTTGGGGGAGGAGTTATTTTTTTAGAACATAAATATATTCATTAAAAAATCATGAATGAATATTGAAATAGTGTATATTTAGTGCATGATACATAGAAATTTATCAATTTTATATTTATTCAGGTTTTAAAATTTCATTCACGATGATATTATGTTTTTGGATTTATAATGTTTTCTATATTGTGTTGTATAAGTGTTATAAAATCATTAAAAATACAATTGAAAATATTTAGTCTCTTAGAGTATTAGAAAAATATTTTTGATTAAGTTGAATGAGAATAAAGACGAGATAATAATGGAGAATTTTAACTTATGTCAATAAAGGGATTTTATGTAGAAAATAATATGGTCATGAGAATAATGGAGTATCAAAATAATAATTAAAATACTGAGTTTTTTTAATATATAAATGAAATTATATGGGAACAATTTGAATGTGTTCGAAGACTGAAGGTCATATAGAATTAAAGTGACTATATTGAAGGGTTCTGATATTCAAAATATGGAAATAAGATCCACATGATATTATTACATTATAATAGTGAAGAAAAGAAGAATAAGAGCATGTGAGAGACATGAGAAGTTTCTAATCTGAATATTCTATGATTTGAAGAATAAGAGGGATCCAACGCTATTTTGTGAGGTACATCCTTGAGTATTTAAGAAGATATCGATGAATAAATAGGGTTTCCAAAATTGATGTTATTGATTATTTTATGTGTTAAAGATACTAAAGATAAATATTTGAGATAATTAATAATACTGTTGTGTATGTGATACCACCATTATGATTATTATAAAGATAAGGTAGCCTAAAATATTTTTTAGGATTGAGGAAGGTGATCAAATTCATTTATTCTAGTGGATTCTTGATCATTCCTACCAAATAGATTTTAATGGGGCCAAAAAAATCAGGTATTTGTAGTAGGACTGGTTATTTTTAGTTCCTAAGAAGGGAGTAAGTTGGTTCTTGCATATAACCTGGTTGATTTTATGATAAAGGTTTTAAGGCTATCCCTTTTCCTTTGGATTATTATTTATAATAAAAGATCAAACTTGTCTATATGGGATAATAACCACTATACACATAGGATTATGTCAGAAATTATGAGTGAACCTTGTATATCCTTGTGTTCCATGTTTTTTCTTTCCTATTTATCGTTGCATGCATGGAAAGCATGTGAGAAAAGAAAACAGTGAGATGTAATAACCATAACTCATGTAGATGTAAAACATAATGGTTTAAATTGGTAAAAATCACCTACCTAATTCACCCATACTCTAAGTATGTGTCACAATATTTATCATTACAAGTTGATAAATTTAGTGAAAATTTTAATTTTGGTCTCGGAGTAGGGTGTGTTTGGAGAATCCAGATACAAATCAGAATTTAAGAGAGTTGTAACATCTTTAAGAGATGTTTTTGGATATGTATTAACTGAAGGGAATATTTTTAAGCAATATAATGAGTTTTAGAAGTTTTAGGTTGCATTTTGAAATTCATGGAGGGTTTTCCTCTACTTCATTATTACCACATGATTAGGGGAAAATGTGCATGGTTCTTTATAAAACCATGTGAATGAACTTTTCCTTGAGGTGTCTTGTTAATGGTTTAGAAAAATGCGTGAGGGTATCATGTTTAGTGTTACAATGTTTTCCACTGAGAGTGCATAATTTGAGAAATAGTTTCTCCAAACATTGTAAGAGGGTGTATCTTTGGGAAATGCAAGATATAGGGTTTAATAAAACCTTACGACCAAACTATGTGGGGATGTGTATCTTGAATAATATGAGTTTCATGATAGTAACTCATATAGGAAAACTATATAGAAAAACCATATAGATGCCTAAATTTTATTTAAAGTGGTGAAATAATACATTTTCCCCTAACTCATTTTTATGTTTCACCACCCATTATTTCCACTCATGTGTCACACTAGGAGAGTCCACCCTCCCCTTCCTCCATTGATTTTCTATTGGTTATGGGTGTTCTTAGTTGTGCTTTTCATGAATTTTGAAGGTATGATTCCCTTATCTCCCGTCAATCCTTCCACCCCTCCATGGACTCTAATTTTAGGATGTTTCCAACTTGGGTTTCTCACTAATTCCATTATATAATGGTGGAATTGGGTGTAGGAAGTGGGGAAATCACATGGATTCGCTAGAGGATACCTAATGATGATGAAATATTTGGGATCACTATTTGGTTGGGGTATATTACATGGTGAATTTATAGTGAACCAAACTTCTCATACATAAATATTACATCCTAATTGATCAATATTCATTAAATAATATAATGATTCATGATATAATCATTTAGGTATAGTTCCTTTAGATTATTGGACACAAAGAAAATAATCTATAAGAGATATACATTATCTCACACTATGTTCTTCATAAATAGAACCATTCTTAGATATATAATACATAATATATTTCATACAAACATATGTAAAGGAAACATAAGAAAGGGTGATCCTATATGCTAAGTAAGAGTAAACAGGGAAGATATCGATATATCATGAGAATAAGGGTATTATAACAAGAGAATAAAATTTGAAAACCATACCTTTCATATCACAGATCATAAAATTGTGTCATGGAATAAATCATGGCCGTTCATAAGACATGAATCATAATGGAATTAAATAACATGAACCATGAGAACATAATATGGACACAACTCATAGATTTTTGGCATTCACATAAGCTTATAACATTGTGAAGATGTATAATTAGAAACATGTTCACTCATTAAGTTAAGGAAATAAAATTAGGATCTCATATAATTGTATGTAATTACAAACATGCGCATACATAAAATAATGGACATGAAATCCTGGTCCATGCATAACACTGTGAACATGTAATTAATTACACACATAACATTGTAAACACATAATAAGGTTCACAAATTTTATATTTACTCATTATTTATCCATATTTACCTAATGAATAGGAGAGATATATAGGAATCACATTTCACATAATGAAATCATACATATTTGGGCTATAATTTATAACCAATTCATCATATCAAAACCTATGAAAATAAAAGGTATTCAAAAAAATTCATTATAATATAATGTAAAGACCTGGAAATTTCAAGGTATTTTTTTTAATTTTCTTGGGAATTTTACAAGAACGGAGTTTCTGACGGCACCTAATTCCGAGGCCCGGTGTGCCCGGAATCTTTTTCCGAAGTTTAGCTCGGGTACGTTCAGTGAACGAACGAGTGAGTTTTTCTAACTTTTGAACCGGTGTTTGGAATCGGATTCCGAGGGCACCATTGGAGTCACAGCACCAATAATTTCTTAGAAACACCTTTTCCAGAGTTGCGTTTGCTCAGGTGTGTTTTTTTTAAATTTTAGGGTTAATTAAATGAATAAAATAAACTGGCCGCACCATTTATTTTATTTAAGTTGTTTAACCTAAGTTAAGGGGTTAAAGTGGGACCCACAATATCCTACACCACTAGGTAGGATATTTGTGGGGTGGGGCCCACAAGAGCCCCAGCCTTTTCAACCCACCTCCTTTAATTAAGAAACGCACCCGCACCCCCTTTTAAATGAAGTCAACCCATGCGTTTCATCTGGTTATTAAATGCCTCATTAATTTGGGTGGTTAAATCATTGCAATTAATTCATTTAATTGATTTTTTCTTTTTGAAATTCAAACGTTGGCTTGTGCGATAATAAAATAAGAAAACTCTTATTTTATTAGGCTAGTTGTGTTGAGAGGGGTTTGGGAGAATGAGGGGAGGCTTGAAGATCTTCATCCTCTTCGCGAAGAACGTGAAGAACGCGAAGAACGCACCGATCTCCGACGAAGAATGCCGAATCCTCAGAGATCGACTACGCGACGCCATGTACCGCGACGCCAACAACCCTTCTTCCGCGACGCTTCTTCCGTGAAACTTCTTCCACGACGCTTTCTCCGCGACATGACTAAACCCCTTCCGCAACGCCTTCTTCCGCGACGTTCTTTTCCATGACGAACCCTCACTCGACGACGCTTGAGGTAGGGGTTCTGGTTCACTTAAATCTATGTGATTTATATCCTTGACATGTGTTTAAAAATTGTAGGAAACCTTTTTAAACTGCTAACGCGGTGGGTGCGGACCAACGAACAAGTCCGAACCCACCATCTCTTTATTCTTGGTGTGCGGATCGGCGAGCGACGATGAAGCAGGCCGCACAGGCGTTTTGAGGTCTTTGCAGTGAAGAACCGGCCCCGGGAGGGCCATTGGCGAAGATGACATGCAAAACTGACCACTGGAGCTCGTCCGATGGTCCGCGGAACACTCCACCGACGCGCCGCCAAGATGGGCCGCTGGTCCCGTGACCGCGCGGGACCAAGGGAGGCGGGACACAGCGCTCGGCCGCGTCCGTTTGCAAGGTGTTGCCCCCACGTGGGGCCGCAGTTTCTTTCAAAGTGGAGGCGCCCCTTTGAGCGGCCGCTTGGCCAGCGCCATGGCACCAGCACGCCGGGCCGAGCCACCCGGTCGGACCGCCAGGCCAGGCTGGGCCGGGCCGCAACCAAGTGGGCCGGACCCAGACCTGGGTCGGGTCGACCCGGTGCGGGCCGACCCAGGGGGTACCGGGCCGGGTCGGACTGGGCCCGAACCCCCTAATACCGGACCTCTCACGGTCTTTTTCCCATAACTTAGGATGCAGACCTCCAATCGATGCACCGTCACTGACGATGCGATCCTTGGATCGAGACTGTCGTTTCAGTATACTAAAATCATGTTTTCAGAGTACTTTGGGTTTTGCCGGGTTGGTTCGTACACGAAACCAACCGGCCCCTCGGAGCGGAACCACTTATAACTTGAGCTCCGGACGTCCGATTGACGTGCCGTCGACTTTGTTGGATTCCTCTTGATGATACACTTTTGCCATTCTTGTCCTGAGTTTTGGATGTAGTTGGATAATGGCCGAGTTGGATTGAACTTGAAATCCAACTGGGCCCCTGGAATAGAAAAGCAGATAGCTTTCAGACCGGATTTCGGTTTGACTAACCGTCAGCGGCGTTGGTGATCACGTCGAGAAATGGTCCCTATGAGAAAACCCTATTAGAGTTAGGGGTATAGTCGAGATACGGCCGGGTTGGTTCGCACTCGAAACCGACTGGGCCCCTGGGACATAAAAGCTAATAACTCACAAACCGGGTGTCCGACTGACGTGCCGTCCATTGCATTGAGACCCCTAGGGTGAGGCGGTCCTTTGAGATACTTCTTCATGGAACTTATTGATACTTGGAGTATCGACCGGTAGCTCGGGGAGAGGACCCTCCCGGTGACAAGCTCGCAGAGTGCAGAGACCAAGTAGCTGGCTGAGACTTGACGACTGCTGATCTATCGACTCAGTGTATTTCGGATAGCCTAGTGGGGAGTGCTTGGTTGTAGTGGCAGACCCATGACGGAGGAGCGCTTGATAGTACCGGAAGACCCGCGGTACTCAACAGAAGGAGTACCTCTGGAGGCTATGAGGGGGAGTGCTTGGTTATAGCGGCAGACCCACAGCGGAGGAGCGCTTGGTTGTAGCAAAAGACCCACGGTACTCAACAGAAGGAGTACCTATGGAGGATATGAGGGGGAGCGCGTGGTTGTTGCAGCAGACCCACGGCGGAGGAGCGCTTGGTACTAATGGCAGACCCGCGGTACTCAACAGAAGGAGTACCTCTGGAGCCTATGAGGGGGAGCACTTGGTTGTAGCGGCAGACCCATGGTGGAGGAGCGCTTGGTAGTAGCGGCAGACCCGCGGTACTCAACAGAAGGAGTACCTCTGTAGGTTATGAGGGGGGGAGTGCTTGGTTGTAGCGGTAGATCCACGGCGGAGGAGTGCTTGGTAGTAGCGGCAGACCCGTGGTACTCAACAGAAGGAGTACCTCTAGAGCCTATGAGGGGGAGCGCTTGGTTATAGCTGCAGACCCATAGAGGGAAGCACTTGGTTGTAGCAGCAAGCCCACAATACTCGACAAAGGAGGAGTTCTCCAGCTTCCGTGGTTTTGACATCATGAAGAAGTATACCTGTGTGAGCTGTATCTTGACTTTCAATCCTTATCTTGAATATGATTGACTTGATATCCTGTGTGGATTACGTTATGCTTTCTTGTGTGGATTGGGTTGTGGTTTCCTGTGTGGACTGGTTTGAACTTGAGCTCGGATGTTGGAGCCGAACGAGAATTGATGACTTAGGTATATGTATGGGCATATACCTAAGTAGTTCCAGATATTACATTGTGTTTGTTTCTTTTCTTTGTGGTTTTTCCTTTGTGGATTCTGGGAGACCTTCGGGGGTCTCGGTTTCCCTACTGAGTAGCTTATACTCACCCATGCATGGGCTATGCCCGAACTACATTGTGTTGGTTGCAGACGATAGACAACGCTGATCGTGGTTGAGGCACGAGGAGCAGGTCGGTACCCGGAGGTGGATAACTGGGCGGGGCGTACTCGGAGCGGACGACTGGACCCGAGGAGCTGTGGAGGCTATCTGTACCCAACCTTCATGTGGGACTTCCTGTGGATGGCTCGAGGCTATGTATTTACTTTCAGTTGCTATTTTCCCTTTCCAGTTGTACTTTACTTTCAGTTTGGGTTTGTATTCTGGCCCACTTACTTTTCCATACTTACTGTTGTACCCAGTTTTTACTTAGTGTTTACTTCTTCTTTATTTCTCTGTGGTGTTTATTTACTTTCAAAGGAAATGCCTTCCCTTTTTACCAGGAATTATGCCTTGGTGCTAGTCGCCAGCCCCTGGCCTATGGAAGGCGGGCTTGGGGTAGTCACAGCACGGGCCCCGAGGACGGGTCGTGACAAATTGGTATCAGAGGAGTTCGGTTCAACCGCAAAACTTTGGACTCTGATCTTTCTTCTATGTGAAGCAATAGTGTTAAGGGTATTGGGTGTGGTTATTAGTCCAGGGAGTCCAGTGTTGGTTCGGTGGCCGACGTATCCGTACACCAGGACCCTGACTTCTGATTTCCGACTTAATGCACGAAAACATTGATTGCATGTGTGTTTCAGGTTTTCTTTGTGATTACATTATGTCATCTCACCAGGTATACTGTTTGACCGTGGCACACCTATTTCTTTATAGGATGTCCCACGACAACATCCATCCAAGGTTCCGAGTGTTTTACGTGACGACATCCCACCAAGCGACCAGGCCTCGATATAGGGTTCTTTGATAACAGAGGCACCAGCGGTACCTCTATACGCCGAGCCACCGATGCTACCAGCCCCAGCCGCTGACGGTGCACGTCGCCTTAGTGCACTGCACAAGCTTCAGCGTCAGCGATCGCCCATGTTCCATGGGGTGTCGGACCCTCAGGCAGCCGAGGATTGGCTGGAGGCAGTTGTATGAGTTTTCCGTTTGGTAGGGACACCAACTGACCTTATGGTGGTCCTTGCAGCGAGCCGCCTGCACGTGACAGTAGGAAGATGGTGGAGCTTGATTCTCCAAGTGCACGACGAGACATCTCTCCTATGGACAGACTTTGAGAGCCTTTTCTACTCAGAGTTCGTCCCATCCACCCTCCGTGTGGTGTGCATCCAAGAGCTACTACAGCTACGAAAGGGAAACATGACAGAATCCCAGTACACGGCGAGGTTTACTGATATCTCACGCTATTCAACGGACATGGTACGATACCCATTATTCAGGGCCCGAACCTTTGAGCAGGGGGGTCAGGTGAGAGATTAGAGCTTCAGTTGTTTCTCATAGCATTCCGAAACAGGCAGGGGTGTTGTAGCGAGCCCTCTTAGTGGAGAGTTTCAATGCTGAGTAGTCTCCAGCAGCAGGACCCACCACTAGCTGGCATGCGGTAGAGTCTTCTGCAGCGGGCAGTAGACAGATGATGCAAGGGTCCAAGAGGACTAGACCTACAGGTGGTTGACCGCATGACAGAGGATTGTTTGTGAAATTCACCCGGGGTGGACAACTACTTACCATGAGCGGACAATGTTACTCCTGCGGCGAGGTTGGTAACATGGCTCGTGACTGTCTGACCCGCCATACAGATGACCAGCAGATGAACGAAGGACCTCCCAGGCAGAGGCAAAGGGTCGATCGAGGCGGACTGCATGGAGCAGGAGACCCTAGAAGAGGAGCTGGTCGTGCAGCTGGAGGTGGACGACGCTTCGAGGTGTTGCCACCACCACAACCAGGAGGTCCACCCCGACCGTAGGGAACTGGTGGTCATGGGAGAGCTCAGCTTCAGCCAGTTTAGGCCTACGATCATGGTGCTCCGGGAGCAGATGGACAAGACAGGGACTAGCTCCAGACCTGGAGACTTTTTTTTATGTTGCTTCTAGCTTTGTTGATGTTTGTTTGTAGATGCTTTGTATCTTTGTACTTTGAGCTGCAGTAATAGAAGACACCTTTCTCGTGGCTTTTCCCTTCCTGTCCTCTCTTTATGTTGTTACTAAGATGTTCCGGTTTAAAAAGCGTTGACTCGACCCTCAATTTGAGATACCTACTGTCGGAGACCCAGTGACCAAACACTGATGCCGACAGTGTGACTCAACCCTTGGAGGCGAGAGTAACGGTTGGATCTCTTGGTAGTAGCGTCGAGGCCTTATGACGTCATCCTTGGTATGGGTTAGTATCATCCATGTAAGGATTGACTGTATTCGGTGAAGAACGTGGTTCATCCAGGGGATGAGACCAGATTTCTCTTATCGACAAAGAAGAAATCTCTACAGCTCTTGTAGGACTAGAAAGGTCCAAGTCATTCAAGTGCGGATGAGGAAAGCTCAGAACCGACAAAAGTCTAGTGCTGATAGGAGGAGGAGACCAACAGAGTTCGAGGATGGCGACCATGTTTCCAAACGGGTCTCACCTCGACGTGAGTTACGGAGATGTGGCCGAGGTGAGAAGTTATCAACGAGGATCAATGGACCTTTCTAGGTCCTCAGTAGGGTAGGCGAGGTGGTTTACCACTTGACCCACCCACCTCAGTTGCACCAAGTGCACGACGACTTCCATGTATCTCAACTGAGGAGATATGAACTCGAACCTTCTCTTTTCATCGACCAAAAGGAGCTGGACTTGGGCGATGGGGTGTCCCTCACGGAGTTTCTAGTGGGGATCGAGGAATGACAGGAGTGGATCCTATGAGGATGGTTGATTCCTTGGGTGCGCTTTCACTGGCAGTACGAGAACCTCCAGGTGAGCACATGGGAGCGGAAGGCTCAGATGCGTTCTTGGTACTACTTTTGTATCCCTAGTTTATGTTAAAGCTTTATGGGGATGTAAAGCCCTGAGGTGGGAGTAATGTAAAGCCCCAGAAATTTCGAGGATTTTTTTTCTTAATTTTCATGGGAATTTTACAAGAACGCAGTTTCTGACGGCACCTGATTCCGAGGCCTGGTGTGCCCGGAATCATTTTCTGAAGATTGTCTTGGGTACATTCAGTGAACGAATGAGGGGGGTTTTCTAACTTTTTAACTGGTGCTCGGAATCGGATTCTGAGGGCACCATTGGAATCGCAATGCCGGTAATTGCTTATAAATACCTTTTCCGGAGTTGCGTTTGCTCGGGTGTGTTTTTTTTAAATTTTAGGGTTAAGTAAATGAATAAAATAAATTTGCTGCACCATTTATTTTATTTAAGTTGTTTAACCTAATTTAAGGGTTTAAAGTGGGACCCACAATATCCTACACCACTAGGTAGGATATTTGTGGGGTGGGGCCCACATGAGCCCCACCATTTTCCACCCCCTCCTTTAATTAAGAAACGCACCTGCACCCTCTTCTTAATGAAGTCAACCCATGCGTTTCATCTGGTTAACAAACGCCTCATTAATTTGGGCGGTTAAATAATTGCAATTAATTCATTTAATTGACTATTTCTTTTTGAAATTCAAACATTGGCTTGTGTGATAATAAAATAAGAGAACTCTTATTTTATTAGGCTAGTTGTGTTGAGCGGGGTTTGGGAGAAATAGGGGAGGCTTGGAGATCTTCATCCTTTTCGCGAAGAATGTGAAGAACGCGAAGAATGCACTGATCTCCGACGAAGAACGCCGAATCCTCAGAGATCGACTACGCGATGCCGTGTACCGCGATGCAAACGACCCTACTTCTGCGACGATTCTTCCGCGACACTTTCTCCGCGATGCGATGATCCCCCTTCTGCGATGCCTTCTTCTGCGATGTGCTTTTCCGCGACGAACCCTCGCTCGACGACGCTTGAGGTAGCAGTTCTGGTTCAGTTAAATCTATGTGATTTATATCCTCGACATGTGTTTAAAAATTGTCGGAAGCCTTTTTAAACCGCTAACGCGGTGGGTGCGGACCAACGAACAAGTCCGAACCCACCGTCTCTTCGTTCTTGGTGTGCGGATCATCAGGCGACGATGAAGTAGGCCGCATGGGAGTTTTGAGGTCTTCGTAGTGAAGAACCGGCCCTGGGAGGGCCGTTGGCGAAGACGGTAGGCAAAACCAACCACCGGAGCTCGTCAGGTGGTCCGCTGAACACTCCACCGGCGCCGCCAGGATGGGCCGCCACGGCTGAAGCCGTGGCGGTAGGCCGCTGGTCCCGTGACCATGCGGGACTGAGGTAGGAGGGACGCGGTGTTCGGCCGTGTCCGTTGGCAAGGGGAGGCCCCCACGCGAGGCCGCAGTTTCTTTCATAGGGGCGGCGCCCCTTTGCGCGGCCGCTTGGCCAGCGCCAGCACCCCGGGCCGAGCCGCCCAGCCGGACCGCCAGGCCGCGCCAGCTGGGCCGGGCCGCGCCCAAGCGGGCCAGACCCGGACTCGGTCCGGGTCGACCCAGTTCGGGCAGACCTAGGGGGTACCGGGCCGGGTTAGACCGGGCCCGAACCCCCTAATACCGAACCTCTCACGGTCTTTTGCCCATAACATGGGCTGCAGACCTCTGATCGATGCACTGTTAGCGGTGATGCGATCCTTGGATCGAGACGGTCGTTTCAGTATACTACACTCAAGGTTTCAAAGTACTTTGGGTTTGGCCGGTTTGGTTCGTACACGAAACCAACCGGGCCCTCGGAGCGGAAACACTTATAACTTGAGCTCTGGACGTCCGATTGACGTGCCATCGACATTGTTGGATTCTTCTTGATGAGAAGAAACATTTGGAATGGTTCGCCTAAGTTTTGGATGCAGTTGGATAATGGCCAGGTTTGATTGAACCCGAAATCCAACCGGGCCCCTAGAACGGAAAAGCTGATAGCTTTCAGACCGGACCTCCTTTTGGAGAACCGTTAGAGGAATTGGTGATCACGTTGAGAAATGGTCCCTATGAGCATACCCTATGAGATTTTTGGGCACAATCGAGATATGGCCGGGTTGGTTCACACTCGAAACCGATCGGGCCCCTTGGACGAAAAAGGCTAGTAACTCACAGACCGGGCGTCTGACTGACGCGCCGTCTGTTGTGTTGAGACCTCTATGACGAGGCGGTCCTTTGAGATACTTATTCATTAACTTCGTGATACAGGGAGTATCGATTGGTAGCTCATGGAGCGGACCCTCCCAGGGACGAGCTAGCAGAGTGCAGATACCTAGTAGCTGGCTGAGACTTGACGACTGCTGATCTATCGACTCAGTGTATTTCGGATAGCCTAGTGGAGAGCGGTTGGTTGTAGCGGCAGACCCACGGCGGAGGAGCGCTTGGTAGTAGTGGCAGATCCGCGGTACTCAATATATGGAGTAGCTCTGGAGGCTATGAGGGGGAGCGCTTGGTTATAGCAGCAGACCCATAGCGGACGAGCGCTTGGTTGTAGCGGCAGACCCGCGGTACTCAACAGGAGTAACTCTGGAGGCTATGAGGGGGAGCACTTGGATGTAGCGGCAGACCCACGACGGAGGAGCGCTTGGTAGTAGCGGAAGACCTACGGTACTCAACAGAAGGAGTACCTCTGGAGCCTATAACGGGGAGCGCTTGGTTGTAGCGGAAGACCCACGGCGGAGGAGCGCTTGGTAGTAGAGATAGAACCACGGTACTCAACAGAAGGAGTACCTCGGGAGGCTATGAGGGGGAGTGCTTGGTTGTAGCGGCAGACCCACGGCGGAGGAGTGCTTGGTAGTAGCGACAGACCCGCCGTACTCAACAGATGGAGTACCTCAGGAGCCTATGAGGGGGAGCGCTTGGTTGTAGCGGCAGACCCATGTAGGGAAGCGCTTGGTTGTAGCAGCAGGCCCACAGTACTCGACAGAGGAGGAGTTCTCCAGCTTCCGTGGTTTTGACATCAGGAAGAAGTATACCTGTGTGAGCTGTATTTTGACTTTAAATCCTTATCTTCAATATGATTCACTTGATATCCTGTGTGGATTACGTTATGCTTTCCTGCGTGGATTGGGTTGTGGTTTCCTGTGTGGACTGGGTTGTACTTGAGCTCGGATGTTGGAACCGAATGAGAATTGATGACTTAGGTATATGTATGGGAATATACCTAAGTAGTGTTGGATGTTACTTCGTGTTTGTTTCTTTCCATTGTGGGTTTTCCTTTGTGGATTATGGGAGACCTTCGGGGGTCTCAGGGTCCCTACTGAGTAGCTTATACTCACCCCTACACGGGCTATGCCCGCACTACGTTGTGTTGGTTGCAGACGACGGACAACACTGATCGTGGTTGAGGCACGGGGAGCAGGTCGGTACCCGGAGGTGGATCACCGGGCGGGGCCTACTCAGAGCTGATGGATGGACCCGAGGAGCTGTGGAGGCTATCTATACCCACCCTTCAGGTGGGACTTCCAGTGGACGGTTCGAGGCTACGGATTTACTTTCAGTTGCTGTTTTCCCTTTCCAGTTGTACTTTACTTTCAGTTTGGGTTTGTATTCTGGCCCACTTACTTTTCCACACTTACTGTTGTACCCAGTTTTTACTTAGTGTTTACTTCTGCTTGCTTACTCTGCGGTGTTTGTTTACTTTCCAAAGGCAATGCCTTCCCTTTTTACCAGGAATTACGCCTTGGTGCTAGTCTCCAACCCTTGGCCTATGGAAGGCGGGCTTGGGGTAGTCACATCATGGGCCCCAAGGACGGGTCGTGACATATAACTCGTGTAAAATAAACAGGTTTCATAATCATTTTATCAAATCATATCCCGTGGAAAAGAAGCAGATTTCATAATAATCATGTCATTATAATCATAAAACATTAAAATAAAGAATAATAATGGTATCCTTGGATCATATCCCCATTAAAAAATAATTAACATAAAAGGATATCATTTTAGATGGAAAATTATTTTGAAATAAAAATCACATAGAACGTTTCTTGAGAAAAATATACTTTCTTTGAAAATCACCTATTTAAAATAAAAAATTCATAAAATATTATGGAAATCATTTTTTTAAATAAAATTGAAAATTTATAAATTAATTTTCAAATTAAATAATGGGAATGATGTTGGGAAATTACATTCATTCTATACATGTTAAAATAAATATTCCTTTCACATTTTTCGATGAAATATAAACGAGCCTTGTTTTGAAAACAACATAATGATTCCATTTAAATGTTTTTTTAAAAATTAAAATAAGGGTAAAAATATCTTTAATAAATAATTTGGATAATTTTAAAGAAGATATTTGAAAACATTTTTATAAAACATGGTTTTGGAAGAAAAATTATTTATGAACGAAGAGATAAATAAAGATAGTCTTCTTCAAAAACATTATTTTGAATAATTGAAAAATTAAGAGAGAAAAAATGAATGTAAAAAATTTATTATCATGAAATAAATAGTGGATAATAAAATCCATGAGTTTATTTATAGATTTGTCATAATATTTCATCATCATCAGCATAAAAATAAATAATTATGATAAACGATGATATTATATCACAAAACCTATAAAATATTTGTAAATTTTGAACCATAAAGCCCATGAATGAGAGATACTCAAATGGATATGTAAATAAAAATAATTTTAAGTAGAATTATTATAAAATAAATTAACTGGAAGTACATATAAACAACATAAACTAAATAGGTCAGTAAAATAAGGATATTAATGACATAAATTTCAAATGATTAGTATATACACATCCCAATAGAAACGAGTGGTAAATTTTTATATGCCTCCTAGAAATAAAAGACAGACTAGAAATCCCTTACCTTAATTCTCAACATCTTTCATACACATTTGAACCTCATGTACACTAAATAAAATTTCATTTTGTATATATATTAAAGAAAAATAATTATATATAGAATAACATATATGATTTAATTTTTACCATTTATTACCCATTTATTTACAATTCCTTTTTAAAATCACGTTTCAGATGATAACCGTATTTCTTTCGTGTATGTTTTGAATTTTTATTTTAGGTACTCTTACTTTGATTATGGTTAAATAATATAGATAATTTTATAAAATATATAAAAAACATATGTATTCATTATATATTTATTTAGAGTAATCCATAAAATTTATAGACAGAAAATAAAACACACTATTCATGGAGACAATAGGTTATACAAACGCATGAACACTGTTTCCACTTTATTGACAGATTAAAATAAAGAAAGGTAAAAAATATATTAACTTTTAAGAATAATTTTTATTTCATATATATCACATATTTTTATTTAAATCATTCTTTATTAACCTCCATATAAAGTTTATGTGAAGAATGATTCAGATCGCTTTGCGAGATGATAGTATGCCGTATACACGAACGACGTTATATATCTCCAAAGGAATGAAAAATAAGAATTTATATGTGATATAATGATTAAATAAGAATTATAATATCAATAGAATAATATATAAACAATAAATTTATTATTATATATTGTTGTGATAGGTGGTGATGGAAAATGAATAACATCAGTTCACGAGACGGTAGTCTGCTATACATAAGAATGATGATTTTGTATCCAATTTAATAGAAGTGGAGATGGTTTTAGATTATTAACTTTAAAGAAATTTCTTATTATATTAAATATAATCAGGTTATTATATCACCTTGGTCTAATAAAATTTTATTGAGGTGGAGGAAGAAATTAAATAAAATGATTGGTTAGGGACATTACCACTTTTTTGGAAAACTTCATTTTGTTTGAACCAAAAGGATTAATAGGTTATATTTATAACAAAAATAAATATTATATGATTATAGGAATAAATTAATAAATACTTTTGGATAGGTATTTTATGAAACAAATAGTTTTGTAAGTGTGTAGAGGATAGAAGAGGGAGTGACCTTTTATAAGTTAGGTGAAAGGCACACTTTAATTTTTGAAAAGAAAATGGTGTACCCACGTTTTTAACATGTAAAAAGGATGAAAAATGGAAACTTATAGAACCTTATATGTGATGAGGGCACAATATGGTCATAAAATCGGTATTTAAAAAGTTTATAGGTCATTTTATCCCTTATCCTTTTAGTTTACCACCTTGTTATACCCATTTTCACCATAACAATTATAATTAATTTTTAATGTTTTTACTATTAATTATATTATGAAGTTAAATATAAATTATTATTATTAGAAATATGAAATCAATTTTTCCAAATTCCATTCAAATAAGTGAAAAAATATAATTTAAAATTAATCCCACAGAAGCGATGAAAAAGCTGTTTCTAAAGAGAAAATATTCAAATGTTTTTATATAAAAATTCAATAAGAAATTGATTCCAACGAAATAAATTGGATTAATTGATATTGTTTTAGAAAATTATACATTTAAAACAATATTAAAACAATTTATATGTTTTTAAATTCTTAAAAGTAAATTACAATTCTTAATTAAAACTATTTTGTTTCACTATTTTTTGAAAAATTATATTTTCAGAAAATAATTAAAAATTAGCCCTAAGATAATTTTTACATTCTAATTCCAATAATTAATTTAAATTTTTTAAATATATAATCTAAATAAGGAAAAATATTAACTTTAAAATAAGTGTGCAAAAGGCGACAAAACTATTTTTTTAGAAAAATATAGTTTTACGCATAAAATTGGAATTATTATTATCTCATATATTGAAAATAATAAGATTAATGTTAAAAATATGATTGAATATATAATATATAAATTTAGTTAAAATCATTAAATAAAATTGATTTCTCTGATTTATTGAGGTAAAACATGTTTCTGTTCATAATGAAAGTTTTTCAGAAAAAGAGTTGTTTTATTTTCAAATAGTTTTTATTTTCATTTTAATTAATTTGTCACCAAATGATTCATTTTTTATGCATGTGTAACCCTTATATTTTTATAATTTACCATTTTAATGGAAATTTGATAACTATCGTATTAAAAAATAAAATTTTAATAGTATGTCAGATTTTGTTTAAACTTTGTCTTGTGTTTAATACAAGCTAAACTAAGTGTTGTGTGAAACAAAAGATAAACTCAGTGTTTCGTGTAATGTAAAATATAAAATTTATAAAATTTATTTGATAAAAATATTTCAAAACATATCGAGATGTCACATTATACCCACTTAAAAATGAATTTATCCCTTGAAAATAAACAATTTGTTACCAATAATTGAGGATACTTCTACCTCATTACATATTAAGGTTCCCAAATAAATTCTTGAAGTAGGAGGTTTCACTAAAAAACATTAACTAGGTGAGTGGCCCAGTTTCATATAGATTTCTCTATACAATTCAGAATCTCCATCGGTTGTTCATTATAAAAAAAGATCATGCTCCAACTGCATGACCTCTGAGTTCAGTAGATGTGATGGACCAGGTATATACTTCCATAAGAGAGATACATGGAACACATTCTGGCCCCAAGATAGGATCAGTACAATCTCTAAGCGATAAGATATGGTCCTAATATGATCAATAATTTTAATGGGATCAATATACCTGGAGTTTAGATTTACTTTGTATCGTAATCAAAATTTTATCCTTTAGTTGTGCTTCAATCAATTTACACTTAATCTTTTACTCCAATAAATGAAGATGAAAATTTTTTATACCTGAAGCACTTAGAGATCACAAGATCCATAATATAAATATAATTTATTACTTCCATATATAGTTATCATCATAACAATATGACCATCACTAGTTATCCAATATGGGTAAATCATTATATGGTGAAGTAATACATAAATCTCTAAAACCCCATCTATTGTTTTGGTTAAACCATTTCATAAATAGTTAACCTTATGACCCTTCCATAATTCAAAATATATAAATAAAGACACTAAATATCCTAAAAACAACATAACATTAATCCCCATAATATAAATAAGTAGTTACTAATGTTCACATAACAAATATTTGAATAACATGGTCATCTATTCTCTTGAAGCACGGAAAAAACAAGAATTACCATAAAACCTCAATGAAAACATACTTTATTCCTCATTCGTTAAATAAAACAATAGTTTATTGAATATATTCCAAAAATCTAAAATTTTGTAAACTCCATCAATAAGAACATATATCACTTTTTCAACAAATAATTATTCAATTAAGGGGTCATCAATACTATCCAATTTACTTTATCTATATTGATAATCAATTTATCAAAACTGAACACTATTTTCTCAACATCCTGAAAGTATTAAGGGTTATCTTCCATTAATCAAGTTTTAACATAAAATGTCACCTCTCTATTAAATAAATTTTATAGGTTGTCATTATCATTAATCATATTCTTGATAATAATTATTGAAAAACCTCTACAAAATAATACTTATATATTTAATGAATCATAAAAAATAATTCTTGAACTTCTATAAAAAACTCTTCAATCATTTAACTTTATTCTTAAACTTTTAACTTTTCTTCATAATCTTATTCTTTAGTACCTCTTTTCTAAAATATGAAATACGAATCACATATTAACATTCATTTAACTCAATTTAAACATTCCAATAGCATTTAAAATAAAAATAATTATTAGAACAAGACATATCATTAATTTTTCATTTGTAGTCTCTTCATAATTAGCAGTATAATGACTAATCATACCAATTTTCTAACTCTATTCCTAAACATTCCCTCTAGGACATCTATTTGTATAATTCCAAAAATTTCAACATTTATAACATTAAAATATTAATGACACCTTATGGAAACTAAAATGAATCTGATTTTTTAAGCATGACTATTAAACCCTTTTAAAGATATATAAAATAATATTTCTACAATTCATGGATCCAAATGTTTAGTGTATTAGAAAAATTAGGAAAATACAAAAAATTTACATATTAAATCATGAACATTTATTTAATTACTTATTCTCTAGATTCTAATTTTCCCACATGTTATCCTTAGTAAAAGTATTCACCTGAGGATATACATTAAAAGAAGGGGCACGCTAAAAGCCCAATAAGAGGATGAATAAGAGACATTAAACATTGGTGATCATAATAATAAAAATAACATCATTGTCATAACCATGAGTGTAAGGATTAGATAAAGGCAAGGAATGTGGTAAAGAATAAAAATTAAATAGCATGTATTAGTGGTCAAATACCACACATAGTTGTGAACAAAGATAGGATCTTGTTCAAATATATTTTACTTTTTCTCATGAGATTCCGAAAATTACCCAATGAATTGGTGTGATATATAATTCTGGGCACATCCATTACATCATAAAATTTACATGCCCTATATAATTCCATGCGCACCCATCACACCATAACATTTACTTATCATGCATTCCACATAGAACATATATCAATATTCTACATAAAGTAACCATTTGGAAGGAATTTGTTTAATTTCATAAATAATATATTGATGAATAAAATTTTGGGTTCCCAAAATAAATATTGAACAACATACTTGATAAAAGAAACCTCAATCATGCGTGAAGAAGAAAAAATCTCATGAGAAGTAAAATATATATTTTTGAAAAAAAAAGATTTATTTTAGAAAAGCATAGAATTTTTAATAAAATCAGATTAGAAAAATTCATATCCCCGAAATAAAAAGGAAAGTAAAAATAAATGATATATAAGGAACATTAAAGTAATATATATACTAAAAATGTTGTGAAAGAGGGAAAACCCAAGGAAATGAATTTGGGTTCGAGAATCCCCCTTACATTTTTTGAATACTTTCGTCACTTTAATATCGTAGATAACCTAATTAAATTCATTAATTTAAAATTAAATAACCATTTATACATAAATTTTATTCATTAAAGGTTTATTAAGTTCATTTATGGCATTTTTTACGAGTTGTAGTGTTTAATTTCATTGTTTTAGAGTGTTTTTTTCATGGTTTTCATGATTAGTTCGCTTTTAAATGAGTGTGGATGTTCATGTAAAATTAGAATTGTTATAAAGAATGAAAATTATATTTTATTAATGAACATTAATTATGTTAAATTATCTTATATATCAATTGGATATATGTTATGAGGATGAATCATTAGATAAAACATTAATAAAAATGACTTAATTTATTTGGGCAGTTTTTACAACCATTATATACTTATATAATTTTATTTAACATCATGTTTATATATTGGTTCTAAAACACTATATAACTTATAATATGTATAATAAAATATTATTTAACCATAATTATTGTTTTATTACTATACATGAAGGTGGTAGTTTAAAATTAAAAAGCACTGTCCATTATGGCGGTAAATCAACACACGACAGATGATATTTTCATTTTTTGAATAAAGGTAAATAGAAGAGATTTGAAGATTAATTATTACATTAACATAATAAGATTATAGTATATAAAATATTTTTGATTTATTACTCTTATATAGGTTTAGGTAATGAGAGGAAAATAAATGAAATGAAATTGAAAAGAAAACAAAAGAAAAATAAAGAGAATTTTACCTCTTGAATTTCTCCTCATTGAGAAACTCATTAGGGAATAGGGTTTGGAATTTTGATGAGACCAAGGGATCATAGACGTGATTAAGGGTATTGGGAATACTATTGTTAAAAACATGGTCAAGATTAAATTATTGGAATGTGTGAGGAGAAGAGGTGGTGAGGGGTGGTATTTATAGGGGAGGAGAAGGGCGTTTTTTCATTATTGTATTCATAAATTTATTATTTTGGATCAAGACTTTGAAAAAATTGAAACTTATAAATAAATATATTAAAATAATTAAGGTTATTTCTAAATTATAGTGCTTAAATTAGTGATGATTCAGAAACACTGTATTTATCTTATAATATACATATACCATAAATTACAGTATTTTACTATTCACAAAAAATTCAACAATTTTTAAAACATCCAAAAATTCACCCTAACTATTTTTCAATGTGTAAAATTAAAAAATGAACCCATTTTATGAAAATAATTTTATTAATATTCTAAATTTAATTTTTAATTAAAATAATCATTTACTTGAAAAATATTTATTTTAAAATTATAATTGATTTTATAACACTTTGAAAAATTAATTATGGTCTCCCAAAATTATAATATAATGATAAGAAAACAACATTTTATTTTATGAATCCATTTTATGAAAATAAATATTCTTTTAAATAATTATTATTTTTAAAAAAATTATAAATAAACATTTATATTTTATAAAAATACCAAAACATAATCAATAATTTTAAAAATATTTATTTACTTATTGTATGATATAATTATATAATATTGTCATTTATAAGATGCCTAAATTTTATTCATTACTTCATAGATGAGGTTACTATTCTGTTGGCCTAATTACAGTTCCAAATTGTCATGTTACTCTTCCAAGGGTCATGTTATTATTTAATCAGGATAGGTTTCTTAATTTCTTAAAATACCTCTAATATCATTAATCATTCATTTATAAGTTTTGTATTGTGGTCTAAAAGTTATTTTTTGTGGTTTATACTATATGACCTGATTATAATAAGGGAATTTCCATTGATAAAATTTTGGATCATTACATTCTCCACCCATGAAATTTCTCACTTGAAATTTCATTTTACATACTAAGTTGAAAAATAGTGATGGTACTTATCCTTCATCACATCCTCCGGTTACCATGTTTCCACTTTGTAATTATAGATCCCCCATATTACTCTGACGAGGTGAGTAGTATTATTGAATAGTACTTTATCTCTATGTTCCAAAACCTTCATTGGATTATCCTCACAAGGGATATTGTTTTCCAACTGAACCACCACAGGATTCAGTATATGTGAGGGATCTCGTATGTACCTTCTCAAGAGGGATACATGGAGCACATCATGTACTTGAGACATAGTCGGTGGAAGTGACATTTTATAGGATAAAACCTTGATGCAATCAAGGATATAAAAGGGGCCAATGTACAAAGGACATAAATTTCACTTATTCCCAAATCTCATGATCTTATTACATGGAGACATGAAGAGTAATATTATGTCTCCAACCTTAAAATATAGCCCCTGTCAATGATTGTCTGTATAGATCATCTGTCATCATTGGGTAGCCTTGATGTGTTGTTCAATTGTTTTTTCTTTTTCCACTATTTCTTCAACCATTTCATGTCTTTGTAGCTCATGTCCCCCAAATTAATCCTAGCACTCCAGTGTTATGCATCTTTTCCCCATAATGGGCTTCAAGGGATCTATGTGGATGCTCAAGTAGAAACTGTTGTTGTAAGAGAACTCAACTAGAGGTATATATTGGTCCCATACTCATTTTAAGTCTATAGAACATTCCCTCAACATGTCTTCCAATGTCTAAATAGTCCATTTATATTGGACATCAGTTTGAGGATGATAATCTATACTGATGTTCGGCTCAGTGTTTTGAGATTGTTTGTGACTTTTCCATAACATGGAGGTGAATCTAAGATCTTTATCAGATACAATCGATATTGGTACTCCATACATCTTTACCAATCATTTGATGTACATACATGAATGTTGATCCAATGATAATTCCTATCAAATTGTGATAAAGTGAGCTATAATTATAAGACGATCCACAAAAAAACTTATAGAATTGTTTCCTATGGATGTATTTAGATGCCTAGAGACAAATTCCATGGTGATGTTTTCCCATTTCCATGTTTGTATGAGTAATGTTTGTATCATCCCCTTATAATCTTTTATTTCAGCCTTCACTTTTTGACATACCAGAAACTTTGATATAAATTCAGCGATCTCCGTATTCATATTGTCCCACCAATAGTTCTCTTGAATATATCAATACATCTTTGTGATAATTGGGTGAATATATAATCTTGATATATTTGAATAATTTACAATCTAATTATTTATCACTGGATTAGATGGTAAACATATTCATGACCCAAATCTTATAATTCCTTCCACTTAAATTTTAAACTTTGAGGATTTCCCCTTTCTCATAGCTTCCACATTATTTTAAATTTCCACATCACTTTGCTGGACATCCTTTATTTTGTCTATAAGGGATGGTTGATAAATCATTTTATAAAGGGAGAGTGATTTTACTTCCTTAATTATTACCATTTCCATCCTTTGGAAATCTAAGATGATTGGATCCTTTTCAATTCCCATAATTGATAATATTGCAAGATCCTTTCTAATTAAAGCATTTGCCACTTTATTCTCTTTTCCAGGATGGTAGTGGATTGAGCAGTTTTGATCCCCAAAGCGCTCTTACCATATTTGTTATAATATATTAATCTCATTTTGTGTGACTATTTATGATTAGTATATATTTCTAACTTCCCCCCATAGAGATAATGCCCACAAGTTTTTAATACAAAGATCACAGCTTCCAAATCTAGATCATGAGTGGGATAGTGTTTCTCATGAATTTTAAAATACCTTGAGGTGTAGGCTATCAATTTAACATTTTTCATCAGTATAAATTCTAATCCTTTCTTTTAAGAATCACATTATACCAAAAATAGTTACCCACTTTTCAAATGTGTGAGTAATGGCATAGTGATAAGCCTCATTTTAACTCATTGACGTAGTATTCATATTCACTGATCCATGAAAACTTGTCTCCCTTTCGAGTTAGCTTGGTTAGTGGGTTTGAAAATCATGAGACGTTGTTAAATTTTTTTCGGTAATACCCAGTAGGACCAAGGAAACTACTAATCTCCATTACAGATGTTGGCATGAGCCACTCTTCGATTTCCTTTGTCTTATAAGGGTCTACAGATATTCCTTTACTGGTGATAAAATTCAACAAGAATGATTATTCCCCCATTCAAAACAGAAATTTACTATACTTTTCACAAATTTTATCCCTTAAAAAGTCTTTATAAAAATATTCAAATGCCCCTCACATTCCTCATTTCTCTTAGAGTCTGTCAAAATATTATCAATAAAGGATATACAAAATCGGTTGAGGTAATATCTAAAGCATATATTCATTAATTAAGTGAATATTACTGGAGAATTAGTGAGTCTGAAAGGCATCACTACGAACTAATTGTGTCTATACGTAGTTCAAAATGAATTCTTGAGAATATCTTCCTTCATCACATTTAATTGGTGATATCCTAACTGAAGGTCCACCTTAGATAAATAATTAAACCCACATAGTTGATTGAACAAGTCATCTATCTGTGTATGGGGATACCTGTTCTTTATTGTGATATTATTGAGCTCATGATAATCAATGCAGAGGTGCACTGATCTATCCTTCTTCTTGATGAAGAGGACTGGTTCACCCCATGGTGAAGTACATAGGAATATAAAACCCTTGTCTAGAGTATCTTTAAAGTTATTCTCCAGTTCCTCAAACTCATTGGTGGCCATTATATAAGGTGTCTTTGATATAGGTAGAGATCTAGGAATAATGTTAATTTATAAATAAACCTCTCAGTCAGGAGGAAGACTGGGAAATTATTAGGGGAACATTTCAGTGTAGTCCCTTATAATGGGAATGTCCTTGAGAAAGATTATCTCCTTTGTCTCAATCATTTGATCTAGACATGATTTCTTATAAGGAAATAATATCTACACTTGAGAAAACAACTTCCAAGAATATTCATCATCTTCCTTAAAGTTGTACTAAATTAGAAGATTCTTTGGAATGTGAAGCGTGATACCCTTTTCACAAAATTTGATGCTGGATTCATATAATGATAGCCAATACTTTCCCAGAGTGGCATCAAACTCCACAAACGGAAGTAATACCAGATTTTTTGGGAGGTTTAGTCCAAAAAAAATAGCCAAGGAAGATTTATATACATTGGATGTAATAATTTTCCCATTGGATGTTATCATAGATAACTCAACCTAAATATTTTGAAGTGGTATTTGAATAGTTATACAAAACTTGTAGGATATGAAAGAATTCATTGAACTAGAATCAAATAGTATGTTCCCTATTCTTGTATGAATAACTAGTATAACTATAAACACATCATTTTCAGGATCCACCTCCATAGTAGTTATGGCATAAAATTTCACTTTATCTTTTTGGATTTGGTGGCTACTGATTCTTATTTCTCTCAAGGAGTTGAGGTTTGGTGCATAGGATTTCATAGTTCCCTTTCCCCCTACAGTGAAGAATTGGACCATGGGTGGTTCTCTCCTTTCTTCGACTGCATTTTACATCTTCTCTATGTCTATTTGAAATTCATGATTTTGGTTGAATTATCTCCCATGCTTATATCCTTTCATAACCGCTTTGAGGTAGTTCCAAGGATGACTGTTCCCACAATTTTGACATGTGAGTGGTTGAGTTTTCTTTCCTCCTTTTTCATCAGATCCACTAGCTTGAAACTCCATCTTTTATTTCTTATTACCATAGTTATGGGATAATTATACAAAATTCCATCTCCAATTTGAGAGAACGTCAAACAAATTCTTCATAACACCCAATGTCCCAAATTTCTAGATCCTTTCGAAGGTGCGGTTTTAATCCACTAAAAAATCTATCTATTTTCTATAATTATTGATAACAAAACCAAAATCATACCTTGAAAGACTTGTGAAATTTTCTTCATAGGCGGTGACAAATTCACCTTCCTTTTTTTGTAGCTCTATGAATTTTATCACCATATCTTTATGAAGATATAGAGAGAAATACTTGTTAAATAACATTATCTTAAAGTCTCCCCACTCCATATATTCCATTTCATCCACTGGATTGGTTTTTTTAATCAACACCTACCATTGATCAATGTATCCATATACATGATAAATGAATAGATTAACCTTATCCTTCTTAGAAAAGTGGAGCACCGAAAAGATATTCTCTATAGAGTTGACCCACTTTTTGGTGACTAGTGGATCAGAAGATCCACTAAAAGTCAGTGGTCATTTCTATATAAAAGACTCAAAATCCAGTTTCTCCCTCTTATTTAAAGGTAAAGATTCCACATTATTCCTGTTATTGTTTATATCCTGAGAAAACTGGGTAAGAATTACCAGGAAATTTTGAACTCCACCTCCCAAGGTATTGGGGATTCCATTTGGGAAATCACCGCATTATCCCACATACGGGTTGTTGGCCTGGTTTCTCTTGGTTCTATCCATTTTCTAAAATATAAAAGGCTTGAACAAAAAAATAAGTCGACAATCCATTAATAAATAATTTATCCAATTTTAAAATTAACTATAAATTAATATCTTGTGTGATGCCTATGTTTGTAGTTTTTATAAAATAGTTTCTTTGGTGATTACATATACTTCATCTCATACTATGGGTTCTCACTAAGGTTCTGTAATTCTAAATCCCAAATTAACTGAACTATTATCCGATGATAACTAAAATGACCCTTATTTTTCTTAAATAACTATCATAAAATTTTAAAGACAAAGAAAATAACACTGTTAAAAATTTAGGATCAAAAGGATCAGCGTCTTGAGAAAATTAGAACCATTCAAAACTTTTATAATAAAACATGAAAATCTATTTATTTCCTTCTTCTCTTGCCTCTTGTTGTATCTTGAGTCCTCCTTAGTAAAGTATTCATTTGAGGGTATACAAAAAAATAATGGGTGAGATAAAAGCCCAATAAGAGGATGAATAAGATACATGAAATATGGGTGAGAATAATTAGCATCATAACACCATCATCATAATCATGAGTGGAAGCATTACGTAATAATATGGAATGTGGAAATGCATAAAAATAAAACATCAAGTCTTAGTGGTCAAATACCACACATAGTTCTGAACAAATTTCGATTCATGTTCAGGCATATTTCACTTTATATCATGAGATTCATAAAATTACACAATGAATTGGAGTGCTATATGATTCCGAGTGCACCCATAACATCATAACATTTACATTCTCTGTATAATTTCTGGTGCACCCGTAACATCAAGACATTTACATTATCACCCATTCCACATCGAATGCATATCAATATTAGACATAAAGTAAACAATGGAAAGGAATATGTTTAATTTAATAAAAAATACATTCCTGAATAATCTTTGGGATTACCAAGAAAAATAAGGAATAACATACTTGATAAAAGAAACATCAATCTTTAGTGAAGAATAAATAATCTCATGAGAAGTAAAAGATAGATTTTTGGAAAGAATAGTTCTTTTGGAAAAATATTTTCATTTATCATAAAATTAGATTGGAAACATGTATATCCCAGAAAATATAAGCGATGGATAAATATATTATATATAAGTAACATTAAATGAAAATCCATACATAAATTGGATTGAAATAGGGAAAACCCAAGGAAATTGAGTTGGGTTTATGAATTTCCATTACCATATGTCCGAATGATTTATTCACTTTAATATACTGGATAATAAAATCAAATTAATTAATTAAAAAATATAGAAATTTTAATACCTGAATTTGATTAATTATTGTTTTATTGAGATTATTTATATTATTTGTGATGAGTTATATAGTATAATTTTATTGTTTTTCAGTGCTCGTTTTCTTGGTTTTCATGATCGGGTTGCTTTTATATGAGTATGCAAGTCATGTAAAATTGCAATAGTTATCCAGAATTGAAATTTTATGTCATTAAATAAATTTTAGAATATTAAATGTTCTCATATATAATTTTGTTATATGGTATGTGAATTAATCATTATATAAAACATTAATAAAAATTATTTAATTTATTTGGGTAGTGTTTACTACAATTATGTGCTTTTATGATTTTATTTAACATCATGTTTATATATTGATTACGGAACATTATATAACATATAATATGTATAATAAATCTATATTTAATCATAATTATGGTTTTATGACTAGACTTAAAAGTGTTAGTGAAAATTTAAAACACAACATCCCTTATGGTGGTAAATTAACACACAATAGAAGATATTTTCATTTTCAGAATAAAAGGAAAAGGGAAGATATTATAAGATGAATTATTCCATTAACATAATAAAATTATAGTATATAAAATATACTAGAGTTATCATGTCTCTGTAAAGGTGGGTGTTAGGAGAGTAAAAGAAAACAAAATAAATTGAAAAGAAAATAAATGAAAAAGAAAGAGGAATTTACCTCTTGAATTTATCCTCCTTGAGAACCTCCTTTGGGCCAAGGGTTTAGCCTTTTAATGAGAATATGGGATACTAGAAATGAGGAAGAGGATTTGGAAGAGTATTTATCAGATATTTGATAAGTTTCAATTCTTGGAAGGGGTGAGGAGAAGAGGTGGTGATGGGTGGTATTTATAGGTGAGGAGAGGGGCGTTTTTTCATTATTTTATTCAGTAGATTATTATTTTGGCCCAAGAATATGAATAGGTTTAACATTATCACTATATATATTAAAATAATAAAGGGGAGGTTAAGTTTATGGTTCTTACATCAGTGATGACTCATGTAATAGTGTATTTAACTTATCATGCATATATATATCATAAATTACCGTATTTCACTATTCACAAAAATTCTACTATTTTAGTAAAATATCAAAAATTCACCATTAAAATTTTTCGATGTTTATAATTCAAAAATTATATCTATTTTATGTAAATAATTTTATAAATAAGATAAATTTATTTTTCAATGAAAATCATCATTTAATTGAAAAAATACCTATTTTAATATTATAACTCATTTTATAACACTTTGAAAAATTAATTTAGGTATCATAAAATTATATTATAATATTAAGACTATAAAATGTTTATATATTAATATATTTTGTGAAAATATTTTTTTTAAAATAATTATATTAATTATAAAATTATAAATAAACATTTATGTTTTATAAAAATACCAACACTTCATCATTAATTTTTAAATTATTTATTTACTTACACTATGATATATAATTATATCATATTTTCATATATAAGATGCCTAAATTTTAATTATTATATCATATATGAGGTTACTATTCTATTAGCTAAATTACCATTCCTAGTGGTTATGTTACTATTCTAAGGGTCAGGTTATTATTCCATCGGGATAGGTTCCTTAATTTCTAAAAATTACCTCTTATTTCATTAATTAGTCATTTATATGGTTTTCATTGTGTTCTTAATGTGATTTTATGTGGTTTATACAATATAAAATAATTATAATAAGGGAATTTCAATTCATAAAATTTTGGACTGTTACAGAAACCATTATTCTCATCCATTGTGTTAACAAAAATTTTCATTTTTCCTCATCAATTATATACGTTGTGTACTTTTACACACTAAAAGAATCTTACATTTAATTTGATACATTACCTTGAGTGATTCTTAACACATTATTAACATATAGGTAAGTGAATATTCTCTTCTCTATAGTCTCCACCACCAAAAATCTCAATAAACTATATTCATCTCTAATATGGTGAGTCCAAGAGTTGGTTAAGGTGTATGTTTTAAACATATATCATGATAAATGATTAAGCATAATCATTATATCCTTCATTCTAATCAACATCCAATTTGGTTTCTCATAAAAACATTATCTATCACATTTATAGTTAACCCAGTTCCTTCTGGTTTATTCTATGGACTAAAACCATAAAGCATAGTGTGAGCAATGATAATCATATTGGGAAAATTAAATAATCATGAAAAATAATTAATAGGACAACTGAATCATGAAATTATCTTTTCAATAAATGAAACCTTAGAATAAACCTTTTTATTCATGGTCGTTATTCAAATCCTTAACGTTGGTTCATATATATCTATTAATTTCCAAATCATATCCCTTGGGAGTATCAAACTAGTTGCAAAGAAATATCTATTTTCATGCACCAAGTGGGAATCAAGTCTATTCCAATACACCCTTTTCAAATTTATTACCCTTGGATACCACTATACTAGATCCATATCCACTTGTAGTATCTAGACAGGGATTTAATATCTTGGAAACTACTCACTCTATCCTTCACAAAAATTCAAGGATATTTTCATATACTTAGAATTATCATTATATATATCCCAAGAAAAATCAACAGAAATATCCCTAAGGATCTCACTAATTATTTCTCATCCTACTTTCCAATGTTTAACCAAAACATTCTATGATAACAATTTTAGTGAACTAAACTTCTCATAGATAAATATTACATCTTAATAGATTAATATTCATTATATAACACAAATATCAACTCTAAAATCATTAGTTCTAATGCCTTTGAAAACATAGACACATAATAAACTGGTCAATAAGTTAGTTACATAATCTACCTCTATGTTCTTCATAACTATTACTCTTCCTAAAAATATTATACACAATAAATTTCATCATAAATTGGGGAAAGGAAACATAAGAAAGGGTGATCTCATATGATCAGTAAGGGAAAGGAAGGGATATATCAACATATCATGAGAAAAAGGGTATGGGAAAATGAGAATAACTTCTGAAAACCACACCATGCATATCATAGATCATAAAATTGAGTTAACGAATTAATATTGGAATTTTATAAGACATGAATAATAATATAATCAATGAATATTAACCATGAGAATATTAATTTTACATAAATCATATATTTGTGGGATACATATATGTTATAACATTTTGAACGCGTGTAATTAGAAAAATATTCACTAATTATGTCAAGGACATGAAATTAAGACCTCACATAAACTTATGGACATGAAACAAGGTCTATGCATAACCTTATAGACATAAAATTAAAATCCACACATAACATTATCAATATTTAATCAGTTTCATGCATAATATCATTAACATGTAATCAGGTTCATGCATTTCATATTTACTTTGGATTTATCCATTTTAACTAATGAATTAGAGGGAGATATAGGTACCACCAATCAAAAAATGAAAATAACAAATCTATGTGCCATAATTCATTATAATAGAACCCATTAAAATAAATTAGTTTTATAAAAATTTCATCATAAGATAACCTATAGAAATGAAACTGGATTCTTAACCATTTTTTCATTTCATCAAAGCATATCCCATGGAAAAGAATAATGTTCCAAAAGAATCATTTTATCATAATCATAAAAATTTAGAGATATAATAATAATGGTATCCATGTATTATATCCCCAGTGAAGTATAAGTAACATCAAATTATGTCATATTAGATGGAAAATGATTTTGAAATAAAAATCACTTGGAATGTCTCTCGAAAAAAATACACGTTCTTCGAAAATAAAAATTTTAAACTAAAAACTCATAAAATATTGTGGATGTAAATAAAATTTAAAAATTGTAAATTAAGATTGAAATAAAATAATGTTTATGGAATCTAGAATGTCTTTTCATGTAGTATATGTTAAAATAAAGATTCGTTTCACATTTTTAGTAAAATCTAAACCTGCCTTATTTTAATAATACATGAAGATTCAATTTAATTATTTTTGTATAAAATCAAAAAAGGGTAAAAATGAATTTTATAAATATTTTTTATAAATTTATAAAAATATTTGAAAACATTTTTAGAAAACATGATTTTGGAAGAAGAAGGATTTTTGATCGAAGAGAGAAATAAAGTCAGTTTTCTTTAAAAAATTGTTTTAAACTATAAAGTACATAAAGAGAATAAAATTAAGGAAAAAAATGTATTATCATGTAATGACAATAGTATAATAAAATTCATGAGTTTCTTGTGTTATTTAATATAATATTTTATAATCAGAAGTATTCATATAAACAATCTCGATAATTAATGAGATTGTATCCTAAAACACGTAACACTATGGTAAACTTTGAACTGAAAACCCCGTGAAAGATAGATCCTAAAATAAATATGTAAATACAAATAATTTTTTATATAATAATAATAAATTAAATTTAAGGTTTATATATATACACCACATAAAATAAAAAGTTGATGAATATGACATTCGTCTCATAGAAGTAAAAAAATGATATGGAAAATCATTATTACTTTAGTAATATTTTCAATAATAATATACAATACAACATAAAATTAAATGAAGATTTAAATATCATTAAAACAATGAGATTAATGATATAAAATTTTAAATGGGAAGTATATACACCAAACACAAGAAATTAGTAGAGAATTTGCATAAGTCTCCAATAAATAAAAGAGAGACTATAAATCCCTTACCTTAAGTCCAACCTTCTTTCACACACACTTGAAACTCCAATATATTGAATATAATTTTATCATAAATATATTATAAAACCATAATTATATATATAATACCATATATTATTTACTTATGAGATTTTATTACCCATTTATTAACAATTCCTTATTAAAATCATGTTTCAGATAATATACCCCCGGTTTTTCATGTATGATTTGATTTTTTGTTTTTAGTCCTATTTCTTTGATCCAAGTTCCATAATCTATATAATGTTAACTATGATATATAAATAATATATATTAATTATATATTTTTTAGATTAATCCATAAAAGTTATAGATAGATATTGAAATACACTATTCATGGAGGCGGTAGGTCGTACGTACACATGGACATTGTATGAATTTTTTTGAAGATTAAAAAAAATTATGTTAAATAATATATTAAATTTTCATAATATTTTTATTTCATATATATCAAATATTTTTATTTAAACATATCATTATTTCCTTCCACGTAAAACTTATGTGAGGAACAAATCACATCACTTTGCGAGACAATAGTCTGCCATACACACAAATGACATTATCATATCCCCCACGAAATGAAAAGTAAGAAGGTATATGTAATATAATTATTAAAAAAGAATAATAATATCATAAATATCATATATAAACTAAAGATAAATAATTATATACATACCTGATATGTGGTGATGGAAAATGAATAATATCAGTTTGCGAGGCGGTAGTCCGCCATATATAAGAATGATGATTTTGTATCCCATTTAATGGAAGTGGAGATGGTTGCAGGTCATGAACATAACATAAAAAAATATAATTGTAGGTAATATACTGTGGTTATTATATCATCATGGTTCAACAATAATTGAAGGATTTGGAGTAATAAATAAAACAAAATGCTCAGTTAGGGACATTACCTCTTCTTTGGACAACATAATTTAGTTTTCACTAAAAGGCTTATTTGGTTGGATCTATGACACAAATAAGTATTCTAAGATTATAGGAGGGAGTTAAGTAATACATTTTACTATTTATTTCCTGAACCAAATGGGTTTTTAAGTGTGAAGAGGAGAGTATAGGGGGTGTCCTTTTATAAGTGAGGTGAGTGGCAAACTTATAATTCTTGAAAACAAAAATCTGTACCCACGTTTTTCAAATGAAAAAAGGATAAAAATGGGATATTATCTAAAATTATAAGTTATAAGGCATAAATATGTCCATAAAATGGGTTTTTTACAATTTTAAATGTTATTTACCTCTTATCCTTTTATTTTACCCCTGATAAACCCATTTATACCTTAACCATGATAATTACTTTTTACTATTTTTACTATTATTAATGGTAAAAAAATTAATTTATGTTATTAAAAAATATAAATTATTATGATCGTAAAAATTTAATTATTTTTTAAATTCCATTCATATAAGTGGAAAATTTTATTTGAAAATTAATCCCACAAACGAAATGAAAAAGTGGTTTTCCAAAGAGAAAATATTCAAATTTTTTCATATCAAAATTCAATATGAAATTGATTACAATGAAATAATTTTTTTAATATATATATATATATATTTAATAATTATACTCTTATAAAACCAAATTATTTTTTTTTAAATTTTTAATTTTTTTAAAAGAAATGACAATTCTAAATAAAAAAAAGTATTTTTTACTATTAATCAAAAAATTATCATCTTGAAAAATTATCAAAAATTCACACTAAGATAAATTTTAAATGATGATTAAGAAAATGAATTTAATTTTTTAAAATATATTTTCAAAACATGGTAAAAATTATTTTATGATAAGTGTGAAAATAGAGGCTAAACTAGTTATTAGAAAAAATAGTTTTAAGCGTAATATTGAATTTATTATTATCTCTTTTCTAAAAACACATTATATGAATGTTAAATATTTTTTTAATATATTATATATAAATATATTTAAATTAATTAAAAAAATTGATTTGTTTAATTTATTGAGGTAAGACACATTTGTGTTCATAAAAATAGCTTTTTTAGAAAAACATTTCCCCTATTTTCAAATACTTTTTATTTTCATTTATAATTAATTAGTCACCAAAGAATATATTTTATATACATATGTAAAACATATATTTTAATAATTTAGTTAGTTTTATTCATACCCACCATTCAAATGGCTATTTGATAACTATCATATTAAATAATAATATTTTAGGAGTATGCGAGTATCGTTTAAACTCGTTGTTAAGTATAATGTAATCTAAGATTAGTGTTGTGTGTAATAAAAAATATCAAAGTGATTATATTTATTTTAAAAAATAATATTTCACAAAATATATGGGTGTTACAATTTTTTTTTGTTTTTTATCAATTTGAGTAAATATAACCATTGAGCGGGTGTAAGATGATATGACTTTTTATTTTGATAGTGTCACATGTATTACCTAGACCTTTCAAGTGCGTTTAGGTGTAGTTTTAGTGTAGAGAGACTCTATTGTGGGATTTTAAATGGTTTTTACTTGTTAGATTAGTTTTTATAATTAATATTACATTATTATAATTAATCAACCTAGGTGTTGCGGGTTGAGATAGGATCATTGATATAGATACGAGTTTGGATGAGGTTGTGATAGTATTAGGCGGGGATGAAAAAATTGCTTTAAGGGAATAACTCAGAATGAGGTAGGTGGTTTATGAACATCTCTCTAAAGTATATGAATTTTATTATGTATCATGCGATATGTGGTCTCATCATCATGTGTGATTGATCTTGTATTTTAAATGTTTTTTCCAATAAAATCATGATGAACAAAACAAACATTTAAAAGGTTACAAAGGACCCTAGAATAATGAATTGATTCCTTGGAAATTGATGGCAGAGGGCATGATCACATATGAATGACATGAAACATGTAGACCCTATAATGGTATGGATAGAAGATATAAATGTAATGAACCTTGCTATAGGTTCCCTTCAGCCCTTTTTTGTATCTATGAGTAATTAATTGGGATTATTGTCTTCGAGTTAGGTCGTATAGAATATTGATATACCTTATAGCCTATGGGGATAGTTGAATATAGAGGGGGTTATTGTTCCATGCCCATTGGTATTTGAATAACAGTGGTGTGTATTCTATGGGGAGGATTGTTGAGAGATTGAATGCAAGAAGAATTTCCTAGATTTACCTTTGGAATGAAATGGGATTTATGAAATATCACAAGTGTGACAAAATTATGGTAGTTCCCATGTGTTTGATTAGGCCATGAAGCAATTCTGGAAACATTGAAGGATTCCAAACCCTACGATTGATAGGCATTGACCCGAGAATTGGGAAAATGAGAGGGGATCCCATGTAGGGTGTCTTTATTATTATTTAATGTGTGGCACCTTAGTGGGTGCCATAATTTTCATGTTGACCTCAGAGAGGGTTAGAAATGGGAGTTTACCATAATGATGACCCAGTATAGATGCAATGATGTGTCTAAGTTATATTCTTAAGATGCCAACCAAAGGGAAATGTGGCATGTTTGGGCATGTAGCTAACCCGTTTGTGTGACATGTGAGGATCCAGAAAGGGTAGGGCCTAGGTGTGGGATACAAGATATTCCAAGTGAGTATATAACCCTAAGAACATGTTACATGTATATAAAAGAAATATAAGTTTCTAGGGAGGATGAAAACTTGGGTTATATGTGATATATGTGTTATTAAGCACTAGGGTTTGATATATCCCCTTGAGAAATGATGGGATAGTAATGGGTATAGGTAGAATATGTTACCCCTAAGTGTATGATATATGATGTTTCTAGGGTGGGATTCCCTAGGTTCATGTAGTATGAGGTTTTGAGGAGGAGGATTCCCCTGGTCATATATAATATAAAGCTCCAATGTGGGATACCCCCTAGGTGTATTCTATATTGCTTATACTATTATCTATGATACCTAGATGTATAATGTTTCCCTATAGATCATGAAAACCGCCCATATGGATGAATATAATGGTTCTGGGTAGTGGATGCGACCCACTGGGTAGATTTTATATGAGGTTCTAGGGATTTTCTATCCCTGGTTGATATTTCAATGGTTCCAGGTAACACATGGCCCCCCCAGGTGTATGATATTCAACATAAATTTCTCAGGTAGGATGTGGTTATCCTTGGGTGGTTTATTATTCTCAGATACATCTGGCACTGAATGAAGTTGTTATAGTTGATCACGAGTGTCACCTTAGAACCCAGGGATTGATGGAAATTAATTTATTATGTTTCATAATTTTATTTATTATATTTATCATATAAGAGGTGCATATAAAGTATTTACTTACTATGTTAGGGACACCATTATTAGTTTCTTATTGAGTTTTAATCGCACCCTTCATGGGTGGATTCAACACTTCTGTACTCTATCAGATCAAATTTTTACATGTTTAGGTAAGGAAGAGGCCTAGTGTTGGTTGATCAATTTGTAGAATCTCATTGGGAATTTGGAGGTTTGGATAGAATAATCTCCTATGGAAGTATATTTTATTCTGTATTTATTTATTTTCCCTATTTATATATGTTATTAGTCTAGTGGGAAATCAATTGGGATTCATTCTTGTATAATTTCATTTTCATTTGTTATATAATGCCTTTTGTTTTTTAGATTTTCATAATATGATAATTTTTATGGATATTGGTTTGGATATTTCTATTTGTTTATTCACTCTTATATGAGATTATGGATAACCGTGGAAGCACCTAAAAATCTTGTTACTAGTTAGCAGGCTCTAAAAGATGGGGAGGTATTCCAGACGTCACATAATGACTCTAGACTTGAGTGGTCTTGAGCTAAGAGAACATTAAAAAGTGATATCCGTGTGTATTTTTGTTTTATTTCTATTTATAGTTTGGTATATAGGGAATATGGTTGTGTCATAGATTTGAAAAGACTTTATACTGGTGCAATTTCAACACATTTTCCACTTGTAATTCTAGGTGATCATGGTTATAATATTTTTATTCATGATTTTTTCTATTAGATTGAGATATTTATTCAAATATAATGTTTGTATTTGTGTTTTTTACTATGGGTTTCAGTATTGGACCATTAGAAACAAGATGTAGGATTCATATGACATCTATATTCTTAGGTGAGAATTATTTTAATGATAATTAGGGGTTTACCTATTTAATGTGTCTACAAAAACCTATATATCATTTTCTTATATAACTTTTTGGTGTCATTATACTCAATTGCACCATGGGATTTCCCTAGAATGAAAAGTCATGTCAATACCATCATGGGATTTTCTATGGTGATGACTATGAAGTACCATTTTATACGGGATGTATATTGAACATTATTGGGTCTATACAAGAATTAGATACCATATTTATTAATCACTTATGGGTGATTAGGATGCTGATTCAGTTGCGTAATGTTTCAATAAGAACCTATTTGGGTTTTTCATATATATATTCTTGGTGGAATTATATTTAACTAAACTATATTAACATGGTTTTACTCAATAAAAATATTCATTCTAATATGTTTTCATATTCACATGGATGTGACCTAGTCCTCAAGTGGGTATTCTAGTTTAAAAATACTCAATGAGGATGTGTTCTAGGGAGTGGGTGATTGAAATGACACGAGATGCTGATATATCCATGCAAGATACCTATAATGGGTGTGGTAGAATGTGATATGCATTATGGATGTTTTAGTATTAGCAAGGTATGACTGATGATGTGGTTTGGATTAGGCATGGGTTTCCTTGAGATGTGGATACCCAGATGAGGGTTGAAAAAGTGATATGAAATGCCTTGGGATCTAGAATGTGAAACACTCCGAGTGCTAGTTCTTATGGTATTAAAGTTGGGGTTTAAGGGAAGGATTAACTATATTCTGGGACTTATAGATTCTGATAATAGATTGTTGGATCAAGGAAAGGTAGAGCATGGGTTAGTTTTTCTAGGTTGGAGCTATTCCCAAATAGTAGGTAATCATGCAGCATGCCTTGGCATGGGTGAGATATCAAGATTATTGAAAATAAACCATTGAGATGATTTTATCTTGTTGGGTATAACATGAATAAGTTGAATTATCCTATTATTAACCAAGAAATAAAGCATATGGATGATGGTGTGTGACTCATCAGATCATGAGTTGGGTTTTATGGGAGAGTAGTACATGCACATACACCTATTACATTAAAACATGACCAGAATAGATAATGGGTAAGAAGATGTAAGGGAGGTTATTAGAGAATCAATATACCTGGGAGAAGGAAAGTGAGAATTGGAATTGATTTTTGAAAAATTATCAATATGTGAAGGAAGGAGTATGCTAGGTTCCCTAAGATTAAGGAGTTTTGGGGAGAACATGATGATGTTTTTCTTATATTAAATAATTAAGAACACTTTATTAAGTATGAGGAGTTCTCTTATAACACTTTTATGACTTTTTTAGGATTATATTCTTAATTTAGGTCTTTGTTTAGAGAATAGTGAGTTGTCCACTTTGGAAAATGACGTGGAGAAACTTAATCTTTTTGTTCACACTAGTATAGAATTCCATAATTTATCCAATTTCACACCTAATTTAGAAGACACATTGAAAATCTTGGGTAACCTCAATCTAATATTCTTATTTCTATTCAAGAATCACCATAGTTGATCTCAAACCACTTCCATATCATCTAAAACATTCATTTCTGTGTGAGGGTTCTAAGATTCCTATCATTATCTCTATCGAACTTGATAAATGTCAATAAGAAAAGTTGATAGTTGTCTTAAAAAGTTAAAAACTATAATCTGATGGACCATTGATAACATTAATGGGATTAAACCTTTATTACATATATATATAATTGTAATGGAACCTAACCATAAGTTGAGAGTAGAGGGACCAAGAAAGAAAAATCCTATTATAATAGAGGTTTTGAGGGAGGAAGTTATCAAGATTCATGATGCTAGAATTATTTTTCCCATTTTAAAAAACCCTTAGGTCAATTTGATCTACGTTTTCCCTAAGAATATAGTTTCATAGTCATACCAAATGAAAATAATGAATAGATTAAAAATAGGATAACGAAAAAATGAAGAGTTTGTATAGTATATAAGAAGCATAATTTTTCCACTAATAAGGATCATTTTTCAATATTATTTCTTAATCATATTATTAAGATGTTAATATAAAATGAGTTCTTATATTTCCTTGATGATTATTCTAGTTAAAAACATATTATTGTAGTCCTTAAAATACCAAGATAAGACCACTTTAATTTGTTTATTTAGAACATTTCCCTATCAATTAATTCACTTTGGATTTTTTGGTGCTCTAGACACTTATCAAATATACATGATGGATATATTTTTAAACATTATTCAGAGAATAGTATAGGTGTTTATGGATGATTTTTTAAATAGTTGGAATCAAATTTGAGAAATGTTTACAAGATTTTTAATTAATATTGGAAATGTTTTAAGAGATCAACATGGTTTTAAGATGGGAAAAATGTCAATTCATGGTCGATGAAGGGATAGTGATTGGTTAAAAGGTTTTTAGGACTGGAATATAGGCATATAATGATAAAATTGAATTCATTCAAAGAAAACCACCTCTTAAAAATATCAAAAGTGTTGGAATTTTCTTAGGTAATTTCAGTTTTTACTAAAGGTTCATCAAATATTTCTCTAAAATAACAAGTCCTTTATAGTAACTACTGGCCAAAGATACACCATTGTTTTGATGAAATGTTTTTAGAATCATTTAATATTCTTAAAGAAAAACTCATATCTTCACCTACAATCACTACCCATTATTGGAAGTTACCCTTTGAAAGAATGTGTGATTCTAGTGATGTTGTTTTGGGCGACGTTTTAGAGTAAATAAAAGAGAGGAGGGTTAATGTGATTTACTATACTAGTATATTACTGGATAATGTAAAAAATAAATTATTACCCCAATATCAGGAAGGAATTTCTAACTATTTTTTTTTCTTTTGAGAAGTTTAGAAAATACTTGATTTGGTCTGAATTCATTTTCTTAATGACCATTCATATTTTAAGTTTCTTCTTTCAAAAAATAATCTAAACGGAGAATCATTATATGGATACTTTTACTTGAGGAGTTTTACATAGAAATTAAGGATAAACATAGTTATGAAAACATAGTGTTTGATCATATCTCTAGGTCAAAAATTACCCAGAAAGATAACCCATGAGAGATTAATTCAACATTTCCAGATGAAAAATTATTTAAAGTTTCAATGAAACAATCTTCTTGGTTTTTAGATTTTTCAATTTTCTAGTTGTAGGTATTATTTTCAAATATCTAACTCAAAACCAAAGAAATAAATTCATTTCAAAAATTAAATAATACATTTAGGTTAATACTTTTATGTTTAGAAGGTGTGATGATTGAGTACTTAGGAAGTGTGTTCCTAATGAATAGATGTTTTCCATTCTATATATTTATCACTCTTCACCTTGGGGTGGACCTTATGGGAGAGAGAGAAAATCTCAGAAAGTATTACAAGCTAGTTTATATTATCCTACACTTTTTAAGGATTATAGAAGTATTTTTTAGGCTATGAAATGTGTAAATTGTTAGGGAATTATGTAAAAAAGAAGAGATTCCATAAAAAATATATTCCATAGGTAGAGATTTTTGATGTCTGGTATTTTCATTTCATGTGACCTTTTCTATCTTTTTATGATAATAAATACATTCTAGTGGATGTAGAATGTGTTTTTATGTGGGTAGACATTGTGGAACTTCTTAATAATCATGATTATAGTGTTTTGAAATTCATTAAAAAAAATATATTTTCTAGATTTTGACTGACCCGAGGAATTTATCACTAATACTGGAACTAATTTTAAGAACTTTAAATTCAAAGAATTGATTGAGAAATATGTCTATGTTCACAAAACAAGAAAATTTTATCACCCACTAAAGAGTGTACATGACGAGGTTTCCAAAAAAAATATCAAATTTAAATTAGAGAAAATTATCCCTTGATATAGGAAGGATTGATATTTAAATCTAAATGAGGCCTTATGGTCCTTTAGAACTATATTCAAAACTTCTATAGGAATATCTCTTGATAGAATTATATTTGGGAAGTAATGTCATTTTTTTATGGAGTTGAACCACAAGTATTTTTGGGTTGTTAAAACTTTTAAATTTTATTTGAAAATTAATAGTGAGTGGAAACTACTTTATATGAGCGATTTAGATGAGATTAAGAAGATATATTATAAAAATTATAGGATTTACATAGAGATAACTATGTCTTTTGTTGACTCAATCATTCAAAATAGAAGCTTCAAAGATGTATAGTGTTTTTTAATTTTCAATTTTATATTGAATATATGTCATAGAATACTAAAATATAAGTGGTTGTGACCTTTTACCATCCAAATATTTTTATTCAATGGACCTATAGAATTATACATGAGGAGAATGGACCATTAATAGTTAATGTCCAATTGATAAAACATTATTTTAAGGGGATGACAAAGGGATTGGGTTTTGTCTTTGTTCTTGAATATCGTCCATTCACCATGTTTAACTGAGGTCTTTAAACTCAATGATTTACGGTATTCAACCTATGTTAATTTATTTTGTTTTTCTTTATTTTTATGTTGGAAGTAATATTTAAATGATGATGTGTTCTCCCTATTGTCACTATTTTTTTCATGGTTAAAAGTGTCTTTTATACTCATTGTAATAAATTGTGATATATTTTAAATTTTATAACTATTATAAACTTTATATTGTATTTTTATCTACTATTTAAATGAAAGATGACATTTATATCCCATCACCAAAAGAGGAGAGTTTCATATAACTTGGAGTAAATTTTGGAATCACTATTCTCTTAACTCAAACTCTAATATCATTTTCTTTTGAGATTAAATTTTTTATATATTATATTGATATATTAAATTTTAAGAACTAGAATTTGGTAAACATGGGATATTTTCAAATAGAAAATAAGGTGATTAAATTTTAATAACTTAATTGATTTAAGCTTTACTCATCATGGTAGTTCTTTCTTAAATTATGCTCTTATTCCTACTCATTTTTCTACTTAAATTTTCTACAGTTTTTCTAAACTAAATTATAAAAAATAAGAATATTTAGAATTATTTATTACATGATGGAACCACATTAAATTTCTTTTGGTTACTTATATCTCATTTAATCTCTTGGTTTTTCGAAATTAAGATGTTACATGCATGTTTTGGGAGCCATTTTAAAAACCCTTTTGAACTTTGATGTTTAATCATGCACACTTATGTTTTTAAACTAAAAAGGTGAAGTAGTAATTAGTTAGATAATATTTTATCATATTCATAATTATATTCTGTTAATGTTGAGTGGAAAATATGTTTTTGAACCTTATTGTGACCCTTAACCATGAATCTTGAACTACTGAATTTATAATTTTTTTGATAATTAATTGTAAAAATTATTTCATTCACTTTGAAGTTAAACATTAGGGATAATGTTAAGTTTAAAATGTGGGGGAGGGGAATTATAAATGTGATAAAATATATTTTAATATTTTTCACCTTAAAATTACATATTTTTTGTTCAAAATTTACTATTCTTTAAGATTCAATTTTCTTATTCAGTGATTAATTTTTTTAAGTTGGAGACCATTTTACCATTTTGGTGAAGTTAATTTCTCTTAGTACTTATATTTAAATGAGTTTATCATTTTATTTTCCTCTTTAAACCAGATTATTGTGGAAAAATGTTGGTTTCATGTCTTATAATTTGTATTTTATTTGAGATTTTCTATTTGAATTAAACTCATAATATATGCATCCAAATGTGATATGAAATGAAAATTCTAATCCAGGTTAAAATTTTCATTCAATATTATTTTTTTAATGGTTGAGTTGATTATTCACATTTTACTATTATTTTCACCATTAATTTAGTTATATATATTAATTATCTATTAAATTATGTGTTTCTTTCATATAGTGTTAAATATATGTTTGGATGTTCTAGTTAAAGTAAAACTGAACTGTCTTTCATTATTTTCAAAATTTTCAGTCTAAATCATTTTTTAAAACATGAAACAATTTTTTACTAAAATCATTAATTTTGAGAGGTAATTAACATTTAATACTTGATAAGTTCTATGAGGAAAAATCTTTTAGAGAATCAATTATTTTTGTATTTTCATTTTTTCACTCATAAGATCACTTTTATTTCATTGAATTTGATTAATTGGTTACTTGAGGATAGAAAATATATTAAGTATGCTGGAATTAGATGTGGAATTCTTTAGACATATCTTTATAAATATATTTTGATGAATTTATTGGTTTTCTACTTCTAAAATATACTTATAATGTACAATTAATAATTTTGGATCATTTTGAAGTGAAAATAACAATTCATTGAAAATTCAGATTAAAATTTTCCATTTTGGAGCTAAAGAGTTCTATTTTTCTCACTTTTATTTTTCATATATTGTAAGACCAACATTTTAGTGATTGGTTTTTTTGTGAATATTAATTGAATTTAAATATTTAATTTGGAACTATATTTTATTAATTTTCAGAGGTTTTTATGTTTTTTTGAATAGAATTTTTAAAAAATATACAATTTTCAAGTTACAGGTTATTGAATTTTGGCCAAGTATCATTCAAACATGGACTTGGACATGTAAGTAGACTTCTATATGGACACATTTAACTATTATAAATTTAAGGGGCAGAAAAGATTATTACATTTACATAATAGTTTTCTAAAATCTTTCTTATAATTTAATTACCATTTATGAAAATCTATGGAGGGGTTCTCATCCCAGATACACATAAGTGAAAAACCAAATAAATGAAATATGAATTCAGATCTAGACTCAATATTCTTGAATATGACTTGAAAAAAAAGAAAGTTGAGCCCAAGAAAGACTCATTTGAATAAAAATAATTAAAATTGGTTAAATTTCATGGAGGTTGAGGCCTTTCAAGATGAGGAACACTGATTGTAAAAAAATTGAATCCACCCAACTCATATTGAATCTTAATCAAATTATGATTTTGAGGTGGACTTTTTAAATGAGAGAACTATTTAGAATATAAAAAGTGGACATGATATGGTCAAAATGGAAGAATACAACTGGGATAAAATCCCAAATATTTCATGGCTGAACCATTCTAATAGAGTTTAAATTTAAGAAGATGAAAATTAGTTGAGTTTGAAGATGAGGACTAAACCAAAAGTGTTTACAGAAGGAAATAGTGTTTTCACGTTCTAGTATTGAGACCTTTATTTTTTTAATAGAATATAATTTTTAATGTATCTAGATCATTTAATGATCCTATGAAAGTGGAATAGGTTGTTTAAAATCATTCTATAGCTACAACACCTGTGATATAATGGTAGAAAATTTTCACTTCCAATTAGCAGTCACAAAATTGAATTAGATGAATTTGGTTAGATATTTAGAGGCAAATAAAAGAGGATTAATATGGATAAAAATGGGAGATTCATTCATATTCATTTGGTGAAAAATGAGATAATGTGATGAATAGATACAATGTGAACATTGATGAAGAAATTTAGTGGATATTAGATATCGATGAAGAGTCCATCCTGATGGAGGGGATTATTAAACATTATTATTTCCTTTGATTGCTTTATTTTTCTATAAATTTTATTATATTTTTTATTTGATAATGATAATTGGATAAATATTTCTTGGGGGAATGGGATTGAAAAGGTTGTAATATTTTTATTAAATTTACCTGTGTTATTTGGATGGAACTGTTATAAATCCTTATATTGGAGACAATTATTTCTTAAATCATCAAGTATCAACAACACATGATCTTGATCAAATATTTCAAAGATAACAAGAACAATTTTCTTGAAAATTATTTATACCAAGAATTTTTTTATTAATTAAAATTTTAAGAACATCATATCATGATTTAATGATATTTGATCATTGTGACCTTTATTCAATAATTTCAAGTGGATAAGTTAATGTCTATGGTTGAAATACTACGATAGTTGACTTACCACCTGTCAACTACTCAATTTTGTTTTTGGAAATTATCTTTTATGGATAAAGATAAAATCACACTTTTCATGGTAAAATATATTTTCAAATAATATATAATCAAAATTCCCATGGATTATCATCTTTATATCACTCATTTATTGTTATGATCAATCTATTTCATCTATTCTTCCTCATTTACTCTCATCAACACTTATTCTTCTTTTAGTTTCACATCACACCACCAATACTTATTATATGCCCATGTTTTGTTGATGTTTAGTTAGTTTTGAGGTTATTTTATTGATTCAAACACTAAAACACTTTATCCTTCCTTTTGGTTACATTCTTTCCCAAGTATACTTGTGTTGGTAGGTAATAAATAATTTTTTCGATCCATTACATCTTCCAGTTGGGGTTTTTATTAACGAGTTTGGTGGAGACCTTGGAATTTATTATAATTATTTGAAGTATTTTGAATTTTATTCAAATGGATGAAAATGTTTGTATTTGAGATAAGAAATATGGAGTTTAAATCTAGAATCAAGTTTTGGAAAATTTTGTTTATACTAGATTAGTAGGATTAACTCACATTTCTGATATTATTAATTTTATATTTCATAATGAAATATATGATTTTCCTCTAATTTTTTCTTCCACCTATGAATAAATTCATAGGACATACACTACATATGATTAAATATGGTGTAGTAAGTGCAACATCATATTCAAAAAGTGCAATATGAGATTAACTACATAAATATGAAGGTACATTATATTAACCTCATAGATCAGAGGTGGGGTCCTAACAGTTTCATGGATATTAATCAATGTAAGATAATTTGAAGTGAAAGATAGATATGTAGGATTAAAAAAAATTTATAATATGATTTTTTAGATTAATTCCACTAAAATTTTTTTATATATGAATATAATACACAAAAATTGATCTATATACAAATAAATATTATCAATTGAAGATTAAACCTATATTCTCTAAGGCCATTTAAAATTAAATTTGATGATTTGGAAGATAAATACACGACTATGTAATATTAATATGATTCTATAGAGGCCCATGTAATAATATCTATGATGTTTATACTGATAAATATGATTTAATGAATATTTTCTTATATTGAGATTCAAGTGGAATCAGATGATGCCTACGCTATTATTTAATGATTAAAACATCACGATGATTCATAGATCATGATACAAGAAATGTTTAAGAAAATGAATGTTTTGTTGTAGAGATGTAGTCCATAACATAAAGAAATAAATATGATTACATAAATATGTACAAAAACAGACCATAGTTAAGAAGACATGCCACAATGCATGATAACATGAAGTTTAGAACATGAGAATTGTGGTTCAAAGAAATATTACATGACATAGTTTGATATTTTATGTACTCAATTAAAAACTTTCTATTCTATAAATGATATCGTTACCCCAAAAATTATTTCTATGTATAAGATTAATGCTTGTGAAGATTAAATACATGTGGGTTTTTAAGGGTTTTGAAGATGAAAATGAAGTAGATACACACTAAATCCTACATGTATGTGATTATTCTAGGATATATCATATAAAACGATAGAGGTGTATTATAAGTAATTTTATATGATAACATGGAACTGATTTTATCATATTACATGTTCTGAATTATGTATATTGTAAGGTGTAATATGCGATATTACTCAACTACCTTGTCTTATAGTAGTGAGCAACTTGTGCTTGTTGTAATGAATTTGATTGTATTTTATGATCCACTTTATAGTCTAGGATTAATAGGAATTTGGAATCTTTCACATCAATTATCATTACTATCTTTCATTTCATACAATTAAATGCATCAGAGGATCAAATTATGCATTCATGTGATGAATAAATTAAATGTATGGATCAAAAACTCATAGATTTCAAAATATTTGAGTCAAAGTATGCCATAATAAGGGATATCTTGTTTCTTATATAAGGATGTAATTTCCATGAGATGGTGATTATTTGAGCCTGATTTTCTTTCTACAAATCCTCCCATACCATGATCCCTCTTCTTATTCCTTCTTTAACATGAGAGACACTTGAATGTTCTAGAGTAAAGAATAGCCCCACCCTTGTGATTTGTGATTTACATATTCTTATGGATAAACCATTAAGGAAAGAGTCCATTGGATTCTCTATAGGGATCTCAATTAAGGAACTATAATGGAAGGATGAACTAGTGGATCTTAATTTTAAGGTACAAAACAATATTTATTTTATATTAATGCAAGGTTTTTGATTTCAGGAATAGTGATCCTAAGTTCATGGGTTTTTTTATTTATATATGCTAATTTGTATAATTGTTATATGGTCATTATAAAATCAACAGTTTTTTCAAAGTATTAAAATGTTATTTTATTCTTGAAATCATGTTTTCAAATGAAAAATTTATATATCATCTTTGATATCATAAAGATTTTTATAAAATATATCCGATATTTGTTTTTATTGCATTTAGGTCATGGTATATGATATAAGATATTGTAGGTTGTGATACTGTTAAAATATATTAGTTTTAGTTTATTATAGAAAATGATATAAATATATCATAAGGGGAGATAACACTACTCTATATTTGTAAAATAGAGAATCATACCATAAATATGATATATTTTATGTCATAAGTGGATAGATCCCAAGACCAGAAGGATTTAATTCTAAATAGTGGCTTATCTTAAGCCATAGAATCTAGGAATGGGGTTAATCTTACCCAAGGACTATATAGTATGTTGTAAATTCTTCACATATGAGATGAAGTAGATTAACGAGATATAGACTTATATCATAGGTAATGGTAGAAACTGCATCAAATATCATCATCTTTATCCTTACACAGGCCATAAACTTACATGGTTAATACTATGTGTGGTATGTCATGTTCCATGTGATTTTAATTGTATTTAGGGGACCATCTTCTGAATTAATATCATGCAATGTTAATTTTAATCCTACATGATATGTCTGTCATACCCTATAATCACTATAGTGTTATTTTTCTCTTACATAGGATTTATGATCACAAAGTTAATCTCACACAGACATTCATATCATAATACATTAATACATCCATAAGGATAGATAGTCCAACTTCGATAAGTTAATCACACATGTTAAATCATTCCTATGAATATTGGGATATTGATAAAAACATTATTAAGGGGAGAAAATGTATTTCAGTATTTCAAATAATAATTGAATTTAATGATTTATAATTTGTTTATAAATCCCTATAAATGGTATTTTGAGATATTTATTAATATATAAATATGTTAATTAATTAATTAATTATAAATTATTTGCAAATAAGTATTAATTGTTTTTGAAGTATTTAATAAATAAATATGCATAATATTATTTGGAAATATTAAAATATCATTTTCAAATTGTATAACATGACTTGTGATTTAGATATAAAATGTTTATATAGAAATTATAAGGGTAATTTATAAAATGATTATAAATTTAAAAATAAGGAAAAATCACAATAGATTTTATATTTAAATTTTTGAATTGTTCATAATTACTTAATTTGTATTATTTAAATTAAAAGCCTTGTTTAAAGAACTCAATTAAACCATATCAAAAATAAGTTTCATGATTGATTTGATCATGGTTTAGATAATAATTAGTATATCATCTTTGAAGTATGTGAATAGTTTAAATAAAAATGATTAGATTATAAAATATTTATATTTCCATTAATTTCATATATTTAGAGTAAAATTCATAATAATGTAAAATATGAAACTATTAATATTAGGAATAAATATAAATTTTTTATATTTATTTAATTATGGAATGTCTATAAATAATGGATAAAATATGAAATGTTTATGATTATATTTAGTTATGAATTTTTCATAATGTTTAAAATTAGTTTAAATATATGAATTATTTATTTATTTAATATATTCCCTTTCTTATTTTCCATAGTTATAATTTTTATATTATGAATTACAATATGATTTAGTTTAAAGAGTTAATCTTCTTAAAACTTTTCACACATTTATATAAAGAATTAAATACTAGGTATGATATTGTATTTTATTCTTCTACCCTAAATCTGACCTGTTCATGAGTTACATAAAGGGTTACAAAAAGATGTGGTTTTGTCTTATTGATTTGTTGGAAAGGAAAATGATTTGAAATTAAATAATTATAATCATGAATTCATAACAGGAATACATAAGATATAATGGTGTGATTAAATCCCCATTAAATATACTACGTGTGCTATTCCTTCCAAATCAAAGAAATGTCAAGGCCTCAAACATTGAACTAGGTAGGTTTGGCCAAAGTAGGATACCCTTGGATTATCTTGTGTAAGACATGGTGGAAATGGATAAACCTAAGTGTTAACTGACCAAATCCTAGTATAATATTTGAGTAACACCTAGATGTAAAACTATAAGAGTAATGATACTATAGGAATGGTATTGAGTTTATCTATACGATGGATTAGATGAAGTGTTTGTCCCTAAAATATACAAGAGTACGATTGGGTTAATTTCTTACATAAAAAACTAAGTGGAAATAGGAACATGAAATTAGACTCATTGCACAATGAAATTTGGATCTTGATGTACTAAGGGATATAATGGATTCAAACAGGTTCATCATTTTAGTGGGTGAATATTTAATAAAATTAAATATTAAACATTTATAAAACATTATAATCATATGATAGTAGTTTTTTGTAGATGAATGACATCATCATTACCAAATGTAACTTTAAGGTTAATACATGAAAATGATAAGTTTAATATAAGAAACTCTTAATACTAGTAACTTAAGAAAAAGTTATTATGTAAGAGATATATTTATATGTGTTAGAGTAATAACTTTACAAGTAATGTGGATGAGTCCATGAAAAATTTACTCAATATGATCAAAGTGTCAAGGATAGATGAACCATGTAAACATTTTATAGGTTCTAGTCATGTTTTGACAACTGAGGTGGGTAAAATCTCAAACCAGATGAAGAAAAGTTAGTTATAAAACCAACAATGTTTCTTCTAGTAGCTAGTCTATGTTATTTAAAACTCCATGGAATGTCCATGTAAGGTACCAATGTTATAAAAATAAATTCTTAAGTTATGAAGGGTATAGGATACCGAATGTATACTTTATAGATATTATAAATATATAGGAATTTAAATGAAGGAAACAATTGGTACATATTATAATTTATATACAAATGATAGAGACAATAGTTTCTACATCAATGATTTTAATGTTATTGAATATATGAATATTTGGAGGATCTAAGTAAAGGATGTGTATTTTCATCTCATTTAACATATATGATAAGAGAATATATTTACTAATAAAGATTTTTTACATTAAAATATATGATGATTGATTCAATACACTTGGTATATGACTCATCCGATTCTATAACACGTTTTGAAATTTTTAAAAGGAATAAATATATTTTATCTAGTATAAAAGTGTTTATCCAACTGATTGTTAAAATATGAGGGATTTTATCCCGTCAAATTTAGTGTCCTATTTTAAATAATAATATTATTTTCAATAAAACTCTCTAAAAACATATATTTCTACATAGGATATGATTAAAATAGTTTAATAATTAAATATCCCACGTTTTGGAAAATAAGTGTTATTTTCTGAACAAAAAATAGTTTTTTGTATTAATATGATATTATGAGGATAATATACTTTTATGTTAATAGTGATAGTATATTTAGACTTAGAGATGTTCAAATTTAATAAATAATATATTATTTCAGTCAAATGAAGTGAATTCCACATAATATCCTAAATGGTTTAAGGTATACAAGCAAAAAATCAATGTAAAGAGTTATATTACTTAGCAAAATATTTCAAGGAAGATATTTTATAGAAATTATACAAAAAATTATGATGATAAACTTAGAAATAGTTATAACTAGAAAAAGAATATATTAACATAATAACATTGGATGTTGTGAAATTAAGGAGTTTGAATACTTGATCAAGGATTTGAAAATTTGGAATATGATTCCAATGTGTAAAAATTATTTAAATTATATTTATTAATAAGTGTTAATACCTAAAGAGTTTAGTGGGAGTGTTTTTTATATGATCACATGGTAATGTGGTAGGAGTTTCATAGATATGTAATGATTTTAATAAAACCAATGTAAGTGAAAAAACACAAGGCTGATCTTCCATTCTATAACATAAGATATGTTAAAAAAATTCTAATTTATATTTTTCCTAAAATACATGAAGGATTTTCATAATGTAAATATATCATGGTAATAAAAGAAAATCTATACTTTATCATTATTTAACGTTGGCTATAACGCCCTGACCCCAGTTACCCAAATTTGGTGTATTATTTTAATACATTGGCATCATTACAAGGAATAAAGTCCCGAAGAACTGATCAGTTTAGTAGTCTTGGAAAATAGATTACATAAATGAATGTTACATTACACATTGAAGCATAAAACACAACATAAATAATCAATTGAGAACACCATTATTCCCCTAGCTTAACCCTGCATATCAAACATAATACACTTCATGGAAATCTAGGAAAACAAAACATAAGAAAGGGGTGAGCTAAAATGCTTAGTAAGAGTAAGAAATACACAGAAAGATAACATACACATTAGGAATGGGGAATAATTAAAAACAAATTGCATTACAAATAATAAAAATGAACACCTTATGGCAGGAATATGAGATGTGTAAATAATTACATAATAAAACATTGTCATGGGTATTCAACTAGTCAAATGACCACATCAAACATTAATATTATTTTCATAATGAGGGAATATATAATAAAAAACATTCTAAAACATTTTTTCAAGGCCTCATCCAAGACGTCTAAAAATGAATAAGGCCTCTTGAAAACCATATATCATATTGGGAAAGGCCTCGGCTAATTACATGTATAATTCTTTTATGAGACCTACTGATGCACCAAGGAGCTGTAGTGGGATCCACCCATCACTTAATAAGTCTAATACATTCCTCATATGAAAAGGTTGAAACATAACATAAACATTCATATAAAAACTAGCATAAAAAATTTCAATACTTTAACCATAAACCATGAATGGTATAAAAACAATACATCCACATTCAAACATATCACAAAACCTTAAATAAAATATAGAAGATTTTATCTACAATAAATCAACCTCAATCAATAATTATATCCAGAAAATGATGTTGACATAGTTGAAGATGATCAATAAAACTCTTTGAGGGAAATACCATTTTTTATAAAATCCTTTAGAAATATCACAATTTATAAAGGAAGTCATTTAAAAATGATTTTTCAATCAAACTGTCACGTACCACTTTGAATATTTTGAAAGTAGTTAAAATTTTAAAATAATTATGTCTATATGAATAAATCCATAAATCATTTTGAAAACATGGGCTTTAATTAATTATATTTAGAAAAATAAATCTTCAAAACATTTTAAATGATTATCTAGTTAAAGAGTTTATTCCATAAAACCTTAAAATATGCCTTTTGAAAACATCATTATGAAACATGGACATGGGTGATAAATAAGTCCCAGTAAATACATACATATAAACAATCTTAGATAATAATAAGATTGAGGAATTAACCCTTACATTTAATTTAGTTGAGAGTACTTTTAACCTCTTGTTTGATGAACATAGTATGTTATTAAATTATACCAGAACCATATTAATATTTATGATATCTGTTGGCGCCAAAATTCGGGACAGAGAAGAATCCAAAGAAGAATAACCAGTGGTTTCCTCGCGAAGCTCTTCCGTGGAGTCCCCCCCAGCATCGTGGCCACCGCGATGCAAGGAGGCCAGATGCCCCACGAACATATTTGATGTTCGTGATCCTGCAGTGAAGCAAGGAGGTGGGATGCTTCATGAATGCATTTGACATTTGTGAGCCCTCCGCGAAGCAAAAAGGTGGTATGCTCCACGAACTCATTTTACGTTCGTGAGCCCACCACAAAACAAGGTGGCGGGATGCTCTACGACCGCATTTGACGTTCGTGAGCCCACTGGGAAGCAACCACATTTCTCATCACACCGCATAAGCTCCACTTTTCGGTGACTTTTTCCTATAAATAGTGGTCTAACCCTGAGCCCAAATGATGGAAAATATGACCTTTCATCTTCCCAGCTCCCGAATCACAAAGCATCCTTCCTCTCTACGAACCATGAGCTGTGCGAGGTACTTCTACTTTGCGAAGTGCCTCCAAATTGTCTCGTTTTGATCCCATCTTCTAAGAGGGATGCCTTTCATGAATCCTAAGAGCCTTTTTGATGGAAGGGGATCCCCAAGGGGACTCAGGTGGTTGTAGAGAGTTTATTCTTTTCGAAACACCCTTCATGTATACATGATCCACATACTAAGGCAGGGTCACTATACTTCGCAAAGCACATTGGTTCACGACATCTTGCTTCACGAGGCACCTTTTATCTATGAGGAAGTACTCCGAGAATGCCTTTCCACTTCTCAAAGCACCTCCCATATTCAATTATGCCCCATGAATAGGCTAAGGAACCCCACTTCGTGAAGCACACCACTTCACATGTTCCCTCCACCACGTGGAGAAGTAGAGTTTCACAAGGCCCTTGCCTATGGAATCCTATACTTGGAAATTCCATTTCCTATGAGACCCTCCAGGTTTACACGATGTGATTTCAAAGTACCCTGGATGATATTACCCGTTGCGTTGCACCGCCTAATGCTTCTTCGCATAGGCACACTAATGGCTATTGATTCATCGCAAAGCCACGCTAACATGGGCCCCTCGATGGTTCGCTTCACGACACCCCACCACCATGGAATTGCCGATGCCTTCCCTTCCACAAGGAGTAAAGGGTACTGGTTATATAATTCCTAGTGGTGCGGAGTGAACCCACCTCGTTCGAGCTGTAAGAAGTTAAACTGCCAAGCACCATCATCCTCAACACATGATGTTAAACTGTGACATCACCCCGTGCCTAACACGTGGGGTGCCCCAACCTTGGACATTCTCCACACCCCCTGGTATCCACAGGGGATGATATCCTATTTATGGGAGTGACGTTTTTCCACTGGGGGAGGGCAACCACTTTGGTGTAATCCCCAATCCTTCCTTGCAGGAGGCCACATCTCTGCTCCTCCTCTCTTCCTGGTTGCCAAATACCTCTCCTGGTGCGCTTTGTCTCCCTAGGGCCTCTATCCTGGAGTAAGTCCAAGATCCTCAGGCTGATAACCATGCGTAAGAACCATGAAATATTCTTTGGGCTGCCTAGAGAATATTCCCCACTTCACCTCCCACAAACGCACCTTTGGAGACGTGATCATCAGGTCTCTGCTACCTCTTGTTTCTCACATCAATCATGAATCATGTGGTCTTAGAGTGAGCACCGACCATGGAAAAAACTTGGGAAGCTTAGAGTGTAAGCCACAATCCATCCTAAACTACGAAGAATTTGATCTATGTCAAGGCATGGTACGTAGGAAACCTCCACAAGGTTCAATCCCACCACCCGTTGGTTGCTCCGACCCCTTCACGTTGGTTCACCGACAACTTGGGATGCCTCAGAGTGTAAGACCCAATCCATCCCTAACTATAGGGGCTTTTATCAATGCCAAGTCATGGTACGTAAGAAGCCTCCACGAGGATCATGCCCACCACCCGTTGGTCACTTCGACCCCCTTCACATCGGTTCACCAACACATGGTCAGCCTAGAGTGTAAGCCCCAACCCATCCTGAAATATGTGGTCTCTGATCCATGTCAAGTCATGTTACCTAGTAAGCCTCTCTAAGGTTCAATCCCACCACCCGTTTGTCACTGCGACCCCCTTCACATCAGTTCACCAACACTTGGGAATCCTAGAGTGTAATCCCCAACCCATCCTGAACTATGTGGACTTTGATCCATGTCAATGCATGGAACGTAGGAAGCCCCCACGAGGTTCAAGACCACCACCCATTGGTCTCTCCGACCCCCTTCACGTCAGTTTACCAACACTTGGGAAGCCTAGACTGCAATCCCCAACCCATATTGAACTATGTGTTCTTTGATCCATGTGAAGGCATGGTACGTAGGAAGCCTCCCTGAGGCTCAATCCCACCACCCATTGGGCATTCTGACCCCCTTCACGTCGGTTCACCAACACCTTGGGTGACCTATAGTGTAAGCCCCAAACACCCATCCTAAACTACGTGGTATTTGATCCTTGCTAAGGAAAGGTACGTAGGAAGCCTCCCTGAGGTTCAATCCCAACATCCAGTTGTTCCAACACCCCTTTGTTTCGGTTCAACAACCCTTTTCCATTTCGAACTACGAGGACTTTGATCAATGTCAAGGCATGGTATGTAAGAAGCCTCCACGAGGTTCAAGCCCATCACCCATCGGACCGCAGGTCCATCTTCACGTCGTTTACCACCCACATAAACTACATGGTCTTAGATCCTTTCCAAGTCAAGGTACGTAGGAAGTCACCACGAGGTTCAAGCCCACCACCCTGTCATTCCGATCAGCTTCACGTCGGTTCACCCCCGTCCCAAATGACGTTAAAATGTGGCCCTTTTTTAGCGGTAAGCTATTTTAACTCCATCCAGTGGTAATGCATTGTGACCTCATCCAGCGGTAAGCTGTTGTGACTCCATTCAGCGGTAAACTATTGTCCCCTCGTTCAGTGGTAAGCCGTGGAAATCCCATCTAGAGGTAAGCCATTGAAAACCCCAATCGATGGTAAGCTGTCATCAGATGAACTACGTGGATGTTGATTCCCTGTCGTGGGGATATGTGGGGATCCTATTTGAGGATCAATCCCAAAACCATCATCACCCCATGATGGTCCCCCCCGATCTACCACTCACTTCATTCAACCCCTCCATCATCCATCCTGATTCTTACCTAGGCCGCCACAACCCAGTGGAATCATGACACCCCATTCCCCATTCCACCTGACAACATTTGGGAAGCCACCCACATGTTGGCCCCAATATCGGCGTTCCCTCCAAGGGGTTCCCCCATAGGATCCACTCTAGTCAATGTTTTGATCAGCCCAATCCATCTCTGCTGGAAATTAAACTTATGGCATACCCTGTGTTAAACATGGGAAGCTGAAGAAAGCCTCAAATACATGCCCATTACATATGATTCCTTGTGTTCGATGTGGGATGCCTCATCCTTCCACACCCTCAAGAATCCCTATAATAAGGGACAAAAGACAGACATGCCAATCCTCCAATGTACAGACATGCTAGTGATTCCCCAATGTGACTACTCTTATAACCGAAGGTTTCTTCCCTAACCGAACCTCTTCGAATGTCCGGACAGAAGCAACATAATTAACTGGAATCCATGAAGATATGGAACCATGAATTGTTTCATGAATAATGTCTTAAATCTATGCGGGTGACCCAAACTCAGTGATGAGTTCTGAGGAGGAATCCACGAAAGGAAGAACCGGCATCTCATTCTCCTATTTCGATCAAGCAGTAGATGTTCCTGATTAAGGAGCGAATGCCGCCCGCCTTTGGAAAGTGGGAATGTGGGGTAACAAAGCCACACCTATCTTACTCATGTAGACAAATGGATGCACCCTGATGAAAGCGTCCGAAATAGAAAATGGTGAACCTGACGTGAAGGTATTCTCCTCAATATGGAGATTAGTAGCATTCAGGGAAACAATAGATTGACGTGTCACGGGATCCACACATCTGGAGCCGGGTCCCACCAAACATATATCAGGCCTGGCGTGAAACACACCCGAAGTTGGGTTAGTAGAATTTTGGACATACCATTCTGCGATGTTGTTAATGTGGATCCCGCTTACCGATTACGGAAGACGAGGTGACACTGGGGCATTGGTCATCGATTCCTTTTTCTTTTAGCACTGACGAGTTCATCTCCCTGCTTCTCAGGAATTAGGTTGCCGCCTTAGGAACACAATCAATGTCTGCCCATCTAGGCAGGGGTAGGGGAAACACTAGCACATCCTCTCTGCATGGCTTCACAGCTTCCGCGACGGCCTTTGCATCCATGACCGTGGGGCATAGATGCCCTATATTCCCATTAGATGTTATCCAACGAAGGGTAAATAATGAACTCATACGTCATTACGAGGATGAGGGCGTAATCCCGACGTGGGATATGGGCTGCCTAGACCTAGAGGCATCTAGGCCCTGCCATCAACGCCGCCCATGAGGGCCACGCAGGAAGCCACTGCTCCCCACCCTGACATACAACCGCTTCAGGAGCCTGTCCCCAGAGCGCTTTGACGACTCCCTGCCTCACACTGATGAGGTAGGTGGTGTTCGGCCCAGCTCGGTTAGAGTCCCAATCTAGGGACACCCAGCAAGGGCTCCCGCCTAGCCACATCAGTGCCGCCCCCAGTCTTACCAGAGGAGGAGTAGGTAAGATATGCACATGCACCACTAGACCCAGCTCATCCTAACGGACGCCAGCATCGGGCACGTGCTGAGGAGGACGCCCGCCAAAGGGCGCCAACGTCGACGACTACTGTCGCCCGATCCACCACCGACACACATCATCAAGTCCCTTCATACACTGAGCAGGGTCGCTTATACGCCCAACTGGGATTGGGGCCCCAACCGCCCCACAGGTAGGCTGGGTCGACTCTCCTAGTTGCAGGCATGAGTAGTGGTCGTCGCAAACCAACCCACAGTGATGCCACCCTATACGGACTTCCTCCCCATACCACCTCCATAGAGAGCATGGTACTTCACCACTTCAAGGATCAACATGGAGGTCTGCCCTGTGCTACCCCAAATCCAAATGAAGGTACGCCTTGTAGAAGTGATGTTCGATACGGAAGCCTCTCCCATGCCCATTACACTAGGTATGGAGTCCTTCCTCCTGCCCCCAACCGTCGACGTGGATCCAATGCCTGTTCAGTCCCTCTCAAACCTGGGGATCCTCCCTATATCCTCTCTGCAGCTGGCGAAGGTCCTCCTCGCCTTGGTAACCAGAGGGGTAATGGACAGCCTCACTTCACCCTCACCAAGAATAGAGGTCCTCCCCATGCTCCCACTAGTTCCAGTAGAGGCGTTTCCCGCTCTAGTGTTGTTCATGGAGGTCCTCCCCATGTCCCCATCAACATTTGTCTCGGTGATCCTCGCACCTAAGCTTTCTCGAGTGGAAACCCTCTTCTCCCTAGCACTAGTGTGGCTGAAATATCCCATTTCGAAAATCAGCCTTGTCCCGAGGAGCCACCCAGGGGCAAGAAGGCGGGTCGCCACTACCACAAGAGGAATCCTAGGAAGGCCCGGACAAAGATCGTACTGGTCTGCTTATCAGACTCTGAAGTGGAGTATGACTCAGCTCGGGAACCCTCCCCTCACTCATCTGAATCAAGGGTTGGGGTAGGGATGAGGCGCATCAGCCTGGTGCTCCAGGAATGTGAGGTCCATAGGATTCCCACCTCCCTCCGCAGTTTTATCCAAGAGGATGAAAATCTAGTAACCCCGTAGGTAATGGTCATGCAATCACCACCATCATCGCCGAAAGCACTTTTCAATCTCCAGAAGATATCACAGAGAGCTATTCTAGGGACCAATGGCAGGCGAGTAGCATTGCGGCCTATCACCAGTGGCCCTACCCCCTGATCCAGGAACGATGGAAGCCATCCCATTTTATTGTGACATAGCGGCTAGGTCGCTACACTCTACAGAGGATAACCCATGAATTGGCATCCAGTAAGCCTGCTCGCCATATTCTCAACCGGCCGACCTATCGTCTTAGTAGCTTTCCTCCGTACCACTACCAGTTCCTCAGCCACCCCTAGTTGGTGAGTGGGGAAATCAAGGGCCGGACCCTGAATTTGATATGAGGAGCTTCTAGAGCATTCTTGCAGCGGACCACTTCCCCGAGAAGTTCTGGCTCAGGGCAGCGAAGAATGTCTACATACCGGAATCCCTCACTTTGGAGGAAGTTGAGTGTTTCCACTACACCCTCTGGGTGACAAATTTCAGTCTCCGTCATCAGTGTGCAGTTTATCAAAGGATCCAAGCACATTTCAAAGACATCACTGAGCAGTGCCGTCTAGTCGATCTGGCCGCACTCCCTGTGGCCCAGCGCCCCGAGTCACCAGGTCGCCACGAGGATCTCCAGCCACAATGTGTTCAGAGTATCAAGGTGCTCCGCCAAGTTATCAGGGAGGCTACCCCCATGTGAAAATCTGTGGCAGGGGGAAGTATGCTTCCCTCCTCTTCAGTCCCATCCGGTGGCTGCCCGACTCTATGCGACATTGAGGACACGCCCCCCAGGAAGGGTCATGGTCAACATGGCCGGCATAGTGGACAAGGAGGATAAGTTGGAGATTCTTGATGAAGACTTACTCCTCGAGGGTGTTCCACCTCTGTTGGACCCATCGTGGAGGATTAATCATCATTAGAGGAACCTCCAAGGTCTCCTTTTTCCCACCGAGGAATTGGTACTCAGCAGGAATGCTGGTAGGGGCAAAGAGCACGTCGGAGCTGTCATGCACTCCAACCCATCCACTCTAGTGTAGATTATGGAAGAGGACCCCGAGAAGGCCACGCTGCGCCAACAAATTGCTGAGCAGAAGAGGTTGATTGAATAACTCCTGGCTGAATGCGCTGTAGAGCGACGACCTGACTACGATGATCCTAGGTTGGGGCAGCAGGGGCAAGAACAACTACCCCCGGTGAGATGCCCCCGGGAAAACATGATCATGCCTCTTCTGCAGACAGGGCTGAATACAAAGATCATTGCAAGAGGGCACGATGTGGCTCACAAAACCCTCTTGAACATCACAAAAATCCAAGGAATTCGGCTCGGGTTCCCCCAACTACCTCGCAGGCCGCTCCGCCAGTCGCTCCACGAGCCACTGAGCGTGTGTACCAAATTAAAGTCCCCGCCAACGCACTTGTAGATACGGATTCCCATCAAGATAGGGAACCTTGCACAGATGATCCAATGGTTACAATTATTTTTCCTCTGGAAGCATTGGAAATGTGACATATGGCGATCCCACTAGATGGAAAGTCATACCCGGCATGGGTGGATGATATTCTGGTGCCTCCGAGTTTTGAGAATCCTACCTTCTCCCCAATTAATGGGATGGGAGACCCACCGCAGTATGTGGACCACTTCAACTCAAGATGTGGGCCCATGTTGGGGACTCCAGTGCAGTAGTAGGCTGCCAAGCTTCGCTGTTTTGTTCAGATGTTAGAGGGGCTGACATTCGTCTGGTACAACTAGCTCCCCGTCAGATCTATGAACTACTGGGAGGACCTTCGCAAGCAATTCCTCTACCAGTTCAGCTCTACCACTCGAAAGATTAGTATCAAAGACCTCTTAAAGTTCAAGCAAATGCCTAATGAGAGAGTCGCGGACTTCATCGTCCGGTGTAAGGGGCTCACATACTCCCTTGACATGCCACTAACTTAGGATCATTTATTAACGACGTGCATGGAAAATGTGAAGACAGAACTGGTTTCTTCTCTGATTACCCAGAAATACCCTCGAAGATTCCGAGACTTCTCTGACAAGGCTCAACACCTTGAGGAAGCCATGCACCAAGACATCCACGCACGCCCATTGCCCCCTGTAATCCCAGCAAGGAGAGCTTCTAGAGCCGAGCCCACCGCGGTGTCCCAAATAGAGGACCCCAAGAAAATAGAATTGCTACCAGTACCACCGTCCCTGTAGCCTCGCAGAGGCCCTCCTCCTCAGGCGCAGCCTCCGGCTTAGCGGCGTCCTCAGAATCGGTAAGCGCCTCTTCGTAATGCGCTGCCACCCCCATGAGAGACAATCAGGGTCACCTCCTCGATAGGCCCCTTCGGCTCCTCATCCGGGCTACGCTCCAAGGGCCCCCTTTTCGAAAATAACAAACTATAATTACTCGTTCAGTGAGAATTAGGTCCCTGGTTACTTCTGTAGTGCCTTAGAGCAGAGGATTGTATGCTTTCCTAAGTGTAGAAGTCCGTGAGAGGTGAATCTCACTGATCACCCCGACTACTACCCCTACCATCAAATTTTGGGGCACACCCTCAAGTAGTGCTATATGTTTAATGAATGGATTCAAGACCAGGTCTATAACAACATAGTAAGGCTGGGCCCCATCCTGGCACAAGTAGTAGGTGTCTTTGTGAGGTCAGACAGCGGTAGAGATAGTGAAGGCGAATGGAAGCAGGTTTCCATCCATGGGTCCTAGAAGTACCACGACTGGATGGCCCGTATGACAGTTTCTCAAGCCCATGGCATCATTCGGGCACGCCTGAATCAGGAAGAGCCTTTAGAAACGGTGACCACCACCTCTGCATCATCATCTCAGCCGGCCTCTTCCCAAAATAGCAAGCATCAGTAGCGCAAGAAGAAAAAATGTGCCCCGCCAATGCTTTCTTCATCCCGCACTCTCAGTGGCTTTATGCCCCCTAAGATGGGGATCCTTCGCAGAATCCACCTAGTGGCGGATGACTATTCAAGTGACAATCAAGGGTATGCTTCGGTTAATACTGTAGAGTTGGTAAATCCCAATATGAATCCCGATGATGGGGAATGCCAAGAGAACATCCCAAATGTCCCTAAATGACGCCAACGTCGGCAGAGCTGCGAACATATGAGTCATTGAGTCACATTAGTTGGCACCTCTAGCCAAGCCGTCCATGCCACCGAGACTAGTAATTAGTCCCAGCGCAGAGCTCAGCATGCACAACCTCTTCATCTGGTGTTGTCAGGACCTCCTCCACCACCGTTTGTGCTACTAGATCAGGCAGAGCTACCTCATCAAGACCACATCCAGCCTCTCCCTGCTACCGGCCAATCTTAGTAATCTGGTCTTCATCCGGTGGATACTCTTCAGGCTTCGACTAGTGAACGACAAGATATACCAAGCACCATCCAATCGCCAGTCCAGCTGCCAGGGCCCTCCATGCCTCCAATCACAGAGTGGCCTCCTGTTAGTAGAAGTTCACTCCTAGAGTGGAAGTAAAATGTCCTCAAGAACCTCTCTGGAATCCCAGCGAGGCTTTATATCCTGGAATCCCTTCACCTGTCGCCAGATATGCACGAAGCACTCGATGAGGTTTTAAGGAGCCCCCTCCAGTTTAAGACGGAGGTAGCAGCTGCAGAAGCCTTTCATGCTGAAGTAGTTGAGAATTCAAAATGCCAGAACATCATTTTGTTCTCAGGATATGATGAAGGCTCTCCCATATAGGGGCACATCCACCCGATGTACATCACTAGCCGATTCAAAGGCATGGAGGTTCACCAATGTCTTATTGACACCGACTTTGAGATTAACCTTATCCCGACGCAGAAACTACAGAAGATGGGGTTTTCTGAAGATGACCTGACTCCCTCCGATTTAAGGATCTAGGGATATGAAAGGACATAACCGACCCCGGTCGGCAAGATCCATTTGAAGACCCAGTTCAGTGGCCTAGTTTCCAATACCGAGTTTATGGTTGTCTCCCAGGACACCGCGTACAATGCATTGATGGGTAGACCATGGCTCCACCTGCACGCGTCGATCCCCTAATCGTATCACCAATTCCCCAAGTACTCCCTTAACGGTCGAGTAGGTGTACTCCAAGGTGATTCATCTCCTTTTTCCTCTTGTAAAGCTCATTATCTGGATGATGACTATTACAAGAGAAAGGATAAGCATATTTTGGAAAGTGAGGTTGAGCCCACCCCGGTCACAAGTGACCCCTGGGTAGGTCTGGATGATGCCTATGTCTTCCCAATCCATCGATTGGAAGCCACAACCCCCGACATGGGTAAATGCTTTGTTTTCTCTGGTATTAGAGGAAGGTATATTCCCAAGTCCAAGCGATGGTGGAAAATCACCTCGTACTCCTACACAAACTAGGCTTAGGTGATCCCAGAGCCTCCTACCCCGGTACAATATTAGGATGTCCACCCCATGGAAATGGAAGTACATCGTACGTGTCTATTTCACCGGGCTGGAATTAACCGGATCAAGATGCCTCTCCACTACTACTTTGATATTACCAAGCATGGCCCCATGGGCCGAACACCAGATGGGATTGGATCAACTGCCTTCATCGCTATGGTCTCTGTGGTGCATCAATCTATTGATATGTTGTCCACTACTGTCCAGGATGGTACCAGCCTCCTGTCAGGTTCTTCTGATCTAAGGTAATCTTCACCCGATGGAAATCTCTAATCTATAAGCAAATAAGAGGATCTGGAGGATGATCCCCTTGCCTTTGAAGAGGTCGTCTCCGGCACAATCGATGAACTGGTACAAGTGAACCTTGGTAGCGAGGAATATCCAAAACCCACACTGATCAGTTCCTCCATGTCCCTCGAGGAGCCGAAATGGTACATGTACTTCCTTAAGTAAAAACCGTAACGTGTTTTCCTAAAGTTATGATGAGATTCTAGGACTAGATCCTTAGGTATCCATCCACCACCTCAGTCTCCCTGCAAATCATCGTGGGTTCAAGAAGCCTCCTAGAAGGATGCAACATTCTCACGGTGCCATAGTCAAGGCCGAATTTGACAAGATTATTAGAGATAACATTGTTAAGGAGGTCCAGTACCCCAAGTGGCTAGAAAAAATTATTCCAGTCAAGAAGAAGAATGGATAGATCAGAGTCTGCATCGACTTCCGGGATCTCAACCGTCATTGTCTGAAGGATGATTTTACCCTTCCAGTGAAATAATAATTGATCGACGCTACGGCCAGGTTCCAAGACCTCTCTTTCATGCATGGTTATTCTGGATATAATCAGATCTGGATGCCCCCCGAGGATGAAGATTTAACCGCTTTCAGGGCACCCCAAGGTACTTTCTGTTACTAGGTTATGACCTTCTTCCTGAAGAATGCAGGTGACACCTATCAGCAGGACATGTACCACATATTAATGCTAGTCCTTGGGACATTGGTGGAATTCTATGTGGATCATCTGGTGGTCAAATCCTGCCAGCACCAAGACCATCTCAAGGACCTTGAGAAAGTGTTCGGCTTCCTCTGTTCCTGTCACCTGAAGATGAACCCGCTGAAATGTGCCTTCGGGGTCACCTCTGGGAAATTTCTTGGATTTGTTGTCAGGTACCAGGGAATCAAGATTGACCTAGGGAAGATCAAGGAAGTCCTCCAGATTCCTCCCCCAAGAAATAGTCGAGAGCTTCAAGGTTTTCAAGGAAACTTATCCTACATACGCCAATTCATTGCAGGTTTGGTTGGCTAGTGTAAGACATTTTCTCGGCTAATGAAGAAAGGCTCTTCCTATGAATGGGATGAGGATTTACAGACCGCATTCGAGGAAATCTTGCAATATCTGCTCGAAACTCCGATCATGATGCCACCCATCTTCAAAAACCCGCTAATCCTATATGTGACTACCCTGGAATGATCTCTCAGTGCCATTATTTCCTAGAAGAACAATTAGGGGATGAAAAAAAATTTCTAATACCTCAGCCGCATGCTCCTTGATATAGAGACTAGATACTCCCTCATCAAGAAAGCTGCCTTGCACATGTATTTGCTGTGCCGAAGTTGCGACGCTACCTACTGCACCATGAGGTACAGCTGGTTTCCCGGGTAGACCTGCTGAAGTACATTCTGAACCACCCCATGTTTACCGGTCGTCTAGCACAGTGGTCAGTAATCCTCCTCCAGTTCAACATCAGGTTTGTCCCCCGGAAAGCCATCAAGGGACAAGCATTGGAATAATTTCTAGCTTCCCATCCAACCTCCGCGGACCAGTCCCTGGACTTGGATTTTCGCGATGAGGCAATCCTCTAAGTAGATCCTTCCATCCCGTGTTGGAAGATGCACTTCGACGGTGTCCCCTGAAGCCCCACTGACATGAGTCTCAATGATCCTTGGCTCAACAGAGTGGGTCTGCGTATTTTCTTCATTACCCCAGCATAAGCCATTATACAATACTCATTCCTATTGTCAGAAGGCTGCACCAACAATGAGAAAGAGTATCAAGCTCTTATCACTGGCCTCGAGCTGGCCCTCAAGATCGATGTACCCCATTTTCATGTGAAGGGGGATTCCTAACTAGTCATCAAGCATGTCAATGGTGGATATGTTGTCAGAAAGATAGAGCTCGTACCATTTTTGGAGCACACCCTCTAGTTAATGGCCTGGTTTCCATCTCAACTGGAAGTTACTCATGTCCCTCGATCTCAGAACGGTCGAGCGGATGCCCTGGCCGGCCTGGCTACATAACTTGCAGAACCCAAGTAGAATGATCTGATTATACACATGGCACAATGGAGAGTCATTTCCCCCATTACCCCAGAGGATGACGACGACCTACAAGTAAGCAATCTTACTGTGGAAGCTTCCATGTCCGGACCCCTAGGTTCATCAGATGCAGTGGTTGAAACGACTCCCGACTGGAGATCCCCTTTTGTCAAGTATCTCCAAAATGGCTGCATCCCGGCTGATTGGGCCGAGCGTGAGCGAATCCGATGCCGTTCACTATATTTTACCCTCCAGAGTGGTCCAAGTCTCAAGAAGATTCTCTACAAGTGCGGGTTTGACGATGTTCTCCTCCGTTGCATCCAAGGAGTCGAGATTGACCAGGTCTTGCAGGAGGTTCATTCTGATTCCTGTGGTGCCCACTAGGCCAGGCCGAAGCTGTCCCATTAGATCTGGAGACTGGGGTACTTATGGACCTCTATGATCCATGATTGTATTGAGTTCTCCAAGTGATTTCACGTGTGCCAAGTCCATGCTAACTTCATGAACCGGCCTCCATAACCTCCCCATTCCACAATTTACTCTTGGACATTTTTGTTGTGGGGACTTGATGTCGTAGGACCATATCCACCAGCGACAGATCTCCAATGTAGGTTCATCCTGACCGCCAAAGATTTTCATTCCATATGGGAAGAGGTAGTTTTGATCAAGGAGGTCAAGGCCCATTCTATCATTGAATTCGGGAGCTCCAACATCATCTACCGGTTTGGAGTCCCTCACGCTATCCTCACTGATAACAACACCAACTTCCGAGAAGCTGAGCTGAAGAAATTGTATGCCAAGTACGACATCCGTTCGAACCATACCTCCCACTATCATGTGCAGGCAAATGGACAGATCGAGGCCTTCAAACAAAACCATCTCTAACTTTTTTTAGAAAATGGATGGCCAAAACAAGAAGAGTTGGCTGGACAAGCTCCCCAACACCCTATGGGCTGATCCGACGATGACTCGTAATTCCACCCAGGTGACTCTATATTTTCTGGTGTACAGAGATGAGGCCGTCCTACCCAACGAGATCCAGCTGCCTTCATTACGCACAATGGTCTATGACCAACAGGCGCCAGATAAGGTGGCCGAAATTGGTTTGGCTGAATTTGAAGCACTTGACGAGAATAGCCTCTATGCCCTGCACAATCTAGAAAGGAATCAGAATAAGAAAGCTAGAGCCTTAAACAAGAAGGGTCCCCTCCACTCTTTTCTGCAAGCTGACCTAGTATTAGCCTTTCGAGTGCTGATGATCCCTGGTGGGAAACCACCCAAGCAGGAGCCTGAATGGGAAGGAACTTACATAGTTCATAGGGTTTACCCCAATAGAGAAAACTCCCTATTGACCTTGGATGGTGAGCGTATAACTCCTCCCACCAATGCAACGTTCCTTAAGAAATACATTGCCTGAGCCAACTAGTCTTACACATCCTTAAACTGGATGGTCCGACATGAACCTAAACTGCACGCTGGTCCTGCATGACCTTAAACTACCCAGTCCTACATGACTTAAAACTGTGCATCATCCTACATGACGTTAAACTGCATTTTAAGAACTACGTATGGCTTAATTCCCATCTACATGGGATACATAGGAACGCTCTGACACCTCGTCTTAAGCCCATCACTCGAACTATTCTCTTTGACTATTCCCCTTGGGTATAGTCCTCTTGGGGGGTCCTCATGTGGTGCAGGCCTCCTTGGCCTCGCTCATGTGGGGGTTAAGATGATCACACCATGTGCTCCCTCATTATTCTATTCTCCCATTTCCTCACAGCACGACATTAAATTTCATGGACTTCAAGAACTACGTTTGGATTGATTCCCATTCTTATGGGATACGTAGGAACACCCAGACATTTCATCTGTTGGCCCAATACAAACGCTAGAATCTCCCCCTCGGGTCAATACATATGGTGTGGTGCAAACTTCTGCCCTAGTTCACATCAATCTAACCTCGATCTGCATATACGTCCTGCTCTCTGGAGATGTTTACCTCTTTCATAGATGGGTAAAACTATGCTTCACCCACTCCTTTAATTGGGACTCCATCATCTTTCCTATCCAGAAGGGCCCCTGAATGGTATGGATGCTAGGCCTAAGGGCTCTCCTACCACTTTGGCCTAATTTCCTAAAGGATATTGAGCAACAAGCCAATACAAATCCTGTATTGTGAATATGGTCAGTGGTCGATGCTAATTTGTTTCTCCCATTTCTGGTCACTATAGGGATGTTGTGTTTCGAACATGGTCAACAGCTACTCGGGATCTTTAGGACCACCCCAAGATGTCACAAACATCGAGTGTAGTGGTTCATTATGCCCCGTTGTATCTCCAATGGTCGAAATATCTTAAGTTAATGACAACTATTATGCCCCGTGTGATGGGGAGAGCCGAGATTTGTTCCTTGTTTCCCACACCGAGCACTACTCACGTGGACTTAGGAGCTGTGATGAGGTAGTAATCGTATAAGGGGACATATGGCCTCCCCATTTGAGGCCTAACATTAGGCCCCTTGTCCTTTTTGGGCCCCATCCCAGGATCTCTCTTATGGTATTGTACAGTGTGGTATGGGATTATGTCTTCAATCTCGTCGGGTTACTCGTCGTGCCGTACACATCCTCATATAAGATAACTCTTCATCCTCACTGCAAGACGCTAAACTACAAACTGGTCAGGCCTTCCTGACCGAGGCCCAGCATCTGGACCCTTGTCCTTCTCAGGCCCCTACCCAAGTTCTTACTTGGAGTATACGGTGTGGTATGGGATTATTTCCTCATTCAAGTCTTGTTATTTTTTCGTGTCGTACACCTCCCTTGTGTGGGACTTCTTACTCCCCAATTCGTCTTCCCTACAATATGTTAAACTAAAAACTGGTTAGGCCTTCCTGACAGAGGCACAACCTCAGGCCCCTTGGCCTTTTTGGGGCACCCGACCCAAGTTTCTATTTAGGGTCATACGGTGTGGTATGGGATTATTCCCTCATTCACATCGGGTTACCCTCCACACCGTACACCCCCCTCATTAGGGTATCCTACCCCTATTGCTGGTTCTAGAACTACGTGTGGCTTGATTCCCATCATTATGGGATACGTAGGACCGCCCGAGCATCTTGTCTTCGGGTATATCTCCATCTTGGAACCTCGGGCCACATTCTTACATGAAAGGATATGTGGTTTGGTATGAGATTATGTCTTCATTCATGTCCGGTTTGTAACAACCATGCCCTATACTTCTTTCTTCTAATGGTTCTCTATCCCCTTGTCCTATACTCATCTTTTCAAATTGGTCACTCTCAAGATGAGCCCCTCAATCCTCTTCGGTGATTCACTAATGTGCCCAAGGGTACTTTGGTTTATCTCCCTAGATATCAGATTCTACCCAGACATGCTATTACCCATTTTTCAGGAATTATGTTCCCCTTCATTCGTGCTTCCATCACCCTTCCCATCCCGAAGGGCCCCATAACGACATTGATGCTAGGCCTACGGTCTCTCCTACCACTTCGGGCCAACTCCCTTGAGTATGTTGAGCAACAAGCCGATACAAATCCCGTGCTTCAAATATGGTATGTGGTCGATGCTCATTTCTTATTCCAATTTTAGGCTAACACGATATGGATGCTGTGTTTCAAACATGGTCAACAACCATCCTTAATCATAACTTCTACCTCTTTAAGCCCAAAATTCCAGTTACATGATTCACATCCTTCTCCACCTCATCATGTCCAAGTAGAACTTAAAAACTCTTGGTATTATTCCTCAGTGTGCATCAGCACGATAGGAGGGAAAAAGCCGCGACAAGGCAATCTCTCAGGGATTCACAGATTCCCCCTCGCTTGCATCTCATGTACTGTGAATACTGTATCTGCCCTTGTTTCCTTCACAAAGTTCAACTCAAGTAGGATTAGGGATTGGGTAAGGTCTGCCTTTACTTGGGATAGTCCTGCTTCTCTATGGTCCAAGTTCTAAGACCCTATACTAAGATATCTTCATATTGCCCCTTTGCAGAACTACGTATAGCTTGATTCCCATCCTTATGGGATACATAGGATCACCTAGACATCTCATTTTCAGGTCCATCTCAATTATGATCTAGTTTCTCCTGCCCCTTACCTCTATTTAGGCCCTTTGGCCTGAGGTTCCTTTCTCAGAATTGCATACGGTGTGGTATGGGATTATGTCCGCATTCAGGCCGGGTATGTTTTATTCCCCCATACACATTCCTTACATAGCACCGTCTCTACTACGTCTGCACTTCATGACTTTAAAATGCATGATGGGTCCAATCACATGACCCTAAACTGTGACATTATCGTCCTGGCCGCATGACAAAAAATGACACTTTATCATGATGTCCTCACTCAAAGGGACACTATGTTTGGTATCAGTCACACACCATACCATTTTTCAGTGCCTTCATACAGCTTTATTCTTGTGGCGAAGCTGGGACTTGCTATCCTAGGCCCGTCGCTTCACAAAAAAACCATTAACCTTAAAGGAAAAACAAGATACATCAAATATCGCTTATTTGGTGCGGGGGCCACACCTGCACGCCCCTTTTATCCCTGGCACCGGTACCTTATTGTGCCACCTCTAGAACTATGTGTAGCATGATCCCCATCTTCAAGGGGTACATAAGAATGTCCGTGCATCTTGCCTCGGTCCCAACATAACTCTCGCTTTTGGTCCCTTGACCTAAAATATTCCCAGGGAACACGTGGTGGTCGGATCCCCAGGTTCCCATCCATGTTGGGTTTTATAATTAACTCACCATGAGTCTCCCGTGCTTCCTACCATCCATGGTTTGAATTCTACAAACCTAAACTAATATCTCCCTATGGGAGGATACTCGACTCCCTCTATCTAATACTTCTCGTTGTAGTATTTAGATGTGTTTTGACAAAGAGCACGAAGTGTGGAATTTTACTGGGGACATTCCCCTCGTTCCATGTCCAAGATTTTTGAGCTCGCTATTTCGATCCTCATCCTCTTCCACATCCAAAAGGACCCTCGAATGGCATGGATGCTAGGCCTAAGGGATCTCCTAACATCTCGGGCAACGTACCTAGGGATCTTGGATGACATTTGCGACAAGTCCTGTGTTTCGAACACGGTCAATAGTCAACCCTCATTTGTCTGTCCCCATTCCAGGATAACACGATATGGATACTGTGTCATGAACACAGTCAATAGTTACTGCTCATCGTCACACCACCGTCATTGTGATCCATATTCCGAGCATCATGTTTCACATATTTCCACTTCCTCATGTTCAAGTGGAATTCCGACATACTCGACTTTACTTCTTCGCGCATCTAGGTGCGCTACCTGGACGGGTTAGCATTATTGGGCCGACATTCATGGAGCTTCCCTTCACCCTAACATGTTTCTTCCTATTTCAGGTAAGTCCAACCATTACTTCTTGTTTCCCAATTCGAGCATGACTCATGTGGGATTAGTAGTTTTGGTAGGATGCGCACCGGCACAACTAGCATTTTCATCATCCTTCATGACGTTAAACTATACTTTCAGAACTACGTACGACTTGATTCCCATATTCATGGTATACATAGAGACACCTAAGCATTTCTCCTAGGTTTCATCCCTAGGAATCATAAATCATGTTCCTCCTCATTTCCAGCCCCTGTCCTGACCCCTTGTGGGGAACCATATAACTGAAATTTTTTCCAGAACAAGTTCGGGATACCCCAAGCTGATATTGGGATGCGACGACTCCCTCACCAGAGAGGTCCTTCCAAAAAGAAAGAATGATCCAAGATCAGACTGATGCGCCCATCTAATGTGCTTCCACCACGGTGGCATAATTTTGAGAGTGTTGTATTCTGTTCGAACAAACCATCACCCCACATTCCACACTTTTCCTTCCCCTTATTTAGACCCTCATCCACTTTCACGTCTAGAGGAACCCCCTAATAGTATAGATGGTCAGCCTATGGCCCGCCTATTGTCCTGGTCCAATATTCCTGAAGACCAGCTGATGACCCTTTGAGTCAGGCCTTTTGTTTAGAACATGGTTAGAGGTCAGCCCTCATTTGCTATCCCCACTCCAGACTAATACAATAAGAATACTGTGTTTCGAATGCCGTCAAAAGTTATTCTTTATTGTCACGCCACCCCCAAAATGTTCCAAATCCTGGGTATCGTGATTCACACCTCCCATTCCGAACTATTCGGATATATTTCAGTGCCCATGGAATTACCCCGTACATGCACAAGAGAACACTGGGAAAATGGTAATTCGGCTATTCCGAGAGCTCCATTCTCCAGTCAGGTCTCTCCTATTTCCTCCTTGAAATCCAGATCAGTTTTTTAAACCCTGGATACCCGAAGATTGGTTTTCACTCCTACATTTGGATGATAAGGTGGTCATCCCTTGTTTCTCACATCGGGCCCGACCTAGGTGACTTTAGGGAATGATCGCTGGACGCTACATGAACATCATGAGGATGCAATAAACCAATGTAAAAAATGGAACTCATGCATGCTACAATATCAAAAGAATTAAAGCATGAAAGTATGTTTTAGGGTTTTCAATCATTAAAGTACCCGAGGGTCGGCACCCCCCCATATATGGTTTCACCTCGTCAAAAGAGCGTAAAAGCATTTCCACCCTCTGGCTGGTGGCATCCTAGAATTGCTGCTGCGTATTTAGCTCCCTCTCCTCCTCCACAGTGAGAGGGCGCAATTCGTTGGCCACAATCTAGGCCTTCTCCGCATCGTCCTGGATGAGGATCATCTCCTCAGAAGCTCGCTTCATGTATTCTTCAGCTTCTGCCAACTGGGCCTTCAATCCCAATACTAGCTCAGATTGCGCATTGAGGGAGGTCGAGTGCTCGTCTGCTCGATTCTGCAGTTGCTGAACTTTATCTTCAGCCTCCCAGAGCCTCTTAATGTTTACCACCTTCCTCCTCTGCCAACTCATGCCAAGGCCACAATCATACTTATGAATCTTTTCTACCCTAAGATCTCGGATGAGCATGTGAGGACTCTCGGCACCCAATCCCCCAACACACTATTTTCATAGCCATAAGAAAATTATATCCATCTAGTCCAACCATAAATCTTGGTGGTGTTATTGATGAAGCGCATGATCAGCTTCCATGATCGGCGAACGACTATTTTACTGTCCTCCTCGTTAGAGACTGGCTTGTCCCAGTCAGCGCGGTTGGCGGAATCATATGCAGGGAATGCCCTCAAGAACTCCTCAGTCGGGTCCACATATGGAGTTGGATCAGGCGTGGCAGGGCCTGAACTGACCGGTTGATCCTCATCATCGGATCCCACCTCAATAACCTCTGGGAAAATCCCACTTGCTTGTCCGCCAGTGATTGGGAGCACTGCAGTTCGTTCAGATTACACTTCCACCGCCACGACCATTGGCATTCCTCTAGGAAGGGCACTACCAGAAGTCCCTATTAACTTCTCCACAACAGCACAAACCAATTGAATGACTGTACACATCAAAAAGGGGGCATGAATTTTAGTTAACTTGGTTTGGGTATGACAATCGTAAATTTAGAAGAGGAGACTTATAGAGATCAAATCCCTATTCTCGCTCATTGGATGATGTCATCAGGGCCCCGAGATGTGGCCCCCCATATATGGTTAGCAGGTCTGGAGACTCCATCGGAGCCACCTCAAGTGTCCTAGCCCCTCCATACACGGAAGATGATGCAACCACAGGTGGAGATCCCAAAGGTCCTGCGTTATCACCCACTGAGGGGAGAGAACGAGGCCTATGCACAAGGTCCTCCTCCACAGTGCAAATGCTGATAAGGAATTCAGAGTAACCTCAGAGTAGAACCTGAGAAAGGAACATGGGATTTTACCTCGAGAGCCTCCGCAAAATATTTAAGATCCAATGACTGATTGCTGAATTCACCCTCCTCCAACGGACTTCCTCCACCAGCCTTGTCTCCCCAGGAGGACTCCTCCGAATCTTCTTGAAGAGGAAATTGTTCCCTCAGGTCAACAGCTGACAGTTGTAGAGGGACTGTACGATCCAACAACACCTTGACCTGGTCTTTTATCGGGTGCATGGAACCCCGAGAGTGAATGAAGTCTTCTAGTTCTGCCATGTATTTCTCCACCTCTGCCTGATATACTGTAGAACCATCTCTAATGGGTCCAATCCATGACAAGTCCATCCCAAGGCGGTTAAGGTGCTGCCATAACTCATATGGGATGAGGAATTTCTATTTGACATCCCAGATGTCCCAGGCCTCTAGGACGACAACATTATCTGGCATGTCAATGTGGCGCAACCCTTTCCCCAAGGTCTGATTAGAAATACTACGGAATCCTCTCGGTGGCTGCCCCTTTGGATGACTCCTTACTCCTAGGACCACTGGGTCTGCTGGTGCTTCCAGATCTGCTACCACTGCTTCCCCTTGACTGGTGCAGGAGTCGCCGCTACAGCAGCCCCGCCACTACAAGATTCCCTTGCTGCCTTTCAGCCTTGGCCCCAAGATCGGGGAAGCTCACCCTCACTGGACAGGATGGATGGCTGCTTCAGCATCTCCCCCGGATAGGCCGCCTCCCAACACTGAGCATATTCTTTTACTAGCCCAAGGACGACGGTCAGCGGAGGCAGTACCTTCTGCATCTTCCCGTCTTCCTGTGTGAACATGAGCCACATCTTCCTCATCACACACTGGTGCTCCTCAAGACGCAACTACAGGTAGACCTATGGGGTCATTCACTATAGGCACCGAAATTTCTTTGCAAACTAGTGTGGGGTTTATGGCTCATAGAGACGCTTACAGTCCACCCTGGCCAACAAAACTCCACCTCAAAAGGCCAGGAGGTTGGATCGGTGCTCTTCCGTTCCATGACAATCATTCGTAAAGGCCCCCATCGGCAATGAGAACAGATTGAAGTTGAACTCTTCTACCTTCCATACTTGATTCATAACCAACCATGCGGTCAGCTTAGCCAGAAAACTCCCAGAGACGTTGAGAATTGAGGGGTAGAAATTCAACCCTGGAGGCGATATGGGTTTAAGATACTCGTAGATCCCCCTGATGTACGCTGCCATCCACCTGTACAGGAGGTGGAACTGTAAACATATCCTCTGTGGCCTCCTCCCCTCACTGATGTTCCACAACATCTTATACAACTTGGTGAGAATTGGGATTCCTAGGTTGACCCACCCTCCTGTCGCCAATGTGGACACCATGATGAAAGTTCTTTGTCTCACTCCCATGTTGGTATCCCTCACCAACAAGATCCAACCATAGATGAGAGCTACAATGAATGCCACCAGCCTGACTATTGGTTGTTGCTCAGTTCTGACACTGAATCCTATGGTTTTCCACTAGCTATCCTCTAAAATCCTCCAGTACGTGTGTTCCTTACTCTGGGACTCCTTTGGGAAAGTACGAGGCCTCGCCAAAAATTGTCTATTTTCCTAGAAATTTAGGAATTTCTTGATCCACCACCTGAAGTGGACATCCCTCACTGCCTCCTTGTCCTCCCTAGGTACAAGCTCCATCAATTCCATCACCAGATGTGGCATCTGCTCCAGATCCTCCCATGCACCCATAACCAAGATGAATTCAATGTAAATTGCCCCCAGTATCGGGACACCCGAGATCTGATACACATCACATAAGCTGATTCCATCCTCACCGTGATGCAGGTGGAAGGTATTGGTCCATGATGACCATCGGCTCAACAGCTCCGGCACCCGCTGCTTCGACTGATGGATTTGAAACTGGGAAGCCCAAGCTGCCTCATACAGGCCCACCCTTCTCAGCTCCACTCTGAACTCCTTGAATGAGGCACCTACCCAGTATGACCAGGCCCAATCCTCCGTGATGTTTCCACCCAGGAGTATGTCCCATTCCTCGGACCACCCCTTCTTTGTGTCCCCGAGCGCCACCTTGAGGATAGTTTGGTACAGAAGAGGGGACGTCTCCAGATACAATGCCTTCCCGTCGACATTGTTCAGATGATTGTATAAATAATTGGTAATGAAAGGCGTGATGTCCTCCCGGGCATGACCATCAGGCGCCCTGAACCATCGGTGATGACATGGTATGCTCCTGAACCAGTAAGCTGGCTCATCCCAACTTGCTTCAGGGATGAAGATGTCATCCCTTAGCCCAAATACATATAAGGGCATCCTCCTACACATCGGGTAGTTCTTCTGGCTCTCCGACAACAGCTCCACCAATGAACTATGGTCCAAGTGGCTACGAACTAACTCTCCTAGCCCCATACTGTTCGCCATCTCATCCGTCCGAACTACATTTGCAAGGAACCCCTGGGAAGCTATTTGGTGGGCCATTCGGTTCTGAAACTTGGATGATTTTTTGGTTTGGTTCACAAAGCTCGTTCGTAGAGCATGTTCACCAAGTCTATTTGTGAAGATTGTTCGTAGAGTGCTTCCTCGGCGTTCAGGCGCCGGATTGAGGAATTACAAAGACAAAGTCGAGGAATCGCTGTGTGTGTCGAAGACCCGATTCGCAAAGAACACTCATGGAGTACGTAGATCTTCACAAATCTAGAGCACAAGAAGAAAAATTCACGGAGAAGGGAAAGGTAAAAAGAGACAGAAAGCACCCTATTTTTAGCCGACAACCCTCGAAGCTTCACGGTGCGTCCAATTCATGCCAGGCTCCGTGGACCGCTCTACCCGCACATTCCCTATCCGCCTCATGAGCCTTCTTCGCGATCCATCACCGTGAACTGCCAAGGATTTTGGCAATTACCCTTATACTTCGACCATTGATCTCTCTGCGGCTCCATGTCTAGGGGGGATTTGTTGGAACCAAAATTCAGGGAAGAGGAGAATCCAAAAAAGAAGCACCAGTGGCTGCCTCGCGAATCTATTCCATGAAGTCCCCCTAACACCACGACCGATGCGATACAAGGAGGTTAGATTCCCCATGATTAGATTTGACGTTCGCAAGCCCGCTGCAAAGTAAGGAGGTGGGATGCTCCGCGAATGCATTTGACGCTCGTGAGCCTGATACGAAGCAAGGAGGCGAGATTATCCCCAAACGCATTTGAAGTTCGCATGCCCACTGCAAAGAAAGAAGGTGGGATGCTCCGCGAATTCATTTGAACTTCACAATCCTGCTGCAAAGTAAAGAGGCCGGATGCTCTGTGACCACATTTGATGTTCGTGAGCACACCGCGAAGAAACCACATTTCTCTTCGTGCCGCGTAAGATCCTCTTCACGGAGCCTATTTCCTATAAATACTGGGATCCCCCTGATCCCAAACGATGGAAAATCTGACCTTTTGGCTTCCCAGATACCAAATCACAATGCATCCTTCGCCCTACAAACCATGAGCTATGCGAGGTACTTCTACTCCGCAAAGATCCTACCCATTGTCTCATTTTGATCCCCTCTTCTGAGATGGATGCCTTTCACGAAGCCTAAAGGCCTTCGCGAAGGCAGGGGATCCCCAAGGGGACCCGGGTCGTCACAGAGTGTTTATGCTTCACAAAACACCCTTCATGTACACATGACCTACATGCTAAGGCATGGTCGCTGTACTTAGTGAAGCACATTGGTTCATGACATCTTGCTTCCTCAGGAACCTTTTCTCTATGAGGTAGTGCTCCGAGAATGCATTTACACATTGCGAAGCACCTCCCATATGCACTTCTATCCCATGCTTAGGCCAAGGCACCCCACTTCGTGAAGCACACCCCTTCACAAGTGCCCTCTACCAAGCGAAGCAATAGAGTTTCACATGGCCCATGCCTATGGACTCCTATATTTGGAAATTCCTTTACCCGTGTGACCCTACAGGTTTCTAAGAAGAGATTTCAAAGTCCCCTGGACGATATTACCCATTGAGTTTCTTCTCCTAATGCTTCTTCACATAAGCACGCTAATGGCCAATGCTTCTTTGCATTGCCACGCTAACGTGGGCCCCTCGATTGTTCACTCCACGACACCCCATCACCATGGCTTCGCTGATTCCTTCCCTTACACAAGTAGTAGAGGGTACCAGTTATGTATGTCCTAGGGGTTCAAAGTGAACCCGCCTCATCCGAGATGTAGCAAGTTAAACTGCCAAGCACCATCATCCTCAGCACATGACATTAAACTGTGACATCGCCCCATGCCTAGAACATAGGGTGACCCCGCCTTGGACGTTATACATGCCCCCCTGGTCTCTACATGGGATGATATCCTCCTTATGGGAGTGATGTTTGTTAGTAGGGGGAGGTAAACCACTTTGGTTTAAGCCCCTACCCTTCCTTGCAGGAGGCAACATCTCTGCTCCTCCTCTCTTCCTGGGTGCCAAGTCTGTATTCCGCTGTGCTTTGTCTCCCTCAGGCCTCCATCCTAGAGTAAGTCCCAGTTCCTTGGGCTACTAACCATGTGTAAACCCCATGAAATCATTTTTGGGCTGCCTAGAGACTAAGCCCCACTTTAACTCCCACGGACGTACCTTTTGTGAGATGATCGTCAGGTCTCTGATACCTCTTGTTACTCGCACTGAGCATGACTCACGTGGGATTAGAGTGAGCACCGAAAATGTCAACAACATGGGAAGCCTAGAGTGTAATCCCCAATCCATCCCGAACTACGAGGACTTTGATCCATGTCAAATAATTGTGCGTAGGAAGCCTCCATGAGGTTCAATCCCACCACCCGTTGGTTGCCCCGACCCCCTTCACGTCAGTTCACCAACAACATGGGCCGCATCAGAGTGTAAGCCCCAATCCATCCCAAACTACGGTAAATTTGATCCATGTCAAGGCATGGTACATAGGAAGCCTCCACGATGTTCAAGCCCAGAACCCGTTGGTTGCTCAGACCCCCTTCACGTCGGTTCACCAACACTTGGGCAACATAGAATGTAATCCCCAACCCATCCTGAACTACATGGTCTTTGATCCATTTCAAGGAATGGTACGTAGGAAGCCTCCCGGATGTTCAATCCCAAAACCTCTTGTTGCTTCGACCCCCTTCACGTCAGTTCACAAACACTTGGGAAGCCAAGAGTGTAAGCCCCAACCCATCTCGAACTATGTGGACTTTGATCCATGTCAAGGAATGGTACGTAGGAAGCCTCCACAAGGTTCAATCCCACCACCTGTTAGTCGCTCCAACCTACTTCATGTCGGTTCACCAACACTAGGGAAGCCTAGAGTGTAATCCCCAACCCATCCTGAACTATGTGTTCTTTGATCCATGTCAAGGCATGGCACGAAGGAAGCCTCCCTGAGGTTCAAGATGACCACCCATTGGTCATTCTGACCCCCTTCATGTCGGTTCACTAACACCTTGGACAGCCAAGAGTGTAAGCCCCAAACAACCATCTTGAACTACGTGTTCTTTGATCCTTACTAAGGCAAGGTACGTAAGAATCCTCCCTGAGGTTCAACCCCAACATCCAGTTGTTCCAACACCCCCTTTTGTCAGTTCAACAGCCCCTTTCCATCCCTAACTACGAGGACTTTGATCCATGTCAAGGCATGGTATGTAGGAAGCCTCCCTGAGGTTCAATCCGAACACCCATCGGACCCCAAGTCCACCTTCACGTCAGTTCCCACCCACTTGAACTATGCGGTCTTTGATCCTTTCCAAGGAAAGGTATGTAGGAATCCTCCACGAGGTTCAATCTCACCACTCGGTCATTCCAACAACCTTCACGTCTGTTCACCCCCATCCCGCATGATATTAAACTGTGGCCCTTTTTTAGTGGTAATCCATTTTAACTCCATCCAGCAGTAAGCCGTTGCGACCTCATCCAGCGGTAAGCTGTTACTACTACATTCAGTGGTATGCGGTTGTCCCCTCATTTAGCGGTAAGCATTTGAAATCCAATCCAGCGGTAAGCCATTGAAAACCCCAATCGACGGTAATCCATCATCAGAAGAACTACGTGGACTTTGATTCCATGCCACGGGGATATGTAGGAAGCCTCTTCAAGGATCAAGACCAAAACCATCATCACCCCATGATGGTTCCCCCCTATCTACCACCCTCTTCATTGAACCGCTCCATCATCCATCCTGATTATTACCCGGGATACCACATACCGGTGGAATCATGCCACCCCATTCCCTATTCCACTTGACAACATTCAGGAAGCCACCCACATGTTGGCCCGAATATCAGCGTTCCATCTAGGGGGTTCCCCCATCTAATCCACTCAAGACAGTGTTATGATATGCCCAATCTGTCTCTGCTGGACGTTAATCTTGTGGCATACACTATGTTAAACATGGGAAGTTGAGGAAAACCTCAGATACATGCCCATGGAATATGATTCCCCACATTCGATGTGGGATTCCTCAGGCTTCCGCGCCCTTGAGAATCCCTATAATAAGGGACAAAAGACAGAAACTCCACTCCCCCATAGTCCAGACATGCCAGTGATGCCCCAACGTGAATACTCCCCTAACCGAAGGTTGCTGCCCTGATCAGACCCCTTGGAATGTCCTAACAAAAGCAGCGAAATTTACTGGCATCCCTGAAGATATGGCACCAGGAAGAGTTTCACGAACAATTTCTTAAATCTATTGGGGAGACCCAGAATAGGTGATGAGTTCCGAGGAGAAATCCACATAAGGAAGAACTGACATCCCATCATCCCGTTTCGATAAAGGAGCAGACGTCCCTGAATAAGGAGCGGATACCGCCCGCCTTTGGAAAGCGGGAATACGGGGTAACAAAGCCGTGCCTATCATACTCAAGCAGACGGACACATGCGACCCGATGAATGAATTGGAAAAAATATCATACATGATTCATTTATGACTTTATACTTCCCATTTAATAATAATTTCCACGTTAAATTAACATTTTGGATAATAATAACTTTCTTTATCATACATGTTTTAACTTGTTATTCTTGATCGTATCACTTAGATCATGATTTAAATACATCCAGAATATAAAATATGATTAATATATCATATATATTCAGAATATAAAATTTTAATATATATATATATATATTAAATGGAAACACCATTCATGGAAACTTTTGTCCGTACGTACGCATGAACGTTGTTTCTGTTTTCTTATCACATTGAATGAAAGTAAGTGATTGAGATATATGTAAATATATATATATATACATATATCTATTCCAGTATAATTGTTATTTAATATATTACATAATTATTAATAATATATATTTTTATAATATTTATGTAATGGTGAAGGTGGAAATGAATCTCATCGCGTCGTGGAGATGGTAAGCCGTACGTACACACGAGCGACAGTATCATTTCTTTAATGATGAAAAGGTGTGGAATTGGATGGTATATTAATGTTATAGAGTTATTATCATGTTATATTCATTATATATATATATATATTACTCATTATTATATACATATATGTAATATAGTGTTGAATAACATATTACATCATGGTGTGGAGACGGTAATCCGTACCTACACACACATGGTGACATTATCATTCATAGGATAGATAAAATAATGAATATGGTTGTAAGATATTTATAATAACATCATAGTATGTATAAGTTACTGGAGTTATTATTTTGGAATGGAAATAACAATGAAAGAGAAAGTGTAAGAAGAAGATAACATTGAAAAAGGTGATGAAATTATTACCTCTTCTTCAGGTGCTTCCTTTTGATTTGAACAAAATGGATCCTTAGGTAGGATTTTTGCTCAAGGTAAGGACACTAGTTTAGAGTGAGGATAGTTGGGAGGATATTTGGGTAGGGGTTAGTTGAGACAAATGGATTTGGAGGTATGAATTTGATAGAAGGGGAAGTGCACTTTTATAAGAGGGGTGAGGGGAACCTTAGAAAAAAACATGAAATATTATTTTATTATACAATCATATTCGATTTATAATGGATTAAAAATGATTAATTTTGATGATAAGATGGGTATGGGTTGAAAAAATATCCATAAATAGGATTTAGAAAGGTTAAGGTCACCATATTATCCTTATCTTTTAGATTTAACTCATGATTAAATAGTTTAACATTTGCTATGTTCTATTGTATTATTATAATAAATGTTTAATAAAATTACTATAAAATGCCAAGAGAAACCCAAGTGGTTAATTAATGATTTATTAATCATTATATATTTCCTTTGGCCGAACCCTATAATTTTATGAAGATTATATCATTTAATAATATAATATTTGTTTTAAAAAATAATTTATGTCAATTTTGACACTATTTAGTGTTTCGTTTTTTTGAAAGTCATCACAAATTGATTACTTCGAAAAAAATACATTTAATAAACCCTAACATGTCATATTCACCTATAAAATTCGTGGATGACATCAAAACTTTCAAATTTTATTTATTGTAATATTTATAATATCAATTATTTTAATATTTTATCAAGAAGGTAATTACTGCATCATCATTGTGTCATAAATAAATTAAATTATTTAATGTCTAAAAATTATAAATAAAATACCATTATGTAGGAAATATTGTTAGATTTCTAATTAATATTTATAGTCTAATTTATCTTATGTATAACGCTTTATTAAAAATGGTTTAGTTATTAAACATTGAATTTAACACTTTTAACTCTTCTTTAAATAAAATAATAAGAAATGCCCTAATCCAATCCAAGCGTACCAAAAAGATAATATTTTATTCCTAAGGTTTTTTTTGGTGAAATTAAACTTATCCAATAGAATTAGGATGTTTTTTAGTGTAATTATAATATCGTTTTTACCTTTAATTACCCTATTTATCTTTAACCGTGGTAAATAAAAGTCAAAAGTTACTATTCATCAAAAATTATTTTCATCTTATTGATCCAAAATTTTCTTTCTGATGTCAATAGTTTCTCTCATATTTTTTAAATTCAATTCATAGAAGAGGTAAAATTATGTTTTATGCAAATTTGTAAATAAGCCTAGAAGGTGGGTAAAAGACGTTAAAAAGTACAATAAAATTTTATACATCTAATTTTTTTATAAAATGAATCCAATGAATAACATCAAACATATATAGGTATTACATATTAATTTTAATTTTTTTAAAAATTAAATAAAATAAATAATTATTCAAATAAAAATTCGGTTTTAAACAATAATACAGTGTTTTTCACTTTTCATCAAAAATTGAAATTTTTCTAAAAAATACAAAAAATTCTCCCTAAGACAATTTTGATATTAAAAATTAAAAAATTAATTCTATTTTACCAAATTAAAAACATACAAGTTCCATTAATTAATTTAAAATTAATTCCCGTTGTCAAAACCAAAAAGCGGGTTTAAAAAAAGTAAATACTATCAAAATATTGACACATGTTTATATCAAATTTAAATGTTAAATTACATATAATGAACTACATTGTATTAAATGATAAAGATATAATCAAATTATACTTTCAAACCAGTAAAATACATAATTTAACACTATAAATTATTTCGATTAAAAAAGTTGTTTCCAATTAAAATTTAGTATTTCTCACTAATCATCAAAATATGAAAGTTATCAGAAAAGTGGAAAAAAATTATCCAAACTAAATTTTTATGGCCCTATTTTAAAGAATAATTTAATTTCATTAAATTGAATATATAAAAGTATCAAATATTAGTTTTAAAAAGGGTTCTCCATTAAAAGGCGTTAAAATTTCATTTTTTGAAAAAATGAATTTGTTCTTATATTTTGTTTAAGAAATAAATAATATTGATTGTAAAATTATAAGGAGTATATAAAATAAAAAATTCAGTTAATAATATTCCTAACCGCGTTTTGAACAACAAGATTGGTAAGTCATGGTGTGCTCAAACTCGGTATTGTGTGTAACTCAAGTTGTTGAATTACTTTGAAGAGATAACGTACTATGAAATCATGGGGTGTTACATTCTCTCCTATATAAATAAATTGCATCCTTGCAATTTGAAATTTTTCTTAGAAAGTAAAAGGTTAAAATAGAAAAAATACCTTTGTGGAAAACCTACATCGGAAATTGGGTTAATAGAATTTAGTATTTATAAGAGAGAAAGGGAAATGAAAAAGTCACCACGAAATTATGATCTTGATTAGGAGAACATTGGTGGAAATTAGAGAAACAAAATTGGAGGAAAAATTAAAAATTTTATGGAGTGATTGAGTTCATCAATCACAAAAACGTTTAACATTGAGGGCCACAAATCCATCAATCTATGATGATTTAAAATATCGTTGGTTCAAAAAAACACAAGGTATTAAGATAACCCATTTTTGGTTTTAAGTTCCATTCCCTAATGTTTACAAATGAATTTCATCATAGACAAAAAAATACATGACAAGTAGTGTTCCAACCATTAACAAATTTCTACCACAAACTCATCTTTCTCTGCAAATGATAATAGAACTAAAAAATATTCTATTATACCTTATTGTATTGGGTTTAAAAAAAATTTATAATTCATGTATCATAACATTTTGAAAAAACTACATTACACAAACCAGGACATCACATAGGCTAGTGGTTGGTGATGTACCCTTTTTACCGTTCAGTTACGGGTTCAAGTCTCGTGGCCTTGCTGGATGCGATAGGTTGTCGCACAAACTCCTGGTTGTCCTTTTTATAACTATCCAAAAATAATCTTAGGAAATGTTTTAACCTTAAACAATAGAATCCAATTTCCGTATTATTTCATTTCAACCTTTAGACTTATCCTAAATAATTTTGTCCAAACTCACAGTCCAAAATTTATAAGGAGGGTAACCATAATGAAGATCTATTTTTCCACATAATAACACGTGAATACATTCATCATGTATTATTTTAAAACATGGTAACACCCTGAATTACCATAAAACCTTATTTATTACATTCATTCCCCCTTATTATTTATAAAATACTAGATATACTCATTATATCCAAAGATGTTGTAAACTACAACCATTATGGAATAAAAAAATAGTTAATTAGTTCCAAGGTAGTCAAAAATATACAATATACATTATCCAACTCAATTATATCTTATTCCAAAATCATTATATCAGTTTAAAAAACATATTAAGGGTAATGTTTCCCCCAACCATATATTTTCCAAATTGTTTAACTTGAAACTGTGTCACTTTACTTGGTACCCTAAAATCTGAAATCCATAACAAAAATGTACTGTAGTACAATACGTATATACTCTATACTTATTATAACTTGTAAATCATTAATAAAATACTAAAATGACATAATTATTTAATAACAACATAAGAACACTAATCATTCCTCTTCATATATGGTAGTATCATAACTTGATTATTATCCAATAGCGTCATTTGGGGCATACTTTGATGATTTGGACATTGATTCGCCTAATGTCCAAAATTCTTGTAGATGAAGCATTTTACATTTGAAACATTTTTCCTACCCTTGAAATCATGTACTTGGTTTCCTTTTTCTCCACACTTATAAAAAAATTCCATTCCCATCAATCATTTACCAAGGTGATTCTTTCCATAGTTATCACATATGGTAAAATACTTCTTTCCCCTCTTCCCTTTATCCATCTTTATCTCTACCATCCTTTTCTTCTCTTTATTCCCTTCAAAGGCATAGGAATCAAAGAATTCATTACTTATATTATTAACAAATGATACTATTTCTTCATATGATGATTATACATGGGAGACTATTTACCTTATAAATGTTGGCTTAATACCATGAAAGATATGATCCTTCATACTCTTTGGATCATGCGTATTATTGGACTTCTTCTTCCTTATACTAGGCACCATTTCCAAACAATGGAAAACACTAGGTTAGTTTATGAATCACAATGGATAATTCCAAACGTGTAAAATACCTAACATAAAGTGAAAATATTATGCATATATTTTATAATCATAAAAAATGTTTTCTTTGAGGAATTATTTACTCCTAAATTCTTTATTATGGCTTGTAAGGAAAATGTGAATTATCCTAAGCATATCTCCCGGGAGTGTCGTAACTAAGAGTGAAGCAAGGCCCGTTGTCATGTACCAGGATACCCTAGGTCAAGCCCAACACTCCTTGTCGGAGTTTTCAATCTTAGGTACATCTGTGCTAGATCCGCCTCTACATTCTCATATCCAAACATTGATATTTTTCATGGAAAATACACAAAATCTCTACATTACAAAAATTCAAGGAAGTTCTTCTATACTAATCCTCAAATTATATCTTAGCGTAATGTTCTCTAATCAGAGTTTTTCTAAATATAGTTTCCAAGGTTTGTACTAAACTTCCTCTGATACCAACTGTAATGCTCCAAGGTTTGTACTAAACTTCCTCTGATACAAACTTTAATACCCCAACCCTAGCTACCCAGAGTCGGTGCATTATTTTAATACAATGACATGATTACAAGGAACCATGTCTTGATGGACCGATCAGTTTAACAGTCTTGGAAAATAGATTAAATACTTGAACATTACATTACACATTCAAGCATAAAACACAATATAAATAATCCATTAAGAATTCCATTATTCACATAGCTTAACCTTTTATATGAAACATAATACATTTCATAAAATCTTTGGAAAACAAAACATAAGAGATAGGTGAGATCAAACGCTTAGTAAGAGTAAGAAATACACCAGAAGGTAACATAAACATTAGGTATGGTGAATAATTCAAAACAGATGCCTTTATAAATAATAAACATGAACACTTTATGGAAGGAATATGAGCTAAGTAATTAATTCCATAATAAAACATAGTCATGTGTATTATACTAGTTAAATATCTACATGAACCATCAATATTATTTTCATAATGAGGGAATGCATAATGCGGGGAATTCTGAAACATTTTGTCAATGCCTCATCCAAGACGTCTAAAAATGATTAAGGCCACTAGAAAAACCATATATCAAATTGGGAAAGGCCTCAAACAATTCCACATCTAATTGTTTAATGAGACCTACTGATTCATCGAGGAGCTGTAGTGGGCTCCACACATCACTTATTAAGACTAATACATTCCTCATATAAAAAGGTTGAAACATAACATAAACATTCATATTAAAACTAGCATACGAAATGTCAATACTTTAACCATAAACCATGAATGGTATAAAAACCACACTTCCAGAGTCAAACATATCACAAAATTTTAAATACAATATGGAAGATTTTATCTATAATAAATCAACATCAATCAAGAATTGTATTCAGTAAAGGATGTTGACATAGTTGAAAATGATCAGTAAAACTCTTTGAGGGAAATACCATTTTTTATGAAATAATTTAGAAATCTCACAATTTATAAAGGAAGTCATTTAAAAATTGTTTTTGAATCAATTTCCCATTCCACTTTGAATATTTTGAAAGTAATTAACATTTTAAAATAATTATGTACCTAAGAATAAATACTTAAAATCATTTTGAAAGCATGGACATTAATTAAATAGATTTAGAAAAATAAATCTTCAAAAAATTTAAAATAATGATCTAGTTAATGAGTCCCTTCCATAAAACCTTAAAAGACACCTTTTGAATTATTTTTATAAAACATGGACATGGGTGATAAATATTTCCCAATAAATCCTTGTATATAAACAATCTCGGATAATAATGAGATTGAGTAATTAACCCTTACGTTGTACTTTCCTTTAGTCGAGGGTACGTTTAACCTACTGTATGATGAAAATAGTATGTTATTAAATTATAACAGAACCATATTAATATTTATGATATCATTCATTATTCATTTATGAGTTTATACTACCCATTTAAGAATAATTTCCATGTTAAATTAAAATTTTGGGTAATAATCGTTTTCTTTATCACACGTGTTTTAACTTTTTATTCTTGATTGTATCAATTAGATCATGATTAAAATACTTCTAGAATGTAAAACATGATTTATATACCATATATATTCAGAATATAAATTTGTACAATAGATATATCTATGAAATGTAAATACCATTCATGGAGATAGTAATATGTTCGTACGCATGAACGTTGTTTCCATTTTCTTATCGTATTGAATGGAAGTAAGTGATTGAGATATAATTAAATAAATAAATAAATATATATATTTCCAGTAGCATTATTTTTTCATATATTAAATACTTATTAACAATTTATATTTTTATAATCATCATTTAATGGTGAATGTGGAAATGAATCTCATCGCGTTGTGGAGATGGTAAGCCATACATACACACGAGCGACGATATCATTTCATTAATGATTAAAAGGTGTGGAATTGGATTTTATATTAATTTTACCAAGAAATTATCATGTTATATTCATTATTTATATACATATTACTCATCATTATATCCATCTGAATAATACAGTGTTGAATAAAAAATTACACCACAGCGTGTAGACAGTAAGCCGTACATACGCACGCATGGTGAGATTATCATTCATAAGATAGATAGAATAATGAATATGGTTGTACCATATTTATAATAATGCCACAGTTTGTATAAGTTAATGGATTTATTATTTTGGTATGGAAATGAAAAAGAAAGAGAAAGTGGAAGAAGAAGATTACTTTGAAATAGGTGATGAAATTATTACCTTTTCTAAGGGTGCTTCTTTTTGATTTAAACAAAAGGTATCCTTAGGTTGGATTTATGCTCAAGGTAAGGCCTCTATGTTGAAGTGAATATTTTTTTAGGATATTTGTTCATGGTTTCTCTGAGACAAATGGCATTGGAGGTGTGAAATTGAGAGAAGGGTAAGTTTTCTTTTATAAGAGGGGTGAGGGGCACCTTAAGAAAAACTTGATATATTATTTTATTATACAGTCATATTCAGTTTATAATGGCTAAAAAATGATTTATATTTAATTTAGGGTAGTTTTGGGTCAAAATAATTTCATCTAATAGGTTTTAGATAGGTTTAGGTATCCATATTAACCTTATCTTTTAGATTTAACTCTTAATTAACTAGTTTAACATTTACCATGTCCTCTTGTATTATTATAAAATATGGTTAATAAACATAATATAAAATGTAAAGAGATCCACTAGTGTTTCATTAATGAAATATTAATCATTATATTAGTCATTTTTCCAAAACTTATATTTTTAGGAATATTATATCACTTAATAATATAATATTTGTTTTAAAATCTAATTTAGGTCAATTTTGACACTATTTAGTATTTGGTTTTTTTGAAAGTCATAAATACATGACTAATTCTAAAAAAATACATTTAATCAACCCTAACATGTCATATTAACATATAAAATTCGTTTATTCCATCAAAACATTCAAATTATATTTATTTTAATATTTATGATTTTAATTAGTTTAATATTTCATTAAGAAGGTGATTACTGCATCATCATTGTGTCATAAATAAATTTAATTATAAATGTCTAAAAATTATAAAGAAAATTCCATTGTTTATGAAATAATTTTATATTTATAATTAATATTTATAGTTGAATTTATCTTATGTATAACCCTATATTAAAAATGGTTTAGTTATTAAACATTGAATTTAACACTTTTAACTCTTCTTTAAATAAAATAATAATAAATGTCCTAATGTATTAAAATTGGTCCAAAAGAATAATATTTTATTCCTAAGGTTGGTTCTGGTTGAAATAAATTTATCCAATATAATTAAGACATTTTTTAGGGAAATGAAAATATCATTTTTACCATTAATTACCCTATTTACCTTTAACTGTGGTAAATAAAAGTCAAAAGATACTAATCAAAAAAAAAATATTTCCATCATATTGAACCAAATTTTACTCAAATATTTCATCTTTGTGTCTTAGATTTTTGAAATTCTATTCACAGATGTGTTAAAATTACGTTTTATTCAAATTTTCAAATGTGCCTAGAAGGTGGGTAAAAGACATTAAAAAGTTCAATAAAATTTTATACATCTAATATTTTTATAAAATGAATACAATTATTTAAATTGTTCATATATAGGTACTATATATCTATTTTATTCAATATAAATTTAAATAAAATAAATAATTATTTAAATAAAATGTTATTTTTAAACAATAATGCAGTGTTTTTCACTATTCATGAAAAATTTAAAATTTTCAGAAAAATAAAAAAAATTTCACCCTAAGATAATTTTGATATTATTAATTAGAAAATAAATTCTATTTTACCAAATTCAAAACATAGATGTTTCATTATTTAATTTAAAATTAATTCCCGTTTTCAAAACCAAAAAGCGGGTTAAAAAAAAGAAAGACTATCAAAAGATTGACATTTGTTTATGTCAAATTTAATTGTAAAATTACTTATAATGACCTAAATTGTATCAAATGATAAAAATATAATTTAATTATACTTCCAAACTATTCAAATTCATAATTTAACACTATAAATTATTTCAACTAAAAAAGTTGTTTTCAATTAAAATTTAGTATTTTTAACTATTCATCAGAATATGAAAGTTATCAGAAAAGTAGAAAAAATTTATCCAAACTAAATTTTTATGTCCCTATTCTAAAGAAGAATTTAATTTAATTATATTGAATATATAACAGTGTCAAATATTATTTTTAAAAATGGTACTCCATTAAAATGCGGTAAAATTGAATTTTTTTGAAAAATGCATTTGTTCTTATATTATGTCTAAGAAACACATAATATGAATTATAAAATTATAAGGAGTATATAAAATTCAAAATTCAGTTAATAATATTCATAACCACTTATTTAATGACTAGTTTGGTAAGTCAGGGTGCACTCAAACTCAGTGTTGCATGTAGTGCAAGTTTTTGAATTACTTTGAAGAGATAACATACTATGAAATCGTGGGGTGTTACATTGGGTATAATACATATATAATGATATATATATATATATAATGAAGTTAAATGATAATTGAAATCTAAAATTAAGACTTAATGTTATCCATAAATGATGTTCATCATGAAGTTTTATTATTTGTTATGGATTCTTAAGGTTAATGTGAGTACAATTCTTGTATTGGGATTTTGATGATGCCCATGCGACACAAAATGAGTTTTTATGATTGATAGACCATGAATTATACCATATAAGGTTTTATACACTATGTATATGTTATATTATGGGTGTATAGTTTATATTTGGGGTCCCCACTACCCATGGTTAGTGAGATACTTAACATTAAAACATTTATAAATTGATACCTTTCTTATAAATCCTTTAGAATTAGCCAATTAGGGGGTGGTTAGGTGTGTTGTTGATCATGTCATAAGTTGGAGGTTAACCAAGTTTATATTTTCCTTCTATATGATGAGTATGACATTTGGGTACTCATTTTAGATAGACCAAGGAATTGTATTTCCATAACTATTTGATACAATGATTTTTTTATCTATTTAACCAAGGGATATGTGATGTAATAATAAATAAAGGTGAATGACATGTGTTGTATTTGTTAACCTGGTTATAATATACTTATAGAATAAATAACATCTGAGCTTGATATTTTGGATTTACACATTCCTTGTCCCAAGGTCACTCGTTGTCTTAAATAAATGGATTATAATAGAATGCATGCTAGAATATGATGCAACTGGTGGATACATGTATAGATATACATGTGTTTGATAGAGATCATGCCACATCCCTTTGTATAATAATTATCATTGATGATTTCCTAGATGAAACTCTTTACTTACATTTAATAATTTATAAATCTATATTTATTATCAATTCTATAAATACCATTGGATCATACTTTATGGTTGAATGAATATAGATTTATGTTTACTCAATGAGCTACTATAAATGTGTTTTAGAGTTAATTCAAAATTAGTTATGGATGAGTATTCACATTGTATTGAATATGATGCAATACATGATGATATTAATGAAATATTTAGAAAAGTTTTTTAGAAGATATCTTAATGAAGTTTTGGATATTATTTTATAAGTTATTTTATATGATACATTATAAGGTAAAATGAAATAAATTGTAAAGGTGTTAGTGTAAGAGGGTGATTAATGAAGATAGTACTTAAATCCTACATTCATATGATTCTTATAGAATATATCATATGTGATTATATGGGAATAACATAAAGAGTGTTCTATGATACAATTCCACTAACATCTACTAATGGTAGTGAATGATTTAGGCATATCACTAGGAGAAGTACAAGTTATTACTCAAGTACCTTATCATATTGTATCGATCACATTAGTCATGTCATAGTGCACTAGATCATATTGTATGATCCATTTTACTTTATATTATTGTAATGATGAAATAATATTTCATATTAGTTATCATTACTATTAAGTATTTCATATGATAGAGAACACAATAGGATCAAATGATGGACACATATGATGAATTAATGATATTTTTTATGCATAACTCATAAATTTCATAAGATATATGTTAATTCATGTAATGACCAGGGTTTTCGTGATTTCTATATAATGAGGTAATAACCATGATATATTGATCATTAAAGCCTTCCTTACCTATAGTTGATCCTCCCGTCCCATGATCTATCTTTTTCTTCCATCTTTACCTTGAGAGGGACTAGCATGATATGGATTTATGAAGATTCCCATATATACAATGGATGATTCACATTAGATCATGGATACATCATAGAGGGGGGAGACTTTTTCTATTACTTGGGGATATTTTCTAATCACTAAATGATGAATATGGATACAATTTGTCTTTATTATAAGGTGTATAAGGGGTTCTTAATTATATATTTATTTATGTTTTAGGTTCTATTTATGGTGATCATGGGTTTTTGTTTTTATAATTTTTTTCTATTCCATTGTATATGTGCTATAAAATCCTTTGAAACCCAATATAAAACTCAAGAGTCTCTTAGAGAATTGGAAAATGATTTTTATCTATGTTACATGAGAATACAAATGATATATTCATGGAGATATTAAAATAATGTGAAAAAAGGAATTTGATTTATAAAATCAAGAGTTCATGAAAATAATATAATATCATAATAAGAATTGAAGGATCAAGTCTTCTAAAGATTTAAATGATAATATTTGTGATTAGTTTAAATATTCCTGAAGACTAAGGATCATAAAAAATTAAAGCGTCTATATTAATTTGTTATCATATTCAAAATTGAAAAATCAAATCCAGATTATATCCCCAGATTATAATAGTATAGAAAAAAATATGAATATTGTGTGAGAGACCTGAATAGTTTCAATATTTAATATTATATGATATGAAGAAATTTTTTTTATCCAATGATAATATGTGAGGTTTATCCAAATGCGTTTAAAGATAAGAGAAGAAAATAGATGTATCCCAACACATATATTATTGATTATATTATTTTTTAAAATTTATGAAGATAAATATTTAAGATAATTAATATATATATATTGTGGATTTGAGAAAAACATTGAGACTATTGTAAAGATGATGTTTCCTTGAAGATTACTATAATATTGAGGAAGGATATCAAATTGATTAAATCTAGTGGAGACATAAAAATCCTTGCTGACTAGACATTAAATGGTCCAACTAAATATATATTTGAAGAAGGACTAGTTGGTGCTAGTTCATAAAAAGAGTGTAAGTTGGTTCTTTCATGTAATCTGGTTTGTTCCATGATACAAGGTTCAAAGATATACCCTTTACCTTGTATAATTTTTTGTAATAAATGATCAACCATGTGTGTTTGGGATAACATCCACTATATATAAAGGACTACCTCAGACTTGTGAGTGAACCTTGAAAATCATTGTGTGCATTGTTTTTTATATCTTATTTATCATTTCATCCATGAAAAACATGCGAGAGAAAAAAATAATGATATCCATTCACCTAAATTGGTGTAGTGGTAAAAGATAATGGTTTAGATTGAAAAAATTTACCCACCTCATTCACCCCATCCTCTAAGCTTGTGTAACAAATCAAGTTATTACTGGTTGTGAAATTCATAGAGAATTTTAATTTTTGTCTCAGAGTAGGGGATGTTTGGATAATCTGGATTCAGATAAGAATTTATGATAGTTATAATATCTTTTGGAGATGGTTTTTATATGTATTGAGGGTTTTGGGAGCATTTAGGTACTCTAGTGACTGTCTAGTGTTTTGGGTTTGAGTTCAATTGTTTTATGGATTTTATCTACTACAAAATTAACACATGATTTGGGATAACTACACATATTTCTTGAGATAACCATGTAGATGAATTTTCCCTCAAGGTACCTTGTGTATGGTTTTGTAAATTCTATGAGGGTATCGTGTGTAGAGTTGTAATATGTTGTAAAGAGAGTTCACAGTTTGAGAAATCTTGTTTCCAAACCATGAGAGAGGGTATTTCTTGGGAAAATTAGAGCTACACTATTGGGAAAATGTTCTATATAACCATGCAGCCACACTATATGGAGATGTGTCTCTCGAACTATATGAGTTTCATGGTGGGAAAAAATTTGGAAACCTATATATATCCAAACCATGTGGATGCCTAAAATTTATTTAAAGTGTTGAAATAATAATTTTCTCCCACACTTATTTCTTTTGTTTACCCTCTAATTCTTCTCTATTATTTGGTTAAACTGGTGTACTCACTATCCCCATACTCCATTTATTTTAACATAGTTATGTGTGTTCTTAGTGTATGTTTTCATGGTATTTGAATTCATGATTCCTGCTTCTACCCTATGCCTATCTCCCCCTCTACAGCCTCTAATTTTGGAATATTTCTAGTTAAGTTTTAGCACGGAATCCATCGAAGTATAGAGGAATAGGAAAATGATGGTGGGGGTTTTTCATAGAATTCATAGTGGATTCCTTAGGACAATGAACATATGTCAGTTATAACTATTTTTTAGAGGTACATCACATAATGTATTTATTTAAGGTTTTTGATTAATTTAATTAAAATTAGAAATTGAGTGTGTACTAGATGATATTTATTTTTCTTGGGATAGTGTTAGAGGTATTCCTCGGATCTTATTGGTGAATTTGGTTACAATATCAATGTAGTTGTATTACCCAGTGAGATTTTAGGTGGTTATTCCTTTTCAAACTAGTTCTATATAATTAATTATAAATTGTTATATTTAATTGCTTTGGGTGTTGTGGCTTGAGATAAGATGTTATATGCATATACAATCTTGAGAGAGGTTTGGACTTTTTGATGAATGATCTTGATTAATGGGAATAACTCAATATAAAGTAGGTGGTCTATGAAAATCCCTCTACAATATATGAATTTGTTTATGTATCAGGTGATATATAATATCTCCACTGAGTGTGATTGATACTATCTATAAAATGAAATTGTTTTCCTTAAATCACAATGAACAAAATAGAAGTGTCAAGGGATACAATGGACCCTAGAATGATATAATGATTACTTATCCACCAATGGATGAGAGCTTGATCACATATGTGTGACAAGAGACCCATGGGGACCATAGGTGTATAGACACAAGGGATAAATATAGTGAACCTTGTAATAGGAACCCTTAGGCCCCATTGTGTATCTAAGAGTGATGAGTTGGGATTATTTTCCTTGGGTTACGCCATGTGGAATCTTGGGATACCTTATATACCAAGGGGATAGTTTAATATAGAGTGGTGTGAGTGTTTATCCCCCATTGGTTTGTGAATATCCAATTTTTTTATTCTATGGGAAGAATTATAGAGAGGTTGGAGGCAAGAAGACTTAACAAACATGACCATGAGAATGATATGGGATTTATTAGATCTCTCTAGTGTGACACATGTATGGTAGTAACAATGAGGCTGATCAAGATATAATGAAATCGTAGTGGTGTTGAGGGATGTCATACCCTCTGAGTGATAGAAATAGACCCAAATGTTGAGAGTATGAGATGGGGTCCCATATAGGTTGTCCATATTATGATATAAACTAGGGGACCTTGATGGGTGACCTAATTTTCATGTTTTCCTTAGGAAGGGTTAATATAGGAAGAGTAACACAATGATAGACTAGCATAGATGCAACAATGATTCTAGGTTGTATAGTTGAGAGGCCATCTAAGGGGATATCTATCAGTTTTGGGAATGTGTTCAACCCATTTGTGTGACATGTATGGATCCAAGGAGGGTAGAGACTATGTTTAGGATACAATAGGTTATGAGGTAGGATATTCCCCCAGGCATATGGGACATTTATATAAAAGATATATATGGTTCTGGGGAGCTTGATGTCTTGGGGTATATGTGATACATGTGTCCCAAGACACTATGGAAGGATATATACCATGTAATTATAGCCTATTAATGGTTCTAGGTTGAGTATGTTTCTCCTTGAGTGTATGATATATGATGTCCCCAAGGTGGGATGCCTGAGTTGTATGATATATGAGGTTCTATGGAGGAGGATACCCCTAGGTGTATGTGATATGAGGCTCTAGTATGGGAGACCCCCAAGGTGTATTCTATACTATTTTTGGGTAATATATGAATACTAAGTGCATGATGGTTCTAGATAGGGGTTTTGACTCCAATGTGGATGGATATGATGTCTCCAGGTAGGGGATTTGACCCCATGGGTGGATGGTATAAGATGTTCTAGAGAGTGTCTTCCCCTGGGTAATATTTCACTGCTTCTTAGTAAGACAAGGATACATCGAGTGTATGATATTCTGTATTAATTTTCATGGAAGAACATGGTTCCCCATGGGGGGTGTATTATTCTCAATGAAATTTTCTATTGGATGAAGAAGTTATTTTTGACCTCAGGTGCCACCTTAGAACTAAGAGATTGATGTAAATTATTTTTGTGTGTTTCAGTATTATATTTATTATATTGATCAGATCACATGTGCATATAAAATATTTACTGGTTATGTTAGAGAAACCATTAGTTGTTACCGTTGATTTGTACTCACACTCTACTTGGGAGACCTCATCACTTTGGTACTCAGGTGTACCACATATTTGCAGGTTTAGGTAGAGTATATGTCTAATGTTTATTGATTAGGCTAGAGTGTCTTAATAGGGATTTAGAGGTTGGGATGGGGTAGGATCTGAGATTGAAGTAGAGCCTCTTCCATATTTATTTATTTTTTCAATTTCAATATCTGATTAACTTTATAGTAATTAGTCGGTATGTTTGATTATTTTCTTGAATATTAATTTATTTTATCATGTTTTTTATTTATTAGATTTTCATACTCTAATTATTATTATGGATATTGTTTGTATATTTTTATCTAGTTATTTACTCTGATATGAGATTATAGTCTACCATGGTAACACCTCAAACCATTTTTTCTAACTAGTAGCTTTTGAAATATGGGTAGGCATGCCGGAGGTCACATGATGACTTAGTTATAAAATTTGGTGAGTGGTCCTCAGACGATGTGACACCAAAAATTTGCATCAGTGTGTATTTTTCTATATTACTATTTAGGGTATAGTGGGTGGGGAATAGAGATGTGTCATATCTTGTAATGATCATTGGGCTAGTGTGTTGTGAACACCATTTTCTTTGTGATTCCCATGTCATTGGGGATATAATATATTTTTATCATATTTTCTATCATAATCAATATACTTATTAAAATATGATATATTTATTTGAGATTTTTATTATGGTTTTCACTCCTGACCTGTTGGAAACAAACCTATGTACACGATTCATTTTTAGAAATTAGGATCCACATGACATATATATTCTTGATTGTGAGTGATTTCAATAATAATATAGGGTTTATCTATTAAATGTGTCAATGAAAACTTATATATCATTTTCTGATAAAACTTGTTAGTGAAATTATACTTTGTTTCCGCATCGTATTTTCTTCGGATGACAAGTCATGTTGACTCCATCATGGGATTTTCTCTGGTAATGATTGTGAAGTACCTCTATGAAAGTGATGTATATTCAACTTGAGTGGTTTGATATGAGAATTGGATTCAATTGTGATAGACCCCTTGTTGGATATTGTGATACTAGTTCGGTTACATAATGTTTTATCAACAACCTATATGATGTTTTACTACATGGCTTCTTAGTGGAATTATACTTAACAAAACATTATTAATATGATTTTAATAAATAAAAATAATTATTTTATGATGTTTTTATATTAACATGGTTGTGAGATGATCTTTAAGGGGGTATTATAGTACAAGGATTCCCAATGAGGATGTGTTCCATTGATTGGGTGATTGAATCGACATGGGATGCCTGATATATCTTTGTGAGAACCCTATAATGGGTGATATGGAATGTGATTTTCATTATAGATGTTTAAAAAGAGGTCCAGTATGCTTGAGAGATATGTTTTGTATTAGACATGGGCTCCCCTAATATGTGGATACCCTAGAAAGGGTTGAGAAAGGCATATAAACTTCCTTGGGATTTGTGATGTGAAGAACACCAAGTGTTAGTTCTTCTCATATTAAGGTTGGGTTTTTTAAGGTAGGATTAGTTGTATGATTGAACTTATGGATCATGATACTATATGTTTGGATCTTGGATTGGTATAGAATAAGTTGTCTCTTCTAGGTTGGAATGATTCCAGAGTTATAGGTGATCAGGTTGAAGGCCTTGTCATGGTTGAGATGTTGAGACTGTTGATAAGAAATACCTTAGATGATTTTGACTAGATGTGTATAACATAAATGGGAGGAATAATATTCCAATTATCTAGGAAACCAATCCTAGGGGTGATGAAGTGTGACTCATGGGATTGTAAGATATGTTTTATGATCAGGTGGTATTATCATGTACACCCATTGTTTTCAAATAATATCAACATAGATTGTGGGTAAGAAGCTACAAGGGAGGTTCTTAGATATGAAATCTTCCTGGCAGGGAGAGAGTGTGAATTAGAATTTATTTTTCAAAATCCCTCAATATATTATGTAAAGTGAACATTGTGTATATTCAGATCAATTTTTGGTTTGTGAATCGATGAGAAATCATGTGTGGGATTAGGACCAATGTGTTTGACTAGACACCCATGGGCATGGAATCCTAAGGCGATGAAGATAATATTTTCAAATATTTTACAAAATAATTAAATATTTTTAATACGATAAACCTACTATTTTAAGGAAATCTATTTAATTTTTAGGTTTTAGTGATAATTTGAGATTAATTGTGAAAATAGATTAATTTTTGGGTTTTAACTATTTTTTATCATTTTCATGTCTCAAACAAAAACATTTTATACAATAATATAAATTGTGAAATTAATTTTTTAGGATACTATATTCATTTGGATGAATTTAATTTAATATAACTAATTGCTGAATGTAAAGTTTAGAGGCCAAAAATGGGCACACAATTCAGTCCTTGAAATTTGTGCACATTTATGGAGACATTCAAATATGGGTACATATATTATTAATAGAATATATTAAATGAGACTATTTTTTTAAAGAAAAATTATAGTTTAGGTTCATTTTATTTGAATATGGAATCATGGGATTCAACCTCCTTCACTGTAACATCACAAGTAAATGAAGAATAAAATATTTTTATACTTTTTAATATTTTTGAATTAAATATTAATTTTACTTTAAAAGGGTTGCTATGTTCAATAACGTACCCAATATGCAACAACAGGTTTCCTTGGAATCTTATGTTGCACACTAATAATATAATATTATTATTTTAAATGGTAGTTACCTCCTAGCCATTGTATTGGAGTGAATGAATGAAACTAAATACAATATTAGTATTCATTTTTGTTAAATGTATTTAAATTATGGAATAAAAATTTAGAGGCTTAAAATGTGAATGAATATAATTTTAAGCATAATTTACATTAAAAGGCCGATTTATCGCCTTTTAAAGGAGAAAATTCTTTAAATATAGTTTTTTTACTTTAATATATTATATATGACCAAATAAAATCCTTACTTAGAATGGGGACATCAAAATTTACTTTGTGTAATTTTTTTGAATTTTTCCGATAAAGTTCATTTTTAATGAATAGTGAAAAATATGGTATTTTAATTCAAATGTGACTTTTAATATAATTTATTTATATGGTTAGAATATATTTTTAGTTGGTTTTAAAGTGAAATTAAAATATATTTTTACCATTTTATCCAATGTGGGTCATTGGAATAAATCCCACTTTGAAATTGGACATAAACAAGAATCAATCTTTTGATAGTTATTAATTCTTAAAAACACGCTCTTTGTTTTGACAGAGGGAATTAATTTTAAAATTAATTAATTCCACTTCTATGTTTTGAATTTGGATAAATAGAAATCATTTTTGAATTCAGAATGTCAAATATAGATTAGGCTGAATTTTTGGTATTTTTATGAAAAACTTCAATTTTTGGTGAATAGTGAAACCACTTAGTGGTTGTTAAAAAACTGAATTTTTCATTTAAATGAAATTTTACCACTTCTGTGAATTTACTTTCAAAAATAATACATACATTATTGTTATCAAGAAGTAAAATGTGGTGAATTAAGAAGAAAATACATTTTGGTGAATAGTAACTTTTGACTTATTTACCGTGGTTAAAGGTAAATAAGGTAATTCAAGGTAAAAAGAATATTATAATATTTCACAATTACCTTAACACCTGTCAAAACCTTATTGGTTGAGTCATTTATGTCCATGAGAATCTTTGGGTCGATTTTGGGACCCCATTGAGCCACATGGGTGTGATAATGACAATTTAGATTTATTAATTTAATGTAAAGGCAAATTTGACATTAACAAAAATATTTTAGTAATTAATTTTTATATTGTGTTATATAAGTAATAATTTCGACTATAAATATTAATTGGAAAGATAAAAATATTTCCTACATCATGGTATTTCTTTTATAATTTTTAGACAACAAATAAATTAAATTATTTATGACATAATAAAGATGGAGTATTCACCTCATTAATAAATCATTTAAATAAATAAGATTATAATAATTAAAATATTATCCAAAACATGTCCAATTTTTATTGGATGGATTTATTTTGACCCTTAATCATCTTATCTTTGACTATAATGATTTTTGGACCATTAGAAACCGAATATCATTATATAATAAAATAATATTTTCACATTTTCCTAAAGAGCCCCTGCTCTCCCTTATAAAAGGATACCACCTCTAACCAATTTCTCACACCTCTCAATCCATTTGGCTCTTCCAAACTCTACTAAATTAATCCCCCTACATCCCTCTTCTCCCCCTATAAGCCTTATCTTAAATAGAAGGCACTTCAATAAGTCCTTTTGGTTCAAACCAAAGGAGTTACCCAAATTAAAGGTAACCGTCTCTCTCTAATAGTTTTCATTTATTTTACTTCTCCGACCACTAAACTCTTTTTATTTATTTATTTTGTAACAAAAAATATATCCTCAATATACTATTATTTTTTATAATAAGTATTCTATCTACAATTACACACACCTCCATCTAATGGATGAAGAACATAATGTTTCTTTGGATGGAAAACTGAGGCATCATGAAACAATGATTGTTTGATTATCTCCTACCACCTCTCATGGTAGATATTATGATGGAACCGTATTTATATATGATATATATTATTTTTATGATTTCATTATTCTTATGTACTTCCCAATTATATCAACACATTATGGTTTCCATAGTGGGTAAATACGATAATCTCATTTGAGGAAGTGTAGACTACCGCCCCCTTAAAGTGATGTGACTTGTTAATGCCTTATGTGCGATGTATAAAGGATAGTGTTAAGGATATCATATATGTTATTATACTGTAATTATAATATACCTATGTATCATTATGTTTTATTTCTATTAAAATAAGAAATATAAATGAAATTATTGTTCATGCATACGTACGACTTACCGTCTCCATGAACGGTGCATTTCATTTCTTACCTCTAAATGTTACGTACTATTATAAATACATGTATATACATGTATATATATAATATATATGATATATAAATAATGAATATCATTTTGGATATAATGGAATATTGACCACATGGATCACATGTAAATATAAGGTGTTCATTTTTGACTGAAGTGCCAAATATCCACAAAACAAAAGTTATTAACTTAAATGAAAACATAATGTTTATAACATGGTAATGAGTGAAATAAAAGGAATAATAAACTTGAAAAAGGTTCTTAAGAAAGTAAAAATTAACTTTATTTTATTATTCAGGATATTAAATAATGATCGAGTCAATTCAGACACGAGGTAAGGGAACTTCTTAACCCAATTTCTGTTCTTTGGGTTGATATCTAATTTCTTGTTTATGCCATTCCATAATTATGTGAGAAATTAATTTTTATGTATTCATACTTGATTTATGTGTACTTATATTTAATACACATAATAGATCTATTTTATTTACAAAATGATCTTTTTAAGGGACTTCTTCTCAATCTCCTTTCATTGAGGCATATTTTGTTTTAATACACGACTTTCTTTTATACGCTGTATAAACACCCTTGACTTTTCAAAGGGAGTCTTTTTCTACGATGATTTTTAATAAATGACAAAAAAATATGTTTATTTTAACGTAAGTGGTGATAACAACCTTTCCACCTCCACAAGTATTATTTGATCTTTGGCATCCTCAACAAGACGTAATGTAAAAGAAAATAAATACCTTATACTCTTTTATGTATTTTTTGGTATTGAAAATGGTTTTTTAAATGGATTTGTTATGTCAATATATTTAAGTGATATATTGTGATTGAAATGTGGAAATCTTTCCTTTCCTTTATATTTTTTGTATGTGATATGATTTTATAATGGTACTTGGACATTTGACGGGTGGTTACGTAATAAACCAAATGACAGGTGGTGCCGTGAAAACCAGGACGGGTGGTTACGTTACAACCTCCAATGCATTGGGTATAGAAGTCGGCCGTATGGCTATTCTATTAAGTGATATGTGTGGAAGTCGACCGTATGGTTAGTCCATTTAAGTATGTTTATGTCTAAAGCTAATTTTATATATTATGTGTTCATTATATGGGTTTTATGTGAATATTTTGGTTACAAAAGGGTAAGAAATGATATTTTATTCAGTGAAGAGTATTTACTACTTCATAAAGGTGAAAATTATTACTTGTGTTAAGGTATTCATGGTTTACTTGTTGATTTAAAATACTAACAATTTTCCTTATTTGTGTATCCCTTACTGAGATTTTTATACTCATCCCACGTTTTTGAAATGTTTTTCACAGGACATATTGTGGAATAGGGTCAAGGACAGGATCAAGGAAATTTCATTCTGTCTTAAACATGGAAATAGACATGACTCTATTTTTTCAATAGTTCATGTTTAAAAAAATAGAAACTTTATAGAAGTGCCTACCTTGTAAATATTTTAAGATGTAATAGTTGTGGCCTCAATCTATAATCTATAAACATGAAAATATACTCAATGTGAATTATTAATTTAATTCAATATTAATTATGTTTTAAGGCCGGGTCCTTATAGTTGGTATAAGAGGTCGGTTTGGACAACTTTAAGAGTTAGGGTATTGTTAAATTAATTTCCATAAAGTAATTTATGTTAATATTGAAATCATATAGTATTTTCAGATTACCATGTTGTTTTGTCTAAGATATGTCTGTGTTAAGAATGATTTTTCATAAAGGAAATAGAGAAACTTTTCTGGGAAGGCATACCGAGGAGAATGACCTTCTGAATTAGCAACAAGAGATGGTCAGAATCAGAATTGAGTAGTTTAGTACAACGATGGATCAGTTGAATCAGGTTATTACTGGAGGTTTGTTGAAAAGTTTTCACCATTATCTAGTCCAACGACTAAGTTAACTCGAAAAGGTGTTAAGTTCATCTGGACAAAAGAATGTGATGATTGTTTTTAGGAATTGAAAAGCTGATCGGTGAATGCTCCAGTTTTGGCACTACCATCCAGAAATGGTCAGTTTGTTATCTACAGTGATGCTTTGTTGAAAGGACTGGGTTATGTACTAATGAAAAATGATCAGGTAATTTCTTATGCTTCACGTCAGTTGAAACCACATGAGTTAAATTACCCAACACATGATTTGGAATTAGCTGTTGTTGTTTTTGCTTTAAAAATTTGGAGGCATACTTTGTAGGGAGTGAAGTGTGAAATATATTCTGATAAAAAAAGTTTGAATTATATATTCACTCAGAAATAATTGAACATGAGACAGAGGAGATGGTTGGAATTAATCAAGGATTACGATTTCACGATCCATTACCATTCAGGAAAAGAAAATAAAGTGGCTCATGCTTTGAGTCAAAAAAGTAATGCTTCATTAACCATGTTACGTTTGGAACGAGATCCTCTGGTTTTTTATTTAATGAACTTTGGAATAGAAGTTGTTGGTATAGGAAATTCTTCTATTTTGTATCAGGTGTTAGTGAAATCATCTCTATCAGACAGAATAAAGAAATCACAGAAAGAAGACAGTGAGTTGTAGAAAAAGGTAGAGTTAGTTCAGAATGGTAAGTTGCATGAATTTAACATTGATAATGATTGTGTTTTGAGATTTGGAAAGAGATTATGTGTGCTTTGTGATTCACAGTTGACGAATGAGTTGTTATGTGAAGCTCATAGTTCTCCGTTTTCAGTTCATCCTGGCAGTACTAAGATGTACAGAGATCTTCAGGAGTATTACTGGTGGGATGGAATGAAAAGAGATATTGCTGATTTTACTGTGAAGTGTTTGAATTTTCAGATGGTTAAAGCAGAGTGAAAATTACTAAAAGGAATGATTCTGCTTTTACCGGTACCAGAGTGGAAATGAGAAAATATATACATGGACTTTGTTGTGGGATTTGCAAAGACATCTCGAGGTAATAATGCAATCTAGGTTATAGTTGATCGATTGACTAAATCTGCTCATTTCCCTCCTATTAGAGATACTTTGTCTCTAGATCAACTTGCTCGGTTGTATGTTAAAGAGATAGTCAGGTTGCATGGAGTTCCCCTCTTCATTGTATCTGATCGTGATCCAAAGTTTACTTCTAACTTTTGTAAAGGACATCAGAAGTTGTTGGGTACTGAATTAAACTTTAGTACAACTTTTCATCCTCAATCAGATGGGCCATCATAATGAAAAATTCAGACCATGGAGGAAATGTTATGGGATTTCTCGATATATTATCGTGGAATTTGGGACCAACATCATTCATTGGTTGAATTTTCATAAAATAACATTTTTCATTCTAGTATACAGATGGCTCCATTTGAGGCATTATATAGAAAGCATTGTCAATCTCTAGATTTTTGGGATGAAGTAGGTGAGAGGAATCCGATGGGACCAAAATTGGTAGAAGAGATGGTAGAGAAAGTTCAGTTGATTCAAAAGCATATGAGAACAGCTCAGAGTAGACAGAAAAGTTATGCAGATAACCAGAGGAAGGATATTTCTTTTGAGGCAGGTGATCATGTTTTTCTCAAATTTTCTCCATGGAAAAGTGTGATGCGTTTTGGTAAGAAGGGAAAGTTGAGTCCGAGGTTCATTGGACATTATGAAATTATGGAGAAAGTTGGATCAGTTGTGTAAAGATTGGATTTACCTTCAATTTTATCCTAGGTACACAATGTTTTTCATGTCTCGATGTTGATAAAGAATATACCAGATCCATCTCATGTTTTGAGCCCAGAGGTAGTTCAGTTGGAAGAGAATCTCTCTTATAAAGAACAACCAGTCTAGATTCTTGAACATAGAGAGAAAGTGTTGCGAAATAAGGTAATTCACCAGGTAAAGGTTTTGTGGAAAAACCATGTGGTTGAAGAAGCAACATGAGAATCTGAAAATGCTATGAGGGATAAATATCCCCACTTATTTTGATAAGTGAATAAAAATTGTGAGGATGCAATTTCCAAAAGGGGGAAGAATGTAACATCCCAAGTAAATGAAGAATAAGATATTTTTATACTTATTAATATTTTTGAATTAAATATTAATTTTACTTTAAAAGGGTTGCTATGTTCGATAGCATACCCGATATGCAACAACGAGTTTCTTTGGAATCTTACGTGGCACACTAATAATATAATATTATTATTTAAAATGGTAGTTAACTCCAAGTCGTTGTATTGGTGGGAATGAATGAAACAAACTATAATATTATTATACATGTTTGTTAAATGTATTTACATTATCCAATAAAAAATTAGAGGCTTAAAATGTGAATCAATCTATTTTTAAGCATAATTTACATTAAAAGGATGATTTATCGCATTTTAATGGAGAACCCTCTTTAAATCAATTTTTTGGTTACTTTAATACATTATATATGACCAAATATAAACCTTCTTTAGAATGGGGACATCAAAATTTACTTTGTGTAAATTTTTGGAATTTTTTCGTTAAAGTTCATTTTTTAATGAATAGTGAACAATATTGCATTTTAATTCAAATGTACATTTTAATCTAATTTATTTATATGGTAAGATTATCTTTTTAGTTGGTTTTAAAGTGAAATTAAAATATTTTTTCACCATTTAATCCAATGTTGGTTATTGGAATTAATTTCACTTTGAAATTGGACATAAACAAGTATTAATCTTTTGATAGTGAATAATTCTTAAAAACACGTTATTTGTTTTGACAGTAGGAATTAATTTTAAAATTAATTAATGCCACTTATATATTTGGAACGTGAAAAAATAGAAATCATTTTTGAATTCTGAATGTCAAATATAGCTTAGGCTGAATTTTTGGTATTTTTCAAAAAAACTTCAATTTTTGGTGAATAGTGAAACCACTTAGTGGTAGTTAAAAAACTGATGTTTTCATTTCAATGAAAATTTACCACTTCTGTGATTTGAATTTCAAAAATCCGACATACATGGTTTTTATCAATAAGTAAAATGTGGTTCATTAAGATGAAAATATTTTTTGGTGAATAGTAACTTTTGACTTTTATTTACCGCGGTTAAAGGTAAATAAAGTAATTTAAGGTAAAAAGAATATTATAATAATTCAAAATTACATTAACACTTGTCCAAACCTTATTGGTTGAGTCATTAATGACCATGGGCATCTTTGGGTCGATTTTGGGACCCCATTGAGCCACTTGGGTGTGATAATGACAATTTAGATTAATTAATTTACTGTAAAGACAAAATTGACATTAACAAAAATCTGTTAGAAATTAATTTTTATATGGTGTTATATAAGTCATAATTTCGACTATTAATATTAACTGTAAAGATAAAAAGATTCCATACATCATGGTATTTTGTTTATAATTTTTAGACAACATATAAATTAATTGTTTTATGACATAATAATGATGTAGTATTTACCTCATTAATAAATCATTTAAATAAATTAGATTATAATGATTACAATATAATCCAAAACATGTCCAATTCTGATTGGATGATTTTATGTAGACCATCAATCATCTTATCTTCGACTCTAATGATTTTTGGACCATTAGAAACCGAATATCGTTATATTATAAAATAATATTTTCACATTTTCTTAAAGAGACCCTCCTCTCCCTTATAAAAGGATACCACTTCTAACCAATTCCACACACCTCTCAAGCCATTTTGATTGTCCAAAATTTTCCCAATTAATCTCCCTACATCCCTATACTTCCCCTATAAGCCTTACCTTAGGCAGAAGGCACTTCAGGAAGTCCTTTTGGTTCAAACCAATGGAGTTACCCAAATTAAAGGTAACAGTTTCTCTTAAATTGTTTTCATTTATTTTACTTCTCCAACCCCTAAACTCATCTTATTTCCTTATTTTGTAACAAAAATAGTATCCTCAATATACTAGGATGTTTTTATAATAATTATTCAAACTAAATTCAAACACACCTCCATCTAATAGATGAAGAACATAATGTTTCTATGGACGATAAACTATGGCCTCACGAAACGATGATTGTTCGATTATCTCCTACCACCTCTCATGGTGGCCATTATGATGGAAATGTATTTATATATGATATATATTATGTTTATTATTTCATTATGCTTCTGTAATTCCCATTTATATCAATTATTTATTGTTTCTATAGTGGGTAAATACGATAATCTCATTTGAGGAAGTGCGGACTACCACCCCCTTAAAGTGATGTGACTCGTTAATGCCTTATGTGGGATGTATAAAGGATAGTGTTAATGATAATATATATTATATTACGCAGGAATTATAATATACCTATGTATCATTATGTTTTATTTCCATTAAAATAAGAAATATAAATGAAAGTAGCATTCATGCGTACGTACGACTTACCGTCTCCATAAATGGTGCATTTCATTTATTACCTCTAAATGTTATGTGCTATTATAAATACATATATATACTGAATATATATGATATATATGATATCCAAATCATGAATATCATTTTGGATATAATGTTCTATTGACCACATGGACAACTTGTAAATATAAGGTGTTCATTTTTGACTCAAGTGCCACATATCGACAAAACAAAAGTTATTAACTTAAATGATTACATAATGTTTATAAGATGGTAATAAGTGATATAAAAGGAATAATAAACTTGAAAAAATTTCTTAAGAAAGTATAAATTAGCTTTAGTTTATTATTCAGGATATTAAATAACGATCGAGTCAATTCAGACACGAGGTAAGGGAACTTCTTAACCCAATTTCCGTTCCTTGGGTTGATATTCTTTTTCTTGTTTATGTCATTCCTTAATTATGTGAGAAATGAATTTTTATGTATTTATAATTTCTTTATGTGTTATTATATTTAATACACATAATATATCTATTTTATTTACAAAATGATCTTTGTAAGGGACTTTGTCTCAATCTCCTTTCATTGAGGCATATTTTGTTTTAATACACGACTTTCTTTTATACGCTGTATAAACTACCTTGACTTTTCAAAGGGAATATTTTTCTATGAAGATTTTTACTAAATGACAAAAAATATGTATCTTTTAACGTTAGTGGTGACAACGACCTTTCCACCGCCGCGAGTATTATTTGATCTTTGGCTTCCTCAACAAGCCGTAATGTTTTTAAAAGAAAATAAATACCTTATACTCTTTTACGTATTTTTTGGTATTGAAATTGGTTTTGAAAATAGATTTGTTATGTCAATATATTTAAGTGATATATTGTGATTGAAATGTGGAAATGTTTCCTTTCCTTTATATTTGTTGTATGTGATATTATTTTATAATATTACTTGGACATTTTACAGGTGGTGCTGCGAATACCAGGACGGGTGGTTATGTTATAACCTCCAATGCATTGGGTATGGAAGTCGGCCATATGGATATTCTATTTAGTGATATGTGTGGAAGTCGACCGTATGGTTATTCCATTTAAGTATGTTTATGTCCAAAGTTACTTTTATATGTTATCTGTTCTTTATATGGGTTTTATGGTAATATTTTGGTTACAAAAGTGTAAGAAATGATCTTTTATTCAGTGAAGAGTATTTACTACTTCATAAAGGTTAAAATTATTAAATTGTGTTTAAGTATTCATGGTTTACTTATTGATTTAAAATACTAACAGTTTTCCTTCTTTGTGTATCCCTTACTGAGCTTTTTATGCTCATCCCAAGTTTTTGAAATGTTTTTCACAGGACATAATGTGGAATCGGGTCAAGGATCAGATCAAGTAAAATTCATGTTGTCTTAAACATGGAAATAGACATGATTCTTTTTGTTCAAGAGTTCATGTTCTGTAAAAAAAATAGAAACTGTGTAGCCGTTTCTATCTTGTAAATCTTTGGAGATGTAATAGTTATGGCCTAACTCTATAAATCTCTAAACCTGAAAAAATCTTCAATGTGAATTATTCATTTATTTTGATATTAAGTATGTTTTAAGGCCGGGTCCTTACATTCACAGTCATAAATTCTCAAGAAACATGGGAATGATAATTTGAAGAGTTTGTCAGAAAAAACATAATTTCTTTAGTAATTTGGATTTACCTTTGACCAAGAATGGAAAATGGATATCACATTTTGTAGGTGAATTCGAAAGACATAAGATAGTAACATTTACAAATAATCTTTTACAAATTCTTCCATTTTATGGGGCTACCACGTGCATAGTTTTAGAGGAATATTTTGAAGTGAAAATGAGCCACCCTCATGGTTTGAAATTTTTACCCCCATTCCATTAAAAAGAGTCGTTATTCTATTTATTAATTTTCAATATCAGAATGGGGTTTGTTTTTATTGTAATAATATTTTTTAAATCTCTAATATACACTTATTCATTTTCTTCTTACTCCATTTCTTTTGTTTTTATTTTATGTTTACCTTAATATACTTCTCTTAGCTCCATGGTTAAATAAAACTAATCCTCATTTTTGTTCAGGGGGAGTGGAGTAATACTATTTTTGAGTTTTTTATTCCTATATTTATTCTTGTTATATTATTATTATATTTTTATAGTGGTTAAATTGATTAGGGTGTGAGTTCCCCCATAAAACTTGCTATATTTATCTTCCTTTTATTTAACATTTACAATCTCTTTTTTCATTATAATTATGAATATGGTGGAGTATAATTATTTTAAGTGATATTTACCTATATAAAGAGTTATCAGTGCAGGATAATCATAATTTAAACAATAGAGTGTTTAATATTAGGTATTAATCTCATCATTGAATATAATATCAAGAATTATACTTAAAAATGAGGATAACATCTTTGTGAACCCTTGAGGATAACAACAAAATTCTTATTGCTAACATATTTTATTTGAGTTTCTTATTTTGTGTTAATTTTTATAATTTTATATTTATTTCATTTACATTTTATTACCCCTACCCATTATATTATTATAGATTAGTTTAGTGTATTTTAATTTATAAACAGTGACAATAAAAAATTAGTGTGGGTGAGAGGCCTCCTCAATAGATCTACCTATGGTCGACCATTATGGTGCATTTATAATTTAAAAATATTAATATGGATTTTCTAAAAAAATCCATCTTTTAATTTTGCAACATTTCTAGGGAGGAAAAACCATTTTCAAAAAACATTTTTTAAAAAAATAAAAAAAACTAAAAAAAACTAAAAAATAGATTCTTTAGATATATTTATTTTTATATACCTAATAAAGATTATTTCTATGATTATTAATATTATTGGATTGATGTATTTTCCAATAGGGAAGATTTATTTTATATTATAATGTGGATGATAATTCAATTTATGGGAAAAATGAAAAAAATAGAGATCTTACCTACTTCTCACAATGAGATCAAAGGTTTAAGGATGGAGAAAAAACAATAAAAAATTGATGAATAATTAAATATTCTCCCACCTATAATCCTAATTTAAGAACCCAAGGAGTAAATTAAATAATTCATAGAAGATGCATTGAAAATTTATTTCTAATTTCTCAAATTGGTTTTTAAAGAATACATTCTATCTAATATTGTTTTGGGATATTTTTATTACATGGAGGAATATTGGATAGATTTTATAAGAGTTGAAAAGGTAAGTAATCCTTCCATATTAAAAAATGAAAAAAAATCACTGATATACCTATCTCGTTATTTTTAATAATACAACATCAAATTTATAGAATTTATATAAAATATTGAGGATATTGACTACCTCACTATATCAACAATAATCTATCTCCAAGTGGTATTGAATAATGAAAAATAAGTTGAAGTGGAACCAATTATGGGAGATAATATTTTATCAAACACTTTTATTTCTAATTTTATAAAAGTTTAATTGAGTATTACCTTTCCTTTTTTGAAATTCAATATACATATATCACTTTTACAGACACATAGGATGGTGATAAAGATGAATAATCCCCCATTAAGGCTTATTTTCTGATAGTATTTCATGACGAGATCAACTTCCATGTTTTTTTAAATAAAGGGAAAAATTTATATATTGATTAATTTTTCTTCAATTCACTTAAAAATAAAATTTTCACTATATTTTCCATTTGTAAAATTATAGATGTATTATCTTCAAATGAGAATTCTCTAGATGTAGTTAATGAAGTGGCTGAGGTTTTGGCCAAATAAAAGGAGAAGGACCCATCCATTTTCCTTCCCTCACCATATGAGGTATTTTTCATTAAAAGGGGATAAAAATAATGAAATTTATCTATGGGTTCATATACAACATGTGTCAAGGGAATACATTTATAAGTAAACAAAATTGGTGGTACATGTGCAATAATCTCCATTCATCATTAGATATGGGATAAAATTCTACAACTGCCAATTGGTGGTAGTCATAAACAAATACCCACTTTGGGGGTCAATCCAAGTTCCATCATCTTTACCTTTATAATTATTTTTATTTATTTTTCATATGAATTATTTTTTTTTTAATTTCTTTTAAGTTATAATTGGTAGTATCTAGGAGCATAACTCAAGGTTTCCACTATAAAAAGGCTAGTTTATATCTATACTCCCCATTTTCGGCCCTTATCATTCTAAATTATATTTGAGATTAAATTTAAAGGTATTTAAATCTTAGTTGTGTGTATTTAGGGTATGTTAACCTATTTTTAGGATTTCTTTTTGTTTTTAATTTTTTATTTCTCATGTTTTTTCAAAATTTTAAATGTTTTTCATTCCATTTTAAAATTTTTGACATGATTTTTTGGTTAGTAATTTGAGATTTAAACATTAAAAATCCTAGAGAAAATATCCTGAAGGTTTTGAATATTTCATTAATTTTTTACATATTTTAATTTGTATAATTAATGAGTAAGTTATCTTACTTCCTCCATGTAATTTTTTAGAAATAAGATAAAAATTATAATTTGAAAATAATAAAGTTGAATTAGAATTATAACACGAATGTTATATTGGGTAATATTTATATTGGGAAAAATAAATCATCAGGGAGACAAGTAAAAATATTTTTTTACTCACAAATGTTCATTGAATCTATAATAAAATGAGAATTTGTGATCCCGTAAGACGTTCTGTGATATTAAGAACTAGAAAAACAAAAAATACAATAATAATAATAATATAATTCTTAATTATAAAAAATGAATGGATTTAGGTGAGGGGAATGTTGCGCAATATATTAAGAATGATAAAATTAACATATAATCATGTCATTTGGGTAAAATAAATTTTCAAAATAGATCTTTTGTTTGATAAAATTAGGATTGATGAATTTATGTTAGTTCCACTTGTTAAAATATTAATTCCCCTAAATTCCATTTTTTCACAAGCTTAGAACTTGGTATTTTTCTTGATTTAATGTGGGGTAGTGTGTAAGGCATATTGATTTGGCATAATATTATTAATATTGAACGAATATTTGTTTCTATTCATTTTGGGTTTTTATGTTTATACCTAGGTAAAAGGATTCTTTTTTTATAAGAATTCATTGGATTATCTAAGAGAGAAATTATTAACTGTGAGTGATTGATGAAGATCATATTTTTACCTATTTTATACTACAATTCAATGTTTTTAATCCCACTATTATATTATTTTATGGTAAATTGTTTAATTGTTTGGTTTTATTGATAATTTGAGAATAATTATAAAATTAATCAATTTTAGATTTTAAAATATTTTTTTATCATTTTCATATTTTGCGCACAAATTATTCTATAATAAACAAAACATGGAACTAATTTTTTGTAGTGTTCTATGTTTTTGGGGTATATTTGATTTTATAGGACCAAGTTCAAAATATTATATTTGGAGGCCCAAAATGAGATCACTATTCAAGCTCTGAAATATTTACACTTTTATGGATACTTTCAAAGATGGGATCATATCTCATAAATGATCAAACTAAACGAGATTACATATTTTTCGAAGATAAATAACAGGCATGTGATCATTTTATTTAACAATGACACCTCAAAAATCATCCTATTTTAAGGTAATAAATTCCATGGAAATTAGCGAAGTAGAATCTAAATAGTCTACCAATATATGTTAATTTTAAGAAGAATACATTTAAAAATTCATCCATTTAATAGGGGTTAAACAGAAAATTTGCATGAATATTTTTGAGTGAAGATGAAGTACTATTATAGTCATAAATTTGAACTTACTTTCCATTGAAATGGTTTATCCATTTTCGTTATCCATTTTTCAGTATCTAAGTATGGTTTCATTTTCTATTGTAATTATATTTTTATATCTATAATACATGTTATCTTTATATTCTTATTTATCTATTTCTTTTGCTTGTATATTGTGTTTCACCACCATACTTCTCATTTATCTATTGTTGCGAAGAACTGAACCTCCTTATTTTTTAGTGAAGTGGTGATGTTTTGAGTTTATCGTTCCTTAATGTATTATTGTTATTTTATACTAAGATTTCAGTATCAGTTAAATTTATTAGGTTTTTGATTCACCCCCTTTTACCTACTACATTTTTATTCCTATTATTAATCTTTATTAATATCATTTTTTAATATAATTTGGCATAATATGGAGTAGGATTATGGTAGTGAAGTGGGTAGGTTGTCCTATATATACAGTTCTTGATATAGGATAATACAAATTCAAACAATAGGGTGTTTAGTGATAGAAATTAATATTATAATTGAATAAAATATCTAGAATTATACTATTAAAGAAATAAGATTACATCTATGTGAACCCCCAGGATGAAAAATGATTATTTTTTCTAACATATTCTTTTTATGTTTACTCTTTTGTATGAATTTTTATTCATTTATTATTATAACATCTAAATTTTATAAAACCTTCCCTTTATATTAATATTTATTTTTTTATTAGAATTTAATTTATTAATAGTGATAATAGAAATTCAGTGCATGTGAGTGACCTTATAAAGAGATTAACCTAGGGTACACCACTATGGTGAATTTTCTTGAAAACCACCTTGTCATGGGGTCTGAGTGAGAATGTAATTTGTTTACTCTATAATGGATGGTAATATCATGGATGTATCACAATGAAGTGACACATTCGATCCAATATTATACCTTGACATGGGTTGTGGGGGTGGGATGAGCATGGCTTGGGAGGCATGACAAGTGTGTGATATTGGATCCTGTTAAGAATCGATCTCAAATATTGGTAGAAGGGATTCAATATGATGGGTATTACACCACTATCCATTAGAGTGTGAGACCCTTTTTATGGAGTAATTTCATAGGATGTCAAGGATGATGTTCATGGTGATCCATAAACAATATGTGATTGCTGTTTTTTATCGATTCTCGTGTCTGAGTGGAATGGTCATCTCCAATCATTAAATATGGTAATATATGGAGTATAGGATATAGATATCTATGTTTCAGTTTAGAGGAGTGATAATAAGGATACTCAAAAGGTAGGTATCATCTTATCGTACATTGAGGTACATAATTATTTTGGTAGAGCCATATATGTTGGGAGACCGGTCAATGGATAATAGAGATTTTTCTAGTCTTCTGGTGAATGGGAGGATCTAGTGAATGAGAGGATCCGATGTGGCTTGGTTTCTTGGTAAATACTATAATTAAGATTAAAATGAGGTATTGGATGGATTATAGATATTGGCATTAATATTGAGATATAATTGATTTTGATCTATGGATGGGTTGAGTAAGAGGAGTATTGATGATCATAGTGAGAAAATAATGCCTAGTATTGGTGGTTGATGATCCTACCATGGAATTATAGTAATTGTCAGTTTAGGACTTTAATTAGGGTGTTTGAATGACCCCATGATACCTCTAGGAATTAAGTCATTGTTATAGAGTGATTTGATAGAGTTTTGGTGGGTGAGGCTGAATGTTTTCAATAGAGGTAAACCAAAGGAGAACCCGCCAATTTCTTTCATGAAATTTGAGGTGGTGATGTAGAAACCACATCTATCATGTCATCAGAACAATATGAATGCAATTAGCTAGAGGATTACTTATGTTCAGAGAACCATAAACCTGAATCAACCTTTATGAGTGGAGTCTTATTGTGCGGAGAACCATTATCTTGGGGATGAATCAATTAATAACACTTGGGTGTCTTAGGATAGAAAATTTTTATTGAGTTATATCTTAGTATTGGTGATAGTGATGAGTGGGTAGCTCGACTCTTAGTCAATAATAAACTCTAGTTTCTGGATTTTTTCACCAAAATCTTATTGATCATTTTGAGGTAGACCAAAATGAGTTTATAGTAAATTAATGACCTAGGTAATTTGAGATTGATTGATAGAGGGAGAATGCGACTTCTCAAGGATGAAAAGTGTTATGTTGGGGAATATGTAAAAACATGTATTGTTTCAAGTTATGAAATTCAAAGGGGATTTGAATTTTGTTTATGTAGTAGGGGATGTTTAGATAATCAAGATGCAAATCAGAATTTCCATGAGTTGGATCATCTATAGGTGGTGTTTTTGGATATAGATCGAATCCTGTGAGAGCTTTGGGTCTTTGAGTGAGTGTTGGGAGTTTCATATTAGAGTTTTTATTTTTTTAGGATTTTCATATATTTAATAGTTACCACATGATTTGGGAAAACTATGTGGATTTCCAATGTAAACCATGTTGTTAACTTTTACCCCGAGGTTACTTGTACATGATTGAAAAACAGTTTGGTAAATCATATGAGGTGACCATGTGTAGTGTTGCAATTTGGTGCAGAGTGAGTGAAATATTTGGTAAACCTTGCAACTAAACCATGTAAGGGGTGCATATTGGGATAATGTGAGTTATATTATATGAGCATAGTTTGTAAAAATATGTGACCAAACCATGTTGGGAGGTTTATAAATTATATTTTTTATGCTTAATTTTTGGAAAAAGGGTTCTAAAACAATAAGGGAAAACCATAAATTTACATATGTATTCTTAAAAATAGTCAAATGATATTTTTCCCAGCACTCATTTTTATGTTTACCCCTCTATTTATCCCCTATAAAACATTATAAATAGTGTAGATCCTTCTCCCATTACTCTTGTGATTTTAACTTTGTTAGGGGTGTTCTTGGTGATGGGTTTCCTAGAGTTTGATGGTTTGGTTTATATTTTTCAAGTAGGTGTTTCACAATGACTCAAAAGGGAGGGTGAATTGAGATCTTTAAATTTTACCCTCAATAAATCATTCCTCTTTAAAATAAATTTGAATATGTCCTTAACTATTGATTAGATAAGAAATAATAGAAACTTGAAATAAATAGTTATATATAGAGAATATATTGTGGTTTAGGGAAAGAGGAACTGGCCATAATCCACTCCACTAATATTCAATGAAATTATATTTATTTTTAATCAACTGTAAATTTTTCCGAGGTCTTCACATCTGAGAGAAAGAATCTAAGAATTTGTAAAATGGTCTAAGATATCTCAGTTGGGTGCTCCCTTTATAAGAATTTCTCATAACCTTCTTACAGTTAATATAAAAAGTTACCAATTTATAAATAAAATAATATAGAAAATAGATAACTTGTTTTGTAAAAAAATTCATGAAATAAATGATAATATATAAATAAGCATAAAAAGATTTAATATATATTATATGTGTATCTTGAAAAGATTATTTAGTTGTAAAGGATGTTATTGTATCTTTACAATAGTAGTAGTTATTAACATATTTGTGGAGAAAGAACGTTCTTATAAAATAGAGTATGTGATTTTCTTATTGAATGTACATAAATATTCTTTTTTTAATTCAAACTAATATATATTTTAAATATTGAAATTAAAAATATAATACTTAAAAAATAATTAACATTTCATTTATATGTTATATTATTATATGAAAATAGAAAAAAATATGCAGTTTTTTACTATAGATATGATCTCCCTTGGAACTATATGATATATTAAAAATAAGCACTTTATTTAATTCAACCTTTTCTCATTAGGAAATCACTATTTTCAATAATTAAAAATATGGGTGGGCTTTGATTGTATAACTGAAATGAATATAAGTTACTTGAAAATGAAATTAAATATAAGAAAATTACCCAAATTTGCATGTATTAAGCTTCATAGGACTTCATTTCCAAATTATTTTGATCATATGACTTTGATTCTAATTTCAAAAGTTTATATGCCTTTTTTACTCTGTGAAAACTTATTATCCTTTGTAATATAATTTCACCTTCAAAAAATATTCTTGGTTCTCATAAGATATTTTCTTCATCTTAATAAATCTTCAGCTTCATTGTATATTCATCATTGTATGATATTTCAACTCTATTCAATAATCTTGAAATACTATTCATGTAAGACAATTTCTTTGTCATAGGATATTTTAGGAACACATAGAAGATTCTATTCTTATATTATAGATTAATTTTCCAAAAATATAATGCGAACTACTTTCTTAGCTTGTATGATAATCCAATTTAACAAATATTAATCATGTATGTCTTTTTGTGCCCATCGGATAATTTATAGAAGAATTTTCCTCTCATAAGATATTTTTCGTATATCTTATGATATTTTATTTACATCATAGGATAATTCTTACATATAAATCTCTCGTAAGATAAATTTCATTATCAATTTTTTAAATTCTAGCGCAAGACATATTGTCTTCCTATAAGAATGTTTCCACTTATAAAATTTGAATTTCCACATGATAATTTTAAATAAAACCACATGGGATATTTTATTATGACATAGAATAATTTACTTTTGAATTTTATTGAATCTTTATTGGAGGATAAAATATTTTTCAGGCTCATTGGAAATTTTCCATAAGAAAATTTCTTCAAACCATAAATAACACATATTTAACTAAAATATTTCAAATGAAATAACTCTTAAGAAAATATCAAACATTAACCTTAAATCACTTAATATAAACTCATCAGTAAAATAGATGGGTATTTTTTGGGAATACAAACTTATAAAATACAAGGATTTGTATGAGAAACCTATGTATGCCCAATAGTCAGCCCATTTTTATGGATCACAAAACCCATAATAATTTAAACAAAATATTGACAAATTTTAAATATATAAGAAATCAATGTAAATATAAACTTCAATTTGAGATAAAATTGATATTTTTTATTTATATCCTTTTTTCTTATCCCATATTATGTAAAATAATTATAAATTCTATTAGATGGATATATATTAAAGTCGATTGATATTTTTTATTTACTCATATATTCTCCCATTTGGTTTTTATAAAAAAAAGAATGAATGGGAAATGAGATAAAATAGATTTACTATAGAACATTGAATGTAAAAAATGAGAGAATATAAATTATTAAATGAATAAAAATAAAGTATTATCTTTCATAAACTCGTTAAAATTATAATTTTAATATGAAATAAAAAACCTAAATTAAATATTCATAAATAAGGAATGAAACAAGAGTAGGGAACTAAACATTCTATTCATAAATAACATAAATGAAAAAATCAACACAAATTCTAAAATAAATTAAAAAAAGATAAATAAAACATACTACCGATCATATTGATATGGAAGTTTAGGATCTATAGGTTGAATCACTAAATGAGGTTTTTCGATCGGTAAATAAAAGTAAGGGTCTAGTGGAGGACCATTTGAGGCATCAGGAAAGAGTTCACAATGGGGACCTCAAAATTTGAATCACCTGAAATACCAAAAATATCTCTCTTGGATGTGTTCACTATACCTACCATAATACCTACTTGGATTTACTTAGGTTTTCCTTTATGATATTTCATTGAGGTGTAGAAAGAGAGATAGGTAGTTAGAGTAGGTTGAAGAGAGCCTGTTTTCAATAGCTTAACATATTTATAATTTTGTTTCTTATAGAAAGAATAAGGATAAAAATTATACCTTAACTTTTCTATGATAAATGATATTTATACTATGGATAGCCTAATCTCCAGAATTTGGTTGCGGAGTTTAATAAATCTACGACCCTTCACAACATGAATATGGTCTCTATATTCTCATAGATAAGGCCTTCAGTTGATGCATTCGATAGATTCATTTTTAGTTCGTGGGACATACAATAGAGGGAAACCATGGGTCTTCTTGACAGAAAAAACATTATGATACACTTTTATTCAGATTAATACATGATCAAATCTTTGTCTAGTGCTCCCCACATCTACAAAAGATCTTGTTTCTAACTATACATATATTCCAATGATTTTTACATGAAGCGATACTTTCTCGCAGTGGCACATTGGGTAAGTTTTCTAAATCACCCTTTGCCATTTTAAAATCCAAATATCTTTATAATTCTTAGGAAACTATTTAGTATATACATGTGTTCTGATAGCATAATAAAATAAGTTTATCACCAATTAATCTGTGAGTTTTTGTAGAGGTAGATGCCTCAAGAATTCTTTCAGATTTTGTTTGGATTATAGTAGGTGGAGAGTTTTGTTATAGACATAATGTCATTTTCCAGTCGTGGTTTGACTTTTTTTGTTCTTGTAAGTGATTAAGTAATCTTTTGGAGGACTATAATCATGGTTATAAAAATAGTAATATTTATAAGGGTGTGAGCTTCAGTGGTTGTGTTAATCTTAGGACTAATGTGGTGGATGGTTCACCCGATCAGGGGAAAGTGGCTGTGGTGCCTAATTTCAATTCGACCAAGGATGTGAAAGGTAGTTTTGGAGATGGTAATCCACTGGTGGCTAGTGTCTATAGATAGTTAAGTAAGGATATGGGTGTTCCTTAACATTCTATTAAAACTTCAAATGTGCAAATGATTTTGAATGCAGAGAAAAATGCTGGTTTTTTGGACCCTACTCTTAAGGGTCCTCATCAAGGCAGTGGGTATAAATCTGAAGTAGAATCAATAATGGTGGAGGAGGATGGTCCCAAGTCTCTATTTGGTACATCATATATTGAGGTGGTGTGCTTGGGGAATGGTATAAATGATAGAGTTTAGAAAACTATTCCTATAGAACCCTTCAGAACATGTCCTAAAGGGTGGTGGTAGGTCTTGTGTTGGGAAACCATTTTGAACAATTGACCAATGTTGATATGATTCAGGAGTTTGAAAAATATCCATTCAGAACCTCCATTGATGAGTATAAGGTCCCCATGAATGATTCCAATGATGAGTTTTCTATTCACCTAGTATGTGATACAGAGGATAAGGTTCATGGTAGTAGGCATACATGCCTGAGGGGAAGTAAGAGTTGGAGGGTAAACCTTAAAGAGAGAAAGGATTGCTCATATTTACCAGTTCAATTTGAGGCTAGATCTATGATTAAGTATAAATAAAAGAAGGTGGATAGTGTTCCCCACCTACCATCCATGGATTCTTATTTTTAGTGGTTTTCTGATGTTGTTCAAAATGAATCCTTGGAACTTCTTATGAAATCGGAAGAGGAAATGGTTGAAACCATGCGACCAATTAATGTTACTGAAGAAGAGTCCAAAAAATGATGGGAAGAGAATTAAGGGTCGATCCCAATGATGATTAGTTTGCCTGGATAGATAAGCAAGACCTGATTCTGATAATGGGATTCATTAATGGGAAGTTCAGCATAGAGGATTATATACAGTCTCGGGGAAAGCTCAAATTTCAGTTCGAAGATCTTCTAAAGGATGATCCAGAAACTCAGGCTATCACTATCTCGTGGAAATTATTTAGTGAGATTAAACTAGGCAGTCTCAAAATGTTCTTTAATGGATCTATTATTTCCTATTATTCTTGAAGAAATGGTTTCTCACTTTTCATTAAGTGTTTTTTGATAATAAAAAGTTAATTTTCAATCAAGGAATACAAAATATCATTTCTAAAACATATGTATATAAACCTTTATAGAATCGAGAATCTGAAAATTACAAGAACAACTATAATTAAAACTCTTCATAACTTTTATATAAATAAAAAATATTTTGGAAGAACCAATAAGGGATATAGAAACAATAGTAACAAACTAATATTTTCTTTGAATAATAACTTATTTTTACATGGAATTTCCCTTTTTAACTCAATTTTCTTTATTCGAATCCTATCGAGAATTAAAAGTGATATCATTCTTTAATTCTGTCCAAATCTCTTTGAGCTTGGTAAAAATTATTTCAAAGTTGTAATTTATGTTTTGGGACTAATTATTTATAAAATTAATAGTGTTTAAAAAGGTGTTTAGAGTATTTAACAGATTATTTTAGAGGTATTAAATTCTTCAAAAAATGTATTATAGGAAGACATAGATTTTTCATGTTTATGAATCACATGTTTTTATTCAGCTTATACATCATTAATTTTATAAATCATATCCCATTTAAAAATTTTAATGGTGTTCATATAAATCAAAAAAAACTTTATTTCCTAAATTCCACATTGAAATATATTTATATTTAATGAAAAATTTACAAGTTTTTCAGAAAAAATATCAGTTTCATTCTAAATTTGAGATGATATAATTGTGGGAGAAAATGATATATTTTTTTTATAATCAAATTTAGATATCAAATATTTATTTAAATAATCAATATTATATTTGAATTCAGGTTTAACTAACTTAGTAGCCCCTAGTATTGGATAAGAAACATCTGACTGAATAATGAAATTATCCTTCATCATTTTTAATTTGATATTTTATTATTCCCTTTAGATTATGAAAGTTAGACTTAAGTATTTTATTTCTTTAAATAATAAAACTTTAACTTTCAAACCATTAATTTCCACTTTCATTGAATTGTATTTATTGAATATTCTCTCTTCAAGAATCTGAATTGGACTATCTAATTCAATGTTCCTTTCTTCTTCAATCACTGAGGATACTTTTCCCCTTTCTTCTTCTTCAGTAGAAGGTTTATCCTCAACTACTATCCTATTTTCCTTGAGATCCAAATTAGTCTCTTCACTTGATTCTCTACATGATTCAATAATATCATTTCTCACAAAAAAACCTCATTAAATTTTAATTTCCCTAGGATTTTAACCAACTAGTTGTTTCTCAAAAGACCCTGATAGGATATTACTATCTCTAAAAGGTGTAGAAATATCAATATTATCACATACATCCATGAGAAAGGTGAGATTCATTTTATCAACACATTTTATGGTAACCATATTTCTGATAGCATCACTTAATGTTATTATAGATAGAGATATTTTAGGAATAAAAAGATATACCACTTCTTCATACCCCAGATCTGTAGAAACATTTGCAACATCCATATGAGGCTTAACCTGATTAGCACCACCTATTAATTCTTAAGAAAATTATTCCTCAAATCTAGCTTCAATTTTAGGTGAAGTAATCTACTAAAATATTAATTTATTTCCTCTTCTCATCATAAGAGGTTCATTATGAATTAAATCCTCTATATTATATATAATAGGAACATCATAATCAACTATATATTACTAATGAGATTTATCAACCTTTATATCCTCTAATATGTAAACATCATAAGTTCTAATAGCACTAGTATTCACAAATATTGAAACTTGAGCATATTCATATTCAATAACATAAGCTTCAAATATTTATCCTATTCCATGTTTATTAATCACTTCCATAAAATTACCCCCTCACCATGATCAAGGTACTATTTAGTTTATTCTCCATCCTTGATTACATTAAACTTCTTCAAATAATAAGTCTAGAAATTAAGATTATTCTTAAGAACTCATGTTCTGAAAGTGTTCAAACCATGAAATTTGGATTCCATAAATTCCATCATATTAATATCAACCCTTTCAAATAATATACTTTAAATCCATTTGAAAGAATATAAACTTCATGTATTATTGTTATCATGGTACATATACCTTAAAATGTACCTAATAAAGTTTCTATTATTATCTATTATCAATAGAGAAAGAAAATAAATATTTTGGAACAAAAAGTTCTCAAAATCTCTATTACACTGAGTAATTATTGTATGAATGGACTTGATTATAATCTTTCACTCACATTCCAAATCATTAATAGGTTTCTTCTCTACAACTACATATCCAAATAGAGAATTTATTTTTCAGAATTTATTACCTAATATATATAAATAAGAGATAAATTGAACTTGAAACACACTTCATGAGGGGAATACCAAACTTTAGATAACTCTAATAAAGAAATTGAAAAGTTATTGGTGGTTACTTTTTAAACCATATGGTCTTGATACTCATCAAAACTAAACTCAACATTCTCATAGAACTATCAAAATTAATTCTCATAGAAAAACTCAATCCTACATCCATAAAAAAATTCCATCCTTGGAAGATAAACACATTCTTAAATGGAAATTTTGTGCAGTCCAACCAACTAAAACATATTGCTTTTCCACATTACTCTTTCTGTATAAATTTGGATCTCTTTGAACTACCCAAAAAATATATTATTTTATCATTGAAATTTCCATGTTCAAAAATAATACATAACTTGAGTTTTGAAGGTTTGAGTATTTTAAGGATTTGGATGGAATATAAATTGAGCTTAGGAGGTTTTTTCAATCGATAGAGAGTGAGATGTTTTGAGCTCCTTTTTTTTCAATTGATAGATTGTGTGAAATGTGAGTGTTCGGGATTTTCTAAAAATCGTGGACATAATCATATATAAAACATAATATTTGGTATAATTGTAGTAGATATAGAAAATTTACAATGATTCGTTAATAAAAATAATTGACCACATGTTCACCAGCTTCATTCAAGTCAGGTTTTATATTAGAACTCATAGTATTTTCATAAATCTTGTTGTCTTCAAGTCCAAAAATTTTATGTAAATCATGTTTGTATTTAATTTGATTTAAAAAATTCCCAAAATATTTTTGATAAATATAAAATCCAAGAAAGATATTTTACCCATCATGATCATTTCACATTATTTATTTATGAGTTTTAATAAATTGTTACAAATTTTTTCATTTGATGATCTAAAAATCACATCATCAACATAAAATTTAATAAGAAAAATATATTTCAATAATTTTTTTTAAATAATGTGGTGTTTTTAAAACCAATTTAAAAAACATTTTAAAAAATAAAATAAAATATCTTTTAATATCATTATATTGGTGATTATTTAAGATAATAAAGATATTTATCATGTTTGAAAATAGAATTTAGAAATTGGTGATTTTAAAATGTTTATTGTTGTTCAATATAAACTTCCCCATTAAAAAACCATTTAGATTAATTTATTTAACATCAATATATAAAATTTTAATATTTATATGAGATGAATAATCCAAAAGGATCCCAATGGATTCCAGTCTAGCTATGGGGTTAATGGTATATTAAAAGAATATCCCTTTATATTGATTATAACCTTTAGATACTAATCTATTCTTATTTATAATGATTTTACCATGGTTATCATAATTGTTTATAAATACCCATTTTGCTCTAATAATATGGTAATAATAGGGGATATCAATTAATTCTCATACCTTGTTTATATTGAGTTGTTTTAACTCTTCTTACATTTCTAATAATTAAATATCATCAGTCATGATTTCTTCTATGGTTTTAGGTTCAAGTTGGGGTAAAAAAATTAGAAACGTCTTATATGTTTGAAACAATTCTTCTAGTCCCAATTCCTCCATCTAGTATTCTTATGATAGTCTCTAAAGGATGGTTTTTAATGTTTCTAAGATTTATTGGTTTGAGACTTTCAGGTTCTTTAAATACTATCCTATCATGACTATATTTTATATGATGTAGTTTCATATCATCATCATTTTCATTTTAAATAAGTATTTAATGTCTCAGGTTTTCAAAATAATAACTATGTTCATTAACTAGAAATTTATTTTGATCAAAGGGACCACTATCATCAAATTCGGAATGGGTATATTATATAAATATCTTTTAATTTTTGGTTAAAACTCCATAATTTTTTGAAGAGGTAAAATATATAAGTAATATTACTATACCAACATTTTGATTTAACTTACCAAGATTACCCTAAGTGTTCAAGTCATAAAACTTTTTATTTATAAAATTTGAAATATAAAACCACAGGTTTTCTTTTATTAAATAGTTCATAAGGTGTTTTATTTAAGATATGGTTTATTAGAACTCTGTTAATGACATAATATGTTGTGTTAACATCTTTATTCAAAAAATGAGTAGGCATACTATATTAACATAACAATGTTATAGTAATTTCTTACAAGGTCATATTCCTCCTATAAATAAAACCATTATATTGACTTGTCCTAAGGATAGAGAATGTATGTTTAATTCCATGTTTTGAGAAATAATAATTGAATTCAAGAATCTCGAACTCTCCCCCATGGTCATTTCTTAATGAAATAATTTTAGTATATTTTTTCTTTTGTACTAGATTTAAAATAGTTATAAAAGTTGAACATTCCACACTCTTAACATAAAAAATTAAACCCAAGTAATTCTAAAAAATAATTAGGAAAAACATAATTAAAAAATTTCCACCATGGATTGTATTTCTAGAATATTTATAAAAATCTAAGTGAATAATTTATAATGGTATAGAAGTAGAACAATATTTGATTTTTTTAAAGTAAGACTTGTTTTTCTTTCCCATTTTTCATACAACAAATAACTTATTTTTATCCAATTTAATTTGAGGAAAATAATAAATAATATTCTTCTTATATAATATTCTCAAAGAATAAATGTCATAATGTCCAAGTCTCTTATACCAAATATAATGTTAATCAATTTATTCATTTTAGTTGTTGAATTTTTTCTTACACAATTAATTTAGATCTAAGGTGTAAACATTTTCAGTTTTAGGTTCACTAAACTAATGTCATTTATCTTCAATCATGGAACTAGCATTGTTAGATAAATAAACAAAAAATAAATCAACACATTGTCGATAAATACTTGTGAGGTTATGTTTCAATAAATAATAATGAATAAATTTAATGATAATTATTGAATTTGGATCTAAAATCAAACCAAATCTAATTATTTTACCCTTTCCATTGTATTAAAAAGTGATATAGATTCTATCATCCTTTGAGAGTGAGTGGAATTTTGAAATGTCTCCACTTATATTACTTGAACGACCACTATCCATGTACAATTTTACCATGTCATCCCTATATATTTTTTCATAAAAAAGATAATAAACATGATGATTATTTATTACCCATATTCTCTTAGGTATATCAATATTAACATTTAAAAATTTAGAAATCCAAATCTGTATACATTGACCAGAATTTCGAACCACGAATTTAGATAAATTTTTTGAAATAAAGGAATGTTTAATACAATATAATTGAGGTTTTCTAAGGATGAAATAATTTTTTTAATTTATATTAACTCTATAGTGAAAACAAGGGATATTTGAAAATTTTCCCTCTAAAACTATGAACAATGTAATTTCTATATAGATCATCCCTTTCACCATTACTTCATATTCAAAGTTTATCTTTATTTGACTCATGATTACCAAGGATTTGATTGAGGTAATTTTCCACCTTAGGAAAAACTTTTAAAAATATATTTTAGGGATTTAAATTTATCTAAAAAATATTAATAATTCATTCATGTTCATTACTATTTGTAGTAGATTTTTCAAAATTAAATTTTACTTCCACGACCTATTTTCATAGTTCATATTTTTCAGTTAAAAAAGAATTATAATATTTTTTAGGGACTGGTGTTTCTTTTTATGTGATTCATACTTACACTATAATATATAACTATATTCATTTATCACTTTAAAAAAATAGTTTTTTGATTCAAAATCATATTCTAGACTGTAAGAATAAAAGGTTTTCACCTCTTATGATTCAGAAATAAAAAACATATTTTTTTGGATTATAGTTTTTAGCATCTGAGTCAATATATGATCATCTTGTGATCATAACACTCATCATTCATATATGTTTCATAAATTATAAGAGTTCCTATAGGATTATTTATTTTCTTATATTTAATTGGAGTTTATTTTCTTATTTAGTCTAAAATTTCCCTCCATTTAGATGGTAAAACTCTGAGAACATTCAATTCATGATTTGATTGAAGAATTAGAGTACCCAAGGAAATAAAATCATTAACAATATATTTTAATACTCTATACAATGAGTTATTTTTTCACATTTAACTATTCTGAATGCACAAAATTTCAACATGGAAGTGTTTTATCTATGTTTATTGACATTATCTTTCCCTTTATAAGAAATAAAAATAATATTATATATCTTATAAGATGAATCACATTGTAAAAATTTGTTAAACTCAAAGAACCCAAATAAATTAAAAATAAAATTAATATATTTGGAGCTCAATTCATATTCAGTTTTTTTAGTAGTGTCCCATGTTTTAGGTTCACTGTTGGGAATTTCGTATCAATTTACGTCTTTCACGTATAATTTTAGTCAAATGTTTTCAATTAAATGATCATCCTAACTCTCTAACACCCATAGTATTTTACGTTAAAATAATGTTCTCTAATTCTAAAAATTCATTACTTGGAATCATCCATCATACCGATAAGATATATCATTAAATTTGAACTTGTAAAAGTTTTGAACTCGAAATTCATTGCTTTGATACCAAATTTTTTCCCATAGTATTTGATTCATAATAACTTGTGATGGAGGTTAATTGAGTTCTTAAAATATTACCCCAAATAAAATATACCTCTTTCAAATCAATTTGAATCCATATTTGACACTTAATTGGGCATGAAATTGGAAATAAAACACAAAATAAAGGTCATTAAATAATGAATTTATATGGATTTAGGGAAAGATGGACTTAACATAATCCACTCCACCATCAATAAATGTGATTATAATGATTTTTAATCTACCATCCCATTTTATTGGGGGTTTAAAAAATGAGTATAAGTTACTTTAACTTAGTTAAAATTTCAAGTGATTCCAAATGGTAACACCATTTTTAAGACATTTCCATAACCTTCATACACCCAATACCAAGTGTGATCACTTTACAAAGAAAGAGATATAGAAAAAAGATGAATGATTAAACACAAAAGTTCAATCTAAAACATAAATTAGGTTAGTAATATTATAGATATTGAATAAATATTTTTGGTGTAGCTCTAAAATATTCTTCAGCTGAAACTGATGTTCTTTTAGAGTAACAACAACAGTTGTTCTTCACACATTTCCACAAAAAAATGACCTTATAAAATAAATTATATGATTCATGTTCTTAAATTCACACATATATTATATTTTATAATTTAAACTATTATATATTTAAATAGTTGAATGTATATATATATTACTAAAAAATGAAGTTACCCTTTGCATGTGACATTCTTCTTCAAAAATTGAAAAATATAGGTTGTGTTTGACTACAACTATAGTATCCCTTGAAACTATATGATTTCATGGAAATATAATATTTATATAAACTAGTCTTTCCTCATTCATAAATCTCAATTTTTAATAAAAAAATGTAGGAATATTTATTTATTTAAAAATAGAAATAATAATAAGTTCTTTAAAAATGAAATTAAACATTGGAAAAATACCCAGTTTCATAGGTCATCCAATTCATATGACTATATTTTAAATGTCGTCTAATCATATTATTTTTCATCTAATTTCTAAAATTTATATAAATTATGACTGGGAAAAAATACTTCTCCACTTTAAGATATTATCACATTAAAAATATATTCTTGAATCTCATAAGTTGTTTCTACCTTTCTTAAAAAATCTATATCTTTATAGGATATTTTGTAGTGTATGGTATTTGAAATCTATGAGATAATCTAGAAACACTATTCTAGTCACACAATCTCTTTGTTATAGGATATTTTTTTAAAATATAGGAGTATAATTTTCTTGAAAAACAGAAATTTTCATAAGTTCCTAAAAAATTAAATTAAACATTGGAAAAATACTTATCATCATTAGTTGTCAGCTTCATAGGAAATTATTTTACAATTATTCTAATCATATGAATTTGATTCTAATTTAAAAAAATTATATGAATTCTAAATTAGAAAAAAAATTATTCATCTCTGTGTGATATTTTCATCTTGAAATTATATTATTTAGTCTTATAATATGTTTTCCACTTAAAAAATAGGAAAACATAGATAGTTTTTTACTGTAGCTATGGTCTCCCTTGGAACTATATGATATTATAAAAATATAATATTCATTTAATACATACTTTATTTATTAATACATCTCTATTTTAAATAAATAAAAATATTGAGTATTATTTTCATGAAAAATAGAAAAGATAACATATTCTATAAAAATACTATTAAACATTGGAAAAATACTTAGCTTCATAGGTCATCAGCTTCATAAGACATTACTTTACAAGTATTCTAACCATATGACTTTGGTTCTAATTTCAAAACTTTATATGAATTATGAATTCGGAAAAACTTATTTTCCATTGTATGATATTTTCACCTTTGAAATATATTCTTGAGTCTCATAATATGTTTTATCCTTCTTAATAAATCTTTAGCTTCATAGGATATTTTGTGGAGTATAATATTTTAAATCTATGAGATAATCTAGAAATACTATTCAAATAGGATAATATATATGTTGTAGGATATTTTATTCATGTTTAAGATATTTTATTATTGTATGATAATTTAGTTTTCTAAAAAAAATCCATCCATGTTTCTTATCTCATAGGATAATTTTCTTTACCAAATATCTGGTATGTAATGTTTTTGATCTTATAGGACAATTTAAAAAATAATTTTCCTCTTTTAGAAAATTTATCCTATATCATATGATAATTTGCATATAGTCGATGATAATTATTCTATATGGGACTCTCATAAGAGAATTTACTTTGTAAAATTTCTGAATCCCAGTGTAAGGAATCTACTCATAATAGAGTTTCCTTTACCAAAATTTAAATTCCAGTGTCTGAATTTTGATCAAAGCTGTATTGGATATTTATTCCACACTTAAGAAAATTTTCCTTGGAAATTATTTCAAACTCAACATGAATATAGGAATTTTTTAGGGTCATTGGATATTTTCCATAGGATAATTTATTCAAACTTTTAATAACATATATTTAACTAAAATATTTCAAAGGAAATAACTCTTACGAAAATATAAAATATTAATCTTAATTCACTTAGGAAAACTCCCCAGTAAAATATATGAATTTTTTGGAATAAAAAAAGTGAAATATTGGGATATTTTGGAATTACATAAGTTTGTCTCACTATTCCCACTTCTCCCATTCATCCTTATCCACCTTTGTAGCCTCTGTTTATTGGATTTTTCTAGCAAGAGTTTGGCACTAATTCATCCAGAACATGGGGGAATCAGGAAAGTATGATGGGTACTTTTTATGACTTTGATATATAACATGAAATGATTATGAATTAATTTTGTTTCTCATTACTTCATTATACCTACATCACCTAATTAACTTATTTAATTTTTTTGATAAAATTAATTAAAATTAGAAATTTTCCAGGAGCTTGATAATAAGGATTTTTCTCAGGATGGTGTTAGGGGTTTTCAAAATACCTTTTTTTGTTCTTGTTTATTTTTTTATGGAAATACTATATGATGAGAAATTATTACATTATTATTTATTTTATTAGTTTGTATAATTTATTATAAATTGTTATAATAAATTATTATGGGTGTTGTGGGTTGAGATAAGATCTCAAATACAAGCACAATATTTAAAAATTCTTAGACTAACTTAGGTGAGGGTGGTCGATATTTCTTAAATGGAATAAATTTGAATGATTTAGGTGGTCCTTGAACATATTCGTATGCTATATGAATTTATTCATATAGAATTTGATATGTGGTCTCTCTAATGAATTTTATTGACCTTGTATTTTAAATGAAACTATTTCCCTCAAATCCCAATAAACAAAATGGACGTTTAAATGGAAAAAATTTACCCTTGAACTCTAGATTGATGACTTGGTCATTTATGTTGAGTCAATAAGGTTTCCTTATGATTTTTACATTCGTTTATGTTTTTAAATTCATAAAAAAAATTTGTTAAGGAAAATTAACTTTCTCTAAGAATTATTTTCACAAGAAAAAATTTCTTTCTCTAAGAAAAAAACATATCCTTACCTTGTTTTTCTAAATCCTTATTCAATGTATTTTCAAAAACATGTCTAACCTTTTTTTAATAAGTCAAAAATTTGGATCCTTATCAAGATCCTTGGAATCTTATATTTTATTGGATATCGAGAATTTTGGTTTTCAGACTCCAAATTCTCTTAAATTCAGACTCTTAATTCTCTAAAAATTCAGACTTTGAATTATCTGAAATTCAGAGTCTGAATTCCTCATAATTTGGACTCTAAATTAATTAGAATTCAGAATTATAATTTTTCTGAATTGAGGCTATGAATTTTTCAGAATTTAGACTCTGAATCCCTTAGAATTATGGCTTTTAATTCCTCAAAATTCAGACTCTGAATTCCATATATTTTAGAATAAAATTTCTTTGAAAAATAGTATATGAATATCAATGTTTCTAGAATACTATTATTCACATGTTCAGACTCATATTTCTATTTTTACTTAGGCTCCAATTTTTTAGATTTGATTAATCTACTTCATTTTCCTTAAACATGTTTTTATCACATAAAACGATGTCATTCAATTTGTTTCCAACTATCCATTGGTTGAGTGACATGTGTACAGGTACCTCCAAGATTTAGGGAAAAATATGACCTTTGGAGGAGGGAGCTGACTATTGATGTTTTTCCTACAAATAAGATCTCATTCGAATGAACTCATCAATCCATCTACCGATTGATGATCCTAGAGATTACATGTTGTGAATTGATTTCTAGAGTGAGAAATACTCTCGTTCCTTATGCATTTAATGAACATATTTTTAATCCGTGAACATCTAGTTTAGATTGCTTCCTGCGACTCCTATTGTTTTATAGTACAATTGAGGGATTTGAGGTATAGGAAGAAAGAGATGACGACTACCTTAAAGTTTGAGGGATTATAGGGATAATAAGACATATTGTGATATTCTTATCGATGGATCACCCTAGAATGGGTAAGATAAAATTTCCCAAAATTATAAATCAAGGGACCTTTATCCAAGGTTGTTGGATATCATAATATTTGGGGTAAAATATTTCATACTTGTTTACTTTTTTTTTCAAGTTTTATTTCCACGGTATTTTGTTAAAGAAAGAAATTATAACTTTCTTATGCTTTATTATAATTTTAATTTCTATAAAAATAAAGATTCTATATGATTTAAGGTAGAATCAACTGAACTTGCGTTTTTTTCCTGGATCCATATTTCCAAACCCTAAGCATGTTTTTTCCTTAATTAATAACTAAATATGTTTTGTGAATTTACCTTGTTTAAATTTGATAAACATTGTTTTTCCATTATGGTTACAAACGAATGTTTTAAACATACAATTCACCCCCTCTTGTAATTAAGCATCTAAGTACACTATTTAGATCCTATAATTAGTATTAGAGCATGTATCTGAATATTTATACTCAGATATAAGTTTTCTTACTCAGGTTTTTTTCCCTAAATTTTATTGCTTAGCATTTCTTTCTCATGTTTTGATTAAATATTTAATCTTTTTTATAAAACATTATTAATAAAAAGTTTTGTGGAAAAGTATTTTTCTTATAGAATGGTAGGTACGAATGCTGGTTCTATAGACAATATTAATCCTACCAGACCGCCAATCTTTAATGGTAATGATTATGTATACTTAAGAGATAAGATGAATACATTTTTCATTAACACTATAGAAGACAATTTTGTAAGGCTCACTAGGGATTACAAAATTACAGACAAGGAAGTAAGAAACTTCACCAATCATGAAAAATTAGAATATCAACTAAATTACAAGGCACACAATACTTTGTTGTGTTATATGACCAGGAATATATATAGTTAGATATCATCATGTAAAGTAACCAAATGAATTTGGAATAAACTTGAAGTTACACATTTTGGAATTCTAAAGTGATAGAAAATAAAAGAGCTATGTTAAGAGTTGAATATCATGGATTTTGGTTTCCATATGGAGAACAGGTTTGCAAAGTACAACAATGATTTATGACCATTTTCAATAATATTCAATATATGGGAGAGAAAGTTCTTAATGATGATGTTCTTGTGTATAAGATAATTGAAATCATTCCCAATGAGTGGAAGTCCAAAAGCACAGCTATTGATGAGAACAGAAAATTATCTAACATTACTCCTGATGAGTTATTTGGAACTCTTTTTCAGCATAAAACAAGAATGAAGAGGGATTCTGATTTTTTTGGGAAAAAATCCCTCAAGGTATCATTGAACCATTTTTGAGGTGATTGTGTTTGTTGACAAAGTGGGCCTCTGTGTTGTGTTTGTTGAAAAAGAAAAACATGACATACAAATTTGTTGACAAATGGGATTTCATGGTTGCATGTCGAGTTCAAGGTATGTGGTTAACAATCCATGTTTGATTCAAGAATTTCAATAAATAAATGGTCGATCTATAGGTGATTCAAAAAGAGCAGATACAAGGTGGCACAGTTTTCCAGTGATTGCCAAATTTTTTGACCTCAAAATCAACAAATAGAGAAAAGTGTTTTTGGAAAAGGGACTTGCGCACCGATGACTTAGAGGATCAGAAACTTGCACTACATATGTTTTTCAAGATCATAACATCAAAATATGGAAAAGGAAAAAAGCGGCGCTCAAGTTTTGGGTATGGTCGGGCAAGTGACTTGCGTGACAGAGACTAGGGCGGCTGGACTTTCACGCCGAGAGGAGACTTGCGCACCTGGAACTCAGGGTTTCCAAACGCCTATAAATAGTGGTCTTCCCCTCCTCATTCTGTGCAAGTTCAATAATTGATGAAAATCAGAGCTCCCGTCATGCAGGTGTAGTGGTCGCGTAAGTGGTGATGTGGTCGCACAAGTATAAAGATATTCAGAAGTTGCACACCAGTTGATAGTTGCGCATCTAAAGTGGTTTGGGAAATAAAGGTTGTGAGTCACCCAAGTTTAGAGTTGAAGAAGGGGGTGTCGCACCCGTGGTTTGTGACACATGCGCTCTAGGTTTTTAAGAATCATGACAGCTGATGGTTGTGCGCCAAAATTGTTTTGGGGGTAAAAGAATGTGAGTCGTGTAAGTTTGGAGTTGAAGAAGGGAGTGTTGTGAAAGTGGTTGAGGTGAACCTGCATGTCATTTTGAACTTGCACGCCGGTACTTGTGTGATGTCTTGGAGAAGGGTTCCAGGTATGGTTGAAGCACGACAGTCATTTTAGTGATGCATGAATGCTGAAAGATTGGCCAATACCTTCTGTGCAAACTGAGATTCATCTACGGGTGAAAGTTGGACTTCAAAAGAGCATCTACATACAACAGAGGATGTATTAATTTCTGATAATGAAGAGACCTACATGTATATAAATTGTAAGTGGATCCTTTCCAGAGCAGTGAGCTAAGGAAGAGGAAGAAGGTGATCCTCTCCACCAACAGTGATCCAGAGAGAGAGAAACTGGGAGTGAACCTTGGGAAAGAAGTGACCTGACCCTAAACATTGTAAAGGCAGTGAGCATGGGAATTTATGTGATCTATCCTGAACTTTGTAAACAGCTGTGTGCTTTTAGTGGATTTGGTACATCAGCACATCACCGGTGTATGCTCCTTGGACGTAGCCCCGTGATGGTGAACCATGTAAAAATCATTGTGTCTGTCTGCTTGCTTCCCTGCATTGCATTCAAAGCATCATCATCAGATAAAGAAGAAAATAAGAGATCATAATAAACACACAACTGCAAACAAAGTTACCCTTGTAATAAATAGGTCATGATCCTTTGGGGAAGGAAAAATTTTAAAAAGAATATCCATACCCTGATTCACCCCAGCCCTCTCAGGGTATATAGGCCCCTATTGGTCCTAACAGATTTCTAGAAAAAGAAGAACTGTAATTGAAGTGTAACTTTCACTACAACATCTAAATTCAAGACATCAAAAAGGGTAACTAGTTCTAAAACTAAAACATATTTTATTATATCTGAATATAGTGAAAGTGATCAATCTAAGAATTAATTAGCCAATCTTTCTAAAAAAATGAACAATATTGTGGGAAATAAAGATTTTTAGTATAGATACAAGAAGAAAGATAGAAAAGACAAGAAATATTCTGAAGTATCCTCTTATTAATGAAAATGGGCTAAACACATTAGACCTAATTGTCCTAAGCTTAAGAGAAAATGTTGGAAGGAAAAAAATTATAAAGAAATAGAAAGAAGTATTAAAAATATAAGGGAAAGAAATACCTAAAAGAAAATGATACCTAGAGTTCCACTGGTGGTGACTATTCAGATAAATCATCAGAATATGAATCTTATGGTTAGAAAAATTTAGGTCTTATATCTAGAGTACCTATTGAAAATAATTTCGCTATGACTATGGTACACAATTATCATTCCTTAATGAATATTTCTTTAAATTATAATTTTCCAAATGAAGAATATTATGAATCTTCATATGATGAATCTTCCACATCAGAAGATAACACCTTACTTTCATTTGAAGAATATTCTATATCTTTTAAACTACTTGAGAATGAAAATTGTATGATAAAAATTAATTTAGATAAAGCACATTCTAGATTATCTATTTAAAAAAAATAAGCATCAGATCTTTATAAATATCTTGATCAAAAAAAACTTTATTTTGAAAGCATTTCTAAAAACATTAAGGAAGTTAATTCTAAAAATGATAAACTTTCTAAGGATCTTAAAAATGTTATTTCTAAGAAAAATATTTTAGAGAATAACCTATGTTCTAAAACTAGTGAATTTGAGGATAAGAATTTAGTCATCAGACTAAAATAATTTTTTTTTCATTATTGAAACTTTGGTTAAATTTTACTTTAGGAAGGAAGGAATTTGATAAAATGTATTATCAAATTCTTCCTTGAAGGAATATTTTAGTAATTTGATATACTTATTCAAAACTTGTTTTTAGTAATAATTATTTTGTTCCTCAAAGTGCTCCATTTTGTACTAAATGTCAATGCGGTGGACATTGGGAATTAAATTTTTCTTTAAATAAAAACCAATCCATAGGTTTTCATAAATATTACTTTTCAAAGAAAATGTGGATTCCTAAGATTTTACTTCTTGAAATTTATAGATCTAAGAATTTTTGAATTCCAAAAGTCAAACTCTTTTATTTTTAGAAAAATAAAGATAGTACCAAAAAAACATGTGACATGGATAATGGATGTTTCCGTCACATTTATGGTAACAAAAATATCATTGAAAATATTACCAAGACGAAAGGAGGAAAATTATCTTTCAGAGATAATACTCAGGGATAAATTTTTGGTATAGGTAATATTGTTTTTATTTAAAAAACATTTATTTCAAATGTTTTATTTGTTAAATGTATTAAGTAGATCCTCATTAGCATAAGACAATTATGTGTTAAAGGTTACCTTGTGAATTTTAGGAATGATAAATTTTTAGTACACAATTTCAAGGAAGAGTTTATTCTTTCTGACCATAGGCATTAGAATGTTTTTACACTAAACTCAGAAGACCTTAGGAGACAAGATCCAATATTACTTAGTTTAATAGAAGAGCAATCTTGGTTATGGAATAGAAGAGTTAAACACTGCAACCTTAAGAGCCTATGCAAACTCTTGAAGAAAAGACTTGTTAAGGATCTACCAGATCTTAGATTTGATTCTTCAAAAGTTTGTGATCCTTGTCAATATGGAAAGTAACATAAATAAATCTTTAAATCAATTGGTGAAGTCTCAACTACCTCCCACGCTCGGGTGGGGTGGTAAGGGTGGGGAGGGGTTTGGGGTGTGGTCGCGGGGTCAAGTCCCTTTTCCAGCTATTTATCGGTATTTTCATCTTTGTGTCATGTGTCGCTTTCGCGGTTGTACCCAATTTTTTAATCAGAGAAGTCTCAACATATGATACAATAAAGTTAGTGCATATGGATCTTTTTGGTCAAACACAAACTAGATGTATTGGAGGAAAATATTATGTATTTTTTAGTTGATGATTACGATAGATTTACGTGGATCTATTTTTTAGCGAAGAAATATGAAGCCTTTTATTATTTTAAAATTTTTAGAGCCCAAGTTAAAAATAAGAAAAAACTTCCATTGATAAATATTCATAGTGATAATGGGGGAGATTTTGAAAAATAATAGTTTGAAATTTTTTTAGTAATAAAGGCATTACTCAAAAATTCTCATCCCCAAGAACTCCTTAACAAAATGGTGTTGTTGAAAGAAGAAATCAAATTATTCAAGAGATAACTAGAACTATTTTGAGTGAATATTCTATTACTAGTGTTTTTTTGGATGAAGATATTTGTTCTAATTTTTATACTATAAATCTTGTTTTAATCAGATTTTTTCTTAACAAAACACTTTATGAATTATGGAATAATTCACCCAAATTTTATGAAAGAACTTTCTTAGGCCACTCCACCACTTATAAGGGTGACATAGTTTTTAACAAAAATACTTATACTAGTGAAGAAACATTGCATGTCAAATTTTATAAAACTAATCCTTTTTCTTTTAAACAACCCCAACCCACATCCTTGGATGTGTTTTCAAAAACTGATTATCAACCTTTGATAGAAGATTATTATAATAATGAAAATACTAAAGAAAATGTTTCTAAAGTATTTAACCCAGAATATTTCCTACCCTATGCCGATGAATAAGTTTTACATTACCCTAGTCAGTTGTTTCTTAAGAATAATCCCAGTGATAATATCATTGGTGATGTAAATCAACATGTAAGGACAAGAAGTTCTTTATGAAATAATGAAGAATTTCTATAATTTCTTTTCTAATTAGAAAAAAAATCACTAATGAAGCTTTAGGTGATTATTATTGGATTAAAGACATGCATGATGAGGTAAATGAATTTGAAAGGATCAATGTGTGGACCTTGGTTAAAAGACCTAAGGAAACTTTTGTAATTATAGTAAAATGGGTTTTAATAAATAAATGTGATTACAATGGAATCATAGTACGAAATTAAGCTAGATTAGTTGCTAAAGGATATAATCAGAAAGAAGGAATAGACTATTAAGAAAAATATTCTCTAGTAGCTATTATAGAATCTATTTATATTTTACTTTCCTTCATAGAATTATTTAATTTCAAACTTTTTCAAATGGATTTGAATTGTTCTTTACATTATGATTATGTTCAAGATGAATTTTACGTTGAACAATCTATTGGATTTGAAGACACAAAACATCATGAACATGTTTTCAAACTTACCAAATCTTTATATGGACTTAAACAAGCCCTTAGAGCATAGTATGATAGACTTAAAATGTTTTTATAAAAAAAATATGTTAAGGGAACTGTTGATATGACTAATTTTATAAATAAAGTAATGAAAAATGTTTTTTTGTTCCAATATATGTTTATGAAATTATATTCAGATAAAATCAACAATATTCAACTGATTCGTTTGCAAATCTCATGAAATATGAGTTTGAAATGGGTATTACGGGTGAGTTAACATTTTCCCTTAGTTTTAAAATTTCTCAAAAACTAGAAGGAACTTATATATCTCAACATAATTATATTAAAGATCTTATTAAGAAGTATGGATATGAAAACAGTAAAAGTATAAGAACTCCAATTAGTACCTAAAATTCTCTTGATCTTGATGAAGCTGGGAAAACAATAGATCAAAAAACCTTCAGAGGTATGATAGTAAGTTTATTATACTTAATAGCTAGTGGTCCAGACATAATGTTTTTAGTATACTTATGTGAAAGATATCAATATAACCCAAATAAATTTCAATTAAAATCATTGAAAAGGAGAAAAAGAGACAAGGACTCTTTAAAGAAAAGTGAAATCTTTATATTGGATTTTTTGTTAAACTGAGAAAGGAAAATCTTGTTAAGTATATCTTCTTGATAATCACCAACATTAAGAATGGAACTCAAAATCCCCAGATTATCACGTATTTGGTGATCTTATCAAAGATCATAGGGCTTTACATAGAATATTTTAAAATTACCAGCAGTTCTAAACCCAAAAGTTTCAAAATAATGTTGTTAAGTGATGACACCCTTAGAAGAATGAAAGTTAGTTTCAATACCAAATCAAGATAGTTTTATGATCTTTTTGAGTGTGAAGTTCTAGAATTAGTCAATAAATTGGAAGTAGGATAAACTTCCAATAAAACATAGAAGAAGAGAAAGGAAAAAAGAACTCTAACCCAAGGAGAAAGAAGCCATTTTGGAAATCCAGTTAGCACCTCCAAATCTGAAAAGGAAAAAAACATTATTTGATTATGTGGTATTGAAGTGGAGAGAGCAGAAGAAAAAGGAGGTGGATCCAAGCTTTGGATTAGACCCTATGGAGGAAAAATATCTAAAAATTCAAGCAGCTTAAGAACTTGAAAAGAAAGAAAAAGAGAAGAAGATAAAGAAAAAAATGCCATAGGATGAAATTGAATAAACCTTAGGCAAAGATATAGAAAAGGCCTCTGAACAGATTTAGGTATCAGAATACTTTCCCCAAGAATCAGTTCCTTTATAAACCCTGGGAGAGAAATTTCAATTCCAGAACCTATTGCGGGAGAAGAAATAATTCAGGAAGAAGAAGAAGAAGAGGAACAAAAGGAATAAGAAGATGAAAGTGATGAATTGATTAAGAAAGTAGAAGAATAACATGATAAGGAAAGGAATTTAAACAATATTTCAATCCGAACATTCCAGGTTGAGTCAACCAAAAATGTTTCTCAAGTAAAATAGGATGATGGATAGGATGAGGTTGATAAACGTATTGATGGTGAGAGTAACAACCATGATTTCGTCCAACCTAATGATGTTAAAGAAGATACTAATAAAGAAGAGGTTTATAAAGATAAGATAGTAAAAATCTATGATAGTGAGCTTGAGTAGACAAGGGATGAAATATTTATTTCCATAGTTGATAAATGGGAACATGTGGTGGTTGATACACCCAAAAGGTAGTGTTACTTAAAGATATGAAGGATGCTGTTGGTTCATCCAACAGAAAAGTTGAAGATCTAGAAAAATTATCCTCTCCTGCAAGGGAATCAGATTCCAAATCTTCATCTTCGATGGGTCAGGATTTCATTGTTCAGTATTTACATAAGTTAGTGAACACAATACCATTGATTCCTTGTATTGATTCAAAATGTTAGTTCCTTCAAAATTATTTATATAAGAAATCAGATTTGTTAATCATGCTCATAGAAAGGTTTATCAATCTTGGGGAAGATTTCCAAAATTTTCATATTGGTTCTGATGCTCATATGAGATCATGAAAGGAAATAAAAAATGGTCTAAAAGAATTATTGAAGACATGAGAATCTTTGATGACTTCAAATATTCAGTAAAAGATGCTTTATATAAGTCAAATGAATGAATAAATAACCTTTCAATATGTTTTTCAGAAAATATGAATCTTGAGAAAGTATCCCGAAAGCAAGCATATAAGGATCTAAATGGTAATTTAAATTCAGTTGCTTTAAATTTAAAGAGAGAAAGGAAGATTAAGGAATATTTGGAAGAAAAGTTCAATTTGAAAGAAGAGGTAGTAAAGTCTCAGGAAGAAATTTAGAAGTCTCAAGAAGAAAACATCAAATCTCTCAAAAAGAAGAATTAGGATCAGTATCAATTGCTCAAGTGATTTGAGGAAGATTACAATGACCTAAGAATTTAAAGGATATCCTGATTAAGATCATGATGAATAAAAAAATGGATGAAAGGAACTCATGAAAATATGATATTTTGTTGTATTTCTACACAGTAATTTTTTTTCTTATCATAGTGAGAACTTGTCTATCCTTCAATTGTTTTATCTTTTATATCCATATCCTTTTTGGTACTATTATTATTATTTGATTCCCTCCATTCCTTATTAAAAATCAAAATGGGTAGAAAATATTGGCCAAAAGAATACTAAGTATAAAGAATATAGTTTACTATGTAAGGGGGAGATTAAATAAGGGGGAGTATACTTAAAAAAGAAAAAGTAACTTCTCTAAGAAATACAATAATACAATCCTTAGGGATTTCAAAACCTAAGGAGGAGTTAGTCGTATTAATCATGGTTCATAAGTAAAGGTAGATAAGTTTTTCTTTTATTGTTCAAAAAGAAAAATAATTATTCCTTATATTATTTTTTGAAAGGTTGTTTGTGATTTCCAAAAATGGGGAGATTGTTGAGTCAATAATCATACCTTGTGAATTTTACATTCCTCTATGTTTTTAAAATCACAAACACATTTTATTATGGAAAATTATCCTTCTATAAGAATTATTTTCTTAAATAAAATTTTATTTCTCTAAGAAATTTTTTATCCTTACCTTGTTTTCTAATGCCTTATTTAATGTCTTTTAAAAACCAAGTCTTACTATTTTTTTGCTAAGTCAGAAATTTAGATCCTTATCAAAATCACTGTAATCCTATAATTTCTTGGATATTGAGTCTTTCTATTTTAAAACTCTAAATTCTCTAAAATTCAGCCTTCAAATTCATTGAATCTAAAACTCTAAATTATCTGTAATTCAGAATTCGAATTCAACAGAATTCAGACTCTGAATTCCTTAGAATTCAGACTCCCAATTCCTCATAATTCATACTCTGAATTACTCAGAATTTATACTCCGAATTACTCAGAATTCAGACCCTGAATTCCTTAGAATTATGACGCCAAATTCCATAAAATTTAGACTCTGAATTCTTTGAAAAACAAAATTTGAATATCCATGTTTCTAGAATCTGATTGTTCACATGTTTAGACTTGTATTTCCATTTTTTCCATAGACTCCTATTTTTCAGATTCAATTAAGATTATTCGTTATCATTACACATGTTTTTATTACATAAAAATATATTATAAAATATGTTTCTAACTAACCATTGGTTGAGTGACACATGTAAAGGACCCTTCGAGATTCAATGAAAAATATGACAGTTGAAGGATGGTGCTAACCGTTGATGTTTTGCCTATAAATTAAATCTCATTTGAACGAACTCATCAATATATCTACTGATTGATGATCTTAGAGATTACATGTTATGAAGTGATTTTTATAGAGAGAATGAATCTCGTGCCTTGTGTATTTAAGGAACATCTTGTTCAGCCATGAACATCTTGTTCAACTTGCTTTATGAGACTCTGATTGTTACTGAGTACAATTGAGGGATTTAAGGTATATGAAGATAGAGATTCTGACTACCTTAAAGTTTGAGGGATTTCTGGGATAGAAATATAGACTTCGATATTCTTATCGATGGATTAACTTGGTGTGGGAAATATAGAAATTATTGAAGTTATAAATTAAGGTACATTTATCCAAAGTTGTTGAATACCCTACTCTTTGGGTTAAAATATTTCCTACTTGTTTACTCCTCTATTATTTCAAATTTTATTTCCATTGTATTTTGTTTAATAATGAAAGTATAACTTTCTTATACTTTCTTATACTTTTACTTACTATGATAAACACGATTATATATGCTTCAAGGTAGAATCAAATGAACTTAAGTTTCTTTTACAGATCCATATTTTTAGACCCTAAGCAAGTTTGTTCTTTAATTAAGAACTAAATAAGGAAAGTGAATTTAACTTATTTAACTTTTTTAAACATATTTTTTCCCTTAAGGTTAAAAATGAATGTTTTTAAACTTAAAATTAACCCCCTATTGTAATTGAGAATCTACATACATTATTTTAATCCTACAATTGATGGTAAAGTTCATGATCACATTTCTTTTGTGAGACACGTTGACCTCAAATAGGTGTAAATATAGAGATTGAATGTATTAGACCTTGGTATTGGTTACCTCACACCTCTCTATATTGGTAAGAGTGATCAATTTAGATTTTTGACCAAGGGTTATGCCATATGGAATCTTGAGATAAATTTATCCCATGGGGATAGTTGATTAGAGAGTGGGGTGAGTGTTCCTATCCCATTAGAATGATATTATTTGGGATGGTATACCCTTGGGAGGGTTATAAATATGTTAGGTTCTAGAAGAATAATCTAGAATCACCTTAAGAACTATATATACTTTATTCCATATCATTAGTGTGATTAAGGTATAGTAGTTCCTATGAGGATGATTATTCCATAATGAAATCATAATAGTATTGAGGGACAACATGCCCTCTATGTGACATACATTAATGTGAGAGTTAGAAATGTGAGAGAGGACCCCATGTAGGGAATATAATCTATGATATCATCTAAGGGATAATGGTGGGTTCCCCAATTTATCTGTTTACCATAGGGAGTGTTAGTACCTAGGGTATAACACTGTGATAAGATAGTATGGATATAATGATAATTAAATGCTCTGTTATTGAGAGGAATTCCTAGGGGATTCATGTTAGTCTCTAGAATGTTGTCTACCCATATGTGTTCCATGTAAGGATCTAGTGATGGTATGACCTAGGAATATGATAAAAGTGTTTACTGGTGAGGATATAACCATAGATATACATGAAATTTATACAGGTGATATATGAGGTTATGAGGAGGAAAATGACCCCAGGTGTATATGATATATGTGCTATTAAGTGTCTGCGTGGGATGTAGCTCCCTAGGTAATTATGGGTTGGTAAAAAATCAAAATACGAGATGAAACCCTTTGAGTGTATAATAAATAATTGTTTTAGGGTGGGATTCCCTTTGTGTGTTCTATATGAACTTCTAGGGAGGATGATTCCTTGGATGTTTGTGATATGAGGTTTCGTGGTGGGATACCCCTCGTGTATATGATATAATAGATCTAGGTTGATTTAAAACCCCTAGGTATATAATTGTTTCACATAGGGGATGTGACCCACCAAAGTGGATTGTACATGAGGTTATATGGAGAGTTTCTACTAGGGTGATATTTCACTAGTTTGGGGTAAGAAATGGAACCCCCAAGTTTATGATATTATTCAGGAGGTTTTGGGGAAGTACATGAATCCCCCTGAGTGGTGTACCATGTTAAGAGACATCAAACATATGTTGAAGTAGGTATGGTCGATCTGGGGTGTCACCTTAGAATCTAAGGACTGACGATGATTATTTTATTTCATGTCCACAATTTATTTATTATATTGAAAATACGACATGTGAATAGTCTTTATTTACTATTTTTTTTGTCAATATTGTTGGTGACCTACTAGGTTGTATTCAAACCCTTTTCAGGAAGCCTAAAAAATTTGGTATCTAAGAATACCTGATGTTTATAGGTTCAGATAGTTTATAGTTATATTGTTGGTTGATCAGTTTGGGGTGTCTCGATGTGGATTTAGAGTTTTGGGTGAGGTAAGGCTCAAGGATGAAAATAGTGTCTTTTCATTATTTATATTTTTTTGTATATTTATCTACTTAATTATCCTAGTGGGATATCAATTGGGTTGTATACCTATTTAATCATTTGTTATTGTATGATTTTTTTTAAACTTTCCCCAATCTTATAAATATTATGTATTTTTTCCCATTTTTGTTTCTTGATTCACTTTTATTTGAAGGTATAGTTTCCATATGGTAACATCGTAGACCCTTTATACTACCTCAAAAATATCTAGAATACGGGGGGGGGGGGGGGGTACATATGAGGTCACTTGAGAAATTTTTATTGGGCATGGGTGAGTGTTCTTGGGATGGGGGGACATTATAGTATTGTTTCACTAATTTTTGTGGAAATATAATTATTATCAGTTCCATTGTTCCATTTTTTTAGATTTTTAGAATTTAATGATTTTGATGTATTGAGATTCTTTTCATAAATTAATTATCAAGTAAAAACTTGGATAATAACTATCAACTACTAATATAAATAATATTGATTATAACAAACTAAATAATATAAATAAAAAATAAGAAAAACAAAAAAGACATCCCTCTCAAGAAAATAGGTTGGAAAATTAATTTCCACATACTGTAATCATATTGTTTTCAGACCATACACTAATATGGAAGATCTTGTGAAAATATACACCAATGAGAAAATGGAAAACACTTATACCTCATGTATTTCCCTATAATTACAAAATGATGAGATAACTAAAATTTCTTTCCAAATTTTTTTTTAAATGAATAATGTTTAAGATGGGAATATCATATCTTAAAAGAATCACATGCTAATGAATACAATGAATAGTGTGTTTATTTTATGAATAACTCTTATAAATTTCCCAATGATATAGTCACTTTTATTTATGTAGCTTTTGAAACATATAAGAGGATATCACCCAACATAAAGAAGATGATGAAATGATAGATGTATCCCTAGATCAAAATACATAGGCATGTATAAATATCCCAAGAGAAGTAGATTCCAAAAGTGATAAAAATATAATTCTAGAAAATTTATAATAAAAAACTATAAAGTAATTAAATAATGAAATTAAAGAAAAATATGAATATTTAAATGGTCTTTAATATAAGTTCAATTCATTAAAATAAAAGAAAAGATCCATCTCGGATGTCAAGAATGAAAAATTAGAATTCTAAGAAAAGAGTATAAAAAATATTGACAATCTAGTTGATGGGATTTGTAAGATTCATGAAGAATTTTAGAAGAATAATGAGAGTAATTGAAAATAGTTTTAAGATAAAATAATGTAAGTTTACAATTGGGAAAATATCTTCAACATAAATTGTCTTGAGCATGGGGTAAAATTGACGAATATAGAAGCTATACAAGCTAATTCTTCAGAACCAACTAAACAAATAGATGATGCCACACATACTTCCAAGGTGAATCATTATACTTAAATATATATATCTTTTTTCAAGAAAATCTTTGGAATATTTTAGGATAAATCTATTACAGGGTATAACAAAAAGTTAATCCTTTTCCTAGAAAATAATTCTATTTTCATTAAAATTGCTAGTTATAATGAAAAATATGGGTTGAGAAAAAACATGAAAAACTGACCACCACATAAATGGTTGATGGATGTTTGAGAAACATGTTTCCCCTTTAAATAATCCCAGTCAGAGAATCTAGTGACTCAAAAATAAAAACCATTAAAATATGTCCAGAATGATGTTTAATGGATAACAACAAGTGTTTATAGATACCTCTGAAGATAGAAATTGTTTTGGGTTGTTGGTAAAATATTTCAATACATATAATAAAAATTAAATCCTATATAAATGGGGATAAAGGATTATTTGAAGAAAAATACCAGTAAAATAAACATTAACACTCTTTTTATTTCAAATTGATTTGGAAGATATATGTTCTTTGTGGTAATTAAAATAATGGTGGTAATTCAAATGATGAATTATAGTTTAAATCAACCAATAAAATTTAATTTTAACTTAAAGAAAGAAGGTCATAAGTGATTACGAATTGAAGTTACCATGTGTTGAGTTGTATTTTTTAAAATAAGTAACTTAAAAGGATTTTAATATGTGTTGTAGAAATATTAAAGATAATAATAAATTATTAGGTGATATATTAGAAATCATGGATGGATGGGTTAAGGAAAGAACCCCTTTTAAATGTGATGATTCATAAACTATTCATAATACCCAAAACTTGTTCTAATGGATTTTGGAAATTTCAAATTGTTTACAAAAAGGTTTGGTGTAAGTTAATGATATTTTTATTTAAGTATTTTAAAAATAACATGTAATGTAAAATTTGATAAGATAATGATAATAAAGGAATATAATTTTGTAATAAAATAAATATAAATTAATTATGGTGTCCTTAAAAAGGTGTTTTCATGTTTTATTGAATATTTATTTTTTTGATATGTATTTTTTTGGAGATGGTTTAAGAAATTGTCCTATTTTGTCTAGCTGTGGGAAACAGTTCAACCGTAGATTTATGAGGTAGCCGTAGGAACCAAATCGACAACACATAGCTAGACAAAGTATCAAGGACATAATGTATAGTTTTAAGACCAGTTTATACATAAAGGTTAGACATGATAGTGTAGGGAGGTGTATGTCGATATAGGTAACATACGATGGAACTTATCCACCAACGTGAAGGTTAACATGGGAGACCTTTGGAAAGAACCAACACCCATGAGGATTTCGGTCCTTCTTCTCTTCCATGGAATTAATAATTAATTGGAATTCCCATATGGCCAAAAATTATGTGGGATTAAATTATAAGAATAAACTATTCACACATTTAAAAGATACAAATATAAGTATAGGCAAAACAATTTAAAAAAATGATTTCACCAACATAACTTTCCTCTACTTAGGGAGGGGTTCATTGGTGCTGGTGTCAAAACACACAGAGATTTCAGGATAAACCTACGAAAACCACATAACCAAAGGAGAGATCAACATGAAATCTCAATAGACTCCTAAAAGTAAAAAAATTGATAAATTCACGAGGAAAATTTGTCCTATAGGAAATTCCATGAGGTAGTTAAGAAATCTTACGGAATAAGAGTTTGTGGCTTATGAGGTTTCTACATGAGGAAGAAAATATGCAAGGTCACCATGTAAGAAGATTAATTTGTGATACACCAAGAGATGAGTAGTTCAAGCATGATGAGTAAGCGATGATAGTTTGATCATGAGGATGTTGTATGGAGAAGGCCATACAATATGAAATGTCGCAAGGTGAGTATGTGGTGAAGTTGTGTTTTCCATGTGAGCCTGTGTTGAGGGTGATCATGAGGTATCCAGTATGAAATGTATTTTCTTATAGTTGTTTAATGACATTATTCCCAGAGCCACATAATCAAGTATAATTAAACATGTTTTTTTGGATTGATTAATATATGTTCTTGATTTACTATTACCATATAATCTCTCCTTGATCACACTATAAAATATAAATAACTATGATAAGAACATAAATTCATGAGTACGGATTAATGACATAGAAATCCATTTGATCACGTAGTTTTGTTCATCCATATATAGGATAAGTGGACCCATTTACTAAGAGCACAGAGTGAAGGTACACAGTACTTACCTAGAGTGTATAGTGAATATACACATTTCTTATATTGTACCTGAGTTGGAGTTATTAAACACATAGTTATTTCATGATGTAAAGTAATTCTCTTATTCTGAAAAGAACTAGATATAAAATGTATGTAAGTGATGCAACACTCATTTAATTGCATGTAGCTATGTGAATGATTCTAGGAAAAGTCCTTGTATTACGTGAGATAACATGGACAATTTATAATTACAATATGAATGTATGATGTGTTCTGATATAATCATGAATGATTAAAAGAATATTACCATGAATTTTAATGATTAAATGATTAGGGTATGTGTAATGTTTTGTGATTTCATGAGGTGATGATTTTAGAAGTAGTGATTATCAAACAGAAGCTACTATATAAGAGCAGCACCGTTTCATGTTATTATGATGAATTGATCCTCGAAAAGAGAGGATTTGAAAACTTAAATAGGAAAAGGCTAACTATCTACCTTCGGTAAGAATTCATAGACCTGTTCAAAGGAATATTTTAGGAGGACCATATAAGAACCATCAAGAGGTAGTATAAATATCTCCCCCAAATGTGATAAGAAACTCCCCAAGAGGTAGATTTGAAAAGAAGGATTTTGTATAAAAACCAGTTAGAAGGTAGATATTGTGGTTACCTCAGTACTAGACATTTTAGGTTATTTTCAACTAGATATTTTTACTGATTACTCATCAAGATTATAGGTATATAGCTTGTAATATTTTACATAAGTGATTCATAGTTGATAACTTGACCTTGAGAAATATGAGTCTAGAATGGAGTACCCTTTAAAGGTTGAATCTTATATATCCTTGATTCATTTTCCATTTATATTATGTATATTCGAGTAAGGTGGAGAGAAAAAAATAATAGTAGATTGAATATTTAACTAAATACATAGTTTGAATTCATATGTCAAGTTCCTAAAAGAAAATACGACAAGTAATTCACCCCTCCCCCTCATAGTTATCTCACTAGACCAGAGCTATATAAGTGGTATCAAAAAAAGGATCCATATTAAAAATCCTACTCATAATGAATAATAGAAGAGTCAAATTCTTTCAAAATTCAAGGAGTAACTTTCTTCAATATAAAGATATTTTATAAATATATGAACAAAATACATTTATATACTCTTTAACAAGGACCATACGTAAGTGATTCTTCTATAATGGTATTTACTTCACCTGAAAGATATGATCTCATGACTCAAGAAGACAGGGGAAATCATGAAGTTGATGGAAAATTAAGGATTTACATTCTTTCATCCCTATCTATAAAGGTATAAAATGAGCTAATGGGACTCAAAAATTTACAAGTCTATGTGATAAAAACATAAAAATATGTATGAAGGCAATGTAAAGGTCAAGGAATCCATGATTTAGATTTGTAGGGAAACGTTTTATGATATTCAGATGTTAGGTTATGAGAATATTGAAGATTTATTCACATGGGTTAATTAGATAGTGAGTAACATAATGGGGTTTGGTGAATCTTTGTAACATTCAAATATTTTTAAAAAACTTATGAGGAATTTTCCCAATAGATTTGACCTAAATATTCATTAGAATAAATCAATGACTTGTGACTTTTTGTGTTATATAATAAACTCTTTAATTATTAGATAATTAAATCTGTAATTGTTTTTAAAAAATAGAAAAGGAACAAAAGGAATTGAAATACATAAAAAAATAAAGTTTAAAGAGAAGAGATATAACCCATTCTCAAGTAAAATGAGGAATAATAATGTGATTATTAATGAGTTGATGGTTATAAGAAGGTCATGTATTTTATTATAAAGAACATTAGAAAAAGGAAAAGATAAATCCAAGGTAAGATTCCTCTTAAATACTTTAGTTGTAAAGATATTAGGATGTTCTCAATTAATTATCTAAATAAGAATCAATATAATGAATCTGAGAGTGATGATAAATGAGTTAATTTTTATAAAAGAACATCTAGAAAAATAAAAAAGGGTTATTAGGGGAATAATAATAGGTTATCAAGAAATTATATAAAAAACCTAATGATCATGAAAAAAAGTGAGGAATCATCAATAAGTACTGAGTTAGATGATTAATAAATATTTAAAAATAAAAAAACTTCATTTCTAAGGTTAAAAGGATAATAGACATTATAAGTATTAATTAGGAAGAAAAAGAATATGGTTATAATGAATACCCTTTAAGATATAAATTTTCATCCTTACATGAGTATAATTCCAAAATCAAGAAGATTTCTTTATAAAAGGAGAAGGGAATTGAATATGTGAAGGTGAGTGATTTAATAGAAGAGATTAATATTTATAAGCTTAAAATTATTAAAAAAGGAAATATTATAGATTATGTTAGTAAAAAATTGACTTCCAATAAATAAGAACTTTTTGAGGTATAATATTGGTGTATTAATGATGAAAAAAACACAATGACCATGATAGAATACTTTTAGAAAGTGGTGGATATTTAGGATGAATCATCTAAATATATTAAGAAGACCAACTCTAAGAAAATTGTTTGAACTATTTCTATATTCTCAAATGATGTTGAATTTGTTTCCCTCAGTTATAAAACATATGTGACAAAATATAAACATGTTCAGGATAAATAAATTTGAAAAAAAACATCCTCCTATATTAATAATATGTCAAGATGAGTTGAGAAAGGAAATACCCCCATGAATGTTATCAAAATTTAAGAGGATTCTTGAACAAAAATCATATTGTTACAAACAAAATCTTAAATATAAAGAAAGATCATGTTTTAAAGGATCCTACTGGTGCTGTAGAATTTTTGGGAATAAATCCTATTAATGTTGGAACAACATTTCATTACTAAGTAATTGATATTAATTAAGGGAGAGAAGACATGATAAGAAAATAAACAGTTCTATTAGAATAAGAAATAAAATGTGAATGAAAAAAATATGAGATTAAATAAACTACTGGATTGATCTTATAAACTACTAGAAATGAGAATAATCAAATAATAATTTTTTTTATCAAAATAGTCTTGTAAGAAATGTAAAGAGACCCAAATCCCAAATTTATGACTATAAAGAAATAAAATATATAAAATTTGAATTTCAAGGGAATTAGTTTGGAAGATTAAAGGTAAATGATCATTTTGTAAAAAAACTATATGAAAATTTTACCATGGAAAAATGAAAATATGTAGACAAATAAACTACCATCAAAGGATACATTTTTCTTTTTTTCTCATGTAATCAAAAAGATCCCACACAAGAAGATTATTGTGAACAGTGAGACCACCAATCTATCTAAAAATCTAAATGACAAGAAAATTTGGAAAAGAATATTTAAGAGTATCCCCAATGATGGATTTTGGAAGAATTGAAGAAGTTAGATGAGAGATATCTCTCAACATTCCCGTTCTCATTAAAAGTGAAAAGTACCCCCTCCTTATTCCCATTATTTTCATTATATGTTAACTTATAGGGGATTGAAATAAATAAAACTATGGTGGATTTGGATGAAGCTATCACTGCTAGATAGTAAGAGAATTTTCACATCATATTTAATTATCACAACCATGATAAGGAAATGGAGTTCACTATATAAGGGGAGTAAAACATGTATAGAACTATAGAATTATCAATTTTAATTGAATATAAAAATCTAGAGTATCCAAAAACGAATTAAAGAATAGGGTATTCAAATAACACTTTTTATCCTTGTTTGAGTCATGGTTAATATATTTATAATGGGGGTTAGTCAATGTGTTTGAAAAGATAAATGGGGATTGAAATGTATTTCACTTGAAATTTACTAATGCATTTGTTGATTTGAGTGTGGGTTATGTATTTCATGATAATTATATTGAAACAACCTTTTTTTGATATTTTTTATATGGTATCACATGCTAAATTTTTATTATAGAATCTTGATTTCCTAGTGATGTATCTCTTATTTTTTAAATTAACCTCTCCAATGTAGAATTATAATTTTCCAATTAAAATCTATTGGATATGTTGTGTGTGATTCTATTCTTCTAACACAAGTGAATTGGTCTAGAATTCATATTTAAAGAAGTAGAATAATTTTATATGAATATAAATATTCTCAATGTATAATTAAGGTAAAATAAGTAATGTATAACCCCTTCATGATCATTTCATTTTATTTCCAATAAGTGGTAGAAATACACGTGTACACATATTGAATTTAATGATGGTATTAAATATAAAAAAATAATACGATTTAAGTGACCATTTAATGAGTTTTATTTTCTTTAATAAGTATGTTAGAAGGATTTAAATATGTGTTAGATAAATAGTAAATAAAATAAATAATTCATGGATGATTTTTTGGAAATCCTAGATGGATTGGTTATTAAAGGAAATCCATTTACATGTACCTATTGTTGAACTATTCGAAATTCTAAAAAATGACTCAATGGTGCTTGGAACGTTCACATTATTTATAGTAAAATATGGTTGAAGTTAAAGATGTTTTTATTTGAGTGGTGTAAAAATATTTTTTGAAGTAGAATTTGACAAGAAGAGAATTAAAATATAATGTTGTTTTGTATGAAAATAAATGTGGAGAAATTATGGAATCTTCAAAAATGAGGGTGTCTTTTTTGTATTGGATGTTAAATTTTTTGGTAAGTATTATTTAGTAGATGACTTAAAAAATTGTTCAACCTGTGCCAATAATGGAAACTAGTTCAACCAAAACCCCCTTAGGTGGGTATAGTAACCAACCTGACCCTGTAAATCCATTCCAAGTCGATAAAAGAATAATCATACCATGAGGGTTAGTGCATTCACATTGGTTAGGCACACTCGTATGAAGGGGAATAGGTCAGTTCATATAGAAATTAGTGGTGATCAACCTCACATGGATGGGGAGGAATGGGAGATCTTGGGTGGGAATCGACACCCATGAGTATTTCATTACTACTTGTTTTTCATGGCTGGAATAATTAAGGGGACCTCTCCCATTGTGAAAATTTATGTAGGATTTAGCTATAAGAGCACACAATTCACACATTAAAAATTGATGGATATATGTGGGTCCATGTGATTTAATCAAATTAACATCGCCTAAGTTGTCTTCCCAACTAGAATCATGGTTAATCAGTTATGGATTTTTAATTTGAAAGGATTTCATGATAAAGCTACAGAGACCATGTCATACAAGAATATATTAACCATGTGAGTTCAAGACAAGTCTAGTAGTCAAAAAATTGACAAATGAATTGGAATTTCAAGATTTATATGCAATGATATGATATTTTTAGGTGGTCATAAGGTGGAAGAGTATTTGGCTAACAAGGTTTCTAAATAATGACGATTGTACATGAGGCGTGTAAAGAAGAGGATTAATTCCTGACGCACTAAGAGATAAATAGTACATGTGAGATGAGTATACAATGATGGTTTGATCCTGGGAAAGGTTCATGATAAAGTTCATGTTGTTTAAAATACTATTAGGTTAGTAAAAACGGAATGTTTTTTCTCCAAGTGAAAATTTTATTAGGGTGACCGAGAGGTATCCAATACATAAATTAGTTTATTATAGTCATTGAATGAAATTATTCTCAGAGACATGTATGCATGAATAATTAAACCTATTTTGACGAGATCAATGTCTATTTTTCTTTTACTATGCATATAAATACTCACCTTGATCACATTATCCAATGTTAATAAATTTGAGAATAACATAGCTTATATAGAAGGGATTAATGATAGAGAGACCCATTTGAGTTTGTGGGCTTATTTAATCATGGAGAGGATAATCGAACCCACTTACTATGTGTGTATAGTGAAGGTGCATAACACTTACCCAATTCTATTTATTTAGGTCAAGACCATTCACTTGGTTCATGGGTCGGAGGTGCATACAATATAGTCATGCAATGAAGCATGGGTCATTCGATTAGTGTAAGGAGTGCCATATTTCACAATAAAGGATGGGGTGCAATACTAATTTACTTGAACCAATATGCATGGATTATCCCATTAAATGTCTTTTAATGTAGTGTTCTAACATGGATAGTTTATGCATAAAATATGCATGCAGGAGAGATGGAGTTTGAATCTGATTCACGCGCGAACCCTAGTTCGCTCACATCGGCGCCTGCTGATGAACCAAGGCTGGATGATTGTCATGCGAAGGGTGTGGATCATGTTGGACACAGGGATCTCTTCAGCTTGTGTGCTAAAAAAAAGATCGAGATGCTCAAGGAGACGAGACCAGGAATAAGCTTCGCTGATGCGGTCAAAGGTGGGGGAAATTCCCTGTTTCTTGATTGTGATAACACGTCCTCGGGCAGAATCATTCGCAAAGGGCGTGTTGCACATGTCTCTGCGAATCTGAAAGCCGTTGAGGAAAGGATCACACTCTGCAAGCACTCGATCATTGCGAGAGTTGTGATTCCAAAAGGGGTGAAGCCGTGGAAATTCAATGAGCTCATGATAAGGCTGGCTGAGATCTGGGGCTTCAGCGACTGGAAGATGACAGCGATGGGGCGCGGATTTTACCACATTATTTTTCCCTCAGATGAACTAAAGCGTCGGGCCTGGTGTCTTGGTTCGGTCACTCTCAAGCCTAGCTTCCTCCGAATCCATGAATGGGATCGGAACTTTGATCCAAATACTGTAAAGAACACTTTCACGCAGATCTGGATTCGGGTGTGTAATCTTAATTGGCTCTATTGGCACCCTCAAATTCTCTGGGACATTGCCTCATCGGTTGGAAATCCAATCCGTTTAGATAAACAGACTGAAAATCCTACTTTTGGACATTATGCGAGAATTCTTGTGGAAGTTGATATGGCAGCCACACTTGTTGAGGAGGTGGTCTTAACCACCCAAGATGACAGTCTCAATCTTGGTATTGTTTATGAGAGAAGACCCAAATTCTGTCTGAACTGTCACTTTTTTGGCCACACTATTTCTGAATGCAACAGAAATAAAATCTGCGGTCTTTGTAAGGGTCGTGGGCATGAGGCTGGAAAGTGCAGGCTCAACAAGAGCAATGATACGGATGGAAAGAAGTTCAATGGTGCACAATCTGGCAATGGTGCACAAGCTCAGAAGGGAGAGCTGGCTGCTCCCTGTGAAGACAGATAGGAGGAGACACCTGCTAAAGCTGCTGCTGCTGCACAGAGGCAGGATACAGAACTGGCTGCACCTGTGGGTACTGGACCTGCTGCTGCTGAAATTGCTGGAATAATTCTGCATGAGTGTCCTCCCCTGAACTCCTCACCCGGAAGGGAGAAGGCACTTGATGAAAATGGTGAGGATGAGATCACTGCAGAGCGGCTGGATGCGGACTGGACTGCATCTGTGGGAGCTAGTCCTGATGCTGCTGGTGCTGCTGAAACACTTGAAGTTGAATGCCCTATGGCCCAAGGGGCTGTCTCAAATCCTGGGGTGGCTCCACTGGTGGATCATGGAAATGGGCTAGGCCATGGACCTGACTCTGGATTGGCTAGGGGGCAGCCTTCTGAACCTTCTGCATTGGGTGAAGCTTCGCTAAATGCAAAGAGAATATTACCTGCCAGCCTGCTGTCATTCTCAGATGCTTCAGCCAACAGGTTCTCCCTGCTTGATCTGGTTGGGGAGGATAGTGGGACTGAGACTGATGAACAGGTGGCACATGGTCCTGTTGAGACTGGCCTTCTGCTTTATGTGAAGGATGTAAAACAGAATATTGCTGGGCCTAGTGCTAGGCTCAGATCAAATAAATGAAGACCCTCTTCTGGAACTGTCAAGGGATTGGGAATCCTCCCACGGTCAGATCCCTTAGACATATGATTATGACCAAAAAGCCGGTTCTTGTTGGTATTGCTGAGCCAAGAATGAATTTTGAGAAGTGGAGTTCCTTTAGGTGGGAGTCCATGGGCTTTTCATTTGTTTCAAGTAATGTGCTTACTGGAAATTCTGAATCTCTGTGGGTGTTGAAACATGATAGCGTTGTGGTCAACTCAATGCTGAATGATTCTCAGTCTCTTACTCTATCATGCCGCTGTAACAATGTTTCAATTGCAGTGACGTTTGTTTATGCCTTCAACCTTTATACAAGAAGACGTGCGCTGTGGAGAAGCCTTGCCGATGTTTCTGAGAGTATGACGAGTAATTGGGTTATTATTGGCGACTTCAATACTGTGCTTAGGCCTGGGGAAAAGACTGGGGAGCATTTCTGTCGTGTTGCTGCTTCTGATTTTTCTGCTTGCATTGACAAATGTGGCCTGGTGGAGGTTCCAATTTCTGGCTCTGATTTCACGTGGAGCAGATACACGATTAATGGAAGACAAGCTAGCAGACTAGAAAGATGTTTTGTTCATGTGCTGGATGGGAATAGGGCTCTTGATGTGGCTGGGAGAACTCTCCCACGGTTGCATTCTGATCATAACCCCTTGCTTATTGAAATTTCTGATTGCAACGCCAGAGTAGCCCCTCTGCCATTCAAATTTAATAATGCTTGGATTACCATCCCTGGATGCCGAGAGATTTTTCTGGATGTTTGGAAAACTAGTATTGTGGGCAGCTCATTACACATCTTATGTTGTAAACTGAAACTTGTAAAGGCCAGGCTGAAGCAATGGAGCAAGGAGTCCTTCTCCTCTATTGATAATGATATAAGAGAGGCTGAATGTATCCTTACAGATTTTCAAGACAATGGTGCATCCCAGGAGGTTCCCTCACCAGAGGAAATACAGGCTGCCTCAAGACTGGACAAGCTGCAGGCCCTTAAGGATAATTTGGTTCAGAACCAATCCAATGTGAGATGGCTGAAGGAAGGGGACAGGAACTCCAAATTCTTCCATTGCATTACAAAAGAGAAGAAGGCCAGGAGGAGTATTACTGCCCTTAGCATTGATGGGAGGCTTTTTGATTCAGAGAATGATATTGTGGAGGCTGTGACAGGTCATTTTGAAAGGCTGTACTCAGATGTTGGACCTGACAATTCTGATAAAATTATACATTGTTTTGACCCCTCCATTGAGGACAATCAAAACAAGAGGCTCACTGATGTCCCATGTGCAAAAGAGATACATGATGCCCTCTTCTCGCTGAATATTGATAGTGCGGCAGGCCCAGATGGTTTCACTAATAAATTTTTCATGTTCTATTGGGATATTGTGAATGTTGATGTCACAAATGCAGTGAATGAATTCTTCAGAGCATCTTACATGCCGTTTGGGATGAATTCAAATTTCATTGCCTTGCTCCCTAAAAAGGAAAATGCCCTCGATATCAAAGACTTCAGACCTATTGCCATTGGGAATACAATACCAAAGGTAATCAGCAAAATTCTGGCCCTGAGGTTGGGTGGGGTTGCTAAGGAGATTGTCTCTGGAAATCAATTCGGATTTGTTCCTGGGAGGAACATTCAGGACTGTCTTTTCACTGCTTCTGAATGTGTTAATGTCATGAAAAGAAAGGTGAAGGAAGGAAATATGGCTGTTAAGATTGATATCTCAAAAGCTTTTGACACCATAAGATGGAGCTTTCTGTTTACTATTCTTAAGAGGCATGGCTTCTCGCAGAGATTTATTGGGCTCATTGGATCCGTCTTATCTAGTGCTAGGCTGTCCATCTTGATAAATGGGTCTCCTAGGGGTTTTTTTCAATGCTCAAGAGGTGTCAGGCAGGGTGATCCCCTTTCTGGTATGTTATTTGCTATTGCTGAAGATTATCTAAGCTGGTGCCTCAATGATCTTGCTAATTATGGCTGGTATCAATCAATGAAAATTGGAAAGGAGCTGTGTGCTCCTTCACACTTATTTTATGTTGACGACATTCTGCTTTTTGGGAAGGCAAGTGATGCCACCATCTCTTGTATAAAAGGAATCTTCTCTCATTATGAAGAGGTCGCTGGCCAGGCAATTAATTGGGGAAAGTCCTATGTGTTTTTTGGGGATGGGCCTAGCTCGTCAAGGAAAAACAGAGTTGCGGAAAAACTGGGAGTCAAAAGGGGTTCCCTCCCTTTCATTTATCTTGGGATTCCTCTCTTTTGGGGCAGGGTTAAAAGATGTCATTTAGAAAACATTTCCCTACGGATCACAAATCAGTTGTCGGGCTGGAAAGGGAAAAATATGTCCCAAGCTGGAAGAATATGTCTTGTTAACTCAGTGATAACTTCAATGTTCGTCTACTCTTTTTCCATATACAAATGGCCAGGATCGCTGATAAAGGAATTAAATGCCAAAATCAGAAACTTTGTCTGGACTGGGTCAATTAATGAAAGGAAACTTGTAACTGTTGCCTGGAAAGACTGCACGAAGCCGGTTCAAATGGGCGGATTGGGCGTGAAAGACGTCCGGATTTTTAATGACACTTTGATTGAGAAGTTTGTTTGGAGGCTGATTTCAAATCCCCATCCCTTCGTGGAGTTTCTTGCCACTAGATTTCTTGGGAAATTGCAAAATGGATATGCCAGCTATGTGAGATCTTCGGTTTGGTCTGCTATTAAGAAAGCCTACTCTGATCTGATGAACGGCTCGAAGTGGTTAGTTTTCAAGCAGTCCAGCCTGAATTGCTGGATCACCCCTTGGCTTTCGCGGCCTATTTGTGATGACATAATTGTTCCACCATCTTTAAAGCATAAAACCATCGCTGACCTCGTGGCGGACCCGGCACTTGCTGAAATTCTGCCCAGCCAAATCAGAACGGAAGTCATGCAGTACCGTTTCACAGATCATGATATTATAGTTTGGACTCTGGATCTGAATGGGATCTTCCGCACGAAGGTATGCTACAATTCTCGTTATGAGTCATCGACTCACCCCCCTAGATGGGTTTCTGACTTCACAAAGCCCTTCATCCCCCCGGCGCGCTCCCTGCTCATCTGGAAAATCTGGAAGAACAGGCTGCCTGTGCAGGCTCTGCTACAGCGCAAGGGGATGCATCTTGCCCCGGTTTGCTTTGTTTGTCTGGCAGCGGACGAGTCTCTCTCCCATGTTTTATTCTCATGCACATTTGCGCACAAATTATGGTGTTATATGCAGCAGATTTTTCGGTGCTGTTTTCAGTTTCAGTCACTTGAGGAATTAATGCAGGACATCAACATGGCAAATTTCAGTGAGCAGGTTCATGCTCTTATTTTGGCAGCAATAGCGGCTGTTATTGATTTCATTTGGAAGACCAGAAATGACCTGCTGTTCAACAATATTCAGCCACATTTTCATGATGGTGTCTTAATGATGCATCGTGCCGTTTCTACGGCCTCCAACATTCAAACTGGTTGCATGAAAAATGATGTTTCTGACCTGGTTTTGTTGAGATCTCTTGGTATTAATGGTAGGGCAAAGAAACCATTAATGGTGAAATATATCCGATGGATCCCTCCCCTTCCGCGGTGGATCAAAGTCAATGTTGATGGGGCTGCCTCAGGTGCTCCGGGGCCCTCTGGATGTGGTGGCGTTTTCCGCACGTATCGGGGGTTTCTAAAAGGATGCTTTTTTCATTTCATTGGCAGTGGATATGCAATTGAAGCTGAGATTTGGGCCATTATGAAAGCGATCAGGTATGCTGTCCACTTTGGTTGGAATTTGATATGGATAGAGTCAGACTCGTCTGTTGCTGTCCAAATCTTGAAAGAGCGTTCGAGGAATGTTCCCTGGAAGATCCTTCCGGACTGGATTGATTGTCTTCGGCTTCTTGATTCACTCGTCATTGAAGTTTCGCATGTTTACCGTGAGGCCAATCAAGTTGCAGATGCTCTTGCGAAAAGGGCAATCAATGAGGGCACCTCCTGTTGGTCTTGTGTGTCGCCTGATTTCTGTGACCAGTTTGTTCAGGCAAATTGCTGTGGTGAGGTTTTTTCTCGGCTTTGTTGAATGACTCTCTGATCTCCTGTTTGTACTCTTGTCACTTTATTTTATTTATTTATCTCAGGAGCAGGGTCACCTGTCTCCTAGCTTTCCTGGTATGCATGCATGATCTGTGTAAATAAATACATGCATGATAAAAACAATATGTATATATATTTGAATAATTAAATGAGAAGGATCCATGTAATGGATTATTATTACATTAATAGGTGAATATTTGAGAAGTAGTGATTATTATTTGAAAGATACAATGTAAGAGTATCAGATTTACAAGTGCGTAAGGTGAATTGATCATAAAAAATAAAGGATTTGTAGTCTTAAAGAGGAATAAGGATGAATATTTATTATTGAAGAAGAAGTGAAATACCAATCTAGAGGAAGAATTTGGGATGACCTATAAAGACCCAAATTTTCCATGTAAATTTTTTATTATATGGAATTATTACGAGTCTGCCAAAATTGAAAACACGTGATTCTGAGGCCTGGTGTGCCTGGAATGAATTTCAAAACTTTTTTAAGGTACGTTCAGTAAATGCATGAGTGGCGTTTTCTAAATTTTGAACCGGTGATCCGATTAAAAATCAGAGGGAATTGTTGAATCAGTAGTGCCGGGTTTCTCATAAGAGAAAATTTACATTTACCGTAATAGGTTAGGAGAGAAAGTTATGTTTGGTGACTTTTTAAAAGAAATGAAATAAAATAATTTTATATTTTTTTATTTTTTCATAACATCCAATGGATAAGTGGTGTGTGGTTCCAGTGGTGTCTCAATACATTAAATGGATTAAACCTACAATCTAAGTAACATCAACATTTGGGAAATTAGAAAGTTTCTTAATTAATGATCCCCATTAATTCCAAACATCGTTACTTACCCTCCCCCTCTTCTATATATATGGAGCTTGGGGGGAGGTACCGACACAACTTGGATAAGAAACAAAGTACTAAAAGAGTGACGAGATGTCAAACCCTTAGATGACAGAGCTGGTTCCGATGAGTAGTGATGAGTGACCCAGGAACCCCGAACCAAAGAACAGTGTGAAACCAATATCGTTGGAAGCATATGGCAGGAACGAAGATCATCGTTCCACCTTCAGGCATGCATGTTCTCTAATGGGTTATTGAGGTAGGGGTTTTGTTCTGTTTATTTCAAGAGAATTTATTCAAACCCTTTAAATTCCTCCCTCATGTTTGCAAGCTAACGCAGGGGGCGCAGGCCTAACGAACCTGGCCCAAACCCTCCACTACTTTACTAAACTTACACCCTCCATGGAAGACCGCCTGCGTGGTGGCACCTGTATGTCGATGCACGCCACAAGAGGAGTCTGTGGCACAAGGTCGTGGCCGTCATCAGAGTGGCTGGCATAATATTTCCATGGAGGAGGTTTGGTGCACTTTCACGCACCACCGATGAGCAAGAGGCCGTGGCTCGTCAGCAGTAGTGAATGGAGGAGGCGGTCGATACGACAACTGGTCACGGAAGGGGACGTAGTGGGACCAACGCCCTACTGATGGACAAGAATCCACGGCGAAGGCTGAACCCGCACCTCCGGCAGGTTCCACAGTGACCAAGAATTGCCCATGTGGCACCACCACTTTGCAAACCGAACGGCCTCCAGGCCGTTTGAGAGTTCGAAATACCGGGGGGTCACCCCCCCACACCGGCTATGGAAGACCCCAAAGTAGGAAGTAATCCCCCACAGACCGGACCGTGACCCACCTAGGGCTCGGACGCACTCCCCCATAGATCGGACATCACCCCACCTCGGGCCGAGCGATGCTCTACAACGGCTGAGCCGCCGTCCTAGTGGGCGGCTGTCCTAGCAGGCCGCCGCCTTTTCGGGTTGTCCCCTTATAGGTCGGGCCGCCCTTTGTGGGCCACCCCTTTGAAAACCAAGCTGGACCTCAGCCCAGCGGGCCATGTCTGCATGAGGAAAAACCAGACTAGGTCGGGCCGGGTCAGTTTGACTGGGTTGGATCGGACCCGGGCCCCACGAGGCCTAGAAACATTTAAAGGGCCATAATATGGGAACCAGGAATCTGTTTGACGAACCATCTACGGTGCTGGGACACTTGGATAGAGACGATCCTTTTTGGTATTCTACTCTTGAGTTTTGAAGACATTTTGAGTATGGCCAGGTTGGATCGAACCCGAATAAAATTGGGCCCCCGAAACTAAAATGCTTATAACTCACAGATCAAGCATCCGATTAACGCGCCGTCTGTCGTGGTTAAACCATTACGACATGTAGGTCATTTGGGTTACTCCTTTGTAAAGCTTAGTGGCCATAAATGTATAACCGATATCTTGAGGGTCAGATACTATAGCACTCAAGTATGAAATGAGCAAGAATCCAATGGCTTGTACTGAGGAAAAGGTTAGAGACAGACCATACGGAGGATAGAACCGAGCGATCCTTTGTGGGTCATCACCTAGTGGTCCTGTGTGGATCATCACCTAGCCATCCTATGTGGATCAACACCTCCCGACATGACAAGGACCAACCTCAGTGCGTCCCGTCATGGTTCAACGATATAGCGGTCCTGTGTGGATCAACACTTAGCGGTCCTGTGTGGATCAGCACCTCACGACCCGACGAGGACCAAGCTTAGAGCGGCCCATCGTGGTTCAGTGATATACCAATCCTGGGCCAATCAAATCCTATATGGGTCATTGCAGGGGTTAGTTAGCTATCGATCCTATGTGTATTAGACTCTATATGGTTAGTATTAGTACCTATTGAGAAAATAAGATGATCTATCTTCACGGCTAATCATCTATACTTCTATACTTCACTGAAAACCTGGTTTGAGATGAGACTCTATTTGAGCTGTGTCTTTTACTTTGTGTTTTGTGATTGAGATCATACTTTTTTATTTTCCTTTGTGGAATTTTGAGAGACTTTCAGGGTTCTTGGGGTCCCTACTGGGTATTGTTATACACACCCCTACACAGGGTTTTCCCGCACCTTGTTGTGTCTTGTGAAGATGACGAGCAGCTAGGATGAGGTTGAGGGAGCCAAGATTAGGCGGTACACAGAGGAGACAGGTGGATGTGGAGTACTGAGGAGGCGATCTATACCTACCCTTCGGGTAGGATTCTCAGAGGACGTTCCAGGGGATACTTTTCCTTTTTAGTTGTACTTGTACTTTTCAGTTGGGATTGTATTCCAGCCCCTCTAGTTTCTTAACACTTTTACTACAACAGTTTACTTAACAGTTGCTTCTTGTTGTGTTCTCATGCCATATGTTTATACAGGTTTAAAGTCAATTCCTTCCTGTCTTAGGGAATATGAATTTCCATGTTAATCACCAACCCTTGGCCTATAGAAGGTTGGCTTGGGGTAGTCACGACACGGGCCCCGGGGGACGGGTCGTGAAAAAGTGGTATTCGAAAGAGTCAGTTCTACCAAAGAACTAGGACTATGATCTTTTCAATGTAGCAATAGTGTTAAGTGTTATGAGTTTTATTTTCAGTTCGGGGGGTCTAGTGTTGGTGTGGTGGCTGACGTATCCATATACCATGACCCTAAATTCTGATTTCTGACTCAGTATACAGGTGCACTGATTGCGTGTGTTTTTGAAGAGTTTTTTTGTGTGATTTATTTGATTCATCTCACTAGTTATAACTTATTAAACATGGCATACCTATCTTCTTTCAGGATGTCACCATATAGACATCAAACCATGATTCATGAGAGAGTAAGCGATGATGAACCTCTGAGCAATGGGTCCTCGGTACAGGGACCTATTATAACATTAGAACCTTCATGTGGTGTACCAGTAGCACCATGACCCTCTAGTCAGAGTTTTCTGCTTGGTTGGGACACCAACATACCTTATGGTGATCCCAGAATCTAGTCTCTTCCAGGAAGCAGTAGGGAGATGGTGGAGCTTGATGCTCGAGATACATGACAAGGAGACCCTAGTCTGGGCGGACATTGAGAGCCTTTTCTAGTATTATTTTATCCAAGTGACCTTTCAATCTATGCATATACAAGAGTTGATACACTTATAGCAGGGCAACATGACAGTAGCCTAGTAATCCGAGAGGTTCACTGATATCTACTGATACTCCACCAACATGGTTCGAGACCTTTTCTTCAGGGTCCAAACCTTTCATTAGGGTATCCTATTAGAGATTATAGCATCTATTATATCACTCAGCATTCTGAACTAGGCTGGGGTGCTAGTGCACGCACTTTTGGTGGAGAGATTTCTAGATATTAGGCACCGACAATGAGAGCCACCATCGGGTGACACATAGAAGATTCATCTACGGATGGTAGTAGGAAAATGACACAAAGGTCCAAGATGACCAGAAATTCTGGTGGACAGCCCCTGGATGCAGGGTCGGAGGTACGGAGCTCCCGAGGTAGAGGAGGTCAGGCAAGGGGCCAGTAGTGGTTCTCGTGCGGCGGGCAGAGTCACATGGATCGCGACTGCCTGACCCACTGTACGGATGACCAGAAGATGGTCTAGGGACCAACAAGGTTGAGGAAAAGGTTTGAGCGAGGAGGTCCACAGGGTGGTGGACGTGGAAGAGAAGATAGCCATGTAGAAAGCAGTGAGTGGTGATTCAAGGTTCTACAACCACCACCGCCAGCTGACCCACCTTGACCATAGGGAGTAGGTGGACAGAGATGAGCCCATCTCATGGCAGCTAAGGCCTACGACCATAGAGAAACAGAGATGATTATAGGTAAGATCTGTGTCTACTCTACTTTAGCTACAATACTCATAGACATAGGTTCCAGTCACTCTTTTATTTCCACGAATCTTGTTTGGAGCTTAAAGATTCCGGTGGATCCATTGGCTTGATCCTTATGGATAGATAATCCTACAGGAGTGGATTCTATGATTACACACTGGTACCGATAGTGTGAGCTTTCTCTAGGAGGTGAGAGCTTCGACTGAGATCTCTTAGTAGTGGCTTTGAGTCCTTACGACTTCGTCTTGGGTATGGACTGGTTATCCACAATCCATGATCAGATTGACTATATTACATGCAAAGTGCAGTGTGTCCACACAGATGGGAACAAGTTTTCCTTCACTAGAAAAAAGGGAACCTTTGTAGCACAAGATGAACTTTCCCAAAAGAGGGTGCTACCGATTACACATCAGTTTTCTAGCCTTACCCTCAAGGTATTTGATGTTGAGAGTCTGAAATGTCCTATAGTGGTGGACCAGTATGCCGATGTATTTCCTGATGATGTTCCAGGACTACCTCCACTCATAGAGTTATAATTTTACATCAACTTGTACCCTGGGATGGAACCGATATATACACCAGAATATCGGATGGCTCCCGCGGAGCTTCGTCAGTTAATGGTATGGTTGGAGGACTTGCAGGGAAAGGGGTTCATAAGGCTCATAGTTTCTCCATGGGAAGCCCCGATTTTGTTCTCCATGAAGGAAGATGGGAGTATGAGACTCTGTGTGGACTATCCGCACCTGAACCAGGTGACCTCTAAGGACAAGTATCCAATTCTGAGGATTGATGATCTTTTCAATCAACTGAAGGGAGCTCATTGGTGTTTGAAGATAGACCTTAGATCAGACTATCATCAGCTCAGGGTATGATATGCGGATGTGTAGAAGACAACCTTCAGATGTTGGTATGGCCACTATGAGTTCCTGGTTATGAAGTTAGGCATGACCAATTCCCCAACAGTGTTCATGGGACTCATGAACATGATATTTTAGCCATACCGTGATTTCTTTGTGGTGGTGTTCATCGATGAAATCTTGGTATACTCAGCGATGAAGGAGGGGCATGCCTATCATCTGCAGATAGTTCTGGATACACTCCGAGAGAACCAGATTTATGGTAAGCTCTCGAAGTTCTAGTTATAGCTACGAGAGGTCCACTTTCTGGGACACATTATCTTGGAGGATGGATTTGGAGTGGATCCAACAAAGATAGAGGATGTTCTTGCTTGGGAGCCACCCAGGAATGTGACCGAGGTGTGAAGTATTTTGGGGTTGGCTGGGTACCACTAAAGATTCTTGCTTGACTTTTCCAAAGTTGCAACACCCTTGGGAGTATTGAAGAAGAAGGGGAATCCCTACTTATGGATAGAGAGATGCCAACAATGTTTTCAGGAGCTGAGGCAGACACTGACAAGTGCCCCCATCTCAAGGTTACCAAAAGATGGCGTTGGGTATATAGTCTACTAAGACACATCAAGAACTGGACTTGGGTGTGTCCTGATGCAGGAGCGAGCAGTGATCACCTAGGGATCACGACAGCTAAGGACACATGAGTATAACTACGCTACCCATGACTTGGAGTTAGCAGCAGTGGTCTTCGCCTTGAATGTTTGGTGAGATTACATGATGGGAGACCATTTACAGTATACTATGATCATAATATTCTTAGGTATATATTCTCTCAGAATAACCTGAACCTATGACAATGATGATGGAAAAAGTTCCTCTAGGACCATGACTTTGAGATATTCTATACTCATGGGAAGAGGAACGTAGTAGCATATTCACTCAGCCGATGTTCTGGTCTGCTGTCGTTGAGTGAGGCGACATAGCAGCTACCCACGATGTAGATATCCTTCATGGATAAAGATGGAGTAGCTTACCTCCAGTCTAACATAATCACTCCCCCACTCCTTCAGTGAGTCATGGAGGCATAACTAGGGGGCCTTTACTATGAGGCTCAATGTTCTCAGATATCCTCAGTGCATGCACATGATGGATTTTATAAAGGTGGGGAGTATGTCTTCCACTTTAGAGGACGTACCCTCGTACCAGTGGCGCTATGGGAGCCGGTGTTGAGGGAGATCTATATGTCCCCTATGGCGGTACATCTTTGTGTGGTGAAGATGTACCAGGAACACCGACATCCGTACTAGTGTCCAGGGATGAAGAAGGAAGTGGATGAGTTTGTTTCATGATGCCTCACTTTTCAGGAAGTGAAGGGAGGGTAACAGGTTCTAGAAGGCTTATCTCAATCACTAGAGGTACCAGAGTGGAAGTGGGATGGTATCTCCATGGATTTTGTGATATGGATTTCATGTACGTGAAGGGGACATAATTCTATCTTGATGATCGTTGAACGACTCACCATGTGGACCACTTACTACCCATCCGAGAGTAGGGATCATTAGAGAGCATGGGATGGTTCTACGTACTGGTGATTGTGTGACTCCATGGGGTTCCATCGGAGTTCATCTCTGACCATGATACACATTTTACATCCCTATTGTGGAAGGTATTACAGGAGGATTTCAGGACTCAACTACATTTGAGCACCGACTTTCATCCTTAGATGAATGTTCATACATAGTGGACCATTTAGATGCTGGAGGACATCCTTTGTGCATGTGTCCTAGATTTTGACTGTAGTTGGGAGGATCATTTTCCTTTGGTGGAGTTCGCATACAACAATAGTTACCACTCCACTATCGGTATGGCACCATTTGAGGCTTTATACGGTCAACCTTCCAGAGCACCTTTATGCTGGACAGTCCTAGAGGAGTCAGTATTTATGGGTTCAGAGTTTGTACGGACTACCACTGAGAAGGTGTAGATCATCCAGGAGCAGATGCAGACTACACAGAGTAGGAATATGTCTTATGCAGACAGAATATGGAGACCTTTGGAGTTCCAGGAGGGGAACCACATATTCATGTGAGTCTCTCCTCAACAGGGACTACGTATATTCGGACGAGTCGGCACGTTATCAATGAGGTTTATCATACCTTTTTTGATACGTTAGAGGAGATGAGAGGTGGAATACTTCCTGGAACTTCCACCACAGTTGGAGAGAGTGAACAATGTGTTTCACGTATCCCAGCTGAGATGATACATTCATGAACCATCTCACATAAATGACCATGGAGTGATGGACTTTGAAGATGGGTCGACATTTACAGAGGTTCTAGTTGAGAATGAGGTTCGACAGGTGCGAGTCTTTCATGGGTGGTCAATACATATGGTTCACATTCACTGGTAGCACGAGAATCTACAAGAGAGCACATGGGATCAAGAGTCTCATATTCTTACTCAGTACCCCCATTTGTTTCCTTAGTCGATGTTTTGGATTTCAGGGACAAAAATACCTAAGGTGGGGAGAATGTAAAGACACTGATTTTCCAAGTAATTTTATTCTTATATGAAATTGTTACAGCTCTGTGAAAGTTGATGGAATTTGATTTTGAGGCCTGGTGTTCCTAGAATGAATTTCTAAAATTTTTAAGGTATGTTCAATAAACGTGTGAGTGACATTTTCTAACTTTTGAACCGGTGTATGGATTAACAATCCGAGGAACTACTGAATCTGCAGCTGTAGTTTCTCTTAAGGGAGACTTTACTTTGACCGCAGTAGGAATTGGGAAAAAGTTATGTTTTGTGAATATTTTAAAGAAATGAAATAAAATTATTTGATTATTATATTTTCATTCATAACCTCCAATGGATATGAAGGGTGTGGGGCCAATAGTGTGTCAAGCCATTAAATGGAATGACCCTACAATCTAAGTAACAAAAACATTGCGGAAATTAGGAAGCTTCCTAATTAATGAGCCCCATTAATTCCCAATTTCATTACTTAACCTCCCCCTATAATATATATATGGAGCTTGGGGGGTGGTACTAGCATAGATTCACCATGAAATGAAATACAGAAGGAGTGCCGAGATTCCAAACCCATGGAGGACGGAGCAGGTTCCGGTGAGTGGGGACGAGCGACCTAGAAACCCCGAACCAAAGGATGACGTGCAAGAAACGTCGTCGGAAACCTGTGGCGGGAACTAAGATCACTATTACTCCTTGAAGAACATATGTTATCCATCAAGTTTTTGAGGTAGGGGTTTTAATCTATTTATTTAAAGTGAATTTATTCGGCGCCTTTAAATTCCTCCCCCATGTTTGTGAGCTAACATGGAGGGCACGAGCCTAATGAACCCCACCTGATCCCTCTTCTACATTGCTAATCTTATGCCATCCGTGGAAGAACACTGATGTGGAAACGCCCGTGTGCTGATGCATTCTACAAGAGGAGACCATGGAATAAGGCCACAATGGTCATTGGAGAACCCTACACCAGCTGGCTGCGGAGGAGGTGTGGTGCGTCGTTATGCGCCACCGATGAGAAAGAGGTTGCGGCTCGTCAGTTGTGGCGAACAAATGAGGCTTCCATCATGATATACAATTGCGGAAGAGGAGGAAGTGCAGCCAGCGCGCTGCTGGTGGACAAGAAGCCATGACTGAAGCTATGGCAGAGGCAAAACCCACTCCCCCAGTGGGTTCCGCGGCAATCGAGTGGTGCCCACGCAACACTACTGATTCACAAACCGAATAGCCCTAAGGATGTTCGGGAGTTCAAGAGACTGGGGGGTCACACCCCCATGCCTTCTAGGGAGGACCCCACAGTGGGATGTGCTCGCCCTCGGACCAGACCGCATCCCACCTCATGCCGGGCGACGCAACCCCTCAGACTAGAATGCACCCCACCACGGGCCGGGTTAGGCCGTTCCCTATCATGGCTGGGACACTGACCTACCCATCCACTACTCAACCGGGCCGCCACCCAACCAGGAGACCGCCCAACCAAGCCACTGCCCTACCGAGCTCTCTCCCTAGTAGTCTGTTGCCCTAGCAGGCCACCGCCTTTAATTCCGACCACTTGCAGGCCGCCCTCTACAGGCTAGGCCACCTTTTGTGGGACTCCCCCTTGCGGGCAGGCCTGGACCTCAGCCAAGAAGGCTAAGTCCATCGTCATCCACCCAAGACTAGTTCGGGCCGGGTCAGTCCGACTAGGTCAGACCAGACCTGGGCCCAACCGGGCCTAGAAACATTTAAGGGGTCATAACTTGGGAACCAGGCATCTATTTGACGAACCGTCTACGACACTGGGACCCTTGGATCGAGACAATAATTTTTTGTATACTCATATTAAATTTATGAGACAATTGGACTACGATTTGGTTGGATCAAACTCGAATCTAACAGGGGCCCCAGAACTAAAATGCTTATAACTCACATACCGTGTGTCCGATTGATGCTCCATCTATCGCGTAGGAACCTTTACGAGATGGAGGTCCTTTGGTTTACTCCTTTTTGGAGCTTAGTGGTGGTTGAGGTACGACCGATATCTCAAGGGGAAGATACTACAGTACTCCATCATGCTATGTGTAGGAATCCAGTGGCTGGTAGTGAGGCGGAGGTTGGAGACAGACCATACAGAGGGTTGTATCGAGCGTTCCTATGTGGGTCAGCACCTAGCAGTCCTTTGTGGATCAGCACCTAGAAGTCCTGTAGGGATCAACACCTCATGAACCGACAAGGACTAGCCTTAGAGTGGCTTGTTGTGGTTCAACAAGATATCTGTTTTGTGTGAATCAACACCTAATAGTCCTGTGTGGATCAGAACCTCATGACCCGATGAGGACCAGCCTTAGAGCAGCCCGTCGTGGTTTAGTGATATAACGATTCTAGGAGGATAAAATCCTATGTGGGTCATTGTGGGGGTTAGTTACCTATCGATCCTATTTGGGTTAGACTCTGTATGGTTAGAAATAGTGCCTCTTGACAAAATAAGATGATGTAGCTTCACAACTAATCATCTGTACTTCTATACTTCTCTAAAAAACTGGTTTGAGTTGAGAATCTATTTGACCTGTTTTTATTGCTTTGGGTTTTCTGATTGAGATCATGCTTTGTGATTTCCTTTGATCAATTTTGAGAGATGTTCGGGGGTCTCGGGGTCCCTACAAGGTATTTTTTTACTCACCCCTGCACAAGATTTCCCGGCACCCTATTGTGTTTTGTGAAGAAAATAAGCAGCATAGCTGAGGTTGAGGGAGATGAGACTAGGTGGTAAGTGGAGGAGAGGAACAGTAACCGGAGTGCTTAGGAGGAGATCTGTACCTAACTTTCAGGTAGGATTCTCTATAGATGATCCAGGGACTACTTTCTCTTTTCAGTCGCACTTGAACATTTCATTTGGGCTTGTATTTTGGTCCCTTTACTTTTAGTACACTTTTACTAAAACAATTTACTTAATAGTAGATTCTTGTTGTGTTCTCGGACCATGTGTTTGTACAGGTTTAAAGGAAATGCCTTACCATCTTAGGGAATACACCTTTCGGTGCTAGTCGCCAACCCTTAGTCTCTGGAAGGAAGGCTTGGGGTAGTCATGGCACGTGACCCAGGGGATGGGTGGTGATAGGACCATCGAAGAACTATCAAAAGGGAGTATAAATATCTCACTGGGAGGTGACAAGAAGCTCTTCACGAGATAAATTTTAATGGTGGGATCCAAGATAACAAAACTGTAAGGAGGAATATTCTATGGTCACTTGATGACTAGAAATTTTGGGAGATTCTCTTTTGCGGATTTTGGGATATTTCTCATCAATATTTTTAGAAGGTATCTTGTAACATTATTATTAAGTGATTTTTAGTGGAGAAATTAGATCATGGGAAATATTTATAAAGAAATGGGAAGTATTTTAATACTGATCATTGTATATCATTATGTGTTATTCCTTTTATATTCTATATATTTGACTAAAGAAGCGAGACAACAAGAAGAGTAGACAAAATCTTTATCTGTCTACAAAGGTTAAATTCCTAAGGCATATCTATAAAATAAAAATGGATGGCTGATTCAACCTTCCTCCACTTTGAGGTCTCACCAAATCATCACTCTACAAGAATAAACAATAAAATAACGATGGTGAGATACCCTTAGGTTATAATAAAGATAAAAATATTTAATCAATAATTTCATATAAGTCTAAGAAGGATGATACACAATGGAGAAGAAGATTCTTCTATTTTGGGAGAAAAGGACATACCATGGACTATCAAAATCATCCCATAAAAGTCAATGTTGATAGAGGAAAACTAAAGAAAAAAATAAGAGAATTAAGATATGAAAAAGTATTAGTGGATTGATTTGGTAGAAGTCATGAATAAAGGGAAATTTAAATATCATAAGAAGTTTCTAAAAATTATAACTTAAAGAATCCATGTAAGATGGCCATGTTCAAAAAGGATTCTTGATTATTGTCCAAAATAATTGGAAATGAAAATGAAAAAAAATTAATCATAAGAAATATATGTATTATATTGAAATAAGAAATTTCAAATGAAATAAAATTAAAATTTCATATGAGATTATCAAAAAATGACAAGCTAATAATTTTTTAGGTGTGTGGTAGCTAAAAGAAAGTTCGACATACCCAAAAAGATTTCAAGATCATATTACCAACTCAAGAGGAGATATTGAATAAAATAATGTTAGACCCAAAAATCTCAAGATATTTAATTACTAAAGTAAATAATATAATTCCACAAAGGAGATAACTCATAGGATAAATATGACCATGATTCCTATGAGGTCTACTTATTTGAATATTAATAAATCAGGAACTAAAATTTCACTCAAAGTTAGAGTTATATGAAAGGAGTGTCTTGGTTGAGAGTCAATGACAAAACTTTTTCTCTCACTAATGATCATTGGAGAACCATAATATTCCCTTATATCTATATTTTGTTCTTTTAATTTAGGGGATTTTAGGTGATTCATGTGTTTAGGGGGATATATGAGGAAAATTTTTATTCTATGAAGTATCTATAGAAAATTGAATGATTCGATCATAGGGTGATGAAAAAATTTGGTACCTTAAAGTGTTTTTTAGGAATAGATCTACCTTGATGAAAAAAATTTATTGATGTATGCCTCTTAAGGGGGAGAAAAAATTGATATTTTTTGAGAGAGATTAGAGAATATGATATTTTATGAGAATATGGAATTCTAGAACCAGTGGAATCACTGGGTCTGAGAACAGTAATACGTTGTTGGATAATAAAATTTCTTTTATATATATAGATCCAACCCTATACTACAGAAATGGAGGATTTATGTTTTAAAATTAATGTTGCTTAATGTTAGTGGATTCAGAGTCTTGGGTGGAACCTATTACACCAAACTGTGGACTTTTATTTATGTTTGGTTTTTATCTTTTGTTTGTTTATAGGTTTTTATTTTTATGAATTGATCCATGGTGTATGGTTAGTAAGATAATCCAAGAGAATTAAAAAAACAATCTTGTTTTCTAAGGATACCATTTTTTTCCTACGATCACCTCCACTGATCTTCATCTTCTACTGCATGCATTTGTGTTAGCAACTAAAAAAATCCAATAATAGTTTTATCAGAGGAAGTTTAGTGATATTTTTCAAGATAAGGAACTATGAGATCTACTACTGATTCATCTACAACACTCAAGGAAAAATATTATGAATATTTAAGTTCATTTGTCTTCATAATATTTAATTTCACAAATTTTCATTTTTCTTTCCCAACTTTTGTTTAGAAAATTTCATTTTCCAACTAAAAAGTCATTTGTTGTTGTCAAGTATTTACACCATATGGTTCATTTTTCCTCCCTATTCTATACTTTCAAAGAGAGAGAGATATATATATATATATATATATATATATATATATTCCCTTCCTTTTTATCCTAACTCAAATTTCTTAAAATCAATTATTCTTAGCATTCTTTTTCTTCCTCCCATCACCATGACTCACCCCCTTTTCCTCCTCCTATCCAATATTTTTTCCATCCTTAAACTTTTCACACCTACTCTTCCATTATGATATAGAAAATAAATAAATTTGGAATGATTTTTTTAATTTATCATAGTTTTTCAGGTAACTACCTTTGTAATCTAGTTTTAAAAAAATGTAGTAGTTTAAAAATCTAAAAAAAAGTCCACACTTCAGAATATCTGAATCTATCATTTATCCCATCTGAAAAATAAATTTTCTCAATAGAGAACTCAATTGTACAATAATTGATCTTGAAGATGATGAAGAAAAATTAAGATAATTAGTTAATCAAAAGGTGAGTGATCCTTGGCACCCAAGATGTCATGGAAATCATTGAAGACATATACACTGAGCCAGAATACAAAGCAACGAAGGCTGCTCTTATGGTTGTTCAAAAGTATACTCTCTAATTGTAATGAAATCAAGACTACAAGGAAAAATGATTCATTTATCAAGTCCTTAATGAATCCACTTTTGTAATAATCCCTTCATAGAAATCATTAAAGTAGATCTAGGACAATCTTTACAAAGCATTTGAAGGAGATGACTTAGTGAAGTAGATAATACATCAATATCTTTGAGGTGAGTTCAAATCCTTGTTTATGAAATATTTTGAAACCATTGTCGAGTATCACACTCATATAATGGTTTCAGTGAAACAATTTATGAAGAAACATAGAAAATATTTATGACATGTGCATATGTTATTTTTTGGTGATCCTTATATTAGAAAATTTGATTGCATAGTCATTTCCCTGGATGATGTTAAAAACCTAGAGACTATCTCTATTGAAGAACTCATGGGATCTCTATAAAACCACAAAATAATGACAAACTTCCATAGCGATACTAATGGAGTGAAGTATGCCCTTCAATTAAAGTTGTATCTCAAAAAATATAAAAAGGAGAAAGGGTGGACATCTTGAATAACTCAAGGAAGATGATTTCGTAGAAAACATTGGATAATATAAGAGGTGGATGAGTTGGATGAATTGAAAATCATGGAGGTTATGGATATCAAAATATTACTCCATTAGAATGTGGAAAAAGATGAATTGGAGGATTAAATAATCACAAAACGAAAAAAATAAATGTTCAATTATATAATTTTAAAATATATGTACATTAAAGAAATAAATATTTATTTAAGAAACCCAAGGAGAATGATGCCGATGGGGTCCATATCATTGAATTAGGAGATAATTTTGGAGAGTCTCATGTGTTTATGGATCAAACAATAAAAATATTAAGGTATGTGGTATATTCAATATGGATATAACAACCACAAGACATGGAATAATAACTTTTTTAGAAACATAGAGAAAGTGTTTGAGGTGATATTTTATTTGGTTATATCTCAATAATATTTTTCTATAAAAGAAGAGATATTCTGATCCATCAAAAATATGAAATCAATATTTCATCTATTATGTCTACTATGTTCTGGTCATGAAGACCAAATTATTTAGTCTTAGAAAATTGGTGAAAAAGGATTTCAGATAATCCTACAAAATAAAAAAATAGTAATTTTTGATGAAAGAAGAAGTATGGTCACAAAAGTACCGAAGGTAAAGAACCACATGTTTCCTCTTTTGATAAAACATGATATACCACATTATTTGGTGACAATATGTGATGATAAATACTATCTATGGACTATGAGCTTCAGAAATTTATACTTTGAATGTTTAAAATTTTGAAGATGAAATAAGATGGTGAATGAGATTCCTATCATTCAACACCGAAATAAACTTTGTGAAAGATGTTTTCTACGTAAACAACATAGAAAAAACATTACAATAAAGGCCACCTAAAATCAATGGATCCACTCAAGCTAGTTCACACCGATGTGTACAGTCCATTGAATCTAATGTCAAATAGAAAAGGAGATATTTTCCAACATTTATTGATGATTATAGTAGGAAAACATGGATATATTTTCTCAAGATGAAGTCTGAAGTGTTTGGCATCTTCCATGAATTGAAGGTGTAGGTGGAAAATCAAAGAAAGCATCACATACAAACATTGATATCTGATCAAGGTTGGGAGTAAACATATAATGTTTTTCAATAGAACATCATATGATGATGTATTACACACCTTAACTCAATGGATTAGCTGAATGGGAGAATCACACCATTCTCAATATCGAAAGCAGCATGTTGAAAGAAAAACAAGTTCCTATGACATTCTTGGCTAAATCGGCTTTATGTGATGTGTATATACTAAATATATTCCCAAAAAAATCTCAATGAATTTACACTGCATGAATCTTGGAGTACTCACAATAAAAGTGTAATCCATCTTAGATTGTTTCGTTCTATTTCCTATGTCAGGATCCCGGAGGAAAAGGAAACCAAGCATGAGGGTAAAAGAGTGAATTGTGTCATTATGGGATATGGAGACCGATCAATGGGATATCACTTGTGTAATCCAATCACCAATAAAATTATATTCAACATAGATGTCATCTTTGATCAAAAATAAAAATCTAAATAGAATCAAGAGGTTGATTCAAGAGAGGTACGACTCACTCTGGAAGATGATGAAATAGTCAAAGAAGTACCATTGCATGAATGAGGAACTAAAGAACCACTAATGTCATCACCACCTAAATTTATATTTTAAGTCATCAAACAAGACATATCTCATATATCTCTCCAAAACATTTTAAAACTTTCAAAAATATATATGATACAATGAAACAAATGGAGGAGCATATAAATTTGTACTATCTCTCAGAGACTTTAAATCCATTTACCTTCAAGAGTGATAAAAATGATGAAATATTGATCAAAGTGATAAAAAAAGAAATATATCCCATCAAAGAAAACAAATTATATAATAAAAGAATATAATTTTTTATGGTGAGGTCATTGAACTTGTTTGTCAGCCACCCGGATATGATGAAAATTCATGGGTTAGGAGGAAAACAAGTTTAACGGTGAGATGTTGGATAATAAACCTACATTTCAATAGATTAATCCAACCATATAACATAGAAGCGAGTCTTTATGTATTCATATGAAGGTTTTTGATGTGTGTGGATTAAGAGGCTTAAGAGACACATACTCCACCAAATTGTTTAATTTTATTTGTGTTTGGTTTTGATCGTTTGTTTTCCTGTATGTTTTTATTCCTATAAATATATTTTTTTTGTGTGGGTTGTAAGATAATCCAATTGAACAAATAAATCTATTTTTTTCTAATGCTTCCATTTTTTGTTCATGTGTTCACCCCAATGATCTGTATATGCTTTATCATGAATTCTTGTTACCATTGGAAAATACACCTTCATACAGATCATATTCTAATAATTTTGAGAGATACATTGGAAAACTTCCAACCTTCATGGGGATGAATCCAAAAATGTATAAATCTTTTCTTCCTTCCATGTATCTTCTTATTATCTTTATTACTTGTGTATTTCTTCCAAAATAATACACAGTCAAAGAAAGGGGATAAGTGAGTTGCATGGATCATTGTGAATCAAACATAAAGAGAGTAATAATGAAATTATTTCAAAAAGAATGTTTAATAAGAAAATTTTGGAACATGAAATTATGTAGGGGATCATGTACAGTCATTTGAAAGGAAAACATGATCCCAACTACTCAATGGAGGACAAAATCGCTATGTATTAAGGTAAAAGGAACACAATATTCCAAATCATCTATTAAAAAAACCTTTATTAGATAGTGGTAATAGATAATGGAATCCAACACTCTTATTTAACTCCACATTTTCCAGTATCTAAGTATAGCTGTGTCGAACGAACGAGTATTTCGGGTTCATGTTCAGTGTTTTATTCTAATTCCAAATAATCAAAACTTTATATATTTTATGTTAAAATATTTAGGATAATAAAATAGATCATCCAAGTTACATTACCACTTCATCTATTTCACTCACTGAATTCCAAGAGGGTTATGAAAAATATAATATTAACACAACATTTAAGATCATAATGATAGAAAATGTATTTATAAGACCAAAAAAATTAATTTTCTTTAAGATTCATTGTTCTTCACTAATAGATATTTTCTTAAATAAAAAAATCTTCACTAAAGGGAGTTATCTTCAACGGATTTCAATATAAGCACACTTTACATCTTAATACCAAACATTCAATAAATTCTACACTCTTTCTTTAAAATATCATATATTACCTCTCTCACAAGCCTATATTATTTACTTTTTATATATAATACATTATTATACAACTTAAGGATTTTGAAATTAAAAATTCAATCTTCAATAAACTTCCAAATTCCTTTAATTCAAATCCATCAAATTAGTAGTTTCAAAATTAATATCCACTATACAAAAACAAACAAGTAGTTAATAAATGTACCAAAATCTGTCAATCCTACTTGAGAATGCCGAATCATCATTGTTTATAACTCATTATATCAGGAAAACCTTCTATTAATAATGTCATGGATGGTTGTGATCTTGGTCTTGCATCCCATATTTCCAATGACGGGTGATCTATCACCACTAGGGTGAGTGTGTCAGCACATTCATACGAATGAGATAATTGGATATCAATGTATCAAATGGAATCTCTTATCCTAGCCCAGGCCTCCATCGTATATTTATGATATTCCCATGAATCATATTCCCGACACCATCATCATGTGCAAATCAATTAATTATATCACTTTATAACTTAGTAGGAGGAACACCTTTAGTTAGAGAAAATGTGTTATTCATGTGTTGGGACGTTTTTGGCATCTATTTTATCTACCCCAAGATAATACACATGGTCATTTTTTGTTTAGTACATAAGGAATAATGGGATCATCACCCAAGTAATCCCATGCTTGTCACTTAAGAATTCCTATGTTCATCACATGAGGTAACTTATTCCAGTCACGTAATGCATCTTATGCTTCTCACATAAGGAAACAGAGGCCCATCACCCAATGAAACTTAGACTCATTACATAAAGCATAACATGATCATCATATATTGAATCTTAATCTCATCATATAGGATTTTCACTTAAGGAATCCAATTTTTGTCACATGAGGGATCCTATAATCATCACATAGGCCTCCAAGGCTTATCACATAGGAAAGTATGGGGAATGATGCATCTGGAAAGGATAACCCTATAATATTCACATAGGGAACCTTATTCACATCACAGAAGACAGATTCCACTTAGTTTTATCATATAAGGAGGAACCTATTCTCATAACATGGGCTATATCATTCCCATCACATGAGTAAGGAATCCACAATCATTTTTCACATAAGGGAACACACATTTTTAAACTCTAGTTGGGAGACACATAATTTAAATTCCATTGGGGATGAATTATTTTACACCCATCAAGTAAGGGAATGAAAATTTTTATCGTCTAATGGGGACACTCATGGTATAAAGTGTAGGGGTGACACTTTGGAAGGATTGGGTATCTTCCAAGAAGTTATGGGTTTTACAATATTTTAAAAGTGAGTTGAGATAATAAATTTGTTAGGGATTTTAGACTTCACCTCAAATGTGTTTCATATATATCTTGTTAGATAATGAATCAAAACCCATGTAGTTTGAGGTAAAAAAATTTAAGGTTCTGTGATTGGACCATCCCATGCAGTTTAATGTCATGTGGTAAGGACACTCGTTCCTTTAATGGTATAAAATAATGGGAAAGAGTGTGGATTACTTGTTATGATGCTTGAATCAAACTTAGGAGCGGGAAAGATATGTGGTGGTTCTTATTCACATGTTGTACTTCCCAACATATGTATGTGAGCCACAAGAATGAATATTTCCTATCTTGTGATTCATGTAATGTGCCTAGGTATGGGAGATCCTATTCTTAGGATCAAAATCCAAGGATACCTCCTAGCCCATGGTTCATTTAAATCTTATATTAATAACAGTTGAAGATATTGGTCATGTTTGTTGATTTTTCATGAATAAATATGGATCAAATGAGTTTGGGAGACATGAGGTGTCAAAATTCATGAAAATACATTTATATAAAGGATGAAATCAAGTGGGTCACCATGTTATGGGTTTCTTTCAAGTTAGATGTTTTGTGAAACCATGACTTACATCAAACTTTGGAGTTTGTGAGAAATTTATACTCCACGGATGAGAGTATCATAATTAAATTTTAAGAACCAAATAAGAATTTAATAGATTTTTTGAGTTATTTTTTATAAGATTCTCACCTATAGGAGTGTATATAGATGTTTTGGGTTATAAAAATCATATAAGTTGAAGTTGCAGGAGTTGAGTGCTCTGAAATTCAACCTCCCGAGTGTGGATCCTCAATATGGAAAGTTAAGGTGTATTTATAAGCCTGTAGATAATTTAATAAGTATTTATCATAAAATTATTGAGAACACACGAAAATATGTACATATATAACACATTTAGTTATAGACTCAAATATCTTTGAGTTATATAAAATTCAATCCTTTTCTCCAAATCCACTTATGTAACCCATATTTCTTATTGGATTAGTCTTGGATGAGTTTTCCAATAACAATGAACCACCCATGATAATTGGATCTGATGGGGAAGAGGATGATTGAGTTCTAAAAAAGATTTTGATTTTTTTTATTCTTCCCACTAAGTTCATAAAACATGGGTAAAATATTTTCTTATCAATAGGGGTGGGGGCCCAGAGGGAACTATAATATCTTCTTGATAAGCTACATGACTAAACCTTCTCACAAATATCACACTTTCATGAAAGTCATATGACATAGATGCTCAGATTTAATGCAACAATTCCTTCCTTGAATTGTCTTATATGAATGGTAGTTATGCGAATAAGATATCTTGTCCAAACATTCATGAATGAAGTTATGAAAACTAGAATTTTTTTACCAACCATTATAAATTTATTAATTACACATCTGATAGTCGGTCAAGAAGTTGAGGTAGTTATATAATACTAAAAAACAAACTTTTAACATCGTTAAAAAAGGTATTCTATTAGTGCTTTAAAAGCGCTAACTACCAAAGAGAGGTTAAAAGACAACCGTTATCAGTGATAAAAAAGGTGATTATAAAGGGCGCGGTTATTAGCACTAATAAATGACTCCTTTATCCATGATTTTATTTAGAGCTGGTAAAGGCCAACTTTATCGACATTTTTTAGTACTGATAAAGGATTCCTTTATTAGTGTGATTGCTAGTGGTGATATAAATTGAAATTTTGTTTCATACCCTTTATGAGCTCTTAAAACCCCCTTTCTCTGCACTCCAACTGATTTCCCTGTACCCACACCCTTCCTCAGCGCCGGACAACTACTCACCCACAAGTTCGAATGCCTGGACTTGAACTTGTGACCTCTATGTGAAAATCCAAAATAATTACCACAACCCTACATTGTTTTATTGTGTGTTATGATATAATTTCTATTTATTTATATATATTTACGTACATCTTTATTATTCATATATATATAATTATTTTTAAATACCTTTATAAATTATATGTTTGACTGAGTGTGGATGTGTGTTTGATATATATATATATATTTATATATATATTCTTAAATTTATTTAAATATATTATATATAATATTCATTTACATATATTAGAATTTAAATATAAATATATATCTATTTATAAATAAACTTGAATATATATAAATAAACAGTATATATATATTCATATAGGTTTACTGTAAATTCATTAATATACTATATTTAATGATAATGATATATTTATATAAAATTACATTTATATATGATGTACACACAATATTAATACACACCCACATACTTACAAAAATAAGTAAATATTTATATTTCACAATTAAAACACAAATAAATAAATATATATATATTAATTTACACATATTAGAATATAAACATAAATATATATTTCTTATTGACACACACTTGTTTATATATAATCATTTTTATATAGAGGTATATAAATAAATTTTAATGCATTTTTATATGGTAAATAAAATAGATAATTATAAAATTTAAATTAAATAAATAATAAATATTTATTTCCATATGGTTTATATATTTAAAAATACAATTTATTTATATATATATTTACAATATTAATTTATTGTAAGTAAATAGAAAAAAATATGCATATATTTAATTATAAATAAAATTCTATTTTAAAAAATGATATAATTTAAAAAACATAATATATATATATATATGAATGTAATACCTGGGAATAAATTCATTCATGGATGAGAAAATGCACGAATACTATATTAAAAATCGTTTAAAGACTATTGATTTTTTTTTAAAATGGAATCCCAACTAAAAACTCAATTTTGGGGGCCTTATAGGCCTTTTGGCCTAAAAATGTGTGCTGTTCCCCCAGTTAATAAGGTATAGATATCTTTAGAGGTTTTGATTTTATATGTGGTCGATCTTAATTTGTCACCCAGATCAAAGTTTATGGTCATTTTAATTTCACGTTGTGTTTTCATCTTATCTTACACCTTTCATTAATTCATTTATTAATATATCATCCAAATGTTATTAAATGAATATTACTCTATAATAATTATCAAACTGTTAATTAATAATTATTTTAATTATTTTATAATCCATTTTCACGAAATATCTTAAATATTACGTGTAAATGCATATTTATCCTTACAAAAATCATATTTAAAAAATATATTATATCTATATCAATATAAAGATATTAACATATAAATTTTAAATAAATTAATTTTTTTTTCTGAAATATACCCTTTATCGGTGTTTTTTCCCAAGTACTAATAAAGTAACCCCTTTATGAGCATACATTTATTATCATTGATAATGGTCACCTCCTTATTAGTTATTTTGTTTAGTGATGATGAAGAACCCTTTTTATGAGCCATTTTTTTAGTATTGATAAGGACCCCCTTTATCAGTGTTTTTTAGCATTTATAAAGCCCCCCATTTATCATCACTTTTACTAGAACTGATAAAGGTGTCCTTTAACAGTGATTTTTGGTAGAGCTGATAAAGCCTAGCACTGGAAAAAACTAGATTTGAAGTAGTAATAGCTGATAGGAAAAAACTTTCTAAAAATCCTTGGCTGAGATCAATGAAAAGGATCTTAGATCAACATTAGATATTGGGAAATATACTTATGGAAGAGTAGAAGGAAAAAATTATTATAAACTACATTCTTCTATATAACTTTGGTGTGAATAATGATGTTGTCCTCCCAAATTCCAATCTCGACACTCTAGGGTATTGATCTAGAAGCTAAAACCAACTTTAATGGTGGTGTTTTTATACTGCCCATCATTTCTTGAGGAACCATAGTATAATGACCATCTTCATTCTTGATAATCAAAACAAAAGAATCTTGGGGTACTTCAAACTACTGATGTGGTTCTTTCACACTAATTTATCATTTTCCAATTAGGTATTTTGGATAGCCACAAAGAATGGTCACACGATTGGGAGTTACGGTCATAAAGAAATCTCACAGATGAATGGGAATGTGCTTATTGGTTCTAAAAATATATGAAGCCTTTTGGGAGGATATTTTTAGAGTCGTTTCATGTGAAGTGGAATGGATTTCACAGCTCCATGAGTACCACCATCCAGACTTGATTCCAAATCTATTGAGCCAGTGGTATCTAGACACAAATTCCTTATACCACCACCACCACAGATAGGTCATAGTCAAGTTATGAGAATTCAATCAGATTTTATGGGTCACCATCATTAGATTAATGCACAATTAATTCCTCCTAGAAAGGAATTCTTTGGAGGAACTATAGAAGCTCCCACTATTGGATAATGCACTACTTGCAGTGTTGTGGGATTCTCAATGATTGGAGACCTACCTTTACCTATAAATGAAATTTAAGAACTGGTTCTAGACTTTTTTGAACATGCCTTGGGATCATATTTCTAGGATACTGAAGTGGTTATAGAGGGTTTAGAATCACAAAAGTCCCGCGTCATACTGACTTATCCTAGAGAAGGTTTAATACCTGAACATTGGCTATAGTGTTAAGAAATGGCCCTTATATATTTGATTTGTATAATTTTTGGAGCCCTTCCTTAGAAGATGGTTACTACCAGCAAGGGATTCCCACATGAGGGTGTAACAAAGAATGTTATTTATAGAGAAGAAACTACAAGATAAGTACTAGATCAACCTAGTCATACTAGTGTTGTTGTGGCCATACGATCTATTAGGGCTTATTATCCAGAGGGATATTATCAGGTGAATCTAGTTTTTTCAAATTTTTATATGAACTAGTCAATAATAATTTTTGGGGGGAAAATATCTGAACATGACAAGTTGTCCAAAGAAAGTCTCAAATGCTTCTCAACTCATCAACACTGGAACTCTGCCACTATATATTGATTAAATAAGGAATGTTTCCAAGATTATCTCCAAATATTAGTTCATCTTTCATCCATTCCTTATTCTAACTAGTTGTATCCTCAAAAATGGTTATGGGTAATTGAGTATAGATACTAATTTATGGAATTTTGTGGTGGGGTTTTGGTTACACACATTGAAGAAAAATTATATACAATTCATACACCCCACATAGGTTTTCTCAAAAATATAATTTACTATAGAATATCACACCACAAGTGTACATTAAAGTTTCTATAGGGACTTCCCCCATGTTCATGTGATAACTATGGGGTGTATAGGCCCATGAGGGTTCTGAAAAGATGATAATACTTCAGATTATTAGTAACCCCTTAAGGAAAATCTCTGATTATGTGAAAAGTTGGGTGGGGACATATCTTAGAGATACGTTGAGTTTGAAAATGATCTATGAGGATCCACTAGACTGAGATTAAGGGTGTCTAGTTAGAAGATATGCTTTAGCGAGGGGATCATTTCGGATGAGAATAGAAGCTCCCTCAAATGCCAAAATGGTTACATAGGGAGATTTGAGACATCCAACTTATCATCTTGGTGATGCCCCTGAAGATTGTTGTTGGAAAAAATCCCATTAATATTTATCATAGACTTTGTTTATTGAAAATTACATCTAAGGGTTTGGAAGTGAATATGAACATTAAGGTATATATTTGAAAGAATTTGGTTGTATGATCAATTCTATTCCTTAATGTCATTGGTTTCAACAAAAGATGTATTTAAGTGACCTACATAAAAGTACACAAGTATTCTCTACACTATGATGATTGAGGTTTCAACATATTTTGGGGTTGGTTGAAGCTATCCACACCACAATATAATGGTCTATGATGTAAGGGTCATACATGAAGGTCTTAACATAATGGTATTGTAAGTCTAGTGATCTAAATAAAGGTAAGACCCACTTAATTTAAAGGTAACTCCACTGATATAAATTATGTCTAAGGGTAATAATTCAGAGTCAAAGTGGATTTGTATTAATATAAAAACATGCCTACATTATAGAGAATTGCTTACACCGTAGAGTGATATGATACTTAAGGGTCATCAAAAATGCATTTATGTAATGCTCATTATGCGACCTACTTAAAATAAAAGATTTATTTTTTTATAGGTGGTTTCCAACTTGAATAAGGGTTACTGTTATCACATTAGGGTAATTCAATTTTCATCTATGTTATGGAAATAGGCACATGAATTTTCATTAACACATAAATATTTTATCATGTGGAGGTTCTGTTTTAGGTAGAAAAAATGTTTTAATGATTTCCAAGACTACATGTGTCTATTATATATCAAATGTTCTATTTCATAGTCAATTTTTAAATTAAATAGGTTGAGGAAATCACTATATGATCATGGATGAGTGAATATGAGTTATTTGAGAAATATTTTGGGATTAGAACAACTATTCGAGGGTACACCATAGGGTAGTGTTCCATGATAATTTTTTTGATAGAGTTATCATTTTATGATGTTGTGGAAGGAGTTAGGTTATGTTAATTATATATAGTAATGTGACTAAATCATAGTAGAAGTTATCACTTCATAACCAAGTAGTTTTAGGAAACTAGAAAATTTAAATAGGGAGTTAGGGATCCAATTTTAAGGGACATAACGTGACTTAAATGGGATTTAATCACCATATTTACGTGTAGGTGAAAAATTGATTGAGAGATAAAGAAGGATCCAAAATAATTTGGTCAGATTAACTATAACTATAAATAATAATTCAAGAGTTTATAGGGACTAAGATACACAAATTTCCATGAGAGAATAGAGTCTCCAATAATAGAAGAGGAGAGGGAAATTACTAACATTTTAGAACGAATATGAGTTAGAGAAAAACTATATTCTAAAAGTTCTATATTTCTAGAAACTAATTATGTCTATGAAGATTCGACACACCATTATAGGTATGATATATATTTGAAAAAATTATTGAAGAAGAAAATAATAATAGCAAGAGTAAAAACCTATATGTGGTGGAGGAGTAGCGAGTTACTCATGGATGAAAAAAGCGTGCAATGGGATTTTCTTTATTTTTTTCATGGATAATTAGTTTGAAGGGATTATGAAACAAATCCATATTGAAAAAATGATAAAATAAATGTGCTTTAGTGTATCAGGTTCATATGAACATTTCTATGTATGCTTCTTGGATTAGCATATTTGGGTGAACCAAGAAAAAATCCTTTATTCATTCATTACTGCTTTATTCTCCTAAGTGAGTTTGTAAGGGGGAGTAAGGAATTATTATCTAAAATATTGAGCATGATCAAAATCAAATAAAAAGTTAAAATTTAAAATAACCCAATTGACCATCAATCTTATGGTATATTCCTTGATAGGGACCAATATATGTTATTAAAGCTGTAACACCCCGAGATTTTATGAAAAATATTCTTTTTAATTTTATTGATGTCTTGTGGTCTACGATACACCAAAATGATCTTGCACTACACGCATCCCAAACTTGGCTTGCATTACACACAATCGCAACCTTCCACGATAGCGTGTGTTGTACACAATACCGAGTTTCACTAAACTACGATATGTTATATAAACTAGCCGTTATGAATAGTAATACACACTTTTTTAAATATTATAAATTTTATCTTTCGAAATGTACATCATTTATGGATTCGGAATATCGAAATTAGCCTAGGGTGATTTTTTGGTATTTTTATGAAAACTTTCAATTTTTGATGAATAGTGAAAACACTAGGTTACTATTTAAAAATTAAATTTTTATTTAAATAATTATTTATTTTATTTAAATTTATTTTAGGTACAAATTGATACATAATACCTATATAAGTTCAATGTTATTCATTGGAGTCATTTTATAATAATTTTAGATATATAAACATTTTATTGAACTTTTCACTGTCTTTTACCAACCTCCTAGGAGAATTTGGAAATTCACATACAACTTAATTTTACCGCTTCTATGAGTGGAATTTCAAAAATCCGAGAGACACGGTTAATATCAAAGACTAAAATGTGGTTCAATGAGATGAAAATAATTTTTGGTGAATAGTAACTTTTTACTTTTATTTACCACTGTTAAAAGTAAATAGGGTAATTAAGGGTAAAAATGATATTATTATTACCCTAACACTTGTCCTAATTCTATTGGATAAGTGTAATTCGACCAAATAAAACAATAGGAATAAAATATGACCATTTAGGTCCACTTGGATTAGATTAGGACATTTATTATTAATTTATTTAAAGATGGGTTAAAATAGTTAAAATCAAAGTTTAATAACTAATTCATTTTTAATATAGGGTTATACATAAGCTAAATTCAACTATAAACATTCAACAGAAAGATAAAACGATTTCCTACCTAATTGTAATTTATTTATAATTGTTAGACATTAAATAATTTTAGTTATTTATGACACAATGGTGATACAGTAATTACGTAAATAATGAAATATTAAAATAATTGATATTATAAATACCCAAATAAATGTAATTTCAGACTTTTTAAGATTTACACTAATTTTAGAGTTAAATATGAAATGTTAGTATTTATTTAATTAACCTTTTTTCAACAAATAATGCTATTATGATTTTCACAAAAATCAATTACCAAATAGTGTCAAAATTGACATAAAATAGTGTTTTAAAACAATATTATATTATTGATTGTTATATTATTCCTAAAAATCTAAGGATCGGCCAAATGACTTAGATAAGGATATATATATTAATAATTAACCACTTGGGGTTCGTGTGGTTTGTTACAGTAAGTTTATTAACCATATAGTGTAAGAAAAAAAGAAGACACGATAAAAGTTAAATTATTTAACTTAGAGTTAAATCTAAACGATAAGGTTAAAATAGTAACCTAAACTTGTATAAAACCTATTGGTTTTGGGTATATAGACCCATTCCCACATTATATTTGAAATAAATCAATTTGGAGCTATTATAAACCGAATATGACTTTATTATAAAATAATGTTTTATGTTTTTCCAAAGGTGCCCCTCTCCTCCCTTATAAAAAGGGCACCCCTTCCCTATTATCATCACACCCTTTTGAGCCTTGATGCTCGGACACCCCTACCCATTTCTCTTCTACACATCCCTAGAAAAATTCTGGAGGTTTTTTTCTTCTCAATAGACCAACTCTACTTTCTTAATATAAGGCTTAAAGGAGGTGCGTCGAAGAAGAGGTAATCTCTTCTTCCGATTCTCTCAAGTTTATTTCTTCTTCTACTTATTCTTATTTAGTTGTCTCATTATAAAGTAATAACATCAGTATTACTTATATAATAATATGTTATTATAAATATGAAAAAATTATTTCACCTTCTATCCATCCTACGGGAAAAAAAATCACCGCGCGTGCGTACGTACGGAATACCGTCTCCACGCCGTGGTGTAATCTATTTTCGACCACCACCTTACTTGGATGGGTATAATGGTTTAAATAAATAACTATATATGATTATTGTAAAGTGATATTGATTCTGAAATATTTTACATACACTTCAATACAATTCCCCGAACATGGGAATGATATCATCGCTCGTGCGTACGTACAAACTACCGTCTCCACGATGTGATGAGATTCATTATCCATGTTAACCATTCATGAATGATTATAAAGTATATATAATGAATAATAATGAAATATATGAAATAATAATGATACTGGATTTATGTATATGTATATGTATTTCATCTACTTAATTCCATTCAATTCAATAAGGAAACGAAAACAGCGTCCATGCGTACGTAGGGTCTACCGTCTCCATGAATGGTATATTTGATTCCATTTATCGATATATCATATATATATGTATATTATAAATATATATTATATATAAATCATGTTTTAAATTCTGGAATTAATTAAATCAGGATATAAGTAATAATATCAAGAACAATAAGTCAAAACACGTACAATAAATGAAACAATTTTACCCAAATCGCTACTTTTACATCGAATTTACAAAAGAACTGGTAATATAAAGTCATAAGTAAACCATATATGATATCATAATAATGAACATGATTCTGTAATAAGTCAATGACATTATTTAAATCATTATACAAGATGTTCGGATACATATGAAGCATATCAGACATAAGGTAAGGGATAATTATTCCAATCTCATTCTTATCCGAGATTATTTATTCGTAAGTATTTACTGGGGTTATGTTTGTCATCGATGTCCATGTTTTATAAAAATGTTTTCATAAAATGTTTAGAATTCTTACATGTATGTTTAAATTCATTTTTACCCTTTTATGACTTTTACCACAAGGTTTGAAAGAAATCTTTCTTTTGTTTACCATACAAGGTACTTTTTGACTTTTCTGACAAAAGTAGGAGGATAATGTTTTTCTTAAATTATACGGCATGAATGGATTTTTACGGTTTTATAACTCATTATTTTCATAAATCTTAATCTACAAGATTTCATGATTATTTTCAACAAAACCCTTTTCTTTCAAAATTTCATGGCATTTTGTGAAAGAAATTGATTTTGATGAAGAAAGGATATTTTCCTCAAGAATTCATTTCAAGTGTTTTATCAAAACCATTTTCCATCTAAGATTACATTATTTTCATATGTGTATATTTCAAGTATAATGTCTCTATGGTTTACATGTTTTCACTTTTATTATGATGAAATGATATCCATTTGTTTTATATGGATTATGTTATGATGGGATGATGTTTATAAAGCCCATTTTATTTTTGTGGGTTATGATGAATGTTTTAAGATTATTTTGTGGCACAAGTAATAATGATTTCATTATGAGATGGGTGGGACCTATATCTACCTCCAATTCATTGGGTAGAGATTTATATCTCATGAGATAGACATGGCTGGAATGGTAAATTAATCCAGTTCAGTATTACAGGACTGGAACGAGGAGTGAACTCGATTCAGAATGGGACTTTGTCCACTAAGATGGTCTTGGATGCAATTCCTTGGCTACTATGGAAATCATAACATGTGCTTAATGGATTCCACAATTATATGTTTTATTACCATTCTATTTTATCATGATTAATGTTCCTTTATGATCTATTCCTTGTGTACCTCCAAGATTTATATCGTTGATCATGATTTTGATGTTTAGATTTTATGTTCAAGTTTTTGCATTCAAATGGTTATGGATTGTTTTATGTTCTCTATGCTTACTCTTACTGAGCATTTGAGCTCAAACTTTATATGTTTTCTTTTCCCTAGGATTTAATGAAAGGTTTTAGGTAAGAAAATAAAAGGGGAAGATCTTTATGGGATATGTTGAAGATCATTCACCATGATTAGAAGATTATTTTCTGAGTTTCCGAAGACACTAAACTATTACGGTCCTTCTGTGTCTATTTTCATTATGTATTAAGTATTCCTCAAAAGTAATGTAATGTCCATGTACGTCAAGCTTTGGGTATCTATAGTTGGTATAGAGGAAAGGATTAGTTAACCTTTGGAAAACAGGATGCTAAAAATTTAGTGAGATCCCTAGATATTTTTATAAGGTATGTCTAGGGATGTCCCTAAGGTTATGTATAAGTATAGTTTATAGTCCTAGAATTATAGTAACGATATTAGAATTAAACCTAAGATGTTTGATATTGAAGGTACTCCCCCTTTATTATGTTGTTTTCCTATCATGATTTTTTTGCCTGAAACACTGTTCGTTTTAGGTTTTAGACGATGGCTGGAACCCGAAGGAACCATGTTGATCAATCTAATGGACAATGCAATGATTGTCCACCCGAGAAACCAAATACGATGGGAGATGTAGTGAAAAATCTTATTGCTATACTTACATAAGATATGAATCATTCTGGATTTCCAAATGATTAGAGAAGGGAACAATATTCAATTGAGTCCTTCATGAGGAAATGTCCACCATCATTAAATGGGTCTTCTAATCCACTTTTTGGTGAACAATGGATTAGTACCATTGAAAAGATATTTTTCATACTTCGCTGTTCATAACATGAAAAATTCATTTTTGCAGTTTACCGTTTAGAAGGCGAAGCAGACCAGTGGTGGACTCTAATTAAGAATACAAGGCCCCAAGATGAAATTGAATCAATGGAATGGGACGAGTTCAAGAACATTATTTTTTAGTAAGTACTTCCCTTGTATTACTCGAACAAAGATGGAAAAGGAGTTTATTGAGCTTAAGCAGAAGGATGATGAATTTTTTGGTATATACGAAGCGAATTTTACAAGACTTGCAAGGTATGCATCTGGCTTTATCATCCAACCTCAAAGTAAAGTTGATCGATTTTCCAGTGGATTAAAACCAAGTCTTAGAAGGGCATTAGCTATAAGAGACATCAGTAACTATGAAGAAATTTTGTGTTGTGCTATCAAGGTAGAACTGGAAGTCGGTGTAACATATCCATCCCATGGTTTTGAAAAGAAACGAAAGATGGAGTTCAAGGAGAAATCTCAGAATAATGGTGAAAAGAAGATGAATGTTTCTTTGTGCTCAAATTGTGGAAACATGCATGATGATCAATGTGAGTAACATCATAAGGAAAAGGTTAAAGGGAAATCACATGCGATCACTATTTGTGATGTTGAGTATAAAAATGATGTTGTGTAATGATTAAGTTTTTATGTAATGGGATTTTATAATAGTATAATGGAATCTCATTTATAGTATCGTGGAATTTTGAAATATCTATGTATTGGTCTATTGTGGTTTTCTATAAGAATATGGTACCGGTAACCATGAAAAGTGATTCAAATATTTTGGAAAGCAGATGATATGAGCATAATGAAGGGATAAGGAGAAAATAAATTATTTGATAGTATTCATGATCTCATGATTGATATAAGGACTAAGTGATATCATGGTTTGAGTGTATATAATTTTGGGAATTTTTGTATGTGGAAAGTGTTAACTTTTAACTGCATTCATGTTTTCACTAAAGTTTAATGGGTATTAATTTTTCAAGAGAATACATGATTAAGGCCTTCATATGTTTGGAATGTGACCAAAAAGATATATTGTATGATATATGGGGGATAAATGATGGTATTCACATACTTGTTATGTGACCTCTCAAGTAATCATTTTCTTTACACTATGAGATTGGACCGAAGTATTTTCAATAAGATTAAAGGTCGGAATGGATTAAGTTGAACATCAGATGGAATTATTTAAGGTTGGAATTTTTTTGATATTATTTATGGAATGTTATAATAATGTAGTTTTAGAAAAAGGACAAACTGCAGGACGGGCGACAACCCGTCGCGTTGGAAAAGGCTGTGGGAATCGAACCCACAACTGAAGTGCGACAGGCCTTTATTGCCTACCACCGGCCTACAGGAAGTCCCTGTTTAGTAGAAACCGGTTTTATTATATTAAGCAGTATAATATATGAAGTATAAGTCCATTTTAGGAACCATATATGATTAATCTCACTACATATGGACTTATGTATTTTTGATAACTTTTTTAACCTTTTTTTTGAGACAGATGGAATGAACCATCATTCTATCACATGATCTGCTAACACTTCATGAATGACAAATTCAACTTCATTTCTTTAAGAGATGAAGTGGAAATTGTCCAAGGAACGACCAACAGTGAGACTGTACCAAAATCAAGAAAGTATTTCTTCTAATTCCAATTTCATCAACATTAGGGAAATGATCATGAAAACAAAAATTTTTGTCCTAGTGCCCTTATATCTGATGAATCAGATGGTACATTAGGTCATCAAAAATCTATGGCTTTGTGATTTTTGGATTTTTCATAGCCATGTTCTCTACCACTCTCCATCAGAACATGATGGTTAGATTTCTCTTCCATATCCATAATTTTACCTATTTTCTCCTATGTGGAAACCCAGTGATTAGTTAATTTTGGTAACCATTACGTTTCATACTTTAGTTTTTAAAGATTGTTTTTAGTATTCCTTTTTACTATGTGGGTTTCTATTAAAGAAACTTTCAAGTAGTAAACCATTTATAACCCCGACAAATTTCGAGGGTGAAATTCATTTTAAGGGGGGTAGAATGTAACTCCCTGAGATTTTATGAAAAATATTATTTATAATATTATTTATTTCTTGTGTTGTACACTACACCAAAAGGAGATTTCAGTACACGCATCCCTAACTTGTCTTTCATTACACGCAATCGCAACCTTCCATGATAGCGTGTGTTGTACGCAATATGGTGTTTCACTAAACAACGATATGTTATATAAACTAGCCATTATGAATAGTAATACCCACATTTTAAAATTTTATAAATTTTATCTTTCTAAATGGACTTAATTTTTGGATTCAGAATATCGAAATTAGCCTAGGGTGAATTTTTGGTATTTTTATGAAAGCTTTCAATTTTTGATGAATAGTGAAAACACTTGGTTACTATTTAAAAATTGAATTTTTATTTAAATAATTATTTATTTTATATAAATTTATTTTAGGTCCAAATTGATACATAATACCTATATAAGGTCAATGTAATTCATTGGAGTCATTTTATAATATTATTAGATATATAAAAATTTTATTGAACATTTTACCGTCTTTTACCCACCTCCTAGGAGAATTTGAAAATTCACATTAAACTTAATTTTCTCGCTTTTGTGAGTGGAATTTCGAAAATACGAGAGACACGGTTAATATCAAGGACTAAAATGTGGTTCAATGAGATGAAAATAATTTTTGGTGAATAGTAACTTTTTACTTTTATTTACCACAGTTAAAAATAAATAGGGTAATTAAGGGTAAAAATTATATTGTTATTACCCTTCCACTTGTCCTGATTCTATAGGATAAGTGTAATTCAACCAAAAACAACCTTAGGAATAATATATGACCATTTAGGTCCACTTGTATTAGATTAGGACATTTATTATTAATTTTTTAAAGAAGGGTTAAAATAGTTAAAATCAAAGTTTAATAACTAATTAATTTTTAATATAGGGTTATACATAAGAAAAATTCAACTATAAATATTAATTAGAAAGATAAAAATATTTCCTACCTAATGGTATTTTATTTATAAATTTTAGACATAAAATAATATAAGTTATTTATGACACAATGGTGATGCAGTAATTACCTAAATAATAACATATTAAGATAATTGATATTATAAATAGCCAAATAAATGTAATTTAAGAGTTATTATGAATTAAACTAATTTTATAGGTTTATATTATGTGTTAGTATTTATTTAATTAACTATATTTGAACTAATAATTCTGTTATGATTTTGACAAAAATCAATTACCAAATAGTGTCAAAATTGACATAAAATAGTTTTTAAAACAAATATTATATTATTAATTGTTATATTATTCTTAAAAATATAAGGATAGGCCAAATGACTTATATAAGGATATATATATTAATAATTAACCACTTGGGGTTATTTTGTCTTGTTATAGTAGGTTTATTAACCATATAGTGTAAGAAAACAAGAAGACACTGTAAAAGTTAAATTATTTAACTTAGAGTAAAATCTAAAAGATAAGGTTAAAATAGTAACCTAAACTTGTCTAAACCCTATTTTTTGAGATTATTTAGACCCCTCCTCACATTATCTTGTAAGGAAATCCATTTAGAGCTATTATAAACCAAATATGACTTTATTATAGAATAATATTTTATGTTTTTCCAAAGGTGCCCCTCTCCTCCCTTATAAAAAGGGAACCCCTTACCTATTCCCTTCACACCATTTTTTAGCCTTGAAGATTGGGAAAAACCTACCCATTTATCTTCTCCAATTCCCTAGAAACATTCTGGAGGTTCTTGTCTTCTCAAAAGTCCAACTCTACTCCCTTAAGAGAAGGCTTAAAGGAGGTACGTCGAAGAAGAGGTAATCTCTTCTTCTGATTTTATCAAGTTTCTTTATTCTTCTACTTATTCTTCTTTAGTTGTATAATTATAAACTAACAAAATCAGTATTACTTATATTATGATATGCTATTATAAATATGAAATAAAATTATTTCGACTTCTATCCATCCTATGGAAAACAAAATCACTGCGCGTGCATACGTACGGAATACCGTCTCCACGCCGTGGTGTAATCTGTTTTCAACCACCACCTTACTTTTATGGGTATAATGGTGTAAATAAATAACTATATATGATTATTGTAAAGTGATATTTATTCTTAAATATTATACGTACACTTAAATACAATTCCACGATCATGGGAATGATATCATCGCTCGAGCGTACGTACGGACTACCGTCTCCACCACGCGATGAGATTCATTCTCCATGTTAACCATTCATGAATGATTATAAAGTATATATAATGAATAATAATGAAATATATGACATAATAATGATACTGGATTTATATATATATATATATATATATATATTTATTTCATCTACTTAATCCCATTAAATTCAATAAGGAAACAAAAACAGCGTTCATACATATGTACGACCTACCGTCTCCATGAACGATGTATTTTATTCCATTTATCGATCTATCATATATATATGTGTATTCTGAATATATATTATATATAAATCATATTTTAAATTCTGCAATTATGTAAATCGTGATATAATTAATAATATCAAGAACAACAAGTCGAAACACGTACAATAAATGAAATGATTTTACCCAAATAGCTGCTTTTACATCAAATTTACAAAAGAACGGGTAATATAAAGTCCTAAGTAAACCATATATGATATCATAACAATGAATATGATTCTGTAATAATTCAATGATATTATTTAAATAATTATATAGTAGGTTTGGATACATACGAAGTATATCAGACATAAGGTATGAGATAATTATTCCAATCTCATTCTTATCTGAGATTGTTTATTCACAAGTATTTACTAGGGTTATGTTTATTATCCATGTCCATGTTTTCTAAAAATGTTTTCATAAAATTTTTAGTATTATTACATGTATTTTTAAAGTCATTTTTACCCTTTTATGTCTTTTACCACAAGGTTTGAAAGGAATCTTTCTTTTGTTTACCATACGAGGTACTTTTTGACTTTTCCGACAAAAGTACGAGGAGAATGTTTTTCTTAACTTATACGGCATGAACAGATTTTTACGAGTTTATAACTCATTATTTTCATAAATCTTAATATATAAGATTGAATGATTATTTTCAAAAAAACCCTTTTCTTTCAAAATTGCATGGAATTTTGTAAAAATAAAATGATTTTGAAGAAGAAAGGATATTTTCGTCAAGAATTAATTTCAAGTGTATTATCAAAACCATTTTTTCATCTAAGATGACATTATTTTCATATGTGTATGTTTCAAGTATAATTTATCTATGATTTAAATGGATTCACTTTTATTATGATGAAATTATATCCATTTGTTTTATATGGATTATGTTATGGTGGGATGATGTTTATGAAACCCATTTTATTTTTTTGGGTTATGATGAAATTTTTAAAATTATTTTGTGGAACAAGTAAGAATGATTTAATTATGAGATGGGTGGGACCTATATCTCCCTCCAATGAATTGGGTAAGGATTTATATCTCATGAGATAGACATGGCTGGAATGTAAAGTTAATTCGGTTCAGTATTACAAGACTGGGATGAGGAGTGAACTCGATTCAGAATGGGACTTTGTCCACTAAGATGGTCTTGGAAGCAATACCTTGGCTACAATAGATATCATAACATGTGATTAATGGATCCCACAATTACATGTTTTATTACCATTCTAGTTTATCATGATTAATGTTCCTTTATGATATATTCCTTTTGTACTTCAACGATTTATGTCATTGCTCATGATTTTGATGTTTAGATTTTATGTTCATGTTTTTGCATTCAAATATTTATGGATTGTTTTATGTTCTCTATTATTACCCTTACTGAGAATTTGAGCTCAGACATTATATTCTTTCTTTTCCCCATGATTTAAATAAAGGTTTTAGGTATGAAAACAAAAGGGGAAGATATTTATGGGAGATGTTGAAGATCTTTCACCATGATTGGAAGATTATTTTCTGAGTTTCCAAAGACACTAAACTATATGGTCCTTGTGTGTATGTTTTCTTTATGTATTAAGTATTCCTCAAAAGTAATGTAATGTCCATGTACGTCATGCTTTGGGTCTCTACAAAAGCTATGGTTTTTGGGTACTATATTCTACCTTTCATAAGCATGGTAGTAGTAACAGTTGTTAATAATAAAGGAATTACTTTATTCAATAGAATGTTTTTCTAATTATGGAATAATAAGATGAAAAATCACATCAAGACTTTTATAATATAATTATATACAAAAACTACTCAAGGTATCTCATGAGAACATGGAAAGTGGGGCATAATCAGAAATGGACCACAATTAATAGGATGTAGATGCTAAAGAAATGAATTATATTGGTGTATCTATGGATAAAACTATATATTACAGTGTAATGTCTTGAAAAAACCATCAATCAACATTTAGAAAATTTTAAAACCATCATTGAGGTGATTCTAAAGTTTTAGAGGCAAAGATACAAGTATTATGTAACAAATATGAATATTTGAAAAAAAAATCTCTATTGAAATAGTTGATGAATTATTTGATAATCTAAATATTATTATTGAAGATATGTGTGGTCTTGGGGAAAATATTTATGATTTCAATATTTTCAAAAGAAACATTAGGAGATTATCTCTATGTTTGAATGTGAAGTTATCTATTCTTAAAGGAGATGATCTAATGGAAGTATTAATAGGAAGTTTACATAGTACTCATGTCACATATGAAATGAAAAATAAAGACAATAAGTCAATATCAAAGGAGACCTCACAAGACATCACATTAAATGCTATAAATAAAGAATCTACAAAAGAATATCCCAATGAAGAAGTGTTCAACAAGGTTATGTCCTTCCACACTTCTAATATTAAGAGGGGGGAAGAAATATTTAAAGGTAAGATTCCACTCACTTTCTTTAGGTGTGGTAAAGTTAGACACCTTAATACTAGAAACATTATGAAATATCGATAAGGTGATGAATATAATTCAAATTATAATAAATCACCAAAGAAAATTAAAGCAAATAAAATCTCATATTGAAGGTTATTCAAAAGAAAATTGTTTCTTTCTCAAGAAGATGAAATTTTAGAGTAAATCATAGTTGAGGAGGTTCAAGACTATATGGATCTCAATGATGACACATTGATGGATATCATAAATAGACTATAAGATGAAAAAAGGATTGTAAAAATGATTAATTTGATTGTATATTCAATCTTTAGGTATAAATTAAAGAATACCTTGAAGAGATTGATATATGGAGGGATACAAAATAAAGAAAATGATGTTTTTCATGATTATAAACTCTATATACAAAAACAATAGGAATATAAGTTTGAATTCAATGTAGATAATAAAATAATTAAATATGGAAATTCTTGCAGATATGAGAAATAAGTCAAGTCAATGACCAAAATTGAATATTAGGATCATATAATTGATTATCAATCAAATATATATAATATAGAGTGAAAAGAATTAAATATATCTAAGTAGAATTGATGATGTAATGATAAAAGTGTGAAGACTAGAAAAGAGTCCTCTCTCTTGAAAAGATATTGGGACATCTTGATTGGTAATCTAATAGGGTGTCCACAAAAGAGTGTATTCCTATCACATAAGTGAAGTAATTTAGAATAGGGGAAAATGTGGTGGATTGTTATCATAAGGATAAGACAACCATGGTTGATGTTAAAGAATAAGAATCAACACTGTAAAGGAAAATATATTTTCAAAGAGATCAAAAGTGTATTAGTTAAGAAAAACATTGGTGAAATAATGAAACAAAAATTAAGGCTTTATTATTTTGGTAAGTTGGGACACATTCAATATGTGTGTTATATTTCAATGGGTTTTTAGAGAGAAACATAACTAAAAATAGAATATAATTTTTTTAGTATTTATTATTCATTTAATGGGTTCTATTTATTATATAATGGATATGGGAACTAGTTGATTTATTATACTTTAAGAGGATAAGACAAGACACCTAGAGAGATTATTATAAAAGTAATATAGTAGATGTAAGTGACCTAAAGTAGGAAATAAACATAGAATATATTTTCATTTCTAGAGAATTAGTAATAAATCCTTGAGTTGGAGGCTCAATAATATTATCCCTCATCAGGATATGTTAACCATTGGTCATGGATGAAGAAAAGAATACATGAGAAGGAAATATTTTCTAATATTTCTTTGAGATAAAAAATAAGTTCATCTAGACAATGGATGTACCTCACACATGATAAAAAATAAATATCTTATCTCCGACCTAAAATATGATAAAAATAGAGTTGTTCAATTTTCTAATAATAAAGGAATGATTTTTTTTGGATCTAGGAAATCCAAGATTGGTAGAAAGGATCTCATAAAATAGATATTCTCTTGGTTGAAGAACTTATCCATAATCTGTTAAGTGAAGGCCAGTTGTGTGACTCAGGGATTACTTTGGAATTTATAAAAAAAAATTCACTATCAAAGATATACCACAAAATAGTTTTTTATTAAGATAACACTTTTAAGGAAAATTAGGAGACTAGACAATTATTCAAGGACAATCAAGAAACAAAATACTTCATAATGGAATCTATGATTTGCAGTTTAAGCCTTTTAGAGACCTTACCTCTGAGGAGACTCTATTGAAGGACGATAACATGCTCATCCAGATCATCTTTGAGTAGAATTTCAAAATTACAGACCATCTTGACCCAGGTTTGGATGAGCTCTTCTACATTGATATTTTTCCCATTGAAACCACGTGCCAGTGTTCCAAGTTATTTTTGAGTCCAGTCACGATGCTCCTTGAAAAAGTTTCTCTTAATGTGCCTCCCATTCAGCCTATCAAACTCCTTCTGTGTAGTAATGAACTATTGAAACAATTCCATGAATTCCTAATTACCATCATAAAGGACTTCCCACTCATCACATTCCATCAATTCCTTCCCGCTCTGACAGATACCAGATTCTGAAAGTTCCTTCTCAGGATTCGTCAGGTAAATGACAGACGATTCCCTTGTAGGGGGTTCTAGTTCCTTAGTTGAATTTGCCTCCACCTACTTGGGAACCCTCTGAGTGAGCTTTTCTTTGATTGAGTATCTTGTAACAAGAGGGATTTGAATGAAATAATAGTCTTTTCTTGCCCTCGGCCTCCGAGAGTGCTGAATAAGCCCCTCTGCATCGATGAAAGTGTTCTTCGCCTTCCTAGAAGAGGATCTTATATATTCATCCACAATGTCCACTTCTTTGGACTCAAGGAGGGAGTCTGAATCAGTATACCTATCCTCTTAAGAAGCCTCCAACTCACCCCCTTCACCAACCGCATGATACTCTTTGTTCCCCAACAATTCAAATCGATTCTGATATTGTATAATTGTTTCTCTAGATTTCACCATATTATCAAAGGATGGCTTAGCCGATAAGATCTACATAGGAAAATTTGAGCCTCTGGTTTGTAAACAACTGCACCCCATAAATTGGGGCTGCTTATTAGTGTCCTCCCAAAAAGTAATTTAAGGATTTATGCCCATAACCAGATCCATACATGAATCAATGCACGCAGTAATTTTATTGGAAGAACTGGAAGAGACCAACTAGTTGGCCGAAGCAACATCCAAGGGAGGGACCCCCATCTCAATGTCTGTATAAGGAGAGGAGGTCAACTCCTGGACCTCACTGACCAGCATAGCCTCCCCTAATCTACTTGAAAAAGGGTCGGCACCCAAATCATGCCTCATACGGGCAAAAACATCAGTGACCCTCATCTCTGATAACTTAATATTATCACCCTTCACAGCAGTTAAAGATAACCCAAGCTCCGAAACCAACTGAGCCTCCACAGGTGTATCTAACTCCAATGAACCATCCTTTCACACATCCTCAACCCTGCCTAAATCAATAGCAACATGAGTATAAGGGTCTTCATTAGGCTCTGTCCCAAATGGCTATATTGGGATAGAATCATGCCCTTTCTGTGTCCTACATATGGGATGTCAAGCAGAAAGAAAGTGGCCTAGCCATTGACAATTCACACAAATTTCTGGCCATGATTAAAAAATCACCAGCTGCTTCCATCTGAATTCCTCTCTAACCACAAAATTAGGTGTCAGCTATGAGAACTCCTGATAAGAAAAAGGTTATGGAAAGGAATAACTACATAAAAAAACACTTGTCTTTGACTATTATTATTGAAAATTCCATACATGATAAGTATTAGAATGAAGTAGTTTTTATAGAGGTCTATCTCTTGAATCAAACATTATTATTTTAAAATGAAGGAAATATTTCAAATGAAATCTAGTATGTAAATAATCCCACACAAAGGTATTTATATGTATAAAAATGTAAGTGTTTTATTCTTAATAAATAAAAGAATAGAATGTTTGAAGCATGTGGTGATGAAGTTATTTTTCTTGGATATTCATCAATGAGTAAGGAATATTGATTATATAACAAATAGCTAGGTAAAATCATATCACTTATGTTTTGATAACTGAATATAAGATAATTTCAATTAAAAGTGATAAGATTCTAGTTTAATATGGGAAAATTTCACACATAAACAACATAGTTTTAGAGGAAGAAAGTAATTAATTTGTTCCATGATTAGGGGGAGGTAAAAGGTATGTATTGAACTTTGATGAAAACTCTGGTAAAGAGAGAGACATAGAATTGAAAATAAGTTCAAGACTTCAATCCTACAGGTATGAAATTATCCAAAATAATATTATAGGTTACTAGAAGATAACAATTTTGACAAGAAGGATGAATTCATAGAAAAAAACTTCTTCAGTATCTCATGTAGAACGGACATACTTTAATGAATCAACCAAAGAAGAAATTTGTGTAATTTTTATGCATGTAGAGCTTGATCAAATTGAAAATAACCATACCTTGGAACTAATTCCAAGGAAAAATAATAAAAATTTTATCGGAAGAAAATGGGTTTTCTAAAATAAACTTAATAAACATAGAAATGTGAAAAGAGAAAAAATCATGTTTATTATAAAAGGGTTATTCTGAAATTGAAGGAATAGATATTAATGAGGCTTTTGTATCGGTGGAATGAATTAAAAAAATTGATTATTTTTTTTATGGTTTTGAAAATTAGATTTAAAGTGTATAAAATGGATTTCAAATTAGAATTATTGAATGTATTACTGGAGGAGGAAATATATATTAAATAAATAGATGGTTTTCTCATTAATGAAGAAAAAGGGAAGGTGTAATGATTGAATGAGTCTTTGTATAACCTAAAAAAACATGAAGGGCCTGGTACTCATGTATTGATTAGTACCTATAGAAGCCAGGTTTTCATAGTGTAGGGTTTAATTTCAAAATATACATCAAGAAGGTATATATACAATGGGTTTTGGTGATTATATATATCTATGAAATCATATTTGGAGGCTCAAAAAACACCCAATGCAAGTAGTTTTCAAAACTCGTGAAGCGTGAATTCATGATGTCTCTAATGAGTGAATTATATGTTTTACATAGTATGCAAACCACTCAAGGATAGTATATGATAGTTATTTCCAAACCTATATATGCCATGAAGGATCTAAAAACGTTTTTTATGGATGATTATAAACTCATGGTTATTCTTATTGATACCTGAACAAAATTATCGATAGATGGTAACTAAAAAGTGGTTGATGTGAGTCTCTATAGGAAATTCACTGGTAGTTTAATCTACTTTACAACCAATATACTGGATATTTTTTTTACCAGGTGTCAAAATTTCTATTATAATTTTTTTCCAAAAGATAGTCATACTAATGATGTGTGCAAAATTCTATGATATATATTCCAAATAGTGGGTTTGGGGACATTTTATTACAAAAATTCATTACAATAACTTTTGGGGATTATGGATGCGGATTGGGTTGGCTCAATGGATGACCAAAATCCATCTTCTTATAAGTGTATTCTATATTGTAATCTCATGTATCTCTTAGCATAGTAAAAATTAAAATTTCATCTCATTAAGCATGGTAGAGGCTAAATATATAACAACCACTAAAGTATGTATCCAATTTATATGGATGAGAAAACAACTTGACAACATTGGGATATATGTTAAAACTTATATTTGAATAATGTTTGACAAATAAAGTACTACAAATCTCTATAAATATCCCATTAATAATTCAAGGAACATGAAAATATAAATAAAATATATTTTTATAAAGGAGAATGTTAAGAAACATATTTTGAATTTAGATAACATCTTTAATCATAACCAATTATATGTGTAAATGCCAACTTTTCTGAAAAGTAAAAACCATTAATTTTTTGTTCTTATTCCTTTAAATGACCATAAATTGATTCATAAAAGGTTAAAGGAGGTTTTAGGGGAGTATGGATCTCATTCAAGGAATGGAGCCTCAAAAACAATGTAGCATACTAGGAAACATGGGTTTTCTACAACTATGTGACCTATGGAACATGACCATGAAAGATACCTAAAATCCTTGACAGATCACATTTTCATGGATTTCACACAATTTGTAAAAACGTGCACCTAACCATGTGAAGTTCCCCTTATAATAGTTAATGATGCAATTTTTGTAAAAATGTAAAACCAAACTGGGTATAGTGTAAAAATTAGTGAAATTATCGAAATTCCCCTCTTGAATCATTTAATCATTAGCCTCCCTCTTCCTTTCTATTCTCAATCTACTTCTCCATCTTATCCCATAAGAAAAAATCCTTCCTCAAGAATATAAGATTTCATAAAACGCCTCCATAGGTTCTATGAATCGATCACTATTAGATACTATATATTTCTAGAGGTATGATATTCGGTCCTCTCTAGTCTATTTCAAGTTATTGTTACCATCCATTGCACTATTTGGGTGTAATTTCATTTTCTTGATTTTCATGGAATTTCAAGGATTCTCCTTTTTATTGTAACCTAGGTTGAATCAAATATTGATACTAGATGAGTTAAGATCTATGAGTCTATGTTATATAGTCATTCCCTTTTGCCTTCATTTCATATCATTTCATAAATTGTGCAGTTGTGCCATGCATCGAGCCATTCTGGCGATTCCTCCAAAATGTAAAATAATTTATTATGAGTTATTTCACTTGTGTATTATTTTCCAAGTAATGATGAATCACCTCTGAGGTGGATCACCTTGGCTTGTTCCACCCCATGGGTGATCTAACCTTAGAGGCCATATTTACCCTTGTTCTAAAAGGGTTTAACACCCCTTGAGGTGTGTTGTCATGTAATCAATGTGTTGAGTTGTTAATTGAATTTTTAGGGTAAAGAACCTAGTGAAAATCCCATTCACAACATGTCATTGTAAAGTTTTGATCAAATTGATTTGTCCAAACTCTAATATTTGTTACATATAGCATAAATAAAGATGTCCAAATGGTCATGCATTTTCTATCATGCCTTATTTGATAATAATGCTTAAATTTAAATGAAATGGGACCTCATACTTGATTTATTATAAACAAATTTCTTGATAAATTCTTTTACCGTGTATCTAAGGGCGAATAAAGGGTTCTGAAATAAGGACTCCTTGGATAGAATCTTGCAACTTATTTAATAATTATTAATTGTTAGTAAACATGCCAGGAAGGACACCATCTATGAATTGGAAGGGTTCACAGAGCATTAAGAAAAATTTCCTCCATATAAGTGACGCTGGTTTCCTAGGAGATACCCCTTGGACTATATTTAAGGAACTATTGGTTAAACCGTGCCTTGAGAGAGACTCATACTCCTACGTTTAATACCAGGTATGGACTCTGAGCCTAGTACTTGACTTTTCCTACCATGTTGGGAGTGACATGTGAGACTTCATTATTGGGTCACTATGGATGGACTCCATGACATTGGTTATCTACTGAGTTTTTGAATGATACATGGAAATTTCTCCTGGATTGTCTTGTATGGGATATGGGTGTCTCACTCTATTTTATAAAATGGTTTTCAAAAAGAATTAATGAAATGTGATTAAATGTTTTCAAATGTGGAATTGGCCAGTTTATTTAGAAAATGTAGGGATGTGTCCTCAATGCCCAATCACAAGAATGTAGATAGTCTAGCCTATTGAAATTAATCCTACCCACTTAACCATTGAAAGTGACTTCAATTCTAATACATTGGCTTAGGAAAAACCTGGTTGATTGGAAAATCCTCCATGTGAAACCTAGTCTAATGCATTTATTTATATTTCATGTACTACATTTAAATTACTAATGGAACACTTTTCAATTTATAGTTCATAAAATGAAAAGGCCAATACATAGTGGGTTCAATCCTACTGATATTTTGTATCACATCCCACTTTTGTGCCATTGGTACCTGAGTAGACTTTATGATTTCAGATGTAGACAGAGGGAAGCATCTAGATTCCAATGATTAATTTACATTCCTAGTGTGGAGTTCAGTATAGAGGACTGAGCCTGTGATCGAGATGCTAGCTATATCATTTTTTGTAATTTTTGTTTATTTGATATCATGTTTTATATGGTATCATCCCCTTCCCATTGATTATTTAATTTTTATATTCCCATTACATACTATCATCATTAGTTTCTTTTAGTTATTTATTCAGCTTATGTACATTATTTCATTATCTTGCATGTTTATGATTTTGGTATCCTATCCCATATGTTTACTTATGATGTTTTGTATATTTGTATTTTTGTTATCTACTCTGATCAATGAGGGAATAATCTCCCCATATACTCACTCAATTCCCTCCTTTATAGTCCGTAGACTTTTATGTTTATGGAGACACGCTTGAGGTGTTGTGGTCAACCGTCTCAGGGCACTATTGAGTGGCAGTTAGGGAGGGATGCTACAAAGTGGTATTGTTTCCCATTTTACTTTTTGTATTACTCATTGGATTTATACAGGAGGCTGGGATATATGAATTTAGATATGACCCTTATGCCTGAGATTAACTACCCCATGTACACGGAAAACCCCAATTACCTGTGATGGTTAAATATTATTTTTTCCTTATGATTGTTACAGTTTCAGAGTATTTCCCCATATGGTGACACACTTGTTTCGTTATACTATTAATATTAATTTTTTTGAATGGGTTATTTATACTTGGCCTGATGATATGGGTATTCATTGAAATCATGAATCATACTATACATAATAGGACTGAAATACTATACATTATGCCATGCCATATTTAGTTTCCTTTGTACATTGCCGATATTGCTTGTGATTTATATTTCTCCCTTGATTGAATGATTTGTAGCATGATATAAATTCAAATGATGGTAGAATTGGTTCAATTGACCAATAATTCCACATTAGTTGGGTTTCTTAGTAATTTCCAAGGGAAACACATCTAATTAAACTAGAACAATGGCCAGTTACACCCATTGTCTAGTGTAAAGGTCAGGATACAATTAGGTGACATGTTGATTTCAATTTATAAGGTGTATAGGACCTTATAAATTTTTATTAGGGACACAATTAACTGTATTATACTTTTAATAACCAATTATATAATAATTAACTTAAAGTGGTTAAAATTAATATATTTCTTTAAGTGGAATGGCATCTGTGTATGTGATACCTTAGCTGAACTTGACCTTAGTAGTAGGTTATAGGTCGTTTATCGTATGCATTCCCTATGCCTCATTATTCTACCCTAAAACAGATCCTAGAGTAGGAAATGAGGTGTGGTTCTTTAGTAGGATAGCCTTGTGTATGTATTTATGACAACTTTTCCAATCACTTAAAAATCTTATTTGAGGCTTGCGATCAAAATTTGTAGATCTATGCCACCATTTATTCGCCATGTTGTATGACATGATAGTGGAATTAAGCATATTATTGAGGTGTTGGTCCCAGAGAAACCCATGATACATACAACAATTCCACATGAGGCACCACCTGTAGATCCCCCACTGGGTATTGATTCCCAATATTAGAATAAATTCATCCACTTTGTGAAATCATTACCTGGTGCACCTCAACCCACCCCTTCTATGGAAAAGATAACCAAGGAATTCTAGCAAAAACATCCTCCCAAATTCTTGGGGTATGGTGGACCTCAAAATTTTGAATCATGTTTGGAGGCTATGGTGTCTATCTTTTATCATATCTAGATTCCTCTATATAATAGGTTCATGATCAAGACTTATCAGCTACACGACTTCATAAAGCGTTGGTGAGAAATTCTGACACAAGATGGTTGAAGATAGGGTATGGTATGAGTAGATATCTAGGAATCATTTTTGACAACATCTTTCCTCATGTATTTAGTATAGATCACATTGAAGTGTTCATGAACCTTGTGAAGGGTGACATTTTAGTGATGGAATACTTATCTCGCTTCACTAAATTGTTGTGTTTTCCCCGACCTTGGTCGGTGCTGAGCTGAATAATGCAAGGAACATTGAGGATGGGATTGATTATGCCATTAACTCATAGATGACCATATTTAATCCGACCACCATTTCAGAAATAATGAACTAGGATCTCATCACTGAGCTAAAACAGAGTGAGTCAAGTGACATGATGCAGAGTAGTTCAGCTTCCAGGAAAAGTAATGGTTAAACCAATAGAAACCAGCAATGCTTCAAGGGTATATGAAGGGGAAGTACCAGTTATGTGGGATGAATTTAATTTTTTATTGTGTCACCATTGTGGTATACTAGGTCACAAAAATCCATAGTTTACGGGGAGTAGATCAAATGATGAGTTTTTTTATGGACAAGTCACCTCCAACTCTTATGTCGATCCTTTCCTTCAGTGAAATGTGAGTTGGGATATACCCCAGCACCAACTATAGGTGCATAGTCAATGAGTCCTCGTTATCTTGGAAGCAAGTATTCTATATGCTATTTAAGCTAAGAAAGTGGTAATAGTTGAGGAATTTGGGCTTTAGGGATCCATCGTCAGTAGTGTGGGCCTTCTCAAGCTACATAGGTAGCATAAAAGGTCCACAGTTTAAGCCATATCTATGATTTTCATCCTACACAAGGGGATATGTGTCTAGGGAAATATATAGGTAAAGTTATTATTTTGGTATCCTATACATTATCATCTTTCCAATTCGATATAGGGGAATCACACTATTTCCTATTTGTCGCAACTATGAGAAGTCTGGGCTTAGTGATCATACAATCCAATAGTATTATAAACCGTGACACACCATTAGGAGTTCAAGAAGAGGGAATATACCTGTAAATGGAGTGAACCATTGAAATTGGTGGGTACTATTTTCTATGGATTCTCTACATAATAAATATGACAAGTTTCAATGTCATTCATGGTATGGACTGGCTTATGCCTTATCGAGCCCTGGTGGATAGCTATCACTACAGAGTTTCATTCATCTCATCCAAGGTAAACACATATATCCATAAGGGAGAATGGGAACATCAGGCCAGTCGAGCTGGACTCAAGTGTACTGGGATGTGAAGTGTAACAACCCATATGGACATTCTCTTTATGAGCGATCAGGGAATCCAATTGAAAGAATTCCCTCATGTTGTGAATCATTTTAGGGATTAATTACCTAATTATTTCTCTATCTTACATCTTAAGAGATAGGTGTAGTTAACCATTGAGATAGTTATAGGTGTGCCACTAGTTTCAATTAATCATTATAGTATGACACCTATAGTGCTCCAGGAACATCGAAAGTAGCTTGAAGACTTTAAGGAGTATGGTTTTATCAAACCCAACACATTACCTTAGGTTCACCAGTTCCTTTCACCAAGAAGTGATATGGTACCCTTATATTGTACATGGATTACTGTTAATTGTAATAAGTTATGGTGAAGAACTGGTATCCATTTCCTCTTATATATGTCCTCTTAAATTACTCTATGGAGGAACTATTTTCTCTGAGATCAAGTTCTAGTCGGGATATCATCAGGTTCATGTGAGGCCATCATAAAAACCATGTATAGTGTTCCAGAGTAGTTTTGGCTTGAATGGGTATTTGGTGATGTCGTTCTATATAAACAATGCACAAGAAGTCTTCATGGATTTGATGAATCAAGTTTCCACCTGTATTTTGATTCAATTACGATAGTCGTTTTAGAGGAAATTTTACTGCATTCATGCACTAAAAACAACCACACCATCCATCTTGATATCATTCTAAATAAATTGAGAGATCAGCACCTATATGCAAAGATAAAAAAAATAAACTTTTGGAATATTAAGGTTGAATTCTTGGTTTATATCATATTTGAGGTAGGTGTATTAGTTGACCCTGAAAAGGTGAGAACCATGGTTTCCTATGAGAAACCTAAGAATTTGTTCGATATAAACAACTTCTTAAGGATGGATATCAATTACAGGTAGTTCATCCTGGAATTCTAATTCTTGGAAGCACTGCTTATGGGCTTGACCAAGAATGGTATGAAATTCAATAGGACTAATGCTTGAGAGAAAAATGGTAGTAGTTAAAGGGAATACAAAATTTAGAAACAATCCTAATTTTTACTAAGCTAGGGAGATTCTATAAAATTTATTCTGACACTTCAGGTATCAATCTGGGAGTAGTTATGATGTAGGGTGATTGAGTCATGGAATATGGATTCTTATAGTTGAGGCCTCATGAGTGGAACTATCATATCCACAACCTCGATCTAGAAACTTTGATTCATGATCTATGCTGTTGGAGTGACTACTTTTTGGATGTGTGGTTTTTCATTTACACAGATAATAAATTCTAAAATACATCTCCACATAGTGATACTTGAATATTATGAAGTGTAGGTGGGTAGAATTCCTATAGCCATTAAATTTTAATCTATATTTCATGTGTATGGAGGGAAATGTATTATATGAAACCTTGATATGGAAGAAATAAAATCAAGCCTTCAAGGAGGAAAGTATTGAGTGGCATTTGATGGCTCTATTTTCAGAGATGCATTTAGAAAATCATGAATAGCATGTCTAGGAAGTTATAATAGTTCTAGTAGTGATTTCTTCTCTCATAGTTTTGGTTTGAATAAGGCAGTTATTGTATTTTAGGGTCTTCAATTGAGGGATATCATTGTAGGAGATAACCCACCACTTTGTTGGGGTTTTGATGGAATGGATACCTTACTCTTATGTGGACATGTATGGGTTCTTAAAGATATATTAGAAGGCCTGATGAGAGAATCACATGCCTCTGTATGGGAATTTCATCCTACTATCACCAAGATATATATAAATACACATAGTTGGTATTGGTGGCTAGGTATGAATAGGAAGATAACATGCTTTATCACTCGGTGCTCCACCTATCAGTAGGTGAATCTAGACAACCAATGGCTTGCTGGACTTCTGTAGCCTCTCTCCATTCTTAAGTGGAAATGGAATGATGTTTTCAGGGATTTCATGATATGATTTATGATATATCATCAAATAAACGATGTAGATTTGGCGATCATCATCTTGATGACTAATATTTCTAACTTCCTACCGATATGGGAGTCCTTATCTATTGATTTTTGAAGACCTTATATATGAGAGATAGTGATCCTTCATGGTGTACCCTATTCTATCATTTTATACCAAGACAACCATTTCACATATTATTTTTGGAGAGTGTTGTAAAGGGAACTATGTTCACAGGTGCTCTTGAGTACTGCCGATCACCCTCAGACCAATGGGTAGTTCGAGTGAACCATATGGGTATTACAGGATATGTTGTATCCAGTATCTTTGATTATGGAGGTTTCTCAGAGAAACATATTAATATGGTTGAGTTTTCCTACAACTAATATTTCTTGGAAAAAATTAAAAATGGATCTGTATGTGGCCCTCTATGGTAGACCATTCAGTTCACCTCTAGGCTGGCTTGAGGTGGGTGAGGCAGCTCTATCAGGTCCTCATCTTGTTCAAGAGACTTAAGAGAATGTCCAAATATTTCAAAATCATATGACTATAACTTAATCTATGAATATTTATTATACTCATAATCATCACAGACTTATATAATTTGAGGTGGGAAATTAAGACTTTTTACATGTATCTCCTAGGTTGGGTCATATATGAATAAGAAGATATGGAAATTTACAACTGATATTTGTTGGACCTTTCGAGATTGTGGAGTTTTTTGGGACTGTAGACTATCAGTTTCTTTTACCCCAGAGGTATGGTTACATGAATGACATATTCCATGTGTCTTAGATTCACGAGTGTCTCAGATTTGATAGTTTCAAGCTGAACCATATCATTCATTCAACCCAGATGATATCCAGCAGGAAGTGGACGTGTCCTTCAAAAATATCCTAATACATCATTGATCATAGAATGGAGGCTCTTAAAGATAGGCCAGTGCCACTGGTCTAGGTCCTATGGTGCCATTAATGCATACAATATGATTCATTTCATTGGGAAGATGATATACATTCTCAGGGGATAGAAACTTCTCAGATGACGTTGTACAACCCTCAGAAGGGAAACCCATGGATGAGTTGTCTTAAGGAGGGTAGGTTGTAACATCCTATATTTTATCAATAGTACAAACCATTAATTTTTTGTTCTAATTCCGTTAAATAAACATAAATTGTTCTTTGAAATGCTCGAGGAGTTTTTGAGGGTTTTCAGAGCTCGTTCAAGACCCGGAGCCACAAAAATTGTGAAGCAGACTAATCCAAACAGTTTTCTGAAACTGTGCGACCCAGGGAACATGACCATGCGATCTATCTAAAATAAATAATAGATTTATTTTTCATGATATGAGCATGTTTAGTCAAATCATGCACCTAACCATGTGAAGTTACCCTTATATTAGTGAGTCACACATATTTAGCGTACAGTTTTTCCAAACCATGGGGCCAAACGTTTTAAGTGTAAAAATTCACCAAATTAACCAAAGTAACCTCTTAAATGATTTAATCCTAAGCCTACCTCTTCATTTACATTTCTAAAATATCTCCTCTATATTCACCTATAAGAAACCCTTTTCCTCAATAATATCGGACTTAATATAACTCCTCCATACAAGATCTAAATCGATCGTAGTCAGATCCTATAGAACACTAGAGGTACGATCTACAATCCTCCCAAGCCTATTTCAAGTTATTATTCCCATCCATTTCCCTATTTGTGTGCAAGACCATTTTAGCCATTTTAGGGAATTTGATGGTTTCTACATTTTCATTAAACCTAGATTGAATCAAACATGGATACTGGATGAGGGAATCTCTATGTGGGTATGGTAGGTGGCCATGGGGTTTTTCCATCATTTCATTGTGTTTCATAAATTATCCCATTGTGCCACTCACCATTCCATTCTGGAGATGCCTCAAAAATGTAATAATAATTCATTTTTAGTTGTTTCACATGTGTATTATGATAATAAGTGATGTCAAATCGCATTTGAGGTGGATCACCTTGGCTTGTTCCACCCCATGGGTGAGTTATACCTTAGAGTCCATATTTTCCCTTGTTCTAAATGAATTTAACACCCCTAGAAGTTTTTATTCATGAAATGAATGCCTTGAGTTGTTAAATTAATTGGTAGGGTGATGAACATAGTGAAAATCCCTTTCACACCATGTAATGGTTAATAGTTGTGAAAATTGAAGTTTCCAAACACTTATGCCTTTTTCTATGAAACTTAAATGGATATGCCCATATGGTCATGCCTTAACTATCAAAACATATTTGACACCAATGATTAAATTAAAATGAAATGGGACTTATTTTTTGATTTATTGTAATTGAATTTATTATTATATTCATTCACTTTGTATCCAAGGGTGTATTAAAGTGTTGAAAATTTAGGACCCATTGGAAGGACCCTCATGCCTTATGTTATAACTTTTAATGTTTAGTAAACATAATGGAAATGACACCAGGTATACCTTGGATGGGTTTAACAAGAATTAATTATAATTACCACCAAATAAGTGACACCAGTTCCCTAAGGGAGACACTTTGGATGGGGTTGAAGGTAGAATTGGTTGAACCATGTTTCAAGAGAGATTCGATCCCCTATGTGAGATAATAGATATTTACTTAGAGGATAATACGTCATTTTTCATAACATATTGGGAGTGACACATGAAAATGTATTCTTGGGTCACCATGGAAGGGCTCCATGACATTGGTTATAAACCCAAACCTCAATAAATACTTGAAAAGTACTCCCAGATTATTATTGATGGGATCATTGATTCTTTATATATTTTATAAAATGGGGTTCAAATGAAATTAATGAAATATGATTTAATGTTTTCAAATTAGGATTTTTTCTGTTGGTTTAGAAAATGTAGGTATGTGTCCGCCAACACCAATCCTATGATTGGGGGAGGTCTATCCTATAGCACTTAATACTACTCACTTTATTGTTATAGGTTCCATTTTTTAGATACAATGTCTTAGGCTAAAGCAGTTTGAGTTGATGAGTCTTCAACTAAAACCTAGTCCAATGCATTTATTTATATTTTCTATACTGTATTTAAATTACCTAGGGAACACTTCTTAATCAATGTTACATGAAATGGAAAGGCCTAAACACAATGGGTTCAAACATACTGATATTGTATCTCACACCCTTCTTGATCACCTTTGCTACCTGAGAAGACTTCATGATGGTAGGTGTAGACAAAGGGAAGCATCCGACATCCAATTCCGGATTTACATTCCTAGTGTAGAGTTGGAAGCATAGGTCTGAAAATATGCTTGATATACTAGATGAATTAATTTTTGTACTTTTTTTTATTTGATAGAATTTTTTATATGATTGCATCCACCATAAGATTCATAGTCATTTTGTATAGACACATGAAATTCCATCATCATAAGTTTCATCAATTTATTTATTTTTCTTCTGCATGTCATTCTATTGTCTTGCATGTTTATGATTTATGTTTCTACTACTATATATTTTATTATGTCGTGATTTGTATTTTTATTTTTTCTCTCCACTCTGATCATTGAATGAATAGTCTCCCCACTGACTCACCCAAGGCCCTTGTTAATAGTTGGAAGCCTCTTGCATTTAGGGAGGCACACTTGAAGTTTTGTGGACAATAGTCTTGTGGAACTGTTCAGTACCTCCTAGGGCTGGACTCTACAATATGATAGCATGATCAAGGCACAACTAATGGTGGATTTTTAATGACATTAGTTGGATCTAGGATTCTAACCAAACCAATCCTTTTATATGGTTTTTTAAATGATTTCCCCTACTCCCCTAGGAGAATTTCTTTTTAAACAAGGTATGATTTTTTTTTATTTACTCAATTCCTATATATCTAGCTATATTATATGAACCTTCAAGGAATTTATATTTGGTTTCATCAAAAAAGGGTGAAAATTTTCACATGACTTTTAAGGGGATAAAACTATGTATTCTGCATTCATTTTTCCTATTGACAAATGGGGAGCACCACTTAGGGGGAGAGTGTTTGATTGAAAATATTGAGGAGAAGATAACTATAGATTGAAATTATTCCAATAATTGAGGTGTAATCATGATGATTATTTATTCTAACTATTTTTCTCACATAGACACAGTCACACAAAAAATAAGAGTCTATGATTGATGATTTATCAGTGCACTCTTAGAAGTAAAGAGCACCAATAAGTAGTGAGAGTTCGAAAGTTCTTCAAGTGAGAACTTATTTTTTTATTTTGGATTTTTACATGAAAATAAGAAGTGGGTTTCTATAGAATTATCCAAAACCCCAAATTGGGGTAATATTTGTAAAAATACCTTTGTCTTTTACTATAGATTTTTTTAGTTGACAATTACATCTAAGGGTTTAGAAGTAAAGATGAAAATTGGAGTGTATGTTGGAGGAAATGTTATTAGAATATATATTTTTATACCAAAATTTCATTGGTAATGTTATATGATGAAACTCGATAACCTATGGAAATTTATACTAGGATGATCTGTATTATTGTATTTGAGGTTGCATTATAGGATAGGGTTTGTGGAAGCTATCCACACTACAATGTAGTGAGTTACATTGTAAGTGTTGTATATGTGGGACTTCATGTAATGTTAATGGAAGTCCCATTATGTTCATAAATTTCAAACCTAGTTTTTGTAAAGTTAACTCAAGATATATATGTTATGTGTAAGGTTAATATGTCAACGTAATTTGGACTCTACATAATGATAAAAAACTACTACATTATGGATAACACCTTACAATAATGAAAAAAAGTTATATAATGGTCTTTGAAAAGGCATTTATGTAATGCTAATTATGTGACCTAGGTAAAGATAATGATGGTGTAACATCTTGGGACTAGTTAACTCATAAGTAACCGAACCCGGTTGGCCACACGACCTCAAGCACACTTTCCCGTACGATAGAGGATTCTGACTAGCAGTGATGATCTATGATGCTGTAGTGGTAAGAATATACCCTAATGATAAAAGTGTAGAACAACAGTACAAAATAAATGTAAGAAACAAAAACATTACAATAAATGAACTGCATAATTATTATTCATCCATATATAATGAACAAGTAGAAGTACAATCAATATCATATTCAAAATTATATCATGTTTCTATTCTAAATAAAATGGGGATACATGGAAGTATAATAGCAGGAAAAAATTCTATAAAAAAGGGAAAAAATACAAAAATATATCTCCAATAGACTAGTGAGCATAATATCAGCCCTCTACTCCTATAATCCATCCTAGTATAAAAAATTAGGCATCCAATGATGGAATCTTCCACTTATCCCTACCTACATCTATGAAGACTTTTTAAGTACCAATCAGCTGGCTGAATAGGGTATGAGATATACTTAGTAGGCCACCACCAACGACATATAGTATGATACATATAGGGCATATAAAATGAAAGTGTTTAGATATAATAATTTAAAGCATAAATTTAAAATATAAATGGGTTGAATTTGGTTCTTGAGGGACACCAGTCTGACACTACCTGCTTTGTCCTGAGCTGGTATACCTCTGAACATGTTTCACCATAAATATATAAGTATATGTATATATAGATATATATTTATATATATTCATTATATACATAGGAGCATATAAATATATATGTCAAACTATCAAGGACCTGAGGTATAACTCAGGAATCCAAGAATAATCATTAGAGTCTCATAGTGTAGTGAGGGATTCCATTCTGGTGTATCATGAGTAATAAGGGAAGCCTTGACTGAGTATCAAAAATAATAATAGATTTTGTGTACATGTATCATAGTCAATAAGGTCCACTATGCCCAAGTATCATGAATTATAAGGGATGCCATGCCCAAGTTTCACATCATAAAAGGGAATCCATGCCTGTGTATCGGGATTAATAAGGAGAACCATGCTTGAGCATCACAATTAATAATAAATGTTGGTCAATATTTAAGATAAACTGATAGATGTTTTCTAACTACTATACATTTTAATTATCTACGGAAATAATCCAAAATGTATATAAGGTTCACGCGACATGGTCAAACCATTCAATTTTAATAAATTTAATGTAGTCATTTCATTTAGTAGTTAATCAAACACCTCTTAGAAGTTATTTTGATCATATACGCATTTATAAAGTGATGGCGAACTTCATAATCACACCGCAAGTTGTGGAACTAGTTGAAGGGCCCATCCTATATAAATGAATTTGGTGTGTGAGGGAATATATAACATGGATAACAATTCAATTTAGGATAAATATTTTTCTGTAGAAATGCATGGAATGTTTTTCATTTAGTTTAATAGTGTATGATATTAAACTAATTTTATTTAAGGGAAAGGTACTAGACCACATTACTTAAGGTGGTATCCGACTTCATCCTATGTTAGCCTCTAATATGATCTGAAATGGAAGAAATTAGAGAAAAAGACTAATAGATTTAAAATAGGGAATTTTAGATGACCTAGAAATAACATTAAAGGGGGTGAGATAAATGAGGAAAAGAAGGAATAGGATTTAATATCTTACTCTTATCAACCAAACCAAATGAACAATGAAGTAATTGGAGTCATAATGGAGGAGATATATCAAATCCAACCCTGGATTCTAATGGAGAGATCCAAGTGGATGGGGCGGTGATCCACATGAAAGGGAAGAAAGAAGAGAGGAAGGCACTTAAAATAATATAGGGGAAAAATAAAAGTTTCACCTCTTTTAAATAGGAACATGGTTTGGAAAAACCAAAAAAGAACCATGTGCACCCACTGCGTATAAAGTTGTAAGAATATATGCTAGGCACATAGTTTGTGAAAACTATGCACATCCAATGTCCCCCTCTACAAAACCTATAATGTTCCCCACACGGTTTACCCAAACCATGTGGGATCAGGTGAATAGTTTAAACAATCCATGCACTTGTTCTATTTCATCCATAATCTAGCATTTTTGGATCTGAATGAGCCTCAAATTATACTAGAAACTCCCTTAAACTCTTAAGAACTTCTATAAGGATACAAAGAATGGTTTAAACAGAAATTTAAAGGATTTATATCTCATGATAAAAACTAGTATCTTATAATATACCACAATTAAAGTAACTTATCCTTGAGTTTCCATTTAGAGGGTGATAAAAAATCATCAAAGAATTATTACAATCACTGAGCATGTACATCTTCCTTTCAATATGATGCCTTATCCTCAACATGTCCATGATTCTATAACACCTGTTATAACAAAACTGCTCTTAATTACACACATAAACATAATTTATTACATAAAATATTCACCTGATAAAACATAGATGATTAATATGTCTATTGTATTTGGGTATTAGGAACATTACCTAACTACTTAAAACATGAAACACAACATCTTTATTGAAAACTTCCTTTACATGACCACTACATTCCCTTACACTTAGCATTGCATGGGATAACTTGAGGACACACATTGGAAAAGGGTGATATATAAATCCTAGTAATGGAGTAAACAAGCAATAACATGAATAATACAATACATGTTAGGAAATATGAATATCAATGGAACATAAAAGAAACATGAACCTAAAGGCATCATATAGCATGATTATCATAACATAGAAATATGGAGACAACACTTAACATGGTATTAGAATGAGACAGGGCTCATTTACCATGGAGAATGAGTAAACCATAAGTGAAATTGAATTATCATGAGTAAACACTTATTTCACTTGAATTATCGTGATACTAATCTTTATCCAATGCATTGGAGTGCTATCAGGGTACACCCTTCTTAAACATATCATTTCATGCATAAGTGTGCCACATGGATCATATAACATGGATTCATTAAAGATAATAATTTATTCCATTATAAAAGAATGTGGATTTCAAACATTAATCTCCATAATAAGTACTAAATGTGCATAAAGGTGAATACCCTTGATAGAGAAATGGGCATGGTATTCACTACACAATGACTTTGGCTTGGGAAATCTCGGTGCAATTTCAGCAGCATAACGGTGTGACATAATAATTCATAAAACTGGTTGATGAGATCTAAAGGATTGTCTCATCATATTTACAAGTAAGGGGGTCATATAGATTCTTGTACCAACATATTTAATATAATTTATATTCATAATACAAAATAATTTCTTGAATGTACATGAGGAGAGAGAAATTCCTTTCGGAATTTCGGCATGGTAACGGGTGTACATGGGAGGAATTAATTAGAGAGAAAGGGATATATCATCATTCAAACATAAGGATGGATGTATGGAGGAGGTGATAAATCATACCCCAACATTTATAATTGAAAATAAAAGGGCATGAAAATACTAGGAAACATGGATAAATTGAGAAAGGAAGGCATCCCTTACTTGGAAGTGTGATACCAAAGGATTGGGAGGGGCTTGAGAGAGGCTTCTTGGGAGCTTGGGGTGCCTTGGGAGGATTCTAGAGAGAGGAGGTCAGAGTTTGGATGAACTCCAATGGCTTTGAGTGAATAGTAAGTGGTATATTTAGTGGTTTTATATAGGAAAGTAAAGGGAATTCTTTATTATTTAGGTTTGGGACACCGCAAATTAAACTAATCAAAAACACAAACCAGCACATGGTTTTTGCCCATGTTTTTTTCCAAAGGAGAGTAGAAAATAATATTTTATAAGCTAAATGGAATAAATTCTTAAAATAATAGGGTTTCTTATGTAGAGTTGCGTCACACTATCAAGGAAATCAATTTAAAATGATAAAATGTATTATAAGTCTTAGAGGGTCCACTAAAGCTTTGTAAAATAAATTAAACAAACCTAAAATTACAGTATTTTGATGGTAAAACATATATTGGATGAAAAAAATTTCTATAGTATTTTATTAAATCAATATTTGGTTATTATGATGTCATAAAACACATTATATATTTCAACAATATTTAATTTTTACCCAAAAATCCGTCTGTCTCAGAAAATTATGAAAAATTCACTGTTGGATAATTTCGATGCCATGATTCCATAAATAATAATCATTTTATCTAATTTTTTTAATTATGTTAATTTTTACTTTTAAAATAAAAATGACATTTATTTAAAATTCATGGGTTTTGACAAATAATAGATTTTAAACCTTAATAATAACCAAAATCATATTATTACTAATTATATGGTCATTTATATTATAAAAAAATTAATATAGTAATAATATTTGAATAATATATTATTTAATTCAAAAATCCATTAATTCATCAAAATAGATTTCTTAATTAACTAAAATTCTATTTTTTCTTTTAAAACTATTTACAAAGTAAGAATAATAAAATGAATTTATATTCTATATGAAAAAATAATGTACATAATCATAGAACAAGGGTCTTGTTACATAACCCCTTATAACACCCACATAGGATCAAAGGGTAAGGTGTGCGATGGTGAAAAACATTTGGGGTGTGTCAGATGACATTGTTCTGGTGGTAGTCTCTATCAACTTCCACTTCTCCCGTATGTGGTTCTATTCGAGCTTAACGTGTCGAATCTTGGCTTAGGATTGGGAAAGAAATAATCCCAATGACTCTACCTTATTTCCGAGCTCTAAAAAATGGGCTTCGTATGGATCAATTCTACTGAATGAGTCCATTGCTTCCTTTTTCCGAGTAAATTGGATTTTTGAATCCCTATATTTCTATTAATCATGTGATCACTGTTCAATGGCTATATCAACAACAATCACAATTATTAATGGTATTTTAAAATAAAAAACATAAATCCAAATAATTGAATATTTTATATAACCATTTCACATAATAATAAATTTAATTATATTAAGATTAATTTCCATTAAGAAAATTTTGGGTCATTACAATCTTCCACCCTTAAGAATTTTTTCCATAAAAATTTACTTTTCCCACAGTAAAATAGATTTGGGAAACTCTTCTTCATCACTTCTTCGGATTACCATATTTCTTATTCAGACTTGTGGTTTCTCCACAACACTTTCACGAGGGGAATTGTCTTATTTTGTAGAACATTTTCCCTATGATCTAAGATCTTCACCATCTTCTCTTAATAAGAGAGTTCATTCTCCAATGTTACCAACTCTGGATTTAGTACATTCAAGGGTTTAGGTATGTACTTTCTCAAGAGTGATACATGAAGGTCTCGGGTGCAGTGGAAGCCCATGGATGGATGTTCCCACTTGGATTTTTTTTCATTAGTAATGATTGATCCAGGATCAATATGACAATCAATGCCAGTCTCCATGGATCGAATCACAAAAATAGAAAAAGAGGAAGAAATGTCTGGGAACCATCAAGGAAAGATCATCATAGGTTGATTATAATTAATTTAATTAATTGAAAAGAAGTACCTTTTATAGTTTTCTTTCATCATTGATATTTATGATCACATTATGATGTGATTCTTTATTGTGTCATAGAAGCCATGTGTAGACTACCTCTAGCGGTGATCCACACGTGCACCACCTATCTCTTGACATCACCAAAGGAATCTCTGGGAGCTAGCATGGATAAGCCTTTTCTTACATTGTCTTCCTTAGATTGTCTTGATCCGATGGAGGTGGATCTTTCTAGGTCTTGAGAGCGTTATTGGAGGAAAGAGTTCTTTAATTCTTGAGAGAATTCTCCCGAATTGTTGTTCACAACGATTCTTAGGAAAAGTGTTGGGGTTTTGAGGATATTTATAATCAGGATTGAGGTTATAGTGTTATGAAAATAAATATACGTGTTACGCATTTTATTTATTTCATTAACTCTTATAGAAAACCCCCATGTCGAATAACTAATTCCTTGACATGCACCCACACTGATTATAATAAATATCATTTAATAAAACAATATTATATCCTCAAAATCCTGACTAGAAAATTACACGATGTGTAATCATTAATACATTGAGTGTACTTTCTTTCCATAAAACTACATGGCATGTAATCATTAATACACAGCGTGTAATTTTTTTTATTTCATTTCAAAAATGAAAACTACACGGTGTGTAATCATTAATACACGACGTTTATTTGTTTTCCATGAAAACTACACTATGTGTAATCATTAATACAAGAAGTTTAAATCTTGTTTTCATTTTATTCTTCCTCCATCATTAAAACTATTTATTATTCTTTGAATAATTATTAAACCTTGTATGGGAATAATCTTTATTCTACTTGAGATACTTGGATACACTCAGTGTGTGACCCTCTAGGCCTCTTTCTCATTGGCATTAGGCGGGCTTGCCTAAAGTCCAAGATTACAGTCTAGGAATGGGTCAGGCACCCAAGAGAAAGAAGTTGATGCCGCTTGGACGTGTCACCACATACGAATAGTTACCATGTAATTTAATGCCTTTGTATCAATATCTCATCAAGCAGGGTTCATGGCTATGTTATAAACCTATATGCATGATCTGTCATTCTTTGACTTCCAGAAATAAACTCATCGTGACGTCATGGACATGGAATTTGTTCGACAATTCTATTTCAATAAAAGGGAATGAGATATCTACTTCCATAAAAATGGAAGGAAAAATCCTTCCTCAACTTATACATTAACAACATGTCATTCGTGACGCACCCAATGCACCATACTTCCCGCAAACTGTCTTCATGACAGTTTTCATCAGAAAATCTAAGTGCATGAGTCATGACATGAGTTAATGATAATCTTATAGTCTAAGGACCATTACACACTCTCGTGGATAGTAATGTCTCATGACACCAATACATGCAGAATTACTACTGGTGGGTCTATTCTCATAATCTCCCGTCTTGGAGATTACCAAGTGAAAACTCCATGAGATAGAGTCTCGTCTTCTTATGAGTACTCGCACATGACGGTCTATATAAAATTTGTCCCATCATAGTATGTCATCCAACCATAGATATTTATTTAAGAATATTGTTATAGAATTTTAAGGTTCTCATCATAGCGAGGATCTACCAGGACCTTGTCAATGCAGCAAATATTCTAGGACATTATTATATTATAGTCATGTAGAATAATGAACAATATATAATATGTGTACATTCATGTAATAAAAGTAAAAAATAGATCGTTCTCATGACACCAACCCTAAAAAAATCCCACTTGGACTAGATCCAACTGCCTTGGACATTTAGTCTGCTAGACCACACATGATGATCATGATTCTGCTGAGTCAAGGATTCAGTCAAGGGGTCTTCCATGTTGTCTTCCATGGAAATACTGCCCACTGCAACTTCACCTCTCTAAGATAAATCCCTCATGAGATGATACTTCCGAAGTATGTGCCTTGTCTGTTGATGTGACCATGGCTCTTTTTCAAGTGCCACCGTAGTAGTATTGTCACAATAGAGTGTTATAGGATCTTTACTGCTAGATACTACATCCAACTCTTGGATGAAGCTTCGCATCCATATTGCCTTTTTCGCTACCTTAGAAGCTGTGATATACTCAGACTCTACTGTAGAATCAGTAACCACTCCTTACTTTGAGCTCTTCCAGCTCACTGCACCTCCTTTCAAACTGAAGATGTATCCATTTTGTGACTTCATGTCATCTTGATAAGTCTGGAAACTAGCATCTACATGTCCCCTGATGACTAGTTCCTCATCTCCTCCATAAACTAGGAACATATCCTTAGTACACCTCAGATACTTAAGGATAGTCTTGACTGCCATCTAATGGAGATCTCATGGATCATATTGATATATACCTACCACACTTAATGTGTAAGAAACATAAAGACTTGTACATAGAATATCATACATGGCTGACCCAATCACAGATGTGTAAGGGATTCTTTCCATTTTCATTCTTTCCGCATGTGTCTGAGGAAATATTTTATTGGAAAGATGAATGACATGTGACACTAGCAACAATCTCCTCTTGGACAATTCCATACTAAATCTTCTCCATATCTTGTCAATGTATGTACTTTGAATCATGCCCATCATTCTATTGGATCTATCATGATGGATCTTGATCCCAAGAATACATGCTGCCTCTCCCAAATCATTCATAGAGACGCATTTATCCAACCATGCCTTAACTAACTGTAAGACAAGTACTTATTTTCCAATTAGTAATATGTCATCAACATATTCTATTAGGAAAATGACTGCACTTCCACTAAACCTTTTGTAGACACAAGGATCACATTCGTTCTTAACAAATCCAAATTTCGTTGTGGCTTCATCAAAATGAATGTTCCATGACCTTGATGCATTCTTTAATCCATAAATGGATTTCTGCAACTTGCATACCTTGTTGGAATCCTTTGGATTCACAAAACCTTTAGGTTGTTTCATGTAGAAATCATCCTGGAAGTTCCCTTTAAGGAATGGTGTTTTTACATCCATTTTCCAAATTTCATAGTCATGCTAGGTAGCAATGGACAATAATATTCTGATGGATTTCAACATCACAACTGCTGAAAAGGCTTCATCATAGTCAATTCCTTCACACTGTCTAAAACCTTTTGCAAACGGTCATGCCTTATAGGTGCTGAAATGTCCCTCCATGTCTAGTTTCTTCTTGAATACCCATTGATTACCAATAGGCTTTACATCAACTGGAGGATTTAAAAAAAATCCAAACATGGGTTTTGTACATGGAATCCATTTTAGAATTCATGGATTCTTACCACTTGGAAGCGTCTGTGCCTTCAACTGCTTCCTTGTAGGTAAGAGGATCATTATTGTCAACCAATATTGAGTCACCATCCTCGATTACAAGAAAACCACATCGTTTTGGTTCTCTCACCTCTCTCATGCTCCAACGCAGTTCTTGTGTCTCTAGAATAGATTGTTCTTCCGCGGGGCTTCGTGGAATCTATTCTTGTACCAAATCATGTGTATCTTGAGCCTCGACTTCATTTAAGGCTATCTCACTCCCACTATATCTTTTGGAGATGTGCTCCCTCTCAAGGAATATGATGTGTCTTTCCACTGTTACCTTTTTATCTGAGGGGTTGTATAGGTAATATCCCCTTGTTTCCTTGGGATATCCAATAAAGGTACACTTTGTTCCTCATGGTGCATGTTTGTTACCTGATGAGGCCTTAAAAATGTTTCTCAACCCCACACATGTAAATTAGATAACATGGATTTGTGTCCACTCCATAACTCATATGGAATACCATTTATCGATTTTGTTGGTACTTGGTTTAGTATGTGTGTTGTTGGTTGCAATGCATATCCCCAAAAGGATAATGAAATACTTTCATGACTCATCAGTGATCTCACCATGTACAACAAGGCACAGTTCCTCCTTTCACTTACACCATTCCACTGAGGTGTATAAGGAGGAGTAAGTTGGGATAAAATCCCAAATTTCTGTAAGAAATCAATGAAGTATTGATTAAGATATTTTCCTGCTCTGTCTGAGTGGAGTTTTATAATCTTCTTACCAAGCTGGTTCTCAACTTCATTCTTGTACTCTTTGAACCGGTCAAAAGAAACTAACTTATACCTCATTAAGTAAATATATCTATATCTACAAAAATCATTAGTAAAAGTTATGAAGTACAAAAACCCACCCCTTTCTTCAACTATAAATAGTCTACATACATCTATGTAAACTAATTCTAGAAGCCCTTTAGCCCTTTCACCTTTCCCACTAAATGGGGATTTGGTCATTTTTCTTTGTAGACACGCATGACATACACAAAGTGGTTTTAGTTAGAAATAATGTAAATACCCATCTAGATGTAATTTTGTCAAAAGTTTCTCATTGACATGACCTATCCAGTTATGCTAAAGTTGGGTGTGGTAAGAGTCATGTGAATAAACATTGTCATCGATTTCCATTACTTGGTTTGTGTAGTCTAACACATAAAGGCCATTATATAAATGTTCTCTACAAAAACAAATGCTATCTTTATAAAAGTAGCAACATTCATTTCAAAAATTAATGATGAATATATCAGTATCTAATCTGGACACTGAAATAATGTTTTTGGTTATAGAGGGTACATTATAGCATCCTTTTAATACCAAGACCATCCCAGTAGGTATTGTGAGATGGTAGTCTTTGACATCTACAACAGCGAGTCTGGCTCCGTTGGCTGCTCGCAGATCCACCTCACCTCGGTCAATATTTCTGAATCTAATTAGTTCCTATATTTGGATACTGATGTGAGAACCACAAGCAGTCCCAATACCCAATTGGTAGAAATAGATAGATTTTCATTCGATAACAAACTCACCTGAATCTTCCCCTTGCTTCCTTGGTGGGGTGCCATTTTTCTTCCAGTGGACTTTCTTGCCACATGCGAAACAAACATCATTCTATTCTATTTCCTCCCGTTTGATCTTCCTTTTCTTGGAAGGCCTTGAAGAAGCCTTGGGCTTAAATATCTTCTCCTTCCCTTTATTTTTATTCACCATAAGGACATAAGGCTTTTCTCGCTTTATATCAATGTCCAAATGGCGAATAAGGATAAAAAGATCAGATAGAGACTTATCAACGTTTTTCATGTTAAAATTTAAGACAAATTTAGAGAAGCTTTTGGGGAGTCATGCGAGAATGAGATCAGTAACCAGTTCTTCGGGGAGTGTAAACACCAGAACCTCTAAGCGCTCAATGTAGCCAATGAGATTGACTACATGAGGCCCAGCTGGGGAACCCTCTCCATGTTTTCTCTGAAATAGAGCCTTGGAGATCTCAAACCTTTCCTGTATTTCTCTCTCCTGGTATAGACCACATAGGTTCTCGAGAAAGCTGTAGGCATCCATGTCTTCATGAGGATTCATGAGCTCACTAGACATTGATGATATAATAAAACATTGAACATCGAGTGCATCATTCAAATGTTGATCATAGACTAGTAAATCTTGATCACTCACCCCTTGGGAATGAGTATTAGGAAGTGATGACTCCAGCATGTAAAACATTCATTCATGGCATAGGATAACCCGAAGGTGCCTAAACTGTTCCTTAAAATTACTACTAGTGAGGATATTGTCATTATCCATAATTGATCATACAGAAAATGTGGTTGACGAGCTTGTCTTATTGATTCTATAAATTACAAGAGTAAATTTATCAGTACTTTCTTGATTACATTTTATGAGAAATAATAAATTTTATTAAGTCTCCCACTATTTTATCAAGTTCTAATGACCCTCACCATTGAACTCAGAATGTCCAGTTGCTTTAACATTCTAGTGGCAAGGAACCATATTCCTCTTTACATAACCCCAACAAGGGTTGGTCGAGCTATTAGTAGGTATTTAGGTAGGCAGGTCTTTTCCAACTGTAAGCTTATAGTTCCTAGATCTGTTGAGTGGACTCCCCAATCCTGAAATCCTGACTTAGATTTCCTCAACACTGGCCTCCATTTTACAACAATTCTAGCAATGGATACTCCTCTTAATGAAAAATGTTTAAGTCAACTGAAAACATTCATAAGAGCTTCCTTTCTAAAATTAATTGTCCCAACAAGGGCTGGTCAATCATATAGTTTTATTGAGTCTTTTCCTTAATCATTTAACGAAAGGATTGGTCTAACTTAATGTGGTATTTGAGTAATATTAATCTTTAGGTGTAGTTTTTCATTATCACATGCTTTTTAATGTCATGTGATTCTTTCTTAAGTGATTAACCATGTTATGATAATGTTTACGCATAGCCCAGTTTTTATTTTATTCCATCTTTTCATGCTTTTTTATTTCATTAATTATGTGAACGTGGAAACACATACATAATAAATAAACCACACAATCCAAAAAAAATAAAATTAGATGGAATGATCATGAGATTCTATTGGTTAGCTTATCTATTGGTTTGATAAGATAACCCTGGCCTAGGGAAAAGAACCTTGAACTGATGGTTCATGTTTTGCAGCTCCCATCTGTCCAACTTTGTATCTTATTGGGTTGGTTTCACCTCAGCATCAGATTTTGAACCATCTCCTCTGGCTTGGGAGATCCACCATTACATGGGGTTTACATTAAGGAAACCATGACCACACATTCCCTACATTTTATAATAAGAAGGCTCACAGGACAAAAAATTTAAATTAAACAAATTTAAATGAAACCATACAAAAATAAAACGGTCTTTGGTCTAGCCCATGATCATCCATAGCATGAAACGACATTTACACATATTTAGCATTCAAATTCTTTTAATCGTTCTATTATTCAATATAAGTCATGCTTGAATTAAATTAATTATGATCTTATAATTAATCAATTCTTTATCTTAAATTACTTTCTGAATTTCCTTGATATTATTCTCATCCATATTCCTTGTACGGTGTCATTGTAATTTTGGAGGAATCCTGGTAAAATTCCATTTCTGGAAAGTACACAGCGTGTAAGATATATTACACGGTGTGTATTTTTTTCACCCATTATCCAAAGTACACGCCGGGGATTTGGTGTATTTTCTTTACTTTGGAAATTTTGGATTACACGACATGTAGAATAATCTAACTCGGTGTTTACTTCCTTGTTACGTGGTTACCAGACTAGAAATATTATGTACGCGACACACGACCTCTCCTTGTACATGGTTTCACCTGGGCTGGATCAGACTTCACGACTTGTTGATTCAACACACACGTCGTTTATTCTGGTTTCTATATGCCGTTTAGTTCTGGTCAACACGATATGTTAAATACTTAGTCATGCTCAATTCACATGGTGTGGTTTGGCAGAATATTAGGGGTTCATTGAACCTACGTACACGACAAGTAATTTTCACTACACCCTGTATATTATTGTGTTGTACAGACAGAAAGAGAGGATCATCCATATGACTTCCTCATTTTTAATTTAATCAAAATTAAAATTAAAAGTTCTTTTCTGTGATGTGAATCAAGAAACAAAGGAGGAAGAACACATATTATTAATTCAGTTTTATAGAACGATTTATCTTGAACTGAATCTTATATAAATGCGTAAATTATCAATGAAGATTATATAACTATAATAAACATTGTGACTCCCTCTGATACCACTTGAAGGTCCCAGGGGTAGCGGAAGCTCATGGGTGGATGTGCCCACTTGGCTTTTAGTCATTATAAATGATCAATCCTGAATCAATACGATGATCAAATCTAGTCTCCATGGATCAAATCACAAAAATAGACAAATAGGAAGAAAATTCTCAGAACCAAAAATGAAATATCATCACAGGTTGAATATAAATAATTTAATTAATTGAAAAGAAGTACCTTTTATGGAGTTTTTTGTTTGTTGATATTTATGATCACATTCCAATGTGATTCATCATTGCGTCGCATAAGCCATGTGTAGACTTCCTCTAGCAGTGATCCACACATGCACCACATATCTTTGGATGTCCCCAAATGAATCTCTAGATTCTATCATGGAGAAAACATTGATGGCGCTGTCTGCCTTGGATCGCCATGATCCGATGGAGGTGGATCTCTCTTGGTCTTGAGAGCATTCTTGGAGGAAGGAGTTATTTCAGTCTTGAGAGAATTCTCCAAATTTTTTGTGCACAATGATTCATAAGAAATGTGTTGGGGTTGTGATGATATTTATAATTGGGTTTGAGATTATATATTTATGATAATAAATATACGTGTTACGTATTTTACTTATTTCATTAAGTCTTATTGAAAACCCCCATGTAGAATTATTAATTCCTTGACATGCGCCCACACTGATTATAATAAATATCACTTAATATAACAATATTATATCCTCAAAATCCAGAATGGAAAACTAAACAGCGTGTAATCATTAATATACATAATTTTCTTGTTTTCCATAAAACTACATGGCATGTAATCATTAATACACAACATGTAATTGTTTTTTCATTTCCTTTCTAAAATGAAAACTACACAGCATGTAATCATTAATACACAACATGTACTTGTTTTCTATGAAAACTACACTACGTGTAATCATTAATAAATGACGTGTATATCTTGTTTTCATTTTATTCTTCCTCTGTCATTAAACCGATTTAGGATTCCTTGAATAATTATTAAACCATGTATGGGAATAATCATTATTCTACTTGAGATACTTGGATACACTTAGTGTGTGACCCTCTAGGATTCTTTATCATTGGCATTAGGCGGGCTTGCCTAAAGTCCAAGATTACTATCTATCAATGGGTCAAGGCACCTACGAGAAATGAGTTAACACTGAATAGAAAAGTCACCTCATAAAAACACTTACTGTGTAATTTAATCCCTTTGTCTCAACATCTCATCAAGAATGTTTCATTGTAGTATCATAATCCTATATGCTTGATCTGTCAATCTTTGACTTCCAAATATAAACTCGTCATGACACCATGGCCATGGAATTTGTTCAACAGTTCTATTTCAGTCATAGGGTCCGTGATATCTACTTCCATAAAAATGGAAGAGATGAATCCCTCCTCGACTTATCCATTAATAACATGTCATTCGGGATGCACCCAACATACCCTACTTCCCACAAACTGTCATCAAGACAGTTTTCTTCAGAAAATCTAAGTGCACGAGTCATGACATGAGTTAATGATAATCTTCCAATCTAAGTACCATTACACACACTCATAGATAGTATTGTCGGATGACACCAATACATGACAAATTATTATTGAAAGTTTTGTTCTCATAATCTCCCATCTCAGAGATTACCAAGTGAGAACTCCATGAGAGAGAGTCTTGTCTTATTATGAGTACTCACACATGATGGTCTATATACTATCTGTCCTATCATAGTATTTCATCCAATCGTAGAACTTTATTTAAGAGTATTGTTATAGCATTTCGAGGTTCTAATCATAGAGGGGATCTTTAATGACCTTATCAATGCAAAAAATATCCAGGACATTATTATATTATAGTCATGCAGAACAATGAACAATATATAACAAGTGTACATTCATGTAATGAAAGTACAAAAAATATGGTTCTTGGGACTCCAACCCTAAAAATACATGGAATACATAATGCACTTGAGATAAATTTTTTGGGAGTACTAGTCAATTGGTCATGGATACAACGGGATCAAGTATCTCAAAAGGGCCGATGTACCTTGTACTAAGCTTTCCCTTATGACAAAATCTCATAACTCTCTTCCATAGTGATATGTGGACGAAAACCATGTCTCTGACATCAAACTCTAGGTCTTGTCGAAGATTAGCAGCATAGAACATTTTCAAACACTAAGCAACTTTAATGTGTTGTTGTATGGTCTTAACCTTCTCCAATATTTCTTTGACCATCTCTGGACCTGAGATTTTTCTCTCCCCAAATTTATCCCAACATTACGATGTTCTGCACATCTTCCCATACAGTGATTCATAAAGATCCATTTAGATCCTTGAGTGGAAACTACTGTTGTAAGAGAACTCAACAAGAGGAATATGTCGATCTGATACTCCTTTGAAGTCCATTGACCACGCTCTAATCATATCCTCATGTGTTTGGATAGTACTCTCAGATTGGACATCAGTTTGAGGATGATAATCCGTACTTAAGATCAGCTCAGTATCCAAAGAATGTTGAAGCATATTCCAAAACATAGAGGAAAATCTTGGATATCGATCAGATAAAATCAATAGTGGTACCCCATGCAGCCTAACCACATACCTGATGTATAGCCATGCCATTTGATATAGTGAGAAATCCTCCCAAATTGAAATGAAGTGTCTAGTCTTCATAAGACTATCCATAACAACAAAGATATCATTGTTTCCTTTGGATGCATTCTAATGTCTGGTGACAAATTCCATATTGATGTTCTCCCATTTCCAGGAAAGTATGGGTAATAGTTGCATCATCCCCTTAGAATTATGCCTCTTATACTTCACTTGATGACATTCCAGGCACTTTTCTGTATACTCAATGATCTCCTTCTTCATGTTATCCCACCAATAACGCTCTTAGAGATCTCGATACATCTTGGTGTTTCCTGGCTGAATGGGGAAATTTGAACTATGTTCATCATGAAAAAATTTCATTCTTTAACACCAGAATTTATGGAACCCATAGTCTTGACCGAAATCTCACAATTGCTTATTCATTGACCTTTAACATAGGGGAATTTACTATTCTGATAGTTTCCACCTTCTTCTGAATTCCCAAATCATCTTTTTGAGCATCCTATAACCATTCCAAAAGAGATAGTTGAGCAATGATTTTTGAAAAGATGGATGGTATTCCCTTCTTTAGGATTCACATGTACATATTCATCAAAATCCAAAAAAATTGGATCCTTTTCAATTCTCATCATTGATAGAATCACTAGGTCCTTTCTACTTAGAGGGTTCTCCACCTTGTTCACTTTCCCAGGGTGGTAATGGATTTAGCAGTCATATTCTTTGATCATCTCTAACCATATTCATTGGTGGATGTTCAACTCTTTCTAATTTAATATATACTTGAGGCTCTTGTGATCCGTGTACATTTTAAACTTCTCCCCAAATAGGTAATGATGAAAAATTTTCAAATAGAAGATCACTACATCCAAATCCAGGTCATGCATTGGATATTTTTTCTCACGAATTTTTAATTTTCTTGAAGAATATGAAATGAATTTTCCATTTTTCATCAGCACACAACCAATACTATTCTTTGAAGAATCACTAAATACCAAAATAAGTTATCCACCTATGGGTAATGTGAGCACGGGTGCATTGATGAGCATCATTTTCAACTCCTTGAAGATTTATTCACATTCATCACTCCAATCAATCATGACTCCCTTCCAAGTTAACTTGGTAAGAGGGTTGGAAAATCATGGGAAAGTTTTCACAAATTGGCGATAATATCAAGATAACCCCAGGAAGATATGAATATCCATTACTGAAGTTGGACTCAGCCATCCCTCAATTGCAACTATATTGGAGGGATCCATAGATATCCCATTTCATGTGACGATATGACCCAAAAGTGAGACCTCCTTCAATTAGAACTCAAACTTGTTGTACTTTTCATAGAGATTCTCCTTTTTGAAGGTCTCTAGTATAGTTCTTAGATGCACCTCATGCTACTCTTTCATTTTGGAGTATATTAGAATATCATCTATAAAAACTACCACAAATTTTTTGAGGTATTCTTTAAAGACTATATTCATCACATCCATGAATATTTCTAAAGCATTAGTGAGTCCGAAAGGCATTACTTTGAATTCATAGTTCCTGTACCTTATATAAAAAGAAGTATTGGGGATATCCTCCTTCTTCACCCTTACTTGGTAATATTTTGACTGAAAATTCACCTTGTAAAAGTATTATAATCCATGTAGCTAATAGAACAAGTCATCAATTCAGGGAATACGATACTTCTTCTTTGTCGTGATTTTGTTAAGCTAATGAAAGTTGATGTAAATGCACATTGACCCATCTTTCTTCATGATGAAGAGGACTGGTTCACCCCATGGTGAAGCACTTGGGTGTATAAACCCTTTTTCTAGATTCTCCAGTAGTTGCTTCTTCAGCTCCTCAGGCTCCATAACAACCATTCGATAAGGACTCTGGGATATTGTCAATTCCCTAGTTATAAGGTTAATCGATAACTCAGCATCTCTTCTAGGAGGAAGACCAGGAAATTCCTTGGGAAAACTTCAGCGAATTCCCTCACAATAGGAATGTCGTTAAGGATATTTTCTTCCTTAGACGCAATCATCTTAGTAAGATAAACAAGTTCATAGGTCAGTAATATCCACACTTGAGACAATGGTTCTAAAGAAGATTAATCTTCCACCTTGTACCTGTATATACTTGGCGGTCGATTCTCCATATGGAGAGTGATTTCCCTCTCATAGAAATTTATGTTTTCTTTATATAAGGAAAGCTAATCTATTCCAAGAATAGCATCATGTTACACAAGAGGGAGTACGATGAGGTTCATCAGAATGTGAATTCCACATATTATGATAGGGGAGGATTTTTATTCACGGGATACAATGACTTCTCCATTTTCCATACTCACCAAAATCTTTACTACCATGAAGTCTGGTGGTGTTGGGATTTTTATACTAAACTTTTTGGATATAAAAGTATGCGTCGAACTATGAAAGATAACCCTACCTTTCACTTTTTGATTATGGTTCTAACTTATGAGATATAGACATAGGAAGAGTACATTAAACTATTAAAAACATCAAAGGGAATCCAAATTCAAAAAGGGATAACTTATAAATAACTTTTATTTCCTTAACTTATGAATCTGTAGGCTTCAATTTATGTTATCGATAATCTACTTCCCAAAATATATTCTTAGGGGAATTTTTTTATTCCATTACTAATGGTTCATACTAATCTTTTTAATTTACCAATGCATATCCCCTAGGAGCTTCATAACCAAGAGTTCCACAAGGCCTATTTTCATGTTCAAGGATACCCTGGGTCAAGCCCGAAACTCTTTGTTAGAGATTTTACTCATAAGTACATCTGTGCCAGAGCAGCCTATATCTACACATATCCAAATAGGGATATATTGCCTTTATAAACCACTTACTCAATACCAACCAAAATTTATGGATGTTTTTATTAAACATAGTCTTATCTCTAAGGCTTCACTAGGGTTTTACAAACCTAATTCCAAAAATAAAAAAACATATCCTCTTATACCAACTATAACAACCCTTATGTTTTTTACTCTCTTAAACATGATTTACTACGTAAAATATTCAATTGATAAAACATAGATGATCGATATGTCTAGTGTATTTGGGGATTAGTAACATTACATAATGACAAAAAACATGAAACAAAATATCTTTATTGAAAACATTATTTACATGACCACTACATTCCCCCGTACTTAGAATTGCATGGGATAACCTGAAGACATGAATAAGAAAAGGTTGAGATATAAAGTCCAGTAAGGGATTAAATAAGGAATAACATGAAGAATAAAATACATTTCAGGAAATAAGAATATTAATGGGTCATAAAAGAAACATGAATATAAAGTCATGATATAACATGATTATCATAATATGGAAATGCGGCGAAAACACATAACTTGGTATTAGCATGAGCCAAAGATAATTTCACATGGAGAATTAGTAAAAAATCATTTCAATTTAATTATCATGATTAAACACTCATTTATATGTATGTAGCATGATACTAATCTTTACCCAATGCATTGGAGCGCTATCAAGTCACACCTTTCATAAACATTTCATTTCTTGCATAAGTGTGCCACATGGATCATACAACATGGATTCATTAAACATCATAATTTATTACATGAAAAAGGAATGTGGAATTAATACATGAAACACATTACTAAATAATTATTTTTCGATAAAGTGAATATCATTGATAGAAAAATGGGCATGGCTTTCACTACACAATGACTTTGTCTTGGAAAATCGCGGTGCAATTTCGACAGTATAACGACGTGACATAAGAATTTCTAAAAATGGTTGATGAGAGATAAAGGGGATTCTCATCATATGCACATATAATATATGGTAATAAGGTCATATATATACATGTACCATCATATGTAATGGAATTCAGATTCTTAATATAAATGAATTGCTTGAATGTAAATGAGGAGAGAGAAATTCCTTACGGAATTTTGGCATGGTAATAGGTGTAAATGGGAGGCATTAATGAGAGGTAAAGGGGTATATCATCATTGAAACACAAGGAGGGATGTATGGGGGAGTTTCAAAATCATTCCAAAATATTTATAATTGAAAATTAAAGGGCATAACAATATTACGAAACTCGGATAAAATGAGAAATAACAGAATCCCTTAATTGGATGTGTGATACCAAAGGATTCACAGGGTCTTGAGAGTGGATTCTTGGGATATTGGGGAACCTTGGTAGGATTATATATATAAGAGGGTAAATTTTGGATGAACTCACAAGGCTTTTAGTGAAGAGAATGTTAGAGCATGGGAGGGTTTATATAGGAAAGTAGAGGGAATTATTTATTGTTTAGGATTGAAATACCACACATTAAACTAATCAGAAATACAAACCAGACCATGGTTTTCGCCCATGTTTTTTTTACAAAGGAGATTGGAAAACAATATTTTATAATTCCAATGGACGATATTATTAAAATAATAGGGTTTCTTTTGTGTAGGTGAGTCACACTCTCAATGAAATCAATTTAAAAAGATAAAATGATTTATAAGTTTTGGAGGGTCCACTAAAGCTGTGTAAAATAAATAAAACAAACCAAAAATCACATTATTTTTATATTAAAACATATATTGGCTGAAAATAGTGTTTATAGTATTTTATTACATCACTATTGGGTCATTATGATGTCATAAAACACATTATATATTAAAATGATATATAATTTTTACCCAAAAATTCGACTATCTCAGAAAATTATGAAAACCTCACCTATGTATAATTTTGACATCCTGATTCCCAAAATAATATTCTTTTTATCAATGTAATTTTTTAAATATTTGAATAATTACTTTTAAAATAAAAACCAACCTTTATAGAAGATTCATGGGTTTTTACAAAAATAGATTTGAAACCTTAATAAAAATAACAATCATATTCATAATAATTACATGATAATTTATATTATATAAAAGTTAATTTAGTAATAATATTTAATTAAAATATTATTTAATTCAATAATCGATTAATTCATCAAAATATATTTCTAAATTAACTAAAAATGATATTTTTTCTTTAAAAAGAATTTTAAAGTAAGAATAATAAAATGAAAGTATATTATCTATAAAAAATAATGTACATAATCAGAGTACTAGGGTATCATTACATGAAACCTTATAAAACCTTCATAATACCTAAGGGTAAGGTGTGCAATGGTTATAAACTCTTGGGGTGGCTCGGATAATATCGCTTCAGTGGTAATCTCTATCAACATCTACTTCACCCATAAGCGGTTCCATTCGAGAATTACCCATTGAAGCTTGGCTTGGGATTGGTCAAGAGCGATGCCCAATGATGCCACCTCCTTTACGAGGTCTGACTAATGGGAATCTTATAGAGAAATTCTACTAAACGAGGCTATCGCTTCCATTGTCTGAGTAAATTGGATTTTTTAAAGACCTATATTTATACAAATCACGTGATCACTGTTCAATGACTATATTAGAAATGGTCACAATTCTTAATGGTATCTTAAAATACAAAACATAAAAACAAATAATTGAATACATTATATAACCATTTCACATCATAAAAAATTTAATTAGATCAGAAGGAATTTCAATTAAAAAAAGTTCAGGTTGTTACACCTGTACCAAAGGAAATGACCTTCCTCAGATATCCTTCATGTTTCGATAAAAAATCTAGATATGATACTCCTCAAAGGAAGCATCATCTTCAAAATTTGAATCATAAGGATCAAAATCATGTGATGAATCTGAATGGTAAAAGTGATGTTTAGATACATGGAAGATTCCATGTATGGAATGGTACCTATAATAAAGATATATCTTATAGGCTAATATCCTAAGTATAACCATTAGTTTGAGAGGATCCACATAATGAGGTGATAAATTTACATATCTCCAAATACATCTATGATCCAATTTAGGATAAATAAAAAAGAAGATATAATGTCCCACCTAAAACTCTAAAGGTCGGTGGTGACCATTGACATGTGTCTTCTACCTAAACTAATTCATATGCATACCCTTTCTGATAAGAGGGACCTACACCAAAATATCCTAAATGTGATGAGATTGTATCACTACCTCTCTTTCCTCTAACTAGAAAATGGGTGAATCAAATTACCTACCAAATTGGACCTCATGAGGATTCATCTTCATAGTTTCTTGAAAACTATTATTGTAAGAAAACTTGGAAATAGTAGTTGTTTCTCTTAAGAACCTCCAAAATAAAGGACATAGACTCTATGAATGTCCTATACAATATGAATCATATGATCAAATATCCCATCAATCTATGGGTGATAGGTTTTGATCCAAGGAAGCTATAATGAGAAACCTCTACAATTCCTTCTAGAACTATGATGTAAAATGATCATCCATGTTTGATACGATGGTTCATGGAACACATTTAGAATGTATGATCTCCCAAACATATATGCTTCCAAGAGCATACGAAAAAATGTCTATTTTATAGGTAATAAGAGAAATACTTTCATTAGCTTATCAATTATCACCCATATTGCATCAATGGATCAATGGGATCTCAATAGGATAGTCACAAAATCCATGGTGACATCACCCCTTTCCACATAAGAATGGGTAATAAGTAAAAATACCCACCAATCATTGTTGTTTTTCATTCACTTTCTGACAGGTGGAACATTGAGCAACTAAAACAACTATCTATCCTTTTATACGCAACCACCAATAATGGTGTAGTATGTCATGGTACATCTTGATATTACCAGCATGTACTACCCATGGAGAGGCTTGAGACTTGAGGATAAATCCCTCTAGAATATCTAAAGGAACTCTATATATCAAATATGTCTCTAATATCCATCCAACCATGAGAAACTCTGTATATAAAATACATTCTTGAGATAATCCCACTTAACTAAAACCCTCATCTTCTATGGTTCAATAGAAACTCTTTCTTATGAGATGATGTGCCCCAGGTAGTGAAACTTATCGATCAAAAAGTGGAATTTGAAGAGCTTATCACAAATATGGGTTTCTCTTAGTGTATTTAGTACAATCTCAAGATGTTTGGATGGCTATGTCGAGTAAGATAATATTAAAATATATTTTCCATGAAGATTACTAAAAAATGATCTATATACAGGTGTAAAATGTGGTTCATTAGGGATATTAAATCTACTGGTGCATTTGTAAGGCCAACCATCATGGACAATTATTCATAAAAAACCATATATACTATTGAATTCTTTATGTATTATGTTCAATGTTCTAACATGAATTTAATGGTATCTCGACCCCAATTAAATATTATAGAAAAACATAACTCCATAGAGACAATCAAAGAGTTCATAAATATAAGGAAATGGATATTGAATCTTAATTGTAAGTTGATTTAATTTTTGATAATATAAACAAATCGTGAGGGTATTATCCAACTTCATAGTGAAAAGGATAATTTAACCCCATGATGAAATGTTGGGTCATATTAATCACTTATATTACAAGTCCTAAAACTACATATTGGGTTCTTTGAGATCTATAGGTGCCATCCTGTAAGGAGTAATCGACCCTTGTGTAGCTCGTCACAATATCTCAATAATAAAATTCACCTCTCTTAGGAGGTAGTCTAGAAAAGTCACCTGGTAAGTCATAATTGAAACAAACCACTATATAAGGGGAATATATACATCATATTCCCTAATTTCACATAAAAAGACTAGAAATATGGGGTGTCACTCTTCTGATATCACAATGCTCAGGTCGATCTCGACTTTCCTTGACATACCAGTCAACCTTATGAATATAGGTTCCAACAATGGGTGATGGGAAAGACACCCTCTGAATAAATAAATTAACATGATCATGATAAGATACTAACCATTACATATATATTAAGATTTAAAAACCCATCATGTCGAGGAAAAAGCAGTTCCTTACAAAAAGATAACCAAAAATTTCAATGAAAAATTCACTAATTTAGTGTACAGTCTCGAATCAGGTCTATAACATTGTGTTGAGAGTCATTACACCAAGAAATTACTATATCTATAGTTACATATTTTTCATAATTTCCATAGATATAAAATAATGTAAAGTGCATATGTCAAATAAAACATACACCAAATTAGTGTCCACTATGATAGTACATAGAATTTTATTAGTCCTAATAATCTGCTCCTCTGGTACAAGATATACTACATGTAGTTAGATAGATCCATATCCTTGATCCACATACTCGTTATCCCTAGTAGACCCACTCTACTGGAACTATATATCTAAATCCTTAATACCTCATCTATGACCTCATCCTTTGCATGATCGGCCAATGGTACTCTATTTAGCTTCCTAATTAAGAACTATTAATCCACATCCTGAAGGTAGAGCTGGTATAAATCCTTTCCCACTAGAAACATATGGGAATGTTCTACAAATATAGTAAATATGACCCAAACCCCTATATCCTCGACACTCAATGAAGTCTTTATGACATTAAGGATTCTTATTCCATAGAACTCTAAACTATTGTCACACTATATAACTATCTACAAGTGTCATTTTTCTATGGCTACCCACACAAGAAAACTCAATGTGAAATTTCATGCAGATCAATGAACCACTTTCATATCTTAGTACTAGAATAACCTGGTCCACACTCTTGGATTCCATTATGTTCTACTTCGAGAAAAGGGCCCAGTCCACTATCATATAAATAATGGTCAACTAAAATACATTCAACCTCGATCAAATATCATATACAATCCCATCCTCACACTATCTCACTATCACCAACTCATCACCTGCAAGTGTTAGTGTGATGCTCTGAATCTTCAGTGAATTTAGTTGAATACTACATCATATACAAAACAACTATATGTGGGTGTATAAACTCTATAGCATGATCATCTCCCAGTGTCTATGGGAATAAGTAATCATATAATATCATTTAGAAGTCCCTCTGAAATATATCATGATGATGATCATCCTGGATAATTACATCCCACCAATGTTAGGCCGAATCATGAATCATATAGGTTATGAGCTTAACCATCCTATCTAGAGGCATATACAGATTCTCCAATAGTGATAAAATTTTATCGATCCATGAATCAACAGTCTTCGGCTACCATCCCCAAATAAAGTGGGTGGATAATGCTACTAGAATTCTTGTTTCAAATATTCCATAGTAGGGGTAGGCTATGATGCTCCCAACACAAAATGAAAAAAATCATAGGAATATCTCTTGAAAATGAGAATTGGTTCCCATATTAGGAATAGTAGGAGGTGATAAAATTGGTAGCATAGGAGGTAATAACGGTTTCTTAGGGGCCACTACCTCTAGACCATAGTCATCACCACTCTCCTAGCACACGACCTGATGACTTTATGATGGAATTGATCTAAAATTTCAAAGAACATGCCTCAGATAATGTTCAATAATATATATAATCAGAAATAATATAATAAAACAGGTACAAGACTTCTTATGTAAAAGTAAAACCAATCTTCATACTCTAAAATATAGGTCTAGGTGATAAGAAATATCATAAACGTCATAAGAGACACTCTATACTATCCAATACTAAATTTAATTTCAGGTCACAATCTAATATCACATAGCAGAGGTCTCTTTATATGGAGTGTCAATTACAATGTATAGAGAAAAACACCATTTACCTTACAATTGACATCCCTATTTAATGTTTATTATTTTATTTGAGAAGATAAATTAATTTATGTTAATACTCCTTTGTAGGAATATATTTATCATGGTTTTGTTATATAAGTCAATATTCCCAAGTTATAAAGGAATAAGATTTATAAGTTGCAATTGGAACATCATGTAGCTATGACCTGGCCCTTACATCCAATATATTGATGTAGAAAGTCATAAAAAGGATTTAATTAGATTAATTTCCATTAACAATTTATAGAATTACATGATTCTTAAATTACAATTAGTATTCATGTTATCAAAATCAGTGAACATTTTTGCCCATCTAACCTATGCTCTATGGCTCAAACATGGAATAACTGGTTAATTAAGGTTCCACCATGAAGATATATGTTGAATATTCATTAAGGTTTATGAAGGAACTTAAATTAATATAATTATTCTATCTCTATAAGAAAATTTATCACTTTTTTGTACATAATATTCAAGGAATCAGTGATATGAAAAAAGAAATGAACACAATAATATAAATATTGAATGGAATATGCATGACATGTGAATTTTCAAGCACCTGCTATAATTTATGAAATAATACAGCCTTTCCATATAGGATAAGGAAAAAGAAAATCATAATAATAAAAATAACACCAAAAATAATGTGCACCACCCAATAGTGAAATCAATACAACAACAACATGAAAAAACAAAAACTACAATTTCCATCTAATGTAATTTGGATTTTCCCTATATGTTGGTTAGCTACTCCTAGAAACAAGATCATTACCAAATTTTGACACATTCATAGTCTCCCATCTAGTGACCCAATGTAGTAAGACAAAAGTAAAAAGGCACTGATAATACTTTTTAACATCTTATGCTAGGTTCACTCATAAGTTACCAAATGAGTTTGGGCACATGGCCTCAAACACGATTCTCCATGTTCCAGAGGATACTAACTAGAAGTGATGGTCTATGATGGCTAGTGGGGAGGCTATAACCTAATTATTAGAGTGTAGAACATCAATAAATAATAATATTAAGTAGTGTAAATAGTACAATAAGTAAATTGTGGAAGCATAAGTCATCCATATATAATGAATAGATATAATCAGAATCAGTATCATATACAAAATTATTTCATATATATATATTCTATAAAAAATCAGGATTGTATGGAAGTAGAGAAGCAAGAAATAGGCTATATAAAAGAACAAAAATACCAAAATCTTTCTCCAATATCATCACAATAATAAGATCAATCCTCTTCTCCTATACTCCATCCTAGTATATAAAACTAGGAATCCAAATATGCATGCTTCCCGTTATCCCTACCCATATCCATGAAGTCTATTTGTGTACCAATCGACAAACCAAACATGGTGTCAGATTTTTTCTAATGCTTTCACCGGGGCATGCACGTCCGTTCGCTTGGGCGCAATAGGCGCAGATTTTCGTTGCCCCGCTTCCCCGCTTTCCAAAGGCGGGTGGCATTCACTCCTTATCCTGGGATGTCTACTCCTTGATCGTATCCAGAATGATGGGATGTCGGTTCCTCCTTCCATGGATTCCTCCTTGGAACTCGTCACCTAGCCCAGGTCTCCCTTATAGATTTAATACATTGTTCGTGAAACTCTTCCCAGTGCCATGTTTCAATGGACGCCGGTTAATTACGCTGCTTCTGTCAGGACATTCCAAGGGGTCCGGTCAGGGCAGTAACTTTTAGTTGGGGGAGTAGTCACGTCGAGGCATCATTAACATGTCTGAACACTGGGGAATCAGCGTGTCAATCTTTTTTCCATTATTATAGGGATTCTCGGGGGCGTGGAAGCCCGAGTCATCCTACATCAAGCATAGGGAATCATATGCCATAGGTATGTATCTGGGGTTTTCCTCAGTTTCCCATGTTTTAACATAGGGTAGGCCGCAAGTTTAATGTTCAGCGGAGATAGATCGGGCTGATCTGAACACTAGCTGGAGTGGATCAGATTGAGGAATCCCCTTTGAGGGAACCCCGATATCGGAGCCAACGCATGGGAAGCTTCCCGAATGCTGTGGAGGGGAATGGGGTGGCATGATCTCACTGGGATGTGGTGGCCCAAATGATAATCTGAATGGGTGATGGAAAGCTACACGAAGTGGAGGGGGAATGAAATAGATCCATCGTGGAGATAACAGTGGTGATGGGATTTAGTCTCGAAGAGACTTCTTATGTACCCCTGTGGTAGGGAATCGAAGTCCGCGTAGTTCTGAATGGATGTGTGGGGATTACACTCTAGGCCACCCATGATGGTGGTAGAACTGACGTGAATGAGGTTGGAACGACCAGGTGGTGAGATTTAACCTCGTGAGGCTACCTATGTATCATGCCTTAACATGGATCAAAGTCCACGTAGTTCGGATTGGACGCCGGAGAACCAACGTTGAAGAAGGACCTTAGTCCAACGGGTGGTGGGCTTGAACCTTGTGAGGCTTCCTACGTACCATGCCTTGGCATGAATCAAAGACCACGTAGTTCAGGAAAAGGGGCTGTTAAACTGACACGAAGGGGTGTCGGAACAACTAGAGGGAAGGGTCACAACGACTTACCACTGTATTGGGATGCAGTTTAATGCCATGTGGGACAGGTGCGTGTCGACAAACATACGTGAATAAGGACCTTGGCCTAGGTGGATGGTGGGATTGAACCTCGTGAGGTTTCCTACGTACCATGCCTTGTCATGGATCAAAGTCCCCATAGTTCAAAGGGGATGTGGGTGCCAGTAAACCGACGTGAAGAAGGACCTTGGTCCGATAAATTATGGGCTTGAACTTGAGGGAGGCTCCCTATGTACCATGCCTTGACATGGATCAAAGTCCACGTAGTTTGGGTAGGATTTCGTCTGCGAACCAATGTGAAGGTGAACCTGCGGGTCCACTGGTGGTGGGCTTGAACCTCATGAGGCATCCTACATACCATGCCTTGACATGGATCAAATTCCATGTAGTTCAGGATAGTCACAATGGATTACCGCTGGACTGGAATGCATTTTAACATCTTGCGGGATGAGGGTGTAACCTGACATGAATAAACGACGGGCGGTGGGCTTGAACCTCGTGGAGGCTTCCTACGTACCATGACTTGACATGGATAAATGACCCCATAGTTCATATGGATATACAGTCTAGTGTCATGCTGGACGACATATAGTTTAACAACATGCTAGACGTGGTCATATAGTTTAACGTCCTGCTGGACGACATACAGTTTAACATCATGCTAGACGGGGGAATACAATTTAACTTCATGCTGGACGACATAAAGATTAACGTCATGCTGGACGAGGGCATACAATTTGATGTGATGCTGGATGGGGGATGGTGTCATAGTCGATGCTTACTCTAAGCCCACGTGAGTCCTGCTCGGTGTGAGAAACAAGAGGCAGCAAAGACCAGACGATCACGTCGCGAAGGGTGCGTCTGTGGGAAGCGAACGGGGGATTATTTGTTAGGCAGCCCATAGTGTCGGGACCTACTTTAGGATGGAGTCCCAAGAGTGACAAAGCATAGAGGGAGAGGATTTGGGACCGAATAAAGGAGGTTCCTCATTCCCTATCACGCCCTCCGCAAGCCCTGGCGGTGAGGAAGTACGGAGGTGCATGTGTGCTACCATCCGCAAGAGGGGCTAGGGGCTTACTCCAAGATGGCCGCCCTTACCCATGGACAAAAGCCACCCCGATAAAGAGGATATCATCCCCTGTGAGGGGTGATCTCATCTCCGTGGAGACCAGTGCGTGTAAAGAATGTCTGAGATAGGGGGACCCCGCGTGCGAGGCACGGGGTCGGATCACCGTTTAACATCATGTGTTGAGGACGACGTTCTTGGCAGTTTAACGTCCTGAAACTCAGACGAGGTGGTTTCACTCCACAACCCTAGGAGTTACATAACTAGTACCCTCTACCACTTGTGGGAGGGAAGGCATTGGTAAGGACGTATAAAAGGGGGTTCGCAGAGCGAACCATCGAGGGGTCCACGTTAGCGTGGCTATGCGAAGAAGAAATAGCCGTTAGCGTGACTGTGTGAAGAAGCATTAGGTGAAGCAATGCTACGGGTGGTATCATCTAGGGTAATTTGAAATCACATCGTGCAAACCTGGAGGGTCGCACATGAAGAGAAATTTCGAAGCAGAGGGGTCCACATGCAGGGGCCTAACGGAGCTCGGTTGCTTTGTGTAGTGGATGACACTTGCCAAGGGGTGTGATTCGTGAAGTGGAAAGATGTTTTAGCCTTAGCATGAGGCATAGGTGCGATTGGGGGGGGGGGGGGGGTGCTTCGCGAAGTGGAATGGTGTTCGTGGAGAAATGCCTCGTGAAGCAGAGGTGCCTCACAAATCAAGGAGTCCTGGAGCAGTGTGCTTCACGGAGTACAGTGACCCTGCCTTGGCATGTGGATCACGTGTACAAGGTGGGTGTTTCGCGAAGAATAAACGTTCCACGACTGCCCGGGTCCCCTTGGGGATCCCCTTCCCTCAGGAATTCCCTTAGTCTTTGCAAAGGTCATCCCTCTCGAAAGGGGGACTCAAAGCGAGACAAGGCAGAGGCCTCTCACGAAGAAAAAATACATCATGGAGCTCATGATTCCAAGAGCGAAGAGTGCTTCGCGATTTGGGAGCTGAGAAGCTGGAAGGTCGGATTATCCGTTCTGTGAGCTTAGGGGGAGCTCAGAAATTAAAGGCAAGAGGCGCTGTGAAGAAGAGCTCACATGGTGCGAAGGGGGCTTCGATTGCTTCGCGGAAGGTCATGAATGTAAACCGTATTCGGGGAGAGGTATCGCCTCCTCTACTTCGCGGCCGGTTCGTGAACGTTAGGGGAGTTCGCGGAGCTTACTGCATCCCCTACTTCGCAGTGGGTTCGCAAATGTCAGGGGAGTTCGCGGAGCTTACCGCCTCCTCTGCTTCATGGCAGCCACGTTGCTAGGGGGACTCTGTGTCGAGGCTTCGTGAGGCATTGTATGGGGCCTCTTTTTCTTATTTCCTTTCTTCAAATATTTTTGGCCCCCAAAAATGCCCCCCCTTAGACGTGGAGCCGCGGAGGGGTCAAGGGTTAGAGTCTGAGGGAAATCGCCATAAATATCGGCCGTTTCGTGATGCGGACTCACGAAGAGGGTGCGCGAGGTGGGTAGGGGCCGCACGATCTAGATGCGCCGCGAAGCACCGGGGGCCGCCGCCAATAAATAGGGGCTGACCTCTCTTTTCTTTTTCCTTCTTTGAGACTTGGTCCTTTTTCACACTCGATTCAGGATGCTCTATGTACTCCGCATCTGCACACCACAACTCGAGCTTCGCTGCGAACCGCAAGTCTCTGACTCCGCGACTGCGCCAAGCGATCGTCTGCTTGCAAGCCGAGGCCAGGCTCCACGTCTTGGCTTTGCGCCTGAGCTCTGTGAATGAGCTCCGCGAACAGGCTTTGCGACCAACCTGAAATTTTTCCGAGTTCCAAAACCCGATGGCCCATTAAGAAGCTGCACTGGGGGTGCTTGCGGACGTCGCCTAGAGAGATGAGATGGCCAACCGTCTGGGCCTGGGGGAGCTAGTATGAAGCCACTCGGACCATAATTCTTTGACGAAACTATTTTTAGAGATCCAAAAGAACTATCCACTGTGCAAGAAGATGACCTTGTATGGATTCGGTCTGAGGGATGATGTCTTTATCCCTGAGGCGATCAGGAACAAGCCAGTTTGCTAGTTCAGGAGCACGTTCTGCCAGCGCCAATGGTTCAGGGTGGTCGATGGTCATGCGCAGGAGGACTTCACACATGTCACCACTGACTGTCTGTACAACCATCTGAAAAACATTGATGGGAATCCATTGCAGCTGGAGTCGTCCCCTCCCATGTACCACACCATATTGAAGGTAGCTTTGTGGGATTCGAATAAGGGGTGGTCCGATGATTGGGACCTACGCCCGGAGGGAAACTTCACCAATGATTGGGCATGGGCCTACTTGGTAGGTGCCTCATGCGATGAGTTTGGGGCCGAGTTGAGGTGAGTGGGATTGTATGAGGTAGCATGGGCCTCCCAATTCCACATTTATCAACCAAAACAGTTAATGCCAATTCTGTTGAGCAGATGGTCGTCTAGGATTAACAGTTTTCACTTGCACCATGGGGAGGTTTGCATCAGTATGTGGGATGTCCATCAGATTTCGGGGGTCCCGATCTTGGGGGCCATGTATGGTGAGTTCCTCCCCATCATGAGCTTGTGGGAGGATCCAGAGAAGATGTTGCGGCTAGCATTGGAATTGATGGGACTAGTCCCCAGGGAGGACCAGGAAGTGGTGAGAGATGTCCACTTTAAGAAGTGGTTGAAGCAGTTCCTGAACTTCCCGGAGGGTCAAGAGTGCCCTCCAACGCCTCGAACTAGTCCGAAGGGGGATCAACGAGGCAAGGAGCACTTTTATTGGCGACTCATGGAGGACAGCCAATGGAAGACCTGGGGTTTCAGTGTCAGCACAGTACAACAGCCGATAGTCAGGCTGCAAGCATTTATTTCGGCCCTTATCTGCCGTTGGATCCTACCGGTGAGGGACAAAAACATGGGGGTGCGGCCTAGATCGTTCATCATGGAATCCATGCTAGCCATGGGAAGGCGGGTCAATCTGGGGATTCTGATACTCACCCGATTGTACAAGATGCTGCGGCACGTTAGAGAGGGTAAGAAGTCTCCAAGGATATGCGGGCCCTTCCACCTTCTGTATGGGTTGATCACGGCGCACGTTAGGGGTTTTACGAATATCCAAACCCCATCTCGCCACCAGGGTCAAACCTCCACCCCTCCATTCTGAATTCTGTCAGGAGCTTCCTAGTCAAACTAACCGTACCGATGGTGTTGAACCGGGTGTGGAAGGCGGATGTGTTTAACTTCCACCTATTTCCATTATCGATGGGGGTAATCAATGACGATGGTCAAGGAATGGAGGAGAACTGGGCTTACCTACTCGCCTTTCGAGGTGGTGTTTTTGTTGCATGGGTGGACCGTGAGCCGCTCTGTGAGCCATACACCTTGCACTGGTTCGCGAGGCAATTCCGGTGCCTGCAGTGGCTCACCCCGTTGGTCTACTGGGAGGTGCGCGACAAGGAGCACCCATGTGTGATGAGGCAATGATGGCTCATGTTCACATGGGAAGACGGAATAATGAGAAATGCATTGCCTCCGCCTACTACCGCCTTTGTACTGGTGAAGGAGTATGTCATCAGCTGGGAGGCAACTTATCCGGGGGAAATGCTGAAGCAGCCAACCATTAGAGCCGGTGATGGTGGGCCTCTCTTATCCCAAGGATGGGGATGGAGGGCGGTGAGGGATTCTCATGGTGGCGAAGCTGCCATGGAAGTGGGACTCGCACCAGGTGAGGGTGAGGCAACAGTGATGGATCCAATAGAAGTGGCGGATCCGATGGTCCCAGGAGAGAAGAGCCATCCGGAGGGGCGACCACAGAGGGGATTCCGCAGAATATCTGCTCAAGATTTGGGGAAGTGGATGTGTTATATCGACATTCTAGAGGATTTCATCTTCCCAGAGGCCTGGGACATTTGGGATGTCAACCGAAAACACCTTAGTCCGCCCGAGATGCGGGAACACCTAAACCATCTCGGGATGGTTTTACCAGGTATAGGCCATATCTGGGCTGGTTTCACTATGTGTTCGGCAAAGGTGGACAAATATCTGGATGAGCTAGAGGACTAAGTACATTCCAGGGGTGTCCCACACCCAACGATAGACTAGGTCAGGGTACTGCTAGAACAGACGGTTCCCCCGCATCTGTCGGCCACCGAACTGAGAGAGCGCTTCCCTCTCCTGGATTAATTAGATGAATCCTCTCACGGAGACGGTCCTGTGGAGAGATCCTGTTGGAGGAAGGCGAATTCGGTGATCAAGACTCGGATCTCGATGATTTCGCAGACTCTCGAGGTAACATTTCATGTTTCCTTCCTCGGGGTCTGCTCTTAGGCCATTATGGACCTCTCACGAACATTTGAACTGTGCATAAGGAACTTGTACGCAGACCTCACTCTCACCCCTTGGTGTGTGATGATGCCAGACCTTCAGAACCCGCACCTGTGGTCGCGTCCAGTTCTGTGTCCGGTGGGGCTAGAACACCCGAGGTGGATCTTCCAGGATCTCCAGATCTTCCGAAAATACACGGAGGGTCACGCTCTGGGGTCCTGTCAGCATCAACTCAGGAGAAGAACCAGGAGTTCGATCTCTATAAGTCTTTTCCACTGAATTCATTACTGTCATATATAGATCATGCCAACTGACTTCCATGCCCTTCTATATCGTTTTCAGTTCTACGGCTGGCCTGGGATACTGTGTCAAGGCTGGTCGGGATGTTTGGTGGCATCCCTCCTAGGGTCGTGCCAGTGATCATGGAGATAGTTACCTCGCCTACCCGAACTACAACACTCCCTATCATTGGCGGGACCACCAGCCAGGCCGTGCCTGAGGATATTGAGGTGGAGTCTGATGATGAGGATCGACCAGTCGGCCCAAGTCCTGCCATGTCTGATCCAATGCCAGATGCCACGCCTGATCCCCCACCAGATGCCGACCCCACCGTAGACTTCTTTCGGGCGTATCCTGCATACGAGCCCGCTAATCATGCAGACTGGGAAGAGATGACCTCCGATGAAGAGGACAGTAAAATCTTCCACTGCCGATCGTGCAAGCTGATCACACGCTTCATCAACGACACCCCCAAGTTCTTTGGCTGGAAGAAATAGATAGACTTCACTATCAGTTGCGCGATCTGTGTGCTGGGGGAGTAGAGGCCCAGTGCCATCATATTCTCATCCGAGATATCATGGAAGAGAAGATCCGGGAGTATGATTGTAGGCATAGTGTGGGCTGGTAGTGGAGGAAGGAGATGAACATCAAGAAGCTCTAGAAGGCTGAAAAGGAATTCCAACAACTACAGATCCAGGAGGATGAGCACTCGGAATCTCTCAATGCACAATATGAGCTGGTCTCGTGATTGAAGGCCCAGATGGTAGAGGAAGAAGAGCCTGTGAGGTAGGCTTCCGAAGATATGGCCATCCTTTAGGCTGATATAGAGACGGCCCGAGCTGAGGCTGATGAACTACGCCCCGTCGCTGCTGAGGAGGAGTAAAAGTTGAGTCATAGAAAATAGTTCCTGGATGCCACAAGTCGAAGGGTGGTGGAGCTGCATCGCTCTTTTGATGGGGTCATCCTGTCCATGGGGGGAGTTGACCCCCCGGGTACTGTAATGGTTACAAACCCTTAAACAAAATTTTGTGCTTTAATTTTTTTTTGAATGTGATAGCATGAATGAGTTCCGTTGTTTTCACTAGTTAACATTTCATCCTTACAATGTTTTCGGAACATCCAACGACAATTCCCTAAGCTCACGTGGGTCGAGCCCGATGTGAGAAACAAGATATAGTTGCCTCATCACACCATCCAAACATAGGAGTCGAAACTAAGCTTCAGGCATTCGGAGTTTGGACAACCAGTCCAGATTTCTGAGAAATGGGAGATACCTAACTGGAGAATGAATTTCTCAGAACAGTCGAATTGCCGTTTTTCCAGCATGCTCTAATGCACGAACGGTTCAATGCTAGGGGTGCTGAAATAGGTCCGAACGGATGGAAATGGGAAGTGTGAATCACGATACCCAGGATTAGAAACACCACGAGGTGTCATGACAATGGACGATAACTGTTGATCATGGTGGAAACGCAGAATCCATATTGCATTATCTTGAAATTGGAACAACAAATGAGGGCTGACCACTGACCATGGTCGCAACACGGGGTCTAAATCAAATATTTTCGATTAGTCTTTCGGCACTTTGTCCCAGGACAGCAGGCAGACCATAGGTCGAGCATCCATACTGTTAGGGGGTCCTTTAAGACATGACTAGTATTCCAGAACATTGGCCCAGGACAGCAGGCGGACCATAGGTCGAGCATCCATACTATTAGGGGGTTCCTCCAGACATGAAAGAGGATGATATTCTAAATAAGGGGCACATGAAGCGTGGGATGCGGAGTGATGGTTTGTTCAATCAGAATTCAACACTCATTAAATTATGCCACTGTGGTGGGAGTATACTAGATGGGTACATCAGTTTTATCATGGACAATTACATTCAGAGAGGGCCTCTCTAGAGAGGGGGTCTATCACTTCCCAATGTAATCTTGGGGCATCCTGAACATGTTCAGGGAAGAGTTATAGTTTGTACGGTCCCCTAAGAGGGGTCAGGCCTGGGGGCCGGAAAGGGGACGAACATGACTTGTGATTCCTATGGGCTGGACCCTAGGGGAAATACCAGGGAATACCTACGTATCCCATGAGGATAGGAATCAAGCCACATGTAGTTCTGGAAACACAGTTTAACGTCTTGTAGGACGAGAAGAAGCCTGGTTGTGCCGGTACACATCCTACCAAAACTACTAAGCCCACGTGAGTCGTGATCGATGTGGGAAACAAGAAGTAATGGGGGACATTCCCAACCCAGTAAGGGGAAGGTATGATGAAGGGACACATGGTGATTACTAGCCCAATTATGCTAATCCGTCCATGAGGCACACCTTGATGTGAGAGGATATAGAGCCGAGTATATTGGAATTCCACTTGAACAAGAAGAAGTAGAAATGTGTGAATCATGACACTCGAGATTTGGATCACAATAATGGTGGCGTGATTATGGAGGATAACTTTTAACCGTGGCGGAAACGAAGCATCCATATCACATTATCCTGGAATGGGGATAGACAACTGAGCGTCGACCTTTGACCGTGTTTGAAACACGGGACCATGTCGCAAATGTTGTCAGAGATCCATGTGGATGTTGGCCCAAAACGATTGGAGATCCCTTAGGAACAACATCCATAGAGAGCCCTTAAGCCTAGAATCAATGTCGTCCGAGGGTCTTTTTGGATGTGGAAGAGGATGAGGATCCAAATGGTGAGTTCATGAAGCTTGGACATGGAATGAGAGGAATGTATCCATGAAAATCCCACACTTTGGACACTTTGTCAAAACGCATATGAATGCATTAATGAGATGTATTTGAGAGAGGGAGTCAAGTCCCTTCCCATAGGGGGGATGTTAGTTTAGGGTCGTAGAATTTGAACCATGGGTGGGAGGAAACAGAAAAGGCACATTGTGGGGTAACTCAAATACCCGACGTGAATGGGAACCGGGGGTTCTGACCACCATGTGATTCTCGGAAAGTTTTAGGTCAAGGGACTGAAAATGAGAGTTTATCTAGGCCTAAGGCAAATTGCAAAGGCGTTCCTACGTACCACATGTGTATAGGGATAAAGCTGCACGTAGTTCTTGGGGGTGGCACGGTAAGGTACCCATGCCAGGGAAAAAGGGGAGTGCGGGTGTGTCCCTCGCAGCAAGAGAAGCGGTATTTGATAAATATTGTTTGTCCTTTAAGGTGAGTGATTTTTTTAGTGAAGCGATAGGCCTAGGAGATAAATCCTTGGTGTCACAACAAGAATCAAGCCATAGTAGGCATTGAAAAACGGTATGGCATGTGACCAATACCCAACGTGATGTCCTCTACAATGAGGTCATCACAATGTAGTTCCATTTTTTTTCGTGCGTATAGGACGATAATGTGACAGTTTAGGGTAATTTGATAGGACCAAGAATTCATTTTAATGTCATGTAGCGCAAACATAGAAAAGTAGATTCTAGGAGGGGAATGTGTATGGTGCCATGAAACATAACTGACATGGATGGGAACATGATCCTGCATCACACCGTACGCAATTCCGAGATAGGAACCTCGGTCCAAGGGGCCCAAATAGAGGTGAGAGTGACATGGGCATGAGGAACTAGCTCCCAGCTGACCCGGACTCGGAAACAAGACGTTTGGGTGACCCATCGCAACCCATGGGGATGAGGATCGAGCTACACATATCCCTTACAGACCATGGGAGCCTCAAAGGATGTCGTATTGTAGCTTTGTACCCCTGAAGTGCAAAGGTGCAATGAGGGATAATGCCAAGAGTGTCGAGATTCCACCTGGACATGGTGTGGTGTAACATAATGTGAATCATGCCACCAACATTCAAGGTCAAAAAGGGTTGGCAAGATGGAGGAATAATTCTGACCATGTTCACAACACAAAATCCTATCGTGTTATCCTGAAATGGGGGCAAAAAAATTAGCATCGACCGCTAACCATATTTGAAACATGAGATTTGTATCAATTTGTTGTCCAAAACCCCTGGGGGAGTTGGCCCGTAACAGTAGGAGAGACCTTAGGCATGTTATACAGGTCGTTCTTGGGGGTTCCTCCAGGCATGAAAGATGACAGAAGCCCGAATGAAGGGGAACACAATGCTTGACAAGTGGAAGGAACTTGACTAAGTTGAATCTATCACTCTTGGACATAGACTAGAGTACTCTTAACTCATGGGAAAACCATTGAAAGGGGTCAAGAGACTCGACTTGAGGATAGAAAAGAGATGGAGGATTCTTGGGAGAAGGGGGGTATAATGCCAAAAACCCTATACCACACCTATATATCCCCCTCGTGGAGAGGGAAAGGCCAAGGGACCTAGGAGACCGGGGAGATCGGTAGATCTATAGGAGGTGGGGATGGACCCAAAGTATAAACATTAGGGTGGTCTAATGTATCCCATAAGGATGGAATCAAGCAACATGTAGTTCTGGAGGGTACCTTTCAATGTCGTGCAGGACAGGAAATAGGAGGGCTAATTCTTAGAACGGGGTGCATGTGGTGTGACTATTGCAAATCCGACATGAATGAGGACATAATCCCACACGACGACACGTGGTCCCGCAGTCAAAGCCCCGAAGGCATGACAAAAGAGAAAAATTAGCTGAAATCGAGATAGACCCATAAACATGAGGTCTGGGAATTCCTACTTATCCCATGAGGATGGGAATCAAGCCAGACGTAGTTCTGAGGAGATATTAGTTTATGGTCTTAGAGCTCGAACCGTGGATGGATGGCAACTTTCCAAGTAATCGCAGACGTCAACCCAATCCCTAAGCCCACGTGAGTTAAACTCAGTGTGGGGAACAAGGGAGGAAGGTCCTTATCGCAGTACTCGGAACGTCACCAAAGGGAAGTTAATGCAGAGCCCCGAAGGACACCTTTAACGTGTCTTTGTTCCCCTAACACGCAGACGCGCACTGAGGAATAGTATCAAGAATTTCAAAACTATACTTGGACATGATGATAATGGAGAAGGATGTGAATCATGTAACCGAAATTTTGGGATTAATGGGGTTGTCATGGCGATGGAGGATAACTATTAACCGTGGTGGAAAAATAGTCTCCATATCGCATTAGCCTCAAGTGGGAACAACAAACGAGCATCAATCGCTGAATGAATTCGCAACGCGCGATTTTAATCGATTTTTTGTCCAAATCCCTCGGGGGAATTGGACCATAATGGTAGGAGAGCCATTGGGCGTGGTATCCATGCCATTCTTAGGGGTCCCTCCAAGTGAGAAAGATGATGAAAGCCCTGATGAAGGGGAACAAAAAGCTTGAAAAGTGGGTGGAAACATGTCCGCGTAGAGTCTGATGCTCTAGGTAATAAACCAGAGTACCCTTAGCTGCATTAGTGGACCACTGAAAAGGGTCGACAAAGTGTCTTAGGAGGGAGAGGTATACGGTGTAGTCATTATAAGCCTGATGCAAATGAGGACATTATCCCACAACATGCTATATACTCTCCTCTCCAACGAAGGGTTGGAAAAGGGGCCGAGGTGGGATTGAGATTGAAGGGTAAGCCAAGGGGCCAAGGTGGGATGGATATTGAAGGGTAGTCCAAGGGGCCAAGATGGGATGGATATTGAAGGGTAGGCCAAGGGGCCAAGGTGGGACAAAGATTTTCGAAAGATGGGGCTGGACCCGAAGCAAAAACATTCAGGTGGTCCTACGTATCCCATAAGGATGGGAATCAAGCCACATGTAGTTCTCGAAGACACCGGGGGGAAATGATACCCTAACGAGGACATGCATGGAGTGGTGAGTAAACTGACGTGAATGAGGACATAATCCCACACCACATTTTACACTCCGGGTATGAATTTGGGATAAGGGGCCCGAGAAGGCCTAGGGGCCTGAGGCTGGGCCTCAGTCAAGAAGGCCTGGCCTACTCGCAGTTTAACGTCTTGTAGTGAGGATGGGGGCCAGGGCCCGGAAAGGCCAAGGGGCATGAGGTTGGGCCTCAGTCCGGAAGGCTTGACCAGCTTGCAGTTTATCATCTTTCAGTAAGGACAAGGGTCGGGGAATAGGATTCCCTGGATAGGGGAGGTGTACGACACTGCGAGTAACCCGATGTGAATGAGGACATAATCCCACAACACACTGTACACTCCGAGTATGAATTTGGGCTAAGGTCCCCGAGAAGGCCAAGGGGCCTGATGCTAGGCCTTGATGAAGAAGGCTTGGAATATTCGCAGTTTAACGTCTTGCAATGAGGATGGGGGACGGGGCCTGAGGCTGGGCCTCGGTCAGGAAGGCCAGACCAGATTACTGTTTATCATCTTGCAGTAAGGATGAGGGTCGGGGGGCCTGAGGCTGAGCCTCGGTCAGGGAATGTGTATGGTAGGAAAAGTAACCAGGCCGCATACTCCCATAAGAGAATGGGGGCTAGGGGCCTGACTTTTTTCACCACCCGGAGGGAATTTTGTCGCTTTGGGATGGGGCAAAACGAACAACTTCACTCAATGTTTGGGACATCTTGGGGTGGACCCGAAGATCCAGGACAACTGTTGACCATGTTCAAAACACAACCTCCCTGAGGTGACCTGATATGGGTGCAACAAATGAGTGTCGACCGCTGATGACATTCGAAATGCGGGACTTGTATCGGCTTGTTGCTCGACATTCTCGAGGGTGTTGGCTGAAGTGGTAAGAGGTCCCTTAGTCCGAGCATCCATACCATTTAAGGGACCTTTTAGATGAGGAAAATGATGGAATCCCAGTCAAAGAGTGGGTGAATCATAGCTGTACCCATCTACGAAAGAGGTGAAAATATCCAGGGAGGGAGTCGTACAACTGGGTAGAGGATTGCTCGACGTAAATTGGGGAAAACATGTGCACCCTTCCATATGTCTTGACCCAAGGGAAGATTTTTACTTTTGTGCTGGACCAATAGACGAAATGTCCGGGCATTCCTACGTATCCCGTGAGGATGGGAATCAAGCCATATGTAGTTCTTTAATGCCATGCATTTTAACATCTTTATATGAAGATGTGAGGAGGATAAAAGAACGAGAGTGGGCACATGGTGCGACCCTTATAATCCTTGTATGAGTGGGTCTTAGGAAGCCTACTACACATCATACGAGGAACCTCCGAGGAAACTATACCAAGGGGGGAACAGTCAAAGGGAATATCATGGGGCTGGGCTCAAAATGAAGCATCTGAGCATTTCTACGTATCCCATGAGGATGGTAATCAATCCATACATAGTTCTAGGAACGCAATTTAACGTCATGCGGGGAAAAATGCAGTTTAACGTCATGCGGGATGAAATGCAGTTTAACATCATGTGGGATGGAATGCTGTTTAACGTCATGAGGGACGGGGGACACATCTCATCTGGGGATATGTATGGTAAGATGGGTAACCCGACATGAATGAGGACATAATCCCACACCACACCGTACAATCCCACAAGAGTTCCTGAGTCGGGGAAGGCCAAGGGGCTAAGGCTGGGCCTCAGTCAGGATGGCCGGACTGGCTTGCAGTTTAACATCTTCCAGTGAGGATGAAGGAGATCTTAGTTTAGCGTCATAGAGCTTAGAACATTTTGCAGTTCATTGTCATGTAGGATGATACTAAGTAGTTTAACATCTTGATGGACGGTGATGTAGTTTATCGTCGTGTGGGATGATGTATTAGTTTAAATTCGTGCAGGATTGAATGGTTTATGGTCATGCAGGACCATCGTGCAGTTTAAGGTCATGCGGGACCGTACAGTTTAAGGTAACGTGGGACCCTATAGTTTAAGGTCGTGTGAGACCATACAATTTAAGGTCATCTGGGAACGGGGTGCAGTTTAGGTTCATGCAGGATCGGGGGGCAGTTTAGGGTGATGGAGGACCGGGGTTCAGTTTAGGGCAATGTAGGACCGGGGTGTAGTTTAGGGTCATGCACGACCGGGGTGCAGTTTAGGGTCATGCAGGATGGGGGTGAAATTTAGGGTCATGCAGGACCGGGGTGCAGTATAGGGTCATGTAGGACCGTTTAGTTTAAGGTCGTTCCAGACCTTGGGGCTCAAGAAAAGTCTTTCTTGAGGAACTTGGCGTTGGTGGGAGGAGTTATGCGCTCACCATCCATGGTCACCATGGAGTATTCTCCATTGGGGTAAACCTTATGAATGATGTAAGGTCCCTCCCATTTGGGATCCAACATGGGTGGTTTCCTGCTGGGGATCATTGGCACTTGGAGGGCCAATACCAGGTCAGCTTGCAAAAAAAAGCAAAGGAGAACCTTCTTGTTGAAGGCTCTGGCTATCTTATTCTGATGCCTTTCCAGATTGTGCAGGGCACAAAGCCTATTCTCGTCCAGTGCTTCCAATTTATCTAGACGGATTTCAGCCACCTTATCGTGCACGTGCTGGTCATAGACTGCAGTGCATAATGATGGCAGTTGGATCTCGATAGGCAGGACGGCCTTAGCCCCATACACCAGGGAATATGGAGTCACCTGGGTGGGATTGCGAGTCATCATCCGATACACCCAGAGGGCGCTGGGGAGCTTGTCCGGCCAACTCTTCTTGTTATGACCAACCATTTTTTGCAGAATTTTAGAGAGGGTTTTGTTGAACACCTCAATCTGCCCATTTGATTGCATATGATGATGAGAGGTGTGGTTCGAATGGATATTGTACTTGGCGTACAATTTCTTCAGCTCAGCAGCTCGGAAGTTGGTTCCATTATCAGTGAGGACAGCGTGAGGGACTCCAAACCAGTGGATAATATTGGAGCTCACGAAGTCAATGATGGAATGGGCCTGGACCTCTTTGAGTGGAACTGCCTCCGCCTACTTGGAGATAAAATCTGTAGAAGTCAGGATGAACCTACACTGGAGAGCTGTCGCCAGTGGATATGGTCCCACGACATCGAGTCCCCACACTGTAAATGTCCAAGAGTACTTGGTGTAGTGGAGAGGCTCTGGCGGCTGATACAAGAAGTTAGCATGAACTTGGAACGCGTGATATATCTTGGAAAACTCAATACAATCATGGATCATAGAGGTCCATAAGTACCCTAGTCTCCGGATCTGATGGGACAGATTTGGCCCAGCCTGGTGGGCACCGCAGGAACCAGAATGAACCTCTTGCATGACCTGAGAAATCTGTACTCCTTAAATGAAATGGAGGAGAACACCATTGAAACCCTTCTTATAGAGGATCCGCTGAATACCGGGACCACTCTGGAGGGTAAACTGTAATGCGTGGCGTCGGATTCGCTCATGATCAGCCCGATCATCCGAGAGGCACCAATTTTGGAGATACTTGACAAAAGGTGCCCTCTAGTTGGGAGCGGCCTCAACCATTGCATGTGAAGAACCTTGGGCTCCTGACCTGGAGGGTCCGACGACAAGATGTCTTATCCGTAGGCCTCCGTCATCTCCTGAGGTGATGGGGGTGATGACTCTCCAGTTTGCCACATGTATGATCAAATCATCCTCCTCGGGTTTTGTGAGTGACCTAGTAGGCCGACCAGAGCGTCCACACGACCATTTTGTGGCCGAGGAACATGGGTGACCATTGGTCGAAAATGGAACTAGGCCATTAAACAGAGGGTGCACTCCAAAAATGGAACAAGCTTTGGATTCCTGATGACATGGTCGCCATTGACCTGCTTTATGACTAGTTCAGAATCCCCTTTCATGTGAAAATGGGGCACATCAATCTCAAGGGCCAGCTTGAGGCCAATGATGAGAGCCTGATACTCTGCCTCATTGTTGGTGCAACCTTCTGACAACAGGAATGAGTATGGAAGGATAGATTGCACCGAGTTGATAAAGTTGATACCAAGACCCACTCTGTTGAGCCTAGGATCATTGAGCCTCCTACCGGTGGGGCTCTGGGAGGCACCATCGAAGTGCATTTTCCAACATGAGACGACTTGATCGACTGAGAGGATTTCCACATCAATAAAATCCAGGTCCAGGGATTGATGCGCGGAGGTTGGATGGGCAGCTAGAAAGTCTACCAATGCCTGTCCCTTTATAGCCTTTTGAGCCATGAACCTAGTGTCAAAATGATGGAGAATTACCGCCCACCACGCCAGCTGGCCAGTCAACATGGGGCGGTTCAGAATGTACTTCAGTGGGTCCACCAAAGAGACCAACTAAACCTCATGGTGCTATAGTTAATGTCTCAATTTCTATATGTAAAACACGAGCACAAGGCATCTCTTTTTTATGGGGGAGTATCTGGTCTCTGTATTGAGTAGCATGCGGCTGAGGTAGTAGAGGCTATTTTCTGTCCCCTCATTATTCTTCTGGGCGAGTAGGGCACTGATAGACCATTCCAGAGCGGTCACATAAAAGATCAGTGGCTTTATGGCGACTGGTGGCATTAGGACCAGAGGCTAGAGAAGATACTGCTTGATTTCCTCAAAGGTGGCCTGAAACTATTCATACCATTCATAGGAAGATCCTTTCTTAATGAGACGGGAAAAGGGATTACACTTTCCAGCCAAATTCACGATGAATCAGCGTATGTAGGCTAAGTGGCATTGGAGACCTCACAGCTCCCGAATATTGCTCAGGGGAGGCATTTGGATGATGGCCCTGATCTTCTCTGGGTCGATCTCGATGCCTTGGTATCTGACAACAATGCCAAGAAACCTCCTAGAGGTGACCCCGAATGCACATTTAAGAAAGTTCATCTTCAGGTTGCAGGAACGGAGTAAACAAAACACTTTCTCAGGGTCCTTGATATGGTTTTGGGGCTGGTGAGATTTGACCATCAAGTCGACCACATAACACTCCACCAAAGTCTCGAGAATTTGCCTGAATATATGGTGCATGGCCCGCTGGTAGGTGGAACCTTCATTTTTTAGGACGAAGGGAACAACCTGGTAACAAAAATGACCTTGGGGGTACTCTAAAGGTAGTGGAATCCTCGTCATTGGGATCCATCTAGATCTGGTTGTACCCGGAATACCCATCCATGAAGAAGAGGGAATGGAACCCGTCCGTGGCATCAATCAACAGCTCTGTCACTGGAAGGGGAAAATCATCCTTCGGACAGTGGAGATTGAGATTGTGGAAGTCGATTCAGAACCTGATTTGTCCGTTATTCTTCCTGACTGGCATAATGTTGGCTAGCCACTTGAGGTACTCGACTTCCTTGATGAAGTTGGATTTGATAAGCTTGTCAACTTTGGCCTCAACCATGGCACCGTGAGAAGGGTGCATCTTTCTGGGAGGCTGCTTGAACCTGCGATGGTTTTTCGGGAGGCCAAGGCGGTGGATGAAGACCTGGGGATCTAGTCCTGGCATCTCATCATTACTCTAGAGAAACACGTCATGGTGCTGTTTGAGAATGTTTGCGTACCACTGCTGCTCCTCGAGGGACATGGTGGCACTGATCAATGTGGGTCTCGAATCTGCCTCGCTACCAAGGTTCACCTGTATCGGTTCATTGACCGTGGTAGAAACGCCTTCTTCAAAGGAGGGGGGAGCATCCTCTAGGTCCTGTTCTCCACATGTGGAGGGACCTTCCGTGAGGGGAGTTGTTTCCGTGCCACCAGACTCTGATGGGTGGCTGGTGCCAGCTTGAGCGGCAGTGGTCATCACGTTAGAAGACTCATGCGTCGCCGAGACCATAGCGATTATGGAGGTTGATTCAATCCCATCTGGCCTTTGGCCCATAGGGCCATGCTTGATAATATCGAAGCAATAGTGGCACGTCGGCTTGTGCCAGTTGATTCTAGCCCGGCGGAAGAGACACGTATGATGTACCGCTGTTGCCATGAGCCTGAAATACCGATACCGTATAGGGGTAAAAGGTTCCGGGATCACTTGAGCCTGGTTGGTGTAGGATTACGTGGTGATTTTCCTCCATCGCTTGGACCTGGGAATATGCCTTCCTATTGTACCCGAAATAAAAAAACACTGCCCCATGTCGGGGGTTGTGGCCTCCAACCGATGGACCGGGAAGATGTAGGCATCATCCAGACCTGCCCAAGGATCACTTGTGACCGGGGCGGGTACATCCTCACTTGCCAGAATTTTCTTATCCTTGGTATTCTAATAGTAGGCGTCCAGATAGTGGGCTTCACAAGAGGAAAAAGGAGATGCATCTCCTTGGAGCATGCCTACTCGACCATTGAAAGAGTATTTGAGGCATTGGTGATACGACGAGGGGACCGCTGCATGCAGATGGAGCCATGGTCTTCCCATCAATGCGTTGTATGCGGTGTCCTGGGAGACAACCATGACTTCAGTACTAGAAATTAAGCCAATGAACTGGGTATTCAAATTGATCTTACCAATTGGGGTTTGCTCGAACTTTTCATATCTAAGGATCCTTAGGTCGGAGGGAGTTAGATCATCCCCAGACAAACCCATCTTTCGCAGTGTATGAGTCATGATTAGGTTAATACCAGATCCTATGTCAAAAGACAACTACGGAATTCCACGAAATTGAACTGGCCAGTGACACATAGTGGACGAATGTGCCCCTGTATGGGAGGGTCTTCATCTTTTCCAGAGAACGAGATAACTTCTTGGAATTCGGAATTCTCAATTGCCTCAACGTGGAAGGCTTCTGAAACTGCTACCTCCCTCTGAAACTAGAGGGGGATACTTAGGGCCTCAGCAAGTGCCTCACGCATTTCAGACGACAGGATAAGGGCCTCAAAGATAGAAAGCCTCACTGGAATGCTGGAAAGGTGCTTCAGAACATTATACTTCTATTCCAATACCGAACCTCTACTTACAAGAGGTCGTTCTGCAATTGGAGGCACGACGGGCCTTGCTGGCTAGACTGGTGGCTGGTTGGTGGTGGGTACATCCTACTACCTTCTAGTTGAGGCCTAAAGAGTAGCTAATTGATGAGGACTAGAGAACTGATATTGGCCTTTCGGAGGTCCAGAATATCCACGGTACGGACGAGGTAGCTCTGCCTGATCTAGTAGCACAAACAGTGGTGGAGGTAGATCATATGGCACCAGATGAGGAGGTCATGCGTGCTGAGCTCTGTGCTGGGGCTGCTGTCTGGTTTCAGTAGTGTGCACAACCTGACTGAAAGTGCCTACTGATGTTTCTTGGTGACCCATTTGGCCACAGTTTCGCTGAAGTTGACGTCGGACAGGGATGTTGGTTAGGCTAGCCTGGCATTCCCCCTTGTCGAGAGTTATATAGGGATTTACCAGCTCCACGGTATTAACCAAAGCATACCCCTGACTGTCGCTTGATGAATCATCCACCACTGAGATGATTCTGGGAGGGATCCCTTTATTAGTGGGCATGAAATCACCGAGAGTGTGAGATGATGATGGTCGTGGTGGAGCGCATTGCTTCTTCTTACGCCGCCGCTACATTCCCTTCTGGGAAGACGCCGGCTGAGATGATGACGCAGAGGTACTGGTCACATCTTCTGAAGGCTCCAACTGATTCAAGAATTCCCTAATGATACCATGGGCTTAGGAAATGGTTTTATGGACCATACAATCATCATAATTCTGGGACCCATGCATGGGAACCTGCTTCCACTCGCCTTCATCGTCGCTACCACTTTCTGACCTGAAAAAGACACCTGCCACTTGTGTCGGAGCCGAGCCCAACCTGACTATGTTGTTATCGACCTGGTCTTGGAGCTAGTCTTTAAACACGTAGCACTACATGAGGGTGTTCCCCAGGATCCAATGACAGGGGAAGTATTTGGGGAAATCAGTGAGATTCGCCTCTGCCGGACTTCTGCACTCGGGTAAACGCACAATCCCTTGCTCTAGGGAACTTGAGATGTATCCGGGGACCTAATTCTTTTCGAATGAGTAAGTCTGGTGCCTTCTTTCCAGATAGGGGGCACTGGGAGCCTGGCCCTGACGAGGGGCCGGAGGGGCCTGCAGAGGAGGCGAAGCCTGATTTTCTCGCCTAGGTGGTGGTGGCGCATTGCGCGGGGGAACCTGTTGATTCATAGGCGGTCGCTGCTGGGCAAGAGGTTGTGCCGGAGCTGGAAGGACTCTAAGAGGCTGTGGAGCCAGTGCTACTGGAATCAATTCTAGCTGCTTGGGGGATTCTATTTGGGCCACCATGATGGGATAATTTCTAGAAGCCCTCCTGGCTGGGATCACAAGGGGCAACAGACGCACTTGACCAGCCTGTTGCAGAGCTTCATCAAGGCGTTGGGCCTTATCTGAGATGTCCTAGAACCCTCCGGGGTAGTTATGGGTAATCAGGGAAGGAACAAGTTCTGTTATGACATTCCATATACACATTGTTAGCAATTTCTCCTGAGTCAGTGGCATGTCAAGGGAGTATGTAAGCCCCCTCCACTAGGCGATGAAATCCGCGACTCGCTTATTAGGCATTTGATTACACTTGAAGAGGTCTGCGATGCTAGTATTTCACGTGGTGGAGCTGAAATGGTATAGAAATTGTTGTAGGAGATCCTCCCAGTCGTTCACCAATCCAATAGGGAGCTGGCTGTACCAAATGAATACAGGTCCCTCCAACATCTGCACAAAACATCAGATCATAGTGGCTTTCTACTGTGCCGGGGTCCCCAACATGGGGCCACACCTAGAGGAAAATGGGCCAGGTCTTGCGGCGGCTCCCCTGTCCCATTAAAGGGAACGAATGTGGGATTTCCAAAACCTGGAGGTGCAGGAATATCATCCAACCACGTGGGATATGGCTTTCCATCTAGTGGGACTACAATCTTCTACATTTCCAACGCCTCGAGGCAGGTGGTGAGTGCTTCTATAGGATCATCCGGGTGGGGGGTCCCTGTCCTGACGGGGATCCCTAACCACAAGTGTGTTGTCGAGCTCTTAGACATGGTAAAAGGCTTCAATTGATCATGGAGCGACTGGCGGTACGGCCCGCTGGACAGCTAGGGGAACTCGTGCTGGATTCCTCTGATTGCGTCACCGTTCAAGAGGGTTTGGCGAGACATATCACGCCCTCTTTCCATGAGTTCCATCTTATGCCTTGTTTGCGAGAGTAGCATGATCAGGGTTTCCCGGAGGCATATCGCTGGGGGGAAGTTGTTCCTCCCCTGCTTCCCCAGCATAGGATCACCATAGTCCGGTCGCCGCTCTATAGCACGTTCGTCCAGGAGTTCGTCGACTAGCCTCTTCTGCTCAGCGAGCTGTTGGCGCAACGCGGCATTCTCGAGGTCTTTGTCTATTATATTTGATGAGGCGGATGGGTTGGAGTGCTTCACAGCTTCGACATGTTCTTTACCCTTACAGACATTTCGACTGAGTACCAGCGACTCGGTGGGAACATTGAGGCCAAGGAGGTTTCTCTGTTGACGAGTAATCCTCCCTAATGGGTCCAATAATGGAGGTACACCCTCAGGGGGTAAGTATTCATTGAGAAACTCTAGATCATCCTCCTTGTCAACTATGTCAGCCATGTGGACCGCAACCCTTCTTGGGGGCATGTCCTCAATGTCGCATAACGAATCGGGCTACCACCGGATAGGATTCAAGAGGAGGGCAGCATACTGTCCCCAGCCCCGGACTTTCACATGGGGGTAGGTTCCCTGATGATTTTGCAGAGTACCTTGAATCTATGAACGCATTTTTGTTGGAGGGTGCTCTGGAGACCAGGTGACTCAAGGCACTAGGCCATGAGGAGTGCGGCCAAATCAACTAGATGACATTGCTCGCTGATTTCCTCAAAGTGCACTTGGACCCTGGGGTACACCACCCGATCATAAAGAAGACAGAAGCACGTTTCCCATAGGGTTTCATGGAAGCACTCGACTTCCTCTGGGATGAGGGATTCCAGTGCATGAATGTTCGATGCTACCGCCGGCCAGAACTTCTCCGGGAAGTGATCTGCTGTGAGAATGTTACAGAATCTCCTAGACCCGCATTCAGGGTTTGGCACTGTATTTCCCCACTCTTCAACCAGAGGTGGCTGAGGAACCGGTAGCGTTACTGAGGCGGACCACTGGGACAACAAACTGGGAGGCGGAGAATACGACGAATGAGCTGACTGGCCGCCGAATTTTGGGCCATCCTCCGAAGAGTGTGGTGACCTGACCACAATGTCGCGATATGACAGGCTGACATCCACAACTTCTGCTTCTGGGATTGCGGTTACCGGTGATGGGTCACGTTGTGGCTCAAATGACATCGTTCCCCAAAATAGCTCTCTGTGATCTCTGGTCGAGGTAGAGGGTGCTTCTAGTGAAGACGGTGGTAACTGCATGGTCAGAACCTGTGAGACTCCCATAATTTCCTCCTCCTGGATGTACATGTGAAGAGTGGTGGGAATCCAGTGGACTTCGCATTATGGAAGGATGAGGCTGACACACCTTATTCCTGGCCCAACCCTTGACACAGAGGACCGAGGGGAGGGTTCCACTACTGAGCCACATTCTACATCATAATCCGAGAAGCATACCGGTCTGATCTCTGTCCGGGCCTTCCCAGTATTCTTTTTTTGGTGGCGACGACCCACCCTCCTACCCCTAGATGGCTACTTGGGACAAGGATGATTCCCGACATGTATTATCGTGGCCGCGCTGGTACCAGAGAGGAGAAGACTTCCACTTGAGACAGCCGGGGTGTGAAGGTCACCGAAACAAATGTCAAACGGGACATGGGGAGTAGCTCCATGAACAACACCTGAGTGGGTGAAACCTCCATTGGAACCGGCAGGAGCATGGGGAGGACCTCCCTGCTTGTTGCGGGTGGAGCGAGGTTGACCTTCACCCATCTGGTTTCCAGGGTGAGGAGGACCTTCACCAGCTGCAGAGAGAACGTAGGGAGGATCCCCACGCTAGAGAGGGACCATATGGACAATGTCATCACATCGATGGTCGGGGGTAGGAGGAGAAACCCCATACCCAGCGTGGTGGGAACGGGAGAGGCTTATGCACTGAGTATCACTGCCATGGGGCAGGTCTTCACTTGGGTTGGGGGAAGCATGGGGCATACCTCCATGATGCGTTTCAGAGTGGGGAGGTCCCACACTCTGTGGATTAGTGGTACTGGGAGGACCTCCATATGGGGCGACATTACCGCGGGTTGGTTCGCGACGATCACCACTCGTGCCTGTAACTCGGAGAGCCAACCCAGCCTGCCCGTGGGGTGGTTGGGGCCTCAATCCCGGTTGGACATAGGAACGAACCTTATGAGCATGTGCATGGACACTTTGATATGTGTCAATAGTGGCTCGGACCACAATAGCTGTCGACGTTAATGCCCCTTGGCAGGAGTCCTCAGCTCGGGCCCAACGCTGGCGTCGGGTTAGGCGAGCCGGTGCGGGTGGTGCAGGGGAATAGCCTACCTACTCCTCCCACGAGGCTATAAGGCGGTGCTGACATGGACAGGTGGGGGCCCTTGCTTGGAGTCCTTAGACCGGGACTCTGACCGGGCTGAGCCGGACGTCACTCACCTCATCAGCATAAGGATGGGAGTCATCAAGGAGTTATGGGGACAGGCTCTCAAAATGATTGAATGTTGGGGTTGGGAGAAGGGGCTCCCAATGCGGCCCTCGAGGGCGACATTGGTGGTGGGGCCTGAACTCCCCCAGGTTCAGGCGGGACATATCTCGGGTTGGGATTATTCCCTCCTCCTCCTAACGGCGTACAAGGTCGTTAATCACACTTCATTGGATGACTTCCGATGGGGATTTAGGGCGTGGGAGCCCCACATTCGTGGATGCAGATGCTGTTGCGGCAGAAGTGGAGCCATGCGGAGCAGCTGTACTGGTGTTTCCCCTTCCCTTGCGTAGGAAGGTGGGCAGTGATCATGTCCCTGTAGCAGCAACCTGATTCTTGAGAAGCAGGGATATTAACTCATCAACACTTCGAGGAAAAGAAATCAACAACTAGTGCCCCAACGCCATTCCATCTTATGTGGCTGGTAAGATGGATCCATGCTAACAACGTTGCAAAAAGGAATTCCCAACATTCTACTATCCCGACTTCTGGTGAATTTCATGCCAAGCCCTCTATTTTCTTGGAGGGACCCGGTGCCAGATATCTGGATCTGGTGACATGTCAATCTACTGATGTCTCATGTACTACTAATCTCTACATTGAGGAAAATACCTTCACATGAGGTTCACCATTTCTATTTTTTATTCTTTCGCAGGGGCGTGTGCGTCTATCCGTTTGGGCACGATAGACATGACATTTTGTTGCCCCACATTCCCGCTTTCCAAAGGCAGACAACATCCACTCCTTATTCAGGGACGTCTGCTCCTTGATCGAAACTAGGAAGATGGGATGTTAGTTCCTCCTTTCGTGGATTCCTCCTCAGAACTCGTCACCTAGTCCAGGTCTCCCTCATAGATTTAATACGTTGTTCATGAAACTATTCCCAGTGCCATGTTTCCATGGGCGCTGGTTAATTACGCTGCTTCTGTCAGGATATTCCAAGGGGTCCGGTCCGGGAAGAAACCTTCAGTTGGGGGAGTAGTCACGTCAAGGCATCATTAACGTGTCTGAACACTGTGGAATTGGAATGTATGTCTCTTTACCCTTATTATAGGGATTCTAGAGGGCGGGGAAGCCCATGGAATCCTACATCGAGTGTAGGGAATCATATTCCATAGGCATATATCTGGTGGTTTCCTCAGCTTCTCATGTTTTAACACAGGGTATGCTGCAAATTTAATGTCCATTAGAGATGGATCGGGCTGATCAGAACACTTGCTGGAGTGGATTAGATTGTGGAATCCCCCTTGAGGGAACACCAAAATCGTATCCAACCAGTGGGTATCTTCTCGAATGCTGTGTAGGGGAATGGGGTGGCATGATCTCACCGGGCTTTGGTGGCCCGAATGAGAATCTGGATGGGTGATGGAATGCTGCACGATTTGGAGGGGGAATGAAATGGAGCCATCATGGAGATGACAGTGGTGATGGGCTTGAGTCTTGAAGAGACTTCCTAGGTATCCCCATGGCAGAGAATCAAAGTCCGCGTAGTTTAGAATGGATGTGTTGGGATTACACTCTAGGACTCCCAAGATGGTGGGAGAACAGACGTGAATGAGGTCGGAATGACCACGTGGTGGGCTTGAACATTGTGAGGCATCCTACGTACCATACCTTAACATGGATCAAAGTCCATGTAGTTCGGATTGGACATCGTAGAACTGACATTGAAGAAGGACCTTGGTCCAATGGGTGGTTGGATTGAACCTCGTGAGGCTTCGTACGCACCATGCCTTGGAATTGATCAAAGACCATGTAGTTCAGGAAAAGGGGCTGTTGAAATGACATGAAGGGGTGTCAGAACAACTAGAAGGCAGGGTCACAACGGCTTACCACTGGATTGGGATGCAGTTTAATGTCATGCGGGATGGGGGCTTGTCGGCAAACCGACGTGAATAAGGACCTTGGCCCAGGTGGATGGTGGGCTTGAACCTCATGAGGTTTCCTACATACCATACCTTGACAGGGATCAAAGTCCTCATAGTTTAAAGGGTATGTGGGTGCTGACGAAATGACATGAAGAAGGACCTTGGTCCGATGAATGATGGGCTTGAACCTCAGGGAGGCTTCCTATGTACCATGCCTTGACATGGATCAAAGTCCACGTAGTTCGGGTAGGGTTTCGTCAGCGAACCGACGTGAAGGTGAACCCGAGGGTCCATTAGTGGTGGGATTGAACTTCATGAGGCTTTCTACGTACCATGCCTTGAGATGGATCAAATTACACGTAGTTCAGGATAGCCACAATGGATTACCGTTGTACTGGAATGCAGTTTAACGTCATGAAGGACAAGGGTGTAACCTGACGTGAATAAATGATGGGCGGTGGGCTTGAACCTCATAGAGGCTTCCTACGTACCATGCCTTTACATGGATCAAAGACCCCATAGTTCATATGGATGTACAGTCTAGTGTCATGCTGGTTGACATACAGTTTAATGTTATGCTGGATTGGGGCATACAGTTTAACGTCATGCTAGACGACATATAGTTTAACGTCATGATGGATGGGGGAATACAGTTTAACTTCATGCTGGATGGCATACAGTTTAACGTCATACTGGATGGGGGCATACAGTTTAACGTCATGTTGGATGGGGGTTGGTGTCATAGTCGATTCTTACTCTTAGTCCACGTGAGTCATGATCTGTGTGAGAAACAAGAGGCAGTAAAGACCAGACGATCACGTCGCGAAGGGTGCGTCCGTGGGAAGCGAAGAGGGGATTATGTGTTAGGTGGCCCATGGTGGCGGGACTTACTCTAGGATGGAGGCCCAGGAGCGACAAAGCATAGAGGGATAGGATTTGGGAACGAATAAAGGAGGTCCCTCGTTCTCTATCACGCCCTCCACAAGCCCTGACGATGAGGAAGTACGGAGGTGCATGGGTGCTACCTTCCGCAAGAGGGGATAAGGGATTACGCAAAGATGGCTGCCCATCCCCATGGAAAAACTCCACTCTGATAAGGAGGATATTATCCTCTATTAGGGGTGATCCCATCTCCGTGGAGACCAGTGGGTGTAAAGAATGTCTGAGCTGGGGGGACCCTGCGTGCGAGGCACGATTTCAGATCATAGTTTAACGTCATGTGTTAAGGACGAGGTGTGTGATAGTTTAACGTCCTATATCTCAGACGAGGTGGGTTCACTCCACACCCCTAGGACATACATAACCGGTACCCTCTACCCCTTGTGGGAAGAAAGACATATGTATGGACATATAAAAGTGGGGTCACAGAGCGAACCATCGAGGGGTCCACGTTAGCGTGGCTATGCGAAGAAGCAATAGCTGTTAGCATGCCTATGCGAAGAAGCATTATGCGAAGCAATTCTACAGGTAGTATCGTCTAGGGGAATTTGAAATCACATCGTGTGAACCTGGAGGGTCGCACGGGAAGAGGAATTTCCAATAAGAGGTGTCCATAGGCAGGGGCCTTGCGGACCTCAGTTGCTTTGTGTAGTGGATGAAACTTGCAAAGGGGTGTGCTTTGTGAAGTGGAATGGTGTTTTAACCTTAGAATGGGGAAGAGGTGCATGTGGGGGGTGCTTAGTGAAGTGGAATGGTGTTTTCGGAGCACTGCCTCGCGAAGAAGAGGTTCCTCACGAAGCAAGGAGCCGTGAAGCAGTGTGCTTCGTGGAGTACATTGACCCTGCCTTGGCATGTGGATCACATGTACAGGGTGAGTGTTTCTCGAAGCATAAACACTCCACGACTGCCAGTGTCCCCTTGGGGATACCCATTCTTCGTGAATTCCCTTAGGCTTCGCGAAGGGAATCCCTCTCGGAAGAGGGGCTCAAAACGATACAAGGTGGAGGCCTCTCGCGAAGCAAAAATACCTCGTGGAGCTCATGATTCCCAGAGCGAAGAGTGATTTGCAATTTGGGAGCTGAGAAGCCGGAAGGTTGGGTTGTCCATCCCGTGAGCTCAGGGGGAGCTCTGTATTTATAGGCAAGAGGCGTCGCGAATCAGAGCTCACGCGGTGCAAAGGGGGCTTCGGTTGCTTTGCGGCAGGTCGCGAACATCAACTGGATTCGCGGAGAGGTACCACATCCTCTGCTTCGCGGTGGGTTCACGAACGTTAGGGGAACTCACGGAGCATACTGCCTCCTCTGATTTGCGGTGGGTTCACGAATGTCGGAGGCGTTCACGGATCTTACCGCCTCCTCTGCTTCGCGGCGGCCTCATTGTTGGGGGGGGACTCTGCATCGAGGCTTCACGAGGCTGGGCGCTGGGCCTCTTTTTCTTATCTCCTTTCTTCAATTATTTTTTGCGCCAAAAGAGATATAATCAGTATTCCACCACCAAAAATGTCTATTATGATCCATCCTATGCATATAAAATGGATAAGTGAATATATAACAATGTAAATAGAAAACGTTAAACTATAAATGAGTCCACTATAGTTCCTTAGGGACATCCGGCTCACACTACCTACTTTGGATTGAGGAGGGACACCTTTGAACACGTTTCACTATATATATAGATATGTATATATATATATATAAATTATATATATAGTAAAATATGTTGACATGTAGAACTAGCAAGGACTTGATGCATAACTCAGGAATGCAAGGAGAGTCATAAGTGTCTTATCGGGTAGTGAGGGACTCCATGCCTAAGTATCTTGAGTACTAAGGGATTCCATGACCAAGTATCAAAAATCATAAGGGATACCATGTATGAACATCAAAATTAATAAGGGATTCCATACTATAGTATCATGAATCATAAGGTATGCCATGCCTGAGTATCATAAGTCTTAAGGAACACCATGCCCAAGTATCATTAGTAATAAGGGACGCCATTCCCGATTATCACAATTTATAACATGTTCCATTAATTCTTTAAGATAAGATGAGAGATGGTTTCTAAACATTCTACATTTCAATTAGTTAATTATATAATCCATAATTTATCTAGGGGTTACGTGACATGGTATTACCATTCAATTCCATTTAACATAATATATTTATTTCATTTAGGAGTGAATACACATCCTATTTGAACATGTTTTGGTCATATAATCATTTATAAAGTCAAGGGTCACTTCATAACAACACCTCAAGGTGTAGAACTTGTCAAAGACTACATTTTTCATTATGGAAAAGGGCATGCGAGTGCGTTTCTAAGATGGATAAAAATTCGATTTTGGATACTCATATTTTTTTGGAAATGCACCAAAATTTGAGCATGTGACATCAAGTAACATGATATAGAACAACTATAATTTAAGGGAAAATTACTATAAAACCTACCTTAAGTAGGTAAGTGACTCCTTATCCTGTATTTTCCTCTAATCTGAGATAGAATGGAAGAAAGCAGAGAAAATTTCAAATACCCTAAAATTATGGAATATTAAATTTCATGGAAATAACAATCATGAGGTAAATATAAATGATGAAAATAAAAAATATGACGGAAGAGATTACCATTGGATATACAATTAAAGTAACAATGAAAGAATCCAAGTCCAAAGAGTACATGTACCTCAAATATAACCTAGGATGAAAATTGAGAGCTCTAAGTAGTTGGGGAGGTGCTCAATATGAAAGGGAATAAATAAAAGAGTAAGACACAAGAATGATGACATGAGTAAAACTAATATTTCACCTATTTTAAATTGGATCAGGGATTGGCCAAATGGTTTAGATAAGATGTACACAAACCATGCACACCCACTGATAGATGGAACTAAGCATGTGGGCTAAGATCACGATTTGGGAAAACCATATGCAGTATGTGTGCCCCTCTGTAGACCCTCCACAGAACACCACACAGTTTAACCAAACTATATATCCTCAAGTGAATGGTTTAAACAAAGTGTTTCTAGAATGTTTTCACCAAAATAAAAATATTTGGGCTCTAAATGATCCCCAAACACTCATGAAAACTCATTTAAAATCATAGGCACTTCCATAAGGATAAAAAAAGGTTTAAACCAAAATTTAGATGATATTTACCTTATAATAAATACTTGGATCTTATAGAAGTAATTTTCATAGTTTTAGTTTCTAGATTGAAAAATGTAAGAACTAATTACATAAGGGTAATCTAGTTTATATCTACATCATAGATAATAGTGTACACTATAGTATTGTTTCAAAATAATTCTCTACACTATAGGAATATTTTGTGATGTGGAGGCAGTGATTTAGAATGTGTGGATATTTTATTGATTTGAAATTATACTGGTGTCCATGCCAAAGAAAATGGATTTAGTTGTATCTAGTTTAGGGATAAATATTTTAACAAATCATTATAATATCCAAGGTAATTTATGATTACTTATCTATGTTACATTTGTGGATATAGTCAATTAGAGAAGGATACACCATAGAGAAGTGGTACATGATGATTTTTTATTAAGCTCTCATTATATGACACAGTTGAATGATATAGTCTATGGTAATTCTATAGAGGAAGATGAATACACCACATAAGAAGTGACCAAACCACAACCAAGATGTTTTAGATAACCGGGAAAATTCAAACTGAGAGTTTAGGATTACACTTTAAGGTAATAAAAGAGACTTAAATGTGATTCAATCACCACTTTTATGTCTGGAGAACACATGGATTGATATCAAAATGTTAAAGTAAAAAAGACTTTATCCCAAACCTTGAATCAAAATATTTTAATTGGATTAATTATAACCACAAAAAATTGTGAGTTTATAGAAACAAAGATAAAAAAATTTTAATAGAGAAAAAAGGATCTAAGAAATTAATTGGAGGAGGGAATTCTAGATACTATATAATGGAAAATGTGTTTTAGAAGGAAAAAAATCCAAGAGTTTTATCACTATGTAAATTCATCATGTTTGTAAAAAATTAGAAGACCATTTTTAGCATCATATCTCACCATAAATCTATAGATTAGAAGAACATCACAGTAGGATAAGTGAAATCCAATCTATGATAGAAGACCAGTGAGTTCCTAATTATTGGAAAATGAGTGTAGTTATATTTTTTTATTTATGTATAGGAAGTGATTTTATAGGGATTTTGTTTCTGGTCTTTTATGTAAAATAATAAAAAAGAATGTGCTTTTTTTTACTAGGTTCATACGAACATTTCCATGCATGCTCCATGGATTAGGCCATTAGGGTGAAATGAGTAAAATTCGTATGTTCATTCTATACTAATATTTTCTATCAATAGATTTTTCAAGGAACATAATGAAAATATCTTATAATAGAGAGATAAATATCAAGATTAAATAAAAAATATGAATATAAATTACTATAATTCACCCCCTCTCAGGGTATATTCCTTGATAGTTACCGATATGATCAAATCTAGAAGTGGGGGGGGGGGGATCCCCATGAAGCAATTTTGTATGGAGGGAGAAGCTTCAAAAACTGATGCAACTAGATCATCCACTAATTCTTTAAAATTACTATGTGACATAAAGATAGTTCCAAAAAAACATTATTTTCTTAGTGATCTAGTAGAAGTGGGAAAGACTATGGTTCCTCTTCATGTTAAGAGAAATGAGGTTATTACTCATATTGATTACAATACTTCTATCAGATCTAGAGATTACTAATGTTATTTTATGACCCCATGGTCATAAATAATCATCTATCTCTATAACCTAGAAGCAGTATCATTCCAATGGGAAAAAATATACCTCTTCAACAATCAAGTATTCAAATTATTCCATAACAAAACTGAAATATCCCTAGATAGTGAGGCACTATAAATAAATGTTTTTTATTGGGTTATAAATCTTAATATGGTGATAATGGTTCATTGGTAAGTGTTTAAAGGCTGTATGATTCTTTATTCTATGGAAAGGAAAACCCACTAGAGGATGAATCAGAGGAACTCATATAGAGAAATGTAATAGTTCAATACTAATATACTTAGGTCCATTTATGGGCCATTGAAAAAAAATTTCTTCCTATGAAATGTGTAAGAATTAATGTTTTTAGAGACCTTAGAATAATTTCTAGAGAATTCCCTGAGGAAGGATAGTGGATGTCCCTCAGGATTCCATGAGATTGAGGTAGAATTACTAGTTACCGCTATTGGGGTTTTTTCTATCCATCGATTAAGTGAGATATATAATAAATCATACATTATAATTATCAAGTGGATCAAGATGTAAATTTAAAAATGATTTATTTTCACTTCTATAATTTTTTATTCTTTTTATTGACTCACTTTATTTCTTTAGAAAAAGTTAACACACTTCTCTTGGGAGTGTTCTGCTATATTAATAGAGGTTCCTACTAACATTGAGGGGTGCCCAATGGTAGAGATTATCTATAGGTCCTTGAAACCTGATATACCAAAGTGTTCAGTTATCAATAAAGTAAAACAATTAGAATCTCATAAAACTCTAATAAAAAGTTATATTGAAGATATCTATGTGCTAAGTAAGTATTCAAACTATGAATCATACTTAACTTACTACTGTCATAGTTGAACCTAACACCCAACTCTCTTTTAATAGTATATTCTTCAAATGAATATTCCTTATAAAATTAGGTTCTTGGATTATTGTTGATCTATGTATAGTATATAAACCCATTAATAATTGAGTAGCCAGAACAAGAATCGAAAACTTCAAACACTGAGGATGGTGAACTTTCTAGCTCCTTGGTACTGGGATGGTTTCTAGTGGTTCCAACTACCAAGGTGGTGACTTCCACCTATAGAGAGCCTAAAAATACTCTAGGGGATCATCCTTCTATAGAAAGGGTGATGGTGAGGCTACTAGACACATAATAATGGACTAGTGAATTTAAAATTCCACTATTTATGGAGCCTATGATCTTTAGAGATGATGACTAAAGTTTGGTTCACTTCTCAACTTCTAGAGGACTTCCTTGAATACATGAACACTCATAAGGATATAGAAAATTAAAGGTTAGATGTCGATGAGGAAAACTAGATAACCAGATTTAAATCCTGAAGGAACATATGTAACATCATCACCCACACTTAACTAGTCCAGATGGTAATCTATATGAGATCCATTAATCATTGGAAGTTTGGAATAAAAACTACTCAAGTTGACTATAGTTCCCTCTATTCAGTGGATCATGATCACTTGGTTGATCATGAGTGACTAGAGGGGTGATATTTTGAAACCTATATGTATGAGTCCTTTTCTAATGGTGTGACATATATTCAAGAGTATAAATAAGAGATCACCTAACTTGATAAATAAGAGAGCTACCAGGAGACCGTCGTCTCTTCAAAGGGAGAGACCATAAAATATATGAATGAAATTTCAACATTTTTTGAATCTAATTCATTCCATGTGACATATAAAGTATTAGATTGTAGGGATGATAAAGGAAAGCATCATGTATGGGTGTTTGAGGTGAAACCACAAGCAATGGAAGATATGTATTGGTTATGGGAGGCCATGATGAGACAACCTGACCATAACATACAGAAAACTTACATCATTTATATATTTTAAACATTTAATATAAAATATAATCACACAATCCTATAATGTAAAGTTTTTTTCCTGTATATATTAACTACATAAATGATTTATTACACATTATTTCTTCACCATCACCTACAAACATATCTACATAAATCCCCATTCATTAAATAATACAATAAATAATTTTGTAGAGAAATGGTAAATATAACGAGTGATATTAAGTACTCAGTAAGGGATAAAATTATAAGTGATTGATAAAAGATAATATCATAAGAAAATGAGAAAACATGGTCATGGGGTAACCATATGATAGAAAAGAACATGGATTTATAAGAGTATTCTATAAGGCTTGAAAGAAGGACACATAACATGAAAAGATCAAATAAAATCCATTCTATAAGATTTTAGGGTTACAAGTTAGTAACTATGATCCATGATCTTAACATAAGAATGTAACATAACATAGAAATGTGGCATAATCCTAAGAATAGGAAATAATAACATTATAGACAATCAAAATCATAATTAGATCCATACATATGGTTGTGAACATGAAATCAATTCCATGTATAAAATCGTGAACATGGCTAAATAAAACTAGGTCCATGTATAATGTTCTAAACTTAAAATTAGGTCTATGAATAAAATTATTAACATGGACAAGTTAAAAGGAATCCATTAATAAATTTTCGAACAAAAATATTCACCACACATAGAATTGTGAACATGTAACCATGTCCCCACATAATATCGTTATCTAATGAGATATGAAACTTTACCATTGCATTAGGGGGCTATATAAGACCCTAATCATAAAAAATGATGAAGAAAACATATGCATGCCAAATGAAATTAATTACAGATCATATCATGAAAAAACTCAGGGAAATAAAATTAGTTTCATAAAATTTTCAAATTGTATCATATTAAATGACATCAAGAGTTATATCAGTTAATTCAAAAATCTATTATTCTTAAAGAATATTTATAAAAAATCACATAGAGGGTGATCATTACCATTATTCCATAAGAGAAATATATTTTAAGAGTATAGAGAAATCATAATTTAAAACATAAAAATAAATTTCATAAAAACTCTATTTTTGATGTTATAATAAATGAAGTTACAAACCACTTTCGAATATCATTTTCCAAAGGGTATACAATTTAAAACATCGCTTTAAATGAATCTACAATAATGGAACTTTGAAAATTATTTTTTTTCATAAATATATTTGTATAATAAGATAAAATAGAATATAAAAATTTGAAAATAAATGTTCTCTTTACATTTTGAGTCATTTTTTTGTAACACCCAAGTATTTTATATTCATTTCTTCTAAAATAAATGTGTGGTATTCAATATCTTGATTTATACGCAACTCCAAGTCTAAGTGAACCATGATAATGTAATCCTATATAACATAGAAATTACATTGGATGATATAAATAGTAATAAACACATTAAAAAAATTTCTAAAATGTTTTAATATAATAATAATATATTGATTAATTCATAAAAAATAAGTTTTCAATTTTCAAAATTCATTTTATGCTTTAGGAATATGTTTTATTTAAAAGTAATTTTTATTTAATTTTTTGCATTAATAGTAAAATTAATGTATATTGTTTTGATAAATTTTATTTTAGGAAATAAATTTATATTTTCAAATAAATATGTCTATATTATTTTAGAGTGATTTTTTAGAGTTTTTGTAATGTTTTATTTTTAGTGAATACTGAAAAACTATAGATTTTGGAATCAGTATCATTTTTTTTATTAGAAGTACCATTATGTTTTGAATTTGATCGTAATGTGTTATTAGTTTCCTTAAATTATAAATAATCTAAATAAATTCAAAGTAATCATTTTTATACTTTATTTTGGTTTAAGTTACTTTTTGGATTAAAAACACATTTTTATAAAAACTTTTTATATGAATGTAATATTCTTTTTTCTTAATGAATTAAATCAATCATTATTTATTAATAGTTTTTTTGAAATGTATATATTATATATTAAATAATTTTTTTTAATTTTTTTTCTCATTTTAATAAGTAAAGTAATGGATGTAAATTATGTTTTATGCTTAAAAATTCATCGATCTAAAATGGGGATCCATTGCAGTTTACACGCTTATTTAAAATTAAAGAAATAAAATTAAAGAACATTAATATAGTAAAATTATTTAAATTGTTTGAATCATAATAATTAAAATACTTTAATAGGTTCAACATAATTTTTGGTCATAGTTGAAGGTAAAAACATGAAACTTTTGTTACCATATTTAATCTTAAAAAGCGTTTACCAGGTGTGTGTGTGTGTGGGGGGGGGGGGGGGGTTAATACCAGAGAAAAGGGTATTAATGAAAAATAAACATGAATAAGTATTATTGGTTTAAGATATTTATACCTTATCATAAACTAAATATCATTTCATGTCCATATGTATCCACTTTCTAATGAACGTGACCTTATATCATTGAAATATTTTAAGAAATTTCATCTGTATCCCTCCCCTAAATTATAAAAGGGAAGCCATTATACTCTATTAGTCACATAATTTTATCCTTCTATATTAGTAAAGACCTAGACAAAAAATTGCAAGATTAATTCCCTTCATATCTGATCTTATTGTTTTCTCCTAAGACCAATCCATCAAGGATTAAGATGTAATCCAAAGGATATCTCTCAAAGAAGTGGTATAAATATTAACCAAGATCTTTCAAATTTATTTCCTTATATAATTAATCTAAACATGTTGTATTTATAATTATATAATTAATTATATTTCACCAATATACCATTATGTTATTATGTTTATGTAACAATCATTTACCACATATTTCCCATCAAATGATAGATGAAAGAATCACTCATGCACACGTGTGGACTACCGCCTCTACATAGAGATATGATTTATTTTCCATACCAATATTTAAAGGCTAGTTATTTTTATAGTTTTAATATATATATATATGATATTTTTTATTTAATAATTATTCTATAAAGGCTAATTAATATTTATCTTTCATTCATTCCATCCATCAAAAACTAAACATCACCCATGCGTGTGTATGGACTACCATCTCCAAAAAGTAATATAACTAATTTTTCATCACTTATTTATGTGAATGGATATAAATATATATATATAATGAATATATATTATATTTATAACATTATTATCTTTATGAAGATGGGGTAAACATTATCAATGTATAAGGACCATAACTACCAAACCAAATCTTACATAAAAAATAAATAAGTCAACACCCAAAATGATGATGATAATAAATGATTGTTATTAAAAAAGTGATAATTTGTTATAAGTAAAAAATTGGTCTACTATAGGTATTATTACGTATATATTAAAAAAATTTAATAAATTAATATTTAATATACATGAGGTAAGAGAGACTATGAAGAAATATATACTTGAGGTAAGGGTTTATCATCTCAAATTGTCTTCTCTGTGATATATGTTATGTTATAAACATATAATATTGCATGATATGTATCTAATACCCCTTTTTTATGTTTCATGTTGAATATTAATACGTTTATGGAATTTAAATTTCCATTTGAATTTATTTCTTTCATGGGTTTATAGATCAAAATTTACCAAAGTGGTAAGGGTTTTATGTTACAATACCATTTTTACCAGAATAATTTGTAATGAAATTTTTAATGATGAAATTATGTGAAATATCTCTAACTATATTATTTATTTTCTTCTCATATTCTTATTACTCAATATTATATGTTTTCATTTTATTTTCCTCTCTTTGTGTACTCAACAGACTAAAAGTATGTATTTAAGTAAAAATGATAGTATTTCTCTCATCGATTGGAAATCCTTTATTTAAATAACAATATTTATTTAAGATGTTTTTAATAAATTTTATTTACTATTCTATAAATATTTATTAAAATAATTGTTACCCATGATTTACTATCTATAAAAATGTTTTAAACTAATCTTCTTTTAGTTCTCCAAATGATTTAATTTTTATTTTTTTTACTAAATATTTGAAAGGATTACTTATTATAATGTACACCAAATGAGTGAATTTTCCCACCATAATGAATTATATTTACTTTGAATATTTTTTTATAATATTACATTGATATTTTTTTAAAAAATAATTTCTATAATGTTTTGTAAATTTTTGGATTTTAAATAATTGATTTCAATGTAAAAAGGGTATGTTCATCAAGAAATGTTCTAGTGATCTTATAATGTAATTTTCATCTATAATAATATGATTTTATGTTTCATATGGATTACATAAGATATACTCTACTTTTAACATCTTTATTCTTTCTTTGGATAGTTTATAATTATGATGATGAAGTGTTTATGAAACCTATATTCTTTAAATGAGTTATGATATTATGATATGATGAATTTTTTATGAACTTATGGAAGAAATATATATGGTTTTAATTATGTGATATATTGGTCTAGATTTATATATCCCTCCAATTAATTGGGTAACGAAATATATATCATGAGATAATAAGAATTGGAATAGGCAGTGAACCTATTTTAGTAAGGGAAATTATCTAATAATATAGTCTTGAGAGTGAAACTTGATTAAGGAATGATGGAATAGGGTAGTGAACCCAATCCCCTATGATACACTTAGCATTGAACCTTGACTAAGGAAATGATTTTTGTATTCTTTTGAATATAAATTTTTTTTTTCCTTATTCTAATGTTATATGTTCATAACTAATTATTTATTGTTGATTATTCCACACTCTTATGGTATATGTCTATTGTTTGAAGTAACCTTATGTTGTGATTTGTGATTAAAGATATTTGATAGAATGGGTATGATTATTATAATTTTTCATCATGTTTTCATACCCTAATTATTCCCTTATGGTATCTTATGATAATTTATCTATATCACTTATTCTTACTGTCAACAAGAATCAGATCTCACCCTTTCTTATGTTTTCCTTCCCTAGGATACGAAGAAATGTTTTAATTACGGTATGTCTAAGAAGGTTACTAGTTGTGATGAGATAAGTGGGAGATAATTTTGATCCTTTTATGTATTGGTTGTTTATATATCCCAGTTTATATAAAAACTAAACCTTTATAGCCATTAGATGTGTATTATTTTGAAATGTATTAAATGTTCATCTAAAATGATGTAATATTTACGTATGAAATGTTTGGTCCACTATAGTTAGTATAAAAGGGTGTTTTAGTTACCTTTATGAACCAGGATGATAAAAATTTAGTGATAACCCTTAGGATAATCATAAGGATATGATAAAATCCTATGTTTTGGTAAAGAGAAGAGTGTTGTTTTCCTCCAATAGACATCCCTGAATAGATACTAGAAATTAGATGCAAATGTGTCACATATATACCAAGTTTTAATAGCCCCAAAAAGGTTGAGTTGGGTATTAGATCAATAATGAGATGGTTCATGAAATAGAAGCATTTCTACACAATTTTCTTGACATTCCCTATGGATATTCTTAGATTAACTCAATTTTTCTTTATAGACCATTAATAAGAATTTTAATAGATAATAACCATGGATGACCTAGGTGAAACCTAATGTGTCATAGTATTAAAATAAGTTGTCATTATTTATAAATAAAATGAATTATTTTCGTGATTAATCAATTTAATTGATGATTCTTTTGGGTTATGCTAACTATTTTGGTTTTAGTATGGGATTGAAGACTTAATGATTAATTTGAGGTGGTCATAGGTATGATTATGTATTGAAGTACACTATTTTAGCTTAGTTATATGAATTCATGTATAATAGGAATAGTATTAATGAATTTTAATTCACATAATCAAGTATTATATATTGAATTAGACATAAATACTCCTAAAGGTACAATGGTCACATATAATGTATATGGTTCTTCCCCAATAAATGTTTGTGGGAATATTGTTCGTAAAAATAGTTTTATTCATTATTTTGTATAAGTTGATGTGATTTTTATCATTGATATATTTATTTACATATATCCCCTATAAATTTATATTAAAATAAAATCACATATGATATTATGAACTAAAATATGAATATCTTTTAATGAGAGGATAAATATGAACATCCAATTAAATTTAAATACATTTTATGGGTATTAATTCCTATTAAAAGGGGGTATTTAACTCAAATGGTTGGTGATAAAATCAACAGTGAAGATATAATTCTTATATGGGAGTTTATTGATTTCTTTCTAAAAGAGTTACCAAGTATTCCTCTGAATCGTAAAGCAGGGATTTCAATAGATTGCATACCCAGTGCTACCCCTATTTCAATGTCTTTATACAGAATGGACCAAGTTGAGTTGTTGGAATTAGATAAGAAATTATAAGTGAATATTTATTAGTTATTCATTTAGGCATGTGTGTGATCATTGGGTTCACTATATATTTTTATTAAGAAGAGATATGGATCATTGAAAATCTACATTGATTATTAAAAACTTAAAATGGCCATGATCAAGAATATGTATCCTCTACCAATTATTGATGATATTTTTGACCCATTATGAGGTGATATATTTTTTTCCCAAAATTTATCTCTGATCTATTTATAAACATTTTATTTTTAAATGTAAAGACATACCCAAAATAACCTTCTATTTAATGTATGGACACTACAAATTTATAGTGATTAAATTTTGTCTTATAAATTCCCCTAATATTTTAAAGGGTTTAATAAATAGAGTCTTTAGATATTAACTCAATTATTATTATTATTATTTATATATAACATTATAATATATTCCTTGACCAAGGATGGGAGTTAATATCACTTTATAATTGTACTAAAAACACTAAGGAAGGATAATTTTTATGAAAAATTTTCAAAGTGTAAATTATGGCTATGGGATGTTTCATTTATAGCTCATATAATCCCATGTGAGGGTATATTAGAGGATCCAAAAAATCTAGAAGTTATTTAACAATGGATTAGACCAATAACTTGGACTAATATCAGTAGTTTTCTTTCATTGGATGGATATTATTGATGATTTTTGAAGGATTTATCTTGGAAATTTATTCCACTCAACCAATTAACTAGGAAGGGAGTCAAGTTATTTTGGACTGATAAATTTAAATCCAATTTCAAATAACTAAAGAGAAGATTGGTTTGTGAACCTATTCTCACACTACCCTCTAGTTAAGAAGGGGTTGTGATTTACAGAGAATCTATGACCAATGTTCTTGGATGTTTTCTTATACAGAATGATATGGTGAAAGATTATGCCTCATTCTAGTTTAATGATCCTGAGAGAAATTACCCAAATCAATATTTTTATTTTCTAGTGGTATTCTATGATTTAAATATATAGATGGATTATATTTATAGAGAATGGTGTGACATATATATTGATCATAAAATTTTCTATTATATATTCTCCTATAAATAGTTGAATATTCACTATTTAAGATGGTTGAATTAGATTAAATATTATGACTGATAAATATATTACCACCCTTGGAAAGCGAACAAGGTGTTTGATGCTTTGAGTCAAAAGGATCTGGCTAGATTATCTTATAGATCATTTGTTAATTGAATAATTTCATAAATTCATTTTTGGTTTTGATGCTCACAAACACCCACATCTGGGTTACTAATAAAGTTTCTTTTAATGGAATTTCAAGAATATGATATTTGGTAGAATATTTATATGTATTCTAAAAGAGTATAAAATACTTTAATTAATGATAGAATATATAATTAAGTATTCTGAATGTGTTTTGAAATTATTTTGGAAGAAATGTTCATACCCTACTTTTTAATAGTAACATATGGAAGTTACCTTACGTTTGGAATAACACATATGGATCCTATACCATAAACTAATGGAAAATTATGGATCAACAATATTATATTTGGAGGAAACCCTACATTTAATGGAATAAATGTATGGTTTATCAACCCTAATTTTTTGAACAAAAATAAAATTTCAACCCTAATTTTGAAGTTTTTCATTACATGAAGGAACGTAATGTTTGACCTATTAGTGAAAGAGTTTTAAATTCAAAATATAATTCATGTTTTCTGTAATGGACTTGATAGAAGTAAATATCATTTTAATGCCACGTTTTGAATAATTCAAAGGCTCATACTCAATGAATTAAATTGTTCCCAGTTAAAAAGTAAATTAATATTATATTGAATGATTTTTAATTCATATATTCATGATTTATTATGCAGTATTTGTGGAAGAATTTTAAACTTGATCTATTTAGCCTATTATATAAATATTTATGTTCATCTTCTCAAGATATAATGATTCAATATAAGGACACACACAAAATACACAATCTATACATTGGAACGAAAAAATTTTGTGCTTCAAAGCTACACTTTGGAGACATATATGTTTTGATCTATCTGATTGAATCAATATTTATATATCTTATTTTTATATATATTGTTTCAGAATTGATGACAAATTTTTTGGAGATACACTTTGGACCCATACATTATTAATAATCCATCTGCTATTTTCTCTACTGTTATTTAAACAAATACTACTTGACAATGAAGATCTATGTGATGTTGCTGTAAGTTATTGAAAATCAATTATATCTATATGTTTCTACTACAATGGTGATTGAAACCAATTTTCTCAAAAAAATCAATCTATATTTATTTATTGGAGTGGTGACTTGTTGGAATCTGTTGTGGTTGTGAAGGAGTTTTATCTTCTCTAACTAAGCTACGGAGAATCAACTTACCTTTAAAATGACTTAATGTCTTTGAGAAAGTCTTATTGTATAGGTGTTAACTACTTTCACTCAGTTGTTTAGGTCTTTTGATAAGATGATATTTCTTGTGTAAATCATCGTGCTCATGGAGAGGGTGTTGGTGGAATGAACTAGGGGATACATTTTCCCCGAACCACTATAAAAAATATTGTTTTCTTTTCCTTATTTATATCTGCTTCTCACTTATCTTTAAGTGATAATGAAAGATACACTATATAAAAAGAGAGAAGTTTTGAATATGTCCAATATTTTTAAAGGTTCACAATTCACCAAACTTGTTTCTTCATTAAAATAAAACTGGCCCAACACTTGGTATCATATTAATTGATCTAGTTCGTATATTTTTATTGGTGAAAATACTCGAATATTCAGTTGTTTCTATTTAAAAACATACAAAGGAATATCAAAAGAATGGGGTTTATCATTATACTAGATAACAATAAGTGATATCAAAATGAGGTGATGTATTTTTCTATATAAAAGGCTATAATAATATTGAGTTAATAACTCAGATGAAGAAAAATCCTAAAATGGATAATTCTAGAGAAGGTATGTTGATGATCCATGTTGTGTATTTTAATGGTGATATTTATGGATTCTTGAAATATTGCATGAATATTTATTTTAAAAATCATTGAATAAGTGTTTATTTAAGGGGTTTTAATACTTATAATATTCCTAAGGAAGATCTATAGAAATTAGATGATTATCAAGGAAAATAATATGATCTAAATTCAAAATAAATGAATGATTAATTCTATTGTTTAGGGATTTATGAGTTTAATTGAGTTTCTCAATGTCCTACTACATATAAAATGTGAAAAAATATAATTTTTCCTATGAAGTAACTGGTAATATCAAACAAGTGAGATATGATACTAAAAACATGAGGTTTGATACTTTCATAATGAATTATGAATAAAAAACTACTCAAATGAATGGGAGAATGACATTAAATTTCACTAACATTTCATCTTTGGGATATGTAGATAAGAAATTAAATCAAGCGAGAAAAGTGCTAAGAGTTTTACCCTCCAAGTGGAGTGGAATATCTAATTACATATGAAAATATACACCATTTGAACACATAGTAATGAGATAACTGATTGAAACCTTAATGATGTATGACGCTACGATGTAGGATGAAGTTGAAAATCATATCAAATATAATGAAGCTCATATAAAAAAACTATGGATGAATTAACTAATTCAAATAATCAATTTTTAGATAAATATTTATCAAATATTTTTAAATGGTTTGAAAAACTAAACAATAAAATAAATAAAGGGATTGAAGAGAGTATATGATATGTATAAAAAGATAAAGGTCATATAAAGGATAAATTTCCTTTTCTTAAAGCTCAATGGAAATATGATTATAAAATAAAATGTAATAAAATTATAAAAGATTAATGTAGTGATAATTATAATTTAAGATATGAATCCTTTATAAGTATTGTGGATGAATAGAAGTAATTGATGGTATGTATTATGACTCATACTAATCAGGTACAATTTTTCATTCTCAAAACTCCAATTTAGAGAAAATATCTTATGATGAATTAAATAAGTATTTCTTAATTCTATAAGATAAATTTTAATCGTTAAAAAAGGATCACAGGAAAAATATAAAATATTATGTTAAAATTTCATTCGATAAAGAAGTTTTTTCAAAAAAAATTATTTATTAAAAAGATGATCTTCATGAAACTAGAGTAAGAGAATAAAAAGATGAAGTATAGTCATTCAAAAGTAATTATAGTATATTAACTAAAGGTAAAAAATATTTTAATGATATTCTTAGATTTAATATTATATAAAAGGAAAAATATGAAATTGGTAGTAATGGAGAAAACCAATGTTATATGAATTATTTTGTTCCTAAACTAAACTCAATATTCTTATCAACCATTAAATGTTTTTATTTTATCATAAAAGGAAATTACAAAAATGATTATTTCTTTAGAAAAACTCAATTATTTGGTAAAAATAATGTTTATGGTTTAAAATAATTATTAAACTATAATAGTTGAAATTATACAAAAAAAATAAACAAATTTAGTTACCTAAAACCTTACTTTCTAACACTAATGGACCCAAAATCATATGGGTACCAAAATGTACTTGTATTTAATATTTTACAGGAATACACCACCAAATCATATCATAAAATAATTGTGTGGATGAATGATAAGTACATGGAAATATATATTCTAAAAATGTAATGATCAAATATAAAGTAGTTTATTATTAAAAAACATTAGAACTAGAATCTCTAATCTTGGAAGTGTTTCAATACTATTTTCAGATATATGTTTTTTCTCATTAATTGTTTTATGATGGGAGAATATATTTTTTTCTTGAATTATTAAATTATTATATTTGAATTAAACTATTAATAGAATGTTTAAAAAACAATAATAATGAAATATTCAAATTGTTTTTTGAAAACTTAAACTCTTTATTTCAATATTATAAACTTTTATTGTTTATAAATTTTGTGTTCTGAAAATCCTTTATCTAACAATAGGATAAACTTTTTAATTAAAATCTCTTTTAATAAATTAAAATTTGAAATTATTAAATTTGTAGTTTCATATTGAGAATTCGAAGAATTGTCTGCAACTTGTGAGAATACACCATATCATTATCCCTTAAAATCTATAAATCCCTTTTTGAAACTTCTTAAGTATTGAATTTTCCTTCATACTATTCGAAATATCTCTTTTCAAATACTTATAAAAGTATTATAAGAAATTATTAAGTGATTAGGATATTTGTGTTCAAAGAAAACATTTTATCAAAAGTGAATAAAATGTAATCCTTCTTATGATCTATTAAAAGAACCGTTGGATTCATTAATAAAATATTCATGTGGAGAATCTTCTAGAAGAGATAAGGATGTTCATGGTCCTTAAGGACCATAAGTTTCATCATCTCAAAAGACTAAAGGTGTTGTATCTTATGAAAATATTTATTTTATCGCTAATAGCTTAAATGTAGAAGTAATAAAACAACATGCTAATTTGAATGAATCTAGAAAGTCACATGAATAAATTAAACTAAAGTACCAAAATGTAATGTAATGTTGGTTACAAAATAATAATTCCATAAATTTTAAATATAAATGATAAACTATTAATGTTATTCCAAATATAAGTTGTTATTAAGTTGGACCTTGATAAGATAAAAGTGTTTTTAGTTGAGCAGATTATGTATTCTTCACTATATCATTGAACTGTAGATGTTCAAAGTATAATAGATGATCTTTCAATAGGTTTAACGGTTTTAAATGAATCATTTTGATGTTTGGATATTTTCGATGATTCATATAATCTTTTCTAACACTATGAATTTTATTTATAATTTCATACTTTAAAAAATTCACATCTCATATAAATTTTTGTCTATAAATTGTGTTTTAGTAAAAAAAATTATAAATTGTTTCCAAATTTAATTTTAATGTTTTTTTCTGTTAAATAATATTCATATATATGGTTATCTTACAAGTAAACATATTTTTAATGTTTTAATATTTTTATAAACATACAACTAGTATATTACTGTAAGTAATAGATAATAAAATACATTAAAATGCTCCAATCAATCATGACTTGTGTAAATATTTATTTGAAAATTCATAATTTATTAAAAATATTGTAATTCATTAGATATTATTTTTAAATATACTAAATCTTATGGGGTGTTCTTAGAATGTTCCTAACATTTTTAAAATAAAAAATTGGTTTATTATATTCTTTAAAAACTCATACTATTCACTATTTAATAGTTTATATACTCCTTGATTACATATTTATAACTTTTTTAAGGAAGCATGATTTTATGGGGAGTTAATATTATACCATTTATTTTAATATTTATTTTATTTCATCAAGAGGGAGATAAGTGTTTAAGTGGAGATAATTTGTAGTAAGAAATGAATGAAAAAATTTGAAAATTATAAATGAATTTAGTAAGGTATAAATATAATTTTAATGGAAAAATTGATAAAGGCGAGATTATTATTTTTAATTTTAATATTAATTTTACAGATTTTTATGGGTTTTGTGATCATCAAAAATTGGGAGATTTTTGGGTATGTCTTGATTAAATAATTCTATTAATTTCTTATTGGTTTTGATGCTCACAAACACCCACATTTGTGTTACAAATAAAGGTTCTTTTATGATAATTTTTGGAAAATGTTATTCAGTAAAATATTTTTATATATTCTGGAAGAGATTAAAAGTCATTAATTCATCGAAGAATATATGATTAAGTATTCTAGTAGGCATGTTGAGATTTTTATAGGACAGCTAGCCGACCAACCCTGCGAAGGTGGAGTGCTGATATCATGACATATACTAGGGAGGATTAGTTCCAAGTTGTCTGGTCTGGGTGATTCCCTCTAAGACCTACGGGTCATATAATTGTCTCTAAGCCTTCAGGCCTTGTAAGGGTTCCACCTCACCCCTTGAAAGGTGGATTATCAAAAATAATAAAAAATGAAGGCCTTCGGGCCATTCAGACCGACCGAAGTATTCTAGAAGTGTTTTGAAACTATTCCAGAAACACTGCTCATATCCCACATTTTCAAGCATAATATATGGAATATACCATATGTTTGGAATAAGATATATGGATTATATAACCTACTCTACTAGAGAATTATTTACAGAAACCCTACATTTGGAGGAAACCCTATGTTTAAATAAATACAAGTTTGGTTTATCAACCTTAATCTTGTGAACAACTATACATTGTCATCCCTAATTTTAGAGATTTTCATTACTTTAAGGAACCATACATTTGTCCATTTAGCGATAGAGATTTAAATTCAAAATATAAATCAGGTTTTCTGTAATGGTGTTAATGGAAGTTAATATAGTTTTAAAGTTATGTTACGATTGATTCAAAGGTTCATACTCAATGGATTAAATAGTTCCTATTTTTAAGAGAATTTATGATTCTATTGAAAAATTTTGAATTCAAATATTCACAATTTCTTTTTCAGTATTTGTGGAAGTGGTTTAACTAGTAGATTTTCACCTGAAATAAAAATATTTATATTCATCTTTTAGATATATAATGATACACTATAAGGATATCAACACAATACGTTATATATACACTGAAAAAATGGTGTGTTATTTAGAACTATACATTGCATATATACATGTTCTGATCTATATAATCAATTTAGTGATTCTATATCTTATTGTGATATATTTTTATATAATATTGACGAATCATTTTTTGGAGATAAAATCTAGATAAATACATGTTTAAATTTTTTTTGGTGTTTTCTCTTCCATCGTTTAAGAATATAAGGTTTTACACTGAAGATCAATGTGCTAGTGATGTAATTTATTGATTATCAATTACATATGTCTATAGCTATTGAAACATTGAGTGAAACCTATTTTCCCATTCAAATAAATCTCTGTTGATTTATTGGAGTTTTGGATACTCTAAATCAGTTGTAGTATTGAAGGAGTTTCAGATTCTTTGAATAATCTATAGAGAATTTGGTTCCCTTTGAAAGGACCAGAAGCCGTTGTAAATATCTTATCATAAAGCTGTCAACTACCTGTACTCAGTTGTTACGATATTATTATAAAATGGAATTTCTAGTGAAAATCACCATGCTCATGGAGATATCATTGGTGGAGTGGACTGGGGGATATTTGTTTTACCCAAACCACTATAAAAATTATTATGTTCTTTTCCTTATTTATTTCTACTACTAACTCATCTTTAACAAAAAAGGATAGAAACACTATATAACAAGAGAGATGTTTTTAATCAATCAAATATTTGTAAATGATCACAATTCACGTCCCTTATAATTTCTTCATTATAATCAAATGTAACCAACTTATCTATGATGAGGTTAAAACGATTCAACATTTATGGATTTGAAAAGGACAGAACATAAAATATTTAAGGGGATAAATATTATATTTCTCACATGAGTGTTCAACCATCAATCTATGTAAAGATTACGGAGGCTTAAAAAGATTATGTATATTTTTAAAAGATGGTGAGAAATGTTCCCAAGTTAAACATTTATTATGATGAAATGTTATGGTTTAATAATCTAGTGTGTTTCTTATCAACACTAAACATAAAGAGAGTTCCATTAAAATAATCAAATAGATAATTGTTGTCTATTCATGTTGTAATTAAAAATATATATAAAGATATGAAAGAGTATTTATAGTGGGACAATATGAATAGAGATATTTTAATGCATGTAACTTGGTTTATGGTATGTTAGCAAGTTAATCCTGAGTTATTGAAGTCTATGGGTTGGATACCACTATTACAAAAACCAAAATGTAAATGGGAAAACATCACCATGTATTTTATCATCAGAATCCTTAAAACATAAAAGGCCATAATTCTATTAGGGTTATAGTTTATCACCTCATAAAGTCAGCCCCCTTCATTTCTACTAAATAATATTTATCACTTGATAAGATTTATATGATATACATTAGTGAAGAAGTAAGGTTTCATGAATTACCAAATTCTATTGTATCTGATTGAGAACAAAGGGTTACCTCAATGTTCTTGAGAAGTCCTCAGAAAGATATAGATACAAAGTTATGTTTCATCCCTTCTTATCATCCTCGGATAGATGGTCATTTAGAGAATAAAATTCATACTGTGGATGATATATTGATATCCAATTATTTATATTTTAAAGGTGTGTGGGATTGACACCTTCCTCTAGTAGATTTTTCATACAATAATAGATTTAACCCAGGAATTCATATGGATACTGACAAATACCACTATGTAAATAAGTATTGTTATGAGATAAATTTGGATGTAGTTGGAGAATGAAATCTATTTGAACATGATCCTGATACCGAAATGGTAGAAAAGGTTATATTAATTAACCAACACATCAAAGAAGATATGAGTTGATAAGAGTTACAATGATAATCATCATAGAGATCTGTAATTTGAAGTTGTTGATCAATTATTCCTCAATATTTATCCATAAATGAAGTTTATGTGATTAAAAAAAAGTGAAATATGAGACCTAGGAATATTGGTCATCGTGATCAGATTAGGATGGTTACTTATCACATATAAATCCCCCAAAACTTCTCTCTTGTTCATGATGTGTTCCATGTATCTCTCCAAATGAAGTAAACACATAATACTTAACATATAATAAACTAATGGGTTGTTAAACTAGATCATTATATTTCATTTGAAGAAAAATTGATATAAATCTCATATCCTAGAGATAATGTAATATGTAATAATACTAGCGTCCTCGATAAAGTTCTCTAGAGGAATAAAAAAATTAAGGAAGCTATATATGAACCTGAAGATGTTATGAGACAAAGATATCATAATTTATTTGTATTAGAGTGTTTAAATTTCAATGTATAATTTTATTTTTAGGGAGGGTATACATAATATCCCATGATGTAATATTCATCTCCTTTGAAGTAAACTTGATGTTTTTGATAGCTTACATTATACGCAACCGTGAGTGTAAGTGAATCATAATAAATTAATCCTCTATAAACAACATGTTAAATAAGAAGGTATGAATATTAATAACCACATTATGTAAAATATGTATACTTGGTTTTTATATTGTAAATTTATTGATTAATTAATAATAAATATGTACTCAATTTTATGCAAAGTCAATTAATGTTTCAATTACATGTTTTCTTCAAACGTGTTTTTTAATGGGGTTTGGGCTTGAAAATTATAATTAATTTCTACCATTTTTATAAATATTATTCATGAAAATTAAATTTATTTTTTTAATAAACATATTCAAATTATCTTAGGATGGGTTTTTATATTTTTCAAGGAATTATTTTCCGTGAATACTTCCAAAATAACATTTGCTGTAAAAATAGTCATTTATTTTTAGGTAAAAGTCCCATTATGTGTTTAATTTTAAATTAAATTAATATAAATAGTTTTTAATTATAAATAATATAATAATTTACATAGATTAATCATTATACACTATTTAGGAATAAGTTAACTTTTGGGAATAAAACTACATTTTCTTAAAAACTGTTTTATGCGAGAAATGTGATTTCATGTTAATAAATTAAATTAAAATATATATTTTTAATTATTTTAAGGAAATTTATATATTATATATTGAATATAATATTTAAATATTTATTTTATGGGTTTTACCAGGAAATTAATGGAAGTCAATTATGTTTTTTGCTTAAAAATTCATTTTCCTAAAATGAATTTTCATTCAGGCTTGAGTGATCATTTTAATCTAAAATTGTCAACTTATAGAAATGAATATGTAAATATTTATTTCACATTTTTAATCAGGATAATTAATATAACTTAATATGTTCAAATTAATATTTGGCAAAAGAGAATAGTAAAAAAGTGAAATATTGTTACCACTGTTAAGGTTAAAACGAGTTTACCTTGGGGGGGGGGTTAAAAGAAGAGATACGAGTATTAATGAAACCCAAAATACTATAATTTTTTAATATATTTAATCCTTATAGTATCATTACTTGTAATTAATGATCATTTAGAGACACTATCCCCTAAAAGTGACCTTATATCATCGAAATATATTAAGAAATTCCATGTGTGTCCCCCCTGCTCACTTGTTAAAGGGAAACTCTTCTCATAAATTATTCACACCATTTTGGCACTAAATATATGAATATAACTACTAAAAAACCTTCATAAATTCCTTCCCTAAATCTTGGAGTTATTATCTTCACCAAAGAATAATCCTTCAAGGTTTTTGGTGTAAGCCAAAGGAGAACACTCAAAGAAGTGGTGTAAATCATAGCCAATACCATTCAATTTTATTTATTCTTATATTTCCTATAAAAATGTCATATTCATAAACAAATTACAAATATATTATCATAAATATATTAATACATTATTATTATGATAAAGTATCCATTTTACACCTATTCCCTATCAAATGGGAGAGGAAAGTATTTCTTATGTGTATGTGTGGACTACCACCTCCATATTGTGATACTATTAATTTTACACAACCCTAATTCATGGATTATTTTTATGTTATATTTAATTTAAATATATTATATTTATGATATAATAATATTCCTGTAAATATTAATTAATATTTACCTTTAGATTGTTCCATCTATCGAAAAATGGAAACATCACTCGTGCATACGTAAGGACTACCGTCTCCACGTAGTGATGTAATTAATTTTCCATATATGATTAATATGAATATATATATATATATATATATATAATGAATATATATGATATTTATATCATTATTGACATTCTTGAGATGTAGAAACCAAGATAAAATCACAAGGACCAAAACTGGAAAACAAAAACATACATGGAAGACAAACCAGTTAACACCCAAAACGATGATGTTATTAAAATATTGTTAATTAATGGGTGATAATATGTTTAAATTAAAAAATTAATGGTATTATAGGTATTAATATGGTTATATTATATAATTATAATAAATTAAATTTATTATAAATGATTTTAGAGAACTTATAAAGCATGAAATAATTGAGGTAACCGCTTAGCATCTCGAATTGTCTTCTTTAGAACATATGTTATGTTATACACATATATTATTTTATGAGTTGTATATAATACCCATTTTTTATGTTTTAAAATTAATATAATTATGATATTTATATTGAATGTTTAATTTAGTGTTATTTCATTCATGGGGTTATGAATCAAAAGTTACCAAAGCAGTAAGAGTTTTATGTTATAATCTCATTTTTACTAGGATTGTTTGTGCTACAAATTTTATGATGAAATTATTTTATACATCTATCAAAAATAATTTTTATTTTCTAACAAAATATTTATTACTAGATATTATTTTTCCCATTTATTTTCAGGTCTTTATGTACTCAAGAGACTGAAGGTATGTTTTAAGGAAAACTAACATTTGTCTCCCTTTGGTCGGAAATAAATTTTATTCCAAATATATTTTTTTTATAAGAGGTTTTATAGAATTATTTTACTATTATTAAATGATATATTAAATTCATTTTTACTCTTGTTTTAATTTTTATAAAAATGTTTTCAAATAATCTTCTTTTCTTTCTCTAAATTATGCATTTGACTTTTTATCAAAAATGTGGATGAATTTTTTGTTTTAACATATATCTCAGGAATGGATTTCACCCCCAAAATGAGTTATATATAAATTAATGTTTAAATTATAATTTTATATGGTTATTTTAAAATAAAATATTTTTTGTTACATTTTTAATTTTTTTATATTTTTAATAAGTGATTTCAAAATGAAATGGGAATGTTTCTTAAGAAATGTTAGGGAGTTATTTTAATTGTATTTTCATCTATAACACATCATTTTATTATTCTTATTGTTTACTAGGTATATTAACTAATGTAAGCATATTTATTATTTCTCTATATGGTTTATAATTATGATGAAGAAATTTTATGAAACTGGTATGCCTTTCATGGGTAATGATATAATGATATGATGACTGTTTTATGCTCTTATGGAACAAATATGTATGGTTTTCACAATATTATTGGTGGGACCAGAATCATATATCCATCCAAAACATTGGGGGAATAAGGATACCTCATCTAATAGTAAGTATTGTAATGGGAAGTAAACCTTGCAAAGTAAGGGAATTATTCCTATAAGATAGTCTTGGGTGTGAATGTTAACTACAAAATGATAGAATGGATAGTGAACCCTAACCACTATGATCATCTTGGCAGTGAGACTTGACTATTGAAATGATTAATCTATGACAATGTGAATTCCAAAAACTTATGAGTTATTATGACATTATGTACTCATAGAACATGAATGATTATTAATGATTCCAAACTCTTATTTATTATGACTTTGGATTGAGAAAACAGTATTCCATGAATCATGATTAACGATATCTACTCGATTGGGTGTCATTATTCTATGTTTGGATCATGTTATCATAACATTATACTTATCTTATGATCAATATTGATATTTGATTAATATATATTATAATTACCTTATTGAGCATCTGATCTCACCCTTTCATATATTTTCCTTACCTAGGATATGAAGATAGGTTTTTAATTAGGGTTTGTCTAAGAAGGGTGCTAGTTGTGAAGAACTAAGTTAAAGATGATTTGGATACTTTAATATTAAATTTGTTTATGTATCCATGATTCCAAAAAAACTAAACCTTTATCGTCTTCATGGGAATATTATTTTAAAATGTTTTTAATATTCATATAAAATGATGTAATATTTATTTTTGAAAAGTTTGGGCTGCACTAGTTATTAAAGAAAAATAACATCAATGAAAAAATTGAAATCTTTGTATGTTATAAATATATAAATAGAGATATGAAAAGTAAAAAATAAAATATATATTTTAATTTCAAAATAATAAAATAAAATTCTTTTGTAAGAAGAATATGGAAATTGGGGTAAAAGCTCCACTATAAAGGATGATAATAACACTTAACAAAATTTTATTTTTATGAATTACGGAATCCATCAAAGAAGTTGTTTTTGATGTGAAAAATTAATTCCCCAAAGAGAACTATAAAATTCAATATTAAAAATTAAAATAACATAATATAAGAATCTTAGAAGATCATATAGAATAAATAATGTATATAACCCAATGAAAAGTAAATTGGGTCAATCAAAACCTTGCGATTTTGGTATTATATGATTAAAAAAATATATAAAATATGGGCCATGAATGCACATTTAAATACCATGAAGGAATCATTAATGAAAATAATAAAATCCAATGGCGTAGTAAGTACCCTATATCAAAGAAAACATACCGAAAACATGAACCACATCCCAAGGGATTGAAATTTAGACAAAGAACCCTCATAATTTTAGTATTTAATTATTAAAAATAACATAAAAGTCCAATTTTGAAATGAATTTATAAATTACATGATTAAAAATATATTTATGATAAACTAACTAAATGGGGTATTAAATATGTGTCACTTCAGACCCACACTCAAAGAATCTAGTGCTATTAAAAAAATTCTTTACACGTCATATTTTAAATAAAAATAAATAGATCCAAACATAAACCTCCATAATTACTATATTAATAACAAATATTGAGTCACTCAGACACCAAATACATTTTAGGTTTAGAACTCGATTGAGTAAGGGAAAAATTTAACTAATAAAACCCTTATCGATCCCATTCAATGGACATTGTTTCCATTATACTAAGAATTTATTATTTAACAAAATGGATTCAACATCTCCCATAAGATGATCCACACATGACACCAATATAATAATTTTTTTATGTAATACTCTTTTTCATAATCACAGGTAAATCAAAACATAATAATGGTGAACTAAAACTCTCAGTAAGGGTTAGTGTATATTAGATGTTATCAAAGTATAATGTAGGAATAAATAAATATGGTGGGAATAAATAAGAATAAATAATGTTATAAAAATAGTATTATGATATTGAAACAAATCCATAGATAAAATGACAATATAATTAATCAGATAGACAACAATAATTGATATCTTGGTGGTGAAACTCATAATTCTAATATATTAACATTATTAATAATTCCTCAAATTAAAAAACTATGATATTAATTTTAGGGATATAATCCATGATATCATGATCTTAAATTTAAGTCCACGATATAGGATATCATGATCATACCTTTAAGGCCGTACTCCAAGGAATTATTAATAAATGTGAAGGTACAGACAAAAATACCCAAACTAGTTTGTCTAATGAGATACATTGATATATCGAGGGGATATATTACTCTGGACCCCACCCATAACGTAATTAAGTATTACAGATTCACCATATGAAGGTAATTAATATGAAAATAAATAAATAATCAAAATTATTTAGTGATAAATAAACATCCATATTAGAATAGTAAACATATAGTGTTTCAATAATTACCCCATTTAGTGAAGGGAAAAGTATGATTAAAATCCATTGAGAGAATAAATATGTATATTATTATTAACAAATAACCCAAATGAAACAAACGATCTTTTAATTACATTTAAATATATAGAAAACTACTTCATAAGAAGAACACTTCCATTTGTATCACATTATAAGTAATCAAGAATATGATCATTTGATACCTTGAGTTCAATCCACCAAAACAAAAATACTAAAATATTATTAAAGGGTAATTTATAGATCATAAATCCAAAGGAAATAGATCCTTTATAATTTTGGAGGAAAATTGATCAGAAAATATAAAAATATATTCCTGAATAAAATACTTAACTTTTTCACAAAAAAATCATGTTTTTGGAAAATTTAAAAAACTTATCTTCAGGAAGAAAACCTAAAAACCATTTTTTGAACACCATTTACAATGAAATATAAATAATGAATCCATGAAAGGTACATAAAGAATTTATAGAGTAAATTTTTAGTGAAACATTTATTATATGATCATGAAAGGAAAATCATTTTATAATATTTTAAAATACCTTTAATGAACTGACATCATAAGAATGATAATAAATAATAATTTTAAAAATAATTAAAGAAAAATAAGAAGGCCAAATGAGATAATATATATTAAGATTTAAAAATATGAAAGGAAAAATAATTATTAATATATAATATAGATATTTAGGAGAAATATCTATTAAATATGATGATGATTTTTCTCAACAATTATTCATTTCTACGAAGATAGAAATTTATTAAAGAAGTATAATTTATGTAAAAATACATCATTAATGAGTTCATTGTAAGGAATTATAAATAAATCTAAAATAATTTGTAAGTATAATATAATTTAACCATAAGGTATAATTTTCCAAACATATATGACTAATGTTCAATAAGAATAAGAATAACTTAATGAACAAAAATTAAGTAAAAAAACCCTTATGACTTTAGTAACAATTGAATCAAAAGCCTTTGTAAAACTTACCATGTGATGGATTTAAAAATAAACTGAATTTCCTAAAACTTATGATGGAATAAATCCATAAAATAACATATAACCCATACAAAAAAAATCAAGTGGTGAATATAGAACATTTTTTAAAGAAAGGAAATTGAGACAAGAAAGCCGTATGTAAACTCTTTATTTCTAGGAAATGGTTTTAACCCCAAATATAATAAACATTACTATATTAATAACTTATTTCATAAAAATATTCATTTATATTATAATTTCTACTTATAAATTATAATAATTTAGTATACATTGATTAACTTGTTTATTTTCATCATCAAGTGTTAGTATCGATTCCCGCTTCGTACAAGTTTCATAATGTCCATCTTTCTTCTAATTCATTGATAAAAAGTTAATCATTCAAAGATTATTAAATTTAATAGAATTAATTTTATCTAATTATTTATAAAGTTTATGTTTAATTAAAATGTATATTTAGTTATCATTTTTGGGGATGAAGTCAATGTGAAGTTAGTTTTGTTAAATTTTAAACAAATAATTTCTAGTACCAAAATTAAATAGTTAAAAATTAATATTTCCTTTTGAGAACCAAAAAAATAATTATTTACATAATAATATAATATATATTAATTGATTAAATTCTTAAAACTATCCATTTCGGTTTAGGATCGATGATTTAGTGCATCGTTTTTTGGAGGTGGTAGTATGCACGTACACACAAATGATATTTTCATTTTTCATATAACGATAGGAAAGTAGAAAATGGATTATTTTTTTAGAATCATAAAAACATTATAAATATCATAACTATTAATTAATTAATCTTTTTTATCCATCCATTTATGTTGGTTATGAAAAATGAAATACATCACTTCAAGGAAGTGGTGATGAAACACAAAATATGCCGTCTATGGGGCCGATAGTCCACATGTACACAGATGTGGTATTTCCATTTTTGAATTGGATGATAAGGGAATAGATAATGTTTTTACCAAGAATATAATAACATTTTATTATAATAATTATACTGATTCCATTAGATTAATATAAAATTAATGGGTTTGGAAGAGGATGGTTGATAAAGATAAATAATTAAAGACTAGGGGTGGATATTAATTATGTTGATGATTTGATTCTTCTCTTGAAAAAATTCTTAGAAGTAGAGGAAATGGGATAATTGATTATAACCATGGGATCAAAATTTTTTACATGGATACTATTATAGGTAAAATGGTAAGGGGTTCAAGGGAATTCTTAGTAGATGTGTTCCTTGATGTGGATGAATGTTTTCTCCTTTTATAAGTGAAAAGAGGGAAACATAATAGGAATTGAATGGTAGGTGAGGGGTTAGAATGAAAATTCATGAGAGGAATTTTATTTAGGTGATTAAATGTTGGTTATATTTTTTGGAATTAATTTACATCCTAAAAAAGGTTTCTTAGAATGTGTTCTTTCATGTTAATTAAGAAAAATCCGATCCACTTTATGTTACTCATTTTTACCCATATCAAACGTGATTAAAAATTAACCATGGTAATTATTTTTTTCTAAAAACATAATATGAAACCTAATACCTAATTTTGAAAAGATAAATCCTAATTCTGAATCCATTTAATCTAATAAAATTACCAAATATTATAAAATTAAATCATATATTATGTAAAAAACTATTTTTACAAAAATATATATTTTTAAACATTAAGTGTCATTATTATTATTTCATATAAACTAATATTTAAATGAGTGACCATATATTTTAAAATAAAATTATATTCATTATCTAAAAGAGATAAATCTAATTTATATAGAAAAAATTACATAACGTTTTGAAAAATAATTCTTTAAAAAATAGTTGTTTTACAATGGTAAACAATATCTACATTGGTAACACATTTTTATGTTAAAAATAAAAATGTCAATATTACCTAATTTATATATTATGATTATAATTTGAAAACCATTTTAGTATACCCAATTTATAGTGTTGATTGATTTCAATATATGCTCTCATAATACTAAAAATACATTTTGTAGTAAAATACATTTTTAATCATAAAAATGATTTTATAAGTTATTTAGCTATATTAATTGAATTTTATCAATATATTTTTATTAAAAATAATAATTATTATTATTTAAAATTATAAATTTAAAATTTATTGAAATATATGTGATATATAAATAAATTATTACATTGATATATTTTCATAAATTCTACTTACACAACAAATTAAAATTTTTGTATAAGGCATAAGGATGAGATTAGCGATGATGGTCGTCATGGGTGGAGATTTAGATATAATGGATCTCATAGTTATTTCTACAATCTTGAACTTATCTCATATATGTTTTCACACAATATATTTTTAGTGTCTTATTTATTCTTGGTCTAAGAATAACCCAATATAAGCTACATCCTTCCCAATATCAGAAAAAAGATCCTCATTAAGAATATTTATACTACTTAATTCCATTTTTCTAATTTTATCATAATTTTTATATAATTTTTACTTCCTTTTATACCTACCAATTTAACGAATATGTTTCAACAAACATATTTTATTAAAAAAAATTCCACTTTTATTAAATGTTACATGTAAAACAAGATATAATAGTTTTAAACTATTATAATTTATTAGGTGTTATATTCTACCCCCTTAAATAAATAGAATCCTAGAAATTTTAATTATACTTCACTAATAAAAATATATAAGGGTATCCATATGATAGTAATGACCAAGTATATAATTTATAATGACATATTTACCTTACTAACTTAGTGAGGAATAGAAAACACATCTTATGGTTTAGTATTATTACCCATATAATTGAGGTAATCTTTATAGAGATCTCCTTGTAAACCTTACATTGATTGAAGACCATAGGTTTATTTATGTAATGAAATGTGACATTATTATTTTGAAAATTAATATAAATACTATGTGGACAGATACAATCCAATTCCAAAATTACATTAAATACATAAAATGGAAGAAGAATATGTTTTTTGTCAAAGAAAATTTCTTATAAATTCTAAATGAGATATAGTAATTATAAAACTAAAATTTTTTCCATAATAATTCAATTTAAAAGAATTGGGTAGGATATTTTGATTGTCTTAGATAAAATTCTATATATAATCTAGTGGTTAGAATAAAAATCTAATAAGGAAATCCTAAATGTAGAGTAGAGTATAAGTGTACCTTAATTTTCATGACCCACTTTTGTAGTTTTGTATATATTGGGTTTACTTTGTCTCTTTGGTTTATGGTATTGTTTTTTATAATGTTGAAAATATTTTTATTTAAACATATAATTCTAAGTGTTAATTTAATATTAATATATTTTTTCTCCATCATTTTAATCAAAATAATTATTTTTCCCTAGTATTTGGCTGCTCGATGATCGCCTTCACCACAAATAAAACAACTTCTAGTTTCATTGAGACACTTAACTAGGTTCTTTATAAAAAATTCCTAATATATGTTAATTGAATATTATTTCCTCCATAGTATTCAACATATTAACTTCCATAAAACCATAATTTTATATTATTTAGTTCAATTGGAAATTCAATTAGTTTCAAATGGTTAATAATAACTATAGATATCTGGTAAGGAATAACCATATGATTTCCCACATCAATTTCTATCCTTTTAAATTGTTCATTATGAAGGCAACTTAATTTTATATTGTTATCATTGTTAACATAGTTCCTCCAAGATTTATAAATTACTTTAAATAAAGTAAAATTTATGAATGATAATAATTAAACCAAAAAATTTAAAATAAATAAATCTATGTACTTAGAATAAGTAACTCATAAAAGACATGAATAAGCTAAATTTTGAACGACTATATTTAAATATGGGTTATCCATGGTCATTTACAATCAGGTTCACTGGCCTAAATAGTTATATATTAAATCATCAAATTTTAGTTAAATCCATCACAATGGTTCATAAAGGTCATGTGAATCACCAAAGAATATTCCTATGGAGTGTAAAACTAGGTGTGCAACTAGACCCACTTATTGTGCACTGATTAAAGATATAGTTATTAACCATACATAATTTTTTTAGGGTTATAACCACTAGGGGAATATTTTCCAAAGCCTATATCCACTAATTTGAATCTAGATAAGGATTTTATATTTTAGAGACCATCCACTCTATACATTTCCAAAACATTATGATGGCTTCTTACAAAATTATTATGATGTATTCCTGTATTTATATTTAACCCTAGGGTTTCCACTAATTTATTTCATTCCCGATTTCAAATAATAATTTAATTAAGATATTTATTACAATTTAATAAACACAAAATTCATGGAAACCTATGCTCATATAATTCAGCTTAATCCTTATCATCAAAAAACAATATTTTTATAAAAATCAATAAATAAATTAATCATGTATACCCATAAAAGATATTTATATTTTCCCAAAATAACCTGAATTTGCATATCATTAAATCACATAAAACCCTAAGGGATACTTATACCTCCATCATGTACTCTTACTAAACTCTAACGTTATCTAAAATCATATTGGATACCTACTGTGGTGCCCAGACTCACACTCCCACAATCTGATGTTGTTTAATACATTCTTTACATACTAGTTTGAAATCAACTAAAGAGACCCATAATTAGACATCCATAATTACCATATTAGAAACAAAAATATATTCCCATAAACACTAAGGCCTATTTATGTTTTGAATTTTATATTTAGGAAAAAGCAATAACTAAACCACCTATATCTTTCCTTTATAATGTGAATTTTTTCTATTATACCAAGAATTACTCATTTGACACAAAGTATTCAACATCCCCCAAAACATTATCCACACATGACATCCATATAAGAATTTAAATTGTTATAATATTATTTTTAATCCAATAAAAATGAAAACACATGAAGAGTGAGATCAAATGATTAGTATGGGATTGAATACATTAGAAACTATCAAATCACAAACAAGGAATAAATAAACATGATTGAAAGAAATAAGAACGAAATAATTCAATAAAATTGATCACATAAGCTTAAAATAAATCCATGGATGACATAAAAATTTAATTAATAACATTTACAACAATAACTGATTTAATGGTGGTGAAATGAATAATGTAGGATATCTTAATCTTATAGTCAATTCCTCAAACCAAGACATTATGATATTTCTATCAAGTCCATATTCTTGAACATCCTGATATTACTATAAAGTCCACATACTAGGAAATCATGATCATACCATCAAGGCCTAACTATCAGGACATAATTATCTTACTAATAGTTTTCTATGTCAAGGAAATTTTAATAAATGGGAAAATATACACAAAAATACCCAAAAAAGATTGTCTCATAGGACCTACCGATGCATGAAGGGGCTATATTACTATAAGAACCACCCAAAACAAAATTAATTCATTTTAATTAACCATATGAATATAATTAATGTCAATAAAATACATCATTATCTTTCTTTATCAATCAATAAACACCAGTATTGTAATGATAAATATACGGGATGATAATACTTTCCCTAGTCAACAAATAGAATAAAATGATCATAAACCATCCAGATAAAGAAGGTGGATGGAATTATTAAGGAATAACCAAAATAAAAAATAATAACTTTTAAGGATGATGACATATACGAAATCACCAATATTAAAATACACTTTAAAAAATGTCACATAAGAAGGAATAAGGAATTGGATCACTTTACACTTCTTGTTCAATCCACAAAAATAAAAGTAGAATAAATGTATTTAGAGGGTAATATATGGAACATAAATCCAAATTAAATATAAATTTTATAATTTTATATTAAAATAAACGTGAAACAATAAAAATATCATTTTTAAAACAATTTTTTAACATTTATTTAAAAAGATGAATTTACATGCCACTTTAATCCTTAATAAGGTAACATGAAAACCCTTTTTAAAACCCTAATTTAAAATATATCCCAAAAATAGAGAATTGAAAGAGGTTTAACATTTTTCTATATGAAATATGGGGTGGAATATAAAATATAATATTGTGAAAGGAAATTTCTTTTTTAGTTTTTGAAAATACCTTTAATGAAACTGAAATCATATAAAGGATAATAAAACATCATTTTGAAATGTTGTGATGAAAAATTAGAAGACCACATCTGATAATACATATTATTATTTTAAAATATTAAAATAAAAAATATTTGGAATGAAATAATATGTATATGGAGGATAAATATACATTAAATAAGATGTGGATTATTCTTAATAGTGTTTCATTTTTTTGAAGTGAGAAATCCATCGAATAAGAATAATTGATTTAACAATCCATTTAAAATGAGTTTATGAGAAATAATTTTAAATCACTAAAAAATAGATTTTAATTGTAATATAATTCAATAATAAGGTATAATTTTTACAACTTATTATAATAAATCTTTAAAATAATGAATATAACTCAATGAATTGAAATTGATTTAGTAAAACCCTTAGAGATTTAATGACACTTAAATAAAAAGACCTTGAAAATGATAACTTATAATGGTTTTGTAAATCCCTTTAATTTCATGAATAGTTTGATGAAAGGAATATATAATGAATAATATAAACCTCAAAAAATAATATAAGTTTTTAATATTACATATCTCTCAAGGAAATAAAATTGAGATGATAAACCCTTTCCTAAAATATGGATTACCAAAAAAGAACTTTAACCTCATGTATAATAAAAACATATATCTAAATAAATTATATCACAAAATTATATTTATATATTATAATTTGTAATATTTCATTATAATCATGTATTACACATTAATTATCATGATTGTATTTTATCATTGAGTTTTAGTATCCCTGATCATTTCATACAAGTCTCATAATGTCAATGGAGCTCCTTATTATTTAATACAAAGTTCATAATTACCAAATTATACAAGGTAATGGTATATTTATTACCTAATTATTTATAAATTTCTTGCTTCATTACATTATAATTTATTTATGATTAGTGAGATTGAAATAAGTAAAGAGCTATTTTCGATAAATGTTTGTTGAATGAATCGGGGTATCGTAGTTAATAAGTAAAATATTAATATTAATTTTAAAGAAAAAATTATTTAAATATTAATAATATATTTATTCATTAATTATATTATTATAAATATCCATGTAGGGTGGTGATGAAATATAAACTACATCATTTCATGAAGGTCACAGTTTGTATGTACGCACAAACGACATTTACATTTTTCATAGAAGGAGAGAAAGGTAGAAAATGTTTTATATTTTTAAAATATGAAACATGTTATAAATAACATATTTATTTATTAAATTTAATTTTATTAGAATATATGTTATGTTGGTTATGAAAAATGAGATACATTTCTTTATGGTGGCTGTGAAGAAAAAAACATCATCCACGGAGGCTGTAGTCCACACGTGTGCACAATCGATGTTTTCATTTTTTGAATTGGTGATAGAATAATTGAAAATTATTATACCATAAATATAGTAACATTTTAGTATTCCAATGATATTTATTTCATTATTATAATATAGTTAAAATAGTTTTGGATGAGAAAAAATGAGTGAAATGAAGAAGAAATGACTAAGGGAAGGATATTAATTACATTGAGGATTGGATTCTTCTCCTGAAAGAGTTCTTGAAAATGGAATAATTTGACCACCTTTTTAAACCATGAGATTCCAAATATGTAAAGGTATTATAGTATTGGTGAAATGTTTAGAGGGTTATAAAAATTTTGATGTACAGGTTTGGCATTGATATTGGTGTAAGTGAGCTCCTCTTAAAAGCTAAAAAAAAACTTTTCAGTGGAATTTTTTGGTAGGTGAGGGGTAAAAATTAAATTTAAAGAGTTTTTGTGGGGAAAATGTTGGTGATATATGTATAAATGACTTTTAAAATTGAAATACTTCTTTAATTTTTTCTGTAAATTCAATTAATTAAAATTCGATCCACTTTATATTAATCCTACCTAATTAACCATGGTAATTATTTTTTACAAAAAATATAAGATAACCATTATACATAATTTTAGTGTTTTGAATCCGTATTTATAGTTTATTTAATCTAATTAATTTTCTCAATTTTATAAAATCTAAACATATAATATATTTAAAAACTATTTATTTAGAGAAATATATTTTTTATACTTAAAGTGTTTTAATTCTTATTTCTTATCATCTAATAATTAAAATAGGGTCATTATTTTTAATATTTTTCAATGTAACATTATATTAATTATCTAAAATAAATCAATTTAACTTATTTAGATAAAATTACAAAACATATATAGAAACAATTAAAAATAATAATAATTATTTCATCATAGTAAATTATATCTTCTTTGGTCACCCAATGTTATATTAAAAATAAGAACGAATACTAGTAACAAATTTTTGAATACTAACTAAAATGAAAATACATTTTATTTGACTAAATTTTTAATTTTGGAAAACATTAATTTATAAATGCATAATATACACAATTATATTTTTTAAGAAAATAAATGTTTAATTATATAAATTGTTTTATGACTTGTTTATCTATATTAATTGTATTATTTATATATTATTTTAAAAAAAATAAAAATTCATATTAATTGAAAGTTTAAATATGAAATTTATATAAATACATGTGATATAAAAATATTATATTACATTTTTTGGCGCGACGAATCGGAAGGGAGAAGGATAATAAGAAAGTCTCTGAAGCTACCTCATGAAGACATTTTGAGAATCCCCCTTTGACGTTCGTGAGCCCACCATGAAGCAAGGAGGTGGGATGCTCCGTGAGATGATTTGACATTCGTATTCCCACCGTGAAGTGAAGAGGAGGTATGCTCTGTGAGCACTTTGACGTTCGTGAGACCACCGTGAAGCGAGGAGGCATAATTCTCCACGAGCCCCCTTGACGTTCGCGAGCCCACCGCAGAGTGGAATTCAGCATTACACCGAGTGAGTTCTGCTTCTCAGCACCTATTTCCTACAAATAAAGAACTCCACCAAGGCCCAAATTATGGAACATCCAACATTTTAGATTCTCAGCTCTCAAATCGTGAAGCACTTTCTGCTCTGCGAATAATGAGTTTCTCAAGGTACTTTTGCTCTGCAAAGTGCCTCCCCTTTTCCTTATTTTCACCCCCTCTTTCAAGAGGGATGCCTTTTGCGAAGACGACATGCCTTTATGAAGGAAGAATATCCTCGTGGGGCCTCACATCATTGTGGAGCATTTATGCTTCGAAAATCACTCCCATGCACATGTGATTCAAATGCTAAGGTAGAGTCACTATGCCTTGCAAATCACATTTCTTCACTGGACCTTGCTTCACGAGGCAACCATGCTTCATAGGGATTTTCTTCATGAATTCCCTTACACTTCACATAGAACATCTTGTATATTCCTATGCACTATGCCTCGTCTAGGCCACTTCACTTCACGAATCCCACACATTCACGAAGCCCTTTTATTGCACGGTGCACCAAATCTCTACGAGGCCTCTACTCAAAACCCCCTTTGCTCAGAAACACCATCTCCCATGAAAACTCCTAGGTTCACATGAAGCAATTTCATGGTCCCTTGGATGAGAATTCTCATTGAATTTCTTCGCCTCATGCTACTTCGCATGGGCATGCTAATGGATATTGCTTCTTTGAATAGCCACGCTAACATGGACCCCCCAATGGTTCACTCCATAACACCCCCTAACCATGGAATTGCTGGTGAATTCCCTTCACCATGGTGTAGAGGGTACCCGTTATGTAATTCCTAGGGGTGTGGAGTAAACCCACATCGTCTGAGCTGCAAGAAGTTAAACTGTCAAGCACCATCATCCTCAACACATGATGTTAAACTATGACTTCCCCCATGAATACTACACATGGAAATGGTAACCATTCTGGTGTAAGCCCCTAGCTTTTCTTACAGGAGGCAGAATCCATACCCCCTAATTTATTGAGTGCCAAATATCTCTCCCACTAGGCTTTGTCGTCATGGGACCTCCATCCTAGAGTATGTCCCAACCCCTTCAGAATGTTAACCACACATACGCCACTGTTTCTTCTTTGGGATACGATCACGTGTAATCCCCACTTCACCTCCCACAGATGCACCTTTCGCGACGTGATCATTAGGTTTTTTATATCTCTTGATTCTCACACCAATAATGACTCACTTGGGCTTAGATCAAGAACTAACAATGAAAATATAATTGGTAAGCCTAGATTATAATCCCCACACCACCTGAACTACGAGGTCTTTGATCCGTGCCAAGGCAAGGTACGTAGGAAGCCTCCCCGAGGTTCAAGCCCACCATCCATTAGTTGCTCCGACCCCCTTCACGTCGGTTCACCAACACCTTGGGATACATCATAGCATAACCCCCAAATTACCTTATAACCTGAAATATGAGGTATTTGATCCTTTCCAAGGCAAGGTACGTAGGATGCCTCGACGAGGTTCAAGCCCACCATGCATTGGTCCCGAACATCTTCACATCGGTGCACCAAACTCTATATGTAACTATGAGGTCTTTGATCCTTGCCAAGGAAAGGTACTTAGGAAGCCTCCATGAGGTTCAAGCCCAACATCCATTGGTCAATTTGACCCCCTTCACTTCAGTTCACCAACAACTCGGGAAACCTAGAGTGTAAGCCCCATACCCAAACCAAACTACAATTACTTTTATCTTTTCCATGGCAAGGTATGTAGAAATCCTCCCTGAGGTTCAAGCCCATCCTCCATTGGTTCCGACCCCCTTCACGTCAGTTTCCACATCAACCTAAACTACAAGGTCTTTGATCCTTGCCAAGGTAAGGTACATAGGTAGCCTCCATGAGGTTCAATCCCACCATCCATTGGTTTCTCCGGCCCCCTTCACTTCGGTTCACCAACAACATGGGCCACCTCAGAGCGTAACCCCAAAATGACCCTATAACTTGAACTAAGAGGTCTTTGATCCGTGCCAAATCAAGTTACGTAGGAATCCTCCATGAGGTTCAATCCCACCATCAAATTGGTCCCGACCATCTTTATGCCGGTGCACCAATCTCTGTCTCGAACTATGAGGTCTTTGATCCTTTCCAAGGTGAGGTACATAGGAAGCCTCCATGAGGTTCATGTCCAACACTTGGTCACTCTGATCCCATTCACATCAGTTCATCGACGCCTTGGGAAACCTAGAGTGTAATCCCCACAACCAACCCGAACTATGGGGTCTTTGATCCTTGCCAAGGTGAGGTATGTAAGAATCCTCCAAGAGGTTCAAGCCCAACACTTGGTCACTCTGATCCCTTTCACATCGGTTCACCAACACCTTGGGAAGCCTAGAGTGTAATCCCCACACCCAACCTAAACTACGAGGTCTTTGATCTTTTCCAAGGCAAGGTATGTAGGAATCCTCCCTAAGGTTCAAGCCCACCATCCATTGGTTACGACCATATTCATTTCTGTTCCCACATCAAACTGAACTACGAGGTCTTTGATCCTTGCCAAGGCAAGGTCTTTAGGAAGCCTCCACGTGGTTCAACCGCCACTATCTATCTGGGGCCCAGGTCCCCATTCACGTCAATTCAACCCCATATAGTGGTTATCCATTGTGACCTCAATCAGTGGTAAAACTTTGTGATCCCATTCAGCGATAAGTCATTGACATCCCTTCCCATCAGTAAGCCTTTTTGACCCCATCTAGCGATAAGGAATTGAAAATCCAAATCGGTGGTAAGCTTTCATCAGATGAACTATGCAAACTTTGATTCCTGGCCACAGGTATACCTAGGATGCCTCTTCAAGGCTCAATCCCAAAACCACCGTCATCCTCATGACTGATACATCCTATTCACCATCCACTTCATGGAATGTTCCCTCATCCATCCTGATTCTTACCCAGGACGCCACATCCCGGTGAGATCATGCCACCCCATTCTCCATTACTTTTAATAGAATTCAGGAAGCCAACCATACGTGGGCCCAAACACCAGTGTTACCTCCAGAGGTTGCACCCATATGATCCACTCGAGTTAGTGTTTTGTTCCATCTGATCTTTCTCCGCTAGACATTAAACTTACGACATACCCTGTCTTAAACAAGGGAAGCTAAGTAAAACATCAGATAGATACCCACAACATATAATTCCCCACGTTAGATGTGGGATGCATTGGGCTATTGTGCCCTTGAGAAGCCCTATAATAAGGGACAAAAGACAGAAGCACTGGTGTCCTAGTGCCCAGACAGGCCAGTGATGCCCAATGTGACTACTCTTCAGATTGAAGGTTGCTACCCTGACTGGACCCTTTGGAATGTCCTGGCAGAAGAACTGTAATTAACCGGTGTTCAAGAAGTTATGGCACTAGGATGAGTTTCATGAACAACGTATTAAATCTATAAGGGATACCCAGACTAGGTGATGAGTTTCAAGGAGGAATCCACATAAGGAAGAACCGACAACCCATCATCTGGTTTTGATCATGGAGAAAATGTACCTATAAAGAGACGGATGCCGCATACCTTTGGAAAGTGAGAATGTGGGGCAACAGCTGTGTGCCCTCCAAAGAGGGATGCATGTGCCCTGAGGAAAGTTTTGGAAATAAAAATGGTGAATCTGGTGTAATGATAGTATCCTCAACATGTTGATTAGTAGCGCTCGAGGCATCAATGTATTGAAGTGTCCCCAGATCCAGTTATTTGGCGGTAGGTCCCACCGAGAAAATAGCGGCCCTAGTGTGAAACTCACCAGAATTTGGGGTAGTATATTGTTGTATATCCTATTCTGTGAAATTTTAAGTGTGGATCCCTCTTACTGGTCATGGAAGATGGAATGGCATTGGGGAATTGGTTGTCGATTCATTTTTCTTTCAGCACTGATGAGTAAATCTCCCTGCTCTCAGGAATGAAGATGCTGCACCCAGAACACGATCACCACCTGCACACTCACGCAGGGGTAGGGGCAGTGCCAGCACGGTAGTCCCACGTGGCTCCACCACTTCCACGAAGGCCTCTACACCCATGGTCGTGGGGCGTCCACTCCCCATCTCCCCATATAAGGCTATCCAATGAAGGGTAATGAATGACCTCGTGTGCTGTTACGAGGAGGAGGGGGTCATCCCTACACGGGATATGGATCACATGGATTTGGAGGCATTGGAGCCTCATCCTCAACGATGCCCCTAAGGGATGCAAAGGGAGACACAACTCCCCACGCCGACATATACTTGTTTCAAGAGCCTCTCCCCTGAATGCTTTGAGGACTCCCTGCATTATGCTGACGACGTAGGTGACGTCCAACCCAGCCCAGTTAGAGTCCCATTCTAGGGTCTCCCAGCGAGGGATCCATCCTAGGTGCGTTAGCGCCACCAATCGGTCTTGCTGTATGAAGAGTAGGTAAGCCACATACCTACACCACCAGCTCAAGTTTATCTAACCCAAAACCATCATCGGGTACGAGCTGAAGAGGATGCACGCCAATGGGCATCAATGGAGATGGATACTATGGCCCAAGCCACTGCCGACACATATCATCAGTTCCCTGTATACATTGACTGGGGTCATTTATACGCTCGACCAAGATCAAGGCCCCAACCACCCCACGGGCAGGATGGGTAGACTCTCTTGGTCGCTGGCACATGCAGTGGCCACCACGGACCAACTCGTAGCGATTCCACCCAGTACGGAGGTCCTCCCCGTACCACTACCATGGAGATCGAGGGCCTCCCCTACATTAAGGATAAGCATGGAGGTCCACCCTATGACAACCTCAATCCAAACGAGGGTCTTCTTTGTGGCGGTGACACTCGGTACGAAATTCCCTCCCATGCCCATTACACTGGGTATGGAATCATTCCTTCTGCCCCGACCGTCGGTGTAGGGACATTGCACATCCAGTGTCTCTTCAACGTGGGGATCCTCCCTATGTCCTATTAGTAGCTGGTGGTTGTCCTCCTCACCCTGGAAACCAGAGGGGTGAAGGCCTGCCTCACCTCACAAGCACCCAACATAGTGGTCCTACCCATGTTCAACTAGACTGGTACAAGGAGCCTCCTCATACTAAGGTCACCAGGGGAAACAAGCATGGAAGTCCTCCCTATGCTCATTCTAGTTTTAGAGGAGGTATTTACCACTCCAGTGCTATCCATGGAGGTCCTCCCCATATCCCCTTTGAAATCTGTCCTAGTGGTCCTTGCACCATGACTTACTCAGGTGGAAACCCTCTCTACCCAAACACCAATGCAGCTAGAGGGCCTCATGTCAAAAATCATCCCTATCCTAAGGAGCCACCAGGGGAAGGAAGGAGGGTCATCGACGCGATAAGAATAATTCTGGGAAGGTCCAGACTGAGATCAAACCAGTCCACTTCTCAGAATCCGAAGTGGAGTACGACTCAGCATAAGAACCCTCCTCTCGATCATCTGATTCAAAGGCTGAGGAAGGAAGAAGGATAATCATCCTAGGAATCACAAAATTCTAGGTCCATAGAATTCCCACCTCACTCTAAAGGTATATCCAAGAGGATGATGATCTGGAAACACCGTAGGTTATAGTCATGTGATCACCACTGTCATCACCAGAAGCGCTCTCTACCTCGACTAGAGATCACAGTGAACTATTATGGAGATCGATGGCGGGCGAGCAATAGCATGAACTATCACTAGTAGCCTTATCCCTTGATCCAGGGACTATAGGCATCTGGCCATCTTATCACGATGTAGCGGCCAGGTCACTACACTCTTCTGAAGACAACCCGAGATTCGATGGTCAGTCACCTCGTTCGTCGTACTCTCCACCGGCCAGCCTGCCCCCCAGTGGTCTTCCTTAGTACTGCTGCTATCTCCTCATCCACCCCCAATTGACGAGTGGGGTAATGAAGGGCTAGAACCTGAATCAAAGTAGTGGAAGTTATGGAACATCCTCATAGAAGACCACTTCCATGAGATGTTCTGGCCTACGACAGCGCCAAATTTTTGCATGCCTGAATTCCTCACCTGAGAGGAGGTTGAATGTTTCCACCAAAGCCTCTGGGCGACACACTTTTACCTTCATCATCAGTTAGTGGTTTATCCTAGAATCCAAGCTCATTTTTTAAGAAATTGGCGAGCAATGTCATCTTTCCGATCTGGCCGCACTCCCTATGGACCTGCGCCTCGAGTCGCCAGGACGCCGTAAGGCCCTCCAACAACAATGTGTTTTTATTTTAAAGGTACTCAGAAAGATTATCATGGAGGATTCCCCCCATGTGAAAATCTGTGGCTGGGGGTAGTATGCTTCACTCCTCTTCAGTCCTTTCCGACGACAGCACGACATGCTAGGCGATAAAGAGGACATACCCCCAGAAAGTGTCATAGTAAACATGGCCTACATCGTGGAGGAAGAGGATGAGTTGGAGCTTCATGATGGGTACTTACCCTCTGAGGGAATTCCACCACTATTGGACCCATCTGGTATGGTTACTTAGTATCATAGAAACCTTGTTGGTCTCCCTGTGCCCACTGAGGCATTAGTACTCCGCTCAAATTCAGGTAAGGGTAAAGAACAAATTAGAGCTGACAAGAACTCCGACCCATCCGCCTCAGTACAGAAAATAGAGGATGTCCATGAGAAGGCCACATTTCACCAGCAACTTGAGGAGAAGAATAATTTGGCCGATAACCTCTTTCTTGAACGCGCTGTAGAGCGACGACCAGACTATGGTGATCTTAGTCCAGGGCAGTAGGGGTAGGAACAACTTCCCCTCGGTGAGATGCCTCTAGGATAACCTGATCGTCCTACCCCCACCAACAGGTTTGAGGATGCAAATTATAGAATGAGGGCATGAAATGTCTTGTCAAACCCTGCCAAATAGTGTGGCAATACAATGGACCCAGCTTGGGCTCCCCCATCCGCCCCGATGGTCATGTAGCAAGCTGCTCCATGAGCTGTTGGGCCTACGTACCATGTTAACGTACTTTCCAATGCACATGTGGTTAGGGATCCCTGTCAAGATAGGGAAACCTGCCTAGATGATCCAATGGTGGCACTCATTGCCCGCCTTGATGCATTGGAAACACGACAGGTGGATGTCCCAACAGATGGGAAGACACATGCAGCATTGGTGGATGATATTCCGACAATTCCGGATATTGGAAATCCCAACTTATCCCCATTTAATAAGATATGGGACTTGTTTCAGCCCCTGTCCCACTTCAACTCAAGGTGTGGGCCCATGTTAGGAACTCTATCGCAGCAGGAGGCTTCCAAGATCCGCTATTTTGTATAGACATTAGAGGGGCCTGTGTTCGTCTTGTACATCTAGATCTCCATCATATCTGTAACCAGTAGGGAGGAACTTCCTAGTAAATTCCTCTACTATTTTAGCTCCACTATGTGGAAAATGAACATCACAGACATCTTCAAGTGTAAACAAAGGCCTGATGATCGTGTTTAAACTTTATCTCCTGGTGGAAAGGGTTTACATATTCACTTAAAATGCCACTGAATCAGGAGAAATTACTGATGATGTGCATAGGGAACATCAAGACAGAACTGGTTCCCTCTCTAATAACCCAGAACTACCTTGGAGGATTCCATGAATTCTTTTATAAGGTACAGTTCTTGGAAGAATCCCTACAACAGGCCATCTTGGAATGCCCGTTGCCTCCTGTAAATCCCGCAAGGAGGGCTATCAGAGTCATGTTTTCCGTAGTGGAACAAATAGAGGCCTCTAGATAGCTATAATTATTACCAGTGGAGCCACCTCTGCAACATCGCAGAGGGCCACCACCACAGGCACAACCTCTATCCCAGCAGCATCCCCCTTCAAACTGGCAGGTGCCTCCACGTAATGAACCACCTCAACCAAGGCCAGAATACTGGGCCCCGCCTCCTTGATAGGGTCCTCGAGATCCTCATCAGGGCCAAGATCTAATTCCCCCTTCTGGAAAGAAGAAATAGGACCTACTCATTCAATGATAATCAGGTCCCCAGTCATTTCTGATGTGTCATGGAACAAGGGATTGTATGTTTTCCTAAGTGTAGAAGGCTCGAAGAGGTGAACCTCACTGATCGCCCTAACTACTATCCCCATCATCAGATCCTGGGGAACACCCTCAAGTAGTCCTATGTTTTCAAAGTCTGGATTCAATACCAAGTTGATAAAAACATAGCCAGGAAGGTCCCGACTCTGACACAAGGGGCATGCGTCGTTGTAAGGCCAGACAACAACATCAACAGGGAGGCCGAGTTGCAGCAGGTTTCTAAACACGAGTCCCAGAATTATGACAACTGGATAGCTAAAAAAATGGTTACTCGTTCCCATGGTATCATTTGTGCATGCCTGAATCAACCAAATCCTCTAGAGGCTACACTCTCCACTTCTGCATCGTCATCTCAGCCGGCCTCTTCCCAAAAGAGAAAGCATCGGTGGCGCAAGGGAAACCAATGCACCCCGCCAATGCCATCATCTTCCCACACTCTCCATGACTTCATGCCTCCGAAGATGGGTATTAATCTCATAATTAACCTGGTAATGGATGAATCTTCAAGTGATAGTCAAGGGTACACGTCCATTAATAACATGGAATTTCTAAATCCATATATAACTCCCAATGACAGGGAGCGCCATGAGAACATCCCCAATGTCCCTAGACGACGCCAGTGTCGGTGGAGCTGCGACTACATGGGTCATTGAGGCACATCATTTGGAACCTCTAGCCAGGCCATGGATTCCCCTAAGACTAGACAGCTGGCCTAGTACAAAACTCAACATGCAAAACCTCTTCATCTGGTGTCGTCGAGCCCGCCTCCATCGCCATTTGTGCTACTGGATCAGGAAGAGCCACTTCGACCAGGCCGCGATCAGCCTCACCCTACTATAGGCTGGTCATAGTCATTCCTACCTCATCCGATATATATCCTACGAGCTTTGACTAGTGAGCCGCAGGATATGCCCAGCATTAGTCGGCTGTCGGCCAGCTGGTAGGGCTTGCCATGCCTCATATCACAGAGTGGCCTCCTGCAAGAAGAAGTTCATTCTTGGAACGAAAGTATGATGTTATCAAGTACCTTTCCAGCATCCCATCAAAGATTTCCATCCAAGAGGCTCTTCTTCTATCATCAGATATGCGTGAGGTCCTCGCTGAGGCTTTATGAAGCCCCCTCCAGTTTGAGATGGAGGTAGGAGCTGGAGAAGCCTTTCATTTAGAAGCAGTCAATAACGCTGAATTTCAGGACATCATTTCATTCTATGGAGAATATGAAGGCTCTCCAATATAGGAACACATCCTCCCACTGTACATTACCAGCATATTTAACAGCATGGAGGTTCTATAAAGTTTTGTTGACACCATCTCTGGGATTAACCTTATCCCGACATGGACACTGAGGAAGATGGGGTTATCCGTGTATGTCTTGACTCCCTCTGTCCTGAAGATGCAAGGATACGACAAGACAGAGAAGACCCTGATTTAAAATATCCGTTTGAAGACTCAGTTCTATGTACTAGTTGCTAGCACCGAGTTTATGATTGTCTCCCACGACACCGCATACAATGCATTGATGGGCAGACCATGGCTCCACCTGCATGCGGTGGTTCCCTCGTCGTATAACTAGTTCCTCAAGTACTCCCTAAAGGGTTGAGTTGGCGTGATCCATGGTGAAGAGTCTCCTTTCACCTCTTTTGAAGCCCGCTACCTGGATGATGACTATTACAAGAAAAAGGACAAGCAGATTTAGGCCATTGAGGTTGAACCTGTCATGGTGGTAGCAGACCCTTGGGCAGGTCTGGATGACACCTACATCTTCCCGATCCATCGATTGGAGTCCACGACCCCTAACATGGGGTAATGTTTTGTTGTATCTGGTATGAGGGAGAAGCATAATCCCATGTCTATGTGAGGATGTAAAATAACCTCGTACTCTTACAGAAATCCGGCCTAGGTGATCCCGGAGGCTCCTACCCCCATAAGGTATCGGGATGTCTGCACCATGGAATTAGCAGTACATCATAATTGACTATTTCGCCAGGCTAGAATTAACAGTCGCAAGAAGAAGCACCTTTATTGATTTGATATTATCAAGCGTGGTGCCTTGGGTCGAAGATAAGATGGGATCAGATCGACATCCTTCATTGTCACGGTTTCAGCAGCACGTGAATCTTCCAATATTCTATCCACTACCTCCCAGGCTGTCACCGGCCTCTCACAGGGGGCTGTCGACCCAAAGGAAACTTCTCCAACTGGAGATCCCTCCTCTTCAAGTGAAAAAGAGGATTTAGAGGATGCTCCCCTGACCATTGAAGATGGAATCCCTACCATGATCGATGAACTGGAACAGGTGAACCTTATTAGAGAGGAAGATCCAAGACCCACATTGATGAGTGCCACCATGTCCCTCTAAGATCACCAGTGGTACATAGACATCCTGAAGCAACATATTTATGTATTCTCCTGAAGCAATGATGAGATGTCAGGGCTAGACCCTCAGGTAGCCATCCACTATCTTGGTCTTCTGGCAGATCATCGTGGGTTCATGCAGCCTCCCAGAAAGATGCACCCTTTTCATGGTGCTATAGTCAAGACCGAAGTTCAAAATATCATCAGATCCAATTTCATTAAGGAGTTCCAGTACCCCAGGTGGCTAGCCAAAATCGTACCAGTCAGGAAGAAGAACAGGCAGATCAGAGTTGGCATCGACTAACGGGATCTAAATTGTCACTGTCAGAAGGATGATTTTTTCCTTCCTATGATAGAATTGTTGATTGATGCTACAGATTGGTTCCCAGCCCTCTCTTTCATAGATGGTTACATCGGATAAAACCAGATCTAAATGACCCCCGAGGATGTGAAGTCCACAGCCTTCAGGGAACCCCACAATAATTTATGTTACCAGGTCATGCCCTTCGGCCTGAAGAATGCAGGTGACACCTATCGGCAGGCCATGCACGGCATATTTGAGCCAATCATCCGGACATTGGTGGCATGTTATGTTGATGATCAGGTGTTCAAATCGTGCCAATGCTAGGACCATCTCAAGGACCTTGAGAAATCGTTTTTCTTCCTCCGTTCCCTCCACCTGAAAATTAACCCCTTGAAATGTGCCTTCAAGGTCACCTATGGGAAGTTCCTTGGCTTTGTTGTCATGTACCGGGGCATCAAGATCGACCCAGATAATATCAAGGCAATCATCTAGATGCCTCCCCCGAGCAATATTCGCGAGATTTGAGGTTTCCAAGGCCACTTAGCCTACAAAATCCAATTCATTGGATATCTAGTCAGGAAGTATAAGCCCTTTTCCCAGCATATGAAGAAAGTCACCACCTACGAATGGGATGACAGAGTGCTAGACTGCATTCGAGGAAATCAAGTAGTATCTTCTCTAGCCTCCTGTCTTGATGCCACCCGTCTTAGGAAAACCGCTTGTCCTTAATGTGACTACCCTGGAATGATCTCTCAGCACCCTTCTCACCCAGAAGAACAATGAGGCTATAAAGAACAACCTCATCTACCTCAGTAGGATGCTCATCAATACGGAGACCAGATACTCCCCTATCGAAAAAAGCTGCAGTGCACTCGTATTTTCCATGAAGAAGCTGCGACACTACTTGAATCACCATGATGTAAAACTAGTATCTTGGGTAGACCTGGTGAAGTATATCCTGGGCCGTCCCATGCTGACAGGCAGACTATCACGGTGGGTGGTATTCCTCTAGTAGTTGGACATCAGGTTCGTGCCGCAGAAGGCCATCATGGGACAAGCATGATTTTCTTTCTGACCATCCAACCCACACAGACTAGTCCCTGGACCTATATTTTACCAAAGAGGCAATCCTCTCGGTAGATCATGCCATCCCATGTTGGAAAATTCACTTCGATGGTGCCTCCTGAATCCCCACCGACAGGAGGATCAATGATCCCAAACACAACAGAGTAGGCCTGGGTATTGTCTTTATTACCCCGGCACAAACCATTCTTCCACACTCATTCCTGTTGTCAGAAGGCTGCACCAACAACGAGGCAGTGTATCAGGCTCTTATCACTGGCCTCGATCTAGCCCTCAAGATCGATGTTCCCCATTTGAATGTGAATGGGGATTCTGAACTAGTCATTAAAAAAATCAACGGTGACTATGTCATCAGAAATCCATACCTCATACCATTATTGGAGCACACTATCTAGCTAATGGCTTAGTTCCCATCTTGACTGGATGTTACTCATGTACCTTGATCTCAGAATGGTCGATCTGATGCCCTGGATGGCCTGGCTGCATCACTTGCAGAACCCGAGCTGGATGACCTGATTATACACATGGCACATCGGAGAGTCATTGCTCCAGTCACCCCAGATGATGACGATGACCTACGGGTAATCCATCTTACCACTGGTGCATCCACGTCAGGACCCCTAGGTTCCTCAGATGCACTGGTTGAAGTGAATCTTGATGGGAGAGCCCCCTCTATCGAGTATCTCCAAAATGATTACCTCCTAGCTGATCAGCCTGGGTGTGAGAGAATCCGATGTCGTGCACTACAGTTTACCCTAAAGAGTGGTCCCAATTTTGAGCAGATCCTTTTCAAGCGTGGGTTTGATGGTGTTATCCTATGGTGCATCCTAGGAGTGGAGATTTCTTAGTTCTTGCAGGAGGTTCAGGAAAGTTCCTACAACGCCCTCCAGGCTAAGCTGAAGCTATCACACCAAATCCAAAGACTGGGGTACATTTGGCCCTCCATGATCCATGATTTCATCTAGTACACCAAGATATTCCATGTATGCCAAGTTCATACCAACTTCATACATAATTCGCCAGAACCTCTCCACTCCACCAAGTACTCAAGGCCATTTGTGGTGTGGGGACTCGATATCATTGGACCACATCCACCAGTGACAGTTCATTGGTGTAGGTTCATTATGACTGATATGATTTTCTTTTCCAAATGGGTAGAGGCAGTTCCGCTCAAGGAGGTGAAGGCCCATTCTATCATTGACTCCATGAGCTCCAATATCATCTACCAGTTTGGAGTTCCTCACGCCGTCATCACTGATAACGACACTGGATTCCGAGCAGCCAAGATGATGAATTTTTATTCCAAGTAAAACATCCGTTCAAACCATATCTCCTTCTATCACGTGAAAAAATGGATAGTTAGAGGCTTTCAACAAAACCCTCTCTAATTTTTTTTCAAAAAATGGTTGGTCAGAAGAAGAAGAGTTAGCCAGACAATCTACCCAAATCCCTCTGGACTTACCGGATGATGGCTCGTAATTCATCCTAGGTGACCCCATATTACCTAGTGTACGGAGCTGTGGTCATCCTGGCCATAGAGATATAGCTGCCTTCATTCCACACAGTGGTCTATGACCAACAAGCACTAGATAAGATAGCCTAAATTCATCTGGATGAATTGGAAGTAGGTGATGAGAATAGGCTTCATGCCATATATAATCTAGAAAGGCATCAGAATAAGATATCAAGAGCCTTTAACAAGAAGGTTCGCCTCTACTCATTTCTGCTAGGCAACTTAGTATTGGCCCTCCAGACACTAATGATCCCTGGCAGGAAACCACTCATGTTGGAGCCCAAATGGAAAGGACCTTACATAATTCACAAGGTTTAACCTAATGGTTAACACTCACTGGTGACCATGGATGGTGAGAGTATAACTCTTACCACCAATGCCAAGTTCCTCAAGAACTAATTTTCTGGAGCCAGATGGTCCAGCATGACCCTAAACTATTCGGTCCCACATGACCCTAAACTGCATGATGGTCCAACATGACCCAAAACTATTCGGTCCATCATGACCTTAAACGGTTTGGTCCTACATGACTATAAACTATAAAATGTCCCGCATGATGTTAAACTATATTTCATACTCCAAGACGTTAAACTACACCCTTAGAACTATGTGTGGCTTGATTCCCATTTGCATGGGATACATAGGAAAGCTCAAGATTTTCATCTTGAGAACAACCCCTAGACTCTTATCATTGACTATCCCCTAGGGTATAGTTCTCTTGGAGGATCCTTGCATGGTATAGTGTAGGTTTCCTTGGCCCCAATCATGTCAAGATTACGACGGTCACACCATGTGCCCACCCCTCATTCTTTTATCCGCTCACGTCCTCACCGCACGACAATAAACAACATGGAATTCAATAACTACGTATGGCTTGATTCCCGTACTAATGGGATATGTAGGAACGCCCAGACATGTCGTCTATTGGCCCAGCCCAAATTCCATAATCTCCCATCGGGTCGATACATATGGCGTGGTGCAGACCCTTTCACAAATTCATGTCGATCTCTTCTCAATCCCACCATAGGTCCCACTCCCTAGAGGTGTTCGCCTCTATCACATATGGGTACATCTATGCTTCACCCACTCCTTTGATTGGGAATCAATCATCCTTAACATCCAGAAGGTCCCCCGAACGGTAGGGATGTTAGGCCCAAGGGATTTCTTATCGCTTCGGGCCAACGCCCTCGAGGATGTTGAGAAACAAATTGATACATGTCCTGCGTTGCAAATATGGTCAGTGGCTGATGCTCATTTTTTGTTCCCAGTCTAGGTCACTATAGGTACGATGTGTTTCGAAGATGGTCAACATCTATCCTTTGTCCTTAGAGCCACCAAAGATGTCCCAAACATTGAGTGTAGTGGTTTATTCTGCCTCTTTGTATCTCCAAGTGAAAAACTCCCTTCGGGTGATTCCATTTATTAGACCCATATATGACAGGGAGATTCAAATACAACTCATTTTTTCCCTCACCAATCACTGATCACATGGTCTTAGGAGCTATGATGAGGAAGTAACCACAAAAGAGGTCATATGGATACCATTCGCCGGGATGCGCAGCATCAGGCCCCTTGGCCTTTTCCAGCCCCTCGGCCTTTTCCGGCCCATGGACCAAGTTCTCATTTAGGGTTGTGTGGTGTGGAGAATACTTATGTCCTCATTCACGTGGGGTTATTTTTCCATGCCACACATATCCCCTCGAGACATCCCTCCTTTCATTATCATCCATACCACGAGCACTGGCCTTGCCGTGCTTCGTGTGCCCAATCATGGGCCCCCGGCCGAAGTCTTAAATATTAATGAATTCTATGGTGTGGTATGGGATTGGGTCCTCATTCATGTTGGGTTACTTGTTACGCCATACACCTCCCTAGTTTGGGGTATCTTACCTTTTTCTCCATCCTCACTAAGAGACATTAAAAATCAAACTGGCCGGGCTTTTCCGTCTGAGGCCCAGCCTTCAGCCCCTCGGCCTTTTTGGGCCCCCGGCCCAGGTTCTTGCTTAGGGTTGTATGGTGTGGCATGGGATTATTTCCCCATTATTGTAGGGTTACTCACCGAACCATAAACCTTATGTATGTGGTGTATCTTACCCCTTTCTATGTCTTCACTGCAAGACATTAAACTGCAAATTGGACAGACCTTTCCGTCCGAGGCCCAGCCTCAGGCCCCTCAGCTTTTTCGGGCCCGACCAATGTTATCACTTTCGGTTTTATGGTGTGGCATGAGATTATGTATCCATTCATGTTGGGTTACTTGATGCGATGTACAACTCTTGTATGTAGGGTATCTTACCGTTTCTGCATCCTCACTGTAAGACGTTAAACTTAAAACTGGTCGGGCCTTTCTGTCTAAGGCCCTGCCTCAGGCCCCTCGTCTTTTTTGGGCCCCCGACCTAGGTTATCACTTAGGGTTGTACAATGTGGCATGGAATTATTTCCTCATTCACGTCAGGTTACTCACTATTCCATAAACCTCCTGTATGTGGGGTATCTTACCCATGAGCGTCCTTACTACATGACGATAAACTGCACATTAATCCCTTCAAGAACTATGTGTGGATTGATTCCCATCCTCATGGGATACGTAGGACCACCCAAATGTCTAGACTTCGGGTCCAGCCCCATCTCCTAGAAATATCCCTCTCATCATGTCCCCTTGGCCTGCATTCCCCCAGAGAGAGGAATATATGGTGTGGTATGGGATTATGTCCTCATTCACGTGGGGTTTTGTAACAACCAATCCATTTACCTCCTCCTCCTGATATTTTTTCATCCCCTTGTGCTATACTCGTCTTTTCAAATTGGCCTCTCTCAAGATGAGCCCCTCGATCCTCTTCGGTGATTTAGTAATGTTCCCAAGGGTACTCTGCTTTAGCACCTGGAATGTCGGATTCTACCCGGACATGCTTTCACCCATTTCTCAGGCTTCGTTTTCCCCTTCATTAAGTCTTCCATCACTTTTCACACCCTAAGGGACCCCCCAAGTGGCATGAAATCTTGTCTTAAGGGCTCTCCTACCATTACAGGCCAACGTCCTCAAGGGGTTCAGACAACAAATCGATACATGTCCCGCATTGCGAATATGGTCAGCAGTCGACGCTCATTTGTTTGTCCCTATTTCAGGCTAATGTGATATGAATGTTGTGTTTCAAACACAGTCAACTATTATCCTCCATCGTCACGCAAACCCAATTAAGCCCAAAATGTCAGTTACATGACTCACATCCTTCTCCACCTAATCATGACCATGTAGAACTTCTAAAATCTTGGAACTATTCCTTAGTGTGCATCCGCATGTTAGAAGAAAAAAGGCGTGATGAGGAAATCATTCGGGGCTCCACCGATTTCCCATTTTCATGTATTTCAAGCATTAGAAATACCTTATCCACCCTTTTTTCCTACCCAGAGTTTGGCTAATGTAGGATTAGAGATCATAATAAGGTCCTCACTTAATTAGAATAGTCCCGCTTTTCCATGGTCTGTGTTCTAAGACCTTATATTAAGATCTTTTCATATCACCCCATTATGAGAACTACATGTAGATTGATTCCCATCCTCATGGGATACGTAGGAACTCCTAGACATCTCATCTTTGGGCGTAACTCAGTTATGCTATTTTATCTCTTATACTCTTCCTTTCAGGCCCCCACCCTTATAGGTCCACGTGGTGTTGCGTGTATGGTCTTCTGCCCTCATTCACATCGAGTTTGCAATAGCCACGCCACATACTCCCCCTACTAGGAGCTAGTCCCCCGTACATACTATCCAATATGACATTAAGCTGTATTTTATCCAAAAAGATGTTAAAAGGAACCTTCAAGATCTATGTGTAGCTTGATTCCCATCCTCATGGGATATGTAGGAACACATGGGCATCTCATCATCAGGTCCAGCTTAGTTGAGATCTATTCTCTCCTACTTCCTACCCTCTTACCTCTTTTTGGCCCCATGCCTTGAGGTTTATTTTTTAGAATCATGCATGGTGTGGTGTGGATCTCATCCTCATTCATGTTGGGTATGTTTTATTTAACTGTGCACATTCCCCCTTAGCCTCATCTCTACTACATCTGTGCTGCACGATCTTAAAATTTATGGCTAGCCCCTTCACATGACCCTAAACTGAGACAATATCATCCGGAACACATGACGAAAAATGGAACTACATTGTGATGTCCTCTCTTAATGGACATCATGTTTGGTATTAGTCAAACACCATACCAATTTTTAATGATTTCCATTGGCTTGATTCTGGTTGCGATGCCTGGATTCGCTATTCTAGGCCCTTCGCTTCATAAAAAAACAACACCTCTATTCACCCAAAAGGACAAACAAGACCTTTCAAATGCCAATTGTTTTGGTGTGAGGTCCAGACCTACATTCCCCTTTTATCCCCAGCACTGGTACCTTTCTGTGGAACCTCTCAAGACTATGTTCAGCTTGATTCTAATCATAATGGGATACATTGGAATTCCCAAAAATTTTTCATCTCCGGTTCCAGCCCCATGAATCTACAAATCCTGTCTCTTTTTTTGGTCCCTTGGGCCGATCTTATCTAGGAATATGTGGGGTGAAGAGTACCTCTTAGGGTCTTGTTCACATTGGGTCTTTCAATAGAAGCACCATGTGCTTCCCTTATCTTTTCCCAGAGTGATCCAATTCTTATGCCCATAAACTATAATCTACCTATGAGAACTACACAACATGTTTGGCTATTTCTCCGCCCTGTACATAGTCTATTCAATCAAGCGCCCATTAATGGTCTACCCCAAGACCTCAGGATGAAATCGTGCAACCCCATGACCCTCTTCCTTGGGATGGGACTTGACTCTCTCTATCTGATACGTCTTATAGTTGTATTCAGATGCGTTTTGACAAAGATCCCAAAGTGTGGAATTTTCATGTGGACATTCCCCTTGTTCTATGTACAAGCATCAAGAGCCTGTTATTTCCATCTTCATCCTCTTCCACATCCTAAGGGACCCCCTTCATGTCCTGGTCTCATGCTGCCTCAGCTAACCAACCATTTCAGGCCAACGTCCCTAAAGACCCGAGATGATATTTGCGATAGGTCCTGTGTTTCGAACATGGCTAGTTGTCAACCCTCATCCATCTATCCCCATTCTAGGCTAACGCGATGTGGATGTTGTGTTCCGAACATGGTCTTCAGCTTTCCACTATCATCACGCCACCATCATTGCAGTCCAGATTTCGAGCATCATGATTCACATGTTTCCACTCACTTATGTTCGAATAGAATTACTACATGCTCAGCCTTAATCTTCAGTGCATCTAGGTGCATTATATAGGTGGTTCAACATTAGTGGGACATCAGTCATCTAATTCCACATTTTCCCTAACATGTGCATCCCTGTGCTAAGAATGTACTATCACTACTTCTCATTTCCCATATTGATCACGACTCACGTGGTAATAGTAGTTCTGGTAGGATGTATACTAGCGCAGCTATTTCCACGCATGCCTTTTCCCGTCCATCATGATATTAAACTGCACTCTCAGAACTACGTATGGCTAGATTACCATTTTCATTGGGTACGCAGGAATTCCCAACCACATTACTTTAGGGCCTAGCCTAATTCTCACTCTTGGTCCCTTGACCTGGAGAGTTGCTTCTGTGGATAAATGGTGCGATATGGACTCTAAGTCCTCATTCATGTCGGGTCGATAGCTACCGTGCCACATACCCCCTTCCATGGATCATCCCATTCACTCCATGTCCTATTGTATGATGTTAAACTGCATGAGTCCATATGTCCTCAATGCATGACACTAGACTGTGGTTCTCTCATGAACATGTTTGGGATTCCTCCCGATAAATGTTGGAAGGCAACCATCTCCTCGTCAAAGGTCCTGTTAAGAAGTATGTTCGATCCCTGATCAGGCCGGTGTATCCACCTAATGCATTTCCACCATGGTGGAATAATTTCAAGAGTGTTGGAATCTAGTAGAACAACCCATCACCTCATATTCCACGCCTTGTGTTCCCTTTATTCGGACCATCATCCTCTCTCACGTCTAGAGGAACCCCCTAACAGTATGGATGCTCGGCCTATGGCTTGCCTACTCTCCTGGGACAATGTCCTGGAAGGCTAATCGATGAAATTCTTAGTCAGGACCCATGTTTCGAACATGGTCAGCGGTTGACCCCCATTTTTCATCCCCATTTCAAGCTAACACAATATAGATGTTGTGTTTCGAACGCGGTGAAAAGTTATCTTTTATTGTCGCGCCATCCCCATAGTGTTCCTAATTTGGGGTATTTTGATTCAAAATTTCTATTTCCTTATGTTCAGATAGTATTATAATGCCCCTGACATTAGGCCACCTGTTAACTATAGCACATTGGGAACATGACACATCGATTATTCTGAAGTCCTCATCACCTGATCGGGCCTCTCCCTTCTCATCTCAGAAATCCGGATTGGTTGTTCAAGCCCCCTGATACCTGAACAGAATAATAAGGTGGTCGTCCCTTATTTCTCACATCAGGCCCAACCCACACGAGCTTAGGGATTGACCGCTGGACGTTCCACGCATGTCAAATGAAAGAAATTAACCAACACAAACAATGAAACTTATTCATGCAGTTGGCATAAAATAATCAAAGACTGAAAGTGTGTTCAAAGGTTATAGGAATCACAAAACCCTAATATATACCTCTCCCATGGATGATTTCACCTTTTCAAAAGTGGATAGTAGCTCTGCCACCCTCTGGTTTGTGGCGTCTAGGATTTTTTTTCCACTTGTTCAGTTCCCGCTCCTCCTCGGCAGTGATGGGGAACAATTAATCAGCCGCTATCTAGGCTGGATCCATGCCGATTTAGATGAAAATAAATTCATCGGAGGTTTGATTCATGCCCTCTTCATCCTCTTCCAGTTGGGCCTTCAATCACAATATTATCTCAGATTGCACGTTGAGGGAGTTCGAGTGCTCAGACACCCGACTCTGTAACCGCTGGACCTCATCTTCAGCCTCATGGAGCCTCTTGATGTTCCTTGATTTCTTCTGCTGCCAACCCACACCGAGGCCATGGTCATGCTCCCGAATCTTCTCCACCATAAGATCTCGGATGAACATATGAGTACATTGGGCATCCACTCCCCTAGAAAACAGTTCGTGTAGTCTCCCGTGAAGTCTGTCCATCTCATCCAGCCATAGTTCTTAGGGGGTGTCATCAATGAAGTTCTTGATCCACTTCCATGATCGGTGATAGACTATTCTGTTGTCCTATTCATCAGAGGATGTATAGTCCCAGTTAGTGCGGTTGGCAGGCTCATATGCAGGGAATGCCCCTAGGAACTCATCAGTCGGGTCCACATCCGGTGTTTGATCCAGAATTGCGGGACTTGGGTTGTCCGACCGATCATCATCGTCAGACCCCGCCTCAATGATCCCCGACTTAGCCACCCTGACTATCCCACTAGTGATCAGGAGTTCCATTGTTCGATCAATCCGGTCCTCCACCTCTATAGTCACCGAAATTCCCTTGGTAAAGTCACTACTAGGGGTAACGAACAACCACACCAAAGAATCTCACACCATTTGGAGGAATGTGCATACAAAAAAGGGAGCATGCACATCATTTAACATGGTCGATGGATGACATTCATTAATTTGGTAGAGGAAACTTACAGTGATGGAATTCTATGTCTCGTCCTGGGGTTAATGTCGTCGGGACCCCGAAGTGTGGACCTCCATATATTGTTGGAAGGTATTAAGGATCGAGAGCCACTTTGGGTATTCTGGACCCACTAGACATACTGATCCCCCCAGTAGAAGGTGTGGACCCTGAAGGTACCACATCTTCATCTCCTGAAGGGTGAGAACGATTTCTATGCCCAAGGCCCTCCTACACAATTTAGATGTTTGCACGGAGTCCAAAATGACCTAAAAGTGGTATTTGAAGTAGGGTTTTGGGATCGTTACCTCAAGGGCCTTGGTGAAATCATCAAGATCCGAGTATCGATCCCTGACTTCACCTTCCTTCAATTGGCTCCCTCTCCTGGCCTCATCTCCGAAGGAAGATTCATCCGATTCTTCCGAAAGGAGGAACCATTCCCTTAATTCTGCAGCCGAAAACTTCGGGGGAGTGGTGCGATCGAGCAACACCTTATCTCAATCTATCATCGGACGCGGGGTACCCCAGGAGTGCACAATTCTTCCAGATTTGTCAGGTATTGCTCCACCTATTCTTGGGATACCACAAAGCCAGACCTAATAGGGAATATCCCAAGAATATCCATCCCTAAATGGTTTAGATGTTGCCACATCTCCGACTGGTCGAGGAATTTCTGGTTAACTTCCCAGATGTCCTAGGACTCCAGGAAGATAGAATTCTATGGAATATCAATGTGGCGTAGATGCTTCCTTAGAATCTGAGTGGTTATTATACGGAACCCTCTAGGTGGCCTCCCCTTAGGATACCTATTATCTTCTAGGACCACAAGGTTTGTTGCCACTGTTGCCTCTCCCCCAACTAGGGTGGGCCTCGCCACTACGGCAGACCCACTACCACGTGATGCCCCTGCCGCCTTCCAACCTCAACACTATGTTTTGGGAGGCATTCCACCATCAAATCAAATTGTTGGTTGCTTCAGAATTTCCTCTAGGTAGGCCTCCTCCCAACTCTAGGAAGATTCTTTCACTAAACCAATGGAAGTGGTCAGAGGAGGCAACTGGTTCTACATCTTCCCATCTTCCCATCTTCCCAAGTGAACATGAACCACATCTGCCTCATCACACATGGGTTTTCCTTGTAGAAAACCCTCATATAGAACTGTAGGGCTAGTTTCTGGATGCACCGGAATAGCCGAGAAATCAGTGTGGGGTGTAGGGCTCGCAGAGAGGCTCACGATCCACCATTTTCACCAGAACTCCACCTTGATAGGCCAGGAGTTCATAACATTTCTCCTTTGTTACACATACATCATTAGTGAATACCCCCGTCTACAACAGAAATGGGTGGAGATTTAACTCCTCCACCTTCCACACTCGGTTCATAACAGACGATGTGGTCAGCTTGTCTGGAATTCTCTCGGAAGCATTCAGGATGGATGAGAAGAAGTTAGATTCCGTAGGGGAAATGGGCCTCTGGTATTCGTAAACACCCCTAACGTGTGCCGCTATCCACCCATAAAAAAGTTGGAATATCCCACATATTCTTTGTGGCCTCTTCCCCCCACTGATATGTCATATTATCTTATATTTCTTGGTGAGAATCAGGATCCTGAGGTTGACCCGCCCTCCTGTCGCCAACATGGACACCATAATAAATGTGATTGGTCACACTCCCATGTTGGTGTCCCTCACTGGTAGGATCTAACCGAAGATGGGAGCCGCGATGAATGCTTCTTGTCTGACTATCGGTTGTTGTTCAATGATGACTCTAAATACCCACTTCTTCCACTGACTGTCCTCCAAAAGTCACCATTATTAGTGCTACTTACTCCAGGCCCCCTTCGGGCAAGTCTGAGGCCTCTCAAAAAACTGTCTGTCCTTTGCGAAGTTTAGGAACTATTTGAACCACTGCCTGAAATGGACATCCATCACTGCCTCCTTATCCTCTCCCAGAATAAGCTCCATCAAAGCCATACCCAATAGCGAAATTTGATCCAGGTCCTCCCATGCACTCATGATCAGGAGGAATTCATCACACATAGCCCCCAACATTAGGACCCCTGAGATCTGGTAGACGCCATACAAGTTGATTCCGACTTCCCCATGGTAATATGTTGGTCCTCGATGACCATCTTCCCAACAGCTCTGGCATCAGCTACTTCAGCTAGTATATGTGAAACCAGGAGGCCCATGCAGCCTCATAAAGGCCCACTCTTCTTAGATCTTCCCCAAACTCCTCACATGAGGCGCCTACCCAGTAGGCCTAGGCCCAATCATCTTTGAAGTTTCCACCCTGGCACAGGTCCCCCTCCTTAGACCACCCCTTCTTCGGGTTCCCCAGAGCTACCTTCAATATCATCTGATGCTTGGGTGGAGACATCACTGACTATATCTATTTCCTGTCAACATTATTCAGGTGGTTGTAATAGCAGTCAAGAATGACAGGTGTAAAGTCCCCCCGGGCATGGCCGTCAGCCGCCCTGAACCATCGGTGATGGCACGACGTGCTCCTGACTAGTAAGCTGATTCGTCTTGACTTATTCCTGGGATGAAGACACCATCCCTCCACCCGAATCCATATAAAGTAATCCTCTGGAATAACAGGTAGTTCCTCTGGCACTCCGATTGCAGCTCTGCCAAAGAACCATGGTCAGAGTGGATCCGAATTAGCTCTCTTAAACCCAAACTATTCACAATATCATCCCTTCAGGTAGCATTCACAAGGACCCCCTGGGAATATTCTTGACGATCCATTTCGTATTTCTTGGTTAGGGAATTTTTTGGGTTCATTCACGAAGCTTGTTCACAGAGCGCGTTCACCGAGTCTATTCACAGATCCCTGCCTCGGCCTCTGAACACAAAGTCACAAAGCACACAGATGGAAAGTCAAAGACTTTCTATACACCGCGAAGCGGAAAGCCTGATTCACGGAGTGGAATCATAGAGTACGCGGAGCTTTACGAATCGAGAGTGATAAAATCAAAAATCACAAAAGTAGAGAGAGGACAAATGATATGTCAAAGCCTCTATTTGTAGGCTATGACCCTCACAGATTCGTGTTGCGTCTCGACCATAGTGAGTTTCATGGAGTGCCCATCCAACCTGTTTCTTTCCAGATCGGTGAACCTCCTTCGTGAGCCTGCTTCACGAAACGGCCGAGGAATTTTGGCGATTGACCCTCATACATTGACCCTTGGCTTCTCCTCAGCTCCAAGTCTGAGGGAGGGCATTTGTTAGAGCCCAAAATCTAAAGTTAGAAGGATAATAATAATGTCTCTGAAGCTGCCTCATGAAGACCTTCCATCGAGCCCCCTTTGACGTTCGCGAGCCCACTATGAAGTGAAGAGGCGGGATGATCCTTGAGCTGATTTGAAGTCCGTGAGCCCAACGCGAAGCAAGGAGGCAGGATGATCCGTGTGCCCCATTGACTATCATGGGCCCTCGGAAAAGCGAGGTGGTGGGATGATCAGGAAGGCCCCTTGATGTTCGTGAGCCGACGTCGGAGTGGAATCCAGCTTCACGCAGAGCGAGCTCTGCTTTGCCGCACCTCTTGTATATAAATACCAGCATCCCCCCATGACCAAATGATGGATCATCTAACCTTTCATCTTATTAGCTCTAAAATCATTAAGTACCTTATGCTCTACGAACCATGAGTTTCTCAAGGTACTTTTCCTCTGTGAAGTGCTTCCCCTTTGCCTTGTTTTCACCCCCCCTTTCGAGAGGGATGCCTTTAGCAAAGCCCACATGCCTTCGTGAAGGAAGGAGATCCTCACATGGGCTCAGGTCATCACAGAGTGTTTATGCTTTGCAAAGAACTCCCCATGAACATATGACTCAAATTCTAAGACAGAGTCACTGTGCCTCACAAATAACATTGCTTCATAGGATCTTGCTTCACGAGGCACCCATGCTTCGTAGGTCTTTGCTTCGCGAATTCCCTTCCACTTTACAAAGCACATCTTCTATGTACCTATAACTGATTCCAAGGCTAGGCCACATCACATCGTGAAGCATGCACCTACACGAAGCCCTTTTATTTCATGTAGCACTAGATCTCTATGAGGCCTCTACTCATAAACTCTTTTTCACTGCAAGTCCCTCTCCCGTGCAACCTCCTAGGTTCGTACGAAGAAATTTCAAGGTCCCTTGGACGACGCTGCCCGTTGCATTGCTTCTCCTCATGAATCTTCGCATAGGAATGCTAATGGATATTGCTTTTCGGATATCCATACTAACATGGACCCCAAATGGTTCGCTTCATAACACCCCCTAAACACGACATTGTCAGCGCATTCTCTTCCCCAAAGTGCATAGGGTACCGGTTATGTATGTCCTTGGTGTGAAGAGTAAACCCACCTCGTCTGAGCTACATGACATTAAACTGCCAGGTACCATCATCCTCACCGATGACGTTAAATTTTGACTTCCCCCCATGTATCCTACACGGGGAAAGGGCAACCATCATGTTTTAATCCCCTAGAGTTTCTTCCAGGAGGCAGCATCTATGCCCCCTCCTTTCTTCGATGCCAAATCCACCTCCCTATAGGATTTTTCGCCGCTGAGCCTCCATACTGGAGTAAGTCCCAACCCCTTTGGACTTCTTACCATGCATAAGCCCCTATTTACTCTTTTTTCTATGATCACATGTAATCCCCACTTCACCTCCCACAGACACATCCTTCGGGACGTGATCGTCAGGTATTTTCTTTCTCTTGTTTTTCACATCGAGAAGGACTCACGTGCGATTAAAGAAAGAACTAACCATGACATCCTCCTTGGGAAGCCTAGAGTGAAAGCCATACACCACATGAATTAAAAGGTAATTGATCCATGCCATGTCAAGGTACTTCTAAATCCTCTATGAGGATCATGTACACCATCCATTGGTTGATCCAGCCCCCTTCACGTCGGTTCACCAAAAAAATGGGCTGCCTCAGAGCATAACCCTCAAAATACCCTATAACCTGAACAACAATGTCTTTGATCCTTTCCATGGAAAGGTAGGTAGGAATACTCCACGAGGATCAATCCAACCATCCATTGGTCCCGACCATTTCATGTCGGTGCACCAAACTCCGCCTGGAACTACGAGGTCTTTGATCCATGCTAAGGAAAGGTACTTAGGAATCCTCTATGAGGTTCAATACCACCATCTGTTGGTCACTCCGACCACCTTCACGTCGGTTCACCAAAACCATGGGTAGCCTAGAGTGTAAGCCCCACAGCAAACCGAAACTAAGAGGACTGTGATCTTTTCCCAGGAAAGGTACATAAGAAACCTCTATGAGGTTCAAGCCCATTATCCATTAGTTCCGATCATCTTCACGTCGGTTCCCACATCAACATAAACTATGAGCTCTTTGATACTTCCCAAGGCAAGGTATGTAAGAAGCCTCCATGAGGTTTAAGCCCACCATCCATTTGTTGCTCTGAACCCCTTCATGCCGATTCACCAAAACCTTGGGTTTCCTCAGAGCGTAACCACCAAATGCCCCTATAACCTGGACTATGAGGTCTTTGATCCTTTCCAAGGCAAGGTACGTAGGAAGCCTCCATGAGGTTCCATCCCACCATCCATTTGTCCCTACCATCATCACCTCAGTGCACCAAACACCTTATAGAACTACATGGTCTTTGATCCTTTCCAAGGAGAGGTACGTAGGAAGCCTCCAAGAAGTTCATGCCCAACACTTGGTCGCTCTAAACCTCTTCACATTGGGTCACCAACACCTCTTGTATCCTAGAGTGTAATCCCCACACCCAAACCAAACAACAGGGACATTGATCTTTTCCAAGGAACGGTATATAGGAAGCCTCCCTGAAGTTCAAGCCCATTATCCATTGGTTCCGACCATCTTCACATCGGTTCCCACATAAACTTAAACTATGAGGACTTTGATCTTTGCCATGGAAAGGTACATAGGAAGCCTCCACAAGGTTCATGACCCACTATATATCTGCACCCAAGGTCCCCATTCACGTTGATTTGACCCCATCTAGCAGTAAGATGTTGTGACCTCAATCAACGGTAAGCCGTTGTGACCCCATTCAACGATAAGTCGTTGAAATACCTACCCAGTAGTTAGCCATGGTGACCCCATGCAATGGTAATCCACTGAAAACCACAATCGGATGTAAGTTGTCATCAGATGATGTATGCAGACTTTGATTCCCTACCACGAAGATACGTAGGAAGCCTATTCGAGGATCAAACCGAAAACCACCATCATCCTCATGACGGTTCCATCCCATTCACCATCCACTTCATGGAAACTTCCATCAACCATCCTCATTCTTACCCGGGCCACCACATCCTCATGGGATCATGCCACCCTATTCTCCATTCCATTTAACATCATTCTGAAAGCCAACCATACGTGGGCCCCAACACCAGTGTTCCCTCTAGAGGTTGCACCCATCTGATCCACTCTTGTCAGTGTTCTAATCAGTCTGATCCATCTCCGCTAGCTGTTAAACATTCGGCATACCCTGTGTTAAACATGGGAAGCTGAGGAAAACCACATATACATTCCCACGACATATAATTCCCCACATCCGATGTGGGATGCCTCAGGTTCTTGTGCCATTGAGAATACCTATAATAAGGGACAATATACAGACACACCTGTGTCCCAGCGTCCATACATGCCAGAGATGCCCAACGAGACTACTCCCCTAACTGAAGGTTGCTGCCCTGACTGGACCCTTTGGAATGTCCCGTCGAAAGCAGTGTAATTAACTATTGTTCATGAAGATATGTCACTAGGATGAGTTTAACGAACAACGTCTTAAATATATAAGGGAGACCCGGACTAGGTTTCGAGTTCCGAGGAGGTATCCACGGAAAGAAGAACCGACATCCCATCATCCTGTTTTGATTAAGGATAAATCTTCCTTGAAAATGTGATAGATTCAGCCCACCTTTGGAAAGCATTAATGTGGGGAAATAGCTACACGTCTTCCATAGAAAAATGCACGCGCCCCATAGAAAGCTTCAGAAACAACATTAATAATTACATTTTTATATCGTCATCACATCTATTGATACAACCCCTAAAAATTTATGCACATAACCTAAGGATGAGATAAAAAGTATTGTATTTTTTGGGTGATGATTCAACTAGAATAGATCTCATAATGATCCAAAATACTAAAATTCACCTGTATGTGATTTATCTATAGCCACACTTTATGGAGTTTAGTTTAGGTTAGGTCTATAAAAATCCATAGATACAACACATCCTTCCAAAGATTAAAAAAATGAGCCTCATAAGTGAGAATATACTAATTTATTCCATTTATTATACTTCTGATATTTTTTAATACGATTACTTCTATTCATACCCTCCAATTAAACATCTATGTTAAAACAATGAAATTTTAATTATAATGCATTTTAGTTTCATTCAATGTTACATAAAACAAATAATAAATAATTTTAAGAAATTGTAACTTTTGGGTTGTTACAAAATACACCACGTCAAAAAAAAATTGGTTTATAATATAAAAAATTCCCTAGTAAAGAAGAAATTGAGATAAAAACCCTTAAATTAGATTACCACTTGGTTGAGAATTCTTTAAATTTTTGTATAATAAACTAAGAACCCTTAATTAATTTTTTCGGAACCTCATTCATATTCATTATATTTTTTGAATATTTTTTATTCATCTATTATATAGTGCTTACTTATTTTTAGTTGATATTAATAATTGGTTATTATTGGTTTCAATAGTTTATTGTTTTTTTGATATAATGTTATTATTCATCATTCCATGTTCATGAGTTAATAATATATAGATATTAAAGGTACTATTATATAATTTTAATAATGAGTTATAAAGTTTCATGTTCATTCTATGAGGGTTTTGGGTATGGATCTCTGAGATGAAATCCATAATGCTATTATGTGCATAAATTTAATGAATAAAAAGTGGTATATTAACAGTAGGATAAATAATAATATTACCATTATAGAACAAAAAAAATTATTTACTTATTAATATCATATTTTTTCATTAAATAAGTTTCCATAACCATCCATGATAAAATATTATAGCATCATCCATGTAGGTAGTTTAACCGACCCAAATAAGAACACGTTAAAATCAATGGATGAGTATTTTTGTGAATTAATTTTATTATAATAAATCATTATATAACTTTAATGATACTGTTTATATGTTATTAAATATATAAATTACAATTTTTTATTAGTTAAAGGTAGAATATAATATAAAATTAATGATAACAAGTCCTTAGAAAGAAGAAATTGTATCTTCTCTTAGAAACCTTCTTGGTTTGGAAGGAATTAGTGAATTCTATTGAGACTAGAAGCTACCAAATATTAGAGATTCATATTAGGGAAGTAAATATGATATATTATATGTAATAATTTCAATTTTAGGTGAGTATTTTATGATTATGTGGATGGGTCCTTTTATAAGTGGAAAGGAATTGAATTTTCACAAATACTAATTCCTTAATGTGTAAGGAATGGGATTTCTCATTGAATATGTATATCAAGTTGAAAAAATTGGAAAAGGGTTGATTTTATTTCTATTATTACATTATAAAATCATTTATATATATATATATATTTTGATATTTTAGGACTTTACTCCTTAGTTATTCCCTTTTTACCTTATTTAACCTTTTCATTGACAAATCATTTTTTACCTCTACAACTTATTTTTATGGATAAAACTGAAATTGAAGTTATTAAATAATTTTTATTTGAATATTCCAAATATTAAATTTATTTTATTTTATTCAATTTATAAAATTGATAAAAATTAATTTTCATAGCACATAAAAAACAATTTTTAGAAAAATATAATATTAAAGGATAAAAATAGTTTATTATTATTCATTTCCAAGTGAAAATATTTCACTAAATATTTATTTCTTTATATATACATTATCTCTACATTTCATTAATTTTATTATTCAATAATGATTGCTTTTATTTTATTAAGATTAAATTACACATTATATAAAAAATGTATACTTTTATGAATTTTTTTTAACATCAAATGATTTAATTCATAATTCTTTCAGGTTCATTACATTATTATAAGAATTAATTTATTTTTTTCAATAAATTTTATTGTATACAACCTTTATAATTTAATTAAATTAATTCAATAAAATTAAAATTTCTTAAAATTCTTAAATGTTTCAATTACACATAATAATGAAAATTTACATATATAATATGTCACATTAATAATTATATGCTCATATAATTTGATATTATACCCTAAAATCCACTAAATACCTATACACAGTGCCAATGTGTATGACAAGAAAGTATGGATATTTTAATTATCGATTTAGCTAGCATTTATTGTGTAGTAATTTCCATGATCTTGAACTTCTCCCGTAGAATATTTCACTCAAGTCTTAATTATTGAAGTTCAACTTGTTATTGGTCTATATAATACACTAGGGACTCTATATTTTTTTAACAAGTAAAATTGAGTCTCATAATTTAAACCTATATTACTTGATTCCATAGCTTCAAATTTCAACATAGATTTCGTAACATAGTAATTTCTATTTATACCTATCAATTCTATAACTACGTTACAATAGTCTTATTTTAATTAAATACAACTTATAATTTCAATCAATAATCATACATATTCTTAATGATCGTATTGTTACCCATATATGTCCAACAAACTTATAATCCAAATGGCTATATAAACCCAAAGACCATATAATTCCAACAACCATATAAATCCATCATCCATATTATATAACAGTAAGATTTCATTCCAATATATAACCTTACAAACACTACTAAAATAATTCATCTTATTTACTTCTATATAAACATGTTTGTTATATTTATAATGGTCTTCCTTCTTTCTATATTGACAATCAGGGTTTTAATCTTAATGGAAGACAAGGGGAATAATGATTTTATATTGATGGTATTTATATTTAATAATGGAGTTATTTTCTAGTACTTTTCTTGATGATGTTTCATGTGGTATTATCATAATGTATTAATGTTTATTTTTTGTTGTAATATTTTCTATTAATATGTTCTATTCTGGTTTTTTTTAATTTAATGTTGTGTATAAAATAATCTATTCAAAATAGTATTTTTTTTATAGATAAATTTATTATAAAATTTTATGGGTTTAAATTCTCATCCCTTAGGTAAATTGTTTCCTCAAAATTTTAAGTATATATAACTAATGAAAATAAATAATTTTATATATAAGTTATAACTAAATATATAATTTTTTATTAGATATAAAACACACTATCATTGGAAGGTCTAGAATCTCCTTCACCCTCAAAAATAGGCATATAATGATATTTTAGTTTATCATAATAATTTGTGAAAAAATATTATTCATTAAGGATATAAAAATATATAGTTTTGAATGATTTTCATGGGGAAAACCTTATGTTTCATTTGATATATAAATAAGTGTACACCATTTATTCACTTTACTATCCAAATATTAGATGGAAAGGATGAATTTTTCATTCTCAAAGCATGAAAATCAAATATATTCTTTTAGGTTGATCAATTTTCAATAATTAACTGATGGAGAAATCCACTATAGTACAATGGTTTTCATTATATAAAGGACTCAATGCTGAATTATTCCTATAGTTTTTAGCCACAAACTAAACCAAAGTTATTAGTGTGAATAAGATCAGATTCAAATATCATATGAATTTTAAAACATATCCAATGTATTCATAAACAATGAAAATTTTGTTAATTGTTCAATGTCGATTCATTTTTAACGAATCGAGTAAATAATACCACATGATTATGTGTTACAATCCATACAATTGAAATAATTTCCATAAACAGTTCATAGTTGACCTGATACTGATAGACGTTCATGGGTTGATTTAGGATATAAAATATGATTTCCTTATTCTAGAAATTAATTTCTCTTATATGTTGAGAAGACCAATTCATGCCCAAAATCACATAAAATTTGCCTAAAGGGAGAAAAATAAAATTTCCATGAAGAGAATTTTCACAAAATTCTATTAGAGTGGAGTTATATAATTAAGATGAAATTGTCACACTTCTTTAAGTTTTCAATGATAATTAAATATCTAGTATTGGGGCGGTGATTTGATACCCATTGAAAAATTTCTATATATAATGGAGTCTGCTGTAACATCCTGGTTCTGGGTGCCTCCCAAGGGTGCCCCATACACGGTTTGTCACATGGCCTCAAGTGCATTTACCCCAAAAAGCAGAGGCTTTCAACTATAAGTGAGGGAGTCAGGTGTGATAGTGGGGAAACTATGCCCCCATTTCTAGAGTAACATAGAGTAAAAAATAGTAAACAGTAACAGAAGCAGTAATACCATACAACAGAAATGAACAGTGGAATAATGATAGTATAAACAACTAAAACATATATAAATAAATGATGCATGTCACATGTATATAGCAATGCAGAAACACACTTCATAATTCTATAAATACAATACTGAAACAAATGTATATAAAATAGTAAACTCTAACAGTATCGCAAGCCTCAGCTTGGTCCCATGATCTCCAGCTCTAACAACACTCAAGTACCTGATGAAAAAGGGAACATTCCCTTATGTATTCTTGCAACCGTATAGTCTTCCTAGCAAAAAATCATTACCCAAAATGGATGTGAGACGAATCCATATTAGAAAACACCAAAAGATGTATGCTTAACAGTTAGTGAAAGTATATAGCTAGAAATACACAAAAATGAAGAAATAAAGTAGGATGTTCTCAAAAGTAAACAATCTTAAAGTTTCTAATAACATTTATTTATATTTATTAATTATTTAATCCATTAAATAATGTAACATTGGGATTTATATTGAGTTCTATATGCCCATGTAAACTAGTGAACACATACATCTTAGAAGACCGTCTAAATAACTATTTAAAACCGAGTCCAAGCTAGTGATTTGGCTTGGCAGACTCATAACAGAAAAGAAACAGTAATTTGTAACAACCCTCTGGGAAATATATCACTGTCTAACCCCTTTGGTTTAACGCAGAACTAATAAATTTAAAATTACCACCAGGAAAAAATCTCAAGGTCAATACCCCTGGGTCCACATGGAATCAATATTTTATACAGGACCTCCGGGTCGCTCTCACGGTCAATACCCCCTTGGTCAAAATTTATACCAAGGATCTCAAAGTCCTATGTAAATAAATATGTAACCCCCCCCCCCAATTTTCCTAGTACAAGGATCTTATGGTCCAAGTAAGATCATTGTGCATACACAATTCATTTAAGGATATATATGCACTTCAACTATCACATGGATAAACATTAACCAAATCTTAATAAAACATCATATATAACCAAAAAACTCCATCCTAAATAACTCAAGGCTTGTAAAAAAAGGTATTCCTCATTGGCAACCTAATACAAATGGCCAATAATGGTCAAACAAGGGTATAAACCCAAGGGGTGTCCCATAAACAATGAATCAAACCTTACGTTTATTCTATAACCCCTTTTAAATCATTTAAACCATGGTAGGTAAATAATAGGGCTAAATACAAAACACATAATACCCCAAACATTTCTATTCATCACTTTAAGATTATATAATCCAAAGATAATCGAAAGAAGGCACAAAATGCATACCTTGATGTGGTATAGTGAACAGTCTCGAACGTCAACCCTTGAATCATCCTATAACATCATAGATCTAAAAAAAGGTCCAAATAATTTATCCTTGAAAAACATACGATAGAGGACTAATAAGGTAGATAAGCACTAGGGAAAGAGATAACTCACTGGTGGGAATCCAATGCACCTGAGGACGTCTCAATATCAGCTCAAACGAAGGAACGTGAGGAGCTCGAATATTTTTAGCCACATGTCGCTCTCCTGTATGAATGACGTGAAGAAGAAAGAAGTTCTAGAGATGAGACATAATCTTGATCTGATTAATAAAATACGAAGAAAAGTACACAACATGTTCACTTAATGTAAATTCCATGTATAAGCCTCAACCAACCCCATATTTAGGTGGTCTTCCAGGTAACATACATGGCCATGTATGTAGCACCCCAGGTAAATAAAGATTATGAAATTTTTATATTTATCCATATTTGTGAATAAAATATTAATATTACTTTAAAGGGGACTCTATGCTCGATGGCGTACCCAATACGCAACAACAAGTTTCTTGGGAATATTACGTTGCACTCTAATAATAAAATATTATTATTTTAAATAGTAGTTAATGCCTAGCCGTTGTAATGGTGGTAATGAACAGAACTAACTATAAAATGATTATATATGTTTGTCAAATAGTTTTACTCTTTACAATAAATTTTAGAGGATTAAAAATGCGAATGAATCCAATTTTAAGCGTAGACATTCTAATATTCTTTAAAAGGTCGATTAACCGCCTTTTGAAGGTGAACCTCTTTTAAATCCACTTTTTGAAAATTTTATGTGTTATATAAAATTATTATTTAGAATCAGGACATCAAAATTTACTTTGTTTAAATTTTTGGTATCTTTCCGATAAAGATCATTTTTTTAATGAATAGTGAAAAATGTTGTATTTAAATTGAAAACCTATTTTCAATCTAATTTATTTATATGATTAGATTATCTTTTTAATTGTTTTTAAAGTAAAATTAGAATATATTTTTACCATTTAATCCAATTGTTGTCGTTGGAATTAATTTAACTTTGAAATTGGACTTAAACTAGTGTCGATCTTTTGATACTTATTGTTTCATAAAAACACGATATTTTCTCTGACAGGGGGAATTAATTATTAAATTAATTAATGAAACTTATATTTTTTTAATTTTGTAAAATAGAAATCATTTTGGAATTCGGAATATCAAATATAGCTTAGGGTGAAGTTTTGGTATTTTTCCGAAAAACTTCAATTTTTGATGAATAGTGAAACCACTAAGTGGTACTTAAAAAACTGATTTTTCATTTAAATGAAATTTTTACCACCACTGTGTTTTGAATTTCAAAAATCCAACATACATGGTTGTCATTAATAAGTAAAATTTGGTTCAATGGGATTAAAATAATTTTTTTTGGTGAATAGTAACTTTTATGTTTTAATCGCGATTAGAGGTAATTAGTGTTGTTTAAAGTAAAAATAATGTTTTAATAATATGAGATGATCTTGACACATGTCCTACCATAATTGGATGTGTCATGGCCGACCAAGACAATCCATGGGTCAACTTGGGGACCCCATGGAGACACTTTGGTTGGGAAATGTCATAGATAACTTTTTTTAATGTTAAAATTAAAATGTCACAAACATGAGTTGTTTAACTAACACAATTTTTACATGGGGTTATACAAGTCATATTTTTGACTATAAATAGTAATTGGATATATAAAAATATTTCCTACATCATAGTATTTTTTTATAATTTTTAGACATTAAATAAATTAAATTATTTATGACATCATGATGATGCAGCGATGACCTCATTATTTAATGATTTAAATAAAATGGAAAGATAATGTAAACCCTAAGACCTACACATGTCCAAAATCTATTGTATGGGTGGATTTCGAACCCTTATCACCTTATCCTAGAAACACATCAATGTGGGGCCATTAAAATCCGAAACTCATTCTAAAATATAGTAACATTTCTTTACTTTCCTAGGGTGCCCCTCCTCTCCTCTTATAAAAGGCCCCCACCTCTACCTCCTTACCCACACTTCCAAAGCCTTTGGCTCGGACAAACCCTTCCCATTTTTTCTCTCCATATCCCTCTCTAACTCTTATAATCCTCACTTTGGCCAGAAGTCTACCCAAGGAAGCCTTTGAGCTCAAACCAAAGGGAGTTACCCGATTTTAAGGTAATGTCTTCACTTTAGTTGTTGTTTTTATTTTGCTTCTCCAACCCCCTAAACTCTTTTTATTAATTTATTTCGTAACAACTAATGTATCTTCAATATACTAGGATGTTTTTATAAGAAGTATTCGAGCTACACTTACACACATCTACATCTAATGGTTAAGGAACATACTGTTTCCGTGGATGGAGAATTTCTGCCTAATGAAACGATGATTGTTCAACAATCATATATAACCTTCAAAGGTGGCCATTAAGATGTGACTATATTTATATATTATATATAAAATGTTTATGTTTTACTTAAGCTACTGTATGTTTAATTTATGGAATATCTTTATGGTTTCCATTATGGGTAAACGCGATATCTTCATTTAAGGAAGTGCGGACTACCGCCCCCTTAAAGTGATTTGATTTGTTATTAACATATGTGGGACGTATAAAGGATGGAGTTATGATAATATATATGATATTATACCGGAATTATAATATAGATTTATATAATTATGAGTCCATTCTATAAAATAAGAAATAGAAATGAAAGTAGCATAATGTTCATAACACGGTAATAAGTGATATAAAAGGAATAATGAACTTGAAAAAGGTTCTTAAGCAAGTAGAAATTAACTCAAGTTTATTAGTCAGGAATATAGAGAAACGAACAAGACAAGTCGGACTTGAGGTAAGGGATCCTACTCCTCTCTTTCTTTTTAAGTACACTCTTTTATGTCATTCATTTTAAAGACCATATTTATTGTTATTGGGATGTTATTTTATATTAATCATACCATAATTTTTATGTTCATACGATTAGAGAACCTATTCTCTCTCATCAATCCATTTTGAACGTTTTGAGTGGCGCCGTTAGGGTGCCGAATTTTCATAAGGGATCCAACCACTCTCATTCTTTTTAAGTAATCTCTTTTATGTCATTTCTTATAAGCTCATATTTATTATGTTTTAGGATGTTATTTTATATTCACCATACTATAATTTTATGTTCATATTTTTAGAGACCCTATTTGATATCATAAATCCATTTTTGGATGTTTTAAGTGGTGCCGTTAAGCTGCCGAGTTTTCGTAAGGGATTTTTCATCTCACTTTTATTCCCGTGAGATTTATGATACATTTTCCACAATTTCCTTTGAGTGGTGTATGTACTGACCATTATTTTACTAATTGTGTAATACAATTTCATTTATGAGTATTTAGATCAATGTTTTATTGTCCTTCTTTCACGGGGTGTATGTTTCGAAAGATACCCATGTTGGTAAGGGAACCTTTCACCCTCCTCTTTTTGAAAGACTTATTTTGTTATGTCTTTTAATTCACATGACATTTTGTTGGGATATGTTCTTCTATATCCTTAGTGATTTAAATTTAATGTCCAAGTGATGAGATACCCTTTTTATCTCACATCAACTCATTTTCTGAATTTTGTAGTGACGTCGTTAGGATGTCGATTTTTTGCAAAGGAACTTCTTAACCCAATTTTGATTCTTTGGGATAAGATTGTACTCCTTGAATATGTCTTTCTATGAATATGTGTGAAAAAACCTATAATTTTTTTACACTTAATATCCAATTATATTTGGTGTATTTTTTTTTCACACATAATTATGTAATTGATTTACACTTAATCCAAGGATACCATATTTGTATGGGACTTCGTCTCAATCTCCTTTCATTGAGCCATATTTTGTTTTATACACAACCTTCTTTTATACGGTGTATAAAACCCTTTTACTTTTATATTTATCTGAAAGGAATCTTTTTTATACAAATCTTTTTACTAAATGACAAAAGGGAATGTTTTTGTCGTACGTATACGGCGACAACGACTTCTCCACCGCCATGACCATTATTTGAGTTTCAGCTTCCTCTACAAGCCATACATTTTTTATAATGAAAAATAAATACCATTTTTACTTTTCTTTTATTTTGGTATTGAAAATGGTTTTCATAATGTTTTTATATCAATGTGTTGTATTGATATCTTGTGATTGAAAAGTGTAAATTTTATGTTTCCTTTATGGATGTTTTATGTGATACGATTTTATTAAGGTTCTTGGGCATTATTATGAATATGGGTGGTTCCGTGATAAACTAAGGGCAGGTGAGCCTGATATAGCTCTCCAATGCATTGGGTAACATGAAGGGGTAAAACATTAAGGTTTCTCCGAAGAGATTTAGCAAATATACTGTGATGGGTATTCCAAACGTAACCAAGAGGGTTACTCCCTACGTAAGAATGTTATGAATTCCTCATGTTACCTTTATGTCTTATGATTTCTATGATTTATTCGTGATTTTATGAGGTATGTTAAAATGATTTTGTTTTATTGGTAAAGTATGATTTCATTCTTATATATACATGTAATCATGTTTCCTTTCCATATTTTTATATCCCTTACTGAGCTTTTTATGCTCATCCCATGTTTTTGAAATGTTTTTCACAGGTCAAGGGAAGGGTACATGATATGATGATAGTGTCAAGGAAGTGTCAAGAAAGAATCCATGTGTTATTTTAAATATGTTTCCGTTGATGGGAAAACTGAATACTATATTTTATGTAACCACTTTTTTTAAATGTGGAATGTAATGCAAGTTTTATGATCTAATTCTCTAAAACTATAAACCTAAAAATATCCTCAATGTGTAATCTTGTAATAACTCAAGATTAAGTAAGGTTTAAGGCCGGGGCCCTATAGTTGGTATCAGAGGTCGGTTTAGACAACTTTAGGGATTATGAGTTTTTGTTAGACACATGGTTAGTCCCTATATCTATTATTTCAGTTAAATCCTTATTTTATAACTTTTTTTCAGGACAAGTAAAGTCAGTTACGAATGGAAGGAGAATGATCTCAAATGACATTCCTATCTCTTCATGATGACATGCATGCAATAATTATTGTAAAGTCATGTTCGGATGATTGTGAAACTTTTTCTAGCATACAACTCACTTGAAAGCAGTTGTTTGAGATATCAAACACCTCCTCTATACCTCTTTATCATCGTGGATCATGGGTTGTTTTTAGATAAATACTATTTTCACAATATTCTCATATTTTCAAGAAAGGTAAATATTATCATGGTATTTTCAAATATTTTACCTTATCACAAGAATTTGAAGCATATTATGAATTTAAAAATCGTGCTGAGGAAGGAGAACCTTGCACAACCTATGTATATTTTCTTTTAAAATATAGTCTCTCAGCACATACTTATGTTATTTTAAAAGGACCAATAATAGAATGTTTCAACTCAAATTCTGTCCGACTATTTTATAGAAATCATGTTTTATTAGATGTTTTGGAATTATATGTTATACATGATTATTTTCCAAAACTGTTTTTCTATAAACACCCATATGACCCATGTTGTAGAAGGTTTATTTGGATGGAGAAAGAAAATGATTTTGATGTATCTCTAAATCATTGTTGTAATGCATGGGACGTCTACCTATGTGAACAAGATGACGATGAAACCGAGTGGACAAGGTATGCTATTATTCATTTTGGGAATCGTTGTATTTTATCTTATAGTGGTGAAATTAGACTTCAAGAATTACGATGTTGAGATCGTAACAAATTTGGATGAAAATGGGAGGTATAAGGAAACTATTGAGATTAAAAAATGTTAGTGTTATTTTTGGAGTTTTATAAAAAGAACAAAACGTAGACCGTGTGAGAACCCGTCGTGTCGGACAAAGATGCAATAATCGAACCCAAAAACAAAGGGCAACTTTAATTTATCGCCTACCACTAGACTACGTGAAGTCCCTGGTTAGTTTGACTAATTCTTTTTAGTTAGATGATTTTATGAATCAAGAGTAAGTTTATTTTGGGTTATCTATGGAAATGATTAACCTATCATCGAGGATATGTGATTTGGTTAATTACTTTTCAATATGAGAATTTAAGAGAAACTGATGTTATTTGGAGATAAAAGTTAATTTGTACCTTGGAAGACTATGTGACTGAATCCTTAAAATATTCGGGTTTCAATCATAGTTTGGTTTACTTTGAAGAATTTTATGGATAAATTGTTTATCGAATGGTCCTCGTTGAACTTTGGGTTTTGTTGGACAAATTTTGGAGACTAAGAATAGATTTTCTTTTTATAAAGGGTTATCCTTTTCTGGATTATCTGATCTTGTACTAACCTTTTTGGTTTTGGTTTTGGTTAATTTCTAAAGACATGGGAAGTATATTGTTCTCTTTTGTGGATTAGGTTATTCTCTAGAAGTTGATTATAGTACTCTTAATGTGAACAAGTCTTCCTAAATACTCGTCTTTTAGAGAAAATATGGGTTTGTGGAAGGAATCTAATTAAAGTTGAGAGTCAACATGATAAGTGATTATGTTTCTTTATGAATAAATTCCTCAATAAAAAGTAACTTAAAACAAAAATGTTGTCTATTAACTTTTCCAACTGGGGAATCGAATACCGTTTAACCCATCACAAGTTTATGATTTTCTGGTGGTTAACTTTCACCTAAACATGTTTTCTATCACTCTCCATCAGAACATGACCCGTTGTTTTCTCCTCCATGCCCATGTTTTCCTACATGGAATCCTAGTATGGCTTAACTTGGGTGACCTCTATACTTCCCTTTCTTTATTGTAAAGTGATTGTTTTAACGACTCTTGTTCCGATGTGGGACTTTCAAGGATGTTTCCAAGCCCAATTTTAAAATTGCGAGGACGCAATTCCCAAAAGGGGAGAAGGATGTAACACCCCAGGTAAATAAAGAATATAACATTTTTATATTTATCCATATTTGTGAATAAAATATTAATATTACTTTAAAGGGGATGCTATGCTCGATGGCGTACCCAATAAGCAACAACGCGTTTCTTGGGAATCTTACATTGCACTCTAATAATAAAATAATATTATTATAAATAGTAGTTAACGCCTAGCCGTGGTAATGGCGGGAATGAACAAAACTAACTAAAAAATGATTATATATGTTTGTCAAATATTTTTACTCTTTATAATAAATGTTCGAGGATTAAAAATGTGAATGAATCCAATTTTAAGCGTAGACATTGTAATATTCATTAAAAGGTCGATTAACTGCCTTTTGAAGGCGAACCTATTTTAAATCCACTTTTTGACAATTTTATGTGTTATATAAAATTCTTATTTAGAATCGGGACATCAAAATTTACATTGTGTAAATTTTTGGTATCTTTCCGATAAAGATAATTTTTTAATGAATAGTGAAAAATGTTGTATTTTAATTCAAAACCACTTTTTAATCTAATTTATTTATATGATTAGATTATCTTTTGAATTGTTTTTAAATTAAAATTATAATATATTTTTACCAATTAATCCAATAGTGGTCGTTGGAATTAATTTTACTTTGAAATTGGACTTAAACTAGTGTCGATCTTTTGATACTTATTGTTTAATAAAAACACGTTATTTGCTCTGACAGCGAGAATTAATTATTAAATTAATTAATTCAACTTATATTTTTTTTAATTTTTCAAAATAGAAATCATTTTTGAATTAGGAATATAAAATATAGATTAGGGTGAAGTTTTGGTATTTTTCTGAAAAACTTCAATTTTTGATGAATAGTGAAACCACTAAGTGGTATTTAAAAAACAGATTTTTCGTTTAAATGAAATTTTTACCACCTCTGTGTTTTGAATTTCAAAAATACGACATACATGGTTTTCATTAAGAATTAAATTGTGGATCAATGGGATTAAAGTAATTTTTTGGTGAATAGTAACTTTTATGTTTTAATCGCGATTAGAGGTAATTAATGTGGTTTAGGGTAAAAATAATGTTTTAATAATATGAGATGAGCTTGACACATGTCCTACCCTCATTTTATGTGTCATGGATGACCAAGAAAATCCATGGGTCAACTTGGGGACCCCATGGAGCCATTGTGGTTGGGAAATGACATAGATAACTTTTTTTAATGTTAAAATTAAAATGTCACAAACATGAGTGGTTTAAATAAAACATTTTTTACATGGGGTAATAAAATTCAGAATTTAGACTATAAATATTAATTGGAAGGATAAAAATATTTCCTACATCAAAGTCTTTTTTTTATAATTTTTATACATTAAATAAATTATATTATTTATGACATCATGATGATGCAGCGATGACCTCATTATTTAACGATTTAAATAAAATGGAAAGATAATGTAAACTCTAAGACCTAAACATGTCCAAAACCTATTGGATGGGTGTATTTAGAAACCTTATCACCTTATCCTCAAAAAACATCAATGTGGGACCATTAAAATCCAAAACGGATTCTAAAATAAAGTAACATTTCTTTATTTTCCAAGAGTTCCCCTCCTCTCCTCTTATAAAAGGCCCCCACCTCTACCTCCTTACCCACACTTCCAAAGCCTTTGGCTCGGCCAAACACTGCCCATTTTGTCTCTCCACATCCCTATCTAACTCTTATAAGCCTCACTTTGGTCAGAAGTCTTCCCAAGGAAGCCTTTGAGCTCAAACCAAAGGGAGTTACCCGATTTTATGGCAATGTCTTCACTTGAGTCCTTTGTATTATTTTGCTTCTCCAACCCCCTAAAATCATTTTATTAATTTATTTTGTAACAAATCCAGTATCTTCAATATACTAGGATGTTGTTATTAGAAGGATTCTAGATAAACTTACAAACATCTACATCTAATGGTTAAAGAACATACTGTTTCCGTGGATCGTGAATTTCTGCCTCACGAAACGATGATTGTTCAACACTCATATAGCACCTTCAAAGGAGGCCATTAAGATGTAACTTTATTTATATATTATATATAATATGTTTATGTTTTAATTAGGATTCTATATTATTCATTTATGGAATATCTTTATGGTTTCCATTATGGGTAAACGCGATATCTTCATTTACGGAAGTGCGGACTACCGCCCCCTCAAAGTGATTTGATTCGTTAATACCATTTGGGGGATGTATAAAGGATGGAGTTATAATACTATATATGATATTATACTGGAATTATAATATTCCTTTGTATCATTATGATTCAATTCCCTAAAATATGAAATAGAAATGAAAGTAGCGTTCCTACGTACGTACGGCTTACCGTCTCCATGAACGGTGCATTTCATTTATTACCTCTAAATGATTATGTAATATTATAAATGCATGTATATAATGTATATAAATGAAATATATGGCATCTAAATCATGAATATCATTATTGAGATAATGGATATTTGACTACGTGAACAACTTGTAAATATAAGAAGTCCACTTTTGACTCAAGTACCAATGATCCACAAAACGACCATTATTAACTTAAATAATTACATATTGTTCATAACATGGTAATAAGTGATATAAAAGGAATAATGAACTTGAAAAAGGTTCTTAAGCAAGTAGAAATTAACTCAAGTTTATTATTCAGGAATATAAAGAAAAGAACAAGACAAGTCGGACTTGAGGTAAGGGATCCTACTCCTCTCTTTCTTTTTAAGTACACTCTTTTTATGTCATTAGTTTTAAAGCTCATCTTTCTTGTTATTGGGATGTTATTTTATGTTACTCTTAATGTAATTTTTATCTTTATATGATGAGATACCCTGTTCTCTCTCATCAATCCATTTTGGATGTTTTGAGTGGCGCCGTTAGGCTGCCGAATTTTCGTAATGGATCCAACCTCTCTCATTCTTTTTAAGTAATCTATTTTATGTCATTTATTATAAGCACATCTTTCTTATGTTTGAGGATGTTATTTTATATTACTAATACTGTAATTTTATGTTCATATTACGAGAAACCCTATTTGATATCATAAATCCATTTTTGGATGTTTTAAGTGGCGCCTTTAAGCTGCCGAGTTTTCGTAAGGGATTTTTCATCTCACTTTTATTCCCGTGAGATTTGTGATACATTTTCCACAATTTCCTTTGATTGGTGTATGTACTGCCCATTATTTTACTCATTGGGTAATATAATTTAATTTATGAGTATTTACATCAATGTTTTATTGTCCTTCATTCATGGGGTGTATGTTTCGAAAGATACCCATGTCGGTAAGGGAACTTTTCACCCTCCTCTTTTTAAAAGACTTCTTTTTTTATGTCTTTTAATTCACATAACATTATGTTGGGATATGTTCTTCTATATCCTTAGTTATTTAAATTTTGTGTCCAAGTGATGAGATACCCTTTTTATCTCTCATCAACTCATTTTCAGAATTTTGTAGTGACGCCGTTAGGCTGTCAAATTTTTGCAAGGGAACTTCTTAACCCAATTTTGATTCTTTGGGATAAGCTTTTACTCCTTGAATATGTCTTTCTATGAATATGTGTGAATAAACTCTGATTTGTTTACACTTAATATCCAATTATTTTTGGTGTATTAGTTTGTCACACATAATTATGTAATTTATTTATCCTTAATCCATGGATACCGTCTTTGTATGGGACTTCGTCTCAATCTTATTTCATTGAGGAATATTTTGTTTTATACACAACATTATTTTATACGATGTATAAACCCCTTTGAATTTTATATTTATCCGAAAGGAATCTTTTTTATACAAAGCGTTCTACTAAACGACAGAAGGGAATGTTTTTGTCGTACGTATGCGGTGACAATGACTTCTCTGCCGCCATGACCATTATTTGAGTTTCGGCTTTCTCTACAAGACATACTTTTTTTAATGAAAAATAAATACCATTTTTTACTTTTCTTTTATTTTGGTATTTAAAATGCTTTTCATAATGTTTTTAAATCAATGTGTTGTACTGATATCTTATGATTGAAAAGTGGAAATGTTATGTTTCCTTTATGAATGTTTTATATGAAACGATTATGTTATGGTTCATGGGCATTATTATGATAACGGGGGGTTCCGTGATAAACTAAGGGCAGGTGAGCCCGATATATCTCTCGAATGCATTGGGTAACGCGAAGGGGTTAAACATTAAGGTTTCTCCAAGGAGATTTAGGGAATATACTGTGATGGGTATTCCAAACATAACCAAGAGGGTTAGTCCCTACGTAAGAATGTTATGAATGCCTCAAGTTATCTTTATGTATTATGATTTCTATGATTTATTCATGATTTTATGAGGTATGTTAAAATTAAAATGTTTTATGGGTGACGTATGATTTCATTCTTATGTATACATGTACTCATGTTTCCTTTCTATCTTTTTATATCCCTTACTGAGCTTTTTATGCTCATACCAAGTTTTTGAAATGTTTTTCACAGGTCAAGGGAAGGGTATATGATATGATGATAGTTTCAAGGAAGTTTCAAGAAAGAATCAATGTCTCATTTTGAATATGTTTCTGTTGATGGAAAAATAAATACTATCTTTTATGTAACCACTTCGTTTAAATGTGGAATGTAATGCAAGTTTTATGATCTAATTATCTAAAACTCTAAACCTAAAAAGATCCTCAATGTTTAATCTTGTAATAACTCAAGATTAATTAAGGTTTAAGGCTGGGGCATTATAATGTACCTAACCATTACACAACCAACACATAGTTATTCCTGGTAGCTGGGTACAAGACATGTACGCCAGGGTACATGGTGTGTACTTCAAAAATTTCAAATCTTCCCTTTTCCTAAAAAATAGCCCTAAATAGAGATCCATACATGAAATGAAGATATGGGTCCTTATAAACATATCCCCTTAAGGAAATTCATCCTAAAATTTTCCTTCAAATGGAGGTGAAGAAGAACCTTCAAATAACTCTAGCCCCTATGATCAAACATCAAACTTTCTCTCCCAAATATCATCTTGTACACGCCCATGCTACCATATCACCAGTAATAGAGGAATAAACTAGCCACAAAGAACCCGCGTACTATGATCCACAATCTTTATAGGGTGCTCCTCGAAAGATGAAACCCCCACCAATTCAATATCGTTGGGTAAATAAACATGAGACAAGTCTGAAAAGTAACACCATTGCTAAGAAACATGAAATACATCGTTCATTGCCTGGAACATTTGAGGTAACAATAACTGATTGGAAATTAGCCCGACTCTCTCCAAAACCTAATATGTCTTGATGTATCTCAGTGAAAGCTTACCCTATCACTAATCCTTCTCTTTACCAACCTTAGTATGACACATAAGAAAACCCGATCTCCAAAACATGTACTCCAGAGGTCATCTCCGTCGATCCACATAATATTTCTTTCAATACTATGTAGTATCCATCATCTATGGAATCAAACCGACCTACTCAGTTGTCTGTTGGAGAAGACGAGGTCCCAACATAGTAGCCTCTCTGGCCACTAGCCAACATAGTGGTGATCAGTACGGAATACTATACAAATCCTCATATGGTTCCCTCTAGACCAATTCCTAAAAAATATTGTTATATGAGAACTCCACTAGGGGTATGTGTCGCTCCCAAGAACCCCAAAAATCTAGGACACATGCTCATAGCATGTCCTCCAAAACCCGAATCGTGCGCTCAGACTAGCCATCTTTCCGGGGATTATAAGTTGTCCTCAAAAGTACTCGTATACCCATATCCCTCTATAGTCCCTTCCAGACACGAGAAGTAAAATGGGCATCCCTGTCTAAAATGATATAGTGTGTAACCCCTTGCAAACATAAAATATATCAGATGTAAAACCTCCCAAGCTCATCAGCACTGAAGGTTTCCTTTATTGGGAAGTAATTAGAAACATTTGTGAGTCTATCAACAACATCCTATAAAACATTTTTCCCGTAAGTCCATCTCAGTAAACCCATCACAAAATCCATTGCGACATCATTACAATTCTACAAGAGAATGGCTAACTACTGTAATAGCCCTGCCTATCAATGATGATCTACCTTCACCTACTGATAGGTGGACCACCTCATAACAATATTGGCCACATCCTTCTTCATTCCTATCAACCAATACTAATAGTGTAGATCTAGATACATCTTGGGGACACCAGGAAGAACATCCCAAAATAGGGAATGAAAATATTTTATTAGATCCTCATATATGTCTACTGACAACCATACAAGCGAAAGAAAACACAAGACCTCATCCTCATCTACGGTCCACCCAGGAGTAGGGTCCTCTCCTGACACACTCTCCCATAGAACTAGCCCTTCAGAATATGATAGCTACCTTATTCACACCCGATCTAGTAGAGTAGAAGTAACAACGACAGAAGAATGAAACGTTTTTCACTATCTATCATGCAACTCCAAATGCATCTCAGAGAACATAGAAATAAGCTTCCGCTAACTACTATCCTGCAGAACTGAATGTATTTAATTCCTCCATCTCAATTCATTAGCCACTATGTTTCATTTCCTAGGTGTGTAGAAAAGTTCAAATTCAAAATACTGAAGATACTCAACCCACCTTCTCTGTATCAAATTCATATATCACTGAGTAAAGATATACTTGAAACTTTTGTGGTTTGAGAAAACCAAAAAATTCTATCCTAAAAGATAATGTCTCCAATAGAGAAAATCATGAACAACTATATCTAACTTGAGATCATGTGTAGGGTAATTCCTCTCATGTGGCCCCAACTACCAAGACCCGTACACAACGAATCTTTACACATCCATAAGAACTGCTCCCAGCCTGATACCTGATGCATCACAATAAATGGTGTTACTCTTTAACAGATCTATAAAAATTAGTATCGGGGTGAAATTCAATCTCCCTTTTAGTTTTTAAAAGGATGAATCATAGGAATCTATCCAAAATTACTTTCACCCTTCTTGTACTGGCCCGTCATTGGTGCTGTTAAGAATGAAAAGTCAGGTATAAAGTGTTTGTAGTAACCATCGAGCCCTAGAAAACTGTGTACCTTAAAGATGTTCTTCAGCTTCTCTCAAAAAACAACTGCTCTCATTTTATCTAAGTCTGCTGATACTCCTATCACAGATATAACATGACCCAAGAAGTGAATCTGATCCATCCAAAAGTGGAATTTTGAGCGATTATCATACAACTAATTCTCTCTCTATGTACTAAAAATGATCTCAAGATGGGAAGCATGGTCTTATCGAGTGTGAGAGTACACCAAGATATCATCCATGAATACTAACACAATATAATCCCAGTAAGGATAGAACACTCGGTTCATCAGTGCCATGAAAACTTCGGGGATGTTCCTGAGACAGAACAACATAACCACACACTCTTATAGACCATACCTACTCTGAAAGGCTTTAAGAGATATATATGACGGTCTAACAGGCAAATGATGATAACCGTATCTGAAGTCAATTTTCTAGAACACTCGGGCTCCTCGAAGATGATCAAGAGATCATCAAGCCTACGCAAGGGATATCATTTCTTGATCGTCAACTGGTTTAGCTTCTGATAATCCATGTAATGTTTGAGGGTACTGTCCATCTTCTTCCCAAGAAGGACATGCGAACCCCATGGATAAGTAATGTGTCAGATTAAACCCTTTAGCTATAACTCCTCTAACTATTTCTCAAGCTCCTGGAACTCAAGTGTAGCCATCCTATAAGGATGAATGGACACTGGTGCCACTCCTAGAATAAGCTCAATAGGGAAATATACCTCTTTCTCTAGAGGTAAATCGGAATATTAATCTGGAAAGACATCTCTGAAATGATCCAACATTGTAGGAAATTCCATATATGAAGTCCCATTGTCATCTAGATATAAACTAGAAATTTGGGATGTAACTCCTCCCAAAACATGATGCTCAAGTCCATATCTGCTCGCCTGGACATCCAATCCACCCTTGTGTAGAAATGACTCGCCCTATGGTTATGTGAATCTCACCCTAGAGGGGTAATAGTAAACAATGGTCATGAAAGGGAATAAATAGATTCTGAGAATGACATTTAATCCTATCATATCTAAGACATAGAGGTCCCATAAGACGTGAAACCGAACAATCTCAATAGGGCATTCCTTGCACTGATGTACACTAGATTTACTAATCCCCAATAGAGTATATAGAATCATAAAATTCTCATAATTATATATACAAATCCCAAGGATCTCCACAATAGAAACAGATATAAAACTATGGGAAGACCTTGTATTAAAACTACAGATGCTAAAATTGATGCAACTAGAATCGTAAGTCTAACAGTAGAGGGCCCAGGATCAATATCTTTCTTGGTCTGCTCCAATACAAAGGCCAGACCTATAACACAACCCTACAACCCTACCTAGCTACCCTGAGCTGATCCAGCCTACTATCGCTAAAAACCTAACAATTGTATCCCATAGACACGACCTTATTCTCATCTTGAATGGATAGACAAACTCTAGTTCCCTGACTGATGATAAACCGGTGGTCCTTCTCTTGAACATAGAGACATAATTGAACCCCTCTTACAAGCTACTGGTGGAAAAAACTAGAAAAATATCTGATGATGACCCATCGTGTCATAACCTCGACACTGAACCAGGTCTCTTGGGAACTGAGGTATCATGTTCCCACTCTTCCCACACTAGTATAACCTCACTTGTCTACCTGTAGATACATCCCTGCAACTGGAATCACCACACGAAGGCTCCCTGTGGTGGTTCATGTTATCAGTCGAAGGTGTTCCAGCCATGGATGTGGAATTGCCTTGCTTCGAAGCTCCCAACTCACATAGATTGTAGTCATTAATCAGTGCCTAGTTCAATACAACCATCACTAAAGTCAACATTAAGACATTCACCTACAATATGATACTATACCAAAGATCATCCTCAAATCTCCTATCCAAAGATAATCATCATCACCCATAATAGGTGCGAGGCACTGAAGCTATGTGAAATGAGAAGAGTAGTCCATCACTGAAATAGTGACGTACTCTAAATGCATGAACTCTTCGTATTGATTGTCCCCCAACGTCTCAGGATAGAAGTAATCATAGAAGGTCCTCTAAAACTCTTCCCAAGTCATATCATGATGATGTCCTACCTATGTGATAACATCCCACCATCTTTTCTTGGAATCAGGTATCATATATGTCCCAAGATTCACCCTCCACTCTAGAGGTGTCTCTAGATGATCAAAGATAGAAAGCATGGCCTCAGACCAAGAATATGAAGCCCATGGTCCTCCATCCCCTGAAAAAGTGGGATGCTGCTACTACTGAAAAACTCATGTCAACTTTGTTATAGTCATGGTAGTTTATGGTGGTCCATGGAATGTCTGAATCGTCCACATAAATCCCTCACGGAACTATGCATCATCACATATGCCCGGTATAACAATTGGTTCCAATAAAAACACAACGAGAGGATCTGCAGGTAGTCCCTGATCTATCCTTTCTACTGTCTGGTCAACTCCCTGCATCTCATGCACAACTGGAGGATGTCTTGGTGGCATGAATCTGCAATTTCTAGCTCACAACTCAGTTTAATATTATCATAAAATTCAACTTAGAATTTCAAGAAATGAGAAGGAGAAGAAAAACATTCAATCTTAACAAAACATGTCTACATGGCGTTTATAACTATGACACAACATGTTCCCTTTATGCTTTACTTGGGAATCTAACTCTTCCAAACCTAGTCATGTAACACCCATACACATAGTGTGTTCCTCATAGGACAAGACATGTACTTGAATTGTTTCCTCATTCCCATGTACTTATACATAGCTAAACCACATGGGGTCTACCGATGCAACACTACATGACGTATTCATAATAGACACGGTGTGTACTTGTTAAGTCCCCATCAACCTATGTCGTTGTTCACACAGTCGGTGATGTGGTCAACTCTACATGGCGTGTAATAATGGGACATGATGTGTATAACCTATGTTTTATCCACCCATGTCGTTAGTTAGACAGCCGAACACACAGTCCTTATGGAATGACGTGTACTCCTTGTACACGTCATGTTCTACCAATGTTTCCCATCCACATGTCTCTGATCACACAGTCTGTTATATAGATAAAGACTACATGACGTGTACATATAATACACATCATTTACATACGAAACGTTGTTTCTTGTAGAACCAGATAACACATGGTGTGTGTTCAAAACACCACACAAATTTTTGTATGAGTTTCTAGATATTAAGGCTCTGAAACTCCTCTAAAACCCCTGAAAACATAAATTTTTTACCAATGCATGAAAAATTATGACCTGTGAGATCCGATACTCCGCATGAGCCGAAGTTTTTCATCCTTATTCATATTACAACTTGATAAAATTCAATTAAAATTCAAACATGATCCACCAAATTTTGATCCAAGAGGGCCCATAACGCCTAATGGACCAATGTTTGGAATCCATCCAAATGAAACATTACATATTCCAATACAATATAGAAATAGTAGTTATTATATCATGTCATATATAACAACAACTAGCATATCTAGCACAATATCAAGCACAATATCTTGCAATCTGTAATTCACCCTAACTGTCATGACCAGAATGCATGACATGTGATCTCTAGCAATTAACTATATGATGTATGAGATGGAAATACTCATCTCATAGGGTTGAAATAGAAATATGACCTTAATAATATCAATTATAGCAACACAAAACAAGTTAATCACCAACGATGAAATAAAATCAACAGAAGAAATTAAAAAAAATGAAATATTCGAGGTAATAAGGATTTTCACTGTACATGATTTAGCTACTCCTGGGCATAGCTTTTTACCAACTACCTATTCCTTCATATCCCTATATATTGGCTCCAAACAAAGAGTAAAAGTAGAAAATAATTACTTTGATACCAATTTGTAAAGTCCAGGTTCCAGGTGAAACCCAAGAGTGCCCCCTACCCGACTGGTCACATGGCCTCTTGCACATTTCCCCAAACGCTAGAGGCTACTGACTAGAAGTGAGGGAATTGGGTGTGATAGTGGGGAAAATATTCCCTCATTGGAAAAGTAACACAATAAAAACAAATAGTAAATAGTCTTAGAATCGATAATACCATACAACATAAATAAAAAGCAGAAGACTGATAGTATAAAAAATTGAAACATATAAAAATAAATGATGAATGACACATGTATCTAGGAAAGTATACAAACATGTAACAATTATAGAAATACAATAACTAAATAAAATTATTGAAATTAGTAAACTCCAACAGCATCACGAGGCTTAGCTTGTTCCCATGGTCTTCAAATCCAATGAAACTCATGTATATGATGAAGAATGGTGCTTTCATTTATCTATACCTGCAACCATATAATCTATTTGGGCCTAAAATCATGACCCAAACAGGGTGTGAGATGAATCCCAATAGGCAAACACCAAACGACCTATGGATAATACTCAGTGAATGTATATAGTAGGCAATATGCACAAATGAAGTAATAAACTAGGATGTACTCAAAAGTAATCAATCCTACAGTTTCCAATTACATTCATTTACACTTATTAATTATTTAATCCATTAAATAATTTAACTTCGGGATCTAGCATGATATATGTATCTCCCTGTAAAATAGTAACCGTAGAAATCTTAGAAGACCATATAAATAACCAAGTAAGACCGATTCCAAGCTAGTTATTTTGCTTGGCAGACTCTTCAACGACAAAAAACAGTCATTTTTACCAGCCCTCTGGGAAATCACTCATGGTCTAACCCTTTTACCTTAACATAGCAGTAATCAATTTCAAATGACCACCAGGGCATATATCATGGTGAATACCCTTACGTCCACATGACATCAATAATTTATACACGACCTCTAGGTAGCTCTTTCATTCAATACCCCTAGGTCAAAATCTACACCAAGAGTCTCACAGTCTTGTGTAAATAAACATGGAAACCCCCACAATTTTCCTGGTCCAAGGATCTCAATGTCCCAATATGATCAGTGTGTATACAAAATTCATTAAAGTCTCTACATGAAATTCAGCTATCACATGACTCATCATTAACCAAAGCATAAAAATATATCATATATAACTAAACCACTCCGTCCAAAAAAACTCAAGTCATGGAAGAAATTGTATTCCTCATCGAAAACCAAGGAAAAATAGCCAATAACGGTCAATAAAGGGAACACACCCATGCAGTGTCCCATAAACATAGAATAAAACCTTACACATATGCTATAACCACTTTTTAATCAATTAATAATTGTTATATAAATAATAGGGGTAAATCTGAAACATGAAATACCCCAAACATAGGTAATCATCATTATATGCACATATAATACAAAGGCAACCAAATAAAGGAACAACAAATCTACCTCGATCGGGTACAGTGAACTCTCTCGAATGTTAGCCCTTGAATCGGCCTAGAACATCATATATCTATGAAAAGGTCAAAATTATTCAACCCTGAATAACTTAAGAGAGAAGAGAAATCAGGAAGAGTGGATATAGGGAAAAAGAAAAGACACTGGTGGGAATCCAATGCACCTGACCACATCTCAATCAGATCACATATAGAGGAATAGGAGGAGCTCAAAATTTTTTGGTTGTATGTCGCTCTACTATATGAGACACGAGAATAAGAAATAATTTCTTGAGATGAGATGTGACCCTGAGCCAATTAATCAAATAAAAAGAAAAGTACACAACATGTTTATTTAAAGTACATGTAGTGTACTAGCCTCAACTAGCCCCCGCTTTCGGTGATCTTCCTAGTAACCTACATGACCGTGTACTCGGCTGTTACATGGACGACACAGGGTTATGTGTTAAAACTGGGTACATGGCGTGTACTCTGAAGTACACTGCATTCCCTTGGAAAATTTCCAAACCATTATTCATACTCAAAAACTATCTAAAATAAAGATCCATACATGAAATGAAGATCTGGGTTCTAAAGGGTATAACTATAATCAAATAGTGCATGTTTAGTTCCTAAATGGATGATGAGTATACCTCATTCCACTTCATAATTGTGACCCATTTCAGTATTTGTGATTATATAGGCTTTCCCTCTATCCATCAGATTTGCAGGTTTCTAAAAGTGAATATATATATTAATCATTAATTTGGTTATTTTTTTACATTGTTCCCAAAATCCTCACATTTTAAAAATGAAATTATTATAAACACAATTGGAAGAAAATTATTTTCCTTCATCATGTTTACTAAACCCTTCATTTTCACCAATAATTTGTTTCTCTATTCCCACATTTTCAACACTTAAAAAATCTTCATGTTTCTATGATACATTTACATGGGTTCTTCTTCCCACATTCTTTACTTTTAGAAAGATTAATTTTATTTCCTCTATATTATTTATCCATTTATCATCAATGAAACTACATTTCTATCTTATTTGGTGTGTTTGGGGTTTCGATAATGTTAAATTTGTGAATCATAACCCAACACAGTTAGGTAAGAATAACAATAATATTGCTAACATAATATTCTATCCACTTTTGTTGTACATTATAATGATCATTTCATTTTCAATCACAGTAATTTCTAACAAGATTCCTTCAGGTTTCGTCCATTAAATAAAACAACATTTTTAATGTGAGTATTAAGAAACAATAATTTTATCATAAATTATGTCATACAGGAAATAAATCCTAAGATGTATTAAATTATAAATTCATCATTTCAACCTATAATATTTTAAGTTCATCCCACATCATTCTAGGGTTTATCATGTATTTTATTAAGTTCAATAATATCATTCCTTATATCCCAATCCTTAAAAATAATTAAACCCTGATCTAAAACAAAATGAGATTAAATAAAGATAACATTCAAATATTTTACATAATTTTCAAATATATAAACATTTTATCTCACAAATAATCACAAAATAATATAAACGAACGGTTTAGTATATTTATATATTACCTATAAAAATGTTTTTATTACACATTATTTCATCAACATATCCCATAAACAACTCTATACGAGAATTCCATCTATACATAATCATGTAAATAATTTCTTGGGGAAATTGGAAAAATAAGAATGAGTGATCTCAAACACTATGTAAGGGAAAAATTATCAATAACTCAAGATAGATCATCAATAAATTAGAAAACATGATCTTGAGAGATATATATAATAAAAATTAACATGAAATTATAAGAGTTTTCTATAAGGCATTATCAAAGGGCACATTACCTCAAAAGAAAAAAGAAACATTGTGGCATAAGATTGAAGATTCATTAGATAATAATCATGGTCCACGGTGCATAACATAGTATTGTAACATAAAATTGAAATGTAGTATAAACATATATATATTAAATCATAACATTTCAGATAAGACAATCTAAAATATGGTCCATGCCTAAGGTTGCGAACATGAAATATGGTCGATGCATAAAATTTTAAATACAGATAAATAAAAACAGGTCCATGTATAAAATTATGATGTTAAATCTAGTTCCATGCCTAAAATTATGATCATGAATAAATGAAAAATGGTCAACGTATAAATATTGAACATGAAATCAATTCCATTCAAATAATTGTGAACATGTAACTAGGTCTACATGTAACATCAGTATCTAATGATTTTAAAAAACATTCCAATGCATTGGAGTGATATATTTGACCCCATCCATTAAATAATGATAAACCATATAAATTTGTGCAATAAGAAATTAATTATACATCATATTATGTAAAATCCCATTGAATGAAAATGGGTTTCATAACATTTTCAAAGGGAATCACATAAAATATCATCATGTGTTAGATAGGTTGATACGAAAATTCAATCTCCCAATGTAATTATATCATATATTCACATGGATTACAATCATGAAAATTAATCTATAATAGGATGATATTTTGGGGGATATATAGAAAAATGGAATAAAAATCATAAAAATATATTTCATAAAAACAATATTTTTATATTATTATAAAACATAGCTACAAATCAATTTCAAAAATCATTTTAAATTTGGGAGAAAATTTGTAAAATTAATTTAACATAATCCCTAGTAATAGAAAATTGAAAATAATTAAATTTTATATAACTCTATGTATAGGGGAATATACAATAAAATTTAGTTACATGAAAAGAAAGGTCTTTTTATGATTTTTAGTTGTTTTTAGAGAAAAACCCATTTCAACAAGAGTGTTGAAAATTTTCTATTTTATAGAGAGATAAAGAGAGAAATATTAGTTATAGAATATAATATATATTTTGATTTCAAAATAATATAATAATTATTTTGGTAAGAAAAATATTAAAATGGAGGATGTAACATCACCTGTTTTGGATCGGGTTGAGAAGTCCTAGAGTTTTTAAACTTTTCTCATCTTGTGGAAGAGATGAATCTTTAACAGATCCTTAGAATGTATTTCTGAACATTGGATCACATTAATGTAATTTTAGTTTGTGATTTTTAAGTATTTCAAGATGTACAGGGGGTTCGGTTCCGTTTTGGGAGCATTGGGCCCTGAGGAGACAAGCTTGGGAGGAGCTAATCCAGGTACATAATTTTACTCAAACTATGCGCCCCTTAGGTGAAAACATGTGGCCTAGAATTGTGAAGCAGGAAGCATATCCTAGTTTTCTTAAACCATATGATTTTTGGTTTATGGAAATACAAGTAATACCTAGACGTTTTTATGAAATATTTTCTTTAAATAAATTTAATTCTTCAAAAGCATGCATTCAACGCAATTGTGAGTTTCAACGATCAGAGATATGCTATTATTATAAAAAGAGCATTATAACCTACTTGTTTGGTTAGAGGAAATATGTTTAACTAACTTAAGAAAATATATGGATAATTCCTTGGATAACAATTATTTACAAAAAATTTAAATCAATTATAAATTAGTATTTTTATATTAATAAATTATGTGACATTACTATTAGTAAATTGAAATTAATGAAAAATATATGTTATATATTTTGTGAAATATTTTTGACATTCATCCAATATATATTTTAGTTATAGGGTATGAGTAAACCCTGTTTGATGTATAAAAACATATATTATTCAAAAGGGTAATTTGACCACCTTTTAATGGTGAAAAATTTTTAAATTAAAATTTTGACACATTAATAATTTTTATATGAAATCCTAAACATATTATTTGGAAGCAGTATATAATAATTTACAATGGATGAAATCTTGAATTTTTTTTTGATAATTTTCATGTTCTGATGAATTGTAAAAAATATACTAAATTTTAATTGAAAATAAATATTTTCATCGGAATAATTTATATTGATAAATTATATTATTGAATTATTGTAATGTATTAATGTATTATATTTTTATCAGTTAATATAATGTTGTTTATTGGAATTAATTTTACATCACATTCAGATGTAAAAACATTTGAATCTTTTGTAATGTTTCAAATTTCCAAAACTTGATTTTTTATTATAACAATGAGATTAATTTTGAATTAACTACTTTAAATTATGTGTTTTAAATTTTAAAAAATAGATTTCATATTTTGAATCAGTATTTCTTAGTTATGTATATATATTTATATTATTTTTGGGCATTATGAATAGTATTAAAGCAATTTATTTATTAATACGATTAAATGGTAAATTGGGAAATTAAGGGAAAAAATAATATTATAAATCTGCCATAAAATAGGACCTAATATCACTGGATGAGTTTTTTGTGACCTCAATAATCATTGGGTCGAAATGGTATCCTTTGGATGAACCTTTTTTGAGAATAAGACTTTTAAATTTTTTATTTAAAGAAAAGTTAAATCTGTCTTACTAAAATTTTAATAACTATATGATATTTAATATAAGGATATACAAGAGATAAACTTAACAATAAATACTCACATTAATTATAAAATGTTTTTCATTATAATGGTAATTTAGTTTTTAGAAATAAATAAAGACCATAAAGCTTTATATATTGATGATGCAGAAATTATTTAATTAACGAACAATTGATAAAATAATATTTATTAAAATGATAATAACCATTAAAAGATAGAAAAACTTGACCAAATCTTATTAGTCAAGTATATTTAGACCATTATCTTCCAAGGGTCACGTTATTGACCATTTGGACCCATATAGAAATGATTATGGGACTTATAATATTTTATTTAAAGTTATGTTAATGTTTTCACATTCAGGTATTAGTAAATATAAAATTTTATATGTTGGATTTTACATAATATATATAATAATATAAGTATTACTTAGAAATATAGAGGATTTATCATCTTCATAGTATTTTTTTTAATTTTTATTCAACAAATAAGAATAATAAATAATTATTCAAAATTAATGTAGTAATTATGTAATTAATGGAGATAAAAAATAAATGTTATTAAAAATATTAAAATAAATATAATTTTAGTTAAATAATATATCTAAAAACATATATATTTGAACTTTTACTATTATTAATGCAATAAAATATTTGGTTATATGTTAACTTTATATCTTCAAATTTAAATAAATCAATGAATTAAATAGTGTAAAAATTTATACTATTGATTGTTTATCAAAATAATGTATTATTAAATTATTTAAAAATAATAATTTTTTTAAAGAATATTATAATTATTATATGGAAAAATTTTCTAAATTATTTATTTATGTTATAATTAACATTAAATAAGTAGATATTTCACCCTTTTAATATTGAAATATTTGTTACCTTAGTTAAAAATTAAATACAATAACACAGTGTGAATTAAAATGATAATATATAAATTGATAGAAAAATATGTCTAAAATTTATTGTTTGATGGGATTAAAACCATATAGAATCTCGTCTTTTAAATTATTACATTTTGGAGGTTTTTAGATGTGGTTTGTTTTTATTATATTTTAATATTTTTGGAGACTCTATAAGTGCCTCTCACCTCAATTATAAAAGCGAACATCCTCCCCCACTTATTGACTTCATTTTGAACATTCAATATCGACCATACCCTAACCATTTACCTTTTCAACTTCACTATTCACATTATAGAGGTTTTATTTTTCTCCAAAGACAATGTTTGGTTCTTTAATAAGAGATCTAGAGGGAGCTCGTTGAAGAAGTGGTAATATCCTCTACCGATTTTTCAAACATCCTTATTCTTATACATTCTATTCATGAGTTGATTCCATTATAAAGAAATAAATTGAGTATCAAATATATAATAAGATGTAACTATACTTATTTAACAACCATATTCCACCTTTTATTCATCATACGAAAAACAAATTCAACACGCATGTGTATATACAGCTTACCATCTCCACGCCATGGTGTAATTTCTTTTTCATCACCACCGTACTTGCATGGGTATAACAATGAAAATAATAACTATATTTGATTATTATAACATTATATGTATTATGTAACAAAATATATACCATCCACATCCATACCAATTCACAATTATGGGAATGATATCATTGCTTGATCGTACGTACGACCTACCATCTTAACGATGCGATTCAATTCAGTCTTAACAATATCCATTGAATAATTATTATATAAATGTATATAATGAATAAATATGATATATATTATGTTAATATCATTTTTTAATGAGATAACTGTGACCTAATAAGGATATCTAGAACTTAGTCGAAAAAACCTACATTAGAAAATAAACCAGTTAATACCCCAATAACAAGTAATAATGAAATGTTATTAAAAAAATGATAATATAATGATATATAATATCATAAAAATTAATATGATTATTCAATGAGTGCATTAAATTAATTTAATCATTTTATTGGAATTTGAGAAACATACAAAGGATATCAGACCTAGGGTAAGAAATATTTTCACAATCTCATTATTACTAGAGATTATTTACATATAAGTATTTACTAATCTATATTTATCATCCATGTCCATGTTTCCTAATTATATATTTTAAAATATCCATTATACTATTTTAAAACTATTTAATTTTAATTTTACCCATTGGGGAATTTTAATTAAATGGTATGAAAGGAATGTTTTTCCTTTTTCGATACGTCCCACTTTTCGACTTTTCTAGAAAAAGTACGATAAGAATGTTTTTACCTTATAATTATTGAATCTTTTATATGTTTCAATAACACCTTATTTCAATGAAAATTACATTATAATATTTAAATTTTATTTTCACAAAAATTATTTTCTTTTAATATTGTGTGTAATTTTTAGAAAGGAAGACATTTTTCAATAATAAAAGAATCTTTCCTTAAGAATAAATTTTGTGTATTCTATCAAATTTAATTTCCATATAAGATGAAATTATTTAATATGGTTATGTTTTATGTATTATATCCCTATTATTCCTATGTTTTGATTATGTTTATGAGGGAATGATATTTATGAAATATGTTGGTTTTATATAGATTATGTTATGATGGAATGATGTTTAAGAAACCCATTTTATTCTTTGGGTTATACAATGATGAATGATTTATGTTTTTTTGGAACACCTAAGAATGATTTAATTATGAGTTGGGTGGGACCTATATCTTCATCAAATGTGTTGGGTAAAGATTTATATCTCATGAGATAAACGGTGATGAAATGGGAAATGATCTCGGTTCAGTAATACATGGTTGGAACAAAGAGTGAACTCGGTTCAGTAATGGACTTTGTATGATATTATGGTCTCTGTAATGAGCCTTTAATAATAAGAAATGATTTTATATATTTATTTTTATGCCAAAAATTTTCATTTCTTATGTTATTCCTTTTGGGATTACATTCATTCCTTCTTATGAAAATTTATCATTTATCACTGGACATTATATCATGATCTTTCATATGTAGGATAAGATTTTAAAATGTTATGTTATTATGTTTTAATATTATGATATGATTTATACCTCCCTTTTCTACCCTTACTGAGCATGACAGCTCACCCTTTCTTATGTTTCCTTTTCCTAGGTCATGAAGAAGGGTATTAAGAAGATATGTGAAAAAGTGGTCTAATTATGAAGGAATAAGCGGGAGACAATGTATAAGTCTTATGAACCAGTTGTTTATGTTTCGATGATTCTAATATAACTAAAAATATATGATCTTGATGTGGTTTTTTATGTTTTGCAATTAATAATCATAAAATTTGAAGTAATATCTCTGTATGTAATGTATACGCCATTATAGTTAGTATTAAATCCAGGTTATAGTTAAGATTTAGAAATTAGGATAATAAAACCCTCGTAAGAAACATAAGGATATGTAAAAGTAATGGTTAAAATCCTAGTGTTTTATAAATTATCATGATTAACCTAGGATAAAACCTAAAGTGTCCTAAATTTAAATTTCATGATTGATTATGTGGTTTTTTGCTTGTGATTAGTGTTTTTCATAATATTTATCTTAGTTTTAGTTAATTAATGGAACATGAAGGAACCAGATTAGTGTTTAATGTGAGGGCAATTGAAATTATTTTCCCCACTGATAAATAAACTTTTATGGTATCTATAATGAAAAATCTTACAGATATGCTCACATAACTTTCAAATGCTATGAATCATATTAGAATTCTAAAAAAGAATAGAAGTGAAGAAAATTCTGTTGAGTCCATCATAATGTAACAACCAAGTTCTTTCGATCAGTATTCTTGATCCACTAGTGGATGAACAATGGGTGCGTACCACAACAAAAGATATTTCTAGATCTGTAATGTTTAGAATAAGATAAATTCGTCTTATCATTTTATCGTTTGTAAGGTGAATCTGGTCAATGGGAAATCATTATTAGTAATATGAGGAAAAGGGATTAAATTTAATCCATATAATGGGATTAATTCAAGAATATATTTTTCAATAACTTCTTTCCCCATATTATTCATAAAATATTGATAACAAGTTCCTTGAGATTAAGAAAAACAACCAAGGATCTGTTGGTACCTAAAAATAAAATTTTACAAGACTTTTATGTAATGCTTCTAGAATTATTGTCCAACTAGAGAGTAAAATAGATCAATTCATTAGTGTATTAAAACCAAGTCTACAAAGGTAATTAGCTATAAGGTTCTTAAATTTTTATGAGAAAATCATTCTATTTTCTCTTGAGTTTTCTATAGAGATTGGATTAACCCATCAGTCATATGGGTTTGATAAGAAGAGAAAACTTGAATTTATTGGAAAATAATAAGACCACACTGAAAAAGATGATTTTCAGCTTATTCTAAAAGTGTGGAAACAAAAATATAGGAAACCATCTTAAAGGTATTAGAAAATATTTTAAGTGTGGGAGAAAAGGTCCTAAAGAAGTTGAATGTCTATGTGATGGGAAAAAATATCTAATGATTTGAATAGGTAAAATGCCACACATAATGCACCAACCACACTTCAATGCTATAAATTTAATGAAATGGGGAGTAATGGAAACCAATACCATAATCTAAGGGTTATCGATGATTATTTATGTCAACAAAATTTTAAATCCAAAGAGAAAGGAGAGTCACATGAAGTCACTATTAGTGATGTAGAATATGATAATGAAGGGGTGAAAAGTACACATACCAGCAAGTTTAAAGTATAAAATCTTTTATTTGATTTTGGATCCACCCACTCTATTATTTTTGAATAATTTTCTAAGGGTATCTCTGTATTATGTCAACAATTAGTTGTTTAGTCTCTTTCACAACTCCTAATGGCACAAAAATATCTTTAAAAGTTTTTTTTATTCTTAAGTTTATGTTTGTGGGAAATTGGTTCCTACAAATATTTAGATCCTTCCTTTAGTGGAATTTTATTTAGTTCTTGGAATTAATTGGCTTTGTCTATATAGATCTCATATATATTTCAAAGGAAGGGAAGTAACATTTCATATTTAGAATCAATCTATAATAATATATTGATGTAAGGATGAGTATGACTTTTCAGTGGAAATTTCTAACATCTTATGAGTGTTGATTTATATAAATTAAGGTTATCTATATCAAATGGCTATAGAGAAACTCACTATTAAGAATACTGTTATTGTATGTAAAATCTTTGATGTCTTTATGGGAGTATTTTCCAGTCTTCCCTCGAATCATGAAGCTGATTTTTCAATTGAATTCATACTAGGTGCTATGCTTATTTGAAAGAAAACTTACCGAATAACCCCATTTGCGTTTCAAGAATTGATGAAGAAACTCCAAGAAAATATTGATAGGGGATTCATATTCCCTAGTGAATCCCCTTGGGGTGCACCTACTCTGTTTTTTAAGAAAAAGGATGGATCAATGAGAATATGTGTTGATTATAAAGAACATAACAAAGATGGCTATGAAGAACAAATACCCTCTTCCCTATATTGATAACTTATTTGACCAACTAAATGGTGCCCGATAATTTTCTGAGATTGATCTTCCTCTAGGATATCATCAATTAAGGGTCAATAAATATGATATACTAATGAAGGTATTCCATACAAGGTATGTACATTATAAATTTATAGTGTTGCCTTTTGGTCATACTAGTTCCCACACTATCGTAATGTATATAATGAATAGTGTCTTTAGATACTATGTTAATCAGTTTGTGTTAGGATTTATAGAAAATATTATTGTATATTAGAAGAGTAATTAAGAGGATAAATATAACTTGAGAATTGTACTGAACACTCTTAGAAAGGATAAGCATTATGAAAAATTTACTATGTGTAAATTTTGGATTCATAATGTTTCATTTTTTGCTCACATAATCTCAAGAGAGGGGATATCTATTGATGCAGTAAAATAAAAGTAAATAAAAGTTGTTTGAAACCAACAATGATAACTGAGATCTTATGTTTTCTTGAATTGGATGATTATTATTGAAATTTTGTGTAATATTTTTCATTAACATCTAATCCACTCACCATGTTCCTTAAGAAAGAAGTTAAGTTCATGTGGACAAAGGAATGTGAAGATAATGTAAAAGATCTAAAAAGATGGTTAGCAAATGCACCTATTCTCACATTTCCTTATAGTGGAGAAAATATTTTTATCTATAGTGATGTATCTAAGAAGGGGATACGGTGTGTTCTCATGAAAAATGACATGGTGATTGGTTATTCATTGAGATATTTTAAAATAAATGGGAAAATTACCCAACCCATTATTTGTAGTTAGTTGCGATAATATTTTCATTTAAGATATAGAGGAATTATCTTTACGGTGTAAGGTGTGATATTTATGATGATCATAAAAGTTTAATATATGTTTTCACACAAAAGGAGATGAATATCTGCCAAATAAGATAGTTAGAGTTGATTAAAAATTACTCTATAAACTACCACCATGGGATATTGAAGGAGTTGGAAGATTCTTTGAGTCAAAATGACCGTGCTAGCCTATCCATGATGAGAATAACAAAAGTGTCAAAAATTATGTATTTTCAAAGGATGGATCTTGAAATTTTAATCAGTGGGGAGAAATATTTTATTTCTCAATTGAATGTTCAACCATCTATACAATTGAATATTAAAGAGGCATATATGGAAAATGTAAGGCTACAAAAGAAGATGGACAATGTTTTTGAATTCAACCTTGATTGTGATGGAATAATAAGGTTGTGAAACCCGGATTTTATTCCTCCAATATCATAATTAAAGGAGATATTTTATGAGAACATTTTTATTCATTATATATTCATCCTAAAAGAACAATGATGTATAGGGACCAAAAAGAGTATTTCTGGTGGGATGGAATGAAAAGATATGTTACTAAATATGTCTCTTTGTGCTTGGTTTGTCTTCAAATTAAGAATGCGAGATAGAAGTATAAGAAGATGCTACAACCAGTATTCTACCATAATGGAAGTGGGAAAAAATCACCATGGACATTGTCATCAGACTTCCTAAAACATCAAAAGTACATAATTCTATATGGGTTATAGTCCACCACCTTATAAATTTATCACACTTCATTTCTATTAGATATGATTTCTCTTTTGACCATATTTCAAAGATATATATAAAGGAAGTGATAAGATGGCATGAAGTACCACTTTTGGTTATATATGATTAGGATATGAGGTTTACCTTAATATTCTGGAGAAGTCTTACGTAGGCTCGAAACACATAGTTAAGTTTCAAAACAACGTATTAACCTCAGACATACAATCAACATAAAAGAAAAATTAAAACTCTATAAGACAACTTGAGAGATTTCTCTATGGATTTCAAAGGTGTTTTGGATAAAAAATTACAATTGGTTGAATATTATTACAATAATAGGTTTCAACCCGGTATTTAGATGGATCCTTATAAGGCTGTTTATGGAAATAATTGAAGAACTCCATCTTTTTGGGATGAAGTTGGGGAAATATAGATATTAGGACCTGATATTTTTTTTGAAATGGCATAGAAGTTCAGATCTATTCAACAATATATAAGAGCAGATCATAGTTGGAAAAAACATTATGCTTACAACTAATGAAAAGAACGATAGTTTTAAGTGGGTGATAAGGTGTTTTTAAGAACATCTCCCTAGAAGAGGGTAATGATATTTGGAAAGAAGGGAAAACTAATCCCTAGGTATATTGGTCCATTTAAAATTATGAATCATGCTGGGAAGGTAACTTATCAATTGGAATTTCCACCAGTTCTCCCTCAAGTTCATGAGATGTTCCATGTATCTATGATGATAAATAAACTACATGATCCTTCACATGTAATAAAATCAAAATTTGTACAATTCGAGAAAGATCATTATTATGAAGAACAATAGATAAAGAGTATGGACTGTAGAGAAAAGTTATACGAAACAAGACAACTCGCTTGGTTGATGTTTTATGGTTAGACCATCAATTTTAGCAAGATACATGAGAAATCGAGGATATGATGATGTATAGGAATACTCTTCCATTTATATCCTTGTGATGATTTTTTTGGGGGAAATTTAGTCTAAGGGGGGTAGAATGTTACACCATGATGTTTTATGTAATATTTTTCAATAAATAATTTTAATCCATCAATACTTTCTTTGCACACATTTGAGAGTTTAAACAAATTCTGAAATGCCATTATTAAAAAATGACAATAATAACCTTTATTTTAGGTTAATAGGAATAAATATCACTAATCTATGAAGATATATACTGAATACATTGGCTATCAATTATTTATGAAAAATTTAAATCAATTATATATTTGAATTGTTGTATTAATAAATTAATTAATTTATATTAAGTAAATGAAATTATTGAAATATATATGTTATATATTTAATAAAATATTTTTTACATTTATCCAATAGATATATTAGACATAGGGTAGGAATAAACCATATTTGATGTATAAAAACCTATATTTTTCAAAAGGGTAATCTTACCACATGTTAATGGAGAACCCTTTTTAAATTAAGTTTTTACACATTAATTATTTTTAAACGATATCATAAACTTATTCTTTGGAATCGGGATAATTGTTTTTTAATTTGGATGAATTATTCATCTTTTTTCAATAACATTAATGTTTTAATGAATAGTAAAAATATAATAAATTCTAATTTAATTCTTTTCCATTGAAATATTTTATATTGTTAAATTATATTATTGATTGTTTTAAAATTATAAATAGATTATATTTTTATCATTTAATATATTTTATTTTATTGGAATTAATTTTACAATGAATTCAGAATTAAATACAGTTCAATCTTTTGCAGTGTTTTAACTTTTAAAAAATCATTTTATTATTATGAAAACAAGATTAATTTTAAAATAATTATTGCAAAATCTTTGTTTTTAATTTATAAAAATGGATTCCAAATTTGAACTAAAGCATACTTGGGTAAAAATGGTATCCAATGGAATCCATTTAGATGAGATTATTTCATTTAATTTATTTTATTTTAAGAAAAGTTAAATATATCATACTCAAATTTTATTAAAATAATGTAACAGAGAAGATTAATTCAACTGTAAATAATCATTTTAATGTTAAAATGTTTCTATTTATCATGGAAATTTATTTTCAGGAAATTAATTATTTCCTTAATGTTTTATACGTTGATGATGCAAAAATTATTTAATTGATGAAAATATTAATAAAATAATTTTTATTAAAATTATAATAGCCCTTAAAATACAAACACACTTGAAATAATCTTATTGTTAGAGTATATCCCTACCATAATCATCCATGTGTTGATTTATTGACCATTTGGAGGCATAGGAAAAATATTATGACACTTATAATATTTTGTTTAAAGTGATGTTAAAGTTGTCACATTCATGTTTTAATAAATATATCATTTTCTAGGCAGGATTTTCCAAAAGATATATTCGACAATGAGTATTCTTATAAAATATATAGGATTTATCTTCTTCATAGTAGTTTTATTATAAATATTTATTCATAAAATAAGTGTATTAAATAATTACACAAAACTAATGTAGTAATTATTTTATTAATGGAGATAACGAATGGATTTTGTTAAAAATAAAAAAAAATATATAATTTGGGAAAATTAAAAATTAAAATTATTTTTATATATGACATTGACCACTTAGGATTATAATGAAATATTTTTTTAGGTTAACTAGATATATTCACATTTTAAAAAATAAATTAATTCAATAGTTTCAAAATTGAAACTATCGATTGTTTTTCAAAATAAAGTATAATTAATTTATTTGAAAATCATAAAAATGTTGAAAATATATAATAATTATGATATGTTCTAAAATTTTCTAAATTATTTATTTATTGTCTAATTTGAATCAGATAACTAAATATTTCACTCTTTTTATATTCAAATATTTGTTACCTTAGTTAAAAATTAAATAGAATAACTAAGTATTAATTAAAATGATTACTTTTAAATTGAAAAAAAAAACAGATCTAAAATTTATATTTTGATGGGATTATAACGTTATATAATCTAATATTGAATATTTGGTGATATTGGAGGTTTCTATATGTGGTTTTATTTTATTATAAATTAATATTTTTGGAGATTCCATATGTTCCCCTCACCTCAATTATAAAAGGGTACCTCCTCCGCCACTTATTATCTTTATTTGGAAAATTCAATCATGGCTATATCTAGAACTTTTTTATTCTGAAATTCCATAGTAACATTATTGTGGTATGTTTCTTCACCAAATTCCAACTATAGTTCTTGAAGAAGAGATTTAGAGGGAGCTCATCAAAGAAGTGGTAATATCCTCTAGCAATTCATTCAAAATTTTAATTTTTCAACTTCTTCAAAAGTTGTTTAGATTTTCAAGTTATAACTACAGTATCAAATAAATAATAATAATTTATTAAGATTATAGAACAACTATATTACACCTTCTATCTATCCTAAAAAAATGAAATCACCACGTGTGAACGTGTATGGCTTACCGTCTCCATGCCGTGCTGTACTTTGTTTTTCAGAACCAGCTTACTCAGATGGGTATAATGATTTAAAGAATAATTATATGTGATTATTATAAAATTATATAGATTCTGAAAAGAATATATATCATCCATATCCATAAGATTTCACAATTATTGGAATGATATTGTCGCTCGTGGGTATGTACGACCTACTGTCTCCACGATCCGATGCGATTCATTCTACATGATATCTATTAATGAATGATAATATAAAATTATAAGATGAATAAATATGATATATTGTATGTTAATATCATTTTTAATGATAAAAATATGACCTAATAAAGGGAACCAGATCTTATTCGACAGAACATGCAAAAGAATACAAAGCCATTATTAGTCGAATAATGAGAAATAATGAAATATTATTAACAAAAAGATTATAATATGATCATATATGATATAATAAAAATTAATATAATTATGGAATAACTAAATGAAACTATTTAAATCATTATACAGAAATTTTTGATACATACAAAGGATATCAAACCTAATGGAAAGGATAGTTTCATAATCTAATTATCATCCGAGTTTGATTATATGTAAGTATTTACTAGGATATATTCATCATCCAAATCCATGATTCCTAAATATATATCAAAAAATATTCTTTCTATTCTATTAAAGAAATTAATTGTCAATTTTTTCAATTGGTGATTTTTATTAAATGGTATGAATGGATTCTTTTGACTTTTTCGATATGAGGTCTTTTTTACTTTTCTGGAAAAAGTATGAGAAGAATGTTTTTTAACTTATACAATATGAACAGATTTTTACGTTTTTATAATGCCTTATTTTCATAAAGAGTCATTTAAGATATTTCATGGTTATTTTCAATGATATTATTTAATTTTAAAATTGTTTGTAATTTTGAGAAAGGAAATATTTTTTGAATAAGAAATGATATTTTCCTCAAGAATTAATATCAACTATTATATTAAAATTATTTTCCATCTAAGATAGAATTATTTAATATGATTATGTTTGAATCATAATATACATATTATTCCAATGGTTTTATTTTGTTTATAATGGAATTCTATTTATGAAATTCATTTTCTCATGGATTATGTTATGATGGAAATATGTTTATCTAACCAATTTTATTCTTTTGGTTATGCTATGAAGAATGATTTATGTTTTTTTGGAACATGTAAGAATTATTTAATTATGATTTGGGTGATACATATATATCCCTCCAATTCATTGGGTAATGATTTATATATCATGAAATAGATATGGATGGAATAAGAAATGATCTCGGTTCAATAATACAGGATTGGAATGAAGAGTCAACTTGGTTCAAAAATGGAATTTGTACGCTATGATGGTTTGGAAAATGAGACTTGACTAATATAAAATTCATTTATATGCTTATGTGTATTCCAAAACAATTCATGTCTTATTTTACGACTTTTGGGCTTATATTCATTGATTCTCAAGAACTTTTATGATTTATCTCATGATATGATATCATGATATTTCATATATAGAAAATGATTTTAAAATGTTATGTTCTTTTGTATTATGATTATTATATGATTGATATCTCAGTAGTTTACCCTTAATTAGAATCACAAATCACCATTTATTATATTTCTTTTCTGCATGTCATAAATAAGGGTATTAAGAAAGATATATCAAAAAATGGGTCTAGTTATGAAGGTATAAAAGGAAGACAATATAGATGTATTATGAACCAGTTGTTTATGTTTTACAGTTCCTAAAGATACTAAACCTATATGGTAGTTTCATGGTTTTGTTATGTTTTTAATGAATATTCTTCAATTTTGAAGTAATATCTATATATTTAATGTACGAGACTTTATAATGCGGGTGGTCTGTATCTTGTTATAGAGGCATCACATGGATTTGGCACAGTTTTCCCAAACCATGTACCTAGCCCGCACCCTTATTTCAACATAAATAGTATCCACTCATGGTATAGAAGCATGGTTTTCCAAACCTTGAGATATAACCATGTGGTTTTTAGATTCAAGTAGTGAAGCCTACATAATTGTCACATGGTTTCCCAAACCATATAGCCTGACTGTGTGGCTCATTAAAGAGTAATTAAATGAAATATTCCATAAAATATTTATTTTCATTCCCACTCTTCTTCCTCACTTGTGAAATCTAGGGGAGCCACGTGGATCTATCCAGCTATCCAATCCTAGGATTTGAGTTGGGATATCTATCCGGTCTCCATTTCGCTCATTTTTATCTGTATTGGTTCCACATTGGTGAGATCTCAACTCATAATTATTCTCTTCTTCATTTCGATCACCTGAAAAAATACTAAATCCATTCGATCTTATTTGCCATATTTTTAAGGCACTTTACGATTATTACATTTTCTTCTATTACCGATCGAATCAAAGGATGATAATGGAAATGTAGACCATCCTAAGAATGTGGTAGGTGGTATAGTTTCTTTTCACTAAAAGTTTCATTATTTATATCATATTTCCAATTCCCATGCTCTATAATTTTTTGTGTGCCTCTTATAAATTATATAATTCCCTAAGTTACATTTTTAGTCTACCCATTGGCTACCTTAGACACTCTTATATGGTTAGAGGAAATATCCTCCTCCCAAATCACCCCATTAATGTGTTTTTAACTATTAACCCATATTGTTTAATTGTATTCCTCACATTGATCCACCCCTTAGAGTTTAATATTTAATTACATTGGTCGAAACTATTGCCTTTATTTGATCATATTACTGGATGAATTTTCTTGATTATTTAAAAATGAAATTGTTGAATTGAATCAAATGGATTGTTTATTGAATTATCATGTTTTATAATAAAACCCCTTTGCTAAGGTACAATATATTCCTATATAAAAAGGGAGTTTTGAATGATATATATCTTTCTTGGATTTCCATTCATGTTAAATTTTAACTTTTATAGGGGAATTTCACTCTCATAGTGTTTTTTAATATGTTATGGAATATAGTGGACATGGAATTCTTTATGTATAGTTAAAATGTATTAGTTCCATGAGTTAATGCATGAAATGATGTAAGTGATGATTGAATTATAATTAAATGGTTCCAATTCACCTTGAAAGATGCCAATTTACTTTTTATACAACATCGGGTTATGGGATTATAGGGAAAATTGATTACCTATATTGATTATGACTAGGTGACCTCAAGTAGGGTTGTTGGCCTTGGCGTGTCACACCCCCTAGGTCAAGGATGGATTACATGGAATCCACATCACTTGGGTTGTGGGTCATGTCGTTCCACTCCCCCTAATTTATAAGGCTGTGTATGACCCACCTCACTATTGACCATGTTACTCAGTATGGAAGCCTATATTCATGATGTGATAAGGACATGGACCATCACCCCTTGTTATAATACTCGACATGGAGGTTTTTCTTCATGAAGTGATATGGGAATGTACCATTTCCCCTAACCATGATACTTGGCATGGTGGCCTATATTGATTATAATACTCGAGCATGACCCCTCTCCTAGTATACACATGATACTTGGGAATGATGAACCTTACACATTATTATGAGACTATAGTTATTATTATTTGTAGTATTATGCATAAACACCTGAGTTACGCCCCAGGTCCTTGCTAGTACTACATATCCATATATATGTCTATAAGCATCATTATGTCTATAGTGCATATATATATCTGTATATTTATATACATTGGAATTCATATTCAGAGTTATTCTAGATTAGGCTGAGGTAGGTATAGTCGACTAGGTGTCCTTGAGGAACCTGAGCCTGATCGGTTTACATTTATTCTTACAACATTACTTTACCTTTGATATATATATAGAGTGCTTTAATTTATATACACATAATGGATTATTAATTAAATACTATTGGTGGTAGACTGTTGAGTTTGTCTCACACCCTATTCAGAATCCCATTACATTGGGGTATCTAAATAGATCTCATGGTCATAGGATTAGGTTCATGGTTTATAATTTCTTTCCGTTATCCTTCTAGGCTTGGATGGAGTATAGAAAAAAAGGACCGAGCTCAGGCTCCCTATGCTATTGGAGATAGTTGTAGTGCATTTATTTATTTTTTTACATTGTTATTCTTGTTGTATACTATAAAATGATGTATTCTTATTTGTACATTATAGTATGTTTATTAATGACATATTAATTATTTTATTATTATTGAGAATTAATTGTTATTATATTTTATTTTGTTATTTATTATTTATTCCATTGTTTCTATTTCTAATCCATAGGTTATACAACCCCATGGTATATCATTTACACCCTCTCTACAAGTTGAAATCCTCTGAAGTATTGGGGGGAACACTTGATACTAATTGAACAAACAGATCAGGGCACAGTTTAAGTTGCATCCAAGTTAGGATTCTATAGAGTAAAAAGAAAAATTAGAATGGATAGAAATTATTCATAACATTATCATATTTTAATGAATAATTAAATCAATAAAAGAATATTATTTTGATATAAAAAGTAAATTCCAAGAAGTAATAAAAAATAACTTATAAAATTGTGTAATGAATTAATATAAGAAACTTTGAAGAGCATAGAAAAAGAAGAATGTATATAAACAAATGAAAACAAATTATGCTTCTGAAATCCTTATGAATTTTTTAATAAAGGAATTAAAACAGTATGAAAAAGATATAAAGAAAATACATGTAAATACCATAAAATAATCTATAATAATAACATGTAAATACAATTTGATAGTAAGGACACCATATTAAAAATTTTGCTGCAAAATATAAAAGATTCCCTAAGGAATGATATAGAAAAAATACCCCATAAAAATTTGGTAATATATGAATCAAAAGAACATAAAAGATATATTATGAGATGTAATTTTAAATAAAATATTTAGAAATTAATTTATGATGAAACAATTCAAAAGTGAATGGAATACGCAGTGTGAAATAAGAAAAGTTTCATAATATTAAAACATACAATAATAAAGGGGAAATTGAGACAAAAACCGTTTCCTTAGAGTCTATCTTGGTCAGTCGTGATTTATAATATTTTTATAATAATGTAAGACTAATTAATAATTTGTTTTAGAAAAATATTCATAATCATTAACTTTAATATTAAACTTTTATATACATCTATTCCATTGTTATTAAATATTTTTAGTGAATATCGATCATTGGCTGTAAGTAGTTTCAATAATTCCTTGTCATATTTGGTATAAAAGTGTCAATATTCATTCAATGTTATTGAATTAATAATATATATAATATTTATGGTACTATAATATAATTTACATATTTATTTTTCAATTTATATTTTCATTCAATACTAGTTTTGGGTATGATTCTCTAAGATGAAATCCATAAAATACATGTTTCATTTAATTTTAACAAATAAAAAGTAATATATTAATAGTGACTTAAATCATACTATTACCATTATAGAAACCAAAAATATTATTTACCTATTAAAATCATATTTTCATTATATGTAATTTTATATAATAATCCATGAAAAATAGTTATAGCATCAATCAAGTAGGAGGTTAAACCACCCCAAACGTGAACATGCTATAATCAATGGATGAGTATGATTATGAAGTTATTTTATTATAATATAATCATTAAATAAGAATAATAATTATATTTATATGTTATTAATTATAAAATTATAATTTTTAAGATTTATAGGAATATATAATATAAAAATAAATATAATAAGTCATTAATTTCATAGAAGAAATCATATCTTCTCTTGTATTTTTATATTGGGTTTTGAAGGGATTAAGGAATTATCTTGAGACCAGAAGCTACCAAAAAATGGATAAGATTATTATAAAATGAAATATTGAATATTATATGGTGAAATAATAATTTTAGGAGTGGATTTGAAGAGCTGGTGTAGGGGTCCATTTATATGCGAGGAGTGACATTTTTTCAAAAACTCATTCCTTAATATGCATGGAATGCAATTTATCATTGAAAGTGGATCCAAAGTGGGAAATAATGGAAACTTTATAATTTATTTTCCATAACAACCTCAACCTATCCTTAATTGATACTATTTTATTGATTTTTAGGACTTCACCCCTAGATTTAATGCCATTTAGCTTGTTGTACCTTTACAATGGTAACTAAAATTTTACCCCGATAACATATTTTAATCCATAAAAATGAAAATGAAATTATTAAATAATTTTAATATGATTATTGAAAATATAGAATCCATTTTATTCATTAATGTTCTCAAAGTAATAGATATTAAATTTAATTTAAAAACTCAAAACGCATAAAAAACAATTTTTAGAAACATCGTTTTTTTGAGTAAAAAATAACTCATTTTTTCCTAAAAAAACAATTCTTTGAAAAATGAAATCTTGAAATTAAATGATTTTATTCACAATTATTTAATGTTTAGTAATTTTCCAATAATCATTAATTAAATTTTATAAACAAATTTGTATAAAAAACAACATTTATTATTTAATTAAATTCATTCTTTGAAAGTAAATGTAATATACATTTTAAATGTATAAAATACATATAATAATGAATATATATAAATATATACAATTTATTACATTTATAATTACATATTCATATCATCCTAATTTCTATATACAAATAATCTCAAGACCTCTGCATAAGATGTAAGGGAAAGGTAAGAAATGGTGGCCTTCATAGGTGATTATCCAATTATCATGCATCTCATAGGGATTTCCACTAGCTTAACCTTCAAAAGTAGATGAACTTTCTCATTTATTCTTTATTAAATTTTTTCTAGGAATGGTCTATGGAATACTCTAATGAAACTATTTTTCCTAGATAAACTACGGAGCTAGACTATGGGATTGATTTTATTTTAAAAATATAACTATAACTTTTCCTACCACCTCAAGTTTAAAACTTGAAAAATATATGATATTTTGATTAACACACATAATATCAATGTAAAAATTATATAAAAAAATTAAATTGTAAAAATTTTATCAACTTATGAAAAAGAAAATGAATATTAGAAATATAAATGAGTAATCAAATTATAAACATTAAAAAAATATGAACGAGTAATTAACTTTTAAATATAAAGTAAATACAATTAAAAATAGATGGCTAGTTAAAAAACCAATCACCCCTAAAGGATATTATAAAATCAAACTTTTACCCATACTTCAAGGGGAATGTTTAAACTAAATTCAAGTTATCATTGTATTTAAAAATGTCTTCATATCCCCTAGAATTCCTCGACTATAAACATATTAGAATTTTTATTATCTTTCACACACAAAATCCCTTCATTTAACCTATTGGAAGGTATTAATGTTCTAACCTCAGACAATCTATCAGCCTCTTTATTAGAAATTGACCAACTCAATCAGTATGAGTTTTATCTTCCTTATAAATGTACTTTATTTTAATTCATTGGAATGTCAACGATTAATACAAAAAGTGATATGATATTTATAATAAAATCCAAAAAAAGATGACTAATGAATTTTTTTGTCCTATGGAAATAGAGTCTGGGTGGTCTAAAATGATATAATACAAGAGAATCATAATACTCCACTAAATTATAGTTTAATGGTAAAGAGAAAAATAAAAAAAATAAAAAAAGGATTTAATTATGATCTTTTAGAGATCAACATGTCTGCCACATTGTTTCCCCCTTGCCGGGTGTGTCAAATGTTTATATTATGATGTAGATTTTTGTTTAATTCTTGGATAGTATAAACAATAGACTAAGGAGAAATATTGGAAACTTTTTTGAATTGGATAATAAAATTAAAATATTATTCCTCCATTGAGAGTAGAGCATTCTATAATTTTTATAGAATAAGGCCACTGAGAATAGATCTAGCTTCAGGTTGAAGGGGACTACCTTCCCCATAATATGAACCATAGGCTAAAATTTATGAACCATATATATCCCAAATAATACCCCCACTTTGTATAATTATATTGATTAATATCCATATAAAAAAGTTTTAGTCTTAAAATAGGATGAGACCAATGAGTCTAAATGACCTATACAAATATCTTCACCTAGATGTATATCATTGATACCTATGAACTTATTGTAGATGATATTTATTTTGAAAAGTATAGAAATTTCATTAATCAACAAGATCACCCTATACTCAATATAATGAGTATAATGAGGTTTTAAAAGGTACCAAAACACTTTATGAAGACACAATATAAACCAGATTCCATCAAATAAAACCTCTTTTTAAATAGATTTTTAATCTGAGGTAAATCTACATTATAAAACTGAGCTACCATGAAAGTATAAAAGATATAGGATAAGTAGATACCTGTTTAATTTCGAAGAATAATAAAATTTCACATTCCAAACCACCATTAAAAAAATAATTTTCTTCTAATTCAATATTATGATTTTAGTAGTACTGGAACTTCAAATAATATTTTACTCTTTTACATTGAATTGTATTATTTATAGAAAAAACCTATTTCAAGGAATTCTAAATTAAGAATTTGTACCTGTATGGAATTTTTTTATCATAGTAAACCTTTTCCAAATGGTTATACCCTAATGATACATGCATAAGATTCCAATAATCTTTTCTACCGAACATAACTAATATTGAACTAGTGAGGAAATAATGATCCTCTTCTTCATTCAAAATGATTATGTTGTACATATTTTTTTGATGTATTAAAATAATATTATTGGATAAGATTGAATATTCCTTTTACTCTTTAAACCTTATATCTGGTGTGGGGTAGTGTTCAAAGTAAAGATTATTCTTGACCTAATAATATTTCCATAAACAGACATCACTATGAACCACTATCCATATTGTATTCACTTGAATGATTAAAATGATACCAATAAGAGTATTCAATAAGAGAGAAATGAAAGAGTAGGAATAATGGATATCATTAGTAATTGAGCCATATTTGGACCATGACACTTTTTCCCATTGGGAGTAACCAATAATTTTATCCTATATAATCCAAGAATATTTGGTTTTCATGGATTCATCAATCCCCCTTCACCCAATACCCCCTTTATATATGGTTTTAAATTAGAGATGATAAATAGCACAATCTTATTTTCTCTCTTATTGAGAATAACAAAGTAATTTGTTGATAGGATTTTCAATTAGATGAATTATAACTTTGGGAACAATAATAACTAAAAAAACATGCATAGGAATGGAGGTGAGAATCAAATTAATATATGTTATTTAGACTAAAGTATAGTAACTGAATCATATATTTTTTAATTATCATTAATTTTTTTGTATAAGATTATAAAAATAAAAAATTATAGTTCTCATGGTTGAAAGAGGGGAACTGACATACTTCATCAAAAAGTACTTACAATAGGTAAAAAATACAATTTTTAATATTAGAGATCCAAGTAGCGAGAAATGTTTTATAAGTATAAACATTTATTTTAGTCTAAATAACATATTACCCACTCCCTTTTAATAATCATTTAACACATGTTTTAAATCAATAGTAGAACATCACTTCTCATAGATAAGAAAAATAATATCATCATAAAAGAATAATATAGAGATTCTAGGATTTCTGTAACAATCAATGAAGGGATAAATCCTTCTCAATGAGAGCACATTTTTAATATTTCTACTCAGATCATCCTTCTCCACTAGAAAAACATTGGGGGATATTGGATCTCCTGGGCGATGAAATCTCGAGTGCTTAAAGAAACTAAACATCCTTCCCATGGAAGAGGCCAATAACTATTTAGAAGAGAAGCATATGAAGAACAAATCATATAACCATTATGAAATCATTGTCACAGAATGATATTTAGAATGAAATTATATTCCATTGTATTATAAGATTTTAGTGTACCTTTTTCAATAAAATTAGAATAAAATACATTTCTATTGATGTCATTGATCATTTATTATGACATGGTAATAAATAATTGAATATTTCTATTTTTGTTTAATCCATGTTGTTATTTAGATATCAGTCAAGGAAGTGGAGTAGAATGTTTATCGTTTATGACTATAGAAATGACATTATATGTTATGTTGCAAAGGATAATGGGATGAAATTGATCAAAACAAGCCGGATGATTCACTTACTAAATAAGAATAAAAGTAGTTGTGAACGTACATCTCAAAAGGTTACCACTGAAAAAAAATATTTAATAGATTTGATGTGTTATATCTCTCAATATTTCATAAATATAGAACCCCTGAAACCATCTAGTCCTACAGATCAATCTGGGTTCAAGGATCTAAAATATTTCATAATATCCTTTATATTAATAGATTACACAATTAAAATGTTCATTTTTTGATTTATGAACAATAATATTAGGATAATTAATGAAACGATGATATCATCCCCAAGATATACATTTCATTTTTATAAAGTTTGACTAGAAAAAATATTCATGTAATGGTTCACCACCAGCTAACTAGAGACACTAAGGTCACTAGTGAAAGTTATATCCTCCATAAGATGTATGATATTATTAATAAACCTTATTTACATAAATAAATCATAGATGTAAGTGTTATTCTGATATCCCTCTTAATTCCATAGAACACGATCCCTTTCACAAGTATTTTTTTCAACCTCAAATAGTCCATCATTGATATTCTTATATTTATATATGAGCTCAATAAAAATATAATCATCCAAAAATTATTAAATATTCTTATAATTTTTGGAAATTTTGATATCTAAAACATTAATTCCAGTAATCCAGAATTCATAAAACTTATTGCATTCATTTATGTACCATTTTAGGCACTGAATCTTTTTGTGTTGAAAATTACAAGAATGACAGTTGATAGGAAAAGTCTAGGATTCCTTCATCACATTTAAACAATATTAATGTTAATTATATCCATTAAAAAATAATAAAGTTTGAGTGTCTCTACTAGTGTCACCATATAAGATAAGATGAGTAGAATGGTCAAAATAATATATGGTTAAATGAGTAATAGATGAATTTTGGAAGATTGAGATTCCATAGACTAGTACGATACCTATTGAGTTGAATACATGATCTTTATATGCCCCTCTCATTATTGCACCAGGTTAATTGGTCTCCCATGAATCCAAAATCCATAAAATTATTAAAATTAATATAATTACTGAGAAAAATTATATCCATCCTTGAATAGATACACCCACTACTTTTTTAGAATGAACGAAAATAATGTTGAAGTACTCACAAATAAACCATGATTTCAGGTCCAAATTAAAGGACGATATTTCATCAAATAAATCCTTATGATACCATTCATAACTTTTCGTATGGATAAATGTAATATATATATATATATATATATATATATATTGACTATGAAAAATGACCTTGATAGGATTGTATTTAGAGGAATAATTTAAAATCCCCACTTAAACATTCCTCTTCCATAAAATACAAATGTGATTGTTATTCTGACTATTATGTAGGAAGTTCCTTGCTAGAAATGTATGAGCAAAGGGTTAAATTTAACTTGAACATTGATTTGGTTCTTAAATAATAAGTAGATAAAAATTTATAATATTTTATTTTGAATGAATATTCTTCCATATCATAGAATAACCAATCCCCATATAATAATATATTGAAATAGAAAATGTTTATAAAAGTATATTACTACAAGAACATAATTTAAAAGGAATAATACTTATAGAAAAGGAATTTTACATTTTCTTAGTGATCACACAACCAAATTAACTAATAAATTCTAATACTTTGATAAAATTTCTAATCTTAGATACTATAGTAATATGTAGTCTCTCTTCAATAATAATCGGGGCATTGATATAATTATATATACAACCTATTTATGATTGAATAATTAAAGGTAAAAAGACTGGAATTGAAATATCAATCATTATTGGAAGATGTTATAAGGAAAAATGAAATGCTGGACCCAAAGTATTCTCTCCATAAAATGATTAATTTTGATAGGAAGAAATGAAATTTTAATAATCCTCAAGGACACCCATATAGGAAACCAAAGTTGAAGAACACCTGTTATCAGATTCCACTATAGAGGACACATAACTCAATCCCATTAGATCCATCTCAATACCTTACTAGATAGAAATGATGATATCTTTGGTAAATTATTATATAAGATATTCAATATAGGGTGGACCTATATAAGAAGATATTACTAGATAATTTGGAAGTCCCATAGAACAAGAAAGTGGGGAAAAGGAAACCAAATAAGAAACACCCAAGATCTAGAAAAAAACCATAGATTTTAGAATCCAAATGAAAAGACTTACTCCCAAAAAATATGTTGAGGATAACTAAGGAGGAGAAGACTCAATCAAGAAGGGTTTGATAGAACTAAATAATGACTGAAACAAAAAATACTTGCCTTTAGTATCATGAAACTTTCAAAATGCATCCAATAGTTTGGATAAATACATTATTAGATAAAATTTCAGAAATTACCATCAAAATTATAAATATAAAATTAATGGAATTCAAAAATGAATGATATTTCCATCAATTGACTAAAAATACCACGTGAAGAATAATTTTCTAATAGAACAAAGTAGAGATATAAAATTTGAAATAAATATAGACATAAATAGTATTTTTTAAAGTCATGTTGGCTAGAACCACCCAAAAAAATTTACCAAAAAATCCAGTATACTCTTCAAAGAGGAAAAATTAAAGAAAAAAAGTTAATCCTGGAATCACGATCCAGACCATAATAGAAGAAGAGTAAATCAATTCATGGATCTTCATGGAACATCCATATATGATAAATAATCACCATCAAAATCTCCTAGATTACCTAACCATATTCAGGATTAAGTCTTATTTAGAGAAAATATGGACACTGAATGATATTTGATTAAAAATAGAAACCACCATTAGACAAGATAAATTCCATGAAAAGACAATGTATATGAAGTAATACATATATGGTCTATACTAACCAAATTTTGCTATATATGTTTATTTGTGATAACTTATTTACAATGAAAAAGAAAACTTAAGAAACAAAAGTGTGTGACTTCTGTCCTTTAGAAAATAAACCAGGCTTGAAATAGTATGAATATGAATTATTTAGAGAGGAAAATCCTTTCCTAACCCATCCAAAAGAGTATAACAAAAAGGACGAGGACTATATCTTCACGACTTTGTAATAAATTTATTATAATTATACCTCACCCACTCTAGGATGTGAGAAGTTTTTGAACATCATAGAAAAGAAAAATAGGCAAAAAAAAACAGAAACCATTGGAATAAAGGGGGTGTAAGGCACCACCACACCAAGATCAAGGGGTGATGAAGAAAAAATATCTAAATTAAAATATTGTATCCCACCAAAAAAATAAAATAATTTAAATTTTTTGTGGATCATGACACATGTTCTCCAAAGACGTTTTTTTCTAAATGTTTTCCCATTTTTCAGATACATATTTTCTATTAATTTTAAATAATGTGAATAGGAGGGAGGATAGTTATAAATTGAGTATAAATCCATTGATAAGAGTACTTGGACTGAATACATTATTTATTATAAGAAAATATGTCACCGCAACACCGTGGTCTCAAGGAAACATATGAAAAAAATTTAGAAAAGAACTCAAATAAAAAATATACTCAAAAAAACTATCATAAAAATAAAATGTTGTATACATTTAGATATTACAGGATGATGAAGTGTAATTTATAATTTTTTTTCTTTGTTGTCCTTGAATACCTAGTTCAATTTATATAGAAACATCCAATTGTTATAATTTTAAATTGTTGGGTTAAATTATAACTACATAAAAAATAGATTTTCATCTTCCAATGATCACAATGTAGCTCCATATATTCTGATGAAGTTAGTCATGCACACCTATAATTATTGTACATGTGGTGAATGAAATATGGAATGAAAACCTTGATCCTTCAATTTTCATATCATCCAACTCAGACTAAAACCCATGAAATTATGGTTAATGGATGTTTTTCTTACAAACAAAATAAAAATAAAAAATTCAATCTAAATCATGTATACATGAAGTGTAACATGATTTAAAAAAAGAATTTAAAAGGATTATAAACTCAATAATATTCCCCTTTCAGAAAATATAATAAATGAAAAAATTAAGAACATACTCCCACATTATAAAATAATATAATCTCCCCATTTCAAAAATAAATAATGTTTTAAAATTACTATCAAACTTCCTATTAAGTCAATTAGTCCGAAAAATATTCAATAACTTCTCCCCAATTTTTATTTTAAAAAATTAACTGTAAAAAGAAAAATAATTATCAAGATGAATAAATGGAAACCTTTTATAAATTTCAAAAAAAAATTCCCCCTAAGAATTAAATTCCATTAAATTTAAATAAGGAGTCCATTTTTTCAAATACATAACTTTTAAGAAACTTACACAACTAAAATATTAATATGAGATCATGAGAGATAAAAAATTCCTTTATTTCCTTTTAGATAAAATGTATCATTAAAACTTAAATAATTCTTGTAAAATAAAAAAATTCCTAAATTAATCAATACATCTAAAATTAGAAATATCCAATACATGGAAAAAATAAACATCTATCCTATATAAATTCAACAGAAATTGAATAAAATTATTAGCCAATATTGTTGATCATAAAATAATTTATCAAAAAAATATGAGTTAAATTCAATTTTACAATCACCAGTATTTAAAATTAAGTGATAGAATTTAAATGTTTTTGACCTTATTAAGACATTTTCAATCATATGTTTTGGATTCTTGATCTGATTATGTTTCTCAACCAACATCGATTATTGTATGGTTAAATTTTGATCAAACCCAACTAGATTGTATTCTTAAACATAAATTTTATGATTATCCTCTTCTAGAAGGGTTTTCTAATAAACCACTAAGAACATTATCTCATTGTTTGATTTAGAATACAGAAAAATATTTTCTTCTTGGTCTGTAAGCTCCTCATTTTCATATGATCTTTTTCATTGTGCTTTGATATTTTTATAGAATGAATCATTATACTCATCGATGGACTTAATGTATTTAACAAAAATATTTCATTTATTTTGAGATGTTTGTCATCATAAAACAATAAAAATAAAATTTATCTTTTAGGTTTCTCAAACTTATTTAAATTTATATAACAGAGTTGATAAGATATTTATACCACTTAAAATTTTGAGTGTTGATGAGTTGAAATTACATAAGATTAACATATGCATTTAGTTCTGAAATAATTTAAAATAAATTATCCAATATATTCAATAATTTTTTATAAGAATTTATTTATCATTCAATAGTTTTTTATATAGTGCTCAAATAAAATGATGATAAACCATTAGATATTATATTTTTTTAGTTTCATATAAATGTTGAACTTCTAGTGTATTCTTCTCTCTATGGGAAATATCTACACTGGTAATATGTTCACAAGATTTGTAAAAAATACCATTATGATTATGTAAATATAGTGACATTATTATTTCACCTTTAAAAATACTATATCAGCAAGGAATCAATCCAAAAACTTTTTCCCATACAGAGAAACTGATTTCTGTAGAGGGAGACAAAGTTAATGTTGCAGAAGAATAAACTATAGATTGTTTTAGTGAAGGCTCTCTTTTAACTTCAATCTTAATATAATGTTTTCTTTACATTTTTTACATTTAAATATATTTCACAACTTTTAGAACTTTTTATAGAGGAACTACCACTGATGAAAAATTTGAATGATGAATATCTTATAGAAAAACCAGTAGTAGAAAAACTTCTTCAACCATATTTCTAGCAACCTCAAAAACATCTAAATGATAAGGGGAGAGGGATAAATATTTTTCTTATTCTACTAAAATACAATCATTTCATTTTATAGGGAATTAAAACTTCAAATGAATTTTATTTTGTTCATAAATATTCTCATGAGTAGATACACAATTAAAAATAGATCTCACAACTAGATAATATTTCAACTTATGAGAATATCTATTTTTCTTATTTTCTTAAGAAAAATTCCAGTAAAAAATTTCATTCATAATGTCAGGCTCTTACATAACCAAAAAAATGTAAGGACACCATACATTTATTTATTCTTTCTTCTTCCTTATTTCCTCAACATTTTCCCTCTATGATTCATTTTGAGTTTTAACTAAATTATGAAACACTTCAGTATAAGTAGTAACTATAAAATGTAAAACCTTATTCTTTTTAACCAAACCTTCTATACTTTTCTTCTTCCCCAAAGGTATTTATTTTATAGAAGAATATTTATTGGATTTTGTCTTAATGTATTTGTGAGAATCTATTGAAACAACTTCTGATGAAAATTATTTCAGTTGAATATACACATTAATCTCATCTAATAAATTTCCTCAGTCTAGATCATATTTTCTTCAATCCTTTATATATGAGCAATATTTTCAATTTATTTTAATTAAAATAAATTCCACATGTTGGTGGGGTATAGAAGTGGGAAATACACCCCATAATCCTACATCAATCCCCTGATAAAATCTTGTAAGATCCCAATTTCTTGTGGTTTTGATCTAGACATATCTTCCCATGGAATATGAACACAGTGGGGCAGATGGGCATAGGGGTCTCTCTCTCTCTAGTGGCGGAGGTTATAAAAAAAGTTTGGGAGGGGTGTGGCATCAATTACCCATGGTAACAATTAAGTGACTATGGTGGAGACCTTGTAGCATTTACGACAAGGAAGGTTACTCATAAGTGTGGGTAACACATCCTTGAAAGTGAAAAAGGAAGGTGGCTATGAGTGGGTGTCTATAATGGAATCACCATCTCAATTACTTGTATTCATCTATGATTATGATAGGTAATGATGTGATCTCAGCGGTACTAGTGGATCATCAATGGGGCCTCTGATATTTGGGGAATAGAGCACGAGAAATAGGCAGCGATCCATAAACAAATTCCTAGAGGAGTTCAGAGTATGAATAATTACACCTATAAGATTAACCCGATTGGAAATATGAGAGGGTATGACATTTTCTATTAGAACTAGGCACTGTATAGTTACTTTATGAGGAAATTATGGTGAGTCTTTTTTTCATGGATGGGGGATTTGGACCATCAGATGGAAATTATCTAGGTAGGGGTTGTGTTGTGTGTATGGTCCTTGGGCCCTTGGGTCATATCAATAACTTATTTCTCTGAGTCATTGGGCCATGTAATAGGGTTACCTGCCATCCTAATATAAAAAGGGGTTATCCTCAAATTAATTAAAATAAAAATTTCGTCGGTCTTGGAAGGAATAATATCACCAGAACCTTATTTATAATTTGGTAATAAAACTAAAATTTTAACATTACCGTCCTCATGAAAATTTGTTCAATGTAAATCTATAATAAGTTAAAAATATTGTGCTTCCAAATATATAAAAGGAAATCCTAAAGATAAATTTCTTGGATTTTTAGGATGTCCTTTTATCTCTTCTTTGGTAATAAAAAGGAGTGGTCTAACTAAAAAACCATTCTAACTTTTGGTTATATATGGGTAATTTTATGAAATTTATATATTACTAAAAATAAAAATTCATCATAATGATATTTAAAAAACATGAATTTTATGAGAAATTAAGAGGTAATCATCTTCCAATATATGTTCCAGAAACATAGAATAATCTGTAGTGTTAAATTTAAAGTATTTCTAAAGAGAAAATGAAACCATTTTATCATCACTAGTATCAGTAAAATGAGTAGTTCTGTGGAAATTAAGAATTATGGGAGGATAAAATAACTCGTAATCTTCCTTTTTAATAGAAACATCATCCCATATATGAAACATAACTACTTCACTCAACAAAAAGTAATTCTTTAAATTTAAGATTCTATAAATTGACCTTTCACAAAAAAACATTTTATTGAAATTTCTCCCAATGATTCCATTTCAAAAATGATAAATGAAAAATGATTTAAAATTTCATAAGAACATTTGCAGAAAATATTTATTCAACGTGTCCAAACTTTTATAGGTCTATATCATTGTACATTTTTTAGGAGAAGGTTATAATGACCATTTATCATCTTCGATCAGACGGTCCAGATCAGTTCCTAAGAAAATATATGATTAAAAAAATATTTAAAATAATAAAAATATTAATTTCGTAATCAATTTATTTCATATAACATGAATTATTAATAATTAATGGTTACCGTCCAATAAAATCTAAAAAAACAAAAAAATGATACGAAATTTTATTCAATGAAAATAATTAGTAATTTTAAAAATAAATTGATATAAAAGAAAAAATATTAATCCATAGAACTTATCATTCAATTTACTATCTTGATCCAATTACATGGAGGTTAATTCTTAAAAAAATTATCTAAACATATTAACTCTTCTGAAATTAAATTTTAGCAATTTGAAAATTTATCAAAAAATAATAACTCAAAATATACCTAAATAAAATGAATTAAAATAAGATGTCATGAAAAAAATTTAAAATAAAAAACATAATATAAATATACAATTCATAAAATATATCTTTTTCTAATGAAATAAAATGAAATTAACAAGTACATGACATGGTATTTCAGTAGTCGATACCCAATGATTTCAATTCTTTAAAGATAAATTCATTAGAAGATAGAGCTCATTTGATCCAAAATTATTTACAAATAGGAATTTTATAACGAAAAAATATTTTGATCATTTGGTCCCACAGTAAATAGGTTATATTGAAATAAAATCTCACTTCATTATGAATGATTGAACTCTATTCAGAGAACAAATTTTTACTTAACGACTCCTCTTTGACATATAGAGCATGATGTTCCTCTGTTAGGTATAAAGTAAATCGATTCATATATTAAAATATTGGTTGATTTATTATTATGTTCATAATTAGATTTTTCAAGCCAAATCTAACCATAAATATTCAAAAAATACATTTATCCAATCATAATGTTTGTTAAAAATTTCTTTTATACTTTTGATTTCAGGTTTTAACTAGATAATTTCATTATTATATTTATAAATATTTACTTTATTATCATAATTTATATCTTATGATAATGTATCTTGTGATGATAATGTTATTATTTAATGATTCCATTACCTTTATACTCAACACAAATCTTAGTGACTTTTTTTATACTCATCCAATTAAAGTATTAATTATTCTTTTTTATTTTTCACTTTATCCAACTCAATTAATTTTTTTAATTCTTTATTCCATTAAAATAACTCACAGTTAAGATAATTTTTCTTGTTTGAATGTTTTTAAAGATTAACATTAGCTTTACCAACAACCGTTTTTATTATTTTATCTTTATTTCTCAAGATTTATAATATACAATTACATTTCATCAAGATATGGGGTATTAGCCTCATTATTATCAAATTCTTCTTATATTTAATAAGGATAATTTTTATCAGGCGTAATATTTATATGTGGCTCAACAAATATAATATTAATGATAAATTTTTTTTGAATAAAATTTTCATATAAACAAAAAATCTCTAGTATATTTTCACTATTAGTCAAATAATTATCAAAAGCAGTAGTATCATCACCACTATTACTCCAAGTGTAAATTTAAATTATACTTTTATTTTATTTATTATTATAATATGTATTTTAAAACTTTCTATATTTCATGTTCAACTTAGGAAATTATTACATAATATTTCTAGGATTTGTACATTCATAACATATATCCATTGATGAATGTATACTTTTATTCATCATTCATTTGGTTTTTAATCATCTATCTTGAAATTATTCTAAACCATTTACTTGGTGGTCCTTCGAGAAAACTGATCAATTTCACCTTCAGTTAACTATACATAGTGTTTTTAATTGGGATAAACTCAATATATAAAAACATACACTAAAAATAAAACCTACTTATGTTAAAGAAAATGCTACTCAATTTTTCTTACTTTCAATGTCAATGGATCCTTTTATTCTTCTATCATATTGAATAGTAGTACCAATAATGTAATCTTTACTAAATTTTACAATAAGTATCTGGTAATCTACTGTCATACATTTAGAAAACCACTCCTTTGAAAGTATATTTATATTTTTTCAATGATTTATTTAGATAAAAACGCATTATTTATAAGATATTATCATTTATTCACAATAATTATCAGTGTAGGTTATAGTTGGATAAAACGGTAAGTGGGGGTGAATTTCCATAAATTTTTTCAAAAAGAATATTAAAATTAAAAGTTTTTACAAAAAAAATAATTTATTTATGTATAAAAAAATCAATGTATATTTTCAAAAGTGGAAATTAATACTTTATACATAGTGAAAAATAATTTGGGTATATTAAAAGGTACAATTTGATTAAGAATTTCATAAATAGATCTGGAACGAGACCCTATTTCTCCTCCCATCAAGATTATTAAGGGGTTTATTTTTCTCCATTGACTATAATGGTAAAAAATAAACCAAATAAGTTTAAAATACATTGGATTAAATTTATTCCATGAAACAAAAGAAGAATGAAATCCCATGTGTTTAATGGAAACCAAGAAACAAAAACCCTCGATTTAATGATGGTGATAACCTAAAGAATAACATGAAGAAGGGAGAGAGGTTAGTTTTTACAAACCTATTAAAAATCACTCAAATATCTTTAGAAGATATGAATAATGTTAAATATGAAGAGGGTTATTTAGATGATCAAATAATAACCATACCATCAAGTGAGACAAAAGATCAAAGAAAAGAGAAATGAGAAAAATGATTGTTGAAGAAGAAGCTTACCTTCGTTTTTTAAAAGGGAACTGAAGTTTACATGAAAATATGTTAAAGATATTCTCCATTATTTAATCAATGATCTCTTGATGATAATTAGTTTTTTTTTCATTGACATATAAGCCTCACTTTATGTCTATCTATATCCTTCATAGGTATTAGAGGATCCTTGTGTAATGTCATGTCATTAAATAGTGAGTCAAATATTTTAGACTAATGTTTAATTCCCTTTTGACTATTATCAATAGTAGTGATCAAATAGTTAAATGATCCCACCATCTATCTGGTGAGACTCCTATAGCTCCCAATGTTGTGAAGGACTCTATCAGACTGTCAATGAGTTCCATTAGCTTGTCAGTGATCTCTGCTGATGAGTTATTGGTCTTGAAAGAGCTACAACTGCATCTAATTGTTCTACCAACATTCCCATGGATTTCAAAAGGGTGGTCAGTTATACTTGGTATTGAGGACCATAGAATGAGTATTAAATTATCCTATTAATTCTTTTTATTATTACATGGACTTCCATTTATGATTCTCAAAATATATAACTAAAAAACACTAAAAATAAATGCTAGAAATATCTTAGGTGATCGTGATAAAAAAAATACAAAGGTTAAAAAGTTTCCCCCTTTTAATGATTACAAACATGCACATAATATTAATAGAAAATAAAAGAAATAGGTCAAGAAGAAAGAGGAATAGTTAATCCATAAAATAGGGAAAAGAAAAATGATTTACAGATTTTGTTTCCATCAAAGAAAAATTATCTCCTTGAATGAAGGTCCTTATATTACATTGTTGCCACTATGTTTTAAAATAGATATTCCAATTTTTTAATATAACCATTCCTCTAAATAATCTTACTTCTCCTTTATTAATCAAACTATAGACCATTCTATTGAATCTTTTATACCTTTAAATAGAATTTAGTTTTTGTTTTTCTTTATTTTTTTATTTTCCATATAGATAATTATTTTTCCCTCTTTTTTATTTGAAAAAATCTTATAAACCAAAAGGGTTAGATAGATAAGTCATAAAACATTCACAAGAGAATAAAAGTGACCATCAAAAAATATTTTTGGAAATTTGAATAAGTTGTTTAAAAAAGGAATTAAAACCAATCAATATTTTAAAGAGAAAACAGAGAAAAGAATAGATAAGAAAAATAATTACAATCATATCATTCCTAACCCACTTAATAAAATTAAAACATTCTAATGAAAGGGGATTTTGTAAAGACATCATCTAATAGAAGTTCAATGCTATTATATTCTCACCTGATATCACCTTTTTGAAATTGGTCTCTCAAAATTTTATTTCATATATCAATATGCTTCATACATGAATCTTGGAGATGATTTATATATATACTTATGGAACTAAAACTATCACATTTATATGGACTATAAAGTAATTTTTTCTTTTTTAACAATACTCTAAATTTTTTTCCATTTTAATTGGTTTACCTCTTCATAAATAGAAAAAACCCAACTTTCATCATTAATATCATCCTTTATTTTTGGAGGTTCTAAATATGAAATAAAACAACGGTTACCAAATTCATTTTAGACAAAACCTTGAGTATTAGTACCACATTGTATATCAGTAATAATTTATCCAAGTGATTATATTTTTTTAGATATTTAGGAAATGAAATGGAAGGAGTTTAAAATTTTATATTCTATTTAACATAAGGTGGACCATTCAATGTAAAAAAGTTATATTTAATCAAAAAAATATTGAAATTGGGAAAAATTTTAGGAATATTTTTAGATAATTTTTATTGAATTTGTTGGATAGTATCAATTTACCGAGGTTGTATTTAGTTTATGGAATATATCATTTATATCCAAACACATTGAAAATACAACTTTTTGAAATTTTTTTCCAAAGATTATAAGGGGTATTTTTTGGATGGGTCTTTTGATAAAGTGGATTATGATATAACAATAGGTATTGGAAACCTCAATCCAAGACCATTGAGGGTGTTTTAAATCATTCATGAAGGATATTGATATTTCGTTATGGGTTTCATTTCATCTTCAACTACCTTATTTTTAAGGTGTTATAGGAGAAGAAAAAGTAGGATTGTAACCTTCTAATGCACAATATCTATTTAAATAATTTTCAACAACTATCCACCGTGATCAATTAAAATGGGAATGATTTTTTTCATTTTTCATTTTTCACATTTATAGTAAATATTATGAAGATTTAATAGCCTAATTTTTTTTACGAAGAAAATGATCCGAGTGAATCTTTTATAATCATTGAGAATCATAAAAGAATATGTTTTTTCATTAATAATTTTTTATTGAACTGGTCAAAAAATCAAGATGATCAAGAAAAATATGTTTAGAGGATGATACTTCTTGGTTAGGATTAAAATATTTTTTTTTGTTTCTTACCAAGCTATCAAGGTTTATAAACAACGTCATATTTGAAATGTAATTTTTGTAAATCTCATACGAGATGATGTGAATTGATATTAATGAGTGATTACGTGATATAATGAATAATAATTTTATCCAAAATTTAATACTAACTACATTTTAAAACTAAATAATTTATCATTTTTTGAAGAAATACATTTTAAATTGATAATATAAAATTTTTGAAAACAAAATGTAGAAAACAAAATTATTTCTCTGAAATTTGTTTCAAAAGTAATTCCAAAACCATTTAAAAAAATTTGAATATTCTTTCCAATTTTTTTAAACCATAAGTGAATAAATTTTTTTTAAAAGAGTTGAATTGATATAATATAATATACCTTTATCAATGATTTTACTTCTTGAATTTTCACCGAAGGGAACATATCCTCCATCATGTTTTTCAAGGTTTTTAAATTTAGACGGGTCTCCACAAATATTGTAAGAGAATCCAATATATATGAAATATTTTTCATTTTGGGATTTAATATTTCGAAACGTTTCGTGTTATATTAATAAATTAATCTTTTGGTTCATAGATTTTGTGTCCCCAAATGATAGATAAGAGGGAGTTTTGGTACCCAATTTTTTTTGTATACAATATTTAGAGATGTGATTTGGAATGGATGATGGATAATTTTTGGTATACCATCTATATCATTTATTAATTATATTAATAAATTAAAAACATAGTTTTAAGATAATAATTACAAAACATGTTTTTAGAAACCACTTTTTACAAAATTAATATTTTTGGAAGAACATACATTATTTTAAACACCTATTCCAAATTTATTCTTTTAATTACATTATAAAAACAGTATTTTATTTTGATTTATCTTAAATTGTAAATATTTCATAGTTTATAATTTGATATCACTAATATTCAATTTTTACTCATGCATATTCAATTGATCAATAAATTTTGTTAATAATTCAATTATTTTTAATTTAAAGTTGATCAGTTTCCTTAATAACTTCATCATACTTATTTTTAAGATCTTTTTATATTGATATTAGTTCATAAAAACTTTTTTATATTGAAAGAGACATATTTCAGATAAGTTTATCTTAGGTTATTTAAATGAGAATATGGAAAAGAGTAATTTCTGTAGGATGTAGAAGAAGATATATTTTTTATATTGTTACTAACCTCAACTTCAGCTATGAGGAACTTGGTTCTTTACTCACAAAATTTTCATGAGGAGAGGGAATCATTGATTTTACTATAGGTTAAAACCTTTAATGATTTATTTTTTTACATTCACTTTCTCCTTAATTTTATTTTTGATCAATGGGAATTCTAACTTTATGTGTCCCTTATTTCTGTATTCAAATCATGTTACTTCTTATTCACTTTGATTATTATTTTTTGAATATGGGTAGGACTTATTTATTTCTTATAATTTTTTCACCTTATTAGGTAGATGAGTTATTTAATCAAAACCATATTATTCATCATTAATTTATTTAAAATCATTAATATTTCCTCCTTGGATTCTTTGGCTTCCATATCGTCTTATTGCTTAATTTTTATTTCATAAGTTTTGAGAGATCCAATGAACTCCTCATTTGGAATATTATTTATATCTTTTGATTCTTTAAATGGAGTTTCTTTGGGTGCCCAAGTACTAATTAGTAACTAAATTTTTTATTCATCAGTATCTCTATAGTAATATCACCATAAAGATACTTTCTTCGACTACATATACCATTAATGTTCATAAAACTATCAGTATTTGATACATTATGATATGTAATAAATCTTTCAAAATCTAATGTATACATATCAAGTATAATATATTTAAATTTATTTGTTCCTTAATGAGTAACTTATAAGAGTATCTAGACTTCTTGATTAGTTTTGAATTTATATATTTATATATTATTAAACACACTTTGATCTAAACCAAAATGAAGGTCATTCGTAACATTACCGTATAATTAAAAATAAATTACATAATTTGATGTCCATTTTTCTTCCTTTTCACAAGTAGTAATATAACCATTCATGAAAATTTCACACACATAATAACCAATTCTTTTATGAAATTTTGACATTTTTTTTCCAAATAACTATAGTTGGAACCATAAAATTAAGGTCATTCCCCAGAGATTTCCCATTGGGACCACCATGACTATGTAAAAAATATTTCCTCTTAAAAATATAAATCATCGAAATAATTTAGAATTTATAAAAAATGCTATATTTGAAAATAAAACATAAATAATAAATTTAAAAAAAAACTCCTTTGATACCAAATTTAGGATAAAGTATGATAAAATTGAAAGAGGGGGGGGGGGTGAATTTCCTTTATAACAAATTTTAAAATGTCATTTTAAATTAAAATGAAATTATCAAACAAGAAATATATTTAAAAATAAAATAATCAATGGAAAGTGCTCATAGTGTAAATTAAAACATTAACACTAATAGAAAATAAATTATAAAAAATAAATGGTACACATTGATAAAGGTGTTTTGAAATGTGTCCTAAATTATCCCCTATATCTCCACACCACATGAATTTTTAAGAGGGTGATATTTCTCCCATGACCTTAATGGTAGTGTAAAAAGTAAATAAGGATGAAATCCATTGGTTTTAATGGAAATCCAGAAACCAAAGATGAATGAAATCCCCAGGTTTTAATGGAATCCAAGAAATAAAAAAAACAATATCTTTGACCATGGAGATCACCTAAACAAGAAGTTTAAGAAGGGATAAATTTTTTTCAAATCCATTACAAATCACACTACTACCTTTTTGAAAATATGATGAATATAAAAGAAGAAGAGAGAGAGAGAAGATATAATAATATCTCTATGAAGTTGAATAAAGGGTTAAATAGGATCTAGGAGAAGAGGAAACAAAAAATGATTGATAATGATGAATCCTAGTTGATTTTTGATGATTGGTAATTGAATTTCACTTGAAAATCTCTTGTAATTTCTCATCATGGATAGATCAAGGATCACTTAATTTAATTTAGTGTTTATAATTGAGATCCAACCCAAACATGATGTCTATATATAGAATTGATAGGTGTTAGAGGATCCTTAGGTTGAGTAAATGCATTAAATAACCAATTTAAACCTTTATGACCAATATATGATGCCCTTTTTTCAATCATGCATAGAAACCACAAGCTAGATAGGCGATCCCACCATCTAGAAGGTAAGACTCCAGTAACTATCCATGATTTTATAGGCTTCAATGACTATCCAATGTGATCCAAAAACTATATGGTCGGATTAATATTACTTAAACTAAGTTTTTTAATAATATATAATGTATAGGGGTCTTTTATAGATAGACCTGTTCTTCAAGGAAATGAGGATATTGGAAAAACAGTTTTATGCTTCTCATGATGCCTTCACTTCTTCCATTAACATCCTTTGATGGTGTTAAAACACTATAAATAAAATAAACTAAAAATATTGGTTACAAATATATTAATTTATTATGATCATAAAAATATTATAGGTTCAACAATAATTCATTGATGTATCTAAAAAATATTTCTCCAGGTAGAAAATCAAAATCTTGTCATTTTTCTCTCAGCATAGATACTTTTATTTCCATAACACTAGAAGTTCCAAAATATGTGACTTCTAATTTTTTATATTCCCCAAAATAATCTAAATTAATAAACTTAATTGTATATATTCCATTGGATTAAACAAATAAAATAATTTTGACCTCAAAAGATTAAATAAATTAAATTTTCCCCTATATTGAAAAATAAATATATTCTTTATCTAGAATATTATCATTTTTGGAATGAATAATAAACATATCAACACTAGAATTGAAATAAATGATTCCATTATATCTCTTAAATACTCATAGTTATCACCATAAATATATGGAGGTCTATTTGTAATAAGGTTATCTATACTACCAAAATATATAACACCTTCCATTATAATAAAAAAAAGATATTTTATATATCACAATATTAGTGTAATAAAACATAGAATAAAATTTTGATAAATTATTTACATTGAAAGTGTATGGATCAGATCAGTTTTGAAGGTAGATACTTTCTTTTATACCAAATTTGTTCATTGGTAAAAACTTTAGGTAAACCACATGTGTGGGTTGAAATTTAATTTTAAAAGATAACTAACATTGTTCTAGCCACCAAATATTTAGAAATTTAAGATGATATTATATTATGATTAACCCAAAAAATATTTTAGTAAGAACTATCCATGTAGTAGAAATTAAGATTAAATAATTTTGCTAACATAAGATAAAATTAAATACACAATGGAAATATTAACCGGTAAAAAACAGGTAAGTACAAAAACAATTTGAATAAGTAAACAACCTATAAACAAGACATAAATATAAAAAACACATACTTTTGGTTAAAAATCATAGAATCCCTAAATATATTAAAAAATAACACTTATAACCAAAATATAAAGGGAATCCTCAAAATAGAATCAAGTTATCCTTGAATTTAAAGACATAAAATGGTTTTTCTACCTATCCCCTTGAATATGTTGACCATAAACTCATCGAAGGTATTCTGTCTTCGACACATGGAAGCACTTGACTTCAACCTATAGGATGATATTAGGGTCCCAACCTTTGACACTCTATCTTCCACCTTGCAAGCCCTCAACCAACTTGAATGGTGGTTGCTCAGTCTTCCATATAAACCCCCTGATCATAATGGATTATAAAAAAAATAACAGAACTGAATGGGATAAATGAATTTTCGTTAAATCCATAAATAATAAAATGTCAAATAAAGTATAATGAATATAATATCAGAAGAAATATAATGAAAAATTATATTGTAAAAATCATGTTATTTCATGATTATAATGTTAACTATAATATTTCATTCCTTCTGAACATCAATGTTATGGTTCATTTTATAGGAATACCTCTAATTTTTAGAATCCATAATCTTTGTTGGAAGTTGTTACTACTTCCTAAGAAACTTCTTTATCTTCTAATTAACTTATCATAGATCCACATATTTTGATGATATCAGTCATCAATAAATACCATTATTGTATATTTGGTGAATGTAATCTAGAATGAAATCTTAGATGTTTGGATTTTCAAGTGGTTCAACTCTGCCTAAAACCACTAGAATTAATGTTTCTAGAATTTTTTCTTATACACCAAAAAAAGATAACACAAAAACATTTATTTAAATCAGATTTACCTAATGTGTATCTTTATTTTAAAAAAAATCATGCAAAGGAGTAATAAACTCAACAAACACCTCTTTTCCATTTTTTAAAAAATGATTATAATAAGCGGTACTTATACTAAATAGTGTCATTTCATGTTATTTATATATAAAATTTTTAATATGATATTTTCTATTTATACCCACCAATTAAATTGATATATTATAACAATAATATTTTTATAAAATACTACTTATAATTTATCTCATTAATTATTTATATTACTAATAATGACATAATTATTCATATAAGCCTAATAACCATATAATACCATTGGATATATATAATCAATGAATATATATATCCAATAGATATATAATATAAAAATTATATTTTATTCCTATATAGAAAATTAAAAACATCACAAAAATAAGTCATCGTACATAAATATTTGTCAACATGTCTATTATATTTATAATGTTACTTCTACTTCCCATACATACAATCAGGGATATAATCATTATAGGAAACCATGAGTTTAAAATATTTACGTTCATGATATTTTTATTTAATTTTAGATTTATTACTTTTTGTAAAATTTTAATTATATTTCATATTTTATTCTTATAATTTATTAATTTTATCATGGATTATAGTGTTTTTATCTCAATAGAATGAATTTTAGTTTTTGTTAGATTATTATTGCCTATGAAAAATGAATTTCATAATAATATTTACTTAAATGGAAATTTATTTAAAAAACATAGGGTTATACACATTGACTCCTCTTAGAAATGGTTGGATGAGATCAACTAGGTGATGGACCAAGCACAAATGCAGGATCAATTTTGTATCAAAGGAGGTGATCTAATCTATGAATGACCCTATTAATTTCCATCATTCAATGACAATATTACTTTCTTGAACTACTAGTCTCATATTTTTCTTACATATCTATCATGTAAAGGAAATTATCAACTAAAATATATAATCCCAAGTGATTCATTATTGGCATATGTAACACGAGGTGATGGAATTTAATTCAAATTATAAGACATCACACAAAAAGAGTGAATGAGATAAGTCCAGAATGTCACATAAACCATAATTGGGAAACCAATGAGGTAGAGGATATCAGGTTAGTGTGATTCCAAAAGTTTAACAGCCCATCAATGTTTAAGATACATGGGTTTAAACATCAAGGGTGTTGGAAATCCACCCAATCAAGGGAAAGTGAAGGAAATTTAATTTGTGACCCTAAGAGTCTAGATCTATGTATAAAATATGTAAATGGGTTTGAGGATGATTATTTTCTATATTCAAAACATTGGTTTTACAACCATACTACCAACGATATTTCCTCTAGAACATATACCTTAGATGGGAGGTCAACCTTCGGGTGCTGTATCACCACCAAATGGGAGTTTGTTTAGAATGGTTGAAAATGGTTAATTTACCCAAGTTGGGAGGAAATCAATGGGGTATTGTTCCATCACTATAGAGAATTTAATTTAAAAAGGTTAAGAATAGTTTTTCAAGAATTTTTTACCTAGATGAGAATCCAAGACTCGGGTATTGTGCTATAACAATAGGGAGGTCCATTAAAAAATGAATGTGGTTTTTGATCAAAATTAGGGAGAACAAAGTTTTCCAATGGAAGAGATAGATTCTTACTAGTAGTTAGACCATGATTATCGCTATGTCTTTGTGAATTTAACTTGCCAATGAGAATATAAAAAATATAGAAATAATTGTGGAAGTTAGGACAAATGAAAATACCAAACAATGAATAACATGTGAACAAGGTTTGATCAGACTTTTTGATGGAGATTAACATGATCTGTGAAGATTATTATTTAAGTTCACAGTGATTTGACCAAATAGAGGATAATGTCTTATAGTCACAAATTCGGACTATATGGTTGTTGGGGTTTAGGTTCATATAAATTCAACCAAATGTTTTGTTCCCATTTTATGGAAATAGAACAAGGACCAAGGTGTATTTCTCATTAAGGTCCTGTAACCATGACCCAGACTATGCCATTTAATATAATGTTGCCAGGAAGATATATTTCTATGCAATCTCAACTTGTGTATCTAGTTCTATAATGTTATCTTATTTTAATGTAATGTTAATGGGTTGACATAGTGGATTTATCAACAACAATGACCCTTGAATGTGTAAATGAATGACATAATGAAAATCCAAAAACCTTATAAGGGATGATCAGTCTGGGAAAATAGGGATAGAAGAAGATTGATAGTGTCATATAATAGTGTAAAATAAGAGAATATGGGTTGGGTCCAATATATTACACATATTAAGATGGAAACCCATAAACATGAGTTATAATTGTTCAAGTCTGAAACCAAGAGACTGATTCACTTTTCCAATAGTCAAGGATTCAGGATGAGGTAACACCAAGGGTCTTAGATATTATCTTTAATAATGAAATATGGAGGTTTGTTAAATTGTGATGTATATGGTTTGAATCATATGGGGAGATGTAGATAGGTTGTTAATGACTGCTGATCGGTTTTTTGAGATACATGATCCCCTAAAATAATATTATAAATCTAGATAAACAAGTTGAGGATGACTAATATCCACATTCTAAACATAGTTCCATCACACCATAATGTAAAGAATATTCGAGGATGTGTACTTTGAATGGGAGATAGACCATGGGGAATTAAACATCACCATAGTGGATCCCATTTGTATATGGAATATTAATGGAGATTTAAACCTAGGAATCCGGAAGCAGGCCTGTGAAATTATGGGTGGTGAAGAAAAGCTCAAAAACTCTTGGGGTTATGCTATTTTTCATTGTTTATATTGATGGTTAATAATGATATAAGTTTGGTGGCATGTGGGAAAGTATGATTTTTATCAAAATTAGAGCATCAAACCATGAAAGGATATAGGAACAGAATTTTATCTTACAATAAGTAGAATGGTGTGATAACTAAAGATGTATAGTTTATGTTTATATATCTCATACTATAGGAATGTTATGTATTTTAAGGACATAAAACTTTTGAAAAAAGGTTATTGGAATTTAATACATCAAATTTTTTATTAAAGGGTTAAATAGTATATATATATTGGATAAAGCAATCCCGAAATAAATTAGTAAGCCCAAAACAAGAATAGACAACCTTCAGAGAGTGGAAAATGTTTGACAACATTATTTTTATACCAATGGGAATTAATTTTGTTGTCTTGTAATGAGAACCATTATTCTTCTATTTAATATCATTCAATGAGGATAAAGAGGGGATTTAGGTATTATAGTTGGTGAAAATGGGATTGTAATAAAACTATATGTGGATTGAATTACCAAGCATCAATACAAAAAACATAAAAAAATGCGTTCACACAGTTTAATGTCATGATTCTTGGAAAATAGTTCCTAGTTTAATGTCAAAGAACTCAATTGATTCCATTGGAGAGAAGTTCCATATCATCATTAGGTAGGAAATGGTAACCCAGTTGGGGATCAAATGCTAAGAAATTATGGGGGATATATAGAATTTCTGGTTTGGATAGTTATAGGATATTTAGGAATCACTATATATATCATGATATGGGAGTCAAGAAACATTTTGTTTTTGAGGGAGGAATCTGATTGTAAAAATCCGGCTCATGAATAGAAGAAAGGATGTGAGATGTGTAGATGATCTAGTGAGAGGCATTAAAACAAACCTGATGTGAATTAGTAATGGCCTCAACACTAGACTGTCACTGTGAAAAATCATATTACACCAATTTGGCTTATGCTCATGAAATTATTGAATCAGTACATTGTTCTTGAGTTACGAAATAATGGGGATCACTAAAAGGCAAACGAGTAGACTGAGTTATAGGATAAAATGGGGTGGATTTTGTGGGTGGGTTTAAGATAAGGTATCAGGATATCACTACATATTATATGACACAGAAATGAATCCATACATATTTTTTATAGTGATGTAGTAGGTGATTGAAATTGTTGGGGGCGAGTATCCTCTCAGATGAGACCCAAAACATTACAAAGTTTTGATTCATGTTATGAAGGTGGTACTATATAGTTTAAGGTTATATAATTAGAACATCGAGAATATATTTTAACATCGTATGATGTGAATGAAAAGTATATTCAAAGTTTAGATGTCTAGAAACTAGAACTATGTAGGGAACCCAAATCTTGTTAATAATGAAAATAACCAAAACTCCTAAACTCCGAGGGTCATGATCAGTGTAATAAATAAGGATAAATGAGATTTTAATCATATCATATGAGAGTGTTAAATAGAGACTGATGGGTTGGGGTAATATGACACATTAACTACCCAGGAAAACTGGAAAAATGGGAAAACTAGTTCAGTTATTTCATAAGGAAGTTTCACCATAATAGTAGAAAAATATATAAAAGGGTAACAAAAAGGGTGTTGATATTACACTTGAGAAAATGGGAGTATAAAAATTAGAAATAATGGCTTCCCAAATATAAACAATAGAAGAGGTGAAAAAAGGGAGAGGATTATCATTGACTAAGTTTAGAAAAAATATTACACACCTGAGGCATTAAGTATGTGGGAAATAAAATTAGTTTCAATTGATCACCATATTTGAAACAAAGTGTCCATCATGTTTCTAACAAAGAAAATTCCTCCTAGATGTGTATATTTGAATAGTGGTGGGCCTTTGGTGCATTTTTTCATCACTTTAGGGGATTCTATTGGAAAATAATAGGTTTATGGGGAAATTCAAATTCTAGATATATTAAGTGTCATGATGAATGAGGGAAATATGATAAAGGGGAATTAAAATAACCCTGCTGATACACTATAATGCATTGAACACATCGATAGGGTGAACCCAGTTTGACAGAGCGTCAAAGCCATGGAGTACATGTGAAAAGTTTTGAATAGACCATAGAGAGGAATGAGTTGTTTTTTGATGATTAATAGTTTAATTTAATATTTCATGGACAAATAGGATACTTGAAATAGTATACATAGCACCAATCAGATTCAATTGGATGTGAATTGGAGGACCTGCCACCTATATTGATATCATCCAAAATATTCGCGATTTGTTTGAGGTCATAATTCTTAGATGATGATAAAGTGAAGCTATATATAAACAATAGTGAAGAAACCCCAATTTAATTTTGGAATCCCAATTATAAGAACCTTGATCTTATTTTTAGGTATGGATCTTGTTTTTGGGTGGTTTTGAGGAAAAAGGAAGAAAAGATGATTTTCTAAGTACATGCCATGTAATTTATGTACATGTTGTGTATAGCCACATTTTTACTATGTAACAACTGAATAAATGACTGCATGGTGACCAGACAGACCCACTTAAGTCGGGGTCCAATTGAGGTTAGTACATGATGTGTAGTGTTAATAAAGACTATATGTAGATTTATTTTTATTTTATATATCAGAGGGTGGTCGCGTCTCATATCTAGAACCATCATCTTCTCCCCATGATTCGTACCAGAGCGCTCTGGAATAACTGATTAAGTTTGAACCATCAATTCTTTATTTGAGCTCCGATTGGAGCACCATATTGTGCGCTGGAATCCCACTAGTGAGTTCTTGAACCATTTGATCCCTTCTTCCTAATTCATCCTCTCTTGTGAGTAATTCATGGTTGGGTGTTTTTCACCTTATTGTATATCTACGCCGATCTGGGATGACTCAAGGGATGACGTAGAAGTATATCAATCATACGACATTTAGGTAGGTGGTATGTGAATTTCGTGGTTTGCATTTGAATTATATATGCTAAAAATTCCACATTCCCACATTTTGGGTATTGTTTGATTTGGAATTTAATCCTATCATTACTGGATATAGATTGATTCATTCATTAAGGGGGTTTTCTTATGTGTAAGGTTAGATACCTTGTCTAAGGGACACCCCATGGGTGTGTTTCCCATGTTTGATTGTTAATAGCCATTCGGTCTTGGTTCCATTTTAGGTGTACCTTGTTTTCCATGACTTTTTTTGATTAAGATGATGTTTGATTATGTGAAATTCCCATGATATGCATTGAAAATGCTTATCCATGTATTAGTTATAGATTACATGAGCTTCGTTGATATGATATTCATGCTATTTTTCCAGTGCTCTGTGAGATCCATGGACTAGGAAGACCGAGGGGACTTTTCAGATTATTTGATTTGATATGATATGAATGCTATTTAATTTTAAATTTACCTTGAGATCCTTAGACTAGGAAGACTGAGGGGAATTCCAAATTATTTACACAAGACCATGAGATCCTTCGTGTAGGTGATTGACCTGAGTGGATTATACTATAAGATATTTCCTAGATCGTTTTTTATTTAATGAAGTGATTCTATGTTGGACCAAATAGGTTAGACCCTGATATCTTTCAAAGAGGGTCATTATTTAATGAATTGATGCTATGTTGGACCAATGGTGTTAGACCATGAGAGCTTTCCAAGAGGGTTTTTTGTGAATAATTGAATGATTGTGATGAGTCTGCTAGGGAAAAGAAAAATCTTGGATTCAACATTACTTGATAGTTTATATACTCTTATGAAACATCTATTTTGTTACATTTCACAGGGGATACAGATATTAGGCTATATCTTAGGGTTCCATGATTCAACAGATGAATAATAGATGTTTAATTAATGTAATTGAAAACTGTATGATTTTTTACCTTGAGTACTTTCTTGTTTATTGATTCATTTTTTCATATTACCTTATATATATATTCACTGACATTTAGGCACAAATATTTTTGGGTTTAATTATTAGGGTTCATCTCAGACCCTGTTTGGGTCATGCTTTTAAACCCAATCAGATTATATGAATACATTTACAGATAAGGTAAAGAACCCTTCTTCATCATTTACTGGATTGTTGTTAGATCTGTAGAGCATGGGACCAAGCTGAGGCTTGTGAGGCTGTTGGAGTTTACTTGAAATTTACTTGTATTTCACACTTTGTGACCTTTTTTGGATGCTTTCCTAGATACATGTGAAAAGAATCCCACACACACAGACACACACACACACACACACATTCCAGTTGTTTTATTACTACTGGTATTCCACCATTTACTTTTTTTATGGTATTACAGCTTCCTCAACTATTTTATTATTAATTCCTCAGTGTATAATCTTCCAATGAGGGCTTGTTTCCCCATTATTAGCCCTTGTCCCTCACTACTAGTTGGTAGCCTATGGAGTTTAGGGAAATGATCTTGAGGTTTTGTGACTAACCAGATACGGGGCACCCTTTGGTGGCACCCAAATCTTGGAAAATCCAAAATACCTCTAATTGAATTGTAATTTTTAGATTTTGAACTATTACAGTTGATTTTATTTCACCATTTGGTGACATAGTTGTTTTGTACTGTTATTATTAACATCATTTTGGTTCTATTTTGTTCCAACCTGATGAGATGAGGGTATTCCATCTCATGCATTAGATAGGAACCTATGAGAAATCAGACGTTATGCATTATTTCCATGCAATTTAAAGAGAATTACTAATTGAATGTTGTTGTGTTAGATGTCATGCTAGATATTTATGTTTTTTTGATAGATTCCATGATAGAAATACATACTACTTTGATAGAGTATTGGAATATTTAATGTTTATTTAAGATGGATGCCAAGATTCGGTCCTTGAGGTGTTATGGGACCTCTTGGATAAGGATTGGGTGGATCGTTTATGAACATTAATTGAATTTTGTTAAGGTATAATATGAATAAGGATTCCAAACATTGACACGCGGGGAGTACGAGCTCTCCTGGATTGGGACATGGAATTCCTTTGACAAATATTTTGATTTTGGAGTTTTGTATAAAATTTAGAGGCTTACTATCCAGAGAAAACCCAGAAAACACGGTGTGTGATGTTATGAACCCATGACATGTGTTCTTCTATTCTAGATAAAAATGAATTTTCATAAGTACACATATTGTACCAAATGTACACTATATGTAGTTCATGAATCTATAAATGATAGTGTGAGAAAAAAAATGGGGTTGGTAAAAAAAATTTATAACTTTCCGTGTACTAGGTGTACATACAATGTAGTAATCAACTATGTATTCGGCCGTGTGACTAACGACTTGGGTGGATGTGACATTTTATGCACACACCGCGTCTCGAGTGTGCATGCCGTGTAGTGTTACAATAGTAAAAACCATGTAGTTCTAGACATGTAGAAGAACCTGGTAGGTGGGAATATTCCCATATATGTCATGTCTTATGAGGAACACGCCATGTGTATGGGGTGGTACATGACCAAGTTGGCAGAGGTACATGCCCATGTCAAGGCATAAGGGAACACACCATGTGGTGGTTCAATAAGCAGAGTAACCCTCTTTTGTAAAACCTGAATGCCTTCCTCCACCTGTTTTGTTCTTTCTCTTCTGAGTCAACATTTTTGTTAAACATGTACTGAGGTGTGCGCTTGACCAGGAAGAGTCATGCCACCAAGACATCCTTCAATTTCAATCCAGGTATAGGGAGATGACCAAACACCAGAAATGGTAGCTCAAGGACTACCAATTGATCCTCCAATCATGCCCGTCTTGACACCAGCTATTATACCATATGAAGGTGTTGATGGACAGTTTGTGAAGGCATTATGAGGTTGATGCAGACCTTTTAGGGATCACCACATCCTACTAGGACTACGATAGAGTTGAAACGGGTGTTCCAGCTACAACAACCTCCCACTTTTTTGGGGGATGGAGGACTACAAGCTACAGAGTCATGGTTGATGTCTAGTATTTCTATCTTTGAGAATATGGAGATGTATTTTGAGAGGAGGGTGAAGCTCGTGACATACATTCTATGTGATTATTCAAAGATATAGTGGGATGTTCTTTCATAGGAGGAACATCATCTGAATATGGCTTCAGTAAATTTTCAGAGGACCTTCTATGATTACTTCTACCTCGAGATGATGAGGGCTGACTAATCCCCGAAGTTCATGCATTTGGAGAAGGGTTCTCTTTGAATGATTGATTAATCTTCTCTATTTTCAGTGATTTATAACTTCACACCTATTCAGGGGGGGGGGGGTGAAAAATTATCACTAGATAGGATATTTGAATATGGATTTAGGTATGACATCTAATTGTAGGTGAATGTTTTCAGGTTGACATTGGTGAATTCTATACTAAACCAGATGCTGATTAGCGATCAAAATATGATGGAGTTTCATGCTGCTAGCCAGGGAAGTTCAGCATCTTGGGACGGTACTACTTTGACTAAGAGAAGCAAGTGCTTCAGGGAGCCTTTATGTGGTGATTCTAGTAGCAGGGATGTGTCTTCAGGTATCCGGGTGAGGTGTTACCTGTGCAAGAAGAGTGGGAGCACGAGACCGCAGTGCCAGATAGACCCAGTTGAGTGCTGATCTTGCAGTAATATGGATCATCTTTAGTATTTTTGTAGGATGTTCTTACCAGTAGCTAGTGAGATGAGATATGTTATGAGTCCATGTATAGGAGCAGGGCCACCAGTTCCTCGTCAGTCATGGTAACTGAGATCATCCAGCTGTTCAGGATGAGGAGGTGGTTGTGGACATGGTATCCAGATGATAGGTTTTTAGATGCAGTAAGGTGGATATGTTCAAGGTATCCAAGCAGGGTCGTAGGACCGCAATACAAGTCAGAATTTTGTGATGGAGCAGACCCATCAGGTGAAGGATCCTGAAACCTCTATGGTTAGAGGAATGATTCTAGTTTCCTGGGTTTTATCTTCTTCACTTTTCTATATAGGACCTTCCCATATTTTTATATTTATTTCCATTGTGGATATCCTTGGGCTCTGTATCTTTACTTCTGAGGATGTTATGATGCTAGACACTCTGTTGGGGATTAGGATGGCTAAAGGGAATTTGTGAAAAGAGTGACCTATTAAGGTTTGTGGGTGTCATTTCTTATGGGACCTCTATGGCTTTGAGATGAATGACTTTGATGTCATTATCTGAATGGACTAGTTGGTCTCCTTTTGGGCTTTTTTTGACAGCTATCACCATAGGGTTAGTTTCACATCACCAAAGGGAGGAAATTTTATGCACAAGGGTGAATGATATGTCCAAGAATGAAGAGTTGGACCCGAGCATCATGGGTTGGGACAAATCACAGTCCAGATTTATAGTTTATATCTGTATGACCAGATGACTTCACATATGAAATTTCCCCTAGTGGTGGATCATTTCAAATATGTACTTCCAGAAGAATTTTTAGTTTTACATCCAGATAGAGAGGTGTATTTCTCTATTGAGCTTCTTCTAGGAGAGAAACTGGTGTCCATTCCTCCATATAGGATGACTACATCAGAATTACATGTGCTCAGAAGCTGTTAGAGGAGCTGATGGAAAAGGGTTTCATCTGATCCGATTCTTGTCCTTGGGGTTCACCTGTCCTTTTTCTGAATAAGGCAAGCGGTACCCTCATATTTTGTGTAGATTATTGGAATTTGAACCAGTTGAATGTCAAGATTTGATATCCCTTGAAGAGGATTGGTAATATCATTGGTCATCATCGAGGATCCTTGGTGTTCTCAAAGATTGACTTGAGATTCAGTTATCATCAGTTGTATGGTAGACCATCAAATATACCTCTTACAACCTTTGCGAGCTTGTATTATCTATACGAGTATTTAGTTATGACGTTCAGTCTCACAAACGTAGTTTTAGTTTTCATGGAACTAAGGAAGTGAGTGTACCATCCTTAGTTAGATTCTTTTATGGTCATATTTATGGATGATATCTTTGTGTACTCTAACAATTGACAAGGCCATGTCATCTATCTTGAGATCATTTGAGTGCAATGAGAGAGAACTAGGTATATGTTATGCTCTCAAAGTGCCAATTTAGGATAGAATACATTCATTTATTAGGATATGTCATCTTAGAGAAAATATTATTAATTGACCCATGGATGGTGAGAGCGGTAGTTTCCTGGGAGCATTTGAAGAACATATTTAAGGTACAATGTTTTTCGGTGTTTTCCAGTTACTAAATATGATTTATTTAGGACTTTTCACACTTAGCAGTGCCAATGATGGTCCTGACTAAGAAGGGTGCGAGGTACATATGGACAAATTCCTATGATTATTCCATTCAGGAGTGGAAAGGGAGTTTGACATCAGCAACGATAAATATTTTTCTTGAACCAGGGACGAGTTACACCATTTACTATGACACAACATGTATTATGCTGGGACCAGTGCTTATGTAGGGAGGAATAGTCGTTGTGTATGTTTATTGGTAGTTGGGGCCCCATGAAAGGAGATACCCTATGCAAGTTCTTGAGTTATCCATGTCTATTCAAGCCTTGAGTTGTAGGAGACATTATATTTTGGGATATAATTCCATGGGATATAATTCCATGGTATACACTGACCACAAAATCCTCAATTATATCTTTACTCAACATGATCTGAATTTGAGACAGTGATTGTGGGTTGTGTACCTTCATTATTTTGACATGGAGCATTACTAAATGCCTGGGAAAGGCATTGCAGTGTCTACTACATTGAGAAAGAGGATGTTAATATATGCAGTTAAAGACGAAAATAGTGAGTGGAAGCTTATGGATGTGTCCTATGAGATGCATTTTGAGGTTCATGACAAACAAGGGAAGATGTTTCAATCATCTATAGTTGTTACCTCTACTCTACTGGATCGAATGTTAATGAGGAAGCTATCAGATTTTGAAGGCCTTGTCCTACAATGTTTTGTGTTAGGCAAGGACCCAACCCCTAGGTTGATTGTAGGCGAGGATCTGGTTTTACATTTTTTTGGGTGAAAATGGGTGTTAGCAGAAATACAAGAGGAGTTATTATGATATTTTCATACCTCAGTATGGATAGTTCATCCTGGTGTCACCAAGATGTATCGGGATCAACATGGTTAGTATTGCTGGCTAGGCATGAAGAGGGATTTATCTGGTTTTGTTATGGGACGTTCCACCAATCAGCAAATGAAGGTAGAGCATCAGTGACCATCAGGTCTATTATAGCTGTTACCCATTCCATAGTGGATGTGTAATTATATATCGATGGATTTTGCGATGGGCATACAAACATACCCTGAGGAAATGATGTTGTGTGGGTTGTTATTGGAATACTCCTGAAGGTTGAACATTTCCTTTCAATTAAAGAAAACCTTTTCTTTGAACAAAAGGGATGAAGATGTTGGATTTCTGATCAAATTATGGCCTCTAGGTTAACGTCTGGGTCTTTGTGACAGGATTATAGTAGGTTTTGTCCATGAAAAATGTCTTTTGAGGTATGAATTTGAGAGAAGGAGAATTACCCTTTTATAAGAGAGGTGAGGGGCACTTTAGAAAAATTTAAAGTATTAATTTATTCTGAAATAAATTTAGTTTTATAATATCTCCAAATGGATTTAGTTATATACTATGTTGGGTATGGGTCTAAACACTATCAACCAATAGGTTTTAGACAAGTTTAGGTGACCATATTAAACTTATCATTTAGAATCTACTCTTGGTTAAATAGGTAAACATTTACCATGTCTCCATGTATTTTTATATTATTCGGTTAATAAACATAATATAAAATTATAAGAGAACCTCAAGTGGTTCATTAATGACATATAAAACCTTATCTAGTTTATTTCTCTGAATCATAGATTTTTAGGAATATTATATCATTTAATAATATAGTAATTTTTTAAAAATTCATTTATGTCAATTTTGAAACTATTTAATATTTGGTTTTTGTGAAAGACATATAAACATTATTAATTCAAATAAAAACACTAAATCAAACCTTACATTTCATATGAACCTATAAATATTTTGTATTTAATAAAAAATTTCAAATTATATTTATGGTAATATTTATAATATCATTTATTTGATTATTTCATTAATAAGGAAAATCCTTCATCATTATTGTGTCATAAATAAATATATTTATTTCATATCTAAAAATTATAAATAAAACATCACGATGTAGGAAATATTTTAATATTTATAATTTCTATTTATATATGAATATATCAATTATATTTCCTCATATAAATGTTATTTTACTAAAATATATATGTTTATGTTACATTTTTCTTAAATTTAAATTAATTTTTATAATGTGACATTTTTATATACAAGTAGCTCCATGGGGTCCTAAAATGGACCAATGGATTCCCATGGCCGGAAATGTATCATAAAATATAGTTAAGATAAGTGTCCGGGTAATTTAAAATAATTATAATATTAATTTTGAAACTTATTTACCGGATTTACCCTTTAACCATGATAACTAAAATATTTACTGAAATTACTATTCATAATGTCTAAAAATAAAATATACCTATATAAACAATTTGGACCTTAGGATTCTAAATAAGTAATATATTTTACCAAATTAAAAACATATAATTTTCAGAAATTAATTTAAAATTAATTACTGTTGTCAAAACCAAAAATTGGAGTTTTAAGAAGTAAAAACTTTCATAAGATTAACATTTGTTTATCTACACTCTAAATGGGAAATTACTTCCAATGTCCTAAATTAAATGAAGTGATAAAAATAAAATCAAATTATATTTTAAAACCACTCAAATTTATAATTTAACACTATAAATTATTTCGAAATAAAAAGTTATTTTTAATTAAAATTTACTATTTTTCACTATTAATCCAAATATGAATGTTATCAGGAAAGTGCAAAAAATTCACCGTAAGATAATTTTGATATTTGAAATCAAAAAATGACGTCTATTATAAAAAATAAAATTTATAAAATTTCAAAAAGTGTGTATAACTATTCAACAGTGCTTTTTAAATGGCTAGTTTGATTGGTCGTGGTGTGCTAGAACTTGATGTCGCGTACAACGCAATATATTGTATTATTCAAGGAGAAGAGTACCATTGAATATTTTGGTGTCATAATTTTAAATATAAATTAACTAATTAAACACAATACATAGTTTATAATTATAAAAATTTAAAAGGAAATATAGTTTAAAAAAATCAGTATTTTCTAACACTCCTTGAAAAACAAATGTTATAAGAAAATTCTCAAAAATCATTTTAACATAATTTTGAAATGATGAATTATAAATTTAATCAATTACTTAAAATTAATTTTATAGAATTTATATAAATTATTATTCACTCATAAGAAGATGAAATAATTCATTTTTTGAATAAAAAATATTTTTGAATAATATAATGAATTTACTAAAAATTGTTTGATTATTTTATTAGAACATAATATAACATTCATATTGAGTTTATCATTTATATTTATTTCATAAATTAATTATAAATATTAATTCCAACCAATTTAACAACTATTTTATAATTAATATATAATATTTTAATAATCATTAGTAGTTCGTCTAAACATGTTGTTTCATACAATGTAATCTATCAACGAAATAAAATTATTTAAAAATATATTTCAAATAAATATAATATGTTCAAAAAATATATATTTAAATTCACCTTATATTTCATTATATGTAATAACTTTTGAAAGAACTCATCGAAAAATATTTTGGATAAAACTCAAAAATACTTTTTAGAGTATCCCTTTGAGTCCAACTCAATCCCAATTCAATCACCCAAAATGTTTAACCCCGATGATCATTTATATAATTGTAAAATAAAAAATAAAAATTTACCAAATCCATAAATGTAATAAAGGAAGATCATTTAGTAAAAAATTAATGCTACACAAAAAATAATGATATGTAGTGTGATCTCTATTAAAAAAATGTATATCTATACCCATGTTCACCAACCACATCTCATGATAACATTCATTTTCATATGTACCCTTTATCCAAGTCATCAAGTAACCATGGAAAATGGTGTAAGTAATTCCCTTATTTCCTTCTACAACATTATCAATTCTACATTTATGGAATGACCAAGTTAATGAATACATCACATGTCATTCATTTAATAGATTAGTACATCATACCCCCTTCATCAAAATAGATAAGTACATTAGATGTAATTTCTATGTATGAACATTAATTTACACATTTTATCTCAACCAAGGGACAAAATTTCAAGAATTTAATACAAGTTAAAAATTCTATATTGGTTGAGCTCCAACCGATGACAAGTTCAGCTATATACCCAACAATCCAATGAATAAATAATCCATAATGGAATGTGTAAGAATGGTATCAAAGTATTAAGTTTATATTGCTAGGTATATCACCAACCTTAGGTATTGGGTACTCTGATATGAACAATACATCCCCTGTATGCCAACGAAATTATCGATGAAACTCTATATAGTATACATACACCACTAAAAAATTCATTTTATCCATCAGTAGTCCTTTTAAAGTGATAGAAAAAACCACTGTTGAACACTCCCATTTCCAATGATAGAAAATGTGATTTTAAATGAGTTTTAACAGTGTTTTTTATATTTTTATATGGGGTCTTTAATAGTTTTAAAAGGTTTATTAAAGGGGTCCCTTTATCAGTGCTTGTAAAAAAATGCTCATAAATCTCACCATTTACTAGTACTAATAAAAAAGAACTGATTGGGGGTCTTTATCAATGTTTCTAAAATGAGCTAATAAAGACCCCCTTTATTAACACTAGTAAAAAAGTACTAATAAAGGGGTGCCATTATCGGCACATGTAAAAAAGAAATCATAAAGGGGGTGGGGGTCTTTATCTATGGTTCTTTAAAAGCACTGATAAAGACTCCCCTTTAACCAAAATATTTTTATGGGTGCTGATAAAGGGTAGATTTAAAAAGAAATATTTCATTAAATATAATATATAAATATATAAATATATTTATATATTAATATTTATATAAATAAAATTTTTATTTGTTAATTATGTTTTATAAAATGATAATAAAGAATTTACACATATTATGTTAGATATTTAGTGAAAATGTATTATAAAATAATTAAAAAATATTTTTTTAATTAATAATTTATTAATTATTATCAATTAATTGTCTTTTAATAACAATTTGATGATACAAATTATCAAAAAACCGCTATATCATATCTACAATAAGTAGAAAATGTACATTAAACTTGAATTAACAATAACATTTGATCCATGTGTCCGTTTGGGCTCTTCGACATATTAAATTGATGCATGTGATGAGCTCTACAACATAGAGAATTTGGAAGACCACAAAAGTGGTATTTAAGGACAAAAGGCATTGAAGGTCTCAAAAATTGAGTTTTTAGTTAGGGTACCCCAATTTATTAACATTCGATGGATTTTATCCTTGTTTAAGTGGGTTTTATTTCCCGTTTTTAGTAGGGATTGAATTTATTCCCAAGGCTTATGTTTGTATTAATATTATGGTTTTTAATATTATCATTTTTCATATTTTACTATTATATAATATCAAATATATAAATATATATAAATATTTTTTATACATTCAAACATAAAAATTTAATCTTATAAATATACATTTAAACATATTTAGATAAAAAATATATTTCTCTATATATAAACAATATCAATATAAAACCCAATATCCACTTTTTAAACTTACAAATTTATTAATATTTATATACCTATAAAATTAATGCATACATAATGTTTATATATATATATATATATTTGTGTGCGTGTGTGTTTATTTGAAAATAGATATATATATTTAACTATATATTGTAATATATGTTTACAAATATTAATATATAAAATATATAAATAAATTTAAACATGTATAATTATATTTATAGATGCACACATATACAAACACATTTGTTTGTATGTATGTATATATTTATAAACACACATATACAAAGAAAAAAAAATTATATTATATATATAAATATATATATAAATATATGGAGAAAAGATGTAACGAATTATATATAGATGTTTCTTAAAATTTAAAACAAAAAAATAGGGGACTGGAAAAGGTGATGGTGTATAATATGGGTGTCTCATGTTCAAAACTCACGGGAGTCAGGGGTAACCACATGAGGGTGGAATTTTCTATAGAGCTAAAAATGTTTGTGGGGGGTAAGTGCTGATAGGGGGGAGTGATTGTAAAAAGGTGGGACAGGAACAAAAAGACTACCCCCTTTATTATTGAGGCCTCTAATAGAACATTATAGCACTAATAAAGGTGGAACTTAATAGAGATACATAAATACTTGACAAAGGACACCTTTAATATAGCTAAAAATGAACTAGTGAGTGCCATCTTTATCATCACTTAAAAAATCACTATTAAAGGCCCCCTTTATGTGCGTTGTTTTAGCACTGTTCAAGGGGGACTTTCTCAGTACTATTTATGAGTGTTTTGAAAGGAAGCCCCTTAATATAACTCACCATATCATTGCTTCTATAGTGATGAAAAATCCATTTTACTAATTCTGTAAATGGCCTAATTTTCCATAGTAATAGTGGGTATGAGAATCCTACTGATTATTACCTTATCATTTTATAAAAACCCATATTACATCATGTTGACAAACGGTTAGGGATAACTCAATGTCATAGTCTGAGAGGTGAAAAATAATTGTACTTCACAAAATGTATATCTATATATACATTTATACAGCCAACATAGACTGCCAAATAGTCCTTATGTTTTCCACACTTTCAATGGTTTTCTTAAATCATTACATCAATATGCAATTCCATTCACATTTCTATGTGTCCATCTCATAAAACCTTCCCCTTAAAATCTCTTGTGAGTAATATTTATGAATTATTTTTTGAATAACGGTGTGATTTAAAAATATTATTCTTTATGTTCAAATTCTTCATCATATTCCAACCTATTAACATCATAACAAAAAATGTTTTCATTTGAGTTTCTACTTTCTATTTAATTTTTTTTACATTTAACATCTTTATCCTTATAACCCTATTCTGTCAATTTTTTATAAAATAATGTAACTTATTATATTATTTATTACTAGATCATCTTAAACTATTTTAGGATAAAGTATCATTTACTTTATTCTATGTAACTAAGTGTAACTTCGTATATTCCCCTTTATCTCCATTCTCTAAATCCTTTTCAGGATTTGAAGTAATGTTTTCTTTTTATTTAAACTAGTATAATTATTTAAGAAATTTTGATATTCATTTTCTCTGATAATTAAATATAATTCTTCCCATATTTCCTTACCATAATTTATATTAATATCTTTAGGATAGAAATTAAAATATCTTTAACTTTAGAATGGCATATTGATTTATTTTTTATCTTTAAACATTTCTAAGTTCCAACATACTCCCACCAGCCTCTTAGACACTATATTTTATTTATAGTGGCATGATAATATACTCAAAATACTTTATATTATGAAATAAAACATATATAATTTTTTTAGTAATATTCAACAAATATACTCTTAGATTCATTTTATATATGGTATTCTATGTGTTTTGAAATATTACTAAAGGCAGTCTCTATACAATATGTCATCGATATTGGTTTAATCTTATTCATATATTATTATATAATAAATTTACCCAATATAAAACTCCTTTTATTCTTATTTATTTTTTCAAGTATGACATATAATTTTAACTAATCATAAACCATGTCTATCAAAAATATTTTCTTATATCAAAATACTGATAGTTTACAAGATATAATCAAGAGATAAAAAATGAGACAAATAAAAACACATCCATTTAATTATTTATCTAATCATGATTTGTTCCTTTAATCCAGGTTATTAATGGAATAATTCATTACATTATTACTTTTAAAAAAATTTCAACCTTCTAACATTAATTCTTCCATTAATTGTGATCTCTTTTATATTTACAACATTCATATAATATACAATTGGTTTCATATACCCCTCATAATCTATGAATTGAATTCTATAACATTTATACCCAGATTGGACTCTCCACATAGATTATTACAACCAATATTTTAGTCTAGATAATTCCATCTTGAATATATAATATTTCTATAATTAAATATTTTTTCTACTTCTTCAGCTTATAAGGATGTGTGGACTGTCCAAGACCTCTATTATTTTCCTTCTTGAAAAAAAAACCATACACTTCCCATTATGTTCCATCAATATGAAAATTGATCTTGGACCACCCATGTACTGATCATTTAACATCAACATATTTATGAGATCATGTAAGGGTTTAGATAATTTATTCATGTTACAATTGAGAAAAAACTATAGAAAACATTCTAACATTGATTATGAAATGAAATTTACGGCCAATTTTGGATTAACAGGTGAACCTAACCTATAAAAACCATTTATGTGCCCAATAATAATGATCACCAAAGTAATTAATAAATTTCATTACACTATTTTACAAAAAAAAATATCATTTGATTCCTCATATATTTTATTAATATATTATAATGATAGAGCCTTTTAGGTATGTCTATCATACTGTAGGAATCTATAGTCTTATGATTCTTTTGAAATTATCCTCCATGGTTACAATGATGAGTTCTGATACCTCTATTATGTTTTTTATATACTTATCATAGGCATATTGCACTGTGTAGGGAATAGATTAACTAGTGGGTTTCATTACAAGTAGGTGTTCTAACATATATAATTTCCCTTATTTATTAAAAACGATTATAAAGTTTTCGTACCAATTGAGAAAACTACTACCATTTAGTTTTTCATTATCTAAAACTAATATCAGGGTCAACCTAGATGATGATTATTCCAATATCTTCAACAATTTTTTTATCACAAATGTAATAGGTTATTGATCCATTTAATTTTGAGTTATATTAAATGGGTTCCCATTAAAATGATAAACCATTTTAAATTCATTATATATATTAGTAGGAAAATATCAATATTTAAATAAAAAATGATTCTAGTTTAGAAATATTCTCACCACATAGCAATTTTGGTAGGGAATCATCTCAGTGACAACATATATTATTCATGGATAGTTGGCTGAGAAACTATTTACCCAATCCATATTATGAATAAACCCAACTATTTTCCACTAGTATCCTAAATAGAAGGGTTTACCAAATAAGTATATCTCATATTAGATTACATAAACAAGCTTTAAAAAGTCAATACATGGGATCCTTTATTTTTAAGAGCCAACATATAGTTGATTTATTATCAACCATTACCTACATTCCTTTCACAAACAATATTGTGTCACCTTTATTTGGAAGAAACAAACTAGTTGAATGATATAGATCCTTAAATATGAATATTTTTTAAGTAATATAATGCATAGTATTTTAAGATGATTTATTCTCACTATCTTATCTTATGTTATACCCTTTACGTATGCATGATTCGAATGATTTTGTTTTGAAATAATATTTCCACCAATAAATCTATAAGGACCTGACCTTATTACATTACATAATATTGAATTTAGTCAAGAAATAACTTACTTTAAAAGTCAGGATATTTTCAAGATTATAAATTTAGAGAAATGGGACATAACAAATTCATAACATTACACATTATTATAGGGTGGATACCGTAGAAATAGTATTCATTTCATACAAAATATAAAATATTTCAAATAAAACATGATTTCTTTTAAAATTTTTCAAACATTTTACTAGACATTATTAATCATTTTATAAATCCTTATAACCTATGGAAATCATAAAAAAACTTTGGATTAGCACAAAAAGCTCAGTATGGGATAGAAAAAGAAGGAAAGAGCACATTAATCCATGAATACATGTAATGTGTGTAAACATTTTTCAAAAGATGTACTTGTCACCCATATATACGTAATGTGTTAAACATGTGATATCAACATGATATTTAAAGTAAATAAGAACATAAATAGAACCATAAATATATCATTGGGGCTTTACATACATAATATTTTAACCCTCTCGCCAACCTTATAATTAGTAACTATCGCAACTACCTTATAAATTATGTAACCATCACAGTAACACATGGAGTAACCATATGGATTACCTCCAACTTATAGATAAACAATGAATTCGAGGGTGATATAGGTCCTATACTACATCATAAAAATTCCTAATAACCAGAACACAATCATAAAACATGAATAATTTCATAAAAACATTTATTTTGATTTTGGAAAACAAAATTATAAATGAGGACTTTAAAAGAAATAACCCTTAGATAAATAATATAATTGAATAGAGACTTCATAGAGTGGATTGAATACATATATAAACTATAAATACACATAATTAAACATAATATAAAAAAACCATCACAAAAACAATTTTAATGCCACATAATTAATGAAGTAGAATTTTAAGCCAAAGGATAGAAATTGAGTTATGAATTCCCTTACCTTGAGTTTTTATTGCACAAATATTGTTTTAACCCCCTTTATAATGGTTAAAATAGTGTTATTAATATTTTATAGAAACATATCCATCGTTATAACACGTTATATTATCATTTTATTACATCATTTCACCCTTTAATTGTTAGTATTTTGTTCCTTGCATTATTTTGGGTGTGTTCTTTTCATGATTTCCATGATCTATTCATGATGTATATTCTTATAGATTGGGAGTGAAACTCTATAATTGGAATGGACTGGTATTTATATATTTACAGAACCATAAATTATACCATATATCATTTTTTACTTCTTTTATGAGGATGATTCATGAGTAAAAACATTATTGATATTTGTTTAGGTCATTTTGGCGATTCTCCAATCGTAAGGAACTCATTTGTTTTATAAATTAATAATATGAGTATAAAATTATTACAAAACCATATATAATATAATATGTTTCAACCATAAAAATGTTTTCATGACCATTATTTAAGGAAGTAAAAGAAATTGAAATCACATCATCCATGATGTCGGTAATTCGACAGATCACAAATGGTGTTTTGGTTTCATGAATAAATGGAAGAGGATAATAAGTATAATGGTAAATATTCCATAAAAATGATAAAACACACAATATGTAAGATTAATTATCATTAATTCATCTTGTATAAGGGTTGGTGAGGGAAGAATAAGAAAATAAAGGAACATGAAATAAAATAAAGGTTAAGAAATCTCTTACGAAAATTCGGCAGCCTAACGACGTCACTTAAAATTTCATAAAATATTTTGATGCGAGAAAAGGTATATCCCATAATTAATACATAATATGGTATTTAATTGGAATGTAGAATGAAATATCCCAACATAAGACAATGTAAATTAAAAATAATAACATAAAATGAATGAAAATAAAGAAAACAATAGAGGATGTTTACCTCTTGATCTCTTCTCCTTAAGATCCTGCTTAAGGCATTTGGTTTTGGCCATTTGTGGAGACCAAAAGCTACAGAACATTAGAAAGAGTATTGTGAATTGTATTGGGTGGAACATATTTAAGACTCAAGGATTGAGAGGTGTGATAGGAATAGGAGAATGATGGTGGTATTTATAGTAGGGGAGAGGAGGTATTTTTTTTATTTTAATCATTATTATAATATTTTTGCTCAAGACTATGAATAATAATAATTCATGTGACCCCAAATAGTATTAATGGAATTGAGTTCGAACCAAGTTTCCTTAAATCACTTATAATGTCATAAATAGAGTACTTTACACATAATTTAAATATACGGTATTTTACAGTATTTTAATATTCATAAAAAACTCAAGAATTTTAGAAAATTACAAAAAATTCACCATAACCATTTTTTGACATGTATAATTCAAAAATTAACTCCATTTTCTGAAAATAATTTTCTATATATTATTATTTTAATTTTTAAATAAAATAAAAATCAATTCAAAAATTATAAATTTTAAAACTATTAATGCTTTTATATCAAATTGAGAAATTAACCAAAATGTCATTATCTTAAATCCATAAAAAATCAAATAATAGTACAATGTACTATTCATTAGGGTCATATTACTATTCATAAGGGTTTGTTACTATTCACCATAAATCATGTTGTTTCCCTTATACTCTAAATAATTTACTGAACACAATTGTAGGTGAACAATATTCAAAATTCAAAACATAGTAGTAGAAAAATTATGTTTAAAGGATAGTTATAAATATCTGCATAAAAGAAAGTTTCATGGATTTCAGTCTAATTTTTTTAAAAACATGGGTTGTTACATTATTCTCACCATTTTGAAATCACATCGTTATAAGTTTATTTAATTATTAAACAAGTGTGGGTATATTTACCTCATAAAATTTTTCAACTCCCATGTTTCTTCTTTAACCATGTGGTTTATTCACAAATATTTTACTAGGTGGATTACTATATTCATCAATAATTGTTCATTTTGATCAAGAATATGAACAAGTTTCTCTTCATAAGAAAGGTTCTCTTCCAGCTGAATTTCTTCTAGGATCAAAATATGAGTTGAATCTGGTACATACTTTCTCATATTTGAAACATGAAAAATATTTCGTACCTGAGATAAACTCTAAGGAAAAGCTACTTGGTTTGAAACTAGTCCAACCTTCTCCTAGATTTCAAAAGGTCTGATAAATCACTGACATAGCTTCCCTTTCCTACCAAAATGAATCACACTTTTCCAATGAGATATTTTTGGGAAAACCTGGTCACCTACCGTGAGAGGGTAGTTTTTCCTTCCGTTAACCACATTACTTTTCTTCTTGCTCATATCATTCCTCATGTGATTTTGGATCATCTTCACTTTCACACCCACTTCCCTTACTAATTCTGGCCCCTTAAACTTCGTTTCCCCAACTTTATCCCAAAAATATGGAGTTTGACACCTCATCCCATAAAATTCTTAAAAAGGTGACATCTGTATACTGGAATGAAAACTGTTATTATAAGAAAACTCAATTAAAGACACATGATGATCCCAACATCTCTAATAGTCCATTGAACATTCTTGAAGCATATCCTCTAGAGTTTGAATTGTTTGTTCTGACTAGCCATCTAATTGACAATGAAAATCTATACTGAAATTTAATTCTGTTCCCAATGACTTTTGAAGGTGCTTCCCATAGTTAGAAGTGATCCTGGGATCCCATTCAAATAAAAAGGAAGGAGGAACTCCTTGTAACATAACAATATATTTGAGGTAATGTTGAGAAAGATGAACCAAAGACATTGTATCTTGAATAGAACGAAAATGTGCATATTTTTTCAGCCGATCAACTATAACCCAAATCGCATTGTTTCCTCGATAAGTCTTAGGTAGTCCCACCATGATGTCCATGGATATATTCTCACATTTCTACTCTGGCACTAGAAAAGGATGAGGCACCCCCTTCAGTAACTGCCACTCTACTTTAACCTATTTATTTGTCCAAAATTTCATGGTAATGTTAGAAATATACCTTTTCATTCCATCCCACTAGTAATACTGTCAAAGGTCTATGTACATCTTAGTACTTATAGGATGAACTAAAAATGGTGATCTATTATCTTCACACAACAAATCAATCTTCAAATAGGAATCACAAGGAAAAACTAACCTTTTTCCAAATCAAAATACACATTCTTTTTCAAGGATAAATTCTAGAAACATACCAATTTTATCTAATTATACCTTTTTTAGATCATGGTCTTCCTTCTACGCTTTCTTAATTATATCGGATAATGATGAATGCACTAAAAACTAAAACAAAACAGTTGTATTTCCTCTACCAACAACTTCTAAGCCAAAATTCATCAAATCATTAATCAAGGGATCATTTTCCAACCGTTACATGGTTAATGATGCATGATGTTTTAAACTCAAGGCATCTACCACTTTATTTTGTTTTCTCAGATGTTAATTCATTGTGCAGTAATAATCCTTTATCAGTTTAATCCATCTTCTTTACCTCTTGTTTAATTCCTTCTGAGTAAAAATATACTTTAAAATTTTAATTTCCATATATATTTTTTACATTTGGCTCCATATAAATGATGCCTCCAAATTTTCCAAGAAAAAACCACAGTGGCCAATTCTAAATCATGTGTGGGATAACTTAACTCATGAGGTTTTAGTTTTCCTGAAGCATAAGAAATTACCAGATCATTCTGTATCAAAACATAACCATGTCCCTTCATATAAGAATCAATGTAGATAAAAAACTCACTATTTAGGTAAGAGAGGCCAAAATTGGATCATTCACCACAATCTTATTCAGTTCCAAAAAACAATCATCACATTATTCTATCGAAATAAATTTAACCCCTTTTCTCGTTAACATAGTTAGCGGGCTAGATAACCGTGAAATGTTTTTATCAAACTGTCAATAATAACCTGCTAATCTAATAAAACGCCCAATATTTGTAACATTTATGGGTCTTGGAATTTCATCGACCACCTTTTTTTTGATGTATCAAATATTATTCCATCCTTTTTAATAATGTTTCCAAGAAAAGAAATCTATTGTAACCAAAAATCACACATTCTGAATTTTCAATATAGTTTTTTTCATTAAGGTTTGAAAAACCAAACTTAGATGTTTTTCATGAAGTCCCTTACTCTTGGAAAATACCATAATGTCATAAATAAACACAATAAAAAATTTATTCAAGAACTCATGAAATATTTTATTTATAAGATTCAGGAATACAGATGGTTCATTAGTTAACCGAAACAACCTAACAAAAAATTCATAATACCCATATCTAGTAAGAAATAATGTTTTATGAATGTCAAAATCCTTCACCATTAGGTGATGGTATCTAAATCTCAGATCAATCTTGGAGAATTACTAATCTTCCTGGAGAAGATCAAACAAGCCATTGATATGAGGAAATGGAAACTTGTCTTTAACAGTTATGTTATTCGAAGCTCTATAATCAACAAAAAGTCTCATGGAACCATATTTCCTTTTAACAAACAAAACCATATCACCCAATGGTGATGTTCTAGGACAAATAAACCATTTACCAAGAAAATAATACAATTGATTTTTTTATTCGTGATGTTTAATTTGATTCATATGATATGGGGGCTTTGAAATTAACTTTGCATCAGGAACTATGTCAATTTTGAATTCGACTTCCCAATTAGTTATGACATCATGTAACTCATTAGGAAAAACCACAAGGTATTCGTTTAACACTGGCACAACATTAATCAAAATAGTTCCCTTGTTTTCAACAATATTGGAAAGATAACATTTATTTCCATCCTTCAAAAGTTTACAGCTTCTTGATATGTTAATTATAGTATTGGTTTATTTTTTTATACAAAGTGAAACACTTTCTAAAAAACAACATCTTTATCTCTATAGTCAATCTTAGCATGATAAACAGAAAGCCAATACATTCCCAAAATGACATCAAACACTACTAAGGAAAAAACATAATGGTTTTCAGGTAAAGACATTCCACAGACCATAATAGAAACGTCATTATAATTACTCTTTTCAATTATGTTTCCCCTAGGTGTTTTAACAATATTTTATAGTCTCATTTTTTGTGGTGATATTTCTAATTTACCAGAAAATTTTCTGGAAATGATGGAATATATAGACCCTGTATCAAACAAAACTTTATAAAAATATGAGTCAATCAACAAGGTACCTGATACAACTTCATTGGATTGCCTCTTATTTTCTAAGGTAGTTGAAAAAGATCTCACCCCACCATTCTTTTTATAGTCTGGATTATTTTCATCACTCAGATCTCTCTTTGGGGAGGCATTTGCATAATGACCCTTCTCACCACATTAAAACAGTTAACAACATTCTTATTATGATTAGTCTTAGGATAATTTTAATTATAATATCTATCCATATTTCCAAAATTTTGACATCGAAAACACTTCCATGTTTTCTTAAGGCATTCCCCATGGTGTTTTTTTCCACACTTCTCAAAAACCTGAAACTGTATTTTCTTACAATAAAATTTCATTGGTTGATTCTTACATATCATTTTCCATCTCAACCTATTCTTATACATATTTCATAAATGCATGTGATCACCAGAAAACTCCTTCTCTACCCGCTCAGCACATCGTACAAGTTTCTTATAACTTTTTAATTCACGTGAGGCCATTTCCCTTTGATACCTTGGCTTCAGTCCTGAGTAAAATAGGTTGATTTTTCTATCAAGATCCATAATAAAATTTAGATCACACCTCACAAATAATGTTATGTTTTTTTATACACAGCTACTGAGCCCTCCTCCTTTTTCTTCAATTCATGGAATTTCCTCTCCCTCCTCTGTCGCACCACCTTAGGAAATTAATTTTCAAGGAAACGTCTTTTAAATTCATCCCACTCTAAGGCATCAATATCTTCTTTATCCTTGATATGTCCTTACGATTGAACACTACTGATCAGATACAACTTAAAAATGATAAATGTAAAGACATTCATCTTGATTATCTAAACATCCCATATCTTCGAATATATTTTCATGGTCTTTAATCAATCCTTCATCTGCCATTGGGTTAGAAGATCCATTGAAAGTAGGAGAGTGTTGTGTCATAAAATTTTTCACTATTGTCATGTTGCATTGTGTTACCTTTGGTCAATATCTTTCAGGAATGAAACCACTACTTATATCTTGTATTAGCTGATCAATTACTAACATAAAGTGCTCAGTTCCAATCCCTACCATTCTAGGCTTCAGATTTAGAAGGGTGTCATTCTGTCGGGGCCTCTCTTCTCCAACATCCCTATTTGTTATATTGATAACCATTCTAAAAAAACATATCCTAATCAAATAAACATGGTATTATTTAAATGATATAACATTTCAAAATAATCATAGATTAGAAATCATTTCTGCTTTTCTATTAACATCACCCTAACCCCTAAAGTTAGCTAAACATCCTCTAATACCAAATATAAGTACCCAACCTTATTACATTACAAAATCATGAAATTAGTCAAGAACTAAATTTCTTTAACATTGAAGATATTTTCATGTTTAGAGATTTAAAAAAATTATGCATAACACATTCATAACATTACACATTATTAGAGAGTGGATACCATAAATACAATATACATTTCTTACAAAATATAAAATATTAAAAAAAACATGATTTATTTGACAATTATTCAAACATTTTACATGACTTCCTTCTTTGTCTTACACAAAGTTATAACTTGTGAAAATAATTTTAAAACATTTCATGAGCACAAAAAGAATATTAATGGATATAAAACTATGGAAGGATCACATTTGTCCACGAATACTTGTAACGTATGAAAACATTTTTTAAAAGACGAACATGTCACCCATATATACATAATTTGTGAATCATGATATTTAAACATGATTCAAAAATACATAATAACAGAAATAGAATCATAAATTATCTTGGGGAATTAATTTTATAATCTTTTAACCCTCTCATCTACCTTATAATTTGTAACACTCATGTCTACCTTACAAATTGTCTAACAATCATAGTTACACTTGGAGTAACCATGCTGAAAAACTTAAAATTAACCATACCCAATGAATTATAAGGACATATATGTCCAAATCATAGTCATAAACAATGCCTAAGAACCATAATGATATTATACAACATGAATAATTTAATAAAAACATTGATTTTAAATTTTGTAAAAAAGAATTTAAAAATAGGGTTTTAAAAGAAAAGACCCCTTACATAAATCCTATTACTGAAACGAGACTTAATAGAGTAAATGGAATATGTATATACACTATAAATACACATAATTCAACATCATAGAAACAAAACCCACCACACAAAAAATTTTAATACGACATATATAATGATGTAGGAATTTAACCATGAAAATGGAAAACATGTTAAGAATTCCCTTACCTCGGGTTTTTTTACTTAAAAATTATTTAGACATCATGTATAATGGTTAAAAGAGTGTTATTAATATCTTAAATAAATATATATGTATTTATAATACCTTATAAGATTATTTCATTCCATCATTTCACCCTTTAATTGTTAGTATTTTGTTCCTTTCATTGTTTTGGGTGTGTTCTTTACATGATATCCAGGATCTGTTCATGATTGATATTCTTTTCCATTGGGAGTGAAACTCTAGAATTGAATGGAGTGGTATTAATATATTATAAAAAATATAATTTATACCATTTATATATTTGATTTATTTCATGATGATGATTCATGATTTAAAACATTATTGATATCTGTTTATGTCCTTTGTGGTGATTCTTCGATCGTAATGAACTCATTATTTTATAAATTAATAACAGGCCTATAAAATGATTATAAAACCTTATATAAGATATAATTAAAAAATTATACTTTTTTTCAAACATAAAAATTGTTTCATGACCAGTCATAATGGATGTAAATGAAATTGAAATCACATCATCCACGATGTCGGTAATTCGACACATCACAAACAGTGTTTTTGTTTCTTGAATTAGTGGAAGATGAGAAGAAGTATAACAGTGAATCTTACAAAAAAATAATGAAATAAAGAATATTTAAGATACTAGAACATTCATTCCTATTGGATAATGGGATTTGTGTAAAGAAGAAGAAAATAAAGGAACTCGAAATAAAATAATGGGTAAGAAATCTCTTACAAAAATTCGGCAGCCTAACAACATCGCTTAAAATTTCATAAGATATTTTTTGAGAGAATAGGGGTATCTCATAATTATTACATTATATGGTAATTAAAGGGAATATGGAATGAAATCTCCAAAAATAATCTAGTGTAAAATAAAAATAATAACATAAAATGAAAGAAAATAATGAAAACAACAGAGGATGTTTACCTCTTGATATCTTCTCCTTGAGATCCTTCTTAAAGGCTTGGGTTTTGGCCTTTTGGTGATACCATAAGATCTAGGAATTTGGGAAGATTATTTGGAGGAGTATTGAGTGGATCGTAGGTATGTATCGAGGCTTGAGAGGTATGAGAGGAAGAGGGGAATGGGGGAGGTATTTATTGTGGATGGGAAGAGGTAAGTTTTATTATTTTTATCATTATTATAATATTTTTTATCAATAACAAGAATAAAATTAATTAATGTGACCCCAAATAGTAATAATGGCATGTGAGGTTGAAAATAGTGTCCTTACATCACTTATTATGTCATAAAGACTGTATTGTACTGATAATTTGAATATACAGTATTTTACTGTATTTCACTATTTATCGAAAATTCATGAATTTCAGAACAATTCCAAAAATTCACCCTAATCATTTTTCGACGTGTAGAATTAAAAAATGAACTCCATTTTTGGAAAATAATTTTCTAAATATTATTAATTTATTTTTTAATTAAAATTATACTTAATTCAAAAATTAACAATTTTGAAACAATAATGGCTTTCACATTACATTGAAAAATTACCCAAAATGTCATTATCTTAAAGCCATAATAAAAGAAAATAATAGTACAATTTACTATTCATCAGGGTCATATTACTATTCATAAGGGTCATGTTAGTATTCAGCAAAAATCAAGTTGGTTTAATTAGACTCCAAATAACTTACTGAACACAATTATAGAGGACCATTTTTCAAAATTCATAACATACTTGTGGAAAAATTGAGTTTAAAGGATAGTTATAAATATCTAATTAAAAAAATGTTTCATGAATTTCAATTTATTTTTTTTTAAAATTTGTGGTGTTACAAAATCAATATGATTACACCATATTAATGTGTAACTATTAACAATGCCCATAAGTTTGTGTTAGTAACCCAAAAATACTTGCCAAACTTATTTATTTATAACCAAATGCATGTAATTTATATGGTATATACTATTTTTTATTTAATGTTTATAAATATAAGATGTTTATAAAATATAGAAGTGTAAGCCTATGGAGAAAAATACTCAAAGACCACCTTTCTAGAATAAGGCATAGCTTCTAAGCCAATGGGATGTCTGACTCCATGTCCCCCTCCTTAGGGAGAATTTACATAAGTGATACATAAACTCATCATATTTCTAACAAATAATACATTAAAAATATTATGAATTACTAAATTCATGTTTTATATCACTTTTACAAATCGAGGTCAAGGTAATTGAAAAAATTAATCTAATATTTCCATGCCCAGTATGGTTTGAAAATTTACAAGAAGCGTATTGTCTCATAAACTATGTTATACATAAAATTTCATAAAATAAAAATTATATGTAAGATTTAAATAAGGAATTTAAAAAATAGATAAATAGTTAATGAATTTCTCATTAGACACAAAATTTGAATAATTCATAAAATAATGATTATAAAATTTTTAAATAAAATTTTGAAATGAACTTCAACATATTCCATTCATAAAATTTTATAATAATATATTATTTTTAGGAAATAAAAAAAATTATATTTCAATTTTAGTTATTTGAATATTATAAAAATTATAAAATTCCTATATTGACATTATTTAAACCTTTTGAGCATATTAATTTACCATAACACTTTTAATAAAGTTCTAATAATTTTTGAATAAGTCAATTCATAATTTTAAATTTAATCACGATGAAAATTTCAATGATTTTTAAATATAAACATTTATATTCTTCCTTATTATGTAATTCGAAAAATCTTTATAAGTTACACTTATAATTTTTCTTATAGAAACAGTATATTTAAATTGCATATAATTCCTTATAAATTTATTAAAGATATTCTAATATTAAATATTATTATTAATGGAATATTTAAAACCATGTAAAAACATTTAATTAATTAAACATAAATATTTTATAATTAATTAATTTTAACAACTAATATAATTTGTAAAAAAATTGCAAAACACATTTTCAAATATTATAAACCATTTACAATTTATGAAGATCAATTTATAATTTAAAGTAAAGGAAATAAAAATTTCGTATACATATCATATTCTAGGATTCACCATAAGTCGTAGAATATGTTTGATTGTATAGTAACCCCAACTATCAGCCTCATATTATAATTTATTTTCTTTGTCATATCCCACAGTGTTCGTGATGTATGTTACAATTGTCCTAGATATCATAAGAATGATTTGACACTCTATTTTCTGAAAAACACATATTGCAATTTTATTAAGATATTTCTAAATATCATATCATAAAATCAATTAAAAAATGTTAAAACATATAGTATCTTATGATATCATATATCATACATCAAAAATTGAATCCTACAACATATCATATTAAATTATTTAGTAGTGATATATGATACGATATTCTATAACTTCATTTCTTAACGTTTGTCATGAATAAAAAAACATGAATATTATTTGATACCATTAAAGTATCTCTATGTATATATTAACTCTTAATATAATGATAGGAACATATAGAAGATGAAAACCCCATGAAGATCTATACATTTTAAATTGAAAATAGTAAAACTAGATATGATAAAAAAGTGTACCATTCACCTTCAAATACTGATGTCGATAGTATTCGGTGAAGATAACCAAAGGAACAACCTTATAGTATTTTCCTCTATGTTTATCCAAGGGTTTCTATGAATCCTAAAAATATTTTGGATAGGATATCTAAATCCTTTATGGGATATTATCATATTCAAAAAATAGAGAAGGAAGAGAGAGAGAGAGAGAGAGAGCTTTGGGAGAAGTATAAATTCATCAAGGAAATTCTTGAAGAGGGAAACTGATTTCTTAAGGGATTAGGAACCTTTATTTAGGATATGGGGATGATTCTCGATCCAAGCTACTGCACTATTCCTTTACTCATAGGTTTTATAAATCTATGAATATTGGATTCATTTACATCTCAATAAAATAATGGACATAAATCTCCTATATTTAATGATAATTCATGGATGGTATAAAAAAATTAACCTTTTAATTTTTGGGAAGATACATGTTTTTTAATTGTTCCATGGTTATCAATTCCAATGATTATCAACACAATGTATGGATTTTATCAAAATCTACAATATGATGAATAAAAATCATTCAACTTCATATATGACTGAACACCAGTCATATTATATAATTGAATCATATCTTTATCAATTTTTATGATATGTTCAATATAATTTATAATGAAATACCCCTTTATACCTGAAAATCATAATTCTTAAGTTAGTCATACCTTACAACATATTTTTTTTCACCATAAAATATAGATTATATATACACCACACACATATATAATGGATTTTGGGAATATCTTTTTCATTGGATGAAAATCATATATTTATCACATATTGATTCTTAATATCATCTCCCGAAGAATCCTAGTATCATTACATAAGTAATCCCATGTCCATACCATGAAGAAAATGATGCTTATCACACAAGGAATCTTAGGCTCGTCGTATATGGAAACCTGGGCTCATAACCTAAGGCATTCCATGCTCATCACATAAGGAATGTTATTCTCTTTATATATGGTAACATAGGCTTGTCACCTATGGTATCCGATATCATCACATGAGGGGTTCTATACTCTTCACATTTTTCTTATTAGATCATTAAATAGGAAAATAGGGGGTCTAATGCATCAAGAACAGATTTTCCCAAGATCGTCACATATAGAACCTTGTGCTTGTCACATGGGGAAGTTATTTCACATAGTATCAGGACCATATAAAAACTTATTCTCATTACATGGGTACTATCATGATTTTCACAAGAGTAATAAAACCCCTTACCCTCATCATTGAAAATATAGAACATTTTTAATGTCTGGTGGGGAAACTCATGGTTTAGTGTCTAGTGTGGAAAAATCCTATTACACTCATTAGGTATGTGTGGGAGAATTTTTAATGGATAGTGAGGATAAACATGGTTTAATGTCTAATTTGGAAACTCTAGAAAGATATGGAGTCTTCTATGAAGGTATGGGTTTTACCATCTCTTGAATGTGAGATGATATAGTATAGTTATTAGAGAGTTTGGATTGAAACTCGAAGCGACCTCTAACATATCCTAGTGTAGTTAGAATAAAAAAAATAGATTAAGGAACATTGTTTAAGGTCATTTGATATGACTAGATTTTAGGCCTAATAAGAGACGTCAAATAAGTCAGGGGGGGGTTGAATAGATGTTTTAAATTTTTTTTGAAAATTAATTAAATTATAGTTTAAAATAAGTTTAAAATTGATGTTAATCTAATGTAAAACTATATTATAAGGTTCATGAAATTCAATAATATACACAAGAGAATAAACAATTATTAGTATATTGAATAATGCGATACAACTAAAAAGTAAATAACCAATAACATAATATTTTTATTGTATTTTTTGTAAATCTGTTCCTATTTGTACTATTCACTCTTCTCTTCTACATGAGATAAATGACACCCAATAAACAAATCCTCACTTTTAAAAGGTTTAGATAAACATTTATAATTCCTTATTTTATATGGATCACTTCACAACCAAACAAAACATTCCTTTCTATAGACCATGGAAGACCTCAAAGAACCCTAATTTTAATTGAAGCAAGAATCCAAAATAAAACATGGATTTTAAATGGGATTCATTGGCAACATTCCTAACAATTATAGTGGAGGTAAAATAAAAAACAAAAACATGTTTTTGAATGGAAATGTAATAAACCAATAAATAAAACAAAAATATAAAAAAATCAACTAGAACATTGAAAATATTATAGAAAAGAAGAATAAGAAAGAAAAATATATAGTGTAGTTTCTCGATATATTCAACATTGTTGTCTCATATTTAACATCCATCAAAATGGTCTTAGTAGAGTAATAAGAGTTTTTGTATAAAATTTCCTCACATGGGTATATCTATATTTTTATCCTCCAATTCAATTTTTAAATGAATTTATGTATCCAAAAAACTTGTGTAGGATAACCAAAAATGAGCAAAAAATAAATAATAAACAAAACACATTTAAATAATTATTTCAATACTCTAAAAAATAATTTTGATTTTGAAATAATTAATTTATATGATGTAAAATATTTTAAAAATAAATATATGAAATAGTTTTAAAATAATAGTAAGATAAAAATATTTCATAAGATAAATATTCACGTAAGATATAGATACACATAAGAGGGAAAAATATTAAAGGAAAAAAAGTGTAAGTAGACAATTCATATGAAATAAATACATGTTTGAGTGAAATATTTTTATGAGTTATAATATTAGATATTTCACATATGAGTCATTGAACATAATATGTATGAAGTAAAATGAAAATGTGTTAGTTTTCTTATGATAAAAAATATCTTAAAATATAAGTTTTTTAATAAACATTTTTTTGATGAAATTATGGTAGAGGCCAATTACATATGAAAGAGGAGAAATTTTCATGAAATAATTTCCATTTTTATGAAAAAATAAGAAAACTATAAAATTATAATTCACGTGGTATTAAATAAAAACACTAAAATAATAATTAAAAAATTCAAATTTTTGTGATAAATTATAAATACATAATTATGAAATTAATTTATTATAATAATGTGCGGTATTATAATATTCATAATAAGAAAAAAAACCAGAAAAAATAAAAAAAAATAAAGCTTCATCACTAACAAACACAAAAATGTCAACATTAAAAATTTATAACTTTTAGAAAATTAAAAAACCAAATATGAATTTACAAAAATAACCCCCTTTTAAAATTTAATAAAGAAGCATAAAAAATTATTCAACATATCTCACTTATCTTAAAATATTAATATTATGAAATATGAAGCATGAACTAAAATGAAAATAGAAAATATTAAAAATACCCTATAATGAATGAATACTAATTAAAATACAATAAACTTATGTACATCAAAGATAAAAGCTTATAAATTATTTTTAAAAAATGAAAATATTTAATATTTTAAATTATATTACTTTAAATAGATTCACTAAAATTGAATAATTTGAAACAAAAAATAGTAATAAACACAAAAAACTCAAGTTTTCATTCTGTAAACCCATTACACCAAGTTTAAATTTTATCTTCTCAAACATCACTCCATCCAATTTTTTGGTAAAATAATCTATCAATTGGTCATCAGTTTAAAAAAATTCTAAAAAAATATCACCTTTATCAACAAGATCTCTAATAAAATTAAATTTAACATCTGTATATCTAGTTATATATTTTTTAAAGGATTCATCGAAATTGAAATAAAATAATAATTATCTCAATACATAGTCATATTTGGAAAATTAACATTAAAATTAGTTAATGTTTGTTTAATCTATAATCATTGAGAATGATAATTTTCAATATCTACAAACTTATCCTCATATATGGATAAAGAATATAATAATTTCTTCCTAGAACTTCTTAAAACTAAATTTCCCCCTGAAAATGTAATATACAAATATTAAACTTTCTATTAATTATACAACCTCAAAAATATTAATAAAAAAAATAAATTAAATCAAAATAGTTATAAATTGAAAAAATAATCCAAAATTTGTAGTTTTTTTAATATATTTAGCGATTCTTTTATCAACTTTTAAAATAATTTTCTAAGGATAATATCGAGATTTGGCACAAATACATATACTAAACATAATATAAGATCTAAAACCATTCAAATAATGTAAAATTCCTTTCATTACACTAAACATTATAATATCTATAGGTTTTATAGAGTAATCTAAACCTATTTTAAAATTAGTACTCATAGGGGTTCAATAACTCCCCGACTCCAGAATCTTAAGGGCGGTGCCTTACTTTATTACATAGGCATGATTATAAGGAATAAAATTTGTAAAGACAGATTAGTTTGTCTATTTTATAAAACCAAATTAAATACATGTTACCCATAATACATTGGGAAATCAAAATAAAATATAAATAATGTAAAATCCTATCATCCTTGAAATTGATTCTAAGAATTTATATTCATTTCATGGGGAAAGGATTAAAAATATGGGTGCGATCAAATGATCAGTAAGTGTAATGTATAGTATAATAAATAATGAATCTATAATAATAATCAGTATGTCATGGAAAAAAACTAAACACACTATAAATTTAAAAAACTATATAAGGAATAATATTTATGTCAAGGTAAATAACTGAACACACATTCCATTTAATCTATAGACTATGAAAGAAAACGAATCCATAGATAATGTCGAAGAAAAAAATATGATGTTTAATAACAAAAGATGAATTCAAAATAAAGGAAATTCTTAATTTGTTTAAGTCATGTTTCCAAGGAAAATGATACCTTTACTATCACAATCATTCCTCAAGAAATTTAAAAACATACAAGGTAATAATACATTTGTTTTTTCCAAATTATTCCTTTCATGAGACTTCTACTGAATCTAGGGGATTAAATTAATTGGTCCCCAAAACATTTATTGTATGTCAAAATCATTACTCATATATCTAATGACTGATTCAATAAAATATAAACATTTCATATCATCAAATATCCATATTGAGTTAAATATATAGATTTATCAATATTTCCCAAATCATTCAAATAACACACTAAGTCAACACCATAAGTAAAAATGGAATACACATTAGAAAATAAGAATATCCATTGTATGAGAAAATTTATATTTAATATAAATGTAATGTACAATAAAAATGATCATAAGTAAGTGATTGTTTCTAGATAATGTTAACAATTACAAATCAATGTGAAATAATAAAGATGAGTTTTACAACTTTGTAATTTAAAAGTGAAAACCCCTTGGATGAGATAGTTCAATGGGAAAAATAAAATACTATGAATTATTATTATGTAATTATATTAAAATTAAAAGGGGAAATATATACAAAACATTAAATTTAATTTGTTTATAATAAAAAATATGTCTCAATGGAATGTAAATTGAGATGAACTTACTTACTAATTGAACATTTTTGAATTATAATTCCCATGGTATAAATAACTTCAAATGAAACTCTAAATTAAAGTAAGAAAAATTTATTCTATAAATAAAATATAATTGGGGTTTTATATACACCAAAAAAATAAATAAGTGGTGAAAATGGTGTATGCATCACACAAGAAAATGTGAGATAATAATCCCTTACCTTGCATCTATTTTTGGGTGAAAATCCATTAAACTCCTGTATAATGGTTTTAATAATGTTTTAAAGTTATAAAATGACCATAATCCCAATTATAATATTATATATTATCTTTTTCTAACATCTGATTACCCATTAGTTAATATTCTTTCATTAATTTCACTACTTTAGGCATTAATTTACTAGTTTATTGAGTTTGTTTTGGCTTGTTTTTTTTCTTCCTATTACATCAACCAGGATTTAATCATATATAGAATGTGAAAAATGATATAAATATTATATATAATAATTATATATGTATTTATATTAATCCATAAAATTTGGTGACTGAAAATGAAATACACCATTCATGGAGATGGTAGGTCATACGTATACATGAACGTTGTTTCCATTTTGTTGTCTTATTAAAATAATTAAATATAAATGAAATATATGTATATTATTGTTATAGTATCGTATTTAGGTAATAAATTTCCCATGTGTTTATTTAAACCATCCTTAATACATTTCATGTATAACATGAATGAATCAAATCCCTTTGAGGAAGCAATAGTCCACATGTCCACAAATGATGGTACCATTTTCCCACAAAATAGAATGCTTAAAGGTAAATTTTTTATAGAAGTCTTAGATGCATAAAAAAATTAAAAATATCATATATATCATATAATCACTAAAAATCTATCAGTATTCCCAACCATGATATCTAGTAAAGGAACAATTATTGACTTCACTTAGGGAGGCAGTAGTCCTCTATAAACACAAATGATGATTGGTAACTCAATTGATGGAAGTGTGAATGAGTGCCAGTTATAACATTGAAATAATAACAGATTAGTATATTTAAGATACTGAGGTTATTATATAAGAAACATATAATAATAATTCAAGGGGTGGACAAAGAAATAAAACCAATGTGCTCATTGAAGAACGTTACCTCTTATTTGGGTAACTCCCTTTAATTTTCACCAAAGGACATCCTAGGTTTTATTTAATTCAAAAAGTGAGGATTCTACGATTAGGGTAGGGATATTGGCAGACTATTTGGGCATGATTTTTATGACCAAAATGGCTTGATATTTGGGAATAATTAGGAGGGGTGATGGCCTTTTTATAGAGTAGGAGTGACATTTTTTTAAATATAAAATGGTAAACACTATTGGGATGTCTCAATTACATCTTGTAACTTCCATAATGAAACATTTAGATAATAGGGGAGAATACGGGAAAAATATGGCTAGAAAATAGGTGTTTTACTTGTGTATAGTTCATTTTTTACCTTATGTATAAATTTTAGTCCCTTGTTAAGCTTTTTTTTCTCTTAAGTACTATAAATAATTTTAATTTCATTCACTAATATTTCGAGTAGAAAGAAATGTTTAACTTATTAAAAATAAAAAAGTATTTTGGTTCCAAATATGTAATCCATTTTTCTAAATTTGAGTAAAATTATTGGAATAAATTAATTTAAAATTAATCTTAGAGATGGTATGATGAAGCATTTTTTAAAGTAAAAATGTTTAAAATGTAGAATTGTTTCTATATACAATATCAATATGAAATTGATAAAAATTACATATATTGGATTGTTATATGTGAAATTGATCTAAATAAGCTTTAAAAATAATTAATTATATAATTTATTAATATAAATAAATTAGAAAAAAACTATTTTCAATTAAAAATCTGTATTTTTCAAAATTCCTAAAAATATGAAATATTTCCGAAAATTAACAAACATTGACCCTAAGAAAATTTTGAAATTATGATTTCATAATAAACTTTATTTTTTCATATAAAATTTATTAATTTTAATAAATTTATATTTAAAATAGGTTCACCATTAAAAGACGGAAAAAAAATTTAAAAAAATGTAGCCTTTTATTCATAAAATTCGATTATTTATTATCTTATTACTATCAAACCCACTGGATGAATTAATAAATAATTAATTGAATATAATATATATATAGACAAATATCATTAATATCATTCAAAAATATATATATTTTTAATTTATTAATATGAAATTCCTTTGGGAGATTAAAAATAGTTTCCTTTTAAAAAATATTTCCCTTATATTGAAATGTTTTCTATTTTAATTTCTAAGAAATTTACTACCAATCAATTCACTTTATATTTGTGTAAAACGTATATTTTTATATGTTAGTTAATCTTATTCTTAACCTTTATTCTAATGGATAGTTTATATATTAGTATACTGAATAATGATATTAATATTATTTAGTAAAACTCAGGCTTGTGAGTTACAGAAACTATTGAAGAAATTATTAAATTCATATAAATCAAGATAACTATGTATCACATGAAATAAAATCAATAAAATAAAGTGAATTCATTTTAAAACAATGATTATATTTTAAATTCATGGGATGTTATATTCCCTTCAATACTTGTTGTTAAATTTTATACATGCTATTGAATACAATGTTTATATATTATAATTTCGGGGAATTACATGTTTCAATTTTTTTACAAGAATTAAGAATAACCCAATTAACATACTCTTTAATATACTAATAATGACTTAAAAAACTCCATTACTCATTTGATGAATTTCAAGTCTAAAAAATAACTATAATTTTTCCATTAAGCTCATACCAAACTAATAAATCATCAATTTATAAATTTCAGTACAAAGAAAATTTCTAAGATAACCAAAGAAAATTTATCAATATAGATTTTTAAAGTAAAATATTTTAAAAAATAATTATAATAATTAAGCCAAGAGCTAATTTAATTTTATTAAAGCTATTACTTAATAAAAATATAGAAGTTATTTCATACAAAGATCTTGGAGCCTGATTAAGACCAGATACAGTCATTTATAATTTAAAAATACTATTATGAAAAATTTCATGTTCAGAATAAGGTGGATGATTAACGTTAATTTATTAAAAAATTAGTCCATTTAAAAAATAACTTATAACATCCATTTATATAATTTATAATAATGAAAATAAGAAAAATTAAAATAAATATTAATATCTTCAATCCTAGAAATAATATAAACATATAAATTAAAATAAATACATTATTCTATAAAAAACCATGAGAAAAAATTATATCCTTATTATTTTCAATTTAACCATATTTTTCAATTTTAGTTCAAAATATCTCATTTTCCCATTATTTTTTTCACATAAAATTTTCATTAAAATATTAAGAATTATTTATATCAAATTTATTAATCTCATATTATATAGAAATAATAAAACTAGAATCGTTGAGGGATTAATTAAAATTATTAGGTAAAAAATTTGAATCGTAAGAATGATTATATCATCCCTTTACTAGAATTTAGTTATAAACCATGGCTTCTCTTTGTTTATCCATTTTTTTTATTTGATATCATATTGTCTTGTTGATTCCTAGTTTTTTGTGTCACCTCTTGGTTATGATTTTTGTTTCATGGCTATTTTCCCCTTCTTTATGATTTTAGAGGGGACTATGAGAGTATAATAAACTATTTTTAGTGGTGGGGAGGTGGTTGAGAATTTTAGTATGAGAGTTTTCATGATCCTATAGCTAAAAATTCTATAAGCGGCCTATTAGATAGCTGGTGAGGGGCACAAGCCAGCCGGTGTGATGCTGGTGGTGGTGGTTTCCTATAAGAATCCCACCATCAAGCCAGTGTAATCCCAGTAACCAAGCCGTTTATCATATAGTGGTCATGGGATTATTCTATGTTTTAACTAGTATTTGGGGGAATCCATTTTATAGCCGATTATGTAGAATGAGTTGTGAAATTATTGGGTAATATCAAACCATCATATTTTTTAATCCCATGTTTAATTCTAAATCACCTCTCTCATTTTTTATGTGACCCAAAAACTCCATAGAGTCTCCCTAGAGATTAGTTTGTCTCTCTCAAGGTTGATTCTTCATAGATCAATGTTTTAGTTGGTGCGTTAGATCTATTTAGGTGATTATAATCTCAATTTGATCATGGATTCTTCATTCAACCTCCCTCTTCCTATTTGAGAGAGGCAAATCCAAATTATTTTAGGAATCTAGATCATAACATGATGAATTATGTTTCTAGGATCCTTATTTCAATGATATTATCCATTATATACCCCATTACAGTATCCTATGTGTGTGTTTATAGATCTTGTTTGTGGTGGGTGGATCTATAATGCAGTCTCAATCAATTCAATCCATGGATGAGTGTTTAAATTAAATTTATTTTATGAAAAATTTATAAAGATTGATTTATGATTTTTTTAATGATTTGAAATGGTTTGGTGTGTGTGGTGATGTACCATGAAAAATGACTTTGAAATTTATCATTATTTACAAAAAATTATATTGGATAAAAATGTGTGATTTAAATCATGAATTTGATGATAATTATTGAGAAGACAAAGGCATGGAATATTTTCTGATTTAAAAATAGCTAAATTGATTTTTAAGGCATGCGTTGTTTTATAAAAACCATTTGATATTGGTTTTTGAAATGATATGGCATGTTTTAACACATTAAAAGGGGGCAAAATTAATTGAATAATCATATTGAAGGAAACCCCAAGTAGTATTGTTTAACATAAAATATATGGTAGCTTATGTAGTTCGGTGGAAAGTTACTATTTCTAGGTAAACTGATATTTACCATGGAAATGAAGATGACTCTATGAAAAAATATCTTTAGGGAAGGGAATTTATTATTTAGTAATTTCTCATTTACTCCCCTAGGCTTAGGATCTAGGGATTGGGTGTACACCAAGAGCTGTATTTCAGTATGAATTTTCAAAACATTGGGACTAGTACTATCCTTAGGTATTAATACCGTGGTTCTATGATTCAAATTGATTTATACATGTCAGCATTTATGAAATGATTTAATCATGTATATTTTGATAGAAATACCTACTCATGCCATTTCTTAAAAAAGATGTTTATATCTTATTGATTTTATGGATATTCAGTTTTAAACACATTTTATATTATCCATTAATGTTTTTATAAATCATGTTTTGATTTGAACAATGAAATGTTTTTTATTCCATATTTTCATTTTAAATTGAAGAAAATTTGGTTTATTTTTTATAGATTACATATAAAATTATTGGTGATATCCTACTAGGATTTGTTTCTCACATCCTACTATTATTTTCATTAATTTTAATATTTTCTTATACAAGGTCTAGTGAAAGGGAAAGCACTACTCAAAGGTGGTTAATGTACATGATTAGTGAGACTTGGGAGTTAGATGTGACCAGTGGAACATGTGATCCATAGTTACATGGAGATTATGGGTTTTTAACATTGATGGTTTGATTCATTTTCATTAATGGATATACTATTTTAATTGTTGCAAATGTATTTTGGGTTTTTTTAACTCTCGTGAAGACCATTTTTTATAAATAATATTTAACATTTTATATATATTAATTTAACTTATTGGGAAAATATTGGGTAGAAATGATTCCCTATTTTTTTGTTTTGATTCCCAAACACTAGTCTCCAGCTTGTGGGGATCGACAATTCCCTTTGGGCCATGGAAGAACATATTAGGGTACCATTTAGGTGGGTTATCTGGTCCAATTCATGATAAATTAGAATCATAGGAATGTTGTGTCCTTTCTTGATGTCGATATTTTTTTAGGAAATCTGAGAGTAAAGGTGATAGTATTTTTGGGACTTAAGGGGTAGGTTACAAGTGAGTGTGTAGCTAGATATAATTGAAATGGGCTTTACGTAATAATGGGATATTGAGTAAATGCGTATTTGTGGAGTGGATTGATATGATTATATACCCCCTAGTTCCAAAATATGATATTTATCTTTCCCTATTGAATTCTAATTGATTGATTTGATAATATTGAATATTATGAGTGATGATCTCTTATTTTATGTAGATGTTGTGTAGTACCCCACCCCTTATATGATGTTTTAATAGAAATAATTTGATTGATTCTAATGAACCATTAATATAAAACCCTACCATTTATTAGAACCTTGTTAAGGTTTTTGTGCCTGTTGTCCAAGCTCTATTTTAGGTAGCTTCACCTGTTCACAATCAGTTTGTAGAATTTGTACCCTAGAGGGACGATTATATAAATAATTCCTAGGGGTTTCTTTGTCTCAAGCCACTCTCTTTATAGGCTATCGAAGATCCTTTGGTGGTAGAGGATTGGTTTATAAGGTTTAACATCTCTTTGTATTTTGGAGATTTTAAATTCAATTAACAGGAAATGTGTTTCCTTCAAAATTGAAGGTTATGGTTGGAGGTGGTGGAATTCATTAGTCTAGGAGGAAAAATGTGGTCATAGAGTCAATTTAATATAGGGATCCTTTCCTAGAGTAATTATATATCAAATAAATAGTATTGGATAATTATATTTAATTACATAAACTACAACATAATGATCTAACAATGACCAACTATTCCAACCAATTTACAAAGTTTTCTTATTTCTGACCTAAGGTGGTACTGATTGAGAAGAACAAATCATAACATTTATAGATGTGCCTTATAGTAGATTTCCAAAATCATTTCTTTTCTGTAAAATCTCACCTCATATTCTAATGTAATAGATTAAATATTGATTGAATGAATTGAAATGACTAGTGAGTTAGGTTTGATAAGGGTTCCATATAACCCTAGTGATAACTGGAGTGCTATATTTAGATGGAAGATTAATTGGTATTAATCTAACATTATAACCAACCGGGGAGGATCTTGGTAAGATACATATTCTAAATATTATCAAATATCTCATAGAGGACCACTAACTAGTTTTAAGTGTGGAATCATTGGACACTCTATGTGATATTGCATAGAGGCACTAAATATTTTTATCCATTTTTGATGTTAAGGTCACTTATAGAGATATTTCTATTCCTGTAGTACTCTATTAAGAAGTAATATCTCGACATTATTTGGTGTATCTACGATTAAATTAGATGCTTCAAGAACAAATGGGCTCTAGTAATAAGCATTTGAAATAAAAATTCATCCCATAGTGGACTAGTCTCTAGTCGATGATGATATAGGTCCACTGATTGTGATATGGACCATTACCATTGTTTCATATTTAGTGACACTATTTACATGATATTTTTTCCTCTTATTCATTTATATCTAGCCGTATTATTTAATTAATGAATCTTTATATTGAGATCATACCTTATATAATGAATATTATTACACCTATTAGAATAATGAAAGAGAGGGGTCTCGAATGCTCCTCGTGCAATTTGTATTTAATGGGTTTAGATTTTTCTTGTGACCTTTTGGTTCAGGATTCGAAACCTCTTGATGCCTTTCTAAGGATGGATTTTTTTTCCACTCCTAAGGATTGTATTGACTTTTAGCTTCAAAAGTTCCCCTTTACTATGCTCTATGTGGAGGGTTTTGTCTTTTAGGATGAATGAGTATCTAGTCCGAGTAAAGATATACCTGCTCTTATTTTGTTGGTTTGGATGATTCAAATTTTTTTCTTTGGAACTAGAGTAGGATTTTTTGGGTGGTGATCTTCCTCTTATAGTTATTGAGTTTCCCGACGTGTTTCTATCTGAACATTCTATTTTACCACTAGTGAGGGAGGTGGGGTTTTCTGTTGATCTTGTATATGGTAATCATCCCATTTCTATTACCACTTACCATATGACACTAGATGGACTAAAGATGTTAAAGACTTAATTGGATTACGTGATATCCTATGGCATCATTTGACCAAGTGTTTAAATTTTGTTAGCACCAGTACTTTTGTCTATGAAGGTTGATGGAAATAATCCCATATTTGTTGATTACTAGAGTCTTAATTTGTTCATGGTCAAAAAGAAGATCCATTTCACCATATTGATGATTTCGTGACCAGTCAAAAGTTGAAAACTATTTCTCAAAGATTAATCATCAGTCGGGTTATCACCAATACAGAATCAGGGAGTTTGGTATACCTAAGGCTGATTTCAGTAGCTCGTATAGCCACTACGATTACCTTATTATACCCTTTGGTAGAACTAAGGTTATAACTGTGTATCTAAATTCGATGAATATGATATTCCATAAGTACCTCAATTATTTATTAGTAGTATTTATGAATGAAATTTTAGATTACTCTAAGAATGAGGAGGATCATGTGCACTACATGAGATAAGTTCTAGACATATTGAGAAATAATAGACTATATTCAAAAATTTATAAATAAAATTTATGGATTTGGAATGTAAATTTAATGGAAAACATAGTTTCCAAACATAGTATATAAGTGGATCACGGGAAGGTGAATACTATTATGGCCTTAGAGAAACCATGTAATGCCTTTGAGATTCTAAAATTCTTGATATTGGAATGTTATTTCCACCAATGTTTAACGTATATCTCAAATATTTCTTCTCCAATGAGCACTCTCACTCAGAAACGTGTGAAGTACATTTGGGATCCAACATTTATGACTTATTTCAATGAGATGAAGCTTCACATTTCATTAGCACTAGTGTTAAATCTTCCAAAAGAAGGGTAGGACTATGTGATTTTATATGATGCATCAGGTTTAGGTTTGGGATATATTCTCATGCACAGTGATCAACTATTTGATTATGGTTCAAATTATCTTTAGCCTCATGATAAGAACTACCCCACACATGATTTCAAACTCATATTTGTGATTCATTATCTAAATAGTTATAACTATTTTTTGGAAAATGGTTTACTTTATAGTTATATCATAAAATTAAGGCTCATATATTCTTAAAAAATATCTATACCTTTAGAATAGGTGATGGGTGGAGTACATGCAGTCCTTTGACTTTGGAATTTCCTACAACCCTAGTAAGAATATTTTCATTACTAATTATTTGAGTTGAAAACTTCCATCCCAGGCCTAGAATGAATATTTTGGGGAGTGAAATATGAGGTTTATTTTTTTCTTATATTAATTTGGGGGTCTAATAGGATGGGGAAAAGGTTTTCCTATTGAGTTTTCAGTTTAAATACACACTTCTCAAGATGATTCTTCAGGTCTGGTAGCTTGATAATGACTTCTAAGGCATTAGGGAATCTCTATATGGTGGGGAGACAATAAAAAATGGCTTGTATGTTACCTTTTTTTATGAATTTATATGTCTATGTTTTTTCATATGAGAATTGGTGGTTGAGAATTTTTCATAAATGGAGATCCCTTATTGGAAAAAATGGCCTAATTTTTAGTAATGTATACATTCTCAATTTAATGAAGTCCATAAATTAAAGGGTTAAAGTGTATCATGGGTTCTTGTTATGTTGAGAAGATTTAAAAGGGGGTTGGGTAGTGAAAAGGGAGAAATGTTATGAAAACCAAACACAAGAACATCTACACATCATTTAAAAATATTACAAATTGTGTTTTTTTCATGAGTTTTAATAAAATAAATCTTAGGCGGTGTGTTTTGCAGAGAAATCCATTAAGACATTTAGATGACAAGTAACCAAATTACACACCATTTAAATTCAACCCCAGCTATTTTAAAAATGTTATGTGGATGATTTTTATTCTAATATACTATAAATCCTCTCTTCTCAACCCTAGGTAATTCTCTAGGTGATTTTGGGGTTCCAAATTCCCTTCCAAATGTCCCTATTTTGTGAGAAATCCCTAGGAAGAGGTTTTGGTCCTCCTTCTTCATTCTCTTCCTTCTTCACCAAATATTGTGGTGAAATCCCTTGATTGATTGAACTTTTGGTTTTTATCATAATTAGTTTTTATCTAGGAACCTCTTTGAAATCATCATAACCTTCTTCCTCATGGGAATTTTCCTTTGGAAGCATTGTTGGATAATTTTTAAAGGCAGAGGGTCTAAATAATAACCCTATGGTTTGATAATTTCCATGTTTTTATAATATTTTGATTCCACCATTATTGTGTGAACCAAAATTAATTAAATAATTAATGGAATTATTCCTTTAATTAGTTTACTTTCAAATGTATTAGGACCTGTATTATAGATACCCATGGGGTGATTGAACCATGATTATAATTGAATTTGTAAAAGACATAAATTTTTTTTAGGATGACATGTGGCCTTGGTTGACTTATTGTTTAAAATATCTAAATTTTTGTTTATTTCTTATTGATATAACAATTTAATTAATTTTGATATAAATTAAAGTGGTATTTGAAATAAAAATGATAATTTTTATAATTAACCATTGAGATATAAGATGTGATATTATGATATCCATGCCATATGACATGGATTTTCTTCTATGATGTAATGATTATATATGGTGCTCAACCCTGAAACATACACATTTATATGCTATAATGAATATAATGAGTGGGCTTGGACAAGATCCATGTTGTAATTATTATACAGAGTAGGCTATTCCTAGTCCCATGCATTAATGCTTATTGGCATATGACCCAGAAAATAATAATTATTATAGGAATTTGACCATGATTGATGGTGTGAATAAACCATGGTTAAATGGAAATGGTTTTAATGGTTTCAATACATGATCATAGATATTCAGGCATGTCACCAAAGAACGTTATTTTACTTTGGTAAAATTATTGTGGTTTCCATGGCCTAAGACATGCTTAGAGATATTTCATCACATATTCGAAGTAGGTTGTTTCTCTAATTTATTAATTGTTGAATTAATTAATACACATATTTATCACTTTTTTGAATATACATATTATTAGAATGGTTTAATTATTCATGGTGGTGTCAAACTATTGAGTTATACTAACACCTTATTTGGGATTCTGTTTGGTACCTGAGCTGATTACATGGATTCATATTTGGGTAAGGTAAAAGGAATTGATTCTGATATCTTTTGTGCTAATGCGATGGAGTTTAGAGTTGGGACAGAAATGGTGTTTGGGACATGGTACATTTAGTCTTTTATTTTAGTCTACTAGTATTATTATTATATTTTTCTATAATGAAATTTATTTATATTCAATCACATCATTACATTAATCATATTTATTTATTCGATTACTCAGTTGGATTTTATTGTTGTCTTATGTTATTTTTTTAATTTTATTATTTCTGTTATATTATAGTTTTTTCTCTGATTAGGAAACCTCATACCAGGGGATATAGTCTTCCCAATATAATATTCACACATCATCTACTAGTCAGAAACCTATAACATATGGGGAGGTGCACTTGAGGTCTCATAAAAATCCATTTATGGCCACATGAGATAGTTCTAGATTGGGGGATGTTACAGAGTTGTATCGGAGTCATGTTTTCTTTTCTTCTAATTTAATTTTTTTTGGAAATTTATAAAGGAGAATAAGATGTGTAAAGACTTGTTAATTATATTATTCAAGGGATTATCTAACCCGTGTATGGGGGATAATCTATGTACCTTGGGATGCGATGACTGTTTGTGTTGTGTGCTTGTTTCAATCGATGTTATTTCACCTTTGGTGATTCACATGGTGTGTGACATTATTTTTTTCTAGTCATAATATTTATTGAAATTTATAATTATTGCCCAGTATGTCATGATAAGAAAATAAAAGAATCATAATAGGAACAAAGGGATATATTGGCATGAATTGTTCATGATAGGGACATATCTATTGGTTGAAAGTAATATATTCTAGCGTATTGTACTATAATATAGAATATCTTTTTCACTGGATAAATTAAATGAGTTGACATATCAGGATAATATACATGTAACCTATGTCAAGAGAGACCAATAGTTAGTGGTTCCTTTCTACAGTTACATGTTGGGTCAACCCTATTTCTCTCATGTTCTCTAACATGTGTGTTTGTCTGGTAGAGAAAACGCCTCTTCTTTGTCATCAAATTGAGTGTCTAGAGAGTAGAAATTTGTGCTCTATTAACATATATAAACTCGATATTTCTAATGTACATGATGATAAAATTGATGTATAGCTTCACGAATACTTCTTGAGGGTCATGTGAAATATGTAATGGGAGGCTGTTCAGGCTATTCCATCGAGGTCATGTTAAAAAGAAAGCTTCAACTAAAAAATCTTCTTGTTTTTAATGGAGAAGGAGGACCCTAGGTATCCATGATCATTGTTGAGTGACTCAAAATAGACTTCAAGAATCTTGAGATTCCCACTGATAAGAGAGTGATTCTTTTTGAGTATATTCTTCATGGACCTAACAAGAATTGATGGGGTATTTGGGAGGAATCTTGGAATAATGATGAGTTTTCTTGTACCGACTTTGAAATGTAGTTCCTAATCCATTTCTATCTATAAACCTTGAGGGATGAAAAATGTTATAAGTTCATTAGTTTGACATAGTAGGGAATGTTAGTGTTGGACTATGAAAGATGTTTTACCAATGTACATTACTCTCGTCCATATTTAGAAGCTGATGTGATCTATAGGGTGATAGTTTTTCTAGGTAGTCTTTGTTATGAGATTTGGTCGTAGTTAAACATTTTGCATTTAAATAGATTTGATGAAATGATGAATCAGACACTCATCATAGAAGGGAATATGAGAGAGGACTCGAGAAGTGGACATGTTATTTCAGTAGGTCAATTTAGAAGTTTTTATTCAAGGGTCAAGAAGCTCCATTATGAATGTTTTTGCTAAAACGGTAGTGGGGAGATAAGTAAGGGTAATGGAAAACCAACCAAAGATCGAGTTCTATTCCAGTGCAATTAGTGTAGAATGTTTGGCCACAAATTCCCTCAATGTCTATAAATCACAGTCTAGTTTCAAATATATGGAGGAATAGGAAATATTTAGATAGTTTTTTGTGAAAATTACATAGTAGACCAGTGGAAGGGGATCAACACATGAACCCGAGTACGAAAGGGGCTCAACTACCCCTCAGCAGGCTGGTAGCTAGAGTTCCACATGTAATTCAGGCTGAGGAAGAGGAAGTGTTACCCTAGTGCATGTGTAGAAGTACCAAGAAAGGTAAATATATTAGGTTATTCATACTAGATCCTAGGGTAGAGGGACAAGTCCATTGCACGTTATACAGAATACTCTAGCTATAATGGGTGTACCATCATCTACTATCAGATGTATGATTCTTGTATCATCCACCATACTTTTGATTTTTATGATACTAGAAAATCAAATTATTTTTGTATCATCTCTTTTTGTAAATGGGTTAGGGATGGATGTGGAAATATTAAATTGGGTTTTTACCTTTGACACAATATTGAGATTGCAATCAAGAAATTTAAAATGTTGGAAGTTGTGTTCTCTAGAGATTAGTGGTTACAACTTCTTTTGGGACCCATTCATGTTGGAAATGATAGGCTTACAATTTATTTCTAGCATGGTTTGGTTAGTTTTATACAAATAATATATCCACTACAATAATAGTAGAGTTACTTTTTTATCTCCACAAGATATCTACTATTCTCACCAGGGTAACTGGGATCTTTATGCTGGTCTTGTGGGACCAATTAAATGTATATTATATTGTATAATGGCTTAGATCACCTATATTACTCTAGATAATTGTGGACTGAAAAAAACATCTTTTCCTTCTGTGGTAGAACATTTTCAAGATGTTTTCTCTAATTATTTATACGGATTACCGCCAGAGATAGAGATCATGTTCATGATCAATTTGGTATTGTGATCAGAGATAGTTCTTATCCTGCCTCACTGAATACAAACGACTGAGATTTTGTAGTTGAAGGTATAGTTATTTGATCTATAATTTATGGATTAATATAGCCAAGAACATATCCATGGGGTTCTCTAGTTCACATCATCAAAAATCATGATGGATCTTTTCCCTTATGGGTCAATTATTAGGGGTTGAACCCAATGACGGTCAAGAAAGTGTATCCTATTCAATGCATTGATAATATTTTCAAAAAGTTGAGTGGTGATAATATATAATCTAATATTCACTTGAGAATAATATAACATAATTTAAGGGTGATAATATCAGACATACCTTAGACTACTTTTGGGAGTAGGCATGGCCTGTATGAATTCATAGTGATGTCATTTGTGTTGACTTGTGTGCCTCTGGTATTATTAGATTAAGGAATATGATATTTAATCCTTTTCTAGATTAGTTTGTTGTAGTTTTAATTGATGATATCCTAGTGTAATGACAGTGTCTATATAATCTTTCCAAAAATCTTGACAGCATCCTAATTTCGTTGAGAGAGAATTGTCTTTACACGAAGATAACCAAATAAAATTTCTGGATTAATAAAGTGCACTTCTTGGGAAAGGTCATCTTAGAAATAGTGTTAGTGGACCCAATGAATGTTCCAAACATGATATATTGAGAAAAACCAAATAAATTCTTCAAATTTATGAATTTTCAGGGTTTATTAAGATATTATCAGTGTTCTATCCAATATTTATCTTATTTTGAAGCACCAATGTATGTGATTACCAAAAAAAGGGTGAGGTTTTTATTGGTATAATACATGTGAGAGATCATTTCAAGAGACTAAATTAAGGATGATCTCAACACGTATCCTCACTTTACTTATTCTTAGTAAAGAATATATAGTGTATTATGACACATCCAGAGTTGGACTCGGAGCAGTTTTAATTCTGGAGGATCGTGGGGTGGCTTATAGCTCCAGGCATTTGAGACCGCATGATAGGAATTAAACTACTAATTATTTGGTTAAAGAGATAGTATTACATTACCTGGTATTTTAGAGACACTATCTCATGGGTGAGAGGTTTTTGGTATACATGGACCACAAGAGACTCAAGTATATCATTTCTCAGTAGGACCTGAACCATCGATAGAATAGGTTGGTGGAGTATCTACAGTTTTTAGACATTGGATTGTCTTATAAAAGAGGAACAGACAATGTCATTTCCAACAATGTTAGATGAAATTCACAAATAGAGGCAGTATGATAGTCTTGTGATGAGTGGTAGATAGTGTCCCTATTTCAATAAAAACATTTGTATGTTTGTGAATCTTAGTGGTGAGTAGCTCTGACTTCATCATTTTTTAAACCTGTGACTTGATACTGGATTGAGACTGAGCTGTTTTATAATTTAGAAAGCTCATTTTTTGGAGAAAAATTATATGGTAGGGATACTCCATCAGAATGGTTTATTGGAAGTAAAAAAATTCAGTTCTTTTCCATGGCCGACTATTGTATCTTACAGGCTTATGTGAGGAGCTGATGTGGGTGTTTTATGCTTCATGATTGGAGTTGCATCCAACATTAACAAATATGTATTGTGATATCCATAGAAAGTAATTTTTGTTAGAAATGAAGAAATATGTGGCAATATTCATGGCCATAGTCTTAACGTTTTAGTAAGTTAATCTTTATAATTAGAGGAAAGATGGGGTTTTGTAGCCTTTACCAACTCCTAAGTTGAAATGGGATGGTTTCACAATCAATTTTGTGAGGAAACTACTTAGGAAAACCCATAAGAATGATGATTTTTGTGTTTTTTTGGACCAAATTAATAAGTTATCGAAATTCATGCTTTATTCGCAAAACTATCACAATTTATGATCCAAGAAATATTAGCATGTGCGAGGTGGTTTGGTTACATAGTTTTCCGAGGAGTATCATTTTAGACTGAGATACACATTTCACACCATCTTTTTTGGAATGTTCTTCAAAAATACATGGGATCACAAGTTCATTTAATCATATCCTATAATCCATAGGTTGATGGTCAATCTGAGTAGCCTACTAAGGTTTTAGATGATATTATATGAGCATATGTTTTGGATCTTAGTGGTTCATGGAGGAAAAAAATGGGCTCAGGGAGTTTATATATAATAATCGATTCTAGAAATCAATCCAAATGAAACATTTTATGGCTTTGTTTGTAAGACCATTCTATTCACCTATTTTTTGAATAGATAATTTTGAGTTAGCACTTTTTGTTCCTAGTCTTGTGCATAAGACATCTAAATAGGTTCAGTTGATCAAACATATGTTGGTGACCATGAAGAGAAGATAAGTGTCATATTCTAACCATCAGGGGAAACCTCTAATGTTCTAGGATTCTCATCATAGTTTTATTTGGGTGAAACATAGGATAGGGAAATGACGTATCATGAAATAGGAAAAGATAGTGCCCAGGTTTGATGGGCCATTTGAAATAGTGGCAAGGGTTGGTCTAGTGGAGTGCCATTTTGCCCTTCATAGTGCAAGAGTTACCTGAATGACATGTTATACATGTTGTAACTATGAATATATTTTTTCAAACCCTTCCCATGTGAATGATGTAACTGATGTTGATATTTTTTTTGATGCATCCTTTTAGGGTCATCTACCATGAGATGTGGATTATAGTGAAAAATATCTTCAGGGTAGGACTATACTGTTGGTTTGGGTGTAGTGGTAGCAAGGGAGAGTTAAAGAGGAGGCCAAGGTAAGGGAGACTGATAAGAAAAAAAAGTGGCTATAATTTTTCTCTAAGACCTCAGAGTGACGATTGTAGTAGTTTAGTGATGAGCTGTTATAAGGCGGAGAGGTTTGAAGATACTCTCTTTTTTCAGGCTTGTCTCTCACTATGTTTTTTGTTTGAACCATGGTGACCGAGTCTTGTTCAGATATAGAGATACATATTTTTGATAAAATGTCATAATATTTTGGGATGCATTCTTTTTTAATTTAATGGAGTCTAAGAAGGAATGGGTTAAAGCGTTTCATAGGTTCGTGGTATGTTTAAAAGGTTTAAATGGGATTTTGGTTATTAAAATGGGAAAAATGGTCTAAAAAGTCAACTGAATGACATTTAATAATTTTGTAAGGGGATTACATGTCATTTAATTTTTTTTGGGTTTTAATAAATGTAATATTATGGGACATGTTTTTCATAGTAATCCATTAAAAACATTTCCATGATGAGTAACCAAATTAAACACCGTGTAAATACATGACCTATTGTTTTAAACATGTTATGAAGTTGAGCATCATTGTAATATACTAGATATCCTATCTTCTCAACAATAGGGTATTATCAAGGTGATTTTGGGGTTCCAACTTCCCCTTTGGACATAATTTTTGTGTGATCCATCCCTAGTAATAGGTTTTGGTCCTGTTTATTCCTTCTCTTGCTTCTTATTTAACCATTGTAGTGAAATCCCATGACCAATTGCATTGTTGGTTTTGATATTGAAATGTTTTAATATAATAACCTCTTTTCAATCATCTAATCCTTCTATTCGTGGGATTTTTCCTTTTAAGGAATTTTTGGATCTTTGATTAAAGATGGGGGGTCTAAATCTTAACCCTATGGATTGATAATTGGTATGTTTTTTCATTATTATGATTTCTCAATCATTTTGAGTGCCCATATTAATTAAATAATGAATGTAATTATTATTTGATGTATTTTTTTTCAATTGGATTCTGACCTAGTTTATATCTACCCATGGGATGAGTGAACAATGATAATAATTGAAATGGTAAACCACTTAAAAATATGTTTAACATGAAATGTTCCCTAGGGAGATTTCTCATTATAGAATCCCTAAATTGTGGATTATTGGTTGTTGACATTACTGTTAATAAATTTCAATACAAATTAATGAGGTATTTAAAATAATAATTGTAATTCACATAATTTACCATTGAGATATATGATGTGATATTATGGTATTCATTATATATGATAGGGATTGTGTTCTATGATATAATGATTATATATGGGGATCCGACCTGGAACTTTCAAACTTATATGTTGTAATTGTGATATTGAGCGGGATCGGCCAAGTCCTATGTTGTAATGATTATAAAGAGCAGGCTATGTCCAGTCCCATCCTATAAATCTTATAGGGATTTGACCTAGAATGTTGTAATGATTTTAGGGCATTGTCCCAGATTGATTATGTGACTATCCTATGGTTTTAAGACTTTCGTAGAGATATTCAGGCACGGAGTTGAAGTAGGATATTCAACCTTGGTTATATGGGTGTGGTTAGCATGGTCATTAGACATGCTCAGAGATATTCCTTCACGGAGCTGAAGAAGGTTGTTATTATAATTTATTAAATAATTAATTAATTAATATATATGTTTATCACTTTATTTCATAAAATTTTTATCAATCTAGTTTGTTTATACATGGTGGTTTTGAACTACTAAATTATAATCACACCCTATTTGATCTTCCATTTGGTAACTGATAAGAGTGTGTAGATGTATGTTTTCATAAGGGAAAAGGTTCTTGGGGTTGATTTCATGATTTCTAATGGACTGGAGTTTAGATTTGGTATAGAAATTTGTTATGAGACTTGGGACATTGGGTATTTTATTTGATTCCTCTACTGGATTGATTATATTATTATAACACAACATTTATTTACATTTCAACATGTCATTATATTATTCATATTTATTTATTGGATTATTTAGTTAGAATTTTTTTGTTGTCATCCACCATGTCTTTATATTGATTATTTACATTATATTATGATTTTTTTACTACTATAGATCTTCATACGAGCGGTGTAGCCACCCCACTATACTATTCACACCCCCGCTGCTAGTCGGCAACTTCTGGAATAGATGTAGGCATTCTTGAGGTCTCTTAAACAACCCTTTTTGTCCTTATGAGAGAGTTCCAAATTGAGGTATGTTATAAGGTATCTTTCTAAAGAGGATATAATTTAATTTTGGAACCTATTTATTGTTCCATTACCTATAAAAAAAGTTGTAATGGTGGATTGGAATCATTCCTAGTGGACAGTACACCCTAGAACCATAAATATGTTTTATGATATGAGGTGGTTTTTATTGGATTCATATTAAACAATACATTGTTGATTTTGTTTCTCATTATTATAGTTGTCAAAATATTAATGAAAATCATTATAAACGTTTATTATTTCATTATCCCCATCCTATACTTACATGGAACTGGGATGCGATATTAATTGAATTTATTAGAGGGTTTATATTGACACCATGAGGAAAAATACAATTTGGGTAGTGATTGAATGATTAAATATTTCAATCACATTATTCCAGTTGAAGACACAACCAATGTTTATGACATAGGAAATATGTATATAAAATATATCATTGATTTCCATGTATTTACATTTTCCATTGTTCTAATAGGGGTCCTTGTTTAACTTTTTATTTTTGGAGTGAACACCAGGTGGCAATGAGATCCCAGATGAAGTGGTGTGTGGAGTACTATCCTTAGAAATATGTTCAGACTAAATAAGATATATAGATACTTGATTATGTGATTTGGGATTGTGTCGATGATATTTATAGAGCTTGGGCTAAACATTTGGGATTAGTATAGTTTGAATATAATATTAATTAATAGTCATCCATTAAGATGGGACCCTTTTAGGTCATGTATGGATGAAATTTTATATCTCAACATTGTTGTTCAATGATTGGTGAAGTTTACATGGTTAGAACTAGTAATTTCTAAGATATGAAGTTAAATATTTAGTTGATTCATAATAGAATGGAAATGAAAAATTTCAATTTATATTCTATTATTTTTTCATTCAATTCCTTTGGAGTTATTTTTTGTGAAAAGGTGTGTTAGGGAGTTCCCCCTTGGTTTGGGAATAGATGTCTTTGAAAACAGTGAATGTTAAAACAAAGTTATGTGACACTGTTTTAGGTTATTGAATAAATTTTCAAGGTGGATGATCATTTGAATTTTCTCATATGAAATTAATCCATAACGTGTTCCATGATTCACAACTCATGAAGTATCTCCCTGACCCCTCTCATGTCTTTATTAAGTAGGACCTTAAGGTATAAATTTATTAATCCATGACAAAGAAACAAGTTTGGATTTTTGATTGAAATATAAATGTTTTTCATGGTAAATTTATCTACAATGTTCTTGTGATTTGGAATCATTGTCCTGATTCATATGAAATCTGAGAGTGTGATGTGGTGATGAGTTATTAGTGGGATCACCTATTCTTGGACCAATCTTCCCAACATGATTTCTATGGTCATGTATCATTTATAGTGAGGAGGTTGTAACACACTGTTTCAAGATTTTATGTATGAACCTTGGTTTTTTATTTTTCATTATTTTATAACTTTGTTGACTTACTGATTCCTAATTATTTTTGTTGGTTTATTGTTATTTTTGTAGTTTCTCGATTGTTTTTCTCCTTGTGTGAGATTTTATAGGGGTGTGAGAAATTTTTTTATTTTAGTTTTAGAGGTCAAGCGGTGGATAAGGATTTTAGCACAAGATTGGGCATGCTCTTATTATTGAAAATTCTATAGGAGGCCCACTGGTTCACCAATACGGGCCACCAGCCTTACAGTGGGAGGATTATAAGGGTTGTTTCTTATAGGAATCCATGTGGTGACCCGATAAGACTTCTAGTGGGAATATAATTCATTCAAGCAAAATTTGTTAGCCGATAAAGGCTACAGCTAGCCAGTAATACCAACAGAGGTAAGAAACATCATTTTATTATATCTAAATCACATCTTTCATTTTTATTTTAACCTAAAAATTCTTATAGGATCTCAAAATATCATTTTATCTATCCCAACATTGATTCTTCATAGATCAAAGTTCCATTTGGGGCATTGGATATCTTCTAATAAGTGAAATATCAATTTTATCATTAAATATCCATTCCTACTATATCTCCATCTTTGAGAAAATAAAATCCTTATGTCGTAATTGATTCTAGTTATTGAATTTATGAATTGAGTTTCTAGGACTCTCCTTTGATTGATTCTGACCTATTATCTCTCTATTAGATGATCTATTGTGTGTTTTCATAGATATTGATTGAGGTATGTGGAGTTTTAATTCAATCTCTATCAATTGAAACATTTTATTCTTATTTAATTTTAATTGGGTTTCTAATTGGTATATAAGGATTTAATTTAGTCTTTTATTAAATTATTTTAAATGAAATTGCGTGTGTGGTTAAATAACTTGAAAATGGTTCTCCTAATAATGTGCGAATTCCAAGAAAAATTATTTTGGATTGAAATGAGTAATTTCAATCTTGAATTTTATGATTATTTTAATAAAAAATTATGAAATCTGTGATGATATAAAATGAAATAAATTGATTTTAATGACTTGATTTTTTGATTAAAACTATTTGATGTTTTTTAATGATATTTTTTTAAAACTTGACTTTGGGGCCAAATGAATTGATTTATTTAAATGATTAACTATATTAAATCATATCCCAAGTATGATTGTATACCATGAAGCACCTTAGAGACTGGGTAGTTGGATAGATGGATATATATGCTTGGTAAGATGATATCTAGAAGATAATTGATGATAACAACGGGGAAGAATATATTCTCTATTGGGAGTTTTCTATTTGGTATTATCTCTTAACCCCCTTGGATTGGGATTTATGCAGTGTGTGAACACATAGATCCATATTTAACTAATATTGTGCAGAACATTGAGACTGATACCAGGCCTATCTATTATTACACAAATTGTATTATTAAATATGATTTATATATTCCAATATTTATTTATTGATATACTTGTGTCTGTTTTGATAGAAATTTATATTCATCAATTTTCTAAAAAAATATGTTTTTATTAGCTTCATTTGATTAAAATTAAATTTGAAGCCCATTTTATATTAGATATTGAAATTTTTTATAAATAATGGTTTGATTTGAACTGTGAAAATATTCCCATGACATGTTTTAGTTTTATATATAGATTATTTTTGATATAGATTGTTTTTAAAAACCATTGTGATATCCTACTAGTATTTGTTTCTCAAACCAAAACTTCTCCTTTATAAATTTGTATATTTACTTTCGATATGTCCATGTAAAGAGAAATCATAAATCAAATGTGGTGTATGTGCTTGATTATTGGTACCATAGGAGTTGAAAATGATTGGTGAAATGTGGGATCCACATGTTTCATGGGGAGTATAGCTTGTTTACTATGATTGTATTATGTATTTACATTTTTTGATGTAATATTTTGATAATTGTATCTATATTCTTGTGGTTTTATCTCTCTTGAACAGTGTTTTGAATAAATATATTTTTATTGTTTTATAACAATTTTTTTATATCTATGATTTATTATTTTAGGGCAATCAATCCCGCTTTTTTGTTTGGATGTACAGGTGCTTGTCTATATCCATTGATGATTTGGAAAACCCTATAAGCCTTGTAAAAACTAATTCAACTATCATTTAATTTAATTTTCTAGGTTTCTTAATGATAAATTGTTATAAAGGAATGTTGTGTCCTTTCATGATGTAATTATATAGTTTAGGATGTATTTTTTAGTTAGGATTCCAGATTGTTGAGACTTAAGGGATAGGTTATAAGAAAGTGATTTGCTAGATCTCATAATAATGTTCCATAAGTCACCATGTACTATTGGGAAAATGTGTCTTTGAGGAGTTGTTCGACCTGATTCAAGATATTTTTCTAAAGATTTTTTCTGAGATTTATCATTCCTAGTTTAATTCTAATTTATATATTTGAGAATCCTGAATCTTGTACAAATTCCCTCTTATTTTTTTGTTGATGTTATGTAGTACCGTTCCCCCATAAAGATTTTTAATAGAATGTAAGAGGGATTTTACATTGAACTATGGAAAGAGTACCCTAAAATTCATCATAACCATGTAGTGGTTGTTTTTTATATGGTCCAAGATCAAGGCTATGTAGTTTCACCTTTTCATATCGAGTATGCATAATATGTATCTTGGGAGAATGATAGTAGAGATTGTGACTGAGACTATATTAAATGGAATCCATCATCTATAAAGGGTACCAATTATCCTTATACGGTAGTGTATTGGGAAAGTAAGGTTTCAAATTTTTTTGAGTTATTTGATATAAAAAATTTAGTTAATGTGAAATAATACAATTTTAAACCTGAGGGGCCTTGAAGGAGGTAGTGGGGTTTTCAGTTTACGTTGGTACAAATGTGGTATTAGAGTGGAAGTACTTAAGGGATATTTTCATGGAGAAATAATATATGGAGATGATGGTGAAGGCTAAATAAAAAAAGTTACTAAACCATAAAATAATTATAAAATAATGATCAAGTTTGCGAACTGGTTTTCTGATTTAATTAATTCTCTCACTTGAGGTGGTATCGAATGAGAAGATTAAAGATATAAGATTTTATATGGATCATCAATAAGATAGATATTTCTAGGTTTATCTACTAAATCAAACCTATTATGATTATTTCCTAGATAGATATTTTAGAGAAGAACTTAACTTGTATGGTAATTTAAGTTTAATGGGAGTTCCTCCTACTCCTAGTGTTAGCTCGAGTGGTCCCATTAAAAGAATGTGGAAGTAGTGTGAGTCCCATGGTCTAAACCATATTGATAGAACATAGTAGAATAAGTCTTCTAAATATTATATATTATCTCTAAAAATACCAGTTACTTTTTTCAACTATAGAAAAATTAGTCACCTCAAGTGAGGTTTCATAGAGGCACAAAATATTTATTGCTCTTATTGGCGATCATCTTACCTATTGATATTTTTCAATAACATTACCACTCCAAATATTAGTATGAGCATGATTTAATTTTGAAGATATGAGACATATTCAAATGATTTAATAATGAATGTGTTTCTGTCACAAGCATCACTCCAAATATTTTTTTTTTGTATTTTCAAATAAGTCACTTTATGGGTGACTGAGAAACAAACAAAAATAACTTTGATGCTAAGTGAGAACAAAAACAAAAAGATCCACAATCAGAGTAGTGGGTTCAAAGGGATCCACCATTTTAGACAAGTGAAACACATGGAACCATTGGAAGTCTTGGAAAAGAACCCTGGCAAGGCGCATACCTGCCTATAAAGCACAACGAAAACACATATGACCAAGACAACAATAATAGTACTCGAATGGTTCAATGTTCCCCATGGACACTAGAATCATCCAAAGAATCATGGAATCCATAGAACCCAACCAAATTGGAGTTGTGTGCAAAGGATCACAAAACAATGGTATATAGAACCATGGAAATGTAGAACCATATAGGTGAATAACCCCTTAAAATCCGCAAAATAAATAAACTAGTTCCATGTAGAACTGTCGTTCATGAAAGCGCCTTCAAGCATCCCACACTGCGGCTAGCCATGAGAACTATAGGCTACAAACATACACACAAAATGATAAAACCATGCATCCAAGAATATATACAAATATGAATACACCATAAAAGAACATAAGGCCAACATAGGAAGATCTGCGCCAAAACCCATGTCGCTTCGCACCTCAATGATCATCGGCGCTAAGAAACCCTTGCCATCGCTGAAGGCTAACACCGGAAGACTAGAGCGACAGAAAGCAATGCTACGTTGCTGCCACTCAAAGCTCACTGAAGCTGAAACCCATCCCGTCGCTGAAGGACGATGCCAAAGGACCCGATATTAGTGAAATCTGAACCATCCTAGGGCCTGACGACAATCACCAAGCACAACCAAGACCAAACCTGTAAGACACTCCTCACGAAGCCGTCAGAGATTCTTGGATTCTAGGAGGAGGAGACAAATAGATATGAGTTAGATGAAGGGTGAAAGATCCATCCCCATATAAATGAGAAGAATCCTATGGGAGAGGAATATGAGGAGGGAGGGAGGAAGTGACATCATTAAACCCAAGCACTGAGGTAGGTCTCGCTCGTGATCCACCCTTTACAGGCCCATTTGTCCACAAGCATTAGGAATAAAGCTTCTCCATGAAATGGATGAGTCTGAAGTGGATATTAATATGCTTCATATGATAGTGAATAAAGCTTCTCCCATCATAGATATATCATATATTGTTTTCTCTCATTTTCTTTATATATTTACTCAATATTTCAAAGGACAGTTTTTAATTAAAAGAAAATTTATTTCTGTTTTCAATTGAAAAATACTTTTACTTTGATGTATATGTTTCTAAAAAAACATTTAATGTAGTATTTTATAATTATAAAATTATTGTTTAAATACATTTTTACCAGTATTTTAAATTATAAAAAATGGTTAATATTTAATATTTTTTATGTTTTTTAAACAAATATATTTTGTCTTTTTTCCAAAAATTTAAAAGGAATATTCATTTTAATGAGTATGAGATGAAAGATATTTCCTACTTTATTGAAAAATAATTTATTTTAATACATTTTAAATTTTTCAAATGTTATTTTAAAATAAAATGTCATCTTTAATTTTCAGAAATTTATAAATGGTAAATAGGTTATTTTGAAATGGAAATGATATTTTCCTCAAAAAATGTTCCATATGATATTTCGAAATAATTTTCCATCTAAGATGAAATATGTTTATGTTACATTAGATTTATAGTGGATATGATCTAATGATACCATCCTTATTCTTTCTTTGGATCATTTAGGTTTATAATGACCATATTTTTATGAAACTATTTTGTTTTTCAATGGGTTATGCGTTGATTAATTAAAAAAATGTTTAACCAATCTATTTCTTTTCTATGGGTTATGGTATGATGAAATTTTGATGAAAACTATTTAATTGCAGAGGATCTAATATGATAAATGTTTTATGATCTTATGGAAAAAATATAAATGATTTTTATTATTTGATGGTGGTTACATTATAAATAAGTATAGTTGTTAAATTATAACCAAGGATGGTGGTCACATTATAACTGATGACGGGTAGGACCTACATCTCCCTCCAATTCAATAGGTAAAAATTAACATCTCATGAGATAAATAGTATATTAATGGTGAGTTAAATAATTCAATATGGTACTTTTTCCACTATAATAGTCTTGGGAGTGAACCAGGACTACTATGATGGTTTGGAGAGTGAACCCATTCCACAATGATAGTTTTCGCAATAATACTTGACTACTAAAGAAAAAAATTTCTACAATTATGTGTATTCCATGAATCTATTCTTAAGGCCAAAAATAAAAACTCATGGATCATGTTTTTTGATTCCACTATTATTCATATCATTTAAAATTTTAAGATTTATGCTATGAATCATGTTTATGATCAATGATGTGCATGATCTGGTTTTAAAATTTTATTCCCCTTTTATTAAACATTAATATTCTTGTTATGCTGATATCTCTCTTTTTTACCATTCGAGAGCATCCCAGATCACCTTTATTATGCATATTTTACCTATGTTATGAAGAAAGGTATTTTTTTGATATGTATATGAAGGGTTATAGATATGAAGAACTTAGTGGGAGATGATATAGATCACATATGAATTGTAGTTTATGTATCCATGTTTCTAAAGGAATTAGAGCTAAATGATTCTATCATGGATCATTATGTAATGTAATGAATATTACTCTATTATGATGTAATATTTATTTGTGAGAGGATTGGTTCTTTAAACCTATACATCTAGTTAGTGTAATATATTTTTGGATGATTTAAGAAGGAAAATTCCTTCCCATGCTATGGAATAATACTATGAGGAGTATGATATGATGGATATTTTTATATATATGAATTTGAGAGTCCCATAGAATGGGACCAAGGTTATGTTATCAAGTGTTTATTTGAAATCCTAACTAACTGAGATGATTCTCCAAGATTAGTATCTTGAGGATGAGTTTCATGACAATAGAGATTCAATATAGGTTGGGGATATCATTGAAAATTTGTATCTATCTTCATAGGGTATACTTTGGTTTAAGAACTAGTTTTCTATTTCATTACCTAAGGGGAAGGCTGTGATGGGGGATTTTCATCAATCCCAATGGGTGATAATCCTTAGAATCGTAATGATGTTTTATGATATGAGGTGTATGTTTTGGTTCCTAGGTATTAAATAAGAAATTGATGATTTGTTTTCTTGTTTTATATATATCAACATATAAAAGTCAATCATCAGAGTCTTTTGGGTTTACATAAACCCATTCGTATGAATACATGGAAGTAGGATGAGTTATTAGTGGAATTTGTATTTGGGTTCACATGTAAAACTCAAAGGATGAATGTAATATGGGTAGTGATTGAATGATTCACCAAATAATATCACTTTATTCTCATTAATGACACCACCAAAATTATGGAATTATGAATTTTATTTATAATAGGATCTCAATGTTTCATGGAGTTATATTTTCCATAGTTTAATATAGGGACTCCCTAATATCTTCTTGTTTTAGTAAAGATAACAATGATATTGTTGGATCCCAAGAAAATTTGAGAATTTCATATCATCTCTAAATAAATGGTTACATGGAATGGGCTATACAGATACTTTAGTACATGCTGTAGGGTTGCGTCCCTAATAATGAAGGATATTGGGATAGCCATTTGAGAATGATCATGTTTTCCTATAATGATAGTTAACATTCATCCATTAGGATAGAACCATTTTAGGAATTTTATTTATTGACTTATAGATATCGACAGTATTTGTCAGATATTGGTTTAGTTTCCTTGGATGGACCTATATTAGTCTAAGAGATAAGGAGAATGATTTAGATGATATGTGAAAGAGTTCTAAAAAACAAATCCAATATAAAACCTGTGTTGATCGTCATTGACACCCTTTAGAGTTCTTGGTATGTGATAATGTATTTTTAATAGAATCACATTGATTTAATCACTCAAATTTTAGAAAAAATGGAATATTTGTGTCAGGATACATTGTAATTTTTGAGGATGTTGAAAATATTGAATATGTGGCTTACCATTTGGATTTTATAACTCAGATGAAATCGATCCATAATTTGTTTAATATGACATATCTTAGGAATTATATCTCTTATCCACTCTTATGTTGTGATGACTTTATTGTGGAAATTTGTTTATTTATAACTAAAAATATTGTTTAGATTGTTTATTCTTAGATAAAGGATTTTCATGGAAAATCTATCCCATTGGTTTGGGTGATTTTTAAATATGGTTCAAATTCACATGACACTTGGGATAATGAGTTCATTATAAGTGAATAAGGGCATCAAATATTCTTAAACTAGTCTAATTGTCACAATTTCAAGGGCCTAGAAGCATCTTTAGTGGGGGTGGGTGGGTTGTAACATACTGTTTTGATATTTCAGGTATAGACACTAGTTTCTCATGGGTTTTATTGTTCTTCATTTGATCTCTATTTTTTCTTGTTGATTCTTAGTTGTTTCCATAAACTCTATGTTATTATTGTGGTTAAATTGTAATTTTCTTCATGTATATGCCTTTATAGGAGAATTGGAGAGTTTTTTATTATTTTTTTAATGGTTGGGAGTTGGATAGAGATTTTATCATGGGGTTCATCATGGTTTTGTTGTTGGAAAAGCTATAGGAGGCCCAATGGCTAGAAGGTGAGGGATATCGACCATTCATTGTGATGATGGTAGGGGTTAGTTTCTATTATAATCCCATTAAATATCTTATAAAATCCTACTAAAAAACATTTGGGAATTCCAGTGGGCATGAAATTATACCATGTTCCACTAGATATCTTGTGGCACAGATGGATCTGAGAAATGGTAGGGTAAAATCTTAAAATTCGATTCTTCAATTCATAGTTTAATTTTTAATCACATGTCTCATTATTTTGACCCTAAACTCCTTGGAGGATCTTTTGATATTATGTTGGATATCCTAACCTTGATTATTCATGGATGAAAGTTCCTATTGGGGCATTGGATATCTTCTTCTAAGTATAATATCTATTTGATCCTGGATTCTCCTTTACACCCCTCTACATCTCTTTGTGAGTTGTTAATCCCCTGTCTATTGGGGGGTTTAGATCTTGACATGATAAATTACACATCTAGGATTCTACTTTGATCATTCTTGTCCTTTTATATATTTGTTAGAATACTGCGTGTGGGATTTCATAGATATTCTTTGAGGTAGGAGGTTTGGAAAGGAAATCCATATCAATTAAACACTTTGAATCCATTAAACTTTAATTATGTTTTAATTTTATTTCTTAAGTCTTAATTGAGGCTTTTGTAAAATAATTTGAAATGGAATGGTGCATGTGTTGTGAAATCCCTTTAAAATTGATTTCAAAAAAATGTGTGATTTATGAAAAAATGATCTTCAATTAAAATAAGTAATTTAAAGCATGATTTTAAATATCGGTTTTTAGAAGATAAAGGGATAGAATGATTGATGATTTTAAAGAAATAAATTTATTTTAAATGTATAATTTTTTGACAAAAATAATTTGATATTGTATTTTAAGTGATATTGATTTTTGTGAATCTTAAACATCGGGTGATTTAATTTATTTATTTAAATTATTGAATATATTTTATGATATCAAAATTATGATTATTTACCTTGAATAAAATTGGAGCCCAGGTATTGAGGTGGAAGATTAGGAATTGTAGATAAATTTTTATTTATTAAGGGAATGATGATGATAATAAAATATAACTATATTTAGGGTTGGGGGTTTATTCATTGGGATTTTCTTTTATTCCCCCTCATCTTGAGATCTAGGGAATGTGAGCACACATGGATCGATATTTCACTATGAATTTTAGAAACCTTGTAACTAGTCTAACCCTTTGTGTTATTACCATGATGTTATGTTTGAAAAATTATTTATACATGGTAGTGTTTATGAAATCATTAACTCGTTCATATTTTGATAAAAACTACTATTCATCCTTATTCCAACAAACATGTTTATATCTTCTTGATTTTATGGAAAATCCCTTTGAAACCAATTTTATATTAGTAATTGGTTTTTTTATATATGATATCATGATTTGATATGATAAAATATTTCCTTCCAATGTTTTTTTGATTAAGAAAAGTTGGTTTATTTTTTATAGATTTGTTATGAAATTCATGGTGAGATGCTAATAGGATTTATTTATAACACCCTTCACTTTCATTTTAGAATTTATATATTTTATTATACTAGGACTAGAGAAAAGTATATAACCACTTGAAGGTGTTGAATGTGCTTCCATAGGGGGACCTTGGGAGTTATAAGTAACCAGTGGAAAGTTAGATCCAGTTGTTACATAAAAATTCTTGGTTGTTTACATTAATTGTATGAAGTGTTGAATTTTGTTAAAAGACTGTTTTAAGACATGTATATATCTTCTGGTGGGTTTTCCCTCTTGAATAGTGTGTGGCATACTAACTCTTTATTGTTTTATATCCACTAATTTATCTTTGTGAGTAATTCCTATGAAAAAATGAATCCATCTTTTTTATGGAAGATGATGTGGTAGTTTGTAGCTCACGGGGATCTGGAATTCCCTTCGAAAATTGTCAGATCAAATTTATGTACTATTTATATTGGTTATATAGGTCGACTTGTGACATGAACTAGAAAAAAAATACAAAATATATTTCCTAGTTTTAAATCTAGAATCAATATTAACAAGGAATTTTTCAATATAGAGAACATTATATGTTTTCTAAAATTTAGGACTACATTGAGAAGATATTTCCTATCCCTCAACTAATAAATGTTAATTTTCATGTCCATCTTCATCATAATTATATTCTATAAAATATTATTTCATTATTTATAGATCTAAATTATAATTAATTTTATTTTTATTAAATTTATGAGGTATAAACTCTTCCCCAAGTATGATTATTTTATTATATACTATAAGGGATTCAAAAACCCTAAAATAACATTGAAAATACCTTCAACTATTTTAGAATCAACTTTTTCTAAATTATCCTTCGCATTTATGATAAACATATTATGTCAAAAAATCTAAAAAATAAAACATCTGGATAACTTCCTTTAAACAATTCAGAACCAGTTTTCCTTAACAAAGGTATAAGAATAATTTTATTTAGTATATAACCTGATTTAGTTATATATTAATCCCAAACTAATTTTGGTATATTAAAATAATTTAATATAGTTCTAAAATTTTTTAAAATATATATAATTTTTTATTTCTGTAACACGAATTTATTTTGGTTTTATTTGGTATAAAAATACTAAGAGTAATGATTTTTTTAATTTATTTTTCTCAATTATTGAATTAAAATTCACTATATGAATAAAATATAATATAGATAATTAATAAATCCATTTAATTTTAAATATTTTTAAAAAAATTAGTATTTTTGAAATAGTTTCATACTTACGAGTTAAGAGATAAGTTATAAAAAATTGTTCCTTTGTTAGAAGGGAAGCGATGTAGCAGTCAGCAGGTCAAGATGGTCTTGGGTTTTCCCTCTACTTCTCTTACACCCCCTTCGTCTTCCTCTACTTCTATGATTCTCGCCTCTATATGGCTTCCCCTCATACATCAAAACAACTGAATTTTACCCTCATGGTGCACCGTCAGATGACATTGTGACTCACTCCCCGAGCAGTGTTGTGTGGGACAATGATGAAACCTCCCCCCCGGACCATACCACTATGAGGCTACTACCTTTGACAACTCGAGCACCACCCTTCAGCCCTCCGAGACACCGTGTCTGGTGGCATGAAAATTCTATTAGTGGAAGAGACCCCATGACCTCATTCCCCCTACCAGTGATTCCCTACTGGACTTTCCCCCACCCGAGTCCTACCCTCACGGTTCGTTGTTCCACAACCCCCGGATGGACTTAGCATTATATAACTCTAGATCTGGTCCCTTGTGTGGACTCGACACTCCATAAGTACAAACCCAGTCATATCTGATGTGTTCGCGTATCTTCTACATCCAATTTGGCATCAAGTCGACATCATTTGATTTTTAGGATTTAAACCTAATGTGTTCATGGGAATCCATAGGGATGAATTATTGTAGGCACATACACAACCGATGGTGGTTTGACCAAGGACCAGTTTGTTGTGCCAACTAATTTTGGGTTTTTTCACCTAGATTTTTATGTGTTTTCTTGGTTTCCAATGCCATTTCATCACACTTCATTGTGCACTTCCTGAATTTTGTCATGTTAGAGGGGTTCCATGGTGTATTGGATGTTGTTGTTGTCTATGGTAAAGGTCAATAATTTTGGTTCCCTTTTGGATGGTTGCATCATCTATAAGTGGTCTTTTGGTTCCTTGTTCGAGAGCTCTGTCGATGAATCCCTCACCATTATCCATCATCCTTCGAAGTCTCCTATGCAAATTTATATCTTGCATTCTATGTTTTGTATGATTTATAGTTTGTGTTTGTTTGGGTTTTCTAGCACATGTTTGCAGTGGTGGATCCCATGTAAAAGCTTCCTTTTCTTATTTTTCTCATTCGGTTCTTACTTAACCATAATGTGATTCTTTTGTAACATAGAAAAAAATGTTTGGTTTTGTTGTTATTTTGTAGTTTGAAAATTTTAGAGTGAATTAAATTTTTGTCTCCAGAGTGGGGATGTTTTGTTTAAATTAGATTTACAATGATATTATAACAGATGGAACATCTCCAGATGATATTTTTATATATGGGTTGAGGTCCGATGGGTTCTTCAGGTGCATGAGTGAATGTTGGAGAAGGGAAAAGTGGCTGTAAGATGAAATTTTATATCTATGTAGCACGTAACAATATTATGGATTTGAATAAATATACAATAACATATAATATAGAGAGTCAATCTATGTATCATTGGCGTCGTGATGAAAATGATGAGGTAAAATGTGGTGGTTATTTATGGAAATGAATATTCAAGTGAGCCACAAGGACCATGTTTGTGATGTGGGTTGGTTGAGGGGTTGGCACCTCTGCTTGGTGGTGTTGCACTATTATAGGAGTAAGGAATTGAAGTTCATATAGTGATGGCAAATAGGTCCTCAAGAAGTGTCTTTATCTAAGGGGAGGTGATTCCACAACACCTATATTCATGTTGAGACTAGTACCTTGGATATTATTCTCCCAGGGATTGACTGATAATTTACTTGTTATCCCACATGTTTTATTATCTAAAAAAGCCACACATGGGATTCCATTTTGTAAAGTCACCCTGATTAAATCCAATCACAGGGAATGGTCAAAGGCAATTATATTTTTCCTAGTAAAGAACAGTTTCTAACCAGATTCATCTCACTTTTAAAACCATTATGTATGTTCCATACATCATCTAAATCACTTATGATATCACTTTTTATGGTTTTTTTATATAATGAAAAAATAAAAATATTTTTGGGTATTTGAATAATGAAATGGATATTCTGATTTATACAGGCATGAAAATATAAATAGTATGAGTTAATGTATGAAATCACTTGGTTATTGGATCAGTATTAGAGTCAGTAATTATTATACGTTATATGATTGATTTCAGTTTGAATATACAAAAATGAAATCTCATATATGTACTACTATTATTTAATTAGAAATTATGGAATTTTATTGAATTATTAAGCACTGTTAATTCCAACTCCTGCTTTAGTCATGGTTTATGATACTCATTGGTCGAAGAGGTGTCATATTCTTGACCCATCTCAATATTTTCTATTTCATCCATTTATTGGCTCAGCACCATCATGTGAAGAAATAACCAATAGAGAGAGAGGTAAATGTGATTAAATAAAATAATTGAAATAGATTGAGTTTCATTTATTGGGGAAAATAACAACATCATGGACATTCTCCTCACAAATGAATGCTACTCAATTCTATCTAGAAAATTAAATTTAACCATTAAAGAAAATTCATGAAAAATTTCACCTCCCACAGGGCCAATCATTGGGGTTAGCCTATAACTTTACAAAGTATGGGATAACTTAGTGGAGTGAGTGGAATAGAATAGGAAGAGAAAGGAAATAAACGAATGAGTAGTGGATAAATGAAATAAAAATAAATTAATGTGGGATGAGGAAAAAGAGAAAGATAGAGAGAGAAAATAATATAAAAGGAAAAAACAAAAGAAAATAAAATAAATTTATATAGAATATAATGAATGTTAAAAAAATAATTATAATAATAATATTAATTATTATTATTTTTATATTTAAGATAATATTTTTTTTGAAAAAGGGAGAAGAAAGAAAATGAGATAATAACAAAAATGTTATATTAACAAGTGAAATAAATGTTAATAATAATAATAATAACAACAAAAACATAATACTAATAATTTAAAGTATAAAATTAAAGTAATTATAATATGGATGGATTTGGGTGGAAAAATGTAGGAATTGTTTAATTCAAACTAAATTAAAATTAAAATTACAATTCGATATAAAAAGAAAAAAAATAATAAGTAATAATGGAGGGGGAGAAAAGAATGTAGTGGCCAACCTTCTAAGTGGAGATCTCATCCTTGGTGCCTCATATGAAAAATGTTGGTTTAGAATGTTTTTGGAAGGAGTATATCTCTTCATTTTATAGGTTAGAATTTCCCTTCAAATGTTTCTGCATGTTAGACCCATACAACAAAACATTTACACATGGAAACATTAATTAAAGATGTTCCCAATTTTATTGTGGATCTCCCCTAAATATTTCAGTTCATTTGGCCTTGTTTTGGGAGTGTAATGACCATTTCACTCTAAGTATTTAATCTTCCTAGACAGACCATCCATATTCCATGTCTCTAGGTTGTCATGAATTAATGTCCATCCAAAAGGCTGATTCACATGTTGAATCTTTCATAAAAGATGTTAATAAATTTATTTTACATATCTATGTCAAAATCATTTGACCTTACAACTTCTAGATATAAGTTCATAGTTAAAACATTTCAGATCTGTGAATAGTTTTCTATGACTATTATGTGAGGTTATTTTGGGCCAATAGTTGATGGATAAATCTTATGGTCTATAAGGATGAAATGTAGACCAATATATGTGGAATCCTATAAAATATAATTTCAGAACTTCAATTAGTTTATAAATAGTTATTTTATAAGAAATTATAAAAAATAAAATAGGAAAATTCTTAAATAGGACCATTTTTTAATTAAGTTCAATATTTAACAAAAACATAAAAATGTGACAATTTCTAATAAAATAACACTATGGTGGGTCATATAACATTGAAATTCAATTGATAATTATGTAAAATACGTGTTCTATGAATTACTACACAATTAAACTATGATTTTCCTCAAAAATAAAATATATGCATTGAAAATTAGGGGGAAACAATGTTATGAATATTCAAATTTCTATGTAATAAGATGAAAAATTTGTTAGTTTTAAATAAAGTTTTCAAATTAAACATAAAATATCAATTCAATTTCTTATTTTAATATCTGTACATCAAATTAATAATATAATTTTTGTTTTAATCATTAAATTTAATTAAAATTGAAATCAAATACATGGCATCACATGATTCCAAAGAAGCACATATCTCCTTGAAAAGTCAAGTAAAACATAATTCAAGTCTGGGAATGAAATGTTTTAATTTAATGTCAAAACATGTATTTAGAAAAAAAATGTAAGTAGTTTAAAATATAAACATAAAAAGTTTACTCCCTATTTAAATGAATATTATCCCATTTCCATAATTTTTTGGGGTCTGAACGGTTCCATCATGGTCATACAAAATCAAATTACTCAAAAAATCACAAATATTATGTCACCAAACCTCAAAATGATAAGAGGGAGTGGGCTGCATGCTGAAATAATTCATAAGACTATAATTTAAATCTGTATTATTAAACATCATGTAAGGGATACAAAATTGTTTGATTCCCCAAACGGTCCCTAAAATTTTACCACCACCAGAGGGTAGTACTAGTTATTATCCAAAGTCAGATGGTGGATGAAGCTAATTTTATTTGAACAACCACATGTGGATTTTACAGATTTATGCTTCATACTTCTTCTTTAGGAATGATCAATGAATAGATTACACCAGATCCTACCCCATCATAATTAGGTATAGATTTCATGGAGGGGAAACAATGAAGTATGAATCAACCCCTTTCTTGGTTACTAATTGGGAAACCTTCCTATCTTCTAGTGCTTGATTTATATGGGATTCATGCATTGAATTATCAATGGGGAAGTAAACATGTATTTCTTCATGAACAAAACATTAATTTTTTATAAGATACCTCTCCCTTTTAATAATAATACGATCTATTCTGATTTCCTCTGGCTCAGATACTTGGATCTCATAATGGGGATCCACAAATTTATGTTCACTGAAATTATAGAGGTCCAGGTGTTACTCTATTGGTGCAGGCCTTGGTTCTTCATACTCCTCTGAGGTATATAAATTATTTTCATAATTTTTATAATACCAACATGATGGAGTGATGTAAAATTCAGTTTCAATAAAATTAGAAGATATAGAATATGAGACCTAATCGACTCCCTAGCCTCTTCCATATTCAAACAATTCCTTAGAGGAAAATTCCTCTCTGAGTAGATTCTCAGTAGATGCAGTTATGTAGTTGGGCTCCTCTATCATTTCTATAAATTCCACCATTTTGGTGGTGTCTTCCTCCAATGGTGCTATCTATTTTTATTTTCTATGTAAGTGGAGATCATGTATTTCCTCACATTAATTATAGAATTCATCCATTTCTTATTGATCAACCACTTGTGGCTCAATCGGAAGGTCATCCAATTTTTCCTCTTCAGGTTAGACTAGTGGATCATCTTTTAGTTTAGGAACATATTTTCATTATGATTATTGGCCATATTAACTTATCTAGTCCATTTTTTATAGTATATTTTTTACCATCTCTTCATGATCTTGAATTTCATATTTTCTTTTTTGTTTTTTCACTTTGCCCTAGAAATAATCAGGTGAACCTTCTTCAAAATGAGTAGGAGGGATTGAGGATCAATCATACTATGACTTAGAAACTTCATAATAAAACTCTAGGATGTACTCCTTGAATTCAGCTAGCTCTCTATACATTATGTCAGTCACTAATTACTTATGGGTGTCCTTAATTTCTTGGATGAGCTCCTCGAATTCCTCCTCTTTGAAAATTTGGAACTATTATCGCTTGAGATGTCATTCCCATGATGTAACAAAATATTCTATAGAATATTGGGCTTCAGCTTCTGGTTATTGAACTTGAGAGTATTTATTATTCTATGAATTGATAAATTTTCATATGAAAACATCACAGATGTATTTTTTTCGTTTTTTTAAATTAATCAAATATATATAAGATGTGAAAATAGAAAATTTAAATTAACAATTGATTGGATCAAAAAAAAAATGGTGCAAGTTTTTATGTACGTCTATCAGGGGGTGCGGTCAAAAGAAATTATACTTTTCACAGTACATCAAAGTAGTTAACCAAGGTTGTCTCACTTTAGGAGCCTTTTAGTTTTTTACACACTTCATATAAATCTATAAATCCATCTACTTATGTGTTATTTGTTAACTAATTAAAAAAATGAAAATATTTTTCTGTTTTCCAATAATGAATTGGAAATTCTAATTTATACTAACATGAAAATATAAAAATGAAAAATTTAAGGAAATATATCACTTCGTATTGGGTTCATTTTTAGATTCAATCATTATTCTTCTCTTTGTATTTTATTTTTATTTGATAATCCAAACATGAAATTTCATGACTAGACTAGAATTATTTATTTATAAATTATGCAATATTATTGAATGACTAACCACTCTTATTTTCAAATCCTCCATTAATCAAGTGTGATGATAATCCTTGGTATTGGAAGTGTCATCATATAGGTCCCTACTTTATCAATGTGGTTTAATCCATTGATTATGTCCACTCAAATGTGTCAAGAAATAACCAATGGAGATAGGAAAAAATGTATAAATAAAATTATAGAGAAAGATTGAGTTGAATTCTCTTAACTGTAGTAACCACCTCAGGGAAATTCATCTCCCCAACGAATGCTACTCAATTCTATCTTTAAAATTAAAGTTAATCATTAATGAAAATTTCTGGACACCTTGAACTACCCTCAGTCCAAGCCTTGGGGTTAGCCTCTCATTTACTAGAGTAATATAATACTTGGTGGAGTGGGTGGAAGAGAGAAGGAAGAGAGAGAAATTTATAAATTAATTATTGATGAATAAAATAAAAATGGATGAATGGTGGTGATGGTATAGAGAAAGAAAATAAAAGAAATGGACATAAAATAAATTTATATAAAATATAAATAATGTAATAATAGTAATAATAACAACAACAACAACAATAATAATTATTTTATTTAAGAGAATAGTGTTTGAAAATGGACAGAAGAATGGAAATGAGAAAATATTAATAATGTTAAAATAATAATATAAATAAATGGTAATAATAATAATAATAATAATAATATAGTAATAATTTAAAAGATTAAAATTAAATAAAGGACAAGATGGATGGATTTAGGTGGGAAAAAATGACTGAATTGTTTAATCTTAACTAAATTAAAATTGAAATTACAATTTGAAATAAAATAAATAATTTGAAGAAAAACAAAAAAAGAAAGAAAAGAGGGGGAGAAAAGAATGCAGTGGTTGTCCTCCCTCGATGGATATCTTCTCCTTAGTGCCATGTATGGAATGAGAAGGTTTGGACTGATTTGGGAAGGAGGATCACTCCTCCTTTTATAGGACAGATTACCCCTTGAATGTTTCCATGTGTTAGGGCCATTCTATGGCTTGTTCATATATGTACCCCATCAGGAAGGTGGTTCCCAACTTTCTTAAGATTATCCCCTAAAATTTTCAGCATATGTGTCCATGTTTAGTGATAGTTATGAATATTTCACTCTGAAAATTTAATCTACCGAGGTAGACTCCAAATTTCATGAATCTGGTTTCCCATGAATGAATGGGATTTCACATGACTGATTAACTTGTTGAATATTTTTTTAAAGTTGTTAATAAATTTCTTATCCATATCGATGTATAATTTAATATTTAATAGGCTGGACAACTTCTATATATAATATCATATTTAAAACATTCTAGATTTATGAACAGTTTTGATGCCCTGTATCGTGAGCTGATTTTATGCCACCAACAGATGGATTGAGCTTATGGTCCGTATAGAGGAAATGTTTACCATGATGTTCAGGATATAGTAAGAAATTTTATTGATAATGTAAATTATTTTATAACATTTTATATCATAAGTACTAAAAAAATAAAATTGTTAAATCCCTAAATTAGGTCATTTTTAAAATTATGCTCAAAATATGACTAAAACATAAAAATGTGACAATTTACAATAATATAACACCATGGTGGGTCTAAAAAATTAAAATTAAATGTAAAATTATGGATAATATTAGTTTTTTCACTCCCATTCACATTATTCTCTCATTTCCTACACAATATTACGAGATTTGTTATTAATTAATAGTGGATATTCAACTTGGATTTTGGAGATGAGTTTCCCCAATGAAAGGTGAAAGTCATCCAAGTTTGTGGGTAATTTATTCTAAATAGATAGAGGATATCTAGATATGAGTATATTTAAAAATTTCATGATTTAATGATGAAGGTACATATCTCAATAAGATTTATTAGTGATTTTTATTAGATTTTATGACATTGGTTGTGGATCGAGGTATAATAATTAGGGATTTATGTGGCTTATGTTCATTTGTGTGTCGGGACAGGATCACAACCTATTGATCAAGGTTTAGACAAGGGGATTCCATAAGCTGAACTTTTAGATTTTATTCATATATAAATTAAAATTTATAAATAATTATTAATTATTATAATTACTTTTTTAAAATTTCATGGAATCATTCTGCATCTTGTATTGCTTGGTGATGCCCAATTGGACATAAATGAGTTTGTGTGAGATTTTTCAGGAAATGATTAAACAAAAAATACTTTTTTATGAGTTATGTGGTCCCTATGAATTACCATATATCTTTTGAATTTTCTTGAAATAACATATTATATTTGGTCTCACCACTTTAGGTGTTTGACCTTTTAAATTAAAATAATTGTTTAAATAAAATAAAATGTCTTTAGGTTGATGTATCTTCCATGGGTCACTATATACACTTGAGCATTGTATAGATGCGTCAAGCATTTATGTCCAAGGGTTGGGTCATATTTTGTTTCCTTGGAATACATGTCCCCTTGAGGGGATATAAAGGAATTAAATAAATACAATGGACCTTTTGAGGGGATCCACAGACCCCATTAGCAGGGATGCATGATGGACAGAAAATGATTGGTCAAAATACTATATGATTAAATTATCAGATGAATTAGGTCCATTTAAGTAACTTATTAGAGTGTGGATTTAGAGTTCCACCTCTAATACCATGCGATCACTTATGTGGTTAGACCCTAGGTAGATTGATGATATGTTGGGTGAGTGGATTTACCTTTTATGGCCTTGGGAATAGAGATTGGAATTATATTTTCTCTTCATAGGAATGCTAGTATGACATTTCTTATATGGAAAATGAGGTCATAATATGATCATGAAAATGATGATGGATAATAAAACTTTTGATCAATGGGACTGGTCCAAGATATGTTATTGGGATCATATAACAAGTGTTGGGTGTCCATGTTATAATGATTCATAGAGGACCTTTGTAGGTTCCCCGATGATATGTTGAACCTAGATAAGGTAAGTGTTAGGAGTAGTGTCATCGACCTCATGTGTCACTTTTGAACCCGTATGTTGATGATGTGATCCCAATGTGGGTTAAGTGAAGATAATTAAGTGATACATTATGGGAGGGACACACTTCCCTCCCATGATTGTGAATGAATACCCAAGGTCTAATTTTGAATTTATCCTTTGTGGATATATATAATTACTATGATCACTTATTATGATTTTTTATATTTCTGATGACTTGGAATTTCTATGTGGTTACCTAAGATTCATCCACTACATCTCTATGTAATACTTATGAACACCTTCTTGGATTTGGGTTAAAAAAATATATGACTAGAATACATAGGATTTAACATTATGTGTGACGACTTGGAATGCCTATTGTCACCTCATAGGATTTAGTTTTATACCAAATACATGTAATACCTAAGTTTCTACCCTAAATTCCACCACTGTGCATACATAGAATGCATATGATCACCTACTAGAAATCAACTTTATTTATTATAAGACTAGAATGCACAGGATTACCTGATGGATTAATCATAATTCATAATATTAATAGATATCATTTAATTACCTCTTGGGATTCAACATTATTCCTTATATCACTTTAATTCCTAATATTACCACATAGGATTCATTTTTATGACTTATGACTTGGAATTATAAGGATAACCTCCAAGGATTCATCTTTATTCATAATAATGTAGAATTATTTGGTGGTTACCATGGATTTAGCCTTTATATATCTATTTAATACCTGAGATATCACATAGTATTCTGCCATTTCCTATATATGGACTTCCTAGGTCATTTCCTAGGATTTATCTTTATGCCTACATGGAATACCCGATGGGTTATCTAGGATTCAAATATTATGACTACATGGAATGAAGAGGTTATCACCCAAGATTTTATGTTTATGCTTGATAATATTTGGAATGACTTTAACATGTTGTTATAGACACACCTATATTGGATAAAGAATGTACATTCAATCATGGATGTCACTTTATAACTTTGGGATCAACTATGGTTATTTTTTTATGATTAAGAAATATATTTATTATTTTAGCTGATAACAATTGTGCATACCCTAATTATTTTTTATATTTTCGACTCTATTAGTAGTACCCTACTGATTGGTACTCACCCCTAGTTGGGAATTTATGGAACATGAGTATCGTAGATGACTTAATAATTCATTTTATTAGTAGGGAAGAGTCCTAGTGTTGCATGATCGAGCATGATATATTAGATAGAGTGTAAAGATAAGGATGTAATGAGGCTTGGGGATGGTAGTAGAGCCTCCTTTATTTTTATTATTTTATATGCAACATTTATGTGATTAGAATAGCGGGAGACCAATTAACATATTTGGGTATGACCATGTGTTAGTATGACTATATTCTTATACATTACAATTTATTATAACATGTGTTATTTTATTACTTTAACGTATTATGATTATTATTATATTGGATGTTGTTTTATTATTTTCTGTTATGTTTTAATCATATATGAGGGCTTAGTCATGTTATAGTAACACCCAAACACTAAATACTATTTGTAATCATAAGAAATATGTGAAGGCATTTATGAGGTCATGAAGTGACTATTAGTCTAGACACTATCATGTGGAATATGGTGGAGGGGTATCAAAAATTGGTATCATGTTATCTTCTTATTTGTTTATTAAAATTTTTGTAGATATGGGTAGATGATATAAGTATATGTTATAACATGCAATAGACTTTATACTGGTGCATCACAATGACCAGTACTGATGTAAAGTCTATGTTACTAGAGATATGGGATTTATATTCATGGTTTCTACTTTTATAGTTGTATGATTTTACCTAGTGTGATATAATTCAGATATGGATTTATGATTTATTGGTTTTTATCTCTTAGAAAGTTCAATGGAGGACTTTTTACATTTATTATATTTATAAAATAGGACTCATATGACATACACATGAATTCTTGTTATTGACATCAGTATTGAACTGGGTTTTTATTTAAAATATATAAAAAATATTATCTAAAAATTTCCAACATAACATATTAGTGGAATTATAATTAGTTAAACCATGGAATATTTTCTCTGATGATAGGTTTTTTGGATCTTACAAGGAGTTTTTAATTGATAAATTATATACAATAACTATATGTAAGGGATCTACAGTGGCCCCAAGTAGGTCAGTATAGGTTTTGGATGCCTTCATGCTGAATTACATGTGAATAATTGGAATACTATTTTTTTCTGAATGGGAAATGATTTTTCTAATTTAAATGTAAACAATAACCTATATAATATTTTCCCATGTAGAATCTTGGTGGTATTTTACTTATCCAAACCATAAAAATATGTTATAATTGAAACAGATCATTGTGATATGTTTTCATTATATACATGTAGATGAGATCATGGTCCTTGAGGGGGCAGTATAATATACAGATGGGCAATGAGGATTAATTACCTAGTAGTCCAATGAATTTACATGTGCCTACTGAGGTGTGTGTGTGTATATATATATGAGAACCCTAGAGTGGGTGTTTTGGCATGGGAGTTATCTTATAATATTGGACATGGGAGATTGTGTGTTTTCAATTGATTCATGACATATGTAAGTTGTGGTTTATTGAATTTGCAGGAGATCCTAGTGTTTGAGATACAACTCAGGATAATGGTGAGTTGAGTTACATGACTGAGTAGTATAGAAATTTATTATTGTTTTCAAAATGAGTATTTATGTATGAGGTCATCCTAAGAGATGAGTAATCCTAGACTTTCGAGTGTTATTGGGACATGAAGTATGGGTTGATTCCTTACATTATTAGATTAATGCAGGAGAGGTGATATCAAATATATGTTATTTTCATGGTGATCCCTTGGGTTTTTGTGATGTAAATAACTTTAAGTGTTGGGGTATCAAGGATTTTTTTAAATAGGAATGATAAGTTAAATATCTAACCCAATTTTTTTAAGAGTGAAATATAATTAGTTTAATGAACATGATCCTATATATTAGGATATAGGATTGTACAATATGTGTATATGCCTCTAGATTTAGAAGGGAAATTGTGTTGGAATAAGGTTGTGTTTTAGACCTTTGTATGAGTAATACACATGGTTTTTTTTTAAAAATCAATCAGGTTCTTATAGAAAGATGGGATTCATGGTTAGTGGTTTTAGCATGAGGTCCCAAATTTAATGATGTGGCAATGAAGGAAGTGTGAGTCAAGTTCAGTAACCAATGGGAACATGATCCTACCCATATTGTATTTAATATGGTATTGAGGTAGTAAATGAATGATATTTGCAGGGATATTCCAATTTTGAATTTGTTAGAGGTCTCTACGGTATAAGGATCCGTGGTTTTGATTAAATTCATTTAGTATTGGTTTCACAAGGAATTTTGATGAGAAGTTGGATTGTTGCCTCTATGATGATGATAACTCCATATATGGATGATTTTAGGGGTTTATAGGTTGGCAAAAAATTATTAGGAGTATTTTTACCCTTATGATGATAAAACCTATTGAAATTATGCTTTAGGTTAGGTATAATAGATTCTATAATGGGGGGATTAAAACATTGGTCGTTGGATGGTGTGAACCTTATTATCAATGGATTTTTATTGGAGGTTGAATAAAATGTTCCTTGTGAGTTGTAAATGGGTATTTATTGATGTTTCAAGATGGATATATATTATTAATAGAGTTTCCATATCCAGTTATTATATGTAGTTATAGAATGTTCAAGGATTATAGATAAAATAACCTCATGTGGGTAGGGTTATGGGTATGGTGAGACTTGTTGTTGGATGGTAAATATGATAACAAAAAATCAATGTGAAAATAGATTATATTTTATCTAGTTTTTTAGAGAATACCAGATTTGAGGATCATATGTAGTATTTTTTGGAGAATGATTTTTGGAATCAAGGTCAGTGCAGTTTTGATGTGATTTTAATGTGTGTTGTATCGATAGTGCAGTGCCACTCAGAGTGAGAGTCTCATGGCTAGTCTGGTGGGTAGAGGATCCAATCATGGAATTGCACAAAGAGTTAGGATTAGATTTTTTTATGTGTGTTTGGATTATCATGTGACACGTCTAAGGATTATTACATCATTATTAAGCAATAATATTGCACATCGGTGGGTGCCACTGAGTTGTTTAAGGATGGCCTCCCAGAATAAGACCAATTAGTGATTTTGCATGAAATTTGGAGTTTTGAGATGAAATCCTCTCTAATACATCCATTTTTAAATAGATAATTTATTTCAATCTATGACTCTAATGGTGGTGAGAACCATGGATCAATAATTGGACCTTGTAAGTAGAGTATTATAGTGGGTACCACAATGATTTTAGAGGTGAATCAATCAATGAATCCTTAGTATCTTGAGATAGACATGGGTTGTTTAGTGCCATATCAATATTGGTAATGTTAATGAGTGAGTTTCATAGTTTTTTAATGGATTTTATGACTTGTGTTTGGAGTATTATAGTGGATTATCATTCAGTTATTGAGGATAGAACACAGTGAGTTAATCATTAGTTGACCATCAGGGTAGGATAAGAAACATGGTTGAAGTACCACCAAGGATCATCAGGGAAATCAAGTGCTATAGTGACGTATTTTAAAACCCTATTCCATTACAGGTTGTAAAATTTAGAAGAGATTTTATATTTTTGAATATCTAGATGGAAAATTCTATGAAATGGGATATGAATCCAGATTATGACAATTAGAAAATCTCACAGAGATGTTTTTTGGAAATGGTTTATGGCCAATTTAGTACCTCAGGTAATTATGTTAGCATTAAAGAATGACTAGGAGGATAAAAGATTAAATTTTAGTTATTTACAAAACATAATTCTATAGTTTTTGGGAATCATGTCATGACATCCTTTAGAGGAGGTCATCATTCCATGTAGTATGAGCATCACTCTATGAAGGAGGATTCATGCCACGTGTGGTTCTGCCTAGTAGTGAATAAAACTATAATTCTAGGAGTTCTCACTATGAAAAGGCATACCAGAGTGGATTGCCCCTATACATGGATGTGTCATGTCATGAGAGGAATATGGAAAAATAGGTTACAGTGTGAAAGCTATAGGGGCCTCAGGCAGTACCTCTGCCTATGGGGTGGTTGTGATGTGACCCCTATAGTCACATTGTGATTGGAAAATGCCATGTCTCTTAGTAGGTGGGGACTAGTAATGTACTATTCAACCCCTTTAGACATATAAGACACGCAGGGGGATTCCATTTCATCTGGTCATTCCCACCTACTTCTTATATCTGTTGACCTTGATCAATAGTGGTTTCATAGAATTTTTTGGTGGAGATTCAAGGTATGTAACTACTCCTTCATTTTATTTTATCTTCCATTGAGTTCCATGTATTACTGTGTGATATAGATTTCATTTGGTAATCATTTCCACCAGATCATGGTTAAAATCCTCCAAGATGATGGGTATTTTTATTGTCATTTATAATGGATATCTGGAGATTATGAATGCATGATATTTCATGTTGTTCCAATGAAGGTACATCTACTGGTGATTTTTATTAAGGGGTTTTATTACATTACATGAAATTTTCCATTGAGTTTGGAATAATAATAATTAATTTTTTTTGGGATTCATTCTATGTACATGTTAAGAGTGGAGAACTGCCCATTTTTCATTTTTTCAGTAATAATATTCCTTTTGGTGATTTTTTAGGAATTTATGACTATCATGGACATGTTGTATAAATAATTATAAATTTATATAAATAATTAATTTAAAATTCATGGAATGATCTAAGGATTCATATGAAAAGATGATGGTCAGTTGTAATTGTACAATATTTGGCTAGAGTAGTCAAGCTATGATTAAAAGGAAATGCGTATATGTATAAGGTTGATGATCACTATGAATTACCCTATGTTTTGTGCATTTTATTCATATAGAACGTGATATTTGGTCTTACAATGGTAATATATTGAAATATTTTAATTGTATAAATTGTTATGTAGAATAAAATTCCTATTGTTGGATTTATGTTCCAAGGGAAACTATGAACCATTGAGAACATGCTAGATTCCTCATTCGCCAACAATCACAATTTTGATCATAAACTTGTATACATTAATATAATGACCCCTTTAAGGGATAAATATCAATTATATAAACATAATATACCTAGTGATAAGTGGCTCAGATCCCTTAAGGAGGCATGTGTGATGGACTGGGAACAATTTTCCCGAATATGCTATGATGGAACTGTGAGTTTCTTTAGAGGTTTTTGGATGAATAACTAGAGTGTGGGGAAATTTATCTTCCCCCAGTAGCATGTGATAACATGGGTGTGTAGATCATTGGTATATTTATTTATGGTCGGGAGAGTGGAGATACCGAATATGAAATTCTGAAGAGATATTATCAGTTTTGATGTCTCTATAGATGAATTATAGTATGAAATTTCTTTTGAGGCCAATGAGGTTGTGATATGATCTTGATAATGTTGAGAGATAATATAACTTTAGAGTGATGGGATTGTACTAAAATATGATATTGAGATCATAGATTCCATGTATGGTGTCTCTGTTTTAATGACACATAAGGGACCTCAATGGGTTCCCAAGGGATATATTTGCATTTGTAAGGGTCAGTGTATGAGATCATGTGTCATTAACCTCTGGAGACACCCTAGAACCTAAATTTTGATGCTTTAATCTTGATGTTGATATATTGATTATGATGAAATAAATAATTACAATATAGAAGCACCACACTAGAGTATTTATGAATAAATACCCAAGGTCTGGGATTTTAACTTTGTTACTATATGTAATTCCTAGAATCATCATGTGGGATTTGAATTATGCCTGATGACATAGAATGTCATGGTGGTTACCTAGGACTAAAAATTTATGTCTCTATGGAATTCCGAAGATCAAATTATTGTATTCAAATGTATGTCTAATATGGATAGATTTCTTTGTATTAACTCCTAGGATACATATTTATGGATATGTACTTAGAATTCCTAGGACTAATTCATATGATTCCACTTTATTCCTAATGATTGGGAATTCATGTGTGGTTACCTTAAATTCAAAATTTTGTGTCTATAAAAAATTTCTAGGATAACCTTATTGGATTAAACATTATGTGTGATATGACTGGAATGCCTAGTATTACCTCATACGATTTAGTTTTATACTTAAAAAAATTGGAATGCCAAGGATTCCCATAGGATTCAACCTTATTCCTGATATGAAATGAATTCCTAGGATTACCTCACAGGAGTTATATTAATGTCTAATGATAGGGAATATCTTATATCACCTATTAGGATTTATCTTTATGATTGATGACGGGAATACATAGGTCGTTACCCAGGATTCAACCTTTAATATTATATGGAAAGGTTAAGATATCATCTGGTATTCTTCAGTTTAATATATATGGAATTTATGGGTCACTAAAAAGGATTTCTCTTTATGTGTATATGGAATTTCTCAGGTCTCACCTAAGATTAAATTGTTATACCTCTATGAAATTCCTAGTTTATTATGTAGGATTCAAATTTCATAGACCAGACTATTTTGAATTATTATTCTATGTTGTTTGAGACACTCCATCACTTTCCTATGTAGGTATAGTCGACCATGGGCATCATCTTAAAACTAGAGGATTGATCATGGATATTTATTTATGATTATGTATTGTATTTGTTAATTTATCTATGTATAATAAATGTTGATACATTAATTTACAAGTTATTATTGGGATCCCATTGGTGGTACTCTAATGAGTTGTACACACACCCCACTTGGTAAACTAAGGCACTTATGTACCTAAGAAGACATCGATATTCACTAGATCAGGTATGGAAAAGGATAAAATTTTCATGATCAAGTGTAATTTATTATATTGATTCCATAAATAGAAATTTCGTGAGGCTTTGGGATGGTATAAGAGCCTCAAGTATTTTTATTCATTTATTTGCCAGTTTTATTCTATTGGTCTAGTTGGTGATAATTTTATGTGTGTTCGCATGACCATATGTTTGTATGATTGTATGATTTTTTATTTTTTTTAAACTTTATTATAGCCTAATTTTTTATTTATTAAATATGATATCATTAATAACATGTTGGATATTTTTTGATTATTTTATATGATATTTTACTATAAAACGAGGGTATAATAAATTCATGATAACAGCCAGACCATATATACTAGTTGGAATAATTAGATGTGTAGGGATGAATGCCTAATGTCATCTAGTGACCATCAGTAAAAAGTATTTTGAGTGTTTAGGGGTGATGAGATATTATATAAGTCTAACTAAAACTAATAAAATAATCAATCATCATTGAGATGAATTTCTATCCACCCACATAAGAAGTTTTAATAGGACTAAATAAATCATGACGAATAAGTTCGAGTGGTCTTACTATTTTAATTTAATTTTTGGAAATTAATATTTTATTATGTTTTTTACCTTTTAAAAAATAATCTTGAACAACTTTTTTACATACATTAAGCTAGATCAGGAGAAGAAGTTTTCTATGACTTGATTTTTTTGGGTGGAAATAAAAAAAATCATGTCCATGCCACTTGCACCATAAGATATAATCATTCTTCAAAACTAAAAAATTAATATCTTACTATTTTACAAACATTAAAAAATTAAAAAATTGTGAAATACCTATTAAATTATGTTTTACTCCATCTATATATGATACATTAGAAGTTATAAGATTTTTTGAAAGTAATACTCCAATAATCGTACCTTTTGATTAATATTCTCAAGTCACAGAGCCTTAATAAAATTAATTAAAAGGTAAATAGATTAATGGATATTGAGTTATATGGTTGGAGAAGTTGATATCCATATATGCTGTGTTCTTGAGAATCTTTGTATATATTTTATGAAAAATCGTTAAGTAAATAATTTTGGTACACATGTTTTCATGGGTCTAATAGGATTAGTAATAAAATTATTAGGAACCCAAAAAGATTTTTGAAACTTTTATTGTGTCATCTAGTAGAAAAAGTATTATAAATAAAAGTTTTATTATCATCCAAAAATTTAATAAATATTAATGACCATTCATTATTATAATGGCATTTCATAATACGTCTACAATAAGTAAAACTATAAACAATTTCATTAGGACATTTAAAAAATTCATTCTTGTACAATTTTAGTATTTTATTAATATAGGGAAAACAAGTTTTGTATTTATTTTAATTATTCATACCCATCAACTTATCATAATTCCACTTTCCATGAAAATAAGTAGAATTTTTTAAGCTATGAATTTCTTTCCAATGATTTTCATTATCTTTTTTTTGTAAAAACTATAAATCACTAAAAACATTTTCATTAGAATAAATTTTTAATTTATAAGATTTCCATTTTTATGGGTTATTTTATTCTTTTTTTAACAAGATTCTTATTTTCCCCTTTCGTCGCATGGTACAATTTAATTACCCTTAAAACATATTTATGTGAATTTTCATTTTCTTTAAATAATTTAATTAAACTCTTTCATTCACAATCAGAATCATAACCTAAAATTGAACTAGAATCTCTATTGACCACTTTTATATAAGTATCCATTGAACACAAATTAATAGATTGCTTTTCACATCCATAGTCATCACTTGAGTCTGATTCTTCTGTATATCACCATCCAACCACCAATGTGTTCTTATAATTCCTCATATATTTGTTATATATACCTATATGATTTAGATTCATGCAATATGTCTTGATTTACCTCTTATTTTTTCACTGATAACAAGTTACTTTTGACACATCATTGGATTTAGTAGTATTACATTTCGTATATTCCCTTCAATAATTATATTGGTAATATTTTATAGTGTTCTTCTTGATTTTTTTTTATTTTCATTAAATTTCATATTCCATTTTCCAAGTGATATATTTTACCTTTCTCACATTACTACAATTATAAATTAGATGTATTAGAAGAGATATATTTATTTGATCTAAATGAAGTCATTTTTTATGTATATTTATTGAAAATGATTTCATCTTGAGTTATTAATGTATCACTGAAATTAAATGTTCCTACAATTTATATTACTTGAATTTCCTACAATCATATATTGAAACTTTTTTTTCATGCCAGTTCTTTGGTGGAGACCATAACACTATTTCAACTAGCATTGTGTTCTCTATAAAGTATCCTAGAAAATTCATCCAAATTTATTATTCTAGTGAATCTATGAAACATTTGGTTCTCCTATCCCTCTTTAAACATAATAATGTGTTGGTATTCTACACAAAATATTGAATAATTTTCAACATAATCTTTTATGTACAAAAAAGTGTATCTTGTAATATCATTTATATATCTTGAGTCTCAATACATGATGATACATATCTAAAAACCTTATATCTAATAAAATAAAATAATATATTCATATTTTTGTAATTTAAAACATAAACTACAACACCATTACCTATAATATTATCCATAACTTTTTTAGGTATTTTATACGATTTAATAATTATATTCTAATGATTTATGATTAACTGTTTAATGTATTATTTCATTCTCACTTTCCAATGACCATAATATTCCCATAAAAGTATGGTTCTTCCTAATGGATAACCATAATTGTAATTCATTCTTGACATATCTCAAAAGTCTATTTCCCAAGATGATTATGTATAAGGGTTGGTTATTATAGGATAAACAAATAATGATCAACTATTAGAAAGTAATGTCTCTGATACAAATTATTGTACAAAAATAGGTTTCAAAAAAGTTTTTTTTGGGGGGGGGGGGTTAATAGCCCTTTTAAGGATTTAAAATTTTAAATTAAATAATCGTGAAATATAATTTGAAAATAATCTTTCATGCAATAGAAACATTCTTTTGTATGATTATCCCATCACCAACTTATTTTAATTATCATGAATCATTATTTATAATGTTATTAATGAGTTTCATGTTTTATGATAATCAATTGTTTTCTATCCAAACTTTTGAAAATGGATAAGTCTAGAATGTACCATATGTACCTACCACATGACCAAATTTGATTGACTATGAAGGTCCAATGACTATGTGGAACTGAACGCATGAATAAAATACTTACCATTAGATAATTATATTTATGTCTTCTGCTGGCCATGAATATTTGTTCAATGAATCACATGTTTACTGAAACTAGCATAGGATTTAACATGACCAAAAGTTGGAAACTAAATACTGTAAACCTAGTTACTGTGAAAAGGTAAGAAATATTTCTCCATGTAATGTAATGTATAATTGTGTTATTATATTTGGAAAATTAATAGATATACCTTCCATTAATTTATTACCTTCTATGATATCAAAAGTAACTACTGTTTTATGGAATAAAGTGGTCATTCAATGTTTTTGTGCCATCCTACCTAGAAAAGTGATAGTGAGCCTACGTGACTATGACTAAGTCATGACCAATCACCACCCATCTTTTAGGGGCTTATGTTGGGACTATACCAAGACTACCTTCGATAATCCAGGGGCTAGTGACTACCAGCTAGTATACATATCCCACAAATAGGAGGCATTATCCTTAGTACATGCACAGACACACACATATCTAAGACACAATATTATGAAATGTAAACACAATTAGAAAACAATGAAAGAATATCAATATGATCACACAACAGGGTATGATAATAATTGAATTGTAAAGTAAACATGGATAGAATACAAGCCCACCAAAAAGAGTCTATAACCACAAGTCCAACTTGTAGGAAAAGTGGTATTGGTATTGCTGTTTGAATCACATGAACACACCTCATCTATCCAGCCCCACTAAGCGCCACCTGGTCCAGGTCCGGGTCCACCTAGTACTCTATCAAAGGGTAAATCATCTGATCAAGACATGACATATATAGAAAATGCATGTGCATGGGTGATTATAACAATACACAGTATGAAAATTTGAAACCATAAAGGAGTACCCTAAAGATAGACCACATTGGAATGTACAACCATATATACCTTGGTATATGTATAAAACAAATATTACAAGAACATACAGTTATAATCAGTCCAAGACACATAGTCTAGAGGTATGCCAACCAAATTACAAGACACATGATTCCACTCAAAACATTCTCATTCTAGGAGAAATCACTCCTCCATCCATGATATCATTGGATACACTAACGGAGAGGTCTAGCTCATTTGGACCCAACCCAAATAGAACGCATTTTTCACGTACAAATATGATGCATAGAGAGGGGATACTACCTAGAATCCTTGGGGAATACCTCTAACCCTATTTAGATCAATTAGCAATATAAAGGTTCTTTCCCAAACATACTAGGGAATAACACTAACCCTATTGATGTCTCCAAGTAGATAGTGGACCAACACCCTTCTCTTAGTGGTCACATTGATTCCATAAAACTCCACTGTGGGTGATATTGGATATATACATCTTTCCAACAGAAGGATACCATAATATATATGGAACTCAACATATAAAGGGGAATGAAATATAGTAATGTGGATGTAATTATTCATTGAATTATTGAACAAAGTACTAGGGGAACTCTCTCCACCCATACTGGTCTAAACATAAAACTTACCATATTATCTCAAAAGGACCATCTCAATTTCATGGTCTCAATACCACATAGGAATCAAAAAATGGATTTACAAAGTGAATATTATGGTATTTTAAAGTTTCAAAGCGGGGGGGGGGGGGGGTCACTGGGCTTGTGGACCGACCGCACTGTTAACGGCCTAGGACGACCACATTGTGGTTTTTATGGTCGACCTCCATGGTCATCCGACCACAGATACAATGATCACACGATATCTAGAGAAACCGTGGCTCATGGAAGACCATTGCCTGACTATGGGTTAGTATCCCAAGGTTCGACCCACTCATCCTTTCTTGCATGGCCTAGACCTGTCAGCCCTACCTAATCTGCCTATGTCTGATTCGTGTCCCTAGGCTAAAACCGCTTGCGTGTGGGACTTCTAGGATACCCCACTCGGCCCACCTAGCTGTGTCCACAACCTTCCTGGCCCCGTCAGTGGACTTCACTATATGTCATCATGTGTCACCGGACTTCCATCATGGTTCACTCTAATTGGCTTCACATTCTCCCTGACGGCCAACCTCCATGTTCAAGGCCACCAGTAATGCTGTCTCCGACGCCGCCAAATCTAGTCACCACCCTCTCCGATAATCACCGCCCCAATCTTCCTCCACCACCACTTCGCCTCACTAGGCCGTAATAGAAGACATGTGTTAGTGGTCCTTTATATAAACTAACAAACCACCTCTGATGACTAAAATTTAAAACAGTCATACATCCTTACTCCTTGGGTCCCTATCTACGCAGACCAGGTCTCCGTTATTGGATTGCCTCAAATACGGGGGTCTGATCACATTCAGAGCCAAAAAAAAGGTTAATCCATGACCAAGAGGATCCAATGATGAATAATGTGAAGAGTTTGGGGAAAAAAATACAAAATAACACCCTTAGAAACAAAAATTGACCTTTTTTGTTTTTTAGACAATCTGTTCTTTGTTTGGATGAAGAACGAAGAAAAAAAATCAAAAACCCATCAAAATGAACCCCATAATTATAGAACATCCATCAAGGATCGAAATATGGATCAATATGTTTGGGTATTGACCTGCATTAATTTTGAAAATCATGAATGTGTATATCAAAAAGAATACCCACCCAAACATGATTTTTCTCAATCACTGACAGAAAACGGTCGTTTTTTTGTCATCTATCCTTGATCTGTCGAATCCATGGGATATTGTTCAATCAATCCATTTTCATCTTCCAATAGTTTCTATAGAGGTTCTTCTCACCACATGTCCAATGAAAATTCAGGTTTATGTGGATAACCCTACATTTCTGAGAATAAAATTGAATAAACAGGAGAGTCGTCGTGTCAAAATTATGTTTCCTCCAAAATAATATTTTTTTATGGCTGAAGCCTTGATGATTTTTTTCTATAGACAACCTACGGTGATAAATTTTATGCTGGGCCTAGGGAAAATATTTCATTATGAACTCAAAAATTCACATAGATTTTAGTTTTGAGAACCCGTTTAAAATTTATTCCACTTTTTTATGAAACATTCATTTATATAATTTTAAATGATTAATTTTTTTCATTAAATTGTTTCTATAAAACTGGGCCTCAAAATCACATGTCGTCTCAATGCTGGGTCTCTAAATAATTACATATAATTTATAAATTGAGACATGGAAATATATGAGACATTACATTCCCTCAATCATGGGGATTTATGGTCTTGAAAATCCTAAACAATGACTACTCATACATATGAGGGTACTTATAAAAAATATGTGCCTCCCTCTCCATTGTTCTCACTAGATGATTCCCATGATTCTAGTAGAAAAGAACCAAAGTAATTAATAACCCATAAAGGATCCTCTTTTACTGATCCTCAATGTCCACCGGGTATTCCAAAAAAGTCCCCCCATCCTAAATTTCCATCTCTCCCCAGTCAATGATGTGCGATGGTTCAACCACATACCACCTCAGCTGTGACACGTGGAAGACATTGTGTACCCAATCTAATAGTAGTGGTAAAGCCAAGTGGTATGCCACCTCGCCAACTCTATGCATTACCTGGAAAGGGTTGTTGAACCTTGGTGATAGCTTGATGCTCCATCCAAATCTACATAATCCCTATCAATGTGAAACCTGAAGTAACATATAGTCTCCTTCCTCAAACGTTAAATGCCTCCTCCACCCGCCAACATAATTCTTCTGACAGCTCCATACAGTCTTCATATGATCCTGAATGATCTAAACCTTCTCAGTATTAGCTTTCACGTTCTTTGGTCCCATGAGTGCTAACTCACCTGGGTCAGTCTACCAATGAGGGGACCTGTAGGGTCACCTGTACAAGGACTAAAATGAAGCCATACCAATGGTGGATTGGTTTCTTTATGAAAACTCAAATAGTGGTAGGAAAACCCCCATACTACAACCGAAGTCAATAATGAATCCCCGCAACATGTCCTCCATAACCTAAATGGCCCGCTTAGTTTGACTATCAGTCAGTGAGTGAAACACTGTGATCAAGACTAAATGGATCCCAATAAACCATCTACAATCCCTTCCAAAACCGGGATGTGAAGTGAACATCATGATCTGAAACAATCATCGATGAATCTCCATGGAGTAGATTTATATCCTACACAAATAGGCATTACAAGATCTCTTCTGAAATCTTCTCACTGATATACAGGAAGTGGTTCGGCGTGGTGAGTCGGTCAATGATCACTTAGATAGAATTGTTTCTCCTATACATGCATAGTAAACCCATAATGAAGTCCTTGTATATTCCATCCCACTTCCATTCAGGATTTTCAAGGGGTGAGCTAAACCCAATGGAATCTGGTGATCATCCATCAATTTCTGACAACTGAGACATCGCGACCCAAACTCTATAACTCTCTTCTTTATCCCCAACCACAAAAATTGACGTTAGAGGTCCTGGTACATCTTTTCCACACATGTATGTACTACCATAGTGGATGTGTAGAACTACCTCAAAACCTCCTCCTATAATGTCAAAGGTACAATTTTTTCCCTCTAAAAACAATGACATGATCCCCACCTTTCTAATATTGATCAAGAGAATATTATGGAAACATTTGATCATGTAAGGTTTCACAATATGTTCCCCCAAGATGTTCCTCCCTAACTCACTATAGGTGGGGAGGTGTGACAACAATCAACTATAGGTAAGCTGCTCCATCTCCATCCAAAAAGGTTATTTTCAATGAGGAAAACTGCTCTAACACTTCATTCAACAATTGAAAATAGGATCTCCTACTAAGAGTATCTTCCACACATTCCCCTTCCTAGGAGTATAGGCAATCTTAAAGTCATTGACTTGGATGAAATATAGCGATCACCAACTTCTAAAATTTAGATCCTTACAAGAGAAGTTATACTGGATACTCTTGTGATAAGAGTAGATGATAAAACTCTCACCCATTAGGTAGTGTGACCACATATCCAATTAAAATTCTACCACTTCCACCTAAAGATCATGGGTCACGTAATTCTTCACGTGAGTTCTCAAATGGTGCAAACCATATGCAATCAATGATTTCCTCTACTTTAGGACCCATCCAATCCTAATCCCTGATGCATCACAGAATACCATGTACTAAATTCATTCCTCTAGTAAAATCATAATGGGAGCACTCATAAACCTCTTCCCCAGCACTTTAAATCATTGTTGGCACTTCTCAATCCACAAAAAGTTCTTCCCCTTTTATGTCAAAGAGTTAAAATAATTTTTCACTCTTGAGAAGTCTAGTACAATCCAATGATAGTATCATACCATCCCAATTAAACTATGTAACTTAGTAACACTCTTGGGTTGCTCCCAAAAAATAATTGCCTCAACCATCACAAGATCCACTACAACTCTAGCCTCTGAGATAGTGTGTCCGAGAAAATGGACCTCTTGAATTCAGAAACGAAATTTTGAAATATTTTTTCAAATCTTATTCTCTAATAGAGTGTCCAAAAACATCCTCAAGTGACTTGAATGCACCTCCTTGGACACTGAGTACATGGGGATTTCTTTGACCAAGACCACCATGAACTGGTTTATGTAAGGCTAAATGATCCAGTTCACGAGTCCCATAAAACCTGATAAAGAGTTATTCATTCCATAAGGAATTAACAAGTACTCAAAGTGATCGTAACAAAAGATGAAGGCCTTCTTCGATATATCCTCATCTCATATTCACAATTATTGATAGCCTGGTCCAAGTTCAATAATTGATAATCAGCACACCCCTTTAAACTGATAAAAGTTGTTATTTATCCAAGGAAGTGGATAATTTTTCTTCATATTCTCTTGGTTCAAGCACCGGTAATTCACACACAACCTCAGGCTCCCATATACCTTATAAGATTACAAAACTGGGGCTTCTAGTGTAAAACACTAGGTAACACGAATCCATTCCTCTGAAAGTCCTCTAACTACACCCTCATCTCATACAGATATATGGAAGCCATCTAATATGATTGTGTAGAAATAGAGGATATCCCAGGTTGTAAATCAATTTATAATTCTATATATATTAGTGGCAGTAAACTGTGAACATCTTTAGAAAATATTTCTTTATAATCCACAAAAATTATAGGAAACTGAGGAATCAATTCATCAACTACTCCAATGGTGAGTCTAGCCAACTGATGTGTAATATGATATACCCTCCTCTGTGTGAGTCCATCATGTGCTACCCATGATTCCTTTTCACCATGAAAGGATAAAATGGTTCGATCACTATAGGAACAACACACTCTGTACCTAAAATAGACCATTTGATCATAAACTATGGACAACTAGTCCATACTCTAAATGAGGTTGTAAGGCCTTAGTGCTGCTACCAAGATATCCCATCTGAAACCCTTACCGCCAAGAGTCATGGAACACTGTCTACACCAGTGTGTGATAATAAAATATCCTCTCGTAGGAGCCTCCAAGTGTAAGGGATGAGTGAATGGCTCAATCATAATATTTGAGTCTCCAAAAAGGTTCATGTCAGGAATGTAATGAATGAAACTCATGTCTTTCAAAACTACAACTTAGCTAGAAAATACACAGAATGTACCTCAAATCAACTATAGATAATTGGTTTAATAATCCTCCACTGCCCATAAATGGTCACGTCCCTATCCATTGAGTATCATAATAGATTAGTAAACCTTGTTGAATACTCTTCAATAGTCATACTTCCCTACTACAGATTTAGAATATGCTGTATGTGTTCTGATCACAATGTGGCTAGATATAACTCCTCTATGATGAGACACTTGAAGTATTTCTAGGAGAGACCGATATCATAATGATACTATGTCACTAATCATCATCATTTCCTAGTAGATCCCAGGAAAACACTCATAGAAAAGACCGTCATCTGGTTTTTAGGTGTCCTTATAAGACAAAAATCATAGGTGATAACCCCTAGCTAATACTCATCCTTCTAGGGGCCATATCACCCCGAAACCTGGGAGGACACTACCTCAGAAAATCATGGAATTCACTCAATCTGTGTCTATCCTTAGCTGGTAGTACTGCTACTCGATGGGTAATAGTATAGCTCGTAAACAACTTGGAGGTTCTTTCATTGATACAAGCCCCCATTTGTTAATGCCTTTCCACTAGGTGAATCATCCTCATTATCTCCTAATGGAATCATGTCTAGCTATCTACATGGAGGATTCCTGAAAAAATAGGAAGTACCATGGTCAATAGAGTGTATATGGAGATCTAACATGAGAAGGATATGAAAAAATATCCATTCTTATAAGATGAATGTAGCATTTATTTTCCCTGTAATAAGTTTTTTCATTATAATGAGTTCAAAAGCATGTTTCTAGAGTCTCATGGCATGGATACGTTGACTACCACACCAACAATAGAGTTTTTATTCTAAAATGTAAACTCTAAACCCTTAACATTGTTTCTCAAAACCAATATCATAGACTCCCGATCCTAAAATAGAACCAACCTCCCTTTGATACCACTATGTCATGACCTGTCTCAAAGGGGACCATTCCATGGCTACCCCACGGCCACCTACAAGAGGATAAGAGCTAGTAACTAGCACCGAGTTGGGATTTACCAAAAATGGGAGGCAATAACCTATGTACTTGTAAAGATGAACCTATCTCTAGGATGAAAAATACTAAAATGTTAAAATACTAAAAAAATGAATACATACCACTATGATAATGTAGTCGAGTATGACAGTAAAAATAATGGAATGTAAAGAGGGCCACAGTATAGGTCAATTAAAAAGATAAATTAACCCAAAGTCCAACATATATGAAAAGTTGTACTCAGTTTGTTGTATGATCCATAGGAACACTCCTCATCTGTCCATCCTCGCTAAGCGCCATCTGGTTCTTATCGACCTTGGACTCCATCAAAGGGTAGATCATCTGCACAAGACATTACACATGCGGAAGAAGCCTGTGCAGGTGTGAGTGTAACAATACTCAGTAGGACACCCCGAAACCACAAAGGAACAAGACAAAAAAATACCACAAATCAGAGTACAATCAGCTCGACAGAGGTTTATGTCTACATAAAATATGAATAGAATATCCATATATTCTCAGTCCAGGACACATAGTCTAGCGGTTATTCACAAACAAATTACCAGGCACAAGATTCTCCTTGAAGTATTCTCATTCCCGGATAACTCACTCCTCATGAAATGATATCGTTAGAGACACTCACAGAGAGGTATAACTTATTTATCCCCCACCAAATAAGAATATATTAGTCAAGGAATACTATTATAAAAAAAGAGGGAACCCTACCCACAAAAATTGTGGATTAATAAAAACCATATCTCGATCAATTCACAATGTGGAGAATCCTGTCAAAATATACTCGGGAATACCACTAAAACTATTGTTGTGGCCTACTAGTAGGAGGAACAATTAAATAATCTTGGTGGTTACGTCGACTCCACAAATCTACAATTGTGTGATAGAGGATCTACACTCCAATCCCATTGAGGGATCCATACTATATTTTGCACGCAACAAATAGAGGAGACTATAATCCAATAATGTGGATATAATGATTTACTAAACCCTCTAGGAGAGGACCATGTGATTTATCTACACCAATGCCAGTCCAGAAAAACTCACCACATTATCATAAAAGGATTTTCTCAATGTTCTAGTATCAAAGCTGTAGATGGATTTTCAAATGAACGTACCATTTTAAAGTTATCGCAGTTCAAATTTTTAAAGGGGGTCACTAGATTTGTGGACTGACCACTTGGTTGACCACCTATACCGGCCACCCAACGAATGTTCTGATTGACTGCCACAGTCAACCTCCCGCCAGCTACCATGCCCACATGGATGTTGGAGGTACCATGGTGCATGGTCGACTGCCGAGGTTGAACGTGGCCTGACTCTAGATTGGTGTCTCCAGGTCCGACCCACTCAGCATATTCCACTCTACCTGGGCCCAAAACAGTCCACCTGGGCCCAAAACAACTCCCCTGGCCCAGTCCACTAACATGGGGGCTGCCAAATGTGTCCCAACTGGCTGTGGTCGTGTCCTCTACTCCACGTGGCCACATACCACGTATCATGTGGCCACTGATGCGGTTCCCTCCCACCAGTTCCCCTTGAACCCCAGATGTCGCCTACTGCAATATACAACTTCTACATCACCTCCTCTGATTCCACCTTCTCCAGTCACATCCCACTCCAATCACCACCTCCCTATGCTACCGACTCCGCCACTTAGCCTTAACAGAGTGTCGCACTAGTGGTCCCTTATATGGATCACCAAGACACCTCTGATGCCCTTAATTTGACATGGTCATAGATACATTCTCCTCAGGTCAAGATCTAAATAGACCTAGCCTCTGTTGTTAGTTATCAACCAATGCAGTTGGCTGATCACATTCAGATCCTCCCAAAAAGTCATGTTGTGACGACATGTATCCAATGGTAAAGAACAAGAATAATGGGGTGAGAAGAAAATAACAAAGAAAAACATGAAGAAATAATCATGGCCTTTGTTCATGTTAGCCTCCACCCATTTTTATTTGGACAAGGAATGAAGACTGAAATGAAGAACAACCTCCAAATTAACCCCACAATTACAAACCATCTAGAAAAAATTAAATAGAGGATCAATATGTTCATGGATTGACTCGTTTTCATCATGGATTTCAATAAAGTGTAAATTAAAAACTACAACTACAATACCTTGATTTGGATCGGTCGCTGATGAAGAACAGTCATCATGTCATCATCAATACTTGATTCGTTAAATCTAATGGTGATTGATAAATCCATCCAACATCATCTGCCAACAGTTTCTATAGAGGTTCTCTCTCCATGTCTCCAATGAAAATTAAGGGTTATATGGATAACACTAAATTTATAACAAGTATTGAATAAAAAGGAGTGTTTCTACATTAAAAATAATTTTTTATAAAATTATAATATTTACAGTTATGTCCTTAGTGAATTTTTCAACAGACGACCCACACTGAAAAACTTTAAGTCACTCCTAGGGTAAAGCATCATCTCTGAACTCAATGACCCCCTAAAATTTCTGATTCAGATAACTGTTTAAGAGTTTTTATACTTTTTCTGGAATAATTCATAGAAATGATAATAAAAGTTTAATATTTTTCAAACAATTGTTCCGTAAAAAAGCCTTAGAATCACATGTTGCTACACCACCTCATATCTAAATCATTCCATATAATTTCTATAAATAATACATGGGAAAATATGAGATGTTAAAGGATGAAACTACCATGTATAACTGAAGGAGAAGAGAATTTTCAAATCCCCAACATATACATTTTGAGAATTAAATTTAGAATCGCTGCAATTCAGGATGCAATGAATGATTTATAATGATAACTTAATGATGATGTTTTCTTAAATAAGAAAAATGGTTATGCCCAAATACTTATTTACATAAACAGAATAATATAAGAATATATGTGTGCATGTGATAAACATAAGACACATTAAGACACTTTACGACACTATTTTACTAAACATTATGTGAAAACATGGTAGATCCATTTTAAGGAAATATTCAAGGCCTCTTTAATAACAAAAGCTATCCAGACGGAGTGACATAAATTCTTCACACTCTTTATCTGTTTATCCTTATGTTTTGAAATATAATTTGTGATTTTTTTATTTTAAACTATTCATATGTAAATAAAGACTCTGACGCTGTATTGATAAGTGATAAACACAATAACATTATCTTAAATATATAATCCCTCTTCATACTGTAGAATTTTTATTGTGTAACCTTGACTAATTTTTTCCAATGTAAAACCATAGAAGATGAATTGTGTCAGAATATGTTAGTAAGATATTATATAAAACCTAATACTGTATGTGGATTGAATTATATTACAAAAAACTGCATGATAGTAGATTATTTCCAAGTGGAAGGGATTAGGTTTCGTCTTGAGTCCTAACACCTTATTTAATTATGCTATGTGATTTTATCTCTTTTATTTCATTCAATTTTTTAAAACATATCCATGATTATTTTATAAACTATATAACCAAATAGAACTCTAATTTTTGAATTTGATTTGGGTTTCATATACTTTTTTTGATTCAAGTAAATTCATTTCAATATTTATAAAGTGTCTTAAAACATATTTTTAAATGATTTTAAATCAAAATAATGAGAAAAAATTTAAATGATTAAATTATATAGTTCTATAGTTTTAGTTAACAATGTAAATTTTCTACATTTTTGGATTTAGTTTTAAAAGATTTGAAACATAAATTTTTAATGGAAACATAATTCAAACCCATCTTGAGTGTTCCACTGGGACCAAAATTTTCTATTAAAGTGAAGTTAATTTCTATTTGATTACTATGTATTTTGATCAATTTATTTAGCAATATCTATTTATTTTATATATTATAATATTAAATTATGGAAGGTCGGTCTGAAGATTATGAAACCAATGGGCCTATTTATTTTAACGGTAATAATAATATCAATGGAAAATCAAAATGAAAGTTCACCTTGAGCAACTTCGTTTTATCATATGGGGATCTATAAAAACAAATATGAATAACCCAAAAAATTAAATAAAAACATGGGATTATACTATTAAAACTAACTATGATTCAAACTACATATCTATGAGCACATTATTATGCACTGTAGGTGAAGCTGAATTTAATTGAATATCATCATGTGAATATATTTATGATATTTGAGAAAATATATACAGTTTTTATAAAATAATTTAAAATGAAAAATAGATATGTCTAAATAGTTATACTATAAAATATAATACTTTCAAAAAAAATACTTATGAGTGTATCTCTGAAATTTATCTAAGGTTCAATGAGATAACAAAAACCATGATCACACATGGAAAATTGATAATAGTTAAATCTCAAGAAAAGTGATTTGGGAGATATCTACCCGATCAATAGAGATGAATTATAGTTTCCATTAGAGAATCCAATGATATAATTATGTTTCCATTAAAATATCTTATTGGAAAAGTCATGGGTTATAAGGTGGAACTAAAGGTGAAAAAGGAAGATGAAGATAAACCAATGGGAAATTTAGTAGCATTCAAGACATCTAACGAAATGTTTAATGAATAAATCAGAGATGATACATCCATTAATGATAAATCACCCACAAACAGTGATGATAAAATCACTCACCTTGAAAAATGATTCCAAAAGTTGTACACCATATAGAAATTCTTCTAGAAATAAATTTATAATGGTATGTATGATAATAGGAGAAATTGGAGGACAAAGTGGGGAAAAGATTATTCTACTAGTGAAATAAACTGTTATGAGTGAAAAAGAAAAGGACAACTGTCACACCCGTCATTTCTATTTTACTTATTTTATTAATTTTCCTTGCGTCGGGTAGTTCGGGTCGAGTCCCGACATAAAATTTCTAGGTCCTTATTTAAAAACGTGTGTTTTGACCTTGACTGCATCCTGCGTGCCGCGGTCGAAGTCGTGCGGCCTCGCTTGGGTCGTCGCGCGACCCCGCCTTGTCACTGCATGCCTTGCTGATGTTCAATTAGCGAAATAAGATGAATTAAGAATGGTCTTGATAATAATAATATTATTAATATCATTTGAAAATATTATTATAATAATATTATTATTATTCAGGTTTAGCATCACCAGATGCACGGGCAGGGCACGGTTCTGAGACCGCGTGGTCCGCCTGACTTTCAAAATGTGTTAAAAACATAACCGGATAATGAAATAATAATGAATAATGAGTTTTAAATAAAGTGGAAATGAAATAGAAATAATAAGTGTAATGAAAATTTAAGGAATTATTTTAATGATAATAATAATAATATTGTTTGAAGATATTATTATGATTATTATTATTATTGTTAAGGATACTTTTTTTAATTAAGATATTATTATTTTCATCATCATCTTTTTATTAAAATTTTATGGGCCGTGTGGGGTAACTGCGCGGTTGCCCGATTCATTAAATATATATATATATATATATATATATATATTAATGATAATAAGAATGGTAATTTTTTTTATTGTTTTCATTAATATTTTAATTTGGTTATAATTGTTAATTAAGTTATGATTATGATAAAAAATTTTAACATGTTATCAATAATAATAATATTATTTTTCATTTTCTTATTATTATTATTTTTATGTTCTATTTCATATATATATATATATATATTTTCTTTCTCCTCTTTTCTTCTCTTTTTTTTCTTTCTTTTCCCTCTATCTTTCCTCCCCTTCTCTCTCCGTCGCACCCCTGTGCGTCGCACCGACCCCCCTGCACCGAAACCCTACCTTGCTGCATCTTCTGCAGAACCATCGCCCCTTGCTCCGTCTGGCAATGCACCACCACGCCGGCGCACCCTCCTCCGAGCCGGCATCTCCCCCCCTTCCCCCTCACCTGGTCCGAAAAAACCCAGCACAACCTCCCCCTCTCTGTCCAGCGCCTCCTCTTCTTTTTTTTCTTCTTTTCAGCCGCGTCGCACCCATCTTAGGTGCTGCCCTCCTGTTTCATCCGGCGAACCAACCGTCATCCTTCCATTCCCTCCGGCGGCCGCCTTCTGCCGACCTCCTCATCTCCGGCCTCCTCGACCAGCTGCACACACCTCTGCGGAAACCCCCTCCATGGCACCATGCCTTTTTCCAGAAGACAAATCGCAGCGCCGTGCCTCGGTCCGGCCATCGGACCTCTTGCACCCCTTTCAGATAAGTTTTCCCCATTTTTATTTGAGTTTTATTTTATTTTATTTCGTTGTTTCTCTTTTCCAGTGAGTATATGTTAGATTTTAGGGTAGATTATTGATGATGTTGGTTTAATTGATTGATTTAGGGTCATTTGTGGTTTGTTTGAGTTGCGGTTGGTGTGCGATGATCTTTACGCACCATATTTGTGAAGTCTACCACATCGAGGTAGGTGGTTCCACGTCCAATTTATTATTTGACGAATTAATTTGCAATGCTTAATTTCTTTGACATATTATTCAATTAATTTTTGTTGTGCGAAGTTGGATTTATTTGATGTTTGATTTGCATTGGAAATTACTTAGTAGGTTTGTTATATTAGGAGTGTGTTTCTCTTCTAAGAACTCTGTTAGTGATTTTGAATTGTGCGGTTATCTTGTTAAGTTCTGCAAGTGATGCAAATTGTATTTGTGTCATGATGTCAGGTGTGTAAGTCATAAAAGAGGGGTTGGCGTGGGTTTAGTGGGTAACTTCAAGTTATTTATTGTAATATGTTTTATAAGATTTTACTTTCGGATTGTTTATTATTGTTTTTGTAATTTGTGCAGTGTGTGAGTTAGGGAGTGATAATGACGTGGTTTATGTTTTGGCATGTGTCAGAATATGATTTATTTTAAAAAGGGGTTCTAAATGTCTTATTTCCCCTTTAAGAGTTTTGCGACATGTTTGAAAACTCTTTACGAAACACTTTTAGGGGTTTTATTAATCATCAAAGTGTTTTTCATCTAGTTTAATTTAATGTGTAAGCAATGCAGATTAAGTTAAAAAAAAGGGATTTTTGGTTTGCATGTGGTTTTAAAATCAGGGTTGAGTATGGAAATTGTGTTTTTGCATGTGTAAGTACCATGTTTGGCTTTTATGAGTCATTGTGACAGTTGACAGGAACTTGAAACTTGTTTGAGCACAAACCGGGAAGCCCGGGTAGCTAGGAGGGTAGACTAGACTAGTGGCCTAGTGTTCCGGAGGTGACTCGACCCGGTTTCACTGGCAGGACTGACGATTGCAACACTAACTAAACATATGCTTTTCTGAGTGTCGTGGCCTTCTAAGCCACGTTTTCTGAGGGTCGTGGCCTTCTAAGCCACGTTTTCTGAGGGTCGTGGCCTTCTAAGCCACGTTTCACCGAGACACGAAGATCTAGGGACCCAAGCTAGCAATCACCCATGCGGCCTCTCCCATGTTAGTGCTCATTGGTTACTTTATGCTCATTGGTGTGACACTTTGGATATTTTTTTTAAAGTAAGGTGTGTGCATTTTAATTTATGTAGTTCTATGTGAAACTGTTTCCCTTAAACCCTTTATTTTTTTTAAAACTGTTCCAACATTTACTTCCTCGCTTGGATTTAAGATTGAAAATGTATTTGTCTTTTAATAATTTTTGCGTGGAACCTTTTTATTCGGTGACGTCCGACTGGGCCTTTTGGATCACAGACTACATACACCTTTGGGTGTATGTAGATTCTGTTTCTTTTATATTTCAGGTCGAAGCGTTGAGCTCAACGATGGTGGTTCTGGTCGTTGATGGCCTTCTGGTGCAGGTTGGTGTTGTGACGTGTGGATGCTGTGCCCCTCTGATTTCTTGGAGGTTTGAGTTTGAGTTGAATTTCTCTTGTTGTTGTTTTCTTTTGGATGTTGGCTCATGTCGTAATCCTTTAAAGTTGGTTTTAGTTAAGGTTATGTTTGGTGGTCAGTTCATAGTTTTATTTTCTTCAACTTATTGGGGGTTTTCTGTTTATTATTTTGGGTAAATCGTTCCCACGTGCAAGTTTTGATACCCGGGCACTTGTGCCAGCCCGTAGGGATCGGGAACGCCCTTCGGGCCTTGCCGCGGACCGGATCGGGCGGCGGGTCGGATGGCGACCCGGCCTGGGTCCTGACAAAATGGTATCAGAGCGCAAGGTTTGCTCTCATGGGTTGTGTTCTTTCGGGATAGAGTCACAGTGGACTTGAGTTACGGTTGTTCGGACTAGACGTCCTAGCTACGGGTAAGGTGCCTGGCCAGCACACCTCGTGGCGGGACTCAAGTTACCAACGTATGTTGAGGTTTGTCTGAGTTTTTGGTCCTTGCGGAAAATCTTATCTAAGGGAAAAGAAAAGGGGTTAGGTCAGTGGTCCTAGTGAGCTCGCAGGGTCTGGCAAGCCATGCGGAGCTAGGGACGCTGTTCTGGAATACCCTCCGTGGCAGTGGTGTGATTGGCGTATGGTCGCCAACCATATACTCCAGTCACCCGCTGACACAAGTTACTCTTGCGACATTTCTTGTCTCTTTGTTTTGGATTCGTGGGAATTTGGTTTTTAAGTAAACATGTTTTGGTCTTGGAAATGTTTTCAAATAAAACGCTTTAAAAAGAAAATGAGGTATGAGGTTTGAAAGCTGTGGGTTGAATGTTTTGGTTTTGAAAAAAAAATGGAATGGACTGGTTTTAATCCTTGGTGTTCTCATGGGCAACCACATGCATGAGTGTATACGAAAAGGGAAAGATATCATGGCACGAGCGGATGAGTGCCTGGATGGATATGAGGTGGGTGCTGGTACAGCACGAGAACATGCATGTGCAAGGCTCATGGGACACCATTGGTGTTTGTGCAACTCGCTGGGTTTGCATATTTTCGAAAGGTTCTGTTAAATGAAAAATTTGTTCTTTTAGTATCCGGTGGTTGCGTGGTGTATCCTTGTGTTTTGAAGTTGTTGCACGTTAAGTTTTTCGAGTTGAGGATTCTTTTTAACTAACTTGTGTTTTGATTTTGAATTCTTTTTTTTGTAAGTTGGTCAGTTGGTGCGAAAGCGTGTGGTTAATGGTCTCTTTTGAAAAGTGCATCGGGGAGCCCTTGCAGTGGTTTCCCCTGCACGCTTGGTGTTCTCTTGTGGTATGTCTTGGCCATTAGACCAGTTTGACGGGGTCCATGATTTTCTTTATTAACTAGTGTATGCCCCCCATAAAGTGTTGACATGTGATTGAAGTGTGGCCACAGGCAACTCGCCGTTGGCTGACCCTCCAGTTGATCAGAGGAATCTCTTCTTGAATTCTAGAATTGAACCCACCTCTCCTTTTTTTACAATTAAGTGCATCCTCTCGCAACGGGATGACAGATGCGAGAGGAGTTGAAGGGAGTTTTGGTCTTTTGAGTGTCTGACTCATCGGGTATGATGTTTGACACTGTCGTGTTTGAAGGTTTCCCCCTGGAATGGCGAAATGAAATCCAGCGGGGAAGGGTGAAGGAGGTTCCAAATTTTCAGTGTTGACCAGAGTCTTGAAGGGTTTTGTAGTTTTTTTTCATCGGTTGTTAGGGTCGTTTTCGGTGTTGTTTTGAAGTGTGAGTTCTCTTTGATTGTGAAGCGTGAAGTTTGACCTCATCAATTTGAAAGTTCTGTTTGGAAATAGTGAAGGAGAATCCAGTGGAAAAAAGGTGGAAGTAACCTAGAGTGGCCGATGCAGGCCATATTCGAAATGACCTTTGGTCCTTCGTTGGTTTCGTTTAAGAAAAGGTCTACGTTAGGCCACTAGTGGGTCAGACCCAGTCACATGGGGATACTATGGTCGTTTGCAGGAATCATGTGTTGTTCAGACATGGTTTAAAGTCTTTCTCAACGTAGTGTTTCTCTCGACAACAATGATCGTGCTCGGTGACGTTTTGTGGTGTTGTATTCTCATTCAGTGCGACAAAGGGTGATGCACATGCACCATTTCAGCTCTTGTGTTGGTGAATATTCTGCGTACGATCAGTTGGATGTCGTAATGTGTTGTGGTTGCTGGTGTTTCCTTGGTTGTAGTGTGATTGCGTGTGACACCAAAAGGAGAAGCTCCGTTCGGGAGTCTTCCATACCTGACTACGAGGCAGAAGATGCTTCGAACATCAGGGCTCCAGCCATAGGCCTCGGAGTGAAGCTGGCGCGTGGTCAGGAACCCCAAGAGTATATGAGACCCCGACCTTATTTCTGTCATCGGTGTAGAAATTAGAGGTAATTTATATTGTTTCTACGGTTGTTCCGTTCCAAACGAACCATCTGGATGTGTAAAGTTTCCATGACTAGTTGGAGGCGTGTTCGTCATGTTACCTTAAAGTCTTGGGGGTTGCGTCCCACTGGATGTAAGTGCTTTAGGGGTCTTTATGGGGTATGTTGGTTAAGTCAGTATCAAAGTTTAATGGGGCTCATCCAGGGATGTGGAGGTGCCGGTTTGTCTTGGGTTGTGGGTTTGATGCCAGGTAGTTGGGCCCGACCCTCCCTGCCCCTTGTGGTGGGGTGCTTGGTCCCCCTCAGAGAGTTTCTAAAGTTTTGTATCTGCTATTAGTTCCAATGGTGGGGAGACCCACATTGGATCTCGCACAAAGGTCTCTAGAATAAAATCGTTGTTGGACTTTCCTTAATGGTGGGGAGTCCGCTCTGACCTCCCCATGTTGGTTCTAGTCTCGTCTTGGGTGTTGGTAGGTTCTTAATGGTGGGGAGCCCTTAGGCATCCCCTTGTTAACCTTTTGGTTCTGTTTCTAAAGATGAGTTGGCACTAGCTGATTAGGGTGCTTCTTGGTCGTGGTTGGTCTCGTAGTTCGTTTCAGACAGACGACGTGGTTTGACCTTGTTTGTTCATTCTATCCCAGTGTTGGGGTTTTTTTTAATAGTGCTTGAGATGTCTCGACTTGGGATGTTGGGTTCTGTGGGTTTAAGAGTTCGTTTTCTAAAACAATCAGCTGGAGGCTTTCTATCTCTTTTTGGTGGGCGACATATATCAAAAAGTCCTTCTACGTGTTTCTTGATATTGTCTTTCAGTCACTTTCTCTAAGCACGATGCTTTTGCCTCTCTTTTCTTGATGTTTGTGGGGATCCCCTTTGAATCTAAAGGGAGTGTGGTTCTCTGCTATGGGGTTTTTTTTCTGGTTGTGGCTTTCCGGGGACGGAAAGCTTTATGGTGGGGAGAATTGTCACACCCGTCATTTCTATTTTACTTATTTTATTAATTTTCCTTTCGTCGGGTAGTTCAGGTCGAGGCCCGGCATAAAATTTCTAGGTCCTTATTTAAAAACGTGTGTTTTGACCTTGACTGCATCCTGCGTGCCGCGGTCGAAGCCGTGCGGCCTCGCTTGGGTCGTCGCACGACCCCGCCTGGTCACTGCATGCCTTGCCGATGTTCAATTAGTGAAATAAGATGAATTAAGAATGGTCTTGATAATAATAATATTATTAATATCATTTGAAAATATTATTATTATAATATTATTATTATTCAGGTTTAGCATCACCGGACGCACGGGCAGGGCACGGTTCTGAGACCGCGTGGTCCGCCTGACTTTCAAAATGTGTTACAAACATAACCGGATAATGAAATAATAATTAATAATGAGTTTTAAATAAAATGGAAATGAAACAGAAATAAGAAGTGTAATGAAAATTTAAGGAATTATTTTAATGATAATAATAATAATATTGTTTGAAGATATTATTATTATTATTATTATTGTTAAGGATACTTTTTTTATTAAGATATTATTATTTTCATCATCGTCTTTTTATTAAAATTTTATGGGCTGTGTGGGGTAACTGCGCGGTTGCCCGATTCATTAAATATAAAAATATATATATATATATATTAATGATAATAAGAATGATAATTTTTTTTATTGTTTTCATTAATATTTTAATTTGGTTATAATTGTTAATTAAGTTATGATTATGATAAAAATTATTAACATGTTATCAATAATAATATTATTATTTTTCATTTTCTTATTATTATTATTTTTATGTTCTATTTCATATATATATATATATATATATTTTTCTTTCTCCTCTTTTCTTCTCTTTTTTTTCTTTCTTTTCCCTCTATCTTTCCTCCCCTTCTCTCTCCGTCGCACCCCTGTGCGTCCCGCCGACCCCCCTGCACTGAAACCCTACCTTGCTGCATCTTCCGCAGAACCATCGCCCCTTGCTCCGTCTGGCAACGCACCACCACGCCGGCGCACCCTCCTCCGAGCCGGCATCGCCCCCCCTTCCCCTTCACCTGGTCCGACAAAACCCAGCGCAACCTCCCCCCTCTGTCCAGCGCCTCCTCTTCTTTTTTTTTTCTTCTTTTCAGCCGCGTCGCACCCATCTTAGGTGCTGCCCTCCTGTTTCATCCGGCGAATCAACCGTCATCCTTCTATTCCCTCCGGCGACTGCCTTCTGCCGACCTCCTCATCTCCGGCCTCCTTGACCAGCTGAACACACCTCTGCGGAAACCCCCTCCATGGCACCATGCCTTTTTCCAGAAGACAAATCGCAGCGCCGTGCCTCGGTCCGGCCATCGGACCTCTTGCACCCCTTTCGGATAAGTTTTCCCCATTTTTATTTGAGTTTTATTTTATTTCATTTCGTTGTTTCTCTTTTCCAGTGAGTATATGTTAGATTTTAGGGTAGATTATTGATGATGTTGGTTTAATTGATTGATTTAGGGTCATTTTTGGTTTGTTTGAGTTGCGGTTGGTGTGCGATGATCTTTGCACACTATATTTGTGAAGTCTACCACACCGAGGTAGGTGGTTCCACGTCCAATTTATTATTTGACGAATTAATTTGCAATGCTTAATTTCCTTGACATATTATTCGATTAATTTTTGTTGTGAGAAGTTGGATTTATTTGATGTTTGATATGCATTGGAAATTACTTAGTAGGTTGGTTATATTAGGAGTGTGTTTCTCTTCTAAGAACATTGTTAGTGATTTTGAATTGTGCGGTTATCTTGTCAAGTTCTGCAAGTGATGAAAATTGTATTTGTGTCATGATGTCGGGTGTGTAAGTCGTAAAAGAAGGGTTGGCGTGGGTTTAGTGGGTAACTTCAAGTTATTTACTGTAATATGTTTTATAAGATTTTACTTTCGGATTTTTTATTATTGTTTTTTTAATTTGTGCAGTGTGTGAGTTAGGGAGTGAGAATGACGTGGTTTATGTTTTGGCATGTGTCAGAATATGTTTTATTTTAAAAAGGGGTTCTAAATGTCTTTTTCCCCTTTAACAGTTTTGTGACATGTTTGAAAACTCTTTACGAAACACTTTTAGGGATTTTATTAATCATCAAAGTGTTTTTCATCTAGTTTAATTTAATGTGTAAGCAGTGCAGATTAAGTTTAAAAAAAAGGGATTTTTGGTGTGCGTGTGGTTTTAAAATCAGGGTTGAGTATGGAAATTGTGTTTTTGCATGTGTAAATACCCTGTTTGGCTTTTATGAGTTATTGTGACAGTTGACAGGAACTTGAAACTTGTTTGAGCACAAACCGGGAAGGCCGGGTAGCTAGGAGGGTAGACTAGACTAGTGGCCTAGTGTTCCGGAGGTGACTCGACCCGGTTTCACTGGCAGGACTGACGATTGCAACACTAACTAAACATATGCTTTTCTGAGGGTCGTGGCCTTATACGCCACGTTTTCTGAGGGTCGTGGCCTTCTAAGCCACGTTTTCTGAGGGTCGTGGCCTTCTAAGCCACGTTTCACCGAGACACGAAGATCTAGGGACCCAAGCTAGCAATCACCCATGCGACCTCTCCCATGTTAGTGCTCATTGGTTACTTTATTCTCGTCGGTGTGACACTTTGGATATTTTTTTTAAAGTAAGGTGTGTGCGTTTTAATTTATGTAGTTCTATGTGAAACTGTTTCCCTTAAACCCTTTATTTTTGTTAAAACTGTTCCAACATTTACTTCCTCGCTTTGATTTAAGATTGCAAATGTATTTGTCTTTTAATAATTTTTGCGTGGAACCTTTTTATTCGGTGACGTCCTACTGGGCCTTTTGGCTCACACCCTACATACACCTTTGGGTGTATGTAGATTCTGTTTCTTTTATATTTCAGGTCGAAGCGTTGAGCTCAACGATGGTGGTTCTGGTCGTTGATGGCCTTCTGGTGCAGGTTGGTGTTGTGACGTGTGGATGCTGTGCCCCTCTGATTTCTTGGAGGTTTGAGTTTGAGTTGAATTTATTTTGTTGTTGTTTTCTTTTGGATGTTGGCTCATGTCGTAATCCTTTAAAGTTGGTTTTAGTTATGGTTATGTTTGGTGGTCAGTTCATAGTTTTATTTTCTACAACTTATCGGGGGTTTTCTGTTTATTATTTCGGGTAAATCGTTCCCACGTGCTAGTTTTGATACCCGGGCACTTGTGCCAGCCCGTAGGGATCGGGAACGCCCTTCGGGCCTTGCCGCGGACCGGATCGGGCGCCGGGTCGGATGGCGACCCAGCCTGGTTCGTGACAACAACTCAAGGACAATTTTACAAACCTAAAATATAATAAAAAGTATATAGAAAATGAAAATTAGTAAAAAAAGGTTATGAACGTGACTTGTAGATCCGTAGAATATAGTTCAAGAGGATCTAATTCAATTAGAGAAGATAAAAATGATAGGATCAATATGTTTTTCATGAAAACCACATTCTGTAATAAACTAGGATTTACAAACATAGATATTAAATCAATTTTTATGAAAATTTATTACATTAAACTAACACACCGATAAAGATCATAAATGTGTGACTTAGAAAACACATAAACATAAAAAAATATTCAAAATAGTTCTACATTTTCTCTTACTTAGTTCCTCATAACTATAACCCCTCTTTGACATGTCACATATAATACTCATCATCATAAAATGTGGGTGAAATAATAGAGGGTGAGCTTAGATGGCTAGTAAGGGTAAAAAGGATAATATGTGAACATAATTTGAGTATAAGAATATGAAACCATGATCAAAACATATGAAAACCAGACCATGCATATCATGGATCAAAATCATGATTCATAGAACAAATATTGGAATTCCATAAGATATGAAACATTATGGAATTGAAGAAAATGATCCCTGAGAGCATAACGTTGACATAAGTCACTGAATTTTGAAAAAAAAATATGAATAGAAAATCAATTACATAGTAGTATAGTCCCATTGAACAAATGATCTTAGTGGAATGGGTTCACTCCCCAAAAAATAAAAGTAGTCACTTTAAAGACTATAATAGTGTATAAATTCATTTACTAAACTTAGTTCACTCTACATTACAGTTTTGTTTATCTCATAAGGTATCAATATTTACCCAATGAATTAGAGGGAGATACAGTTCCCACACATCAATTAATGAAAATATTACCTACACATGGCAGAAGATCAAAATAAATTCATCATATTAAAACCCATGAACAAATGGGTGATATAAAATATTCATCACATAAGAACCCATGAAAGGAAATTAATTTAATAAACCATTTCATCAGAGCATAACCCATGGAAAATAAATGGTTTTCATAAAAATAATTTCATTAATAAAATAAGGAATCAACAGAATGAATAAATATGTTATCATTAGATATTATCCCCAGTAATGATTAAGTAACGTCAAAGGATTCCATTTTACATTGAAATTATTTTGAATGAAAAATCACATTGATCATTTATTGATGAAAATAACCATTATTTGAAAATATCCATTTTAAAACGATAAATTCATAAAATATTTTGGAAATAATTTTATTTTAAAATAAAATTTGAAACATAAAAAAGAATATTTATGACATCGATTGGTCAGGATGGAAATAAATTCTATTCATTTCGTACATGTTAAAAGAATGATTATTTTTAATTTTTTGGTTAAATGAAAATGATCCATATTTGAAAAACGACATGAAGATTATTTAAAAAAAATTTATCATATTAATCATGGGTAATAATTTCATAAAAAAATTATTTGGGTAATGGTAAAATATTTTTTAAAACTTTTTTAGAAAACAAGGATAATGAAAAAAGTGTTTTCGACAAATGAAAGAAATAAAGTTGATTTTATTTTAAGAAATTATTTTAGAAAATTGAGTATATGAAGAGATAAAAATGAAGAAAAAAAAGTATTATAATAAAATAAAAATTGTAAAATAAAATTCATGAGTTTTATTACATACATATTATAATATTTCATCATCTAAGTCATAAACATAAAAAATCATGATAAAAGACGAGGTTGTGTCAAAAAAAACATACCAATTTGATAACATTGAATTGTATGAGCCATGAAAGAATAAAAATAAATAAAACATAAAATATCATTAGAGTAAATAAATTCATGTTATTAAATTCTAACGGTTTTTTCTATACACCTTTTAAAAGAATATAGGTTTATAATATATTTTATGTACCAAAGATGGCAAAATGAGACAAAAATCTCTTACCATAAGTCTAAAATTATTCATTTCACATTCTAAACTCATGTATAATGAATGTAATTATATTATAAATATATTATATAACTATAATTAAATATATCATATCATATATTATTTACTTACAAAATTTTATTACCCATTTATTAAAAATTTCATGTTAATGTCAGGTTTAGGGAACTAACTACCTTGTTATTCATATATGTTATGATTTTTTATTTCCAATCTTCTTGATTTGATCATGTTAAAGTAATATGATTTTTTTACAATGATATAAATATAAAATATATTCAGTATATATGTATTTATAAAAATCCATAAATGTTAGAGGTAGAAAATTAAATACATCATTCATGGAGATGGTAGGCCATACATCCACGTGAACGCTATTTCCATTTCGTTAAAAGATTTTTTAAAAAAAAGACAATAAATAAATTAAATATATATAATTATTTTGGTGTCTTATATATCACATATTATTATTTAAACCAATCCTTATTACATTCCATGTAAATCGTATGTGACAAACAAATAACATCTATTCACGAGGCATTAGACCGCCGTACACACAAACTACGTTATAATATCTTCCGTGGAATGGTAAGTAAGAAATCAGATTTAGTATAATAATTAAATAATTATAATTATGTAACAAATGTCATATATATATATATTCTATACTTATCGCCATCCTATTAAAATATAAATGAAAAATATGTCAAATCAGCTCATGAGGTGGTAATCTATCTTATATACAAGGGACATTATTGTTTTTCCAAGGATTAGGAGGTAGAAAGCTAGATATTATATTTTAATTAAATAGTTATAATAATATCCTAAAATTAAAATTAAAATATTAGAGGCATCATTATATACATCTGTGAGAGGTGGTGATGGAAAACGAATAAAATCGATTTGCGAGGCGGTAGTCCAACGTATACAAAAATTGGTGATTTCATATAAAATTTGATAGAATAGATGTTTGATTCACATTATTAAATTAACATAATATCATATAATTAAATTTAATATACTTTTTTGTATAAATTTTACTCATTGGAAGAATAATTTAAGGAGGTGGAAGAAGAAATAATACAAATAACCATGTTTAATAATTCTTCATATTCCTTTGAGAACGCCTTTAGCTTTATACCTAAATAGTTATTATAAGGGTAAACTAATAAAGTTAATTACTATATAAAGATTATAAGGTATTTTTGTTTTTATTTGGGAAGGTTTTGTACTAATGAAATGGTTTTGGTGGTTTGTAGATGGGAGGAGAGAGGGTGAACTTTTAAAAGTGGGGGATAGGGAACACATGGAATTTTTCATAAGAACAAAGTGTACCCCCATATTTTACATACCAAAATGCTATAAAATTGTATATTATTGAATTTTATACGATATAAGGTCTAAATATTGATATAATATTCGTTTTGGACAATTTTATAGTCCATTTAACCCTTATTTTTTAATTTAACCACTTTGGTAAAGCAATTTTATACTAAACCACAGTAATTAATATTTACTACTTTTACGATTTATTTTGACTAAAAATTATGTTTAACATAATGTATAATATAAATTATTATAATTTAAAATATTTAATCCTTTTCCTATTTTCAATTCATAAAGGTGTTAAAAATTAATTTAAAATTAAACTGAGAGATGCGATGAGAAAGTAGTTTTCCAAATAGAAAATGTTCAAATGATTAAAAAACATTTATATAAAAATTCAATATGTGATTAATTACAATGAAATAAATTGGATTAACATATATATATATATATAATTGGAATAATTTTATTGTTTAAACCATTTTATGATCAATGTATCCTTATAAAATATTAAAATGAAAATGTAGTTTTTAATAAAAACATATATTTTTCAGTATTAATCGAAAAAATAATCTTTTAAGAAAACTAAAAAAACATCAATATAAGATAATATTTACATATATATTTCAAAAATTATTTTTATTTTTTAAAATAAATTTTTTCTATGTTTCAATAATTAATTTTATGAATTTTTCAAAAAATCATTGAAAATATTTTTTTGAGAAAAATTAAATTTCCAAACATATAATGACTTTAATAAAAAGTAATCATTTTTATTAATTAATTTTATTTATATATTTCAATTATAGTAAATTGTTTTTATATTCATGTTATCGTGTTTATATTATAGGTAATAATAATGGTTTTTATGCAATAATATTAATAGTATGTTGTGGTTTGTTAAAACTAGATCATACATGTAATGCAAGAAATTAATGAAATTAAATTTATTTGAAAACAATATTTCATAATATACTAGGACACTATATTATAAAACCATTAATATAAATCTACCACTTTTAATTTCATGACAATGGAAGAAAAAAGTGAGGATACTTCTTCCTCATTGCATCCTAAGGTTCCCACGTTGCTTCCTCAAACTGCCAGTTTCACTAAAAAACCTTATCCAAGTGAGTGGTCTTATTTCATCAAAATATTTCCCTATGATATAAAATCTCAAATGTTTATTACTTCTTGGAAAGATCTTTCCCTAATGATATTACATCTTATTTCGAAGTACATGTTAATGGTTATGTATGTAATTCTTTAGGAGAGATGAAAGGAACACATCATGGACTTGAGAGAGGTTTAGTGGAATCTCAAAATGGCAAGATAACGTCTTGATAAAATAAAGAATTTCAGAGGAATGGATATACCTATGGATAATTTTTCACTTATTTCCTAATCTAATTAGCTTCTTCTAAATATAAATTCTTAAAATCACCTTCTTACAAACATGAAATTCCAGATTACATCGACATTTATCAGCATAACGTTACTCTTGACTTTATGTCGCCCTTTTGTGTTATTGAATGGATGTAAAATTCTTTATCATTTATTTTGATATTTTATGTCTTAATAGATTTATTTCACTAAATTAATTCCAAAAATTGGGTTACTACACTTATTTCAACAGAGGACTTCATAAAGAGCCATCACAGTACTTATGTTGAAGATAATGTTGTATGAAAAATCATCCAGAGGAAGTTGTTGATAAAAATCACTGTTGAAATCCATTCAACCAGATCTCAACATTTCCTCTTGGTTTTTAATTGTTATCATATAATGACCATCTATATGTTGGTGTTACCCAATTATAAAACTCAACTCATTATTAAGAACATGTTGAATACTTTTCTAGATCATTGAGGTAAACCTCATATGCTGATCAGAAATAATTGAATATGGTACTCTATGAAATATAACCAATTCATTTATATATATACAGTAAATCTAAACCAATGATAAATATTATCTAATAGGGATTATGTTTGATTATTTTTTAAATCAATAAACTAAAACGAAAATAAATTTTTTTCCTATGGATGTTTTTGGGAGTCTGATGATTAAATAGACAGTGAGGTTTTTCTATTTATATTTTTGAATTGCTAATGGTTGTAAAATCCCAAGAAATCTTGTGTCTTAGATCTATCTTATAGACATACTATGAACTGAGATACATACTCACAAATATCTCACATCATGATTCCCTAGTACAAATGTTATTTCATGTTGGCTAATGGTTGGTGTTATACCCTTATTATCCTTTGTTTGTGGGTTCAATCACCACTACCTTTATAGATGAAATAGGGGCTCTCAAAAATTGTGGGTTATCATTCTTCCAAAGAAATATTAATTTAAATCCTAAAATGTTCTATAATTATAATAACCCAAATTTAACATATAATTAAAGATAAGATAAAAAGTAATTGTAACCAAAACATATAATCATATTACAACAAAATTTAAGGTCATTCATACTCATACAATTTCTATTTAAACATATAAAAACCAATATTTTTTTGTTAACAATAATGTCTCTAAAAAGTATCCTTAATCTTGATAAAAAACCATCCCATAAAATCTCAAAAGGGGTGGATAAAACATTGACCTTATGATAAACATTAAACTCCTAAACCCATGTTTGTGTCTAGAACCCCTTATAGAATTTTTACCTGCAGACATATTTTCTTAAAAAAGATAATTCAAAATTTATTCAATAAATATGATCATATCCTATAAAAAAATTCCATTAGAGTCACATGATCATCCTTGCACTGATAAAATTTATAATTTTATTTAATTACTACAAAATCCATGTATAATGAGATAATAAATACTTTGAATCAAATCATGTTCCACTAATGTATAAAAAATATTATCTCCATAGGGTTCCTCCCTAAAAAATTAGACATGGAATTCCCAACTGAGGAGTGGAGGATATATTTTCCCTAATTATCTTGATCCACTTAATCCATTGTGATTAAATAATATCTTCCTTTTCATTTTGATTTAGATGTTTTTGTGGCTTTTCATCATCATTATCAATTATATTGGGGCAATTATTCATATAATTACAAAATTACATACATTGGAAAACGGAAGTGTTGGGGAATCATTCTATGTAGATTTATATCTATTATAATAATTAGTGACATTTTTTCTATGACATTAGTAATAATTTTTTGATGACCATCCTTACCACACATAAAACATTTACACATCCCTTTATGAAAATTTATTCCATGTTTCCTTACACACTTTGATCATGAAGGAAATCTCCTTTACCATTATCTATGTTTTTAGTGTTTCTTCTAAATTATATATTTGTTTATATATCAAAATAATGGGATTTATGGGTCACGCGAATCTTTATTTATACCATGCTGCACAAAAAAATATTTCCTCATAGCTAATGAAGTAAAACATATACAATGACCTTCACAGACATGGTTTTATTTCCCTGAAGAAATTTTAAATCTAATATTCAGGTTGGATGATAATACTCGAATCATACAACACATGTCTTTTAATATTTTCCTCATATATACTAATAGATTCATCATCCTTCTCTTTAACTCAGGTAATTCATTCTCCATTTTTTATGAATAATTCAAGGGAAATACTTATTTAAAAATATGATTTAAAATCCATTCAACTCTATAATGTATGTTTATTATGTTTATTTTTATTTTTTATGAGATTCCACCATTGATCCACATATCCTTCCAAAAAATGGATGTAACACCCCAGGTAAATAAATAATATGACATCTTTATATTTATCCATATTTGTGAATAAAGTATTAATATGACTATAAAGGGGACACTATGCTCGATGGTGTACCCATCACGCAACAACGAGTTTCTTGGGAATCTTACGTTGCACTCTAATAATAAAATAATATTATTTTAAATGGTAGTTAGCATGTAGCCGTTGTATTGGCGGGAATGGATATAAATATCTAAAATATGATTATATATGTTTTTAAATGTTTTTACATTTATCCAATAAAATATAAAGGCATAAAATACGGAAATAATTCAATTTTAGGCGTATATGCCCTAGTTTTCACTAAAGGTTCACTTATTGCCTTTTGATGGAGAACCGTCATTAAATATTGTTTTGTTCACTCTTATACATCCTTTTGTATCAAATAAAACTCTTCTTAAGAATTGGGACATAAAAATTTACTTTGTGTAAATTTTTGGTATCTTTCTGATAAAGTTCATTTTTTTAATGAATAGTGTAAAATGTTGTATTTTAATTCAAAAACTATTTTTAATATAATTTATTTATATGATTATATAATATTTTTAATTGTCTTTAAAGTGAAATTAGAATATATTTTTAAAATTAAATTCAATAGTGGTCGTTGGAATTAATTTCACTTTGAAATCAGACTTAAACTAGTGCCAATCTTTTGATACTTATTGTTTCATAAAAACACGCTATTTGCTATGAGAGCGGGAATTAATTATTAAATTAATTAATGTGACTTATATTTTTCGAATTATGTAAAATAGACTTCATTTTTGAATTCGGAATATCAAATATAGCTTAGGGTGAATTTTTGGGATTTTTCTGAAAAAGTTCAATTTTTGATGAATAGTGAAACCACTAAGTGATACTTATAAAAACTGATTTTTTCCATTTAAATGATATTTTGCCATCTTTGTGTTTTTAATTTAAAAAATCCAACATACATGGTTGTCATTAAGAAGTAAAATGTGGTTCAATGGGATAAAAATAATTTTTTGGTGAATAGTAACTTATTAAGTTTTTAATCGCGATTAGAGGTAATTAGTGTAGTTTAAGGTAAAAATAATGTTTTAATAATATGAAATGAACTTTACACATGTCCTAACATCATTGGATGTGTCATGGAAGACAAAGAAAACCAATGGGTCAACTTGGGGACCCCATGAAGCCACTTTGGTTGGAAAATGACATTAATATCTTTTTATTTAAAGTTAAAGTAAAAATGAGACAAACATGAAATGTTTTACTAAAACAATTTTTACATGGGGTTATACAAATCAGATTTTTAACTATAAATATTAATTGGAAATATAAAAATATTTCCTACATCATAGTAGTTTTTTTATAATTTTTAGCCATTAAATAAATTAAATTATTTATGACATCATGATGATGGAGCGATGACCTCATTATTTAACGATTTAAATAAAATGGAAAGATAATGTAATATCTAATACCTACACATGTACAAAACCTATTGGATGAGTGGATTTCAAACCCTTATCACCTTATCCTCGAAAAAAATTAATGTGGGACCTTTTAAATCCGAATACCATTTTAAAATAAAGTGACTTTTCTTTACCTTCCAAGAGTGCCCCTCCTCTCCTCTTATAAAAGGCCCCCACCTCTACCTCCTTACCCACACTCCCAAAGCCTTTGTCTCAGCCAACCTCTGCCCATTTTGTCTCTACAATTCCCTCTCTTACTCCTTGAAGCCTCACTTTGGGCAGAACTATTTCCCAAGGAAGCCTTTGAGCTCAAACCAAAGGGAGTTACCCGATTTTAAGGTAATGTCTTCACTTGAGTCCTTTTGTTTTATTTTGCTTCTCCAACCACCTAAACTCTTTTTATTCATTTCTTTTGTAACAAATCCAGTATCATAAATATACTAGGATGCTGTTATAAGAAGGATTCGAGCTACACTTTCACACACATACATCTAATGGTTAAAGAACATTCTGTTTTTATTGATGGCGAATTTCAGCCTCCCGAAACGATGATTGTTCAACATTCTTTTAACACCTTCAAAGGTGGACATTAAGATGACACTATATTTATATATGATATATAATATGTTTATTTTTTTCTTAATATTCTTTATTTTTCATTTTTGGCATACCTTTATGGTTTCCATTATGGGTAAACGCAATATCTTCATTTAAGGAAGTGTGGACTACCGCCCCCTCAAAGTGATTTGATTCGTTAATACCATATGTGGTACGTATAAAGGATTTACATAATGATATTATATATGATACCATACTGGAATTAAAATACTATTATGTATAATTATGTTTTAATTACATTAAATAAGAAATAGAAATGGAAGTAGCATTCATGCGTACGTACGACTTACCGTCTCCAAGAACGGTACATTTCATTTCTTATCTCATAATGTTATGTAATATTATAAGTACATATATATAATTGATATATATGTAATATATTACATAAAAATTATGGATATCATTCTGGAATTATAACATATATATATATCTCTCATTTTGTTTTAATTCCATTAATATGACGAAAAATGAATGTAGCGTTCATGCGTACGTACGACCTACCGTCTCCATGAACGGTGCTTTTCGTTTTTTATCTCCAAATGATATGGAATAGTATGAAATGAATGTTTACTGGATATATATGATATTTTAATAATTAATACTATTCTTTAAATTATTTACTTATAACTACATGGGCAATCTTTTTTCAAACAAGTTCATTTTTGACTCATGTACCAAACATCGGCAAAAATGTCTGATATGAACTAACATTATTAAAAAATTATTATAACATTATAATATGTGATATTAACTGAATAATAATCTCTAAAAAAGGTACTTAGGCAATTATTAATTGACCAAATTTTATTATTCATGAATATAAAGAAACGAACAAGACAAGTTGGACTTGAGGTAAGGGATCCTACTCCACTCTTTCTTCTTAAGTACACTCTTTTATGTCATTCCTTTTAAAGCTCATCTTTCTTGTTATTGGGATGTTGTTTTATATTAATCTTACTTTAATTTTTATGTTCATGTGATGAGATACCCTATTCTTTCTCATCAATCCATTTTGGAAGTTTTGAGTGGCGCCGTTAGGCTGCCAGATTTTCGTAAGAGATCTAACCTCTCTCTTACTTTTTATGTACTCTCCATTATGTCACTTCTTTTAAGCTCTAATTTTTTAGGTTGGGGGATGTTCTTTTATATTCCTCTTTCTATAAAATTTAAGTTAATATGACGAGATACCCTATTTGATCTCATCAATCCATTTTTGTATGTCTTATGTGGCGTCGTTAGGCTGCAGATTTTTTGTAAGGGATTTTTCATCTCACTTTTATTCCCATGAGATTTATGCTACAATTGCCATAATTTTCTTTGAGTGGTGTACGTACTGCCCATTATTTTACTCATTGTGTAATATACTTTCTTTTATGAGTATTTACATCAATGTTGTATTATCCTTTTTTCACGAGGTGTATGTTTCGAAAGATACCCATGTCGGTAAGTGAACCTTTCACCCTCCTCTTTTTAAAAGACTTCTTTTTTGGGTCTTTTAAATTACATATTGTTATGTTGGGATATTTTCTCATATATCCTTATTGATGAAAATTTTATGTCTATGTCATGAGATAACCTTTTTTTATCTCTCATCAACTCATTTTGATGTGACGCCGTTAGCCTATCAAGGGAACTTCTTAACCCAATTTCGATTTCTTTGGGTTCAACATGTAGTTATTGAATATGTAATCCTTTGAATATGTGTGAAAGACCTTTGATTATTTTACACTTAATATACACTTATATTTGGTGTATTCGTTTGTCACACATAATTATGTAATTGATTTATCCTTAAACAAAGGATACCGTCTTTGTATGGGACTTCGTCTCAGACTCCTTTCATTGATGCATATTTTGTTCTATACACAACCTTCTTTCATACGGTATATAAACCCCTTTTACTTTTAAGTTTATTCAAAAGGAATATTTTTTATAATAAGTGTTTACTAAATGACAAAAGGGAATGTTTTTGTCGTACGTATGTGGCGACAATGAATTCTCCGCCGCCGTGACCATTATTTAAGTTTCGGCTTCCTCTTCAAGCCATACTTTTTTTTAAAAGGAAAACAAATACCATGTTTTACTTTTCTTTTATTTTCTTATTGAAAATGGTTTTCATAATGTTTTTATATCAATGTGTTGTATTTTTATCTTGTGATTGAAAGGTGGAAATGTTATGTTTACTTTATGCATGTTTTATGTGATACGATTATGTTGAGGTTCTTGGGAATTATTATGAAGACGGGTGGTTCCGTGATAAACTATGGGCGGGTGAGCCCGATATAGCTCTCCAATGCATTGGGTAACACGAAGGAGTGAAACATTAAGGTTTTTCGAAGAGATTTAGGGAATATACTATGATGGGTATTCCAAACGTAACCAAGAGTGTTACTACCTACGTAAGAATGTTATGAATGCCTCAAGTTACCTTTATGTCTTATGATTTCTATGATTTATTCATGGTTTGATGAGGTATGTTAAAGTACCTATGTTTTATGGGTAAAGTATGATTTCATTCTTATGTATATATGAACTCATGTTTCCTTTCCATATTTGTATAACCCTTACTGAGCTTTTTATGCTCATCCCAAGTTTTTGAAATGTTTTTCATAGGTCAAGGGAAAGGTACATGATGTGATGATAGTGTCAAGGATGTGTCATGAAAGAATACATGTTTTATTTTCAATCTGTTTCCTTTGATGGGAAGAATGAATACTGTCTTTTATGTAACCACTTTGTTTAAATGTAGAATGTAATGCAAGTTTCATGATCTAATTCTCTAAAACTCTAAACCTGAAAAGATCCTCAATTTGTAATCTTGTAATAACTCAAGATTAAGTAAGGTTTAAGGCTGGGGCCTTGTAGTTGGTATCAGAGGTCGGTTTAGATAACTTTAGAGGTTACTGTATTCTTTAATCATAAGTGGAATTACCATAATGGTTAGGATTTCAGAAAGAGTCCTATTTTTAGATGAAGTGAATGAGTAAGTGTATCTTAGTTTTTACCTTCCTCATTAGTACATGATGGTTTTGTTGATATACTCACACTGACATTTCTGTTTTTAGTGAATGGATGGATCTAGCAGGCGCCAAAGAGACAACAAGTTTGAAGGAAACTGTGGTGGTTCTATGATTAATATACTAGATAAAATGGTGGATTCAATGAGGAAACTCGTGGTTGTTCTAAACCAACAATCAAGGAGTCATGATCAACCACTTGAACATTGGTATGATCATTAATTCATCATGTACGAGATGACCAATCGATGAGGAAGTTCAGGTAATAATTATAAAGGTAACCATTAGAGTTTATATGATCCTTACTTTTGAGGTAATTATGGGTTACTATATGTTATGATGGAAGTGAAAGGCATGAGATAAAATTGAGGTTAAATTATGTTATGGTTATTTTTGATGATTTTATCTCTTTTTGGGGAATGATTTGAGAATTATATAGTTTTGGAAAAAGGACAACACACAGACCGTGTGACTACCCGTCGCATCGGACAAAGCTGCGAGAATCGAACCCACAACCAAAGTGCAACTGGTATTTATCGCCTACCACTGGACTACATGAAGTCCCTAGTTAGATTGACTGATTTTATGAATTATGATTAAGTTTATTTTGGGTTATTTATGAAAATTATTAACCTATCATGGAGGATATGTGATTAGGTTAATTACATTTCAATATGAGACATTAAAAGCAACTGATGTTGTTTGGAGATAAATGTTACGATTTAACTTGGAAGACTATGTGACTAAATCCTTCAAATATTTGGGTTTCAATCTAATTTTGGTTTTCTTTGAATAATTTTATGGAAAAATTGATTATCGAATAGTCCTCGTTGAACTTTGGTTTTTGTTGGACAAATTTTGGAGATTAAGCATAGATTTTCTTTTTAAAGGGAAATCTTTTTCTGGATTATCTGACCTTGTACTAACCTTTTTGGTTTTGGTTTTGGTTTTGGTTAAAGTCTAAAGACATGGGAAGTATATAGTTCTCTTTTGTGGATTATTTGATTCTCTTTAAGTTCATTATAGTACTATTAATGTGAACAAGTCTTCCTAAATACTTGTCTTTTTGAGAAAATATGGGTTTGTGTAAGGAATATAATCAATGTTGAAAGTCAACATGATAAGTGATTATGTTTACTTATGAATAAATTCCTCAATAAAAAGTAACTTAAAACAAAAATGTTGTCTATTAACTTTTCCTACTGGGGAATCAAATACCGTTTAACCCATCACAAGTTTGTGATTTTCTTGTGGTTAACTTTCTCCTAAACATGTTTTCTATCACTCTCCATCAGAACATGACCCTTTGTTTTTTCCTCCATGTCCATATATAAGTACTTGGAATCCTATTATGGGTTAACTCGGGTGACCTTTGTAATTATCTTTCCTTATTTTAAAGTGATTGTTTTACCCACTCTTGTTCCGATGTGGGACTTTCAAGGATGTTTCCAACCCCAATTTTAAAATTGTGAGGACGCAATTCCCAAAAGGGGGGAAGGATGTAACACCCTAGGTAAATAAAGAATATGACATATTTATATTTATCCTTATTTGTGAATAAATTATTAATATGACTTTAAAGGGGACGCTATGCTTGATGGCATACCCAACACACAACAACAAGTTTCTTGGGAATCTTACGTTGCACTCTAATAATTATATAATATTATTTTAAATGGTAGTTAACATGTAGCCGTTGTATTGGCGGGAATGGATGTAAATAACTAAAATATGATTATATATGTTTTTAAATGTTTTTACATTTATCCAATAAAAGATAAAGGCATAAAATACGGAAATAATTCAATTTTAGGCGTATATGCCCTAGTTTTCACTAAAGGTTCACTTATCGCCTTCTGATGCAGAACCGTCATTAAATATAGTTTTGTCAACTCTTATACATCCTTTTGTACCAAATAAAACTCTTCTTAATAATTTGGACATCAAAATTACTATGTGTTAATTTTTGGTATCTTTCTGATAAAGTTCATTTTTTTAATGAATAGTGTAAAATGTTGTATTTTAATTAAAAACTATTTTGAATCTAATTTACTTATATTATTAGATTATCTTTTGAATTGGGTATAAAGTGAAATTAGAATACATTTTTACCATTAAATCCAATAGTGGTCATTGGAATTAATTTCACTTTGAAATCAGACTTAAACTAGTGTCAATCTTTTGATACTTATTATTTCATAAAAACACGCTATTTGCTCTGACAACGGGAATTAATTATTAAATTAATTAATGTGAATTATATGTTTTTAATTTTGTAAAATAGACTTAATTTTTGAATTATTAATATAAAATATAGCTTAGGGTGAATTTTTGGGATTTTTCTGAAAAACATCAATTTTTGAAGAATAGTGAAACCACTAAGTGGTACTTATAAAAACTGATTTTTTCCGTTTAAATGAAATTTTGCCATCTTTGTGTTTTGAATTTCAAAAATCCGACATACATGGTTGTCATTAAGAAGTAAAATGTGGTTCAATGGGATAAAAATAATTTTTTGGTGAATAGTAACTTATTAAGTTTTTAATCACGATTAGAGGTAATTAGTGTAGTTTAAGGTAAAAATAATGTTTTAATAATATGAAATGAACTTGACAAATGTCCTAACATCATTTTATGTGTCATGGCCGACCAGGAAAACCCATGGGTCAACTTGGGGACCCCATGAGGCCACTTTGGTTGGAAAATGACATTAATATCTTTTTATTTAAAGTTAATGTAAAAATGAGACAAACATGAAATGTTTTACTAAAACAATTTTTACACGGGGTTATACGAATCTGATTTTTGACTATAAATATTCATTGGAACGATAAAAAGATTTCCTACATCATAGTAGTTTTTTTTAACTTTTAGACATTGAATAAATTAAATTATTTATGACATCATGATGATGCAGCGATGACCTCATTATTTAACGATTTAAATAAAATGGAAAGATAATGTAATATCTAAGACCAACACATGTCCAAAACCTATAGGATGAGTGGATTTCGAGCCCTTATCACATTATCCTCAAAACAAATCAATGTGGGACCTCTTAAATCCGAATACCATTTTAAACTAAAGTTACTTTTCTTTACTATCCAAGAGTGCCCCTCCTCTCCTCTTATAAACGGCCCCCACCACTACCTCCTTACCCACACTCCCAAAGCCTTTGGCTCGGCCAAAATCTGCCCATTTTGTCTCTCCACTTCCCTATATTACTCCTTGAAGCCTCAATTTGGGCATAATTCTTCCCAAGGAAGCCTTTGAGCTCAAACCAAAGGGAGTTACCCGATTTTAAGGTAATGTCTTCACTTGAGTCCTTTTGTTTTATTTTGCTTATCCAACCCCCTAAACTCTTTTTATTCATTTATTTTGTAACAACTCCAGTATAATCAATATAATAGGATTTTTTTATAATAATTATTCGAGCTACACTTTCACACACCTACATCTAATGGTTAATGAACATACTGTTTCCATGGATGGCGAATTTTGGCCTCCCGAAACGATGATTGTCCAACAATCTTTTAACACCTTAAAAGGTGGCCATTAAGATGAAACTATATTTATATATGATATATAATATGTTTATGTTTTCCTTAAGCATCTGTATTTTTCATTTTGGGCATACCTTTATGTTTTCCATTATGGGTAAATGCGATATCTTCATTTAAGGAAGTGCGGACTACCTCCCCCTCAAAGTGATTTGATTCGTTAATACCATATGTGGTACGTATAAAGGATATATATAATGATATTATATATGATACCATACTGGAATTAAAATACTATTATGTATCATTATGTTTTAATTACATTAAATATCAAATAGAAATGGATGTAGTGTTCCTGCGTACGTACGGCTTACCGTCTCCATGAACGGTACATTTCATTTCTTATCTCAAAATGTTATGTAATATTATATGTACATATATATAATGGATATATATGTAATATATTACATAAAAATTATGGATATCATTCTGGAATTATAACATATATATATCTCTCTCATTTTGTTTTAATTCCATTAATATGACAAAAAATGAAAGTAGTGTTCATGCGTACGTACGGCCTACCGTCTCCATGAACGGTGCTTTTCATTTTTTATCTCCAAACAATATGGAATAATATGAAATGAATATTTACTGGATATATATGATATTTTAATCATTAATACTATTCTGGAAATTATTTTCTTATAACTAAATGGGCAATCTTTTTTCAAACAAGTTCATTTTTGACTCATGTACGAAACATCGGCAAAAACGTCTGGTATGAAATAAAATTATTAAACAATTATTATAACATTATAATATGTGATATGAACTGAATAATAATCTCTAAAGGAGGTACTTAGGCAATTATTAATTGACCAAATTTTATTATTCAAGAATATAAAAAAACGAACAAGACAAGTTGTACTTGAGGTAAGGGATCCTACTCCACTCTTTCTACTTATGTACACTCTTTTATGTCATTACTTTTAAAGTTCATCTTTCTTGTTATTGGGATGTTATTTTATATTAATCTTACTGTAATTTTTATGTTCATGTGATGAGATACCCTATTCTCTCTCATCAAGCCATTTTGGATGTTTTGAGTGGTGCCGTTAGGCTGCCAGATTTTCGTAAGAGATCTAACCTCTCTCTTTCTTTTTAAGTACTCTCCTTTATGTCACTTATTTTAAGATCCTCTTTTTTATGTTGGGGGATGTTCTTTTATATTCCTATTTCTATAAACTTTATGTTAATATGATGAGATACCCTATTTGATCTCATCAATCCATTTTTGTAAGTCTTATGTGGCGTCGTTAGGCTGCCGAGTTTTCGTAAGGGATTTTTCATCTCACTTTTATTCCCGTTAGATTTATGCTACATTTGCCATAATATCCTTTGAGTGGTTTATGTACTGCCCATTATTTTACTCATTGTGTAATATACTTTCTTTTATGCGTATTTACATCAATGTTGTATTGTCCTTCTTTCACGAGGTGTATGTTTCGAAAGATACCCATGTCGGTAAGGGATCATTTCACCCTCCTCTTTTTAAAAGACTTCTTTTTTTGGGACTTTTAATTTACATATTTTTATGTTGGGATATGTTCTCATATATCCTTATTGATGTAAATTTTATGTCCACGTGATGAGATAACCTTTTTTTATCTCTCATCAACTCATTTTTATGTGACGTCGTTAGGCTGTCAAGGAAACTTCTTAACCCAATTTCGATTTCTTTGGGTTCAACATGTGGTTATTGAATATGTCATCCTTTGAATATGTGTGAATGACCTTTGATTATTTTAAACTTAATATCCACTTATATTTGGTGTATTCATTTGTCACACATAATTATGTAATTTATTTATCCTTAAACCAAGGATATGGACTTTGTATGGGACTTCATCTCAAACACCTTTCATTGAGACATGTTTTGTTTTACACACAACCTTATTTTATACGGTGTATAAACCCCTTTGACTTTTAAGTTTATTCAAAAAGAATATTTTTTATACGAAGCGTTTACTAAACGACAAAATGGAATGTTTTTGTCGTACGTATACGGCGACAATGAATTCTGCGCCGCCGTGAACATTATTTGAGTTTCGGCTTCCTCTACAAGCCATACTTTTCTTTTTAAAGAAAAAAAGATACCGTTTTTTACTTTTCTTTTATTTTGGTATTGAAAATGGTTTTCATAATGTTTTTATATCAATGTGTTGTATTGATATCTTGTGATTGAAAGGTGGAAATGTTATGTTTCCTTTATGCATGTTTTATGTGATACGATTATGTTGAGGTTCATGGGAATTATTATGAAGACGGGTGGTTCCGTGATAAACTAATGGCTAGTGAGCCCGATATAGCTCCCCAATGCTTTGGGTAACATGAAGGAGTGAAACGTTAATGTTTCTCTGAAGATATTTAGGGTATATACTGTGATGGGTATTCCAAACGTAACCAATAGGGTTACTCCCTATGTAAGAATGTTATGAATGCCTCAAGTTACCTTTATATCTTATGATTTTTATTATTTATTCATGGTTTGATGAGGTTTGTTAGTGTGCCTATGTTTTATGGGTAAAGTATGATTTCATTATTATTTATATATGAACTCATGTTTCCTTTCCATATTTTTATAACCCTTACTGAGATTTTTATGCTCATCCCAAGTTTTTGAAATGTTTTTCACAGGTCAAGGGAAAGGTACATGATGTGATGATAGTTTCAAAGATGTGTCAAGAAAGAATCCATGTTTTATTTTCAATATGTTTCCGTTGATGGGAAGAATGAATACAGTCTTTTATGTAACCACTTTGTTTAAATGTGGAATGTAATGCAAGTTTCATGATCTAATTCTCTAAAACACTAAACCTGAAAAGATCCTCAATGTGTAATCTTGTAATAGCTCAAGATTATGTAAGGTTTAAGGATGGGGCCTTATAGTTGGTATCAGAGGTCGGTTTAGATAACTTTAGAGGTTAGGGTATTCTTTAAGCATAAGTGGCATTACCATAATGGTTAGGATTTTAGAAAGAGTCCTAGTTTTAGATGAAGTGAATGAGTAAGTGTATCTTAGTGTTTACCTTCCTCATTAGTACATGATGGTTTTGTTGATATAATCACACTGACATGTCTATTTTTAGTGAATGGATGGATCTAGAAGGCACCAAAGAGACAACAGGTTTGAAGGAAACTTTGGTGGTTCTATGATTAAGATACTAGATAAAATGGGGGATTCAATGAGGAAACTCGTGGTTGTTTTAAACCAACTATAAAGGAGTCATGATCAACCACTTGAACCTTGGTATGATCTTTAATGCATCATGTACGAGATGACCAATCGATGTGGAAGTTCAGGTAATAATTATAAAGGTAACCATTAGAGTTTATATGATCCTTACTTTTGAGGTCATTATGGGTTACTATATGTTAAGATGGAAGTGAAATCCATGAGATAAAATTGAGGTTAAATTATTTTTTGGTTATTTTCGATGATTTTATCTCTTTTTGGGGAATTATTTGAGAATTATATAGTTTTGGAAAAAGGACAACACGCAGACCGTGTGACTACCCGTCGCGTCGGACAAAGGTGCGGTAATCGGACCCACAACCAAAGTGCAAATGGTATTTATCGCCTACCACTGGACTACGTGAAGTCCCTGGTTAGTTTGACAGATTATATGAATTAAGAGTATTTTTATTTTGGTTTCTTTATGAAAATTATTAACCTATCAGGGAGAATATGTGATTAGGTTAATTACTTTTCAATAGGAGACATTCAGAGAAACTGACGTTGTTTGGAGATAAATGTTACGATTTAACATGGAAGACTATTTGACTAAATCCTTCAAATATTTGGGTTTCAATCTTAGTTTGGTTTACTTTGAATAATTTTATGGACAAATTGATTATCGAATGGTCCTCGTTTAACTTTGGGTTTTGTTGGACAAATTTTGGAGATTAAGCATATATTTTCTTTTTAAAGGGTTATCCTTTTCTGGATTATCTAACCTTGTACTAACCTTTTTTGTTTTGGTTTTGGTTAAAGTCTAAAGACATGGGAAGTATATAGTTCTCTTTTTTGAATTAGTTGATTCTCTAGAAGTTGATTATAGTACTCTTAATGTGAACAAGTCTTCCTAAATACTCGTCTTTTGGAGAAAATATGAGTTTGTGTAAGGAATCTAATCAAAGATGAAAGTCAACATGATAAGTGATTATGTTTCCTTATGAATAAATTCCTCAATAAAAATTAACTTAAAACAAAAATGTTTTCTATTAACTTTTCCTACTGGGGAATCGAATACTGTTTAACCCATCACAAGTTTGTGATTTTCTTGTTGTTAACTTTCTCCTAAACATGTTTTCTATCACTCTCCATCAGAACATGACCCCTTGTTTTTTCCTCCATTTCCATATTTTCATACTTGGAATCCTAGTATGGGTTAAATCGGGTGACCTTTGTACTTATCTTTCCTTATTTTAAAGTGATTGTTTTACCGACTCTTGTTCCAATGTGGGACTTTCAAGGATATTTCCAAGCCCAATTTTAAAATTGCGAGGATGCAATTCTCAAAAGAGGGGAGGATGTAACACCCCAGGTAAATAAAGAATATGACATCTTTATATTTATCCATATTTGTGAATAAAGTATTAATATGACTTTAAAGGGGACGCTCTGCTCGATGGTGTACCCAACACGCAACAACGAGTTTCTTGGGAATCTTACGTTGCACTCTAATAATAAAATAATATTAATTTAAATGGTAGTTAACATGTAGACGTTGTATTGGCGGGAATGGATATAAATAACTAAAATATGATTATATATGTTTTTAAATGTTTTTCAATTTATCCAATAAAAGATAATGGCATAAAATACGGAAATAATTCAATTTTAGGAGTATATGCCCTAGTTTTCACTAAAGGTTCATTTATCACCTTTTGATGGAGAACTGTTATTAAATATAATTTTTTTCACTCTTATAAATCATTTTGGAACAAATAAAACTCTTCTTAATAATTGGAACAACAAAATTTACTTTGTGTAAATTTTTTGTATCTTTCTGATAAAGTTCATTTTTTTAATGAATAGTGTAAAATGTTGTATTTTAATTCAAAAAAACTTTTTAATATAATTTATTTATATGATTAGATTGTATTTTTAATTGGTTTTAAAGTGAAACTAGAATATATTTTTACCATTAAATCCAATATTGGTCGTTGGAATTAATTTCACTTTGAAGTCAGACATAAACTAGTGTCAATCTTTTGATACTTATTATTTCATAAAAACACGCTATTTGTTATGACAGTGGGAATTAATTATTAAATTAATTAATGTGACTTATTTGTTTTGAATTTTTTAAAATAGACTTCATTTTTGAATTCGTAATATCAAATATACCTTAGGGTGAATTTTTGGGATTTTTATGAAAAACTTCAATTTTTGATGAATAGTGAAACCACTAAGTGGTACTTATAAAAACAGATTTTTTCCATTTAAATGAAATTTTTCAATATTTGTGTTTTGAATATCAAAAATCATACATAAATGGTTGTAATTAAGAAGTAAAATGTGGTTCAATGGGACAAAAATAATTTTTTGGTGAATAGTAACTTATTAAGTTTTTAATCGCGATTAGAGGTAATTAGTGTAGTTTAAGGTAAAAACAATGTTTTAATAATATGAAATGAACTTGAAACATGTACTAACATCATTGAATGTGTCATAGACTACCAATACAACCCATGGGTAAACTTGGGGACCCCATGAAGCCACTTCGGTTGGAAAATGACATTAATATCTTTTTATTTAAAGTTAAAGTAAAAAATGAGACAAAGATGAAATGTTTTACTAAAACAATTTTTACATGGGGTTATACAAATAGGATTTTTGACTATAAATATTCATTGGAATGATAAAAAGATTTAATACATCATAATAGTTTTTCTATAATTTTTACTCATTAAATAAATTAAATTATTTATGACATCATGATGATGCAGCGATGACCTCATTATTTAATGATTTAAATAAAATGGAAAGATAATGTAATATCTAAGACCTACACATGTCCAAAACCTATTGGATAAGTGTATTTCGAACCATTATTACCTTATACTCGAAACACATCAATGTGGGACCTCTTATATCCGAATACCATTTTAAAATAAAGTGACTTTTCTTTACCTTCCAAGAGTGCCCCTCCTCTCCTCCTATAAAAGACCCCCACCTCTACCTCCTTACCCACACTCCCAAAGCATTTGTCTCGGCCAAAATCTGACCATTTTGTCTCTCCACTGCCCTCTATTACTCATTGAAGCCTAACTTTGGGCATAAGTCTTCCCATGGAAGCCTTTGAGCTCAAACCAAAGGGAGTTACCCGATTTTAAGGTAATGTCTTCACTTGAGTCCTTTTGTTTTATTTTGCTTCTCCAACCACCTAAATTCTTTTTATTCATTTCTTTTGTAACAAATCCAGTATAATAAATATACTAGGATGTTGTTATAATAAGGATTCAAGCTACACTTTCACACACCTACATCTAATGGTTAAGGAACATACTATTTCCATGGATGGCGAATTTCAGCCTCCCGAAATGATGATTGTCCAACATTCTTTTACAAACTTCAAAGGTGGACATTAAGATGACACTATATTTATATATGATATATAATATGTTTATGTTTTCCTTAAGCTTATGTATTTTTCATTTTCGGCATACCTTTACGGTTTCCATTATGGGTAAACGCGATATCTTCATTTAAGGAAGTGCGGACTACCGCCCCCTCAATGTGATTTGATTCGTTAATACCATATGTGGTAAATATAAAGGATATATTTAATGATATTATATATGATACCATACTGGAATTAAAATACTATTATGTATCATTATGTTTTAATTCCATTAAATATGAAATAGAAATGGAAGTAGCGTTCATGCGTATGTACGGCTTACCGTCTCCATGAACAGTACGTTTCATTTCTTATCTCAAAATGTTATGTAATATTATAAGTACATATATATAATGGATATATATGTAATATATTACATCAAAAATATGGATATCATTCTGGAATTATAACATATATATATATATCTCTCATTTTGTTTTAATTCCATTAATATGACAAAAAATTAAAGTAGCGTTCATGCGTACGTACGGCCTACCGTCTCCATGAACGGTGTTTTTCATTTTTTATCTCCAAATGATATGGAATAGTATGAAATGAATATTTACTGGATATATATGATATTTTAATCATTAATACTATTCTGGAAATTATTTACTTATAACTACATGGGAAATCTTTTTTCAAACAAGTTCATTTTTGACTCATGTACTAAACATCGGAAAAATAGTCTGATATGAGCTAAAATTATTAAACAATTATTATAACATTATAATATTGGATATGAACTGAATAATAATCTATAAAGGAGGTACTTAGGCAATTATTAATTGACTAAAGTTTATTATTTAGGAATATAAAGAAACAGACAAGACAAGTTGGACTTGAGGTAAGGGATCCTACTCCACTCTTTCTTCTTAAGTACACTCTTTTATGTCATTCCTTTTAAAGATAATCTTTCTTGTTATTGGGATTTTATTTTATATTAATCTTACTGTAATTTTTATGTTCATGTGTTGAGATACCCTATTCTCTCTCATCAATCCATTTTGGAAGTTTTGAGTGGCGCCGTTAGGCTGCCCGATTTTCGTAAGAGATCTAACCTCTCTCTTTCTTTTTTAAGTACTCTCCTTTATGTCACTTCTTTAAAGATCCTATTTTTTTATGTTGGGGGATGTTAGTTTTTATTACTCTTTCTATAAACATTAATTTAATATGATGAGATACCCTATTTGATCTCATCAATACATTTTTTTATGTCTTATGTGGCGTCATTAGGCTGTCGAGTTTTCGTAAGGGATTTTTTCATCTCACTTTTATTCATGTGAGATTTATGCTACATTTGCCATAATTTCCTTTTGGTGGAGTATGTACTGCCCATTATTTTACTCATTGTGTAATATACTTTTTTTATGATTATTTACATCAAGTTTGTATTGTCCTTCTTTCACGAGGTGTATGTTTTGAAAGATACCCATGTCGGTAAGGGAACGTTTCACCCTACTATTTTTAAAAGACTTCTTTTGTTGGGTCTTTTAATTTACATATTTTTATGTTGGGATATGTTCTCATATATACTTATTGATGTAAATTTTATGTCCAAGTGATGAGATAACCTTTTTTTATCTCTCATCAACTCATTTTGATGTGACGTCGTTAGGCTGTCAAGGGAACTTCTTAACCCAATTTAGATTTCTTTGGGTTCGACATGTAGTTATTGAATATGTCATCCTTTGAATATGTGTGAATGACCTTTGATTATTTTACAGTTAATATCCACTTATATTTGGTGTATTCGTTTGTAACACATAATTATGTAATTGATTTATCCTTAAACCAATGATACCGTCTTTGTATGGGACTTCGTCTCAAACTCCTTTCATTGAGGCATATTTTGTTTTATAAACAACCTTCTTTTATAAGGTGTATAAAACCCTTTGAATTTTATGTTTATTCAAAAGGAATCTTTTTTATACGAAGCGTTTACTAAACGACAAAAGGGAATGTTTTTGTCGTACGTATGCGACGACAATGACTTCTCCGCTGCCGTGACCATTATTTGAGTTTCGACTTCTTATACATGCCATACTTTTTTATAAAAGAAAAACAGATACCATGTTTTACTTTTATTTTATTTTGGTATTTAAAATGGTTTTCATAATGTTTTTATATCAATTTGTTGTATTGATATCTTGTGATTGAAAGGTGGAAATGTTATGTTTCCTTTATGCATGTTTTATGTGATACGATTATGTTGAGGTTCATGGGAATTATTATGAAGATGGGTGGTTCCGTGATAAACTAAGGGAGGTTGATCCTGATATCGCTCTCCAATGCATTGGGTAACGCGAAGGAGTGAAACGTTAAGGTTTATACGAAGAGATTTAGGGAATATACTGTGATGGGTATTCCAAACATAACCGAGAGGGTTACTCCCTATGTAAGAATGTTATGAAAGCCTCAAGTTACCTTTATGTCTTATGATTTCTATGATTTATTCATGGTTTGATGAGGTATGTTAAAGTGCTTATGTTTTATGGGTAAAGTATGATTTCATTCTTATGTATATATGAACTCATGTCTCCTTTCTATATTTTTATAACCCTTAAAGAGCTTTTTATGCTCATCCCATGTTTTTGAAATGTTTTTCACAGGTCAAGGGAAAGGTACATGATGTGATAATAGTGTCAAGGATGTGTCAAGAAAGAATCCATGTTTTATTTCCAATATGTTTCCGTTGATGGGTAGAATGAATACTATCTTTTATGTAACCACATTTATTAAATGTCGAATGTAATTCAAGTTTCATGATCTAATTTTCTAAAACTCTAAACCTGAAAAGATCCTCAATGTGTAATCTTGCAATAACTCAAGATTAAGTAAGGTTTAAGGCAGGAGCCTTATAATGGATATCCAAAATTAATTTTTCTTCTTCTGAGCAGTAGAGAATGGAAAAAATCATTTTTTGGTACTAATACATTGTGAAAATACTCACATATAAATGAAACTACAAAAATATGGTGGACATTTCCTCATGAAAGAATCATTATAATTTCCCTCATTTTCTCATTTGGATGTTTATCTTGATTCATACATTGAGAATGTTATGTGAGGATAATAAATGTTTTTTATTCTAGATCTAATAAAATTTATTTTCAGTGGAGTAAAATAATTGAATTTCCTATTTAATTAAACATTAACATGGTTTCTTCAAGTTCCATCGATAAAATAAGACAAAAAGTATTGTGTGATAAATAATAATAGTGCGAAAACACATAGCTGTGAAAAATCATTTTAGATTTCTAAATCAAGACACCTTCATATAAATCCATTCAACCTTAGGATTAATATATGTTATTTATATTCATGATCTATTAAAATCCATCATAATGGTTAACAAAGAAAAATTAAATTAACCAAAGTATATCCTTGAGGTATTTCAAACCAAGTGCATAGTAAGACCAATTGTTGTGTACCAAGAAACACTCAAGTCAAACCCGATGTGCCTTTTTTGTAGTTATTAACCCTATGTAAATATTTAATAGAACCAAATATATTTGTATTATCAATATAGAGATATATTTAATGGAAAACCACATAATCATTTTCTTACCAAAACATTAGAAAGATACCCCCTAAACCAGATTACCCTAAGGGTTATCACTAAAGTTTCATCATCCTAGTTTTTAATGATTAACTAATGAAATCCTATGATACAAAACATAATGTACCATGATTTTCCTATATATATACTTAATATTTTTTTTTAAAATTCATTACACTATACAATCAAATTATCGATGATCGTAAATATATAGTGCCTATACAAATTTAGAATGATGAAAACTGATTAAAAATAATTCTAAATTGTCTCCCACTTAATTTCTCCAAAATAAAATAGTTATTAGACATTTCACATGTAATAACTATCATCTTACCCTGGGTAAAATAAAACTAAGAAATAACGATCTTAGATTCTTAGTAAGTGTAATCGAGGCAAAAAGGTAAACATAATATGATAATAGGGATTTGAAAACATGATCATAACTTATGGAATCTATACCCTCAAAATCAAAGAACAATATCTTGATTCATTGAAAAAATATTGTCACTTAATAATACATGAATCATAATGAAATCAGCTAATAGGATCCATGAGAGTATAAAATTGAAATAATACATGTAATGGTGGCATACACATAAGCATAGAAAATAATTTCCATAGTAGCGAAGGATCATTTAAAAAAATATCATTGTGGGATTAATTTTCTCCCCAAACTATTACAGTAGTAAATATTCACTTCTATAACTATCATATTATAAAAATTACCTTACTGAAATGGTCTCACTCTCCATTCTAGTCCAATTTATCTCATTAGTTATCAATCATTACCCAATTCATTGGAGAGAGACATTGGTCTCACCTGTCATATAATCAAAATCATTGATATTTGTTCCATATTATCATAAAAATTTCATAAATCTAAATCCATTGAAATAAATTATTTATATAAAGTGTTCATCATATTATAAAAAAATAAAATAAATTGGTTTCCAAAAACATTTCATCAAAGCACAACATATGGAAATGAAACGAGTTTTAAAAACACATTTTCAACATAAACATAAAATATCTAGATGATGAATAATGATGGTTTCATTGGATATTATCCACTGTAAAGATATTTCACAAAAAATTAATTCATATTAGATTTAAATTATTTTGAGAGAAAATTAAAATGAAAAATTTCTTGAAGAAAATTACTTATAAAATCACAGGATTTTATGATTTTTTAAAAATGAAATTATTATTTTTGATATTTTGAATTATATGAATCAATGAGTTTATTATTCATTACACATAATAATTAGTTTAGTTTTTATTACTCATAACACTATGTTCAGGTTTCATTACATGCAACACTGAGTTTAAACAGATCATAACATACAGTTAAAATATGATTATTTAATATGATAGTTATCACCTAACCCTTTTAATGATGTGAATGAATAGGTTTAAAAAATTCTTGAACATTTATGGTTTTAATATGTATATATAATGATTTTTTTCATAACCAATTAATTATATATTAAAATAATAAATTGGAAAACAAAGGAAATCTTTTTCTGAATAAACTATTTTATGCGAAAAAAAGTGTTTTACCTTAATAAATTATCTAAATTTGTATTTTTTAAATATTTTAATAAAATTTATATATTATATATTTAATAAAATGGTTATAATTCATCATCTGTTTTTTAGGCATGTGATAAGAACAAATCCAATTTTATGCTTAAAAACTTTATATTTCCATGAAGACAATTTATCTCTAATGGAGAAATTATAGTAAAATTAATTTTATAAAATTTCATAAATATTATTTGATAAATTAATATTAATTTTATAAATCTTCATATGAAAATTACCTTCATGTTCAATTTTAATAATTTTCTGAAACTATTTTTTTGATGAATAGTGAAAAGTACGACTTTTGTTAGGAACTATAATTTCTTTTAAAAATTTTAAAGATATAGATTTTTTGAGATAGTTTTAAAAGTAAAATTAGGTAAATTGTATTTTTAATAATAAAACATAATTCATTTTAATAAATTTAATATTTAATTTTGATATAAGAACATTGTAAACGTTTGAACAGAACATATTTAAAAACCATCTTTTTCATCATGTATGCATGATTAAATTTAAATTTAAACTTTCCACTTTTGTGATTGGAAATTGGAAATATTAATTTAATATTTTGAATTATAATATCCTAAATTATCTAATAATATTGATAGAAATTTTTACCAAATGAATAGTAAAATAGGAATAATTTATCGTTGTAGTTAATTAAAAAATGGGTTTACCTAGGGTTAAGATAAAAATACATGGGGTATAAAATCACCCCAAAATATTGAAAAACACATATATAGAAATATTATGACTTTTAATATTATATTATATATAATTTATTATTTTGAATCATTGTTTCATATGAAAAACGTGTGTACACCTTTTCTTTTAAAAAAGATAAATTGTGTGAGTCACCTCACTTTTAAAAGGGCACCTACTCTCCTCCGATCTTCTCATATAAAAAATATTTTCTCAGATTATTTATGCCTAAATAAATAAATTAATTTTATGCTCCCACACTATATGCCTTATTGTTTCTATAAGTTAACCTAATAAGCCTTTTAGTTAAAAAAGATGTCTAAAGAAGAGGTAACACCCCATATTGAGTTTTTTTATTTCCTCATCCCGCTAAACATATTATTATAAAACTATTATAATATAATAGAATAAGTATAATACATATAATTATATGTTTTTATATTTAGGGAATTACCTACAACCATATCCTCTTCCATCAAATGGGATATGAAATAATCATTAATGTGTATGAGAGATTACCACCTTATGATCAAATGTTTTTCTTTTTCGATCACCACATCCCACAAATGGATATAATGATATATTAAATTTTTATATTTGATATTTATGATATTATTATACTTATCTAATTATTAAATTACATATTACTTCATAATTTCCATTCAATGAGAATATGATAGTGTCGTTCAGGTGTATAGAGGACTACCGCCACACGAAGAGATGCAATTCCTTCACACTTAAATGGAATGTAATAATGATGGTTTTGTTGAAAAAATATCATATATATAAAATGAAATTAATTTTTTAATGGTAACATATGTTTTAGCTTTAACACTTTCAGTTCTTTGAAAAAATGGAAACAACATTCATACATACATATGACCTACCATTTCCATGATGCATTTCATTTTTTTGCATCTACCTTTTATGGAAAAATATAATTAAATATAAACATAAAATATATGATATGTATTCCATTATTATAAATAATGAGATTATTTAACCATGACATAAGTAAAAAAATCGAAACATACATGAAAAACAAAATAATTATTTCCCAAAACGTTTCTTTAACATTTAATTATAAATAAAAAGGTAATAAATGGTCATATATAAATCTTGTATTGTGTTATATATATATATGTGTGTGTGGTTGTGTAATATATTTATAATTAAATTATATTTATTATACCATAGGTTTGATTTTGTTTGAAGGAATTCAAGACTTCTTGTAAGGGATTTCTAGTCTCTTTTTTTTCTTGGAGACATATATCAATTCCCCACTCATTTATATTGTGTGGGGGTATATAATGTACCATTTAAATGTTATATAATGAATATAATTATATTTTTGATATTTAATTTTTTATTTAATGTTATGATTTATTGGGGATTATGAATCAAAATATTAGTAAAGCAATAAGGATTTTTTACAACTTTTTTACTTTGGTGAGAAACATGGAAAATTAAACACCTATTTGATTTATTTTGTGTACAAAATTCCCATGATAGTATTTTATTATTATTATCCGTAAATTTAAGGTGATTTTTATATCCATTTTAGTATATCTATTTCATGGCATTTATAGTATAAAAGTTACTAAATCGATAAGAGGTTTTTGTATCAAATTGAATTCTTAGTGTCCTATGTAGTGTTATGAACATATATTCCTATTTATTATGTACGTACTCCTACATTGAAATTTATTATCATCAATATATTAATTTTAATATAGAATATCTTTCATTTAATAATATTATTTCATGGGAACTATTATTTAATGTCCTAAAATGTGTAAGTGTTTGTTATTATAATATCATGGTGTTATCAGATTGTTTATGATGATGATTCCAATGATAAAATGTAATTATATATCTCTCATTAAACACATTAATTTTCTTCTTCTACTGTTATTTCTATTGAATATTTTTTTCCTTTAATTTTCCTCTCTTTATGTACTCAAGAGTTCAAAATATTTTTTAAGGATAAATATCGTTGTTTTTCTCTTCAGAAAAAAACCATATTTATTTCAAAAAAATATTTTTGAAAATATTTTAACATAATTTAAAGTCTTTATTGTTGATTTTTTTTCTATATTTATATTTTTTATTTCTTTTGAAAGGATTATTTATATTACATTCCAAATAAAAAGTATTTGTCTTTTATTCAAAATGAGAAATTACGTTTTGTTTTAACATGTTAGAAATGATTAGGATTTATCTTAATTATAAAAATTATTACCTTTAAGTCTTAATTTATATGTTTTAAATGTTATTTTAAAAGAAATTAATTTTTAAAATATTTTCCGCTTTAATTTTTTTGATAGTAAAAATTTTATTTTCCCTATTAAATGTTTTAAATGATTTGAAAATATTCCTTTATAAGTTTTCAAAGATTACTTGCAGAGAATAGGATTTACATAATATTTTATAAAGTTTAAATTTAAAAACTTCTTTTCAATGAATTTTTATATTCTTAATGAAATCTTACAAGTAATTTTTCATTCAAAACAATTATCTATATAAGATAACATCCATTGAGGTTAGTTATGATTTAATATGGATATTATCCATGAATACGATTTATATTCATTATCACAGTGGTTTATTTTTATGATGAAATATTATTTATGAAGCATGTTTCCCTTCCAGTGGTTATACAAATATAGAATTCATATTAAACACACTTCATTTTCAATGGGGTTTACCATTAATGGATTCTTATGAAAATATCTTCTAATTCAATGGGTTATGATATGATGAAATGATTTTGAACCTATTTAATTTCCATAGGATCTTCTATGATGAAATGTTTATTAAACCCATTTATTTTCATGTGTTCTAATATAAATAATGTTTTATGATCTTGTGGAACACATGTCTATGATTTTCATAATGTGGTGTGGGGGAGCCATATCTTCCTTTGATGAATTGGGTAATTATTAATGTTAGATGATATCAATGGATACATTAGAGGTTATCCCAATTCCATAAGAGGGTAGATGAGAGGTTATCATAAGATCAATAGAGGGTAAATGGGAGGTCATCCCATGCCTGAAATACAGTACATGAGAGGTTATCCATTCCTAAAAGATAATACATGGGTTTCTAGCTTTGGTGGGTATACTCGACATAATAATTTCGATGATTAAGTATATTCCAAAAGTCTATGTATTAGGAAAATGTAATGTTCTCATGGATCATGTTATTTGATGTCGTTAGGATTCATGTCTTATGTAATTAAAATATTTATTGCATGACTCAAGATCATGACATTTTATATGAATGGTATTGTTTTCAATTTTTATTCTCTTGTTCTCATACAATTATTTTCATGGTTTTATTATGTATATATCTGATTCACCCTTATAGAGGTCACCCTTTATTAGGATTAATTTACCTTGGTTATGAAGGAAGGTATATTTACGGTATGATTAGGAATGGTAATAGTTATAGGGAAAATAGTTAGAGATTATGTAGTTCATAAATGAACCTGTTATAAATGTTTCCATGTATCCAAAGAAACTATAGCTTTATGATCCCCAAGATTGTGTTTTTTTAATGTAATAAATATCCATATAAGAGATGTAATATCCATGTTTGAGAAATATTGGGTCGTTAATCTAGGTATTCGAGGATATGTTTTTTTAAACATTAGAAACTGGGACGAGAAAACATTTGTGAGATACCTTAGGATACTTATAAATTTATATCAATATAAATTTTTGAGGATAATTTTAATAATGATTCTGTATATTGGAAAATGTCAATGAATATTTGTAAAGGATAGTGCAAGGGTTTACCATGAAATTATATCCATGTCTCCAGACTATATGTGGATGTAGATCTAGGATAGAGTTACCTAGGGGCATCATCTCTGAAAAGGGTGCATCGAGATAGACTCAATCATCACCTTGTGCATAACAATGGGGCTTGGTGCACACCTGATTTGACACTCCCAGGGGATATTATTTGAAAATTCACAAACTCTTTACCAACAATAATGAAGTATTTAAATATATAATGATCATGAATAGACTATGTTAAGCCTAATTAATTATAGATTTAAAAGGAGGTGTCATGTTTTAGGAATTCCATAAGTATTTTTTTCATGATTATGTTGTTTTCCCCATTGAATATTATCACTGAAACTAGGATTTTTTTAGTTAATGACATGAACCATAATGCATTGGATTAGTGTTAAATGGGATAGAAAATATATTATTGTGTGTCCAAATGGGATGATAGTTAGAGTGAAGGATATTTTTATTAAACCTAATTATTTATCATGATATATTTTTAAAAACATGTACAATAACCAGCTTTCCGCAACATTGAAGAATAAAAGAATATTTCTCATTGAGAGTATGGGTGGTGGAGACCATAGAGGAAAAAATATTTAGTTTTCTATATGTTAATATTTTGGGATGATGCCTCCAAGAAAATGTATTTAAGGGAGAGAACATGTTTTTAGGGCAGCAAATAAGGAAAAAAATAAATATTTATCATGGGAAAATGGAAAGTTCAGTTAATGCAATGGATGAGAATATTGGTCTCCCAAAAGTACTACTTATGTTTGAATGTTTTAAATTTGGAAAGAATATCCACTATGAAAATCGATTTTATAGGGTGAAAGGATGTTAATGGAATCGAAAAGGTGGTATGAGTGATGGTTATACTAGTTATGATGTAGAGACAATGAACAAGATATTAATGGTATAATACTTTTTATGACCTTATATATGTTAAACATGTGAAGAATGATTAAATTCAGGTCGAATAATTTTATTACATGATTAATACTTTATATTTCATAAAGAACGTATTAAATAATATGAGGAAAATCCTAGTTAATGGTTTATGTTTGACATGTTATTATTGATGTGTTTATTTATTGGAATTTAATAATTAATTTACATGAATCATGAAATATATAAGTATTCTTAATTATATGTTTTCTTTATAGATTTTAATTAGTACATTTAATGTTTTTGATTTCATAGAAGTGTGATTTACTAGAAAGGTGATATTTCATGAAAAACATTGATTAATTTAAAGATAACACTTAATATTTTTAGGATATTGAGATAATGATGCTAGAGATACATAGATGGGTGATATGGATAAAGTAAATTTAATAGTAATGATTTCCTTGTAACTGATTTATAATTTTTTTGACAATGTGGCCAATAATGTCATTGATGGAGATTTCAATTTTTTTTGGATTGAGGGAATATATTGAATAATTTGTTTTTTATTTAAGGAATACGAATGCATGAATGTTTTCAATTAGGTTTTATGGTAATTCAGGTTATTACCATGCTTTGTGGGAATAAATGATGAAGGTATTCACATGTTTTGTATTTGAGAATTAATAACTACCTTATATTGTTTGGGGGGTTAATGATAAGTTCATTTTGGAAATTTAGTGTCCCTATTTATAATGTTTAATTTTTATTCATTGGTAAGGGACATAAGATTAAACATTTATAAAATGGTTTAATTTGAACTTTGGATTATTCATTATAGAAAAATATATTACTTTACCATAAGAAAATTTATTCATATCGGATAAATTGTGTTAACCATTTTGTTGTGATAATAAATGAAGATAGAGGGAAATATTTATAATTTAATTTTTAATCTTATGATCCATCAGTGATATAGGAATACAAAATTCACCTTTATTTCTCAGAGTATGATATAATGTTTAAATTTATAATTGATGAACTAGAGTTTGAGATTGTTCTTATGAAATGGAATGAAATCAAGTGATTGCATCTTCTCATGAAAATTATTAAACATTAGGGAAATGATATCGAAATAAAATGTTATTCAATTAACACAATTTCTGAATATATCAATGATTTTTTTCACAGCTTTTTGGTTTTTGGTTTTTGGTTTTTGAATTTCACAAGATCATTTAAATACTTGTGATCAATGATATTTTTCACTCCTAAACATTATTGGTAACTAATATTTTTCTTTCATGTCCAAAACATTACATCCCACCTATGTTCTCTTTTGAGTAAACCTAGTTATGTGTATGATAAGGTAAAAATTATGTTTCCAATTTTCCACTTTTAAGGAAATTTTATTATTCATTTGTACGATGCAGATTTCTATGAATAAATTTTCTAATATCAATCCTTTCATAACCAAGAGGAATTTTTAGTTTGGAATTCATTTTAAGGGAGGTAAAATGTAAGACACTGAGATTTTGTTAAAAAATCAAAAAAAATTAATCATTTTGATATTTATTATTACACAAAAAAATATTATCTTTTATTACACACAACACCATGTCTAATTGTGTTAAAATAAACACCATGTATAGTTTTTTGTTACACGCCACATTGAGTTTAAACGAAATGTGACATACTATTAATATAAGAGTATATAATATGATAGTACTCACATACCAATTGGAATTTAAAATATAAATGTAACATAAAAAATTATGATAATATATGTGTTACACATGTTTATATAATAAATTCATTGGGGTCTAATTAATTAGAAATGGAAATAATACTATTTGAAAAAAATGGAAATATTTATCTCAAAAACTATTTTCATGAGAAAAAATGTGTTTTACCTCAATAAATTAACCAATTCAATTCATGTGATTTATTTTAATGAAATTTACCAATTTTATTTTCAATAAAATTGTTAAACTTAATATTTTATGTTTTTTGGATATGTGATAAGAATAAATCCAACTATATGCTTCAAACTATATCTTAAGAAAACAAATTTTGTCATCGTTTGTGCACTTCTAATAAAATTATTTTTTTAAAAATTAATAAATATAATTTGGAAATTTAAAATGATTTTTTTTAAATCATATCATAAAAAAATATTTGGATGATGTTTTTAGATTTTCCATAAAATTTAAAATTGTCGATGAATATTAAAAAATAATTTTTTATTAATAATTTTAACTTCATTTAAAGAATTTTAAATCATCCCATTTGTTTGAAGAATTTGTTTAAAATTATTATTTGTTTAATTATATATTTATTAATTTAATTTAGTTCATTTTAATAAATTTCATATTGAATTTTATATAAAACATTTTTAAATATTGATCACTTTCTATTTCAAAATTATCTTTCTCGTAATGTTTGCATGTTTAATTTTAAATAAATAATTTTGACTTCTAAGAATGGAATTTTGAAAATTTTTTATATATTTTGAATCATAATAAATAATATTATATAATAATATGAATAATTGTTTACCAATATTAATTGTAAAATTATTAAAAATTAAGTACCTTAGTTAAGGTAAAAATGTGTTTTTGAGGGGTTAAAATAAAATGCTAAGGGTTAAAAATGAACTTTTTCCCCAACACCCATTTTCTTGAAATATTTCAATATTATATTTTATAGGTTCTATAATGACTCATTTTTTTGTTTTTTTGTATTGTGAAAAAAATGGGTACGCATTTTTAAAAAAAATCAAAAGTGTACCACTCACCTCACTTATAAATACCACGCCTCCCCTATACTATTAACCCACAAAAAACCTATTGTTTCTTCCATTTCACAACCATATAAGTTCATAAAATCAATATAAGAATACAATAATACTTATTTTGGTTAGAAAATCAACCCATTGAATCATTTCATGAAAACTAGACGCAATTTGTTAAAGAAGAGTTAACACCCCTAACCAAGATTGTTTTTTATTTTTTCCTCCACATTATTAAATTATTTTTAAACCATGATGATATACAAACAAAATTACATTTCATATTATAATATTATTTAATTTTTATTTCATGAACTAATATTATCTCCCCATCAATTATATAAGATATGAAATCATTATTTATGTGTACAATAGACTACTGTCTCGCATACCAATGGTATTCGTGTTCCATCACAACTTATTAATACTGGATACAATGATGTATTAAATTATATATATATATATATATTATTATACTTTAAATAATTATTTTATCACATATACCTTCATTCTTTCCATTCTATGGGGAATGCGATATCGTCGCTCGTGTTTACGATTGACTACTGCCTCACGAAGTAATGTAATTCATTAAAACATTAAAATGAATGTAAAAATTACATGTTCAATGATAATATGTGTTATATATAAAATAGACATTATTATTTGAATTTAATATATTATTTAACTTTGTATTTTTAAATATTTTGAGAAAATGGAAACAACGTTCACACGTACGTATGACCCATCGTCTCTATGAACGATATACTTCATTTTTTATCTCCAACATTTATATATCACTATCAATAAATATATACTGATTATATATGATATTAATATCATGGTAAAAATTACAAGGATGATTTAACACTGGTTAAATTAAGAGGGAGAAAAATAAAAAATCAAAACATACATGAAATACAAAGCAGTTATTGCCCGAAACATGACTTTAACATGGATTAGTTAATAAATAGGTACCAAAATGACATAATTAATTCATATGTAGTATTATATAGATATATATATGTATGGTTCATTTATAGATATATTATATTTTATATGTATTATTCATGAGGATTGTGCATATAAAAATAAATTCAAGACCTATGGAATGATATTTCTAGTCTCTCTTTTATGTTTAGGAGACATATGCCAACTAACCACTCATTTGTTTTGGTGGTTTATATACTAAACCATTGAAATATTATATAAATAATCAATTTATTTTAATTATATTTAAGTTTTCATTTTATGTTTTTATATAATGGGTATTATGATTCAAAATGCTAAAAGAAGTGGTAAGGGATTTCGGTCTCACTTTTTTACTTCAATATGACACAAGCCATATTCACCACTTATTTTTTATATGTAGAATATATAATACCTATGGATTTAATTTATTATTATTATACCAAATTTTTTTGGTATTTATATATATAAACATTAGTATCCCTATTTCATGGTGTTTATAGTGAAAAAGTTACCAATGCAGTATGGTATTTTTCTCTCAAATATCTATCTAGGATACCTTAGTAATATTATGCACCTATAATCTTATATTAGGTGTATATACTTAATTTTTGAAATTTAATATCAACAAATTCCTTATTTTACTAATATTATATATTTTATTTAATATTATTCCTTTATTGTTATTATGATTCAATGTTACCAAAGTTGTTTAATATTTATATTACATTTTCATCGTTTATTGGGAATTTTTAGGATTATAAATCGAATGGTAAAATATGATTATCTATATCTCAATATCCTCTTGGATTTTTTTATATTATTTTTTAGATAATACATGTTTTACCTTTATTTTCATCACATTATGTAATCAAGAGTTCAAAATGACATTTTTAAGAAAGAGTATATTAATTTTTGTCCTCGCTCAAAAACTTGTTTTCATCCAAAACAATGTTTTCTAAGAATGTTTTCAAGAATATTTCAACGTTATCCATTTTTTAAATAAATTGATAACCAAGTATTAATTTTTTTTAATTTTTTGGAAGAAATCTTCATGATGTTCTCCAAAAATAGGTCCATTTTGATTTTACAAAAAATGTTACTGGAATCATTGTTTTATCATGTATAAAATGATCTTAATTTTCCAAATTCGTGACCATTATTTTATGTTAGGATTAATTTATACGTTTTCAATGTAATTTTCAATGAAAAGGATTTTGAAAATATATTTTTTTTAAAATAAAATTCTTTTCAAATAGAAAAGGATATTTTCCTCAAGAAATGTTTTAAATTATTTTTAAAGAGTCATTTATTTGTTTTAAAAAATTTATTTTCAAATAAGATCATTTATAATTTTAGTTATAATGTTAATTTTTTTAATTTATCTTCAATAAAAGATTATATTTCTTTAAAAATAATTCTATGTGGTTTTTCGTTCAAAATAATTCTCCATCTAAAATGACATCTATCGAGGCTAATTATGATTTATTGGGGATATGATCCAAGTATAACATTATTATTAATTATTATAATGATTTATGTTTATGATGACATGATTTTTATGAAACCCATTTCCCTTACACGGGTTATAACATGATATAATAATTATGAATACTGATTCTTTTTTACATTGGTTATGTCTAGATAGAATTCTTATAAAACCCACTTATTTTATCATGGGTTATTTTATAATGAAATTATTATAAACCTATTTATTTTCCATAGGATATGTATTGATTAAATGTTTATGAATCTATTTATTTTCATCAGTTTTTTATGAATGTTTTATTATTTCATGGAACACATGTGTGTGATTTTTATTATTTGATTAGTAGGAACTATATCTTCCTCTAATTCATTCAGTATTGATTAATGTTATGTGAGATTCAAGGAAACACTAGAGGTGATCCCATTTCCTAAATAGGGTACATATGAGGTTTTCCCAATCCTGAAATATGGTACACAGAAGGTCATCCCTATCCTAAAACAGGGTACATGAGAGGTTATCCCATATCTGAAGTAGGAACATGGGTTATTATCCAAATACTAACGAGTCATGAATGTATTGGTCAGTGGCCTTAACATATTACTTTCAATGATTATGTATATTCCAATTTATTTTTCTTATTACAATTTTATTATCTCATCGTCCAGGATATTTTATTTCCTTATGATTCATGTATTATGAATTGACAATATTTATTACATGACTCATGATCAGGATCATTGATATGAAGGTATTGTTTTAAAATGTTATGATCATGTTATAATATCCTTATGTTCATTTTATGCTAATATATCTCTCTTATTTACCCGTATTGAGAATTTGACCCCATCCATTCTTAAGATTCCATTCCCCAGGTCATGAATAAATGTATTATGTATGAAATTTCTAAAAAGGGTTCTTGTTTTTAAGAAATTATAGGGAGATGATTTAGTTCACATATGAACCAGTTGTTCATTTTTAAATGTTTCCAATGAAACTAAACCTTTATTATCAACAAGTGTGTGTTTTTTAATGTAATTATTATCTATCTAAAACATCTCTTATCTATGTATAAAAATACTAGGTCACAACGATTGGTATAAGAGAACCGGTTTAATTAACCTTTAGAAACTAAGATGAGAAACCATTATTGAGAACCCTAGGGATATTTCTAAGGATATTATTAAGGATATGTCTAAGGATAAGTCAACGGATGAGTAAAATTATAGGATAATGTTCCAAAATTTCATTAAAGGATAGAGGGAGTGGTTTCAAATAAATTACATCCACGTATGGATACTACAAGAAGACGCGGATATGATATAGAGGCATCGAGAGGAAATAACTCTGAAATTGATTAATTGATCTAGCCTTGGTCATCACATGGTGCATGAAAATGTGATTTACTACAAAACTAGTTTGATACTCTCGATGGATATGATTTAGAAATTAGAAAAACTATTTAGGAACCATCATGAAGTATTTAAATAAGTAATGACCATATATAACCTATTTTAAGTCTATGGTGTCATATTTTTAAAATAATGTGTTATGATTTAGATATAATATAATTAATTTATCATGATTATGTGGGTTACCCCTATAAATATTGTTTCTCACAATATGTTTCTTTAATGTTTTAGTTAATGGTGGGAACTAAAAGGAAACTGATAATCCTTGAATGTGACAGACAATGTGATGATGAGAAATGAAATGGGATGATAACGTGAGTGATGAATTTTGTGATTATGCCTAATCAGTTATTATTATATATGATAAAAAATGTGTCCCTTAACGAATACATAGTCCCACTAAATAAGATAATGATAGATTTTATTGAATGTTCAGGTGGTGGAGACCATAAAAGTAAGAAGATTCAGTTTTCTATATATTAGGAATATGTGCACTAGCACTCAAGATAATGTCTCAATGGGGAGATAAGAATTTTTGAGTGTGAAAAAGAAGGACCCAAAGCAAGTAATTTCAAAGGGAAAGTGAAAATTTCAATTAATGGAAGTGATGAAAATATTGTTCTCTCTAATGTAATATTAAAAGATTAATGATTAAAATTAAGAATTTATAGGAATTATGAATATCAATTTCCTTGGGAGAAATAATGTGAAGTGAATCCGAAAGGTGTTATGTATAATGGTTATATTTTTATTGATGTAGAGACCCTGAAAAATATGATAGGTATGGCCTATTTTAATATTAGTTTTATGTTAAATATGAGATTAATGGTCAAATTTAGGAAGGTTTTTGTTATGATGTGATTCCAATTTAATATTGTCAGAAATTATTATTAATAAAAAAGATGATGAATCCTAGTAAATAGTCTAGGAATGATGTTTGATGGTTGATGTGTTTATGTATTGTAATTATAGAATTATGATATATGCATCATGAAATATATAAAGATTGTACTGTATAAGTTTTTTATCAAATATTTTCTAGAATATGTTGAATGGTGATGATTAACTTGAAAGTTGAATTAATGGAAATGTTATACTTCTCGAAATAAAATATTAATGGAAATATAAACATTAATATTTTCCTAATATTGAGTTATTTATATTAGTGATAATAAGATGATTTATATGGATAATGGAAATTAGATATTACTTCTTTACTTGAAACTGATTAATGATTTTTTGACTATTTGGTTTATGTTATAATTGATGGAGTTTACAAGATTTTGGGATTTAAGGAATATATCCAATAATCATTGTTTTATATAAGGAATAAGGAACCATGTATGCTTTTAATAAGTTTTTATTGTATTTCAATTTATTTCAATGTTTTAATAGAATACATGATGAATTTATTCACAAGTTTGGAATGTGATAACTAAGATCCATTATGTGTTGTTTATGAGAATAATCATAAGTTCATTTTGTAAATATAGTGCCCTTATCTCTAATGTTTTCGATTTTAAAATTTGGTAAGTGTCATAAGGATTTCTATTTATGTTATGGTTTAAGTTAAAACTTGTATGAGTATTTAGATATTAATGTATTACAAAACCATATAATGATTTATTCATATTGGATAACCCATGACAATAATATTTTTGTGATTATAACTAGAGATAGACAGAATGAATTATCATTATATAATAGATAATATGATATATTAGTACATTAGGAATATCAAATTAACAATAAATTACTTGAGTGAGATATCATGTGTAAATTGACCAAGTAAAAACCAAAGGGTGAGATTTATCTAATGGAATGTAATGAAATCATAGAAATATATCTTCTCATGAAAATTCAAAAACATTAAGAAAATGATTTTGAAATAAAATATTATCCCACTAAAATAATTTATTATGATATTAATGAAACTGTACATATTTAATTGGTGTAGGGTTTGTGGTTTTTGATTTTCACATGATCATTAACTTTCTTGTGACCAATGATCACTTTCACTTCCCATCATTATTGGGACATTATGATTTTCTTCCAAGTCCAAATCTCCACATCCCACCTATGTTCTCTTATATTGAAACCTAATTACGAGTTACTTTATGTATCTTTTATATTTACATATTTCCATTTTAAGGGAATTTATTATTCATTTGTAAGAGTTGGGTTCATATGAAGGAATTTGTAAATGTCAAACCTTTGATGAACAAGCTAAATTTCGAGGGAAAAGTTCATTTTAAGGGGTGTGAGTAAAATGTAACACCTAGAGAAATTTTTAATTTTATAAATAATTTTAATTGGTTTTAAATCATGTTTTATATAAAATAATAATTTCATTTAACATTAAACAAATAATTTATTATAGTTTTATTTACATGAAATAACAATTTTAGTATTCATTACATGGAGCACTGAGTTCAAACGAAACACGACATACTATTAAAACATGATTACATAATATTATAGTTATGATATAGGCATTGGAATGGAGTTCATGAATATTATTAACTAAATTATGAATATAAATTACTTATACAAGTATATATATTGATTTTCTTATTCACTAGTTAATTATAAATGAAAATAAAAACTCTTTGAAAGTAGATAATATATTTTTCCGGAAAATTATTTTTCTGCCCCAAAAGAATTTTACCTTAATAAATTCACCAAATAATTATTTTTTTATAAATTAATTAAATTAATATGTTATATATTCAATAAAATGATTAAAATTCATCTTATGTGGGTTTCAGAGAAGAGATAATAATAAATGCAATTTTATGCTTTAAAATTGTATATTTCTAAGAATAAATTTTATCTCCTTTTTTATAAATATAATAACATAAATTATCATAACATTTATAAAATAAATTTTATTAAATAAATTTCAATTATTAAATAATAATATAAAAATTATCTTAGGGTGAATTTTTGTTATGTTTTTGAAAATATACGTTTTCAATGAATAATGAAAAATTCTGGATTTTATTAAGAGTTTTTATTTCTATTAATGATTTTAAAAAATTAATGACTATATTAATATTGTTTAAAAATTTAAATTAGTTCAATTAAATATATTATAATCTAGTTAAGGTCCTTGTAATCAATAGAGCATTGAATATTGATATAAAACATTATATACTTTTAATCATTTTCCTTTTGGAAAACTACATTCCCATCATGTATATGGGATTAATTTTAAATTAAAGCTTTCTAATTTTGTGAATTGAATTTGAAAAAATATATTATATATTTTAAATCATAATAATTTATATAATCCAACAATGTCATCTAATTTTTTTATCATAATGAATAATGAAAATGGTAAAAATTAATTACCACGGTTAAGGTAAAAAGAGTTTATCAGGGGGTTAAACAAAACATATGTGGGTTTAAAACGATCTATAACTATTATAAAACATCTTTGTGGTCATATTTTTACATTAAATATTCTATTTTATAGAATGGTTTATTTTGGATTATTTTAGAATGTTAAAATTGTGTGTACACATTTTTCTTTTCAAAAATATTATTGTTCCACTAACCAAACTTGTTGAATGAAACCCCTCTCATATCCTATTAACACTTCCCAAATCCTTTCCTTCAGCCAATACATAACAAAATAATTTACGTTATTCTCTCCTCTCATCCCAGAAGACTTATTTTGGTCAGAAAACCAACCTAAGAAAACATTTGGTGCAAACCAAAGGTTGTTGTCCTATGAAAAGGTAACACCCATAAGGAAACATTTTATTTTATTTCCCACTCCACCCCATTAAATTATTATTAAAAAAAATATGATAAAAAAAATTATGTTCCATATAATCAGATGTCTTTATGTTAGAGTAATAACCCACAACCATCTCCTCTAGCATCAAATGGGATATGGAATCATCATTCATGTGTACGACAGACTACCGTCTCATGACATGACATTCTGATTTTTCCATAACAATATATTATTAATCTATATAATTATGTATTAAATGTTTATATATGATATTTATGATATTATTATACTTTTGAAATTATTATATCATATATAACATTATTATTTCCATTCTGTTGGAACAGAATAATGTCGTTCATTTGTACGGAGGATTACCATCTTTTGAAGCATTGTGACTCAATAACACATTAAATGGAAGTTAATAAGGATAATTTTAATTAACAAATGGGATATGTATGAAATAAAATTTATTTTTAATGGTTATTTAATATTTACCATTATTTATTTCAATCCATCGATATAATGGAGTCATTTTTCATGTTTATATACGACCTACCGTCTTCATGAATGATGTATGTTGTTTATATATCTATCTTTTAGGGAAAAATACAAATAAATATTGTAGAATCCAAACCCAGGTGACATATACAAATTCCCCAAGTCAGTTCATCACATGACATCAGACATTACACCACATATACTAGAGGCTGCCGACTAGCAGCGAGGGTCTAATATGAAATTTAGAGAGACTATACCCTCTTTGTCAAAGATTCAGATGAAAGGATGTTAATAAAAAATAACTGAATGATAATAAAAAATAACCTAAATAATTCCACAATCAATAATCATCCAACATCACATGAATAGTCTAAAAGAAGATATAAATGAACATAAATAAAATCAGTAGATATTTCATGACATATAAGTGTCAAGTGTCAATGAAAACCTAAAATAAAGAGAGATTAAAAACTCCCAAAAGCATTTTTACATAATATTTTGTTACCTCATCTACGACTCATCCTAAATCCCAACTTATCCATAAAATATATGAATTTTTCACTTATCCTATCTTGGAAATATGTAGTTTATTTTGGAACTGACCAGACATTCTGAGTATGTTGTGTATGATTTGAGTAAAACTAAGTTGCCCACCACCAATGGAATAAAAAACATTATCCAGTGTATAATAGCATGTTTAGTTTTATAAAATATATGAATAAATGAAAATTTAAATAGGCATCATATTTAATATTATTTAATTAACCATATAGGCCCTTGAGGTCATAATAAAAAATGAACCAATAATTCCATATTTGGCTAATGCTTACGTCTAAACCATACTCCATAAGAATTACTCATATCATTCTTTTAGGGTTTATCATTATTCATTTCATTAAAATTTCACAGTCATACATTGGGGGCCTAGAGTAGTTGTTTATAACCCTATGGGTATTGAGAGTAGTTTTCCCTATCCCATAACTCAGTGATCACATGAATATATTTATACATATATATCAGGGGCCTATAATATTACTCTAGAATCCCATGTGTATTTAGAGTAGCATTCCCTAACCCACAACCTATTGATCACAATTATCACAAGAATCACATACCATGCTTCCTCAATTATAATCACATTTATAATCCATTTCCATACACCATTATTCCCTATTTTCACATTTCATGACTCACAAATCAATATTTCAATTATATTTTCACCCCCATGGGTGTTGATAAAGTCTAATATCAACATATCTAACCAACCTATATGATCCATAAATTATTCACAATATTAAGGGAATCATTTAATTAAATCAATTTAAAATGAAATTTATTATCATTAAAATTTCCATTTAAAGATTACAGACAAATAATTTTAATAAATACTATATAAATTGGTAATTGGTCCATCAACCACAAGATTGTTGATGGATGTCCACCAAACAAAAATCATTAATTTGATGTGGAATGGTAAATTTCACAATGATGGAAGAGATATTTGATGAAAATCTAGGACCATAAACCAATGAAATTACATAAATTAAAACCTTTTTCTAAACATCCATAATACAAGGAAAATAATTCCACTCTCATGAGAGAGAAATAAATGAGAGAGAGGAAACCATAAAAGGAAGATATCAAATACCAAATAGGAGTTAATCCATAAATAAGATCTTTGATTTAACAAGAAATATGTTAGAGGAGATTTAAATAATCCTAGGAGGATCAATAATAAAAATAATTTAGGTTAGGTTGAGTTTGGGAGAATTGGGATAAAAACATAGGGTTTTGGAAAGAATTTATAAATATTTTGGGGTTTTAAATTCCACATGCACAGTTTCTTGGATAGGTCCACATAGTTTTTCAGAAATGTGCACTATAAAATTACATTCCTACTATTTGGGGTAAATATTTTCTTCTATTTGATTCATAGTTTTACAAATTGGGTTCCAATCATGCATTTCCCCTCTCTCTGGGATGCACGGTTTTCTTGGAGTATGCGCAAAATTTGGGAAAATAGTGACCAAACTGTGCATTTCCCAAAACCCATCCAAAAATTTCAAATCTCATTCAAACACATTTAATAGAATATCTATCCAAAAATAAGAATATAATATTGGTAAAAAGTATTATAAAAACAAATTTATGGTATCTCTAAAGAGCCTTTGATCTTACAATCTCACCAGATTTTAACAACTATTAGTCATAATTTATTCCCATGAATCCCTAATATTATGATATAAAAAGGTCATTCCACTTATCCTACATATCAGATTCCCAATCCAATGTTTTTTGTAAAGTTTGACATGTTACCACATCAATCAGAATATCATTATAGTCATTTCCCGCAACACTATATCACTGTGATCCGCTACACAAATTAGATTCCCCTCAATGGACACATCATCCTCATTCTCAACATCATCCTCATAGATCGCATGAGAATTTTGAAGGTGATATTGATGAATATGTGACATATGAGAGACAATGAGCATATCACTATACCTTAGTGGAACAACCAATCAGTATGCCATCGGTTCAACCCTCTTAATAATTATAGAATTTCTAAACAACCTATGTACAAACATTCCCTAGCTCTGAATCCTATAGTTACCCAATACTAGAGACACTCAAAGGAATACATGATGACCCACTGTTAATTCATGTTGTCAAAGACTATTACCAACATAAAAATTCTTCCTACTCTGATCTATGGACATACATTTACGAATCAACTAGAACTTCTCCAATATATCCTATTCAAGTCTTAGTACGTACAAGTCTAACTCACCTACCTTCATCCAATATATAGGTGATTTTCATGGCCTACTATAAAGATCCTCATATAGTTCTATACTAATATTCTCATGATAATTATTATTATATGTGAACTCAACAGTCGCTATGTGCTTCTCCCAATCCACACTAAAATCATGGACACATCTTCTCAACATGTCCTCTAGCACATTAATATTGAACTATGGTTTCCTATATGATTGTGGGTGAAAATTTATACTCAAAAAAAACTTGGTACCCAACAACTTCTATAAGCCATTCTAGAGGCACAGAGTAAAATTCTATTCATAGTCTAAAACTATAATTTATTTAACGCTATGAAAATGGAATATCTTTTGAACATACATCTCACCCAATATGTCCACCGGAAAATTCCCCCATATTGATAAGAAATAAGAATGCTTTCCCAAGTAGTCTATAATCCCCCAAATCACATAATTCTTATGAGGGGTCCATATAAGACCCACAGAAAGTCTCATAGTAATTTTATTCCACATCTATTTTGGAATAGAAAATGGTTTAAAAAGACCATCAAGTAATTTATTATCAACCTTTACTCATTGAAAAGTTTATCATCGTGTCACAAAAACTATAATCTCGTTTATTACCAAAATCCAACAGTATGAATTTTTTCATGAAACATTTTGGTCAAAATAGGATGCACCATCCACATCAAGTCATGAAACTCATGCATCAATCCCTTACACATAAATGTAGGCACAAAAAAATTTCCCCAAAACAAAATTATCTCATACTCATCTATAGTCCGATAGGAAGGTTACATACCTCCTTTAAGGATTTCACTCATGGATAAACACTCTAGATTATCATTCCTTCTCTCTATGATTTGATTCAAAAGTGTGGTCTCAACTGGTAAGGATAAAAAGTTCATATCCTCTTAGACATCCTAATCCTCAATATGCATATCAGCCAACATGGCCATCATCTCCACAAAGAATTAGACTCCAAAACTGCCTGAGTATAAGTTTTCTGAATCAAATCTTTAGTAACACTATATCCCTTCTATGGTGTATTAGTTATCAAAAATAAATAAAATCATATAGTCAACCCTTCAATGCATGCTGGCTATTCAAATCTCACAGAAAAAGTTATACTTTACGATCTTTAGATTGATATATATACTAAAATATTCACTAAAAATTAATGCCTCCAAATCATTATGTCATAAAAAATGAAAACTAACTTACGATCACGCATAAGGTAATTTAATTCATGTGTCCTCATGTATTGTAACCCATATTCCATAAATAAATCTCCATGTATCAACCCTACTAGATGTCCAATCCTATACCCATCCAAAAACACATTATACTCATCACCAAACACATTTATGATCAAAATCAACATGGTATTAAAATTATTTATCAACTAATAAAAAAAATATTGACATTACCCAGACCATAAAAACTTGATCCACATCTTGTTCAAGCCTGGAAGTTGAGCTACCAAATAAGTAAATTCCATGATAAACCTCTAATAATTACCTCTCGACACTAAAATATTAATATATTAAAAAAACAACATTGGATTCTCCAAATAAACCACATTCTTCACATTATTTAGGTCTATTGACACTCCTTCCTTAGAGAAGATATGACTCATGGAATGTACCCAATCGATCCAGAATTGACACTTAGATATCTAGGTATATAGTTGATGCTCTATCAGTGTACTCAGGAAGATGTCCATATAATGGTCATGATCGTCATGAGTATTAAAGTACACCGAGATTCCATCCACAAAAAAAACCACAAATTTATCCTGGTAAGACAGAATGATTAAATTCATTAGGACTATAAACATAGCTAGAGAATTTGTTAGCCCAAACTACAACACAACAAACACATGTAGGAATAGAAATTGGTTGATCCCACGATATGATCTAAATTGTAAGCTCAATATATCTCTCTGGTGGAATCCTTGGAATGTTCTTAGGATGAAATTGTTGAAACATATTAAATACTTTGATAAAAATATCACTCTTTCATCCCCCGTCATTTTTAAAAACACTTATGACCTATGTGGTGAGATCCCCCATTTTTTAATAAACTATCAGTACATTACCTTCCATGAAATCCCTCTATCCACGATGGGTATGAATTTTATTCTTAGTGGACATAAATGATATTATCATATGGTAATAATTAATTTTTACTTGTTATGATACCAACCAGTACATATGCAAAATGAATTCAAAAGATAACATGTCATGTATCTAACAATACCAAATAAAAATATATTCCCCAACCCTGAGAGAACACCCCTTACATAAATAGATGTCCCTCTATTGCACTGAGAATGACGTGTTGATCATCATAACCCCACTCAAAAACTCCACCATAAAAATATAAATGTTCACAATATGAGAATATATATTATAATGAGACACTCATGTATCAAATAATGAAATAACAAGAATAAAAGATACAATAATTGTACCTATAACTATTAATATCCTAGCCACGATATCCAAAAGTGAATAATAAACATCATGTAACTGTCCTTCACCTCTTCCCTGTATTGAAGTAGGAGTCCCCTGAGTTTTTCCACTTTGCTAATAGAAGAAGTCTTTACCCTAAGTACAAATTCTATATCCTCGATCACCATGTCCAGAAAAACACCAACTGCCTAACCGATATGAGGTAGAACACCCCTTCCAATAATCTTACTTGTATTGGATCCTCTATCAATACCTATCAGTTGAGGGTTTCTACAAAACCTATGTATGTGAACCATAATGATGTCCGCTTGACACTCTAAATGTGATTGGGGATAGTAGCTATGAATGTGACCCAACCTACCACACTAGGGGAAGTATATTAGGATACTACATAGAGTAATTGGTCCTTCTTCCTAGCCACTCAATTTTCCACCCCCTAGTTTGTGCTCTTATAATGACACTTTCCAAAACCAAAAGATGAAAATTATGATGATCTAAAATAAATTACCTATATTCCACTAGAATTCTCATTTAGGTTTCCCTTAGAAATGAGAGTCTAATTCACCACTTTAATGAACTTATTAAACAAAAAGTTGTAAACTTGGGAATTAATTACACAAATAATATCATACTAAAAATGTTTTTCCATAGTATCCTCATCTCCTAACAACACTGGAATAATGTTTTGAAAGTCAATAAATAGAACAACATAATCCATCAAAAAAATACTTTCTTGGGTCAATCACATAAGCTCAACTTCTCTCTCCTTCCTAAGTATCTATTGTTAGAAGTATTCTAAAAAATTATCTTGAAATTATTTTCATACCATGTTATCAAACTACTCATACCATGTTTAAATATACTCCTAATTCTTCACTAATCCACAATAAATATAATCATCCAATTTAATCCACTTCTCAGCAGGAGTCTCTAAATGATCAAGGATCTTTTGGAGATACTCAATACAGAACCTAGCATTCTCAAGTCCACCTGCTTCTGTAAAGGTTAGAGGGTTTTGAAACAAGAGTTCCCATTTCAGGTTAGATATATTCATCACAACCCACCTCAATCCACATTCTATAAACTATATAAATCAAGAAATGTTTTCAAGGAATAGACATCCTATACCTTAACCCTGAATTACCCGGGCCCCAAGTTCCACTTTTGTTGGATCATTTCTACCCATGTCCTCCTATCATCATATCAACAAACATCATTTTGGAGGAATATTTCTACAATGTGGACACAAATCTTAGTACACATAACACATCATTAACATATTTACATTAGAGAGATCTCACATAATATTAAAACAAGTCATCCCCCATACTCCACCACACGGTTAAAACCAAGTCATTATTAGTACCCTCAACCATCCCTCACCTGGGTCATGGTTAACAAAGGGAAAAAAACCTATAATTCATAGTTTCTAATTGGACACCATTTTATCCAATTATCATTACCAATTTTAGAATCATTTAAAATTATCAATATCTTATTTGGAACTATTTAATTTTTTTAAATACTAAAATATGAAAAGAAATATTACTTCAATAAATCACTAAGAACCTTATTTTTCATGTGTTCTGAAAATGTTTCATGAAAAATAAAATCCTGAGTGCCTATAATAATGAATTTATACTCAAATTTGATTCCATACTGGGCCACAATTAAAACTTTAGAAAAGAATATCATAAAAATGTACATAATCCAAGATGAAATAAAATTCAACTATAATAGGAATCATCGAGAACAACAGTCCGACCATAGGTATATGGGTTTTCCCTCACACATCGGTTAGATACTGCCATAAAAAAGATAATGGGAATTTATCAAATATGACCTGGTTAGTGTGGTGAAATACTTCTTCATGGGTGGCTATCTCCACCGCATTATGTGCACTAATTCTCGGGTACTCCCTCCAAATATCAAAGAACTGTTATCTCTTCACCAATATTATCTTATTAGATTGTGAAATTTTCCATATAATGTGTTGTAAAGTGTCATAAATAGGATGATGTCACCAAATATACATGGTTGGATCTCAAACTAATAACATGTCTTTGTCATGGATAGATCTATTTAGGGAGAAATTAGACGGACAAATGATATACTAAGGGATATTAATTGTAAGGCTGTTTGGTTGAATGTGGTGATAAATATTGATACAGATAATGCTTGTGACTAGGTTGAAGGGAAATTTCTATAAATATTTCTTGTAAGAATATGCTTCTCTGCACATGAATCCGTAATCTTTTACAAGTTCTATAGTTCATCTTGAATTACTTTTTTTTCCTTGGTATCCCACGGTTTCTTTAAAATTTTGTGGGGTCTCAGACGAGGAGACCTTATCTAGCTAAGTCTCTTCATTATTAGGGAGGACTCTTTTAACATCCTCATAAATGGTAGGATCTCAATGGAAAACATTATCTCCTACTTCTATGGTTATAATTTTAGTGGCACTTCTCTTCTCATGTATACAGATGACAAGATCATTGTTCTAAATGGTAGTAGAAGATCCATTTGCAGCTTGAACTTGAATATCAATGAATAATGCAAGTGGAGTAGGTATATTGTCAACAAATATAAGAGTATCATGTATATATATTAGATTTGTTTATAGAGAAGGGCCTCCAATACTGATATGTAGTTGGGATTCAGCAAACATAGATTCACAATGAATTATATTTGTGCCTCATTATCCTCAGGTAGGATCCAAATTCATCACTTCAACAAAATGGTGGACAATATCCCTAGTTAGATTCCCAAATGGAAAAATTGATACATGTCATTCTACGGCTGTAATATGTAGGTTAATATTTTACTTGCCTCAAGATTCAGGCATATATTATTTTAACTTCTCAATCACAAATTCGTCATATTGGAATTTATAATACAATCACCCTTTTATTTTAGACGCTAACTCAGAAGGAAAATAACAGTGGTCATCATGGTAAATATTGGTGCAACCATATCAGGAATGTGGTATCAATGTCACGGGTGTGAAGGATGTGGAAAATATTATACATGAAAAGTTGGGATGGAAAATTATTAAAGGTATAACACTTAGGATCATCATATGACTGAAAAATATGGGAACCTCATCTATCCTACCAAAAATAATTCTTCCCCCATATGGGGTGAAATTAATCCACATTTTTAGATCTATAATGACATTCTAGGTGGATCATTAGTAGATGTGATGTCAATTTCAGAAACAAGAGTTGGGTTGGATCCACCCTTGGTTTCCCTTAATACCCCCTTCTAAACATGTCTTCTAATAATGGAAATCATTTTTTTGTCTTCACTCAAACAATTTTGAGTGAGGAGAAGCTTTATTTTTTCAACCTCATAGAGCATTCTTATTACCCCCAAAAAGATTATTTACTTTTGTTCAACATCTAGAATCTTTTAGGGAGGGATTACCAATATCTTCAATGGGAATCATCTGAGTTGGAAAATAATGGTGTCTTGATCTGGTGCAATGATGTCCCATAAAAAGGCTTATTGGTCTAGAATATTTACTACAAATCTATTCCTACTGATGATCCAATCAATCTCTCCAACATTACTCAAGTGTCCAATAACCTATGTTGCGGCACCTATTAAGAGGAGTCTCCTCTCTATTTTTTGAGAATGACCATTCCCGAGTGTGCTGGTATAGGTTCGTTGAGTTCACATGCTTCTCCAAAAAAGATCCCCCATGTAAAATGTTTCCTGATTCATGGTTTCATGGATTCAAAAGAAATAGAATTGGGAATAAGGAAAGGTAAGAGATCCTAGCGGCACGATTTTGGTGTATTTGGTCGGTTCCTAATAAATATCGATATGAAGGACTTCAACATACATGGTTGAAAATTATTTCTAGAGTTAATAGTATACTTATTGATTTTTCTGAGCCTATCAAGAAATAGAGAATGGCCCCTTATTTTATGTTTCTTGTCAAATTCATTTCCCCTTACTCCAATTCATTCATCGTTTCACAAGGACAATGGATTTTATTCGAAACCACACTTTCATGGGTACGAAGTGAACAATGATGGATCATGTAATATGGGGATCATACAAGTAGGTATCTTCCTCTGATAAATAGGGGGTATGTCAATTTTTATACCAATTACGGTAGGAATTAAGACTCTCTCTAGGAGTAATTAGAGGAAATTCTAATGGGCCATGATATTTTTAGTTAAAGAATAATTTACTTGGATGTGGTGGAGAACGACTCCAAAATCTTCTTTAACTATATTCATTGTATATGTTATATTCCATGGACTATTTCATTGCAGATATGAAAATATTGGAGGCTCATTATCAATCAAATAGAGATTCTTCACACCTTACATACATACATACATACATACATGCTTCCATGCATACATACATACATACATGCCTTCATGCTTTCATACATACATACATACATACGTACATACATACGTACATACATACATACATACATACATACATACATACATACATAAATATATACATTATAACGACCCATACATTACATACATTGTTATTACTTCAAAATTGAATCACACTTATTACAACATATAACAAAACCAAGAAAGGACCATATAGGTATAGTGTCTTTAGAAACTGAGAAACATAAAAAACTGGTTCATAAAGCATCTACTTTTCCTCCCATTTATTTCATCATATCTAGAGTCCCTTTTTGGCATATTCCACTTAATAACCTTCTTCCTGACCTGGGGAAATAAAACATACAAAAGGGTGAGTTCAAATGCTCAGTAAGGGTAAACAAAAGAAATATCAATCACATCATATACATAGGCACATATCTTTTGGAAATCTTAACCTGCAAAAGAGATCATAATTTCATAACATGGGATAAATCATAGCAGTGAAATGTAATTCCAATAATCATAACTTAAAACATGAATCTTTTTGGAATACACACATAATCATAGAGAATCATTTCTTATTAGTCAAGACTCATTGCCAAGACTATCTTAGTGGATGAAGTCCATTTCTGAACCGAGTTCACTCCTTGTTTCAGTCCTGTTTCACTGAACCGGTATAACCTTCCATTCAAGCCATGTCTATCTCCTGATATATAAAATCTTTAACCAATGCATTGGAGGGAGATATAGGTCCCACCCATCTCATAATGAAACCATTCTTATGTGTGCCACAAAATCATAAATCATACATCATTGCACAACCCATGTAATAAAAATGGGAATCTTAAAACATCGTGACATCATAAAACAATTCATATAAGATTAAAGAATTCATAAAAATATTTCCATCACAACATAATCAAATCTAGGTAATAATAGGGATAGAAACAGAACCCTTTATTTTCTTAGATGGAAAATAATTTTGATAAAACACTTGAACTCCATTCTTGAGAAAATATCCTTTCTACTTTAAAAACACTTTTCCTTTCTTAACATGTCATACAATTATAAACTAAAAGAAGTTGATTAAAAATAAACATGAAAAATTTTAAGGGAAGCTTCTTGGAAATAATTTTTTAAAAATCCATTCAGGCCAAATAAGTTAAAAGAAAACATTCTTCTCGTACTTGTGACGGAAAAGTCAAAAAGTACCTCGTACGAAAAACGACAAAAGATTCCTTTCATATATTTTACTAAAAAAATCACCGAAGGGTAAAATTTGATATAAACTATTGTAGAAGGATATAAATATTACATATTGAGGAAACATGGATGTGGATGATAAAATACACCCCAGTAAATACCAAAGAATAAACAATCTCGGATAAAAATGAGATTGTTATATTTCCCTTACCTTAGGTCCGTTAAGATTTGTACGTGTCCGAACCTCCTTTATAATGATTTAAATAATGTTATTGAATTATTACATAATCATTATTATTTTTATGATATCACATAAGGTCATATTCTTAGCTTCTTAGTAGTAATATTTCATTACTACTTGTTATTCGGGTGTTTATAACTTTTTGTTCTTATGCGTGTTTTATCGAATAAATTCTTATTCATATCTTTATGTTATAGATACCTCATTTCCAGAATGTAATTAGTGTAATATATATCATATTAATTCATTCAATTCATTTATATAATCATTATGAATTGAAGATCATGTAGAACGAGTCGCATCACATCGTGGAGACGGTATTCCGTACGTACGCACGAGTGATGATATCGTTCCTATGATCGTGGAATTGTATTGGAGTGTATGTATACTATTTCAGATTCAGTATAAATTTATAATAGTCATATATAGTCATTATTTACACCATTATACCCATCCAAGTAAGGTGGTGGTGGAAAATAGATTACACCACGGCGTGGAGACGGTATTCCGTACGTACGCACGCGCGGTGATTTCTTTTTCCGTAGGATGGATAGATGGTGAAATAGGGTTGTTTCATACTTATAATAACATATAAGTATATGAGTGATACTGATGTTATTACTTCATAATGAAACAACTAAATAATAAGAAGTGGAAGAAGAAATAAAGATGAAAGAATCTGTAACAGACATTACCTCTTCTTTGAAGTTTTTCTTTGAGACCTCCATTTAGGGCACTAAAATAGGTCTTTGAAGAAGGACAGAACCTCTAAGATGTTTCTAGGGAAGTGGAGAGAATAAATATACAGGGGTTGGATGAGCTTGAAGTCTCAAAGTGGTGTGTGGAAGAGGGGGAGGAGGTGCCCTTTTATAAGGGAGGAGGGGGGCGTCTTTGGAAAAACTAAAAAATATTATTTTATTATAAAGTCAAGTTCGGTTTTAAATAGCTCCAAATTGATTTATTTAAAATCTAAGGTGGGGATGGGTCGAAATCCTCTCATCAAATAGAATTTAGAAAAGTTTAGGTTCATATTTTAACCTTATCATTTAGATTTAACATTAAGTTAAATAATTATTCTTTTACCGTGTCTTCTTCTGTTCTTCTACTATAAGGTTAATAAACATACTATAAGCAGCCAAAAGAACCCCAAGTTGTTTATTATTAATATATAGAACCATATCTAATTAATTTGGCCGATACTTTGATTTTTATGAATAAAATAACAATTACTAATATAATATTTGTTTTAAAAACTATTTTATGTGAATTTTGACACTATTTAGTAATTAATTTTTGTGAAAATCATAACAGAATGATTAGTTATAAAAAAGTTACTTAAATAAATACTAACATGTCATATTAATTCATAAAATTAGTGGAATTCATAAAAAGTGTCCAATTACATTTATTTGTGTATTTATAACATCAATTATGTCAATATTTCATTAATAAGATAATTACTGCATCATGATTGTGTCATAAATAAATTAAATTATTTAATGTCTAAAAATTACAAATAAAATACCATTATGTGGAAAATCATTTTATCTTTCTAATGAATATTTATAGTCTAATTTATCTTATGTATAACCCCATATTAAAAATGATTTACTTATTAAACTTTGATTTTAACTATTTTAACCCTTCATTAAATAAATTAATAATAAATGTCCTAATCTAATCCAAGTTGGCCTAAATGGTCATATGTTATTCCTAAGATTGTTATTGGTCGAATTACACTTTTCCAATAGAATTAGGACATGTGTTAGGGTAATAATAATATCATTTTTATCCTTAATTACCCTATTTACTTTTAACCGTGGTAAAAAAAGTAAAAAGTTACTATTCACCAAAAAATTATTTTCATCTCATTGAACCGCATTTTACTTACTGACATCAACCGTGTCTCTTGGATTTTCGAAATTCCACTCACAAAAGCGGTAAAATTAAGTTTTATGAAAAATTCAGTTTTTTAACTACCACTTAGGGGGTTCACTATTCATCAAAAATTGAAAGTTTTCAGAAAAATACCAAAATTTCACCCTAGGATAATTTTGATATTCCGAATCCAAAAATGAAGTCCATTGTGAAAAATAAAATTTTTAAAATTTCAAAAAGTGGTTATTACTATTCATAACGGCTAGTTTTAATAATATTTTATTAGCATATCATTGTTTAGTGAAACTCGGTGTTGCGTACGACGCAAGCTATCGAGGAAGGTTGCGATTTCATGTAATGAAATCCAAGAAAGTGTTGTGTGTAGAAAAATATTCCTTTGATGATTTATATAATATAAAAGTCTTGGGTGTTACATTCTACCCCCCTTAAAATGAATTTCGCCCTCGAAATTTTTCACTTTGTAACAAACAGATGATGAGACCTCTCCCTCATAATATCCTCAAGATCCCATGTAGCTTCTTCTAATTGGTGGTTCCTCCATAATTTTTCACCAATAGAGTGGTCTTGTTTCGTAGGACTTTTTCGCTACGATCCGTAATCTCTATCGGCTGTTCTTCATAAGAAAGATCCTGCTCTAGCGGTACATTTTCTGAGCTGAGTACATGTGAAGGATCCGGTATGTACTTTCTCAGGAGAGATACATGGAACACATCGTGAACTTGAGAGAGATTCAGTGGAAGTGCCAATCGGTAAGCTACCTTCCCAACAGGATCCAGTATTTCTAAAGGACCAATATATCAGGGGCTCAATTTCCCCTTCTTTCAAAATCTCATAACCGTCTTCCAGGGAGATATTCGTAAGAACACTTTATCACCCACTTCAAACTCTAGGTCTTTTCTTCGGTTATCGGCATAAATTTTCTGTCAACTCTGAGCTGCTCTTATGTGTTGTTGAATAGATCTAACCTTTTCTGCCATTTCATCAATGAGATCAGGTCCTAATAGCTTTCTTTCCCCAACTTCATCCCAGCAAGTTGGAGTCTTGCATTTCTTTCCATAGAGAGCTTCATAAGGTTCCATCTGAATGCTGGAGTGAAAGCTGTTATTATAAGAAAATTACATCAAAGGTAGGTGTTGATCCCAACCACCATTGAAATCCGTAGAGTAAGATCTCAACATATCTTCTAGGGTTTGAATTGTTCTCTTAGACTAACCATCTGTCTGAGGATGATAAGCAGTGCTGAAAATCAACTCTGTATCCAGAGTATGGTAAAGACTTCGCCAGAACTTCGAGGAAAATCTCGGATCCCAATCAGATATAATAGAAAGTGGTACTCCATGAAATCTAACCACTTCCTTTACCTATATCCTAGAAAGATGATCCAGAGAGAAATCCTCTCTAATAGCAATGAAGTGTGCAGACTTTGTAAGACGATCAACTATGACCCAGATAGCATTATTGCCTTTAGATGTTTTAGGAAGTCCTATGACAAAGTCCATAGTGATGATTTCCCATTTCCATTCCGGTATGGGTAATGGTTGTAACATCCCCTCAGACTTCTGTCTCTCTGCTTTAACTTGTTGACAAACCAAGCATCGAGAGACATATTCAGCAACATCGCTTTGCATGCCATCCCACCAGAAGTACTCTTTCAGGTCCCTATACATCTTCGTGCTTCCAGGATGAATAGAGAATGAAGAACTATGAGCCTCATCCAGCAGTTCCTTCTTTAATTCCGGGATGGGAGGAACACAAACCCGATTCCTGAACTTTATTATCCCATCACAATCAAGGATGAATTCAGGAACATTTTTCACCTTCTTTTGTAACTTGACATCTTCTTTCTGTGCCTCTTTAATCTTCACAAGTATAGATGGTTGAACATTCATTTGAGAAAGATAATATTTTTCCCCTTCCATTATAATTCCAAGATCCATCCTTTGTAAATCCAAAAATATTGGATCTTTTGTAATCCTCATCATGGATAAACTGGCATGGTCTTGTCGACTTAATGCATCTGCCACCGTGTTTGCTTTCCTGGGGTGGTAATGGATTGAGCAGTCATAATCCTTAATCCGCTCCAACCATCTTCCTTGACACATATTCAGCTCCTTTTGTGTGAAAATATACATTAATGTTTTATGATCAGTATAAATATCACTCTTTTCACCATAAAGGTAATGCCTCCAAATCATTAATGCAAAGATTACCGCAGCTAACTCCAAATCATGAGTTGGGTAATTTTTCTCATGTATTTTCAACTGTCGTGAGGCATAAGCTATCACCATATCATTTTGCATAAGAACACACCCCAATCCTCTCTTGGATGCATCACTATAGATCACAAACCTTTCTCCACTACAAGGCAGTGTGAGAACAGGTGCACTGGATGACCTTCTTTTCAACTCCTTGAAATTCACTTCACATTCTTCCATCCAAACAAACTTAACTCCTTTCCGAGTCAACTTGTTGAGTGGATTAGATAATCGTGAAAAATATTTCACAAAATGTCGATAATATCCAGCCAAACCAAGAAAAATTCGGATCTCAGTTACTGTTGTTGGTCTCGACCATCTTTCGATAACCTCTGTTTTTGCTGGATCCACAGATATCCCCTCTTTTGAGATTATGTGACCAAAAAATGAATCTTTTTGAATCCAAAATTCACACTTGGTAAATTTGGCATAAAGCTTCTCCTTTCTCAGGGTCTTCAATATAATTCTCAAGTGATCTTCATGTTATTCCTTGCTCTTTGAATAGACAAGAATATCGTCTATAAAGACTACCACAAACTGATAAAGATAGTCTCTAAAGACTCTATTCATTATATCCATGAAGATAGCAGGGGAATTATTAAGACCAAATGGCATCACTATAAATTCATAGTGTCCATACTTTGTACAGAAAGACGTCTTTGGTAAATCCTCCCTTTTCACCCTTATTTGATGATTTCCTAAACGAAGATCAATCCTGGAAAAGTATTGAGCTCTGCGTAGTTGGTCAAATAGGTCATCAATGCGCGAGAGAGGATATTTTTTATTGATAGTGATCTTGTTAAGTTCTCGATAATCAATGCAGAGACTCATTGATCCATCTTTCTTCTTAACAAACAGTACAGGTGCTCCCCAAGGTGACGCACTGGGGTGTATAAACCCCTTATCAAGATTCTCTTGGAGTTGCTTCTTTAATTCCTGCAACTCAATTGGGGCCATTCTATAAGGTGTCTTTGAAATAGGCAAAGCACCCGGTACGAGTTCTATTGAAAACTCAAGTTCACGATTCGGTGGAAGACCCAGTAATTCCTCCGGAAATACATCATCAAACTCCCATACAATGGGCATATTCTTAATCGTGATTTTCTCACCAACCATTTGAGATAAATAAACTTCATTTAGTGGAATCAATACCCATAAAATGGATGAAATTTCCACTGGAAGGTTATGTTCATCCTTGCATCGATAGACGATCATAAATTGATCTGGAATATGAAATGTGACTTCCCTTATTTGGAAATTTATATGACCTCCATGTAGAGAAACCCAATCCATGCCAAGAATCACATCAAATTCCACTATAGGAAGGATCACAAGGTTTGCAGGAAGCACTTTCCCACAAACTTCAACCGGAGAAGAATTATAAACTTTTGATGCGACTGTTGTTCCATTAGGTGTTGTCACAGCTAACTCAACATCTAATTTTTGAGGTAATACGGTGATACCCTTAGAAAATTCTTTGGAAATAAAGGAGTGGGTGGATCCAGAATCAAATAAAACATTTTCTACATTAGAGTGGATGGTAAGTGTACCTTTCACTACATCGTTATCGTACTCCACATCGCTGATAGGAATTGCATGTGACTTTCCTTTGTCTTTAGCCTTAAGAGTTTGTTGACATCGACCATCATCATCAACCCTTGGATTAGGTCATTTATTGGCATAATGTCCCATCTCCTTGCACTTGAAACATTGAAGTGTAGTAGGTTCATTCTGTGTATCCCTTCTTTTTTTTGCATCATTAGACATATTCTTCCCATCATCGCGACATTCAAATACCCGATGACCTTCCTTTCCACATTTTAAACATTTACTTATCCCGTTAAGACAACTCCCTCCATGTTTCTTTCCACACTTTGAGCATAAGGGAAAGCTCATCTTCTTTTCAGTGTGCTCTTTAGATTTTTTTTGAATTCCATTTTCCTCTTCTTATCAAACCCATATGACTGATGGGTTACTCCAATCTCCATCTCGACTTTGAGAGCACATCGAATGATTTCCTCGTAGCTATTGAAGTCCCTTATGGATAATGCCCTTCGAAGACTTGGTTTTAAGCCACTAAAGAATCGATCGATCTTACTCTCAGGTTGGATAATAATACCAGAAGCATACCTTGCATGTCTTGTAAAATTTGCTTCATAAGTACCAACATATTCATCATCCATTTTCTTCAGTTCAAGAAACTCCTTCTCCATCTTTGTTCAAAGAATACGAGGGAAGTACTTATTGAAAAATAAGTTCTTGAACTCGTCCCATTCCATGGACTCAATTTCATCTCTTGGCCTCGTATTCTTGATAAGATTCCCCCATTTATCAGCATCACCTTCCAAACGATACACTGCTAAGATGAATTTATAATGCTCAAAACATTGAAGAACTGAAAATATGTTTTCAGTAGTACTAATCAATTTTTCAGCAACTAATGGATCAGTAGACCCACTGAATGAAGGTGGAAACTGTCTCATGAAGGATTCAACTGAATGTTGCCCCTTCCTTTGCTCGTTTGGAAGTCCTGCATGATTCATAGCTTGAGAAAGTTGTCCGAGCATGGCTAAAAGATTTTGTATTCCATCTCCCATAATGTTTGGTTTCTCAGGGGGACAATCATTGCATTTCCCATCGCATTTCGCATTAACACGGTTCCTTCGGGTTCCAGCTATTGACTAAAACCAAGAAGAATAGTGTGAGCAACACTAATTATAATAGGAAAACCACATAATCAAGAATAAAATTTTACACTTAAGGTCTTATCCTAGGTTATTCATGGCCACTTCTAAAACACTAAGATTGTGTTATATGCTTAGAATTATCCTTAGGGTTCTTACTAAGGCTTTCACATCCTAGTTTCCAAAGGTTGACTATACCTTTCCTCTGATACCAACTATAACGACCCATACTTTACATACATTGTTATTACTTCAGAATTGAAGAACACTTATTACAACATATAACAAAACCAATAAAGGACCGTATAGGTATAGTGTCTTTAGAAACTGGGAAACATAATCAACTGGTTCATAAAGAATCTACTTTGCCTCCCATTTATTTCATCATATCTAGAGTCCCTTTTTGGAATATTCTACTTAATAACCTTCTTCTTGACCTGGGGAAATAAAAATTACAAAAGGGTGAGCTCAAATTCTCAGTTTGGGTAAACAAAAAAAATATCAATCACATCATATACATAAGCACATAACTTTTGGAAATCTTAACCTGCAAAAGAGATCATAATTTCATAACATGGGATAAATCATAGTAGTGAAATGTAATTCCAATAATCATAACTTAAAACATGAAAATTTGTGGCATACACACATAATCATAGAGAATCATTTCTTATTAGTCAAGACTCACTTCCAAGACGATCTTAGTGGACAAAGTCCATTTCTGAACCGAGTTCACTCCACATTTCAGTCCTGTTTCACTGAACCAGTATAACCTACCGTTCCAGCCATGTCTATCTCATGAGATATAAAATCTTTACCTAATGAATTGGAGGGAGATATAGGTCCCACCCATCTCATAACGGTACCATTCATATGTGTGCCATAAAATCATAAATCATACATCATTGCATAACCCATGTAATAAAAATGGGAATCTTTAAACATCATGACATCATAAAACAATTCATATAAGATAAAAGAAATCCTAAAAATATTTCCATCACAACATAATCAAATCCATGTAATAATAGGGATAGAAACAGAACCCTTTATTATCTTAGATGGAAAATAATTTTGATAAAACACTTGAACTCAATTTATGAGGAAAATATCCTTTTTACTTCAAAAAAACTTTTCCTTTCATAACATGTCATACAATTATAATCTAAAAGAAGTTGATTAAAAATAAACTTGAAAAATTTTAAGGGATGCTTCTTTGAAATAATATTTGAAAAATCCATTAATGTCGTATAAGTTAAAAGAAAACATTCTTCTCGTACTTTTGTCGGAAAAGTCAAAAAGTACCTCGTACGAAAAACGACAAAAGATTCCTTTCATATATTTTACTAAAAAATCACCAAATGGTAAAATTTGATATGAAATATTGTAGAAGGATATAAATATTACATATTGAGGAAAAATGGATGTGGATGATAAAATAAACCCCAGTAAATACCAAAGAATAAACAATCTTGGATAAAAATGAGATTGTGATATTTCCCTTACCTTAAGTCCGTTATTATTTGTACGTGTCCGAACCTCCTGTATAATGATTTAAATAATGTTATTGACTAATTACAGAATCATAATTATTTTTATAATATCATATATGGTCATATTCTTAGCTTCTTAGTAGTAATATTTCATTGCTACTTGTTATTCGGGTGTTTATAACTTTTTGTTCTTATGCGTGTTTTGTCGAATAAATTCTTATTCTTCTATTTAGGTTATAGATACCTTACTTCCAGAATGGTATTAGTGTAATATATATCATATTAATTAATTAATTTCATTTATATAATCATTATGAAATGATGATCATGTAGAACGAGTCGCATCACATCGTGGAGACGGTATTCCGTACGTACGCATGAGTGATGATATCATTTCTATGATCGTGGAATTTTATTGGAGTGTATGTATACTATTTCAGAAACATTATCACTTTATAATAGTCATATATAGTCCTTATTTACACCATTATACCCATCCACGTAAGGTGGTGGTGGAAAATAGATTACACCACGGCGTGGAGACGATATTCCGTATGTACACACGCGCAGTGATTTCTTTTTCCGTAGGATGGATAGATGGTGAAACAGGGCTGTTTCATACTTATAATAACATATCAGTATATGAGTGATTCTTATGTCATTACTTCATAATGAAACAACTAAAAAAGAAGAAGTGTAAGAAGAAATAAAGAGGAAAGAATCGGTAACAGACATTACCTCTTCTTTAATGTGCTTCTTTGAGACCTCCTTTTAGGACACTAAAATAGGTCTTTGAAGAAGACCAGAACCTATAGGATGCTTATAGGGAAGTGGAGATAAGAAATTGACATGGGTTGGCCGATCTTGGAGGCTCTAAGTGGTGTGTGGAAGATGGGGAGGAGGTGCCCTTTTATAAGGGAGGAGAGGGGCTTCTTTGGAAAAACTAACACAATATTATTTTCTTATAAAGTCAAGTTCGGTTTTAAATAGCTCGAAATTGATTTATTTCTAAGCTAAGGTGGGGATGGGTCGAAAGCCTCTCATCCAATATAATTTAGACAAGTTTAGGATCCTATTTTTACCTTATCATTTAGATTTAACATTATGTTAAATAATTTTACTTTTACCGTGTCTTCTTGTGTTCTTATACTATAAGGTTAATAAACTTACTATAAGCAGCCAAACGAACCCCAAGTTGTTTATTATTAATATATATAACCTTATATAAGTCATTTGGCCGAACCTATGATTTTTAGGAATAAAATAAAAATTACTAATATAATATTTGTCTTAAAAACTATTTTATGTCAATTTTGACACTATTTAGTAATTAATTTTTGTGAAACTCATAACAGAATGACT